>OY757247.1:52362665-54861165 GCA_963583935.1 Diaperis boleti | reverse complement strand
CGAGCTACTATTCATAAACAAGACGTGTCAATAATTTCCCATAACAACCGAGATTCATACAAGATTTTATGTTCATTTTGTGTAAAATTTTGAAGACCTTCTTCTCATTTGGATTGCTCTTTCTAAGGCTGGGTATTCAAAATTCCCATATTTCGAGAATCGGAGGATCCAATTTAAAAAAAATTGCAATCTCTTTTAGCTCGAATTAATAATTGATTAATCATTAAACTATGATATATTTTTATTATATAATTTACTGATTCGCATTGTTCAGACGATTCATAAACAAGACCAGTCTATAATTTCCTATTTTAGTTGAGTTTCATACAAGATTTTTTGTTTTGTTAAGAGTTGTTTATGAATACCAGAATTTTATTGCTAAATAGAAAGTTTTAATAAAGAGTTTAACTTTAAACAACTCAAAAGGAACGTAAAATCTTGAGACTAGTCTAGTTTATAAATAGCACATTAAGAGCAAAGGAGGGGGGTTAACTTAGAGTTAACTTAACGAGGCGCCGTTGCTAGTCCTCGATTCTGACGTCTATCCAATGTCAAATTTAATAAACGTATCAACATAGACATCGATTTCAGTTTCCAAGGAGCTCTTTGAATCACTTATAATAATCTAAAATAAATTCTAGGAGACTATAAACTGCAGTGGAGAAAAAGCTTCGACTTCAATCTCACTAAAAGTTTATATTTATTTAGATAAAAGGCAAACTTTCCATGGCAAAGACAAAAAAAGCTCCACAGTGAAATACATCCGTGCCCCTGAAATTGCAAGTCATAAAACTTTAACAAACTTATATATAACGCCAAGAGTTGCCTAATTATTATGTAAATCTCAGGTCGCTTAACAACTCTGCTGCAGTCAGTATATTACGCGAATTTTCACAAGAGAGGTTCATCAAAGCGATGCAGTTGCTCTCTACGATTCATTTGCAGGCCCCGCCCTTTGTGTTATCAACTTTTAAATAACTACAATCAATATCATAATCTACCAGTCAGTTATTATAATTAAAATCGTGCTTTATCTCTTTAAACAATAATTTATTTCGTGGGGGTTACTCTGTATTATCCGGTGGACCGTCACAAACGCGCCGGTTTGTTTGCAGAAATTATTTAATTGCTCTGAAAAAAAAAAACAACTTGTTTACGGAACTCCATCAAAGTTTAACGGCACGAAAAATGAGCCCACCTCTCTCCCGCCCGCTTGAGAAATTCCTTTTGTTGATTTTGACTGCTGCCGTTACCTGCCTCGAGGGGTAGTTTTTAGTTTTACTTTGTTGAGATAGTTAATACCAGCCCGTCTGAAGTGCGGTTTTGTTTTTGTTTTCCTTACAAAGTGTCTTCTGTGATTCCGACCTTTCCGACTTCCTTCAAAGAACCGTATTTTAATTCGCGTTTCTCCGATAACGGTATTACGTTTCGTTTTACTCGACTTATCTTTCACAATTTGCGCGGAACAAGTTATTGTTTTTGACGGAAGCGTCTTGCTGTTTTCGAAATAAGTAATAAGAAATGCGGAAGCGACACTCGCGTTTCATTCGGTGGTGTCATGTTTTGGATCGGTATCTATCTCCAAGGAGTAAATGGGCGACAGATGCGTGATTGAAACTTCGCGATGGAAAGTGTATCAATAAGCGCCAATCATTAATTAACGGCAGCGACAATAACAAAGAACTCCGGCAACCAACAATACACGGCACAGTGTAGTGGGTACGAACCTGGAATGAGACAGGGTGGAGACAAAGGAGAAATTCAAGAAGAAGATAAAGAGGAAACCAAAAGCAAAACAGAGCTCGAAGGAAGCCCAGGTTTAAATATCTACCACACTTCGTGAGACACTTGTATAATATCCATATAGAATAATGACTATGAAAAGCTCTCCCTCCTTAGTTTCCATAAAAAAAAACTACACAAAAAAGTGCCGATCAAAAACACAAAGCAAAAATTAATCACCCCAGTTAGTCTATAAATACAGCAAATCATCTCCTCATTCTCTATCTAAAAGAAACAAATGTCCCTAACGACGTTCGATCATGCACCGACACATGGCGATTTTTCACGGCCGTAAATAAGCCATCGAAGCCCCCACATAAACAAAGCGACCCTCCTCTCCTCTAAACGAATATAAATGACAGTATCGAATGGCAAATCTCGCTAATCCGGCCCCTTCCGACCGATTATCCCGCGATTATCGTCCTTGTGAAGCTCTGCATGCGGACGTACGACGAAGAGGTTATCGGAGGGCTCAATAAGATTCTTAAATCTCACTTTGGCCACTTTCTGGTCCGTCGAGTTTCGGTCTGGGGGATGCTGCTAGCTGTCGGCGGGATCCTCGGCGAGACTAATGGATGACATTTTTAAGTATCAGGGACGTGAGAGACGTTTGTGCAATAAGCTGACAGGATGAATCGCTGTGATAGTGCGACCTCATGGGAAGCTGTCTGTTATTGTCTCACGTTTTATTTTCGGATAATCTGACAAGGGGATTTTTTTTCGAGCTCTTCTTCAAAACTCATTTCCGTCCGATTTTGGTGTTGCTCCGAGGAAATAAACAGATGGTTCATTGTCATGTAAAAAAGTTGCTGCATCCTCTATCTACCTGTAAATTATGGCTATTTGTGAAACTCGTTTGAATGAGAGCCGCGCCACGACCATCTCTCCATCCTGTCATTCCACTCGGACGTAATTACAGGTTTGAATTGAAGGTTACCACACTGTGCTGTGTATTAAGTCATTATAGATGGCGTCACGCATCTCCGACCGTACTAATTCCGTGATATGATGCGGTATTGCAACGTGTAACAGAAGGAAGGCACACCAAGGTTGTTGCTGAGAAGGTGGAGCCATGGACAACAACTAATGGTACCCCGACTTAAATGTCCTTTTGTAAAAAACTTCTTTGCCACTCAAGTTCCGTAGACCGGTGACCACCCCGAATTACAAGGACGGTCGGTGTCAAGGTCAAAGGAAAGGCATACACTTCGGGTACACTCTGCGACAGACGATATCCGTCTTCCGATTCTGAAATTTTGAGAGATCAGAGCTCTGGGAAGCTGAGAACCAGGACCACAATGCCTGGGAAGTTGAGACAACTATAACTTGAGGAACGTGAGAATTTAAAGAAACTGAGAGTTCTGAGGTCAATGAATGAAAACATATACAATTTGGGTATATTCAACGACAGACGATATCGGTTTTCCAATTCTGTTTCAGTCTTGGGATCTGGGCTGAAAACTTGAGAACTGGAGGAACCTGAACTCTTGAGAGGTCAGAGCTTTTTAGAACATGAGAACCAGGAACCTAATCTTGGTTGAAAAAACTAAATTGAGAAACCTGAGAATCTATAGAAACTAAGATCCTGTAAAATTTGAGAATTTAGGGTACCTGAGAACTTGAGGAACTTGAGAAGCTGAAACCTAAAGATCCTGTAAAATTTAGGAATTTAAGGTCCCTGAGAACTTGGGGAACTTGAGAACTTGAGCAACGTGTAAATTTAAAGAACCTGAGAATTTATGAAACTAAGATACTGTAAAATTTGAGAATTTAGGGTATACCTTGAGAACCTGAAACCTAGAGGAACCTGAAAGCTTGAGCAACGTGTAAATTTAAAGAATCTGAAATGTCGGGAAACCTAGTTCTGGGATCTGGGCTGGAATCTTAAGAACTAGAGGAACTTGAAAGTATTTGAGAACTTAGGATAACTGAGAACTTGAGCAACTTGAGAACCTGAAACCTAGAGGAACCTGAGAACCTGAGCAACGTGTAAATTTAAAGAACCTGATATGCCGGAAAATCTGAGTTCTGAGATCAAAGAAAACATACACAATTTGAGTATATTCAACGACAGACCATATCCGTTTTCCAATTCTGTTTGAGTCTTGGGATTTGGGCTGAAAACTTGAGAACTGGAGGAACCTGAAATCTTGAGAGGTCAGAGCTTTGAGAACCTGAGAACCAGGAACATTATCTTGGTTGAAAAAACTAAATTGAGAAATCTGAGAATCTATAGAAACTAAGATCCTGTAAAATTTGAGAATTTAGGGTACCTGAGAACTTGAGGAACTTGAGAAGCTGAAACCTAAAGATCCTGTAAAATTTAGGAATTTAAGGTCCCTGAGAACTTGGGGAACTTGAGAACTTGAGCAACGTGTAAATTTAAAGAACCTGAGAATTTATGAATCTAAGATACTGTAAAATTTGAGAATTTAGGGTATACCTTGAGAACCTGAAACCTAGAGGAACCTGAAAGCTTGAGCAACGTGTAAATTTAAAGAATCTGAAATGTCGGGAAACCTAGTTCTGGGATCTGGGCTGGAATCTTAAGAACTAGAGGAACTTGAAAGTATTTGAGAACTTAGGATAACTGAGAACTTGAGCAACTTGAGAACCTGAAACCTAGAGGAACCTGAGAACCTGAGCAACGTGTAAATTTAAAGAACCTGATATGCCGGAAAATCTGAGTTCTGAGATCAAAGAAAACACACACAATTTGAGTATATTCAACGACAGACCATATCCGTTTTCCAATTCTGTTTGAGTCTTGGGATTTGGGCTGAAAACTTGAGAACTGGAGGAACCTGAAATCTTGAGAGGTCAGAGCTTTGAGAACCTGAGAACCAGGAACATTATCTTGGTTGAAAAAACTAAATTGAGAAATCTGAGAATCTATAGAAACTAAGATCCTGTAAAATTTGAGAATTTAGGGTACCTGAGAACTTGAGGAACTTGAGAAGCTGAAACCTAAAGATCCTGTAAAATTTAGGAATTTAAGGTCCCTGAGAACTTGGGGAACTTGAGAACTTGAGCAACGTGTAAATTTAAAGAACCTGAGAATTTATAAAACTAAGATCCTGTAAAATTTGAGAATTTAGGGTATACCTTGAGAACCTGAAACCTAGAGGAACCTGAAAGCTTGAGCAACGTGTAAATTTAAAGAATCTGAAATGTCGGGAAACCTAGTTCTGGGATCTGGGCTGGAATCTTAAGAACTAGAGGAACTTGAAAGTATTTGAGAACTTAGGATAACTGAGAACTTGAGCAACTTGAGAACCTGAAACCTAGAGGAACCTGAGAACCTGAGCAACGTGTAAATTTAAAGAACCTGATATGCCGGAAAATCTGAGTTCTGAGGTCAAAGAAAACATACACAATTTGAGTATATTCAACGACAGACCATATCCGTTTTCCAATTCTGTTTGAGTCGGAAAATCTGAGTTCTGAGGTCAAAGAAAACATACACAATTTGAGTATATTCAACGACAGACCATATCCGTTTTCCAATTCTGTTTGAGTCTTGGGATTTGGGCTGAAAACTTGAGAACTGGAGGAACCTGAAATCTTGAGAGGTCAGAGCTTTGAGAACCTGAGAACCAGGAACATTATCTTGGTTGAAAAAACTAAATTGAGAAATCTGAGAATCAATAGAAACTAAGATCCTGTAAAATTTGAGAATTTAGGGTACCTGAGAACTTGAGGAACTTGAGAAGCTGAAACCTAAAGATCCTGTAAAATTTAGGAATTTAAGGTCCCTGAGAACTTGGGGAACTTGAGAACTTGAGCAACGTGTAAATTTAAAGAACCTGAGAATTTATGAAACTAAGATCCTGTAAAATTTGAGAATTTAGGGTATACCTTGAGAACCTGAAACCTAGAGGAACCTGAAAGCTTGAGCAACGTGTAAATTTAAAGAACCTGAAATGTCGGGAAACCTAGTTCTGGGATCTGGGCTGGAATCTTAAGAACTAGAGGAACTTGAAATCTTGAGAGGTCAGAGCTTTGGCAACCTGAGAACCAGGAATATAATCTTGGTTGAAAAAACTAACTTGAAAAACCTGACAACTTATAGAAACTAAGATCCTGTAAAATTTGAGAATTTGGAATACCTGCGAACTTGAGGAACTTGAGAAACTGGAACCTAGATGAACTTGAGAATTAGAGCAACATGAGAATTTAAACAAACTGTGGTCCTGTAAAGTATTTGAGAACTTAGGATAACTGAGAACTTGAGCAACTTGAGAACCTGAAACCTAGAGGAACCTGAGAACCTGAGCAACGTGTAAATTTAAAGAACCTGATATGCCGGAAAATCTGAGTTCTGAGGTCAAAGAAAACATACACAATTTGAGTATATTCAACGACAGACCATATCCGTTTTCCAATTCTGTTTTAGTCCTGGGATGTGGGCTGAAAACGTGAGAAACCTAACTGAAGAACTGGAGGAACCTGGGGATTTTAGGAACCTTAAGAACTTAAGCACTCTAATTTGTGAACTGGAAGAATTTAAGAATTTGAAAAACTGAGGCCTAAATTTTGTCCGCCGGGACTTTATGTCTTCGAACGTCTTCTCTTTGTCTTTTCCATTACAACAAAATTAATTCAGAGGTGCTTCCACCAATATTTATAATTTGCTCGCACATCAATTCCAGCTATAATTCCTTACTATAATATCGGATCCTATTAGTTTAATTTAATTTCGAACCATATTTCTGCAAAGCCCAGTCCACTTCCCGCTCATTATCACAAATTTATCGAATTAAACCATCAAAGCCCGGATCGAAAATTTTCCATTTTCCTTTTACTCATTTAAATAATTAAATCGGAAGCCCGTATTGATCATCGAAGCCACCGCACGGTATCGACAATAAAAAGAAATCCCTGCTTTGTTCCTTTATCATCCGGCAACAAAAAATCGACCATTTGCGAGACATATTGTACGCAGTTAAAAATGGCATGATATGTCATTTATTTTGACATTTGGCCATTTTGGAGCCGCCACATTTCGGTTCCTGGAAAACAGTTATTACATAGATTTGTCTTCGCGGAGGAGGGGACTCCCCGACGCTTCCTGTGTGGGGAGAAGCCTACTTGATACCGAACCGATGGACGAGGGAAGACAAGCTGTGATTGATACAGTTTTCGAATATCTGAAAAGATGCTGCTTCCCCTGTTTTATATCCGACGGCCTAATTGAACTTATCGGACTGAAATTACACGGAAAATCGGACTCTTTTGTGAAATGTGGGAGAAGATTTCGGCTGCACAAAAAATTCTGGCTGTTGCCACAATTAAAATTTTTTGTTTCTTAATCGCAAACCGGGAAGCAATGCATTTCAGCCCCATCACAAAAACCCTCAGCGCCTAGTTAAATTATTACGCAGAGGATGAATCTTCTTGAAGTCTCTGCTGCCATATATAACCATTCGCAATTTCCGCGTGTCCCGCTGTCCTCGGCCAGGAGAGATATGAACAAACTAGATATAAATGTGAAATGGAAGCAGCAGATAGACACAACAAGACGTGTGTGAGAAAAAGATGGCTTCAGTCAATGCAAGTTAAGTTATTACATCGCATGACGGCCAAATTAATCAGGAAATATATAGCTTTGAGATGAAGAGAATAGGGGAAATTGTTCGTTGCGAAAGAAGAGAACAAAGGCACCAGGAAAAGGGATTATTCCATAACAGTAATTGACCCATTACAGTTGAAGAATCAATTAAGAGTATCGACTGTTCTATGAAAGTATGTTTTAAATTACAATATTGTCACAGTCGGCACGATTGCCCTCCAGTGAGTCCACTGTGATTTTTGAACAAATTTCAATTCGAGCTTGGATAATTCCGCCCCCCGAGCGCTCCTGCAATTAAAAGACCGGATGGCTAAACTAGAAACGCACAATTTCGGAAAAGATTTACGTCCGACGGGAGGCGAAAAGATATCCCCGCTTTTAATTATCGTTAGAAGTTTTAAAATACTTCCGCGCGAGCAAAATAAATGCTTTCAGTAATGCTGCCTAAAAAGTTAATCAAGGAAATAAATTTACTAAGAAGAAACGATTTCTTCCACCTTTTCGCAACTTTTGCTATTTTTCTTTTGCAACTTTTCTCATTACGTGTTGAATTCTCGACCTTGTCAGATAATAGAAAAAAATAGGACGGCGACGTATTTCACTGCCTCAATTCAGCGCGTTTTTCAGCTTAATTGAACGGGAAATGTAATTTAGGTACGCAAATTCATATATTTCACTTTCATTTATTTACTTTCCTGGTGTTCGGTTTCCGGAGGCGGTGTGTTATTGGTTTTTATTGAAATTTCAATTTTTGATTATGGGGATTATCACCTGTGCGGTTCCAATTGCGATTCCATTATCAGATGTGTCAGGAACGATGAGCAATTGGAATTGACGAAATAGAGTGAAAATGCTCTGGGACGAAACCTTTTTTACAACGTTCTATTAATTTTCAGTGTTGTCGCAACCATTTATGCATTTTCAGAAATTTAAATCTCTAACATAAATGGAATTGTACTATTTATAAATAATAATCCTAAAACACAAAGTTTTGTATGGAACTGGGTTAATAATGTAATTTACTGATTTGCATTGTTTATGAATTCTGGAATTGCTAAATATTGAGCGAAATGAAAAATTACGAAAGTCTTTTAGTTTTTAGCCTTAAGGAAGATAAAATCTTGTATGAAACTCGGCTGTTATGGGACACGTCTTGTTTATGAATAGTAGCTCGCTTCGCTCGCTCATATGTATATTATAAAATCGTTACAAAGGAAAATGAAGTTTTTATTATAAAAGAATAATAATCCTGAAACACAAAGTCTTGTACGGAACTGGGTTAATAATATAATTTACTGATTTGCATTGCTTATGGATTCTGGAATTGCTAAATATTGAACGAAATGAAAAATTACGAAAGCCTCTTAGTTTTTGGCTTTAAGGAACATAAAATCTTGTATGAACTCGGCTGTTATGGGAATTTATTGACACGTCTTGTTTATGAATAGTAGCTCGCTTCGCTCGCTCATATGTATATTATAAAATCGTTACAAAGGAAAAGGAAGTCTTTTTATAAAGAAGAATAATCCTGAAACACAAAGTCTTGTATGGAATTGAGTTAATAATGTAATTTACTGATTTGCACTGTTTATGAATTCCGGAAATGCTAGATATTGAACGACACGAAAAATTTCGAAAGCCTTAAGGAACATAAAATCTTGTATGAAACTCGACTGATATGGGAAATTATTGACACGTCTTTTTTATGAATAGTAGCTCGCTTCGCTCGCTCATATGTATATTATAAAGGAAAGGACGAAATAAACGTTTTTATTATGAAATAATACCTTTTTAATACCTTGGTTCCAAAACACAAAATCTTGTATGCAAATGAGTTAATAATGCAATTTTTTCACTACTAGCTTCAGAAATAGCCTTATAAAACATAGTGTTTGATGTTTGAGAAATTGATTATTCTGGAATATTGGATCCTCCAATTCTCGAAATATGCGAATTTTGAATACCCAGCCTTGGAAAGAGAGCAGTCGAAATGAGAACAAGAATAACAAAAACATAACATGAGAAATCACAGGAAGAATTACGAAGGTCTTTAAAATTTTACACAAAAGCAACATAAAGTCTTGTATGAAACTCATCTAGTTTCAGTAAATTACATTGTTAACACAGTTGAACACAAGATTTTGTCTTTCGAGACTAAGGTATTAAAAAGGCATTCTTTCACAATGAAAACTTTTATTTCGTTCTTTTTGTTTGTAACAATTTCATAAACAAGACGGGTCAATAATTTCCCATAACAGCCAAGTTTCATACAAGATTGTATGTTCCTATTGCGTTGTTTAAAGTTAAACTAAAATTCTGGTATTCATAAACAGTGCAAATTAGTAATAGTAATTATACACCAAGGTTATTCATATGGCTACTATTCATAAACAAGGCGAGTCAATAATTTCTCATTACAGCTCAGTTTCATACAAGATTTTATGTTCCTTTTGTGTTGGTTAAAGTTAAACTCTGAATATTTCCATAATGTTTCATTTCGTTTTATATTTAGCAATAAAATTTTGGTGTTCATAAATAATGCAAATCAGTAATAGTAATTATGTACACCGAGGTTGAGAAGACATGTTTCTTAGCCAAGCTACTTTATTGCCTAAGATGCGAAGAATAAGATATCTAAGAAAGATAGATAAGATATCCACGAAAAACAAGTAGCATAATGAAATTAAAACAATACCTGTCATTTATATTTTTAGTTGAGATGTTGCGAGTGTGGTCCAGGCCGCAAATTTAACATTTCGCAAGAAATTCCAGCTCCCCAATTCTACATTGTTGAGATATCAGCTGTCATTAATAATGTATAAAAAAAGACAGCAAACTTCAAGTCAACACATCAACTGAGGTAGTTTAGATTAACCATGCTAACATTGTCAATTGTTTATATTATCTACTAGTAGCAGAAAAAAATCGAATATTCCAGAAAATCTATTTCTCAAGCATCAAACACTATATTATTTTATAATGCTGTTTTCTGAAGCTAGGAGTGAAAAAATTACATTATTAACTCAGTTGCATACAAGATTTTGTGTTTCGGGACTAAGGTATTAAAAAGGCATTATTTAATAATAAAAACGTTTATTTCGTCCTTTCCTTTATAATATACATATGAGCGAGCGAAGCGAGCTACTATTCATAAACAAGGCGAGTCAATAATTTCTCATTAGAGCCCAGTTTCATACAAGATTTTATGTTTCTTTGTGTTGTTTCAAGTTAAACTATGAATATTTAAATAATGTTTGATTTCGTTTTATATTTAGCAATAAAATTTTGGTATTCATAGATAATGCAAATCAGTAATAGTAATAATATACACCGAGGTTGAGAAGACATGTTTCTTAGCCAAGCTACTTTATTGCCTAAGATGCGAAGCATAATATATCTAAGAAAGATAGATAAGATATCCCTGAAAAGCAAGTAGCATAATATGAAATTAAAACAATACCTGTCATTTATATTTCTAGTTGAGATGTTGCGAGTGTGGTCCAGGCCGCAAATTTAACATTTCGCAAGAAATTCCAGCTCCCCAATTCTACATTGTTGAGATATCAGCTGTCATTAATAATGTATAAAAAAAGACAGCAAACGTCAAGTCAACACATCAACTGTGGCAGTCTAGATTAACAATGCCAACATTGTCAATTGTTTATATTATCTACTAGTAGAAGAGAAAAATCCAATGTTGCAGAATGTTCTGAAGCTAGTAGTGAAAAAATTACATTATGATCTCAGTTGCATACAAGATTTTGTGTTTTGGGACTAAGGTATTAAAAAGGTATTATTTCATAATAAAAACGTTTATTTCGTTCTTTTCTTTATAATATACATATGAGCGAGCGAAGCGAGCTACTATTCATAAACAAGGCGAGTCAATAATTTCCCATTACAGCCGAGTTTGATACAAGTTTTTATGTTCCTTTTGTGTTGTTTAAAGTAAAACTGAATACTTTTGTAATTTTGCATTTCGTTCCATATTTAGCAATTACGGTAACATTGTAAATCTGTAAATTACATTATTAACCCAGTTGCATACAATATTTTGTGTTTCCAGACTAAGGTATTAAAAAGGATACATTCTTTTACAATAAAAGTATTTCATAATATTTGAGCGAGCGAAGCGAGCTAGTATTCATAATTAAGACGAGTCAATAATTTCCCATTTCAGCCGAGTTTCTCTTGTGTTATTTAAAGTCTAAAGTTTTTTGTCGCATCTAGATATATTAATACATATAAATATTTACTGACTTTGTGACTGGTTTACTGCGGGTTTAAAAATATCAAATTATCAAATTAGTTGCTGTCCACTTTAGAAGACATCCAAAGCAGTGTTGCTTCTGTTTCTCGTTAAGTTATTTCGTGGTCGAGTCCCGGCAAAACAAATTTCATTATTACTCCACAGACAGACTTTCGAAACGAATCGAAGTTCAAAGGATTGCGAAGTTCAAGCTGCTGACCGGTGTTGGCCGAGGGCCAGACCGCAATAGATAACAGCCACTTCCATCATGGCTCGAAAATAATCCATTCACTTATCTAATTAATCTAATAATTCGCCGGCTCAGCAGAACTTTCCGATGGAAATGCGCGCCCCAATTGTGAGATTGCAGGAAGGAGGAACCGGCTAATTTTCGTGTTTTCGTTGCAGACTGAAGAAAGTGAGTGCTGTGAGTGAAGGACGATGACTTCTGCATGGTGGGAGATTTTCGTGGTGTCGCTGATGGTCCTTCTAGCCTCCGCGTCGCAGGATCCAGAGAACGAGAAACTCGATGAAGGTAAGTTTTTATCATTTGTCTCGCACTGTAAGTGAAATCAAAAGAAAATTGGTGGTAATTGAAACTCCGTGTCCGGAATAATATGCAGATTTGGCCTTAATTTGATATGCAAACTTGAAAAATAAAGCCGAGATAACCCCGCAATTAACTGCTAGCACTCTAACTTTAACGTGTGGGTTTGGAGTGACCGCCGTGCTCCATAATCTTGCGGGCCCTTAATTAATTAACGAAATCTTAATTTTATCACCCTCCGGGGAAAACGGACCCTTTCTCGGTAAAAATGACGACAAGTTTTATGTCCGCGGGAGCCGTGCCGTCCTAAGAGACTCCCGAAGTGCTGCCCGTATAAATCATGGTCCGACAGACGTTTGAATATTCCTAGTGCTCGAAATTGTCTTCCTCTAAGACGGATGCGTATCCGAAACACGACTAAAGCAAGCTGAAGCGCCGCGACGCTCTTAACGTTTTTACGGCGCTATAAATCTAGACGGGCGTATTTTTCTACATTGTTTAGTCAGTTCATCTGGGATGTGCGTCTTGAGTAGGCAAAGTTTTGCAATAATAAACTAGGAAGTGGATGTTTTTTCCGACTCTTTATGGTTATGAATGGAACTTTGGCATTGCTGTGTTTGTTAAATGTAAAAAATGCGTAAAGCATTCGAGAAAACTTGTTGCATAAAGTGCCAGCTGAAGTGGTTCAAAAAAGTCTTGTAAATAATGGTGAGAGAGGTGTAATTTGCATGCTGTTTCCGGGCCCGTGGGCTTTTGGAATACCTGGTTCTGGAAAATAATAATTAAAATGTGCAACCACACATTATACTATTAAATATTCAGCAACGTCGTGATGCCTCAAAAGTGTTATGCTGTCGGTAATACATAGTGAAAATTTCCATGTTGAAAGCAACCATTTATCTGAACGACAACATGGACATGTTACCATCATGGGAATTTCCTGTGCATGTCCCGAGACTAGAGTGTTCAACGTGACCGTACATCACGTGAAAGATGAAAGGGTGTGTTGCGAGTTACTGTTCCATATTCCAAAAATAATATCGGAAGAAGCTTTGTGAAATAGCAGTGAGCATTATAGTTTATTTAGAAGGTCTGTTAGCTGAAGGCTCTCGGCCGCAAGAATATATTTTTCTTAATATTAAAACACTCATAATAACGTACAACGCGACCAGAGATGTAAAGTGTTGCGAAGGTTGTGTTGGAGATAGCTTTTTATCTCCGGTTTTGTGGTTCGGTATTTTTGTCTTGTTCTAACTGGACTATTTCCTGACTGGCCGACTGATTTAAACCCGTCAGTGCAAAACCGCTGGCCTGTGAGTTATGCATCGACCTTTGCAGAAGTAAAGAAACCAGAAGCGGATGCGGCGCGAAAAAACAAACTCGGAAACTTAGCGATGGGCGTACATTCGTTGCAGATTTTAATTATTGACGTGAAAGCGGCGAGCTGGCGTTTGTGACTAATGCCGAGAAGAAGTGGCCCAGAGTGCATAAATAATTCCGGTTTTTAGCAGCAGAAAGCGCGCTCGCAGTGCGAAAGTTTGCGGAAATATTTTAACAGTTCTCCGTAGCGAATAAAATAAGTGGGGGCCACAATAAACATTCCGGCTCGTAATACCTGTGGGAGCAGGACTAGGATCGCAGTCGGACGCGGCAGATCACAATGGCGAATCCCACCTTGAAAAAGGACAGCAATAAATATACGAGTGCATCTATAATTCAGCATCAGTGGCAGCTACAAGGGGGAATTTAAGCATGGAAATGAGATCCGTAGCGCCCACATGAGTAACATCTGGTTTTATGGAGCGCCGCGGCGAGACGACACATCCCCATTAGTTTAACATTGCTGTGTTTGCATCCGACTCCGGAGACTTACGTTTGGATAACGCCACCAGAAATGACGCACATTGTCACAAAACACTTTGCCCGCTCGTACATCTGAGAATTTTAACGGTCCGGCCGTTCCGACTTTACCCTTTGTTCCGGGCAAATTTTGATTAGGCAGATTTTTACTGCCGGCTGGAAAGGGGAAAAAGTGAAATTTCGTGTTGCGGACGGAGGGTTGCAGCTTCAGTTGGATGTTTTTCAGTCGGTCGGCGCTTACAGAGCTTTTTTAATTAATCTCAGTTCTGTATTAATGCCGGGACGATGCTGTTCTTAACAAAATTACTAGAGTTAAATTTTATTTTATTGGTTAATTGTGTTGAGCTGAGCTACATCTAAAATTACCCTGGGGTTAACTCTTCTCGGGGGTTACCGTTGAGGATTCTAACAATAAACAGACTACACTTTTTTGTTCGCAATATATCATAATGGATATTAGTCTAGTAATAGTACATTTGTATGATTAATGCCAACAGCCTAAATTTAACTCAGGCGAACCACTTTTCAACTACAGAAAAGTGGTTGTGGCCTGGTTATGCTGTCGTAACAATCGGCCACTTTTTGTGGCCGTACAATGGTATATAATACTTTAAATTCCCAATATATTCAAAAGCCAACTGGGACTTTCTCACTTTCTTATTCCAGCCGTTTTTGACATTATTCAATGAAATTAAACTCTATATAGAGTGTAGCTGTTTTAAAATATCTTCAAAAATGGTGTAGGCGCTCAGCAATTTTACATTCTCAATATATTCAAAAGCCAAGTGTGACTTTCTCACTTTCTCATGCGAATTATTTTGACATTATTTATTGAGATTCATCTCCAATATAGAATTTAAAGAGTGTCTTTCCGCTGCTTCAAAATATCCTCAAAAATGGTGGATGCGCTGAGGAATTTTAAATTCCCAATATATTTAAAAGCCAACTGGGACTTTCTCACTTCCTTATTCGATTTATTTTGACATTGTTTAATGAGATTCACCTCATAAATAGATTCCTAAGAATGTCTTTGCGCTGTTTTAAAATATCTTCAAGAATGGTGTAGGCGCTCAGCAATTTTACATTCTCAATATATTCAAAAGCCAAGTGTGACTTTCTCACTTCCTCATGCGAATCATTTTGACATTATTTATTAAGATTCATCTCCAATATAGACTTTAAAGAGTGTCTTTCCGCTGCTTCAAAATATCCTCAAAAATGGTGGATGCGCTGAGAAATTTTAAATTCCCAATATATTTAAAAGCCAACTGGGACTTTCTCACTTCATTATTCGATTTATTTTGACATTGTTTAATGAGATTCACCTCGTAAATAGATTCCTAAGAATGTCTTTGCGCTGTTTTAAAATATCTTCAAAAATGGTGTAGGCGCTCAGCAATTTGACATTCTCAATTAATTCAAAAGCCAAGTGTGACTTTCTCACTTCCTCATGCGAATTATTTTGACATTATTTATTGAGATTCATCTCCAATATAGACTTTAAAGAGTGTCTTTCCGCTGCTTCAAAATATCCTCAAAAATGGTGGATGCGCTGAGGAATTTTAAATTCCCAATATATTTAAAAGCCAACTGGGACTTTCTCACTTCCTTATTCGATTTATTTTGACATTGTTTAATGAGATTCACCTCATAAATAGATTCCTAAGAGTGTCTTTGCGCTGGTTTAAAATATCTTCAAAAATGGTGTAGGCGCTCAGCAATTTTACATTCTCAATATATTCAAAAGCCAAGTGTGACTTTCTCACTTCCTCATGCGAATTATTTTGACATTATTTATTGAGATTCATCTCCAATATAGACTTTAAAGAGTGTCTTTCCGCTGCTTCAAAATATCCTCAAAAATGGTGGATGCGCTGAGGAATTTTAAATTCCCAATATATTTAAAAGCCAACTGTTAATTTCTCACTTCCTTATTCGATTTATTTTGACACAGTTTAATGAGATTCACCTCATAAATAGATTCCTAAGAGTGTCTTTGCGCTGTTTTAAAATATCTTCAAAAATGGTGTAGGCGCTCAGCAATTTTACATTCTCAATATATTCAAGAGCCAAGTGTGACTTTCTCACTTCCTCATGCGAATTATTTTGACATTATTTATTGAGATTCATCTCCAATATAGACTTTAAAGAGTGTCTTTCCGCTGCTTCAAATTATCCTCAAAAATGGTGGATGCGCTGAGGAATTTTAAATTCCCAATATATTTAAAAGCCAACTGGGACTTTCTCACTTCCTTATTCGATTTATTTTGACATTGTTTAATGAGATTCACCTCATAAATAGATTCCTAAGAATGTCTTTGCGCTGTTTTAAAATATCTTCAAAAATGGTGTAGGCGCTCAGCAATTTTACATTCTCAATATATTCAAAAGCCAAGTGTGACTTTCTCACTTCCTCATGCGAATTATTTTGACATTATTTATTGAGATTCATCTCCAATATGGACTTTAAAGAGTGTCTTTCCGCTTCTTCAAATTATCCTCAAAAATGGTGGATGCGCTGAGGAATTTTAAATTCCCAATATATTTAAAAGCCAACTGGGACTTTCTCACTTCCTTATTCGATTTATTTTGACATTGTTTAATGAGATTCACCTCATAAATAGATTCCTAAGAATGTCTTTGCGCTGTTTTAAAATATCTTCAAAAATGGTGTAGGCGCTCAGCAATTTTACATTCTCAATATATTCAAAAGCCAAGTGTGACTTTCTCACTTCCTCATGCGAATTATTTTGACATTATTTATTGAGATTCATCTCCAATATAGACTTTAAAGAGTGTCTTTCCGCTGCTTCAAATTATCCTCAAAAATGGTGGATGCGCTGAGGAATTTTAAATTCCCAATATATTTAAAAGCCAACTGGGACTTTCTCACTTCCTTATTCGATTTATTTTGACATTGTTTAATGAGATTCACCTCATAAATAGATTCCTAAGAATGTCTTTGCGCTGTTTTAAAATATCTTCAAAAATGGTGTAGGCGCTCAGCAATTTTACATTCTCAATATATTCAAAAGCCAAGTGTGACTTTCTCACTTCCTCATGCGAATTATTTTGACATTATTTATTGAGATTCATCTCCAATATGGACTTTAAAGAGTGTCTTTCCGCTTCTTCAAATTATCCTCAAAAATGGTGGATGCGCTGAGGAATTTTAAATTCCCAATATATTTAAAAGCCAACTGGGACTTTCTCACTTCCTTATTCGATTTATTTTGACATTGTTTAATGAGATTCACCTCATAAATAGATTCCTAAGAGTGTCTTTGCGCTGTTTTAAAATATCTTCAAAAATGGTGTAGGCGCTCAGCAATTTTACATTCTCAATATATTCAAAAGCCAAGTGTGACTTTCTCACTTCCTCATGCGAATTGTTTTTGACATTATTTATTGAGATTCATCTCCAATATAGACTTTAAAGAGTGTCTTTCCGCTGCTTCAAAATATCCTCAAAAATGGTGGATGCGCTGAGGAATTTTAAATTCCCAATATATTTAAAAGCCAACTGGGACTTTCTCACTTCCTTATTCGATTTATTTTGACACTGTTTAATGAGATTCACCTCATAAATAGATTCCTAAGAGTGTCTTTGCGCTGTTTTAAAATATCTTCAAAAATGGTGTAGACGCTCAGCAATTTTACATTCTCAATATATTTAAAAGCCAAGTGTGACTTTCTCACTTCCTCATGCGAATTGTTTTTGACATTATTTATTGAGATTTATCTCCAATATAGACTTTAAAGAGTGTCTTTCCGCTGCTTCAAAATATCCTCAAAAATGGTGGATGCGCTGAGGAATTTTAAATTCCCAATATATTTAAAAGCCAACTGGGACTTTCTCACTTCCTTATTCGATTTATTTTGACACTGTTTAATGAGATTCACCTCATAAATAGATTCCTAAGAGTGTCTTTGCGCTGTTTTAAAATATCTTCAAAAATGGTGTAGGCGCTCAGCAATTTTACATTCTCAATATATTTAAAAGCCAAGTGTGACTTTCTCACTTCCTCATGCGAATTGTTTTTGACATTATTTATTGAGATTCATCTCCAATATAGACTTTAAAGAGTGTCTTTCCGCTGCTTCAAAATATCTTCAAAAATGGTGTAGGCGCTCAGCAATTTTACATTCTCAATATATTCAAAAGCCAAGTGTGACTTTCTCACTTCCTAATGCGAAATGTTTTTAACATTATTTATTGAGATTTATCTCTAATATAGACTTTAAAGAGTGTCTTTCCGCTGCTTCAAAATATCCTCAAAAATGGTGGATGCGCTGAGGAATTTTAAATTCCCAATATATTTAAAAGCCAACTGGGACTTTCTCACTTCCTTATTCGATTTATTTTGACATTGTTTAATGACATTCACGTCATAAATAGATTCCTAAGAGTGTCTTTGCGCTGTTTTAAAATATCTTCAAAAATGGTGTAGGCGCTCAGCAATTTTACATTCTCAATATATTCAAAAGCCAACTGTGACTTTCTCACTTCCTCATGCGAATTGTTTTTGACATTATTTATTGAGATTCATCTCCAATATAAACTTTGAAGAGTGTCTTTCCGCTGCTTCAAAATATCTTCAAAAATGGTGGATGCGCTGAGAAATTTTAAATTCCCAATATATTTAAAAGCCAACTGGGACTTTCTCACTTCCTTATTCGATTTATTTTGACAATGTTTAATGAGATTCACCTCATAAATAGATTCCTAAGAATGTCTTTGCGCTGCTTTAAAATATCTTCAAAAATGGTGTAGGCGCTCAGCAATTTTACATTCTCAATATATTCAAAGGCCAAGTGTGACTTTCTCACTTCCTCATGCGAATTATTTTGACATTGTTTATTGAGATTCATCTCCAATATAGACTTTAAAGAGTGTCTTTCCGCTGCTTCAAAATATCCTCAAAAATGGTGGATGCGCTGAGGAATTTTAAATTCCCAATATATTTAAAAGCCAACTGTTACTTTCTCACTTCCTTATTCGATTTATTTTGACACAGTTTAATGAGATTCACCTCATAAATAGATTCCTAAGAGTGTCTTTGCGCTGTTTTAAAATATCTTCAAAAATGGTGTAGGCGCTCAGCAATTTTACATTCTCAATATATTCAAAAGCCAAGTGTGACTTTCTCACTTCCTCATGCGAATTGTTTTTGACATTATTTATTGAGAATTATCTCCAATATAAACTTTAAAGAGTGTCTTTCCGCTGCTTCAAAATATCTTCAAAAATGGTGGATGCGCTGAGGAATTTTAAATTTTCAATATATTTAAAAGCCTACTGGGACTTTCTCACTTCCTTATTCGATTTATTTTGACATTGTTTAATGACATTCACCTCATAAATAGATTCCTAAGAGTGTCTTTGCGCTGTTTTAAAATATCTTCAAAAATGGTGTAGGCGCTCAGCAATTTTACATTCTCAATATATTCAAAAGCCAAGTGTGACTTTCTCACTTCCTCATGCGAATTATTTTGACATTGTTTATTGAGATTCATCTCCAATATAGACTTTAAAGAGTGTCTTTCCGCTGCTTCAAAATATCCTCAAAAATGGTGGATGCGCTGAGGAATTTTAAATTCCCAATATATTTAAAAGCCAACTGTTACTTTCTCACTTCCTTATTCGATTTATTTTGACACAGTTTAATGAGATTCACCTCATAAATAGATTCCTAAGAGTGTCTTTGCGCTGTTTTAAAATATCTTCAAAAATGGTGTAGGCGCTCAGCAATTTTACATTCTCAATATATTCAAAAGCCAAGTGTGACTTTCTCACTTCCTCATGCGAATTGTTTTTGACATTATTTATTGAGAATTATCTCCAATATAAACTTTAAAGAGTGTCTTTCCGCTGCTTCAAAATATCTTCAAAAATGGTGGATGCGCTGAGGAATTTTAAATTTTCAATATATTTAAAAGCCAACTGGGACTTTCTCACTTCCTTATTCGATTTATTTTGACATTGTTTAATGAGATTCACCTCATAAATAGATTCCTAACAGTGTCTTTGCGCTGTTTTAAAATATCTTCAAAAATGGTGTAGGCGCTCAGCAATTTTACATTCTCAATATATTCAAAAGCCAAGTGTGACTTTCTCACTTTCTCATGCGAATTATTTTGACATTATTTATTGAGATTCATCTCCAATATAGACTTTAAAGAGTGTCTTTCCGCTGCTTCAAAATATCCTCAAAAATGGTGGATGCGCTGAGGAATTTTAAATTCCCAATATATTTAAAAGCCAACTGGGACTTTCTCACTTCCTTATTCGATTTATTTTGACACTGTTTAATGAGATTCACCTCATAAATAGATTCCTAAGAGTGTCTTTGCGCTGTTTTAAAATATCTTCAAAAATGGTGTAGGCGCTCAGCAATTTTACATTCTCAATATATTTAAAAGCCAAGTGTGACTTTCTCACTTCCTCATGCGAATTGTTTTTGACATTATTTATTGAGATTCATCTCCAATATAGACTTTAAAGAGTGTCTTTCCGCTGCTTCAAAATATCTTCAAAAATGGTGTAGGCGCTCAGCAATTTTACATTCTCAGTATATTCAAAAGCCAAGTGTGACTTTCTCACTTCCTAATGCGAAATGTTTTTAACATTATTTATTGAGATTTATCTCCAATATAGACTTTAAAGAGTGTCTTTCCGCTGCTTCAAAATATCCTCAAAAATGGTGGATGCGCTGAGGAATTTTAAATTCCCAATATATTTAAAAGCCAACTGGGACTTTCTCACTTCCTTATTCGATTTATTTTGACACTGTTTAATGAGATTCACCTCATAAATAGATTCCTAAGAGTGTCTTTGCGCTGTTTTAAAATATCTTCAAAAATGGTGTAGACGCTCAGCAATTTTACATTCTCAATATATTTAAAAGCCAAGTGTGACTTTCTCACTTCCTAATGCGAAATGTTTTTAACATTATTTATTGAGATTTATCTCCAATATAGACTTTAAAGAGTGTCTTTCCGCTGCTTCAAAATATCCTCAAAAATGGTGGATGCGCTGAGGAATTTTAAATTCCCAATATATTTAAAAGCCAACTGGGACTTTCTCACTTCCTTATTCGATTTATTTTGACACTGTTTAATGAGATTCACCTCATAAATAGATTCCTAAGAGTGTCTTTGCGCTGTTTTAAAATATCTTCAAAAATGGTGTAGACGCTCAGCAATTTTACATTCTCAATATATTTAAAAGCCAAGTGTGACTTTCTCACTTCCTCATGCGAATTGTTTTTGACATTATTTATTGAGATTTATCTCCAATATAGACTTTAAAGAGTGTCTTTCCGCTGCTTCAAAATATCCTCAAAAATGGTGGATGCGCTGAGGAATTTTAAATTCCCAATATATTTAAAAGCCAACTGGGACTTTCTCACTTCCTTATTCGATTTATTTTGACATTGTTTAATGAGATTCACCTCATAAATAGATTCCTAAGAGTGTCTTTGCGCTGTTTTAAAATATCTTCAAAAATGGTGTAGGCGCTCAGCAATTTTACATTCTCAATATATTCAAGAGCCAAGTGTGACTTTCTCACTTCCTCATGCGAATTATTTTGACATTATTTATTGAGATTCATCTCCAATATAGACTTTAAAGAGTGTCTTTCCGCTGCTTCAAATTATCCTCAAAAATGGTGGATGCGCTGAGGAATTTTAAATTCCCAATATATTTAAAAGCCAACTGGGACTTTCTCACTTCCTTATTCGATTTATTTTGACACTGTTTAATGAGATTCACCTCATAAATAGATTCCTAAGAGTGTCTTTGCGCTGTTTTAAAATATCTTCAAAAATGGTGTAGGCGCTCAGCAATTTTACATTCTCAATATATTTAAAAGCCAAGTGTGACTTTCTCACTTCCTCATGCGAATTGTTTTTGACATTATTTATTGAGATTCATCTCCAATATAGACTTTAAAGAGTGTCTTTCCGCTGCTTCAAAATATCTTCAAAAATGGTGTAGGCGCTCAGCAATTTTACATTCTCAATATATTCAAAAGCCAAGTGTGACTTTCTCACTTCCTAATGCGAAATGTTTTTAACATTATTTATTGAGATTTATCTCCAATATAGACTTTAAAGAGTGTCTTTCCGCTGCTTCAAAATATCCTCAAAAATGGTGGATGCGCTGAGGAATTTTAAATTCCCAATATATTTAAAAGCCAACTGGGACTTTCTCACTTCCTTATTCGATTTATTTTGACACTGTTTAATGAGATTCACCTCATAAATAGATTCCTAAGAGTGTCTTTGCGCTGTTTTAAAATATCTTCAAAAATGGTGTAGACGCTCAGCAATTTTACATTCTCAATATATTTAAAAGCCAAGTGTGACTTTCTCACTTCCTCATGCGAATTGTTTTTGACATTATTTATTGAGATTCATCTCCAATATAGACTTTAAAGAGTGTCTTTCCGCTGCTTCAAAATATCTTCAAAAATGGTGTAGGCGCTCAGCAATTTTACATTCTCAATATATTCAAAAGCCAAGTGTGACTTTCTCACTTCCTAATGCGAAATGTTTTTAACATTATTTATTGAGATTCATCTCCAATATAGACTTTAAAGAGTGTCTTTCCGCTGCTTCAAAATATCCTCAAAAATGGTGGATGCGCTGAGGAATTTTAAATTCCCAATATATTTAAAAGCCAACTGTTACTTTCTCACTTCCTTATTCGATTTATTTTGACACAGTTTAATGAGATTCACCTCATAAATAGATTCCTAAGAGTGTCTTTGCGCTGTTTTAAAATATCTTCAAAAATGGTGTAGGCGCTCAGCAATTTTACATTCTCAATATATTCAAAAGCCAAGTGTGACTTTCTCACTTCCTCATGCGAATTGTTTTTGACATTATTTATTGAGAATTATCTCCAATATAAACTTTAAAGAGTGTCTTTCCGCTGCTTCAAAATATCTTCAAAAATGGTGGATGCGCTGAGGAATTTTAAATTTTCAATATATTTAAAAGCCTACTGGGACTTTCTCACTTCCTTATTCGATTTATTTTGACATTGTTTAATGACATTCACCTCATAAATAGATTCCTAAGAGTGTCTTTGCGCTGTTTTAAAATATCTTCAAAAATGGTGTAGGCGCTCAGCAATTTTACATTCTCAATATATTCAAAAGCCAAGTGTGACTTTCTCACTTCCTCATGCGAATTGTTTTTGACATTATTTATTGAGAATTATCTCCAATATAAACTTTAAAGAGTGTCTTTCCGCTGCTTCAAAATATCTTCAAAAATGGTGGATGCGCTGAGGAATTTTAAATTTTCAATATATTTAAAAGCCAACTGGGACTTTCTCACTTCCTTATTCGATTTATTTTGACATTGTTTAATGAGATTCACCTCATAAATAGATTCCTAACAGTGTCTTTGCGCTGTTTTAAAATATCTTCAAAAATGGTGTAGGCGCTCAGCAATTTTACATTCTCAATATATTCAAAAGCCAAGTGTGACTTTCTCACTTCCTAATGCGAAATGTTTTTAACATTATTTATTGAGATTCATCTCCAATATAGACTTTAAAGAGTGTCTTTCCGCTGCTTCAAAATATCCTCAAAAATGGTGGATGCGCTGAGGAATTTTAAATTCCCAATATATTTAAAAGCCAACTGTTACTTTCTCACTTCCTTATTCGATTTATTTTGACACAGTTTAATGAGATTCACCTCATAAATAGATTCCTAAGAGTGTCTTTGCGCTGTTTTAAAATATCTTCAAAAATGGTGTAGGCGCTCAGCAATTTTACATTCTCAATATATTCAAAAGCCAAGTGTGACTTTCTCACTTCCTCATGCGAATTGTTTTTGACATTATTTATTGAGAATTATCTCCAATATAAACTTTAAAGAGTGTCTTTCCGCTGCTTCAAAATATCTTCAAAAATGGTGGATGCGCTGAGGAATTTTAAATTTTCAATATATTTAAAAGCCTACTGGGACTTTCTCACTTCCTTATTCGATTTATTTTGACATTGTTTAATGACATTCACCTCATAAATAGATTCCTAAGAGTGTCTTTGCGCTGTTTTAAAATATCTTCAAAAATGGTGTAGGCGCTCAGCAATTTTACATTCTCAATATATTCAAAAGCCAAGTGTGACTTTCTCACTTCCTCATGCGAATTATTTTGACATTGTTTATTGAGATTCATCTCCAATATAGACTTTAAAGAGTGTCTTTCCGCTGCTTCAAAATATCCTCAAAAATGGTGGATGCGCTGAGGAATTTTAAATTCCCAATATATTTAAAAGCCAACTGTTACTTTCTCACTTCCTTATTCGATTTATTTTGACACAGTTTAATGAGATTCACCTCATAAATAGATTCCTAAGAGTGTCTTTGCGCTGTTTTAAAATATCTTCAAAAATGGTGTAGGCGCTCAGCAATTTTACATTCTCAATATATTCAAAAGCCAAGTGTGACTTTCTCACTTCCTCATGCGAATTGTTTTTGACATTATTTATTGAGAATTATCTCCAATATAAACTTTAAAGAGTGTCTTTCCGCTGCTTCAAAATATCTTCAAAAATGGTGGATGCGCTGAGGAATTTTAAATTTTCAATATATTTAAAAGCCAACTGGGACTTTCTCACTTCCTTATTCGATTTATTTTGACATTGTTTAATGAGATTCACCTCATAAATAGATTCCTAACAGTGTCTTTGCGCTGTTTTAAAATATCTTCAAAAATGGTGTAGGCGCTCAGCAATTTTACATTCTCAATATATTCAAAAGCCAAGTGTGACTTTCTCACTTTCTCATGCGAATTATTTTGACATTATTTATTGAGATTCATCTCCAATATAGACTTTAAAGAGTGTCTTTCCGCTGCTTCAAAATATCCTCAAAAATGGTGGATGCGCTGAGGAATTTTAAATTCCCAATATATTTAAAAGCCAACTGGGACTTTCTCACTTCCTTATTCGATTTATTTTGACACTGTTTAATGAGATTCACCTCATAAATAGATTCCTAAGAGTGTCTTTGCGCTGTTTTAAAATATCTTCAAAAATGGTGTAGGCGCTCAGCAATTTTACATTCTCAATATATTTAAAAGCCAAGTGTGACTTTCTCACTTCCTCATGCGAATTGTTTTTGACATTATTTATTGAGATTCATCTCCAATATAGACTTTAAAGAGTGTCTTTCCGCTGCTTCAAAATATCTTCAAAAATGGTGTAGGCGCTCAGCAATTTTACATTCTCAATATATTCAAAAGCCAAGTGTGACTTTCTCACTTCCTAATGCGAAATGTTTTTAACATTATTTATTGAGATTTATCTCCAATATAGACTTTAAAGAGTGTCTTTCCGCTGCTTCAAAATATCCTCAAAAATGGTGGATGCGCTGAGGAATTTTAAATTCCCAATATATTTAAAAGCCAACTGGGACTTTCTCACTTCCTTATTCGATTTATTTTGACACTGTTTAATGAGATTCACCTCATAAATAGATTCCTAAGAGTGTCTTTGCGCTGTTTTAAAATATCTTCAAAAATGGTGTAGACGCTCAGCAATTTTACATTCTCAATATATTTAAAAGCCAAGTGTGACTTTCTCACTTCCTCATGCGAATTGTTTTTGACATTATTTATTGAGATTTATCTCCAATATAGACTTTAAAGAGTGTCTTTCCGCTGCTTCAAAATATCCTCAAAAATGGTGGATGCGCTGAGGAATTTTAAATTCCCAATATATTTAAAAGCCAACTGGGACTTTCTCACTTCCTTATTCGATTTATTTTGACATTGTTTAATGAGATTCACCTCATAAATAGATTCCTAAGAGTGTCTTTGCGCTGTTTTAAAATATCTTCAAAAATGGTGTAGGCGCTCAGCAATTTTACATTCTCAATATATTCAAGAGCCAAGTGTGACTTTCTCACTTCCTCATGCGAATTATTTTGACATTATTTATTGAGATTCATCTCCAATATAGACTTTAAAGAGTGTCTTTCCGCTGCTTCAAATTATCCTCAAAAATGGTGGATGCGCTGAGGAATTTTAAATTCCCAATATATTTAAAAGCCAACTGGGACTTTCTCACTTCCTTATTTGATTTATTTTGACATTGTTTAATGAGATTCACCTCATAAATAGATTCCTAAGAATGTCTTTGCGCTGTTTTAAAATATCTTCAAAAATGGTGTAGGCGCTCAGCAATTTTACATTCTCAATATATTCAAAAGCCAAGTGTGACTTTCTCACTTCCTCATGCGAATCATTTTGACATTATTTATTAAGATTCATCTCCAATATAGACTTTAAAGAGTGTCTTTCCGCTGCTTCAAAATATCTTCAAAAATGGTGGATGCGCTGAGGAATTTTAAATTCCCAATATATTTAAAAGCCAACTGGGACTTTCTCACTTCCTTATTCGATTTATTTTGACATTGTTTAATGAGATTCACCTCATAAATAGATTCCTAAGAGTGTCATTGCGCTGTTTTAAAATATCTTCAAAAATGGTGTAGGCGCTCAGCAATTTTACATTCTCAATATATTCAAGAGCCAAGTGTGACTTTCTCACTTCCTCATGCGAATTATTTTGACATTATTTATTGAGATTCATCTCCAATATAGACTTTAAAGAGTGTCTTTCCGCTGCTTCAAATTATCCTCAAAAATGGTGGATGCGCTGAGGAATTTTAAATTCCCAATATATTTAAAAGCCAACTGGGACTTTCTCACTTCCTTATTCGATTTATTTTGACATTGTTTAATGAGATTCACCTCATAAATAGATTCCTAAGAATGTCTTTGCGCTGTTTTAAAATATCTTCAAAAATGGTGTAGGCGCTCAGCAATTTTACATTCTCAATATATTCAAAAGCCAAGTGTGACTTTCTCACTTCCTCATGCGAATTATTTTGACATTATTTATTGAGATTCATCTCCAATATGGACTTTAAAGAGTGTCTTTCCGCTTCTTCAAATTATCCTCAAAAATGGTGGATGCGCTGAGGAATTTTAAATTCCCAATATATTTAAAAGCCAACTGGGACTTTCTCACTTCCTTATTCGATTTATTTTGACATTGTTTAATGAGATTCACCTCATAAATAGATTCCTAAGAGTGTCTTTGCGCTGTTTTAAAATATCTTCAAAAATGGTGTAGGCGCTCAGCAATTTTACATTCTCAATATATTCAAGAGCCAAGTGTGACTTTCTCACTTCCTCATGCGAATTATTTTGACATTATTTATTGAGATTCATCTCCAATATAGACTTTAAAGAGTGTCTTTCCGCTGCTTCAAATTATCCTCAAAAATGGTGGATGCGCTGAGGAATTTTAAATTCCCAATATATTTAAAAGCCAACTGGGACTTTCTCACTTCCTTATTCGATTTATTTTGACATTGTTTAATGAGATTCACCTCATAAATAGATTCCTAAGAGTGTCTTTGCGCTGTTTTAAAATATCTTCAAAAATGGTGTAGGCGCTCAGCAATTTTACATTCTCAATATATTCAAAAGCCAAGTGTGACTTTCTCACTTCCTAATGCGAAATGTTTTTAACATTATTTATTGAGATTTATCTCCAATATAGACTTTAAAGAGTGTCCTTCCGCTGTTTCAAAATATACTCAAAAATGGTGGATGCGCTGAGGAATTTTAAATTCCCAATATATTTAAAAGCCAACTGGGACTTTCTCACTTCCTTATTCGATTTATTTTGACACTGTTTAATGAGATTCACCTCATAAATAGATTCCTAAGAGTGTCTTTGCGCTGTTTTAAAATATCTTCAAAAATGGTGTAGACGCTCAGCAATTTTACATTCTCAATATATTTAAAAGCCAAGTGTGACTTTCTCACTTCCTCATGCGAATTGTTTTTGACATTATTTATTGAGATTTATCTCCAATATAGACTTTAAAGAGTGTCTTTCCGCTGCTTCAAAATATCCTCAAAAATGGTGGATGCGCTGAGGAATTTTAAATTCCCAATATATTTAAAAGCCAACTGGGACTTTCTCACTTCCTTATTCGATTTATTTTGACACTGTTTAATGAGATTCACCTCATAAATAGATTCCTAAGAGTGTCTTTGCGCTGTTTTAAAATATCTTCAAAAATGGTGTAGGCGCTCAGCAATTTTACATTCTCAATATATTTAAAAGCCAAGTGTGACTTTCTCACTTCCTCATGCGAATTGTTTTTGACATTATTTATTGAGATTCATCTCCAATATAGACTTTAAAGAGTGTCTTTCCGCTGCTTCAAAATATCTTCAAAAATGGTGGATGCGCTGAGGAATTTTAAATTTTCAATATATTTAAAAGCCTACTGGGACTTTCTCACTTCCTTATTCGATTTATTTTGACATTGTTTAATGACATTCACCTCATAAATAGATTCCTAAGAGTGTCTTTGCGCTGTTTTAAAATATCTTCAAAAATGGTGTAGGCGCTCAGCAATTTTACATTCTCAATATATTCAAAGGCCAAGTGTGACTTTCTCACTTCCTCATGCGAATTATTTTGACATTATTTATTGAGATTCATCTCCAATATAGACTTTAAAGAGTGTCCTTCCGCTGCTTCAAAATATCCTCAAAAATGGTGGATGCGCTTAGGAATTTTAAATTCCCAATATATTTAAAAGCCATCTGGGACTTTCTCACTTCCTTATTCGATTTATTTTGACACTGTTTAATGAGATTCACCTCATAAATAGATTCCTAAGAGTGTCTTTGCGCTGTTTTAAAATATCTTCAAAAATGGTGTAGGCGCTCAGCAATTTTACATTCTCAATATATTCAAAAGCCAAGTGTGACTTTCTCACTTTCTCATGCGAATTATTTTGACATTATTTATTGAGATTCATCTCCAATATAGACTTTAAAGAGTGTCTTTCCGCTGCTTCAAAATATCCTCAAAAATGGTGGATGCGCTGAGGAATTTTAAATTCCCAATATATTTAAAAGCCAACTGGGACTTTCTCACTTCCTTATTCGATTTATTTTGACATTGTTTAATGAGATTCACGTCATAAATAGATTCCTAAGAATGTCTTTCCGCTGTTTTAAAATATCTTCAAAAATGTTGTAGGCGCTCAGCAATTTTACATTCTCAATATATTCAAAAGCCAAGTGTGACTTTCTCACTTCCTCATGCGAATCATTTTGACATTATTTATTAAGATTCATCTCCAATATAGACTTTAAAGAGTGTCTTTCCGCTGCTTCAAAATATCTTCAAAAATGGTGGATGCGCTGAGGAATTTTAAATTCCCAATATATTTAAAAGCCAACTGGGACTTTCTCACTTCCTTATTCGATTTATTTTGACATTGTTTAATGAGATTCACCTCATAAATAGATTCCTAAGAGTGTCTTTGCGCTGTTTTAAAATATCTTCAAAAATGGTGTAGGCGCTCAGCAATTTTACATTCTCAATATATTCAAGAGCCAAGTGTGACTTTCTCACTTCCTCATGCGAATTATTTTGACATTATTTATTGAGATTTATCTCCAATATAGACTTTAAAGAGTGTCTTTCCGCTGCTTCAAATTATCCTCAAAAATGGTGGATGCGCTGAGGAATTTTAAATTCCCAATATATTTAAAAGCCAACTGGGACTTTCTCACTTCCTTATTCGATTTATTTTGACATTGTTTAATGAGATTCACCTCATAAATAGATTCCTAAGAATGTCTTTGCGCTGTTTTAAAATATCTTCAAAAATGGTGTAGGCGCTCAGCAATTTTACATTCTCAATATATTCAAAAGCCAAGTGTGACTTTCTCACTTCCTCATGCGAATTATTTTGACATTATTTATTGAGATTCATCTCCAATATGGACTTTAAAGAGTGTCTTTCCGCTTCTTCAAATTATCCTCAAAAATGGTGGATGCGCTGAGGAATTTTAAATTCCCAATATATTTAAAAGCCAACTGGGACTTTCTCACTTCCTTATTCGATTTATTTTGACATTGTTTAATGAGATTCACCTCATAAATAGATTCCTAAGAGTGTCTTTGCGCTGTTTTAAAATATCTTCAAAAATGGTGTAGGCGCTCAGCAATTTTACATTCTCAATATATTCAAGAGCCAAGTGTGACTTTCTCACTTCCTCATGCGAATTATTTTGACATTATTTATTGAGATTCATCTCCAATATAGACTTTAAAGAGTGTCTTTCCGCTGCTTCAAATTATCCTCAAAAATGGTGGATGCGCTGAGGAATTTTAAATTCCCAATATATTTAAAAGCCAACTGGGACTTTCTCACTTCCTTATTCGATTTATTTTGACATTGTTTAATGAGATTCACCTCATAAATAGATTCCTAAGAGTGTCTTTGCGCTGTTTTAAAATATCTTCAAAAATGGTGTAGGCGCTCAGCAATTTTACATTCTCAATATATTCAAAAGCCAAGTGTGACTTTCTCACTTCCTCATGCGAATTATTTTGACATTATTTATTGAGATTCATCTCCAATATAGACTTTAAAGAGTGTCCTTCCGCTGCTTCAAAATATCCTCAAAAATGGTGGATGCGCTTAGGAATTTTAAATTCCCAATATATTTAAAAGCCATCTGGGACTTTCTCACTTCCTTATTCGATTTATTTTGACACTGTTTAATGAGATTCACCTCATAAATAGATTCCTAAGAGTGTCTTTGCGCTGTTTTAAAATATCTTCAAAAATGGTGTAGGCGCTCAGCAATTTTACATTCTCAATATATTCAAAAGCCAAGTGTGACTTTCTCACTTCCTCATGCGAATTATTTTGACATTATTTATTGAGATTCATCTCCAATATAGACTTTAAAGAGTGTCTTTCCGCTGCTTCAAAATATCCTCAAAAATGGTGGATGCGCTGAGGAATTTTAAATTCCCAATATATTTAAAAGCCAACTGGGACTTTCTCACTTCCTTATTCGATTTATTTTGACATTGTTTAATGAGATTCACGTCATAAATAGATTCCTAAGAATGTCTTTCCGCTGTTTTAAAATATCTTCAAAAATGTTGTAGGCGCTCAGCAATTTTACATTCTCAATATATTCAAAAGCCAAGTGTGACTTTCTCACTTCCTCATGCGAATCATTTTGACATTATTTATTAAGATTCATCTCCAATATAGACTTTAAAGAGTGTCTTTCCGCTGCTTCAAAATATCTTCAAAAATGGTGGATGCGCTGAGGAATTTTAAATTCCCAATATATTTAAAAGCCAACTGGGACTTTCTCACTTCCTTATTCGATTTATTTTGACATTGTTTAATGAGATTCACCTCATAAATAGATTCCTAAGAGTGTCTTTGCGCTGTTTTAAAATATCTTCAAAAATGGTGTAGGCGCTCAGCAATTTTACATTCTCAATATATTCAAAAGCCAAGTGTGACTTTCTCACTTCCTCATGCGAATTATTTTGACATTATTTATTGAGATTCATCTCCAATATAGACTTTAAAGAGTGTCCTTCCGCTGCTTCAAAATATCCTCAAAAATGGTGGATGCGCTTAGGAATTTTAAATTCCCAATATATTTAAAAGCCATCTGGGACTTTCTCACTTCCTTATTCGATTTATTTTGACACTGTTTAATGAGATTCACCTCATAAATAGATTCCTAAGAGTGTCTTTGCGCTGTTTTAAAATATCCTCAAAAATGGTGGATGCGCTTAGGAATTTTAAATTCCCAATATATTTAAAAGCCATCTGGGACTTTCTCACTTCCTTATTCGATTTATTTTGACACTGTTTAATGAGATTCACCTCATAAATAGATTCCTAAGAGTGTCTTTGCGCTGTTTTAAAATATCTTCAAAAATGGTGTAGGCGCTCAGCAATTTTACATTCTCAATATATTCAAAAGCCAAGTGTGACTTTCTCACTTTCTCATGCGAATTATTTTGACATTATTTATTGAGATTCATCTCCAATATAGACTTTAAAGAGTGTCTTTCCGCTGCTTCAAAATATCCTCAAAAATGGTGGATGCGCTGAGGAATTTTAAATTCCCAATATATTTAAAAGCCAACTGGGACTTTCTCACTTCCTTATTCGATTTATTTTGACACTGTTTAATGAGATTCACCTCATAAATAGATTCCTAAGAGTGTCTTTGCGCTGTTTTAAAATATCTTCAAAAATGGTGTAGGCGCTCAGCAATTTTACATTCTCAATATATTCAAAAGCCAAGTGTGACTTTCTCACTTCCTCATGCGAATTATTTTGACATTATTTATTGAGATTCATCTCCAATATAGACTTTAAAGAGTGTCCTTCCGCTGCTTCAAAATATCCTCAAAAATGGTGGATGCGCTTAGGAATTTTAAATTCCCAATATATTTAAAAGCCATCTGGGACTTTCTCACTTCCTTATTCGATTTATTTTGACACTGTTTAATGAGATTCACCTCATAAATAGATTCCTAAGAGTGTCTTTGCGCTGTTTTAAAATATCTTCAAAAATGGTGTAGGCGCTCAGCAATTTTACATTCTCAATATATTCAAAAGCCAAGTGTGACTTTCTCACTTTCTCATGCGAATTATTTTGACATTATTTATTGAGATTCATCTCCAATATAGACTTTAAAGAGTGTCTTTCCGCTGCTTCAAAATATCCTCAAAAATGGTGGATGCGCTTAGGAATTTTAAATTCCCAATATATTTAAAAGCCAACTGGGACTTTCTCACTTCCTTATTCGATTTATTTTGACACTGTTTAATGAGATTTACCTCATAAATAGATTCCTAAGAGTGTCTTTGCGCTGTTTTAAAATATCTTCAAAAATGGTGTAGGCGCTCAGCAATTTTACATTCTCAATATATTCAAAAGCCAAGTGTGACTTTCTCACTTCCTAATGCGAAATGTTTTTAACATTATTTATTGAGATTTATCTCCAATGTAGACTTTAAAGAGTGTCTTTCCGCTGCTTCAAAATATCCTCAAAAATGGTGGATGCGCTGAGGAATTTTAAATTCCCAATATATTTAAAAGCCAACTGGGACTTTCTCACTTCCTTATTCGATTTATTTTGACATTGTTTAATGAGATTCACCTCATAAATAGATTCCTAAGAGTGTCTTTGCGCTGTTTTAAAATATCTTCAAAAATGGTGTAGGCGCTCAGCAATTTTACATTCTCAATATATTCAAAAGCCAAGTGTGACTTTCTCACTTCCTCATGCGAATTATTTTGACATTGTTTATTGAGATTCATCTCCAATATAGACTTTAAAGAGTGTCTTTCCGCTGCTTCAAAATATCCTCAAAAATGGTGGATGCGCTGAGGAATTTTACATTCTCAATATATTCAAAAGCCAAGTGTGACTTTCTCACTTCCTAATGCGAAATGTTTTTAACATTATTTATTGAGATTTATCTCCAATATAGACTTTAAAGAGTGTCTTTCCGCTGCTTCAAAATATCCTCAAAAATGGTGGATGCGCTAAGGAATTTTAAATTCCCAATATATTTAAAAGCCAACTGGGACTTTCTCACTTCCTTATTCGATTTATTTTGACATTGTTTAATGAGATTCACCTCATAAATAGATTCCTAAGAATGTCTTTCCGCTGTTTTAAAATATCTTCAAAAATGGTGTAGGCGCTCAGCAATTTTACATTCTCAATATATTCAAAAGCCAAGTGTGACTTTCTCACTTCCTCATGCGAATTGTTTTTGACATTATTTATTGAGATTCATCTCCAATATAGACTTTAAAGAGTGTCTTTCCGCTGCTTCAAAATATCCTCAAAAATGGTCGATGCGCTGAGGAATTTTAAATTCCCAATATATTTAAAAGCCAACTGGGACTTTCTCACTTCCTTATTCGATTTATTTTGACATTGTTTAATGAGATTCACCTCATAAATAGATTCCTAAGAGTGTCTTTGCGCTGTTTTAAAATATCTTCAAAAATGGTGTAGGCTCTCAGCAATTTTACATTCTCAATATATTCAAAAGCCAAGTGTGACTTTCTCACTTCCTCATGCGAATTATTTTGACATTATTTATTGAGATTCATCTCCAATATAGACTTTAAAGAGTGTCTTTCCGCTGCTTCAAAATATCCTCAAAAATGGTGGATGCGCTGAGGAATTTTAAATTCCCAATATATTTAAAAGCCAACTGGGACTTTCTCACTTCCTTATTCGATTTATTTTGACATTGTTTAATGAGGTTCACCTCATAAATAGATTCCTAAGAGTGTCTTTGCGCTGTTTTAAAATATCTTCAAAAATGGTGTAGGCGCTCAGCAATTTTACATTCTCAATATATTCAAAAGCCAAGTGTGACTTTCTCACTTCCTAATGCGAAATGTTTTTAACATTATTTATTGAGATTTACCTCCAATATAGACTTTAAAGAGTGTCTTTCCGCTGCTTCAAAATATCCTCAAAAATGGTGGATGCGCTGAGGAATTTTAAATTCCCAATATATTTAAAAGCCAACTGGGACTTTCTCACTTCCTTATTCGATTTATTTTGACATTGTTTAATGAGGTTCACCTCATAAATAGATTCCTAAGAGTGTCTTTGCGCTGTTTTAAAATATCTTCAAAAATGGTGTAGGCGCTCAGCAATTTTACATTCTCAATATATTCAAAAGCCAAGTGTGACTTTCTCACTTCCTAATGCGAAATGTTTTTAACATTATTTATTGAGATTTATCTCCAATATAGACTTTAAAGAGTGTCTTTCCGCTGCTTCAAAATATCCTCAAAAATGGTGGATGCGCTAAGGAATTTTAAATTCCCAATATATTTAAAAGCCAACTGGGACTTTCTCACTTCCTTATTCGATTTATTTTGACATTGTTTAATGAGATTCACCTCATAAATAGATTCCTAAGAATGTCTTTCCGCTGTTTTAAAATATCTTCAAAAATGGTGTAGGCGCTCAGCAATTTTACATTCTCAATATATTCAAAAGCCAAGTGTGACTTTCTCACTTCCTCATGCGAATTGTTTTTGACATTATTTATTGAGATTCATCTCCAATATAGACTTTAAAGAGTGTCTTTCCGCTGCTTCAAAATATCCTCAAAAATGGTCGATGCGCTGAGGAATTTTAAATTCCCAATATATTTAAAAGCCAACTGGGACTTTCTCACTTCCTTATTCGATTTATTTTGACATTGTTTAATGAGATTCACCTCATAAATAGATTCCTAAGAGTGTCTTTGCGCTGTTTTAAAATATCTTCAAAAATGGTGTAGGCTCTCAGCAATTTTACATTCTCAATATATTCAAAAGCCAAGTGTGACTTTCTCACTTCCTCATGCGAATTATTTTGACATTATTTATTGAGATTCATCTCCAATATAGACTTTAAAGAGTGTCTTTCCGCTGCTTCAAAATATCCTCAAAAATGGTGGATGCGCTGAGGAATTTTAAATTCCCAATATATTTAAAAGCCAACTGGGACTTTCTCACTTCCTTATTCGATTTATTTTGACATTGTTTAATGAGGTTCACCTCATAAATAGATTCCTAAGAGTGTCTTTGCGCTGTTTTAAAATATCTTCAAAAATGGTGTAGACGCTCAGCAATTTTACATTGTAAATGGATTTCAACTCAATTTTTATGTAATTTTTAAATGTCTAACGACTCTGTCCGCGCTCATTATTAATGCATTCCTGATTACAGCACCATTTCGTTCAACAAACAAAAAAATGCACACGGTATGTGGTGTCACCAATTGCCAAAAAAAAAGATAATTCTTCACTATCGAATTTAAGAAAATTTTCTATTTTAAAAAATCTAATCAAAGTTTCATATAATTATTGGTTTGATTTGCTTTTAAGGAATGACACGTGTTCAAAATCTAGAACATAAAGCTCCATTGAAAACACTCTGAACCATCCAGCTCTTTCATCCATTTCGCAACCCCTTTACAATTAAAACAAACCTCGACCCCGCAAATGCAATCGCACAGAATCCCCTGTCATTGGCATGCGAGGTGCTTCATCCTCCGACGTCCTAACTGATTATTCCGCACATAAAAATCATGTTTCGAATATTTAAAATACTTTCGCATTTTCGCTTTAACACTTGCTAATTCGTTATGCACCCTCCCTACTTTGTCTTTGCTCCGAAATAATCCAGTTTGACTAACTTTTTGCTCGTTTTTCAACCCTCCTAATTTTCTTTTGCCTCTCCTCTCCATGTTACCGATGTTATCTGAAAGACGAAGTTTTTATTACCGGCAGGGCTCGAGACTCTAATTAAAAAACTCACTATTTTAGTTGATTTCGACGGTGGCTTTTTTGATCGACGATTTTGTGCGTTCGGGTTGAGGTAATGAATTCGTTTGAGGGTGACCGTTTCCGCGTAATTACGATTTTTAATTTCGGCATGCCGGTGCATAGAAATATGAATTTGGGAATTTGGTGGTCGGGTTGAATGCTGATGCTTTTTTAGATGTTTTGCTCAAACTTACAAATATTTTTTAAATAAGCGTCGGTCCGGGGATGATGTCTTTGAGCTAAAATATAAAGACACGTTTCAAAGTCACCCTGTATTTACCTCCAGCGTCAATTAACTCGAAACACCGCCCCATTTTTAAATTTTACTCCTCATTTCGCGCATATCACGCTGTAAGTCAAAATAATGGGCAGCATTTTTGTTCCCTTGTTCCACGGTCTCCAGCGGCTGTCTTATTAGGTGATTTAATCACTTCATTGCGCATTCGTTCCTCAGGAGCTTAATAAATAAAGGGACGAGGCAGCTCCGACGACATAAACAACGATCCTGAAGGAAGTTCCCGGCTAATGTGGAAAAAATGACGACGGTTTATTACGATTTGGGGTTCATCCGAAAGCTATCATTACCGCTTTTGAGTAATTCAGTTAGATATTATTCGTGCCAACGGATCCGAAGTTTGAGGATACGCACGGGGAATGTCTGCATTAATAATTCAGGACTTCCAAATTACAAGTCCACACATTCGTGTGTCGTCGTTTTAATATTAACAATATATATGTATTTCAACTGGAAACCTACAATTTGGTAGAAAAATGTGGAGTGGATGTTAATATTTTATATGTGAAATAGTAAAACTGTGTTATTGGTGGTGAATTGGTTCCGGGAAAGAAGACCCTTTTCGATTGAATGGCGTGCGCCCCCACTTCCAAACCTTACGGGATTCTAAGTAAACTTGCAGAACCAGTTAACAGATGCACTTTGGTAAAATTTGAGAACTAACTTCCCCAAAACGCGAGCTACGGCGTTGCAAACGAGTCCCGTCTGCCGAATAAGCAGCAGGTATTAAACACAGCAAATGCCGAGCCATAAAGTGTCGGCAAGGAAGAAAATAGATAGAAAGTGGGCTCGACGGCGACAAAGAAGCAACATTTCCTTGTTTTAACGGCAATCTTATCTGGTAATTAGGAGACACTCAGCGACGCTTCCCTCTTTATGTGTTTTTGAAATTAGCCAGCGAGTAAGCTCTTATACCTTAAACTTTACAACAAACGCTAAATTTCCACAGATAAAGGATACGACGTAACAGATAACACCTTTTATAGAGGTTAATGGAAAGATACATGAGCGTAAACAACTCCCTCCCCATCGCAAATCATAAAAATCCCCGGGAGTTCTGCCGTCTCCTACGACTAATTGTTGCCATGAGACAAAAGGGCCAAAAAAAAGATTTTAATTAAAAAAATCCCGGCGCTAATTGCTCGCGCAAGTATTGTGTTTCGGGCCCTCTCCGTCTTCTCGTTAGCAATGACACTTTGTCGTACGACGTGTTACGGCAATTAGTTATTCCGGCAACATATTACCGCCGGTGGCGTAAACGCCGTTATCTGTGCCGCAAGACGGCCACCAGTCACCGGTAAATTTCCAGGTTGTTTATCTGCTCCCGCTTTACGAGTAACCACTCAAGTCTTCGAGTCATAACCGTTAATGCCGACGGAGAAATTGTTTCGGGATGTCGGAGGAGCTTGCGTTCCGAATATGCAATTTAAAAGTGCGGCCCTTGTTTTACGACGCGCGATAAAAACGAGTGTATGAATGTCAAATTCGGCCGCATTGACTATTATCTACGGGAAGATAAGGGTACGAGAGAGAAGAGGCTGTAAAAATTGTGCGGTTTCAATATTTCATTTTTTTGTTTCTCTCTGTATGCTTTGTTTCGTTAGGTCTCGTCTCTTTCTCTATTTCTTGTCTGCTTCTCTGTGTAGCTTCTTTTAAAAACTCCATTGTCAGATATTTCTGTCGATGGTTCGAAATATTCTAAGGATTCTTCAGAACTCTTGAGAATTTTGTACTTACACACTTGGCGAATGAGAGCGAGGCCGAGGAAAGTGTGAGTCGACCGCCAGGAAATGCTCTACAATTTTTCTTTAGGAAGCATCCACATATCTCTTACCGTTAAGGCAGCGTTCGTAAGAAACGCATTCGCTCGACTTCCAAAAAAATGTCTAAAAAAGGTCCATTTATTTTAATGGGATGATACCCAGGCTGTGTCCACCCTGAAGGTCCATTCTAAATATTGGTGAAAGAATTTTTTATTTGAATTTCTCAGGTTACTCAGGTTACTGTTAAGTCATCCCCCTAACGTAACGTTTGATTGTTTACGAATCTTTTGCCTCCATATTTATACTAACGATATTGTCAGAACTGTATATTTATGGAATATTACTTCTAATTTCTATTTTTGAGCTCCTAGAACATTAAAATTTTTGTAGTTGGTTCTAAAATTAACGACGAGTCGACTCAGATCACTGTCAAGTCGACTAGAGTAACCGTTAATTGTGTAGCAATTTTTTATCTCAGCATTTATACTAATGACATTGTCACCACTGTATCTTCACTTGTAATTTCTATTTTTGTGCCCCGAGAATATTACAAGTCATGTAGATAGTTCAGAAATTAACGATGAGTCAACTCAGGTCACTCTCAAGTCTTTTACTGTAACCGTTAATTATATACCAATTTTTTACCTCCAATGAAATTGTCAGAAATGTATCCTCGTAGTATATCACTTGTATTTTCTATATTTGATCTCCTAGAACGTCAAAATACACGTGGCTAATTACAAAACTAACGACGAGTCGACTCAGATCACTGTCAAGTCGACTAGAGTAACCGTTAATTGTGTAGCAATTTTTTATCTCAGCATTTATACTAATGACATTGTCACCACTGTATCTTCACTTGTAATTTCTATTTTTGTGCTCCGAGAATATTACAAGTCATGTAGATAGTTCAGAAATTAACGATGAGTCAACTCAGGTCACTCTCAAGTCTTTTACTGTAACCGTTAATTATATACCAATTTTTTACCTCCAATAAAATTGTCAGAAATGTATCCTCGTGGTATATCACTTGTATTTTCTATATTTGATCTCTTAGAACGTCAAGGTACATGTAGCTAATTACAAAATTAACGACGAGTCGACTCAGATCACTGTGAAGTCGACTAGAGTAACCGTTAATTGTGTAGCAATTTTTTACCTCCGCATTTATACTGATGACATTGTCAGCACTGTATATTCACTTGTAATTTCTATTTTTGTGCTCCGAGAATATTACAAGTCATGTAGATAGTTCAGAAATTAACGATGAGTCAACTCAGGTCACTCTCAAGTCTATTAGTGTAACCGTTAATTATATACCAATTTTTTACCTCCAACAAAATTGTCAGAAATGTATCCTCGTGGTATATCACTTGTATTTTCTATATTTGATCTCTTAGAACGTCAAGGTACATGTAGCTAATTACAAAATTAACGACGAGTCGACTCAGATCACTGTCAAGTCGACTAAAGTAACCGTTAATTGTGTAGCAATTTTTTATCTCCGCATTTATACTGATGACATTGTCAGCACTGTATATTCACTTGTAATTTCTATTTTTGTGCTGCGAGAACATTACAAGTCATGTAGATAGTTCAGAAATTAACGATGAGTCAACTCAGGTCACTCTCAAGTCTATTAGTGTAACCGTTAATTATATACCAATTTTTTACCTCCAATAAAATTGTCAGAAATGTATCCTCGTGGTATATCACTTGTATTTTCTATATTTGATCTCTTAGAACGTCAAGGTACATGTAGCTAATTACAAAATTAACGACGAGTCGACTCAGATCACTGTCAAGTCGACTAGAGTAACCGTTAATTGTGTAGCAATTTTTTATCTCCGCATTTATACTAATGACATTGTCAGCACTGTATCTTCACTTGTAATTTCTATTTTTGTGCTCCGAGAATATTACAAGTCATGTAGATAGTTCAGAAATTAACGATGAGTCAACTCAGGTCACTCTCAAGTCTTTTACTGTAACCGTTAATTATATACCAATTTTTTACCTCCAATGAAATTGTCAGAAATGTATCCTCGTGGTATATCACTTGTATTTTCTAAATTTGATCTCTTAGAACGTCAAAGTACATGTGGCTAATTACAAAATTAACGACGAGTCGACTCAGATCACTGTCAAGTCGACTAGAGTAACCGTTAATTGTGTAGCAATTTTTTATCTCAGCATTTATACTAATGACATTGTCAGCACTGTATCTTCACTTGTAATTTCTATTTTTGTGCTCCGAGAACATTACAAGTCATGTAGATAGTTCAGAAATTAACGATGAGTCAACTCAGGTCACTCTCAAGTCTATTAGTGTAACCGTTAATTATATACCAATTTTTTACCTCCAATAAAATTGTCAGAAATGTATCCTCGTGGTATATCACTTGTATTTTCTATATTTGATCTCTTAGAACGTCAAGGTACATGTAGCTAATTACAAAATTAACGACGAGTCGACTCAGATCACTGTCAAGTCGACTAGAGTAACCGTTAATTGTGTAGCAATTTTTTATCTCCGCATTTATACTGATGACATTGTCAACAGTGTATCTTCACTTGTAATTTCTATTTTTGTGCTCCGAGAATATTACAAGTCATGTAGATAGTTCCGAAATTAACGATGAGTCAACTCAGGTCACTCTCAAGTCTTTTACTGTAACCGTTAATTATATACCAATTTTTTACCTCCAATGAAATTGTCAGAAATGTATCCTCGTGGTATATCACTTGTATTTTCTAAATTTGATCTCTTAGAACGTCAAAGTACATGTGGCTAATTACAAAATTAACGATGAGTCAACTCAGGTCACTCTCAAGTCTTTTACTGTAACCGTTAATTATATGCCAATTTTTTACCTCCAATAAAATTGTCAGAAATGTATCCTCGTGGTATATCACTTGTATTTTCTATATTTGATCTCTTAGAACGTCAAGGTACATGTGGCTAATTACAAAATTAACGACGAGTCGACTCAGATCACTGTCAAGTCGATCAGAGTAACCGTTAATTGTGTAGCAATTTTTTATCTCAGCATTTATACTAATGACATTGTCAGCACTGTATCTTCACTTGTAATTTCTATTTTTGTGCCCCGAGAATATTACAAGTCATGTAGATAGTTCCGAAATTAACGATGAGTCAACTCAGGTCACTCTCAAGTCTTTTACTGTAACCGTTAATTATATACCAATTTTTTACCTCCAATGAAATTGTCAGAAATGTATCCTCGTGGTATATCACTTGTATTTTCTAAATTTGATCTCTTAGAACGTCAAAGTACATGTGGCTAATTACAAAATTAACGATGAGTCAACTCAGGTCACTCTCAAGTCTTTTACTGTAACCGTTAATTATATGCCAATTTTTTACCTCCAATAAAATTGTCAGAAATGTATCCTCGTGGTATATCACTTGTATTTTCTATATTTGATCTCTTAGAACGTCAAGGTACATGTGGCTAATTACAAAATTAACGACGAGTCGACTCAGATCACTGTCAAGTCGATCAGAGTAACCGTTAATTGTGTAGCAATTTTTTATCTCAGCATTTATACTAATGACATTGTCAGCACTGTATCTTCACTTGTAATTTCTATTTTTGTGCCCCGAGAATATTACAAGTCATGTAGATAGTTCAGAAATTAACGATGAGTCAACTCAGGTCACTCTCAAGTCTATTAGTGTAACCGTTAATTATATACCAATTTTTTACCTCCAACAAAATTGTCAGAAATGTATCCTCGTGGTATATCACTTGTATTTTCTATATTTGATCTCTTAGAACGTCAAGGTACATGTAGCTAATTACAAAATTAACGACGAGTCGACTCAGATCACTGTCAAGTCGACTAAAGTAACCGTTAATTGTGTAGCAATTTTTTATCTCCGCATTTATACTGATGACATTGTCAGCACTGTATATTCACTTGTAATTTCTATTTTTGTGCTGCGAGAACATTACAAGTCATGTAGATAGTTCAGAAATTAACGATGAGTCAACTCAGGTCACTCTCAAGTCTATTAGTGTAACCGTTAATTATATACCAATTTTTTACCTCCAATAAAATTGTCAGAAATGTATCCTCGTGGTATATCACTTGTATTTTCTATATTTGATCTCTTAGAACGTCAAGGTACATGTAGCTAATTACAAAATTAACGACGAGTCGACTCAGATCACTGTCAAGTCGACTAGAGTAACCGTTAATTGTGTAGCAATTTTTTATCTCCGCATTTATACTAATGACATTGTCAGCACTGTATCTTCACTTGTAATTTCTATTTTTGTGCTCCGAGAATATTACAAGTCATGTAGATAGTTCAGAAATTAACGATGAGTCAACTCAGGTCACTCTCAAGTCTTTTACTGTAACCGTTAATTATATACCAATTTTTTACCTCCAATGAAATTGTCAGAAATGTATCCTCGTGGTATATCACTTGTATTTTCTAAATTTGATCTCTTAGAACGTCAAAGTACATGTGGCTAATTACAAAATTAACGACGAGTCGACTCAGATCACTGTCAAGTCGACTAGAGTAACCGTTAATTGTGTAGCAATTTTTTATCTCAGCATTTATACTAATGACATTGTCAGCACTGTATCTTCACTTGTAATTTCTATTTTTGTGCTCCGAGAACATTACAAGTCATGTAGATAGTTCAGAAATTAACGATGAGTCAACTCAGGTCACTCTCAAGTCTATTAGTGTAACCGTTAATTATATACCAATTTTTTACCTCCAATAAAATTGTCAGAAATGTATCCTCGTGGTATATCACTTGTATTTTCTATATTTGATCTCTTAGAACGTCAAGGTACATGTAGCTAATTACAAAATTAACGACGAGTCGACTCAGATCACTGTCAAGTCGACTAGAGTAACCGTTAATTGTGTAGCAATTTTTTATCTCCGCATTTATACTGATGACATTGTCAACAGTGTATCTTCACTTGTAATTTCTATTTTTGTGCTCCGAGAATATTACAAGTCATGTAGATAGTTCCGAAATTAACGATGAGTCAACTCAGGTCACTCTCAAGTCTTTTACTGTAACCGTTAATTATATACCAATTTTTTACCTCCAATGAAATTGTCAGAAATGTATCCTCGTGGTATATCACTTGTATTTTCTAAATTTGATCTCTTAGAACGTCAAAGTACATGTGGCTAATTACAAAATTAACGATGAGTCAACTCAGGTCACTCTCAAGTCTTTTACTGTAACCGTTAATTATATGCCAATTTTTTACCTCCAATAAAATTGTCAGAAATGTATCCTCGTGGTATATCACTTGTATTTTCTAAATTTGATCTCTTAGAACGTCAAAGTACATGTGGCTAATTACAAAATTAACGACGAGTCGACTCAGATCACTGTCAAGTCGACTAGAGTAACCGTTAATTGTGCAGCAATTTTTTATCTCAGCATTTATACTAATGACATTGTCAGCACTGTATCTTCACTTGTAATTTCTATTTTTGTGCTCCGAGAATATTACAAGTCATATAGATAGTTTAGAAATTAACGATGAGTCAACTCAGGTCACTCTCAAGTCTTTTACTGTAACCGTTAATTATATACCAATTTTTTACCTCCAATGAAATTGTCAGAAATGTATCCTCGTGGTATATCACTTGTATTTTCTAAATTTGATCTCTTAGAACGTCAAGGTACATGTGGCTAATTACAAAATTAACGACGAGTCGACTCAGATCACTGTCAAGTCGACTAGAGTAACCGTTAATTGTGTAGCAATTTTTTATCTCAGCATTTATACTAATGACATTGTCAGCACTGTATCTTCACTTGTAATTTCTATTTTTGTGCTCCGAGAACATTACAAGTCATGTAGATAGTTCAGAAATTAACGATGAGTCAACTCAGGTCACTCTCAAGTCTATTAGTGTAACCGTTAATTATATACCAATTTTTTACCTCCAATAAAATTGTCAGAAATGTATCCTCGTGGTATATCACTTGTATTTTCTATATTTGATCTCTTAGAACGTCAAGGTACATGTGGCTAATTACAAAATTAACGACGAGTCGACTCAGATCACTGTCAAGTCGATTAGAGTAACCGTTAATTGTGTAGCAATTTTTTATCTCAGCATTTATACTAATGACATTGTCAGCACTGTATCTTCACTTGTAATTTCTATTTTTGTACTCCGAGAATATTACAAGTCATGTAGATAGTTCAGAAATTAACGATGAGTCAACTCAGGTCACTCTCAAGTCTTTTACTGTAACCGTTAATTATATACCAATTTTTTACCTCCAATAAAATTGTCAGAAATGTATCCTCGTGGTATATCACTTGTATTTTCTATATTTGATCTCTTAGAACGTCAAGGTACATGTAGCTAATTACAAAATTAACGACGAGTCGACTCAGATCACTGTCAAGTCGACTAGAGTAACCGTTAATTGTGTAGCAATTTTTTATCTCCGCATTTATACTGATGACATTGTCAACAGTGTATCTTCACTTGTAATTTCTATTTTTGTGCTCCGAGAATATTACAAGTCATGTAGATAGTTCCGAAATTAACGATGAGTCAACTCAGGTCACTCTCAAGTCTTTTAGTGTAACCGTTAATTATATACCAATTTTTTACCTCCAATGAAATTGTCAGAAAAGTATCCTCGTGGTATATCACTTGTATTTTCTATATTTGATCTCCTAGAACGTCAAAATACATGTGGCTAATTACAAAACTAACGACGAGTCGACTCAGATCACTGTCAAGTCGACTAGAGTAACCGTTAATTGTGTAGCAATTTTTTATCTCAGCATTTATACTAATGACATTGTCAGCACTGTATCTTCACTTGTAATTTCTATTTTTGTGCTCCGAGAATATTACAAGTCATGTAGATAGTTCAGAAATTAACGATGAGTCAACTCAGGTCACTCTCAAGTCTTTTACTGTAACCGTTAATTATATACCAATTTTTTACCTCCAATGAAATTGTCAGAAATGTATCCTCGTGGTATATCACTTGTATTTTCTAAATTTGATCTCTTAGAACGTCAAAGTACATGTGGCTAATTACAAAATTAACGACGAGTCGACTCAGATCACTGTCAAGTCGACTAGAGTAACCGTTAATTGTGCAGCAATTTTTTATCTCAGCATTTATACTAATGACATTGTCAGCACTGTATCTTCACTTGTAATTTCTATTTTTGTGCTCCGAGAATATTACAAGTCATGTAGATAGTTCAGAAATTAACGATGAGTCAACTCAGGTCACTCTCAAGTCTTTTACTGTAACCGTTAATTATATACCAATTTTTTACCTCCAATGAAATTGTCAGAAATGTATCCTCGTGGTATATCACTTGTATTTTCTAAATTTGATCTCTTAGAACGTCAAAGTACATGTCGCTAATTACAAAATTAACGACGAGTCGACTCAGATTACTGTCAAGTCGACTAGAGTAACCGTTAATTGTGTAGCAATTTTTTATCTCAGCATTTATACTAATGACATTGTCAGCACTGTATCTTCACTTGTAATTTCTATTTTTGTGCCCCGAGAATATTACAAGTCATGTAGATAGTTCAGAAATTAACGATGAGTCAACTCAGGTCACTCTCAAGTCTTTTACTGTAACCGTTAATTATATACCAATTTTTTACCTCCAATGAAATTGTCAGAAATGTATCCTCGTGGTATATCACTTGTATTTTCTAAATTTGATCTCTTAGAACGTCAAAGTACATGTGGCTAATTACAAAATTAACGACGAGTCGACTCAGATCACTGTCAAGTCGACTAGAGTAACCGTTAATTGTGCAGCAATTTTTTATCTCAGCATTTATACTAATGACATTGTCAGCACTGTATCTTCACTTGTAATTTCTATTTTTGTGCTCCGAGAATATTACAAGTCATGTAGATAGTTCAGAAATTAACGATGAGTCAACTCAGGTCACTCTCAAGTCTTTTACTGTAACCGTTAATTATATACCAATTTTTTACCTCCAATGAAATTGTCAGAAATGTATCCTCGTGGTATATCACTTGTATTTTCTAAATTTGATCTCTTAGAACGTCAAAGTACATGTCGCTAATTACAAAATTAACGACGAGTCGACTCAGATTACTGTCAAGTCGACTAGAGTAACCGTTAATTGTGTAGCAATTTTTTATCTCAGCATTTATACTAATGACATTGTCAGCACTGTATCTTCACTTGTAATTTCTATTTTTGTGCCCCGAGAATATTACAAGTCATGTAGATAGTTCAGAAATTAACGATGAGTCAACTCAGGTCACTCTCAAGTCTTTTACTGTAACCGTTAATTATATACCAATTTTTTACCTCCAATGAAATTGTCAGAAATGTATCCTCGTGGTATATCACTTGTATTTTCTAAATTTGATCTCTTAGAACGTCAAAGTACATGTGGCTAATTACAAAATTAACGACGAGTCGACTCAGATCACTGTCAAGTCGACTAGAGTAACCGTTAATTGTGCAGCAATTTTTTATCTCAGCATTTATACTAATGACATTGTCAGCACTGTATCTTCACTTGTAATTTCTATTTTTGTGCTCCGAGAATATTACAAGTCATGTAGATAGTTCAGAAATTAACGATGAGTCAACTCAGGTCACTCTCAAGTCTTTTACTGTAACCGTTAATTATATACCAATTTTTTACCTCCAATGAAATTGTCAGAAATGTATCCTCGTGGTATATCACTTGTATTTTCTAAATTTGATCTCTTAGAACGTCAAAGTACATGTGGCTAATTACAAAATTAACGACGAGTCGACTCAGATCACTGTCAAGTCGACTAGAGTAACCGTTAATTGTGTAGCAATTTTTTATCTCAGCATTTATACTAATGACATTGCCAGCACTGTATCTTCACTTGTAATTTCTATTTTTGTGCTGCGAGAATATTGTAAGTCATGCAGATAGTTCAGAAATTAACGATGAGTCAACTCAGGTCACTCTCAAGTCTTTTACTGTAACCGTTAATTATATACCAATTTTTTACCTCCAATGAAATTGTCAGAAATGTATCCTCGTGGTATATCACTTGTATTTTCTAAATTTGATCTCTTAGAACGTCAAGGTAGATATGGCTAATTACAAAATTAACGACGAGTCGACTCAGATCACTGTCAAGTCGATTAGAGTAACCGTTAATTGTGTAGCAATTTTTTATCTCAGCATTTATACTAATGACATTGTCAGCACTGTATCTTCACTTGTAATTTCTATTTTTGTGCTCCGAGAACATTACAAGTCATGTAGATAGTTCAGAAATTAACGATGAGTCAACTCAGGTCACTCTCAAGTCTATTAGTGTAACCGTTAATTATATACCAATTTTTTACCTCCAATAAAATTGTCAGAAATGTATCCTCGTGGTATATCACTTGTATTTTCTATATTTGATCTCTTAGAACGTCAAGGTACATGTGGCTAATTACAAAATTAACGACGAGTCGACTCAGATCACTGTCAAGTCGACTAGAGTAACCGTTAATTGTGTAGCAATTTTTTATCTCAGCATTTATACTAATGACATTGTCAGCACTGTATCTTCACTTGTAATTTCTATTTTTGTGCTCCGAGAACATTACAAGTCATGTAGATAGTTCAGAAATTAACGATGAGTCAACTCAGGTCACTCTCAAGTCTTTTACTGTAACCGTTAATTATATACCAATTTTTTACCTCCAATAAAATTGTCAGAAATGTATCCTCGTGGTATATCACTTGTATTTTCTATATTTGATCTCTTAGAACGTCAAAGTACATGTGGCTAATTACAAAATTAACGACGAGTCGACTCAGATCACTGTCAAGTCGACTAAAGTAACCGTTAATTGTGTAGCAATTTTTTATCTCCGCATTTATACTGATGACATTGTCAGCACTGTATATTCACTTGTAATTTCTATTTTTGTGCTCCGAGAATATTATAAGTCATGTAGATAGTTCAGAAATTAACGATGAGTCAACTCAGGTCACTCTCAAGTCTTTTACTGTAACCGTTAATTATATACCAATTTTTTACCTCCAATGAAATTGTCAGAAATGTATCCTCGTGGTATATCACTTGTATTTTCTAAATTTGATCTCTTAGAACGTCAAGGTACATGTGGCTAATTACAAAATTAACGACGAGTCGACTCAGATCACTGTCAAGTCGACTAGAGTAACCGTTAATTGTGTAGCAATTTTTTATCTCAGCATTTATACTAATGACATTGTCAGCACTGTATCTTCACTTGTAATTTCTATTTTTGTGCTCCGAGAACATTACAAGTCATGTAGATAGTTCAGAAATTAACGATGAGTCAACTCAGGTCACTCTCAAGTCTATTAGTGTAACCGTTAATTATATACCAATTTTTTACCTCCAATAAAATTGTCAGAAATGTATCCTCGTGGTATATCACTTGTATTTTCTATATTTGATCTCTTAGAACGTCAAGGTACATGTAGCTAATTACAAAATTAACGACGAGTCGACTCAGATCACTGTCAAGTCGACTAGAGTAACCGTTAATTGTGTAGCAATTTTTTATCTCCGCATTTATACTGATGACATTGTCAACAGTGTATCTTCACTTGTAATTTCTATTTTTGTGCTCCGAGAATATTACAAGTCATGTAGATAGTTCCGAAATTAACGATGAGTCAACTCAGGTCACTCTCAAGTCTTTTAGTGTAACCGTTAATTATATACCAATTTTTTACCTCCAATGAAATTGTCAGAAATGTATCCTCGTGGTATATCACTTGTATTTTCTAAATTTGATCTCTTAGAACGTCAAAGTACATGTGGCTAATTACAAAATTAACGACGAGTCGACTCAGATCACTGTCAAGTCGACTAGAGTAACCGTTAATTGTGTAGCAATTTTTTATCTCAGCATTTATACTAATGACATTGCCAGCACTGTATCTTCACTTGTAATTTCTATTTTTGTGCTGCGAGAATATTGTAAGTCATGCAGATAGTTTAGAAATTAACGATGAGTCAACTCAGGTCACTTTCAAGTCTTTTACTGTAACCGTTAATTATATACCAATTTTTTACCTCCAATAAAATTGTCAGAAATGTATCCTCGTGGTATATCACTTGTATTTTCTAAATTTGATCTCTTAGAACGTCAAGGTACATGTGGCTAATTACAAAATTAACGACGAGTCGACTCAGATCACTGTCAAGTCGATTAGAGTAACCGTTAATTGTGTAGCAATTTTTTATCTCAGCATTTATACTAATGACATTGTCAGCACTGTATCTTCACTTGTAATTTCTATTTTTGTGCTCCGAGAACATTACAAGTCATGTAGATAGTTCAGAAATTAACGATGAGTCAACTCAGGTCACTCTCAAGTCTATTAGTGTAACCGTTAATTATATACCAATTTTTTACCTCCAATAAAATTGTCAGAAATGTATCCTCGTGGTATATCACTTGTATTTTCTATATTTGATCTCTTAGAACGTCAAGGTACATGTGGCTAATTACAAAATTAACGACGAGTCGACTCAGATCACTGTCAAGTCGATTAGAGTAACCGTTAATTGTGTAGCAATTTTTTATCTCAGCATTTATACTAATGACATTGTCAGCACTGTATCTTCACTTGTAATTTCTATTTTTGTGCTCCGAGAATATTACAAGTCATGTAGATAGTTCAGAAATTAACGATGAGTCAACTCAGGTCACTCTCAAGTCTTTTACTGTAACCGTTAATTATATACCAATTTTTTACCTCCAATAAAATTGTCAGAAATGTATCCTCGTGGTATATCACTTGTATTTTCTATATTTGATCTCTTAGAACGTCAAGGTACATGTAGCTAATTACAAAATTAACGACGAGTCGACTCAGATCACTGTCAAGTCGACTAAAGTAACCGTTAATTGTGTAGCAATTTTTTATCTCCGCATTTATACTGATGACATTGTCAGCACTGTATATTCACTTGTAATTTCTATTTTTGTGCTCCGAGAATATTATAAGTCATGTAGATAGTTCAGAAATTAACGATGAGTCAACTCAGGTCACTCTCAAGTCTTTTACTGTAACCGTTAATTATATACCAATTTTTTACCTCCAATGAAATTGTCAGAAATGTATCCTCGTAGTATATCACTTGTATTTTCTATATTTGATCTCCTAGAACGTCAAAATACACGTGGCTAATTACAAAACTAACGACGAGTCGACTCAGATCACTGTCAAGTCGACTAGAGTAACCGTTAATTGTGTAGCAATTTTTTATCTCCGCATTTATACTGATGACATTGTCAGCACTGTATATTCACTTGTAATTTCTATTTTTGTGCTCCGAGAATATTACAAGTCATGTAGCTAGTTCCGAAATTAACGATGAGTCAACTCAGGTCACTCTCAACTCTTTTACTGTAACCGTTAATTATATACCAATTTTTTACCTCCAATAAAATTGTCAGAAATGTATCCTCGTTGTATATCACTTGTATTTTCTAAATTTGATCTCTTAGAACGTCAAAGTACATGTGGCTAATTACAAAATTAACGACGAGTCGACTCAGATCACTGTCAAGTCGACTAGAGTAACCGTTAATTGTGTAGCAATTTTTTATCTCCGCATTTATACTAATGACATTGTCAGCACTGTATCTTCAGTTGTAATTTCTATTTTTGTGCTCCGAGAACATTACAAGTCATGTAGATAGTTCAGAAATTAACGATGAGTCAACTCAGGTCACTCTCAAGTCTCAAAATACATTTGGACATATTTTTGACTTCAAATAAGGGAAATAAGGAATCGAAGAAGTAAGAAACGTCTCCAGTAATACTACATAATATAACATATCGTTTTTGCGTCACTGTACGATTACCGTCTCGGCTCCGATTTCCTCTCTTTCGCCACATCAATCGCTCGACCCTCTAATCCGCTCGTTTAGCATTCAAGTGCAGATTTGTTTATTAACACCCCTTTTCATCAACGTGCGCGTGTCGTATTCACTTTTTATAATAGGTTCATGCGTTAAGGACACATGGTCGCGTCCTTTAATTGATATTTCAAAGGACGACGTCCGACGTCCTGCTAGCGGCAGATATGGGGAAGGATCATCCCGAAAGAGGAGTTTTGTTGCGAGAGAAAATAAAAAGCAAATCCCCTTTATCTCGCCACGTGTAATTAACAAGACTGAAACAATGTAGTAATGTTTGTAGTCGGTGCATGTGCTAGTGTAAATTCGTTATCATTAATTATAACCTACCAGCATAATACCTGTGATTGTTGATACGATGGTTTACGACTACTCGGTTGTGATATTATACGAGCCACTGGTGGAGGCGTACTCAGTTACAATTATGATAAAACCTGCATTATTGTAGAAACCGGGATGGGGAGGGAAGAATGCTTTGATGTGCAGAGTGCACAGGTAGTTAATAAAATTTGTTCAATCCGGAGCTCGGGTCGGGAGGATTAATGCTCCGACAGAGATATTGCCGGAATTCCGGGCTAATTAAAGACCGAGTGCAGATCGGCAAAAAGATATTGTTTCGTCATCGGATGAGATTCTTTTAAATAAAGTTTCGAAAGACAAAGGTAAATAAATAGGGCGTTAATAATGTCCGTGCCGAACGTCGCTCGTGCTGGAACTTTGTTTAGGTTTTACTTATTAAAGTAAAATAAAATGAAAAATAAGGCTCAAAGAGAAAGAAAAAAATCAATTTATTTTGAAAACACACTGTATATATTCGGCTGTCCTGGCGCAAATCCCAGCCCGGCAGTATTCATCGATCGTCCGGCACGTGTCAATATTTCATCGTTAAACACGATCCCCCTTTCCATCCCGGACTGTTTCAGTTTTTCCGAGCCTCATTAAAACTTGCCTGAAATTCTGATTTCGAATTCATAATGCACTAACTACACTACAACTACTCAAGGTATGTAAACGAACAAAGAATGTAATATAACTTCAAAGTTTAATTAGTGTTCTCTCAGCTTCGGCAACTTTTCACATAAATACGAGATTTTATAGATATTGCGCAGTTTTCCCTCCGTAATTAAAAACTACCTTTTCGAGATGCTCCGTTCTCCTCGTTCGGGAGGCTTTCAACTCAATAATATTGTAAGTCGATTAGAAGACTCTCGTCGTAAAAGCGACTGCATATGAAATACCTATCATCTTTGGAGTAATTTGAGGGCAAACTGCGGTCGCTCCTCCGGGGGTTCATCGGCGGATTCCTCATCGATTATATAATATAAATTAACTTACAGAATAGTTCGGAACCGTGGAATATTCCACCAATTACGCCGGAAACTCCGCGCGAACCTCAGCCAGGTATATATAAGAGTCGTGTGGAAAAATCGGCCGAGTTATTTGGCACCTCGTCGGGGGCGGCCGCGAATAATCCCAAACATCCTGACGGAATCCGGGTCCGGTCCAGAATGACGGGAATGTTCGGGAGCGGCTTGTTGTACTTGCGCTCACTCGGAGGAATGTCCACGCAAATAACCGCAGCGACAGCTGTATCTATCCGTGTGCTTCGATACCGGTGTTTGTCTTGTTCTAAACTTTAATAATACGAGCTTGTGTTGCTTTTAGTCAGTTATATCTGTTTAACTTGTCAAAGAGGAATAACGCGAGTGCGCCGCCGATGGGAGAGGTGGTGCAACTTCGCCGGGAACATAAATTACAGACGCACAGACTTTCATAATATTGAAACGACTTGTTGCGGGAGCTGGATAAATAGCTTATTTGATGTTTTGATTAAACGTCTAGCACAAGATGAATCAATCGTTTCGACTGGAAAGAGAGAGAAAAACGAGAGTTGTTGGTCGTGTTCAATGAATGGCACATCAGTAAGGGGGGCATCCATTAATTACGTCAGTCTGGCCAAATCTCACCGAGGGGCAAGGGGTTCTACGCCCGTGTCACGTCGACTTTTCAAGCGAAAATGTTTGTTTTTTGAGCAATATCGAACTGGCTCCCCTGAATCCAACGGTGCAAGTCCCAGCCACATATCTCTAACGGCTTCGGAGATAATATGTCGTTTTGAAGATTTGGGACAAGCGCCCAATCTCGTAAACTATATATATATATATATATATATATATATATAGACATATACGGCGGCAATGTCAAGCCCAAAATGCTATGTTGGAAAGTAGCAATACCAAGCCCGACACCTACTTACGAAGCCCGACTTTGGGCTTCGTAAAATTCACGTGTATATCCGAGTTATTTCTCATTGATACGACTAAAGCCATCTACTGGCAAAATTTTCATTTGGCGGGTAAAGTCACCATATATCGTAAAATACACACGTTTAGTTTTTTAAGTTCACTGTAGGGGGCGCACGACAGATTTGTATAAAACTGTATATCTACTGCAGATACTTTGTCGATGATGACCGACCTTAAGATGTTTAATGCATAATAGGAATCCCGTTCATGTGACAACAGCGCATTCACTCGATTATTCATTTAATGTAATATTGGAGATATTTAACGCTACGAGCGAAAAGATGATTTTGCGGTAACAATTCAGAAAGCTCTTATCTGAGAATTTTAAAATTATATTTTAATGTCAAACCACGCTTAAAACGTTTTTTCAACTCTTAAATACTCCGTTTTTTGATTACAACCAAATTTTAAAAACGTTTTTTATAGAACAATTTAAAAATTATAAACAGTGTCAGATATTTAAAAACGCCCTTAAAACGGTTTTTGAACCCATCATTACAGTCACAAAAGGTTTTAGGTGTCCTGATTAACAAATTTTCTTCTAGTTTTGGGTTTTTGATACTACATGTTTTTTGAGGTGGAATACGAATTGGGTCTAACAGGTCTAACGTACCATATTTTTTTGTCGGGTGAACCGTTTAGGCGCAACAGTGCGTTGAAATGGGATATTATTGCCAGATTTTTATTTTTCCGGAGGCGGATTATGTTAATTTTGTGTTTTTTTGATTTAAAATGTTGGTACCCTTTTGCCCTTTTAAATTATGTTTAATATTTGGTTGTAGTAAAAGCAAGGGTGTATTTATGGTTGAAAATAATTGTTTTAGGGGTGTGTTTTACACACACTGTTTTAAATTGTGTTGTGTTTTTAATTTGATTGTAAAGCAAAGGTGTATTTATGGGTTAAAAACTTAAAAAAGGTGGTTTTTAAATATTTGACACTGTTTATAATTTTTAAATTGTTTTAAACAAGGCCAAATTTTAAAAGCATCCTTAAAACTATTTTTTAACCCTTCAATACACCATTGCTTTAATTACAACTAAATTTTGGAGACATTTTTTATGACAACTTAAAACTTATAAAAAAGCTCACATCCCGGGAGCAGAACGAACAAAACAAAAAAATAGGTCTTTCCTATCGTCAGTTATGATCGAGAATGCATACAAATATCATGATTTTGCAGTATTTCCTAATTTTCCGACTTTTATTTATAATTAGTTCGAATTTTGTTTTCCCGAAAACTTTTCCAGGACCATAACGAACGAAACAAAAAAAGAATTAGGCATATCCATCGTTCGAATCGTGAGTTATGGTTTTGAATTTATATAAAATACCATAGAAAAAATCACTTCCCGAATTTTCCAATTTTTCGGGCAACTTTTACAATTTTTATTTCCGTAGGAACCTTATCTGGACTATGACGAATATGAGGAAAAAATTATTAGCGAAATGGGTTCATCCGTTCTCAAGTGATGCGCCTACAAATACACCATTTCAACATTTACGCACGTGCAGTGTATTTCAGTTTTTCCCGAATTTTCGAATTTTCCGGGTAAATTTTCGAATTTTGCTTTCCGTAAAAATCTTATTTGGACTATATTACAAATATTAACAAAGAAATTAGCCAATTCTGGCCAGCCATTCTCAAGTGATGCGCTGACCAACGAACAGCTTTACATTTTTATAGAGTCACTGGTGGGGGAACCAAAACCTTTCCAAACCTTTCCTTTCCATTTGATGCTTTGAGCATTTGAGGTTATGTAAAAGTGGTTTAAATCAACGTTCATTTTTTGGGTTTAAGAACACATTTTGTAGTCATGGTTAAACGTGGGTTAACCCAGGGAGGTTCAAGCTAACCACACTTGGATGAAACGTAAACTAAATGAGAACTAAAATTACAGCAAATGACAGTAACCTCACTATTTCCAGCAAGCTGTTGACACGTCACTAGCACGTGCGTTTGTTTTGAAAAGTCCCCACTCTCAGTGACGTCACGACTTTTCCAGTCTATTACATAAAAATGAAACGCTATTCGCTGGTAAACGCATCACTTGAGAACAGGTGGACCGATTTGGCAATTCTTTTTTTGAGTTCCTATTCGTAATAGTCTAGGTAATGTTTTTAAGGAAATAAATATTTTCCAATTTTCCGGCAAATCTTTCCCAATTTTAATTTCCGTAAGAACCTGACCTGGACCATTACGGGGATTCTAACCATTCTGGGACTGTAATAAACACTGTTGTCAAATGTGCAAATACGTGTCTTTAAAATAAATAAATAATAGAAATTTCAGCCAAACGCTTCAGTTCCGATTTTTTTTCTGTTTTGACAGTTGAGGATTTTTGGTTAAAATATCAATAGTATTTTACTAAAAAAATAGCTTAAGTTACAGTAAATTTTCTATAAAACGTTTGTTTGTACTGTTTTCTTTGTACGGACAAAAGCTTGACTTGATTTCCACCCAAATAAGCGCAGGAGAGTTGTTAAGAACATACTCTATTAATTTTAGAATTTAGGGTATTGTTGGAGACATCAAACCACCTTGACTTTTAATTGAGCAATAACATGTAAAAAATGTCTTTATAAGTATTTTAGCACAATTTGGCTGTAAATAGGCGTTATAAAACGCCGATATATAAAAATTTTACCGAAACGCTTCAGTTCCGAAATTTTAGCAATAATTTTGTTTTTAAGAGCTTGTTGTCTAAACTTAACTTAGAAAGTAGTTTAAAGTAATATTTAGCATAAATCTCAAAATTAAACAAAATATTTTGGTCTTACAGGCCTCACCTGTGCGCCAAGGTAACTTCTTTGCACCAAAATTATTCCCTCTTGAAGCCTTTATTGAAGCTTCATTTTACCCTAAATTATCGTAATTATTTTTAATAAATAACAGTTCTGGGACGGTAGTAATAGTATATTTCATACGAGTGCGCTGTCATTAGACTTTTCAGGGGCGGGGGCGAATTTTTGCAGCCCGAGGCAAATGCCGAAAAGTGACAGGGCACGAGTATTGAATAGTGTTTTTTTTTTGTATTCGTTCCCGCAAAATGAGAAAAAGTACAAATTTACATCAGATTTTGAGGTTAGGTTGACAGCTGCCAAATTAAATACATACGATGCAAAATTTATGTATGTTGCTATGTATTTCATTACGCATTATGTGTTTCACAAAACGAATACAATAGTATATTTTATTACAAGGCCAGAAAATGTCATTTTGCAAGTGCGAGCACAGTTTGTGGAGGCGAGGCGTAGCCGACACTTCACAAGTGCGAGCACTTGCAAAACAGTTTCGGGTCGTGTGATAAACGAAACTTTTTCGGCCGACAAAAGATATTCATTGTTCACTTTTGTAGGAGGGCCTCATGCCTCATGGGGGCCCTTGTGTCTCAAAGAGCCCCCTTGGGCCCCCAAGTCGCAAAGGCCCCCACAAGTCTAAAGGGGGCCTCATATCGCATGGGAGCCCTTGTGTCTCAAAGAGCCCCCTTGGGCCCCTGTTTTAAGGGCTCCACATGTCGGAAGGGCCCCCCCATGTCTTAAAGGGCCCCCTTTGGTTTTGTTATTGTCGTTGCCCTTTACCAAGGGGCCCCCTTTGTAATTTTTCCGATGTTTTAATGGTAGTTATTCTGCTATTCGGGGCGGTGATAAATCCAACAAACATAAAAGCTTGCACTGAAAAATCCCTAGTTTCCATTTTCTATGGACGACTGGAAAATAACTAAATTGAGACGGAGGCCGAAAAAAACACAATATTTGCTCCGAAAAATTCGTGAGATGGTATGAGGAGATGCAGAAATAGAATTCCCTCAAGAACAGCAGAAACAAAAGGGGATGTTGTAAATAATGTAAGAGGCACAAAACTTTGGACTTTAGTAAGTTTTTAGTTTTATAAACAGTACTTATAGTTTATAAATGACAAAGGCCTATTTAAAATTGGCTCCTGTTATTCTGCACCTACCTGTGGGACGTCGGGTAAATAAAACAAATTGGAACTACCTTTATGAATAATTTTGCTGTCATTATCATTCATTATTATTATTCATTATCAATATATTGCCAAGAAAATACAGGTGGCCGATTCCAAACAAATAATTTAAGAAAAACTTAATAAAAAATACAATTTTGTTTATTGTATTTGAAGAACACGGAATAATAAGTCAGGATACAATATTAATTTAGTCTACATTTGTGGTGGAAATGCTGGCAACACCGCTTGGCTTCGTATAATACGTGATATACATTTTTTTATACAAACGGGATTGTTATAGTAAGCAGAGCATGTGTGGTTTCGTAAAATCTGAGAAACATAGAATTATTTGTATGTCAACAAAAAGTTACCCCTCTCAGGTTGCGCTGATTAATGTGGTGATATAAAACCTATATATCCAGCAAATATAGCTGTAACTATAAAGAAAAGGGCGGGCTTCTGAGTGCCTGTGGTGTTTGTCGGGCTTGGTATGGATAGCTGGGTATGTATATATATATATATATATATATATATATATATATATATATATATATATATATATATATATGTCACTAACCTGATTTATTGGCACCAGCGTGTTCGTTTTGAAACTATCTTTCATTTGAGTATGCAATATAAGTATATAAAGAGTAGGAAAATGAAGAAAACAGCAAATAATTGAAAAAGCATGAAAGAAAGGTAGGCTGAAAGAAAGCTGAAGAACGACAACAGACACCTGAAGGAAGACATGGGAGAACTGAAGAGAGAAATTAACCAACTGAAGGTGGCGACGGAATAAACCGAGAAAGTTGGAGAGAAGAGAAAATCTTCCTAGAACAGAAGATAGCACAGGTGGAGACAGAGATGAAAAAAAAAAAAGAAGAAAGAGGCGAAACATACTGATAATTCTCAGCTTCCTTCATTTCATCTCAAATTTGGTTTCTCAAGTTTTCAGTATCTTTGGTCAAGTTTCCTAAAGTGTCAGGTTTGCAAGGGTGTCAATTTCTCCAAATTCTCAAGTACATTAAGTTCTCAGGTTCTCTAAAATCAGATTCTGCGAGATTTCAGGTTTAGTTTGGTTTCCCAACTTATGTCTAAAATCTAAAATTTTTAATTCACACTCTCCACTTCTCAAGTTCGGGTTCTCAAGTTGGAAGGTTGTTCGGTTCTTCGATTTCTAAGGTTCGCTAAATTCTCAGATCTGCTAAATTCTCAAATTTGGTCTCCCAAGTTCTTATTCGAGATTCTTATGTTCTTATGATCTCAGGTTTCTGAAAACCTCACGGTTTTCAAATTTCTGAGCTTCCTCCACTTCTTAGCCTTGGTTTCTCAAGGCCTCAAGCTCTCTATGATCTCAAATTTTACAAAATATCAAATTGTCAAAATTCTTAACTTTCTTAAATTCTCAGGTTCTGGACGATTTAAAATTCCTGTGTTTCTCAAGTTCTCTGGTTTTTGAGAATCCCCAAACCCTAAGGTTGGATTACTTCTTAGATTTTTTAAAATTGAAAGATCCTCTAGTTCTCAAGCTCTCGGGTTCTGAAAGTACTCAATGCCCCAAATTCCCAAGTTTCTCAAGTTTTTTGGTTTCGAAAATCTTTAGGTTTTCCAAAATCTCGTTTTCCTTCATTTCATCTCAAATTTGGTTTCTCAAGTTCGGAGTTTTTTTTTTTGGTTGGTACAGGTCTCAAGTTCCCTAAAGACTCGAGTTTTCCATGGTTTCAATTTCTCCAAATTCTCAAATTCATTAAGTTGTCAGGTTCTCTAAAATCAGAGATTCTCCGAGATTTCAGGTTCCTTAAAATTTCAGGTTTTTCCAGGTCTGAAGTTTGGTTTCTCAAGTCATGTCAAGTTCTTAAGCTGCTGAAGATCTTGAATTTAATAAAATTTCAAGTTTTTCAAAATTTACTTTCTCCACTTCTCAAGTTCTCAGGTTTTTGGGTACTTCTCTGTAGGGTTCACTCAGTTGTCCGGTTTTCCAAAATCTCAGTTATTTAATCTCAAATTTCGTTTCTTAAGATTTAAGTTTCTTTGGTTAGTGAAGGCCTCAAGATTCCTAAGATCTCAGGTTTGCCAAGGTTTTATTTTTTCCAAATTCTCAAGTTCCTAAAGTTCTCAGGTTTTCTAAAATCTGAGATTTAAGATTCCTTAAATTTCAGGTTTCTCCAGTTCTAGAGCTTGGTTTCTTAAGTTGTCGCGTTATTAAGTCACTCAAGGTCTTATGTTTCCTAAAATCTATAGCTTTAATTTCACTTCCTCTACTTCTCAAGTTTGTGTTTTCAAGTTGGAAGGTTGTTCGGTTGTTCGATTTCTAAGATTCGGTAAATTCTCGGGTTTCCTAAATTCTCAAATTTGGTCTCCCAAGGTCTCAGGTTTCTGAAAACCTCATGGTTTTCAAATTTCTCAGACTCCTTCTCTTCTTAGCCTTGGTTTCTCAAGGTTCTCTATGATCTAAAATTTTACAAGATCTCAAATTCTTAAGTTTCTTAAATTCTCAAGTTCTGTAAGATTTGAACTTCCTTCAGTTTTTAATTTGTGTTTCTCAAGTTCTCTGTTTTTTGAGAATCCCCAAATTCTAAGGTTGGATTTCTTCATAAATTTTTCAAAATTGGAAGATCCTCTAGTTCTGAAGCTCGCAAGTTTTTAAAGTACTCAATGCCTCAAGTTCTCTAGAATATCAAGTTGCCAAATATCTCGAATTCTTCAAATTCCAAAGTTTCTCAAGTTTTTTAGTTCTTTAGGCTTCTTAGTTCTACTTCTGAGTTTTTCTTTGTTGGTCACGGTCTCAAGTTCTTTAAAGACTCAAGTTTGACATGGTTTCAATTTCTCCAAATTCTCAAATTCCTTAAATTTTCAGATTCTCTAAAATCAGAGAATATACGAGATTTGAAGTTCAGGTTTCTCTAGGTCTGAAGTTTGGTTTCTCAAGTTATGTCAAGTTCTTAAGTTGCTCTAGGTCTTAAATTTATTAAAATCTAAAATTTTACATTCACTCCCTGCACTTCTCAGGATGGAAGGTTGTTAGGTTCTTCGATTTCTAAGGTTCGCTAAATTCTCAAGTTTCCTAAATTCTCAAATTTTTTCTCCCAAGTTGTCAGATTCTTACGTTTTCAAGGTCTCAAGTTTCTGAAGACCTCATGGTTTGCAAGTTTCCGAGATTCCTCCACTTTACAAGATCTCAGATTGTACAAATTCTTAAGTTTGTTAATTCTCAAGGTTGGATTAGTTCTTAGATTTTTCAAGATTTTAAGATCCTCTAGTTCTCAAGCTCCCAGGTTCTTAAAGTACTCAATGCCCCAAGTTCCCTAAAATCTCAAGTTGCCAAATATCTCAAATTGTCCAAATTCTTAAGTTTCTTAAATTCTCAGGTTCTGGAAGATTTAAAGTTCCTCAAATTTTAAAATTTCTTCAATTTTTAATTTGTGTTTCTCAAGTTCTCTAGTTTTTGAGAATCCCTAAATTCTAAAGTTGGATTAGTTCTTAGATTTTCCAAAATTGGAAGATCCTTTAGTTCTCAACCTCTAAGGTTCCTCAAATTGCCAAATATCTCAAATTTTCCAAATTCTCAAGTTTTTTGGGTCCGAAATCTCGTTTTGCTTCATTTAATCTCAAATTTGGTTTCTCAACTTCTCAGTTTTTTTGGTTGGTCAAGGTCTCAAGTTACCTAAAGACTCGTCAGGTTGGCCAAGGTTTCAATTTTTCCAAATTCTCAAATTCAATAATTTCTTATGTTCTCTAAAATTAAAGATCCTCCGAGGTTTCAGGTTCCTCAAAATTTCAGGTTTCTTCAGGTCTGAAGCTTGGTTTCAGGTTATGTCAAGTTCTTAAGTTGCTCAAGGTCTTAAATTTAATAAAATTTCAAATTATTCAAAATTCACCTCGTCCACTTCTCAAGTTCTCAGGTTGTTGGGTACTTCTGACTAAGGTTCACTCAGTTCTCCGGTTTTTCAAAATCTCAGGTTTTTAAATTTTATCTCAAATTTCGTTTCTCAAGTTCTCAGTTTCTTTGGTAAGTCAAGGTCTCAATTTCCCTAAGATCTCGGATTTGCTAAGGTTTTAATTTCTCAAAATTCTCAACTTCCTAAAGTTCTCCGGTTCTCTAAAATCTGAGTTTTTAGGTTCCTTAATTTTTCAGATTTCTCCAGTTTCTCAAGTTAGAAGGTTGTTAGGTTCTTCAATAATTTCTAAGGTTTGCTAAGTTTTCAGGTTTCCCAAATTCTCAAATTAATTCACTTCTCAAATTTGTTCACCCAAGTTGTCAAATTCTTATATTCTCAAGGTCTCAAGTTTCTGAAAACCTCATGGTTTTCAAATTTCAGAGCTTCAACTTCTCTATGATCTCAAATTTTGCAAGATCTCAAATTGTCCAAATTCTTAAGTTTCTTAAATTCTTGGGTTCTGGAAGATTTAAAGTTCCTCAAACTTTCTCAAGTTCTCTGGTTTTTGGGAATCCCTAAATTGTAAAGTTGGATTAGTTCTTAGATTTTCCAAAACTGGATGATCCTCTAGTTCTCAATCTCTCAGGTTCCTGAAATTATCAAATATCTCAAATTCTCTTTTTTTTGGGTCCGAAATCTCGTTTTCTTTAATTTCATCTCAAATTTAGTTTCTCAAGTTCTCATTTTTTTTTTTGGTTGGTCAAGGTCTCAAGTTCCCTAAAGACTCGTCAGGTTGGCCAAAGTTTCAATTTCTGAAAATTTTCTCATGTTCTCTGAAATTAGAGATTCTCCGAGGTTTCAGGTTCCTCAAAATTTCAGGTTTCTCCAGTCTAAAGTTTAGTTTCTCAAGTTATGTCAAGTTCTTAAGTTGGTCAAGATCTCAAATTTCCTAAAATTTCAAGTTTTTCAAAATTCAGTTCCTCCACTTCTGAAGTTCTCAGGTTGTTGGGTTTTCCAGAATCTTAGGTTTTTTCATTTCATCTCAAATTGCGTTTCTCAAGTTCTCAGTTTCTTTGGTTAGTCAAGGTCTCAAGTTCCATAAGATCTCAGATTTGCCAAGGTTTTAATTTATCCAAATTCTCATGTTCCTTAAGTTTTCAGGTTCCTCAATTTTTCAGGATTTTCCAGTGCTGAAGTTTGGTTTCTCAAGGTCTTAAGTTTCCTAAAATGGAAGGTTTTAAATTCACTTCCTCCACTTCTCGATGGAGATGGATTGGCGACACCTGGCGAATGGAAAATTTTTGAAGGAATAAACCAAGAAAGAACGCAAAACGAAATAAGGCATACGATGTATAGGATGATATTATAGGAATTGTAGAAACGTGAGTAAATGAAAAAAAAATATATAACAAAACTTAAAAACTGAAAACCTGAAATCCTGAAAAACTGAGAACTTAAGAAACTAAAGACCAAGGAAGCTGAGGCACTAAAAGCAAATAAATTGACAAACTGAGAAACTGGGAAACTAAGAACATGAGGAACTCAGGAACCTTAAAAGTTAAACTGAGAATTTGTGAAAATATGAGAAAGTAAGAAACTAAGAAACTTAGAAGCTGAAAAACTGATGAAGTGTGCAACTAAAAAACTGAAAATGCAAGAACAGATAAATTAAGATGCTCAAGAAATGAGAGCGTGAAAAAACTGAGAAGATGAGGAACTCAGGAACTTAGAAAGTGAAATAGAAAAACTGAAAGAATTGAGAAAATGAAAAAAATTAGAAGTTGAAAAGTTGTAAAATTGAGGAAGTGTGGAAAAGAGGAACTGAAAAACAGAGAAAACGAGGGACTCAAGAACTGACAACCTGAGAAACTGAGAAATTGAAGAACTCTGGAACCGAGAATCTAGAAAACTCAGAAACTGGCAACCTGAGATACTGAGAAACCGAGAAACGAAATAAATGAGAACTTGAGAATCTGACAACCTGACAACTTGACAAACTGGGAAACTGAAAAACCGAGAACATGAGGAACTCAGGAACCTTAAAAGTTAAACAAAAAAACTAAAGAAACAGAGGAAATCGCAAAATGAAAAGCTGAAAAACTGAGGAAGTGTGAAACCGAGGAACTGAGAAACAGAGAAAACGAGGGACTTAAGAACTGACAACCTGAGAAACTGGGAAATTGAAGAACTCGAGAACTGAGAATCTAGAAAACTCAAAAACTAAAAAACTGAGAAACTGGCAACCTGAGGTACTGAGAAACTGAGAAACCGAGAAACTGGGGATATGAGAAAGTAAGACCCTGAGAAATTAAAAAGTCCAAAAACTAAAAAAATGAAAAACTGGGTAAATGAGAAACTGACGAAATGAAAAACTGAGAAGATGAAAAACTGATAAAACTGAAGAAAGAAAGGTGGTGGGACAATAATTATGGAAAAAAGAACGACAGAAAATTCGGTCGTGTCATAAGATGTACGAAACTATAATAGTACAGAGTGTCATGATGTACGGAGTAGAAGTATGCAGGTGGAGTAAGTAGGAAAAGCTGAAGAAATCCAAGCAAAGTTTCGGAGATAGATAGTAGGATTAGATAGAAAATCGGCAGTGTATGTCGTGCTGGAAGAAGTAAAGAGGGCTAAGATAAGAGTGGAAGCAGGAAAGAGAGCAGTAAGATTTTAAAAAGGAAAGAATGTAAGATCTTACAAGAATGTCGAAAAGAGAGAAGAATGAGAAGGCGAATAGAGCAGGAAAAGAGAGAAAGAAATACAATAGAGCCCCTGATGACTGAATGTGAGGAACTGAGAGAGGAGAGAAAACATTTAATAAAATTATAAGCGATTTCTGTAATAGCTTTCTATTGAATTTTTTACAGTTTTGTTTAAATCGACTTTCTAGTTACTTTCAGATGTCGTCAGGTTTCCAGATTCTCGAGTAATTCTGAGGTTTACAGATAAATTTTCACCTTTTCGATTTCTCAGATGTTTAGAATTTTTTGATTTTTAGTTTCTCATGTCTTCTTGTTTTCCGGTTTTCAGTTTCAGGTCTCCAACTCGAAAGAGAATGTCAACTATAAATACAAGAATCGGTGTGTGTATTGTGCCTTTTACCGTAGGAAGAATCGTCTGTAACCCGTTTCCGTGTGGCATTATAAATTCACTACCATTTTAGTTTACATTACGTTTTACACCGGATCGATGTGTCCTACACCGACGGAACATTAATCAAGCCGAGCTCCTAACGGATACCTTCGGATAACCACATTTAAACTAACAGTTTACATGTTTATTTCAATTATTCATTCCCGTTCTCTCGTACTAATTAGCGCGGTCCCCTCATTCTCGCATTTCCTCCGGTCCTACGTTCCACTTTCCACGTCGAAGAATCTCGAAGGGTCGGTCATTTAGGTCCGAGTTGATCACGTGTAAACAAGACATACATATTTAAAACGGCTCGGAAAAAGCGAAGGAAGCGGCGGTCGGAGTTATCGCACCTGCGGGATCTCCTCTGCCAATAAAACATAGCGAGGATCAAAAATATAGCGCGCACATCGGCAATAAACTAAAATAGGTACAGGATATTCACATTCAAAGCTAACTCCTGATTCCGGAGGGATGTTTCGCAGCAAGGAATTTACATAGCAACCTGTAACTTTCTCCTACTAACTAGAACGGGAGGTGTTTTATGGGGGACGGATGATACTTATGATATTGAATATAAAGTTATGCGTGACCCGATTTGAATACGAAGAACCGAAAATGGGACCTAATTCTCAAAGGAGGTGCTGGAATTCCGATAAAAGTGCTTCATCAATTCCGAAGTTTATGATTATCCTAATGTGGGAAATTTATGTGGCAATTTCCGGTAAATCTAGAAGAAATATACGGCCGCCGCGGCGCTGTGCGGAGTACCTACTTTTTATTTTTACGGTGGGGCTCCGACGCCTCCGCAAATGCTAAACCGATATCTCGCATAGATAAATTTAATAACATGCTCCAGGTTTGGGTTCGAATGATTCGGGGTGCTTTTTCTGTTGGTTGACTTTATGGCGACAAATTAAATTTGATTGCTGCCATGAGGGCGACAAATGCGCAACTCGCTGTCTTTATAACGTCAAATTACACTAGTTTGTATTTTATCGCCGGCGATTTGTGATCCATCATCCCGAATATTTATTTTCCGCCGATCTGCATCCGCATGAAAAAATCTCCCGGTTGCATAAATTCCCGTGCAGGTAAAGTAGGGATCTGATTTCGCAGCGCCCCATTTGAACCGACTAATCCCAACTATCGCAGGCATATGGGCATGATGTATGGGAGTTCATTTAGGGAAATCCGGATGCATATTCTCTATTTCAAGCTTGGCTGGTCACGAATGTCATAGTTAAAATAAAGGACTGCTCCCTTTCATGTGCAAAAACGGAGCGTTTTTTTAATGCGGCTCCGAGCCGAGTTTTTGCCTCGGCGATTTATCCGGCTCCACTTTAAAACAATATTTAGTATTAGCCGCATTTTAAGCGCTCCGACTGGATTTGCAGTTTGTGCCCCTTGGCTGCATTGCATTATCGTTCTTGTAAATATTCATTGCATTCGTCGGTGGCATTGGATGAATTACAATTATTTTACCACGTGTGGTTTGGTTTTTTAACGCGGAAACGAAAATGTCCCGAAAAGTTAAAGCAGCTTATTTTATTCCCCAGGGAATTCAGACAAGTAGCAACAATGTGACAATATGATCTCATCAACTCGTCGATACAGGTTCAACTATTGAACAACGTGTGTGTGTTTAAATATTTAACGGCATATAAATTACATTTAACGAGCATTTTTAACGGCGCTTTAATTTCACTTTGATTACATTTCAGTCAAATATTGAAAGTTAAGTTTTCAGCAAGTTTTATGTCGGAATGTTTTACGGCCGCCATAAAAAGCGTACTTATATCAGACCGATGGCTCTCCTTTTCCTGCCGTTTTATTTCATCTTTAATGAGGGTATTTTGGATGAATTACACGTTAACGATCCGAGTCTAGCAGAAAATGAAAATTATTCAAACGGAGATTTCTGTTCCCGTTTTATGGGGGCTCTTTATCCCACATTCGAATTTGTACCAAGCTCCAAGAATGTTCGCAGAGCTTTGTTTTTTAATCGTCGAATAAATTACGCTCGCATTTAGACGTTTTACGGCAGGTCCGATTTTGATCAGAATTTTCACTCGGGAATATTATTTTATTATTATGAGCACTATAAATTCAGGCTGTATTTTGCCCACTAAAAATATATTTGCCTGCGAAAAAATTTATGGGTGGTGGTTTTATGGGACTCTCATATAAATTAAATGTCGACAAACCGGGCGCTAAATATAAGTTTAAAAAAATCCTCGACTCTTTCATATACTTAACACGAGTTTTTACGACGCCGGAGACGCACTATCACCATGCGAATCTAAATAAATATAATAAAGGTGCAATTTTCTTCTTTAACACCCTTTCTGTGTGGTTTTTGTTATTAGTCGTTTCGCTATAATTGCACAATCAAGTGCAATTTATTTTTTATCTTTCGTCTGTAAGGGTCAAACTCGTAGAGGTCAGGAATTTTCTTCTGAATAAGATTACCATCTTATATCTTTAATATAAATATTTTTACTATACAGGATCGCTAAAAAGTATTTTGTTGGACACTTCCTATTGCTATAAAAATGTATTAGACATACCATATGTTTAACAAAAGTGAAAGATAATTAACAGGGCTATTCAAAGCCTTACAAAAATATGGGATGTTAAACTTAAAATAACAAAGTTCTGGATGTCCAAATATTGCATAAATCAGTCGGTTCTTGTGAACAGCCTGTACCCTGCATTAGCAGCGTCCGAAAGACCCAAGCTTTGTTTATCGACATGTCAAATTTCAATGTTCAAAATTCAATAATTATGTTGATATAGAATTTTAAATAATCACATGACTTTTTGTCCTTGTGTTCCAAATTTAGAAAAAATATGTAGTGTAGCACTTAGAATAGCAAATCAGAAAATGAAAGAAATATAGTATTCCAGTAAAAAAAAATTAAGTTGTGTACGGCCCTGGAATAGTGAAACACCAAATATAGCTGAAAATAATTTTATTCGGTGCAGCTTTGATGGTAATATAATATGATGACATAATTTTTTTTTTTAATTTTTATTAGTAAAGCCACAATCTTCCGTCCTCGCACTATTCACTCACCCTGTAGGTATGTATTTTTTTTATGGGATTTGGGATATGGAATTCAGACAGCTTTGAGAAGCTTAAGAAATGCGAAATGTACGAGAAAATTGGGATTTGAGACAAAAAGCAACAAATCTGAGAAACTTTAAAATTTGGACTTGAGACTAGGAACAATTGAGAAACTGGAAATGTGAAAAACTTTTGGAGCTTGAAACACTCAAAATTTAAGCATCTTGAGATTAGTGACTTGAAACAACCAACATGAGATGCTTGGAAAACTTGAGAGCATGAATTTGTGATATGGAATTTGGACAGCTTTGAGAAGCTTAAGAAATGCGAAATATACGAGAGAATTGGGATTTGAGACAAAAAGCAACAAATCTGAGAAACTTTAAAATTTGGACTTGAAACTAGGAACAATTGAGAAACTGGAAATGTGAAAAACTTTTAGAGCTTGAAACACTCAAAATTTAAGCACCTTGAGATTAGTGACTTGAAACAAAAAATTTGAGATGCTTGGAAAATTTGAGAGCATGAATTTGTGAAATGGAAATTGGACATCTTTGAGAAGCTTAAGAAATGCGAAATGTACGAAAAAATTGGGATTTGAGACAAAAAGCAACAAATCTGAGAAACTTTAAAATTTGGACTTGAGACTAGGAACAATTGAGAAACTGGAAATGTGAAAAACTTTTGGAGCTTGAAACACTCAAAATTTAAGCATCTTGAGATTAGTGACTTGAAACAACCAACATGAGATGCTTGGAAAACTTGAGAGCATGAATTTGTGATATGGAATTTGGACAGCTTTGAGAAGCTTAAGAAATGCGAAATATACGAGAAAATTGGGATTTGAGACAAAAAGCAACAAATCTGAGAAACTTTAAAATTTGGACTTGAAACTAGGAACAATTGAGAAACTGGAAATGTGAAAAACTTTTGGAGCTCGAAACACTCAAAATTTAAGCACCTTGAGATTAGTGACTTGAAACAACTAACTTGAGATGCTTGTAAAACTTGAGAGCATGAATTTGTGATATTAAATTTGGACAGCTTTGAGAAGATTAAGAAATGCGAAATGTACGAAAAAATTGGGATTTGAGACAAAAAGCAACATATCTGAGAAACTTTAAAATTTGAACTTGAGACTAGGAACAATTGAGAAACTGGAAATGTGAAAAACTTTTGGAGCTCGAAACACTCAAAATTTAAGCACCTTGAGATTAGTGACTTGAAACAACCAACATGAGATGCTTGGAAAACTTGAGAGCATGAATTTGTGATATGGAATTTGGACAGCTTTGAGAAGCTTAAGAAATGCGAAATGTACGAGAAAATTGGGATTTGAGACAAAAAGCAACAAATCTGAGAAACTTTAAAATTTGGACTTAAGACTAGGAACAGTTGAGAAACTGGAAAGGTGAAAAACTTTTGGAGCTTGAAACACTCAAAATTTAAGCACCTTGAGATTAGTGACTTGAAACAACTAACTTGAGATGCTTGTAAAACTTGAGAGCATGAATTTGTGATATTAAATTTGGACAGCTTTGAGAAGATTAAGAAATGCGAAATGTACGAAAAAATTGGGATTTGAGACAAAAAGCAACAAATCTGAGAAACTTTAAAATTTGGACTTGAGACTAGGAACAGTTGAGAAACTGGAAAGGTGAAAAGCTTTTGGAGCTTGAAACACTCAAAATTTAAGCACCTTGAGATTAGTGACTTGAAACAACCAACATGAGATGCTTGGAAAGCTTGAGAGCATGAATTTGTGATATGGAATTTGGACAGCTTTGAGAAGCATAAGAAAAGCGAAATATACGAGAAAATTGGGATTTGAGACAAAAAGCAACAAATCTGAGAAACTTTAAAATTTGGACTTGAGACTAGGAACAGTTGAGAAACTGGAAAGGTGAAAAGCTTTTGGAGCTTGAAACACTCAAAATTTAAGCACCTTGAGATTAGTGACTTGAAACAACCAACTTGAGATGCTTGGAAAACTTGAGCGCATGAATTTGTGATATGGAATTTGGATAGCTTTGAGAAGCTTAAGAAATGCGAAATGTACGAAAAAATTGGGATTTGAGACAAAAAGCAACAAATCTGAGAAACTTTAAAATTTGGACTTGAGACTAGAAACAATTGAGAAACTGGAAATGTGAAAAACTTTTGGAGGTTGAAACACTCAAAAGTTAAGCACCTGGAGATTAGAGACTTGAAACAACAAACTTGAGATGCTTGGAAAACTTGAGAGCATGAATTTGTGATATGGAATTTGGACAGCTTTGAGAAGATTAAGAAATGCGAAATGTACGAAAAAATTGGGATTTGAGACAAAAAGCAACAAATCTGAGAAACTTTAAAATTTGGACTTGAGACTAGGAACAATTGAGAAACTGGAAATGTGAAAAACTTTTGGAGCTTGAAACACTCAAAATTTAAGCACCTTGAGATTAGTGACTTGAAACAACGAACTTGAGATGCTTGAAAAACTTGAGAGCATGAATTTGTGATATGGAATTTGGACAGCTTTGAGAAGATTAAGAAATGCGAAATGTACGAAAATATTGGGATTTGAGACAAAAAGCAACAAATCTGAGAAACTTTAAAATTTGGACTTGAGACTAGGAACAATTGAGAAACTGGAAATGTGAAACACTTTTGGAGCTTGAAACACTCAAAATTTAAACACCTGGAGATTAGTGACTTGAAACAACCAACTTGAGATGCTTGGAAAACTTCAGAGCATGAATTTGTGATATGGAATTTGGACAGCTTTGAGAAGCTTAAGAAATGCGAAATGTACGAAAAAATTGGGATTTGAGACAAAAAGCAACAAATCTGAGAAACTTTAAAATTTGGACTTGAGACTAGGAACAATTGAGAAACTGGAAATGTGAAACACTTTTGGAGCTTGAAACACTCAAAATTTAACCACCTTGAGATTAGTGACTTGAAACAACAAATTTGAGATGCTTGGAAAACTTGAGAGCATGAATTTGTGATATGGAATTTGGACAGCTTTGAGAAGCTTAAGAAATGCGAAATGTACGAGAAAATTGGGATTTGAGACAAAAAGCAACAAATCTGAGAAACTTTGAAATTTGGACTTGAGACAAGGAACAATTGAGAAACTGGACTTGTGAAAAACTTTTGGAGCTTGAAACACTCAAAATTTAAGCACCTTGAGATTAGTGACTTGAAACAACAAATTTGAGATGCTTGGAAAATTTGAGAGCATGAATTTGTGATATGGAATTTGGACAGCTTTGAGAAGATTAAGAAATGCGAAATGTACGAAAAAATTGGGATTTGAGACAAAAAGCAACAAATCTGAGAAACTTTAAAATTTGGACTTGAGACTAGGAACAGTTGAGAAACTGGAAAGGTGAAAAGCTTTTGGAGCTTGAAACACTCAAAATTTAAGCACCTTGAGATTAGTGACTTGAAACAACCAACTTGAGATGCTTGGAAAACTTGAGCGCATGAATTTGTGATATGGAATTTGGATAGCTTTGAGAAGCTTAAGAAATGCGAAATGTACGAAAAAATTGGGATTTGAGACAAAAAGCAACAAATCTGAGAAACTTTAAAATTTGGACTTGAGACTAGAAACAATTGAGAAACTGGAAATGTGAAAAACTTTTGGAGGTTGAAACACTCAAAAGTTAAGCACCTGGAGATTAGAGACTTGAAACAACAAACTTGAGATGCTTGGAAAACTTGAGAGCATGAATTTGTGATATGGAATTTGGACAGCTTTGAGAAGATTAAGAAATGCGAAATGTACGAAAAAATTGGGATTTGAGACAAAAAGCAACAAATCTGAGAAACTTTAAAATTTGGACTTGAGACTAGGAACAATTGAGAAACTGGAAATGTGAAAAACTTTTGGAGCTTGAAACACTCAAAATTTAAGCACCTTGAGATTAGTGACTTGAAACAACGAACTTGAGATGCTTGAAAAACTTGAGAGCATGAATTTGTGATATGGAATTTGGACAGCTTTGAGAAGATTAAGAAATGCGAAATGTACGAAAATATTGGGATTTGAGACAAAAAGCAACAAATCTGAGAAACTTTAAAATTTGGACTTGAGACTAGGAACAATTGAGAAACTGGAAATGTGAAACACTTTTGGAGCTTGAAACACTCAAAATTTAAACACCTGGAGATTAGTGACTTGAAACAACCAACTTGAGATGCTTGGAAAACTTCAGAGCATGAATTTGTGATATGGAATTTGGACAGCTTTGAGAAGCTTAAGAAATGCGAAATGTACGAAAAAATTGGGATTTGAGACAAAAAGCAACAAATCTGAGAAACTTTAAAATTTGGACTTGAGACTAGGAACAATTGAGAAACTGGAAATGTGAAACACTTTTGGAGCTTGAAACACTCAAAATTTAACCACCTTGAGATTAGTGACTTGAAACAACAAATTTGAGATGCTTGGAAAACTTGAGAGCATGAATTTGTGATATGGAATTTGGACAGCTTTGAGAAGCTTAAGAAATGCGAAATGTACGAGAAAATTGGGATTTGAGACAAAAAGCAACAAATCTGAGAAACTTTGAAATTTGGACTTGAGACAAGGAACAATTGAGAAACTGGACTTGTGAAAAACTTTTGGAGCTTGAAACACTCAAAATTTAAGCACCTTGAGATTAGTGACTTGAAACAACAAATTTGAGATGCTTGGAAAATTTGAGAGCATGAATTTGTGATATGGAATTTGGACAGCTTTGAGAAGATTAAGAAATGCGAAATGTACGAAAAAATTGGGATTTGAGACAAAAAGCAACAAATCTGAGAAACTTTAAAATTTGGACTTGAAACTAGGAACAATTGAGAAACTGGAAATGTGAAAAACTTTTGGAGCTTGAAACACTCAAAATTTAAGCACCTTGAGATTAGTGACTTGAAACAACCAACATGAGATGCTTGGAAAACTTGAGAGCATGAATTTGTGATATGGAATTTGGACAGCTTTGAGAAGCTTAAGAAATGCGAAATGTACGAGAAAATTGGGATTTGAGACAAAAAGCAACAAATCTGAGAAACTTTAAAATTTGGACTTGAGACTAGGAACAATTGAGAAACTGGAAATGTGAAAAACTTTTGGAGCTTGAAACACTCAAAATTTAAGCATCTTGAGATTAGTGACTTGAAACAACGAACTTGAGATGCTTGAAAAACTTGAGAGCATGAATTTGTGATATGGAATTTGGACAGCTTTGAGAAGCTTAAGAAATGCGAAATGTTCGAGAAAATCGGGATTTGAGACAAAAAGCAACAAATCTGAGAAACTTTAAAATTTGGACTTGAAACTAGGAACAATTATTGAGAAACTGGAAATGTGGAAAACTTTTGGAGCTTGAAACACTCAAAATTTAAGCACCTTGAGATTAGTGACTTGAAACAACTAACTTGAGATGCTTGTAAAACTTGAGAGCATGAATTTGTGATATTAAATTTGGACAGCTTTGAGAAGATTAAGAAATGCGAAATGTACGAAAAAATTGGGATTTGAGACAAAAAGCAACAAATCTGAGAAACTTTAAAATTTGGACTTGAGACTAGGAACAGTTGAGAAACTGGAAAGGTGAAAAACTTTTGGAGCTTGAAACACTCAAAATTTAAGCATCTTGAGATTAGAGATTTGAAACAACAAACTTGAGATGCTTGGAAAACTTGAGAGCATGAATTTGTGATATGGAATTTGGACAGCTTTGAGAAGCTTAAGAAATGCGAAATGTTCGAGAAAATCGGGATTTGAGACAAAAAGCAACAAATCTGAGAAACTTTAAAATTTGGACTTGAAACTAGGAACAATTATTGAGAAACTGGAAATGTGGAAAACTTTTGGAGCTTGAAACACTCAAAATTTAAGCACCTTGAGATTAGTGACTTGAAACAACTAACTTGAGATGCTTGTAAAACTTGAGAGCATGAATTTGTGATATTAAATTTGGACAGCTTTGAGAAGATTAAGAAATGCGAAATGTACGAAAAAATTGGGATTTGAGACAAAAATGAACAAATCTGAGAAACTTTAAAATTTGGACTTGAAACTAGGAACAATTGAGAAACTGGAAATGTGAAAAACTTTTAGAGCTTGAAACACTCAAAATTTAAGCACCTTGAGATTAGTGACTTGAAACAACCAACTTGAGATGCTTGGAAAACTTGAGAGCATGAATTTGTGATATAGTATTTGGACAGCTTTGAGAAGCTTAAGAAATGCGAAATGTACGAAAAAATTGGGATTTGAGACAAAAAGCAACAAATCTGAGAAACTTTAAAATTTGGACTTGAGACTAGGAACAATTGAGAAACTGGAAATGTGAAAAACTTTTGGAGCTTGAAACACTCAAAATTTAAGCATCTTGAGATTAGTGACTTGAAACAACCAACATGAGATGCTCGGAAAACCTGAGAGCATGAATTTGTGATATGGAATTTGGACAGCTTTGAGAAACTTAAGAAATGCGAAATACACGAGAAAATTGGGATTTGAGGCAAAAAGCAACAAATCTGAGAAACTTTAAAATTTGGACTTGAAACTAGGAACAATTGAGAAACTGGAAATGTGAAAAACTTTTGGAGCTCGAAACACTCAAAATTTAAGCACCTTGAGATTAGTGACTTGAAACAACCAACTTGAGATGCTTGGAAAACTTGAGCGCATGAATTTGTGATATGGAATTTGGACAGTTTTGAGAAGCATAAGAAATGCGAAATATACGAGAAAATTGGGATTTGAGACAAAAAGCAACAAATCTGAGAAACTTTAAAATTTGGACTTGAGACTAGGAACAATTGAGAAACTGGAAATGTGAAAAACTTTTGGAGCTTGAAACACTCAAAATTTAAACACCTGGAGATTAGTGACTTGAAACAACCAACTTGAGATGCTTGGAAAACTTCAGAGCATGAATTTGTGATATGGAATTTGGACAGCTTTGAGAAGCTTAAGAAATGCGAAATGTACGAAAAAATTGGGATTTGAGACAAAAAGCAACAAATCTGAGAAACTTTAAAATTTGGACTTGAGACTAGGAACAATTGAGAAACTGGAAATGTGAAACACTTTTGGAGCTTGAAACACTCAAAATTTAACCACCTTGAGATTAGTGACTTGAAACAACAAATTTGAGATGCTTGGAAAACTTGAGAGCATGAATTTGTGATATGGAATTTGGACAGCTTTGAGAAGCTTAAGAAATGCGAAATGTACGAGAAAATTGGGATTTGAGACAAAAAGCAACAAATCTGAGAAACTTTGAAATTTGGACTTGAGACAAGGAACAATTGAGAAACTGGACTTGTGAAAAACTTTTGGAGCTTGAAACACTCAAAATTTAAGCACCTTGAGATTAGTGACTTGAAACAACAAATTTGAGATGCTTGGAAAATTTGAGAGCATGAATTTGTGATATGGAATTTGGACAGCTTTGAGAAGATTAAGAAATGCGAAATGTACGAAAAAATTGGGATTTGAGACAAAAAGCAACAAATCTGAGAAACTTTAAAATTTGGACTTGAAACTAGGAACAATTGAGAAACTGGAAATGTGAAAAACTTTTGGAGCTTGAAACACTCAAAATTTAAGCACCTTGAGATTAGTGACTTGAAACAACCAACATGAGATGCTTGGAAAACTTGAGAGCATGAATTTGTGATATGGAATTTGGACAGCTTTGAGAAGCTTAAGAAATGCGAAATGTACGAGAAAATTGGGATTTGAGACAAAAAGCAACAAATCTGAGAAACTTTAAAATTTGGACTTGAGACTAGGAACAATTGAGAAACTGGAAATGTGAAAAACTTTTGGAGCTTGAAACACTCAAAATTTAAGCATCTTGAGATTAGTGACTTGAAACAACGAACTTGAGATGCTTGAAAAACTTGAGAGCATGAATTTGTGATATGGAATTTGGACAGCTTTGAGAAGCTTAAGAAATGCGAAATGTTCGAGAAAATCGGGATTTGAGACAAAAAGCAACAAATCTGAGAAACTTTAAAATTTGGACTTGAAACTAGGAACAATTATTGAGAAACTGGAAATGTGGAAAACTTTTGGAGCTTGAAACACTCAAAATTTAAGCACCTTGAGATTAGTGACTTGAAACAACTAACTTGAGATGCTTGTAAAACTTGAGAGCATGAATTTGTGATATTAAATTTGGACAGCTTTGAGAAGATTAAGAAATGCGAAATGTACGAAAAAATTGGGATTTGAGACAAAAAGCAACAAATCTGAGAAACTTTAAAATTTGGACTTGAGACTAGGAACAGTTGAGAAACTGGAAAGGTGAAAAACTTTTGGAGCTTGAAACACTCAAAATTTAAGCATCTTGAGATTAGAGATTTGAAACAACAAACTTGAGATGCTTGGAAAACTTGAGAGCATGAATTTGTGATATGGAATTTGGACAGCTTTGAGAAGCTTAAGAAATGCGAAATGTTCGAGAAAATCGGGATTTGAGACAAAAAGCAACAAATCTGAGAAACTTTAAAATTTGGACTTGAGACTAGGAACAATTGAGAAACTGGAAATGTGAAAAACTTTTGGAGCTTGAAACACTCAAAATTTAAGCACCTTGAGATTAGTGACTTGAAACAACTAACTTGAGATGCTTGTAAAACTTGAGAGCATGAATTTGTGATATGGAATTTGGACAGCTTTGAGAAGCTTAAGAAATGCGAAATGTTCGAGAAAATCGGGATTTGAGACAAAAAGCAACAAATCTGAGAAACTTTAAAATTTGGACTTGAAACTAGGAACAATTATTGAGAAACTGGAAATGTGGAAAACTTTTGGAGCTTGAAACACTCAAAATTTAAGCACCTTGAGATTAGTGACTTGAAACAACTAACTTGAGATGCTTGTAAAACTTGAGAGCATGAATTTGTGATATTAAATTTGGACAGCTTTGAGAAGATTAAGAAATGCGAAATGTACGAAAAAATTGGGATTTGAGACAAAAATGAACAAATCTGAGAAACTTTAAAATTTGGACTTGAAACTAGGAACAATTGAGAAACTGGAAATGTGAAAAACTTTTAGAGCTTGAAACACTCAAAATTTAAGCACCTTGAGATTAGTGACTTGAAACAACTAACTTGAGATGCTTGTAAAACTTGAGAGCATGAATTTGTGATATTAAATTTGGACAGCTTTGAGAAGATTAAGAAATGCGAAATGTACGAAAAAATTGGGATTTGAGGCAAAAAGCAACAAATCTGAGAAACTTTAAAATTTGGACTTGAAACTAGGAACAATTGAGAAACTGGAAATGTGAAAAACTTTTGGAGCTCGAAACACTCAAAATTTAAGCACCTTGAGATTAGTGACTTGAAACAACCAACTTGAGATGCTTGGAAAACTTGAGCGCATGAATTTGTGAAATGGAATTTGGACAGCTTTGAGAAGCTTAAGAAATGCGAGATGTACGAAAAAATTGGGATTTGAGACAAAAAGCAACAAATCTGAGAAACTTTAAAATTTGGACTTGAGACTAGGAACAATTGAGAAACTGGAAATGTGAAAAACTTTTGGAGCTTGAAACACTCAAAATTTAAACACCTGGAGATTAGTGACTTGAAACAACCAACTTGAGATGCTTGGAAAACTTCAGAGCATGAATTTGTGAAATGGAATTTGGACAGCTTTGAGAAGCTTAAGAAATGCGAAATGTTCGAGAAAATTGGGATTTGAGACAAAAAGCAACAAATCTGATAAACTTTGAAATTTGGACTTGAGACAAGGAACAATTGAGAAACTGGACTTGTGAAAAACTTTTGGAGCTTGAAACACTCAAAATTTAAGCACCTTGAGATTAGTGACTTGAAACAACAAATTTGAGATGCTTGGAAAACTTGAGAGCATGAATTTGTGATATGGAATTTGGACAGCTTTGAGAAGCTTAAGAAATGCGAAATGTACGAGAAAATTGGGATTTGAGACAAAAAGCAACAAATCTGAGAAACTTTGAAATTTGGACTTGAGACAAGGAACAATTGAGAAACTGGACTTGTGAAAAACTTTTGGAGCTTGAAACACTCAAAATTTAAGCACCTTGAGATTAGTGACTTGAAACAACAAATTTGTGATGCTTGGAAAATTTGAGAGCATGAATTTGTGATATGGAATTTGGACAGCTTTGAGAAGATTAAGAAATGCGAAATGTACGAAAAAATTGGGATTTGAGACAAAAAGCAACAAATCTGAGAAACTTTAAAATTTGGACTTGAGACTAGGAACAATTGAGAAACTGGAAATGTGAAAAACTTTTGGAGCTTGAAACACTCAAAATTTAAACACCTGGAGATTAGTGACTTGAAACAACCAACTTGAGATGCTTGGAAAACTTCAGAGCATGAATTTGTGAAATGGAATTTGGACAGCTTTGAGAAGCTTAAGAAATGCGAGATGTACGAAAAAATTGGGATTTGAGACAAAAAGCAACAAATCTGAGAAACTTTAAAATTTGGACTTGAGACTAGGAACAATTGAGAAACTGGAAATGTGAAAAAGTTTTGGAGCTTGAAACACTCAAAATTTAAGCACCTTGAGATTAGTGACTTGAAACAACAAATTTGAGATGCTTGGAAAACTTGAGAGCATGAATTTGTGATATGGAATTTGGACAGCTTTGAGAAGCTTAAGAAATGCGAAATGTACGAAAAAATTGGGATTTGAGACAAAAAGCAACAAATCTGAGAAACTTTAAAATTTGGACTTGAGACTAGGAACAATTGAGAAACTGGAAATGTGAAACACTTTTGGAGCTTGAAACACTCAAAATTTAACCACCTTGAGATTAGTGACTTGAAACAACAAATTTGAGATGCTTGGAAAACTTGAGAGCATGAATTTGTGATATGGAATTTGGACAGCTTTGAGAAGCTTAAGAAATGCGAAATGTACGAGAAAATTGGGATTTGAGACAAAAAGCAACAAATCTGAGAAACTTTGAAATTTGGACTTGAGACAAGGAACAATTGAGAAACTGGACTTGTGAAAAACTTTTGGAGCTTGAAACACTTAAAATTTAAGCACCTTGAGATTAGTGACTTGAAACAACAAATTTGAGATGCTTGGAAAATTTGAGAGCATGAATTTGTGATATGGAATTTGGACAGCTTTGAGAAGATTAAGAAATGCGAAATGTACGAAAAAATTGGGATTTGAGACAAAAAGCAACAAATCTGAGAAACTTTAAAATTTGGACTTGAGACTAGGAACAATTGAGAAACTGGAAATGTGAAAAACTTTTGGAGCTTGAAACACTCAAAATTTAAGCATCTTGAGATTAGTGACTTGAAACAACGAACTTGAGATGCTTGAAAAACTTGAGAGCATGAATTTGTGATATGGAATTTGGACAGCTTTGAGAAGCTTAAGAAATGCGAAATGTTCGAGAAAATCGGGATTTGAGACAAAAAGCAACAAATCTGAGAAACTTTAAAATTTGGACTTGAAACTAGGAACAATTATTGAGAAACTGGAAATGTGGAAAACTTTTGGAGCTTGAAACACTCAAAATTTAAGCACCTTGAGATTAGTGACTTGAAACAACTAACTTGAGATGCTTGTAAAACTTGAGAGCATGAATTTGTGATATTAAATTTGGACAGCTTTGAGAAGATTAAGAAATGCGAAATGTACGAAAAAATTGGGATTTGAGACAAAAAGCAACAAATCTGAGAAACTTTAAAATTTGGACTTGAGACTAGGAACAATTGAGAAACTGGAAATGTGAAAAACTTTTGGAGCTTGAAACACTCAAAATTTAAGCACCTTGAGATTAGTGACTTGAAACAACAAATTTGAGATGCTTGGAAAATTTGAGAGCATGAATTTGTGATATGGAATTTGGACAGCTTTGAGAAGATTAAGAAATGCGAAATGTACGAAAAAATTGGGATTTGAGACAAAAAGCAACAAATCTGAGAAACTTTAAAATTTGGACTTGAGACTAGGAACAATTGAGAAACTGGAAATGTGAAAAACTTTTGGAGCTTGAAACACTCAAAATTTAAACACCTGGAGATTAGTGACTTGAAACAACCAACTTGAGATGCTTGGAAAACTTCAGAGCATGAATTTGTGATATGGAATTTGGACAGCTTTGAGAAGCTTAAGAAATGCGAAATGTTCGAGAAAATTGGGATTTGAGACAAAAAGCAACAAATCTGAGAAACTTTGAAATTTGGACTTGAGACAAGGAACAATTGAGAAACTGGACTTGTGAAAAACTTTTGGAGCTTGAAACACTCAAAATTTAAGCACCTTGAGATTAGTGACTTGAAACAACAAATTTGAGATGCTTGGAAAACTTGAGAGCATGAATTTGTGATATGGAATTTGGACAGCTTTGAGAAGCTTAAGAAATGCGAAATGTACGAGAAAATTGGGATTTGAGACAAAAAGCAACAAATCTGAGAAACTTTAAAATTTGGACTTGAGACTAGGAACAATTGAGAAACTGGAAATGTGAAAAACTTTTGGAGCTTGAAACACTCAAAATTTAAGCACCTTGAGATTAGTGACTTGAAACAACAAATTTGAGATGCTTGGAAAATTTGAGAGCATGAATTTGTGATATGGAATTTGGACAGCTTTGAGAAGATTAAGAAATGCGAAATGTACGAAAAAATTGGGATTTGAGACAAAAAGCAACAAATCTGAGAAACTTTAAAATTTGGACTTGAGACTAGGAACAATTGAGAAACTGGAAATGTGAAAAACTTTTGGAGCTTGAAACACTCAAAATTTAAACACCTGGAGATTAGTGACTTGAAACAACCAACTTGAGATGCTTGGAAAACTTCAGAGCATGAATTTGTGAAATGGAATTTGGACAGCTTTGAGAAGCTTAAGAAATGCGAGATGTACGAAAAAATTGGGATTTGAGACAAAAAGCAACAAATCTGAGAAACTTTAAAATTTGGACTTGAGACTAGGAACAATTGAGAAACTGGAAATGTGAAAAAGTTTTGGAGCTTGAAACACTCAAAATTTAAGCACCTTGAGATTAGTGACTTGAAACAACAAATTTGAGATGCTTGGAAAACTTGAGAGCATGAATTTGTGATATGGAATTTGGACAGCTTTGAGAAGCTTAAGAAATGCGAAATGTACGAAAAAAGTGGGATTTGAGACAAAAAGCAACAAATCTGAGAAACTTTAAAATTTGGACTTGAGACTAGGAACAATTGAGAAACTGGAAATGTGAAAAACTTTTGGAGCTTGAAACACTCAAAATTTAAGCACCTTGAGATTAGTGACTTGAAACAACTAACTTGAGATGCTTGTAAAACTTGAGAGCATGAATTTGTGATATTAAATTTGGACAGCTTTGAGAAGATTAAGAAATGCGAAATGTACGAAAAAATTGGGATTTGAGGCAAAAAGCAACAAATCTGAGAAACTTTAAAATTTGGACTTGAAACTAGGAACAATTGAGAAACTGGAAATGTGAAAAACTTTTGGAGCTCGAAACACTCAAAATTTAAGCACCTTGAGATTAGTGACTTGAAACAACCAACTTGAGATGCTTGGAAAACTTGAGCGCATGAATTTGTGAAATGGAATTTGGACAGCTTTGAGAAGCTTAAGAAATGCGAGATGTACGAAAAAATTGGGATTTGAGACAAAAAGCAACAAATCTGAGAAACTTTAAAATTTGGACTTGAGACTAGGAACAATTGAGAAACTGGAAATGTGAAAAACTTTTGGAGCTTGAAACACTCAAAATTTAAACACCTGGAGATTAGTGACTTGAAACAACCAACTTGAGATGCTTGGAAAACTTCAGAGCATGAATTTGTGATATGGAATTTGGACAGCTTTGAGAAGCTTAAGAAATGCGAAATGTACGAAAAAATTGGGATTTGAGACAAAAAGCAACAAATCTGAGAAACTTTAAAATTTGGACTTGAGACTAGGAACAATTGAGAAACTGGAAATGTGAAACACTTTTGGAGCTTGAAACACTCAAAATTTAAGCACCTTGAGATTAGTGACTTGAAACAACAAATTTGAGATGCTTGGAAAACTTGAGAGCATGAATTTGTGATATGGAATTTGGACAGCTTTGAGAAGCTTAAGAAATGCGAAATGTACGAAAAAATTGGGATTTGAGACAAAAAGCAACAAATCTGAGAAACTTTAAAATTTGGACTTGAGACTAGGAACAATTGAGAAACTGGAAATGTGAAACACTTTTGGAGCTTGAAACACTCAAAATTTAACCACCTTGAGATTAGTGACTTGAAACAACAAATTTGAGATGCTTGGAAAACTTGAGAGCATGAATTTGTGATATGGAATTTGGACAGCTTTGAGAAGCTTAAGAAATGCGAAATGTACGAGAAAATTGGGATTTGAGACAAAAAGCAACAAATCTGAGAAACTTTGAAATTTGGACTTGAGACTAGGAACAGTTGAGAAACTGGAAAGGTGAAAAACTTTTGGAGCTTGAAACACTCAAAATTTAAGCACCTTGAGATTAGTGACTTGAAACAACTAACTTGAGATGCTTGTAAAACTTGAGAGCATGAATTTGTGATATTAAATTTGGACAGCTTTGAGAAGATTAAGAAATGCGAAATGTACGAGAAAATTGGGATTTGAGACAAAAAGCAACAAATCTGAGAAACTTTAAAATTTGGACTTGAGACTAGGAACAATTGAGAAACTGGAAATGTGAAAAACTTTTGGAGCTCGAAACACTCAAAATTTAAGCACCTTGAGATTAGTGACTTGAAACAACCAACATGAGATGCTTGGAAAACTTGAGAGCATGAATTTGTGATATGGAATTTGGACAGCTTTGAGAAGCTTAAGAAATGCGAAATGTACGAAAAAATTGGGATTTGAGACAAAAAGCAACAAATCTGAGAAACTTTAAAATTTGGACTTGAGACTAGGAACAGTTGAGAAACTGGAAAGGTGAAAAACTTTTGGAGCTTGAAACACTCAAAATTTAAGCATCTTGAGATTAAAGATTTGAAACAACAAACTTGAGATGCTTGGAAAACTTGAGAGCATGAATTTGTGATATGGAATTTGGACAGCTTTGAGAAGCTTAAGAAATGCGAAATGTTCGAGAAAATCGGGATTTGAGACAAAAAGCAACAAATCTGAGAAACTTTAAAATTTGGACTTGAGACTAGGAACAATTGAGAAACTGGAAATGTGAAAAACTTTTGGAGCTCGAAACACTCAAAATTTAAGCACCTTGAGATTAGTGACTTGAAACAACCAACATGAGATGCTTGGAAAACTTGAGAGCATGAATTTGTGATATGGAATTTGGACAGCTTTGAGAAGCTTAAGAAATGCGAAATGTACGAAAAAATTGGGATTTGAGACAAAAAGCAACAAATCTGAGAAACTTTAAAATTTGGACTTGAGACTAGGAACAGTTGAGAAACTGGAAAGGTGAAAAACTTTTGGAGCTTGAAACACTCAAAATTTAAGCACCTTGAGATTAGTGACTTGAAACAACCAACATGAGATGCTTGGAAAACTTGAGAGCATGAATTTGTGATATGGAATTTGGACAGCTTTGAGAAGCTTAAGAAATGCGAAATGTACGAAAAAATTGGGATTTGAGACAAAAAGCAACAAATCTGAGAAACTTTAAAATTTGGACTTGAGACTAGGAACAATTGAGAAACTGGAAATGTGAAAAATTTTGGAGCTTGAAACACTCAAAATTTAAGCACCTTGAGATTAGTGACTTGAAACAACCAACTTGAGATGCTTGGAAAACTTGAGAGCATGAATTTGTGGTATGGAATTTATTATTATTATTAGAATTTGCGATCGGGCAGAGGCTGTACCTGTTATGTCCGCGCTATTAGTCTAGAAAGCCTATGACTTGAATAGCAATAAAGTAAGGGATATGCTCAAGCTTGCAGCTTTGAGAAGCTTAAGAAATGCGAAATATACAAAAATATTGAGTTTAGTCAAAAAGCCTTTCGGTTAATTCCTAGCAGATCACAACGCAAAAAGGTGTTGTTGTGTATTAGGAACAATTAACGATCTACGTGCTAAGGACAAACAGCATCTGGTGCCAACCTCATCGTTGTCTCTAGCTATGTTAAAATCTGGTTTCTAAAGCCGTGGTGCGAATTTTTGGCCTCTATAACAATAAAAATACATTGCAGAAGTACGTCTTTTCATCGTGGTGTGCGTCGCGTCTGTGCCGCAAAAACCCGTCTAAATGGAACTATAATGAAAACTTAGCCTGAGAAATCGAAAAATTCCCATCGGTGCCCGAACAAAAACTCCGAACAATGAGTTAGCAGGAATTGGAAAGAATGGGTTCTGAAATAAAGAATGTTGTAAGAGCGGTCTGATTGGTGTGCGGAGATCCGGAGTCTCCGAGTGGTCGTATATAAAGCCGCAGAAAGTATAATGGTTTCAGCGCTAACCTTTAGCACCTGGTGTAAAATAAAAGTCGGTCCCTCTTATATAAAAATTACCTAAATATCGGCAATTGCGCCAGAGAAGAGAAATGCTCTCTGCTCGCGGATAATAGTGTGGTGATTGCAGCGGGATTACGGGGGATGAACGTAGATTATCGCGCCCCCACCCCCGGTGACAGCGGCGGCGGCGGCTCCAACTCTTTCATCGTCTGACAACCAGAATTTATATTTACAACTCACTTCTGGCCGCGTTCGGTTATCTGAAAGGAACACTCGGAAAAACTCCGCTTATCTAACTGAAATGAATTAGCTACGTGTTAAATTTTAACCGAAACTAATTCCATTAAAAGAGGTGAGGCGTTATGACTGGCCAGAATGGAAAAGCGCGTTCAGGAACAGCTTTTATTTATAGGTGGACCATAATCCAATTTGTGAGCTTGTGATATATAACAGCGCATGTTTTGCGTTCGGATGTGCTTTAGAATTAATTTATTGTTTTTACAATGCTCATTCGTTTTATTATATATGTTGTTTGCATTTTCAAGTATGAATTTATTAACGCGCGACGGATAACGCACTCGACAGGATTCCGCTTTTTTTGCTAGGATCGTCCATTTTTGTCTAGTGTATTGTGCACGATCCGAACGAACGAATAAATAACGGCTCGCACATACGCGAAAGCCGCAATTGCCGTTTTTATTTTATGTTGCGAATCTTCCACCATTTTGTTCCTTTGTCGGGCGGCGTACCAAATTGCAAACACGGCCATTGTCGGATAAACAAATCCGCAGGAATAATATAACTACAAAACGAGCGGATCACAAATTATATTAGCGATATTTTTGATGCGACACCGACTGTTTTGCTCGAAATGAAAATAAATGGACAACTTTTTAGTGGAGCACAAAATTAATTTTTTCCGCTACTATACAGAGCGATTCACATCACATCACAGTTACGCAAATATTTGAACCTGTAGAAAAAAAATTATAACTGTAAAAATACCCCAGATGTTAAACGACAGCCAATTAATTACTGAGCCGGAAAAAACATCATGTATTGTAGCCTCCACGTTGAACAGATTTAAATCCATGTAATTTTTCGTGTGCAGCCATATGAAACAGCTGGTGTACGCGGAGCCTGTGGATACAGTAGAATAAATTCGGCTTGAAAATGTGGCAAGAACAATTCGCGAACTGCCAGATATTTCAGTGACCATCAAAAGTATTCGGATGTGGGTATTGTTTTTTTGAATAAATGGAAAAAAGATGCTTTGGTGCTAAGTGAATTTATTAGCCTTATATTACCACCAGTTTAAATATTTGTGTAACTTTCTGAATCACCCTGTATATGAAAGCAATTCTAAAACAACTAACAATTTTTTACATTTTTTTTTTCGTATTTTTGATAATATTTTGAAATAGCGGAGACACGCTTTGCAATCTATATGGAGTTGAATCTTATAAAATAATGTCAAAAACAGCTCGAAGAAAGAAGTGAAACAATCCCAGTTGGCTTTTGAATTTATTGGGAATATAAAATTGCTTCGCGCCTTTACCATTTTTGACGATATTTTTAAGTAGCGAAAAGACACTATTTGGAATCTATATTGGAGTTTAAACTCATTAAATAATGTCAAAAACAGCTCGAATAAGGAAATAAAAACTCCCAGTTGGCTTTTCAGTATACATATTGAGAACTTAAAATTTCCCATCGCCTACACCAATTTTGATATCGCGGAAAAACTCTCTAGAGTCAATATATAGTTTAATTTCATTAAATTATGTCAAAAACTGTTGAAATATGGAACTGAGAAAGTCCCAGTTGGCTTTTCAATATAAGGAGAAATTTTAATTGCTTGCCGCCTCCACCATTTTTAATGATATTTTGAAATAGTGCAAAGGGAAGTGAAAAAGTCCCAGTTGGCTTTTGAATATATCGGGAAATTTCAATTTCTCAGCGCCTCCACTATTTTTGATGATATTTTGCAATAGCGCAAAAACACTCTTAGGAGTTTATATTAGAGATAAAACTCATTCAATCATACCGGATACGCTCTTCAAATACACTTTTCAATAAATTAGAACTAAATCCAGACAGCCTCGTATTGCGGTATTTCAGTTGTTTTTGATATGGAATAATCAGGAATCCAATAATAATGAGCACGGACAGCGTCGTTAGACATCTAAAAATTATACATATAAAAATTGAGGATTTGTTTCTCAAAAAATTAGAAAAACCCAGAGAACGTAATATGAATTGCGGTATTTGAATTATTTCTGATATCGAATAATCATTGGAAAACAGTAATAATAAGTGCGGGCAGCGTACACGTTTCAATAAATTGGAAATAAATCCAGACAGCCTAGTATTGCGGTATTTCAGTTGTTTTTGATGTGGAATAATCAGGAATAGACTAATGAGCGCGGACAGCGTCGTTAGACAGTTAAAAATTATTTAAAATCTTGGATAAATCAATTAATGTTTCAATCAATTGGAAAAAAAATCCATATAGCTCACATTGCGTTATTCGAATTGTTTTTGACATTAAATAATACAGAATAAACTAATAATGAGCGCGGACAGCGTCGTTAGACATCTAAAAATTATGTAAAAATTCTGTTTTTTTTTCTCAAAAAAATTGAAAAACATCCAGAGAACCCAATATGAATTAATAAATTTGAATTGTTTTTGGTATGGAATAATCAGTAATAAAATTATAAAAGTTGTGAAGTTTTTTTTTCAAGAAAGAAGACACATACAGAGAACTTATTTGTGTAGATTTTTATATGAAATCATCAGGAATAGATTAATGAGCGCGGACAGCGTCGTTCGAAGTTAAAAATTATTTAAAATGGTGAATGCGCTCTTCTAAAAAACTATTCAATAATTGGAAGAAAATTCAGAATACCTAGTATTGCGGTATTTGAGTTGTTTTTGTATGGAATAATAAGAAATACACTAATTGTGAGCGCAGACAGCGTCGTTGGACATCTGAAAATTATACATGTAAAAATTGAGGATTTCTTCTTCAAAAAATTATAAAAATCCAGAGAAACTGATATGGATTACGGTATTTGAATTATCTTTGGTATGGTATGCATTAATAATGAGCGCGGACAGCGTCGTTAGACATTCAAAAATTATATATATATATATAAAGCAAAGATCCAAAGCCCTTAATATTGTGGTATTTGAGTCGTTTTTGATATGAAATAATCAGGAATAACCTAATGAGCGCGGACAGCCTCAACCTGAAAATATGTGAACCCGAAAATTTAAAAATCTCTGACACCCTGAAACCTTAAATCTAATTCGGTAATTTGAAAACACTAGTCTAAACATTTGAAGGACTGAGAACTTGAATATGAAAACCTGAGAATTAAGAAGCTGAGAACCTGACAACCTGAAAACCTGGGATCCCGAAGGCTTAAAAATTTGATATTTTGAGAAGCTGAAAAAATAGATATCCTGAAAACCTGAATTTGAGAAACTGAACACTGCCTGACTTGTGGGAGAAGGACCAAAATAATAGGAAAAGAAGTAGAACAACATCCATAAAATTATTTATATAATAAACTAAATAGTGCATGATGTACAAACACATCTCAATGTGAATTTCTTTAACATCCGGCCAGTCATCAAACCGGTGAGCAAATCACTTTGTTGTTCACATTCTGTGGGAAACTATGGAATAAAACTTGTGTATAAATAATCCCAAACTATAAGACCCTCCCATTAAACCCACGTACGTAGATACGCCTCTGCCTCCGAAAGAAATCATCAACTCCCATCATCGCTTTCCACTTTTACGATCGTGACAGTAATAAGAAACTCGGCATTTCTTCACTTTACGACGAATTTACGGTCACAAGCGAAAACACCTAATTACTCCTCCAACTTAGAATTATCCATAATTTAAGTTTAATTAATGCAAAAACACAAGTTCGAGCGCGATGGTTGTTCTATGACATACCGCCAGTCGAGATTTACGATTTCACCACGAAACTTAATAAGTCAGCGAACAAGTTTTAACAGATTATAAAATTTTAATCGCCATAATTTCAACTGAGCCATAAAAAACGCCGGCGTCGAATATTGGCAATAAATTAGTGCCCGTTTTATTGTCGCGTCGGGATATTAATAACCGGAACAAACCGGTCAGAAATGTTTTAAACAGAAAGGGAAATCGGATACAAACAACTAAAAGCTCAATTAATGAGTTTTTGACGCGCTAATATCGGAATGACGCGAGCACTCTCTGCCGTTTTTCCAGGTCGGGATCGGGGTGTGTCGGTCTTCGTTATCTAAATCGTCGGCTAATTAAAACAATTCTAGATTTTTTTCCCACTTAAAAATTCATCGTGATTGACATTTCGATTACTTACCTGTCGATAGATAATTGGTTTCTAGACTTTATTTGACAAGGCATATAATGGGAAAGGTCCAACTACAACGTGACGCTGCAAAGATCGGAGTCTCTCGTTATTATTTCCAAACGAGAGATAAAGTCTTAAATATGCTGCATTTTTTACAGATCGTATAACGACTAATACGATCGTCTTGTCAGTGCGACGGAATCTCGTATTCATATATTTGGTTTTTATAGGGCGTCGTAAAGAAAAAATTAGAGTCAGCGCGGTTTTATATTGACACGTCCCTGATAAACAATGTGAACACTGGAATTTTTATGGCAGATGAGGTCAAAAGTGTTGCAACAATATTAAAATATCCTCGGAAAGAACTAACTGAGTTTAAATAATTGGATCCTCATCACGACGGAAAATATTGGACGACGACTGCAACTTGCAGCGAATTTCTAAAGAGTGAGGAGATGCATTTGCAAGAATAGCGATTTTATGCAAATAAAAATAACCGAGTTTGCTCTAAATAAGTTTATTTTTAATTTATGCATTGTTGTTTTAAAACTGGCGTGAATTATAAGTGCCTTTCTTTTTCTTCATTTCCTTGAAACCATAATGTATGTATCTTTTGTATTCCCAAATTATTAATATACAGAAATTACGGTTACGATTAAGTTTACGGTTACGTTTACGTTTACGGTTACGGTTGTTGCTCCGATCACGGTTATGTTTACGGTTGTGGTTACCATCTTTGCGTTTTTTTCTTTATTTCTTAATGTTTCCCTGTAGTTCCCAGTACAATTTGTTTTTTTTTTCTAACGAACCATCAACAAAAAACCTGGTTAGAGCAAGCTTTGAAATTGCGTTTTTGTTTTATTTTTTTACAGTGTAGAACTTGACTGTCAATGAATCAAAAATTTCAGAGAAGCTGCAATATTATTAATAATTATTATTATGCATCATAAAGAAGTGTTGACAAGTATTTTAGGGTATTAGTTAGCTGTTTTATATAGACCGACACGACTTTTGCCCATTTGGGTTGTAATGTCCTACAGGTATCTCCAGGATTATTGTAATGGTTTTTGACAGAAGCATGTTGTATTCACCAATATTAATTTAAGAAGATTTTTGTGCGTTAGTTGGTAAAAAATTAAAGTGCATTCAGACCTTTGGGTGTGATGTTAATATATTTCAAAACTTTCATTATCACTAAATTCAAAACTTTGATACGAATATAGTGATAATGAAAGTTTTGAAATAAATATATTGACTCACAACGCGAAAGAAAACAGTTTTTTGCTTCTCCTGTTTGTAAAACTCAGAATGGAGTTACACAATTTTCAGGTTTTAACGACGATATGTGTCTTTGGTGATATCTTCTATGCTTCGGAAATTCTTTCTTTGATGACACCGTTTCACCCACCGGTCAGCTTTGGCACGACTCACGCATTTGCTGATATGTTGGGACCGTCTTAAATTCATGTTTTCGTACCAATTCGTACTTGCAAAAAAGGTTTAGGAAACGGCAAAAAGTAAAACGTATTTTCCCTGCTGTAGCGACTGTCACTGGAACGTACATAAGAGCAGTGCTTTGTAGCACCTTTCCGCGTCTTTTGATCACTTGCCATCTTGCTAGTTGCAATACTTAACTCAAATTACGACGAAACAACTTCCACTGACAAAGCAACAACGTTTCAAATATAAATTTCAATAACAATTGTCTGGCTTTGCTTAAATAGCTCGCTTCGCTCGCTCCTTAAAAATATAAACCAAAGAGACAGAAATAGAGGAGACAGCGAGCAGAAAGGGACATCAAAATCAATCGATAAAGGAGAGAAAACCGAGCAGCAAGCGCGTAAGAAACAAGAACAATACAAAACTGTTAAAAAAAGGAATAAAAAAAAAGGTACAAAGAATTTGCATATCTAGAACAAATAAAAAACGAATTGTGGGTAGTCCACGTCCGACAGAACTGAAACTTTTTCTTGAACAAGAAATAATTGAGAATAGTAAGGATCCTGGTATGAAAAGATATTCGTGTTGGACGCGAATTAGGCTTACACCGAGCCAAAAACAGACAGCTGGCCTTACTCATCACTCTCAAAGGAGAGAAGAGAAATGATACAATATTAGAACTTTACGCATTTTCGTGTAGGACGCAAATTGGGATAACATTAGGATTTGTCCAAACAGCTCGCTTCGCTCGCTCGATCAAAGAGATCGAAATAGAAAATAAACGTCGAACAAAAGCCTTAAGAAAAGTCGACAAAGAAGGGAAAACTGACCAACGATTGGTTAAAAGACAAGAAGAATATAAGACAAAAATTAATAATAGATTCGACACAAGATACAAAAACTCTAGAAGTAGCAAATGAACTAAATTATCTATGTACTTATATTTAACAAGCAAGCAAGCGAAAATTTCCTCACTCAGAGATTGTTCCAAAAAGCTCGCTTCGCTCGCTCCTCAAAATTTCGAAGAAAGAACTGGCGGACAAGAAGAACCATATTAAAAATAGTTGATAAAGACGCGACAATTAGACAGCTAAGAAACAAGAAGAATACAATACAACAGAAACGGGAATGAATAAAACACAATACATAAGGGACAAAAGCAAAACGAAAAATATGAACCACTTTTTTCATAATTTTGTAACTCAATTCTCAATGTATCGTGCGATTCTTGAAATTTCCATTCTAGGTAAGCCTTGGAATTTGAAGGTAGGCTTATAGCTGTCAGTTTCAAACGTCAACCAGAAAACCAAACCATAACCATAACATGACATTTAAAAAATGAGCTACATATAATCAAAGACATGACTTTTTTTCCACGGCCTACTCAGAATGGAAATTTAAAGAATCGCACGTTAGTTTTCCGTGTTTTTTTACATTAGCATCTAAAATATTAATAACATGTAAATAATTTTTTCACAATCTTACAAACCTGTTTTAGGAATCTCGACTTATTTTTTTCTGGATCTTAAACCTACCATTTCCCAATTTACAAAAAAATGTATTTATAAAAGTAGACATATCGAGGAAGTAACCGACTTGCCAAGAATTAACATCGCAACGCATCCAGTTTTATGTCACAACAGCTCTTAGTTCGTGTATCTGACAACAGATGTCAGATTTGTGTAATTGATCATAGTTAGACCTGTTGGATTAAAAGTTATTAAGTCCTGTTAATTACAACAGGGCATTAACAATAATGGAAATATCAGAAAAATCCGGTGAAACGAAAACGAGTGGGACGCTCCCCCACTGCCTCATGAGTTTTCTGCATTTTCGTTGTTACCAATGTCAGTGAGTCCTAAAGAATCCTTGGATCCTCAGCAAGCGCTTAAGACAAAATGAAAGTTACAAACACAAAAACCAAATGGAGAGACTCTAGAAGTAACGAATAAAATAAAATATATTCAACTCGTAAGCAAACGAAAATTTCTCTACTGAGTAATTTGCCCAAACAGCTCGCTTTGCTCGCTCCTCAAAAAACAGATCAAAGAGGTAGAAGTAGAAGAGAAACGGCGAACAAAAAGAGCCTTAAGAACAGTCGATAAAGAAGGGAAAACTGACGAAGAAGTACTTAGGAGACAACAACAATATAAGTCAACTGATAAGCAACCGAAAATTTCCTCACTCAAAAATTTTCCCAAAAGCTCGCTTCGCTCGCTCTTCAAAAATTAGAACCAAGAAACGTCAGGCAAGAAGAGCATTAAAAATATTCGATGAAAAGGCCAAAATTAAACAGCGAAGAGACAAGAAGGATGTAAGACAATATAAAGTAAATGAATATAACGCAATACAGAAGAGACAAAAGCAAAATGAAAAACATGAAAAAAAAATCTCCGACTGTTCTCATCATTTGGTAGCTCAATTCTCAATGTGGTTTTAGGTGTATTTACATTAGCATCTAAAGTATTTAGAATCTTAATAATATCGACTTTTTAGAGTTTTATAAATCTTAGTTTTATGTGTCTCAATTAATTTTTCCTGATTCTCAAACCTACGATTTCCCCATTATCAAAATTTGTATTTATAAAAGTAGCCATATCGAGGAAGGAACATACTTGACAAAAACTGACATCGCAACGCATCAGTTTTATATCACAACGCTTCCGGTTTTATCTCACAGCAATTCTTAGTTCGTGTACCTGACACCAGATGTCGCTATAAGGTTTTTTTTACAAAATTATGTAATTAATGGCAGTTAGACCTGTTGTCACCAAGTCCAAAGAGAGGTATCCATATGTACGCAAGCAATTAAAGAAATGGGCGAAATGGACCAGGATAGTGATTTTATTAACTCCTATTAATTTCAATAGAACATGAGCAGTTTGCCCAAACAGCTCGGTTCGCTCACTCAGGGATTTGTCCAAAACGCTCGCTTCGCTCGCTCCTCAAAATAAAACACAATACATATATAAGGAACAAAATCAAAACGAAAAATATGAAAAAAAGATTCTTCTAGTCTTCTCATAATTTTGTAACTCAATTCTCAATGTATCGTGCCATTCTTTAAATTTTCATTCTAGGTAAGCCTTGGAATGTGAACGTAGGTCGCCGGCGAATTTTTTCGTCTGCTTAGTCAGTTAGTCTAACATTTAAAAAATGAGCTATAATCAAAGACATGACTTTTTTTCTACCGCCTACTCAGAATGGAAATTTAAAAATCGCACGTTAGTTTTCCGTGTTTTTTTACATTAACATCTATAATATTAATAATATGTAATAGTAATAATATGTAATATTACATTATAAGTGTGGTAGGTTCAATTTTACATCACTCAATCAATATTGAAACACGACGCGCAGCGGAGTGTTTTAATAAAACTGAGTGATGTAAAATACCTACCACACACATAATGTATACAACTTTTTAGCCGATGACGAAGTTTTCCACTCGGCGCCCCCATTTAACAAAAATTATCGTTGCACCGAAGTTACATTCACATTATTGACATAAAGATAGGTGCAGGATAGTGTGACGGACGCGGATTTTGCCCAAAAGGATACGGGAGTTGTAGGAATGCATAAATAGCATAAATAGGGCACAATTCCTAAAAATGTGAGAGAGGTTATGTTTTACGAGTGTTTTTAGACTTACCTTAACTTTTTCATTATCTTATTCTTGACGTGTTTTACTTTTAGTTCAATGACTTCACCCATTTTGCCATATTATTGTATTTTATGAGAGTGATAATCGCAATAAATTAACATTTTTAGATTGAGAGACATTGTAAATTGACAAGGTAAATAGGCAACTGAGATGCTTACTATTTATACCACGAGATGGTGCGCCTTCGAGTGTCTTTAAATTGGTCATTTTTATATCTTAGAAACTTATTCAAAGACAGTTAAGTGCGGTATCTTCTTTTAAAATATACGACCAATATTTATCATAAAGGATCTTTTTTTTGCGCGTTTCTTAAAGAAAAAGAAAATTTTGGACTATTTTACCGCTTAAAGGCGGTAGGTGACAGCTTCAATGTGTAAAAAATGGGTTACCATGGCTGTCTAAAATGTGGTAGAACGTAGTTTACAACTGTCAAGGCTAAAAATTATGTTTTTCACAATCTTACAAACCTCAGTTTTAGGAATCTCGACTTATTTTTTTCTGGATCTTAAACCTACCATTTCCCAATTTACAAAAAAATCTATTTATAAAAGTAGCCATATGGAGGAAGGAACCCACTTGCTAAGACCTGACATGGCAACGCATCCAGTTTTATATCATAACGCATCCAGTTTTATATCACAACGCTTCTGGTTTTATCTCACAACAGTTCTTATTTTGTTCACTTGACACAGATGTCGCTATAAGATTGTATTACAAAATTATGTAATTAATGGCTGTGAGACCTGTTGTCACCAAGTCCAAAGAGAGGTTTCCATATGTACGCAAGCAATTAAAGAAACGAGCGAAATGGGCCGACTTTTTGTCCAAACCAGGATAGTGATTTTCTTAACTCCTATTAATTTCAATATAACATGAGGAATTTGCCCAAACAGCTCGCTTCGCTCATTCCTCAACAAACAGATCAAAGAGGTAGAAGTAAAAGAGAAACTTTGAACAAAAAAAGACTTAGGAAAAGTCGATAAAGAAGGGAGAACTGACGAAGAAGTACTTAAGAGCCTGGAACAATTTAAGACATCCGAAAAAGAAATGAATAAAAAATAAGACACAAGATTATTTAGAAGTAGCAAATGAACTTAATCGTGTATAGTCAATTCTTAAGCAACCGAAAATTTCCTCACTCAGGAATTTTCCCAAAAGCTCGCTTCAAAAATTAGAACAAAGAAACGTCAGATGTATTTAAGTTGTAAAGAAACGTCAGACAAGAAGAGCATTAAAAATATTCTATGAAAAAGCCAAAATTAAACAGCGAAGAGACAAGAAGGATATAAAACAATATAAAGTAAATGAATATAACGCAATACACAAGAGACTCTCCTACTTTTCTCATTATTTGGTAACTCAATTCTCAATGTAGTTTTCCGTGTTTTTTCCATTCCTGAGTATCTAGAATCTCAATTATATCAATTTCTTTTAAAATCTTACAAATATTAGTTTTAGGAGTCTAGACTTATTGTTTCTGATTCTTAAGCCGACCATTTCCCAATTTTCAAAATTTTCACTTATAAAAGTAGCCGTGTCGAGGAGGAACCTACTTGCTCAGAACTGACATCACAACGCATCCTGTTTTATATCACAACGATTCTGGTTTTATGTCACAACAGTTCTTAGTTCGTTCACCTGTCAGCAGATGTCGCTATAAGATTAATTTCAATAGGACATTAACAATAATGGAAATATTAAACAAGTCCGGTGTAACGAAAACGAGTGGGACACTCCCCCACTTGTTTTGAACCCTAAAGGATCGTGTCCTGAGACGTCTCACTACATCTATGCACGAAAAACCGAGGTTTGAGATTTCATAAATAATTCTATTAAAAGTACGCCAAGCGGATTCTCGTGCACGGCCACCTTTCACAAATTTAGTTTTCGGTTTTTCCCTGTATAACAAATACGGCGCCTGAATCCGCAACCAGATATACACGTCCCTCCGAATAAATGTCGTAGGGCGGGGCATTTTAGCTTAATCACCCTGTATATCACATATGACAAAATTATGCCTAAGTTGCGACGGAGTTACATAAACATAGGTATTCTAGTAACAGGAATGCAAATCAGAGTTGAAATAAAAGCGAGTAAATTAACTATGGATGAGGTAAAACGTAACACTGTCTGTCACGTTTGACGCATCCCACCAGTTACAATAATTTCACTTTGATTAATGACTGCAATATTGCAGCCCATTTTTACGAGTGTTGCTCAACTTATTTATAACTGCATTTTGTCGGTTATTGATTTTCCCGTAACTATACAATATTATAATTACGAGTGGATCATTTGAAATATGAATTTGTATTTATAATAATACGGATACACATTTAGGTTGTAAAATAAATTATTATACTTACTAAATTTATTTCAAAAATCCCACCAGCACAACCGGCTAATCATCATTGTTGTAAAACCTGCCACCCGGCCATGAATTAAATAATTTTTAATTTCGTATTTATGAAAACGTTAATTAAAACCAACGTTCATATTCGGGCTTGCGGAACGAATTTCGATAACAGTGCCGATTAGTTCGGGCCATCAGTCTCGGGCTGTCTTTAAATGAAATCAACATTAATTAAACACTATCTCGACCAGACCTAAAGATAATTTAAATTAAACGTGATCCTTTGTCTCAAATTGAATTGCCGTGACTCGTGTTCACTTAGTTGTAACGGGATCAAGATAGATCCGATTCTTTGCGGAGCCAATCAAATATTGATCAGATTTAATTAACTCGTTAATGTGACTGGGATTATCGCCGATGATGTCAAAATATCAATTGCCAATTGCCGTAACGAAAAAGAGTGGGGAGGCACCTCGCCTCTTTTCGTTACTCTGGAGACGATAAAAATGTTCCCACTAAAAATTCAATCAATCTTTCGTATGTAATTGTTCGTTATCCACTTTTTTTTTCTACACTACTTAGGTTTTTAATTAATGCGACTTTTGAAAAAAATCCGTCCTACCGCCTCGCTCTATCTGAAAGTTGGCTGTGATTTTTCACCCACAATAACACACGGTTGCGGCTGACAGTCTTCCCGAAGAGGATTTGGCTCAATATTTTTGTATCAATTTATTGACCACTGTTCCAGCGTCGGCGACTTCACTCTAATGTTGTCGGATGACAGCACTTCATAAAGAAGCCACGAAAACGTGAGTGCGTTCTTATATGACCTACAACATTTACAATGGGTTGACTTAGAGGCTTCGCGTGAAGATCAGAGACAATAGCAACAGATAACAATATTTTATGCGGCATTTATGCCAGCTGGTCATTGTTCTGTCCACGTACGATATTTAATAACCAGCGGACAAAGCGAAAAAAACCCGATATAAATGAAAATCACTTTTATCCGCTTATCAAAGAATGCACTACAAGATACGGTAAAGATGTAATGGCTTAGATTAGCCTAAACCCGAATGAAAGAGTAATTCACAAAGGCCTCCGAACGACATCACCCCTATTCCAATGATTATTATTAAACTCTCGATGCAAGTGCGCGATATTTAATATCGCGCGCGGTGATATATTGCCGCTACAGTCGAGAACTCGTTCTAAATTATGAGCTCCTCCCAGCCCGTTCAAAGAATAATTAAAACTAATAACTGGTTCTGGTAATTCAGTGTTAACTGTCAGCAAATCTCACGGTTTATTTATTAGAAATTTCGAGATTTATTGACCGTGGAGGAGACAGACGATGATCTCTCATTTTCAGCGATTTTCAAAGCACGAGCTAATTTGTCAGTCATTGCGTGCTTGCGGTACGACCAACAGGTGCTGCAAGAAAGGCAGACGGTGTAATTATTGAGACGCAATTACACAAAGTTGATGCTAATAATTCTTGCGCATTTGTATGCTGTTTTGGTGGTCCGTCCGCGAGACGAATGGTCGTAGTGGGTCTTTTTTGCGACTGTATCACGAATTATCCAACTCGTGTGAATATTATTTCTGGTTCAGGTTCAGGTTCCTCATCTGGTTTACAAAATTACAGAGCTTTTAATTTCTCGGGTTGCTCAAGATTTTCAGATCTCCCAATTTAGTCACATTTCTAAAATTTTCTCAAGTTCACAAATTGGTCCTTCTCCAGTTCTCAAATTAGGTTTCTCAACTTTTAAGATTCTTAAGTTTCTCTATATCCCAGATCTGTTTAAATTTCAAATTTACTAAAACCTCAGGTTTCTCGAATCTCAAGTTCTTATTTTTCTCAAAGGTCTCAAGTTTCTTAGGATCTCTGGTTCTCCAAGATCTCAGACTATTCAAACTGTCAGATTTCTCAAGTTCTCAGGTTTCCTAAGATCCCAGGTTTTGCAAAATTCCAGATCTTTCAAATTCTCCTATCTCAAATCTCAAGTCTGTTCCTCTCCAATTCTCAAATTAGGTTTCTCAACTTTTAAAATTCTTAAGTTCCTCTCAGGTTTTCCAAACATCCAGGTCGTTCAATATCTAAGGTTGCTCAAGTTTCAAGTTCTCACATCCCAAATCTCAAGTTCCTGAACTTGTCAGGTTCCTCTCCAGTTCTCAAATCAAGTTTTTCAACGTTTAATATTCTTAAGTTCCTCTATATCCCAGATCCCCTTATATCTCATTTTCCCCAAAATCTCAAATTTCTCCAATTCTCAGTTCCATATTTTACTCAAGGTCTCAAGTTTCTTAGGATTTCTGGTTCTCCAATAGCTCAGACCGTTCAAATTGTCAGATTTCCCAAGTTCTCAGGTTGCCTAAGATCCCAGGTTCTTTAAAATTCCAGGTCGTTCAATTTCTCAGGTTGCTCAAGCTTTAAGTGCTGGGAGTTGTCAGGTTCTTCTCCACTTCTCAAATTAGGTTTCTCATGTTTTAAACTTCTTAAGTTCCTCTATAATATCTCAGATCTTTTTATATCTTTACGTTATCTAAAATCTCAGGTTTCTCCAATTCTCAATTTCTTATTTTACTCAAGGTCTCTAGTTTTTTAGGATCTTTGGTTCTCCAAGATCTCAGACCATTCAAATTGTAAAATTTTCCAAGTTCTCAGGTTTCCTAAGATCTCAGGTTTTCCAAAATTCCAGATCTTTCAAGTTCTCATATCTCAAATCTATATCCCAGATCTCCTTACATCTCAAGGTATCCAAAATCTCAGGTTTCCCAATTCTCAATTTCTTAGGTTTCGAGATTCTTAGGATCTCTGGTTATCCAAGATCACAGACTATTCAAATTGTTAGATTTCCCAAATTCTCAGCTTTCCTAAGATCTCAAATTTTCCAAATTTCCAGTTCCTTCAATTCCTCAACGTTCTCAAATCTCAAGTTCTTGATGTTGTCATCCTTTCCAATTCTCAAATTAGGTTTTTCAACTTTTAATATTCTTAAATTCTCAGATCTTTTAATTTTGTAGTCACATTTCTAAAATTTTCAATTTCTTAGGTTTCTCAAGTTCACAGATTGCTTAAGATTTCAGGTTTTCAAGAATCTCAGTTTGCCCAAGTTGTCAGGTTCCGCATGTTCTCAGTTTATGTGTTTCATGCTTTATGGTTTCCAAAATCTCTAGTTCTCCAAAATCTCAGACAAATTGTTAGATTTCCCAAGTTCTCAGGTTTCCTAAGATCTCAGGTTTTACAAATTTCTCAGGTTGCTCAAGTTTCAAGTGCTCAGATCCCAAATCTCAAGTTCTTGAAGTTGTGAGGTTCCTCTTCAGTTCTCAGATAAGGTTTCTCTACTTTTAAGATTCTTTAGTTTCTCAATACGCCAGATCTGTTTAAATTTCAAATTTTCTAAAACCTCAGGTTTCTCGAATCTCAAGCTTTTATTTTTCTCAAAGGTCTGAAGTTTCTTAGGATCTCTGGTTCTTCAAGATCTCAGACTATTTAAATTGTCAGATTTCTCAAGTTCTCAGGTTTTCCAAAATTCCAGATCCTTCAAATTCTCATATTATCTCAAATCGCAAGTTCCTGAAGTTGTAATGTTCCTCTCCAATTCTCAAATTTGGTTTCTCAACTTTTAAAATTCTTAAGTTTCTCTATGTCCCAGATCTCCTTACATCTCAGGGTTTCCAAAATCTTAGGTTTCTCAAATTCTCAATTTCTTATTTTACTCAATGTCTCAAGTCTCTTAAGATCTTTTGTTCTCCAAGATCTCAGAATATTCAAACTGTCAGGTTTCTCAAGTTCTCAGGTTTCCTAAGATCTCAGGTCGCTTAATTTCTCAGATTGATCAAGTTTCAAGTTCTCATATCTCAAATCCCATGTTTCGGAAGTTGTCAGCTTCCTCTCCAGTTCTCAAATTAAGTTTCTTAAGATTTAAAATTCTTAAGTTCCTCAATACCTCAGATCTCTTTAAATTTCAATTTTTCTAAAACCTCAGGTTTCTCCAATTCTCAACTTCCTATTTTACTCAAGGTCTCAAGTTTCTTAGGGTCTCTAGTTCTCCATGATATCAGACTGTTCAAATTGTCAGATTTCGCAAGTTCTCAGGTTGCCTAAGATCCCAGGTTTTTTAAAATTCCAGGTCGTTCAATTTCTCAGGTTGCTCAAGCTTTAAGTGCTGGGAGTTGTCAGGTTCTTCTCCACTTCTCAAATTAGGTTTCTCATGTTTTAAACTTCTTAAGTTCCTCTATAATATCTCAGATCTTTTTATATCTTTACGTTATCTAAAATCTCAGGTTTCTCCAATTCTCAATTTCTTATTTTACTCAAGGTCTCTAGTTTTTTAGGATCTTTGGTTCTCCAAGATCTCAGACCATTCAAATTGTAAAATTTTCCAAGTTCTCAGGTTTCCTAAGATTTCAGGTTTTCCAAAATTCCAGATCTTTCAAGTTCTCATATCTCAAATCTATATCCCAGATCTCCTTACATCTCAAGGTATCCAAAATCTCAGGTTTCCCCAATTCTCAATTTCTTGGGTTTCGAGATTCTTAGGATCTCTGGTTTTCCAAGATCTCAGACTATTCAAATTGTTAGATTTCCCAAATTCTCAGCTTTCCTAAGATCTCAAATTTTCCAAATTTCCAGTTCCTTCAATTCCTCAAAGTTCTCAAATCTCAAGTTCTTGATGTTGTCATCCTTTCCAATTCTCAAATTGGGTTTTTCAACTTTTAATATTCTTAAATTCTCAGATCTTTTAATTTTGTAGTCACATTTCTAAAATTTTCGATTTCTTAGGTTTCTCAAGTTCACAGATTGCTTCAGATTTCAGGTTTTCAAGAATCTCAGTTTGCCCAAGTTGTCAGGTTCCGCATGTTCTCAATTTATGTGTTTCATGCTCTATGGTTTCCAAAATCTCTAGTTCTCCAAAATCTCAGACAAATTGTTAGATTTCCCAAGTTCTCAGGTTTCCTAAGATCTCAGGTTTTCCAGAATTCCAGATCCTTCAAGTTCTGATATCTCAAATCTCAAGTTCCTGAAGTTGTAATGTTCCTCTCCAATTCTCAAATTACATCTCAGGGTTTCAAAAATCTCAGGTTTCTCCAATTCTCAATTTCTTATTTTACTCTAGGTTCGAGTATCTGAGGATCTTTGGTTCTCCAAGATCTCAGGCTATTCAAATTGTTAGATTTCCCAAATTCTCAGGATTCCTAAGAACTCAAATTTTCCAAATTTCCAGTTTCTTCAATTCCTCAGTTCTCAAGCTTCAAGTTCCTGATATTGGAATTCTTCCCAATTCTAAAATTAGGTTTCTCAACTTTTATTATTCTTAAATTCTTAGATCTTTCAATTTTGTAGTCACATTTCTAAAATTTTCAGGTTCTTAGGTTTCACAAGATTGCTTAAGATTTCAGGTTGAACTCAGGTTGTACAAGGTGTCAGATTCCTCATGTTCTCAATTTATGCTTTTCAGGGTCTATGGTTTCCAAAATCTCAGGCATTCAAATTGTTAGATTTCCCAAATTCTCAGGATTCCTAAGATGTCAGATTTTTCAAAATTGCAGTTCGTCCAATTCTTCGTATCTCAAATCTCAAGTTCCTGAAGTTGTCATCCTCCCCAATTCTCAAATTAGCTTTCTCAACTTTTAATATTGTTAAATTCTCAGACCTCAGACCACATTTCTACAATTCTCAGGTTCAAAAATTTCTTATTTTATTTTATTATTTTTCTCCAAGATCTCAGACTATTCAAATTGTCAGCTTTCCTCAAGTTTCTATGTCAAAAACCTCTCGAATAAGAAGAAGAAGTCCCAGGTGGCAGATTCGTACGGTAATGAATAGTCTACACTTTCCTATTTCAAATTCCCAAACCTCTTGTCGTCAATGATCCACAGAATATCACCGCATATATCTCCGGTCTCAATTAACTCCCCGGATAAAACCCATCCGAAGTCGATGTCCCGGCAAAATACCTCCTAAGTAATTCTAATTTAACCACGGCCATTTCGGATTTTATGTTATCATTTGGCGTGACTTTTTAATTTCGCCCCGCAAATAACTCTCCACTTTCCCATTCGAGTCACGACCTCCGTCGTAACTCGCATTTTTATCCTAAAATTTCGCAGCTTCCCCTCGCGCAGGAGACGACTACATTATTTTCAAATTCTCCGGGCAATGAAGTCGAGGAATATCGTATATAAGGAGCGGTTACGATGAAACGAAACGTAGAAAACGTCTTTATAAGAACGTGTGACCGAATTTATGCCCGCAGTTGCCGTTACGGAAATTACTTAAGTTTTAGTGCCGCACCGAACGAGTGCGTAAATTTCAATGCCGCTTTTTTACCGGAATCTAATTAAACGGGAAGAGCGGCGTGGGCAAGGCTGCGCCCATTTTCCGGAGATTAGATGTTGCGGCCAAGAAATGGAACTGTCGACAACATTAAAGAATCATCCGCAGCGTGCACGTCACATTTGCACGTATGCACATTGTCCTGAAGTTTCCAACTCTGCTCTTAGTAAATGGGTCGAGTTTTTGCTTGTTTGCACTTTAATCTCTTCGGTCGTGGTTCCTTTCTGGCGTCTGGAAAAGGAAAAAGTCGCTGCGCGACGTCAAGACAGGATGCGGAGAATATGGAAGATTGAAGGACTAATAAGCGATTATAAGCAATTTACTTGAGATTGTGACAATCCAACCGCGAGATCTTGTTATGATTTCTTACAGTTGGTGATTTTTATCCGGCCCGTTGGTAATGGTGCGTTTATTGTCGATGGTTGCGCCATGATAGGATCGACCAGAGGCACTATTAGCTTAACGATTCCGAGAAATGATCCGCACGGAGGGCGGGTGCGGACTTCTGAATGAGACTAGTTTGAACTAGCAGGTTTATTTGATTTGCAGAAAAAATAAGGTTGTTAACATAACAGGATTATTATAATGATGTAAATCTATCATCTCTAGAACACTAACCAAGAGTTAACTAACTCCGTGTCCGCACCACACCATACCATGGACGAAACACACGACTATAATAACTCTTTATTTTACAATTTCAAGATACATAATAAAGGTTGTAAAAGCGAAATAAAATTTTCAGCACTTCGTCTTTGAAATCTACGATTGCTTCTGTTTCTCACAGTTCCAAAATTCACTAAAAACTACATAAAGTACACGATACTTTCGAAAATATTCCAACCATGTGCAGCAAGGATTGTCTAGTATTTATTACAATATATGGTCTTCATTTAGTTCTATTTAACGTTTGCAGTAAAACAACAGACAGGATAATAAAATTATTTTATTAGCTCGTTCCGTCGTTACTCGTAAACTAGCACCTTTTAGTCACGTGGATGACTATTAGTAATTTTTATATTATCTTGTAGAAGAAAACTTTTTTTACTTAAGAAAATATCGTATGATCTAGTTATCCGTGACAATTTGAAATCGTATGGAAAAACAAATTAATAATAAGTACTCTTCAAAAAGCATTTTGGTCTTCTACATCTTTGATCGTGATTTCTGTCGTTTCAAATTAACATCCAAAAATAGGATAAAACACGAACGTGTCAGCCCTTTTCCCAAAAATAGAACCCCATTATCCCATCAACCGTCCATTTAAAATTTAGTTGACTGCTCATACTAGAGTTTTTAAGGCTTTACATTCGAATCTATTTCCGTCGGTCCAACGCCACGATTTCGCTATTTTATATTCGTTTCGCTATTCCCTCTCCACCATTCATGACGCTATTTCTAAATTATTACTAACCTCGCCCACACGTATCGTCAGACCATGCAAAACCCAGGCCCAATTTCGGCATAAACCGATATACATGTAGAAGCACCGCCTCCGCACGAAACGTCGAAACTAATGAACGACGACTAGGCAAAAAAAGAACCAGGCTGTAGGTATAAATATGGAGTGAGAAGATTGCTGCTTTTATCTCCAACAGCGTGATTTAAAAACAACATTAACTGATGAAAATCTCCGAGTAAATTAGGCCCATTTATCGTGTAATTAAACGTAATCAATTTCTGAGGAGTTGATATATCTGTAATGAGACAACACTAGTTTGGTGTCACTCAGCTGCTGCAACAACCGGCACTGCGATATTTCATCGCCTGGGGGTGATTAGTCATTGCGGATTTAATTAAGTGAAAATGATGATGGAATGTCGTTTGCGAAAAACCTCTCAGACCGCACGTTTGATATTGAAAATTTACGAATTCCTGAAATTAATTAATCAAATTCTGGCGGTTATAAAATATCGTATATTATGATGTGTTTTATAAGAAGCATTTTTTCGCACGCAGTGTTTTTCAAATTTTATTGTCACTCTCAGTATTTGCACCTTTGTATTCCATTATTTTTCCAATATCTAATATCTTTACCATTTAATTGGGAATTTTGTGCAGTGATTTTGGCATTATCCTTAGTTTTGTATGATTCCTCAATTTGTATTTGATTGCGTGATAACCCTCCCATACGTTTCCGCCTCTTTTTGAACAAGATTAAATGTCAATGACGTCAACAAACGTCAAATTCGAAAATTTGAAACAAATTGCGAAATTAAAAAGTTTGGCCAGTGATCATCCGCCCAGGAAAAGCGGAGCCCTAGAATCTTATTTCTCAAATCTCAATATCTTTTAAATTAGAAATATCGAAATCTGAGACTTCTAAATCAAGAAATTTTAAAAATTGATTCTGGGACCCAAAGTCTTGAAATCTCAGAATTCTAAATTTCCAAATCTTAGATACTGATAATCCCCCCTATAAGACGGCTCAAATTCTTAATTTCTGATTCTCAGAATTCTAAAATATTATTTCTCAAATCTCAGAATTTTTAAAAATTGATGATATTTCGAAATCTGAGAATTCTAAATTTCGAAAGGCGATACACAAAATCATGCCATTTTTCAATTTCGGATTTTTACAATCTTTGAATCTTATTTCTTGGATCTCAGAATCCTTGCTTGCGTGGCATACTAATTTCAATTTTTTATTCTCGGAGGACTAGAATCTTATCTCTCAAATCTCAGAATTTTTGAGATTAGAAATCTAGAAATCTGAAAATTCTAAATTTCAAAATCTTGTATTAGGACGCGCTAAATTATATAATTTCTTAATTTTTGATTCGCAGAGGCCTAGAATCTTAATTCTCAAATCTCAGAATCTTTGAAATTAGAGATCTCGAAGTCCAAGCTAAGTATCAACGAAGTACCAGCAACACTCGAATATTTAAAAACGTTTCTTTGTCTAACTAACCTATTAAGTCCAACAAGTTACTGTTCTTCTATAATAGCCCAAACTAGTTCTATTTGGCTACCAAGTGTACAAATATTGATCGATCTAAACTGGAACTGAAATAGGGTCTCAAGTTTAAAAAAGCAATGGCGGTTACGTTTATGACGTGACGCCACCAGAACACATGGTTGCAACAAAATCGTTTGCAAATTACGTTGACGTCTACACGATTTTGCTGAAATATAATTATACAGAGGTTAATAAAACACGTGGCACGTGGTTTTCGAATCGGCTGCAACTATTGACAATTCGAATTTTAAATTGAACACACGCAACATTAAGCAACAGAAAAAGCTGCTGGTGTGAATAAAATCAGAATTAACAAATTTTAAGAAAATAGTAAGAGCTGATTGATCAGTTTTGAGCGAACCCGTTTTTACGCAACACATTATGAGTAATTTTTCGATCCCGGTATTAAGACCGATTCCGGCCGGGTTCGGTGAGCACCACCTCAAACGGAATATTACACGTGCGTGTTCCTTTGTTTTAAGTCCGGGACTTTGATGGTAATTCGGTAATGAATATCTAATTACTCATATCGGATCATTCCAAAGGATGTCATTTAATACGTTATTACATCATAGACTATCTGCTTTAGCAACGTTAATAGCTATTGTCTGCTAGGGCATAAATAAGTGACTTGCATCAAATGCATCTAAAATTCATGCACTGGATGTATTGACGTCCCTCAAGTTGTAACAATGTGATCATACACCTGAGAAACACAATCTTCGCGTTGTGAAATAAGAGTTTTACGGCGGAAAGCATAAGGCGGAAATTTTATTGCATTTTCGGATTATGCATTCGGAATTTATGTATTTTTCAGATCTTTACACTTACGAAAATTAGCTTTGTTTAATCTTGTTAAGAGCTGTAGTCTTGTTGTTTATTTCGAGTGTACAGTAATAATGTTGATGGTGAGCAGTACATGCATTATTATTTATTTTTTAATATCCCAATATGTACATGCAAAAGCCAAATGGGACTATTTCTTCTTCTGATTCGAGACGTTTTTGACATTATTTTATCAGATTCAAAACCATTGAGAATCCCAAGAGTCTCTTTCTACTATTTCAAAAAATTATCAAAAATGGTGGAGGCGCTCAAACATCTTAAAATCCTAAAGCCACTTGGGACTCTATCTTTCGCTTATTCGAGACGTCTTTGACATTATATAATGTGATTTAAATCCACGGAGACCCCGAAGAGTGTCTTTCTGCTATTTTGAAATATCATCAAAAATGGTGGACGCGCTGACCGATTTTAAAATTCCATTAGTTTAAAAGCCACCTGGGACTGTTTCCTCCAATTTTTCGAGCCGTTTTTGACATTATTTTATCAGATTCAAAACCATAGAGACTCCTAAGAGTCTCTTTCTACTATTTCAAAAAATTATCAAAAACGGTGGAGGCGCTCAGACATCTTAAAATCCTAAAGCCACCTGGGACTATATCTTTTGCTTATTCGAGACGTCTTTGACATTATATAATGTGATTTAAATCCACAGAGACCCCGAAGAGTGTCTTTCTGCTATTTTGAAATATCATTAAAAATGATGGACGCGCTGACCGATTTTAAAATTCCATTAGTTTCAAAAGTCACCTGGGACTGTTTCCTCCAATTTTTCGAGCCGTTTTTGACATTATTTTATCAGATCAAAACCATAGAGATTCCTAAGAGTCTCTTTCTACTATTTCAAAAAAATATCAAAAATGGTGGAGGCGCCCAGACATCTTAAAATCCTAAAGCCACCAGGGACTATATCTTTTGCTTATTCGAGACGTCTTTGACATTATATAATGTGATTTAAATCCACAGAGACCCCGATGAGTGTCTTTCTGCTATTTTGAAATATCATCAAAAATGGTGGACGCGCTGACCGATTTTAAAATTCCATTAGTTTCAAAAGCCACCTGGAACTGTTTCCTCCAATTTTTCGAGCCGTTTTTGACATTATTTTATCAGATTCCAAACCATAGAGATTCCTAAGAGTTTCTTTCTACTATTTCAAAAAATTATCAAAAATGGTGGAGGCGCTCAGACATCTTAAAATCCTAAAGCCACCTGGGACTATATCTTTTGCTTATTCGGGACGTCTTTGACATTATATAATGTGATTTAAATCGACAGAGACCCCGAAGAGTGTCTTTCTGCTATTTTGAAATATCATCAAAAATGGTGGACGCGCTGACCAATTTTAAAATTCCATTAGTTTTAAAAGCCACCTGGGACTGTTTCCTCCAATTTTTCGAGCCGTTTTTGACATTATTTTATCAAATTCAAAACCATAGAGATTCCTAAGAGTCTCTTCCTACTATTTCAAAAAAATATCAAAAACGGTGGAGGCGCTCAGACATCTTAAAATCCTAAAGCCACCTGGGACTATATCTTTTGCTTATTCGAAACGTCTTTGACATTATATAATGTGATTTAAATCCACAGAGACCCCGAAGAGTGTCTTTCTGCTATTTTGAAATATCATCAAAAATGGTGGACGCCCTGACTGATTTTAAAATTCCATTAGTTTCAAAAGCCACCTGGGACTGTTTCCTCCAATTTTTCGAACCGTTTATGACATTATTTTATCAGATTCAAAACCATAGACTCCTAAGAGTCTCTTTATACTATTTCAAAAAATTATCAAAAACGGTGGAGGCGCTCAGACATCTTAAAATCCTAAAGCCACCTGGGACTATATCTTTTGCTTATTCGAGACGTCTTTGACATTATATAATGTGATTTAAATCCACAGAGACCCCGAAGAGTGTCTTTCTGCTATTTTGAAATATCATCAAAAATGGTGGACGCACTGACCGATTTTAAAATTCCACTAGTTTCAAAAGCCACCTGGGACTGTTTCCTCCAATTTTTCGAGCCGTTTTTGACATTATTTTATCAGATTCAAAACCATAGAGATTCCTAAGAGTCTCTTTCTACTATTTCAAAAAATTATCAAAAACGGTGGAGGCGCTCAGACATCTTAAAATCCTAAAGCGACCTGGGACTATATCTTTTGCTTATTCGAGACGTCTTTGACATTATATAATGTGATTTAAATCCACAGAGGCCCCGAAGAGTGTCTTTCTGCTATTTTGGAATATCATCAAAAATGGTGGACGCGCTGACCAATTTTAAAATTCCATTAGTTTTAAAAGCCACCTGGGACTGTTTCCTCCAATTTTTCGAGCCGTTTTTGACATTATTTTATCAAATTCAAAACCATAGAGATTCCTAAGAGTCTCTTCCTACTATTTCAAAAAAATATCAAAAACGGTGGAGGCGCTCAGACATCTTAAAATCCTAAAGCCACCTGGGACTATATCTTTTGCTTATTCGAAACGTCTTTGACATTATATAATGTGATTTAAATCCACAGAGACCCCGAAGAGTGTCTTTCTGCTATTTTGAAATATCATCAAAAATGGTGGACGCCCTGACTGATTTTAAAATTCCATTAGTTTCAAAAGCCACCTGGGACTGTTTCCTCCAATTTTTCGAGCCGTTTTTGACATTATTTTATCAAATTCAAAACCATAGAGATTCCTAAGAGTCTCTTCCTACTATTTCAAAAAAATATCAAAAACGGTGGAGGCGCTCAGACATCTTAAAATCCTAAAGCCACCTGGGACTATATCTTTTGCTTATTCGAAACGTCTTTGACATTATATAATGTGATTTAAATCCACAGAGACCCCGAAGAGTGTCTTTCTGCTATTTTGAAATATCATCAAAAATGGTGGACGCCCTGACTGATTTTAAAATTCCATTAGTTTCAAAAGCCACCTGGGACTGTTTCCTCCAATTTTTCGAACCGTTTATGACATTATTTTATCAGATTCAAAACCATAGACTCCTAAGAGTCTCTTTATACTATTTCAAAAAATTATCAAAAACGGTGGAGGCGCTCAGACATCTTAAAATCCTAAAGCCACCTGGGACTATATCTTTTGCTTATTCGAGACGTCTTTGACATTATATAATGTGATTTAAATCCACAGAGACCCCGAAGAGTGTCTTTCTGCTATTTTGAAATATCATCAAAAATGGTGGACGCACTGACCGATTTTAAAATTCCACTAGTTTCAAAAGCCACCTGGGACTGTTTCCTCCAATTTTTCGAGCCGTTTTTGACATTATTTTATCAGATTCAAAACCATAGAGATTCCTAAGAGTCTCTTTCTACTATTTCAAAAAATTATCAAAAACGGTGGAGGCGCTCAGACATCTTAAAATCCTAAAGCGACCTGGGACTATATCTTTTGCTTATTCGAGACGTCTTTGACATTATATAATGTGATTTAAATCCACAGAGGCCCCGAAGAGTGTCTTTCTGCTATTTTGGAATATCATCAAAAATGGTGGACGCGCTGACCGATTTTAAAATTCCATTAGTTTCAAAAGCCACCTGGGACTGTTTCCTCCAAATTTTCGAGCCGTTTTTGACATTATTTTATCGGATTCAAAACCATAGAGATTCCTAAGAGTTTCTTTCTACTATTTCAAAAAATTATCAAAAATGGTGGAGGCGCCCAGACATCTTAAAATCCTAAACCCACCAGGGACTATATCTTTTGCTTATTCGAGACGTCTTTGACATATAATGTGATTCAAATCCACAGACACCCCCGATAGTGTCCTTCTGCTATTTTAAAATATCATCAAAAATGGTGGAGGCGCTCAGCCATTTTAAAATCCCAAAGCCACCTGGGACTATATCTTTTGCTTACTTGAGACCTTTTTGACATTATATAACGTGATTTAAGTCCATAGAGACCACGAAGAGTCTCTTTCCGCTATTTCAAAAAATCGTCAAAAATGGTGCACGCGCTGAGCGATTTCAAAATCCCTATAGTTTCAAGAGCCACCTGGAACTGTTACCTCCAATTATTGGAGCCGTTTTTGACATTATTTTATCAGATTCGAAACCATAGAGATTCCCAAGAGTCTCTTTCTACTATTTCAAAAAAATTATCAAAAATGGCGGAGGCGCTGAACGATTTTAAAATTACAATTGATTCCAAAGCCACTTGGGACTCTTTTTTTCTGCTTATTAGAGACGTTTTTGATATTACTTCATGAGATTCAAATCCATAGAAATCCGCAATAGTGTTTTTCTGCTATGTTAAAATATCATCAAAAATGGTGGAGGCGCTCAGCCATTTTAAAATCCCAAAGCCACCTGGGATTATATCTTTTGCTGATTTGAGAACTTTTTGACATTATATAACGTGATTTAAATCCATAGAGACCCCGAAGAGTCTCTTTCCGCTATTTCAAAAAATCGTCAAAAATGGTGGAGGCGCCGATTGATTTTAAAATCCCAATAGATTTCAAAGCCACCTAAGACTATTTCTTCTCCTTGTTTGTGCCGTTTTTTGACATTATTTAATGAGATTCAATTCACTAAAGACTGATACGAGTGTTTCTACTATTTAAAAACATGACCAAAAATGGTGGATGCTCTGAGCGATTTTAAAATCCCTATAGATTTCAAAGCCACCTCCAACTATTTCTTCTCCTTGTTTTTGAGATTATTTAATGAGATTCAACTTCTAAGGATGTTGTTCCGATATAATTATATATTAGAATTATATTATGTTAAAGCAACCTGGAACTATTGTTTCTGCTTATTCGAGCCGTTTTTGACATTTTTTAATGAAATTCGACTGTTTAGAGACTCCTAAGGGTGTCTTCTTTCCGCTATCTCAAAATATCATCCATGGAGATTTAATTCCTCTGAATCCATTGAAAATGTGGAAATATGATGGCGTTTCAAGGTTTGATAAATTAGTATGGTGAACTGGGCGAACGATACATGGCACCCGTTGGTGCATTACTACTTCTGTGTAGACTGAACAATATGGACTGTTGGTATTTCAAGAATGGTACATGCATACACATGGAACGTCAGCCACACTATTCAAACGGCTTCTGTATATTTTCCATCGGTCCAAACAACCGTATTACATTTTGCTTATTTGCTCTCTTTTATGGAACTCGTTGTGTGATTGACTTCTTCGCGCCGAACGCAAAACATCTGTAAACAACAGGGCGCACACGGGGTGTCCCCCAACAACGCTCTTCGAGGGGGAACTTATCCAAATATTTAATAATTGATGATTATCGAACCTCGAAAGATATCGATGATAAACGATGCGCGTGATTGGCTCTCTGAATATTATAGTAATTGATGATTTTCTTCCACTCCGATATTTATCATGATCTTGCCGATAATGATATAATTTCGTGGTTTCTCATGATCCATCCATATTTATGGCCAGCGGCGTGCCGCTCTTTTCTACGCCTTGTAATCATTCCGTAGTTAGCCTTACTTCTGGGGCGTCGATCGTGACGAGCGAATGTCTTCATCTTTTTGCCCGACGGAACTTCATAATAAAGTCATTAGCCGAGCTCTCGGATTCCGGAGAGAAATGGTACATCCATTTTTAATCCGGCGGGAGGCAAAACGATCCGAAATAAAATATGTCCCGTTCGTTACAACTTTTGTTCGACGAACAAAAACTAATTTAAATTAGTCGCCCGGATAAACCAGGTTAACAGATATCACGGGGTGACAATCTGCAGAGAGGCGGTTGTTATCTCGCATAGTTTGCGTGTAGCCAGATATTTGTTTTTGCTGCCGCTGGAAACACAGGCATGTCACCTGTCTGCAGCAGCTATCATTAGCACCGCATTTACTTGTACTTTGCTCAACTATCGCGACTTTTTACGCGCGGGCCTTCCCTCCGTCCGCCCGTTTTTCGATCCGGACGTGACAGAACAAGAGCCAGGCATATTTCTTTTCTTTGCGCTGCCGGCTGCTGTTGCCGTTTGAGGAACCGACGTGTAATTAAGAAATGGAAGCGAGACAAAAAAACGCTCGCGAGAGCTCAGACCTCACGAGCTACCGGCGATCCCGTCCTGGTTTTCGTAATTCCTTTTCTGCGGAGTGGAGTGATGTTAACTAACGGAGGATTAGCTGGTTTTTAGGTGGAAATTAAATAACTGAAATATTTAAGAAGAAAATCTGAAAAACACGATCGTATTAGAAATCGAAGCAGAATTAAGGAAACGCAACTAAAAATTTTAACTAAAACTTTTAACCCTTGATTAGGACCAACAATATGGTAGAGATGGTACCTCTATAAGGTCTCGACTCGAAAAAGGGAGACGCAAGTTCGTCGCGTTGAATGCAAGAAATTTTTCACGTACTTTTTGTGTGGGTTGTTATCTCTAGTTCTCCGATAGTATTTTATTATATTAAATTTATAATTAGGTAGGTACGCCGCGGCCGCCCCCTTTGGGAACCTATGAGCCATACCTATCTATTATACTGGAGTATTCCAAAAAAAAAATTAACATTTCAATTTTCTTTCTGTCTTCGTCAATTTGAAAACGTTCTTTACTCTTCTTTATTAAAACCTTTTATCCACTGGTAGGTCATCATAACATAACGCGGCAAATTCAAATTTAAGAAAAGCGCCGACACCAGTGTAGATATTTTCTTGACATACATTTATGTCAAAAACTTTCAGAAGTCAAAATGGTGGATGCGCCGCTATAAAAATTCGGTTTTATTAATAGATATTTTGGGGACTATTCGTGCACCTCCTGCAGTTTTTGCCCCCTCGATTCCATAATGGTCCCCGATCAAAAATTTAATGGCCGCAGTTGGAAGTGGAATAAATCAGTAACTATATACACGAAGCACGTCCCAGTCCTGTATTTTCTCAAGGGGTTGATTCCAGATGAACCTTTTAATAGCTTGGCGAATGTAAAGTCGTAAAATGTTTCAAGACATCTCGAACGCTACCGAAATATAAGTGAACAAATTACATTCGGACTTGTTTATTTTTACGGCGATAAAATTCTTCTTATAGATTAACTCAAAAAAACTTTATGTACGGTTCGATTTAAGGAACGAAGCAGACATTTTTCCTAGCGACCGAGAACACTAAAACATGAGTGGGGAGAATTATCGACGATAAACCAGCAAGACGGTATTGTTTTTACGTTTAATTCACTGTTGGGGAAATTAGACTTTTAAGAGTTGCAATTTGGAGATATTTAGTGCTGCATAATTTAAATACTAATGTACTTTCTATTCGCGATAAAGGAGTGCAACGCCATTAAGTGCATTCAAAGCGAAGTGATAAATGGATGTTTTCTTTTTATTCGCTCGCCTTTTTAATTACGTTTACGTACTGCGCCCCCTTCGTCGACGATTTAAAAGCGTTTCCGCCGCTCGACAATAATTATCAACAGAAATCAATTAAACAAAACGCCGAGACCGCAATAAACTGCGGATTTAATGCCCGTGCGAGTTTTGCAAAACTACCAATTTGGCATTCTAGTGAAGCCATCACTTCGTGTATCTTCGATCAAACACTTTTACGATTTCGCTGCCGAGTTTATTGCTTCCAACTTTTTGGGGTTTGTTTGTTCGCCCGAAAGATGGAAACTTGATAGGGCCGAAAGTGATTTATCTCCGGTCATGAAAGCAAATTAAAAGCCGGGGGTGGAATGTTTTGGCTTATTCGGAGATATCCATAACAAAAATTTGGCATTAAAATTTACGGAGCTAAAAGTATGGCTGCACTAAATTTACTATTCTGCAGTTTGGTTTCCCTCCTGGAACAGCTTGAGTACACAAGAGGAGATGTAAGAGCACTGGGACCACAAAAGAAGACATCGTCCAGAGCGACGGGGGACCACCTAAGATGGTAATGCAACTTCCAGTCACAACAATCGGAAAAACAGCAAGCACAATCTAGAGTACAATAGAGCTAGCAACTTCTAGCACATATTCGATGGAATACTTCAACTCACTTCAACTCTCCAATTAGTAACGTCAAATAACATGTATAGTTTACTCTAGAAACCAAAGTGCTTTGCCCGGATGTCGTAATGTTTCAAAAGCAATTCTACGCTCGCTGTATTTTTGCGGTTTTATCAATTCCTTCAAATGAAATCCGTTCGAATTGTGGCCCCAATATCTGCTCCGCCACAAATCAGCGCCGAAAGCGAGAGCTCTTGGTCTTCTAATCGAAACACAAGTTTCATCGTAAAATCGAGAAAGTAGTCCGGGCATCTTATCCTGCGGAAATCTACATTTGCATTGCTTTCCGCTGGATTGTATATTTCAGTGTTTTGCATTTTTTGCAAAGCATAAGAAAGAATAATCGCTAATTTGAATTGCAATCCCGTAAATCTTTCAGATTTGATACACGGTTTCTCAACCACCCCGGAGTCGCGACTCGGAGACGAAAGAGCAGGGTGGCGAGGGTCGATGCATTTCGCAATCCCAATCAAAACTTTTCCTTTAATCATCGGACTTGAGTAATTTTTAGAGGCTTTTAAAATTCACTTTATACGGAATCTAATGGTATTAACCTGATAAAGGGATTACTCCCGCCTCTGCGCAAAAATCGCGATGGAAATTTCGTGCTGGTAAGGGAATTATGCTCGGTTTTTTAGTGACGCTTTATTGTAAGATTTGTGTATCACTTCGAAAGGGTGCGGTTGCTTTAAAATCCAGGAATGTAATTGGGAGTGGGTTATTGGAACGTTTACGGGTTATTTAAACACCAGACCATGTACAGATCAAGGCAGAATTATTTATTTTGTCAGTTCGCACGAGTCACACGGATTATGTCGCTCAGTAGCTTATTCAGACTGTAAGGCAGAAGAGAACTGCAGAGAACTGTTACTGTGTCTAGTCTGAGAACGGCCTTCTAACATCATTTGCAAATACCTAGTGTGCAGCCTGTACGGAAAGTGAAAGACAACATCAAAAGGATTTCAAAGAAGAGGCCGCCAGTGTCGCTTCTGTTACATTATTATTCTGTGGTAACACCAAACAGTACGGCTGCCAACCTCTAGCGCCAAATTCAAAAATTTCAAAACGTCTCACCATAAATTGCTCTTACTGGTCGTATTACTTGCATGATCAATTTTCTGACTGTCCGCAATCGAAGCCAATATTATGCGAACATTAACATTTTCGAGTACTACATCAACACGGAGAATGGCGCTGACGTTTAATTTGTGTACTTAATTGAATCTCGGCCCCTTTTTAAATCAGAAACCTCCCTCTAGAATTGTAATCCTCGTCTTTTATTTCCTTTATTAGGATGTATAAATATGAAGTGGGGTGCATGCTTCGTGATATAATTGCTTATTTAGCCGGTGCCGCCGTTACTAAACGGTGATTCATAAGGACATTCGATAATTCGGTTATACAGGCAGGTGCCCCCTTTCTTTGCGCCACCCCATACCAGCCAGCTCGGAAAAAATGCACTTCGCCTAAAACTTTAGGACAACAACATCCTGCCGCCGGAGTTTAACATAAATTTCCCATTTCGCCCTAAACATTTGTTCGCGAAGTTGAATACTAACAATGTGAGCTAACTAGTCGTCAACTTTGTTTACTATGGGGTGTCAGCCAGATTGAAATTTAGTTGGCGCGTGGCGACACAATGTTTTCTGCAAGTTTTTCTTCTGGAACGCATGCGGCTTTTATGGACCTCCGCCGTCCCGGTTATACAGTTGAACTTCATTTGGGCCGAAGGGCTGTTTTTGCCATTCGGTAATTAAAAAAGTTTAATTACCAGATAATTAAAACAATCTCGGGCGACAGCTGAGGTGCTTTGAATGGGCTGAAACGCTGTAGAAAGACGTTTTTATACACAACGATCTGTGATCAGCGAACTTGTGCTAAAGAAGATTTTGCTACAACCTTTGGAAAATATATCTATGTATATCATTATTTTGAAAAATCCCAAAGTCGGTCCCAGGCAGTGAGAACTGTTCCTTTTAGCCCAAGGTCATAAAACTGCAGTACTGAACTCACATCCTTAATAAATTCCTATTCTAAAAAATTAAAACTACGTATTTGCGCAGAATGGGACCATGTGACGTGTATCAGTAATAATTTGCATAGTGCTAGTCTCGTCCTATGTTTAAAAAAAATACTGAAAATCCTTTTAAATCACCGCGTACGTACGATATTGTCTCTCCAATAATAGAGAAATAATGACGACGTACAATTTCCGTTACCGCGCAGCAAATTGTTCCATTAGCTCTAATGACATCTACGCTTCTTCTGCGATTATCGACGCTATAAATTTATGTTGTTCACAACACCGGAATGAATTGAAGATCTCGTCGAAGTAAAAATCGAAACCCGATGCAGATGCGGCGTGCAAAAAACAAGACCGTCGAGGAAATCCCAGTCGCAGAGGAATAGTGCGATGCGCGACGTTTTTTATTGAAAAAGGCAATGCTCCGAGCGCCACTATACTTGAATTCTTGATATTTTGATATTTTTACCGGAAGTTTATACCCTGCAGGCTGTTGTCGAACAGAATAAATAAAATATCCGGCGAACGGTTTCTATACGTGGAGTATCTTTTATCCGCGGAAACACCAGTCGACAAGTGGAGTAAGCCGGTAACAACATATTTCAATATTTGCAGTCGCAGGAATGTGTTATTTGCGCATTTCACGGGACTCGCGATTATGTTGACATACGAAATATGGATCGAAATCTGAATTTTTCTAAGATAGATGACGGCGATAACCGTAAAATTCCGTCACGGTCAAATTTAGATGCGCGGGCAGGATTCATAGCCGACAATCCGTCATGTTTAAGAAGAACGAGAAATGAATTATTCTGACACCGATATATACAGGAGGCATTGTGCCGGTTGATGCTTTATGCATAAATGTATGCGTATTTCGGTTTGAAAAATCCCCGACAGGGAGCATTATTATGATTATGTGGAGCAGGTCCATTAGCCGTGGAGTTCAATATCTCTTCTTTTTTTTTGTTTTCCATGTGACAGTTTCAGCCGCCAGATCGCATACATGACTTTACACTTATTCGGTGAATTTTTATTCTATCTCTTGCTTCCGGTTCGGTCTCACCTTCCGCTCTCTAAATACCGACCGTGTCACCGCCGCTGGTTTTATTTCATAAATTATTCCCGGGAATTACCGGACTTGGAGGCTTGCCTAACACCGGGGATTTTTTGGCAAAAATATGCTGACGTTTGCTTATTTGTTCGCTGATTAAAAACAAGGCCGTTTGTCATTACTAGGCGCGATTTTTGGCGGAGGATCCGAGGAGAGTTACACATTTTGGGGGCTTAAACCGGGGGAATCCCGGGCTTATGGAAATAAATTGAAACAGAAGTTGATGAGAGACAGAGATGTGAACTAAAAGGAAATAGAGAGGGGACAAGACTGCTAGATGCCTAGTTTTTGCGATATTGAATTCAAATTTTAGTTTCCCAAATTTTAAAATTCGAACATTCTAAATTTGGGGAGCTATAACAAAAAAATATTGTTTGTTACACGTACCTGAAAAGTTTTTGCGGACTCATCTGTCATTCCGGACGAGGCGAAGCCGAACAGCAACGATTTGTCGGCAGAAACTGTATCTTAGGTACTTATAACAAAAATAGCTATTTCAGATGCTCAATTCATAAAAAAAAATGAAATATTTTTAAATCTGGATTTGTTTTCATTTAGAAAATTTGATGATTCAAATCTCAAAGTTTTGACAATATTCTTTTAGAAAATATCTATTCTTTTTCATTTTAACAATACCCTTTGAAAAGTGTTCGATAACAATCCCTAAAAAAGTGTCTTTGTTTTTATTCTGAGAACACCCTTTTAAAAACGGTTATTTTTTTTAGATTTATTTTGGCAACATCTCATTAGTAAGTGGCTTTCTTCTTCCGTCTTTTGACAACAGGTCTTCATATATTTTTTTGCCTTGATAACATTCCCTAAGAAAGTGTTTTTTTTTTCTTTTTATCTTGAAAATATTCAATAAGGAAATGTCTTCTATTTAGGATCGACAACATCTCCTAGAAAGTACCGTTCTTCTTCTCTTTCTTTTTGTCTTGACAACAACATTCCTTTAAGAAAGTGTCTCTTTTTGTTCTGGTTTAACAACATTCCTCGAGAAAGTGTCTTTCTTTTTTTCCGTTTTGAGAAAATGTCTTTCTGACGCGGGTCACTTCCTTCCTTTCTGTTTTGACAAGATCCACTGACAAAATGTATTTGTTCTTGCAGGCGACAAACATATCTTTAGAAAGTGTCTTTGTTCTCTTTTTTTTGAGGGCATTCCTCAAGAAAGTGTTTTTTTTTTTATTAGAGAATGTGTCTTCCTGGGCATGACAAACATGTCTTTGAAAAGTGTTTTTCTTTCTTTTTATTTTGACAACATTCCCTAAGAAAGTGCCTTTTTTCTTTTTGGTGTCTCCCTCATAAGAAATGTCTTTCTTTTCTTTTAACTCGACAACATTCCTTAAGAAAGTGTCTTTTTCTTTTTTGATTTGATAACGTTCACCTCGAAAGTATCTTTCTTTTTGTCTAGACAACAACATTCCTCTAGAGAGTCTTTTTTTTGGTTTTACAACGTTCTCCGAGAAAGTATCTTCCTTCCTTTCAGTTTTGACTATGTCCTCTGAGAATGTGTTTTCTTCTTCCGAGTGACAAACATGTTTTTCTGTTTTCCAAATATCCACTGAGAAAGTATATTTCTTCTTGCAGGTGACAAACATATCTTTGAACACAACATTCCCTAAGAAAGTGGCTTTTTTCTTTTTGGTTTGACAACATTACCGTAGAAGGTATCTTCCTTCTTTGCTGTTTTGACAACATCTTCTGAGAATGTGTCTTTCTCCTTTCAACTGAAAATCCTGCCTTTGGAAATTGTCTTTGTTCCTTTTTGTTTTGACAACATTCCTTAAGAAAAGTCTTTTTCTTTTTTGTTTTGATAACGTCCCCCGAGAAAGTATCTTCCTTCCGTTCTATTTTGTCGATATCCTTTGAGAATATGTTTTTCTTCTTGTGCGTGACAAACGTGTCTTTTGAAAGTGTCTGTTCCTTTTTGTTTTGACAACATTCCCTAAGAAAGTGCCTTTTTTCTTTTTGGTGTCTCCCTCATAAGAAATGTTTTTCTTTCGTTTTAACTCGACAACATTCCTTAAGAAAGTGTCTTTTTCTTTTTTGATTTGATAACGTTCTCCTCGAAAGTATCTTTCTTTTTGTCTTGACAACAACATTCCTCTAGAGAGTCTTTTTTTTTTGGTTTTACAACGTTCTCCGAGAACGTATCTTCCTTCCTTTCAGTTTTGACTATGTCCTCTGAGAATGTGTCTTTCTCCTTTCAACTGAAAAACCTGCCTTTGGAAATTGTCTTTGTTCCTTTTTGTTTTGACAACATTCCTTAAGAAAAGTCTTTTTCTTTTTTGTTTTAACAACGTCCCCCGAGAAAGTATCTTCGTTCCGTTCTATTTTGTCGATATCCTCTGAGAATATGTTTTTCTTCTTGTGCGTGACAAACGTGCCTTTTGAAAGTGTCTGTTCCTTTTTCTTTTGACAAGATTTCTTAAGACAGTGTCCTTTTCTTTTTTGGTTTGACAACATCACCGTAGAAAGTATATTTCTTCTTTTCTGTTTTGACAACATCATCTGAGAATGTGTCTTTTTCTTTTTTGTTTTGACAACATTTCTTAAGGAAATGTCTTTTCCTTTTTGATTTGACAACATCACCGTAGAAGATATCTTCCGTCCTTTCTGTTTTGACAATATATTCTGAGAAAGTGTCTTACTTCCTATTTGGTTTGACAACATTCCCTGAGAAAGTATCTTTCTTTCTTTTGTTGTGACTATATCTTCTGAGAAAGTGTCTTTCTTCTTATGGGTTATGGACATGTTTTTGGATAGTAGTTTTCTTTCCTTTCGCCTTGGCAACATTCTCAGGAAAGTGTTTTTTTTTTGGTTTGACAGCATCCCTAGAGAACGTATCTTCCTTCCGAATTGTTTTGCCAATAACCTCCGAGGATGTGTATTTCTTCCTGGGCGTGACAAACATGTCTTTGAAAAGTGTTTTTCGTTCTTTTTGTTTTGACAACATTTCTTAAGAAAGTGTCTTTTTTTTGGTTTGACAACATCACCGTAGAATGTATCATTCTTCTTTCTGTTTTGACAACATTCTCTGAGAATGTGTCTTTTTCCTTGCAGGTCACAAACATATTCTTTGGAAATTGTCTGAGAATATGTTTTTCTTCTTGTGCGTGACAAACGTATTTTGGATAGTATTTTTCTTTTTTTCACCTTGGCAACATTCTCGGGAAAGTATTTTTATGTTTGGTTTACGAATTTCCAATTAAAAGATTCTTCCTTTTTCTCTTGACAAAATGCACTAAGAAAGTGTCTTACTTTTTTGGTTTAACAATATCCCCCTAGAAAGTATGTATCTTCCATTGTGAGTTACAAACATACCTTTGAAAAGTGTCCAACATTTCTTAAGAAAGTGCCTTTTGTTTTTTGGTTTGAGAACATCACCGTCGAAGGTAACTTTCTTCCTATTTGATTTGATAATATTCCTCGAGAACGTATCTTCCTTCTTTTCTGTTTTGACAACATCCTTTGAGAATGTGTCTTTCTCCCTGCAGGTGAAAAACCTGCCTTTAGAAATTGTCTTTAATCCTTTTTGTTTTGACAACATTCCTTAAGAAAAGTCTTTTTCTTTTTTGTTTTGACAACGTTCCCCGAGAAAGTATCTTCCTTCCGTTATATTTTGTCGATATCCTCTGAGAATATGTTTTTCTTCTTGTGCGTGACAAACGTGTTTTTTGAAAGTGTCTGTTCCTTTTTGTTTTGACAAGATTTCTTAAGAAAGTGTGCTTTCCTTTTTTGGTTTGGCAACATCTCCGTAGAAAGTACCTTTCATCTTTTCTGTTTTGACAACATTCTCTGAGAATGTGTCTTTCTCCTTGCAGGTGACAAGAATGCCTTTGGAAATTGTCTTTCTTCCATTTTGCTTTGACAACATTCCTTAAGAAAGAGTCTTTTTCTTTTTTGTTTTGCCAACCTTCCCCGAGAAAGTATCTTCCTTCCGTTCTGTTTGTCGATATCCTTTGAGAATATGTTTTTCATATTGTGCGTGACAAACGTGCCTTCTGAAAGTGTCTTTGTTCCTTTTTGTTTTGACGACATTCCTTAAGAAAGTGTCTTTTTTTTTGGTTTGACAACATCACCGTAGAAGGTATCTTTCTTCTTTTCTGTTTTGACATTCTCTGAAAATGTGTCTTTATTCTTGCAGGTGACAAACATATTCTTTGGAAATTGTCTTTGTTCCTGTTTGTTTTGAAAACATTCTTTAAGAATGTGTCTTTTTTTTTTGTTTTGACAACATTTCTTAAGAAAGTGTCTTTTCCTTTTTGGTTTGACATCATCACTCTGAGCAAGTGTCTTTCTTCTTATGGATTATAGACATGTTTTGGAATAGTATTTTTCTTTCTATTCGCCTTGACAACATTCTCAGGAAAATATTTTTATTTTTGGTTTACAAACTTCCTCATAAAAAATTCTTCCTTTTTATGTTGACAAAATACACTAAGAAAGTGTCTTCCTTTTTTGGTTTGACAATATCCTTCTAGAAAGTAACTTCCATTCTTTCTGTTTTGAAAATATTCTTTGAGAATGTGTCCCTCTTCTTGTGAGTGACAAACATATCTTTGAAAAGTGTCTTTCTGCCTTTTTGTTTTGACAATATTCCTTAAAGAATTAACCTTTTCTTTTTTGGTTTGACAACGTTCTCCGAGAAAGTTTCTTTCTTCCTTTTTGTTTTGACTATGTCCTCTGAGAATGTGATTTCTTCTTGCGAGTGACAAACATGTTTTTCGATTGCATTTTTCTTTCTCTTTGACTTGGGAACAAAGTGTCTTTTTTTCTTTTACTTCGACCAGTTTTGAAATCCAATAAAAAACTGTCTATTTCTTTTTTGGTTTGGCATCACCATATAAGTATCTTATTGTTTTTCTGTTTTCACAATATCCACTGAGAAACTGTATTTCTTCTTGCATGTGAGTGTCTTTGTTCCCTTTTTTTGACGGCATTCCCCAGGAAAGTGTTTTTTTTTTAGTTTCACAGTATCGCTAGAGAATGTATCTTCCTTCCTAATTGTTTTGCCAATAACCTCCGAGGATGGGTATTTGTTCCTGGGCGTGACAAACACGTCTTTGAAAAGTGTTTTTCTTTCTTCTTGTTTTGACAACATTCCTTAAGAAAGTGTCTTTTTTTTTAATTTGACAACATCACCGTAGAAGGTATCCTTCTTCTTTTCTGTTTTGACATTCTCTGAAAATGTGTCTTTATTCTTGCAGGTGACAAACATATTCTTTGGAAATTGTTTTTGTTCCTGTGTGTTTTGAAAACATTCCTTAAGAATGTGTCTTTTTTTTGACAACATTTCTTAAGAAAGTGTATTTTCCTTTTTGGTTTGACAACACTCCCTGAGAAAGTATCTTTCTTTCTTTTTGTTTTGACTATATCCTCTGTGAAAGTGTCTTTCTTCTTATGGGTTACAGACATGTTTTTGGATAGTATTTTTCTTTCTTTTCGCCTTGACAACATTCTCAGGAAAGTATTTTTATTTTTGGTTTAGGAACTTTCTCATAAAAGATTCTTCCTTTTATCTTGACAAAATGCAGAAAGTGTCTTCCTTTTGGTTGATAGGGATATTCCTCCTAAAACGTATCTTTCCACCTTTTTTTGACAGAATTCCTGAAAAAGAGTCTTTTTCTTTTTTCGTTTGACATCATTTTCGTTTCTTCTTTTCTGTTTTGACAACATCCTCTGAGAATGTGTCTTTTTTCCTTGCAGGTGACAAACATGCCTTTGGAAATTGTCTTTGTTCCTTTTTGTTTTGACAACATTCCTTAAGAAAGAGTTTTTTTGTTTGTTTTGATAACGTTCCCCGAGAAAGTATCTTCCTTCTGTTCTGTTTTGTCGATATCCTCGGAGAATATGTTTTTCTTCTTGTGCGTGACAAACGTGCCTTTTGAAAGTGTCTTTCTTCGAGTGACCAACGTGTCTTTGGAAGGTGTTTTTAAGCGATGTTTCTATGGCCTCTTTTGGAGCTCTAAAGTTTCCAGTTTTGTGTCCATCGCCTAAAAAGCGTTGGGCTAACTACTACCAATTGTTACAACTATACATTCAATTTTTGCAAATAGGATACCTAAATAATTTGTATCTAGTTGTAGTTAATAAAATCTGAGTTCTAAGTTTGTTTTTTATTGAATTGTCAATTATTAAAGAGATAAATTGAGGTTAGTTTTACTAAAAGATTGAGAAGAATTGTGTGTTGCCTACAAGACTCTCATCATCAGTTAAGAAAATAAATAGGAAAATACTAACTTAATAAGAAAGAAATCAAAATCGATTGCACCAAAATTGTCTTGTTGACAAAGGCTGTCATTTCATTTTTAATCCTAGTGTATTTAATATTGTATTTTTAAATGCAGTATGCCGTGTAAAAATTTCAATTTTTAGTAGCGTTTGTAGAAAAAATATATTTCATCATTACACTCCAGCAAAAAGTAAAAATTTTCTGTGGAAAAGGAACAGATTTATGTAAAGGCCTCCGAATAAAATTTGCCCGATTCCTTTGTGACTCCTCGCATCATCTACGCATCCGCAACCTCAAAGATTAAACGTGTACACTATTTTCCAAATCGCAGACCAGCCAGTAATTTATTCAAAAACTCTCGTAAAACTCCTCCGACATAAACCTCGCCAGGTAGTAAAATAATACTTTATGGGCTCCTTTTATCGTTTTATTCATACATTATTATTAAATTAAAAGGACAACCAGCGTCAGCGAACAGAGAACGAAACAAATAATATTCCGCCTTTCTGTAAGTATGGAATAACATGAAAGAGCACGAGTTTCTTTAGGAACCGCCGCCGAGGGGCAGATTTATGATCGAAAACAATAACATCAACTGCGCAAGGGTTCGAAAGCTTTCCATAAAAACAATGGATCCGGAATAAATGATCGCTTTGTTTTCTCGACGCAGAAGAACCCTATTTAAAATCCTTAATTGCCCGATATTTAAGCACTGACGCCGGTGAAGGTTATGCAGTGGTGAAGGAGATAAATCTTCTCGCTGCGTGGTGTTCCAGTTTATTACGGTGTTTAAGCTGCGTTCCTGCGATGGACCCGTCGGGGGTCCCGGACCTGAACGAGGGGGTGCCAACGAGACGGCGATTTTTATCAACCTTTATTAACTGGTCCAAGAGATATTTCTTTAAGGAAAAGTTGTCAACGTACACTCCTCATTCGCTAACCTTGCGGTGACCACACCTATTCATCGGTACTGCAGTACCCACTTTTTACCGGCAAAAAACGCGGACGAAATTACAGCCAAAAGACCGTGCACGCTTCGGGGAACCGGCGATGTCTCAATCTCAGAATAAATTGTTGAAATTTTTTCTCCTCACAAACAAACCGCTGTGTCAGATTTGACCACATCATTTCGTCGCACATCAAAGCGCGCTTTTCCAGGTATTCCATTCGCTCCAGATTTTATTCACGCTGTTTTTCTGAACGATCGACCTGTCGGATTAAAATTTTTCACCGGTTGTTAACTCCGACTCCCCATTTCGGTGATTTTTCTGTGATTAGCGTTGATCCGGTGCCGCCATACGCCGATTGGACCGCATCCAAGATGCAAAACACTGTCTCCTTAAATAAGCTGAGATTTGCCTCCTGCTGCAGCATTCAGGATATGGCCGGAGCGCCAGTGAGGCGGGAACGCATAACTTTAAATGTGTTTTATATGTTTGGGCACGACGTTCTTACTGGCTATCTTTGATCGTCTTTGTAGCTTATTTCCGGTATAATATATGAATGACTTTCGCATTGAAAGCAGACCATTCTCTCGAAAATGGCTCCACATGCTCGGGCACTTATCACCGACTACAAGCTGTTTATAGTTTGGCTTGCAGGAAATGAATTACTTTCCTGCGACGCGAGGGAATTGGCGAAATAATAAAACGAAACGAGAAGATCGTCGTCCTTTTTCGCTGCGACTTCCTCCTGCACCTGAATTAAGAAAGTAACACCACGGCTGCCGGTTGGCTTTTATGGAATCGCCACTTCTTCGATTTAACCTAATTTCCATGTTCCATGTCTGCTACATACATGCTCCCTGCATCTATGCATACCAAACGACAAGGTGTATACAATCATACGCGATATTTGAATATTGCATGACTTCTTCGTCGTTTACCTGCAATGGCGTTATTGTTTCATAAACCCGAACAGACCTCATATGCGAGGAGTCGAAAAACTGACGGAATAAATTCAACACCTCTCGACTTTTAACTCGAATCATTTCCATAATAAGGGAACAATCGCTTGTTAAAACCTGCAAAACATGGGCATAATTAAAGAGGCGCATCTTCGAATGTTATTAATTTAACGATTTTGCCGGCAGCGTCGACTGTAATCAATTACGGGAAAGTTTGTCCTAGATGCGACCTTCTCTAATTGCTCCGTTTATTTTTAATCTGATCAGGTTTGGGCTCTATGTTCCAGATTAATGTCTTGGAAGATTTGCGCAGAAATAATAAAGTTTTAAAAGGGGAGCGAGTTCTGATTTCAGTTCGTTATTCTATGAATGGAACTTTTAACTGAATTAAGCACAGATCTCGTTTCACTTTCTCTAGGGTTGCGACAGAAAGCTTTCTAATTTTCCGTTTTTAGTTGATCCAAAATTTCATTTGTTATCTTTACGATATCTATATATCGTGGTTGCTGTTGGTCGTACTGGTCGTACTGTTGCGGGGATTTAGTCGGCAACAAATCTACTGTTGCTCTACTCGCAGCTTCTTCTATTTCTATTGGAATTTCTTGACTCATCTTACAAGAATCTGATACTTTTACAGCTAAAAACAACTGTCGAACAATGAGCGAACTAGATTTTAGATAGTTTTGTAAAGGGGTCGTCCCACAATTTTCAAAAACAGCTTTTCTAGAAAGTAGACGAAAAAATATTATACCCCTATTTTTTTGTTTATTCGAAATCACGCGTTTACTAGGTAGAAAAAAATCCGAAACATTTGCCTTATTTGAAACGCGCGCCTTTTTGTGACGTCAACACGGGACAAAATTCACTAGACATAATTCAAGTTACTAGACGTGCCGACTAATGAGAAGCGCACAAACCAATGAGAATGCTCCCCCGAAATGACGTCACAAGAGGCTGTAAATGTACAGCGTTTAAAACTGCTGGCCGAAATTGCGATTTTTGATACGTTCTGTTATCTTACAAAATAACTTTATGAAACAACAGAACACGTTTTAGGGCTTCATGTTACATAGTCTATGGGATGCTATAGTTGAATTCGTTAAATTCAATTGAGGGGGACGACCCCAATGCCAGATTTTTTTTTTCGGTAATCTTTATATTCTAAAATGTGATCAATAGTGGCGTTTGTATAAAAAATGTTGTATGATATACGTGTTAAAAGCGATTTTATTTTGCTCGTGGGGTTGCTCCATTCGCTGCGCGACTCTTCCCAACTCGCAAAATAAAATCTTACCTTTAACGTTTATATAATAAACTACTATTACCTAACCCCTTTTTGCACGATGGTTAAAAAAGTCTTTATTTCTGTTTCTGATCTTCTATAACTAATTTTTAGCCTCTGCCCACTCTTCTCTCAGATACAGCGGTAACTCCTTAAGGTTGTCATTTACCAAGAAAAAAATTTCTTCCGAAGTGAGATAAAATTCTATATGCTGGTTGTGAGATGCTGCAACGTGCAGACAGTGTGATTTGCTTTGTGATATTAAAGTGTCCTGTCGCTTTTAGGGACCAAGAGAAAACCCAGTTACTCAAAGATTGCTTTCTGTGTTATTCCGTACGTTCAAACTGAATATTGGCCTGGGTATATTGTTATATTATATTATATTGCCTCCATAAAATTACTTTCCTCTCTAACATATACAGCGTGATGATAGAGTTTGAAACAAAATTATTAATTGCGTGATGTAATGTTTTTAACACGTTCGCTACCGCCATTTAAAAAAGAAACTTTTATGACAGACCACTTAGCTTTTTTGGGAAAATAGCAACTAAACAAGACATTATTCAAATTTATTTGCAGATTATTTTGTAAAAAATTTTTAATTGTTGTTTATAGTGCTTTGATTAATTTTGCTTAATTTTGACCAATAAACCATGTGTCTCATATGTGAGACCTGAACCTGGATTCTAAGAAAATTTAAAAGGGAAAATTAATTGATTCCAATACAAAATAAAGCTTATTCCGTACACATTTGCAACAAAAACAAAAAGTACATGCTATAAAATCTATATAAAAACCAAAATTAAATGCCATAAAATCTATAGAATACAAAAAAATTGGTTTTTACACTATAACGTCATCATCATTTTTTCAAATGACAACCCTCAACTTTTTTTTTGGTTTTGGTAGACTTTTCCTCCCTAAATGGTGACCTAAAAAATTGATACGTTCACCTAGATCTTTTGTTCTTAAAATTATTTCCGGTGCAATGCAATTTTAAAAAAAAAAATTTTTTCTAAAGAGACTAAAGAGATCAAAGAGACAAAGGAAACTAAAGGGACAAAACAGATTAAGGCCAGAAGCACCAAAGAAACCAATGAGACCAGAGACCATTGAGATCAAAGAGAGCAAAGTGGCTAAAAAGAGTAATGGGACAATATAAAGTACTAGAGAGATCAAAGAAATCAATATGACCAAAAAGACTCAAGAGATCAAGGAGACTAAAGAAACAACACAGACTAAACAGAATTAAGAGACAAAAATACAAAAGAAGCAAAAGACACACATACCAAAAGATACCACATATTAAGACAAAAGAAGTGGAAGGCACCAAAAAGAGAACAAAGAGGCCGAAGAATATTTTGCTTCAGGGATGCATTTGGGGTAGTTAGAAAGTAAACATACTAAAAGTTAGGTTAGGTTAGAGGCAACCGAAGGAAGGGGCTTCGAAGTTGAAAAAGTTTTCAGTTTTTTGCTATAACTCGAAAACTATGCGTCCTACCTAAAAAGTCATAAGAACCAAAATTAATGCTGATAAAATATCTTATAGTAGTCACCTCCTAGAGAGGCTTCTAAGTTGAACCGTTCACGAGAAATATGCCGAACATCTAGTCAAAGAAATAATTTATAGTTTTCAAATATTGGTTATAACCTCCCAGTAGGGACCCAAATAAAGATCCAAAGAGTCCCCCCCGGGCGTGACCTCATGAAGCTTTTCTGCATTTGTCTCGTATAGGGTAACTCCGACGAGAAAGTATTATAGGACTTAATATGTTCTCCATTAAATTCTGCATAATTTATGAGGTCTATGCCCACCCAACTCTCATAAATCACGCTGGGAAATAAGTAGTTTTCAGCACGAAGACAACATTATCTCGAAAACTATTTGTGGAAGCAAAAAATGTGTAGAAACAAAATTGTAGAGCAGTTTTTTTCTGTACAAGGCTCAAATTGAATAAAACATTTGCAATAAATCGTTATTGCTCAAAAAACGGGGGTGGACCAATCTTTGCCTTCACGCTGAAAACTTCAATTTCGGGTTTGACAACATTCCCTCTTAGAAAATATCCTTTTCTATGCCCTGTGTGACAATATCCCCTTAGAAAATGTCCTTATCGGGTTTGACAATATCCTTTTAGAAAATGTGTTTTTCAATCTCGGTTTTGACAATATCCATTTAGAAGGTGTCTTTTTAAATGTCGGGTTTGACAACGTTCCCTCTTAGAAAGGATCCTTTTCTTTGCCGTGTATGACAATATCCCCTTTGGAAATGTCCTTATCGGGTTTGAAAATATCCCTCTAGAAGTTGTTTTTTTATAAATGTCGGGTTTGACAACATTCCCTCTTAGAAAGGGTTCTTTTCTATGCCGTGTATGACAATATCCCCTTAGAAAATGTCCTTATTGGGTTTGACAATATCCCTTTAGAAAGTGTGTTTTTCAATCTCGGTTTTGACAATATCCCTTTAGAAGGTGTCTTTTTAAATGTCGGGTTTGACAACGTTCCCTCTTAGAAAGGATCCCTTTCTTTGCCGTGTATGACAATATCCCCTTTGGAAATGTCCTTATCGGGTTTGAAAATATCCCTTTAGAAACTGTCTTTTTAAATGTCGGATTTGACAACATCACCTTTGAAAGTGTATTTTTCAATCTCGGGTTTGACAATATCCCTTTAGAAGGTGTCTTTTTAAATGTCGGGTTTGACAACATTCCCTCTTAGAAAGGATCGTTTTCTATGCCGTGTATGACAATCTCCCTTTAGAAAATGTCCGTATCGGGTTTGACAATATCCCTATAGAAAGTGTGTTTTTCAATCTCGGGTTTGACAACATCCGTTTAGAAAGTGTCTTTTTAAATCTCGGGTTTGACAACATCACCTTTCAAAGTGTGTTTTTCAATCTCGGGTTTGACAATATGCCTTTAGAAGGTGTTTTTTTAAATGTCGGGTTTGACAGCATTCCCTTAGAAAGTATTTTTTTATATATCGAGTTTGACAATATCACCTTAGAAAGTGCTTTTTAAATGTTGGGTTTGAAAACAGTCCGTCTTAGAAAGGATTCTTTTCTGTCTTTTTGACAAAATCCCTTCTTTATCGGGTTTGACAACATTCCTTTTAAGAAGTGTCTTTTTCAATATCGGATTTGACAACATCCCGTTAGAAAGTGTCTTTATTTTTTTATTGCTAAATATGGAAGGAAATGAAAAATTACGATTCATCAAAGATTAACGTTAACAATTGGAATCAGTAAATTACATACTCAACCCAGCTGCATACAAGATTTTGTGTTGATGGATACATAGTAGCTCGCTTCGCTCGCTCTTATATTATAAGATCATTAAAGAATTTTATTGTAAAAAAATTTATCCTTTTTAATTTTCAAAATAGAGTATCGAAATTACCGAATTTTGAATATAAAAATTTTGAATTCAAAGAATTTTGAAATGAGAACAGAAATAACACCAAGCGGTGACTAGAGTACTGCTAAATATGCAACGAAATGAAAAAGTCTTCAAAGTTAGATCTTAGACAACACAGAAAGAACATAAAATCTTGTATGAAACTCGTCTATAATTAGAAATTATTGACTCGTCATGTTTATGAATAGTAGAAAATTATTTAGTTCTTCAGTTTGTTACGAGTTAGAATATAGGAGCGAGCGAAGCGAGCTGGTATTCATAAAGAATGCGAATTAGTAAATTAAATTATTATGAACGGAATTGCATACAACATTTTGTGTTTCGGACAAATGTATTAAGAAATTACACATTCTTTTACATTTCTTTTTCTTCAGTGTAACAAGTTTTAATACAGGAGCGAGCAAAGCGAGCTGGTGTTCATAAACAATGGAAATCAATTACATAATGAACCCAGCTGCATACAAGATTTTGTGATGATGGATACATAGTAGCTCGCTTCGCTCGCTCATATATTATGAAATCATTAAAAAAAATGATGAAAAAGTCTTCAAAATTAGATCTCAGACAACACAGAAAGAACATAAAATCTTGTATGAAACTCGTCTGTAATTAGAAATTATTGACTCGTCATGTTTATGAATAGTAGAAAATTATTTAGTACTTCAGTTTGTTACGAGTTAGAATATAGGAGCGAGCGAAGCGAGCTGGTATTCATAAAGAATTAGAATTAAATTATTATGAACGGAGTTGCATACAACATTTTGTGTTTCGGACAAATGTATTAAGAAATTACACATTCTTTTACATTACTTTTTCTTCAGTGTAACAAGTTATAATATAGGAGCCAGCGAAGCGAGCTGCTGTTCATAAACAATGGAAATCGGTAAATTAGATAATCAACCCAGTTGCATACAAGATTTTGTTTTTATGAATACATAGCAGCTCGCTTCGCTCGCCCATATATTATAAAATCATTACAAATTTTTATTGTAAAAGAATGTATCTTTTTTAATTTTGGAACTCAAAGTTGGCATTTGAAAATGCCAAAATATCGAATTAAGGTTATAGAATTTTGGAAAAAAGTGATTGAAATGAGAACAGAAATAACACCAAACTGTGAGTACAGTGTTGTTAAATATGCAAGAAAATGAAAAATTACGAAAAGTTTGAATTCAAACAACACAAAAGGAACATAAAATCTTGTATGGAACTCGGCTGTAATGCGAAATTATTGGCTCGCCTTGTTATAAACGAATTTCCAATTTGAATATTTTTACATTTTCAAAAGTTTGAGTTCCGAAATTAAAACATTTATGTCATCCTTTTCGGTTGTAACAATTTTTACCTAATATATGAGCGAGCGAAGCGAGCTACTATTTCTAAAAATGTAAAAATATTCGAAATGGTGTATCCAAATTATCGAATTTTGAATATAAAAATTTTGAATTCATAGAATTTTGAAAAAAAGTGATGGAAATGAAAAAAAACACCAAACGGTGACTAATGTTGCTAAATATGCAACGAAATGAAAAAGTCTTCAAAGTTGATCTTAGACAACACAGAAAGAACATAAAATCGTCCGTAATTAGAAATTATTGACTCGTCATGTTTATGAATAGTAAAAAATTATTTCGTTCTTCAGTTTGTTACGAGTAAGAATATAGGAGCGAGCGAAGCGAGCTGGTATTCATAAAGAATGCGAATCAGTAAATTAAATGATTATGAACCGAGTTTTCAGCGGTAACTCATGACACAGAATTTATGCAAAATTTAATGGAGGACATAATAATACTTTCTCATTGGAGTTACCGTTTACGAGAAAAATGCAAAAAAGCTTCATGACGTCACGTTGGTGTCTTCGGCAAAAGGAAATAAAACTCCCACCGGGGTGGGTGGTAACTCTTCGGATATCTTTATTTGGGTGCCTGCTGGCAGTTCAAAAGCAACATTTCAAAACTATAAATTATTTCTTCTAAAATGCCTAACTTGTTTGGACTAGATTTTCTCGTACCTGAATTGCAGGCTAGACCCTATTTTGAGCATTCGTTGAATGGACTAAAATGGAACTTCCGAAATTAATTATTAAAACAATAACGGAAATTCAGCATTTTAATCTGATTTCAATTTCGTTCGTGCATCAAAGTGAAACTCGTCAGTTATTTATTCAGACGACCCACGCTGGTTCACGTCACTAACTGTAATGGATTGGTGGGCGCCGAAAAGAAAATGCAATGAATCTGATTTTTTTTTAATGAAAATGGGGCCTTTCATTAAAAAAAATAACAATTATAAAAATCGGTGCAGTACACAAGGTTTTATTTAATACCGCTCGATTTATGTTCAACGATTCAATATGTATGTCGCTGTCTCACAACGCTCTTAATCTAAATGTATAAATACAAAAAAAAGATTAAAAACATACATATTATAATAATCGATGTAATAACCACAAAGGAGTAGAAAAGAAACATTCGTAAAAGAAAAGCTATTAGGAGATTAGACAAGTAGAAGAACAAAAAAGTCACAAAATAACCGATGAATAAAAACAAGATATAAACTAACCAATAAAAAGAAGGAATGAAGAGCTGAGAAATCTAACAATTAAAGGTTACGTAACGGTACCAGGATAGTAACAGTATCCTAAATAGTACATACGAAGTTTAAATCAATCACAAGAGAAAAAAATGTACCATCGATGACGTCACAACACCGGAACTTGACGTTTGCTGATTCTAAATAATCGAGAAGTTGCAGCACGGTGAAGTTGGCGGTAACATTTGCGTGGAAGCTTAAAAAAATAATTTTAATCTCACACTGGTTTTCGTCGATATCAAACATTATTTTTATTATTTTAACAAACAGATTCACACACACCAAATTTTTTGACAGATTCAACAAGACGCAATTAAACTAACACAAACAAAAAAGATTTTATTAAAAATCACATACAAATCGTTCTCAATACTATTCGGGTCAAATCTACAAGTAAGTCCCTGGAACTTTCACAACTCAACAAATCAAGACCAACTAGGCAACGTCAAAAAACCCCTTTTGACCGCAAAACCGACCACCAGCGACGTAGCACTGACCACCAGTATAAAAACGGCCGCATAAGACACTTCGTCGTCGTTCTGTTTCACTGACGTCTCTGAGGGCAGATACTTGACTTCTCTTCTCACATCCGGAAAGTATTTCTGGTCTATTCGTTTCACGAATTCGGTGAGATTGGGCCACATCGAGATGATCGAGGGTATGTCGTTCGACGGAAACGGTAGCTTGACTAGAGGTGCTATGTGTCCGTAGACCACGACGTCCAAACTTACCGGTTCTTCCCCGTAGAAGAAATTCGATTTTCCTAGACGGGTCGACAGGGTTGAAAGACACTGGGTGGCTATCTTGGTGATGTACTCCTTGATGACCTCGGGGTCGTTGTCGCACGGGAATAGGGTCTCCATCATTTGCAGGGCTTCGGTGGTTTTGCGTTTTGTGTAGGAATAATTAAATGGTAACGGAAGGGCCTTCATGAACCACCGCTGGACAAACTCCTCGCTGTTCCTCTGATCCACCCAGTACAGAAACTGCAACACCGGCTCCAATTTCGTTCTAACTAAATTCACCAGAGCCAGAGTCTCGCTGGCCTCCTTCGCACTGAGGTGTTGGTCGAGGTTCCCGTGTTGTTTCCTCAAGTGAGTGAAGATCGCGGGGAATGTCTCCGTCACGCTCGTACCCGACTTCCAACTGGGGGCTTTGTAAAACGCGCACGATTTCAGCGTGCTTTGCACCTTCACGTCCACGGGAATCTTCTTCACGGCGGCGTAGAGTATCGCCTGGATGCAGTCAACGTCGAGCGAAACTAACCCGTAGTCGCCTTCGATGACCGTCAAAGTTGGCTTCTCTTCCATTTTCGTCGGTTCGGGGCGCTCACGGGGTCACTGGACAGCACACATAACGAAGAATTTTAGGAGGATATTTTGAGGTTAAGCGGCGGATAATGACATTTGCCGTCATCGATTTGTGCGCAGTAGGGAGCGACTTTACCGACACGACCGGCGCACGATTTAATAATGGGAAACTGAATACGGAATACGGAGGATCGTTTTTTGCCCCTCTGCTAAATATTTAGATGATGCAAATTGGGGCCCACGTTAGTGGGATCATTATTTGACAGTTTTAATATCGAATATTATGTCACTTAATCGGAGAGGAATTTATAGCAATTTACGCCACAGTAAATTGGAGTAAATAAATTTTGAGACCCAATTATATTAATTAGGTAATAAAGCATTGATTAAATTAATTAATTATCATGTGTTTATAAAAAATATTTATTAGGGGTCAATTAGGTACCAACCTAAACTTTAATTCCCACGCTCCTCCCTCATTGGTCCGTCGGCGCGTCTCACGTTTGAGGTTGTGTCAGAAAAGCGGAAGAACATCCGGAAAAAAACGTCAATTTCGACCGGAATTGTGTTTTTGTGGCATTCTGTGGTGTGTTTGATGACTTTGTGATGAAAATTCTCGTCCTGCAGGGTGGTTTACCCGGGATTTTTGTCGCTATGATGCCCTCTTTAAGGTTAGTCAAATTTTCAAAAAATTTTCTCTTTGTGGGGCCCAATTTGGGGGTCCGGCACGGTAATAGTGATTTTGAGTCGTCAGATAGTGGTAGTGAGAGTGTAAAGTGTAGTTTTTGATAAACTTGAGAAAAATCACATGATGTCCTGTGACGTCATTATCGCCCTAATAACTTGATTTTTTTCAGAATTAAAAGATGACCGGACTGGGCGGGTTTTTTTGAAATCGAATAAATGTTAATAATAAATGATGATTACATAATTATAATAATAAATAATACTCCAAAAATATAATAATGAATAATAAAATGAATGATCTAATAATAAATTGAATGACATACAGAGTGATCATAAAGTTTCGCACAAAATTCATAATTTAGTTATGTACTGTTTTTTGCAAAAAACGCCCGATCAGGTCGATTTTTGTTTTTTAATTGCCATCTGTTGACATAAATATTTTGTTGATGACGTCATCTGTTTTTGAACTATGACACAATTTTTTTAAACGGCAAGCCCCAACTTTTTTTGGGTTTTAAATACACTTTTCAAGCTATTAAGTAAAAAATTGATGCTTTCCATAACTTTTTTTTTGATCAAAAATAAAAATTTTATTCCCTGAAGAAAATTGAAAAATTCTAATAAATTTGAAAACCAAACAACGAAAAATTAAAAACCATTTAATAAAATTTAACGCAAGTGCTCAAATTGCCACCCGCCAACTATTCGACACATTCCCAGACGTGTTTTAACGCGTTGAACACTTCGTTCAATCACTTCGGGACTAATCTGCGCCATTTCAAAACAGATTCATAGTGAAATTTTTATTTTTTCAAAAAAAAAAGTTATGCAATATGTATATCACTTTTTTTATTCTTGTTGAAAAGAGAATTGAAAATTACCAAACAAGCCAAAAAAAGTTGGGTCAAACAGAAGACGTTATCATCAAAATTTGTATGTCAAAAATGGCAATTTGAAATCCTATAAAATGGATTTCAACTTGGTACATATGTCAAAATATTTTTTTTCCCTTTTTTTAATTTTAAAATTTTCAAAAATTATATTATTATTAAGACATAGAAATGAATCAAGAGTTACGGTAACAGTTGAATGTAAGGAAAACGGGAAAGTGAAAAGAAGAAAAAGCGATAATTTTAGAGATTTTGAGGTTAGACATTTGATAACAAAAAGAAAAATTAAGAATTATTATGAGAATCTGTATATCGACTTGAAAAATAATGCTTGGTATTTTAACTTAATTTTCAGTTATGTCATTTTTGGTCGGAAAATTTAATAAACTTCAAATATCAAAGTGGTAATATATCAAAATATTCAGGACAGTGAATGCTTCCATTATTGGATTCATGCAATCGGGTGTGTATATACCAAGTTGGCTGTAGACAAAATTTCTTTGGAGAATCTTAACGTTCAAAGCCTCCTTGATCATTTATGAAGATTTTGTCTATTGTACGATTTTGATTCTATTTATTTGAATTAATGATCCAAACTTTTGCATGGAATCCTATAGTTATGATTTCCGAATTCAATATTTCTGGATTCAAAGTCTTAAAATATTTCACTTATTTTTTTTTAAATTTCTAATCTGGGATTTATATTCCGATATCGAAACCCGGAATTACGAATAAAGAAACTTAAAGAGTCGTTTATAAAAATTAATATTTTTTATTAAAATTAACAATGGGGTCGTCCCACAATTTTTAAAAACAGCTTTTCTAGAAACTAGACGAAAAAATATTATACCCCTATTTTTTTTTGTTTATTCGAAATCACGCGTTTACGAGGTAAAAAAAACCATATCTGTGACGTCAACACGGGACAAAATTCACCAGACAAAATTCAGGACTAATTAGAAACGCACGAACCAATGAGATTGCTCTCCCGAAATCGGTCCAGCTCAAGGGGGCCCCCATGTCCATGTGAAAAATAGTTTACCACCTATTCTCGTACAGTCACGGTCATGGAATTTTAGCCGTCACTTTAATGTCAATCAAAAGAAAATGGATGTAGTCCATGCTTCATTGTCATTATGATTGACTTTTTGAAATTGAAATATAAAAATTTGTCACTGTTAGTGTTTTCATGCGAGTGAGTCAGTGTCAAAATGGCAAGTCTTTGAAAGAGTAGAAAGTTAGGTTACGAATACCTAAGGGTCGCCTTACATCTTATGACAGTAAATGATAAGTGACGGCCAAAGTTCCGTGGCCGTAACTGTACTTACCAAATATACAAAAAAAATTCATAAAAATCGGTCGACCCGAAAAATCGGTCCAGCCCAAGGGCGCCCCCTGGGCCCCATGTCCATGTGAAAAATAGTTTTAAACCATCCCTGTATTATGACGAACAAAAAAAATATATATTCAAATCGGTAAAGCCGTTTTTGAGTTTTAGCGTGACATACGAACGGCGATTAATTTTTATATACAGGCTAGCGCAAAAGTATGGAAACACCTGAATATCTCAAAAACTGTTAGTCCCATCTAATCCAAATTTTGCAGGTGTATAGGGGTCTATAATATCTACTTTTTTCATAGTAGCACTGACATTTGTTTTCGAGATACAAAACCAACTTATATTTTTTTAAATAGCAACATAGGATGAAAATAACCTTTTTGGAAAAAGCATTTTTTTCTGAATTTAACGATGTGCTATAATAATTCTACTTTTTGGCATTTGTCTGCAAAAAATAATAATATTTTTTTTTATAAATTATTACTATTATTATTAAACTCACGGCTGCAAATATTATTATTTGTGCTGTGAGAAAATAATATGCCATCAAACCTAACAGAATTACTAAAAAATCTTTCTTTTACAGTAAATGTTCAAAATGTTGACCATTAATTTCTTGACAAAAATGAATTCTATTAACAAAACTTTGTAACACATTGCGTAACATGTTGGAAGTGATGCTAGCAATCTCTTCTCTTATTCGTTGCTTTAAATCTTCAAAATCAAGTGGTCTTCTGGCATAAACTTTACTTTTTACATGACCCCACAAAAAAAAAATCGAGAGGTGACAAATCAGGAGGCAGATCTGGCCGATCCACCTGCCAGGACACACCTCATCTAAGTGACGTCGGTGGCAATGGGTGATGGGGTGGCGCTCCATCTTGCTGGAACCAGGTTGCTACGGCAGGTACATTCCTTCTGTCATAATTTGGAAAAAGCTGTGTAAGACCAGGAACAATTTTAGATGAGGAGTTTTGTTAATAGAATTCATTTTTGCAAGAAATTAATGGTCAAATACTGTTACTACTAATACTTTATAAAAAAAAAAAATCTGCAGACAAAGACCAAAAAGTAGAATTATTATAGCACATCGTTAAATTCAGAAAAAAATGCTCTTTTCAAAAAGATTATTTTCACCCTATGTTGCTATATATAAAAAAAGTTGGTTTTGTATCTGCCAAATTTGGTTTAGATCGGACTACCAGTTTTTGAGATATCCAGGTGTTTCCATACTTTTGCGCTACCCTGTATGTAATTACATATATAGATAGATTATTTCGTTGTTCGGGTTTTTACAAGTTAGAATATGTAAGAGAGCGAAGCGAGCTGGTATTTATAAATAATGCGAATCTGTAAATTACATAATCAACCCAGTTGCATACAAGATTTTGTGTTTATGAATATTAGCTCGCTTCGCTCGCCCATTACAAATTTTTACTGTAAAAGACTAATTTTTAATTTTAATTGGAACTCAAAGTTGGCATTTGAAAATGAAAAAATATTGAATTAAGGTATCGAAATTAGCGAATTTTGAATTTAAAAATTTTGAATTAATAGACTCTTAAAAAAAAGTGATCGAAATGAGAACAGAAATAACACCAAACGGTGACAACAGTCTTGCTATAAATATGGAACGAAATGAAACATTACGAAAATCTTCAAAGTTCGATTTTAAACAAAACAAAAGTGACATAAAATCTTGTAAGAAACTCAGCTGTAATGGGAAATTATTGACTCGTCTTGTTTATGAATGGTAGAAAATTATTTCGTTCTTCAGTTTGTAAGGAGTTAGAATATAGAAGCGAGCGAAGCGAGCTGGTATTCATAAACAATGCGAATCAGTAAATTGCATAGTCAACTCAGTTGCATACAAGATTTTGTGTTTATGAATAAGTAGCTCGCTTCGCTCGCCCATATACATATTATAAAATTATTAGAAATTTTTACTGTAAAACAATTTATCCTTTTTAGTTTTAATTGGAACTCAAAGTTGGCATTCTAAATTGAAAAAATATTGAATTAATAGACTCTTAAAAAAAAGTGATCGAAATGAGAACAGAAATAACACCAAACGGTGACAACAGTCTTGCTATAAATATGGAACGAAATGAAACATTACGAAAATCTTCAAAGTTCGATTTTAAACAAAACAAAAGTGACATAAAATCTTGTATGAAACTCGGCTGTAATGGGAAATTATTGACTCGTCTTGTTTATGAATGGTAGAAAATTATTTCGTTCTTTAGTTTGTAAGGAGTTAGAATATTAAGGTATCAAAATTAGCGAATTTTGAATATAAAAATTTTGAATTCATAGAATTTAAAAAAAAGTGATCGAAATGAGAACAGAAATAACACCAAACTGTGACTACAGTGTTGTTAAATATGGAACAAAATGAAACATTACGAAAATCTTCCTTTAAACAAAACAAAATGGACATAAAATTTTGTATGAAACTCGGCTGTAATAGAAAATTATTGACTCGTCTTGTTTATGAATGGTAGAAAATTATTTCGTTCTTCAGTTTGTATAACGAGTTAGAATATAGGAGCGAGCGAAGCGAGCTGGTTTTCATAAACAATGCGAATCAGTAAATTACATAATCGACTCAGTTGCATACAAGATTTTGTGTTTATGAATAGTAGCTCGCTTCGCTCGCTCATATATTGTAAAATCATTACAAATTTTTATTGTAAAAGAATGGATCCTTTTTAATTTTGGAACTTAAAGTTAGGATTTGAAAATGTAAAAATATTATTTCCGAATTCAATATTTCAGAATCTTTTTTTTATATAATTATTATTGAACACAATTTTTGTTTCGCATTTTGTTACTGGAATCTGGATTTTGTCTTCTATGTTCGGGATTCAAAGTCTAAAAATATTTCACTTAGAATTCTATATTCTACTTAAAGAATTTTTGATTCTGGATTATCTCGATTTTAAAACAAGAGTCAAATCAAAAACAGATAATCTAATATATGGAATACCGCTTCTAATATTAAGAGCGAAGTTAAGAATGCATAGACCCTTTCCAGGTTTTAAAATTTCTAATCTGGGATTTATGTTCCGATATAGAAACCCGGAATTAAAAATAGAGAAACTTAAAGAGTCGTTTATAAAAATTAATATTTCTTTATTAAAATTAACAAAGGGGTCGTCCCACAATTTTCAAGAACAGCTTTTCTAAAAACTAGACGAAACAATATTATACCCCTATTTTTTTCTTTATTCGAAATCACGCGTTTACTAGGTAAGAAAAATCGAAACATTTGTCTTATTTGAAACGCGCGCCCTTCTGTGACGTCAACACGGGAAATAATTTACTAGACAAAAAGTTACTAGATGGACGGACTAATGAACGAATGAGAAGGCTCCCCAGAAATGACGTCAAAAGAGGCGGTAAATGTACAGCGTTTGAAAATGCTAGCCGAAATTGCGATTGTTGATACGCTCTGTTATCTCACAATAGTACATTATTATACGAGTTTAACAAGAGGCTTCATTGTGACATGAGTGGTTTTGGGGCACGACGAGCGCAGCGAGAAGTGCCCCAATAGAACGAATGTCACAATGCCTCGTTAAACGAGTGTAATATACTATTTTTTCTACTTTGGAGCTCTTCGTTTTATGAAAATGTTAAAATTCTGTTTTTTAAATAATCTAGGGATTTTTAGGATTATGTAGTTGGATTAGGAACGGTTGTGTTTCTGGTTATGTTTTTATCTGAAAAGTTGACACTTGGCTTGACTTCGAATGGAGTTGGTTAGAAATGCTCAATACCAACGTATTACGTATCAAATAAAAAAACCAAAAGCAGTTTCACAAAAAGTTTCTTTGTGACACTACTTTTAGTTTCACAATAGTATATTGTGCAACTAGTGCGGCAAGTTGTCGATTGCCGACGAAAGCGAAGTTGAGCGCACGAACGAAGTGAGTGCGCTCATTCGCTTGAAGGGGCAATCGACAACGCCGCACGAGTTGGACATACTATTTTTTATTGCGAATGCGGAATAAATCCCAATATAAAATTGGACTCCAGGGGCAAATTCAGTTTTCAGTAGTTTGTTTATCTGAATTTGCGTGTGCAAAGAATAATTTGCGTGCGACAAGTAAACTTTGCGCACCTAAATTAATAAATGGGCAAACCGTTACTTTGCAACCGTAACCGAGGTTGCAAAGATACTGTTTGTCTACATGAGCAATAAAAAAACTCAATTATTACACCAAAGTAGAAAAAACAACTTTATTAAACAACAGAACATTTTAAGGCTTCATATTATATAATAGAGGGGGACGACCCCATTGTGACAATATAGTGACGAAAGCTACTGAATTCCATGAGTTGAGTCTAAGGTAACTATGTAATTAAATGTTTTTTTTTTTGTTTCAGGTAAGTTCTCAACCCGGTCTGTGTGGACAAATTTCATTGTCAAGTAAAAAAGGTATTTGAAACTTTAATCTAAAATTGAAAACTTAATTTCCATAAAATTGTTCTTGAAAGTTTTTTAATTGTTGTGGTGTGTTTAAGAAGAAGCTTTATTAAGAAGAAATTTTAAATAATGAAATACTTTGTCGTCTCATCCTGAAATCAATTCTCAATTCGTAATTATTGCTGCAAAAAGCTTTGGTTTTTGCTATACCTGCCAGTGGCGGCTCGTTCATTAGGTCATTTGGCCAAGAGTTTTTGTTTTGTGGAATATAATAATATAATTATTGCAATTAAATCATGATCAGTTTAGCTCTGTGGTTGTCGCGAAGAATTTTATACACGGCGGAGATTGTCGAGTTCGCCCGGGTCAGACCTATCTCATGCCCTCTCAAAGCTATTGCATTTCTACATTGTACTAAACAAGGAAACAAGACGCCCCATCTCCGCTCTTACGGTCAACAGCCCAACACTGTCTGATTGCAGAATCGAATCGAGTCATGCGCTTTATCGTAAGCGAGATAATGCATACTTGAGATAAAGATAGAAACTCGGACGTCCAACTAACAGATTGTTATTATTTTTCTTTAGGTCAGTCAGCTGACTAGCTACTAGTATTGTTGTTTAGTCTGTTTCTAACAGATTTTAACGAAAAGGTAACAAAAAATCGATACATTTTAAATAAAATAACTGTTAAATTTATGTTTTTAACGCATTATTTTTTCACGTATCCTTATAAACCTAGAGCTAAAATTCGAAATGACCCTCTTGCAAAATGAACCACGAGCCGCCACTGATGCGTACCTACCTATACTCGGATGGGCTAGAACGGGGGAAGACAGGTAAATCGATATTTAAATTTTATGTTTACGCTGTACCTATACTATTGTTAGATTTGTGAATTTCGGATTTAGATTCTGAGAACCTGCAAATTTACCTGGCATCGGGTACCTTTCGTACTTTCTAAATGTGCATCTATCGACCCTGTCGAGGCCCGATTGGTTCATAAAAAGAACCATTATGTTGCGGAAGTAATTAATCTGGCGATAAGAGCGAGCTAAATATTATATGCAGGAACGAAAATAAACGCGAGAAAATTTACTTTTTAAAAATTCTTCAACGACATAATTTATTCGCCTCCCGAAAAACCCACTTTGCAGGTGTGAATTGCGGCGCAATACAATTATCTGTTAGAGCAAGGCACTTGACACGCGTCAGATCTTTATACACCAAGAGCAGAAAGCTTAGACACACGTCGGTCCGCGTTAATGAACAGGCTTTGTACTTGACACTAGTAATTAATGTCGTAACTTGATGCGAATATCCCAACTTCAAGAATGTACGAGCGTGCCTCTTGGTGTGACCTCAATTGCACTCTCCCTCGAGAAAATAATAATTTCAGTTTGTGAAACGTCCGAACTGGAATCGCGAGGAAGAATTTTCCGTGCATGGCCAAATTTGACTAATTTTGTTTTCGATCTCCGGAGTATCAATACCTTGAACATCGATGCTCACTTTATGGCCAGCCTGTACATCGCCATTCGAAACACATTAAGACGCCGCCTCCCGAAATTCAAACTCGGGGGGATGACAATTTAATAAAACCGTCTCCATTATCGGGGCGGGCGCAGCAAAGTGAGAAGATAACGTGTAAGATAAATAACACAAAATATAAAAGGAATGTAATACAAGAATTTTCTCATTAACTTTACATGTATAGCTGTCAGGGATTATAAATGGATATCAAACATGATCTGACTGCTGCTAGCGCAGTCATAATTTAAAATTAAAGGAATCGCGGCTGGAAGCTTATCTTAGACAGGTGGTGTTGTCGAATATTCGGTCGCACACACCCACTCGAGCAATGATAACCAAAGTTAATGTCGTCGACGAGCGGAAACACGTTTTCTCCATTAAAGAGACTCCGAGATGATGATATCCGCTTAATTCAATCAGTACACACATGAGCGAGATCTGACGTTTCTTGCAGTTTTCGAAGGAGCCAGCCGGATCGTTCCGAAGAAATTTATTGTAATTGGCCAGGTTTTAGGGACAATATAACCGAGATGCCGATCTCGCGTCCGATTTGAATTGTAAAATATTTTGTTTAAATATGCAAATCAACTCACTCGAAATCTCGTACTATTAATAATATCTCGAGGTTTTTCGGCTTGAATTATGACCGGACGATGAATCGGACAATCTTATCGGTTTAATTGAATAGCAGTGTACAATTAGAGGAACTATTAATTTTATTCATATCGCGAGTGGAGCGTTGGCTCTCGCGATAAAAATTTTTACATGGGAGCTACTTGGGCGGGATGGCCGTAATCGCGCTTTCTGGCTGTTCAACCTTCGGAGGAGAGCAAAAAAGCATCCGAGAACAACACTCTCGCAGCGATTCGACGGAGCGAAATTGTTCGTTTATATTATTATTGCCGAAAATAACAGCCGGAATGAAGTCGACGCCGATCTTTTTCGAGCGGATGCAACATGAGTGCCGGAGCATCAAATCCTAATGCAGCTGCAACAACTTACTGCAGTTGCGGTTGCAGTTCAGCGTTATAGTGCAAGCGAAGACTCTAATCAAAGAAGTTTTGCATTGATCGGGATTATTGGTAGAGTTGCCACATCGACGTTCTGCTCTCACCAATCTGCAGTTATGCCGGTGGGCGTTTATGGCATGAAAATGAAAATAAACTTGTAAATGGTTGTTTATGGTCGTTATTCGCAAAGTTCAGTAACTTTTAGACTAGCCGCCACCTGTTTGTCAAGATGTAAAGGTCGAGGTTAATTTTAAAAATCTGTAAAAAATTCTGGGACCTTTCTTTTTTTAAACTGATAGACAGACTTAATTTTAGCCATGATAGTTAATGGAATACATTTTTTTTTTGTAGTAGTTATTTGAGTCAATCATCATCTCTGGACACAATAATACTCACAATCAATCACAACTTTGTACATATAGCAGAATAACGATTCAGAGTGGTGGCAGAGGTTAAAAAAAGGATCTCGAGAAGAAATGCAAGAAGTGATTAATAATAGTTCAAAATAAGTGCCTAAAGTTACAGGCGATAAGATCTATTGAGGCGAATTGGAAATTCACATCAGTTTCAGTCGAAATCGTTTATTATTATCTAATGCCTGTCATTTCCAGCTAGCCTAATCGCTTCGAGAAATCAAATGAACGACACCCAGGAAGTCATTAATTAGGAAAAAATACTATGATTATTAGATAATTTCAGACATTGGAGCCACCCACTTCTGATGTTAATTTTTCCACGTCTGCAAATAATAAATTTATTTCCGTAAAAATCTGTTGACATTGGGTATATTTATCTGCATTGACATAGTAAATAAGATAAGTAAAACACATTTTTAAGTTAAACAGTTTTATATTGTAAAGAAACATAATAATGATACAGATAATGTGCTAAAAGCTAAAAAATAATTACGTAGTTACCAGGTACCAGTCATCACACCACTCTCCTCATCAATCTAGAGTATTGATCAGACCAAAATAAAATCGTGGGGCGAGTCTAATTTTTATTATAATGCCATTATAAGTATGCTTTGGATGCATCTTCTCAATGGACAACTTATGCAAAATGTGTGTAAAAGTAAATCATCGTGCGACATCGCAGAAAGATCATGTACATTATTTACTCAGGTTACGATACACCCCCCAATTTTATTTTAGTCTGATCAGTACTCTAGATTGATGAGGAGAGTGGTGTGATAACTGGTACCTGGTACCTACCTAATTATTTTTTAGCTTTTAGTACATTATCTTCATCATTAATATGTTTCTTTACAATATAAAACTGTTTAACTTAAAAATGTTTTTTAAGTACTTATTTTATTTTTCAGTTTTTTTTTTGTTTTTAAAGTGTACTGTGTTCCACTTGCTAAGCCCTTTCATTTGATACCCATATTGAGAGGATTGAAAACTAAAAAATATGTAATCCGCCATTTTGTAGCGACGGCCATCTTGGTTTTTTTTTATGATGTACTGTATTCTACTAGTTAAGTCCTTTCATTTGATACCCATATTGAGGGGATTGAAAAAAAAATGTAATCCGCCATTTTGTATTGGGTTTTGAATTTTTTTATGGTGTACTGTATTCTAGTAGTTAAGCCCTTTCATTTAATACTCATATTGAAGGGATTGAAAAAAAATGTAATCCACAATTTTGTGGCATCGGCCATCTAGGATTTTGAAATTTTTCATAGTGTACTGTATTCCACTAGTTAAGCTCTTTCATTTGATACCCATATTCCAGGGATTGAAAAAATATATATGTAATTCTTCATTTTGTAGTGGCGGCCATCTTGCATTTTGAATTTTTTTTTCATACTGTACTGTATTCTACTAGTTAAGCCCTCTCATTTGATACCCATATTGAGGGAATTGAAAAAGCATATGTAATCCGCCATTATGAGGCGGCGGCCATGTTGAATTTACAATGATACTGAATATTTATAATTATATTGTCATCAAAACTAAAGGCGTGCACCAAATTTCAGGTGAATCGGTCAACAAGGGGGTAAAATTTCAATTACTAGATTTGAACGACGCAAGGCAAGCTAAATAAAATTGTTTAAAAATGATTAGTTTAGAAAGGGGTGGTCTCTAAAAAAGAACTGAAAGAAGAAGTCTGACGAAGGATGAATGAAGACGAAAACAGTTAAGCAGTTAGCACACAAGTATGTAATTGCGATTTCAATATAATATGTACTTTCCATCTCTTATTTGTAACTTGAAAAGAGGGAATTGCATAATTAGGAAATGGGGAACCGTGTAATTCGGAACTGGGGAACTGCGGGACTAGAAAAAGGAAATTTTTGGAACTGAGGAACTTAGAAACAGAGGAAATTAGGAACTTGGGGATTAGGGAACTTCAAATTGGGGAATTGAATAACCTGAAACTGAGCAACTTAGTATTTGGGAACTGAACTGGGGAATCGGGATCCCAAAAAGAACTTCGAAGTATAGAAATAAGAATTGGAGAACTATAAAGTTGGAATACTTTTTTATCAAGTGGGGAACAAGGAACTGAAAGGTAGGACTGGAATTGGAAAAAGAGGAGCTCGAAAATGGGGAACTGGAATTGAGAAAATTGGACTGAGGACGTACAAACTCAGGATCTGAGGAACGAGAAACTAGGAACTGTGGAATTGGAGAACAAAGAACCGCTAGAATAGTATTTTGGTAATTCGGAAATGGGGGAATCTCGGAACTGAGATCTGAAATTTCGAATTGAGAAACAGGGGCGCTAACAAGCTGTGAAGTGAAAACTAGGTACTGGGGAACTGAAAAGTGGGAATCGTGAGAACCGACGATATTGGGAACTGGATAACTGAGGAGTTTGAACTGAGAAACAATAATTTGGGGAACTTCTGAGGAGAAACTCAGGGAACTAGAAACTGTATATATTGAGAACTAGGAACTGCGAACTGGAAATGTTGGAACTGTGGAAATAAGAACTGGAGAAACAGGGAATCTAGAAACCGGCGCAAATGAGAAGTCTCACAAACTTAAACAATCGGACAAATTTGAGAATTGATATACTTGATGAATTGAGGGACCTTGCAAAAATGCGAATTTGAGAAGTGGACGAATTAGCGAACTAGAGGAGCCTGCGAATTTGACGAAGTTGAGAAAAGATGCAGAAGCTGAGAAGCTTAGAAACTGGAAGTTAAGAACAGAGAAACTGAGAAAATGGAAAACAATTTGGGAAATTAGAAATTAGGAAACTAGGAGTTACAAATTCAGAAATTGGGAAACAATCCAGGAGCCGAAAATGGGAAACGGTGGCACTGGGAACTGAAGAATTAGAAACTGTTGACTAGTAAATGATTAAATTGGAACAATTACGGATTAGGAACTCGAAATCTCAGAAATTGGGGACTGGGGAAGAATTATGAACTTAGGAACCAAGAATTGGGGAACTAGAAAATTGGGAGCTGAAACATAGAAGACTGAAATATTGAAAAACTAGGAACTCGGAAACTAGGAATTGGGAAATTGGAATTGAGAAAATAGAAACTGACGTACAAACAGATCTGAAATCTGGAATTGGGAAACGGAAAATTGTATAACAACAGGGGCACTAACACACTCTGAAGTGAGAACTAGGAACTGGGGAACTGAAAACTGGGAATCTTGAGAACTGACGATATTGGGAACTGGGAAACTATAATTTGGGGAACTTTAAACTCAGGAGAAAGTAAGAAAACTAGAAACTACATAATTATATAGAAATTGGAAACCTAGGAATCTAGAATTCTGGATTTAATGAACTAGTGGGAATTGGAAATTGGAACCCAAAAACTGGGAAAACAAGAAACCGAAACCGAAACCGCGAAACCTTCCACGCACCTACAGAAATAAACACGTCGTACTGTAGCCATTTCTTGCAGGGGTGGAACCGCAAAAAATGAAACTGAACAAAAATGAAATGAGAAACTGGGGACTATAAATTAAAAAACTAGGAATTGGGGAACTAGAAACTGAGATCGAGGAACTAGGAACTAGAAATTGGGGGAGAAAACGGGAAACAATCTGGGAAACTACAGATATTTGAAACTAGGCACTGAGAAGCTAGGAGTTGGAAATTCAGAAATTGAGAAGCAAGGAACCGGAAACCGGGAAACTGTAGAATTGCGAAATTTGGAACTGAGAACTGAATAACTAGAAATTCTAAATTGGAACAATTACGGATTACAAACTCGAAATCGCGGGAATTGGGGACTTGGGAAAAGCGGATATTGAGAAGCAGAAGGAACTAAAAACTGGGCAAATTGGAATTGGAAAACTAGAAAATATATGAATTGAGAAACTATGAACTCAATGAGGATTGAAAAAACTGGCGACTGAGACACTGAGGAACTGGAAATTTGGAATTGGGAAAATGAAAAACAAGCGGCTTGGGAACTAGGAATTGAGAACCGAGGAACTTGGAAATAAGAAACTGAATAAATACAAACTGGGGAAACAGGAATTGAGAAACAAAAACTAACTAACTATAAAGTAATAGACTGGAATTTAGAAACTGGAGCAATTGGGGAGTTTAGGAACGTAACCAACCTGACGAATTTGAGAAACCTGAGGAATCGAGATACATGAACCTGAAAGCTGATGGAACCTGAAAACGTGAAGATCTGACCAAGCCAAAACCGAAGTATGTATTCTATGTCGAAGAAAACTGGTACACTACACTTTCGACAGAATAACCAATAGGATCGTCCGTTAATTGGACCCGTTGAAACCAGGCATTCCCACGTAAATAAAACCCAACGGTCCGTAAAAACTCTCGTCAAAAGTGCATTTTCACGTTGGAGTTGCAATCAATATCGCGGAAAATTATCCCCGGCTACAGAGAGTATTTTCTCGCTACCTGACACCGTCAAATATGTCGGCGTCCTTAATAATAAGCTCGAAAGCTCGTCTAGACGCTAGATAATAGCCGAAAAATGATGACTTTCCTTCCGAGCCGCGTGTATTCATCGCCACTGCTTTCAAGAGGGTTTAGACTGCCACAGCGGCTCTAAATCACGATCTATTGATCTCGGAATAAAATAATTGCACGAGTTGATCGCGTTTCCGCTTTATTAGTCCGATCAAATGGAGACAGTGAAGTTGTACGTTTAAAGTATTTACTACCTTTGCCGCTGCACGCTTTAAACTGTAATGAATTTTTGATCAGAAGTATGAAGCTTTGGTGTGGATATTTTTCCAGACGCGAGCTCGATCGTTTACCGGCGCATTTCATATTTATTTATATTCAACGTCGAGGGTCGGAATTGCGCTGAATGAGACTTGATGAACGCGACGTTTCGACATCTTCAGGTTGCAGGTTAAGTTGTCGGATGGGATAACAGGACGGGAGGTCAACGCTCCGGAGGGTGCACGACAGTGCGCCCTTTAATCGTGTTAGGCCCCTAATATTTCTGATTTGTTCTTAATCTGATTTCACTGTATTTTTCTTATCTTGCACTCCCCGTCTGACAAATTAATCCGGAGCGAGTGATTCCTTATCTTGTCGCACGATTCTTTTATTGGAAAATAGAGAAATCGCATCAGCGATTTCGAGAGGTGAGTCGGATCGATCCGAAAGCCAACAGATTGAAAGGCAACTTGTTTTAAAGTGCTCCACTGTTTTGCTAGAGTTAACGTAAATTCGTGTTATAAATAATACTCGAATATAAGAAGCGCCCGAGCTGAAAGGATCGAACTATGTCTCTTAGAAGTTTTTACCTTCCAGTAAACATTTATTGGAAATAAATCTCTTCTACTGCGCGAAACCGTTATCAAAATTCTTCTGCACACACGAATTGTTTTCGGAGCTATTTCGCTCTAGCGGGCCCCAAAATGGGTCGGGAGATCGATGTCTCTGATGGATGGAATACAGTCAGATAGTTTGTGCAAACAAGACGTTAACGACGTCGGAATATTATACTAAAAGGGAGGTATTGGGTTTGCCGGACATGGCTGTGTTTTTGTTTACAAAATGTCCTCCAGCTAATAGATGCTAACATTCAGAATATTAATCTCATCTAAGGTGCACTCATTCATTCCTGTCCGATGACATAAGTGTTGATAGAGGCCACCAAGTGGAATCAGCTTCTGTGATTTACGCCCAAACCCATCCGTTCTTGTCATAATTTCCTGCAAACGAGTTCTCTGAAGAACATCGGCATATCCAATAACGCGTGGTCACTCCTAAAGGTTAGCTGTAAAGTTCAAAAATTTCATTAAGCTGCCATCTCGGGGTCGCCGAGCTCCTCGAAATGTCATGTTTTGGGTACTGCGCAAAGGTTACGATGTTAATTCGCTTTGGCCATTTGGCGTGACTAACAAAGAGCAATCTTTCGGAGGAACGAAAGAAGGGGTTCGAATTAAAAATCGGTCTGCAATGCAGGTCTGTATCGTCCCGGATTACGGCCGGATTATTATCGGGTTTAGTCCGGCATTTCGCGAGTTATTCGACCGCCGTTTCGGCTACTACATGTTTACTGAGAATATTAAATTTTATTGTTAATTTGTATGCTGTATATGAGCAGGGTCGTAAGTTATACGGAGCTGTAATCTTGGGCTGTAACTTTAATCGCATTACTGTTTTATGGCGTTAATAAATTTTATGCAATTACATAATATTGCACATTGTCGAATTTCTGCCCGATCTGACTAAGCGGGGCCATCTGGGCTCCGTTCGGGAGTGAGTTTGACAGTTATATGACTCGGATTAATTACTCACTTATTACTACTTAGTAGCACTGTGATGTCAGTATCAAAAACTGAGACACCGTCATCTGAAATTAATTACCCCGATCGCGCTCCCAACAAAAACACCCTGTAGATCGTGCCGCAAACTCCTCATTATTCTCCAGAAGGCGAATTAGGTGTTGGCAGTCCGAGCGGAGCGATAACAAGATTTCTTACACATCTCTCAGTCCGTTAGTTTGAAAAGTGAGTTACCGGACTATTTCCCTGAACAGGGGATTGTCAGATTACGGATAAAGCCAATAGTTTTCAGATATCCGAATCTTCCAAATCCTGGACTTTTACTTGTCAATGCCTCGAGGATCGAAGGCCGTTATATCCAGGCTAAAGCAACACATCCTGCTAGTGGCTACTATTCCACGCAACAAGTCACTTTTTTAAACACTGTGGTGCACTTAATTAATTTGGATGCATTCATTATTCATCGACAGTGAGAAACAACAAAAAACCACAAAATGGGAATGTTATGGGAATTCGGACAAAGCCGGTGTGAAAATGTTAAATTAAGGAAAATGCAATACGTTCAGGATTGGACTCGGTTTCGTTACTCTGAAAACTACAGAAAAATATTATCTTTTAAAAATGTATTCAAAAACAGAGAATTTACTTTATACTTTATTATGTATTCTCAGATTCTTTTATAACATTTTACGACTCTTCAGAAAACATTTGGACACTATCGAATCACTTCAGGATTCTTACTCACAAGGATTTTACAGAATTCGTCAGTATTATTTAAAATATTCTCTTCCAGCTTTTTTGGATACTTTCTTCGATTAAAAATATATTCTGTTTATAGTTTTATAGTCTGTTTGCCTTCAAAGAGTTTGTGTAATTTGCATTGTACAAAATCAAATATTAAGGTGAAATATAAAGTATAAAATGTAATCATGGGTTGTAGATATTGAAATGTGAAAAATAAAAAAAAAAGACAGTTCATAAGCCCGAGACCAAAGGAAGAAACGAAATAGTTACTCCCAAAACTCCTAAAAACCTAAACCTGAGAATAACGGAAGAAGCGAAATAGTTAAAGATAATCCCTAAACCCGATAACGCCAGAAGAAACGAAATAATAGTCCCTAAACCCGAGAACAGTGGTAGGAACAAAATAGTTAAAGACAGTCCCCAAACTCGAGAACAACGGAAGAAACGAAGCAGTCAATCCCTCAGGCCGAGACCAAAAGAAGAAACGAAATAGTTAGTCCCTAACCTTGAGAACAACGGAACAAAAACCATAATTAAAGACAGTCCCTAAATACAAGATAAATGAAGGAAACGAAATAGTTAAAGACAGTACCTAAATTCGAAGATAACGGAGGCAAAGAAATAGTTAAAGACAATCTCAAAACCTCAACACCATGGGCGCTACGGAAGGGGGAAGACAGTTCCTAAACTGGAGAACAACGGAGGAAAAAAATAGTTAAAGACAGTGTCAAAACGTGAACACCATGTAGGCTTTAAAGTTGCGAAAAGCGAAATAGTTAAAGCCGATCTCTAAACCCGAGAATAAGGGAAGAAACGAAATGGTTTCAGACAGTCCCTAAACAGAAGAACAACGTATTAAACGAAACAGTTATAAACAGTCCCTAAAGCTGAGAACAATGATAGGAACGAAATAGTTAAAGACAGTCCCTACACACGAGATGAGCGAAAGTGACGAGATAGTTAATGACAGTCAATAAACACAAGAACAACGAGGGAAAAGAAATAATTAAGAACTGTTCCTAAATCCGAGAACAATGGTAGGAACAAAATAGTTAAAGACAGTCCCCAAACTCGAGAACAACGAAGGAATCAAAATAGTCAGTCCATCAGCTCGATAACAAAAGAAGAAACGAAATAGTTAGTCTGTAACCTCGAGAACAGCGAAACAAAAACAATATTTGAAGGCAGTCAATAAATACAAAATAAATGATGGAAACGAAGTAGTTATAAACAGTCCCTAAAACTGAGAACAATGGTAGGAATTAAATAGTAAAGGACAGTCCCTAAACTCGAGAACAATGGTAGGAACGAAATAGTTAAAAACAGTCCCCAAAAGTTGAGATCAACGGAGGAAACGAAATAGTTAAAGACAGTCCCTAAATGCGAGATCAGCGGAAGTGACGAGATAGTTAATGACAGTCAATAAACACACGAACAACGAGGGAAAAGAAATAGTTAAGAACTGTCTTTAAATCCGAGAACAATGGTAGGAACAAAATAGTTAAAGACAGTCCCCAAACTCGAGAACAACGAAGGAAACAAAATACTCAGTCCATCAGCTCCATAAAAAAAGAAGAAACGAAATAGTTAGTCTGTAACCTCGAGAACAACGAAACAAAAACAATATTTGAAGACAGTCAATAAATACAAAATAAATGATGGAAACGAAGTAGTTATAAACAGTCCCTAAAACTGAGGACAATGGTAGGAATTAAGTAGTTAAGGACAGTCCCTAAACTCGAGAACAATGGTAGGAACGAAATAGTTAAAAACAGTCCCCAAAAGTTGAGATCAACGGAGGAAACGAAATAGTTAAAGGCAGTCCCTAAACGCGAGATCAGCGAAAGTGACGAGATAGTTAATGACAGTCAATAAACACACGAACAACGAGGGAAAAGAAATAGTTAAGGACTGTCTCTAAATCCGAGAACAATGGTAGGAACAAAATAGTTAAAGACAGTCCCCAAACTCGAGAACAACGAAGGAAACAAAATAGTCAGTCCATCAGCTCGATAACAAAGGAAGAAACGAAATAGTTAGTCTGTAATCTCGAGAACAACGAAACAAAAACAATATTTGAAGACAGTCAATAAATACAAAATAAATGATGGAAACGAAGTAGTTATAAACAGTCCCTAAAACTGAGGACAATGGTAGGAATTAAGTAGTTAAGGACAGTCCCTAAACTCGAGAACAATGGTAGGAACGAAATAGTTAAAAACAGTCCCCAAAAGTTGAGATCAACGGAGGAAACGAAATAGTTAAAGGCAGTCCCTAAACGCGAGATCAGCGAAAGTGACGAGATAGTTAATGACAGTCAATAAACACACGAACAACGAGGGAAAAGAAATAGTTAAGGACTGTCTCTAAATCCGAGAACAATGGTAGGAACAAAATAGTTAAAGACAGTCCCCAAACTCGAGAACAACGAAGGAAACAAAATAGTCAGTCCATCAGCTCGATAACAAAAGAAGAAACGAAATAGTTAGTCTGTAACCTCGAGAACAACGAAAGAAAAACAATATTTGAAGACAGTCAATAAATACAAAATAAATGATGGAAACGAAGTAGTTATAAACAGTCCCTAAAACTGAGGACAATGGTAGGAATTAAGTAGTTAAGGACAGTCCCTAAACTCGAGAACAATGGTAGGAACGAAATAGTTAAAAACAGTCCCCAAAAGTTGAGATCAACGGAGGAAACGAAATAGTTAAAGACAGTCCCTAAACGCGAGATCCGCGAAAGTGACGAGATAGTTAATGACAGTCAATAAACACACAAACAACGAGGGAAAAGAAATAGTTAAGAACTGTCCCTAAATCCGAGAACAATGGTAGGAACAAAATAGTTAAAGACAGTCCCCAAACTCGAGAACAACGAAGGAAACAAAATAGTCAGTCCATCAGCTCGATAACAAAGGAAGAAACGAAATAGTTAGTCTGTAACCTACCTCTACAACAACGGAACAAAAACAATATTTAAAGACAGTCAATAAATACAAAATAAATTATGGAAACGAAATAGTTAAAGACAGTACCAAAGCTCGAGGATAACGGAGGCAAAGAAATAGTTTAAGACAATCTCAAAACCTGAACACCATGTGCTCTACGGTATGGAGAAAGACAGTTCCTAAACTGGAGAACAATGGAGGAAAAGAAAGAGTTAAAGACAGTGTCAAAACGTGAACGCCATGTAGGCTCTAAAATTGCGAAAAGCGAAATAGTTAAAGCCGATCTCTAAACCCGAGAATAAGGAATTAATTGAAATGGTTTCAGACAGCTCCTAAACACAAAAACAATGCAGGAAACGAAATAGTTATAAACAGTCCCTAAAACTGAGAACAATGGTAGGAATTAAATTATTAAGGACAGTCCCTAAACTCGAGAACAACGAAGGAAACAAAATAGTCAGTCCATCAGCTCGATAACAAAAGAAGAAACGAAATAGTTAGTCTGTAACCTCGAGAACAACGAAACAAAAACAATATTTGAAGACAGTCAATAAATACAAAATAAATGATGGAAACGAAGTAGTTATAAACAGTCCCTAAAACTGAGGACAATGGTAGGAATTAAGTAGTTAAGGACAGTCCCTAAACTCGAGAACAATGGTAGGAACGAAATAGTTAAAAACAGTCCCCAAAAGTTGAGAACAACGGAGGAAACGAAATAGTTAAAGACAGTCCCTAAACGCGAGATCAGCGAAAGTGACGAGATAGTTAATGACAGTCAATAAAGACAAGAACAACGAGGGAAAAGAAATAGTTAAGATCTGTCCCTAAATCCGAGAACAATGGGAGGAACAAAATAGTTAAAGACAGCCCCCAAACTCGAGAACAACGGAAGAAACGAAGCAGTCAATCCCTCAGTCCGAGACCAAAAGAAGAAACGAAATAGTTAGTCCCTAACCTCGAGAAAAACGAAAAAAAAACATAATTAAAGACAGTTCCTAAATACAAGATAAATGAAGGAAACGAAATAGTTAAAGACAGTACCTAAATTCGAAGATAACGGAGGCAAGGAAATAGTTAAAGACAATCTCAAAACCTCAACACCATGGGCGCTACGGAATGGGGAAAGACAGTTCCTAAACTGGAGAACAATGGAGGGACAAAAATAGTTAAAGACAATCTCTCAAAACCTGAACACCATGTAGGTTCTAAAATTGCGAAAAGCGAAATAGTTAAAGCCGATCTTTAAACCCGAGAATAAGGAATGAAATGAAATGGTTTCAGACAGTCCCTAAACACAACAACAATGTAGGAAACGAAATAGTTATAAACAGTCCCTAAACCCGAGAACAATGGTCGGAACGAAATAGTTAAAAACAGTCCCCAAAAGTCGAGAACAACGGAGGAAACGAAATAGTTAAAGACAGTCCCTAAACTCGAGAACAGCGAAAGTGACGAGATAGTTAATGACAGTCAATAAACACAAGAACAACGAGGGAAAAGAAATAGTTAAGGACTGTCTCTAAATCCGAGAACAATGGTAGGAACAAAATAGTTAAAGACAGTCCCCAAACTCGAGAACAACGAAGGAAACAAAATAGTCAGTCCATCAGCTCGATAACAAAGGAAGAAACGAAATAGTTAGTCTGTAACCTCGAGAACAACGAAACAAAAACAATATTTGAAGACACTCAATAAATACAAAATAAATGATGGAAACGAAGTAGTTATAAACAGTCCCTAAAACTGAGGACAATGGTAGGAATTAAATAGTTAAGGACAGTCCCTAAGTTCGAGAACAATCGTAGGAACGAAATAGTTAAAAACAGTCCCCAAAAGTCGATAACAACGGAGGAAACGAAATAGTTAAAGACAGTCCCTAAACGCGAGATCAGCGAAAGTGACGAGATAGTTAATGACAGTCAATAAAGACAAGAACAACGAGGGAAAAGAAATAGTTAAGATCTGTCCCTAAATCCGAGAACAATGGGAGGAACAAAATAGTTAAAGATAGTCCCCAAACTCGAGAACAACGGAAGAAACGAAGCAATCAATCCCTCAGTCCGAGACCAAAAGAAGAAACGAAATAGTTAGTCCCTAACCTCGAGAAAAACGGAAAAAAAAACATAATTAAAGACAGTTCCTAAATACAAGATAAATGAAGGAAACGAAATAGTTAAAGACAGTACCTAAATTCGAAGATAACGGAGGCAAAGAAATAGTTAAAGACAATCTCAAAACCTCAACACCATGGGCGCTACGGAATGGGGAAAGACAGTTCCTAAACTGGAGAACAATGGAGGGACAAAAATAGTTAAAGACAATCTCTCAAAACCTGAACACCATGTAGGTTCTAAAATTGCGAAAAGCGAAATAGTTAAAGCCGATCTTTAAACCCGAGAATAAGGAATGAAATGAAATGGTTTCAGACAGTCCCTAAACAGAAGAACAATGTAGGAAACGAAATAGTTATAAACAGTCCCTAAACCCGAGAACAATGGTCGGAACGAAATAGTTAAAAACAGTCCCCAAAAGTCGAGAACAACGGAGGAAACGAAATAGTTAAAGACAGTCCCTAAACGCGAGAACAGCGAAAGTGACGAGATAGTTAATGACAGTCAATAAACACAAGAACAACGAGGGAAAAGAAATAGTTAAGAACTGTCCCTAAATCGGAGAACAATGGTAGGAACAAAATAGTTAAAGACAGTCCCCAAACTCGAGAACAACGGAGGAAACGAAGCAGTCAATCCCTCAGCCCGAAACCAAAAGAAGAAACGAAATAGTTAGTCCCTAACCTCGAGAACAACGGAACAAAAACCATAATTAAAGACAGTCCCTAAATACAAGATAAACGAAGGAAACGAAATAGTTAAAGACAGTACCTAAATTCGAGGATAACGGGGGCAAAGAAATAGTTAAAGACAATCTCAAAACCTCAACACCATGGGCGCTACGGAATGGGGAAAGGCAGTTCCTAAACTGGAGAACACCGTATTAAAAGAAAAAGTCAAGTGTCAAAACGTGAACACAAACCGAAATAGTTAGAGACGGTCTTTAAACCCGAGAATAGGGGAAGAAACGAAATAGTGTCAGACAGTCCCTAAACACAAGAACAACGTCGGAAACGAAATAGTTAAAAACAGTCCCTAAACCCGAGAACAATGGTAGGGACGAAATAGTTAAAATGAGTCCCCAAAATTCGAGAACAACGGAGGAAACGAAATAGTTAAAGACAGTCCTTAAGCTCGGGAACAACGGTGGAAACGAAATAGCTAAAAACAGTCCTAAATCCGAGGACAACGGAAGAAACGAAATAGTTAAAGACTGTACTTAAGCTCGAGGAGAACGGAGGAAACGAAATAGTTAAAGACAGTTCTTAAATCCGAGAACAATGGCAGGAACGAAATAGTTAAAAACAGTCTCCAAAAGTCAAGAACAACGGAGGAAACGAAATAGTTATAGACAGTTCCTAAACCCGGGAACAATGGTAGGAACGAAATAATTAAAGACAGTCCATAAACCCAATAACAACGGAAGAAACGAAATAAGTAAAGACGGTCCCTAAGCCTGAGACCAAAGGAAGAAACGAAATAGTTAGTCCCAAAACTCAAGAACAACGAAACAAAAATAATAGTCCAGTCATTATACACAAGACAAATGAAGGAAACGATATTGTTAAAGACAGTCACTAAATCCGAGGACAACAAAGGAAACGAAATAGTTAAAGGCAGTACCTAAGTTCGAGGAGAACAGAGGAAACGAAATAGTTAAAGACAGTTCCTAAACCCGAGAACAATGGTAGGAACGAAATAGTTAAAGACAGTCCCTAAGCTTGAGACCAAAGGAAGAATATGACATATGTAATAGTCCAGTCTTTAAATACAAGACAAATGACGGAAACGAAATTGTTAAAGACAGTACTTAAGCTCGGGAAGTAGTTAAGTAGCGAAATAGTTAAAAATAGTCGAAGTAAAGAAATAGTTAAAGACAGTCTCAAAACCTGAACACCATGTAGGCAGTGAAATGGTGAGAAACAGTCCCTAAACCCGAAAATAACGGAAGAAACGAAATTAAAGACGGTGCTTAAACCCGAGAAAAATGGAACAAACATGATAGTTAAAGACAGTACTTATAAGCCCAAGCATAAAGAGGGAAACGAAATATGTAGTGAGATAACAAAATCAGAACTTAAGGAACTGAGAAATTGGTGACCTAAGAAACAGCGAAACTACTATCGGTCTAACTTTAAATATTGTGCACAGATTTCCATAAAATGTGCAAATTTGATCACAAAACTGAAATCCCACCTCCTAAGACGCCACACCTCAATCCCACTCGCCGCATGAATAACGAACCACTTCTAAGCCATGAAACCATTCATTTCGTTCAAGAACCTGATGTATTCGGTATTAATTCGGCTTATTAGTCTTAATTAAAACCACTGTTGTGAGTAATAATTACGACCGGCACGCCAACACCTTGCGGACCTCCGAATTAACATATTATCCTGAGCGTCCAGTTTCGATAGACCCATATGGACGGACTGGTCGTTTCCATGTTCGTGATTTGGTGTATCTGATGGGGCTTAGCACGTTTTTCTCGACGTTCATCCATATACATGGGGTGGTAATTTTAAATCGAACACGGCATGACAGTCAAATTTCCTCTTTATCTCCGTGACACCGACGTCCGCGCTAATATATTTAATATAGCGCAGCATGGCGATGCTATTGACGTATGAGAGTTAATCTCCTGTTGACGTAAACTCTGCTAGTGAAAATTCGCGTGTGCAGTCGAGTGATGATGGGTTTAATGAAATCGTGATTCTGTTTTAAGAACTAATTGAATTCGGTGGTTGGTTGTTTTAGATGTCTTTTGCTTTTCTAGGGATCTTCGCTGCGATTTTGTACATGTGTCGCGCTACTCCAACTATCCCGGTTGGAATGATGGATCATTATTTTGTAGTCTCTGAAAAAAGACCCCCCAAATTAATTTTACCCCAATAAAGACGCATTCTTAGCCCGTCGTCCGCCGGAGCATAAACAACATTATCTTCAAACGTTTTCGAATTTGCCTCGGCGTCAATTTGAAATTCTCTACATTAAAAGAGCTTTTAGGTCGGAGCGTACGAATATAATTCGATTTGGCTAACGCAGTTATGCTTACCTTTAAAAAGCTCACAACGATGTGACACTAGTGTTTTCTTTTTTGGACGACGGGGCCAAAGGATAGTTGAGTAATGCGTCATTAGAAAGCGCTTTACAGATTGTTAATGCCATTAAGTTCGTTACCCAAATCGAATCATTCTCCTGCTCTCTGACGTAATGGCCCTTTAAATGTTTAAATTCTTCAAGTTTTTCCAGTTGTCAGAAACGGATAGAGATAATTGCATTTTTTTGCAGTGAGACCTCATTTAACTTGGAGCGGACACGCTGTCGTTTCATTAAATACCTTTATTTCAATTAAAAGACAAATATGTGACACACATAGTCGCCGACATTAAAAGCTCTTGTGTATAAAACAGACGAGTTTTTCGAATTCAAATTCTGTTCGCAATACGTGTGCTCAATGGGGAATTTCGCTGTTGCTATTTTAAACACATTTTGGGCCATTATTTTGGAATAATAGATCGTGGGCACGGACTGTGATTTATTGGACAACAAGCTTATCCGACGTATTTTGCAAAACTATTTTCGAAAACTACAGGGATTTGCATGAAATAAAAATCGGCTCATTCGAGTAAAAGTTTATGCTGCATAACTACTCACCTGAATTTATTCCTGCCAGCGTTGTCGTTATAAACCACATTTGCCGTATATAGATATTAGAATTAATTTTTCTTATGAATATTAGCAATTTGTTTGGTAGCACGAAAATGCTTTCAAACGTGCACGGCTCGGTGAGCGTCACGCCTCAGCACCAGAAAAAGTCATCATAAAAAGAATTGACTTTTGAAACGTTCATGCATTTTTAATGAGCCCTCGTTGCTCTTCCGCCATTATCGCGTTAAAACAAACGACTTTTTTCATCTGCGGCCCTCGGAAAATTTCAATAAAACCCAATTTACGACAAACGCGTCTGATTGCCACCTGAACCCGTTTTCCTCTCACCTCAAATAAACCGAGATAATTGTCGAAATAATGGCATCCGCGCCGTGTATATTGCTGTTGACGAGATGTAAATCTGCAAACTTCTCTCGTGTCTGTTAAATCAAGCCAGCTCTTCGAATATTCCGTCTGCAATTGTTAATTTTCTTCGCTTCAGTGGTAATCAGAAGAGTTGATGAAATAAAGAAAATTGGACTGTGCCGGAGCATCGGGTGCCATTCTCACCCCCGCCGCCGGCGCATGTTGTTAGTAATTAAGAAGTCGTTCTATTTAAAAAGCAGCAGTAATAATCTCATTTTCCGTACTCGCTCCTGTTAATGGGATTCACTCTCGTGTCGCTACAGCTGCGTTTTTTCCCCGATTCCTCTTATTTTTCTGATAACGTCACGGTGTAGGGGAGAGGCGACGACGTTGTTCCGGGTGGAAATTTATGACGTATTAATTACGTTGTGTCCAAATTTGACAAGTGAGAGGATTCGATAATGTTGTAGATAAAGTAAATAAATTTGTTGTTCATAAAACTAAACGATTTTCCAAAGTTGTCGGAGCCACCTCGTGAATTCCACATCACCTTTTTCAAACAGAAGCAACCGATTCTTTGTTTAGCAGCAATCCCATCTTCCATTTATCACGGCAGAAACTCGTTTCGTCGTTTTTTCTTCAGATCCGCGAGCCATCCTAAATCAAACATCGCGGAACGCCAGCCAGCTAGCCCGCCTTTCGAAGGCGCCTTACATCTCCAAGTGATTTATCGATCATTAGCGGCTGTCGATCCGTGATGCCGATGAAAAATTACGGAAATTAAATTTTTAATGACATTTTAAATCACTGGATATATTTTTACGATTCTCGAACGGGCTAATCAGCATGTGCGTCCGACTTCGACAGCCCAGCGTGCGCGAGTCCATGAAATTTTTAATTTCTCGACATGCTGAGTTCGAGAGAAGACACCACACTGAGACGTTGAAACTGGCGCTCATTAATTACCTGGAAATGTATAAATAAAACGGCGACAATGTTGATGATAACGTTAGTGTGATTTACATATTAATGTGGGTGAGGATGAGTTAATACGGCACAGGAGGAGATAAATAAAAGCGTTCGGGAACGGCACTTGGAATTATCTCTTCGTTGTCATAGTTTTAATTGCCTAGCGTTGAAAGTGATGCATTCGTGTCTGATTTATCGCCGAGAGGATCTCCTTGTTGCCAGTGGTGGCTCGTGGTTGCTTCCCGGTATTCTTTTTCGAAAAATGACTGTCTTTAGTGGATCGCATTTCAAAATGGAGCCTCATACAGACAGATCGAAAGATAAATTCACCATCTGTTAGTATTTCTTGCGTTGTTAGATGAAGTCAGTTTTTCAAGCTTTCAGATCCTTCAAATGCTTCAAATTGTCTAGATTCTTTAAATCGTTCATACAATGTTAAGAATTTCAAGATCTTAGTTTCCCAAGTTTGGTTCTGAGCTTCTCAATTTCTAAAGATCTTATGTTCTCAGGTCGCCAGATTCTAAAATTCCCAGTTTCTTATTTTCTCCAATTCTGAGAATTTTTATTCTGAAATTCTCATTTTCACAGTTTTACAGGTTCTCAATTTTTCAAGTTTTGAGATTCTTCAAACTCTACAAATTCTCTAGATTCTTTAAATCCATACAATTAAAAAAAATACCAGATCGTATTAAAATAAATATTCCATTTCGAAGATCAGAACATTCAAAACCACCACCAATTTAAATCAGAAAATCTTTTTTACTTCTTCAGAATCTCAAGATCCTAGTTTCTCAAGTTTACAGATTTGCAGCTTCTCAATTTCTAAGCATCTCAGGACGATCTTGTTCCCAGGACACCAGATTCTGAAATTCTCATTTTCTTCTTCTCGTTTTTTTAACCTCACAGTTTTGCAGATCTTTCAGATCCTGCACATTCTTCAGGACCTTCAGATAATTCAAATTCTCTAAATTTTCTTAAATCCTTCATACAATTTTAAAAATTGATAAGATCGTATTCAAATAAAATATGAGAGCAGGAACTGACATAAAAGAAGAAAAGAAGACATAATGAAATGACAGAAGACCGTTAGTACGTAAGAATGACATGTTAAGTTGAGAAGAGAAGAAAATTCAGGAACGATGAAATGAAAAAGCATAATTAGAATGTAACGAAGTTGTCGAATTTTTCCATGGTGAAACAAAATATTTCCCGACACCGTATCGAAACCGAGTCTAACAGCGCGCTCCCGATGCCGACGTCCAGAATCCTTCATGCCGCCCCTAGAGCCGAATGCTTAACCTGACTTTAATTTTATCAGAATATTTTGAGGTTCTCATGTTTTCAGGTTCTTAGGGTTTAGATTTTCAGATGTTTAATAATTTGTCTTGTATTTAGGTCTTTCATTTTCTCAGAATCCTCGTAGGTTATTAGTTTCTCAGGATTTTCATGTTCAACTTCACTCTGAGAATCTCTTCAGGGTATCAGATTTTCAGGTTTTCAGGTTGTCAGGTTCTCAAGCCACAGATTTTCTGTTGTTAAACTTTTCTTTAATTTTCTGAGAACCTTTTCAAGTTTTCATGTTTTTAAGTAGTTCGGTTCTCTGACCTTAGATATTCAGATGGTTATTAGGTCCTTTCACTTTCTCAGAACCCTCTCAGGTTCTCAGAGTTTCAAGTTGTCAGTTTCTCTAGCCTCAATTCCTTTTCTGTACAATATGGGTCTTTCTTTTACTCAGAATCTAGTCAGGTTATCAGGTTTTTAGGTTGACAAGTTCGCGGACTTTACATTTTCAGATGTTTAATGTCTCTTTCAGTTTCTCAGATTATTTTCAGGTTTTCAGGTTCTGAGGACTTAAATTTCCATGTTTAACTTCTGCTTCATGTAGATTTTTCATTTCCTCAGATTTTCAGGTTTTCAGTTTTCAGGTTGTTCTCAGCACTCGGATTTTCAGATGTTCAACTTTTCTTTCATTTTCTGATAATCCAGTTTTCAGGTTATGTTCTCAGGCCTCATATTTTCAGATGTTCAACTTTTCATTCATTTTCTGATAATCTTTTAAAGTTCTCAGGTTCTCTGGCCTTAGATTTTCAGTTGTTTACCCTCTCTTTCATTTAGTCCTTCCGCTTCCACAGAACCTTTTCAGGTTCTCAGTTTCTCTATCTGTTTTCAAGTTTTCAGGTTTTCAAGTTGTCGGGTTCTCTGACCTTAGATACTTAGATGTTGAACTTACCTTTCATTGAAGCCTTTCATTTTCTCAGAGCCTTCTCAGGTTCTCAGAGTTTCAGATTGTCAGTTCCTATAGCCTCAGTTCAACTTCTTTTCCATATGGGTTTTTTTTGTTCTCAGAATCTTGTCAGGTTATCAGGTTTTCAGGTTTTCAGGTTGTCTCGTTCTCAGACTTTACATTTTCAGATGTTTAATGTCTTTTTCATTGTCTCAGAATATTTTCAGGTTCCCAGCGTTTCAGGTTTTCAGGTTCTCAGGCCTTAAATCTCCATGTTTAGCTTCTGTTTCATGTAGATCTTGCATTTCTTCAGATTTTCAGATTTTCTGTTTTTAGATTATGTTCTCAGGCCTCAGATTTTCAGATGTTCAACCTTTCTTTCATTTTCTGATAATCTTTTAAAGTTCTCAGGTTCTCAGGTCTTAGATTTTCAGTTGTTTACCCTCTCTTTCATTTACTCCTTTCGCTTCCACAGAACCTTCTCAGGTTCTTAGTTTTCAAGTTTTCAGGTTTTCAAGTTGTCAGGTTTTCTGACCTTAGATATTCAGATGTTGAACTTATCTTTCATTGAACCCTTTCATTTTCTCGGAGCCTTCTCAGGTTCTCAGAGTTTCAAGTTGTCAGTTTCTCTAGCCTCAGTTCCTCTTCTCTTTAATATGGGTCTTTCTTTTACTCAGAATCTAGTCAGGTTATCAGGTTTTTAGGTTGCCATGTTCTCAGAGTTTACATTTTCAGATGTTTAATGTCTCTTTCAGTTTCTCGGAATATTTTCAGGTTCTCGGGCCTTAAATTTTCATGTTTTACTTGTGATTCATGTAAATCTTTCATTTCCTCAGATTTTCAGGTTTTCAGTTTTCAGGTTATGTTCTTAGACCTCGGATTTTCAGATGTTCAACTTTTCATTCGTTTTCTGATAATCTTTTAAAGTTCTCAGGTTCTCTGGCCTTAGATTTTTTCATTTTTTTAAGTTGTCAGGTTCTCTGACCTTAGATATTCAGATATTGAACTTCTCTTTCATTGAACCCTTTCATTTTCTCAGAAACTTCTCAGGTTCTCAGGTTTTTAGGTTGTCACGTTCTCAGGCTTTACATTTTCATATGTTTAATGTCTCTTTCATTGTCTCAGAATATTTTCGGGTTCTTAGCGTTTCAGATTTTCAGGTTATCAGGTCTTAAATCTCCATGTTTAACTTCTGTTTCATGTAGATCTTGCATTTCCTCAGATTTTCAGTTTTTAGATTATGTTCTCAAGCCTCAGATTTTCTGTTGTTAAACTTTTCTTTCATTTTCCGAGAACCTTTTCAAGTTTTCAGGTTTTCAAGTAGTTAGGTTCTCTGGCCTTAGATATTCAGATGGTTATTAGAGTCCTTTTATTTTCTCAGAACCTTCTCAGGTTCTCAGACTTTCAAGTTGTCAGTTTCTCTAGTCTCAGTTCCACTTCTCTTTAATATGGGTCTTTCTTTTACTCAGAATCTAGTCAGGTTATCAGGTTTTTAGGTTGCCAGGTTCTCAGACTTTATTTTTGAGATGTTTAATGTCTCCTCCATTTCTCAGAATATTTTCAGGATTTTAGCGTTTCAAGTTTTCAGGTTCTCAGGCCTTAAATTTCCATGTTTCAGGTAGATCTTTCATTTCCTCAGATTTCAGGTTTTCAGGTTTTTAAATGTTTAACTTCTGTTTCATGTGATGTTTCATTTCCTCAGATTTTCAGGCTTTCAGTTCTCAGGTTTTGTTCTCAGGCGTCACATTTTCAGATGTTCAACCTTTCTTTAATTTTCTGATAATCTTTTAAAGTTCTCAGGTTCTCTGGCCTTAGATTTTCAGTTGTTTACCCTCTCTTTCATTTAGTCCTATCGCTTCCACAGAACCTTCTCAGGTTCTTAGTTTCTCTATCTGTTTTCAAGTTTTCAGGTTTTCAAGTTGTCGGGTTCTCTGACCTTAGATACTTAGATGTTGAACTTACCTTTCATTGAACCCTTTCATTTTCTCAGAAACTTCTCAGGTTCTCAGAGTTTCAGGTTGTCAGTTCCTATAGCCTCAGTTCAACTTGCTTTCCATATATGGGTCTTTTGTTCTCAGAATCTTGTCAGGTTATCAGGTTTTCAGGTTGTCTCCTTCTCAGACTTTACATTTTCAGATGTTTAATGTCTTTTTCATTGTCTCACAATATTTTCAGGTTCCCAGCGTTTCAGGTTTTCAGGTTATCAGGCCTTAAATCTCCATGTTTAACTTCTGTTTCATGTAGATCTTGCATTTCCTCAGATTTTCAGATTTTCTGTTTTTAGATTATGTTCTCAAGTCTCAGATTTTCTGTTGTTAAACTTTTCTTTCATTTTCCGAGAACCTTTTCAAGTTTTCAGGTTTTCAAGTAGTTAGGTTCTCTGACCTTAGATATTGAGATGGTTATTAGAGTCCTTTTATTTTCTCAGAACCTTCTCAGGTTCCCAGACTTTCAAGTTGTCAGTTTTTCTAGTCTCAGTTCCACTTCTCTTTAATATGGGTCTTTCTTTTACTCAGAATCTAGTCAGGTTTTCAGGTTTTTAGGTTGCCAGGTTCTCAGACTTTATTTTTGAGATGTTTAATGTCTCCTCCATTTTCTCAGAATATTTTCAGGATTTTAGCGTTTCAGGTTTTCAGGTTCTCAGGCCTTAAATTTCCATGTTTCATGTAGATCTTTCATTTCCTCAGATTTCAGGTTTTCAGGTTTTTAAATGTTTAACTTCTGTTTCATGTGATGTTTCATTTCCTCAGATTTTCAGGCTTTCAGTTTTCAGGTTATGTTCTCAGGCGTCACATTTTCAGATGTTCAACCTTTCTTTAATTTTCTGATAATCTTTTAAAGTTCTCAGGTTCTCTGGCCTTAGATTTTCAGTTGTTTACCCTCTCTTTCATTTAGTCCTATCGCTTCCACAGAACCTTCTCAGGTTCTTAGTTTCTCTATCTGTTTTCAAGTTTTCAGGTTTTCAAGTTGTCGGGTTCTCTGACCTTAGATACTTAGATGTTGTACTTACCTTTCATTGAACCCTTTCATTTTCTCAGAAACTTCTCAGGTTCTCAGAGTTTCAGGTTGTCAGTTCCTATAGCCTCAGTTCAACTTGCTTTCCATATATGGGTCTTTTGTTCTCAGAATCTTGTCAGGTTATCAGGTTTTCAGGTTGTCTCCTTCTCAGACTTTACATTTTCAGATGTTTAATGTCTTTTTCATTGTCTCACAATATTTTCAGGTTCCCAGCGTTTCAGGATTTCAGGTTATCAGGCCTTAAATCTCCATGTTTAACTTCTGTTTCATGTAGATCTTGCATTTCCTCAGATTTTCAGATTTTCTGTTTTTAGATTATGTTCTCAAGCCTCAGATTTTCTGTTGTTAAACTTTTCTTTCATTTTCCGAGAACCTTTTCAAGTTTTCAGGTTTTCAAGTAGTTAGGTTCTCTGGCCTTAGATATTCAGATGGTTATTAGAGTCCTTTTATTTTCTCAGAACCTTCTCAGGTTCTCAGACTTTCAAGTTGTCAGTTTTTCTAGTCTCAGTTCCACTTCTCTTTAATATGGGTCTTTCTTTTACTCAGCATCTAGTCAAGTTATCAGGTTTTTAGGTTGCCAAGTTCTCAGACTTTACATTTTCAGATGTTTAATGTCTCTTTCAGTTTCTCAGGATATTTTCAGGTGCTCGGGCCTTAAATTTCCATGTTTAACTTGTGTTTCATGTAGATCCTTCATTTCCTCAGATTTTCAGGTTATGTTCTTAGACCTCGGATTTTCGGATGTTCAACTTTTCATTCATTTTCTGATAATCTTTTAAGGTTCTCAGGTTCTTTGGCCTTAGATTTTCAGTTGTTTAATCTCTCTTTTATTTAGACCTTTCGCTTCCACAGAACCTTTTCAGGTTCACAGTTTCTCTATCTGTTGTCAAGTGTTCAGGTTTTCAGGTGGTCAGGTTCTCAAGCCTCAGATTTTCTGTTGTGAAACTTTTCTTTCATTTTCCGAGAACCTTTTCAAGTTTTCAGGTTTTCAAGTAGTTAGGTTCTCTGACCTTAGATATTCAGATGGTTATTAGAGTCCTTTCATTTTCTCAGAACCCTCTCAGGTTCTCAGAGTTTCAAGTTGTCAGTTTCTCTAGCCTGAGTTTTACTTCTCTTTAATATGGGTCTTTCTTTTACTCAGAATCTACTCAAGTTATCAGCTTTTTAGATTGCCAGGTTCTCAGACTTTACATTTTCAGATGTTTAATGTCTCTTTCATTTTCTCAGAATGTTTTCAGGTTCTAAGCGTTTCAGGTTCTCGGGCCTTAAATTTCCATGTTCAACTTCTGTTTCATGTAGATCTTTCATTTCCTCAGATTTTCAGTCTTCAGGCCTCAGATTTTCAGGTGTTCAACTTTTCTTTCATTTTCTGATCATCTTTTAAAGTTCTCAGGTTCTTTGGCCCTAGATTTTCAGTTGTTTACCCTCTCTTTCATTTAGTCCTTTCGCTTCCACAGAACCTTCTCAGACCTTTCATTTTCTCAGAATCTTCTCAGATTCTCAGAGTTTCAAGTTGTCAGTTTCTGTAGACTCAGTTCCACTCTTTCTTGTTCTCAGAATCTTGTCAGGTTTAGTTTCTCTCGGAAATCAGGAATTTCAGGAAATCGTGGACAAAACCGAAGAATGCAGCAAAACATTACATAAAAGTAGAGAGAATGAGAAAATGAAAATATGAAACAAAAACAAATATTAAAGAAAAGAACTATAAAAAAGAAATTAATGATACAATAAAAAGGACAAATAAGGCATAGAGCTATAAAAGGAAGAACACACAAAAAGAGCAAAGTAAAATATATGTTGAATTGACGAAAGAACAAAAGGAGAAAATCTTAAAAATACGAAAAGGTGTAAAAAGAATTTGCTGAGAGAAAGAAAGGATGAAATCATAAAATAAGAAGAAAATTACTTGTTGAACTGTTGGAAATGGCGGAGGCACATATCTGTAAGTGCCAAGGGAACAAACGGACAAAAATATGATATGATAAAATGAAATAACGACGAAAAGTCCATATATCGAAAGGGCAAAACGATAAATCAGAGAAATAAACATTACGACAGGAAGAACAGACAAACATAGGAAAAATATTGAAATGGTGAAAGTAAAGATCTAGAAAAAGACAGAAACGAAAAATAAAAATGAAATGATAAAAGGACCATCGGACAAAAAAATAATAGAAAGAAAATAAACGGAAAAGTGGAAAGATGGGAGGATTAAAGAACGACAGGATAAAATCTAAATTACGAGAAAACGAAACCAAACAGTTTGAAGTCTTTATTCTCGCCACTTACATGTAGTCAAATCTCTAAAATACAATTTGAAAGTCAACAATATGAATTTTAAACTCATCTTAGCCACTTCGCACTCGGCCTACGAAGTTTACGTTTTCGAGTGGCGATCAAAAACACAAACCCCAAACACTCATTGACGTACACCCTATGCACCAGAGCCAGATAAGGCTGGATGTCCTCCATTTGCACGATCTTGCAATTTCTGTGCCACGACGCATATATTCCTGCACGCACGACGTCCGCCTTAAATTCGTCGCGGTGCCATTCGAGAAACTCCAGGACGCTGTCGTCGAACATTACGAAACGTTTCGCCGAACCTCTTCCGAGCACCATCACTTGGTATCCGAATGCTGTTGCTCGCCGGCCGCTTGTAAAATATTCTGTAAGTCAATCGTGCAAATACAAAAAGCTAGTTTGGTGTCTTACTTTTTAAAACGGCCATGAGTTCGGGGAGAACTGTTTCGATTAATGTCTCCGACACTTCCCAGAATTTCTCGGACCAGTGTACAAATACCCATATCACGCGATGCGAGATTTGAGATTTGAGCGGAAATTTGTAACGGCCGAAGGACAACATCGCGGTGGCGCGGCTGCACTGCCGTCCATTCGGTAGCAGCGACGGGTTTTTGCGGCGTTTTTGTAAGTCGGAGAAAAAGCAGAGGCAAAAATATGTTTACATTATTTATTTTAATATATTAAGGTCGTTCTTCGTCCGATCTTCCTCCTATAATTTCTTTCGTTTTAGATTTTGTCCCTTCGTTCTATAGACTTTTCGTCATTTCTTCATCTCGTTATACCGTTGTTTCGCCCTTCTGTGACTTTAGTTCGTAGTTTTGTCCTCTCTTTTCGTCCTTTCGTTTTTTCATCATTTGCCTACTCATTTTTAATCATATACTCAGTTGACCTGACCACATGTAACTTACCAGAATAAAGATTTTAAACTGTCATCGCTTTCAGCTCGTTAGAAGAATGCCACTTTTGTGAGCGTGAAGATGTGGGTTGTGCATTTAAAAATCTAATAATATGCTACATTGTTCATTACAGCAGATGGTGCCTGTGTTGCTTAATAGCGCCAATAACCCGGTGAATCGTTCTTCTATCGAGAAACTGCAGCGTCACCTTCGAAGAGACGACGATCTTTCAATTACGCTTTCTCCCGAAACTTTGTCCCGGCTTTGAATTTCAAACGAGCCGATATGTGTATTTTTTTGATTTGTGAGATGTAGCAGCAACAACATCCAACTTCGGCCATAATCACGAAAATTTCAGTTCGGTATTAGTCCCGACGTCGTCATCATAAATCACGCAAAGTTCCTGCGTCTTTCCTGCAACATCGCAGACTGTATGAATTCGCATTTACATATTCGAAACGCAATAACTCGTGGCCCCTTGCTTTAAATCAATCCGCATTCGCTCCCCACAATTTCGATGTGGGACAAAGCAAATTTACAGCAATTTACATATTTATACGCATTTTGTGTCCACGCTGTAACAATGCTCGCGACGTCGACGTCGTTTTCCTTGCCAAATTGTGTTAATTTCCACAAGCACGCTTTTTCAATCGGATTAAGCTCGATTTAAATTAAACTCCCAAGTTATTAATTGTTATGGAAATTTTCTTTCATTTACAGAGAAATTATCAGCGAAAGGCGAGCAGTCTCATCACTTTCTGCGATTCGGGGACTAATTAATGTAACCCTCGAACAATCATTTTTGTTATTAAATTCGTTTGCTTATTAAAACTTGGCGGAGATTTTGTTAACACCGTACGAACGGTCGTTGCTTTAACTCTAAGATTGAACGTTCAAGACAAGCTTCTTCCAATTTATTCTGTAAAAATTCCGTCCTCAAAACAACTGTGTATTTCTGCGATGAATAGCAAGCGGAATTGAAACTCTGACATAAATAAAATAATTAAAAAAGAAACATAACAATGATGATAAATAAAAAAAAAATACGAGTGTGCTTTAGACCACACGACTGAAGTAAAACTTCCGTTCGCTTTCCCGAAAACACTTTTCGTAACGCTCTCGTCACGCATTCACCAGCCCCAAGTCAAGTGTCCGTAAAGTTTTACTTCAAAAATATAATAATAAAAAAATGATAAAAAGAAATGTAAGAACGAAAGGGTGAAACTTTAAATAATGAAATAATTGACCAAAACTCCTTAGGAAGTTTGTATAATGGTCCAGGATTGCTCAGCATTTGACGTTCTTCTAACTTCTCAGAATTGTGTTTCCTCAGGACTTTAAATTCTTTCAAGTTTCTTTAGGACTTCTCAGGACTCTTTAGAATACTTCAGGATTTCTCAGAATTTATCAAAACTCCTTTGGAATTTTTAGGATCGTCCAGGATTACTCAGGATTATTTTGAGTTCCTTAGAACTCCTCAGGGCTCTTCAGAATACTTCAGGATTCCTCAAAATTGATGAAAACTGCTTAGGACTATTTAGGATCCTCCATGATTGCCCAGGATTATTTTGAGTTCCTTAGAACTTCTTAGAACCATTTTTCAGGACCATTTAAAACTCTTCAGGTTTCTTTAGGACTTCTCAGGACTCTTCATTATATTTCAGAATTCCTCAAAATTATCAAAACCACTTTGGAATTTTTGGGATCGTCCAGGATTACTCAGGATTGTTTCGAATTCCTTCTAATTTCTCAGAAATACGCAAGTTTCCACAGGACGGTTTAAGCCCCTTCAGGTTTCTTTAGGACTTCTCAGGACTCTTTAGAATACTTCAGGATTTCTCAGAATTTATCAAAACTCCTTTGGAATTTTTAGGATCGTCCAGGATTACTCAGGATTATTTTGAGTTCCTTAGAACTCCTCAGGGCTCTTCAGAATACTTCAGGATTCCTCAAAATTGATGAAAACTGCTTAGGACTATTTAGGATCCTCCATGATTGCCCAGGATTATTTTGAGTTCCTTAGAACTTCTTAGAACCATTTTTCAGGACCATTTAAAACTCTTCAGGTTTCTTTAGGACTTCTCAGGACTCTTCATTATATTTCAGAATTCCTCAAAATTATCAAAACCACTTTGGAATTTTTGGGATCGTCCAGGATTACTCAGAATTGTTTCGAGTTCCTTCTAATTTCTCAGAAATACGCAAGTTTCCCCAGGACGGTTTAAGCCCCTTCAGGTTTCTTTAGGATTTCTCAGGACTCTTTAGAATACTTCAGGATTTCTCAGAATTTATCAAAACTCCTTTGGAATTTTTAGGATCGTCCAGGATTACTCAGGATTGTTTCGAGTTCCTTCTAATTTCTCAGAAATACGCAAGTTTCCCCAGGACGGTTTAAGCCCCTTCAGGTTTCTTTAGGATTTCTCAGGACTCTTTAGAATACGTAAGGATTTCTCAGAATTTGTCAAAACTTTTTTGGAATTTTTAGGATCGTCCAGGATTACTCAGGATTATTTTGAGTTCCTTAGAACTCCTCAGGGCTCTTCAGAATACTTCAGGATTCCTCAAAATTGATGAAAACTGCGTAGGACTTTTTAGGATCCTCCAGGATTGTCCAGGATTATTTTAAGTTCCTTAGAACTTCTCAGAACCCTTTTTTCAGGACCATTTAAAACTCTTCAGGTTTCTTTAGGACTTCTCAGGACTCTTCAAAATGCTTCAGGATTCCTCACAATTTATCAAAACTCCTTAGGACTTTTTAGGATCATCGAGGATTGCTCAGGATTCTTTTGAGTTCCTTCTAACTTCTCAGAAATACGCAAGTTTCCTCAGGACGGTTTAAGTCTCTTCAGGTTTTTTTAGGACTTCTCAGGACTTTTAAGGATACTTCAGGATTCATCAGAATTGATGAAAACTCCGTAAGATTTTTTAAGATCGTCCAGGATTACTCAGAATTCTTTTGAGTTCCTTCTGACTCCTTAGAAATGCGCAAGTTTCCTCAGGACCATTTAAAACTTTTCAGGTTTTTCTAGGACTTGTTAGGGCTCTTCAGAACACTTCAGGATTCCTCAAAATTGATGAAAACTGCTTATTACTTTTTAGGATCGTCCAGGATTGCTCATGATTATTTTGAGTTCCTTCGAACTTATCAGAATTGCACAGGTTTTCTCAAGACCATTTAGGACCCTTCAGGTTTCCTTTAGACTTCTCGGAAACCCTTTTGTATCAAACAGGGCTCTTCGAGATACCTCAAGGCTAAGCGAAGATACGTTCAACTGTCAAAAGAACAAAAGAATCGATAAAAAAAGAGATAATAATGAAAGGATAACAAGATAAGAGTCAAACAATTCAAGAAAAGTTGAGGAAAAGGCGAAAGAAAAACAAGTTAAGCGACTGAGCTAAGTGACGAGAAGAAGAAGGAACCAAAAGGGTAATAAAAGACAGACCATAGGATGAAAACATAAAGTGACGAAAAGAAAAAGGAACAGAAATCGAAACCTTTAAAGACTGAGATTTTCCAAAGCTGCTACAATTACGTTTTGAGGTTTTCAGGTTGTCAAGTTGGGTGTGTTTTTAAGACAGTTTCTGTTCTTTTTGAAACTTTCAAGTTTTCAGTATTTTACGTTTTGGGCCCCTAGCTTTTTAGGCTGTCGGGCCAGGTTTTCAAGTTGTGTCTGTCAGATTTTCCGGTTCTGGTGTTTTTTTAGGACTCCCAGGCCTTTAGGTTGTCAAGTCAACTCAGGTCATTTTCAGGTTTTCAAGTTGTCTGTCTTTCTGAGCCAGTTTCTTTTTTTTCTGAAACGTTTAAGGTATTTTACGTTCTGAGGCTCTTAGGTTTTCAGTTTGTCAGGTTAGGTTAAGTCCAATCAGGTCATTCTATGTTGTCTGTCTTTCGGTTCTTTCTGTTCTCAGACACTTCGAATTTTCCGTTTTGAGGCTCTTAGGTTTTCAGGTCGGGTCATTTTCAGGTTTTTTAAATTGTCTGTCTACCGGACTTTTACGTCCTCAGAAGCTCAGACGTACATTTGAAGTTCTTACGTTGTCATGTCCGGTCAGGTCATTTCCATGTTTTTAGGTTGATTGTCTTTCACACTTTTTGAGGTACCTACTGATGTTTTTAAATTTTCGAATTCCCAGACTTACAACTTCTCAGAATCTCATACGTCTACGTTTTGACGCTCTCGTTTCTGATAAACTGTAATATATAATAATATAAAATATATAGTATTTTAGAGTATTTAGAATCATTTTGTTTTAGTTCAACAGTTATTATTTGTAAAAAAACTGTGGATAGTGCTGGTCTATAAGACATTAATTTATTTGCTCTAGTTTCAGTTTATGAATTACGGTGCAATAAAAAACTATTACGGTCAGTAATGCGAGGGTCGTAAAAAGTGCTCAGCTAATCGTTAAAGTTCGTGAAAATATTATCTAAACATCTAAACAATAAAAATTTTACATTACTTCACATATCGCATAATGAGACGAAATAGCTTTTCTCCAAAGTTACCCTAATTAGTATTATCTCGCATACATACTATGGTGAATTAAAGAGCAAACAATTTTGAAGTTTTGCTTGCCAAAGTGCATCCACCATTTTTGAACTCTCGTATGCTTATTCTGTGTTAAAAACGACAGATAATATTCTATATGAAATTTCGAAAGCAAGGACATAAAATATACGCCATTGTAAATCCAAACCACCCTTTGGTCGCCCCGACACAAGATGACTCACTAACACTGCATAATTCTTTCAAGCAGTGAAATCTGCACGAAATTCGCGCTTTGCCGCTAAACCAGGCGAACGCCCGTGCCGTAATTGCTTAATTAAGAGTATACAGGGCCATCGAATCCACAGCAAAGTCGATACAGCGACAAACCTCCTTTGAAGATCCCGTTTGAAGCAGTTAACTCTTTACCCGAACGTGTCATAACCAGATTATCGCCACCCCTCGAAACAAGCAAATTAATTACAAAAAATCATCGACGGCGCTGAAAGAACCGAAAACTGGCGCCGTAGATCCGAGATTATCGTCGATCGTCAAGACGTGCTCCCCACGTCTCCCTGGAGAAAAATTAATTCGGATAGAAAATTGAAATATAGTTCTACATATTTATACATCCCTCAGGCGGCGAAATTTCGGATAGGGGAACAACATGTCTAGTGACGTGGTGCAAAATACATAATTAGAGGGTGTCAGGTGATGCTAAATGAAGCCGAGAACAAGGCCCGGCCTGGGGCTATACGCATTAGGGGGCGAGAGAGAACGACGAACAAAGCGGAATGCAAATGCGGCCCTGTAACGTTTCTTCGACGCGCGAATTTTCGCCATTTTCACCTGAAAAGAATTCAAAGTTCGATGCGATCGAACAAACGAAATTCGGTTTAGTTCGGAGGAAAAGGGGCCCCGCGAACTGGCACAAAGAAAAGTCTTGCTGTGACGCATGTTTTGAAAGTCACCCTGTATAAAAATTTATTATGGAGTTGGTGTCGCATTGACGATTATTACTTTTTGTTCGATTGGAGATCGAAGCTATGCCAAAAAATCGAAATTTAAATGAGTTTCGCAAATACGATCAGGTCGCAGAAAAAATATTGTCCGTACTAGTACAAAAAAGGAGGTTTTTCACAGAGATCACAAAACAAAGGGTATTCAAGGCAATGATTTGGTAAAAAGTAGCTAATTGTAAGAAGACCACACTCAAGTTCTTTTCTATATTTCGCGTGCCTAAATTGATTGTTTTTCTTCTTCTCTCATATTGTTCTTATTCTTGATTTTTCTTTTCATATTTTTCTATTTTCCGGTCTCTTGTTGGAATCGGTGGGTCGTCGATCTTTTTTCTTTGCGCTTTTGCATGAAAATATGACTAGTTGATGACGTTTTCATATTATGATCTTTGGATCGACAAGTAAGTTGACATATGATTGGCAGTTAACAGTTTATAACGATCAGGTTGGCGAATGACAATCGTTATAATATCAAAATGACTGTCAAGATTTTATATGTTGGTGAACAGATACCCGTTAAATTGACATATGACACTAATATTTTGTGCATATCCATTTTTGGAGTGGAAACTTCTTTAGGCACACCTAAGCGTCTTTAATGATTTGACAACCGCTCCACGTATATTTATGGATTCTGAAACAGTATCTGGTATAATATAGACTCCGCGGGCTTCGGATGCCGCTCTAGCTCCTTTTTTTTTGTGGAGAAATGTGGAGTCAATTGGCTTCGCAAATTCATTCAAGAGTCCGCCATTCATTTGCGGTCTCCATCTAACTTCCGAGCGACTGCAATCGCCCTTCGTCCTAATCCAGAGAAAACAGTTGAGGTTTGTTCGTTAATCTCTGAAAACTCGCTGCCTCCGTGCACTCACCGAAATGATTTCCATAGTAATGGCCAATAAGCTCCTCATTACTCCGCTCTGTATTCCTCTCCAATTGGCATCTGCCGAGCGATTAGTGAAGATCTTCTCGCCGCACTCGTAGATGCATCCAGCGTGCATTCGGCTAATGCGATCAGAATGCAATCAGTAATCAATATCGCTTTATTAGCACTGAGTGGCAGCACTAGACGGGCATTACCAATAATTATAGTTTGACCCACATCTGAGACGACGGCAGCCATTTCCCAAGTGCTAATTGTCCACTGAATTGCTGTTACACCCAACTTCTCTAACTCGGTTATGTTGTACTAGTATTCAAAGGATGCAGAAAGCGATCCAATTCAATTCGGGCCGACGCTCTTCGGTAATTTCCACCCAATAAATAATTCCTCCAAGAAACTCCACACGATGCAGCGAAGATGCATTATTATTCAATTTACCAAACTATAGGTACACTATCTGTAATGAGAACTGTGGTTAACGTCTGAACGCTCCCGAACTTTGACGAACTTTGCCATTTCGTGTGTAGTTCTCCGACTTCATTTATCATAATTCGTTATTGTTTAAATGCGAGGACGGGCGTTAATTTATCATTTTTAGAGGAGAATTGAAATGCTCTTGCAAAATGCTTAACCGCTCTTGAACAACTTTTTAAATATCAGACGAGTGATTTATGATGGGAAGCCACCAAGTTTTTTAATCACCACGGGCGGCAGTTGCGACAATTCCGCACAGATTTCGTTCTAGTTTCCAGGATTCGGGGGCCGGAACTTTCTCGGGATAAACGATAATTAAATGGGCAAGTTTTTAAATTAGCCGCATTTTTTTGTCACGTTCACATTTTTGGAATTTGGTAAAATTGTCAACTTCATCCCCATCGAACTCCGCAAGTAGATTTGGAGCTAAACCGTGGCAACTCTCCCCTAGCGTCGCATCGTCCCACCTCCCTGACTCCCGTTTAAATATTATTCGATTTTAATTTGCCTCCGTCCTCCGTTTGATAGATTCTCTCATTAGAAACTTCCGTAAACATTAAAAGCGCACAGAGAAGAAAAATGTCGCCATTAGCTCTTGCCGACGATAATTATCTTTCTAGTTAAACTCGGAAGTTGTCAGCTCATTAGGGCGAAACTGTTATCCTTAATAAAACTTTTTTCGGAGCATCCAGACGACACGTTCGACCGAAATAATGTGGGAGAATAATTTTAATTGAGGTTGATTTAACAGCGTGCATTAAGACAATTGCCGGGTCAGAGGAGCTGTAGTGGCTTTTTTCCGCGCCATAAAAGCCGTTGCTTGTATATTTCATGAGACAATTTATCTGAAACTAACTTGTGAAATATTTAAGGTAGTTTTTAACCTTTTCGTCGTCGTCGTCGTCGTTACGACTGTGATTTTTGCGCTCGCATTCTGACAGTGACGGACGCACGTGAGAGGATGGAAAGGTAAACGGATACGGGAATGTTTTCTTCCTGTTTTTCGCTTGGATGTTAGTGGCACAGTTATAACCCAATGTACAGGTAGGTATTTTGGTGAATGGCCCTGTTTTTTTTTAAGACTAACCAATTATACGAGGACAGTGAACTTCACATCAAGTCCATCATGATGATACGGTGTCATCATTGATCAGAAAATTCGCAACAGTAAAAACTGCAAAAAAAGCTGATAAGATAATATAAACTTGTAATAAACTTTGTTCACATTTATGAGTTCCGGATCGTTGTAATTATCAATTATTTATTATTAGAGGCAGTTCAGTATTCGTTTACGGCATCCGAGTGGTTTGAGATGATTATGGTTTATGGTGAATGCAAAGATAGCATCCTTGTGCTCGGACATTTGTACGACTTGCCCAACGTGTTCGGGATACAGGGTTAGTTGGAGAGTTAGTTGATGGAGAGCCAGAAAACATTTTTGCTCATATCTCGTAAACTATAGGTAACTGACCTGATTTAACGTTTATAATAGGCGCTATAAAGTGTGATTGGAGAAGGTTAGGATCCACAAATCGAAAATTTTGGGTAATTATTTTGAATTTATCTCACCAGACCAAGGGGAGAGGGAGTATCAAAAATGGTAAAAGGATCGATGGGCATGAGATGTTTTGAAATTGACAAGCTGAGAAACTGCAAAATTGGAAACTTGAGAAACCAAGATCTTGAGATCCTGAGAAAGTAAAAAAAAGTAATTCAAAAGGTAAGTATGTATAATTTAAATTTGCCGTGGTTTCAATCTACCGATATTTTGAAATTTTGAAATTCATTCAGTGCTCTTTGCGACTGTTTGACTGCAGACTATTTATTATTTAATATTACATTATACACGGTGTCGCAAAATTAGCGTATTCCGAGTTCAGAACGTTGTAGCGAAGTAAAAAAAAAGTTATAGGAGCGCCCTTACCAAAATATATAGGGCTCAAGGTCTAAACTTTGCATCATGTTTTCTTCAAATAAAAGCAATGAATGTTAGCGTTTATTTCAACTTATGGTTTAGGCTACTCATATAAAGTAATAATTCAAGCACTATGACCCACTTTTCGTCGCAAAGTCACACTTGCGCAGTCAATTACAGCAAATGTTCAAACTGTTCTCCCCCAGCTTCAATGCAGCTGTCAACTCTCTGTTTCATATTGTCAAATGTATTTTCCAACTTCTGATTGGTTATAGCGTTGCATGCATTAACAATTGGAATATGAAATAATCTAGAACTGCCAGGTCCGGACTTCGAGGGGGAAGTTGAATGACTCGATCATAGGTTATTCGAAAAGCAGCCCGTCGGAAAAAGAAATCAGGGTAGACCACCAAAACGTTGGAGAGAATGCTGGACATCCACAGCCGAAGAGGCATAGACAGAAAATAGCCTACCTACCATAGGTAGAAAGAAAGAAGAAGAAGAAGAAAACCACTCGTGGAAAGAGCTCTTGAACGACAGTAATTTTATTGGAATGACGTTCTAAATCTTGTTTTAATATTTTTTGTTCCATATGAGAGGTCCATTTATTGTGCTAACCTGCGGAGAGGGGTCTTGGGAGACGCTTCCGTTACTGATGCAACATCTGCCACAATCTCAAGAGTTCTATTTATTTTTGGCGATTTGGAGTAACCTAAGAAGTTGGGACACTTGAAGAACTTGAGGACTAAGAAAAATTTGGGAAGCCCGAGAAATTGAGAGATTCCAGTCAGTTGAGGACCCTGCGAATTTGAGGAATTTGAGGAATCTGAAACTTGAAGGACTTGAGAAACTCGGCAGATTTGAGATTTTGAGAAACCTAGGTATTTTGAGCATTGGAGTAACCTAAGAAGTTGGTTCACCTGAAGAACTTGAGGACTAAGAAACATTTGGGAAGCCCGAGAAATTGAGAAAAATGATGGTTTGAGAACTTGAACATCTGAAAACCTAAGTAGATCTTCTAAAAGCCTAAGCATTTGTGAAACTTGAGAACTGGAGGAACCTGCCAACTTGAGGAACTTAAGAATTTAAAGAACCTGAAATCATCGAACACCTGAGAACCCAGTCAGTTGAGGACCCTGCGAATTTGAGGAGCTAGAGAAATCTGAAACTCGAAGGACTTGAGAAACTCAGCAGATTTGAGTCTTGAGAAACGTAGGTATTTTGAGTATTGGAGTAACCTAAGAAGTTGGTTCACCTGAAGAACTTGAGGACTAAGAAAAATTTGGGAAGTCCGAGAAATTGAGAAACCTGATGATTGGAGAACTTGAACATCTGAGAGCCTAAGTAGGTCTTCTGAAAAGCCTAAGAATTTGTGACACTTGACAACTGAAGGAACCTGAAAACTTGAGGAACCTGAGAATTTGAAGAACCTGAAATCATCGCAAATCTGAAAACCCAGTCATTTGAGGACCCTGCGAATTTGAGGAGCTAGAGAAATCTGAAACTTGAAGGACTTGAGAAACTCAGCAGATTTGATATCTTGAGAAACCTAGGTATTCTGAGCATTGGAGTAACCTAAGAAGTTGGTTCACCTGAAGAACTTGAAGACTAAGAAACATTTGGGAAGCCCGAGAAATTGAGAAACCTGATGGTTTGAGAACTTGAACATCTGAGAACCTAAGTAGCTTTCCTGAAAAGCCTAAGAATTTGAGGAACTTGAGAACTGGAGGAACCTGCCAACTTGAGCAGTCTAAGAATTTAAAGAACCTGAAATCATGGCAAACCTGATAACCCAATCAGTTGAGGACGCTGCGAATTTGAGGAATTTCAGAAATCTGAATCTTGAAGGACTTGAGAAACTCAGCAGATTTGAGATCTTGAGAAACGTAGGTATTTTGAGTATTGGAGTAACCTAAGAAGTTGGTTCACCTGAAGAACTTGAGGACTAAGAAACATTTGGGAAGCCCGAGAAATTGAGAAACCTGATGGTTTGAGAACTTGAATATCTGAGAACCTAAGTAGGTCTTCTTAAAAGCCTAAGCATTTGTGGAACTTGAGAACTGGAGTAACCTGCCAACTTGAGGAACCTAAGAATTTAAAGAACCTGAAATCATCCAACACCTGAGAACCCAGTCAGTTGAGGACCCTGCGAATTTGAGGAGCTAGAGAAATCTGAAACTTGAAGCATTTGAGAAACTCAGCAGATTTGAGATCTTGAGAAACTTAGGTATTCTGAGCATTGGAGTAACCTAAGAAGTTGGTTCACCTGAAAAACTTGAGGACTAAGAAACATTTGGGAAGCCCGAGAAATTGAGAAACCTGATGGTTTGAGAACTTGAACATCTGAGAACCCAAGTAGGTCTTTTGAAAAGCTTAAGAATTTGTGGAACTTGAGAACTGGATGAACCTGGCAACTTGAGGAACCTAAGAATTTAAAGAACCTGAAATCATCGAACACCTGAGAACCCAGTCAGTTGAGGACCCTGCGAATTTGAGGAGCTAGAGAAATCTGATGGTTTGAGAACTTGAACATCTGAGAATCTAAGTAGGTTTCCTGAAAAACCTAAGCATTTGTAGAACTTGAGAACTGAAGGAACCTGTCAACTTGAGGAACCTAAGAATTTAAAGAACCTGAAATCATCGCAACCCTGAGAACCCAGTCAGTTGAGGACAATGCGAATTTGAGGAATTTGAGAAATCTGAAACTTGAAGGACTTGAGAAACTCAGCAGATTTGAGATCTTGAGAAACGTAGGTATTTTGAGCATTGGAGTAACCTAAGAAGTTGGTTCATCTGAAGAACTTGAGGACTAAGAAAAATTTGGGAAGCCCGAGAAATTGAGAAACCTGATGGTTTGAGAACTTGAACATCTGAGAACCTAAGTAGGTCTTCTGAAAAGCCTAAGAATTTGTTACACTTGACAACTGAAGGAACCTGAAAACTTGAGGAACCTGAGAATTTGAAGAACCTGAAATCATCGCAAACCTGAGAACCCAGTCAGTTGAGGACCTTGCGAATTTGAGGAATTTGAGAAATCTGAAACCTGAAGGACTTGAGAAACTCAGCAGATTTGGGATCTTGAGAAACGTAGGTATTTTGAGCATTGGAGTAACCTAAGAAGTTGGTTCACCTGAAGAACTTGAGGACAAAGAAAAATTTGGGAAGTCCGAGAAATTGAGAAACCTGATGATTGGAGAACTTGAACATCTGAGAACCTAAGTAGATCTCCTGAAAAGCCTAAGCATTTGTGGAACTTGAGACCTGGAGGGCCAACTTGAGGAGTCTAAGAATTTAAAGAACCTGAAATCATGGCAAACCTGAGAAGCCAGTCAGTTGAGGACCCTGCGAATTGGAGGAATTTGAGAAATCTGAAACTTGAAGGACTTGAGAAACTCAGCAGATTTGAGATCTTGAGAAACGTAGGTATTTTGAGCATTGGAGTAACCTAAGAAGTTGGTTCATCTGAAGAACTTGAGGACTAAGAAAAATTTGGGAAGCCCGAGAAATTGAGAAACCTGATGGTTTGAGAACTTGAACATCTGAGAACCTAAGTAGGTCTTCTGAAAAGCCTAAGAATTTGTGACACTTGACAACTGAAGGAACCTGAAAACTTGAGGAACCTGAGAATTTGAAGAACCTGAAATCATCCAACACCTGAGAACCCAGTCAGTTGAGGACCCTGCGAATTTGAGGAGCTAGAGAAATCTGAAACTTGAAGCATTTGAGAAACTCAGCAGATTTGAGATCTTGAGAAACTTAGGTATTCTGAGCATTGGAGTAACCTAAGAAGTTGGTTCACCTGAAAAACTTGAGGACTAAGAAACATTTGGGAAGCCCGAGAAATTGAGAAACCTGATGGTTTGAGAACTTGAACATCTGAGAACCCAAGTAGGTCTTTTGAAAAGCTTAAGAATTTGTGGAACTTGAGAACTGGATGAACCTGGCAACTTGAGGAACCTAAGAATTTAAAGAACCTGAAATCATCGAACACCTGAGAACCCAGTCAGTTGAGGACCCTGCGAATTTGAGGAGCTAGAGAAATCTGATGGTTTGAGAACTTGAACATCTGAGAATCTAAGTAGGTTTCCTGAAAAACCTAAGCATTTGTAGAACTTGAGAACTGAAGGAACCTGTCAACTTGAGGAACCTAAGAATTTAAAGAACCTGAAATCATCGCAACCCTGAGAACCCAGTCAGTTGAGGACAATGCGAATTTGAGGAATTTGAGAAATCTGAAACTTGAAGGACTTGAGAAACTCAGCAGATTTGAGATCTTGAGAAACGTAGGTATTTTGAGCATTGGAGTAACCTAAGAAGTTGGTTCATCTGAAGAACTTGAGGACTAAGAAAAATTTGGGAAGCCCGAGAAATTGAGAAACCTGATGGTTTGAGAACTTGAACATCTGAGAACCTAAGTAGGTCTTCTGAAAAGCCTAAGAATTTGTTACACTTGACAACTGAAGGAACCTGAAAACTTGAGGAACCTGAGAATTTGAAGAACCTGAAATCATCGCAAACCTGAGAACCCAGTCAGTTGAGGACCTTGCGAATTTGAGGAATTTGAGAAATCTGAAACCTGAAGGACTTGAGAAACTCAGCAGATTTGGGATCTTGAGAAACGTAGGTATTTTGAGCATTGGAGTAACCTAAGAAGTTGGTTCACCTGAAGAACTTGAGGACAAAGAAAAATTTGGGAAGTCCGAGAAATTGAGAAACCTGATGATTGGAGAACTTGAACATCTGAGAACCTAAGTAGATCTCCTGAAAAGTCTAAGCATTTGTGGAACTTGAGACCTGGAGGGCCAACTTGAGGAGTCTAAGAATTTAAAGAACCTGAAATCATGGCAAACCTGAGAAGCCAGTCAGTTGAGGACCCTGCGAATTGGAGGAATTTGAGAAATCTGAAACTTGAAGGACTTGAGAAACTCAGCAGATTTGAGATCTTGAGAAACGTAGGTATTTTGAGCATTGGAGTAACCTAAGAAGTTGGTTCACCTGAAAAACTTGAGGACTAAGAAACATTTGGGAAGCCCGAGAAATTGAGAAACCTGATGGTTTGAGAACTTGAACATCTGAGAACCCAAGTAGGTCTTTTGAAAAGCCTAAGAATTTGTGGAACTTGAGAACTGGATGAACCTGGCAACTTGAGGAACCTAAGAATTTAAAGAACCTGAAATCATCGAACACCTGAGAACCCAGTCAGTTGAGGACCCTGCGAATTTGAGGAGCTAGAGAAATCTGATGGTTTGAGAACTTGAGCATCTGAGAACCTAAGTAGGTCTTCTGAAAAGCCTAAGAATTTGTGACACTTGACAACTGAAGGAACCTGAAAACTTGAGGAACCTGAGAATTTGAAGAACCTGAAATCATCGCAAACCTGAGAACCCAGTCAGTTGAGGACCTTGCGAATTTGAGGAATTTGAGAAATCTGAAACTTGAAGGACTTGAGAAACTCAGCAGATTTGGGATCTTGAGAAACGTAGGTATTTTGAGCATTGGAGTAACCTAAGAAGTTGGTTCACCTGAAGAACTTGAGGACTAAGAAACATTTGGGAAGCCCGAGAAATTGAGAAACCTGATGGTTTGAGAACTTGAATATCTGAGAACCTAAGTAGGTCTTCTTAAAAGCCTAAGCATTTGTGGAACTTGAGAACTGGAGTAACCTGCCAACTTGAGGAACCTAAGAATTTAAAGAACCTGAAATCATCCAACACCTGAGAACCCAGTCAGTTGAGGACCCTGCGAATTTGAGGAGCTAGAGAAATCTGAAACTTGAAGCATTTGAGAAACTCAGCAGATTTGAGATCTTGAGAAACTTAGGTATTCTGAGCATTGGAGTAACCTAAGAAGTTGGTTCACCTGAAAAACTTGAGGACTAAGAAAAATTTGGGAAGCCCGAGAAATTGAGAAACCTGATGATTTGAGAACTTGAACATCTGAGAACCTAAGTAGGTCTCCTGAAAAGCCTAAGAATTTGTGGAACTTGAGAACTGGAGGAACCTGCCAACTTGAGGAACCTAAGAATTTAAAGAACCTGAAATCATGGCAAACCTGAGAAGCCAGTCAGTTGAGGACCCTGCGAATTGGAGGAATTTGAGAAATCTGAAACTTGAAAGACTTGAGAAACTCAGCAGATTTGAGATCTTGGAAAACGTAGGTATTTTGAGCATTGGAGTAACCTAAGAAGTTGGTTCATCTGAAGAACTTGAGGACTAAGAAAAATTTGGGAATCTCGAGAAATTGAGAAACCTGGTGGTTTGAGAACTTGAACATCTGAGAACCGAAGTAGGTCTTCTGAAAAGCCTAAGCATTTGTGGAACTTGAGAACTGGAGGAACCTAAGAATTTAAAGAATCTGAAATCATCGAACACCTGAGAACCCAGTCAGTTGAGGACCCTGCGAATTTGAAGAGCTAGAGAAATCTGAAACTTGAAGGACTTGAGAAACTCGGCAGATTTGAGATCTTGAGAAACGAAGGTATTTTGAGCATTGCAGTAACCTGAGAAGTTGGTTCACCTGAAGAACTTAAGGACTAAGAAAAATTTGGGAACTTCGAGAAATTGAGAAACCTGATGGTTTGAGAACTTGAACATCTGAGAACCTAAGTAGGTCTCCTGAAAAGCCTAAGAATTTGTGGGACTTGAGAACTGGAGGAACCTGCCAACTTGAGGAACCTAAGAATTTAAAGAACCTGAAATCATGGCAAACCTGAGAAGCCAGTCAGATGAGGACCCTGCGAATTGGAGGAATTTGAGAAATCTGAAACTTGAAGGACTTGAGAAACTCAGCAGATTTGAGATCTTGAGAAACGTAGGTATTTTGAGTATTGGAGTAACCTAAGAAGTTGGTTCACCTGAAGAACTTGAAGACTAAGAAAAATTTGGGAATCCCGAGAAATTGAGAAACCTGGTGGTTTGAGAACTTGAACATCTGAGAACCTAAGTAGGTCTCCTGAAAAGCCTAAGAATTTGTGGGACTTGAGAACTGGAGGAACCTGCCAACTTGAGGAACCTAAGAATTTAAAGAACCTGAAATCATCGAACACCTGTGAACCCAGTCAGTTGAGAACCCTGCGAATTTGAGGAACTAGAGAAATCTGAAACTTGAAGGACTTGAGAGACTCAGAAGATTTGAGATCTTGAGAAACGTAGGTATTTTGAGTATTGGAGTAACCTAAGAAGTTGGTTCACCTGAAGAACTTGAAGACTAAGAAAAATTTGGGAAGCCCGAGAAATTTAGAAACCTGATGGTCTGAGAACTTGAACATGTGAGAACCTAAGTAGGTTTTCTGAAAAGCCTAAGCATTTGTGGAACTTGAGAACTGGAGGAACCTGCCAATTTGAGGAACCTAAGAATTTAAAGAACCTGAAATCATCGCAACTCTGAGAACCCAGTCAGTTGAGGACAATGCGAATTTGAGGAATTTGAGAAATCTGAAACTCGAAGGACTTGAGAAACTCAGCAGATTTGAGATCTTGAGAAACGTAGGTATTTTGAGCATTGCAGCAACCTAAGAAGTTGGTTCACCTGAAGAACTTAGGACTAAGAAAAATTTGGGAAGCCCGAGAAATTGAGAAACCCGATGATTTGAGAACTTAAACATTTGAGAACCCACCTGCGAATTTGAGGAGCTAGAGAAATCTGAAACTTGATGGACTTGAGAAACTCAGCAGATTTGAGATCTTGAGAAACGTAGGTATTTTGAGCATTGGAGTAACCTAAGAAGTTGGTTCACCTGAAGAACTTGAGGACTAAGAAAAATTTGAGAAGCCCGAGAAATTGAGAAACCTGATGCTTTGAGAACTTGAACATCTGAAAACCTAAATAGATCTCCTGAAAAGCCTAAGCATTTGTGACGCTTGACAACTGAAGGAACCTGAAAACTTGAGGAACCTGAGAATTTGAAGAACCTGAAATCTTGGCAAACCTGAAAACCCAGTCAGTTGAGAAATCTGAGATTTTGAGAAATCTGAAATTTGAATGACTCAGCAGATTTGAGAACTTGACAAACGTATTTTGAAAATTGGAGTAACTTAAGAAGTGGGTCACTAAGAAAGGACTAAGAAAAATTTGGAAACTTTGAGAAATATAAACCGGGTGTCCCAGAGGTGTGTGGACCATCATTTACGCCCTTATTTTGAAAGATTTCAAAACGGAGTTGTCGGGGGACGATAGCTGCACGATACCTTCACAATTTAGAAATCATATACAGAGTGTTCTAATATTAGTGATATACCAAAGTAAGATCTTGAGATTCTGAGAAAGTAAAAATATGCCGAGAAATTCGGAATTTTTTCTGATTTTAATTTGTTGTGGCTTTGAATATTCTGATGTAGGTATTTTGAAATGAAACATTTATTTTTCTTTTATTTTTCTTTTTGTTTGTTTTGTCGCTTTTATGATTTTAATATTGTCTTCTTTGCGTACTTTCGTGGTATGGACGCTTTGCTATTTCGTCATTTCAACATTATGTTTGCGTTCCATGTTTTATGCGAAAACAGTAAATTAAAAAGATAATCTAATTTTGAACCGTGGATAACTTCTTTGTACTTGCGAGGTTAGAAAGGAGAGTGTACGACACCGTCTAATCAACCAAAGAACTTAACCGACATCCTGCAAAAACACCCATTCCAAGATTGCGCTCCGTTCAAAAAAGCAAACCGATCTTACCGTTACCTTTATTACAGCTCTCTACTCTATCTACCATATCAGTATTAATAAATCCCGAGCTCCTTTTAATTTGTTACAACCCCTCCTCTACCAATTTTCAATCTAGAGTCGCTCGTTCCTCCTCGTTGATAGAAAACCTAATAAGGAATCAACATTCCGATAAGTAATTACAGTAATTATTACAGTGTCTTCCACAATAAATCGCGGGTATACTATAATTTCCCGTTCGGGATAGGCAGATAAGGTTTTTCATCGAGGAAGTTGAGAATTACTCATCGGAAATATTTTCGGAATTAATGAGGCGGCTTTATTCAGCAGCATCGGTCATCCACCGGGTTGATTATAATTGCGCTTTGGCAACATCTGGCGAGTGGATCGGCCGCAGCATCGACCACACGTCAAAGTCAGAGTTATGATGACGCCGCCCCCGTGATATCACCTATCAACCCCCACTTTGGATCGCTTACCGTCACTGTCACTTAATATTCCCTCTTTGCTTAAATTTGCATATCAATATGAAAGTCTCTTTGATTATTTACCATATTTGAACCCTCACTTTGCGAGCGGCCGCAATTATATTCTCGTACTTGAATGCGGAATTTATTCTGGTTTCTTGTTTCAGGTGGGTGTCTGATGGGGGTGCTACCACGTGAGTATTATCTATTGTTTGATTTTAATGAGAGAAGCAGATGATAGTTCTTTGGTCACTATAAACTAAATTAAAAAGTTATTCTTTGAAATGTAGGTCAAATTTTATTTTTAAAAGCAAGTCGTTCACCAATTTTTATATCCCTCCAAGTGTTTCTAGACTTTTCTGTCTCCAGAACGTTCCGGAATGATGACCTCATCCGCTGCGACCAATTTTTTTATCGCTATGTTAGTGTTACTGGTAGGATTGAACTCACCAACCCGTTATTTTTGAACACAAAATACACGATTCAATTCGCGAGCAGAAAACTATCGAAACCGTTCGCTCCTCCGCGAAGAACATAATCCCGTTTGAACCCTATATCGTCGTTGGGGGAATAATTGCATATTTATTTCTTTTTTATGCCTCTCCCGGATTAAACATGCTAAAAGGTTGTAAAGACGTTTCAGAGAAATTCAATTTTCATGCTCTAACATTTTAAACATCAAAGGTACGGAAGACCCTATCACCCCTTCCACTTTTAAGCAGAAAGCATTTTCCCAATGTTGCCGTGGAACTACGCTCTCGGAGAGTTATGCATTCTCGATGTTGCCGTACGATGGATGATGGAATTGAATATTTTTCAGCGCGCACTTCCCAACTACACCTAATAACTGAAAGAGATTGCTTATTGGGGACCCAAAGTCGGAGCAAATTGCTCCTCCATTGTGCCTATAGGCCGCCTGATGCGACACGAAAGACTTGTTAATGCAAGAGTCGTGGAAAGCTAACAATTTGTGACGCACAGTTACACCAAAAAGCTCTCGGTAAGTTTGAAATTGTTCCGTTAATAATTTTACAACTTCCAAAAATATACCATCGTGTAATTCGGAAGGGGCGCAACCCTTCCGCTACACGTTTTTCTTACGGTCGTAAATCCGTTCTTAATTAGTTGCACATTATGACGACACAAATTTGCTTCTAAAATTTTCATGCAGCCATGTGTGGCTTTAATTTACTTTAACGCGCCCTTCATAAAATATGGCGGGAAATTAAGTTTTGTTTCATAATGAGGAAATATTTTGCGTGTAGATTTATTATTCAATTTGTAACACACAGCATCGGGGTGTGCTTAGTACATTATTCAAAAATTACCCGCGGATGAGAGGTTCTCTTTCGCAGTTTATAACGATTTGTGTTTTTAGAGAGATCGGCAATTCTCTGAAAGAAAAGTGCCTTAACCAATTTTTAGACAGTTTCTGTTTACATTTTGCGGCCACCGAAAATACGAAATTACGTTCGATGGTCCCTAGGGCTTCAGAACGTGCTGTTGGTATCATCAAGGCACCCGTGTATATGAGGAACAAATACATAGACACTTCTTGAAAGTTCAAATTATATCTACGTTATGAACTGTCGAAAATCACAGCCAAAATATTTAGAGCCTTCATCATCTTTTTATCTTGGCTGTCCAAAAGGGATATGGCTGACTACCCTGTGAGAGAATGAAGCGCCGATTCTAGCGCTCTCTTTCATCTACGCCTGAAAGCACGCATACTTTTGTTGTCAAAATATCGTGATCTTAAAAGTCGCAGTAAAAGTGTCAAATATTCCAATAAAACGTGACGTTTGCCCAAATTTACAAGATACAATTGCTGTGTTTTGTAAACGGATGGCACGTAATTTCATTGATAAATCTAGATAATAGTTGTAGGGCCCATTTTGGGTTTCGAACACGTGGTTTAACGGAATTTCTCGGTTTCTCAGGGAAGTGGAAATGAAATTACCTCCAGTATTTGCTTGGGTTATTTTGATCTATTTGTAAGAACACAGTAGATCACCGATCTAACTCTATGTGGGCTCCCCAAGAAATGCCTCCCCACAACATCACAGAACCTCCACCAGAATGTAGTCGCGGAAGAAAATTACAGTGAAAGTATCGTTCTCCTGGCGTTCTATAAACCGGCATACGACGATCTGAGGAGCACAAAGTAAATCGAGATTCATCCGTGAACAGAACATTATGCCAATCGCCAGCTTCTCAATTTTGATGTTCTCCAGTCTAGCTGTTCTGTGTCGAGGGGTGAGAAGATGTGCTCTAGACGGCACATGGGCGGTGGTTTCGTCTTCCCTGAGACGTCGACGAACAGTTTGGGCAGAAATCCTAACATTTGTTACATCAAAAAAGTAACTAGTTTTGTAAAAGTGTAAAATAATCCAATAAAACGTGACTTTTGTCCCAACAAATTATTTAATAAAATCAGCATTAAATAGAACTAACAATCAATAGAAACGGATGGGATGTTATTTCATTGATAAATTTAGATAAAAGTTGTAGGGCATCTTTTGGTTTCGGAGTTTTCCCACAACGCTGTCCCTCCAACTTTCAGAGTCCCAGGGTTTATATGTCTTTAATTTTTAGGTTCTCGTATATTCACTTTCTTTGAGGTCTTGAGGTTTTAGGTTCTTGAATTCTCATATTCTCAGTTCCTCAGGGAAGTGGTAATGAAATTGCATCGAGGATTTGGTTGGATTATACTGATCTATTTGTGACAATTTTATATCGCCTCTTCATAAATGATTAATACATCATGTTGTTCATCGAAAACAAAATTTATGTGTAGTTGGAGAATTTTAACCTTCATAGTCTACTAGATGTACGAATGAATTATGAAATTAATTTGTCCGCCTCATCTTGTAGTTTTTTGAGAAATTATTCGTTTGTTAATCTGAAATTGGCACTGAAAATTTGACGAATTGGTAATCTGCGAAACTGACATGGTACTGAAAAACTGAGAACAGGCAGTTTGAGAAACAGAATAAAAAAAGTGGGAATTGGAAAAGCTGAGAAATTCAAAATATGGGAAACTTAGAACCTGAGAAACTAGGAACCAATCAAGACATTTAGAAAATGAGTTACTAAGAAGTTGCAATGTTGGCAACCTAATAAATTAAATCTACCAACACGACAAAATAATTTTCAAACAATCATAGTCACCCGGTATTATTATCACTTCCATTGTAACCTGTTGTCACAGCTGTTGTTGTTTTTTTATTTATTATTATTGGTCACCACTATATCTATACAAAATTGCAACAATCCCAGATCACTCAACTGGTAAATAACGCAGGACCTCTTTCCGAGGTCCAAAACATGCATTGTTTCCCTCGCAATGTTCAGCAACAGAATGCGAGCTCAGTGCACTGCGGTCCCACAATCGACCGAACCAACCTGAGACAACTGAAAATTGAAGAACTAGAGAAACTTGGCAGCTGATAGTTGGAACCTGAGAAGATTGACACCTTATAGTTGAAAAACCCGAAAAAAGTTGACAGCTAAAAGTTGAAGAACCTGAAAAACTTGACAACTGAGAGTTGAATAACCTGAGAAACTTGACAAGTCAGCATTGAAAGACGTGATAAATTTGACAGCTGACAGTTGGAATGTGAGAAAATGGTCATCTTATAGTTGAAGAGCCCAAACAATTTGACAGAAAAAAATTGAAGAAGCAGAGACTTGACAACAGAGAGTTGAAGAACCTCAAGTGTTTAACACCTGAACACGAAAAACTTGACCTTAAACAGTTGAAAAACTTGAGAAGCTTCTCAATTGAGAGTTGAAGAACCCGAGACACTTGACAACTGAGAGTTGAATAAACCTGAGAAACTTGGCAACTCAGAATCGAAGAATTTGGGAAATTCAACAGTTGGCAGTTGGAAACTGACAAAATTGATATCTTATAGTTGAAGAACCTGAAAAGTTGAAGAACCTGAAAAACTTGACAACTGAGAGTTGAATAACCTGAGAAACTTGACAAGTCAGCATTGAAAGGCGTGATAAATTTGACAGCTGACAGTTGGAATGTGAGAAGATGGTCATCTTACAGTTGAAGAACCCCAAAAATTTGACAGAAAAAAGGTGAAGAAGCTGAGAAGCTCGACAACAGAGAGTTGAAGATCCTCAAGTGTTTAACACCTAACAGTTGAAGAATACGAAAAACTTGAGAAGCTTCTTAATTGAGAGTTGAAGAACCCGCGAGACTTGACAACTGAGAGTTGAATATCCTGAGAAACTTGGCAACTCAGAATCGAAGAATTTGGGAAATTCAACAGTTGGCAGTTGGAAACTGACAAAATTGATATCTTATGGTTGAAGAATCTGAAAAATTGAAGAACCTGAGAAACTTGGCAACTCGAATCGAAGAATTTGTGAAATTCAACAGTTGGCAGTTGGAAACTGACAAAATTGATATCTTATAGTTGAAGAACCTGAAAAGTTGAAGAACCTGAGAAACCTGACTACTGAGAGTTGAATAACCTGAAAACTTGACAACTCAGAATTAAAGTACTGAGAACCTTGACAGCTGATAGTTGGAAAGTGAGAAAATTGACATCTTATATTTGAAGAACCCGAAAAAGTTGACAGCTAAAAGTCGCGGAACCTGAGCATTCGATAACTGAGAGTTGAATCCTTAGAAACTCAACATCTGAGAGTTGAGCAACCTTAAATTTACAATATCTAACTGTTGAAGAACACGATAAACATGACACCTAACAGTTGAAATACCTGAGAAACTTTTCAGCTGAGGGTTGAAGTACTTGAAAAACTTGACAGCTGGCAGTTGGAATGCGAGAAAATGGTCATCTTATAGTTGAAGAACCCAAAAAATTTGACAGAAAAAGTTGAAGAAGCTGAGAAGCTCGACAACAGAGAGTTGAAGATCCTCAAGTGTTTAACACCTAACAGTTGAAGAACACGAAAAACTTGAGAAGCTTCTTAATTGAGAGTTGCAAAACCCGAGAGACTTGACAACTGAGCGTTGAATAGCCTGAGAAACTTGGCAACTCAGAATCGAAGAATTTGGGAAATTCAACAGTTGGCAGTTGGAAACTGACAAAATTAATATCTTATGGTTGAAGAATCTGAAAAATTGAAGAACCTGAGAAACTTGGCAACTCGAATCGAAGAATTTGGGAAATTCAACAGTTGGCAGTTGGAAACTGACAAAATTGATATCTTATAGTTGAAGAACCTGAAAAGTTGAAGAACCTGAGAAACTTGACTACTGAGAGTTGAATAACCTGAAAACTTGACAACTCAGAATTCAAGTACTAAGAACCTTGACAGCTGATAGTTGGAAAGTGAGAAAATTGACATCTTATAGTCTGTTGAAGAATTCGAAAAAGTTGACAGGTAAAAGTCGAAGAATCTGAGCAACTTGACAACTGAGAGTTAGACCCTTAGAAACTCAACACCTGAGAGTTGAGCAACTTTAAATTTTCAATATATAACGGTTGTAGAACACGAGAAACTTGACACCTAACAGTTGAAATACCTGAGAAACTTTTCAACTGAGGGTTGAAACTTGGCAGCTGACAGTTGAAACCTGAGAGAATGGAGACTTTATAGTTGAAGAACCCGAAAAAGTTGACAGCTAAAAGTTGAACAACTTGACATTAAATTTGACATTTGAGAGTTGAAGAACACATTTCACATTTTTAACTGCTTAGACAGTCTTTTCAATAAATTGGAAAAAAGAGTTTAGTATTGCGATTCTTGTGTTCTTTTTGATATGAAATAATCTGAAATACACCAGTAATGAGCACGGACGGCGTCGTTATACAGTGGATGAGCTGTTACTTTGGAATCGCAAAAAAATTTTTTGAGGTTCTTCAACTCTCAGTTGTCAAGTTTTTCGGGTTCTGTAACTCTCAGTTGTCTAAGTTTCTACGGTTCTTTAACACTCAGTTATTAAGTTTCTCAGATTCTTCAACTTTTGACTGTCAACCTTTTCGGGTCCTTCAAATACAAGTTATCAATTTTCTCAGGTTTCAACAGTCCGCTGTTAAATTTCTCAAGAGTTGAATAACCTGAAAAATTTGACACCTGACAGTTGAAAATATTGAGTAACTTGACAACTGAGAATTGTTGAAGAACTTGAGAAACTTGACAAGTTGACAGTTGGAACCTGAGAAGATTGACATCTTATAGTTGAAGATCCCAAAACAGTTGACAGGTAGAAGTTGAAGAACCTGAGAAACTTGAAAACTGAGAGTTGAGTAACCTGAAAAATTTGATAGCTTGACAGCTGACGAACCTGAGAAACTTGACAACTGAGAGTTGAATAAACTGAGAAACCTGACATTGAAGGACTTGATAAATTTGACACCTAACAGTTGGAATCGCGAAAATGGTCTTCTTATAGTTGAAGAAGCCCAAAAATTTGACAGAAAAAAAGTTGAAGAAGCTGAGAAACTTGATAACAGAGTGTTGAAGAACTTCAAAAGTTAACACCTAACAATAGAAGAACACGAAAAACTTGACACTTTACAGTTGAAAAAGATGATAAACTTGTCAATTGAGAGTTGAGTAACCTGAAAAACTTGACAACGTGAACCTCTAAGAGTTGAATAATATGAGAAACTTGGCAACTCAGAATCGAAGAATTTTGGAAATTCAACAGCTAAAAGTCGAGGAACCTGGGCAACTTGACAACTGAGAGTCTATATACCTAACAGTTGAAGAACACGAAAAACTTGACACCTAACAGTTGAAATAGCTGGGAAACTTTTCAAATGAGGGTTGAAGTACTTGAGAAAGTTACCAAATGACAGTTGAAACCTGATAAAATGGAAACTATATAGTCGAAGAATCCGAAAAAGTTAAAGTTAAAAGTTCTTCCTTTTGATATGAAATAATCTGGAATACAGTAATAATGAGCGCAGAGAGCGTCGTTAGACATTTAAAAACTATATAAAAATTGTGTTTTTTTTTTTCAATAAATATGCAACAAATAACCTGAGAACTTACTGTTGTGGGATTTTAGTGGCTTTTTATATAAAATAATCTGAAATAGACTAACGAGCGCGGACAGCGTCGTTTGACGGCTAAAAATTACAGACAAATTTAGGATTTTTTTTTAACTTGGAACTTCTTTAAATTAAATGTAATTTGAGTACGGACAGCGTCGTTAGACAGTGGATGCGCTATTACTTTGGAATCGCAAAATTTTTCAATTCCAAATGTTGGATTTATACATTTTGTAGAACCTTTAAAATGCGACAATTCTTTACTTCTGCGAATATTATTCACTGTTTTTTTTTAATAGGAAACCAGTATTAATTTAAGGTTACTTGTTGGTTACTTTTAAATTTCAAAATCAACAAAAATAAGTAGAAATAAATACTCAAAGAATTACATCAGAACCTGAAAATCTGAAAATGAACCTGAAAATCTCGAGGAAAATCTGTAAACCCGAAAATGTAAAAATCTGACTGACAACCTGAAAACCTAAAGATCCAAGCGTGGACAACATGCCAATCTGAAAAGCTGGGAGCCTGAAAAAGTAAAAATCTGACATTCTGATAATTATTTGAAGGCTTGAAAACCTGACAACCTGAAAAGCTTGGGATCTGAATTTGAGAAACCTTCTAGTTGAAAAAGCCGTGATAAACTCATAACTTGAGCTACTGACAATTGTTTGAGATTTCCCAACGTGATCCACCTCATATATACGTTTAGCAAATAATATAGCTCCTTCTATAAAACAGTCTCTACTCTGAACGTCTTTGAACACAGATTCTTAGACAAAGTCTCAGACACACACGAATCGTTCCAAGCGCTCATATTGTAGTTCGCATTTTGACAAAAACCACCTTTTTTACGGATCGATGCGATTCGCCTCCCGGCTTGAAATTCAAAACGGCATTAGATAATAACGACGCGAATCTCGTTTGATGGTTACTTAAAACTTTTGAATAGCCGACTGCCTCGTAGTCGAATTTCAACATCAAAGAACAATTTTAATTTATACATAGCCGAGACGGCGCGCTATTGTTAATTCCTCCAAGGAACTATAATGGATGATCGTGTGAAGTGACCTTCACGTCAGCACAAACAAAATTAAAGCCGATTCCGAATAATGAACTCCGAAAAGCCATATATCATATCAGCGTTAGGTCCGCGTGAGTCAGAGAAGATGAAGTTTCGAACTTCCTGTGTCCATCTGAGTGGCCGCTTTGTTGACTGATGCACTATTTGTCCTTTCACCCCATCTCCGGCGACCCTAATGCTTTCTGATTAATTTTTCTTCGGCCCGGAGTTTTTGCGCCTTCCCGGATCCGGCCGTCTTTTTTTTTCCAATTATCCAAATGGTCGGTAATGCAGCGTAATTACCGCGCAAATGAAATCGAAGCAATTTCTGATCTAATAACACAAACACAAACATAATTAGAGCCATCACGCGACTTCCGACTGGGAAAAAATTCAACTCGGTCGGGTATCGCTTTCAGTGACAGCCATCCGGGGATCAAATCTACTTTACGAAATTACTAATTGATAGCGGCACAGTTTCGCCTTATATCTGTCACGTGAAATCAGGCAAATACTAAGTAATTATTACTAATACCGCTGCGTGACTCCATGAAAAATACGAACGGTTGTAGTTTTGTTATGTACTCGTGCACATTGAAAATAATTGCGAGGCTGTCTGCCCATAAGTCTGCACGCACAAGTAAATGAGAAAAATAATACTACCCTTCGACGTCTGTGCATGGACGTTCGTTTGCTACTGGGATAATATTTCGCTTTATTGGCCGGATTTATTAGAGGTTGACGAAGCAGGAGTGTATTTGCAGCGATCGATTTTTCAGCTATTATTCCGTATCGATTTTTTAATTCGGCCGATGGTAAAACGCGGCTAAACAATAATTATCTCATGCATTGGTGAGGTAGATAATGATGAACACGGAAAGGATAGGAAATGTCCATACTTACCGAGTAGTTCTGCGACCGAAATATCGAGAAGCGGCTTCTTTACAAATACTGGGCGACACATTCCGCGTGATTCGTGCTAACTGTTTACATACTGTTTCAACCGCTCACAGTCTCGTAAAGTGAATTATTGGCGATTCGATTTTTAAATTGAACACACGCAACCCTAAACAAATGAAAACTGGTGCAAATAAAAAAGATTTAACAAATTTTAAGAAACTGATAAAAACTTGTACCAACCCTTCGACCATAAAGTTTCTAGACAAGCTACTGATTCCGATTGTTTGAAGCCAACATCCAACTGAGGGGAAAAGAGAAACCACGAGAAGTTGGAATTTATCCCTGCGCTGATTGGTTTACTTTAGTTGTTGGTTTAGAGTCAGTGGCATGTCAAACTTAGGGAGCATTAAAATAAATTTAAAGAAAAAGAAAACAATGGTTTTATTGAACTGTACCCTCTCCGCGACTCACCCTTTCGCCTATGATGGCTTCAAAACATTCGCCTAGAAGCTTCCAGCGTACCGGATCTATATTATTTTACGTCGTTCTACCAACCGCCTCTGGACTGGTCCTGCTAAACTAGCCCCAGGTCGGGTAGGCAATTCGAGTTTCTCCTTTGTGAATTACAGGTTCCGCACGGCGAATTAAAACATTATTCAAATTTGGGATTTCTCAGAATATTTAAAATCGAAGATTTATATGAACTGTGGCGCTTTCTATTACGGTCGGGTTGACTCGAGAGCATTTTTTTACGTGGTATGCTCCACGAGACCGCGGGTAACTAAGCCGGAGTACGGTGCACCAGGGCTCAGCTGTCGAGCTTGGTAAATAACAGTGACGGTTTTATAAACTTTATTTACAAGATATACAGGGGTTCGGTATGTACACGGTGGCGGGGCTAAAACTTTCATAACCGGTCGCGTTGCTCTAGAGCGGAGTGGGTGTAGAACAGAAACTACAGGCAGGACCGCCTCCAAAAAGGATCCGCCAGGTGCACCGAAAACTAGACAACTGGACAGCCTCCTTGAGGAAGTCACCACAGATGCTGTGCTCTCAGTGCACCAGGTCGCTACCAAAGATATCAAGGCTGACCCCGAGAAAAGACCCGTCCGAATATGCCGGTGGTCAACCGGTAAGGAAGCGACGCACGGGTAGCAGACTTTGCGGGTCGGTCGGGTCCTTCTGGTCTGCTTCCGGTGGGCGGGAGGGCATTAACTCACAAACAGTCACAGGAACTGGAACTGTAGCCCACTGGAACGGTCGTAGTCACCAAAACGTCTTCCACTAGCTTCTCTTCGCTCTTTAACCCCATGCGTGAAAGTCTGTCCCAAGGCCTTTATCGCTAGACGATGCAGCGTTCGGTTCTCACTAAATGGTGGCGGTACCGGACAGAGTAAAAATTCCGGGATAGCGGTATCAAAGAATCATCCGGATTCGATGTCAGGAAGCGGTTTGCTTCTCGTTATATTAATGCTTCAATGCAGGGAGTGTGGCCCGAGGTGACAAGGGGCGGCAGCGGGGGCCATCGTAGCGATTCCCGGATAGTTGTATTCGCAGCGCTCTCACTTTATGATTACCGGAGTGCAAGATTTATCCCAATACGACGTCAGGAAGCATTTTTTCCGAGCTGTTAAAGGTGCGATTTAGGGTTCGGTATTGTTCAAGCAGCGAGAGGCTGGGCAGCACGGATATAACGGTCGAAACGGCAAACGTCGCAGGCTGTACTGGAATCTAGCAAAATTCGGTAACTTTGTTACAGAACAGACCAAATAATTTGGACGATCTCACCGAATTCCTATAGAAATGAGGATGTGCCGTGTGGTTGATGGATGGCAGTTTGCACATCTACTAGTTCAAGCAAATTAGACGAAAAAACTATGATAGACGAAATAATGTATCATGAAGCTTTTCTGCATTTTTCTCGTAAACGGTAACTCCGACGAAAAAATGTTATCTTCTCCATTAAATTCTGCTTAAAATTGGTCCCATGTAGTTTCTCTTCCTATTTCCTACCCAATAATTTCATAAATGACGTTGGAAAATGAGTAGTTTTCGGCGCGAATGTAACCCCCGAGCAGTTTTTTCGGTACAAGGTCCATGTTGAATAAATTATTTGCAATATTTTTTTTTTATTAAAAAACGGGGGTGCACCTTCGACCATATACGTTTCTAGACACGTTATCCATTGGATTTGTTTGAACTCAACATCCAACTGAGGTGAAAAGGGAAACCAGGAGAATTTCGACCTTAAGAGCTTTCTGCGCTGATTGGTTCATTTTAGTTGTTCGCTTAGAGTCAGTGGCGTATTATAGAAATTAGGTTCCATGCTGAAATATTTGAACCACTTCCCGCGCTGTTCTGTATCTCGTGGAAAGCTAAAAGACAAAACGTAACGTAACGCCCGTGATTTTTGTTTACTTTGCTCACGTCCGTACGCTACGGCGTTGGACGGAATCTACGAAATTAAACGAACAATTAAATGAATCAATCAGCGCAGAGGGATTTAAGGCCGAAATTCCAAAAACGTTCCTTGAAACAATTGTACCCCTCCGCAACTCTTCCCTCTCGCCTAAACATTTGCCTACAAACTACTGTCTTTGCTGGTATCGATATTCTGACGTCGTCGGGGTGATCTAATTTTTGCTCGTCAGGGTTACCGTTTACGAGAAAAATACAGAAAAGCTTTATGCGGTTTCCCCGGGAGCGGTTTTTTGGGCAAAAGGGGTGACCGATTTTTATGATTTTTTTTTTGTATATTTGGCAGGTATGAGAATAGGTGGTAAACTATTTTTCAGATGCACATGGGGGCCCAGGAGGGCCCTTTGGGCTGGACCGATTTTTCGGCTCGACCAATTTTTTTGAATTTTTTTTCGTATGTTTGGTAGGCATGAGAATAGGTCGTAAAGTGTTTTTCACTTGGGCTGCACCGATTTTTATGTTCTTTGATATGTTGGAGTTGTCTCCGCCCCGAATAGCAGAATAACTATTAAAACATCGGAAAAATTAAGGAAAAAAATTGTCTCAAACATTTTGTATTGAATCCGTATGTAACGTCATCTCTGATATATGACAGAAACAAAAATGAACATCTGGTAATGCCAGTAGATGGCGTTGCGTGCATTATCCTTTGATAAAAAGCAAACTTAATTCAATTCAGCTAATAAGTTAGCACAACATTTATCGATTCTGAGGCGGTACAAAGTTCGCCGGCTCAGCTAGTTTTTTTAGAAAAATGCTTGTGTAATGTCAGTGTAATGTCAATGTGCAAAAACGGTTGGTTACAAAAAATACATTGTTACGTCAAAAAGTGTGAAAAACTAAACTAAAATTGAGTTTGTTAACCCGTAAAAGCAACATACATATTCTGTCCAAAGTGCGGAAAAACGGTTATTTCAAACGAGTCGTGACAATTGAGCCACAATCGTAGCGAATGGCTGAGTCACAAGATTTTGAAAAATTGGTTTTTCAGCACTTGTCGAACACTATGCTTTTCGTACAGTTACCACTCAAAAGAAGAAAAAAAAGTAGATGTAACTGTACTTTATTGTGTTAATAACGCATTCTAAAATTTAACAGATTTTCGGTAGCGAAGAGTAGTGAGCCGGAGCCCTTGAAAAGTGACAGCGCACGAGTATTAAACAACATTTTTTTTTGTATTTGTTCATGCAGAAGGAGAAATTTTGAGGTTAGGTTTGACACCTGTGAAATTAAATACATATTCGGGATTATTAATATCTAATATATAAAATTCTCGCGTCACAGTGTTTGTAATTAAACTCCTCCGAAATGGCTCGACCGATTTTCGTGAATCTTTGTGTGCATATCGGTTGGGTGTGCGAATCGGACAACATCTATTTTTCCCCCTAAATGTTAAGGGGTGTCCACCCCAATTTTTTTTCTTTTTTTGATAAAATATTTTTTTTTACTTTTTTTGATGTGGCATTAAAAAATACATACAACCCTAAATTTTCACTTTTCTATCACCAACCCCTGCTTTTTAATAGTATTTTTTTTTTTGTACATTTGGCAGGTATGAGAATAGGTGGTAAACTATTTTTCACATGGATATGGGGGTTCAAGGAAGCCCCTTGGGCTGGACCGATTTTTTGGTTCGACAGATTTTGATAATTTTCTTTTTGTATATTTGGTAGGTATGAGAATAGATGGTAAACTATTTTTCACATGGATATGGGGGCCCAGGGTGCCCTATTGGGCTGGTCCGATTTTTATGTTTCTTTTAGCAGAATAACTATTAAAATATGGATGTGGGGCCAGGGGGCCCCTTGGGTTTATTACTCGAAAACGGCTGGACCAATTTTCATGGTTTTTAATTTGTTGGATTTGTCTCCGCCCCGAATAGCAGAATATTTATTAAAACATGGACATGGGGGCCCAGGGGGGGCCCTGGGCCCCTGTGTTATTGATTCGAAGGCGATACAAAGTTCGCCGGGTCAGCTAGTCTATAGATAAAATGTGCGTGTGTTTGTAATTCTTCTCCTCCTAAACGGATTGACCGATTTTGATGAAATTTTTAGTGTGCGTTTGAGTGGATCCCCGGATGGTTCTTAGCTACAGCTAGACCCGGTAGGTGAAGCTGTTGTCGAGATACAGATTTTTTTCTGACAGAATCTTGATGTTTTTTTATATTTATTGGTTTACCTTCATGGTTCTTAGCCACAGCTGGACCCTGTAGCTGGCGCTGTTGTCGCGTTCCAGTTTTTTTTATTTTTCTGACCGATTTTGATGATTTTTTTTGCACGTATGGAGTCACCGGTATAACATGCTGTTGTCGAGATCAAGGATTTTGTTGTTAATTATTATTAACAAAAAAGACCAAATCGGTCCAGCCGTTCTCAAGTGATGCGGTGACCGGTGAATCTATATAATAAAAATCAAATAAATCAAAAAGATTTATTGAATTTTGGACAGGACAACGTCTGTGGGGTCAGCTAGTCTGATCTATATTTCACTATCTCCATTACAAATCGATTACAAAGTATAGATGTATTTTTCGTTTTGTGACTTTTTACAAATTTATATACAAACATGCAACCGGAGAATAGAACGTCTACAAACTGAACCTGTTCGCATACCTTGTGCAAACTAACAACTAGAAATGTCACTTCCACCCGATTGTCTTGCAGAATTCAATAACGAAGATCTTGATCTCAGAACGAGTGTCTGAAGTTACGGCTCAAGTCTTACTTACTCTACATTTTATTAAACACAATTTGATTGTCATCTAGCGTCTCAATCGCAATTCCCTCCAGACAACAATGTTGCAGCCGAGGTTGGGATTATTAGAAATTTCATTATCTGTCGCAACACGTCTAGAAGTCGATTGAATGCCGAGCGTCTTATCTGGCGAAATTAACATCGCTGATAAAAGTAGCGGTACTTTGTTCCGAATTTGCCAATCGACGATTATATCTTATTTTGGCTGTTAGTTTCGTAACCTGCCGGCCTTACGGTCGATGAGTTATTGTTGTCGGCGAAATGAAACGAACGCCAACATGAGTTATTTAATAAAACATAATTTTTCACTTATTCAGACTGTCACTCGGAGGTAGTGCACGATTTTATCGAATTCGTGCAATAAATAATCCGGCATTATCCGATCGATTGGTGGCTTTGGGCGGTCTTATAAAAAGAAGAAACCTATAAACCAGATTTAATTAGCACTTGCGTTATAGAGTCCGTATATAATCAGTAGTCCGTTATTACAGCTGGAAATCTAAAATCTTAATTAGGATGTCATGCTGATGCGAGGAATTTTAGATAGCTATTATATTCAATTAATCATCTCAATAAAAACACCTACAGAATGTTTATCTCATTCCCAAGGATTCTGCGGCCAGACATGTAAATCTTCCATCCAAATCGGCGGTGCTTTCTCTTGTAATTACTCCGAACGGGAAGTGCAGCGTCCGTCCATCATATTGTTTATTGGATGCCCACGATCGGCTTTCGACGTTTCAGACGATGATGGATCAAACAATCAATTCTCCTCTCCGATAAGCGATTTGTTTCGATGCACGCCATAAAAGGTTCCGGAATCTATTACACCTTGGCCTCGCTGCACGGATATGAAAAAATCGCGACCCTACGAATCGTGGAAAAGGAGGAATGCAGAAATCAAAACTTGGTAAAGTGCAACCCCTAACCGAGCAATAACTATCGACAAACGTGAGTCGAATTTCCAATCTGCGACCAGCGGGGAACGCACTTTTTCGACGTCGTAAATCATTTTTACAATTAGCGAAACGAACAACTCATTTTTCAGGGATTGTGGAAGTCGTTTAGAGTTTTAGACGATACTAACCTCCAAAATGAAAGAAATAATTTTGATATTATGAGATATTATGCAAAGCCTGGCTATTTTTGATTTTCAAACAGCGCCAGCTGAAAGGTGTACGGAAATTCATTCCGAACAAAAAAAAAACTTGCACTTCCTTCCGGAACGTGCACTTCTCTCTCCGGGCACGTCTCCCAATAAAGCTTAGCACGAGGATAAAATGAGCTTGCAAAAATTAAAAATCCTCTTGGTTTGCAACGAATTTTTTCCAGCGCGGACTTTGCTAATGAAATTTTATGGAATTTGTATTCAGAGAGTTCTAAAGCTGCGGAGATAATAGAATATGATGCATGTTTAGTGGCGAAATCCACCTGTACTGTTAAACCGGAACTGTGCAGTTTTTCGCGGGCGAAATAATAAAGTTTTGAGCCGCGGCTGAAGTAATTCGACCCAGTTTTTGCTCGGAAAGATGTGATTTAAAGCGGGGATTAAACATGTATTGTATTCAGGATACAGTAAGAACTCTGTTTGTGGAAATCTGTAGATAATTATTAATTAATACGACGCGAAATCTCATTCTGAAGTCGAAACTACTGAGCGACACATTCTTAGTTTGTCAACCGGTAAACGCTACAATACAAAGGTTTCCGAAATTTATAAATTTCCCAAGAGAAATTATCTCTTAATCGTGTACTATACTGCGTTTTTAAGAGCGAATCTTTCCATATTATATAAGTAGCTTAATGATAGTTTACAGTAAACTATAAAATAAGGAAGTCAAAAGGTCAGCGTTGCACTATAATTTATTATGTATTACTTACCGGGTACCGTTCTAGCAGTCTTGCAGAATGTAGTTTGCTTTGGAGTTCATCTACGAGAGAGATTACCATAAAACGAGATATCTCTAAGAAGAGGGTACACAATAAGTTTATTCAAGCATTTACTTCTGACGCTTTAATCTGTTGTCATAGTGGATATATATGTCGTCATTTCGTCAAGTCTAAAGAGTACAATATTTTTTTAGTTCTTTCTTACGGTCGATAAATTGCAATGTCAGCGTTACAAAAATGAAAACGCTTAGGAATAACTTTGAAGAAATGTTAGCGTTGAAACTTTTTTCTAAAATTTAATTAAAATTGCCCCAATTTAACATTTGGAATTACGACAACTGAAGTAAAGGAGAATGGGATGTCCTTTTAAATGCCGAAGACATTTTAAAATTTGCCAAAATCTAATTCACCTATTGTAGATGAAGCTACAGAAAACGCCACAAAAATAAACAAGTGCAAAATAAAAAATCTGCTTATCGAGAATAATGCGTCGGCACTCTTTGATTGTTGTCGGTCGAACTGCTCTCTTTAGTACACCTACGGTAATAAGAAGATACCACACACACTAAAAAGGATCTATTTTAAAGTAATTCTCTTTTCTTTTTATATATAAAAATGTATGTTGAAATCCTAAATCATAAATCTGCAATCTAAAATCTAAAACTGAAACTCTAAAATCTGCATTCTGAATCTCACATCTAAATTTGAAAATGGAAATCTGCAATTTGAAATTTCAAACCTGACATTTATATTCCGAATGTGAAATCTAAAATTTCAATTTAAAAATCTGCAATCTGGAATGTGAAATCTAGAATCTGGAATGTTAAACTTGAAATGTTTAATTTGCACTGTGAAATCCTAGATCTAAAATCTAAAGATTAAAGCGTAAAATCTAGAATATGCAATTTGAAATCTGTCTTCTCTAGCTTGTGGTTGCAAATTTACGATTTTGAATGTGAAATTAGGAATGTGGAATCAGGGATGTAACATTCATTAATCGAAGTTTCGAATCCGAACCATAAAATCTACATTCTAGATCTGAAGTCTAAACCCTGAAATTGGACATCTGTAATCTGAAATGTGGACTCCGGAATATGAAATGTAATATCTGAAGCGTGAAACGTAAAGTCTACAATCTGAAATGTATAATCTACACTGTGAAATCCTAGATCTAAAATCTAAAGATAAAGCATAAAATGTAGAATATGCAATCTGTAATGTGTTTGCAAGCTTGTGGTTGCAAATTTGCGGTTTGGAATGTGAAATCAGGGATGTAGCATCCATGAATCGAAGTTTCGAATCCGAACCATAAAATCTACATTCTAGATCTGAAGTATTGAACCTGAAATTCGAAATCTACAATCTGGAATGTGGAACTGGAATGTGAAATCTAATATCTGCAGCGTGAAACGTAAAGTCTAGAATCTGGAATGTTAAACTTGGAATGTATAATCCACACTGTGAAATCCTAGATCTAAAGTCTAAAGATTAAAAATTTAATCTAAATCTAGAATATGCAATCTGAAATGTGTTTTCTCGAGCTTGTGGTTGCAAATTTGCGGTTTGGAATGTGAAATCAGGAATGTGGAATCAGGGATGTAACTTCCATAAATCGAAGTTTGGAATCCGAACCATAAAATCTACATTGTAGATCTGAAGTCTTAAACCTGAAATTCTCAATCTACAATCTGGAATGTGGACCTGTAATATGAGATCTAATATCTGCAGCGTGAAACGTAAAATCTAGAGTCTGGAATGTATAATTTACACTGTGAAATCCTAGATCTAAATACTAAAGATAAAGCATAAAATCTAGAATATGCAATCTGGAATGTGTTTTGGAATGTGAAATGAGGAATGTGGAATCAGGGATGTAACATTCATAAATCGAAGTTTCGAATCCAAACCATAAAATCTACATTCTAGAGCTGAAGTCTTAAACCTGAAATTCGAAATCTACAATCTGGAATGTGGACCTGGAATATGAGATCTAATATCTGCAGCGTGAAACGTAAAATCTAGAATCTGGAATGTATAATCTACACTGTGAAATCCTAGATCTAAAATCTAAAGATAAAGCATAAAATCTAGAATATGCAATCTGAAAGGTGTTTTCGCAAGCTTGTGTTTGCAAAATTGGAATGTGAAATCAGGAATGTGGAATCAGGGATGTAACATTCATAAATCGAAGTTTCGAATCCAAACCATAAAATCTACATTCTAGAGCTGAAGTCTTAAACCTGAAATTCGAAATCTACAATCTGGAATGTGGACCTGGAATATGAGATCTAATATCTGCAGCGTGAAACGTAAAATCTAGAATCTGGAATGTATAATCTACACTGTGAAATCCTAGATCTAAAATCTAAAGATAAAGCATAAAATCTAGAATATGCAATCTGAAAGGTGTTTTCGCAAGCTTGTGTTTGCAAAATTGGAATGTGAAATCAGGAATGTGGAATCAGGGATGTAACATTCATAAATCGAAGTTTCGAATCCAAACCATAAAATCTACATTCTAGAGCTGAAGTCTTAAACCTGAAATTCGAAATCTACAATTTGGAATGTGGACCTGGAATATGAGATCTAATATCTGCAGCGTGAAACGTAAAATCTAGAATCTGGAATGTATAATCTACACTGTGAAATCCTAGATCTAAAATCTAAAGATAAAGCATAAAATCTAGAATATGCAATCTGAAAGGTGTTTTCGCAAGCTTGTGTTTGCAAAATTGGAATGTGAAATCAGGAATGTGGAATCAGGGATGTAACATTCATAAATCGAAGTTTCGAATCCAAACCATAAAATCTACATTCTAGAGCTGAAGTCTTAAACCTGAAATTCGAAATCTACAATTTGGAATGTGGACCTGGAATATGAGATCTAATATCTGCAGCGTGAAACGTAAAATCTAGAATCTGGAATGTATAATCTACACTGTGAAATCCTAGATCTAAAATCTAAAGATAAAGCATAAAATCTAGAATATGCAATCTGAAAGGTGTTTTCGCAAGCTTGTGTTTGCAAAATTGGAATGTGAAATCAGGAATGTGGAATCAGGGATGTAACATTCATAAATCGAAGTTTCGAATCCAAACCATAAAATCTACATTCTAGAGCTGAAGTCTTAAACCTGAAATTCGAAATCTACAATCTGGAATGTGGACCTGGAATATGAGATCTAATATCTGCAGCGTGAAACGTAAAATCTAGAATCTGGAATGTATAATCTACACTGTGAAATCCTAGATCTAAAATCTAAAGATTAAAGCATAAAATCTAGAATATGCAATCTGAAAGGTGTTTTCGCAAGCTTGTGTTTGCAAAATTGGAATGTGAAATCAGGAATGTGGAATCAGGGATGTAACATTCATAAATCGAAGTTTCGAATCCAAACCATAAAATCTACATTCTAGAGCTGAAGTCTTAAACCTGAAATTCGAAATCTACAATCTGGAATGTGGACCTGGAATATGAGATCTAATATCTGCAGCGTGAAACGTAAATTCTAGAATCTGGAATGTATAATCTACACTGTGAAATCCTAGATCTAAAATCTAAAGATAAAGCATAAAATTTTGAATATGCAATCTGGAATGTGTTTTCGCAGGCTTGTCGTTGCAAATTTTCGGTTTGGAATGTGAAATCAGGGATCTAACATCTATAAATCGAAGTTTGGAATCCGAACCATAAAATGTACATTTTAGATCTGAAGTCTTAAACCTGAAATTCGAAATCTACAATCTGGAATGTGGACCTGGAATATGAGATCTAATATCTGCAGCGTGAAACGTAAATTCTAGAATCTGGAATGTTACACTGCAGTGTGAAATCGTAGATCTAAAATATAAAGACTAAAGTCTAAAATTTAGAATAATATGCAATCTGAAAGAATTTAATATCTGCTGCCTGAAACGTGAAATCTAGAATCTGAAGGCCAAAATCTGCATTCTAAATTTGAAATATAATTTATTGGACTAGTTGCTGGTCTCTTTCCAGTTCTTTGTGCGTTATATTTAAACGACATTCGCTACCAACAATATGGAAACCGAGTTTGATTTAAATTTAGATTACATTTTTTTTATAATTTTGTCTTTCTTGAATTTAAAAATTAGACACGAATAAGCGAATTAAAGACGAAAAATAAACGATCGATGTTACGTAAAGAAATGAATGATAAAGAACATTAGGACGCCTGATAACCTGAGAATGCTAGAACATGGCACTGAGATGACCCAAAAATCTGAAAAAAAAACCTGCAAATCTGAGACGCTAAACCCCTAAATTGGCAAGCCTGAGAACCTAAAACCCGCAAAGGTAGAAAACTCGAAAACTAGGGAAGCTGAAAGCTTAAAAATCTAAAATTTGGGAAGACGAAAGACCTTACGATCCGATAGAGTTTGAAAACATGAAAAGTTTAACAGAAGAAACTAAATTCTTGAGAGCCTGAAAATCTGAAAGCCCGAGAACCTGAAAACCGGCAAAGTAAGAAAACCTGAAAATTAGGGAATCTGGAAGCTTGAAAGCTAAAATTCTGGAAGACGGAAGACCTTACGATCCCATAAAGTTTGAAAACATGAAAACCTTAAGACGAAGGAACTAAATTCTTGAGAGCCTGAAAATCTGAAAGCCTGAGAACCTGAAAACCCACAAAGGCAGTAAACCTGAAAACTACGGAATCTGAAAGCTTGAAAATCTAAAATTCTGGAAGACGGAAGACCTTACCATCCGATAAAGTTTGAAAACATGAAAAGCTTAACACGAAAAAAATAAATTCTTGAGAGCCTGAAAATCTGAAAGCCCGAAAACCCGAAAACCTGCAAAGGCAGAAAACCTGAAAACTAGGGAATCTGGAAGCTTGAAAATCTAAAATTCTGGAAGACGGAAGACCGATAAAGTTTGAAAACATGAAAACCTTAACACGAAGGAACTAAATTCTTGAGAGCCTGAAAATCTCAAAGCCTGAGAACCTGAAAACCCGAAAAGGCAGTGAACCTGAAAACTACGGAATCTGAAAGCTTGAAAATCTAAAATTCTGGAAGACGGAATACCTTACCATCCGATAAAGTTTGAAAACATGAAAACCTTAACACGAAGAAACTAAATTCTTGATAGCCTGGGAACCTGAAAACCCACAAAGGCAGAAAACCTGAAAACTAGGGAAGCTGAAAGCTTGAAAATCTAAAATTCTGGAAGTCGGAACTAAATTCTTGAAAGCCTGAAAATCTGAAAGTTAGAGAACCTGAAAACCTCAGAAACCAAAGTACCTGAAAATTGGAAAAATTGGAAACCTGAGAATCTAAAGTTTTCAAAACTTAACGTCCTTCTTCGTTTTATTGTGTTTTTTGGGCCAATACTTATATTGTCTTCTTGGTCTCATAACAAATTGGTTTTGAGAAGGTTTCAGATTTTCGTACCCACTTAGTATCTAGTTTTGGTTGTAATGCAGTTAATAGTGGAATTGGACGGCGTCTTATTTGAATTTTTGTTCAAAAAAAATTGTGTTACATATTTCGATTTAAGAATAATTTTAATTTACTCTGGCAGGATGGCTTCCATTCTCGAATGCAGCTTTTATTGACTTTATGGACGTGTTTCGTTCATAAAGAGACAATAAAGATTGTTTCTTTGTTATTTATTTATGGCCAATTAAAAGGCTTTAATGGATGAAGTGGTTTCTGTCGGGTATCAATTTCCTCTCTTATAGATGTCTCGATTATCGATGTCCTTTCAGCAAAGTAGTGCATCAAAAATTGAAACGATCTTCATGATACTGTTAATTTGGCTTTACGCCTCACAATCTCGTTCGGTCGTTTCGATGAAAATCCCCGTTTTCCACCCCTGTCCAAATCCCGAATAAAAATCATACCCCTAATCGGTGTAATACCCACTTTTTGTATCTCCTGTTGTAAACCCACCGGAGATATGAAACATAGATTTAGGTGGTAATTTCATTTTTGTGTGTATAACACGTCACAAAGGGTCGTCGACGCCGCCCCTTTCCGGAGGGCAGCGCAATAAAGACTCGATGTAAATGAGAGTTCGGTAATTTACAGCGCCCGCGGCGGCACTAAAATTTTCACTTCGAATACAAATATTTTAATAAGCGGATCGTCCCGAAGATCGAGTTTCCCGATTTTCCCCGGTCCGAATACAATTTCGGTTTATTGTTTAAATGAAGTCTGTTTTACATAAAGTCCGCCATTATCCGTTCGGGAGCGTCGTAACTTTAAGAACAAGTAAACGAGAGACTGCCAAATATGTTTTCGTCGAACATTTTCAATCATCGCAAGTTTTACGGGGCCGTACGATTTTATGTCCCACTGGAGTCTTCCGCTTGATGTGCCACGTTAGATTTGATTAAGAAAATTTTCGCAGTAAAAGAAATAGAGTTTGAGTTCATAGGTGGAGTTTTAACTGCGAAGGAAAGTGTGACAGAAGGCGCGCTTCTTTGATAATTTAGCGCTCGGAGAGAGGAGCTTTGCTTCACGGACCGCGAGCACGGATTGAAATTATTCCGCTTTTCTACGCAGAGGACTGTCCTCTGCAGTTTCACCAGAGGATGCAACTTTCTGTAGCTTAAATGGGGATATTTACGATATTCCGAGCGAAGTCGGGACGGAAAATCCGGTCTTCCGGGTGATTGACCACTTTGCATTTGGAAATTCACAGACTGATTCGGGATACTCTAGACTCATCCGTTGATTGAGGGTGAAAGTACGGTGTCAGTTTTCTAGGAAAATCCGGGAGTAGTTTCTCATTTCCGGATAACCACCTACGTGTCTATATTTCAGTGTAGGTAATAATTTTTTAACTTGCTTTTGGGATTTCAGGTCTGCAATAAACAACACTGAGAAATTATGAAACGTCTGTGAAGTCGTTATGTTTCACATTGCCACACTGCCAATGCCTTCATATCTCCCATCTGTCAAGGAGTGTATCTCTTCTGTAAACACTACTTAATGCACTTTATTATCGTCGAATTAAAACGATCAAAACCCACACAGGAAGACGAGCTGGAGGTTACTATTACTTATGTAAACAAACGTTTAACCTGTCGACTCGCCCGATCCAAATAACAGATTAGATAACAACATCGTGAATAAGTTACGACAACACGCTTATATTTATTTCACGAGGATTCACCAGAAAAATGCAATATTAATATTTACATTTGCTCGACGTCAGATTGTGAGTCATTCACTCCATAAAATCGGATGAAATATGTAGATTGTCCCGAAAAACTGGCTATATATGCAGATTCCACGTCTTTACGGCTCCGTGCAGATATAAAATTATGACATTGTCAAGAATGCAGTTTTTAAGATTCGTCTGAAGGTGTTAAAATCCGAGGAAAAGTCTGCAAATAGCGCCGCGCCACAAGCGTTTACTCTGTAAAATTTCTTTTGTGGGAGCTTTATTAGAATGCATGAGGCGCTCGTGACCCACAAAGGCGAAAATCGAAGTTGCCAAACGAAAAAAAAAACTTTGCCGAAGATTACCTATGCTGTTAAGTAGATTTATTGCGTTCGGTCGGGCGGAGAGGAGTTTCGCGCAGGTCGGGGTGACAATGGGGCGCTATTACTTCTTCGGCTTCTGTAGAATCAATTGTATGTAGCGGCGATGTCGTTATTCTAGTGGAATCACTGTGGTCTGTACATGTAAACAACACTGATAACGCCAGTGATGCAATGAGGTGTGTGCCAGAGCGACACGGCCGTAAATTAAAAATTCTTACGTCAATGGGTGATGAAAATATTTTTTCTACTTTGCGTTACTATTGTTGGGGCATTTTGTCTGGGCGTGGCCAAGCTGGTAACACTTGGCGCTTTGGAGTGGGACGAGAGCTGGCGGTTTGGATGGCCCGCACTGACTTTGTGTGTGGGCGCCGTTAGGAAGGTTTTCAATAGTATAACGGAACGTCGTGGCGTTGCAGCTCAAAATAAACTAACCGGTTAGTTTATTCATTCATCGCCTTGATGAAGCCAAATGATTGCCAAAATTACTAATTAAAAGTAATCCGTGCGTGCGAGAAAATTCTTCTTATAAAACTGAGCAGACGTTTGAAAATAAAACTCATTACTGGAGCAATGTCTGTGTATTAATTCACCGAAATATTTCTCGAGTATCGAAAACCACAATTTCCGTCCGACAGATTTCCAGACTTTGCAACTTTAATTCAGCAGCAGCTTTTTCCATAATCTCACCGTTACTCCGAGCGAATCCCCGCCTCTGCAGGAACCACTCCTCCCGCCGCCACTTTCGCTTTACATTGTATCCAAGATAAGAGGAGCCGAGTCTCCGGTCATAAAACGAAATTGATTTAGAACTGTGGAGATCAGCAGGTAGTGTTAGCGGAGCGTATTTGCAGAAATTCCGATTTATTTAATCAAATCGACGAGAAAGTTCGTCGCCGAAGAGGTCGAACCAGCAGTTTCGGAACGGGGCCCGCGGAAACATTTATTCATTTGTCGTCGGAACTAATCGTCTCGAAGTCGGTAATTTACCGTTGTCAGCCCGAGTAATTAATACCTTTTCTTATAAATCCTTGTCACGGACAAATGCGACGACTTCGCCCCCGAAATCAGAAAAACCGAATCTGGTCCGTGTCCGCACGGCTGCCCTTTGGACGGACCCCACGAACCAGTGACGCGTCTAACGAATCCCGGCCGCTGCACTTCTTTCTGGACACTTTCGATTTCGGCTTCCTGATGCTTGACGTTTTTTCTGTTTCCCCGGGAAGGGGGAACGGCGGATTAAAGACAGAAGTTTTTTCCAGAAGATCTTTTGGTTTCTGTGAGATATAAAGGGTGAATGATGAAAAACCTTTTACGCTGCATCATGTTTATTATTATTGACCCGATTTGAATACATGATCAAATAGTCATTTTAACACTTTGAAGGAAAGAGTACCGACGCCCTCCGCTAATACCCTCCCAGGGCGCTGCTCACACTGGTTCACTCAGGTACCACCACCCCATCGAAGTATCACCCGTTGCATAAGCTGCTCCCTATAAAATCCCCGAAAACGCTCCAGAAGGCATCTTCTTGTTAGTTGCTTGCTTGGAGTAACATCTAACTAGAGTCGACTACCCGGCTTTGCTCTAAGTAATCTGTAACAAGTGAATAAATTGAGTTAACACCAGATTTTTTTTAATAATAGAGTTCAGTCTTGACTCCACGAGATACATGTACAGTTTAGAATTGGTACGGCTGTTCAATTTATAAAATAAATATCATATGAGGTACAAATTTGTTGATTGTTGAATTGAAAAAATATAATCAAAACTGAGAATATGAGAACTGGGGGAACTTGAGATTTTGGTAAACCTGAGCTATTGGGGAATCTGAGACATTGAGATCCACAAAAACTTAAATTAAGATCTGGAGGAGTCTATGAACTATGAAGAACTTTTCGAACCTTAGATATTGAAAAACTTAAAAATTAAGAAATGAAGGACCTTCACAAATTGAGAAACCTGAGATTTTGGAAAACCTGAAATCTTCTAAAACACGAGATTCTACGAAACTTGAGGCCTTGAGAACTAGAGAAAACTGACATGTTGATTGAAAAACCTAACGTATTACAGAATTTGAGACCTTCAGGAATTTTAGAACCCAAAATTTTAAAACATACTTAACAAACCTGAGAAATTAAAGAACCCGAAATCTTTGCAAACCTAAGATCTTAGAAACCCTGATAATTTGAGGAACCTGAGATTTTGGAAAACCTGAGATTTTACGAAACCTGACCCAAAATTGAAAAGAACCCAAAATTTTATAACTTACTTAAGGAACCTAGGAAATTGAAGAACCTGAAATCTTTGCAAACTTAAGATCTTAGAAAGCCTGATAATTTGAAGAGCCTGAGATTTTGGAAAACCTGAGATTTTACGAAACCTGACCCAAAATTGAAAAGAACACAAAATTTTAAAACTTCCTTAAGGAACTTGAGAAATTGAAGAACCCGAAATCTTGGCAAATCTAAGATCTTAGAAACCCTGACAATTTGAGGAACCTGGGATTTTAGAAAACCTCCAAAACCTGAGATTTTACGAAACTTGACCCAAAATCGAAAAGAAGCCAAAATCTTAAAACTTACTTAAGGAACCTGAGAAATTGAAGAACCCGAAATCTTGGCAAATCTAAGTTCTTAGAAACCCTGACAATTTGAGGAACCTGGGAATTTGGAAACCTGAAACTTCGAAAACCTGAGATCTTACGAAACCGTACCTAAACTTGAAAGGAACCCAAAATTTAAAAACTTCCTTAAGGAACCTGAGAAATTGAAGAACCTAAAAACTTAAAACTAAACCTAGACCTAAGATCTTAGAAACTCTGACAATTTGAGGAGCCTGAGATTTTGGAAAACCTAAAACCTCGAAAACATGAGATCTTACGAAACCTGACCCAAAATTGAAAAGAAGCCAAAATTTTAAAATTTCCTTGAGGAACCTGAGAAATTGAAGAACCTGAAATCTTGGCGAACCTAACCTCTTAGAAATCCTGACAATTTGAGGAACCTGGGAATTGGGAAAACCTAAAACCTCGAAAACCTGAGATCTTACGAAACCTGACCCAAAATTAAAAATAAGCCAAAATTTTAAAACTTCCTAAAGGAACCTGAGAAATTAAAGAACCCGAAATCTTGACCTAAGATCTTAGAAACCCTGACAATTTGAAGAGCCTGAGATTTTGGAAAACCTGAGATTTTACGAAACCTGACAACTTGAGGAAGCTGAGATTGGGAATAATTAGAGATCTTTGCGTATCTTAGACTCTGAGTAACATAAATTGAGAAACGGAGGAAGTTGAGGAATCTGGGATTTTGGAGAACCTCAAATCTTAAGGACTCTGAGAACTTGAGCAAGCTGAGAAATTGATGAACCTGAAATCTTGTAAAACCTGAGATCTTGAGGAACCTGAGTACTTGAAGGGGCTCAGAGAACCTGAGAACTGAAGAAATGTAACTTTAGAACTATAGAGATTTTCTGAGGATTTAGCCACCTGAGAAATTGATGAACCCGAGATCTCAGGAAACCTGCCAACTTAGGAAACATGTCAAATTAAAACACCTGAAATCTTGGAAAACCTAAGATCTTAGGAACCCTGACAATTTCAAACCTTTGAGAAAGCTGAGATTGTGAATATTCAGAAATCTTGGATCACATAAGAACCGAAGAAAATTAAGACCTTGAGTAAACTAAGAATTTGAAAACTGCAATCTGGGATATTATGATCTAAGACTTTGAGGAATTTAAAAAAAAAATAAGCTGGAGAATCCTTGTTTCTGAAGTGGAGGAGTCTCAAAATTTTGGAAAACTTTAAAGATCATTGCGTATCTTAGATTTTGAGTAACATAAATTGAGAAACGGAGGAACTTGAGGATCCTGAGATTTTGGAGAACCTGAAATCTTGGAAAACATGAAATCCTAGGAAACTAGATCTAGAGAAACCTGGATTTTTTGAATTTCGATTTCAGCCAAACCGTGCTAGATAGAACGTTTCTGAGGCTACCAATCGAAAGAAAAACTCCATATTTACTTATGTTCCGGACCACGTCGTCATAAGTCGAAGGGTTTGGGAGTAGGAGAGGATTGAAGAAAAATTAAAAAAATTTGAACCTCAAGGGGGTAAATTTTGAAAATTGAAAAAATAAACTTTTTGTCTCAGAACGCTTCGAAACCTTTACTATCTCATGTAAATTGATGCGAGCAATCCATCTGTAACCTCGGCTGCCCCCTAAATCCAGCCGTTTTCGAGTTATGAGCGTTTTTTGAAAAATATTAGAAAATTGTCCGATTGTCATAAAATGGTCATTTTCTGATAGAACTCGACCTCCTGAGTCCAACGGTGCCAATTTCAGCCCGATAGCTCCAATGGTTTCGGAGATATCGCGTTTTAAAGTTTTGGCACTTTCAAAAAATTCGTGAAGTTCGTTAACACCCAAAAACATTTTCGCTCATATCTCGTAAAATATAGGTCACTGACCTGATTTAGTGGCACCAGCGTGTTCGTCTAAAAATTCTCTATAATTTGAGTGTATCTAGTATGCGGAAAGGCGTGTTTTGAGGATGCTAGAAGCGACAGACCGAAAATTTTGGGTCATTTTTTTGGATTTTTTGAATTTCGATTTCAGCCAAACAGTGCTAGATAGAACGTTTCTGAGGGCACCAATCGAAAGAAAAACTCCATATTTACTTATGTTCCGGACCACGTCGTCATAAGTCGAAGGGTTTGGGAGTAGGAGAGGATTGAAGAAAAATTAAAAAAATTTGAACCTCAAGGGGGGGGGACCTTCAGGAACTTAAGAACCCAAAATTTTAAAATTTACTTAAGGAACCTGAGAAATTGAAGAACCTGATATCTTGGCAATCCCAAGATCTTAGAAACCCTTACAATTTGAGGAGCCTGAGATTTTGGAAAACTTGAGAGACTTAAAATGCTGAAAGCTGGAGAATTGGAGGAGTCATAAGATTTTGAAAAACTGAAGAAATTTGGGTACTTCAGCCCTTGCGAAACATAGATTGAAAACTGGAGGAACTCGGGGAACCTGAGATTTTGGAGAACCTGGAATCTTAAGGAATCCTAGAACTTGAGCAAGCTGAGAAATTGATGAACCGCATATCTCAGGAAGCCTGCCAACTTAAGAAACATGACAAATTGAAAAACCTGAAATCTTGGAAAGCCTAATATCTTAGGAACCCTGACAATTTGAGGAACCTGAGATTTTGAAAAACCTGGGATCTTACCAAACCTGACAACTTGAGGAAGCAGAGATTATAACTAATCAGAAATCTTGGAGCACCTTAGAACTGAAGAAAATTAAGACCTTGAGTAAACTAAGAATTTTGATAACTGGAATCTGGGATATTAGGATCTAAGATTTTCAGGAACTTAAAAAATTTGAAAGTAAAGTTGGAGAAACTTAGTTTCTGAACTGAGAGAGTCTCAAGATTTTGAAAAACTTTGAAGATCTTTGCGCATCTTAGACTTTGAGTAACATACATTGAGAAACGGAGGAACTTGAAAAACCTGAGATTTTGGAGAACCTCAAATCTTAAGGAATCCGAGAACTTGACCAAGCTGAGAAATTGATGAACCTGAAATCTTGTAAAACCTGACATTTTGAGGAACCTGAGTACTTGAGGTGGCTCAGAGAACCCGGAACTGGAGAAAAATAAAGATTTTCTAAGGACTTGAGCTATCTAACAAATTGTGTAACTTGAGGTCTTAGGAATCCTGAGAAATTGAATAACCTGAAATCTTGGAAAACCTAAGATCTTAGGAACCGCGACAATTTGAGGAACCTGAAAATTTGGAGAACCTGAAATCTCGAAAACTTGAGATTCTACGAAACCCGACAACTTGAGGAAGCTGAGATTGTGAATAACCAGAGACCTTGGAACACCTAAGATCCTCAGGATCTTGAATAAATTAAGCATTTGAGAACTGGGATCTGAGATATTAGGATCTCAGACTTTGAGGAACTTAAAAACTTGAGAGCCGGAAAAACATAGTTTCAAAATTGGAGGAGTCTTAAGATCTTGAAAAACTGTAGAAGTTTGACCTTGGGACACATAAATCGAGAAACGGAGAAACTTGAGGAACCTGAAGTCTTGGAGAACCTGAAATCTTAGGAACCTTGACAATTTGGAGAACCTGAGATTTTGGAGAACCTGAGAAGCTTAAGAACTGGAGAATTGTGACTTGAAATTTCTGTAAACCGTTAACAGAATAGCAGTAATAATCACGTCTAGTTTACTTCAGCGCCAACCACCTCGAAGACGCAACACAAGCAGTCGATGATTTTCCCATAGACGCGTCCCCGCCGAATCGGTCTGCGGTTCCCGGATTATAGCCGTAGTAATTAACACGGGATCGAAATTTAATGACATCCCTATACATAATTAAATTATAAGGGCGCAGCCGACTCCGCGTTCTTTGCATTAACACGGAGCTCTGGGATACATTCCGAATTTAGCATAAATTTCAAAGTAAAAATAAAAATCATTACATCCGTAATTTATGTACAAAGTTTTAGCGGCGCGTTACAAGTTCGCAATAAATTACATCATGTACATTGGTGGTGAATAAATTAATTTTTAATTAGCACGATTAACACAAGTTAAATTGTTCTGTGATAATAGTTCGCGCCGTTTCGTTTCTCTCCGTACTACCGTGCACGCTATTAATTTTAATTCTATTTAAACAGATGGCGAATCCGCGCCAAACTTTATTTGCTTCGAATCAATTTAAATTTTAAAGTGAGACTTGATTCAATTACGAATTGAAATTAGACGCTAAGTTGTTAAAACGCCAAAGAAACTGCGGCGGGGAGCAATCCGAGAAACAGTCTGTTTGTACTTAGAGGGTACGTTGTGGGTTTGTGAAGGGTTGCATACACGCCTGAAAATAGTGCAAAACATGACTTGACCGTGGAAAAATGTTATTAAAAAGTATTATCAAGAATTTAAATTGGCGCATCCACCGTTCGTGAAATATTCATTTTGTCTCACACCTGCGTAAACTTGACGCCCGGATACACCTGCCGCGTGTGACTTATGCTTCTTTATTGTCGCTCAGAGACATTCTTTATGTGGCGTAATATCCGAAAAACAGGGCCGAAAAAGCTGTTTCTTTACGGTCACTTTTATTATATGGAGTCGCCACTTGACGGAACACGAAAGCTCCGAACATCATAAGGAATTTAACACTGATGTGTCTAAAGTGCGTCGGGCGATTCAGAACCCCGTCGACACGGAAGTCAAACCGCGAATTAAAATTCGACTAATGACGGCCGTAAATTCGACAAAAAGTAGAAACTCGGAACGAGGTCTTGAAAGCATCTTAGTGTTCGCGTTCCGAAAGAAATCTAGCAACTTTCGAACATAATAAAGTTAGGAAAAGTATGGAAATTGCACCTTTTTCGTCATTTCGTGCAAAAATCATAATCAAGGCGGCGGGAGAAAAAGCGCCCGTCTTCTCCGATAAAAGCTTTCGGTCTGTTCATAGTTTTCCAGACACGAGACGTTTTATAAAGAAAAGTTCATCCGAGTCGGGTTTTTGTGCTCCAACTTCCGAATTTTCTCATTTAGAGTTTAGTTTAACTTAAAATCGAGGACTGTATAATTTGGAAAGTTAATCTATCGCATAAAACCGTAACGTTGCAGCGCTCTACACCTATTCAAACAGATCTTGGGCGGAGTTTTTGCGCAAACTTACGGATGAGATGTCGAGCTGTCTGTTTATATTTTTAAATGCGGTGGGAAAATGTACTGGAGGTTTGAGAGATTGGAGCGATTGGGTTAAGGAGACGAAGACGTTTCTTGTCAGGTAATGAGTTAAACGCGAAAATACGTTACGGTACGTCCAAAAAGAATTATGGCGAAAAGTAATTAATCGTGAGGGAAATAAACGAGATTCTACGAACAAACAACCGTGAGATGCGGATTTCCCCAATTTGCGGCCAGAATAACAGCCACACACTTGAAATTCACAATTTATGCACCTCCTTTGATTGTGGCAAAAATTGCGAAGGAGCCAACAAAATCAGTTTCCGTTTCCATAATTACTATGTAAATTGTCGGTTTGATTCTGTTATTTTCCCAACACTAAAAACTGGGTTGAATATATAACAAATGCAAAAAAATTGACGAGACGGAATAATCTCTCCCACAACAACGTCATGCAATCGCGGAAAATGTAAGAGTCGCGATAAAAACACCCGTGACTTCAAAGAAAATGTGATCGCGTGAGTTTTGAAGATTTCGCCCCATATATCCGTGCCTACTGTCAAAACTCATTTAAAACTTCTTCCATCATGTTATAGCGCCGTCCGGGTTTGGACCGTGACATTTTTCTTGAGAAGACGGCGGCTCAAATAACCCCGCAACTCGGATAACTCGAATGTTACGTCAGACAATAATCAGAATATCTGCTTTGTCGGAATTTAATTAATGCGAATAAAGATGATGCGAATTCCAAAACGGTATTAATTACAGCATGTAAGGGCAGATATGTGGCTGGAAATTATGAAATTACTTTGTTGCATTTCGATCATGTCGATCTCGTCAGGTATAGAGGATTTTGGTCGAGGCAGGGGGGCGATGAATTAAAATGCGAAATATCTGCTTAGTAGAATTTTCGGAGATTTTCGTCGATGTCGATGAGAAATTGTCGTGTTTTTTTTTTCTATTATATCATCATGATCAACTTGATGATGTTCTGATTATATGTTCTGTGATAATATACAGGCGGGTGTTCAAAAACATACATTTATTGTTGGATTTTAACTGAATAGTCTGGTTCACAAGTCCCTTTGCCGCATCCACAACTGACCGATTGACTAATGGTATTGGAATGACAACAATTTTTTGACTTAAAAATTTTGAAATTGGATAGAACACGAGAGTGAATTCTAGTTTTTAAAGGAAAAAAAAACAATAAATGGTTGTCATTTCTCATCATGAGTATTCAATTACAATTAAGTAAACAAAAAAGGCGGTTAAGTTTTTTGCAAATATTTCAAAAACTATTCTAGATATCCGAAATTTGAAAAAAGATTCTTAAAGAGCAGGAAATTTCCCACAATTTCTGATGCGTTTTTTCCGGATTTTATCATTTCTTAGCATTTTGGGACTTCCTGTATGCAAATCTGTCACATGCTTCGACGTACGAGCTTTCTTTCAGAAGTTAACAACTTTTCGACTTTTTTGAAACCAACTTTTTTTTTAATTCCATAACTGACAAAATAAGTAGGTACAATCTCCGAATTACGTTTCCAGTAATGGTCTCTTCCATCCTTTTTCTACACATATTCCAAATTACAAATCTGTACAATTACAGACAAATGTTTGACACTTTTTCAATTCCAAAATTGTCAAAAAGCAGGAAAATCGATATTTTTTCTGATGCGTTTTTTTTATTCGGATTTTATCATTTCTTAACATTTTGAGTCTTCCTGTATGCAAATCTGCGACAAGCTTCGACGTACTCTTTCAGAAGTTAACTACTTTTCGACTTTTTTGAAACCAACTTTTTTTTTAATTTCATAACTGACAAAATAAGTAGGTACAATCTCCGAATTACGTTTTCAGTAATGGTCTCTTCCATCCTTTTTTCTACACATATTCCAAATTTCAAATCTGTACAATGACTGACAAATGTTTGACACTTTTTCAATTCCAAAATTGTCAAAAAGCAGGAAAATCGATATTTTTTCTGATGCGTTTTTTTATTCGGATTTTATCATTTCTTAACATTTTGAGTCTTCCTGTATGCAAATCTGCGACAAGCTTCGACGTACGATCTCTCTTTCAGAAGTTTAACTACTTTTCGACTTTTTTTAAACCTACTTTTTTTTTTAATTTTATAACTGACAAAATAAGTAGGTTCAATCTTCGAATTACGTTTCCAGTAATGGTCTCTTCTATCCATTTTCTACACATATTCCAAATTACAAATCTGTACAATGACTGACAAATGTTTGACAGTTTTGCAATTCCAAAATTGTCAAAAAGTAGGAAAATCGATATTTTTTCTGATGCGTTTTTTTTTTTATTCGGATTTTATCATTTCTTAACATTTTGAGTCTTCCTGTATGCAAATCTGCGACAAGCTTCGACGTACGATCTCTCTTTCAGAAGTTAACTACTTTTCGACTTTTTTGAAACCAACTTTTTTTTTTTAATTTTATAACTGACAAAATAAGTAGGTTCAATCTCCGAATTACGTTTTCAGTAATGGTCTCTTCCATCCTTTTTTCTACACATATTCCAAATTTGAAATCTGTACAATGACTGACAAATGTTTGACACTTTTTCAATTCCAAAATTGTCAAAAAGCAGGAAAATCGATATTTTTTCTGATGCGTTTTTTTTTTCGGATTTTATCATTTCTTAACATTTTGAGTCTTCCTGTTAACTACTTTTCGACTTTTTTGAAACCAACTTTTTTTTTTAATTTCTTAACTGACAAAATAAGTAGGTACAATCTCCGAATTACGTTTCCAGTAATGGTCTCTTCCATCCTTTTTCTACACATATTCCAAATTACAAATCTTTACAATGACTGACAAATGTTTGACACTTTTTCAATTCCAAAATTGTCAAAAAGCAGGAAAATCGATATTTTTTCTGATGCGTTTTTTTTTTTCGGATTTTATCATTTCTTAACATTTTGAGTCTTCCTGTTAACTACTTTTCGACTTTTTTGAAACCAACTTTTTTTTTTAATTTCTTAACTGACAAAATAAGTAGGTACAATCTCCGAATTACGTTTCCAGTAATGGTCTCTTCCATCCTTTTTCTACACATATTCCAAATTACAAATCTTTACAATGACTGACAAATGTTTGACACTTTTTCAATTCCAAAATTGTCAAAAAGCAGGAAAATCGATATTTTTTCTGATGCGTTTTTTTTTTTGGATTTTATCATTTCTGAACATATTGAGTCTTCATGTATGCAAATCTGCGACAAGCTTCGACGTACGATCTCTCTTTCAGAAGTTAACTACTTTTCGACTTTTTTGAAACCAACTTTTTTTTTTAATTTTATAACTGACAAAATAAGTAGGTACAATATCCGAATTACGTTTCCAGTAATGGTCTCTTCCATCCTTTTTCTACACATATTCCAAATTACAAATCTGTGCAATGACTGACAAATGTTTGACACTTTTGCAATTCCAAAATTGGCAAAAAGCAGGAAAATCTATATTTTTTCTGATGCGTTTTTCTTTTTCGGATTTCATCATTTCTTAACATTTTGAGTCTTCCTGTATGCAAATCTGCGACAAGCTTCGACGTACGATCTCTCTTTCAGAAGTTACCTACTTTTCGACTTTTTTGAAACCAACTTTTTTTAAATTTCATAACTGACAAAATCATTAGGTACAATCTCCGAATTACGTTTCCAGTAATAGTCTCTTCTATCCTTTTTCTACACATATTCCAAATTACAAATCTGTGCAATGACTGACAAATGTTTGACAGTTTTGCAATTCCAAAATTGGCAAAAAGCAGAAAAATCTATATTTTTTCTGATGCGTTTTTCTTTTTCGGATTTCATCATTTCTTAACATTTTGAGTCTTCCTGTATGCAAATCTGCGACAAGCTTCGACGTACGATCTCTCTTTCAGAAGTTAACTACTTTTCGACTTTTTTGAAACCAACTTTTTTTTTAATTTCTTAACTGACAAAATAAGTAGGTACAATATCCGAATTACGTTTCCAGTAATGGTCTCTTCCATCCTTTTTCTACACATATTCCAAATTACAAATCTGTGCAATGACTGACAAATGTTTGACACTTTTGCAATTCCAAAATTGGCAAAAAGTAGGAAAATCTATATTTTTTCTGATGCGTTTTTCTTTTTCGGATTTCATCATTTCTTAACATTTTGAGTCTTCCTGTATGCAAATCTGCGACAAGCTTCGACGTACGATCTCTCTTTCAGAAGTTAACTACTTTTCGACTTTTTTGAAACCAACTTTTTTTTTTTAATTTTATAACTGACAAAATAAGTAGGTTCAATCTCCGAATTACGTTTTCAGTAATGGTCTCTTCCATCCTTTTTTCTACACATATTCCAAATTTGAAATCTGTACAATGACTGACAAATGTTTGACACTTTTTCAATTCCAAAATTGTCAAAAAGCAGGAAAATCGATATTTTTTCTGATGCGTTTTTTTTTTCGGATTTTATCATTTCTTAACATTTTGAGTCTTCCTGTATGCAAATCTGCGACAAGCTTCGACCTACGATCTCTCTTTCAGAAGTTAACTACTTTTCGACTTTTTTGAAACCAACTTTTTTTTTTAATTTCTTAACTGACAAAATAAGTAGGTACAATCTCCGAATTACGTTTCCAGTAATGGTCTCTTCCATCCTTTTTCTACACATATTCCAAATTACAAATCTTTACAATGACTGACAAATGTTTGACACTTTTGCAATTCCAAAATTGTCAAAAAGCAGGAAAATCGATATTTTTTCTGATGCGTTTTTTTTTCGGATTTTATCATTTCTGAACATATTGAGTCTTCCTGTATGCAAATCTGCGACAAGCTTCGACGTACGATCTCTCTTTCAGAAGTTAACTACTTTTCGACTTTTTTGAAACCAACTTTTTTTTTTTAAATTTCATAACTGACAAAATAAGTAGGTACAATCTCCGAATTACGTTTCCAGTAATGGTCTCTTCCATCCTTTTTCTACACATATTCCAAATTACAAATCTTTACAATGACTGACAAATGTTTGACACTTTTGCAATTCCAAAATTGTCAAATAGCAGGAAAATCGATATTTTTTCTGATGCGTTTTTTTTTTATTCGGATTTTATCATTTTTTAACATTTTGAGTCTTCCTGTATTCAAATCTGCGACAAGCTTGGACGTACTCTTTCAGAAGTTAACTACTTTTCGACTTTTTTGAAACCAACTTTTTTTTTAATTTCATAACTGACAAAATAAGTAGGTACAATCTCCGAATTACGTTTTCAGTAATGGTCTCTTCCATCCTTTTTTCTACACATATTTCAAATTTCAAAGCTGTACAATGACTGACAAATGTTTGACACTTTTGCAATTCCAAAATTGGCAAAAAGCAGGAAAATCTATATTTTTTCTGATGCGTTTTTCTTTTTCGGATTTCATCATTTCTTAACATTTTGAGTCTTCCTGTATGCAAATCTGCGACAAGCTTCGACGTACGATCTCTCTTTCAGAAGTTAACTACTTTTCGACTTTTTTGAAACCAACTTTTTTTTTTAAATTTTATAACTGACAAAATAAGTAGGTTCAATCTCCGAATTACGTTTCCAGTAATGGTCTCTTCCATCCTTTTTCTACACATATTCCAAATTACAAATCTGTGCAATGACTGACAAATGTTTGACACTTTTGCAATTCCAAAATTGTCAAAAAGCAGGAAAATCTATATTTTTTCTGATGCGTTTTTTTTTCGGATTTCATCATTTCTTAACATTTTGAGTCTTCCTGTATGCAAATCTGCGACAAGCTTCGACGTACGATCTCTCTTTCAGAAGTTAACTACTTTTCGAGTTTTTTGAAACCAACTTTTTTTTTAATTTCTTAACTGACAAAATAAGTAGGTACAATATCCGAATTACGTTTCCAGTAATGGTCTCTTCCATCCTTTTTCTACACATATTCCAAATTACAAATCTGTGCAATGACTGACAAATGTTTGACACTTTGTCAATTCCAAAATTGTCAAAAAGCAGGAAAATCGATATTTTTTCTGATGCGTTTTTTTTTCGGATTTTATCATTTCTTAACATTTTGAGTCTTCCTGTATGCAAATCTGCGACAAGCTTCGACGTACGATCTCTCTTTCAGAAGTTAACTACTTTTCGACTTTTTTTAAACCTACTTTTTTTTTTTTTATAACTGACAAAATAAGTAGGTTCAATCTCCGAATTACGTTTCCAGTAATGGTCTCTTCTATCCATTTTCTACACATATTCCAAATTACAAATCTGTACAATGACTGACAAATGTTTGACAGTTTTGCAATTCCAAAATTGTCAAAAACGAGGAAAATCGATATTTTTTCTGATGCGTTTTTTTTTTATTTTGATGTTATCATTTCTTAACATTTTGGAACCTCCTGTGTGCAAATGTGCCACAAGTTTCGACGTACGAGCTTTCTATCAGAAGTTGGTATTTCGACTTTAGATTTGGAACCAACGAACTTTTGATTTTTAACTTCATAACTCGAAAACTAAGTACAACCTCCGAATTACGTTTCCAGAAATGGACATTTCTATCCCTTTTCTAAATTTATTCCAAATTACAAATATGTACAATGACAGACAAATGTTTGACATTTTTTCAATGCAAAAATTGTCAAAAAGATATTTTTTCTGATGCGTTTTTTTTTCCGGATTTTATCATTTCTTAACATTTTGAGTCTTCCTGTATGCAAATCTGCGACAAGCTTCGACGTACGATCTCTCTTTCAGAAGTTAACTACTTTTCGACTTTTTTTAAACCAACTTTTTTTTTTAATTTCTTAACTGACAAAATAAGTAGGTACAATTCCGAATTACGTTTCCAGTAATGGTCTCTTCCATCCTTTTTCTACACATATTCCAAACTACAAATCTGTACAATGACTGACAAATGTTTGACACTTTTTGAATTTAAAAATTGACACAAAGCAGGAAAATCGATATTTTTTCTGATGCATTTTTTTTTCGGATTTTATCATTTCTTAACATTTTGAGTCTTTCTGTATGCAAATCTGCGACAAGCTTCTAGGTACGATCTCTCTTTCAGAAGTTAACTACTTTTCAACTTTTTTGAAACCAACTTTTTTTTTAAATTTCATAACTGACAAAATAAGCAGGTATAATCTCCGAATTACGTTTCCAGTAATGGTCTCTTCCATCGTTTTTCTACACATATTCCAAATTACAAATCTGTGCAATGACTGACAAATGTTTGACACTTTTGCAATTCCAAAATTGTCAAAAAGCAGGCAAATCTGCGACAAGCTTCGACGTACGAACTCTCTTTCAGAAGAACTTTTCGACTTTTTTGGTTGGTATTGAGCATTTCTAACCAACTTCTGTCGAAGTCAAGCCAAGTGTCAACTTTTCAGATAAAAAACATAACCACCAACACAACCAGTACTACCTAAATCTAAAAATTCCTAGAATATTTGAAAAGCAAAATTTCAACATTTCCATAAAACGAAGAGCTCCAAAGTAGATAAAATAGTATATTACACTGGTTTAACGAGGCATTGTGACATTGAAGCCTCTTGTTAAACACGCATAATAATGTACTATATTTTAATATTGCTAATCTTGGCAATCCTAACCTAGACTACGCTGTCAAGTCCAAGTAGCTGGTCAACAGCTGTCAATGTGAATTGGCATTACTATTGTTGGGGGCTTACAGCTTTATGCGGTTTGCAAACACCCTGTGTAAGTAAGCCTGAACATTAACCGATTTTGTTCGGAAACGAAACCGACAAGAATTTCAGTGTCCTTTATATGACGCGGCAGATGTATAGCCAATTATTAAATTCACAATAAATTGGACGATATACCACCACGAACGGTCATCTAAACGTCTTTCTTAATTTATGATCGTGGTTTCGTTCGGTCAGCTTTTAGAGTGATTACCTCTATAAAGCTTAATCGACTTTACGATATTGTAAGATAACGGAGGTACTTCGATCGATATCTGAATTTATTTACTCTGCAAGGATGTACAAGTAATATATAAAAACATATATTGTGATTTGATATATTGTATTGAAATTGCCAACGTGTGTTCAATAAATAAAACCACCGTTCAGTGCACCTAGTGACCTTTCAGTTGTGGAAAAAATAATGTGTCTCCTTTGAATATATTTTCAGTTGAACACCCGTTATTTGTCGCTGTAGAAATTCTATTGGATAAACACAACTACCAGTTCTTTATTTATTTATTGCTGTGTTGTCAAGTAGACGTTTTCGGGATTTCTAAAGCGAACGAGAGAATGGGTATTGATTACAATTTTCAGTCTAAAATTAGCAAATCTGAATTACGTTTTCATAGTTATACGGCAGACTTTGGTCTTTACATAACGAAATTGATGCTTTGTCATGTAGCTCGCTACAATGGAAGTGTCAAAATGGAAAATCCGTATTGACTTACCTAAATTTAGCTCGGAAGTAGACGGAAATAGTTCGGAATTATATTTGCTCTGCATTGTATACATATTTGACTGGTGCGCATGATAATTAAAATATATGTATATGTATTTATATTTTTCTTAGTGAGCGGTAGTAAAATGTGGTAAAATAAGTAAGTGTGCAAAATTTCATTGCAATCGGTTCAGTGGATCCGGAGATTCCGTGATGGGTGAGTCAGTGGTATTTGGGTTTTATTTATATAGATTGACGACGATCGTCCCGGATGCCCGAATGTTCGCAGCGGATGAAGTCGTACATAATTCCGGAACGTTCTGCAGACAGAAAAGTCTAGAAACGCTTGGAGGGATATAAGAAGAGGGTGAACGATGTGACAAGTCCATAGTGAACAAGAAGCGAAGTAAGCGGAGCCAGATAGTGATTAACCAGACGTTATTGTTGAAATTGTACCGCAAGAAATAATTAATAATTTAATGGAATACTGAAAGTTCTGGAAAATAATAATAAATTTAAAGTGTCGAGTAAAAACATTATGAAGTGAGAATTTCTTTGGGAGCACCGTGCACAACAATGATAAGAAATTAAAGCACCTCAGAATTAAAAGGTCTGAAAATTTCTGAGAAAGAGGGTGTTTCTCTCTAAAACAGTACTGTATCCTTTATTCCCCAAACTGGCAAGCCGGATGACAGACACCGCGTCCAATTCACGCTAAGTGACAAAAGTGAAAACAACCCTATTTTTTATCCATCCGCCGCGAATTTTATTGTCGCAATTAAATCTCCTCCCGGCCTTGAATTTCACGCTCCCTTGCCTCCAACTTTCAGACTGTCAATTCGATCCACCCCCTCATTTTTTACTCGGCTTTCTCGCGAAAACAAAATCCCCAAAGAACTGAATATTATATAGCACCCACTACAAGTGTAAAGCCGGAAAGAAGTAATCACAGTAAAAAAGACGCCCCCACCCCCCACCGCATCTTCTTTGACAGCAGCACCGGTGAAGCGACAGACATGCACGCGCAACGTTTGAACCGTCGAGCGCGCCCGAACGACCCGACTGCCGCTCCGACCGTCCGACCAACAGCACCGCCATTTCCTCGTGGCGCTCCACCGAGTCAGTCTGACTCGAGAACGCGGTGAGTGGAGATCGCTCGCTGGGGCCGAATTTCTTCGCACGTAAACGATGTTGTTGGACGAAAAAATCGTATGAATACGAGGACAGTGTCTGTTGATATTTGGTTTTGTTGGGTTCTTTCGTTGCGCCTGTGTTTACTCGGATGAAACTGTGCTTTTGGAGCTTTCGGAGCTTCGTGTTTTGAGTTTGTTTTTGAGTTTTGAGTGAGCACGTGACGACATGGAGCTGGGATTTTCGCCCTTTAAGCTTTTCATCTGCTTCAGTGTCCTGTTGGGGCTCGAATCTCACGTCAGCGCCGACTTCGAGAACAGTTGGACGATGTACATGGAACAACCCTGTTGTTCGGGAACGGGGAGCCATCACGTCAGACATCATAGAGGTGTGTTGGGGACGAAAGGCCCATTCCCGCACTCCTTCCTAACAAACTACCTGGGTGATGTCAATATTAAAGCTTTCCGATTAAATTATTAACAGCCGCTCGGAGCTGGGTGTGATGCAGAAGTGGGATTTACACGTGGTGTTTGAAATTTTGACAATGTTTGTTGTTGGCCTGCGTGTTTATTGGTTCAATGTAATTAACCTAAAAGTCGCACGTGGAAACTCAAATATTTACCCTTTCCTACAAAGGGGTTATAATAATAGTTGGATAATTGTGTCCGAGCTTTTTCAAAAGCGACGCCCTAAATTTAATTAATTTAAAATTTCGCCCTTGTTTTGCGAACTATTACTAATGTTTTCTTTCCCATGTTTGATAGTTATAAAGTTAATTTAACTCACGATAAAAGTCCGCATTACTGTAATTAAACATAAAAAGTAATATTATGTCATGTAGGGAAATGCATTATTATATGGAAGTTCGGTAATTCGGTGGTTGTAATCACCAACGATTCATACTTGCCGGCTAATTTGTCATATTTTCTCACGCTACCTTGCCCAACATGCTGATTGGCACATGCAAACATGTAGAGTTATTACATTGCATAACCTATTATACTGTTTGACTGTTTACCTCCGCGTTGGATTGACATTCCTCATTGTTTATTATGGGCCCTTTACAATTTCAGACCAGTATGTACTACAAAAATCTGATGACAGATGTTAATCTATGACTGAAGCTTTTCGGACTCGTTGCCGTTGCATGGGGGACCCGGCATTGAAGTCACCAAATGTGTGAATATTCAGTATTTTTTTAACACTCTGATAGAGTTATCCACTGAACACTCATTTTCATGAGGTCATGGCAGAATTATTTACGCATTGTTGCAATCATTTGTTTTACACAAATGCGCTACCTGTGTAATAGTATAGTGCTAAAGCTGAAACAAAAGAGATAAGAGGTCATATATGTTATGTTTATGTTTGTTATAATCTACTGTTTGATACAGTGACACTTCGATGAGTCGTCGTCACATGTTTGAATAAACATTAGTTTGCCAGAGAAACATTTTGAAGCCTATTTGATAACAAGAAGGTCACGATGACGTCAGTTTTTCCTTATTGCTGTCAAACCTATAGCGACTGTCTTCCTTGATCAGTTTCGTTTATTGCTGTCAGACCTAGCAATTTTCCTTCTTTGTCAGTTTTGCTCATTGCTGTCGGGTTTAGCGAGCGTCTTTCTTTTTGAGTTTCGTTTATTGCTGTTAGGCCCATCAGCGACTGTTTTTCTTTCTTAGTTTAGTTTATTGCTGTCGTGTTTAGCGACTGTCATCTTCTATCAGTTTCGTTTATTGCTGACAGCCCTAGCAACTGTCTTGCTTTCTCAGTATCGTCGTTTCGTTTATTGCTGTCAGGCAAGGGACTGTCTATCTTTTTCAGTTTCGTTATGTGCTGTCAGGCCTAGTGACTGCCTTTCTTTCTCAGTTTCATTTATTGCTGTCAATATTATGACTGTCCTTTCTCAGTTTTGCTTATGGTTCTTAGGCTGAGCAACTGTCTGCCTTTTCCAGTTTCATTTATTGCTGTAACATTATTGCTATAGTTAACATTGTGATTTTTTTTATATTATTTTTTTAGTTTCGTTTATTGCTGTCAGGCCTAGTGATTTGTCTTTCTTTCTCAGTTTCAATTATTGCTGTTAACATTGTGAATCTTTATGTCCAAGTTTCGCTTATTGCTGTCATACTTAGTGATTGTGTAATTTTTCTCAATGGCACTTAATGCTGTCAGGCCTAGCGACTGTCTCTCTTTCTCAGCTTCGTTTACTGCTGTTAGACCTAGCAACTGTCTATCTTTTTCAGTTTCGTTATGTGCTGTCAGGCCTAGTGACTGCCTTTCTTTCTCAGTTTCATTTATTGCTGTCAATATTATGACTGTCCTTTCTCAGTTTTGCTTATGGTTCTTAGGCTGAGCAACTGTCTGCCTTTTCCAGTTTCATTTATTGCTGTAACATTATTGCTATAGTTAACATTGTGATTTTTTTTATATTATTTTTTTAGTTTCGTTTATTGCTGTCAGGCCTAGTGATTTGTCTTTCTTTCTCAGTTTCAATTATTGCTGTTAACATTGTGAATCTTTATGTCCAAGTTTCGCTTATTGCTGTCATACTTAGTGATTGTGTAATTTTTCTCAATGGCACTTAATGCTGTCAGGCCTAGCGACTGTCTCTCTTTCTCAGCTTCGTTTACTGCTGTTAGACCTAGCAACTGTCTATCTTTTTCAGTTTCGTTATGTGCTGTCAGGCCTAGTGACTGCCTTTCTTTCTCAGTTTCATTTATTGCTGTCAATATTATGACTGTCCTTTCTCAGTTTTGCTTATGGTTCTTAGGCTGAGCAACTGTCTGCCTTTTCCAGTTTCATTTATTGCTGTAACATTATTGCTATAGTTAACATTGTGATTTTTTTATATTATTTTTTTAGTTTCGTTTATTGCTGTCAGGCCTAGTGATTTGTCTTTCTTTCTCAGTTTCAATTATTGCTGTTAACATTGTGAATCTTTATGTCCAAGTTTCGCTTATTGCTGTCATACTTAGTGATTGTGTAATTTTTCTCAATGGCACTTAATGCTGTCAGGCCTAGCGACTGTCTCTCTTTCTCAGCTTCGTTTACTGCTGTTAGACCTAGCAACTGTCTATCTTTTTCAGTTTCGTTATGTGCTGTCAGGCCTAGTGACTGCCTTTCTTTCTCAGTTTCATTTATTGCTGTCAATATTATGACTGTCCTTTCTCAGTTTTGCTTATGGTTCTTAGGCTGAGCAACTGTCTGCCTTTTCCAGTTTCATTTATTGCTGTAACATTATTGCTATAGTTAACATTGTGATTTTTTTTATATTATTTTTTTAGTTTCCTTTATTGCTGTCAGGCCTAGTGACTTGTCTTTCGTTCTCAGTTTCATTTATTGGTGTTAACATTGTGAATCTTTATTTCCAAGTTTCGCTTATTGCTGTCATACTTAGTGATTGTGTAATTTTTCTCGATCGCACTTAATGCTGTCAGGCCTAGCGACTGTCTCTCTTTCTCAGCTTCGTTTACTGCTGTTAGATCTAGCAACTGTCTATCTTTTTCAGTTTCGTTATGTGCTGTTAAGCCTAGTGACCGTCTTTCTTTCTCAGTTTCATTTATTGCTGTCAATATTATGACTGTCCTTTCTCAGTTTTGCTTATGGTTCTTAGGCTGAGCAACTGTCTGCCTTTTCCAGTTTCATTTATTGCTGTAACATTATTGCTATAGTTAACATTGTGATTTTTTTATATTATTTTTTTAGTTTCGTTTATTGCTGTCAGGCCTAGTGATTTGTCTTTCTTTCTCAGTTTCAATTATTGCTGTTAACATTGTGAATCTTTATGTCCAAGTTTCGCTTATTGCTGTCATACTTAGTGATTGTGTAATTTTTCTCAATGGCACTTAATGCTGTCAGGCCTAGCGACTGTCTCTCTTTCTCAGCTTCGTTTACTGCTGTTAGATCTAGCAACTGTCTATCTTTTTCAGTTTCGTTATGTGCTGTCAGGCCTAGTGACTGTCTTTCTTTCTCAGTTTCATTTATTGCTGTCAATATTATGACTGTCCTTTCTCAGTTATGCTTATGGTTCTTAGGCTGAGCAACTGTCTGCCTTTTTCAGTTTCATTTATTGCTGTAACATTATTGCTATAGTTAACATTGTGATTTTTTTATATTATTTTTTTAGTTTCGTTTATTGCTGTCAGGCCTAGTGATTTGTCTTTCTTTCTCAGTTTCAATTATTGCTGTTAACATTGTGAATCTTTATTTCCAAGTTTCGCTTATTGCTGTCATACTTAGTGATTGTGTAATTTTTCTCAATGGCACTTAATGCTGTCAGGCCTAGCGACTGTCTCTCTTTCTCAGCTTCGTTTACTGCTGTTAGATCTAGCAACTGTCTATCTTTTTCAGTTTCGTTATGTGCTGTCAGGCCTAGTGACTGCCTTTCTTTCTCAGTTTCATTTATTGCTGTCAATATTATGACTGTCCTTTCTCAGTTTTGCTTATGGTTCTTAGGCTGAGCAACTGTCTGCCTTTTCCAGTTTCATTTATTGCTGTAACATTATTGCTATAGTTAACATTGTAATTTTTTTATATTATTTTTTTAGTTTCGTTTATTGCTGTCAGGCCTAGTGATTTGTCTTTCTTTCTCAGTTTCATTTATTGCTGTTAACATTGTGAATCTTTATTTGCAAGTTTCGCTTATTGCTGTCATACTTAGTGATTGTGTAATTTTTCTCAATGGCACTTAATGCTGTCAGGCCTAGTGACTGTCTCTCTTTCTCAGCTTCGTTTACTGCTGTTAGATCTAGCAACTGTCTATCTTTTTCAGTTTCGTTATGTGCTGTTAGGCCTAGTGACCGTCTTTCCTTCTCAGTTTCATTTATTGCTGTCAGTATTATGACTGTCCTTTCTCAGTTTTGCTTATGGTTCTTAGGCTGAGCAACTGTCTGCCTTTTCAAGTTTCATTTATTGCTATAGTGAACCTTGTGATTTTTTTTTCAGTTTCCTTTATTGCTGTCAGGCCTAGTGACTTGTCTTTCGTTCTCAGTTTCATTTATTGCTGTTAACATTGTGAATCTTTATTTCCAAGTTTCGCTTATTGCTGTCATACTTAGTGATTGTGTAATTTTTCTCAATGGCACTTAATGCTGTCAGGCCTAGCGACTGTCTCTCTTTCTCAGCTTCGTTTACTGCTGTTAGATCTAGCAACTGTCTATCTTTTTCAGTTTCGTTATGTGCTGTCAGGCCTAGTGACTGCCTTTCTTTCTCAGTTTCATTTATTGCTGTCAATATTATGACTGTCCTTTCTCAGTTTTGCTTATGGTTCTTAGGCTGAGCAACTGTCTGTCTTTTCCAGTTTCATTTATTGCTGTAACATTATTGCTATAGTTAACATTGTGATTTTTTTATATTATTTTTTTAGTTTCGTTTATTGCTGTCAGGCCTAGTGATTTGTCTTTCTTTCTCAGTTTCAATTATTGCTGTTAACATTGTGAATCTTTATGTCCAAGTTTCGCTTATTGCTGTCATACTTAGTGATTGTGTAATTTTTCTCAATGGCACTTAATGCTGTCAGGCCTAGCGACTGTCTCTCTTTCTCAGCTTCGTTTACTGCTGTTAGACCTAGCAACTGTCTATCTTTTTCAATTTCGTTATGTGCTGTCAGGCCTAGTGACTGTCTTTCTTTCTCAGTTTAATTTATTGCTGTCAATATTATGACTGTCCTTTCTCAATTTCGCTTATGGTTCTTAGGCTTAGCAACTGTCTTCCTTTTCAAGTTTCATTTATTGCTATAGTTACCTTGTGATTTTTTTTTCAGTTTCCTTTATTGCTGTCAGGCCTAGTGACTTGTCTTTCGTTCTCAGTTTCATTTATTGGTGTTAACATTGTGAATCTTTATTTCCAAGTTTCGCTTATTGCTGTCATACTTAGTGATTGTGTAATTTTTCTCGATCGCACTTAATGCTGTCAGGTCTAGCGACTGTCTCTCTTTCTCAGCTTCGTTTACTGCGGTTAGATCTAGCAACTGTCTATCTTTTTCAGTTTCGTTATGTGCTGTCAGGCCTAGTGACTGTCTTTCTTTCTCAGTTTCATTTATTGCTGTCAATATTATGACTGTCCTTTCTCAGTTTTGCGTATGGTTCTTAGGCTTAGCAACTGTCTTCCTTTTCAAGTTTCATTTATTGCTATAGTTAACATTGTGAATTTTTTATTTTTTTTTTCAGTTTCCTTTATTGCTGTCAGGCCTAGTGACTTGTCTTTCGTTCTCAGTTTCATTTATTGGTGTTAACATTGTGAATCTTTATTTCCAAGTTTCGCTTATTGCTGTCATACTTAGTGATTGTGTAATTTTTCTCGATCGCACTTAATGCTGTCAGGCCTAGCGACTGTCTCTCTTTCTCAGCTTCGTTTACTGCTGTTAGATCTAGCAACTGTCTATCTTTTTCAGTTTCGTTATGTGCTGTTAGGCCTAGTGACCGTCTTTCTTTCTCAGTTTCATTTATTGCTGTCAATATTATGACTGTCCTTTCTCAGTTTTGCTTATGGTTCTTAGGCTTAGCAACAGTCTTCCTTTTCCAGTTTCATTTATTGCTATAGTTAAAATTGTGATTTTTTTTTTTTCAGTTCCGTTTATTGCTGTCAGGCCTAGTGACTTGTCTCGTTCTCAGTTTCATTTATTGCTGTTAACATTGTGAATCTTTATTTCCAAGTTTCGCTTATTGCTGGCATACTTAGTGATTGTGTAATTTTTCTCAATCGCACTTAATGCTGTCAGGCCTACCGACTGTCTTTCTTTCTCAGTTTCGTTTACTGCTGTTAGGTCTAGCAACTGTCTTGCTTTCTCTGTTTCGTTTATTGCTGTCAGGCGAGAAACTGTCTATCTTTTTCAGTTTTGTTCATTACTGTCAGGCCTAGTGATTTATTTGTCTTTCTTTTTCAGTTTCATTTATTGCTGTTAACATTGTGAATCTTTCTTTCTCAGTTTCATTTATCACTGTCAATATTATGACTGTCCGTTCTCACTTTCGCATATGGTTCTTAATCTTAGCAACTGTCTTCCTTTTCCAGTTTCATTTATTGCTATAGTTAACATTGTGATTTTTTTTTTCAGTTTCCTTTATTACTGTCAGGCCTAGTGAATTGTCTTTCTTTCGCAGTTTCGTTTATTGCTGTTAGGCCTACCAACTGTCTTGCTTTCTCTGTTTCGTTTATTGCTGTCAGGCGAGGAACTTTCTATCTTTTTCGTTTCGTTTATTGCTGTCAGGCTTAGCGACTGTCTTTCTTCCTCAGTTTTACTTTTGGCTCTTAGCCCTATCAACTGTCTTTCTTTTTCAGTTTAATTTAGTGCTATCGGTTTCGCTTATTGCTTTAATTTGGAAGTGCTGTTTTAATTTAATAATTCCTAAATTTAAAATTGTTAAATATGTGACTTACTTGTGCAGTACTTAACTCCTCAGTATATACCTGACCGTAATGACAATTTAAAATATTGGTGAATTTTTTAGTGTTTCATAGGGTATAATAATTTCAATGACATTTGAGCGTCAAGACCTTTGACACGTAACCGTTACTTACAGAAATCACGCAGTAATTACAGCTAAAACTAACACCATTAGGCTGTCAGAAGCGGCACGACTTCGAGGAAGATAGATACTATCATCTCGAAGTGAACATTAAAAACTCGTTACAAAACAATATAAACTATTTTTTAAATTACTGAAATCTAATAGTTACGAAATGATTCATTTTAATGCACTCTTCACTATTCATTTAGAATCGTGATACATTTTATTATAAAGTTTATTTCCTTTTGAATTCATAATTTACACATTGCGTGTAACTGATGCGTTATCGGACCGGTCGGCTTCATATTCACTTTTGAAATCGTCTCCCAATCATGATTATTTATTTTACTTCCAACTACGTGTGTGTGTAGTGATAATTATTGTATATTCATATCGGCTTTTTTTTTATTTGCTCCAAAGTCTTACTCTAAGTTGTACGTCTTTCAAAAGTACCTAATTACACTAAAACATGAAATTCCGATATTAATTATAGACATTCGAGATAGCGGTAATAACAGTAATTAGACAATTATTTTAACAAAAAAGAATCAGGGAGGTACGAAGACTTATCGACCGTATAGCCTTGATGTTATTTACTCGTTTTTGTATTTTTAAATAATGAAAGAAATTAAATTCCTACTAAAAGAATAGGTAAACAAAAACAAGCAGGGCGGCGGTGGATCAACAAAATACTAAGCGACGTACTTAGTTACGAAAGTTACAAAATACATTGTCACATGTTTTGTGTTTCTATGGCCTACTGCAAACTCGACCTAATAAAAACTCCTATGAAATACTGTTCCTTTTAGAGGTCATGCCCAAATCACCAGACAAAGTGGACAAGAAATGGTGGTGTCAATGCCGTCTCGGTCCGACACCCATGCCCATAACGAACCATCAATCCCCCCGGGCGACAAGCGAACAAATTTCCTCCTTTGAATATAAAAAGGTATCATGAACGGAGGTAAAATTGCCCACATTGAACCTTCGCAATTTCCTACGGTCAAATGAAAGCCACCTATTACATACACGACTCGTCCCCGCATTAATTGTAATTTATGATCGCTTTTGGGCATCCACCGTCAACGGAACTATTCTTGAGCGGCGCACAAAAAACTCCGGAGTTTATTTAGCAGCCGTAGAGCATTCCGATTCCCGGACAAAAACGGCGCATTGTTCATACGGAGGATGATAAATAGGGCCCTGCACTTACTCTACTAGAACATGTGTAAAAAGGAGCCACAGACGCCGAGTATTTAACTCGACAATGCTACACGTAAATGACATTAACTTAATCGGGCGGATAATGGAAGCAAAAAGGCTCGGAACACGAATTCGTCGGCAGGAATTTATGTTCGAAACTTGCAAAGCAAGGGTTCGATATTTCAAAATTAGTGAGCGGCCGGCTTAAAAATGTAAGCACACAGTTTCAGCGTCCTTCATTAAGCTTGAAAAATGTGGATGTATAAATTCGGAATGTTTTATCTTTCTTTGGGAATGTCCGTAATGAGCGGACAAGCGCAAATTAAATGCAACAACGCTCTCTGACGTGGTTGTTTTTCCCCGTCTGGAAGTCGATGGATCGAAAGTGTCCGCAATGGATGTTTTCCATAAACATCCCCGACAATGCATTATAATAATTGCATTTAGTTGCCACCACTTCGACCGGAAATTGAACTAGCAGCGCCGTTATGCAGTTTTCGTTGACTTGATATGGAGATGAGGAATCAATAAGCTATAGTGGTGTCACAAATTGATAAGAGAAATGATCGACGCTTCTGTCAAAAAGATTCGCCCCAAAACTCCACAAGATCATATTGTATTGATACCCCAGCCGAAATGCCTTTATTAAGGTTGAGTTAAAAATAATTTTGTGACTATTCCACATTATCGTGTCCGACCAGAAGCATTTTCATTAAGCTTTGACATTTCACAACACATCCACTTACTTATTTGACTTCCTAATCGAATTAGACATGTCACCTATGACAAACAGGCCTACCGAATCGTGTCCATTAATACCGACCCACGCTATATTTGACTCAGGTCGAGGCAGCTTACTTTCTATTTCCAGATGATGTTGAAAATAATTAAAAGATAAGATAAAACTAGATCCTGGGATTTTGTGAGAGTACTAAAAAACCTGCGAATCTGAACCGAAACCCAAAAACGTGAGAAGCTGAAAAATTAACAACCTCCGATGGAAATCGTCGCGATCCACCAATACTTTATCGTTTCGGTAAATTGTAATGTAAACATCAGTCGATGTTTAATTTAACTTTATCGGTTCACTATACCCGAACGAAAATACAGACGTCTTCGGTTTTATTTACTGTTACGAAGAAAAATACACAAGGAGTAAGTAGAGCGCATCGGTGGGATTTATTTTATGCCGGGAGGAACGCGATCCACGACTATCTTCAATGAAAATCTGGAATTAGCCGTGTGCGCGCCACGAGGAAATTGCCCTTTTATCAAAGCTAAATTACGAAAATTAGGCAGTAATCTGTAACAATGGAGTAACGCGCATCAAAAATGTATGCTGTGATTAGCCGAATAAACGACTGTCGAGATTATTTCACACCGTTCAATTAGCGATACTCTTCTGACGATATAGGATTTCCAGGAATAGAATCAAATTCTCTATTTTTATACTATCGATTCTACATTTGTCGGAATAATAATTCTGCCAGTCCTATGGTAATCAGCACAGATTTCATTTGATAGCCATTCAACTTGTTGCGTTCGATTTTTGGTTTGATTTCCGCCGAAATGTACAAATTACGTCGAAAATATACAGCAAATTGAAAAATGAATTCCACAAAGATCTAAAGTGGAATCTTAATTGGTAGTCGGTTATTTGTGGAACAAGGTGGAAAAGAGATTTTCGGCGCGATGTACACACTTCCAGAAACGACCCAAGATTGTATTTAATAGTGTTATTAATGAAATTAATTGTAACCTCATGTGCCGTTATGTGTCATCCAATTTCAAATTATTTAAGACATTACTGTGGGGGTAAATTCTGAAAAACGGAAACGAAGTTCTTTTTTCGCTATGCCTCTTTATTTCTTCTGCAATTCTCATTCTTGCTATATAAATATGTATGATATACTCGTATCATCTCTGCTTCTTTCTTTCCCCTTGGTTTTCCTTTTTGCTTCAACGTTTTTTTCTTTCCCTCCTTTTCTACTAGTACCTACTTGTTCTTTTTTATACTGTAACAGTCCTGCTGTTTGCCACTCTATATCTCTTCTCCCATCTCTTCCTTTGCCCTTCAATCTCTCTTGTAATTTCTCGGTTGTCTCCTTCCTTCAGTTTCTTTTTTGTTTCTTCCAACTTCTCCATGATTCTCTTAATTTCACTGTCCATCTTCTCATCTGCTTCTGGCGGTCTTGCTGTTATTTTATTTACATATTTTAATAGTAATTATACACCAAGGTTGAGAAGCCATGTTTCTTAGCCGAGCAATTTTATTTACCAAGATGCGAAGCATCGAGGTAAATAAAAGTGCGAGGCTAAGAAAAGGCTTCGCAACCGTGGTTTATATACTATTTTTTTTACTACTACCACATTTGTTTAACTTTTCTTCAAGTGATAATCATGATAATACCAAAAGTCGGAACGAATTTGAGGTTATGTATTTTTTAAGGCTGACATTTCTCAGTCAGAGACCGGATTTTCATGCAAAATTACACAATCCATTTGTTGTTGTTAAGTTGGTAGATAAAATAATACACGATATGGATTTTGCATCAAATCCGGTCCCTTCAATTATTAACTTCTAGGAAAGAAAAACAATTTCACACATCTTCTACAAACTATACAGGCTGTCCCATTTAAAACTCCCCAGTCCAGATTTCTCCGAATTGATTATTGTGTTTGAAAAATCCTCGGACAGGTCGATTTTGTTTGCCAGGGGCACATTTTTTCAGGTTCCTTTCAACTCTCGGCATTTCGCCCTCTTCGCGAGGGGGCTGTTAGCCCCAAAATCTGAAATGGCACTATGGGTCGAGTGATGCCTCATTTGAAAGGTATTGAAAGCCTCTCTACAACTAACCACTTACTTTTCAATATCTTGCAGTTTTGACCGTAAAAACAATATTTTTTAATTTTCAAGATAATGCACATTTTCTCATGTTATGTCCCACAGAAACCACAAAGACCAACATGTAATTTTGAAATTAAATTTATTGAAATTTTTGGGTCATTAGGTTGTTGATTTTGATTGCTAAATAGTGCGAAGGAGTTAAAACTGAATGTGGAGTATGCGACACCATTATTTTTTAATAAAATGATCTAATTAACGTAATAAATGTTGGATATGGCCACCATTCATTTCCATGCAAAAATACAGACAATTTTCAAAACTGTTCGTGATGCTACAATTTCAATAAGCCTAATTTCAGCAATAACATGATTGTCTTTGTGGTTGCTGTGGAACACAGCATCAGAAATTGTGGATTATCTTGAAAATAGACAATTGTCGTTTTTTTTGCGGTCAAATCACCAAAAGATTGAAAAGTAAGTGGTTAGTTCTAAGGAGCTCTCCAATACCTTTCAAATGAGGTATCACTCGACCCATAGTGCCATTTAAGATTTTGGGGCTAACAGCCCCCTCGCGAAGAGGGCGCAATGCCGGAACTTGAAAGGAACCTGAGAAGATGTGCCCCTGGCAAACAAAATCGACCTGTTCGAGGATTTTTCAATCACAATAATCAATTCGGAGAAATCTGGACTGTGGAGTTTTAAATGGGACAGCCTGTATAATCGTACATTACTACAGCTAGTACTGCAAAAATATCTTTAAATATCCTCTTCTTCTTTTCCTGTTCCGCTGAGCGAGCGAAGCGAGCTGGTTTTCATAAACAATGCAGTAAATTACATAATCAACCTAATTGCATACAAGATTTTGTGATTATGAATAGTAGCTCGCTTCGCTCGCTAATATATTATAAAATCGTTACAAACGAAAAGGACGACCTCAAACAGCGCAAAAGGAACATAAAATTTTGTATGAAACTTGGTTGTAATGGGAAATTATTGACTCGTCTTGTTTATGAACAGTAGCTCGCTTCGCTCGCCCATACATATTGCCAAATGTGCAGCGAAATAAAAACTTACGAATGTCTTCAAAGTTTGATTTCAAACAACTCAAAAGCAACATAAAATCTTGTTTGAAACTCGGCTGTAATGTGAAGTTATTGAGTCGTCTTGTTTATAAATAATAGCTCGCTTCGCTCGCTAATATATTATAAAATCGTTACAAACGAAAATAATTATTTCAAACAAGGCAAAAGGAACATAAAATCTTTATGAAACTCGCCTATAATGTGAAGTTATTGAATCGTCTTGTTTATGAATAGTAGAAAATTATTTCGTTCTTTAGTTTGTTACGAGTTAGAATATATTATATATAGGAATCGGTAAATTACATAATCAGTTTGCATACAAGATTTTGTGATTATGAATAGTAGCTCGCTTCGCTCGCTAATACATTATAAAAATCATTAAAATTTACTGTCAAAGAATGTATCCATTTTAATTTTGGAACTCAAAGTTGGCGTTAGAAAATGCAAAAATATTGACTTAACGTATCGAAATTAGATAATTTTGAATATAAAAATTTCTAATTCATAGAATTTAAAAAAAAATGATTGAAGTGAGAATAGAAATATGTAACACCAAACGGTGACTACAGTCTTGCTAAATATGGAACGAAATGAAACATTACGAAAGACTTCAAAGTTCGACGCAAAAGGAACATAAAATCTTGTATGAAACTCGGCTGTATTGGGAAATTATTGACTCGTTTTGTTCATGAATAGTAAAAAGTTATTTAGTTCTTCAGATTGTAACGAGGAGCGAGCGAAGCGAGCTGGTATTCATAAACAATACGAATCAGTAAATACATAGTAGCTCGCTTCGCTCGCTAATATTTTATAAAATTATTTAAAAAAATTACTGTAAAAGAATGTATCCTTTTTAATTTTGGAACTCAAAGTTGGCATTAGAAGATGCAAAAATATTGAATTAACGTATCGAAATTAGCGAATTTTGAATATTTTTTTTTAATTCATAGAATTTTGAAAAAAATTATCCGAGTGTGAATAGAAATATGTAACACCAAACGGTTACTACAGTGTTGCTAAATATGGAACGAAATGAAACATTACGAAACACTTCAAAGTTCGACGCAAAAGGGACATAAAATCTTGTATGAAACTTGGCTGTATTGGGAAATTATTGACTCGTCTTGTTTATGAATAGTAAAAAGTTATTTCGTTCTTCAGATTGCAACGAGTTAGAAAATAGGAGCGAGCGAAGCGAGCTGGTATTCATAAACAATACGAATCAGTAAATTACATAATGAACCCAGTTGCATACAAGATTTTGTGTTCCGGGACAAAACTATACTAAAAGATAAATTTCAAAAGTCTTTGTGTTTTGTTTACCTTATAATACAGCCAAAAACAAATTTATAAACAGGATATTAAGATTTAATCCTTGAAACATACAACAAAATAAAAATTATAAAATAAATATTTTATTCTTTGGAAAGTCGACGATTATATAGATTACTAACAGAAATACATACCTCTAACGGTAGACCTCTAACAATTGGATTTTTATTTTTGACAGTTGACAGTCGGCTTATGCACTGTAGGTATATGTTTTCCATTCATACTTGCAGAGGTTTTTCGAAAAATAAAGAAAATAAATAAAATAAAACGTATTTTGGTCAGAATAAGGAATAAAATTTTTATTTTCGATGTAAAACGTAATTTTACTTGTTTGTTTCTTGTGTCTTGTATCCTTGTGTGGTTCAATCTAGTAATTGAAATTTTACTCCCTTCCTGTTGACCTGACTGTTGTTGGCACACACCTTTAGTTGTGATGACAATAGAATTATGTATATTTAGTATCATTGTAAATCCAAGATGGCCGGCGCCACGAAATGGCGGATTACATTTTTTTTATTCAAGCCCCTCAATATGGGTATCAAATTAAAGGGCTTAGCTAGTAGAATACACTACGCCATGAAAAAAAAACAAGATGGCGGCGGCCATAAAATTGCGGATTAATTTTTTTTCAATGCCCTCAATATGGGTATCAAATGAAAGGACTTAACTAGTAAAATACAGTACACCATGAAAAAATTCAAAATCCGAAATGGTGGAATACATATTTTTTAATCCTCTCAATATGGGTTCAAATGAAAGGACTAGTAGAATACCGTGAAAAAGTTCAAAAACCAAGATTATCACCGCTACAAAATGGCGGATTACATATCTTTTAGTTTTCAATGCCCTTAATATGGGTATCAAATGACAGGGCTCTTCAAGTAGAACACAGTACACTTTAGAAAAAACTAAAAACTTGAAAATAAAATAAGTAAAAACATTTTTAAGTGAAACGGTTTTATTGTAAATTAACATAATAAGGATGCAGATAATGTACTAGAAGCTAAAAAATAATTAGGTTGGCACCAGGTACCAGTCATCACACCACTCTCCTCATCAATCTAGAGCATTGATGAAACTAAAATAAACTAAAATAAAATCGTGGGGCGTAGCGGAACCTGAGTATAATGTCTAAATGATCGTTCTACGATGTCGCACGATGATTGTGTCAGTTTTGTATGCAATTGCGCGACGTATCTTAATCGCTGCACATGATTGCCGACTTTTCGTTGACGACAAACTGAAACATGCATTATCCAATACTGCAGACGGTATTAATTCAGGATTCTCTAGCTACGTTTATAAACTTACATAAATTAAGAGCACTTTCACAATGGCGAACTGAAGTTTTACTTCAGTCTTGTGGTCTAAAGGACACTCGTATTTTTTTTTTGTCCATTCTGTTTTATGGATTTTCCTAATTTCCTCGATTATTCTGATGCTTTGATTCCTCCAGTTATTTGTGTCGACTCTCGTGGATCTGTTTGTCTTAATATTTCTGATTCTACTGGTTTTCCTGTTTCTGTAAAGCTTGAAACCCGAAAGAGGGGCAAACCTGAAAAACCATTTCGTCAATCAACTGAAATCTGAAGATGCCACAGAAAGGGCCAATTAGAAATGCGACCCCACAAAAGGCCCGCGCCACGCTACACCGAACGGAACGAAAACAGAAATGCATTTGTCTAAATAAGAGTTGCACAAACAACCCCATCCAAGATGTTGACCTTTCGAAACTTAATTGACAAAAGGGTGTCTCCTCTCCCCACACAATGCATCATGACTCAACCCAAACACGCCACCTCTCTAAGTGCACGTCTACGATGTCGAAAAAACTCTCCCATCCAATAGCGCCATTATAAACTTGATTAAAGTTGAGCACCGGTTCGATGGTAATGCAAAGTTCGAACCGGGCGGTTACCCCGCGTAAGCTTTATTGCAGGAAGTGCAGAGGCATTGGGGATTACGTGTTCCTCTAGTATTTCACACGCTGTTTCCATGAGAGATCTCTCACCTTCCTATCGAAGATAATAATTTTTAATGAGTAAATGCAAACATCGCTGCGATACAAAGCAAACATTGGGCGTCAACACAGCTGAACTTGGACGAGGTACACACGAGTTTCGAGTGTTAAATGATCCATAAAGTCGTTGGTGTGTCTTTGTCGTAACGTGCATGACTAATTTGATCCCAGAAAAATGATGTTTACCAGATGTACAGTCGAGAGTCTTGATAAATCCCAGAAGCGCCGTTTCCCGATAAATTAACATAGATCCGATTCGGTGTTGTTTTTAGACAAAGCGAATCGAGACCCGTCGTTCCGAAAGAAGTTCGATTATTGTCAATCGCTGGCGGAACACGGATCGGCTTTCTGTGCAGTTCGCTTTTATAAGGATAAAAACTGCTCAAAGGCCAAAGCTTTATGGCTGGAATCAGCCGAGCAGGTCTAAAATTGGAACCACACAACGATGAAGGATGAAACGAAATTCTTTATTGTTATTGATGCAGTTCGGGGGACCCGTAATTAAAACGGGCCCGGAGTCGCCGGTGGTCTCTAATTAAGACGTCGAATCGGACGGAACGCCCGTTTTGGGGAGGTCCGCCGCAAAACACGACATAAAAATACCGTACACAACACATCCGAATTTATACTGCGGATACCTGGAGCGATAAAACAACAAGCCATGTTTCTCGGCATAACGAGATGCAAATTGTGAAATGTTCGGTGCCACATGCGAAGTTGATGTGTAATATTATATCGGAGACGCGGGAATTAATAAAAAAGGCCCCTCGGCTCGCCTTGCGTTGATCCGGACGTACCTGAGCGACTAACGGGACCGCAACGACAAGATGGCGGGCGGCATCCTCCTCTGGATTTCTTAAGACAGTATTTTTATTATCGAACCTTTGACAAATTGATCGCTAATAAATCACATGACGACGCACAATATGCAAAAATAATTTGATAGTGACGATCATCGCGCCATCCTCGGCTCGGCAATTATAAAATATTGTCATGAACACGTCCGTCCATTAATCAAATGTTAATTATCGCACGGCCGCAATTACCTCTCTCTCGACTTTGGCATATTTTAATAAGAGGGGTGACTGGCGACTCTTTAAAATAAAATTTCCCAACGAATTCATTAATCACCGAACTGACGGCGCGATGTTTGCCAACTAATTTTCGAAATAACCGCCTCTGATGCATCAATTATATACATGCGAGACGACATGTTTTGTCCGAGGGGGTGAGCAAGAGCCTGTGCACTCCGGAACAGATCGAGTTTTTGAGCGCCAAATTTGAATTAACTCCGTAATCTGATTAGGGCGAACACGGCTTTTATTGCACGAGATAAATCGCTTAATTTTTTCCGACACCGGCCGGATTGCAAAAATCCCATCAATCAAACCGGGATGTTTGCACACATCACCGGTATAGTCAACGGGACACAGAAAATATTGACGTTCTCCGACAACGTTTTAAGTCACAATCGCAGAGAGCAATTAAAAAGTTTTTCCACAGTTGCGGGCGAACTCTTGAATTAATATTCTACTTGAGACCGCACGATAAATACGACGTTATTGGGTCTGCGTCAGAATTTTAAGTGTACATCTGGTTCCAAATGTTTACCATGCATGTGAGGGCGGCCTTTCTAACAATAAAACAGATTGAAAGCAATGCGTTTATAATTGCGGTGACTTGGTAAATGTTTGAACGGCTTATCTACGGTTCGGCATCGATATAAATATAGATAAATTCAAGTTCAAACATGGCTGCTCAAAATATTTGGTCAACTCCTCGGAATAATATGTAGAAATTGGGTCACTCTGAATTTCCACCGTAGCACTCGATATCGTGCCACTGTTTCAATACCGCCCCGAATCACTCTTAATTTCGCTCCCCGAAGCAGCGACGCGACGATCCTCGGCTTTCGAGAAGAACCGACAAAGTTAGTATCTAATCTGCGTGCGTCTGAAGCACAGAATCCTTCCAGCCGACGTCAAAAACACCGTTTCCTCATTTCCACAATGGCATCTCTCGCTCATGAATAATAAATCAGCTTTTGCCTTTCTAATGAACATGTTTGGCGAAATGCATGCGAATGTAATCGCATGTCTGCAAACTTATTTAACTATTCTCATTTTATGTAGCCGACTGTTTAATACAAGTCGTAATAACCTCCTGATAAAGCAAATATTTAAAGAAAACTTATCGCATTTGCCATCAAACAATAACAAACGGCAGCTCGTGCACGAGATCCCGTACAAAAATAAAATGCCGGAATTAACAGAGATTGGTTCGACTTACACCAAACCTCGCTTTCCATTCGAACAGACAAAAAGGAATGCCAGAACAGACGAAAATAGCTCGGAGCAGTCGATGTTTGCTCAGCACACTTCTTGTGATACCAGCAACACGCGACGTTTACCAAGCGTTTATGCTCTCCCTCGGTTCTAAAGCGATTTTCTTCGTTCGTTATTCTTTGCCTAATAAGGCTACAGAAATGCTGATAAGTCAACAGCGGGGCTGTTACACCCTTGTTTGGCGCACTCACTTCGTCAGTCTTATAGTTCTAGATTTTTTAAGTTCGGGTGTTAAAGGATCTAAACTGCAGACAATTTAGAGCTCAAAACCCGTCTTGGCGTTTACAACGTTAAAAAAATACTGTTCGTGACCGTTCAATAACCGGCCTGTTTCAACCAACCACAAAAACTTCCTTTTCATTTTCGTCTCTCAATATTGTATTTCCTTTGTTGGTATCAAAAATGGGTGTTTTTGTATTCGTCTTACTCTTCAACCTTCTCTTAAAATTTCAGGTTCGCAGAATGTCCCGGTCGTCAGATTTTCTTATCGTTTCAGGTTGGCAGTTTTGATCGTTAGTTTTTTCAGGTTTTCAGAAATTCAGATTTTCAGTTTTTCAATTTCTCAGCGTTTCAGGTTTCCGATTTGTCATAAATATTTGGTTCATGGGTTTTCAGGTTTGCATGTTTTGACATTTTTACGTTTTCAGGTTATCAGGCTTTTTCGGGTTTCAGGGCAGGTTTTTCGAATGTCGGATTTTCAGTTTCTCATCAGCTTTCAAGTTACCATGTCGTTATATCAGGTTTCCAGGCTTCCAAGTTGGCAGACTCTCGGGATGTCAATTTTTAAGCTTGGAATCAAAACTACTGAGAACTTTGTTGGTTCAAATCTCGAATCTTGAAATTTTCAAATCTCTAATCGACCAAATTTTCTTGAAATCCCGAATTTGGCAATCCCAATTTTGTAAAATTGAAATCGTTAAAATATTTATCCAAAATTTATTTATATATTTACAAATTTATATTTGGGAATTTACGAATCGAATTGTCGAATTTCTGAATTTTGGATCTGAAGTTTTGAATTCCTGCGTTTAGGAATTTTATATATATTTAGATAGATTTAAATCCAAATTAATTAATCAAAATATGGAATCCCGAGTTTCTGAATTTGAACATTTTGAATCTTTGAAATTGTCAATTGATGATTTGAAAAATTTAAAATATCGAATTTCCGAATTTTTGAATTCCTAAGTTTGGTAATCTGCAAATTTTGAATCGTGGAAACCTTTATTTAGGAAAATTTAAATCCTTCAAATATTGAACCCCGAGTTTCTGAATTTGAACGTTTTGAATCCTTGTAATGGTAAATTGCTGAGTTTTGGGAATTCGCAAATTTTGAATCGTGAAAATTTTTGTTTTGAAAAATTTAAATCCTTCAAATATTTACTCCCCCGAGTTTCTGAATTTGAACATTTTGAATCTTCGAATTGGTCAATTCCTGAATTGTAAAATTTAAAATATCTAATTTGCAAATTTTGAACCGTCGAAATCTTTTTTTTTTTTTTCAATTTAAATCCTTCAAATATTTATTTCCCGTTTCTGAGTTTGATCATTTTGAATCTTTGAAATTGTGAATTTCTGAATTGGAAAATTTAAAATACCGAATTGCCGAATTTCTAAATTTGAATGTTTAAAATTTTGAATTTTTGAGATCGAGAATTTGTATCTGCCTGAATTTGTTTTCCTGAATTCGCAAATTTTAAACCTTTGCAATCTTGTGAATTCCTAAGTTGGAAAATTGAAAAAATATCGAATTACTGAATTTTTGAATTTTGAATTCCTGTCCGAGAATTGGCAAACTGAATCATCGAAATCTTTATTTTCGAAAATTTAAATCCTTCAAATATTGAATCCCGGAGTTTCTGAATTTGAACCTTTAAAATCTTTGAAATTGTGAATTGCTGGTGTGGAAAATTTAAAATATCGAATTTCCAAATTTTTGAATTCATAAGTTTGTGGAAATTGGCAATTTTTGAATCGTGGAAATCTTTATTTAGGAAAATCCTTCAAATATTGAATCCTCGAGTTTCTTAATGTGACCATTTTGAATCTTTGAAATTTTGAATTCCTTATTTTGAGTTTTTTTTTTAAATTATCGAAATGTTTATTTCAAAAAAATTAAATCCTTCAAATATTTGATCTCTTAGTTTCTGAATTTGAACGTTTTGAATCGTTGAAATTGTGAATTCCTGAATTTTGAATATTTGAGATTTTGAATTCCTGCGTTGGGGAATTTGCAAATTTTGAATCGTGCAAATCTTTATTGAGGAACATTTAAATCCTTTAAATATTGAATCCCCGAGTTTCCTAATTTGAAGATTTTGAATCTTTGAAATTGTGAATTGCCGAATTTTGAATTCCTTATTTTGAGTTTTTTTTTGAATCATCGAAATGTTTATTTAAAAAAATTTTAATCCTTCAAATATTTGACCTCTTAGTTTTGAATCCTTGAAGTTGTGAATTCCTGAATTTTGAATATTTGAGATTTTGAATTCCTGCGTTTGGGAATTTGCAAATTTAGAATCTTGGATATCGTTATAATTATATAAATTTAAATCCTTCAAAATATGGAATCCCGAGTTTCTGAATTTGAATATTTTGAACCTTTAAAATTGTGAATTCCTAAATTGGAAAATTTTAAATATAGAATTGCCGAATTTTTGAATTTTGAATCTGAAATTTTGAATTCCTGCTAGAGAATTTGCAAACTGAATCGCTGAAATCTTTAATTTCGAAAATTTAAATCCTTCAAATATCGAATACCCGAGTGTCTTAATTTGAACATTTTTAATCTTTGAAATTGTGGATTCCTGAATTTTGAATTCCTCATTTTGAGAATTTATTTTAAATCATCGAAATGTTTATTTCAAAAAATTTAAATCCTTCAAATATTTTATCTCTAAGTTTCTTAATTTGAACGTTTTGGATATTTTAAATTTTGAATTCCTGAATTGGATAATTTAAAATACCGAATTGCCGAATTTCTGAATTTTGAATCTTTGAAATTTTGAATTTCTGAAATCGAGAATTTGTATCTATGACTTTGAATTTGTTTTCCTGAATTCGCAAATTTTAAACCTTTGCAATCTTTTGAATTCCTAAGTTGGAAAATTTAAAAGATCGAATTTCCGAATTTTTTAATTTTGAGTTCCTTATTTTGAGAATTACTTTTGAATTATCGAAATGTTTATTTCCAAATTTTAAATCCTTCAAATATTGGATCTCTTAGTTTCTGAATTTGAACGTTTTGGATCCTTGAAATTGTGAATTCCTGAATTTTGAATATTTCAAATTTTGAATTCGAACGTTTTGAATCCTTGAAATTGTGAATTCCTGAATTTGGAATGATTGAAATTTTGAATTCTTGAGTCTGGGAATTTGGAAATTTTGAATCATCGAAATCTTTTTTCTTTTTTAATTTAAATGCTTCAAATATGTATTCCCCGTGTTTCTGAATTTGATCATTTTGAAATTGTGAATTCCTGAATTGGAAAATTTAAAATACCTTATTTTTGAATTTTGAATTTCTGAGATCGAGAGTTTGTTTCTATAAGTCTTTGAATTTGTTTTCCTGAATTCGCAAATTTAAATAGTTTTTTGAAAAATTTAAATCCTTCAAATATTTACTCCCCGAGTTTTGAATCTTTTAGATTGTGAATTCCTGAATTGGAAAATTTAAAATATCGAATTGTCAATTTTCTGAATTTTGAATTTATGAGATCGAAATTTAAAACCTTTGCGATCTTGAAGTTCTAAATGTAATTTTTTTATGAAATTTTAAGTATGTAATCCTGAATTCCTGAATACGCAAAACAGAATTCGAATATTTTAGTCAGTTGTGGAGTTATGTTATGAGCCTTCAAAGTAAAGAAAGAATTTCGCGTGTCTTTCTGAACGTCAAAATGCTAAATTTGGAAAGTAACTTCGCGGCTCCACCAAAAATCATAAAAAGAGAATTTATGATTGGGAGAGTTGGTCAATTTGGTCCTCAAAGCCAATTTTGTTTATTTTTTTAATTATCTGCGTCCAAATTAAAAAAAAAAATGCATTTCTTTGGTCTCTCGGAGCATTAAAAATGCTAATAAAGTAAAAACAGGAATTTAACAAAACTTGAGAGTCTGGACCTGAGTTTTTTGGAGAGTTTTTCAAAGCGAAAAAGTACCCTTCGATTTGAGCTTGAGCTTGCCGGACAGCTTTTGTTCCACAGACGTGCAAAAAGTTTAGATTATTGTTGCGCACATAAATTAAACGATATCTTATGGGTGCCATTCGGATTCCACAAACGATTCATCAGAGCAGTCTGACGGCAAAACGGCGAATAAAACCGCCCCAAAGTTGAACAACTTTCCAGAATTAAAACGCAATGCAGTCAGTGCCCAAGTCGAGCCAATTTTGGCAAGTTTAGCAAAGGCACAATACAAGACCACACCTCATGCGAGTAATTGCGAGTATTGAGTCGTAATTGCGACTATGTTGCATTGCAGCCATCGGATTCTATTTACCCATCGTTCCGAGCCATAAACTTGATTACTTATGCATGGCAATTTAGATGGTATCTAAAACAAAGAGGTGCAGCATAAAAGCCATATTAATTACAATGAGTTGGCATTTTATCTTCTTTCGCTCGGTTCGGATATGATTTGGATGTGTCTTATTCAAATCGCGGCATTTACATATCTGAAGTGAGCCTCCACTTACGTGCTTCTCAAGAATTAAGAGTACACTGCGAGATTTATTTTATTGCCGTATAAATTAGATGCTTATCGGTTTCCTCTGTGAAACATCTTCGATGGGAGATTTTTCTGGCCCGGCTTAGACGTGTGCGCTGGCCTTTAGCATCCGGGGCAAAAGCCGATCCCCCCATATTTAGTCCGTCTCCTCTAAAGCTGATTTATTTTTCCCGCACACGCCGAAGGAGGAAATTGGCTCGCAATGCAATATAATTTGCTGTATTCACCGCCGGAATTAAATGGATTACCCCGATAATTAATCAAACGAAAGCCGGTCTAAAACGCGACTTTTTGGAAACAAGTCGTGTTCCCGTTCGTACCACGGAGGTGTTCCGCCCTTTGGCTATTACACTAATAGCCTGAGTCATCGCGACGCCATGCAGGATTTTTTTCGTTTTCTTAACGACCGAAGGATGGCCGACGAATGAAAACACCTCGAACAATATGCAATCAGTACGATATTATAAATAACATTAATGCGTTAAATTAGACTGTGCCATTTATGGAATCGGAATGGACGTGTCAGGTATGAAAAGGACGTTAATGACTCCATTGTAAATATTGATATTAAATCAACGGACTGGTTGTTCTCGGATGATTGTTCCGTTTTAGTCTGCGTACGGCATTTAATATCCCGCTAGACCGACACACATCGACGAGTAATAATTCTGCTCGCGATAAGAGCGTAACTGCATTTTGCATTCACTTCTCGTTTCTCGAGAGATACGCAGAAATTTTGATACAGCTAAAACGTTAGACCGGTAATTGAAAAAATGAAGACTTCAAGATTTAAGCAACTTAAGAACCGAGCAGTTAAGAACAGAAATGAACTATTTATTAATGGGCCGTCAAAAACTTTTATATGTCGGAGATTGACCCTCCCCCTCTATGCTGGCCCACGACGCACTTTATTGATAACAATAACAACAAAAACCGAGAGGTATTGCGAAACAGGTGATCCCGGGTGTGCCTTTCTCGAGAGTCTCTCGTGACTGGCCGTCCGTTGCGTCACGTGATCTTCCCAGCACTATCCCCGATTTCACCCAAGTATGCAACCAACTTGGCGTTTCACAATATCCCGACATATAGATATAGGGAAATAGAGAAACAAGGAAATGACGAAATACAAAACTAACAAAAAATCAAAATAGTAAAATGATGTACTATATTGATGTCGTTACAGATTTAAAAATGGCGAAATATGTAACGGAATTCCAAAATGTTTTCGGGTGTTTTACGCAAGTGCCAAAACCTCAAGACGCCAGGTCAGAAAATTTGAGAGATTTTTCAAAAAACTTCCATAATTTACACGGGCTGCCCATTAATTACGCGAGAACAACAATTTTTCATTGTTCTTAACAGATGTTTAAGAAAAACTACAATTAATAAAGAATACAGAATAAAAAAAACACTGACGCTTACATCTCGTTAAACAACTCATTTCCTAATGAATCGTCTCTATGACTACACCACACCGAATTTTATTATTATAATTATTACCGTTTCACAGGATAGTAGAGCCTACTTAACGGAGGTGGGAACACGAATATTACAGCTTTGTCTTACGCTCTTAGAAATTACCACTAACAAACAAAAATGATCGCTATCGTTACGATCACTAATTCTAGTTTCTTTGTTACAGGTGAGTGCCACAAAGCCTTCTTCGGAGACCATCAAACCAGCAATTACCCCTTCCACAACGAGCAGATATCGTGAAGGGTCCTCACAGCCCCCAAGGACCCAGTTTTGATAAACTCATTGTTGCTCCAAACAAAACTTGCCACTCGATGATTGATGATTTGCGGTACTCCGTCTAATCTCTGCGGAATGAGGAAGGATTCGTCTTGTCGTATTATCAAGTACCCACGAAGGGGTTTTGCCGAACTAAGAACTTCAATTACGGCCACCGACGCAGACAGTCAGTCCGTAAAAGCGCGACGTTAGTTCAGAATGCGGATGGTAATTAGGTATTCCTCGGGGAACTCGAAACTAAAACAAACATGCTACCAACACGCATACTTCAATAATGTATGCACCTAAATTATGATAATAATTGTTTACAATGGAACCGTGTGCGCAGTGGTCTCCTTAACCGCTTTATCATGCGATCGGGAATATTTGATTCATCCGCAGCCAGCAGCGTTCGATACTTGAGGTTCCAGGACCGGTGCGGGTTATTTTTGTTTTATCTCGTCGGGAAATTGTTAATTGGGTGAAATATTCAGAGGTGCTTGAATAATTCGCGCACAGTTCGGATCCACGCTTTTCCTACGGCCTGAAAGTTTTATGATGAGGAAGCGATCGGGGGTATCCGATTCGAGGCAGTCCAGTTCTGACTCTTCTATTGAGATTGGTGCAGTTTGTAAAGGTGTAAACTGCAGGAGTAACGTAATTATTGCGGAAAGTTGCGATTTCGATGCATATTTCGGAGTGCTGTTGCTGAAAGTGCAGATTCTGTACTTTGTTCACTGAAGAGATATAACGTATAAAAAAGAACAGCGTTACACGATAACTACAGAATTTACAATTGGAATACTGCGTCAAAACTATTTGGTAACCGAAAAAATACCCAGATGCAAACCTGTAATTTTAAATTTATAATTGAACTCTCAACATTACTACTGCTATAGAAACTTGCAAATGGTAAGGTCGATAAGTGGATGTGTGTTTAAACTAGTTATAGTCCAGACTTGCTAATGGTAGGAAATATAAACTGTGAAAATTAATTGGGACTAATAATTAACGTGGTAATTACAGGATTATTAAACTAAGTAAAGAACGTAAAATATAGTCTTGAAGCACTCTTGAGCTTTTAAACTTAATAGTCCGCCATTTTTAATCTTAGTTGGATGTTCTCAAGTGCTGCCAGCATTATTTTCTGTTATATTCTGGTTATGTAGTTGTTAAATAATGGGGGTAACATTCAAATCTTAATTTTATTAATTTATTCCCAAAAATTCTAGTTTCCTAAATTACAAAATTACAAAATTTAGACCTCTGAGATCTCAGCACACCAAGATTTAATACTTTTATCTTATAAGACTTCGAAGGGAGACTGTTGACCATTGACTTTCCAAGCGATATTGTTTTTCTCTACCTATTTCGCCCACCTCTAAGGACTATCTTTCTCTAACCATTGCGCCCACCGTTGACTCCTCTAGGAACTATCTTTGTCTTACTATTACGCCCACCACTGATTTCCCTAGGACGACTGTCTTTCTCTATCTATTTCGCTCACCGCTTAATTTTCTAGGGCGACTGTCTTACTCTAACCATTTCACCCACCATTGACTCCCCAAGCAAGACTGTTTGTCTTTATTTATTTCGTCCACCGCTGGCTCCTCTAGAACGACTGTCTTTCTCTATCTATTGCACCCACCGCTGACTCTCGAAGGGAGACTGTCTTTCTCGACCTATTTCGCCCACCTCTAAGGACTATTTTTCTCTAACCATTTCAACCGCCGCTGACTCCTCTAGGGACTATCTTTCTCTATCTATTGCGCCCACCGCTGATTCCCTTAGGACAACTGTCTTTCTCTACCTATTTCGTTCACCGCTTAATTTTCTAGGCCGACTGTCCTCTAACCATTTCACCCACCATTGACTCCCCAAGCGAGACTATCTGTCTCTATTTATTTCGTCCACGGCTGGCTCCCCTAGGACGACTGTCTTTCTCTAACAATTGCGCCCATAGAACACTGTCTTTCTCTATCTATTTCGTCTACCGCTGGCTCCCCTAGAACGACTGTCTTTCTCTAACCGTTGAGCCCACCGTTGACTTCCCACAAGAGACTGTTTTTCTCTATCTATTTCGCTCACCGCTGACTCCTCTATAAGGACTGTCTTTCTCTAACCATTGCACACACCGCTGACTTCTCTAGGACGACTGTACTTCTCTATCTATTGCACCCACCGCTGACTCTCGAAGGGAGACTGTCTTTCTCGACCTATTTCGCCCACCTCTAAGGACTATTTTTCTCTAACCATTTCAACCGCCGCTGACTCCTCTAGGGACTATCTTTCTCTATCTATTACGCCCACCGCTGATTCCCTTAGGACAACTGTCTTTCTCTACGTATTTCGTTCACCGCTTAATTTTCTAGGCCGACTGTTCTCTAACCATTTCACCCACCATTGACTCCCCAAGCGAGACTGTCTGTCTCTATTTATTTCGTCCACCGTTGGCTCCCCTAGGACGACTGTCTTTCTCTAACAATTGCGCCCATAGGAGACTGTCTTTCTCTATCTATTTCGTCTACCGCTGGCTCCCCTAGAACGACTGTCTTTCTCTAACCGTTGAGCCCACCGTTGACTTCCCACAAGAGACTGTTTTTCTCTATCTATTTCGCTCACCGCTGACTCCTCTATAAGGACTGTCTTTCTCTAACCATTGCACACACCCTACTTCTCTAGGACGACTGTACTTCTCTATCTATTGCACCCACCGCTGACTCTCGAAGGGAGACTGTCTTTCTCGACCTATTTCGCCCACCTCTAAGGACTATTTTTCTCTAACCATTTCAACCGCCGCTGACTTCTCTAGGGACTATCTTTCTCTATCTGTTGCGCCCACCGCTGATTCCCTTAGGACAACTGTCTTTCTCTACGTATTTCGTTCACCGCTTAATTTTCTAGGCCGACTGTTCTCTAACCATTTCACCCACCATTGACTCCCCAAGCGAGACTGTCTGTCTCTATTTATTTCGTCCACCGTTGGCTCCCCTAGGACGACTGTCTTTCTCTAACAATTGCGCCCATAGGAGACTGTCTTTCTCTATCTATTTCGTCTACCGCTGGCTCCCCTAGAACGACTGCCTTTCTCTAACCGTTGAGCCCACCGTTGACTTCCCACAAGAGACTGTCTTTCTCTATCTATTTCGCTCACCGCTGACTTCTCTAGGACTACTGTCTTTCTCTAACCATTGCGCCCACCGCTGACTTCTCTAGGACGACTGTCTTTCTCTATCTATTGCACCTACCGCTGACTCTCGAAGGGAGACTGTCTTTCTCGACCTATTTAGCCCACCTCTAAGGACTATCTTTTTCTAACCATTTCAACCGCCGCTGACTCCTCTAGGGACTATCTTTCTCTATCTATTGCGCCCACCGCTGATTCCCTTAGGACAACTGTCTTTCTCTACCTATTTCGTTCACCGCTTAATTTTCTAGGCCGACTGTCCTCTAACCATTTCACCAACCATTGACTCCCCAAGCGAGACTATCTGTCTCTATTTATTTCGTCCACCGCTGGCTCCCCTAGGACGACTGTCTTTCTCTAAAAATTGCGCCCATAGGAGACTGTCTTTCTCTATCTATTTCGTCTACCGCTGGCTCCTCTAGAACGACTGTTTTTCTCTAACCGTTGAGCCCACCGTTGACTTCCCACAAGAGACTGTTTTTCTCTATCTATTTCGCTCACCGCTGACTCCTCTATAAGGACTGTCTTTCTCTAACCATTGCACACACCCTACTTCTCTAGGACGACTGTACTTCTCTATCTATTGCACCCACCGCTGACTCTCGAAGGGAGACTGTCTTTCTCGACCTATTTCGCCCACCTCTAAGGACTATTTTTCTCTAACCATTTCAACCGCCGCTGACTTCTCTAGGGACTATCTTTCTCTATCTGTTGCGCCCACCGCTGATTCCCTTAGGACAACTGTCTTTCTCTACCTATTTCGTTCACCGCTTAATTTTCTAGGCCGACTGTCCTCTAACCATTTCACCCACCATTGACTCCCCAAGCGAGACTATCTGTCTCTATTTATTTCGTCCACGGCTGGCTCCCCTAGGACGACTGTCTTTCTCTAACAATTGCGCCCATAGAACACTGTCTTTCTCTATCTATTTCGTCTACCGCTGGCTCCCCTAGAACGACTGTCTTTCTCTAACCGTTGAGCCCACCGTTGACTTCCCACAAGAGACTGTTTTTCTCTATCTATTTCGCTCACCGCTGACTCCTCTATAAGGACTGTCTTTCTCTAACCATTGCACACACCGCTGACTTCTCTAGGACGACTGTACTTCTCTATCTATTGCACCCACCGCTGACTCTCGAAGGGAGACTGTCTTTCTCGACCTATTTCGCCCACCTCTAAGGACTATTTTTCTCTAACCATTTCAACCGCCGCTGACTTCTCTAGGGACTATCTTTCTCTATCTGTTGCGCCCACCGCTGATTCCCTTAGGACAACTGTCTTTCTCTACCTATTTCGTTCACCGCTTAATTTTCTAGGCCGACTGTCCTCTAACCATTTCACCCACCATTGACTCCCCAAGCGAGACTATCTGTCTCTATTTATTTCGTCCACGGCTGGCTCCCCTAGGACGACTGTCTTTCTCTAACAATTGCGCCCATAGAACACTGTCTTTCTCTATCTATTTCGTCTACCGCTGGCTCCCCTAGAACGACTGTCTTTCTCTAACCGTTGAGCCCACCGTTGACTTCCCACAAGAGACTGTTTTTCTCTATCTATTTCGCTCACCGCTGACTCCTCTATAAGGACTGTCTTTCTCTAACCATTGCACACACCGCTGACTTCTCTAGGACGACTGTACTTCTCTATCTATTGCACCCACCGCTGACTCTCGAAGGGAGACTGTCTTTCTCGACCTATTTCGCCCACCTCTAAGGACTATTTTTCTCTAACCATTTCAACCGCCGCTGACTTCTCTAGGGACTATCTTTCTCTATCTGTTGCGCCCACCGCTGATTCCCTTAGGACAACTGTCTTTCTCTACGTATTTCGTTCACCGCTTAATTTTCTAGGCCGACTGTTCTCTAACCATTTCACCCACCATTGACTCCCCAAGCGAGACTGTCTGTCTCTATTTATTTCGTCCACCGTTGGCTCCCCTAGGACGACTGTCTTTCTCTAACAATTGCGCCCATAGGAGACTGTCTTTCTCTATCTATTTCGTCTACCGCTGGCTCCCCTAGAACGACTGCCTTTCTCTAACCGTTGAGCCCACCGTTGACTTCCCACAAGAGACTGTCTTTCTCTATCTATTTCGCTCACCGCTGACTTCTCTAGGACTACTGTCTTTCTCTAACCATTGCGCCCACCGCTGACTTCTCTAGGACGACTGTCTTTCTCTATCTATTGCACCTACCGCTGACTCTCGAAGGGAGACTGTCTTTCTCGACCTATTTAGCCCACCTCTAAGGACTATCTTTTTCTAACCATTTCAACCGCCGCTGACTCCTCTAGGGACTATCTTTCTCTATCTATTGCGCCCACCGCTGATTCCCTTAGGACAACTGTCTTTCTCTACCTATTTCGTTCACCGCTTAATTTTCTAGGCCGACTGTCCTCTAACCATTTCACCAACCATTGACTCCCCAAGCGAGACTATCTGTCTCTATTTATTTCGTCCACCGCTGGCTCCCCTAGGACGACTGTCTTTCTCTAAAAATTGCGCCCATAGGAGACTGTCTTTCTCTATCTATTTCGTCTACCGCTGGCTCCTCTAGAACGACTGTTTTTCTCTAACCGTTGAGCCCACCGTTGACTTCCCACAAGAGACTGTTTTTCTCTATCTATTTCGCTCACCGCTGACTCCTCTATAAGGACTGTCTTTCTCTAACCATTGCACACACCCTACTTCTCTAGGACGACTGTACTTCTCTATCTATTGCACCCACCGCTGACTCTCGAAGGGAGACTGTCTTTCTCGACCTATTTCGCCCACCTCTAAGGACTATTTTTCTCTAACCATTTCAACCGCCGCTGACTTCTCTAGGGACTATCTTTCTCTATCTGTTGCGCCCACCGCTGATTCCCTTAGGACAACTGTCTTTCTCTACGTATTTCGTTCACCGCTTAATTTTCTAGGCCGACTGTTCTCTAACCATTTCACCCACCATTGACTCCCCAAGCGAGACTGTCTGTCTCTATTTATTTCGTCCACCGTTGGCTCCCCTAGGACGACTGTCTTTCTCTAACAATTGCGCCCATAGGAGACTGTCTTTCTCTATCTATTTCGTCTACCGCTGGCTCCCCTAGAACGACTGCCTTTCTCTAACCGTTGAGCCCACCGTTGACTTCCCACAAGAGACTGTTTTTCTCTATCTATTTCGCTCACCGCTGACTCCTCTATAAGGACTGTCTTTCTCTAACCATTGCACACACCCCTTACTTCTCTAGGACGACTGTACTTCTCTATCTATTGCACCCACCGCTGACTCTCGAAGGGAGACTGTCGTTCGACCTATTTCGCCCCACCTCAAAGGACTATTTTTCTCTAACCATTTCAATCGCCGCTGACTTCTCTAGGGACTATCTTTCTCTATCTGTTGCGCCCACCGCTGATTCCCTTAGGACAACTGTCTTTCTCTACCTATTTCGTTCACCGCTTAATTTTCTAGGCCGACTGTCCTCTAACCATTTCACCCACCATTGACTCCCCAAGCGAGACTGTCTGTCTTTATTTATTTCGTCCACGGCTGGCTCCCCTAGGACGACTGTCTTTCTCTAACAATTGCGCCCATAGAACACTGTCTTTCTCTATCTATTTCGTCTACCGCTGGCTCCCCTAGAACGACTGCCTTTCTCTAACCGTTGAGCCCACCGTTGAGTTCCCACAAGAGACTGTCTTTCTCTATCTATTTCGCTCACCGCTGACTTCTCTAGGACGACTGTCTTTCTCTAACCATTGCTCCCACCGCTGACTTCTCTAGGACGACTGTCTTTCTCTATCTATTGCACCCACCGCTGACTCTCGAAGGGAGACTGTCTTTCTCGACCTATTTCGCCCACCTCTAAGGACTATTTTTCTCTAACCATTTCAATCGCCGCTGACTCCTCTAGGGACTATCTTTCTCTATCTATTGCGCCCACCGCTGATTCCCTTAGGACAACTGTCTTTCTCTACCTATTTCGTTCACCGCTTAATTTTCTAGGCCGACTGTTCTCTAACCATTTCACCCACCATTGACTCCCCAAGCGAGACTGTCTGTCTCTATTTATTTCGTCCACCGTTGGCTCCCCTAGGACGACTGTCTTTCTCTAACCATTGCGCCCACCGCTGACTTCTCTAGGACGACTGTCTTTCTCTATCTATTGCACCCACCGCTGACTCTCGAAGGGAGACTGTCTTTCTCGACCTATTTAGCCCACCTCTAAGGACTATCTTTTTCTAACCATTTCAACCGCCGCTGACTCCTCTAGGGACTATCTTTCTCTATCTGTTGCGCCCACCGCTGATTCCCTTAGGACAACTGTCTTTCTCTACGTATTTCGTTCACCGCTTAATTTTCTAGGCCGACTGTCCTCTAACCATTTCACCAACCATTGACTCCCCAAGCGAGACTGTCTTTCTCTATCTATTTCGTCTACCGCTGGCTCCCCTAGAACGACTGTTTTTCTCTAACCGTTGAGCCCACCGTTGACTTCCCACAAGAGACTGTTTTTCTCTATCTATTTCGCTCACCGCTGACTCCTCTATAAGGACTGTCTTTCTCTAACCATTGCGCCCACCGCTGACTTCTCTAGGACGACTGTATTTCTCTATCTATTGCACCAACCGCTGACTCTCGAAGGGAGACTCTCTTTCTTTATCTATTTCGCTCACGACCGACTCTCGAAGGGAAACTGTCTTTCTCTATATATTTTGTCTGCCGCTGGCCACACTAGGACGACTGTCTTTCTCTAACCATTGCGCCCACCGTTGACTTCTCATAAGAGACTTGTCTTTCTGTTTTTTTTTTTTTTTTTCAACCGCTGACTCTTATAGGACGACTGCCTTTCTCCAACCATTTCGCAAACTATTGACTTCCCAAGCGGGACTGTCTTTTTCTATATCTATGTCGATGTCGTCCACCGCTGACTTCTCTAGGACGACTGTCTTTCTCTATCTATTGCACCAACCGCTGACTCTCGAGGGGAGACTCTCTTTCTTTATCTATTTCGCTCACCACCGACTCTCGAAGGGAAACTGTCTTTCTCTATATATTTTGTCTGCCGCTGGCCACACTAGGACGACTGTCTTTCTCTAACCATTGCGCCCACCGTTGACTTTTCATAAGAGACTTGTCTTTCTGTGTTTTTTTTTTTTTTTTTCAACCGCTGACTCTTATAGGACGACTGCCTTTCTCTAACCATTTCGCAAACTATTGACTTCCCAAGCGAGACTGTATTTTTCTATATCTATGTCGATGTCGTCCACCGCTGACTTCTCTAGGACGACTGTCTTTCTCTATCTATTGCACCAACCGCTGACTCTCGAAGGGAGACTCTCTCTTTATCTATTTCGTTCACCGCTGACTCCTCTATAAGGACTGTCTTTCTTTACCCATTTCGCCCACCGCTGACTTTTCTAGGGCGACTATCTTTCTCTAACTATTTTGCCCACCGTTGACTCCTCTATTGAAGAAGATTCAGATATTCCAAAACTAATAAATTCTAATATTTGAAGATTTGGATCTCCCAAAAGTCAGATATTCCAAGATTAGAAGGTTTGCGGATTTCCAGGGCCTGAAAATTCTAAAATTTCCAATATTTTAAAGATTTCGCACATATTCCAACATAAAAATATTACTCTTGAGATTTCAAAATGATAAAACTTGAAGAGTTTCATTTCAAGATTAAAAACTTTCATGCAATCCATATTTAGAGATTCCAGCGCTCTAGTGATTCTCACTATTCAGGGATTTTAAGATATCCTAAAATCTAACATTTAGACGTATGCGATCTGAAATGATACCACTGAAGTTTGCACATCAAATTTGCAATTTTTGTAGAGCATCTTCCTCTGAACGTTGGCGCTTGTTTGTCCGTTGTGAAGACACAGAGGTCGGAAATTTTTATTAGAGGCGTGGAGACGCAGTCTATTCTGTCGAAGAAACCGTCAATTAGTGTCACAGTAGTCAACACTCGATGACATCCTGCAGTGCCAAATGTTGTCATAATCTTTGCTCGTCGATACACTCCGAACGACCGACCGGCGAACTTATGCAAATGCGGGATATCTCCGCGGGAGAATTTATTTTAATAGCAGGATAATTAGTTGCATATTTGTTGCGTTTTATGGACGCTCGTAACAAACTGTGGCGCGACAATAAACAAGAACAGCTGGTCTCCGCGCTCTACTAGACATGTTAAGTAAACCCAGATGAATAAAGGTCAGTTTGCTGTAATCTCCACAATAACGGCCAAACAAATCAATTTACGTTGGGCTTACAGTGGTTGTGGACATACGTTATTGTATGCAAGCGGCACAATGCGGGCTTTATTGCGTCGGGGGAGGAAGTAAGCAAATTCATGGAGTGACATCAGTTTTGTAAGTGAGAAAGCGCTCGATCGGCAATTACTCAGCCGCCGCTTCATGTCTTCATAACCAAGAAAGAGACTTAATCGCTCAATCCAGCTGCAGTTGATGACTTAAAGATCATAATTGCGCCATTAAGAATTTAAACCTCCATCGATTCCGCTTATCGCTAACGACAAAGAACACTCGAAGACACAGTGTCTAATTATCGCAATTATTCCGCCCTTTCAACTGAAGGCGACTTTTCATTTCGTGTCGTCGGAAACTCCCGGACAAAGTGGTGTTAATTCCTCCGACTACGACCCCATCCGAATTCTGCACGTACGCCGCAACGCCACCTCTCCGCTCCACGCGATGCAATATGAATGAGAGGCTTCCTGTGGGTGGTCACGACTCACATCCACCCATCTGGAGGTGCATCTCGTGCACGTCTCTCATCATCGAGCTTTTACTCGAACACCTACGAGAACCCGCGGAGGAAAAAAGTTTCGCAACGTTATTTATGCATCTCGGCGGGTGGGGTGACACCCTCGGACAAAGAGTTGATTTGGGGTGAACTTCGGAATAGTGTGTGTGGATGGTCGGAATGCTGGTAACGCCAGGTGGTGTGACTCGACATAATGGACTCGGGCAGGTGGTAACCGTGTTCCATCCCTTCGGATGTTCGAAATCTTAATTTCAAATTGTTGGTGCTTTATTTTACGCACTGGTGGAGCAGAATGACGATAGCTGTTTTGGGGGCAGGGACGGACTGGGTCGTCGAGATTCGTCTTGATGTTCTAGAATCGAAAACTTGGTGGAACTCCCTTTCATGTGTCATATAGGTTGGGTTGATTATTATTATTGTTAGTCACGATCCTATTTTTATTCTACATTGGAAATAAGATACGTTATCGTTTGTCAATAGTTCTCGGATTGCCGTATCTCCAGATTTATCGGTCTGATAAAACTGCATCTCGGCACCAACGAGGCAATCGAGGAGTGATAGTGGAACGATTTGAAATTTTCTAGAGCAAAACATGTCGATGCAGGGGAACCGGAGAAGATGTTTGTGTGGTCGCACATCATATTACTTGCATTGTTCCAAGTTGGAAGGAGCAACTCTTTCTTCGTCACACAAAATCGCTAGGTGCTTGTTTAGTAACAGCATTACCACTTCTGGAAGAGGACATTTTTTGCGCCGGCCTACGTGGCAAACAGCTTCCGATCCTTTATTGGGAACAGATTAAGATGTCCTTTCCCATTTCACTCTCTAATGAAGCAATGACTGGTACCTCTATGGCCAGGTTGAGTTCTTTTCTCGCCCGCGCGCAGACCGTCCGGATCGGCCGCCGGAGTCGCGTTTTTTCCTCCTCCGGAGCGAAGTTGCGAAGATCCGCCATCCGTCAGCCGCGACTAGCTCGGACCTCCCGTGAGTAGCCGCCAGCGACCGCACAATGAAGATATCTCAAGCGACCACTCCCAGCCACGGCGTGAGATCATTGTAATTTGGTTCGGAGAATCGCTCATTATTACAACTTTTCACGATCATCGCCGGAATATACACGAAAGCCCGCCGTTACTTTTATTACTTCGTCATTTTTCTCTCGGTCAGACATTAATTGTTTGATAATATCTTCGTCCGAGCTTAAATTAATACGTCCGAGGGCCGACAGAAGAGAGCAGCAGAAACATCGGGCGAATTGGCGCGGATTAAACGCGACGGTGCAGTGATTGAGGCCGGAGAGGAACTGGTTTATGTCTTCATTCGACGAGGACGAACGGGCGGTCGCCGAGGGAGATGAAGACTTATACCTGCTGCAGCCACACTTTACGGTCAGATTACACACTCTGGAGACCCCAAATTATTAGGTGAAGATTGGGGGCTCTTAAATTGGTCGGATGACTCTATTTCTTCATCTTCGAGGTCCGGGTTGACTAACGCGACCATGTCGCGTGTGGCAACAATCTACACTATCTACCAGAGGTTAAACATGTCGGCAGGACACGATATCCATGTATCATACAATACATGTCACCGCAAAAAACACCAATGTTAGCTGTCTGGACTCGAAACCAGAATATCAGTATTAATTTCAACAAACTCATTATGGAATTATTTTTGAAACACGAATCGCTAAAAACACGGGTCATTAGTGTCGTAATATTGCAGCACATTGTACAGCGGTAATTACAGCATCCTACATGATTTTTACAACGCTAATTCTGATATTACTGCAGGGACTGCATGGTTGTCACGATGAGGAATTAACTTGGGCCTCCAAACTTGAGAGATCCAAAGCGACTCTAGAATGCATTAATGCATCTATTCCAAGAAGTCTTAGAACGGTCTGAGAATGCCCAGATTTTTTCAGGCAGCAAAAGAATTAAGTAAGCAGTCCATCGTAAAAATGAAATGAATGAAGCTTCGGCATAACGACCGCTTATTGAGTTGTGTGAATATATTTGCATGTCGCTGCACACAAAGGAATGTATTGTAATTTGGCTCAGACATCATAAACAGACACGATAGGATCCGATACTGGGAAACTGCCTTTGGGAATGTACAAACGCCGGCGTTCTTTTGACTATTTTATATTACAAAGTCCTCCGCGATAATCAGTGTCTTAAAATCGAAGATCCGAGCATCGGCAGCATCTATGAAATTGTAAAGCTCGGTTAAAGAGCCTCGTACATTCCGATTACATAAATTAGCTACCTAGTTAGCATAATCCGGGTTCAGGGTCGCCGGCGGCGCTAATTTGTGAGAACCCGCCAAACAATGGCCTCCATCTCGCGATTTCGAAAATAATCGCGTGGAATGACACGCGTGAAAAGAAACTATTCCGGCGGCGGATGGTGGACAAACATAAATAACTCTATCTTGATGAGATCGCGTGATAGGAGGCCCAATTCCTCGCGACCTTGGACCCGGGTTATTAGAGTAGTTTTTCCAAAGGCCATCAACCAGAGAAAGACCCCGCAATGAGTTTATTTGCTCGGGACATAAACCGGACCAGGTCTTACGATCAAATTGGATGTATAAAAGCGGTTTATGGCCCCGACTCAATTAAAGCCTCTTGCATCAAAAATAACACGTATCGGCAGGAAGCGGACTTGGTTCTAAACCGAGCAACATGATACCTTAATGGTATTTTTATAGACCCATCTGTGCGAGCGTGAAGGAACTGGTTGGGCAGAAAAAGCTCCAAATTCAATTGTTCCGAGGTCCATTGGAGCCGAACGAGTTTTGTGATGAAAAATTAAGTTTACACGCCGCCGTGTAATTAAGATAAATAATTGGAGGCTTTCAATAGTAATTACTGGTTCTTTAATTGAACACTCGTAGGATCATACAAAAGCTGATGAAGCAAACGAAGACTGTAATCATTAGCGTTGTTGAGACGCCAACGGTTAATTAAATTTGTTGATTGTGGGGTTAGCGGTAATGGCGTCAAAAAATTTTGATGTCTACATCGGGTTCGTTCCACAGCCGGAATCGGAACAATAAACAATGCTTATGTCGGGATGTCAAGTAATAAATTAATAACGCATACATTATCACTTATTAAGACAAATTATAAACATAAACGGATAAAAGGTTATTTATGACTTTGACACTAATTCCCCCGTTCAATTAAAACCATAAATTCCGCTTCTTTATTTACCGGGGATTATTTGTGGATGCTGTCCGTCTAACTAGAATCGTCTTGCGACACGAACACTTCACGGTATGCAAACGGAGAGCCAGGCTTAGTTAATAAATTTTATCCACGACCGTGAGATCTGTATATCGTATTAATCGCACTCGTTGGGGCGTGCGATAATGTTTTAGATTAGCGCACGCGTGCGGGAACATCTTCAAATCACACCAGTGAAACTCCTTTTCGCACGGCGTAAGCCTAATTCGCGTCCTACACGAAGATGCGTCGCGACACATCAACCACCTGAGCTCACTAAAAGTAATTTTTTTTTATTTCCAAATTTTGAGATTTCAAAGTCAAGATTTCATCATCCTAGCTTTCTCTAGCTTTCCGAGCTTGTGGTTTCTTGCTTCTTCCCAGATTTCTTCTTTTTATTCCTCTATGTCCACTATAGTCCTCAACTGACTAAATGCATGAGAAGTAACCACCATTTATTGAATTTTTTTCTTTAAAAACCACAAGTCAAAAATGGTTGTCATCCCAACACCCTTAGTCAATCGGTCAGTTGTGGATGCGGTGGTCCACCCGCCCACCGCATTCACATGTGGTGCCGTGAACGAAATGGTTTTTAATCACAAAGAACAACTGTGAAATACAAGAAACGAAATTTGGATACAATATGAAAATGGTTGTCATTCCGAACCAGTTTGTCAACCAGTCAGTCCAAAAAGTAAACTTGAGTATATATTTTGGTGTAAATCTCATCTGCTTTGATTTTCTTTGCTGCTATAAGGATGAATTGTGACTAAAAAGCGTATGGTTCTGGCACCGTTTATGATTGCGGTGGGTGGGTGGGCCGCCCTGTTCACTATACTCATCGACTGACTAAATGGATGAGAAGTAACAACCATTTATTGAATTTTTTTCTTTAAAAACCACAAGTCAAAAAATGGTTGTCATCCTAACACCCTTAGTCAATCGGTCAGTTGTGGATGCGGTGGCCCACCCGCCCACCGCATTCACATGTGGTGCCGTGAACAAAATGGTTTTTAGTCACAAAGAACAACTGTGAAATACAAGAAACGAAATTTGGATACAATATGAAAATGGTTGTCATTCCGAACCAGTTTGTCAACCAGTCAGTCCAAAAAGTAAACTTGAGTATATATTTTGGTGTAAATCTCATCTGCTTTGATTTTCTTTGCTGCTATAAGGATGAATTGTGACTAAAAAGCGTATGGTTCTGGCACCGTTTATGATTGCGGTGGGTGGGTGGTCCGCCCTGTTCACTATACTCATCGACTGACTAAATGGATGAGAAGTAACAACCATTTATTGAATTTTTTTCTTTAAAAACCACAAGTCAAAAAATGGTTGTCATCCTAACACCCTTAGTCAATCGGTCAGTTGTGGATGCGGTGGCCCACCCGCCCACCGCATTCACATGTGGTGCCGTGAACGAAATGGTTTTTAGTCACAAAGAACAACTGTGAAATACAAGAAACGAAATTTGGATACAATATGAAAATGGTTGTCATTTCGAACCAGTTTGTCAACCAGTCAGTCCAAAAAGTAAACTTGAGTATATATTTTGGTGTAAATCTCATCTGATTTGATTTTCTTTGCTGCTATAAGGATGAATTGTGACTAAAAAGCGTATGGTTCTGGCACCGTTTATGATTGCGGTGGGTGGGTGGGCCGCCCTGTTCACTATACTCATCGACTGACTAAATGGATGAGAAGTAACAACCATTTATTGAATTTTTTTCTTTAAAAACCACAAGTCAAAAAATGGTTGTCATCCTAACACCCTTAGTCAATCGGTCAGTTGTGGATGCGGTGGCCCACCCGCCCACCGCATTCACATGTGGTGCCGTGAACGAAATGGTTTTTAGTCACAAAGAACAACTGTGAAATACAAGAAACGAAATTTGGATACAATATGAAAATGGTTGTCATTTCGAACCAGTTTGTCAACCAGTCAGTCCAAAAAGTAAACTTGAGTATATATTTTGGTGTAAATCTCATCTGATTTGATTTTCTTTGCTGCTATAAGGATGAATTGTGACTAAAAAGCGTATGGTTCTGGCACCGTTTATGATTGCGGTGGGTGGGTGGGCCGCCCTGTTCACTATACTCATCGACTGACTAAATGGATGAGAAGTAACAACCATTTATTGAATTTTTTTCTTTAAAAACCACAAGTCAAAAAATGGTTGTCATCCTAACACCCTTAGTCAATCGGTCAGTTGTGGATGCGGTGGCCCACCCGCCCACCGCATTCACATGTGGTGCCGTGAACAAAATGGTTTTTAGTCACAAAGAACAACTGTGAAATACAAGAAACGAAATTTGGATACAATATGAAAATGGTTGTCATTCCGAACCAGTTTGTCAACCAGTCAGTCCAAAAAGTAAACTTGAGTATATATTTTGGTGTAAATCTCATCTGCTTTGATTTTCTTTGCTGCTATAAGGATGAATTGTGACTAAAAAGCGTATGGTTCTGGCACCGTTTATGATTGCGGTTGGTGGGTGGTCCGCCCTGTTCACTATACTCATCGACTGACTAAATGGATGAGAAGTAACAACCATTTATTGAATTTTTTTCTTTAAAAACCACAAGTCAAAAATGGTTGTCATCCCAACACCCTTAGTCAATCGGTCAGTTGTGGATGCGGTGGTCCACCCGCCCACCGCATTCACATGTGGTGCCGTGAACGAAATGGTTTTTAATCACAAAGAACAACTGTGAAATACAAGAAACGAAATTTGGATACAATATGAAAATGGTTGTCATTCCGAACCAGTTTGTCAACCAGTCAGTCCAAAAAGTAAACTTGAGTATATATTTTGGTGTAAATCTCATCTGCTTTGATTTTCTTTGCTGCTATAAGGATGAATTGTGACTAAAAAGCGTATGGTTCTGGCACCGTTTATGATTGCGGTGGGTGGGTGGGCCGCCCTGTTCACTATACTCATCGACTGACTAAATGGATGAGAAGTAACAACCATTTATTGAATTTTTTTCTTTAAAAACCACAAGTCAAAAAATGGTTGTCATCCTAACACCCTTAGTCAATCGGTCAGTTGTGGATGCGGTGGCCCACCCGCCCACCGCATTCACATGTGGTGCCGTGAACAAAATGGTTTTTAGTCACAAAGAACAACTGTGAAATACAAGAAACGAAATTTGGATACAATATGAAAATGGTTGTCATTCCGAACCAGTTTGTCAACCAGTCAGTCCAAAAAGTAAACTTGAGTATATATTTTGGTGTAAATCTCATCTGCTTTGATTTTCTTTGCTGCTATAAGGATGAATTGTGACTAAAAAGCGTATGGTTCTGGCACCGTTTATGATTGCGGTGGGTGGGTGGTCCGCCCTGTTCACTATACTCATCGACTGACTAAATGGATGAGAAGTAACAACCATTTATTGAATTTTTTTCTTTAAAAACCACAAGTCAAAAAATGGTTGTCATCCCAACACCCTTAGTCAATCGGTCAGTTGTGGATGCGGTGGCCCACCCGCCCACCGCATTCACATGTGGTGCCATGAACGAAATGGTTTTTAGTCACAAAGAACAACTGTGAAATACAAGAAACGAAATTTGGATACAATATGAAAATGGTTGTCATTCCGAACCAGTTTGTTAACCAGTCAGTCCAAAAAGGAAACTTGAGTATATATTTTGGTGTAAATCTCATCTGCTTTGATTTTCTTTGCTGATATAAGGATGAATTGTGACTAAAAAGCGTATGGTTCTGGCACCGTTTTTGAACGCGGTGGGCGGGCGGGCCGCCCTCTCCACTATATTCATTAACTGATTAAATGGATGAGAAGTAACAACCATTTATTGAATTTTTTTTTCTTTAAAAACCAGAACTCTCGTGTTTGTCCAATTTCAAAACTTTTAAGTCAAAAAATGGTTATCATTCCAATATTCTTAATGAATAGTAGACCGGTTTCGCATGTCATCCTAGAAAATTAACATATCTCCCACCATTCGGCTAATTGTAAGGAAAACCGTGGAACAAAACCGTTATATAAGACATATGGGAAAAAAAGATCATGCGCACGATATTGGCACCAATTAAGGAAGAAGGGTACAGAATTAGAATGAACGAAGAAATTAAAAACTAATTGTGGTTGGTATCCACGCGCGACAAAAGGGAAACTTTTTATTGAACAAGAAATAATTGAGAATAGAATGAAAATTACTCACCACTCTCAACGGAGAGAATAGGTACGTTATAAAATATATTCGCCCACTTACATTATTGAACGTTACGCATTTTTGTGTCAGGCGTGAATAACAAAAATAAATCAAAGCAGAATTAAATGGCTAGGACAGAATACATAATTATGGAAACCAGGAAGTGAATCACGTATGCATTCATTGATACAATGGGAGCCTGAAACGAGGAAGGCCCAGACGAAAATGGCTGCAAAAAGTAAAAGAAGATCTACGCAGGGCAGGTGTAAATAACTGGCAAGAAAAGAGGCAGGACAGGAAGAAACGGGGGGACATTGTAGAAAGAATTAATTAATATAGTTACACTGAGTGTCATGTAATGTAAATAATTATGTGAATATGCAAGCTCGATATGGTGGTCGCCTCCTTGTCGGTTTTTATGATGCTTTTAAGGTTTATGGATGCAAATAGCCGGATTTTCCGACCATCGGGAATTTCGGCCAATTTTCTCCATCTGACCCATCGGGAATTCCGACGCTTATTGTTCCATGTTGTATAAAAGATGTAATTTTAGTGTTAGAATATAGTTTTGTAAGAGTTTGGTAAGAACTCGCAAGAGTACCGGAGGGTACGCACGACGGCTACGTAGCGCCGTTTGTATAGAAGTTAAGTTACGTTTGTAATTAATAATCTTAAATAAACGTAGTTAAAAAAGACTACAAGTTCAATACGTGTAACATTAAAAAATCCACTACCATTCAACCCACAGTGGTTAACACTAGAGAGTGATCCACCCAAAAAGCAGATTTAACGAGTATCAAGCGACTTAAGTAAAGTAAAACACAGTAATGTCCTTGGGCTCTGTTGATGGTAATTGCGAAAGCCGGAAATTCCAGCCGTTTGAAATCGAAAAGTATATCGGTGGAACCATTGGTATGCGCGGTATGGGCACATATTCCCCTTACATTTTCCATTGAGGATACATAAACTCCGTTTTATGGGTGTTAGATTCTCGTGCACGTTACTATAAAGTTGCGCCCACTCCGAAAGCAATTCTGGACACATCCAAAATAAATTTTGGCACTCCTCCCTCGACTTCACCACCCTGTTCCTCACTTGTGAAATGATTTTCGTCAAACTGATGAGTGACATTTTATGTCTAAAACTGTCACTGTGTGACAGTGTTATCTGACAGAGTACTCAATTTCGTCCGGTTTGAACTTTTACGAAAAAGGGGTGTCGTCAACTCCCCATTGCGAATATTATTTGTGGTCAAAATTTCATAATGATCTGTTCACCGGTTTAGGCGCGCATAACATACGAACAAGCAAACAAACAAATATAATTTTTTATATCTTAGATATTATGTTTTAAATTATTAGTGGTGGTCCCAAAATTTTGAAAACACTTAAACAAACGGTCTTTCCCGGGACGAGCTTGAGCCTCGACCTAAGCGACACGGACGATATCATGTCTTCAGTTATAGCTCATCTCTCCAGCACGACTACGAGATTATACGCAATAAAGATGATGCGATAAAATCCAAAAAACTCTCGCTATCCCGACTGCACCATTACATTACAAAAAACGTTGACCTATCTCTGAACTATATAAATGACATACCGGTCCGGTAAAAACTACTAATGCGGTTACGACCATTTCTGTGCATGTAAAGATCTTATTCTATTCATCACGCCGGCGCTCGGATGAAAAATATCCACTCCGGGCGCGGATTTTTCCTGCATATCGAGAACAGGTTCTGCTACTGTTTCTCACTCGGATAGTTCGAAACTTAACCGGTTATTCGTTCGTTAAGCGAGGCCTGATGGTCTCAGCTGACAAAATTAAAGTCGACGTGACATTAATGTGACTTGTAAAATCAGTATTACAATAGCTGCTAAATGATATCGAATCGCGAACGTTCGTTTCCAAGGGAGCCTGTCTGGTATTGTTATGATTCATCTGGCAGGTCTGTGACGTCTGGCAGGAGTTGTAATTGTAATTTACAACGTCCGATGGATATCTACCATTTTGGATATATGTAAAAGAAAAATTAGCTTCAGTGAATCATTCTTCCATACGTCACGTCGGGATATCGAGCCATTGTCCGTCTTTCCTAATAAATGTAAAAGCTTTTTCCTTATCACAAGAACGGGCGATTAGCGGAAAGGAAGCCGGTACTTTGTCACGGCGTGCCAGAGTGGTAGTTCGAAAACTCTCAAGACAGATACGAGGACCCCCATGGAGCCCGTCGAAACCGACAAATTTCTTCATCAAGGTCCGCTTTTAATTAAAGTAACCATAAAAGTAATTATTCGCCGTAAAACCAGAACGGAAACGCGCACCTTGCAAATGTATAGCAGCGATAACAGTATTAGTAATCGCCTATTCCAGTTAACATTCCAAGCTGCTGCATTTTATAGTGGCGCAGTTCATGCAGTTCCCATACCAGAAGCCAAACTATTAAAATTCTGAGTCTGAAAGTGCATCGGTTATTAGTCCCGGCCGTAAAAAGGTCGCAATTCATCCCCGAGCACAACTTGGAACAAGTTGGAGAAACCCTCGAGTCGGCCTGCATCTTTCCATGTAAATGAAGATAGATTACAAACAATTACTTAGCGAATACCGACTCGCAAATTCATTAGCGAACACTTAACTCGGTTACTCTCTATGTACTTAATTATTTCCCATCATTAATAATCGTTAAGTTTTATTTAATTCCCGAGACCGAAACATGGACAAGTGGGATCGGATTGTTGCTTTTTCATTGCGCTGAAGCATTACAAGCCATTATCCGGTGTGAATGCAGCCGCGCCTAAATTACAGCTCTACAGAGCCTTGTAAATCCCCAGGTACAGGACTTTCTGTTAAAATGATCTAGTGCGCGTAGGAAGGTGGCCACTAGGTCGCGTTGCTTTTGTTAAAACAGGTACGTGGTACAGCGACGGCCATAAATCCTCTGAAAAGAGTCCTCGCCTCGTACTGACTTTGCGGCGCGCGTCAGAAGTGAGATTAAAAATTATGCGGAAGAGCTGCTTCTGCAATTGTCGAGGTACTATTACATACTTAGTTAATTTATGAAGAATTTATTGTGAACGTCATAAAACAAAGTTGCTCGGCTCGTGTAATTGATACGTCGTTTTTACCTCATGACAGTAATTCCCTCTCGCAAGTGAAGAGGTGAAATTACTGTCAACAGAGAGCTCACGTAAGAGGACGTAAACGTAGCATTGACCCCTCGCTCTGCAGATCGCTTCGAACTGTATTGATTACGACGTACAAATCTGAGTAAGCGTGCCAGAATGTTAACAGTCTGATTACCTCCTGATTAGCATAAAGTAGCGTCAGAATAAAGACGAAGACTTTTCCAGTACATGTACACAACACATCCATGAATAAACGTGTTGAAACGAGTCGTCCCGCCGTGGAACGTCCAACCACCCTCGAAAAGCCAAAGCCAAATTTCCGGCTTCGGGTACCGAGAAATTTATATGCAACACGTACGACTTCCACCTTAATAATAATGATCGTTTCCTTTTCGACCACACATACGGCCTCGGAATCGTATAAATTCTGAATTAAAAAAAAAACTCGAATCGTAGCACACAACACGTGTGCAATCAATTGCCCCAATTATATTTGGAAAATTCACTTTGTTTTTATACCCTTGCTTGGCATTTATAATTTGTTGAACTGTGCCCAAGACATGCGAGTCCGTTCCCCTTGCCCCAATCACTCTGATTTATTTTTGCGCCACTTTGGGGTCGCAAATTGCAGGCATATTAAATTTTAAAGTCGGCGAATTGAATGCACGTCCATAATGATACAGATTTCGATAATGAGCACATGACGCACCAGATGCACCCCTATCTCGAAGCCAGTTAATAATTCCCCGCACAATTGATTGGAAATGACGTCAGCTCGTTTCCGAATGACCATCAACCCTTCTGCGACGTTATGGGTACAGTTCCGCTTCGTCGCGCGACCCCCAATTTCTGCCGTTCAATCGAAGATAAGGCGAATTAACTAAGAGGCGAAACTGCGATAAATTCCCGAAATGAATTTGTCTCGTCGCAATAAATCCGCGTTTACAGCGTTCACATAATCTCGGGAATATTAATTGGACACTTCTTTATCGACGGCCCTCGTGAATTTATGGGACGGATTTTTATTCGCGGTCCGCTTATCGGTATTGTTTTATAAAACGTTTCACGATCTGCGTGTCTCATTTGGGCCCGGCCCCGTTGTTTTATGATCGAGTGCGTGGTGATAGCCCATGATGGTCCGCACATGCGTAATCTAGGTATTTCGGGAGGGAGTCCGTAAACTACGTCTTGGCACGAACGGGGCGATAATAATTTATGTTGTTTTATAAACTCATAAATGTGATGGAGAAAGCTCACTTTACACGTTTATCAAGCGATACACCTGCACGGGTAAATAGTGCGAGTTCGAGGCGATAGCGGAGATCTCGTGAGATAGTGCCCAGAAAGGAAATTACGGGAAGTCACCTGAAGAAGTGGAGTGCAACGGCCGAGGAGGAACACGGCACGAACATCCGAAATTCCGATAGGCGGTTTTGTGATGGCACGACATCGACGTTACATTATCTACAAATTGTAGTTTGTACTTAATTACGTGAGGGTTCCTATGTGTGCACCCGATGTTTGCGAAAAGCACGATTTGGTCGGGGATTTTGTGAGCACGATCCAAACCCCCGCCATTTGGCGAGGGTAACAATAATTCTAAGACTTAATAATACTAATTTATCTTAAACACCATTAAAACAAATAAGCAATCAACATAACCTGACTAGTGCTCAAGGCATCCTGTCTCGGTCTCCCTGATGGATTTTATGGTTTGGGACCTCTTTGGTTAGCAATTTCTCGCATCTTGGAATGGAGGAATTTCAATTGCACCCACATTTCTGTGCTTCAGACCTGAGGTTTTTGGCACTCAAATTCGGTGTCCACACCAACTAGCCAAACCTGTGGGCTACGCTCCACGTAGACATGTTCCTTCCGCAAAGGTAAACAGAGGACCCAAGAAATGCTTCACTTTCTCAGTCGGCAAAGTTGTTCCACAATATACGTTTCAACTGCTCTTCCCCATAGATGCTTCACATAGCGCTCTCACTTGGCAGGCTATTGAACTGAATTGAATTGAATTGTTGAGTCTTTAGCGCACGGTTTTTAATAGAGTAGATTTTACAACCCTTTGTTCTTCGTTGTTATTTCTTCGGTGTGATGAAGTTTGAGCAATTTGCAAGGCAAATCCAGCGTGCTTGTGCCCTATCTCAATCGTACTTAATTTCACGAGTTCCCAGCTGTTGTCCGACCAAGTTTCCGCCGTTTTTCCAAGAACTTCTAACTGCACCACATTCCAGTCGTGTGCGCTCGATAAAATCGCACAATTATGCGTAATAAGATGGCTTTTTCATGTATAAATAAAGGTAATAGTCCGGCCGGAACGCGGCTTTTTCATGGGATTTTTCACTGAACCCGTTTGCGCACGCCATCAATTATTCATTTTAATTGTCTAAATTAAACGTCCCTCTGAAATTCATTCGGACGTCACCGAACTTTTGTCGCCGATGTGATCCGTTTAATGTTGCACAAGTGGACAATTGCGTTGTTTAAACTTGATCATTGGAATATTTTGTTCAAATTGACAAACATCCGATGGTCGTTAACAAACATTCCGACACAGCGTCGAGTAAATATTTGACGGCGAGTTTTTACGAAAAGTGTCCAAGTGTGCAAAATCTTTTTTTTAGACCAAATCATTAATTCCACTAGAACGTTTGAGTTGGTGCAACTTCAAAGGCCCAGATGTATTAGCGCCGTCGAGGCGAACCGGCTGACTTTTTAAATTATAGAAAGGTGCTAAGTTATTCAAGTGACACTAGCTTCGTCTTGTTTTATAGGCTCACATTTCATTGGCTACGTGTTGCGTTTTCGGAAAAAAGCCGCCTTTTGGGGGGAAATTCGCTCGCGGACGAAGAGATATTCAAATTTCGTCATTCACACCTCCGTGGGTCTTAATTTACGACCGGCCCGTAATTAATCGCGCCATCTCGATTCGTCTTATTTACGGCCGGATTAAGTTTCTTTCCGATGAAACCATATTTACGACCAGAATTTTCTGAAAACCAGTCGGAGGTGTTGCGTTTGTTTACGTGGACTTCAAAGGAGAAATTTTTCTTCGGCGAGGTAATTAATCAACGCTCGGACTGGATAATTTGTTTTTTTACCGCCATATCGGTGCGCCTCGTACAAACACGAAATCGGTTGACCGAGCGGAATTCTTCATTCTAGAGACGGTTTAATTAGAATCGAAATTGATTAAAGCGGATATTTGTGTACAGGACTGTAAATAAAAGAGCAGTCGGTATATCGGAGAGAATGAAATTTTAATATTTGGCAAGTGGTGTTTACCAAACGTAATAACGGAATAAATTTCATTTTCTGAATTTGCATGGACATGCGTGAGGGAATTTGCATATCAGCTTTGTGGACACACAAGTGGTCCAATACGGCATCGACGAAAGCCATCCTTTGTGACGAGGGCTTCGCCGTGTTTGGCCGGCTGGATATTTACATTAGTCCGTTTTAATTGCGTTAAGCCATGAGATTTCTTTTATCATAATTCACATGTAAACCAGAAAACTAAATGTAAAACAATGCCGGCATTTAATTTGCCGACTTTAATAATGCACGCCTTGCTTAATAATATTAGGGTGTTGCGGGTATTTGCATATGAAAAATGAGGAAGTGTTGTGGTGCATCGTTGGCTCCAAAGGGGTAGATTCTTGAAACGCTGTAAAAATGTCTAGTGTCAGGAGCAAAATTAGTCTCCACAATGGTGATCCACAGTTTCTTTTTAATTTACAAGTCCTAATTCCCTCCCAATTGACAATACAATAAATTTACCGATTGATGTTCTAAACGTCCACGACACCAACTCCCCGTGCCCAATCGTCCTTTTACAACCGCCAGATTTATGTCGCTTCGCACTCATTAAGCCCAGAATGTAAACTACACCTCAAAGGCTTAAATTTACTCCGGACTGGAAACAAATTAAACCGGCAAAGTGGATCATGTCGATTTTATTTAATTCCGCCAGTCTCATTTGAGTATTACACTTTTTTTTATAAAATAAAAGCTGCCTGATGACTTTAGAACGAAAATCTTTTTGAGCGCATTGGTCCTTCGAGCCGCATTTCCCAATTCGGATCAAAAACCGTTGTCCTCTAAACAACGTCCATCATCACAAATTAATTCGAGTATTGTGTCTACATATCCCGACTAATATTGACACGTCGTTCGAATTTACAAACCCACCCGAAATTTCACCGTCGGAATTTCGCCGGCGCATCCTGTCAAAACTTGAAACGTTGAATTTTTAACAACTTTAATTGTGGAGCAGAAACTTCGCGTTTTAACTAACGTGACGTTTCATAAAAATTGCAGCGACCCGCAGCGAAAATCTCACTATTTTTCTGAAGTGAAACCCGGCATAAAAATAACCAGAAACACTTTTAATGAAGTCGCTATTGTGACACATGTCGCCTGTTCTTAATTTACTCCGGTGCGGCGGTCGGTTTGTTTAACTTTTGAAACTAAATTAAATTGCGGCCAGTACACAAAGTAATTTGTAAACAAACAAGTGGTATAATATTCAGGCGGTACGGTTAATTCTGCATTTCGTAATTGACTGTTGTATTCATAAAATGGCGTGTATGTGGACGTAGGTAGCTTCGTACTTGCATTTTTAATTAATGTGCGCGGCAGTAAAGCTTTTAGATTCTTAATTAGTTTCGGGTCGGCACAAACTAGTAGCGATGTATTTCTGTGAGCGTTAGGGGGCCGAAATTGACATACGATCGTCTTCATTACTTATTCAAATTATTTGGTTCATTATGCTCCGCCATGCTGCATTTTAATGTCAGGGGAGTAGATCGTAAAACAAAAACAACGTTTTTATAGAGTGTAATAACAGTGTTTCTTTAAATGTGAGCAGGTGATTTATCGCGTCGGGCTGATTTCGAGGAAGCTCGAAGATTGCATGTTCATGGAGCCATTAAGCCGTGTGAGAATGAATGTTGCCAAATGAAGATAATTCCTGTCGATGTGTAATGCACCGGCGATTGTCACTTTGTGACACGCCACTGTGGATACCTGAAACAATATGGTTGTGCATCTCTGGACAATGGCCTATCGCTCCAACCAGTCGTGGTAGTCGTATTTCGCGAGAGTTTTGCCCGCGCGAAGCGGTTGTGCGTTGACTATCGACACCTTAGCGAGGAAAGAGGAAGGATCTCGAGTGATAAACAACGTGTACAAACCGGGAATCACTCGTCGCAACATTCGGAACTAAAGCATATCGGCTCCCAGATAATGGCATCCAATTAAGAAAACATTTAACAACGCGTTCATTACCGCGTCGACATTAATGCTGTGCGGACACATTTATTTTATCTCCCTTTCAACGGGACACTCCCTCTCTCACTCTCCCGGCAATAGCGGCGAAGAAATCGCTGGACACCGGGCGCCCCAAACTTGCGGAACACTGCAATCTCTCATGAAATTGTATTAGAAGTTGCCTCCACTAAATCTCAAGTTTGGGACACTGATGGGTAACCTACGTCTTCTCGGATTATTTCCCCGAGTCGATTTCACGTTGTTAGCTTCCAGTACATTTATAAAAGTTACTTTTGCCACAATCGTTTGTTTTCCCAACGTTTCGAACACATTTAATGGTCGCCGAGGTCATAATGGTAGTTTGAGGGATAGTTTCTTTGCGATCTTCGTGTGCCGTTGAGGTAGCGGAAAGTTTCGCCGTTTCGGACCGGAAGAGATGGTTTTTGTCGGGGGGATTTATGGGGATGTTGTTTGTGTAGGGTGGTAGGGACATGGTGAAATATTCGGACCAGAAGGTCGCTGTGTAAACAGCTGTGGGTGTGTTAAAAGGTTGTAAGCTTGTATTTCTGATAACTTGATGGGTGTTTTGTAATAATAGATGTAATTTTCCCGAGCCGTATTCGAGTGGAAAAATTGCACCCCTAACGGTCAACGATTTAAGATATCGGGTTTGACAACAGCCTTTTAGAAAGTGTCTTTTTAAATGTCGGGTTTGACAACATCACCTTTGAACGTGTGTTTTTCAATCTCGGGTTTGACAACATCTCTTTAGAAAGTGTCTTTTTAAATGTCGGGTTTGACAACATCCCTTTAGAAAGTGTCTTTTTAAATGTCGGGTTTGACAACATCACCTTTGAAAGTGTGTTTTTTAATTTCATGTTTGACAACATCCCTTTAGAAAGTGTCTTTTTAAATCTCGGGTTTAACAACATCACCTTTGAAAGTGTGTTTTTCAATCTCGGGTTGGACAATATTCCCTTAGAAGGTGTCTTTTTAAATGTCGGGTTTGACAACATTCCCTCTTAGAAAGGATTCTTTTCTAAGCCATGTTTGACAATATCCCCTTAGAAAATGTCCTTATCGGGTTTCACAACATCGGGTCATTTTAAATGTCGGGTTTGACAACATCACCTTTGAAAGTGTGTTTTTCAATCTCGGGTTTGACAACATCCCTTTAGAAAAAGTGTCTTTTTATATGTCGGGTTTGATAACATCACTTTCGAAAGTGTGTTTTTCAATCTCTGGTTTGACAATATCCCTTTAGGAGGTGTCTTTTAAAATGTCGGGTTTGACATCACCTTTAAAAGTGCGTTTTTCAATCTCGGGTTTGACAACATCCCTTTAGAAAGTGTCTTTTTAAATGTCGGGTTTGATAACATCACTTTTGAAAGTGTGTTTTTCAATCTCGGGTTGGACAATATTCCCTTAGAAGGTGTTTTTTTAAATGTCGGGTTTGACAACATTACCTCTTAGAAAGGGATCCGTTTCTAAGCCATGTTTGACAATATCCCCTTAGAAAATGTCCTTATCGGGTTTCACAACATCGGGTCATTTTAAATGTCGGGTTTGACAACATCACCTTTGAAAGTGTGTTTTTCAATCTCGGGTTTGACAACATCCCTTTAGAAAGTGTCTCTTTAAATTTCGGGTTTGACAACATTACCTTTGAAAGTGTGTTTTTCAATCTCGGGTTGGACAATATTCCCTTAGAAGGTGTCTTTTTAAATGTCGGGTTTGACAACATTCCCTCTTAGAAAGGATCCTTTTTCTAAGCCATGTTTGACAATATCCCCTTAGAAAATGTCCTTATCGGATTTGACAACATCGGGTCTTTTTAAATGTCGGGTTTAACAACATCACTTTTGAAAGTATTTTTCAATCTCGGGTTTGACAACATCCGTTTGGAAAGTGTCTTTTTAAATGTCGGGTTTGACAACATTCTTCTTAGAAAGGATCTTTTTCTATGCCGTGTTTGACAAACTCCCTTTTGAAAAATCAGGTTCGACAACATCCCTTTTAAAAAAATGTCTTTCTTTTTCAATGTTGGATTTGACAACATTCCGTGAGAAAGTGTCTTTATCAGTGACTAAATTATTGCTAAGTATGGAAGGAAATTAAAAATTACCAAACTCATCAAAGTTTGACTTTAAACAACACAGAAGGAACATAAAATTTTGTCTGAAACTCGGTTGTAATGGGAAATTATTGACTCGTCTTGTTTATGAATAGTAGAAAATTATTTCGTTCTTCAGATTGTAACGAGTTAGAAAATAGGATGGAGCGAAGCGAGCTGGTGTTCATAAACAATGTAAATCGGTAAATTACATAATCAGCCCAGTTGCATACAAGATTTTGTGTTTATGAATACATAGTTGCTCCCTTCGCTCGCTCATATATTATAAAATCATTACAAATTTTTATTGTAAAAGAATGTATCCTTTTGGAATTTGAAAATACCAAAATATCGAATTAAGGTATCGAAATGAGCTAATTTTGAATATAAAAATGTTGAGCTCATAGAATTTTTTAAAAAGTAGTGATCCAAATAAGAACAGAAATATGTAACACCAAACGGTGACTACAGTGTTGTTAAATATATGGAGCGAAATGAAACATTACAAAGGTCATCACAGTGTAATTTTAAACAACACAAATGGAACATAAAATCTTGTATGAAACTCATCTGTAATGGGAATTATTGAATAGTATTCGTTCTTTAGTTTGTAACGTGTTAGAATATAGGAGCGAGCGAAGCGAGCTGCGGTATTCATAAAGAATGCGATTCAGTAAATTACATTATTAAACCAGTTGCATACAATATTTTGTGTCTCGGAAAAATGTATTAATGAAATAGCAAAAAAAAAAAATGTGAAGTTATTGAGTCGTCTGGTTTATGAATAGTAGCTCGCTTCGCTCGCTCATATATTATAAAATCGTTACAAACGAAAAGGACGACTTCAAGCAACGCAAAAGGAACATAAAATCATGTATGAAACTCGACTATAATGGGAAATTATTGACTCGTCTTGTTTATGAATAGTAGAAAATTATTTCGTTCTTCAGTTTGTTACGAGTTAGAATATATGAGCGAGCGAAGCGAGCTGGTGTTCATAAACAATGGGAATCGGTAAATTACATAATCAACCCAGTTGCATACAAGATTTTGTGTTTATGAATACATAATTGCTCGCTTCGCTCGCTCATATATTATAAGATCATTACAAATTTGTAGAATGTATCCTTTTGGCATTTGAAAATGCCAAAATATCGTTTTGAATATAAAAATTTTGAGTTCATAGAATTTTTGAAAAAGTGGTGGTCCAAATAAGATCAGAAATAACACCAAACGGTGACTACAGTGTTGTTAAATATATGTAGCGAAATGAAACATTACAAAGGTCATCACAGTGTAACTTTAAACAACACAAATGGAACATAAAATCTTGTATCAAACTCGTCTGTAATGGTAATTATTGAATAGTATTCGTTCTTGAGTTTGTAACGTGCTAGAATATAGGAGCGAGCGAAGCGAGCTGCGGTATTCATAAAGAATGCGATTCAGTAAATTACATTATTAAACCAGTTGCATACAATATTTTGTGTCTAGGAAAAATGTATTAAAGAAATACCAAAAAAAAAAATAGTGAAGTTATTGAGTCGTCTGGTTTATGAATAGTAGCTCGCTCATATATTATAAAATCGTTACAAACGAAAAGGATGACTTCAAGCAACGCAAAAGGAACATAAAATCATGTATGAAACTCGACTACAATGGGAAATTATTGACTCGTCTTGTTTATGAATAGTGGAAAATTATTTCGTTCTTCAGTTTGTTACGCCTTAGAATATATGAGCGAGCGAAGCGAGCTGGTGTTCATAAACAATGGGAATCGGTAAATTACATAATCAACCCAGTTGCATACAAGATTTTGTGTTTATGAACACATAATTGTTCGCTTCGCTCGCTCATATATTATAAGATCATTACAAATTTGTAGAATGCATCCTTTTGGCATTTTAAAATGCCAAAATATCGTTTTGAATATAAAAATTTTGAGTTCATAGAATTTTTGAAAAAGTGGTGATCCAAATAAGATCAGAAATAACACCAAACGGTGACCACAGTGTTGTTAAATATATGGAGCGAAATGAAACATTACAAATGTCATCACATTATTTAAAAAAAGACAAATGGAACATAGAATCTTGTATGAAACTTGTCTGTTATGGGAATTATTGAATAGTATTCGTTCTTCAGTTTATAAGAGCCGTTTTACACTTCAAAGAATTTTCGCGAAAATTCTTACGTAAATTATTTTAAGTCAAAACTATACGTGTCAAACAGAATGTTTGTACCGAAATTTTTCGTGATTATTTCTCCAAGAAAAATGTAAAACATGTCCTATATTCTGCAGAATTCTTGCAAGAATGTGCGCGAGAAATTGCGCATACGACATAAGTTCCTGGTAGTGTATTGTGAGTTGCGGATTGTTTGTATTTTATTATTGGTGATTTCATAAGCTTCTTCCTTTTTCATTTCATGTTCAATTAAAGTTAATAAATACATAATCATGTAAACTGGTTCTCATTAACTCTTAGAAAATATTTTAGGCATTTTAGTCTTCATATTTTAATTCATTATTTAGTAACATTTCGTTCTTCTTGGTCTCTTATTTGCACCACTTTCTTGCTCAAAGTTTATGATTTTTTTTTAATATCGTATAAGTACAAACTGCAGCAGCCGCTGCCAATAGCAGTTATCTACGTTGTAATCGTTGTAATTGTAACCTTCTTTGCAACGTTTTTAAGCAATCACCAAGAGAAAGCAATAATACATAACCACAATTATTCGACCTGTATGTCAAATTTCAAAAATTGACAACTAACGCTGCTGCTTATACCAAATACGCTTGCGCATGAGAATAAATTCTTCAAGAAAAATGGATAAGTGTAAAACGGATTTTGCAGAAAAATGGAAAGAAAAAATTCAAAAATTTTTAGAATTATTTTTGTAAGAATTTTTGGGAAAATTCTTTGAAGTGTAAAACGGCCCTAACGTGTTAGAATATAGCAGCGAGCGAAGCGAGCTGCCTGAATTCATAAAGAATGCGATTTAGTAAATTAAATTATTAAACCAGTTGCATACAATATTTTGTGTCTCGGGCAAATGTACTATTGAAATACCAAAAAAGTTATTGAGTCGTCTTGTTTATGAATAGTAGCTCGCTTCGCTCGCCCATACATGTTGCCAAATGTGCAACGAAATAAAAACTTACGAAAGTCTTCAAAGTCAAACTAGTGTGGAAATGTGGACAGCTGCTTATAGTTGTTGATCCAAATTGAGGAAAAAATTTATTAATATTCACCCCTTAAGTGGACTACCTCTTGATGTGTCATTGTGTTTCCCACCAATTTTAATCGTTACTTGCTGGGATCGATTTCAATCACAGATATAAAATAGGGGTGACGTGGACAATGTCAGACACACGTAAGCGGACTTTTTATTAATTATTAAAATTAATAATATTTTATTTCATACTGTGTCATATTTGTTAGTTTTACGTCAGATTTTTAAGTCCGGAAAATGGGACTTTACAGTACAAGTCTTGTAAAAAAAATACAACCAACAAATCAAACTGTTGTCATAGATACTCAATTCATGGATGTTTAAATTCTGAATTCCAATTTCATTTTTTAAAATGAAAACAATGATTTAGTATCTGTAGCATGAAATACAACGCATTACGACATACGTCGTCCGGAAACTTTTACAGTAACTTGTCTCAAAATTCCAGACTCGTCTCCTTCGTCGCCTCGTCTGTAAACATTTCGACTCGTTACTGTAAAAATGAGTTTTCCGGACTTATAACGTAAATTACTATTACATTTGAATTAGAGGTACCATACGATAATATGATATTTACTGCTGTTTAGTTGACTAAACGCTCACTAGAATTTTTAAAATCTCTATGAATTTATCTAATTTCTATAGACGATACCTTCAATGTAAACCCCAGAATCCTTGACGAGACCTGTCTGACTTTTGACCCACAACTATAAAGTGCCAAACAATATTTATTGCGCAGTAACTTGTAACATCCGTAGAGTATCTGGCCTCACATATCGATATTTTTTCCATTTGGGCCTATTAGATAACCGCCGTCTAGTGGTGTTTACTTTACTGTCGCAATAAATCTTTTTTGCCACTTTGATTATTCCTTTGTGGTTGTTGCATTATTAGTTGGGAGTCAGAGCCAGTACGAGGATGCGATGGGTTTATGGGAGGACGATATTTATGTACAGAGTTAGGAATAATTTATATACTGGGATGATGTTTGGTCTTTTTGGTACCGGTGTAAGAACTGAAGTGTGTAGATAAACCAGTAATAAATTATGGACAATGTAGTATGACGAAGAAGTATTCTCAAACTGTGGCTGTTCTGTCTGGCTCTATTCTTGATCCATCTTCACCAGACCGAAACCGTCTTTCAATTACACCACCGACATGACAAACCGCCGAAAACTGTCCACCCCGATATCACACAACCACGCACCATGGCAAGTAAATCAAACGGACTTCCCACTCTTGGCCGTCCCTCACCGAACCGTAAATTAAAAAATATCTGCATACCGTTTACTTTGGTCGAAACAAAGCGACCAACCGCCGCATTCCCCCCAAACTATTAGCACGCGAATTCATAATAGCTCGTGTTGTTGGCGATACTGTATCACCGACAGGATCTACAATTTATGTTTCTGATAACAGACCAGCACTGCCCGACGAAAATAATCTGGAAAAGAGTTTTACTTTGATGTCGAAATTGAGTATAATAAATTCTATTACTATCTAAAAAAATCGTGAAATAGCTAAAGTACTGTATCCTCCTCGACCAGAATCATCCCTACACCTTTCGAAATCCAACCCAAATATTTATAGACATAGACCCTTGTGCAGGTACTCAAATTTTTCTCCCTGGCCGAAGTTAGGTAGATTGAATTTTGTTTTCATGTTGAGTGTCGTAGACGACTTTCTTTGTTGTAAGTAAGGAAAAAATATTTCAGTATTTGATTTATTGTCATTAAAGCTGGATTTAAAATGTAAAACTAGGAATTGCAAACAACGTATTGTAATGTCTGTCACCGGCTTGGAGAATTATTTATAACAGCGAATTAGTCATAATGACTTAAATGAACGCAGGCAAACATTGACGACAATAAATCTCGGGTACAATTTATTATATTTATATAAAAGTGGTCTAGCTGAATCACATCATGTTTCTCCCGGTAATTGTGGTGCGTATGGCAATAAATCTTGTTTCTTTGATTCGATAGTGACCGACGAAATGGTATATACAGAACGGTGTCGTTCCGGTCTAATTGGTCAAGAACAAAAATACTTATAGATCACTCTTCGGCGTCGAGGAGTAAATACAGTTAGTTATGGCACTATAACGTCGGCCGGCATCTCTTTTATTGCCTCGCGTTTGATAATAACAATACCATTAGGTAAGTCGGAAAGCAATCGGTGCCGAAGAATCGAGTACAAGTGGAGATGAGAGGCGTTCCGGCATCATCATCATCCTCCGCTGCGCTCTTTCCGTAATCCCGTAATAAAATAATGAAGGAGTGTTGTAGCGCGCAAAAACAATCTGACGGTACTAACTCGATAAAAAACTTATCTCGCGGAGTGACAACCATACGCGTTATTAGGTTATTCAGATTTCGAGATCGAGTTTGGCTGATTGTGTTCGTCTCTTTTGAAAGAAGACATGCTAGCAAATAAATTCGCTCCTTATGCATCCGAGAGACAATGGCGGCGAACAAAGGACGAAACGCGGTGAAAATTTACAGCCTGTAATGCGGAGCAAAAGTGGCTTCATCAAGACCTTAAATAAAGAGACAAAAAAATAATCTATTGTTGTCTGCGAAATTCATGTGAACTTTGGCACTCGCGGAGCTTCCGGAGAGGTCGCGCCGTCAAGAGTTCCACTCTTTAAAAGTCTCCATTAAGGGCAGAAGACAAGTGAACTCTTTTGCCAAATTCGATTCATTCTGCTTGGTTTATGGCTCATACAAAAGTGGCAATCGCGGCGCTCGACTCCGCCGAACAGTCGGTATTGTTTGAGCAATCGCCGGAACGAAATGCTCCGGACGTAAAGACGCATCACCAAAGGAACATTGGAAGTCTTAATAATTTACATTCGGAAACTTTTCAATATAACAGACAGCGGCCCGTGCCCTCTAATACTTTCAAAGTTACCTCGAGCTTTTAAGACGTCGCGGCGAGAGTTTGAACGTCTCAACCGTTATTAAATCTGCTCCATTGCTTCAAAGCGACCTCAATCAAACCGCAAAGAGACGTCGGAAAATTACTGCAGAATTTTATTTGAAAGATGCGATTTACCGGCGATCATCGGAGCGCCCCTTCGAAGCGAAACCACTTTTTTTCAGCTAATTTTCCTCTCGAGAACGGTATGACAACAACTAATGCCGCTATTGAAAAGTCTCGTCAGAGACCGGCGACGATTAAAGATTCACCAGCTGCCGCAAACTGCCAGACACCAGAAAAAATCCCAAAATAAACAGATTTATGGCAGCATCGCTAATGATTCAGTTCCCGTAACGAAGAAAAAGTAAAAATAGACATTGCGGGAAGATTAAACAAACAAAGTTCACATAAAACCAGACCATAAAATGAGGATGTCCACGGTAATAATACCCCGAGTTGCGATATGTGAAGCAACCACAACGTATTTAATTTTTCATCCGCATTGTATCACCGTCAAGCTTTAATGCCATAACGTCAATGTCAATCCGAACGGAAGACCATAAAATATTTGAACTAAACTACGTATTTTAGAGCTCGTATATAGCAAAATTTACTATTCCATTATTCGAAAGCGTTCAAATATGCATGGATGTATTAATAAAACATATTCGTGAATTTACAAATAAAAATTGGAACGTCAGGCAACAATCACAAACCGTAATATTGAAATAAGTTTCCAGTCAATTTTAAACTCATCGTCGATATCAAAACTGACACGGATATGTTGTAATGAAATATTGATGCAGTTATTCACAATATGAGTCTTTACGGCAACAAGCCATTCTTGATTACATCATGTTTTATTGACAACGATAAACCGTGACAGTGCGCAATTACAGGAAGACGTACGTCCTCTTAACATCCAACGCAGCTCGGATGTTAATTCTTTTTTAGGACTGCTCGAGTTATGACAGCCATAACTAGGAGTGCTGTTTTTGGAGGGAAACGTCGTTGTAGTTAATATATTATCTTTTTTCAACTTTAATTAACAGGCGGTGAATGATCCAGATGTGGAGTAGAGACAAGAATACATTAAAAGGAGAGGTATTGCGAGTAAGTATTCTCAAATCCGGGTTCCTCGCATTTCCAGGTTTCCTACAATCTCGGTTTCTTGAATTTCCCAAGTTCCTTTATGGATTAAGAGCCACGATTCTCTTTTGCTCAATTTTCTAGAGTCAAGAACCTTGTGCTATTATCTAATTTTTGGTCTTTGAAATTTCTCAGATTCCGCAATTGTCCAGATAGTCAGAATCGAAACGTTCTTAAATATTCTCAAGTTCGGATATGCTCAGATTTTCAAGTTCCTCACATTTCCAGCTTCCCTACAATCTTGGGTTCTTGAATTTGCCAAGTTCCTTTATGGAGTAAGAGCCACAATTCTCTCTTGCTCAGTTTTCTAAGTTCCAGAACCTTAGAAGTTCCTCAATATTCTCAAATTTGGGCTCCCCAGATTTTCAGGTTCTCGCACATTTCCAGGTTCTCCATTATTTCAGGTTATCGAATTTCTCAAGTTTCTTTTGAGAAAAGGAGCCACCACTCCCCTTTGCTCAATTTTCAGAGTTCCACTATTTTATGGTACTCCCAAATTTTTAGTCATATAAATTTCTCAGATTCCGAAATTGTAAAGATCCTCAGACTGGAAATGTTCTAAAATATTTTCAAGTTCGGATATGCTCAGATTTTCAAGTTCCTCGCATTTCCAGGTTCCCTAAAATCTCGGGTTCTTTAATTTCTCAGGTTCCTTTATAGCAAGAGCCACAATTCTCTTTTGCTCAGTTTTCTAAGTTCCAGAGCCTTATGAGTTCTCAATATTCTCAAATTTGGGGTCCCCAGATTTTCAGGTTCTCGCACATTTCCAGGTTCTCCATTATTTCAGGTTATCGAATTTCTCAAGTTTCTTTTGAGAGAAGGAGCCACCACTCCCCTTTGCTCAATTTTCTGAGTTCCACAATTTTATGGTACTCTCAAATTTTTAGTCATATAAATTTCTCAGATTCCGAAATTGTGAAGATCCTCAGACTGGAAATGTTCTAAAATATTTTCAGGTTCGGATATGCTCAGATTTTCAAGTTCCTCGCATTTCCAGGTTCCCTAAAATCTCGGGTTCTTTAATTTCTCAAGTTCCTTTATAGCAAGAGCCACAATTGTCTTTTGCTCAGTTTTCTAAGTTCCAGAACCTTATGAGTTCCTCAATATTCTCAAATTTGGGGTCCCCAGATTTTCAGGTTCTCGCACATTTCCAGGTTCTCCATTATTTCAGGTTATCGAATTTCTCAAGTTTCTTTTGAGAGAAGGAGCCACCACTCCCCTTTGCTCAATTTTCTGAGTTCCACAATTTTATGGTACTCTCAAATTTTAGTCATATAAATTTTTCAGATTCCTCAATTGTCCAGATCCTCAGATTCCAAAGGTTCTTAAATATTTTCAAGTTTGGGTTCCTTAGATTTTCAAGTTCCTCGCATTTCCAGGTTGCCACAATCTCGGGTTCTTGAATTTCCCAAGTTCCTTTATAGATTAAGAGCCACAATTCTCTTTCGCTCAACTTTCTAATTTCTAGAATCTTATGGTATTGTCAAATTTTTGATCTTCTAAATTTCTCAGATTTCTCAATTGGCCAGATCCTCAGATTCGAAAGGTTCTTAAATATTCTCAAGTTCGGGTTCCTCGCACTTCCAGGTTCCCCACAATCTCGGGTTCTTAAGTTTCTCAAGTTCCTTTATAGACTAAGAGCCACAATTCTCTTTTGCTCAGTTTTCTAAGTTCCAGAGGCTTCTTAGTTCGTCAACATTCTGAAATTTAGGTTCCCCAGAATTTCAGGTTCCCGTGCGTCTCCAGGTTCTCCACAATCTCGGGTTCCTGAATTTTTCAAGTTGCTTTATACATTTTGAGCCATAATTCTCTTTTGATTAGTTTTCTGAGTTCTAGAACCTTATGAGTTCCTCAATATTCTCAAATTTGGGATGTTGCTAAATTGTTGGTCTTTTAAATTTCTCAGATTTGTCAATTCAAATTCGAAAGGTTCTTAAATATTCTCAATTTCGGGTTCTTGAATTTCTCAAGTTCCTTTGTAGATTAAGAGCCACAATTCTCTTTCGCTCAGTTTTCTAGAGTCTAGAACCTTGTGCTATTATCTAATTTTTGGTCTTTTAAATTTCTCGAATTCCGTAATTGTCCAGATCCTCAGATCCTCAGATTCGAAAGGTTCTTAAATATTCTCAAGATCGGGTTCCTCCCACTTCCAGGTTCCCTACAATCTCGCGTTCTCGAATTTCCCAAGTTCCTTTATAGACTAAGAGCCACAATTCTCTTTTGCTCAGTTTTCTAAGTTCCAGAGGCTTCTTAGTTCGTCAACATTCTGAAATTTAGGTTCCCCAGAATTTCAGGTTCCCGTGCGTCTCCAGGTTCTCCACAATCTCGGGTTCCTGAATTTTTCAAGTTGCTTTATACATTTTGAGCCATAATTCTCTTTTGATCAGTTTTCTGAGTTCTAGAACCTTATGAGTTCCTCAATATTCTCAAATTTGGGATGTTGCTAAATTGTTGGTCTTTTAAATTTCTCAGATTTGTCAATTCAAATTCGAAAGGTTCTTAAATATTCTCAATTTCGGGTTCTTGAATTTCTCAAGTTCCTTTGTAGATTAAGAGCCACAATTCTCTTTCGCTCAGTTTTCTAGAGTCTAGAACCTTGTGCTATTATCTAATTTTTGGTCTTTTAAATTTCTCGAATTCCGTAATTGTCCAGATCCTCAGATCCTCAGATTCGAAAGGTTCTTAAATATTCTCAAGATCGGGTTCCTCCCACTTCCAGGTTCCCTACAATCTCGCGTTCTCGAATTTCCCAAGTTCCTTTATAGATTAAGAGCCACAATTCTCTTTTGCTCAACTTTCGAATTTCTAGAACCTTATGGTATTGTCAAATTTTTAATCTTCTAAATTTCTCAGATTTGTTAATTGGCCCGATCCTCATATTCGAAAGATTCTTAAATATTCTCAAGTTCGGGTTCCTCGCATTTCCGGGTCCCCACAATTTCGGGTTCTTGAATTTCTCAAGTGCCTTTATGGACTAGAAGCCACAAGTCTCTGTTGCTCAGTTTTCCAGAATTTTGCAAAATTTTTGGGCTTTTAAATTTCTCAGTTTTGTCAATTCAGATTCGAAAGGTTCTTAAATGTTCTCAATTTCGGGTTCTTGAATTTCTCAAATTCCTTTATAGAAAGAGCCACAATTATCTTTTGCTCAATTTCCTGAGTTCCAGAACCTTGTGGTATTATGGAATTTTTGGTCTTTTAAATTTCTCAGATTCCTTAATTGTCCAGATCCTCAGATTCGAAAGGTTCTGAAATATTTTCAAGTTCGGGTTCCTCAGATCTTCAAGAATTTCCAGGTTCCCTACAATCGCGGGTTCTTAAATTTCTAGTTCCTTTGTGGAGTAAGAACCACAATTCTCTCTTGCTCTATTTTCACAGCCTTATGGGTTTCTCAAATTTCCTTTTTGGTCTATTGAATTTCTCAGATTCCTCAATTGTCAATATTCGTAGATTCTAAGTTGGGAAACCTGACGAATTAAAGAGTTCTAATATCAGGTGATCAATAATGAGCTTTAGATCACTTTATTATCAAATCCCACGGATTAAAATATTGCAAAATGGAACCGGCTATCGACAAATATTGGATGAAAGGTGCACGCCAAAATCAAAAGAAATAGTAGAATTTGATGGCACTCTCTCAGAACCAAAATTGAAAAGGAATTGAAATCAGGAATAAAATTATTAGAAATTGAAATTTGGAAATGTATTCTAAGATGATCATGTGGTAAACCATGATGAATTACAATTTATATTTAGCATCTAGAGCCATTACATGTCAAGGTCCATTTGCATCGTAATTTTGGAATTACACCAGACCGTTTCCATCTTATGAGACGGCAGTCTTGTCCGGCTCATGAATAGGACACTCCGAAAATAGCAGCACCACCATCTCCGAATAGCCCAGTAATGCAAGTAGCTGCAATTCCAACGAATGTATTCTATTTATACGAATCTGCTCGTTCCACAAATTGATTTAATCTAACCCTTCGCCCGTCGACGACTGTCCTTAATCGCGCCATGTATATTGTTAACGTGAACAGGTGCAAGAATCGTCACGTTTCGTCCGGTTCGGCTTAACAGTTTCGCTGAGTACACGATGAAAATTGGATTTGTAATTGCGACAGACGGGAACTGACTAAGCGTCGACGCGAAAAAAGCCGCGAGTGTACATAGAGAAAATTGAAAATTCATCCGAGTCCCCGTCATCCGAAATTCTGGCTCTAGATCGTCGAGATTAGTCCAGATCCGACGTTTGATACGTGTGTAAATTCTGACGACGTGGGAGTTCCGACTGCCACGGTCTCCTGGAGGTCTTGTAATTTCACGTAGACAGGCCGGCAGGTATCCGACCGACGACGTTCATTACGAGAGCATATTCAACGGCACGAGTGTCCTTGTAACCGAATATCTACCGAATTAAGGGACTACAAGATCTTGTAAGTTAAACATGATACAGAGCATGTTGTTCCCCTTTTCCGCGTCGAGGACGTTGTCTGTTAAATAGGTTATTACTCGGAACAAAGATCAGAGGGCATTTGGGGTGGATCACGGACATAATTATAGCGGTCACTCTGGAGGCCCCGGCCTTAATTCCACCAGGCCGAGAGGGGTGAAATGCTCCCGATCGCTGAAGAATTTATAATATTCGTCGAGCTTTATACACCCTCGAAGATCATTTTTTTCCCTTTGTTAGAAGACCAACTGTCGTCCGGAGGGCCCGGGATGTCAACCCTTGCACGGTCCCACGGCGCCCGTAGACATTAGCGCATATCGGCGATCCATCAAGGTGCAGCAGCGTGGGGCGGGCGGGACGCCGCCACCGCGAACACGTGCATACATCAAGCGCCGGCACGCTTTGTGACAGATGGCGGCCGCAACCCCATCGCGATTCGCTCGTTAAATATGTCCAGGACGCAGCGTCGCACTCGACGTCCATAAACATCCTGCACCGTCCAAATTTAGTCATTAAAACCGACGTCACTACCTGATGTCACTGCGGAATTAATAACGGCCCCACCTGATGACGACTGCCTCCAACACGGATCGACGCCGTGCTGTGATGGAGGAGGACATCAAAAGAATGGACTCGTGATTGTGACAAAAGCCCTGGTAGTATTGGACTTTGCGTTTTAGTTTCGAGCCATCGCGTCGGGGGATTAAAATATGGAGCTTTTTCGTTTTCACGGTAATAGTCTATTGAGACGTAACCGCATAAACTGAAATTACCCGTGAAACTAGTGCCAATCAAACTTTTACAACAAAGCTCGTCAAACATTTTAACGACGTTGTTTTATATTGTGATCCAAAATTGTCAAGTGATACAGTGGGGCTTGCTTGTCATGGGAGAGTTGGGTTTGGTTATTGGATTTCAACTATTTTCTAATTTCGTGGTTATACTACTTATATTCAGTTTGTTTCACGGAATTAGCATACAAAATCAGCCGAGCCGCGAGCCAGACCTCTTGACATAGCGACGCGCCAGTGTGCCTACTGCCTCACCACATCACGCCCCGTGTATCTGAGGCTTAAGACGTAACTGAAATTAAGGAATAATTATTTTGTATTCAATTCCTGTTCTTATTATTAATATTTTTTTCTTTTTACAGGTGAGTACCGAGGAAGTTCTGATCAGTTGATTCTTTTATCTGGTAAGCAACGTTTTGAACATTAAGTACGAGATATCAAAGCACAGAATTTGTTTTTGATAATACGTTACAATCATCATAGAAGAAGATCTAATCTTTCAGAAGTTTAATCTAACATTCCAGATTTCGCATTAGAAATTTTCAAATTAGAAATTCTCATTCTCATAATTCCAAATTTAGAGTGCAAATGTTAGGTTTCATATTCCAAATTTCAGGTTGTGTATATAAATTTCTGATATTAGATTCCGGCTTGTAGAATTTCAATCTCGGGTTCAGAATGCAGATTTTATGTTTTAGATTTTACGTTGAATATTCCAGATTTTACATTCTAGTTTCTTCATTCCGACTGCAGAGTTCTATTTTCAAATTTAAATTTCAGATTCAGAATGCAGATTTTATATTCCACATTCCAGATTAAAGATTTCCATTTATAAATTTAGATATCAGATACATATTTTACATCTCAGATTCCATATTCTAGATATCACATTCCAGATTTTAGGTTCATATTCCAAATTTCAACTTGTGTATCTCACAACTATTGGTTTTCAGGCTAGATGATTTTAGATATGAAGCTTCAAATATTAGATTCCCGATTTCACGTACTAGTTTAACATTCCACATTCTGGCTTATAGCATTTCGGCTTGTGGATGTCATGTTTAAATTTCGGATTTTATTTTTTTAATTTCAAATTGCAAATAATTTCAGATTTTATGTTTTAGATTTTAGATTGCGGATTCTATAATAGATTCCTTATTCCAAATTCCACATTCCAGATTTTTACATTCTATTTTCTTCATTCCAGACTGCAGAGTTCCATTTTCAAATTTAAATTTCAGATTCAGAATGCAGATTTCATATTTCACATTCCAGATGGCACATTCCAAATTTCACATTCCAGATTGAAGAATTCTAATCTTAGATCTAGATGGCACGTCACATTCCAGATTTCGTATTTCTTTTTAGAGATTTTAGCATTCAGATCTCAGATTGCGAATTTCAACTTTTGGATTTTACGTTGAATATTCCAGATTCGACGTTACAGATTACATATTCCACATTCCAGATTGGAGAATCCTAGCTCTAGAGTACAGACTTCAAATTTCGGGTTCTGTATGTCGCATTCCAGATTTCGTATTCCGTATTAGGGATTGTAGCATGTAGATTTGAGATTACAGATTCTAGAATTAAATATTATATTCCAGATTTCCCATTTTAGATGTCTCATTCCAGATTGAAAATTTCCGTTTTGAAATTTAGATTTCACATTCCAGATTGCAGAATTCTAATTCCAGATTTACAATACAGATTCTAGGTTTCATATTTCAAATTTCAGGTTGTGTAATTTCACGAATTTAGGATTTTGCATTTTAGATTTCAAGCTTCAAATAGATTCCAGATTTCAGATTTTAGATTCACATTCGACATTTCATTTTCAAATTTAGATTTCAGATTCCGAATGCAGATTTCGCAGATTCTAGATCTTACATTCCATACTTCACATTCCGGCTTGTAGAATTCCAATTTTGGGTTTAGAATGCAGATTTTAGGTTTCAGATGCTATATTTAGATTTGTGGATTAAGTTTCAGATTAGAAATAATTTCAGATTTTATGTTTTAAATTTTAGATTGCAGATTCTATAATAGCTTCTGTATGTAAAATTCCACATTCCAGATTCGACATTACAGATTTTACATTCTAGTTTCTTAATTCCATACTGCAGAGTTTCCTTTTCAAATTTAGATTTCAGATTCAGAATGCACATTCCAAATTTCACATTCCAGATTTCGTATTTCGTTTTAGAGATTTTAGCATCCAGATTTGAAATTACATATTCTAGATTTCAATATCTAAATATTAGATACCAGATTTCCTATTCTAGATTTCGCATTCCAGCTTGCATAATTCTAATTCCAGATGTAGAATCCAGATGTTAGCTTTCATATTCCAAATTTTAGATTGCGAATTTCAAGTTTTGGATTTCACCTTAAGTATTTCACATTCACATTCACATTTTACATTCCAGATTCGACATGACAGATTTCATATTCCACATTCCAGATTGAAGAATCCTAGATCTAGAGTACAGATCTTAGATTGCAGGTTTCAAATTTCGGGTTCTGTAGGTCACATTCCGGATTTCGTATTAGGGATTTCTGCATGCAGATTTGAGATTCCACACTCCAGACTGCGGAGTTTCTTTTGCAAATTTAAATTTCACATTCAGAATGCAGATTTCATATTTCACATTCCAGATTGAAGAATCCTAATCTATTCAGATTTCAGATTTTAAATTTCACGTTGTGTATGTCACATTCCAGATTTCGTATTAGCAATTTTAGCATACAGATTTGAAATTACAAATTCTAGATTTCAAGATTTAAATACATTCCAAATTTACCGTTTTAGTTGTCTCACTCATTCCAGATTGAAAATTTCCATTTTGAAATTTAGATTTCAGATTGAGATTCCACATTCTAGATTTTCTAGATTCCAGATTGCAGAATTCTCATTCCAGATTTTAGGTTCCATATTCCAGATTTTAGGTTTCATATTCCAGATTACAGATTCTATATTTCAAAGTTCAAGATTCTAGATCTTACATTCCTAACTCCACATTCCGTCTTGTAGAATTCCAATTTCAGATTCAGAATGCAGATTTCAGATTCTAAATTATTAATTAATTTCGCATTAGAGATTTTATCATACGGATTTGTGATTACAGATTCTAGATTTTAGGATTTAAATATATTTCAGATTTCTAATTCTAGATTAAAATTTTCCATTTTTAAATTTTGATTTGATTCATATTTCACATTCAAGATTCCAAATTCCAAATTTTACATTCCGGGTTGCAGTATTTCAATTTCAATAGATTCTTTATTGCGAATTTCACTTTCGAGATTCCGAATGTTAAATTTTACATTGAGTATTCCAGATTTCACATTCCAGATTCCACAATCCAAATTCCGCATTTCGGTTTGCAGAATTCCAATTTTAGATTTAGAGTGCAGGTGTTAGGGTCCAGATTCTAAATTTAGGGCTGTGTTTTGAGATTACAGATTCGGGATTTTAAGATTTAAATATATTCCAGATTTCACATTCTAGATTGAACATTTCCACTTTTAAATTCCAATTTCAGATTTAGAATGCAGATTTTACGTTTCAGATTTGTTGATGTCATACCTTAGATTTCGGATTTCATTTTTTAAATTTCAGAATGCAAATAATTTCATTTTTTATCCTTTAGATTTTAGATTACAAATTCTATAATAGATTCCTTATTTAAAATTCCAGATTCGACATTACAGATTTTACATTCAAGTTTCTTCATTCCAGGCTGCAGTTTCATTTTCAAATTGAAATTTCAGATTCAAAATACACATTTCATATTCCACATTCCAGATTGAAGAATCCTAGATCTAGAATACAAATTTTAGATTTCAGACTTCAAATTTAGGTTTCATACTCCAGATTACAGATTCTAGATTTCAGACTTCAAGATTCTAGATCTTACATTCCATACTCCACATTCCGTCTTGTAGAATTCCAATTTTGGATTTAGAATGTAGATTTTAAGTTTCAGAGTTTATATTTCGGTTTGCAGATGTCATGTTTAGATTTCGGATTTCATTTTTCAATTTCAGATTGCAAATAGTTTTAGATTTTACGTTGAATATTCCAGATTTCACATTCCAGATTTGCCATTACAGATTTTACATTTAGATTTAGATTTCAGATTCAGAATGCAGATTTTATATTTCACATTACAGATTCCACATTCCAAATTACAGATTTCACATTCCAAATTTCACATTCCCGATTGCGGAATTCCAATTTTAGATTTAGAATGTAGATTTTAGATTTCGGATTCTAAATTTTGGGTTGTGTATGTCACATTCCAGATTGCGTATGTCGTATTAGAGATTTTAGCATGCAGATATGAGATTACAAATTCTAGATTTTACATTTCCGATTCCACATTCTAGATTTCACATTACAGATTGCAGAAAGCAGAATTCAGATTTTAGGTTTCATATTTATTAATTAACATCTATATAATCGAAAATAATCTCTGGAAACCGTGATTTCCACTCGTGAATTTTCTAGGAATTTTCGAATATAAGGTTCTAAATCAATTTTTAACGTACTCAACATTTTTTAAACAATTTGTCTACCTAATAAAAACGGCGGAATGCACTGAATAAAACAACTCAACAGCACAAATTACCCATAAGATAGCCCTGGGAGGACAGGGAACGCAACAGAAGAAAACTGAGTAGACTGAATGGTAAAAAAGTTTTCTACCTAAAGTCAACCAGTGAGCCATCAACCATCAGATTAAATCCTCAGAAAGCATCGCCCCCCTTTTTCGCGCATAAATTTCTCGCGTTTTAAGACGTAATATATTACACACATAACTGTTATTTATCTCTTGAAACTGTAGCATAATGCGAACCGTTCCATCTTTTCGGACGCGGCCCGGCGCAAATTTAATCAAGCTTTTTTATCCCCGTATCGCCGATCCGGAGGATAACCTTCAAAACTCAATCACAGTCGACGATCTGTCTTAGGAGTTGATGGCGAAGCTATTTAATCCTTGAATTGCCGGCGTCTTGAATTCTATTCCAGGATGGTAATTAGGTTCCCCACAAAACCAAGTTTGTTGTTCAAGATCTAGTCGAGTTTACTTGACGTGTCGCTGCAACTTCTGCACCCATTACTGACTTCCCATTGTGTAATTGCTATTCTTATTAAATTACTTGAGCTCGTAATGGTTGCTATTGTCTGCGCGTGACACGAAATAATTGCCTGTTTATGAAGTATGAACTGAGACGATTTGGGATTCCCTTCGGCGGAGCGTGGATATCGCCGAATTAGCATCGTTTATGCTACAAAGTGTAATCGAGTTTTTCTGCGAGGAAAAAAATCCGTAATTCCTCAAAGAAATTCGACGGTCGCGGGAGGCGATGTTTACTTCCGCCTCTTCGATAATATGGTAATGTTCGCAGGTCGATTTGGGCGGATTGGATGTGACCTCTTTGGAACTTGTTGAAATTTTGAAATGGCGGACAACCGTAATTACAAGCCTGCCCTCCACGTCCTCCCGATCCATCCGAAATTCCACCTCTCCGATTCCTCCGCACCTCAAATTTAAAGTTGGCAGCGCGTCGGCCGGGAATAAATAAAATTTTCCTCCTTGTGATCATTTTTCAAGTTTAACGTCAAAATTGTCTTGTGGAAACCGGCTGACCTGTGTCCCGCTCCCAAATTGAATTCCGAAGTTCGAGTTCGGTTCGTACGTTTTTGATTTCGTTACGTGGTTCGTCGGACGTAGGATCGAACATGGACGGGGCACGATTTACGCCTCAAAGATCGCCATCGACACGCTCTCCTCGGATATTCAATTTCTTTAAGACGTTCGTACACGTAAATTCCGGGCGAGACGGACGAACTTCCCTTCGGACGCTTTCGGACCGCGCGGGTTTCGGCAGCGCCGAGATTTACGGCACCTTTGTTCAGCACTTCGCACAAGAGGAGAGAATATCTTCGGAGGAAAACACGCCATCAGCAGTCTTACAAGCTATTGTTCTTGCAGCGTCCACACAAACGGAGGCAGCTTTATGCGAGGCGACTTTGCGAAAACCGAACAACAGCGACGAAGTTTTGGCCGAGAATGAAAGCGGAATCGCTAATCAATAGTTCCTTTTCCAAATTAGGGCCGCGAAGCATTTTTATATTCGTGTCTTTGAGTTTCACTGTACAGAGTGATGCAAGTCTTTAAACCAAGATACATTTATGCCTTTAAAATTAGTATTGGTAAATAAACCCTTATCTCTTGGCCTAAACAAGAAGAGCTGCCGATTAATTGCTTTGCCGCAAAAATGATCCGAATGGTGCAATTGCATGGCCCCGCACGTTCATCGAACTTTTTAATTGTCCGCAAAGCACATTTTTCAATTTTGCTCGGCTACTGAGGCTCCTGCGGTGAATATCGCGATCAATTCTCCCGTCGCCAGAATTTCCTACATTTGTCGGCGATCTTACGGTCGAGCAGCTTTTAAATCTATCCTCACCTTATCTGCGTAACACAGTTGCACAGTGCATCATGCTGACTTACCGCCGCCATCCGTCTCCATTCCGTTGGATTCTGTGAACGCCATATCTGTATTTAACATCTCCAGACCGACGGCGTTATTTATTTTCATAAACACGGACGTCGCGATTCGAATCGAAAAATCCCGGATGCACTAGAAATCCCTAATGGAAAAGCCCCATTGTTTTTCCGCCGATGTACCGACATGCAACTAGCACAAAGGCATGATTTGTTAGTACGAGATTAGGATGTGCATACAATGCGAGTCCACGTCAGGATGAGTGACGTGCGAGGGCTCGGGTCGAGCTTCTCGAACCTAGACCGTTCAATCAAGTCGCTTCTTTTGCAGCGTTCCTGTCAAAGCTCGCCACTGTTAAGTTGTTCCGACTTACTGGAACGGAACAGTTTTGCATTTCAATGCAGACGGGCAACAAACAGGCGGTAAGCAGATGAGGGTAGGGTGTGCCAAGAACACATGTCAGCTTGTACGGATCTTTGGCTTTAATAAAGTCCTCATTAGTAAGTAAGCTTAAGTAAAGCACATTTGACCGGCTCGGAAGCGTAAATAAAAAGGGAACAGCTCATTTGTAAAAATGGCCCCGCTCCACACGCACATTTTATGGTACTCATATTTAGCCTTCTTCTCCGGCGCCTCCGCTATTTATTCTGTGAGACACGCCACCGAAAGAACAAATATCACAAAACGACGTAAATATTTAAATGCGTCCGCAACGTCGACGTGTTTTCCCTCCCCCCGACCCGAAACTAATTACCGCTCACGCCAGAAAATTCCCATCATCAGCAAGTACCTGTAAACCAATCTAAAAACCATTTCGAATATGATTGATAAAGATCAAGCGATTTGCACATGTCAATAACAACACAGTGTCACCTCTCAATAATTCAAATTTGAATGGCCATCACACGCAGCGTTATCTACGCGAAGCGAGGGGTTGACGCTGGCTGGAAGCCGATTTAGAAATTATCACATTATATTGATAATTTCCTGTGTCAGGAGCGACATATTTCCAATTTAAAATGTCATTATCGGTCGCGTAATTATTAAAAACGCTGCCTATCAATGGGACCGGTTTTCAGGTGCGCTGTCGACAAGAGCGGGTGTGGTCCGACAGACCGATTCAATACGAATTGATAAGGATGAAATTTTTATCGACGGGAGCGTCGTTTTTTCGGGCCGTATACATCTGGTATCGTCGAGGGACGCGTAATTACGGCGACAGATGCGGAGGATTTTAAATAATGTAGTCGTAAGTGGGGTGGAATTCATAACATCCGAAGAGAGTCTCCTGGAGGACGTGATTGATTGCGGGTTTGTAAAGCGACAAAAAATAATAAGATTCGGGAGGTAATTCTGCATATCAGTGTCACTCTAATCTGTACAGTCGCGTGAAAAAGGGAGTCGGTCGCACTGCCACTGTTGCCATCAGTGTCGTAGTGTCACTGCTATGAAAACATACACATGGCTGTCTATTTAAAACTCCCAAACCCTCCCCGATTTGCTAACCTTCGAACACCATGGAGGTTGGCGTTCCAGTGCTCTTGCCGAAGGATACATAGGCGATTCCATCCAAAAGAAAATACAAATAAAATTGTTGCATCAGTTGAACCTGCCAGTGAAGATTTGCCGCATCTACAACAATTATTAACCGAATGGTGGGAGATATATATGTTAATCTTCTAGGATGACTAACATGCGAAACCGGTCTACGATTCATTAAGAACATTGGAATGGCAACCATTTCTTGACTTAAAAATTTTGAAATTGGACTGAACACGAGAGTGAGTTGTATTTTTTAAAGAAAAAAAAATCAATAAATGGTTGTTATTTCTCGACCATTTAGTCAATCGGTACCAGAACCATACGCTTTTTAGTCACAAACAAACCTTATATGTACCCGCAAAGACAATCAATCTAGATTGAGATTTACACCAAAATGTATGCTCAAATTTATATTTTTGATGAGTGGTTGACAAACTGATTCGGAATGACAACCATTTTCATATTGTATCCAAATTTCGTTTCTTGTATTTCACCAGTTGTTCTTTGTGAGAAAAAAACCATTTCGTTTATGGCACCACATGTGAATGCGGAGGGCGGGTGGGCCGCCGCATCCACAACTGACTGATTGACTAATGGTATTGGAATGACAACCATTTTTTGACAGAAAAATTTTGAAATTGGACTGAACACGAGAGTGAGTTGTACTTTTTAAAGGAAAAAAAAATCAATAAATGGTTGTTATTTCTCGACCATTTAGTCAATCGATGAGTATAGTGGACAGGGCGGCCCACCCACCCACCGCAACCACAAACGTTACCAGAACCATACGCTTTTTAGTCACAAACAAACCTTATATGTACCCGCAAAGACAATCAATCTAGATTGAGATTTACACCAAAATGTATACTCAAATTTATATTTTTGATGAGTGGTTGACAAACTGATTCGGAATGACAACCATTTTTTGACATAAAAATTTTGAAATTGGACTGAACACGAGAGTGAGTTCTACTTTTTAAAGGAAAAAAAAATGACCATTTAGTCAATCGATGAGTATAGTGGATAGGGCAGAAGATGAACTTCCCTCATGTTCAAATATCTTGTCAGAAAAAGAACTTCCCTCACGTTCCACAAGCTTTTCATTGACAGCAAATATATTTGATATTATAAACGTTATAAAATAAATAAAAATAAAATCATGCGTTTTTCGTGTTTTTCTGTGTATTTGATGCAATCGATTTCATACTCGTTTACTTATTCCACTCGCCTACGGCTCGTGGCTCAATTTTGCAAACTCGTGTGAAATCTTTCTTTTTCAACATTAAACGTATATCGGTTCTTTTACTTTACTGTTTACATTAATTGCCAAACTTTTAACCTATTTTCTCTGACTGTCAAAAATTTGAATTTCTGCGTCAAAACTGTTGTCCCTTTCCACTGAAGAAACATTGAGGAATTTTGTGTTTTCCTTTGTCGCGTGTTTAGGAAATGTTTGGCAACCACGGAGGCAGTGATTGGCAGCATACATAAACTTTGTGTTTCCATTTTTCCATTTTGACATCTACCTAAATTATCCTCTCCCTTGTTCTTCAGTATCTCCAGTTGCTGCGAAGCCTCACTCACAGACATGAATTTAGGTGGGGTGGCATGTACTCCTTCTTCTTTGTTAAACTCTCTAATGTGGGCTGCTTGACCCTTATATGTGCAACATTTCCCTCCAGTACTCTGTCACAATACTGAACAGACCTACCCAACAAACACGAAGTGTGCAACTTATTCCTATAATTAGAAACAATCCTCTCATAAAAACTGTCTGGTTTCCAACCCTCAGTCCAATCGGGAATTGAGACGGTCTCCTCAAAACTGTACAACTGCAACCCGCAGCGTTCAAAATGGAAGCATTGTGGACCACCCTCGTGTCAACCCCACGCACCAGGTCTGTGCGGGTCATGGCCCCAAACGAGTCCAACCACCAGCAAGGCCACGTCTGTGGTTTCAATCCCTGAAAGGACGTCGTCGGCTCCTTGTTCTACCAAGTCCCGGTCTGCTACCATGAGTTTGCGACCGTAGAAGTCCACCTGGCTTTCCAAGAGTCATTACAATAACTGAATTTGAAATATTGGGACTTACTAGCGCTTCGGTTCCAGAGGTTAGGATCGACATGTAGGCCTCCAGATAGACTTTGTCGCAACGTTTTATAATTTCCAAACCTTTGACTGTGATGTCGTTGCAGTCGCCGATTATGTAGAACATTTTTATAAGAGCACTGGAAGAGTGAGGTTTAATGATTATGGTTGCTTGGTTTTAGGGGCAATTTATTAATATTCTGCTAATAAAATTCGGTTATCAAAAAATTCTCTTGATAAGTTGATGGAAGCTCTTGTTGTGTGCACTGTAGCTTCATCCTGCTTGAAATAAAGCCAGATATGCGGAATAGAATGTTTCCAAATCCCGTTTACTTTTGTGGCGTTGTGAAAATAAGATTGTACGGGTCCCACTCAAGTGAACTTTTGCAAAAGAACAGATTTTTATTTCAAATCAGATTTGGCAACTCGATGACTTTACACAATCGTATCGATCAAGAATCGACTCAAAATTTTGTTGCTCGCTTTAATTTTCTCGTCTTACGTCCTTTTAGGATCTTCTTGGTCTTCTTCTTTTTGCTATCGTCTATCATTCCCAGACATGTTCAACTGAATCAATTATCTGTTCTATGATTATTGCCTTTACTTTATACCATCATGTCCTATTAAAAAAAATCCTATAATAAATTCCTCGCTTCTTTCCTCTAGACAACGATACTAAAACTATAGATGTGTGTGGTCTGGTTACAAAGTTATAATAATAACCGATTTTGAAGATGTTTCTAATAAAATTTTGGAAAATCTCTTTTGTAGATAATGGACCATCCATAAATTACGTCACAGGAATTTCATTATGTTTTCACGATGTCACATTTCGTTAACCCCCCGACCTCCTCCTTAACATTGGACGTAATTTTTGGATGGTTCCTTTTCCGTGATTTGAAAATTTTGTTATTTCGCGGCTTAACTATTTCATTAACTTTATGATTTTCTAATTTCGTAATTTCGTTATTTTGAAATCTATTAGAAAATCAGGCTATTACATCATTTTACTGTTTTGATTTTCTGTTGTATTTCGTAATTTCCTTGTTTCTCTATTTCTCTAAATCGCGTGTTTTTTAAGGATTTACATTTCATATTTGATTAAAAAATTGCTTTGAATTGACGTTTTGAGTTTCCTTTTATACCCACAATGATTCTTCATATAAAAAATAAATAGTTTACGCAGTGATCTGTAAAATGTTTAATAAGTTGCCTATATCTGAATCTTCAGGCGTGAACAAATAAAATGGGCACCCTGTAATGTGGTAAAATCAGATCTTTTGCGTGAAAGTAAGTGATGACACTACGATCAAAGTCTGCGCCGCTGGCCTTTGGGGGGGCACCACTTATCAAGAAGCAAGATGTTAACGGCAGCCGTTAACTAGATCAGAAGATACGCCGCCGTGCGATTAAGATAAAGTTCAACACTCTCCATCTCGACTTTATCGCTCAATAAACCCGATTGTGTGTGACAAAACTCCAGATTTATATAATTTTCGTATCTCGTATATAAACTGTAAACGTCTTTGGCGCGTCTCCAAATTATCTCCCAAAGAGGGGCGTTCCTACTTCGCCCCGAGTGGTTTAATAAAACAAAGAATTCCGTCTTTTCACCAGAATCTTTTTTTTTATTGAACATATCCCGGATTCGCAGCGATGTAAGCGGAACTTCTTCATTCAATCAATGAACCATTCAGTCAACGGCCGCCCGACATCTGCGACAAAGCAATCGTCGGAGGCCTCGTCGGTATAATAAAAACACCCAGATCGCATAATGCAGGATGGAACTACCCTTTGTTTCGGGCGCTACTGGCGCCCGGAGGTTGGGCGCGGTGGCCGAATCCGGATTTAGTGTAACGTAAATGGTTATACTCGAATCGTGTTTGGGCTGTACGGTTTTAAGGAAAAATCAGATTTGTCGTATGCTTGTGCAACCGTACAGTTTATGACCTTGAAAATCAACGCCGACGATGAATTTCGGCATTTTAGCGCTTCCTCCACCTTCTCGATTTATATTGGTAGAAACCAAAATCCCACGGCCGATCATCCGGCTTATTTCGGGGGTGGAACAATGAGCGGCGTCTGCCATTAGACATCAATTATTCCGCCTTAACGGCATCCCATATTGGATTTCGTCATCCCGAACCTTAATTTCGGGCAAGTGCACGCGTGGGGACGGTCGCATCGAATGCTGCAATAATTATGAGCGGCCTCCGTTCTGGTTATCTGCCTCGCCAAACTACCGTAAAATCAGGCCCCCGACCGTAATTCGGCGCCGTCAGGTAAACGCGGTCCTCCAAGACGCTACTTTAATTATCCCGGGCCAGCGGCGGCTCGTCCCTCGCCCCCATTGTGGCATTGTGCGGGTCCGGCTCTGAAAGCGCAAATTTCGTAGGCAACACGTCATGCAGAAACGCTTGCAAGGTGCACAATGGCGCTGCGCTTTTCAAAGAGGAGGCGACTGTCGAGGTTCGGGGCTTTTGTTGGGGAAGTTGAGACTAGTGTAATTCGGGTTGAAACGTGTAGTTTTTGATTGGATTAAGGATGTGGGAATGAAGTTGCGAATATGGTCCTTCTAATCTTTAAGTTGAGAGCTTTTTGCTTACTAAAATATTTCATACAACAACAAAAAAGTATTTACCGAGTGCCCATCCAAACGCATTTAAATTCCTCGCTTCCGACCCATCGGCTCCCAAAGTCAACAGCCGCCCGTCGAGAAAGAGCCGTCCTCGGACTCAATTTCGGCCCGGAGGTGCAAGTACATGTATAATTACGACCGACTCTAAAACAATGATGGTTTTGGGACTTAATTAAACTCTGTCTTGTCATGTTTACTCAGGCCTGTGCGGTTGCAGACGACATTGGCGGTTTATAACTTGTCATTACCATGCTCAGTGAGATTTCTGAGTTGCTTGTGAGCTGCGGAATTAATTTACGACATGCTCGAAGAGTTCCTCCCTTCTCGCGTACCGTTTCAATTAGTTGACTTCGTGCTTATTCAATTCGACTGGCTTCGTTACTGGGTCGAAAGTGTCTCCGTCCTTTGGAGTTTTAAACAAAAGCGCCGAATTTTACCATACAAATTAAACGGGGCTCTTCGCTCTTCGGGGAGTGGTGGGGGGAAGCCAATCGGAAGTGTTTTTTAAGACCGCTGACTGTTGTCCACGCACATCCGCATCCTCCGGCACCTTTCAACAATGTAAATGACGCCTGCTTCCTCCTCTTCGACTCCATCGATATCCTTTATTGCGTTGACGGCGCAGATGCTGTGAAATTTAATTAATTTCAGATAGTGCTTCTTAGAAAAAGCAATATGGACGTCGTAGTGGCGCAAAAAACGCGACCTAGTGCCATGAAACGGGATTTATCGGCTTTAGCCGGGCGTCAAGCACGTCGTGGAGCAAATTGGTTCCAATATCTGGTCCCGTGTAACCGACCACCATCTCCTTTCTTTCCATACGCACATAAATACCGGGTCGTCCCTTCCAGATAATTCTATTTATGCAGACCGGGACGTCCATTAAAATAAACATCGGCGTTTTAGCTAGATTATTTGGCGAAGGTATTGTACTTTGTATAGATTACCGAATTTCGCTAGTGGTTTCCGCCAAATCCCTACAACTAACCCAAACACTACGCTCCAGTTAACATTTAGAGATAACTTGATTTTGATTTAAGGGTATCTCCCTTTTAGATCACGCTCTAGTGTTGTATTTGCTGAATCACTCCGCCAGAACGTTCCGCCGGCTCGGCTCGGACGCAACTTCATTATTGCGTTTGTTTTCGAACTGAAAGGACGTGGTCTTTGGCGGATATTAATGCCTCCCGGTTTTACATTAAATTGGGACCGCAAAGTTCGGGGCCAATAAGGAGCTCGTTATGTTTTGAACTTTCTCAATTTTTATGTTTTCCCCCGGCGCCTCCACCGTTTTTCCTAATTTACGTCCTCACAAGCGTTTATCTTTTACATCCTCGCTAATTTCTATTATCATTACGTTTTCGTTTATTTTTCCACGAGTGAAGACCGTACGTGTGTTGAATTTATCAAATGCTTGACGTACATAGTTTCGCCTTCTTTTATTGCATATTCCCCGGCTATTAAATTTTAACGATTAGCAGAAACTTACAGATATTTTAAAGCTTCGAAGCTGTAAAGCTGGTATTTAGGACTTAATCCATAAATACACTTACGTCGTAAATGTGTTGTTACAATGTTGATTTGCATTTCAAATAAGATGCAGTGTTGAGCTGTGGGCTGTGAGTTTTAAGACTTAGCCAGTAAAAGACCAACGAGCAATTTTTGTCTTTAGTGTAAAAATGTAAATAACAATTTAAGTTGTATAGAGTGGTAATATCTTGTGTGGAATGTAACGCGGACGAATGTTCTATTTATTTTCCTTGCGGAAGTTAGGTGCTCTGCCGAGTACAAAAACATCTTACTGAATTTTGAAAGTTTGGAATCTCAAATATTAATTTTGACAGTGTTGCAATTTTTATATTTTATACACGTGTTGCGTACAGAATTTTTTATGATCATCCCAGGTGTGACTTTCCTGGAAATACATTTAAATTTGTGAATTTTCAAGTTTTGAATCTTGAATTTTGAAATTTTGAATTTGCAAATTGTGAATTGTCAGTGTTTAAACTCCTGAATCTACAAATGGCAAAATTTTCAAATTATAAATCAAATTCCAGTTTGTGGTCCAAATTTTGGACCGTTCAGAATCCTGAAGTTCCCAAATCGAATTCGCTGATTTTAAATCCTGAAAATTCACAATTTGAAAATTTTGAATCCGGAAATTGTCAAATTATGAATTTCTCATGTTTTTAAGTTTTGAACAGTGATTCTGAATTTTTAAATTTCTTAAATTATTGACAGAGTATAGAATCCGCACTTGCTAATTTAGATACACGTTTTTGAATTCCGGGCCTCTCACATTTTTAACGTATGAAGTCTTAAATTCCTAAATTCCATGTTGCATACAACATTTTTTCTAAGATGGTTCCAGACCTCACGTCTTTTGAGAATATCTGTACATTATTGTTATTTCAGCTCCATTTGGTATTTACAAACGAAACAGAAACTAGTGAAACAGATCAATTCTCACATTACCTATTACCTATAATTACCAGAAAAACTAAAAACCTCCTCCTACATCATTTTCATCATTTACATCATTTTCACTTCTAGTGGCGAAAATATTTTTTTCTAAATTTACGCAATAATTGTTCTATTTTTTCCTATTTTCCTATTTGGTTCTCGAAAAAATACCATTTGTGACCCGGGCTGAAAATCGATCTTTTCGTTCGTTGAGTCACGAAGATGAAAATAAATCATGAGAAATTTGAGAAACTTAAATTTATAACTTGAGAGACTTGAGGAACTTGAATAAATCAAGAATTTGGAAATTGAGCCCTGAAACTCGAAATTTGAAAAACGGGAAATTGGGGTAACTCGAGAAAATTAAGAAACTCAAATTGAAGTTTGAAAAACCATACTTGAACTGAGAAAATTGAAAAACTCGAAAGCTCGGCCACTTGAGACCTAGATCTTGAGAAAATTTGAAAATGTTAAGAATTAAATTAATTAAGAATAAAACGCGAGGATCTTAAGGAAGTTGGGAAGATGGTAATAAATCATGAGAAATTTGAGAAACTTAAATTAAAAAAATCTTGAGAGACTTGAGGAACTTGAGTAAATGAAGAATTTAGAAATTAAAAATCTTAAGGCTTGAAACTCGAAATTTGAGAAACGTGAGATATTTTGGGTGACTCAAGAAAACTAAGAAACTCAAATTGAAGTTTCAAAAAGTCCATACTTGAACTGAGTTAATTGAAAAACTCGAAAGCTCGGGCGCACTTGAGACCTGGATCTTGAGAAAATTTGAAAAAGTTAAGACGACGCAAGGATCTTAAGGAAGTTGGGAAGATGTAAATAAATCATGAGAAATTTGAGAAACCTAAATAACTTCAGAGACTTGAGGAACTTGAGTAAATGAAAAATTTGGAAATTAAAATCTTAAGACTTTAAACTTGAAATTTGAGAAACATGAAAAATTTGGGTGACTCGAGAAAGTTAAGAAAATCTCAAGTTGAAGTTTCAAAGAAAAGGCCATACTTGAACTGAGAAAATTTTTTCGAACTGAAAACCTGAGCCACTAGACACCTGAATCTTGAGAAAGTTCGAAAATGTTGAGACTTGATGCACGGATCTTGAGAAATTTGAGAATATAAAAAAAATGAGAAATTTGAGAAACGAAAATAACTTGAGAGACTTGAGGAACTTGAGAAAACGAAGAATTTGGAAATTAAAAATCTTAAGCGTTGAAACTCGAAATTTGAAACATGAGAAATGTGGGTGACTCCAGAAAGTTAAGTAACTCTCGATTAGAAGTTTGAAACAGTCGATACTTGAACTGAGAAACTTGAGAAAATTGAAACATTTTTGAAACTTGAAAGCTGGTCCCCGAGAGACCTGAATCTTGAGAAAATTTAAAAACATACTAGACTTGAGAAGATGACCAAAAATGAGAAATTTGTGAAACTTACATAACTTGAGAGACTTGAGGAACTTGAGAAAATGAAAATTTTTGAAATTTAAAAACCTTACATTGATCACATTATGAGTTTCTCAATTTCTCAGTGGCTCAGCTTTTTAGTTATTGAGTTCCTATATCCTGAGTTATTATTTACTTTCATATAGCTTCTCAGTTTGTCGCCGTCTCAAGATCTCAATTTCTCAGTTCAATGGTTTTGCAGTTTCTTAATTTCTAATTTTTTTAAATTTCTTAGTTTATTAAATCCTAGCTCCTTTCTAGTTTCTTTATCACAATCTGAGTTGAATACTTTTGTAGCGTATCTCTTTCCAAGTTTCTCAGTTGAATTATTTTCCAGTTCTCATGTTTTCAGTAGTTCATTATTATCAGTAGTTCTCCTAAACTATTATTCAGTTTCTTAGCTTCTCACTTTCCTACCGCCTCAGTTTCTCAATTTCTCAGTTGAATCATGTCTCGGTGTCACAGGTTCTAAACTTTTGGTTGAATAGTTTCACAGTTTCTCAGTTGAATAGTTTTTTTCTATTCCTCAGGGGCTCAAATTCTCAGTGTGGCACTTGTTCTTAGTTTCTCAGTATCAGTCGTTATTAAATTTTAGCTTCTCAGTGTCTCAATTGAATAATTTTCTCACTGTCACAGGTTCTCAATTCTTCAGTTGAATAGTTTCCCAATTTCTCAGTCGCTCAGCTTTTTAGTTCTTTAGTTCCTAGTATCTCAATCTCTCAGTTGGGTAGTTTGCATCACTTTCCAAGTTTCTCAGTTGAATAGTTTTCCACTTTCTCAGTCGTTGAATATTCAGTTTTTGTTGTTATTAATTTTCTTAGCTTCTCAGTTCATCATCATCTCAGTTTCTTAGTTTTTCAGTTGAATAGTTTCTCATCACAGTTTCTCAGTTGAATAGGTTTTCATATTTCTCAGGGGCTCAATCTTCTCGGTTTATGTGTGTTTTTCCCCTTGTCTTAATATTTACACTTAGATCCTTAAATATTTAAAGGCTTCAGTCATGAACTTATTGAAATTATCTAATACATATATAAAAATCTCGTGTCACGGTGTTTGTGGTCGCACTCCTCCGAAACGGCTGGACCGATTTTTATGTTTTTTTTTTTTATATATTTGGTAGGTATGAGAATAGGTCGTAAAGTATTTTCCACATGAACATGGGGGCCCAGGGGACCCCCTTGGGCTTGACTGATTTTCATGGTTTTTGATTTGTTGGCTTTGTCTCTGAATAGCAGAATAACTATTAAAACCTCGGAAAAATTTCAGGGGGTGGGAGCTTAGTAGAGAGCAACGACAATAACAAAGCCTGGTGCAGGGGGACCCAGGGACCTCTATGGTACAGGGCAACAATAATAACAAATGGCGCCGACTACCAAAATTTGTCGTACCAGGCTTTAAAAAAGAAAATCGATTCTTCTCTCCAAAGTTTCACTTCTGTTGCGCGTGGACTTCGCACACAAATTTTTTGATGATATCTCGAGAACGGATTTACAGATTTTCTTCGGGGGCCAATAACTATTAAAACATCGGAAGAATTAACGAAAAGAAATTCGTATGTAACGCCATCTCTGATACATGACAGAAACAAAAATGAACCTGGCGTTGTATGCTGGTTACGGTAATGCCAATAGATGTCGTTGTGTGCATTATCGTTTGATTAAAAAAAATGGATTTAATTCAGCTAATATGTTAACACAACATTTATTGATTCTGAGGCGGTGCAAAGTTCGCCGGCTCATTAATATACAACATTTTGTAAGAGTCAAATTTTAATATATTGATATTTATTTATGAAACAGGACCGAGACACATCAAGTGCCATACCACTTTTTACACGTGTTGCATACAACATGTTTTCTACTGTAGGCCCAACCTACACTTTCTGGAAGATATATCTACAGGGTGTTATGGAAGTCCTAGCAGAAAATTTAACCACAATTAGAACTCGTCAAAATAAACATTTTTTCTGTTTACCACTTTTTAATTTTTCTTACTCCTTATTTCAACCCCCGCCGATGACTAAATGAACTTGAACACATCAGAGGGTTTTTGCCGAACAAGGTAAACACCTTCTAACGTTTTTTGGGACAAAAAAATTGTCGTTGATAGTAAATTTTAGTTATCAGTTGTGTCGCGCCGGCCGCTGTGTTATGAACTTGCTCGATTCTTAAGCAAATACTAAGAATTTATTCATTGTAATTTCCACGAAAATGGTTTTTTGTATGGTGTTAGTGTTAGGTAATGCAAATGAAATTCGCACAAAGAACGGAAAAACTACATGAACCAAAAGCACAAAGTGAAGAAAATGAAAATGATTCAATGAGTATAATATCACATCTGGAACTTTTGCTCCTTTCCAAGGTCCCATATGCGTTTGATGTACCCCTTTCGATATTTTTAACAACTTTGTTAGTGGGCCGTTCAAAGTGATATTTACAAAAACAGAGAAGGATGCGACTTATTGGATAGCAATTAGCCCGGTGAATTCATCCATTTTCCAATTCCCCTTTTTGTTCGATCCACCGTTGTACCCTCGGCACTTCGTGGTAAACAATTTCGTTTTTAATCAGAGGCGGCGTCGGTGAATTTCGATCTTGAAAGCCGCCGGTGTAACCCAAGAACTTAATAGTTTATTTTTTTAATTGGATATTGCGCCGAGGGTCTCGAGGGAAGAAGCATCGGTTTGCCCGCTGTCATACGAGTCGCATCCATTTAGAGTCCATTAGGAAGATTCGGGATGATGGAGAAAATATTAGGGATTTCGTGGGGCGGGTTTTAAGGGAGGCAAATGGAATCCTGATAGAGTGGCGGCGGAGAGCACGCGACTCGTGACATTTGGCTGGGGGCACGGATTGCGAAGATGTAGAGTGCATGAAGCGAGGTCTTAAGACGACGGGGACACGTGGTGCGAATTAATAGAAAAACGAATGTTCGAACTGAAGATCCGTGTGATCAATGGACGGTTTCGTTTAGTTGTTATCTTTCGATCGAGCGGGACGTCGCTCTTCCAATTCTAACCTAATCTTTCTATTACAAAGGCATCACAATGAATTCTCGCAGTTCCTTATCTCTTCGAGCGTCGTACGCGGCCTTTTGCCTTTTTCAAATCTTCGAGAGCGGCTGCGTGATTCCTCCGCGCGACCTCTTAAATTCTTCGAAATCGATTCGCGAACTTTAACACTTGTGAGTATTGAGCTATTATTCAAGTGAAATCAGACGTAAACTTTCTGCTTGATTGAGTGCGTGAGTGAGTATATTGGAGCCGGGACCCAAGCCATCCCGTGCAGCGCCGCTATTTGTATCTAAAACATACGCCGCGATTTTTGCTCCGTGAAATATATTTTATTACCAATCTCCGAATTTACACTTCAGCAAATTTTCTCATATATATCTCCTTTTTGTTGCAGGTACGTCAAGGGCAAAATAAATAGGATTCCGATCGGATCTTCGAATTAACAAATCACGTCCCGATGATGGGCCAAAGGGCGACAACGTCCGGTGGTGACTGTCACCTGTCGGGGCCGTGCAGAGATAACTACCGGAATCGGGCGGCGGCAGCACTTAGCGCCCGTCAGATCTCATTCTTAATTTACAACGCCATTACTCATTCCCGTGCCTCGGTGCATTGCGCGATGCTAATCACGCACTCGACTACCTCCGCTCGTCTGCTCACCACTTCTTTGCGAGACTGACAAAAAGTTGGTTTAAGGGCTTCGCGTAATCTGCTTTTTGGAATTTTTTAGCGCGGTGTGGCCACCGGATTCGCAAGCGTGAAATTTTTATGCAAACGGGAGGGCCCTTTGAAAGGGTTTTTTATGTGAATTAGAACGATTTAACTGAGGGTAGTGCGTTTGTAACACGGCCAATCCTGATGGTGATTCGCTCTCGATACTTTAAAATAAAACGGTAGTTGCTGGAATGTTATGTAAATAATGCTGCTGTAGAGCAAGTATAACAGAGGGGAGAAAAATTCGAGCAAGGACAGAAACCCTGTCGTTGACAACTATTCAAAATTACGGTTTTACCCAAATCGGGACGCTGCACTTCCGAAAGCCCGCATCACTCCTGCATGCGAAATAAAGTCTGCACTGCCGCTAATGGTCTCCGAACACGCCACCTCCGTCTAAATAAAACTAATTACGACGTTGAAAGTTGCGATTCGCGCACGTCTCAATCTGACGACTATTAATTTGAGCAATTCATGACGGCCGATGCAAAAAATAGCAATTAAAGCGGTAATAAGAACCCATTCACGACGTCCTTGTAATTAGGCTCCTCGAATACAACTTGGCCAGAAGTTCTTGCTTGCGAAAATTACTCGAGGATCTAATTGAAAACTGTAATGAAGAGAGAATAAATGTCACAGTCTGTGCGAGGAATTAATATGTACAAGAAAAATACAACCCGGATGAGAACTTACCGTTTAACGAGCTTCGTTTGGTCGCCGGAGCGGCGAGAAAATTCAAAAAATGAAATATGTCTAACTATAATTTAACTTAGTCGTAGTTTGCACTCGTACAAGTTTGCATTATTTTACGAAACTTAAACTTGCTCATGAATTATTTAGCGTGTGCCGTTTGTAGGTCGATTTTGTCGTTTTGCCGGCTCGGGGAGGGCTTATGCAGAAATTAATATCCGTTTTTATCGGGCCGGAGGAGGGGGAGAAACCGTGTTGTTTTGAGCCGGACTGGTTGCTTCGTGGTTCTTAAAAACTAACAGCTTGAAAAATATTTTTTAGTTAGCTTTGACATCATGTATACGTCATTTGACAAGTTGATTGTTAATTACTTTTAGTTCAACTACTATTATCCTACAAATTTCAGCGTAATCAGTAAAATAAAAGCCCCTCAAAATGGGTATGTATTACTTAACTCCAACCTGTGTGCATGCTTTCTTGTAAGCTGATTTGATCTGCACGACTGCACGTGTTATTGAAGGTTTCAAGATCCAATCTCAAAACTCCAGCATGAATTAATTGAAAAGAAGCTCCATATTTGGAAGAAATTATTTTAATAACTTGTAACTGTCGTGTTGTAAAATCAACTTTTCCGCACAAAAAAATATACAGCATAACAGAAAAAGCTTTCTTGATTTTCGGGTTATGATATAAGATTGATGACGTATTAGAGAGGGTAATGAAAGTGGAACAAAATGTCGCTCCATATACCTAAATGGAGACAAGATATCGAGGCAATACATTATCTCGATATGACCTTTCAGCCTGTATACAAAAGAACAAACTCGAAAATTCCCGATCGCCGTTTACGACCCCCCCGTGTGGTCAGTCGCATGTCGGCCGATAAACCCTCGTGTTTTTACACACAAATTAATTTCGTCGCGATAAACAAAACGAGTTCGTGAGTTACTGAAAAATACATTATGTATCACAATTTTATATTTCGTTATTTTCGACCTCCGCTAACGACACGGAATCGTTCGCTGTTTACACGGCATTAATGGGGCTGTTGGCATTTTCGGAATTTCAGCTTTATCGTGTCCGCCGGTTCCGAAAATTCCACTCGCCATTGTCCCATCTTCGATTTTTCCATTTTAATTGGGTGCGGCCGCGATAGCATCTCTAAACTCGACGATAAAATCGCGTCGAGCTGAATATATACGGAACCGTATAGTTACCCTTCTGCGACAGCGCTGCTCGTTTTCTTTGTCACAACAAGTGTCCACCCATCCAGTTGGGGATGATTTATCGATAGATTTTCTCTTCGTCCAATATATTTCAATAACAGGGTTCAGGTTAGAGGGGAGTCGAATAAGAACGCGTGTCACGACGTTTCCCAACTGGGAACGCATTCAAGTTCCTCCACGATTTCCGACAAGAAAGAATTTGAAAATTACTATCTTTCAGCCCCTCTTTGATCGAGATTGAAAAAATGGACCCGAAAAGGTTTCATTTGATGGAACGAACTTACGTCTTGGTCTAGTTCTGACGGCTCCTCGATCTCTCGAGGTTAAACATTAAGCACGAGTCAATTACGTATTTGATAATAATTTATCGAATTCGGGGTGTTATTAGGGTAATTTCGATAACGACGGCTAATTACCCTTCTCATTGCAATGACATTTAGTAGAGAGCCGTCTATTGGACATAAATGGGTCAGAACTGAGGAGATTAGTATCGAACTGCAACAACCCTCCTTAATAACATTAAAAGGCTGCTTCTTTGGTTTGCGGACAATCAATAGTTCATCAGCCTATTCGGCTGTCTTGTGAACATTTGTGTAATGGCGAATTGATGGGTTGCTTTTGATTTATCGATGTTTGCTCTATCGAAATTGCATCAAGGAGTGATGTTGTAGTTGTGGGCATCTGCGAGGTATCGGATACTATATTTAAAGTGGTATTAATCTAAAATTACAGCAGAGTGTGGATGGAGGTGAACGATCGAGGTCGTAGAACAGTTTTGGTCAAAATATGACAATAAAACAAGTCAGAAGAATGTCGATAAATCCAAGTGGAGTAAATTTAAATATATTTAAGTCGAACTCCACAAACTTTAATAAGCGCAAAATTACAATGGGAACATGTTTCGACAGAACACTACTGCCATCATCAGCCCCCTAATTTAGCAAGAGATTAATGATACAATTGATAAATTACAGAGGGGTTCTTACCTTAAAGAATATTTAAAGTTATGACGTTCTACATTCATTCTACATAGGTCAGACTGGTCGCAAAATATCAGACCGTATTAAAGAACATTTCAGGCACATAACAACATCCTCCTCCATCAACATCTTCTTCTTTCGCCAATCATATATTAATAACGAAACATAGTTTTTCACCATCAAATGCCAAATTGATTCATAAATGCAATAAAGGCCGGAAATTAGATTTTCTTGAGACTTTGGAAATAAGGAAAGCCTTGAAACTGGAAAACAGATCTTGTTTAAACGAACACCATAACTTCAATAATCCCATTATGAATTCACTATTTTAATTTTTTACCACTCAAACAAACTTACCAGATTCTCCTTGATCCATTTTTAATTTTTAGATTTTATAAAATGTTGTTTTTACGAAATCTTTTAAAAATCATGTAACCTTTTCAAAACGTCAAATTTAATTCAAAATAACGTCATAACTTTAAATATTCTTTAAGGTAAGAACTCCTGATGTAAGATTGATTTCGTTACAGATTTCAAAATGACTAACTAACGAAATTCCGAAATTACGATATTGCCGATTATGGGATTACGAAATTATAAAATTATGAAATGAGGGAACAAGTTAATGGAAAAATAAAACTGCAAACTAACGAAATTTTCAAGTTACGAAATATCAAATACCACATCATAGAAATGGCTAAATTACGAAATTCCGAAATTACGATATTGCAGAATTGGATTACGAAATTATAAAATTATGAAATGAAGAAACATCAAGTTAATGAAAAAGCGAAACTGCAAAATAACGAAATTTTCAAATAACGAAATCAAGTACCACATAATAGAAATGGCGTAAGTTGCGAAAAAGGCAAATAGAGAAATTGGGAAATTACGAAATACAAAACTAACAAAAAATCTAAATATTTAGTAATATTATGATGTAATAGATTGATTTCGTTATAGATTTCAAAATGACGAAATAACGAAATTACGATATTGCGGATTATGGGATTACGAAATTATGAAATGAAGAAACAACAAGTTAATGAAAAAGCAAAACTGCAAAATAACGAAATTTTCAAATAACGAAATCGAATATCACATAATAGAAATGGCGCAGTTGCGAAATAGACAATAAAGAAATGGGGAAATTACGAAATACAAAACTAACAAAAAATCAAATCATGTAGTAATATGATGTAATAGATTGATTTCGTTATAGATTTCAAAATGACTAAATAACGAAATTCCGAAATTACGATATTGCCGATTATGGAATTACGAAATTATGAAATGAAGAAACAACAAGTTAATGAAAAAGCGAAACTGCAAAATAACGAAATTTTCAAATAACGAAATCAAGTACCACATAATAGAAATGGCGAAGTTGCGAAAAAGGCAAATAGAGAAATGGGGAAATTACGAAATACAAAACTAACAAAAAATCAAAATATGTAGTAATATGATGTAATAGATTGATTTCGTTATAGATTTCAAAATGACTAAATAACGAAATTCCGAAATTACGATATTGCGGATTATGGAATTACGAAATTATGAAATGAAGAAACAACAAGTTAATGAAAAAGCAAAACTGCAAAATAACGAAATCGAATACCACATAATAGAAATGGCGCAGTTGCGAAAATAGGCAAATAAAGAAATGGGGAAATTACGAAATACAAAACTAACAAAAAATCAAATTATGTAGTAATATGATCTAATAGATTGATTTCGTTATAGATTTCAACATAACGAAATCACGAAATTCCGAAATTACGGTATTGCGGATTATGGGATTACGAAATTATAAAATTACGAAATGAAGAAACAACAAGTTAATGAAAAAGTAAAACTGCAAAATAACGAAATTTTGAAATAACGAAATCGAATACCACATAATAGAAATGGCGCAGTTGCGAAATAGGCAAATAAAGAAATGGGGAAATTACGAAATACAAAACTAACAAAAAATCAAAATATGTAGTAATAAGATTAATAGATTGATTTCGTTATAGATTTCAAAATGACTATATAACGAAACTCCGAAATTACGATATTGCGGATTACAGGATTACGAAATTATGAAATGAAGAAACAACAAGTTAATGAAAAAGCGAAACTGCAAAATAACGAAATTTTCAAATAACGAAATCAAATACCACATAATAGAAAAGGCGAAGTTGCGAAAGGGGAAATAGAGAAATGGGGAAATTACGAAATACAAAACTAACAAAATATCGAAATATGTAGTAATATGATGTAATAGGTTGATTTCGTTATAGATTTCAAAATGACTAAATAACGAAATTCCGATATTGCGGATTATGGGATTACGAAATTATAAAATTATGAAATGAAGAAACAACAAGTTAATGAAGAAGTTAACTGCAGAATAACGAAATTTTCAAATAACGAAATCAAATATCACATAATAGAAATGACGAAGTTGCGAAATAGGCAAATAGGGAAATGGGGAAGTTACGAAATTCCGAAATTACGATATTGCGGATTATGGGATTACGAAATTATAAAATTATGAAATGAAGAAACAACAAGTTAATGAAGAAGTAAAACTGCAAAAACCATCATCAACAAAATGTAGCGTCATTACTTTAACATCCAACAACTAATAGCATCCGGATTTTCGTCTATCCATACCTTCTCTGGTGAAATCCGCCTCGTCATTCGATAAAAGAAGAGATAGAAAATCTGGCGCCTTCGAGGTAAATCCCAAGGCTGTAAAATTGGACTTTCAAAATTCTCCAAATGGTGCAATGTGATACTTGCTAACCTTCGGATACCTACTGGTGCCTGTGCGGTTTTCAACATTTTGCCAAACACTAACACAATGCACAACATTAATGGAAATGAGGCACACGTCGATTTGGAAGGCGTTGCACATAGAGTTGTGGTGCTTCGGCGGAATTTTCTTTATCTCCGTAAATTAATAGAATTTCCGTGTATTCGCTGTTAGAAAGAGTCGCCATCTTTTATGATGAATAACTTTAAAGACGAAAGCGAAATACAATTACAACAAATGACCGCCGCCCGATTGAGTTGTCTCGAGAAACTGATTTCGTTAATAATTATTTGAGTTTATCAGCGCGTGTGTGTAAAAAATTTAGAAACACAAAACGATTGACAGGTCCTCAAGTTTTCAGGTCGTTTCAATTGCAAGTGAAAGAATCTGGAAAACCTGAGAAACTATAAACATACTTGTGAACCTGAAAACCCATAAACCTGTAAACCTTAATGACCAAGGTGGGATCAGGCGGGCTTTTTCCAATCTCGAACGCCCCGCCCCCGCCGGGTCGAACTGCTCGCTGATTATTTTCGGGGCGACTTGCTCACTTCCGGGGAAAGCGGCAGGATAAACTGCCATTATATTGTTATTAATAGAATGACCCTCGTAGGACCTACTCGTTACTGTAATAGCTTTTACATGAAAAATCCGTGATTTATGTGTCAAGTATTAAGCGCTCGAATTACGGTCTCAGTTCACGCATAAACTAATGCGGTACGCCAGAATGGGCTATTCCGATGCATAAAATTTATCTCCGGAAGCCGTCCAGGTAAGCATTTTAGCGCATTTTAGTACCAAGCAACGCGGACAATTTATCGGTTATTAATAGAACCCGATACTCACTTTTTGCCCAGGATAGCGAGGACAGATCTCGCCGCAAACCCGGGATAAAATTAACAACTTTCAAGTGTAGAGACTTGAATGGGGTTGTAAAGTGAATTTTTAAGCCGCTTTGCGTGCCCCAATTTCCATCGCGGGCGTATACATCATTTTTTCATTTTCTTTCCTGGTCGCGTTAGTCCTTTCTCGGCTGTAATGGCACAACAACCACCTTTTCAACGCCTAATTTAAATTTTACGAGAGAATCTCGGGACGCGACAAACCGCCCGTCGGGGGGTGGGCCGAAGGTCACTTGAATTATTCATTGTCGCAGTAATCCCGGTAAATTTTATTCGGTTGAATTGACGATTGCTCCAACTTCACATTCTCATCTACGATATGGATCGTCTACGCTCTGTCAGAAAACTATACGACCGTCCTCAAGGGAGAGAGCACTCTTATGAATTCTTAAACTCCTCGGCCGAAACTCGCTTATTTTCTCACCTCGCAAGCCCGACGCCGCCGAAGGAACATCAAAAGTGGATGTTCGCAGTGCACGACGGCCTGCAGCGACGATCCCGGTGAAGGGTGCAAATTCATGTCCAGCTTTATTCAGATGTCCGCCCTCGCTTATCGTACGCCGTCGGCGTAGGAAATGAAAGAGGGTTGGAAATCCGACATGATCTTGATGCCGACCCGCCGACAGAGGAATAGTCCCTGCTAACAAGGTCGAATACATCACGGGAACGTGAGAGCACATCGACCGATTCGCGCTTACTTTTCGCAGTTCGACGTTCCAAAGTAAACACGGTCACGGCTGATAAAGTTTGCGCTCGCAGATTATAAAGAGCGCACCTTCGCCCCCGATCGCTGCACCTTACGGCGTACGTGTTAATAACTGTGTGGGAAATCTGTACGGGCAGGGAAGGAAGATTAGCCCTCGAAATGATGGTGGTCTGGACCAAAATAAGCTAACAAAAAAGCTTTTGTTTACATTCTTTGGAGAATTATCGATTTTTGTTCTTTCTCCCAAAAGGATCGATTGAAATGCAATATTAATTAAGGTTGTCATTTACTGAGAGCCAAATTTCTTCCGATGTTGGCTGCGAGATGGTGCAACCTCGTGCAGAATAGAAGAACTAAAATGTCTGGGTCGGATTTGGTTTGTGGATTTGATTTGGCCGCTCCGGTCACGCTCCAGTCCACACTGTACGATATACCAACGTTCTTGTTTAGGTCAGGTGGCATACGTTTTAATCTCAAAACTATTTATCATCAGTAACAACACAGCCGTGTGCAATTTTCAATGACGGATTTAGCCGTGATGGCATATATTCTTGACGACGAAGAAACCCAAAAAAAATTTTTAATGGCGATGCTGGGTTAGTTCCCTGGCAAATAAATCGAATTTAAAAATTAATTAATTGATTTATCAATAAAAATATTTGCTATATACCTTCATTTAATTTTTCAGCCACCTTCCACACATTGCTCTTATATATGTGGCGTCGCAATATCTCTTGTCTGACAAATTGTAGAGCTTTTCATAACATCGCACCAATTCTATTAATTTATTAAACGCTAGTACAGTGATTTTTTAGATATAGACACTATACTAGAGCTAGACGGGTCGAAAACTGCACTCTGGATAGATCGCAAAACAACATAAAAATAAAAACAAATGCTTTTTTTAATTTTCATTCAATTGCGTTATTTCTATCTCGGGAGCATAACGAACAAAACAAAAAAACAAAGAATCAACCAAATGTGGTTCCTATCGTCAGTTACGATCGAGCGTGCATATAAAGATTATGATTTTTCCACTTTATCAGAATTTTTCGACTTTCCTTTTTAATTGTCTAGAATTTTATTTTCCTGAAATCTTTTCCAGGACCACAATCTACAAAACAAAAAAAGAAGTACACATCCATTCAGTTCATACAAAAATCCCATAGAAAAAAGCATACCATAGCATAGCATAGAAGGACCAATACTAGAGCTCTCGGTCTGGTAAAGTATTGTGGCGAATAATCACCGCGGTCAATTTACCGAAGCGTTGCTGGAGCGTGCCTGGTAGTCTGTATCGTTTAATACAAAATACATTGAACAATATTTTACTGGAGCGTGACTGGAGCGTGACCGGAGCGTCACCGAACCGACAGTATGGATCAAGCTTTACAGTGTCTTTTTGCTTTTGGGGACAGACGAATAATCCATGTTATTCGGAACGTTCAAACTGAATATTGATGGTCTGCGTGACCATATCTCTTTACAATAGAGACTTTCGCCGTAATAACATACCCGTAATAAAGGGGTCCACTCGTGGTCCACTCACAGGTTCTCTAGCGGCATGTACATTGCTGCCGGGCGTTGAAGATAACTTTTTGTTTTTGAAGATTATCGCCTCAAATTTTGAAAGTGTGTTAATAAAAGATAGATGTTTGCAGCTAGAGGGCGATTTTTTGAAATTTGTAAATTTGAAAAAATATTGCGGGAAAATGTATTACCTTGAATGCACGGAGAACGGGGTACAGTTCATTAAAACTTCTTGTCTGGTCAAGATTGTGGAATGGGCAATTTATTAAGTCCGCTGGAATCAAAATTGTCCTAATTTTTGGCGTGTGAAATTAAAACCGCGCGGGGATGCTTCACTCTGTGTGGAGACAAGTCATTGCAGATTTCATTCCGATTCATTAGGGGCGTGTTCAATATTAACAATTAACAACGATTAACAAATTCATAATTAACAATTATGTCTGATTTGAGGAATATGTCCTGTGATTTTTTTAGCGAAATTTATCGAATTATATTATGGGTTATTTATTCATCATCGTTTTCGATTAATCGTAGGACTTAATTTTTTTAGATTATAGTGATAATTCGATAATCCTTTGTTCCTTTTACAAATGTTTTTATTTTTAATTTTCAAGGCAACGTTGAATACTATTTATAGTGTCACTTTTATTAGTGATCGCCCGTCACTCGAAATTCGAACGGTACGTATTGGATTGGTAATCGGATCGATGTAAAAATTGAAAAAAAAAGTGAATACTTACGTAGTGTTGAATAGACTGGTTAAGATATTACAATTTTTAATTTGTTTTGTTTAACTATAATTTTGATTAAAAAAGGTCTGAATAATTAAAAAAAAATAAGACGGAATAATATGTTTATACAGAAGTACAATGTTATGGGTAAACACTTGTTCATTATTGTGCGGTATAAGGTACCCCTGATTAAATTGCTCGGCCATGTAGGAACGGAGACGATCGAATATACTTGCAGCCACATACAGTTGGCCATGTCCGAAGACAGGTTGTGCTAACATGATTGGAAATTGGGTTCGCCTCAAGGAAAATGGCAATAATGTACCAGAATACGTCATATGAATTCTGGGTATTTCGCAATCAATTGTATTTTGATGCAATCGTTTAACACGCATTCTTGTACCATTCACCCGTATTTAAATTTCGTATACATAAAACACAATCACAACGTTATAGACGTGCTGTATACCGGGCATTTGTCTGGGCGGCGAAGTATCTGCTACCCCTTGATCTGTTTCTAGTAAGACCACGTAAGACTAACTCCTGTCGCAGCATTCTTCTTGAAAGTTTACTTATAACATCCCGAGGTAAATGTTAGGGAAGGCGCCAAGTTATATTTAGCTGTAGTGTACCAGCTTGTTACTCAAAACCGCTTTTCCCCGAAAATAATTTCCAAATAATTAATGAACCTGTGAAATTTTTGAAAATGGAAAGTAATCTAGACCTAGATCTTATCAACGTCTTTCATTAAAAAAAAATTTATAAAAATCGGTGCAGTGCAGACTGTTTTGTTTGGCCCGAATCGATTGATGTTCAACGATTAAATAAATTAAATTGCACGCCAAATCGGACACCATTTGGCTTTTGCATCTCCGATTTTTTTTATAATTTTTTATGTTGTAGTATCGGTTGAGAGAGGCCCCCCTGATTTTTTTCAATTTTTTTTCTCAAGCCGTTTTCGAGATACCGATTCTTAAAAAAAACTTATTTTTTTTTAAATGCCCATAACTTTGTGAAGAATGGGCCGATTGGGATTTTTTTTAGTTTTTCTTTTTAAACACATTTTTGAAAAAATATATGCAAATTATTTTTATTGGATTACGAAAAAGGCGATTTTACTACCTCTTTTGGAGCCGTAATGTTTTAATTTCTTGTACACATTTGTCAAACTCTACTTTTTGGGGACTGATTTCTCAGAATTTGACAGATTTGTACAAAAAAGTAAAACTTTACGGCTCCAAAAAAGAGTCCATACGATAGCTATTTATGTATTAAGGGCGAAATAATATCGTTTTTGGCCCGCTGACGCGTTGGGCTTCAATGCGCCAAAGGCCAAAACATATTTCGCCCGAAATACATACAATGCTTTTTGCACAACCGGAGTAGTATTATTTCACCACAGTAATGAAAATTAAAAAAAAGTTCAAAAATAGCAGTAGTCGATTTGCTATACGTAGTCACGGAAGAAAGCGGTGTCAAAAATAAAGAACTTATGAAAATTTGTGAAAATTGTGATGAAAATGATCTCACGAACTTTGCTACCACAGGAATCACGGTTATTGTAATGAAAAGCCTTGAAATGAATTTGTCAATAAATGGTGCGAAGTAAAGTGTTTTATTAATTGGCCGCGAAGAGTTCTAGGGCCAAAATGACAACTTTTTGGCCCTAGGGCGAAAAAAAATATTACTACGCCCTTAAAATTATGCTATTTGTTCAAACAAAACAGTCGTGTGCATCTCGGCCAAAAGTGCTTTTTTTGGCCTTATCTGAATTGTGTTCTCGGCTCACGCCTCGGCCACAAACAACAGATGCGTAAAAAAACACACTTTTACGGCCTTGGTACACAAATTACTATAAACGTTGTTGAGCGTATCTGGGTAGTATTTATTGAATAAAGAAATTATAATAAATATAAAATAACAATATTTATGATGGAGTAAAGAAATTTATTATAAAATAATACGTGGTTTATAAAATACGTTGCCTCCATAAAATTACTTTTCTCCCTAATACATTCAGTGTGACAAAGTTCTTAAGCAAATCGCTCGGACAGGTCAATTTTATTTTTTTGTATGCCAGTTCCAAAGCAAATTAAAAAAAAAAAAATTTAATTTCTTGCAGTTTTTAAATACTGCAAAGTATTTTTACTTATAACTGGTCTTGGTCGCTCCGAATTTCAGTATTCCGGAATCATAAAAAAACCTGCTGTGTTCGCCCAATTTTATAATTTTATGATGGGTTTTGTAGAGAGCATCTAGAACTGATCCTACCCGACCTCAGGTCGATGGCCGACTGTAAAATACGACATCCTCCGTCCTAAAGCTATACCAAATTATAAATTTTCTAATCTCGTAAGCAAGCGACTTCATTTCTCGCTCATGGCTGACCACTCGAGGTGCAGTCCATCTTTCAGAACGAATGGCCCCATCACCCGTCAACATTCCGGACCGTGCCCTTAGCTCAGACACACGTTCCTCATTCCACACGCCGTTCCAGTCGTAATTTCAGCACGACTTTATGTCCCTTAAGATGGCAAACACCGCCGAGCTTACACTGAAAATTAAACCACTGCCATTATGCAACGTTAGTGTCGGCAGTCTGACTCAAGTTTAATTAAATTATGAAAGGCTAATTTAACAACTTTCGGTTGTGAAAGATCGGCAGCGATGCGTGCGAAGAAACCCCGAGCCTCCACGTGAGTCCTTTTAAATATTTATTTTTCCGGCCGATAGGAAGCATTGTTTATTAGAAGAGCCGGTCGGATTACACGTGCATAATGTTTAAATTTAAATAGAAATGACCGCTTAAGTCGAAAAGCGACAACGTTGGAAGTGTCTTTGGATGTTTGTCGGGCAAAAAACGATCTTATCCGCATTTTATCAAGTCGTTTCATTAAGCTTGCTATGGGCACCATTCGGCGGAAAAACACTGTTTCGGCTGGTGATCGAAGCGACGAAATGCTTTTATGTTTGTGTTTCCTTATCTGCCCGAGTCGACGGACTAACATTTTGAGATTTGCCCACACGTCTGGAAAGGTAAACGTTCTTTTGATATTCGCAATGGGAAAAATCGAGAGCGACGACCGATGGTGGGTATTTCTGATTCGATATGCAGCCGAGTAATTATTGAACATGTGGTCTGGTGTGATTAGTTGAGGCACTAGTTAGCCTTCGATGTATTATATTTATGCTGCAGTGATTATCATTCACCTCTGCGGAGGAGCGATTTTTAGACCACCCACGATAACTACGGGCTCACTTTCTTGACCCCGCGGCTCGGTTCCCATGCTTCCTTGGAGCGAGTGAAAATTGGTAAAATTCCACACTCGGGTTGTGACGGCTCCACAAAGATCCCCTGCCCCCAAGTAATTTTTGACTAACTTCTCGCATCGACGCATTTGATCCGCGGATTTAGAATCCATCGAACTTTTTTGAGCCGTTCATTTTCGTGCGCCGTTAACATATTAGCAGGAGGATTCGAATTTAAGTCCCCCAAGTAATTTCCCCTGGGTGGTGTGATTAGATGATTTTTGTTTCGGCCGTGCGGGGTAATTTCGTACGAGACGAAACCTTTGCCGTGGGTCGGGCCGTACGCACGCACTTACGATAAATAATCTGTTGTTTCGCATGGGCTTCGGAGGATTTTAGGAGGGCACTTCGGTAGGGAATGTTATGTCAGGGGCTCGTCATATATTAACCGGTCCGAGACGGGGATGAAATCGCCCCGGACGCTCCTACATCAAAAGAAAGCCGGCCGGCCTACCCGTTGTCGGTTCTTTATGGAGGTGAGGGTGGGGCGTTATTTAATTAATATATAGCATATGGACGTTATGACGGCAGTTAAGACTTACTCAGCTTCGTTCGATAAAAAAATTTGCACTGTTCCTCAAAGCCCTGAAATGGTCCGTAGAGCTTCCACGGAGCTTTCCAAGACGCCTCCGCCGCGCAAGTTGAAGTTACGACCGAAAAGCATTCCCGGAATGGTGTTTACCGGCCCAGTATTTTTCTGTTTTCCGTCAGTTAATATCAGTTCATATTTTCAGACGATCTCATATGCCGGGCACTTAAATCATTCTTTATTAAAACCGTTTATTCTTTTTCCGCGCGACCAAGATAGAAAAATAATTTCGATTCTTGCTCGTCTCTTTAAATTACGGAAAGTCTCAAGTTTAATGGAAAAGTTATCCCGTTTAAAAATCGAGTCTATTTTGCAAGAGTCCGTGTTAATAAAAAGGCCGGCGGTGATGTGAACTGGGGCATACAAACTATAAAATCCTAAAAGTAATCCGGTCTAATATATTAAGACAGTCCATAATTTTGCTTTATGGGAGCAGTGAAATAGATTGGATCCATTCAAGTGATCCGCAGAGTTAAGAGTTCTTGGCAGCGGCATAGAAAAAACAATAGGAGATCTCCGCCAAGAAAGGGAACTATCCGACCCATTGGTTTTTATTTCTATTCATGAATTGAATCCGGAGTCGGATTAGGGCTCCAAGTATACGTGCGTTTGTTTGTAATTTCGTCGCAGCGTTCATTAATGCGGCCATAACAGATGTATAATCCAATGTTTTATTTTATCGTAAATCACAATTACATCCTCGAATGAATGAGTCATGAACACAATCAGACATGCACGCGAATGAGAAAACGCAACAAAAAGCCACTAAAACCCCGATAATTAACATCGCGGCACCTGATGCAATTCTTCGCTTCATTTTCATAACGATAATAATGATCCGAGGCGCGGAATTCTCCTCGTCGCCAAGATTGATGAGGGCACGACTTACATATGAAAATATTCCGAACGCCTTTTCGAATATCAAACGAACGACGTTCCAGGATCGAATTAAATCATCTCGTTCCGTCACTTTCAAAGATGTGCAACGATCGATCTGATCTGATATGTGCTCGTTTATTTAAAAACGTGCTTATTATGCGCCTCTCGGGGTATTTGCGTTTCAGCACAAAGGTGCACCGCATAATCCAATTTGTTCGTCGTTTGAAATCGTCCTCGTCTCAATTTACTCCATTAGGGCTGCATGTCGACTACACGACTATTTTTCAAAGTCTTACCTTCCGCGTTATTAAAACGATAATTTTAAGGCTGCGCTAGACAGGACGGGATTAAACGGGGGAGGTTTTGGGGCAGGTCACGGGCGCTGTCATTCTTGGAAAACAAAATACAGTCACACTCAAGGCCCTAAAGGCTAAAGCCTCTGCTGCATGTGTGACCACAATATAATGCAGAAAATGACACAAGAAAATATAACTACAATGATGGGACCTGAAAATAAACATCAAAGTAGAATAAAGGCACTGAGACTCAGGCCCTGTTTCACCTATTGAATTGTGAACTAAGCAACTAGGAACTAGAAGTTAAGGAACTAGGAATTAAGCAATTAAAGAACTAGTCTTCAAGAACAGAATAAAGTCCCTAAAGGCTCATGGATTCCTCGCAACATCCTCTGCTGCATGTGTGACCACAATAATTCTAATGCTGTTCTTTTGGCTCGTTTTAATTTTCCGTCGGATTGTACAAAGAATTTTTCTGTTCACATTTTGTTACACATATCTCTTTGTGCACGAATATTGCATAAAAAGAACTATAAAAGAATACAAGAAAATATAACTATAATGATGGGACCTGAAAATAAACATCCAAATAGAATAAAGGCACTGAAACTCAGGAACCTGTTTCCCTATTGAATTATGAAGTATAAGCAACTGGGAACTAAGGAACTAGGAACTAGGAATTATGCAACTAAAGAACTAGGAACCAAGGGACTAGGAACCAAGGAACTGGAACCAAGGAACTAGGAACCAAGAAACTAGGAATCAAGGAACTAGCAACTAAGGAAGTAGAAATTAAGGAACTAGGAAGTAAGGAACTACGAATTAAGCAACTAAAGAACTAGGAACCAAGGAACTAGGGACTAAGGAACTAGGAACTAAGGAACTAAAAAAGTATTTGTATTAAGTTAACAAAGAAATATGGAAGACCTAATGAATGGGTGGTTTCAAAAGACAAGATTTTATAACTATGATGGAGACATAAATAACAATGGGTATAATAAACAAAACTGAACAGAACAGAGATGGTTTTCTTTGACAAACATTTAAAAAAATGAAAAAACAATAAGAAAATAGAGATCATCTCTCTATAGAAACGTTACAGTCAGACGAGATCACATCACTTTCGAATGTGTGTTTCAATGTCGCGTTTGAAAACATCGCTGTCGAGAGTTTCTTTTTAAATGTCGGGTTTGGCAACATCTACTTCGAAACTGTTTTTTAATGTCGTTTTGACAACATTACATTAGAAAATGTCTTTTTAAATGTCGGGTTTGACAACATCCCCTTAGAGAGTGTCTTCTTCAATTTCGGCTTTGACAACATCCAATTAGAAAGTGTCTTTGTCAATGTCGGGTTTGACAACATCCAATTAGAAAGTGCCTTTGTCGACATAGGGTTTGATAACATTACATTTGAAAGTCTCTTTTTCAATGTCCGGTTTAACAGCATCCAATTAGAAAGTGTCTTTTTCAATGTCGGGTTTGACAACATCCAATTAGAAAGTGTCTTTTTCAATGTCGGGTTTGACAACATATACTTCGAAACTGTTTTTCAATGTCGTTTTGACAACATTACATTAGAAAATGTCTTTAAATGTCGGGTTTGACAACATCCCCTTAGAGAGTGTCTTTTTCAATTTCGGGTTTGACAACATTAAATTTGACAGTGTCTTTTTCAATGTCTGGTTTAACAGCATCCAATTAGAAAATATCTTTTTCAATGTCGGGGTTGACAACATCCAATTAGAAAGTGTCTTTGCCAAAATCGGGTTTGACAACATTACATTTGAAAGTGTCTTTTTAAATGTCGGGTTTAACAATATCCCCCTAGAAAGTGTCGCTTTCAATGTTGGGTTTGAAAACATCCCATTATTAAATGACTGTTAATATCGGAATTGACAACATCACTTTTGAATGTGTCTTTTTCATTGTCGGATTTGACAATGTCCCTCTAGAAAGTGTCGCTTTCAATGTTGGGTTTGACAACATCCAATTAGGAAGTGTCTTATTCAATGTTGGCTTTGACAAGATCCCGTGAGAAAGTGTCTTTTTCCACGTCGGATTTGACATCACTTTCGAATGTATGTTTTTGAATGTCGCATTTGTCAGCATCGCTGTAAAGTGTCTTTTTAAACGTCGGGTTTGACAACATCCCCTTAGAGAGTGTCTTTTTCAATTTCCGGTTTGACTACATCCAATTAGAAAGTGTCTTTGTTAATGTTGGGTTTGACAACATTACATTTGAAAGTGTCTTTTTCAATTTCGGGTTTGACGACATCCAGAGTGTCTTTTTCAATTTCGGGTTTGACAACATCCAATTAGAAAGTGTCTTTGTCAATGTCGGGTTTGACAACATTACATTTGAAAGTGTCTTTTTCAATGTCCGGTTTGAAAACAGCATCCAATTCGAAAGTGTTTTTTTTTAATGTCAGGTTTGAAAGCATCCAATAAGAAAGTGTGTTTGTCAATGTCGGGTTTGATAATATTACATTTGGAAGTGTATTTTTCAATATCGGTTTTGACAACATCTCCTTCGAAAGTGTTTTTCAATGTCGGGTTTGACAACATTACATTTGAATGGGTCTTTTTCTCTATAGGGTTTAACAATATCCCTGTTGAATGTGTCGCTTTCAATGTTGCCTTTGACAACATCCCGTGAGAAAGTGTCTTTTTCCACGTCGGATTTGACATCACTTTCGAATGTGTCTTCTTAAATGTCGGGTTTGACAACATCCAATTAAAAAGTGTCTTTCGCAATGTTGGAATTGACAACATCCCGTGAGAAAGTGTCTTTTTTCAGGTCGGATTTGACATCACTTTCGAATGTGTGTTTTTCAACGTCGCATTTGTCAGCATCCTTGTAGAGTGTCTTTTTAAATGTCGGGTTTTGACAACATCCCCTTAGAGAGTGTCTTTTTCAATTTCGGGTTTGACTACATCCAATTAGAAAGTGTCTTTGTCAATGTCGGGTTTGACAACATTACATTTGAAAGTGTCTTTTTCAATGTCCGGTTTGAAAACAGCATCCAATTCGAAAGTGTTTTTTTGAATGTCAGGTTTGAAAGCATCCAATAAGAAAGTGTGTTTGTCAATGTCGGGTTTGATAATATTACATTTGAAAGTGTATTTTTCAATATCGGTTTTGACAACATCTCCTTCGAAAGTGTTTTTCAATGTCGGGTTTGACAACATCACATTTGAATGGTTTTTTTTCTCTATAGGGTTTAACAATATCCCTCTAGAATGTGTCGCTTTCAATGTTGGCTTTGACAACATCCCGTGAGAAATTGTCTTTTTCCACGTCGGATTTGACATCACTTTCGAATGTGTCTTCTTAAATGTCGGGTTTGACAACATCCAATTAGAAAGTGTCTTTGTCAATGTGGGGTTTGACAACATTAATTTTGAAAGTGCCTTTTTCAATTTCGGGTTTGACGACATCCAATTAAAAAGCGTCTCTCGCAATGTTGGAATTGACATCATCCCGTGATAAAGTGTCTTTTTCCAGGTCGGATTTGACATCACTTTTGAATGTGTGTTTTTCAACGTCGCATTTGTCAACATCCCTGTAGAGTGTCTTTTTAAATGTCGGGTTTTGACAACATCCCCTTAGATAGTGTCTTTTTCAATTTCGGGTTTGACTATATCCAATTAGAAAGTGTCTTTGTCAATGTTGGGTTTGACAACATTACATTTGAAAGTGTCTTTTTCAATTTCGGGTTTGACGACATCCAATTAGAAAGTGTCTTTCTCAATGTTGGAATTGACAACATTACATTTGAAAGTGTCTTTTTCAATTTCGGGTTTGACGACATCCAATTAGAAAGTGTCTTTGTCAATGTCGGGTTTGACAACATTACATTTGAAAGTGTCTTTTTCAATGTCCGGTTTGAAAACAGCATCCAATTCGAAAGTGTTTTTTTGAATGTCAGGTTTGAAAGCATCCAATAAGAAAATGTGTTTGTCAATGTCGGGTTTGATAATATTACATTTGAAAGTGTATTCTTCAATATCGGTTTTGACAACATCTCCTTCGAAAGTGTTTTTCAATGTCGGGTTTGACAACATTACATTTGAATGGGTCTTTTTCTCTATAGGGTTTAACAATATCCCTCTTGAATGTGTCGCTTTCAATGTTGCCTTTGACAACATCCGTGAGAAAGTGTCTTTTTCCACGTCGGATTTGACATCACTTTCGAATGTGTCTTCTTAAATGTCGGGTTTGACAACATCCAATTAAAAAGTGTCTTTCGCAATGTTGGAATTGACAACATCCCGTGAGAAAGTGTCTTTTTCCAGGTCGGATTTGACAGTACTTTCGAATGTGTGTTTTTCAATGTCGCATTTGTCAACATCGCTGTAGAGTGTCTTTTTAAATGTTGGGTTTGACAGCATCCCCTTAGAGAGTGTCTTTTTCAATTTCGGGTTTGACAGCATCCAATTAGAAAGTGTCTTCGTCAATGTCTGGTTTGACAGCATGACATTTGAAAGTGTCTTTTCCAATGTCCGGTTTGAAAACAGCATCCACTTCGAAAGTGTCTTTTTGAATGTCAGGTTTGAAAGCATCCAATAAGAAAGTGTATTTGTCAATGTCGGGTTTGATAATATTACATCTGATAATATTACATTTGAAAGTGTCTTTTTCAATTTCGGGTTTGACGACATCCAGAGTGTCTTTTTCAATTTCGGGTTTGACAACATCCAATTAGAAAGTGTCTTCGTCAATGTCTGGTTTGACAACATTACATTTGAAAGTGTCTTTTTCAATATCCGGTTTGAAAACAGCATCCAATTAGAAAGTGTTTTTTTAATGTCAGGTTTGAAAGCATCCAATAAGAAAGTGTGTTTGTCAATGTCGGGTTTGATAATATTACATTTGAAAGTGTATTTTTCAATATCGGTTTTGACAACATCTCCTTCGAAAGTGTTTTTCAATGTCGGGTTTGATAACATCACATTTGAATGGGTCTTTTTCTCTATAGGGTTTAACAATATCCCTCTTGAATGTGTCGCTTTCAATGTTGGGTTTGACAACATCCCGTGAGAAAGTGTCTTTTTCCACGTCGGATTTGACATCACTTTCGAATGTGTCTTCTTAAATGTCGGGTTTGACAACATCCAATTAGAAAGTGTCTTTGTCAATGTGGGGTTTGACAACATTAATTTTGAAAGTGTCTTTTTCAATTTCGGGTTTGACGACATCCAATTAAAAAGCGTCTCTCGCAATGTTGGAATTGACATCATCCCGTGATAAAGTGTCTTTTTCCAGGTCGGATTTGACATCACTTTTGAATGTGTGTTTTTCAACGTCGCATTTGTCAACATCCCTGTAGAGTGTCTTTTTAAATGTCGGGTTTTGACAACATCCCCTTAGATAGTGTCTTTTTCAATTTCGGGTTTGACTATATCCAATTAGAAAGTGTCTTTGTCAATGTTGGGTTTGACAACATTACATTTGAAAGTGTCTTTTTCAATTTCGGGTTTGACGACATCCAATTAGAAAGTGTCTTTCTCAATGTTGGAATTGACAATATTACATTTGAAAGTGTCTTTTTCAATTTCGGGTTTGACGACATCCAATTAGAAAGTGTCTTTGTCAATGTCGGGTTTGACAACATTACATTTGAAAGTGTCTTTTTCAATGTCCGGTTTCAAAACAGCATTCAATTGGAAAGTGTCTTTTTGAATGTCAGGTTTGAAAGCATCCAATAAGAAAGTGTATTTGTCAATGTCGGGTTTGATAATATTACATTTGAAAGTGTATTTTTCAATATCGATTTTGACAACATCTCCTTCGAAAGTGTTTTTCAATGTCGGGTTTGACAACATCACATTTGAATGGGTCTTTTTCTCTATAGGGTTTAACAATATCCCTCTAGAATGTGTCGCTTTCAATGTTGGCTTTGACAACATCCCGTGAGAAATTGTCTTTTTCCACGTCGGATTTGACATCACTTTCGAATGTGTCTTCTTAAATGTCGGGTTTGACAACATCCTTTTAGAAAGTGTCTTTTTCAATTTCGGGTTTGACAGCATTTAGTGTGCGGTTTGACAACATCCAATTAGAAAGTGTCTTTTTCAATGTCCTCAGAGTTAATGAAAAAGGAATAGGTGGGAAGACTCGAGAAGAACAAAGGGAAATCAAGCAAAACGCGGAGAGACGAAGTAAAAAACATATTGGAAGTACGTAAAAGGAGTAAAACGGGAACAAGCAACATGGAGAGAAAAGAATGAGAATGTGAAATCGCAACCAAAAAACGTCCAAAGAAACTTCCGATCCCAAACTTTCTCTCCAGTGTCTAAAAGCCGGCGTCAATCCGGAATCCAATTCCAAATTAATTAAATTTCGCCGAAACGCAGCCCCGGCACGAAACGGGTTTTCCCAAACGCATAAACTCTAATTTGTTTATTGAATGTCGGATTATTACAACTATTACAACTGTTCGTGAGTAGGACAAATGGGGTTCCGTGGGGCTATTAAAATATTGATGATCGGTAAGAACGGGAAAGTTTGGTAACTATTCCTAAATATAGTGTGCAAGGATCAACGTGACATGCGATATGTCGTGTCGTTGTAGGAGGAGAGTTTCCCGGGTTGTAAATTGGACGACATTTGCTACATTTTCTTTCGGTTCGATGCAATAAACAGGTCATTAACACGTAATAGCTGTTGGGTCCATTAGAAGTTCCACTCCTTCCAGTTGGTCACTCGGAATTAAAGGAGGCATTTGCTGAAAACTTCCTGCACCACTGCCGACACCTCAGCGGATGAAAAGGGAGAGCTATCAGGTGAAACGATACTTGCGATGCGTGAGGAAGGGAGAACGCATTCTGTTTATTATGAACGAGTGTTGGGTGGAATTGGGTTGTCTAATACCTCATTTATTTTGCAAACCAATAGCAAGCGATCACGTGCCGATCACGCGTCTTTACAACTCTCTCTTGAGCGGCTCTAGTATAGTACTTCGTTGGATGATTTAGATGGAACTCTGTACAAGTTATTAACAAGTTTAAATCTTAAGATGTTACATGTTTATTCTCTTTGCGGCAATTACGCTGCAAGTGGTGCTCTTTTTCTCCCGGAGTGAAGCGCATTGACGTCGATTGTTTCGACAAATAGAGAACATCCTTGTTTGATATTCCCGGCAACGGTATTTTGAATCATCCGAAACGTACGAGAACATGCATTCACAAAGAGAATTAATTCTGGAGCAAGATTAGTAAATGTTAATATTCCCTTGTTATGCGGTAAGACGAATAAAATATTCAGACTATCATATTGAGACTGAGTAGTCTGTATTATAATCGTATCTGCTTCGAGTGGTCTATTGTGGTCGCGCCGAGGAAAATTTCATAAATTCATCTTGAGAGCTCCGCAGTTCCCTTACATTTACTTCGGTTTCGAATGAGAGGAAATTAAATATTTGCAACATAATTAAATTCTGGATTTGGAACATCTGCCGCGTTTCCGTAATGTCTAATTTTAATATCGTCCGTTTTAATAACGACTAGTTTTTTTCCCGGTAATAAACCACAAGCTATAAGCTTTCAATGTTCAGACGGATTTTTCGAAATCGCACGCATCGCTTAACAGAAAATTAAATTCCGTCTGTGCAAGGAGGGCTGGAAGCGCGATCGGAAAATATGTATCAGATTTGAAATTAGAATGAATGGCCACTGTGCGTCATACGTTTCACTTTGCGACCATTTCACACGGAACCAGACGAATATCGTCGATGGGGGAATTAGCCGGACGTGGTCGACTGCACTGAGCCGCCGGAATCGAGACTGTCTCTCGCACGGGTTTGCGATAAATATTTTACTACTCGGCGGTAATAATAAATTAGAATTCTTTCCCTCTTGCACGCAGAGTCCGGATTAGGGGAGCTGTATATGGCTGGCACAGTCTTCTGAACGATCTTTTCACTTTGCCACCGAGGCTTCTGGAGATAACAGATTGCGGGCCAAATTTGACCTCGTTCCTAATGGAATTAGATCTATGGTAATGCGCCAGTCGTAAACAAGTGATCGGGGATGGGGGCGAAGCAGTCATATTTCCGGGTTCTAGGCGAGTAAGAGATTGGATTCCACGTTTCGAGATACAGTTGACTGGGACCTTATTTACACATATGCTGCAATGTATTAATGTTATCAGATAAGTGTTGAAAAATTGAAACGCCACTACCATCACGATCATTCTTGCAAGAATTTTCACAACTCTAATGCGTATCAAAACTAAACAGTCCTGACTAACAAGACGGTTTAAAGGGCTTCCAGTTATTGGTCATTCACTTGTGAAGTAGAAAAATTTCATCCTAATGAGCTCTCCGAGTAATTGACAATCAGCTTTAATTTAAATCCATTCATAAACAAAAGAGCACTTAGGGATAGCACGATATAATTGATTTATAGCATGATGATGATGTCTTTGTCTGGACACAATTTTTATCACCGCGAGTTGATTGTCCTCTTGTGGGTGGGGTTAAGATCTGCAACTTAAGCTTAAGATTCTGCACGTTGAATGCTCATGTGGTTTAACTGTTTTACTCCCAAATTTATTCACTCACCGAGCAAAAACCAACCAGCGGATACGTAATCACACGGCCATCCTGACCGCGCCGATGGCACGTTATTAGAATGCGGGGTGCATAAACAGGAGATAATAAAACGAAATTAAGTCGTCGCGCATCCGGTACACCCTGCATTCGTAACGTACACCAAGGGCCAGATGTTTCTTCTCCTATATCACGTAGTTGTTGTCTTAAGGACTGCTATAAATATAGAAAATACTCGCGCTCCCTCGTACGTAAATCGCGGCGGAAAAAAATCCGATGCTTCGCCCCTAAAGAATGGCGCGCAAAACTGGCTGCCATTCAGTAGCAAATCGCTTTAATAAAAGGCGAGTGAAACATTTACCTTAAATTGTGCGTGAGAGATGCGATCGGGGGTCGTGATTTGAAAATTTGGACGTTGCTGCGGCTATAAATCGCGATCGAACGGCGAAATATAAATTACGGCGCAAATATTAATGTTTTCATTTAAATGTAAATCGAATGACAGTAATGAACATGTGTTGGTGCGGGATTTATCGACGTCACCTTGGATGACCGGGTCAGAAAAGTGTCTGCGATGTGTTGTGCCCTGCATTATCTTTTAATTAAGCCCAACGTTTCCCTGATAAACTAATTAATCATTCGCGTTGCGGGGCGGCGTAATTATGCTGAACTAATCGAGCATGTTTTCAACATGTTCCGTGCAAATTATATCGAATTAAGTTGCGATATCTGTTTCCTACAGCCGGAATAAATTCAACTTGTGCATAAGCATACCGAGTTCTTCCATAATCCGGCCCGAAATTACCTTGGACGTGTGTGCATTCGAGACCAAATGGTGCACGCCGGAGTAAATAAACCAATAAATTGCGTGCATTGTTTCCCGAAAGAAATCTCTGCGGTTCTGTCTGTCTTATGGCCTGGAAGAATCCGGGGGCCGCGCGGCGCGATCCCAGATAACCAGAAACTTGGAACTCTTTAATGGATTTCGCGAGTTAAATATGTTCATTTCTCATCCAGGAGCTCGGGTAATCTTAAATTAAATCCAAATTATTAATTAAATTTCGGAGAAATGCACGGTTGACACGGAACGTAGGTTTCCTGAGCGAATAAAATACTAATTTATTTATCGAAGGCTGCAAGTATTCGGTTCGTGAGCGGGACGGACTGGGTCGACGGTGCTGTTACAAGATCGATTTGGGGAAACGGGAAACCGGAATGACGAATAATTTGCAGCGGTAATCGATTTATTATTTTTGTACTTAATATTTCTGGACCCGGTAGTGTTAAATCGCGTGGTCCCCATTCCGCAAAAAACGTCGGGCCACCATTAAATTTTATCTTACTTCCATAGCACACCGACACACATTTAAATCTTATTGATGATAGTTTCTAAGATATCGACTAGATAAGACATTCTGGAACCCCCGATACAGTACGAAATCCGTCTGTAAAACAAAGTTGCTGCCACAGCACGTTCTAAGCCGGTCCCAAATAGCAGGGGGCAGGTGATACGACGTTTGAAGACAAGAAGTCAATCAGATAACTCCTAGCCGCTTTTCTGATTCCAATCTCGTTTGTCGGCGGATTATTGATGGACATAATAAATGGTCTACGATAAACAGTCTGGGCCAAATTGGAGGACCGCGTAAACAACGTCTCTACAATCTCCCAAATTCGTCTGCTCGTAAAAGCCTCCAAATATTATGCAAGAAATCGTCATATTCTTTGTCGCTTCCAATTACGGATTTATACGTTTCTCAAAGCCCAGCACATCCATTGATGGTCGCGTTGTAAATATTTTATAGGGAATAAATCGCCGTGGAAGCAGGAGGGCATTGCCATTGTATTTCTCATGGGACTGACAAAACTAACGCCAGTGCGGCTGCACATTGACAGCTACACGGGGCGAAATCCCACTCTCGTGAATTTTTTACACCGTCCGGAGTTAGTTACAGTCGAATTAATCGAAGCGACTTTATTCAAACAGATGCAGGTGTTTAATGAAAACAATCGGCGAGGGGAGGATATGATTTCGATGCGTTCGGAAGGTTTTTCTTGGATCTTAATTCAAATTAAGCAAACGACGGCAATCTGCTTAGACCCGGATTCGAGCGAGAATTAAACCGCCGGATTAACCTGAGACGTAATTGTGGCGAACCTTTCGGAAATTTATTTCGCACACGAGGATTCCACATGTCCTTCACATAATCCTACACGCTTTGGGAGCACCGGCTTGCGATTCGACGCACGTCTTCGCCAAGCTTTGCCTCGTTAAAAATGTATTTATCTTGGCCTTCGGCTCCTTTAAATTTTCTTGCGGAGTCTATTTCTAGTATTGTCTCAGTTTTTCGGGAGTTCTGCGGAATCGAGTTCGGGGCTTCTATTTGCATTCATCGTGTTAGGAGGAAATTCGTTTCGGGGTAATTCAATTCCCGGTTCGTAAAACGACACCTTCTGATTAATATGCATAAAATGTAAACTGAATTGGGAAACATTGTAGAGTTGCGGTACGAACTGTATAGTTCACCTATCGCTATAGAAATAAATAAATTTAATGGGTATAACAGAGGTCATCATTGTCAACAATTTATCTTTAGAAATTTTTGCCCTAAACCCAGTAGTTATCGAGTTAAAATTAGTGGAAGTTTTGACGTTAATTTAGTTACCTGGCTGAGCGGCTGGACTGATGATAACGCACAATAAAAAACTTTTGCCAAACATTCGGAAATAATCTAGAGATACAAAATTGGGCTGGGTTTATTTTGGCCAGAGCCCATTCACAAAGATGGGCTGTAAAAATTTGACTTTCTGTACGTGATAGGGACCATTGGGTACTGCTTTTCAACATTTTGCAAAACACTAACACAATGCACATTGTTGAGCATAAAGTCTTTGTGCTTTGGTGGAATTTCCTTGACCTCCGTAATTTACAGGACTTACAACAACGTAAACGTTCTTTCAACAATTTGGACCTCTGAGTCCACTCGACAAAACCCTTAAAGTGAGCGACAATGGAGGCGCCTCTGAGAACCAACAGACCTAATTAAGTTGGAAATGTAAATGCGTACAAGCTATCGTTTCTTATCAATGTAATTGCAGAGGCGGACCGGCTCATAACTCATGCAATCCGTGGATCCATTAGAAATGCACCGAGTTCTCGGCACGTTATCTCCTGTCACGTGACCATTGAACACATTACGAAAACGCTATGTTGGGGTACTTCCAACGTATGGCATGTTCCAACTAATATACATAAAATACGTAATTGTTAGTCTAAACTGCGTTAAATACCGGCTGGATAAAGTATAAGCGGCACTTTCGCCTGAAATATGATTGTGGTCTTTCAGTACATGCTAGAGCAGAAGTTGCGGAACGTTATCGCGTAAGTGGTCGCGGCGAAACGGCCCCTACTCGTACAAAATTATTCTTATAATAGCCCAGTTAAAGGTGTGTAATTTTCGGGCTTAGGTAATTAGGGGTTTAGTCAAGCAAACAAGGCTGACCCATTTTGCTTTTGTTCCGGTTTTGATTTATCCCTCCGGTCCGCTAAATTTAGGAATACGCGGTGAGAGATTGGGATCTAGATTTGAATATGCAGCTTGGTCGTGATGGTATACACTACCAAATAATCGGTCCTTGTGGAAACGAACCGACCTGTCTAAATCGATCGCCGCACAACTCAATCACTTTTTTCTCCCTATTAAGCCGGACCCAAGGCCGCGGAACTGGAAAGTGTTATTACAGGAATGAAGCACGCACGTTCGAGGATATGAGCAATTTGACGTTATTAAAAGCCCGATCAGATTAGCCGGGCACTATTAAAACGTTACAATATCTTATTGTTTCAAGCTTTTAACCATTAACCCCACCGGCCCTTTTCTTGTCAGCAAATGCGATTAATCCGAGCTCATTAAATTCATCAGATAGAGTGTCGAATCCAGCGATCAAAAGCTCAGCTTAAGCCCGTTATCGCGGTAAATGCGGTGTTAACACACGCGACAATTGATAATGTCGGCTCAGCCGTACGTCTCCATAGCGAAATAAAATAATTGGACTTATCAAAAGCAAGCTGTATCGTAACTCGTGACTTCAATATGGTTTACACGCGGTTTAGGCGAATGGATTCTGGTCATGCAAGGCTGGGAGCATGTGCAAAGCTCGGCTATTTCTGCCACTGGTTAGAGACTATCTTTTACCATTCAGTTCCGCCTGTTGTTCTAAGAGTTTTGGGACTATCTTTAGCTATTTCGTTGCGAACATTGTTCTCTGGTTTAGGGACTGTCTTTAACTATTTCGTTATCTCCGTTGTTCTCAGATTCAAGGAGTGTCTTTTACCATTCAATTTCCCCCGTTGTTCTCGAATTTTGGGACTGTCTTTAACTATTTCGTTTCCTGCAGTGTTCTCGGGTTTAGGAAATGACTTTTAACTATTTCGTTTCCCACGTTGTTCTCAGGTTTAGGGACCGTCTATAACTATGTCATTTCCTCCCTTGTGCCCAGATTTAGAGACTGTCTTTAACTATTTCGTTTCCCTCGTTCTTTTAGGATTGAGGGACTGCGTTTAACTATTTCGTTTCCTGCAGTGTTCTCGGGTTTAGGAAATGATTTTTAACTATTTCGTTTCTTCTATTGTTTTCGGGTTTAGTTAATGTATTTAACTATTTAGGTAGGGACTCTCTTTCATCATTTCGTTTCCTCCTTGTTCTCGAATTTTGGGACTGTGTTTAAATATTTCGTTTCCTCCGTTGCTCTCAGATTTAGAAACTGTTTTTAACTATTTCGTTTGTCTTTCGCACGTTGTTTTTAGGTTTAGGGAGTGTATTTTACCATTACGTTTCTCCGGTTGCTTTAGAATTTTGGGACTGTCTTTAACTATTTCGTTTCCCTCGTTTTTTAAAATGACTTTTAACTATTTCGTTTCATCTATTGTTTGTGGGTTTAGTTAATGTATTTAACTATTTCGGTATTGACTGTCTGTCATCATTTCGTTTTCTCGTTGTTCTCGAATTTTGGGACTGTGTTTAAATATTTCGTTTTCTCCGTTGCTCTCAGATCTAGAAACTGTTTTTAACTATTTCGTTTCCCTTGTTCTTCTGGGATTGACGGACTATATTTAACTACTTGATTTCCTCTGTTGTTCTCGGGTTTAGTTACTGTCTTTAACTATACTCTTTCGCACGTTGTTTTTAGGTTTAGGGAGTGTATTTTACCATTACGTTTCTCCGGTTGCTTTAGAATTTTGGGACTGTCTTTAACTATTTTGCTTCCCCCGTTGTTTTTGAATTTAGTTAGTGTCTTTAACTGTTTCGTTTCCCTCGTTCTTTTAGGATTGAGGGACTGTGTTTAACTATTTCGTTTCCTCCTTTGTTTTCTCAGGTTTAGTTACTGTCCTTAACTATGCCCTTTCCCACGTTGTTCTCAGGTTTAGGGACTGTATTTTACCATTGCGTTTCTCCGGTTGTTTCAGAATTTTGGGACTGTTTTTAACTATTTTGCTTCCCCCGTTGTTTTTGAGTTTAGTTAGTGTCTTTAATTATTTCGTTTCCCACGTTGTTCCCAGGTTTAGGGACTGTCTATAACTAGTTCGTTTCCTCCGTTGTTTGCAGATTTAGAGACTGTCTTTAACTATTTCGTTTCCGTCGTCCTTTTAGGGCTGAGATACTTTCTTCTGGGGTTTAGGAATTTAACTATTTCGTTTTCTCCGTTTTACTGGGGTTTAGTTAGTGTCTTTAACCATTCAGTTTCCTACCTTGTTGTTAGGTTTTGAGACTGTCTCTAACTATTTTTCCTACCATTCTTCTCGGGTTTAGGGACTGTCTTAACTATTTCGTTTCCTCTGTAGTTTTCGGGTTTAGAAACTGTTTTTAACTATTTCGTTTCCTCCGTTGTTCTAGAGTTTTGGGGCTGTCTTTAGCTATTTCGTTTCTACCATTGTTTTCTGGTTTAGGGACTGTCTTTAGCTATTTCGTTTCCTTTGTTGTTCTCAAATTTAAGGACTGTCTTTTAACCTTCAATTTCTCTCGTTCTTCTCGAATTTTGGGACTCTCTTGGAACTATTTAGTCTCCCTCGTTCTTCTGGAATTGAGGGACTGTCTTTAACTATTTCGTTTCCTCCATTGTTCTCGGGTTTAGTTACTGTTTTTAATATTCTCTTTCCCACATTGTTCTCAGGTTTAGGGACTGTATTTTACCATTGCGTTTCCCCTGTTGTTTCAGATTTTTGGGACTGTCTTTAACTATTTTGCTTCCTCCGTTGTTTTTGGGTTTAGTTAGTGTCTTCAACTATTTCGTTTCATACGTTGTTCCCAGGTTTAGGGACTGTCTATAACTAATTCGTTTCCTCCGTTGTTCTCGGGTTTAGTTACTGTCTTTAACTATACTCTTTCCCACGTTGTTCTCAGGTTTAGGGACTGTATTTTACCATTATGTTTTCCCCGTTGTTTCAGAGTTTTGGGACTGTTTTTAACTATTTTTCTTCCTCCGTTGTTTTTAGGTTTAGTTAGTGTCTTTTAACTATTTCGTTTTCCACGTTGTTCTCAGGTTTAGGGACTGTCTAACTATTCCGTTTCCCTCATTCTTTTAGGATTGAGGGACTGTGTTTAACTATTTCGTTTCCTCTTTTGTTCTGGGGTTTAGGAATGTAACTACATATTTCGTTTTCTCTGTTCTACTGGGATTTAGTTAGTGTCTTTAACCATACAGTTATCTACCTTGTTCTTAGGTTTTGAGACTGTCTTTAACTGTTCTTTCCTACCATTTTTCTCGGGTTTAGAAACTGTCTTTAACTATTTCCTTTTCTCTGTAGTTTTCGGGTTTAGCAACAGTTTTTTTTAACTAATTCGTTTCCTCCGTTGTTCTCGGGTTTAGTTACTGTCTTTAACTATACTCGTTCCCGCGTTGTTCTCAGGTTTAGGGACTGTATTAGGGACCAATAGCGGTTCCCCCGTTGTTTTCGAGTTTTGGGACTGTCTTTAACTATTTTGCTTCCTCCGTTGATTTTGAGTTTAGTAAGTGTCTTGAACTATTTTGTTTCCCACGTTGTTCTCAGGTTTAGGGACTGTCTATAACTATTTCGTTTCCTCCGTTGTTCCCAGATTTAGAGACTGTCTTTAACTATGTCGTTTCCCTCGTTTTTCAGGATTGAGGGACTGGGTTTAACTATTTCGTTTTCTTCGTTCTACTGTGGTTTAGTTAATGTCTTTAACAATTCAGTTTCCTACCTTGTTCTTAGGTTTTGGGACTGTCTCTAACTATTTTTTCCTACCATTATTCTCGGGTTTAGGAACTGCCTTTAACTATTTTTTCCTACCAATCTTCTCGGCTTTAGGAACTATCTTTAACTGTTTCGTTTCCACTGTAGTTTTCGGGTTTAGGAACTGTTTTTTTAACTATTTAGTTACGTCTGTTGTTCTCAGGTTTAGGGACTCTCTTTTACTATTCAGTTTCCCCCGTTGTTCTAGAATTTTGGGACTGTCTTTAGCTATTTCGTTGCGACCATTGTTCTCTGGTTTAGGGACTGTCTTTAACTGTTTCATTTCCTTTGTTGTTCTCAAATTTAGAGACTGTCTTTAACTATTTCGTTTCCCTCGTTTTTCAGGATTGAGGGACTGGGTTTAACTATTTCGTTTTCTTCGTTCTACTGTGGTTTAATTAATGTCTTTAACAATTCAGTTTCCTACCTTGTTCTTAGGTTTTGAGACTGTCTCTAACTATTTTTTCCTACCATTCTTCTCGGGTTTAGGAACTGTCTTTAACTATTTCCTTTCCGCTGTAGTTTTCGGGTTTAGGAACTGTTTTTAACTATTTCGTTTCCTCGTTGTTCTCGAATTTTGGGACTGTCTTTAACAACTTTTTTCCTTCGTTGCTCTCAGATTTAGAGACTGTATTTAACTATTTCGTTTCCTCCGTTGTACTCGGGTTTAGTTACTGTCTTTAACTATACTCGTTTCCTACGTTGTTCTCAGATTTAGGGACTCTCTTTTACCATTCAGTTTCCCCCGTTGTTTCAGAGTTTAGGGACTGTCTTTAACAATTTTTTCCTACCAATCTTCTCGGCTTTAGGAAGTATCTTTAACTGTTTCATTTCCACTGTAGTTTCCGGGTTTAAGAACTGTTTTGTTTTTAACTATTTCGTTACGTCTGTTGTTCTCAGGTTTAGGGACTCTCTTTTACCATTCAGTTTGCCCCGTTGTTCTAGAGTTTTGGGACTCTCTTTAGCTATTTCGTTGCGACCATTGTTCTCTGGTTTAGGGACTGTCTTTAATTATTTCGTTTCCGCTGTAGTTTTCGGGTTTAGGAACTGTTTTTAACTATTTCGTTTCCTCGTTGTTCTCGAATTTTGGGACTGTCTTTAACAACTTTTTTCCTTCGTTGCTCTCAGATTTAGAGACTGTATTTAACTATTTCGTTTCCTCCGTTGTACTCGGGTTTAGTTACTGTCTTTAACTATACTCGTTTCCTACGTTGTTCTCAGATTTAGGGACTCTCTTTTACCATTCAGTTTCCCCCGTTGTTTCAGAGTTTAGGGACTGTCTTTAACAATTTTTTCCTACCAATCTTCTCGGCTTTAGGAACTATCTTTAACTGTTTCATTTCCACTGTAGTTTCCGGGTTTAAGAACTGTTTTGTTTTTAACTATTTCGTTACGTCTGTTGTTCTCAGGTTTAGGGACTCTCTTTTACCATTCAGTTTGCCCCGTTGTTCTAGAGTTTTGGGACTCTCTTTAGCTATTTCGTTGCGACCATTGTTCTCTGGTTTAGGGACTGTCTTTAATTATTTCGTTTCCCTTGTTGTTCTCAAATTTAAGGACTGTCTTTTACCATTCAATTTCCCCCATTCTTCTCGAATTTTGGGACTGTGTTGAACTGTTTCGTTTCCCTCGTTCTTCTGGGATTGAGAGACTGTCTTTAACTATTTCGTTTCCTCCACTGTTCTCTAGTTTAGTTACTGTCTCTAATATTCCCTTTCCCACGTTGTTTTCGGGTTTAGGGACTGTATTTTTTAATTGCAGTTCTCCCGTTGTTTTCGAGTTTTGAGACTGTCTTTAACTATTTTGCTTCCTTCGTTGCTTTTGAGTTTAGTTTGTGTCTTTAACTATTTCGTTTTCCAGGTTGTTCTCAGGTTTAGGGACTGTCTATAACTGTTTCGTTGCCTCCGTTGTTCGTCGATTTAGAGACTGTCTTTAACTATTTCGTTTCCCTACGAGCATGTAGCATGAAAATAAATTGCTAAAAGTAGTTAGAACAGTGTTTTTTTTTAACTATTTTTAGAAAGCCACTAATAAGAGCGAAACCGGTCTAGAGTCTCCGAATGATGACCACCCAATGTCCGTTCAAGAATTTGTTTTATGCATTATTCAAACACTAATTTCGTAGCTCCACCGCGGCAAATTTAAATACGGATGATTTACGTTGACTTTTACACAACTCTGTGGGCATCACCCTCCAATTTGCTCCATTACGCGAGGAATCGCCCACGCACGTCGAGATTTACGACAGGTGTTTCAAAAACCGTAAGTCCGACTGTGCGTTCATCATTTTAAACAGATTTTATTAGATACCGCGACTGCAGCGATAAATCCCGATTTTTCGTAATCCGAATGTAGTGGAATGAATGAGGAGAGTGCAATTGAAAAGTGGATTTTCAGAGTTTTTGCGCAACGACGAGCTCGTCGAAACGATGTAAAGCCAACAATCGACAAGTTGCGGCGATAATAAATGAAATAACCGTAAAAAAGTACCACGGCGGCGTTTATGACGTAATCATTCGTATCGTTTGCCGGTGTAGGTCCTAAATCCGCCGCCCGGCGCGGGTCGGCCGATGGAGATGTTTTATCGGTTCTTGTAAATCGACGATTTGCGTAATAAATCGTCTCGTAATTTTCTTGTGTGCTTAAGCTGCATGTCCGGATAATTCCGGTGTGCATGGACGTTGCCACTTTGTTGCCGTTTGCACGGTAACACGAGGGGCACAGGTGCTCTGATTTTGCCGTAATGCTTCTTTATGCCGGGACTAAATACATTATTCGAGTTTATTGCCCAGATGCGACGTCTTTATTCATTCGGCATGCAAATTATGACATTAAGACCGTTTAAGGTGTTTTTCCACGGAGGGTCGAGAGGTCCTGGATCAAATCTCTTTTTCCATCCCGGAGTGTTAACATTTGGATATCACTCTGAGGATCCGGAAGGCGGAACCCCTTTGTTTTCCCAACTCCGCGAACTTCGAGTCAACAAGCAACTTTGGAAGTTTTTGTAGACAGATTGTGCAAGTTTGCATGATGTTATTGTTCTTTGAAAACAATGTACATTACCAAACTTATTGTCTGGCAAATTTTTATTGCCGCGCAGCTTGAATCGCGTTGGAACTGTTTCTTAACACGATTATCATGGAGCTGCCTAAAATTGTAGTGGATTAAAGCAACAAAATTTTGTAATTTTTGTGAGTGATGGAATAAATAATGGTACTACAGATCAGTCTTTCGGCTTCATGCCTCACGCAAAGAATTATCGTTCCGACCAAAAATCATAAATGTTAAACACGAGTAAAGTTCTGTGTTATTACAGTTATTTCCCCGTAAAAGAGCGCCTTCCATCGGCGATGTGCCTTATCTCCAGACAACGCCTCTCAAAAACGCTTGAATTTTTTAATCCACTTAACTTTATGCGTGCTAAAATTGAAAGTGAGTTTAAAATATGACATAATGTCGCTCCCATTTGCATCCACACCAGTGTCTTATCTCTCATACATGCAGCTGCTCGTATTCTCGTAAAAGCCAAAAAGTTCCCAAGAGTTCAAAAATGATGCAGAAAAATGCCGCACGAGCGACATTATAGTCTCATATATACTTAATCCGACTTTATGCATTGAGGAGGGAAGGGAAAACGTTACGATGCATCCATCTTGGCATCTTGAAAGCTCCCAGTTTGAATTTTTCAGCGAATAATTGCCGGGGATCAATACGACGACGGGCGGTCGCGCCCGTCACTAAAATATAGATATGATGTTAATAACCGCCCCATGAAAAATGCGTCTAGTCCGGACGCCCACCAACAACAATAGAAGGGCAATAATCTGGCGGCGGCGTCCACCACCACGTGCCTCTGTGGGAATAAATATTTTTACGAGCACCCGATGGCTGAATACGTCCCCCTTTGCGAAATTACAGACCGAAATTTCGGACACGTCCGTTCCAATTATGATCCGGAGGACAATAACGCAGTCTTTCTGCGCCGCCGGACACGCCAATTGAATTTTAGACGCGACTAATTACGTTTGTTTCGGCAAAAAAGCCCGGTGAGTCGGAGAGTTTAATTAGCAAATCCAGCCAAGAATCATTTTCGTGCGCTTGACCGTAATGAATGTTCTCGGGAAAAGGTAATTATGGTAATCGGGAGTGGAGGTGTGAGAGCACGAAACTGTTGGGATCTGGTGTACTCTGGACGGAGTTATCGGTGCTTCCAAGTCGGTGATTTAAAACAACAGTTCTTAGCGTTAAGTGTATTCAAACAAAGCGTACACTGACGGGGTCTTTAAAATAAAATGTAACCGTTGTCGAGCCAATAAAACTGGTCGTTTGAGAGGGCTTCGTGTAGTGAATTAATCTGGCGCTTAAAGAATTGTCACACGTTGGACATGGTAGTTCTACGAAATATTGGAAACGGCAATCTATCATCTCTACTGTTTTTACCACTGTTTACATCTTTTTGTTTGCACTCGAGCTTCGGCCTCGTTTTTTTGCCAAATCCAAAAAATTTCCGATTTTGAATCGTCAAAGTTCTTATCTCTCTTATACCGATTAGCATCGAGAGGGTGGGTTTACCGAACCGCCGTAATAACTCGATATTGAAATAGTTACTCATCAAGTTCTCAGGTTGTTAAGTTTAATGTTCGCTTAGTTGTCAAGTTGTTGTCAGATTGTTATTTTACTCAGGGTCTAATATGTTTCTTAATCTCAAATTTTACAGATTTTTGAGCGTTCCTCTACTTCTCAACTTTATTTTCTCAATGTCTCAAGATCCCCAAGATTTCACATTTTCCAAGACATCTAATTGTCAGGTTCTCTAATATTTTGGGTTCTTTAAAATTTAAGGTTCCCCAGTTCTCAGTTTGTGTTTCTCAAGTTGTCAAGTTTTTCAAGTCCTTAATTTCTTACATTTCTCAACGTCTCAATTTCCCAAAATCTCATAATGGCCAAGATTTCAAATTCTCTAAATTCTCAAATTTCTCAAGATTTCAATCTGTTGCGTTTCTGAAAATCTAAGATTCGCATAATTCCCAGGTTTTCTCAGTTCAAGTTCTCAAGTTTAACCAAATGTCAGGTTTCTACACTTCTCAAGTTTGGTTATTAAGTTCTCAGATTCCTCAGTTTAATGTTTGCATAGTTCTCAAGTTTTTCAAAATCTAAAGACAATCCAGCTCGCAGATTTGGTTTCTACAGTTGTCAGATTGTTATGTTCTCAGGGTCTCATTTGTTTCCTAATCCCAAATTTTCCGGATTTTTGAGCGTTCCTCTACTTCTCAACTTTATTTTCTCAATGTCTCAAATTCTCCAAGATTTCATATTTTCCAAGACCTCAAAATGTCAGGTTCTCTAATATTTCGGGTTCTTCCAAATTTAAGGTTCCCCAGTTCTCAGTTTGTGTTTCTCAAGTTCTCAAGTTTTTATATTCCTCAAACTTAAGGTTCTCTTAGTTCTCAAGTTTTTGAAGTCCTCAATTTCTTACATTTCTCAACGTCTCAATTTCCAAAAATCTCATATTGGCCAAGATGAGATCCAAGATCAAATTCTTTAAATTCTCAGATTTCTCAAGATTTCAGTTTGTTGTGTTTCTGAAAATCTAAGACTCAAATGTCAAGTTTCTCCACTTCTCAAGTTTGGTTATTAAGTTCTCCGATTCCTGTTTAATGTTTGCATAGTTCTCAAGTTTTTCAAAATCTCAAGACAATCCAGCTCGCAGATTTGGTTTCTACAGTTGTCAGTTTGTTATGTTACTCAGGGTCTCATATGTTTCTTAATCTCAAATTTTCCCGATTTTTGAGCGTTCCTCTACTTCTCAACTTTATTTTTTCAATGTCTCAAGTTCCCCAAGATTTCATATTTTTCAAGACCTCTTTTTGTCAAGTTCTCCAATATTTCGGGTTCTTCAAAATTTAAGGTTCCCCACTTCTCAGTTTGTGTTTCTCAAGTTTTTATATTCCTCAAACTTAAGATTCTCTTAGTTCTCAAGTTTTTCAAGTCCTCAATTTCTTACATTTCTCAACGTCTCAATTTTCCAAAATCTCATAATGGCCAAGATTTCAAATTTTCTAAATTCTCAAATTTCTCAAGATTTCGGTTTGTTGCGTTTCTGAAAATCTAAGATTCGCATAGTTCCCAGGTTTTCCCAGTTCAAGTTCTCAAGTTTACCGAATGTCAGGTTTCTCCACTTCTCAAGTTTGGTTATTAAGTTCTCAGATTCCTCAGTTTAATGTTTGCATAGTTCTCAAGTTTTTCAAAATCTTAAGACAATCCAGCTCGCAGATTTGGTTTCTACAGCTGTCAGATTGTTATGTTACTCAGGGTCTCATATGTTTCTTAATCTCAAATTTTCCAGATTTTTGAGCGTTCCTCTACTTCTCAATGTCTCAAGTTCCCCAAGATTTCATATTTTTCAAGACCTCTTTTTGTCAGGTTCTCCAATATTTCGGGTTCTTCAAAATTTAAGGTTCCCCACTTCTCAGTTTGTGTTTCTCAAGTTCTCAAGTTTTTATATTTCTCAAACTTAAGATTCTCTTAATTCTCAAGTTTTTCAAGTCCTCAATTTCTTACATTTCTCAACGTGTCAATTTCCCAAAATCTCATATTGGCCAAGATTTCAAAATCTCTAAATTCTCAAATTTCTCAAGATTTCAGTTTGTTCCGTTTCTGAAAATCTAAAATTCGCATAGTTCCCAGGTTTTCCCAGTTCAAGTTCTCAAGTTTACCAAATGTCAGGTTTCTCCACTTCTCAACTTTGGTTATTAAGTTCTCCGATTCCTGTTTAATGTTTGCATAGTTTTCAAGTTTTTCAAAATCTCAAGACAATCCGACTCGCAGATTTGATTTCTACAGTTGTCAGATTGTTATGTTACTCAGGGTCTCATAATATGTTTCTTAATCTCAAATTTTCCGGATTTTTGAGCGTTCCTTTATTTCTCAACTTTATTTTCTCAGTGTCTCAAATTCTTCAGGATTTCATATTTTCCAAGATCTCAAAATGTCAGGTTCTCTAATATTTCGGGTTTTTCCAAATTTAAGGTTCCCCAGTGCTCAAGTTGTGTTTCTCAAGTTCTCAAGTTTATCGAAATTTCAATTTCCTATAGTTCTCAAGTTTTTCAAGTTCTCAATTTCTTACATTGCTGTCTCAATGTTCCAAAATCTCAAATTGGCTAAGATGTCAAATTCTCCCAATTCTCAAATTTCTCAAGATTTCAGTTTGTTGCGTTTCTGAAAATCTAAGATTCACACAGTTCCCAGGTTTTCCCAGGGCTCAAGTTGTTAAGTTCCTAAATTATTCAAGTTCTCAAGTTTACCAAATGTCAGATTTCTCCACCTCTCAAGTTTGGTTATTAAGTTCTCAGATTCCTCAGTTTAATGTTTGGATAGTTCTCAAGTTTTTCCAAATTTCAAGACAATCCAGTTCTCAAATGTGGTTTCCGCAGGTGTCAGATTCTTATGTTTTTTAAGGTCTCAAGCTTCTTAATCTCAATTTTTCTAAATTTTTTAGGGTTCCACCACTTCTCAACATTATATTCTCATATTTAAGGTTCCCCTAGTTTTCAGTTTATATTTATAAAATTCTCAGGTTCTAATATTACTCAAACTTTAAGGTTCTCTTAGTTCTCAAGTTTACAGAACTTTCAAGTTTCTACTATTCTCAAGTTCTCAATTTTTTACATTGCTCAGTCTCAATTTCCCAAAATCTCAGATTGGTCAAAATAACAAATTCTCCAAATTTCTCAAGATTTCAGTTTGTTGCGTTGCGCATAGTTCCAACTTGTTCTTAAATTAGTCAAGTCAAACCAGCTGTCATATTTGGTTTCCACAGGTGTCAGATTCTTGATCTCAAGTTCCCTAGAATTTAAATTTTTCCAAGATCTCAAATTGTCAGATTCTCAAGTTCTCTAAATATTTAAGGTTCCCCCAGTTTTCAGTTTCCAGGTTCCCAGATGACTCAAACTTTAAGGTTCTCTTGGTTCTCAAGCTTGGATTGAATTGTCCAAGATCTCTCTCAAGTTCTCACTTCATTTAAAATTTGTTTTATTTTATTTCATTGCACGCGATGCGAAAATTATTGTCTTAGACAGGTGAAGGTTGCGTACAACATTTTTCCGACGATCGTTCTAGAATTCACTTTTTTAGAGAACTATTACATAGTAACAAAGAAATAGTTTTTTCTGTTTTGTTTATTATCTTTTAAATTTCTCTTTGCCTTTATTTTTGCCCATTGTAGTAGTATTTCCTCATTGCCTTATGCGTGTTTATCTTTGTTTGATTTCCTCGTTTCCTTTATTTTCGTTTACAATTTGCCTATTGTAGTTTTTCTCGTGTTCTGCTTAATTTTTTTGATGTTTTCACTTCTCTTCCTTTTTGTGATCTTTGTTTTCTTGACTCTTCTTCTTTTATCATAATGCAAATGCAAATTCTGAATTGTGGACATCTTTATTTTGGAAAATTTAAATTCTGGAAATCTTGAGTTGCTGAATTAGCAAATTTCGAACCAAAATATGTATTTGCCAAATTCCAAAAATTTTAACCGTCAAAATCCTGAATTGAAATTGCTTGCTTACTTAGTTATGGGACATTCCATACCAAGTGAGCCACCTAAAATTTAGATTTTGTTCAAATTTGGTATATTAATAGTACTTGTAAATAGCAACTCCCAAGCGCCATCTGAGATTTTTTAGGCTGCTTATTTTTGATAGGCATGGGGGTGAATTACATATGTTAAGATAGGACACGAGTGAACTTAAATTTGTTTTACTCAGTTCCTACTGACATGATTTCTAATTTAATAACGGTAATAGAGAAGAACCCAACATCTGCCCACAATAAAACTCATGACCAATAAAGAAGAAGTCATAAGCTACATTTTGGGTAACATTCGAAGCAAATAAAAGCAGTCATACGATAAAAAATAATCATTTTTCGAATTTCTGGGTCATTTTCAAGGTCAAAATATTGGTTTAGGTCAAAATTGCATCGGACCATTTTGAAAGGGTATTTCATTGTGCTTCTATTACAGTTATTAAATTGAAATAAATGTCGGTAGGAACGGAGCAATCAAATGAAAGGTTAATCATGTCCTGTATTTTCATTTATAATTCACCTCCATGTATATAAAAAATATGCGGCCTAAAAAATCTCAAATGGCGCTTGGACATTGCTATTTATAAGTACTATTAATATTTGAAATTTGAACGAACTCTAAATTTTAGGTGGCTCACTTGGTATGGAATGTCCCTTATACCACTTAGTGTCGCGGGGATGGGTTCACCGAGCCGAAGTAAATACTTGATATTTAGTACAGGTTTTGGCGACATTAGAGGAGCGCTGTCGATCAACTTTTCTTACTCAAGAGTATTGAGCAGCACTTGACTCTAGCACTTATCAAATTTATTTCTGTAAAATACGTTTAGTAATGTAGAGAGTCCTCGCCCTTCATGTTAACATTTCTACATATCCACCCCCGATTCCCTCAGCATCCTGAATCGGATGGTGAAGAATCGGCCAATTCCGAGCGCAATCCCGTTTTTCTCCACCGCAACATTAATATTAACATTTGTTTTTCTTTGCAGATCATGTACGAGAGTTCTCTTGTGGGATGTTATACTACCGCACGTTCTACGTGGACAGCAAAAGAGATTCGCTTTACGTCGGAGCAATGTGAGTTCATTTATCATCAAAGCATAAATTTCTGTGTGTCATTGGCACAAAAGTTATTTTTCGTGCATCCAGTGTTAAATTTCACTTTGATATAATGCGAATTTACGGTGTACATAAATAAATCTGAAATTAACAGCCTATAAAACACGGCGCAAAAAGTGCTCCAAGTTTCCAGACAAAAGGCTCGGGAACAAGAGGTGCGCTTGTGATAACACTCTCGGAAGAGAATGTGAGCGCTACAGTGTCTGATTAATTACCGAAAGACACGCTGCGTTGAATAAACAAATTACGAGCAAACATCCTTTTGTGCTTAATTGCCGAAGATTTTTATGATAATTTATCGCCGAGATCATAATTAAAATCGCGTCGTAATTAAAACATTTATATTCCCGCGGTGTTGCGTGCTTAAATCATCTCCCGTTCATAGATAGGAATTGTCTAAATAATTCCGCCGATAAGTAATTTCCAATTCGGAAGTTCTTAATTAAGGCGAAAATATGAAACGTGATCTCTTTTAATTACGAACGGTCGATAAAGTGCAGGGGTTCACAAAGGGATCATCCCCGAATAAACCGTGTTCATCTCGAGCACAAATAAAGGGGTAAGGTCATAACAATGCACTTTCAGAAAACAATAGATGCAGTGCATACATCACCCGCAGTTTTCACACCTCGTTGTTCAACAAAAGAACTCCGAATAATAGATTGGTATAAAGTGAGCAATCCGCCCGGTTATACTTTCGCGGTCGCAACTTTTCCGATTCTCCCAGATTATGCATAAATTTTCAACTTTCGCTCCACCTCACGAGACGCCGAGAAAGTTCGGTTTCGAGTCTAAACCCTTGAAATTGATCGCCAAATAATTGAGTAGAAGCGAGCGAGTTAAACGAGCTAACAGATTAGACTTGCTTGACTAATGTAAAATTCAGGTGTTCTATTCAGACCGCCACCTGGAGGGGTTGCTGAAATTTTAATATTCCGGTTACCCTCAAACGTGGATCAGCGACGGTCGGATCGAACCGGAAGGTCTTCGATGCAGCTTGCATGCGCTCGTTTCGGCTGTTTATGAACGAGGGACCGCAGTTGACAGAATTGCGGCCGGCATTAATTCTTCACGGTGCAGCTTCGGCTGAATGGTATCGAGAATTGAACCTCAGAATAGTCTTATCAAATTTTCACCTACACTAAAAGTATGCGGAAGAACACATCTTGTTATAATGATTGAAAACATCCAACGTAATCGATTTGCTCCAAAATCAAATTATTTATGAAATCTGCATATAAATATATACATCTATAATACATGATATATAATATAAAAGAGTTGGCATTTAACATAGGTGTTTCTCAAGGATTAGATTTTGGACTACTCTTCTTTATCAATAATGGTGATAAAAGTAACAAGTTATTATTAAACATCTGACATCATTAGAACACATAGACATGAGATTTAGGCAGTAGAAAGTTAAATAAATAAACGAAGAGCCAAATAACTTTTAATAAATCAGTATCTCATTGTGAATAACACTGTAGAATATTACTACTAAGTTTGAAATAAACCGGACTAAATTTTCCAAACCGACTATTGAAAACCCTAGAACCTAAAAACCTGAGAAGCTGAAAAGATGTTTTGAAAAATTGGGACGCTGAAAACCTGAAAGTTGAGAAATCAGCAATCGAAAATTTGGAAAGGGGAATTTTGTTGGGGTGAAAAAAAATACATTTTTTTTTTCAATTTCCAATGATACTCGAAAGTGTATTCTTCCAAATCTCTTGATATTGAATATGTCAGGAATTGAACACGTAAATCAGCAAACCAAAATTTGGAAAGCTCAACAATTTTAATTTTATTTTGTAAATTGTAGGGGAATTTTGTTGGGGTGAAAAATACATTTTTTTTTAATTTCCAATGAAACTCTCGAAAGTGTATTCTTCCAAATCTCTTGATATTAAATATGTCAGGAATTGAACACGTAAATCAGCAAACCAAAATTCGGAAAGCTCAACAATTTTAATTCTATATTTGATTGTAAATTGTAGGGGAATTTTGTTGGGGTGAAAAATACTTTTTTTTTCAATTTTCATTGAAACTCTCGAAAGTGTATTCTTCCAAATCTCTTGATATTGAATATGTCAGGAATTGAACACGTAAATCAGCAAACCAAAATTCGGAAAGCTCAACAACTTTAATTTTATATTTGATTGTAAATTGTAGGGGAATTTTTTTGGGGTGAAAAATACATTTTTTTTTCAATTTCCAATGAAACTCGAAAGTGTATTCTTCCAAATCTCTTGATATTGAATATGTCAGGAATTGAACACGTAAATCAGCAAACCAAAATTCGGAAAGCTCAACAACTTTAATTCTATATTTGATTGTAAATTGTAGGGGAATTTTGTTGGGGTGAAAAATACATTTTTTTTTTTCAATTTCCAATGAAACTCGAAAGTGTATTCTTCCAAATTTCTTGATATTGAATATGTCAGGAATTGAACACCTAAATCAGCAAACCAAAATTCGGAAAGCTCAACAACTTTAATTTTATATTTGATTGTAAATTGTAGGGGAATTTTGTTGGGGTGAAAAATACTTTGTTTTCAATTTCCAATGAAACTCGAAAGTGTATTCTTCCAAATCTCTTGATATTGAATATGTCAGGAATTGAACACGTAAATCAGCAAACCAAAATTCGGAAAGCTCAACAACTTTAATTCTATATTTGATTGTAAATTGTAGGGGAATTTTGTTGGGGTGAAAAATACTTTGTTTTCAATTTCCAATGAAACTCGAAAGTGTATTCTTCCAAATCTCTTGATATTGAATATGTCAGGAATTGAACACGTAAATCAGCAAACCAAAATTCGGAAAGCTCAACAACTTTAATTCTATATTTGATTGTAAATTGTAGGGGAATCTCTTGATATTGAATATGTCAGGAATTGAACACGTAAATCAGCAAACCAAAATTTGGAAAGCTCAACAATTTTAATTTTATATTGTAAATTGTAGGGGAATTTTGTTGGGGTGAAAAATACATTTTTTTTTTAATTTCCAATGAAACTATCGAAAGTGTATTCTTCCCAATCTCTTGATAATGAATATGTCAGGAATTGAACACGTAAATCAGCAAACCAAAATTTGGAAAGCTCAACAATTTTAATTTTATATTGTAAATTGTAGGGGAATTTTGTTGGGGTGAAAAATACATTTTTTTTAATTTCCAATGAAACTCTCGAAAGTGTATTCTTCCAAATCTCTTGATATTGAATATGTCAGGAATTGAACACGTAAATCAGCAAACCAAAATTCGGAAAGCTCAACAACTTTAATTCTATATTTGATTGTAAATTGTAGGGGAATTTTTTTGGGGTGAAAAATACATTTTTTTTTAATTTCCAATGTAACTCGAAAGTATATTCTTCCAAATCTCTTGATATTGAATATGTCAGGAATTGAACACGTAAATCAGCAAACCAAAATTCGGAAAGCTCAACAACTTTAATTTTATATTTGATTGTAAATTGTAGGGGAATTTTGTTGGGGTGAAAAATACTTTGTTTTCAATTTCCAATGAAACTCGAAAGTGTATTCTTCCAAATCTCTTGATATTGAATATGTCAGGAATTGAACACGTAAATCTGCAAACCAAAATTCGGAAAGCTCAACAACTTTAATTCTATATTTGATTGTAAATTGTAGGGGAATTTTGTTGGGGTGAAAAATACATTTTTTTTTTATTTCCAATGAAACTCTCGAAAGTGTATTCTTCCAAATCTCTTGATATTGAATATGTCAGGAATTGAACACGTAAATCAGCAAACCAAAATTCGGAAAGCTCATCAACATTTTTTAATTTTATATTTGATTGAAAATTGTAGGGGAATTTTTTTGGGGTGAAAAATACATTTTTTTTTTCAATTTTCAATGAAACTCTAGAAAGTGTATTCTTCCAAATCTCTTGATATTGAATATGTCAGGAATTGAACACGTAAATCAGCAAACCAAAATTCGGAAAGCTCAACAATTTTAATTCTATATTTGATTGTAAATTGTAGGGGAATTTTGTTGGGGTGAAAAATACTTTTTTTTTTTAATTTTCATTGAAACTCTCGAAAGTGTATTCTTCCAAATCTCTTGATATTGAATATGTCAGGAATTGAACACGTAAATCAGCAAACCAAAATTTGGAAAGCTCAACAATTTTAATTTTATATTGTAAATTGTAGGGGAATTTTGTTGGGGTGAAAAATACATTTTTTTTTAATTTCCAATGAAACTCTCGAAAGTGTATTCTTCCAAATCTCTTGATATTGAATATGTCAGGAATTGAACACGTAAATCAGCAAACCAAAATTTGGAAAGCTCAACAATTTTAATTTTATATTGTAAATTGTAGGGGAATTTTGTTGGGGTGAAAAATACTTTTTTTTTTAATTTCCAATGAAACTCTCGAAAGTGTATTCTTCCAAATCTCTTGATATTGAATATGTCAGGAATTGAACACGTAAATCAGCAAACCAAAATTTGGAAAGCTCAACAATTTTAATTTTATATTGTAAATTGTAGGGGAATTTTGTTGGGGTGAAAAATACATTTTTTTTTTTCAATTTCCAATGAAACTCGAAAGTGTATTCTTCCAAATCTCTTGATATTGAATATGTCAGGAATTGAACACGTAAATCAGCAAACCAAAATTCGGAAAGCTCAACAACTTTAATTTTATATTTGATTGTAAATTCTAGGGGAATTTTCTTGGGGTGAAAAATACATTTTTTTTTTCAATTTCCAATGAAACTCGAAAGTGTATTCTTCCAAATCTCTTGATATTGAATATGTCAGGAATTGAACACGTAAATCAGCAAACCAAAATTCGGAAAGCTCAACAATTTTAATTTTATATTTGATTGTAAATTGTAGGGAAATTTTGTTGGGGTGAAAAATACATTTTTTTTTTCAGTTTCCACGAAACTCAAAAGTGTATTCTTCCAAATCTCTTGATATTGAATATGTCAGGAATTGAACACGTAAATCAGCAAACCAAAAATTCAATTTCCAATGAAACTCTCGAAAGTGTATTCTTCCAAATCTCTTGATATTGAATATGTCAGGAATTGAACACGTAAATTTCGAAAGCTCAACAATTTTAATTGTATATTTGATTGTAAATTGTAGGGGAATTTTGTTGGGGTGAGAAATACATATTTTTTTTCAATTTCCAATGAAACTCCAAAGTGTATTCTTCCAAATCTCTTGATATTGAATATGTCAGGAATTGAACACGTAAATCTCGAAAGCTCAACAATTTTAATTTTATATTTGATTGTAAATTGTAGGGGAATTTTGTTGACGTGAAAAATACATTTTTTTTTTCAATTTCCAATGCAACTCGAAAGTGTATTCTTCCAAATCTCTTGATATTGAATATGTCAGGAATTGAACACGTAAATCAGCAAACCAAAATTCGGAAAGCTCAACAACTTTAATTTTATATTTGATTGTAAATTGTAGGGGAATTTTGTTGACGTGAAAAATACATTTTTTTTTTTTCAATTTCCAATGTAACTCGAAAGTGTATTCTTCCAAATCTCTTGATATTGAATATGTCAGGAATTGAACACGTAAATCAGCAAACCGAAATTCGGAAAGCTCAACAACTTTAATTTTATATTTGATTGTAAATTGTAGGAGAGTTTTGTTGGGGTAAAAAATACATTTTTTTTTTCAATTTCCAATTAAACTCGAAAGTGTATTCTTCCAAATTTCTTGATATTGAATATGTCAGGAATTGAACACCTAAATGAGCAAACCAAAATTCGGAAAGCTCAACAACTTCAATTTTATATTTGATTGTAAATTGTAGGGGAATTTTTTTGGGGTGAAAAATACATTTTTTTTTTAATTTCCAATGAAACTCTCGAAAGTGTATTCTTCCAAATCTCTTGATATTGAATATGTCAGGAATTGAACATGTAAATCAGCAAACCAAAATTCGGAAAGCTCAACAACTTTAATTCTATATTTGATTGTAAATTGTAGGGGAATTTTGTTGGGGTGAAAAATGCATTTTTTTTTTCAATTTCCAATGAAACTCGAAAGTGTATTCTTCCAAATTTCTTGATATTGAATATGTCAGGAATTGAACACCTAAATGAGCAAACCCAAATTCGGAAAGCTCAACAACTTTAATTTTATATTTGATTGAAAATTGTAGGGGAATTTTTTTGGGGTGAAAAATACATTTTTTTTTTATTTCCAATGTAACTCGAAAGTGTATTCTTCCAAATCTCTTGATATTGAATATGTCAGGAATTGAACACGTAAATCAGCAAACCAAAATTTGGAAAGCTCAACAATTTTAATTTTATATTGTAAATTGTAGGGGAATTTTGTTGGGGTGAAAAATACATTTTTTTTTAATTTCCAATGAAACTCTCGAAAGTGTATTCTTCCAAATCTCTTGATATTGAATATGTCAGGAATTGAACACGTAAATCAGCAAACCAAAATTTGGAAAGCTCAACAATTTTAATTTTATATTGTAAATTGTAGGGGAATTTTGTTGGGGTGAAAAATACTTTTTTTTTAATTTCCAATGAAACTCTCGAAAGTGTATTCTTCCAAATCTCTTGATATTGAATATGTCAGGAATTGAACACGTAAATCAGCAAACCAAAATTTGGAAAGCTCAACAATTTTAATTTTATATTGTAAATTGTAGGGGAATTTTGTTGGGGTGAAAAATACTTTTTTTTTAATTTCCAATGAAACTCTCGAAAGTGTATTCTTCCAAATCTCTTGATATTGAATATGTCAGGAATTGAACACGTAAATCAGCAAACCAAAATTCGGAAAGCTCATCAACATTTTTTAATTTTATATTTGATTGAAAATTGTAGGGGAATTTTTTTGGGGTGAAAAATACATTTTTTTTTTTTTCAATTTTCAATGAAACTCTAGAAAGTGTATTCTTCCAAATCTCTTGATATTGAATATGTCAGGAATTGAACACGAAAATCAGCAAACCAAAATTCGGAAAGCTCAACAACTTTAATTTTATATTTGATTGTAAATTGTAGGGGAATTTTGTTGGGGTGAAAAATCCTTTTTTTTTCAATTTCCAATGAAATTCTCGAAAGTGTATTCTTCCAAATCTCTTGCATTAAAAATTAACAATGATCAATATTGAATATGTCAGGAATTGAACACGTCATCCAATAATTGCTGCTCAGGAAGCTTCGGATCTAATAAATCCCGAAATTAATTCGCTCCGAAGGGGCTGCACAGCTTCCACGGTGTCCAGACGCCATCCATCCGATATTCAATTACTTTCCCGTGTTTACACTTTGTAATCTCCGCTTTGTTGTAATAACCGGCCACCTCGCGCTTCCTTCCTCCGCCAAATAAATATTCACCATTGTTTACAGGAACGAGTGCGCCGAAAGCAATAACAATAATATTTATTTTATCGCCGCTCCATTCGAGATTAAATGTCGTCCGAACGTTTTCGAGCCGGCCGGCCATGATTTCGCAAAACCGCGGCCATCAGCGCGGCATAAATTAAAAAACTTTTATGTGCGATAAATCCTATTTATAACAGTTTAATTTAATGTATAAACGCGGATGTTGGACCCGTCCAGACGGCCTCGCACGCATTTCCATGCCGGGGGCGGCGGCGAATTATGACTGCTCTAATGAATTATGGGTAATGACCAGCGTCCACTCATAATGTGTTTTCCCTGAAAAGCTCATTAATGTAAATGCTTACCGACCCCCCGAAATGGAACGAAGCGACGATCCTCCCGAAAAAACTCTATACTAGTTACGAAGTCATTTGAATTTCGTGCAAAATTAAAATGTTCCATTTATATCCGGGAGTTGTGCGCGGGTGTTTTGTTTCCTTTTGTTTTCGAATTTAAAAAGGGGTAAAAACACGCCAGATCCAATGCATATCGTGTTGTTGTTTGCGTATTTTGATAAAAACCGAATTAAAGTTGGCTCTCACGGAAAACATTCGTGTCTGTCTCGTTTAACACGAAACCGGTGGAGGCGGCTGTCAAATATTGGCTTCCATTATAAGAAAGTTGGGTCGTTACGAAAAACTGCAAGTGAATGCGCGACGGATGTTTCAGTTACAAATAGTCGTCTGCGTTGATTACAACTGGACAAGTCTCATAATAGATTCAACAGAAACTCAAAATCGGCGTAGATTACAATAGGAAACTGATTGTCACTTTTAGTGTAAACGTACCTTTAGACTCAAAAGGGGGAAGCATTGAAAACCTGATCACACAAAGCGATTACACAGATACACCATAACTCATACAAAAGATGGTGCATGTCCAATGAAAGCCATTTATCTGCGCTCAGCCGTGCATCTGTTGGCGGCCAGTGGCGAAAGTTTGCTCGGATATCCACCTTCTATCAGTAACTTATCAAGTGCGTATTATTGGCCATTAACATTTCGGCCGGAAATTTGAAAGGAAGGTGTGAGGAAGCACGATAAGGGCTCGCCGTCGTTCAAATGGAACCCACTCCCGGGTTCCCCGCAAGGGGTTAATGTCGGGAGGCTCCCACCCAAAGGGGCGAGATAATTTATTGTTTTTAATATGAGATTGCGCACAACAACAACAAAAGTGCACCTTTAAAGTTGGGACACGTCGTCCAATTAAAACCCCCGATTAAGTTGTAATATAACCCCCGACAATAAAACAGAAGTCAAACGTTTTAGAGCCGGTTAAATTTATAAGGATATTACAAAAGTAGTTTTTCGCCGTTTAATTAATTGAGACAGAGAAATCTTAAACTGCCAAGTGCCCATAAAAGCTCAACACAACGAGAACTTACTCGTGTTTTATCGGTAGGTAGCAGCCGCGACTAAGCTGCAATCAAAACTTCCGGGATTAAGAAGCACGGGGCTCGTGGCCGAAAATTCGGCCTCCGAACTTGGAGTATTTAAATCGCCCTTTAATTCAGTTTTTCCTTCCCGTCTCATATTTCATCGTTATCAGATGCCTACATGGTGTAGTTTATTTGACGTTCTAGTTATTTAAGATCGTTGATAAGGGGCGGCGCTGCCCTAGGGTAGCATGTTTTGACAATGCGTCACTCCGAACGAAATCACGAACGTTTTTTCGCCAAGACGGAATATTACTCCCCTCGCAGCCATAACTTTCAAGAAACAAATTCTCTTCGTTCTAACTGCCGCACCGTTTGTTTACCTTCCCATTAAGGACGAATGCACCCCGGGTTATTAGATCCGCGACTCTCCCCTACCGATCTGATAACGCGACGTCTGATATTCATACCCTGCATTGATTTTGCAGGGCGTTCTTATCTAGATTTATGTCAATCTCCGGGAAATGGGCGAGCGAGAAGACGGAGAAGTAAGTAGGGAGTTTACGACCCCGTTAAAAAGTTTATTAAAAACTGTATCAGCTCCCTCGTTAAAATCAATGGACAGTTAAAGACATTAAGAAATAAGTAATGAACGAACACTGCCAAATTGCCCGATATTTCTTTTAATTAAGGAACGAGCTCTTTCATCCCGATTAAACAAAACGAGGCACTATAAAGACACGAAAGCCGACTAATTGCAATAAATAGGAGCAATTACGGGAACACTGCGCAATTTACACATACGCCGGCACAGCGATCGGAAAATAATTACATCGAAATTATTGCTTTAACGAACACTCGACGCCTGAAACTGTCAAATAATATCGCCGAATGAATAATTTATTGAGCCAACAAGCGTCCGATAAATTTCAAAATAGAAATGAAAAAATCCCAACTCACCGGAGAATGCAATTATTTGTTAAAATACAATGCAATCTGCAACAGCGCCGGGTTGGGAGCGGGTCCCTGCGGAACGCCGGGAACAATAGTTTATTAACATGTTCATAATTCGCAATTAAGTCCTCATTACGGTTTATGAAGTCCCAATTTTATTTTATATCTTCGTTTTGTTGCACGAGTATTTCACCGAAAACAGCAAATTTTCCGGTTTTCAGGTTAAAAAGATTTCGGGTTTTCAGCTCTAAAAATTCCCCGGACCTTCGAGTTGCAACGCCTTTAGGTTGGCAGGTACTCATGTTTCGGGTATTCACAGGTTTTCAGGTGTTTACGTTTTCCGCTTATGAGGTTTCCGTCTTTCCAGATGTTCATCACACTAAGAATTTGAAAACTGGAAAAGCTGAAAATTTGAGAACCTGAAAACGGACCTGCAAATCTGTCAAATTGAAAAGCCTAGGAGTTTAAACCTGAACACCTAAACGCCTAACCGAGCACTTGGAAATTTGATGATAAATAATTCCAACAATCTCAGAAATTGAAAACTGTCTGAAAAAAGAATGTGGCAACAATTCAGATCAACAAAAAAAACTGTTCAAACAGCAAAGTGAGCAACAGTAGGCACTAAATTCATTGGACGACACAATAATAACAAAAGAAAAATACAACATGGAATCGTAAATAGTATATTACGACCTTATGCCAGAAAGTTGTATTTCCTGGCGTGCGTGACATAAAGGCCAAAGCGAAGCCGAGGCTTTGTATCACGCACGCCAGGGAATCCAACTGTCTGTCGTATAATATTTTTCTTCATCCCCTAGCCGAAAGTCGGTCTTCCTGGTCGCGCTTCGCTCGAAGAACAGCCGTTTTCGTGCCCCGCCCCACTTTTGTGAAACTTAAGCGAAAGCCGAGGTTTCTACTGGTCGGGGCGGGTTGCAACGCGCAGGCCACAAAAGCCGCTGTTCCCGCAGCGATACGCGGCCGGGAAGACCGACTTTCGGCTATAGGACGCAGAAATATAAGTAATCAAAATCAGTATGAAATGTTGAGTTATTTATGAAATTCTAGGTTTCTTTATTTCTCCATTTCCCAATTTTCATGTGTTTCAACTTAAGCGTTTTCCATGTTTCAAATTTTTGGTGAAATAACCCATTTTGTTAAGTGACTACAACATGCAGACTGTCCAAGAATAAAACATTCAGTTGGTAATACATTAAATTAGTAATATTAATGGTTGATAATGAAATCAGAGGCTTACCAATTGCGATGTAAATAATAATTAATGTGGGATTATTCACTATTTCAGATGTGGCAATTCATTTACAGTGATAAATTATTTTGACTGTTGGGAATCTTTGGCGTGTGCAAAATTCCCACGAACGCGGAAAATAAACCGCAAAAAGCCCAGTGTTCAGCATTCGGCAACCCGAAACGTGCTAATTCCCTCCGGTGAGGTAAACCATCGTCGGATATCAAGAAATGGCACGCATTTACATCTTCCGGCTACCCGCGCCGGTGTATAATATACCGCCTTTTGCCCGTATTCGATAAGCGGCGTTTTGAAAAGACGCGGTCATGCGGAAATAATGTTTTGAAAATAGCGGCGTGTCCCGAACCCTTCCGCGCTTTCGAACACCGTATCGCTCCGATCTATAAACAACCCGAACGCTTATCAGTTCGGAAAAGCTGACTTATTGAAAGCGTGCTCGAACGCGCACCTTTCCACCTCTAATTATTGCGACGAGGCGAGAGAAGAAAACAATTTTTTATCTGCTGAAGGGACGATCAATCATAACGTCACGAGCAGAAGAAATGCCAGGATGTGTGCGGTACTTCAATTAGATAATGAAGTTATGAATGGAGCGTCTCTAGATTCGTGATGTAAGGAGCGGAGATCTCCGAGGGTAATTCGGCTGGATGAAAGCCAGAAAAGAACAAAGAGGCTTCTAATGGTTGTTATGGCCTGTGATTTAGTAAATCTGTAATAGAGTAACAACTTCATCCAGTAGTTACTGTAAATAACTGTAATTTAGTGCAGACCGGCCGTTTTATACCAGAAAACAGCTGCGTCGGCGCTATTCGACAGAATTCTTAATAAAAATATTTCAAAGCGCACTTGCGAAATTGAACCGGTGCCAACGAGGATCGCGATGATTTATCATCACTTGTCATAAATTAAGGCCAGACGGGACAAAAACGTAATTGCGCTAAGTTGGGAGACCTGCTGCATAATGGTCGTGTAAATATGCTTACAAAGTAATCGAACGGCGAAACTCATCGCTGGGTGGACCGTTTCAAGATCTCGATTTAAAATTCGGGAATTTGAGATTAGAGATTCAAGTCTTGCCATTTCAGAAATTTTAAATTCCTGCTTTTCAAATCGCGGTTCGAAAATCGAATTTTGAAATTGTTTCTATATTCTAAATTTCCAAATTCATAGAACCAACATTACACGACTGAAAAGTTCCAATTTCAGTTATTTTAAACACTCAAAATTTACTAGTTCAAAATTTAAATTCCCAAATTCGGAATTTCGGAGTTTCAAAAAGTCAAAATTTACAAATTCAGTCCTTCAAAATTTCGTGATTTCGTTATTTCACGGTTTTACTATTTCATTACTTGTTGTTTCTTCATTTGGTAATTTCATGATTTTAAAATTTCGTAATCCCATAATCCGCTAATATCGTAATTTCGGAATTTCGTTATTTCGTCCTTTTGAAATCTATAACGAAATCAATCTATTACATCTTTTACTATTTTGATTAGTTAGTTTTGTATTTCGTTATTTCCTTGTTTCTCTATTTCCCTATATCACAACTTTGTTATTTCTATAATGTAGTAAAACTTCAAATTCAGGATATAGAGATTGTAAAGAATCAAAATTTCCAAATTTCGTAACTCCTAATTCAATTGTATTCAATGATATTAGAACTTCGGAATTAAAGATTTTAAACACTCAAAATTTACTAGTTCAAAATTTAAATTCCCAAATTCGGGATTTCGAGGTTTCAAAAACACAAAATTTACAAATTCAGTCCTTCAAAATTTCATCGATCCAAATTGCAAAATTTCGTGATTTCGTTATTTCACGGTTTTACTATTTCATTACTTGTTGTTTCTTCATTTGGTAATTTCATGATTTTAAAATTTCGTAATCCCATAATCCGCTAATATCGTAATCTCGGAATTTCGTTATTTCGTCATTTTGAAATTTATAACGAGATCAATGTATTACATAATTTTACTATTTTGATTTGTTGTTAGTTTTGTATTTCGCAGTTTTACTATTTCATTAACATCCCTATTCATAGAACCAACATTACAAGGATTCAAAATTAAAAATTTCTGAATTTTAACAATTCAAAATTTCAACAACTTAATTTTTACCTAATTTTAGTCATCTTTTCCAATACTCAAAATTTGCAGTTGCAAAAATTTTAAAGACTGAAAAGTTCCAATTTCAGTTATTTTAAACACTCCAAATTTACTAGTTCAAAATTTAAATTCCCAAATTCGGGATTTCGAGGTTTCAAAAACTCAAAATTTACAAATTCAGTCCTTCAAAATTTCATCGATCCAAATTGCAAAATTTTGTGATTTCGTTATTTCACGGTTTTACTATTTCATTACTTGTTGTTTCTTCATTTCGTAATTTCATGATTTTAAAATTCGTAATCCGCTAATATCGTAATTTCGGAATTTCGTTATTTCGTCATTTTGAAATCTATAACGAGATCAACCTATTACATAATTTTACTATTTTGATTTGTTGTTAGTTTTGTATTTCGCAGTTTTACTATTTCATTAACATCCCTATTCATAGAACCAACATTACAAGGATTCAAAATTAAAAATTTCTGAATTTTAACAATTCAAAATTTCAACAACTTAATTTTTACCTAATTTTAGTCATCTTTTCCAATACTCAAAATTTGCAGTTGCAAAAATTTTAAAGACTGAAAAGTTCCAATTTTAGTTATTTTAAACACTCAAAATTTACTAGTTCAAAATTTAAATTCCCAAATTCGGGATTTCGAGGTTTCAAAAACTCAAAATTTACAAATTCAGTCCTTCAAAATTTCATCGATCCAAATTGCAAAATTTTGTGATTTCGTTATTTCACGGTTTTACTATTTCATTACTTGTTGTTTCTTCATTTGGTAATTTCATGATTTTAAAATTTCGTAATCCCATAATCCGCTAATATCGTAATTTCGGAATTTCGTTATTTCGTCCTTTTGAAATCTATAACGAAATCAATCTATTACATCTTTTACTATTTTGATTAGTTAGTTTTGTATTTCGTTATTTCCTTGTTTCTCTATTTCCCTATATCACAACTTTGTTATTTCTATAATGTAGTAAAACTTCAAATTCAGGATATAGAGATTGTAAAGAATCAAAATTTCCAAATTTCGTAACTCCTAATTCAATTGTATTCAATGATATTAGAACTTCGGAATTAAAGATTTTAAACACTCAAAATTTACTAGTTCAAAATTTAAATTCCCAAATTCGGGATTTCGAGGTTTCAAAAACACAAAATTTACAAATTCAGTCCTTCAAAATTTCATCGATCCAAATTGCAAAATTTCGTGATTTCGTTATTTCACGGTTTTACTATTTCATTACTTGTTGTTTCTTCATTTCGTAATTTCATGATTTTAAAATTTCGTAATCCGCTAATATCGTAATTTCGGAATTTCGTTATTTCGTCATTTTGAAATTTATAACGAGATCAACCTATTACATAATTTTACTATTTTGATTTGTTGTTAGTTTTGTATTTCGCAGTTTTACTATTGCATTAACATCCCTATTCATGGAACCAACATTACAAGGATTTAAAATTAAAAATTTCTGAATTTTAACAATTCAAAATTTCAACAATTTAATTTTTATCTAATATTAGTCATCTTTTCCAATACTCAAAATTTGCAGTTGCAAAAATTTTAAAGACTGAAAAGTTCCAATTTCAGTGATTTTAAACACTCCAAATTTACTAGTTCATAATTTAAATTCCCAAATTCGGGATTTCGAGGTTTCAAAAACACAAAATTTACAAATTCAGTCCTTCAAAATTTCATCGATCCAAATTGCAAAATTTCGTGATTTCGTTATTTCACGGTTTTACTATTTCATTACTTGTTGCTTCTTCATTTCGTAATTTCATGATTTTAAAATTTCGTAATCCGCTAATATCGTAATTTCGGAATTTCGTTATTTCGTCATTTTGAAATTTATAACGAGATCAATCTATTACATAATTTTACTATTTTGATTTGTTGTTAGTTTTGTATTTCGCAGTTTTATTATTGCATTAACATCCCTATTCATGGAACCAACATTACAAGGATTCAAAATTAAAAATTTCTGAATTTTAACAATTCAAAATTTCAACAATTTAATTTTTATCTAATTTTAGTCATCTTTTCCAATACTCAAAATTTGCAGTTGCAAAAATTTTAAAGACTGAAAAGTTCCAATTTCAGTGATTTTAAACACTCCAAATTTACTAGTTCATAATTTAAATTCTCAAATTCTGGATTTCGAGGTTTCAAAAACTCAAAATTTACAAATTCAGTCCTTCAAAATTTCATCGATCCAAATTGCAAAATTTCGTGATTTCGTTATTTCACGGTTTTACTATTTCATTACTTGTTGTTTCTTCATTTCGTAATATCATGATTTTAAAATTTCGTAATCCGCTAATATCGTAATTTCGGAATTTCGTTATTTCGTCATTTTGAAATTTATAACGAGATCAACCTATTACATAATTTTACTATTTTGATTTGTTGTTAGTTTTGTATTTCGCAGTTTTACTATTTCATTAACATCCCTATTCATAGAACCAACATTACAAGGATTCAAAATTAAAAATTTCTGAATTTTAACAATTCAAAATTTCAACAATTTAATTTTTACCTAATTTTAGTCATCTTTTATAATACTCAAAATCTGCAGTTGCAAAAATTTTAAAGACTGAAAAGTTCCAATTTCAGTGATTTTAAACACTCCAAATTTACTAGTTCATAATTTAAATTCCCAAATTCGGGATTTCGAGGTTTCAAAAACTCAAAATTTACAAATTCAGTCCTTCAAAATTTCATCGATCCAAATTGCAAAATTTTGTGATTTCGTTATTTCACGGTTTTACTATTTCATTACTTGTTGTTTCTTCATTTCGTAATTTCATGATTTTAAAATTCGTAATCCGCTAATATCGTAATTTCGGAATTTCGTTATTTCGTCATTTTGAAATCTATAACGAGATCAACCTATTACATAATTTTACTATTTTGATTTGTTGTTAGTTTTGTATTTCGCAGTTTTACTATTTCATTAACATCCCTATTCATAGAACCAACATTACAAGGATTCAAAATTAAAAATTTCTGAATTTTAACAATTCAAAATTTCAACAACTTAATTTTTACCTAATTTTAGTCATCTTTTCCAATACTCAAAATTTGCAGTTGCAAAAATTTTAAAGACTGAAAAGTTCCAATTTCAGTTATTTTAAACACTCAAAATTTACTAGTTCAAAATTTAAATTCCCAAATTCGGGATTTCGAGGTTTCAAAAACTCAAAATTTACAAATTCAGTCCTTCAAAATTTCATCGATCCAAATTGCAAAATTTTGTGATTTCGTTATTTCACGGTTTTACTATTTCATTACTTGTTGTTTCTTCATTTGGTAATTTCATAATTTTAAAATTTCGTAATCCCATAATCCGCTAATATCGTAATCTCGGAATTTCGTTATTTCGTCATTTTCAAATATATAACGAAATCAATCTATTACATAATTTTACTATTTTCTTGTTTCTCTATTTCCCTCAACTTCGCTATTTCTATTATGTGGTATTTCGTTATTTGAAAATTTCGTCATTTTGAAATCTATAACGAAATTAATCTATTACATCATTTTTGTATTTTAATTTTTTGATAGTTTTCGATTTCCTAATTTCCTTGTTTCTCTGTTTCACTATATCACAACTTCGCTATTTCTATAATGTGCTACAACTTCAGATTCAGGATCCATTCTATGATAAATTAGATAAAACTACAAAAACTCAAGTATAAAAATTTGCATGCCCAAATTCCTAAAACAAAATCGGGCTGGCACTGATCCTGGAAGCCAATGCCCTACCTCGCAAAAAATCCACGACGACTTAGTCGGAAGTCGGTCGTGGGTGAAATACGTTCCATGGTCGATTAAGAAGAGTAAATATTGCTTCTGTCTTGGTCCTTCCGCAACGACAAGATGGGAATTGAGCTGCAGCCGATGAGGTTTATGCGTCGGGGTGTGTTTTGTGTGCAGTGTATAAATCATCGCCGAAACGAGACGGCCCGATTTGCTAAAAGCAGAAGGCAGAAAAGGGAGAAACGAGACATATCCGCAAGTCGCCGTTATTACATCGTGTAGTCGTGAGACGATTTCCAGCCGGAAGATTTGGTCAATTTTATCTTCGCCGTCCAAAACTAAATAAAGCAAAAAACAACGCATTCTGTTTATAGAAAATCGTAAAAGTGATTTACGGAATACGCTTGACGGCGACCAGAAATGATATAGATGTATATCTGCGAGAGTTTTTGCGCAGAGAAACTTTCCGGTGCTTAATCCGAGTTTTGAAATTTTATTGGCGGGGAGGAAGGAGACGGTGTGCATCGGCTGATGTTGTTGAACAGTATCAGTGGCAATTAATTTGTGGTCCATGATGATGTAGCAACAAAGATGTTATCAATCTGCTGTAATCACATGATATTCGGGTAGCCGGATCCGAGATAATGACATAACCCGATCTAATTTAGTCTGCTCGGCTATTACAGCGGATTGTAGACGGCGGCCTGTAAGTCCTATCTAACCAGGCTATCACCATAGTATTAATTACCGGGGTCCTCCCACTTCATTCACGCTACTTTCGACAAACCGACCGTCCCCCGCGCCGATCGCATAACGGGCCTTCATCATGATTGATTACTGCAGCTGTAGAAATAATAGTCGTTCCGACTACATTTTATTTGCCTTAATTCATTTTACGGCCGACACAATGACTGTCAATTTACAGCGCGGTGTATTGCTGGGAATTATGATTATTGCGACCAATCCGGGTTTTAAAATTTCGCAATTAACTTGGAAATTTTGTGTAACGATAAATAAACGCTGCAAATTTATTAAAGTCGGCTAGCTCATCTAATTGGCACGTTAAACTAACAGATGGGCGCACGGCTACCTTTATGTGAGAACGTATCACCGTCTCAGGAGGAAAAAAGCAGTAGCAGGATGTCACATGCTTAACACACAAAGACACTTAATTTATACATTTTTTCTCAAACGGATAATGAGCCGTCGTTAACGTAGACAAAGAGTCATCAGGAGTTTTTACTCCCATTAAAGTCCCCATTCCCAATCCGACGAGTCCTTGATGATCCGAAACACGCTGTTCCGGATCCATCGCGCCCATTGTCTCGCTCGCGCTGCCCATAACTCCTTCCGACTGCGTGTTGCACTTTTTGTAAGGCGTTTACGCACCGTCCCATAAATTCCGGCGCTAATTCAAGTAATGGTCTCATGTTCCGGAGCATAACTCGACTAGACTCGATCCGACGTAATAAAGTGGCAGTTCTCGTGACTGAAAGGGTCCACCTGAACGAACTACCGGCTGGGCTAGGAAAACGAATGGATCCTAATAAGCATAAAATGCTTTAGTTTTGGTGGCAGCGGCTTACCGCACGCCTCGTTGTACCTCCGATGCTAAACCGCTTGTTACCGCGTGTTCACGCACCACGCTCCGCCGAACGCCCTCCCGAACGAACTCGCTTTCCGCCCCGATACTCCCGCACGCAAAATTATGGATGCAGCGGAAAAACGACCACCTTCAACCGCCCTTCTGCGGAGGACGTGTTGCTCGATGAGACCGATAGGTTTCACGTGTGGAACAAAACGCCACGCGTTTGTTCGAGCTGCACGAGTGGGAGCCCGAGCTTAAAAATGGTGGATGGGCCCCCTCAAATAATATCCTTAAAAACGATATATTTTCTTGCTTGCCTGTTCCTGCACTCCTCATCTATAGTAACTACCCTTTATTTCCTTTTTGACGTGGCAACGTTCATGTCACCACCAATTAATTAATTCATTAATTAATCTAACCTTCGCATTCATGCCTCACGCAAGAAATTCTAGTTCTAAAGTCATCGGACGGCGCTGATAGCCCCCTTGTAAATCCCCGTTTTCTTGCGGTTCGGTGTATCGACCAAACGGCGTTTTTTCCAGTTTTCAGGTTATCCCAGTTCTCAAATTGCTTCTCAAGGTCTAGAGTTCCCAAGGTTCCCGAATCTCAGGTTGGCCCAGTTTTCAGTTTAGGTTTCCTCAAGTTCAGGTTCTTAGGTGACCCAAGGTCTCAAATTTCCAGGTTTCTCAAGTTGTTTTAAGTATTTGGATTCCTCATGTTCAAAGATTCTTAAGCTACTCAAGGTCTCAAATTTATAGTATTTCAACATTTCCAAAATCTCACAGCTATCAAATATCCAGTTCTCTCCAGTTACGTTTCTCGAAATCTCAAGATTTCTAAGATTTCAGGTTCTTAGCTCTCAGGTTCCTCAAGTTGTTCTTCAAGATGTAAGGTTCCTAAAATTGTCTGGTTTTCCACAAACTTAGGTTCTTCTAGTTCTCAGGTTATTACAATTTGTTTCTCAGATTTTTCCAAATTTCAGATTTTTTAAATTATCAGGTTTCATCAAGATCTCAGGTTTTTCAAGTTGTTTCTCGAAGTCTAAGTTTACGTAAGTTCTCTGGTTTTGCAAAATCTTAAGTTCCTGCAGTTCTCAAGTTCCTTTGGACCTCAAGTTTCCCAGAATTTCACATTCATCAAATTTTTAGTTTCCTCCTGTTCTCAAGTTCTAAGGTTCTCAGATCTCAAGTTTTCCCAGTTAGGTTAAGTATTTGGATTCCTCATGTTCAAAGATTCTTAAGCTACTCAAGGTCTCAAATTTATAGTATTTCAACATTTCCAAAATCTCACAGCTATCAAATATCCAGTTCTCTCCAGTTACGTTTCTCGAAATCTCAAGGTTTCAAAGATTTCAGGTTCTTAGCTCTCAGGTTCCTCAAGTTGTTTTTCAAGATATAAGGTTCCTAAAATTGTCTGGTTTTCCACAAACTAAGGTTCTTCTAGTTCTCAGGTTATTACAATTTGTTTCTCAGATTTTTCCAAATTTCAGATTTTTTAAATTATCAGCTTTCATCAAGATCTCAGGTTTTTCAAGTTGTTTCTCGAAATCTAAGTTTCCGTAAGTTCTCTGGTTTTGCAAAATCTTAAGTTCCTGCAGTTCTCAAGTTCCTTTGGACCTCAAGTTTCCCAGAATTTCACATTCATCAAATTTTTAGTTTCCTCCTGTTCTCAAGTTCTAAGGTTCTCAGATCTCAAGTTTTCCCAGTTAGGTTAAGTATTTGGATTCCTCATGTTCAAAGATTCTTAAGCTACTCAAGGTCTCAAATTTATAGTATTTCAACATTTCCAAAATCTCACAGCTATCAAATATCCAGTTCTCTCCAGTTACGTTTCTCGAAATCTCAAGATTTCTAAGATTTCAGGTTCTTAGCTCTCAGGTTCCTCAAGTTGTTCTTCAAGATATAAGGTTCCTAAAATTGTCTGGTTTTCCACAAACTTAGGTTCTTCTAGTTCTCAGGTTATTACAATTTGTTTCTCAGACTTTTCCAAATTTCAGATTTTTTAAATTATCAGGTTTCATCAAGATCTCAGGTTTTTCAAGTTGTTTCTCGAAGTCTAAGAGTCCGTATGTTCTCTGGTTTTGCAAAATCTTAAGTTCCTGTAGTTCTCAAGTTCCTTTGGATCTCAAGTTTCCCAGAATTTCACATTCATCAAATTTTTAGTTTCCTCCTGTTCTCAAGTTCTAAGGTTCTCAGATCTCAAGTTTTCCCAGTTAGGTTAAGTATTTGGATTCCTCATGTTCAAAGATTCTTAAGCTACTCAAGGTCTCAAATTTATTGTATTTCAACTTTTCCAAAATCTCACAGCTATCAAATATCCAGTTCTCTCCAGTTACGTTTCTCGAAATCTCAAGGTTTCAAAGATTTCAAGTTCTTAACTCTCAGGTTCCTCAAGTTGTTTTCACGAACTTAGGTTCTTCTTCTAGATGCAATCAGTCTAAATGCAAAAAGTAAGATCGCTTATAACGAAGACCATGATTAAATGCAACAAACGAAGCCTCCAGAAAATATATCATCAATGACATTCCAGCCAGATACATCACAGCAGGACACTGCTCTCGGCCAAACGGCCAGGGTTCTACTTGCTTTAAAACCATGAAGAAGATGTAGAATTTTCTTTTCTTTCATCATCTATAGGCATTTCCACGTAAATACTGACGGTTGTATAAATGTATAACTACCTACAAACATATCAACTAAAAACGTGCCAACGAACCCGATCTCTCGACTATTTCCTCCCCAAAAAATCACCTCCGACGTCCGTTTTTCCACACAACTCGCGACGTCGTCCGATTTCTTTCTCGGCGCAACTCTCCTGCCTCGAGGTCAATAAGTCATAATAGCGCGTACAACGTGGAATGGAACAAGACATAATAATCTCACGAGTCGATCCGACAAGACTACAAGAAGTTATGGCATCGAGTAACAAAGTTGTACGAGCGATCGGAGGCCTGTGCGTGATGTCGAAGAAGCGAAGTCACTGTCGTTGCCAACATTCTGATAAATCAATTACCGATTCCGTCGTCAAAGTTGTAAACTCCATTTAACGTGTTCGCGGCGTTAATATTCATGCTTTTAAAATATTCAGAGGGGGGATAAGCAAGCGACGTTGTGACAGGAGTTAATTCGACCTTTGGTCTGTGCAGCTTTTGTAGGTGACGGTGTTATTTATGTGAAATATGAGCCGTTTCGGGCTTTATCCCCTGCTGCTCTAATGTCCGATGAGCTGCTACTAACTCGCTGCTGATACGAAACTAATGATGCACTTTTTGGTCGGCTTGTGATAAGTGGTGATTGATGATAGAAGCACTCCGGCGGAATTCCTAGAAAGGCTAGTTTTTTTCTATTTCCACGTTATGCACGGTGTCGCGTGGAGCGAGAAAACTCCACTCTGGCTCCGGGAGCAGTCTCCCTCGTATGGATCCACGAATAAAGTAAAAAGTAATGAGTTCGTCGTTCCAAGTAAATATCTCTAGTAGATATTTAACGCTCTCGGAGATATATTTATCTTTCTGTCATGCCTTCCTGTGCGAGCGCGTTCTTTCGATAAAGTTTGCTTTTGTGATTCCTCACCGTCTACATTTATTCCGGTTTGGAGACACATTCCGTATGGTCCTTTTTTAAGGCGAAGCCCGCCTATTTTTGTTTGTTTCTTTTGAATAAAGATGGATGTTGCCGTGTCACAACTTCCCATCATTTATTATTTAACTGCATCTTTAAACTTTCCTTCTAATCCATCTCGACGGGCGACGGGCGGAAAAGGGTCAACTTTTTCCGGCTCTGTCATCTGAATTTAAAAGTGGAACCGATTGCGGAGAGTTATGCGCTCTCCCGAGTTATTTGCAACATCGCCCAAAGGCCAATCTCGTTTTATACAATGGCAATAAATTGTCGTCTTATATTCACAGTGAGTGGTTGCATTGAATGCCTCCCGCTCCCGGGAGCATGTACGTGCACCGTGCAGGAGATAAAGTAAAATGAAGATTTTATATCCTCTCTTTTTGCGACAACCCGCTCTCTCGCAGTTGTAAACATGTCTAATCTATCAAAGTAAGGGCCGGTATCGCACCCATCTCCTATGTTTCAGGCAATTTGTGCGGCGTTCCCACCAGATTCTAGTTTCCATTTTCCGAGTGAGGCGCCGGGAAACTTTCCGGACGAGTTAATAGGATTAGATTTTTATGGACACTGTCATATGTTCTTTTGTGTTTACAACTGCCACTTAGGGGGCGTGCGACGAAGAACAGGGTGGATGTTGGGAGATGTTTTCCTTTTGCTTATCGCTGGATCTCGCCAAAAAACAAGAAGTCCTTCTTGAATTGAATCGACTGCTAAAGTGCGTAAAAAACACCAGTAACTACACTTGAAATTCATTTATTTCACACAACGTGTAATAAATCCAGAACGCACGCTAAAACCGTGTGAAAAGGTTTCACACCCTAATTTTGTGTATTTAGGCAACCAAATATACATTCTTGGCGGAACAGACGCCAAAATTTTAAAATCACGTAAGCTGTGCTGCAACGATGATTCCAAAAATTTGTTCTTCTTGGATTTCTCAGATTCCTTTATGGACACAGAGCCACAATTCTCTTTTGCTCAATTTTTTCAGTCAAATTTATCAGATTCCTCAATTGTCCAGATTCTCAGATTCGAAATAAATACAATCTCGGGTTCTTTAATTTCTCAATTTCCATTATAGACTCAGAGCCACAATTATCTATTGCTCAAGTTTCTGAGTTCCAGAACCTTAAGGTGTTATCAAATTTTTGGTCTTTTAAATTTCTCAGATGCAGCAAATGTCCAGATCCTCAGATTCGAAAGGTTCTTAAATATTCTCAGGTTCGGATTCCTCAGATTTTCGAGTTCCTCGCATTTCCAGGTTCCCTACAATCTCGGGTTCTTGAATTTCTCAAATTGCTTTATAGATTAAGTCATGGACAATGTGGTTTCAGTATTCAATGTTGAGGAATACGATAAGTGCTAAAACACAACATTGCTATATTTAAATACCTAAGACTAAGAGCATTTGTGAAAAGAAAGCCAAAAAATTACAATGCAATAAAAGACACGAAAAATAAGATACCTAGATCATTCACCGTTACAGAAACTTTTTACCAGATTATGTTTGATATTATAAAACGTTATAAAATAAATAAAAATGGAATCATGCGTTTTTCGTGGTTTTCTGTGTATTTGATGCAGTAGAAAAGTATAGTGTACAACACGTGTTAAAAATTCGATTTCGCACTCGTTTGCTTAATTCTGCAAACTCGTGTGAAATCTTTCATTTTCAACACTTGTTATACTATTGTGTACTGATTTTCTTTAAACAGTAGATTGCATACGTTGGTTTTTGACATCTAAATTCGACTGTCTGTGCTGCTCACTCTGATTTGAGCTTTGTTCTCCGGTTAGAGAAGCTTTGTAATCAGAGCAAATTATTGCATAATGGAGCTGTTATATTGATTTTCTATACTCCCTCTTCTCGTCCTCTTCTGCATGATGGAATAAGCTTTCGGTGAAGTTTGTAAATTATCTAGCATACCTTCTCTGGATTTTGGAAGATTCCTCTCTAAAGTGCTTTTGGGTTTCAAGGTTTTGAATACTTCCTCAAATTTAAGGGCTATTTTCTTGATTTCTCAAATTCTGAGGTTTTTATGTGCTTCATGTCCCCAAGCTCCCTTATAACTCAGGTTTCCCAAGACTTCAGGTTTTTAAAATTTTCAGGTTCCTCTGTTTTTCACATTTATCAAATTCTCAGGTTCTTAAGTTGTTCATTTTGTCAGCCTCCCTAATACATCAGTTTTCAAGATTTCAGTCTCTTATATCTCGGGTTTGCCATGTTTTCGGGTTCCCCAGTTTTAGGTTTCTTATTTTTTCAGATTTCTCAAATTCTCAGGTTCCTCAATTTTTAAGATTTCTTAAATTCTCAGTTTCTAAGGTTCCTCATGTTCCTAGACTGTCTAATATCACACGTTCTTATGGTCCTCATGTTCCCAAGCTTTCTAATATGGTTTTCCAATATTTCAGGTTTTTCAAATTCTCATTTTCCTCAAGTTTTCGGGTTCCTAATTTTTACAGATTTCTCAAATTCTCAAGTTTTTATGTGCGTCGTGTCCCCAAGCACCCTTATAACTTAGGTTTCCCAAGACTTCAGGTTTTTAAAACTTTCAGGTTCCTCTGTTTTTCACATTTATCAAATTCTCAGGCTCTCAAGTTGTTCATTTTCTCAGCCTCCCTAATACATCGGTTTTTAAGATTTCAGTCTTTTCAAATTTTCAGATTCCTCAAGATATTAATTATGTTCTTCATTTTCTCAGATCCACAGGTTCCTCAAGTTTTCAGGCTCTTATATCTCAGGTTTGCCAAATTTTCGGGTTCCTCAGTTTTAGGTTTCTTAAATTTTCAGATTTCTCAAATTCTCAGGTTCCTTAATTTTTTAGATTTCTGATATTCTTAGTTTCTAAGGTTCCTCATGTCCTAGACTGCCTAACATCAGGTTTTCCAAGATTTGAGGTTCTCAAGTCTCTCAGCATTTTCTCAAATTTTTCTCGGGGTCTCAACTTCTGAGACTTGCCGGCCCTCTCAAGTTAAATTTGCCAAAATTCGTTTTCCCATTTGTCAGGTTTTTCAAGTCTCCTAATTTCCCTGAGGACTTAAATCAGAAACTATGGACTTAAAGCGCCTGAGAACTTGAAGAACATAAACTTGAGTAACCTATTGTAGTACTGCAGTAACCTGTTGAAGAATCTGAGTGATTGAGACACACTGAAACAAATCACCGTATCCACAACTGACTAATGGTATTAGAATGACAACCATTTTTTGACTTTGGACTGAACACTAGAGTGAGTTCTAGTTTTTAAAGAAAAAAATTCAATAAATGGTTGTCATTTCTCATCCATTTAGTCAGTCGATGAGTATAGTGGACAGGGGAGACCACCCGCCCACCGCGCTCACAAACGATACCAGAACCATATGCTTTTTAGTCACAAATAAACCTTATACCAGTAATGAGAATGAATCCAAATTAAGATTTACACCAAAATATTATACGCAAATTTACATTTTTGACTCAATGGTTGACAAACTGGTTCGGATTGAGAACCATTTTCATATTGTATCCAAATTTCGTTTCTTGTATTCCACAGTTGTTCTTTGTGACTAAAAACCATTTCGTTCATGGTACCACATGTGAATGCGGTGGGCGGGTGGGTCGCCCCATCTCCAACTGACCGATTGACTAATGGTATTGGAATGACAACCATTTTTTGACTTAAAAATTTTGAAATTGGACTGAACACGAGAGTGAGCTCTAGTTTTTAAAGAAAAAAAAATCAATAAATGGTTGTTACTTCTCATCCATTTAGTCAGTTGATGAGATACCTAAGAATTTGGGAACCTGAGAATTTAAGGAACCTAAAAACAACTCGAGAACTGGATGAAACTCAGAACTTCAGTAACCTGATAATTTGAAAAACATAACGAGTTCAAGAACCCGAGTGATAGAGAAACCCGAAATAAATGGAATTTTAGAGCTTTGAGAACCTGAAAATTCAAGGACCCTAGAAACCTGAAAAACCTAACTCGGGAACTGAATGAACCTGAGAACAGTACCTTGGCAATTCGAGAAACCTGAGGAGTAGAAGAACCTGAGTGATAATGAAACCCGAAAATAAACGGAATTTCAGAGCTTTGGGAACTTGAGAAACCTATTGATAACTGGGGGAACCCGAGGAGTGGAAGAACCAGTGTGAGGGAGAAACCTGAAAATAAATGAAATTTCAGAGCTTTTGGAACCTGAGAAACCTAACTTGAGAACTGGGGGAACCCGAGAAGTTGAAGAGAAACCCGAAAATAAATAACCTCACTTTCAACTTGCTCCCGTTTGGTCGCCTTTTCCAGCTTATTCTGTTGTGTTACTAAAACTGTCACCATCGATCCACACCCGTTGTAACCGTTGTTTATTTGCAACATAATGCAATTATAATCGCCGGTCAAAGTCGAACAATTCTACTTTACACTATTGACTCTGGCACGCGTGATTGATCCCGCGTCTAAATTTGTCCCTGTCATATTAAATATACCGGCTGTGTACAATACTACTACCAACCGAAGAGTTATTTATTGCATTTACCTATCGAACGCATCCCACTCAGTCCGAGACGCCTATAAATACCGATACGAAATTAAAATGTAAAAAATATCGACAACTTCTTATGACACAAATGACGTGTGCGACCAAATATAGTCACTAGTAAAAGACAAAGGGTATAATAAAATGTCCAATGTTGTACTATTTATACTTCGATCTTCATGAATGGACGCAACTCGCGCATAAATTATTCACGGATTTCAAGTCTTGCATTAACGTCATTGGTTCTATAAGTAGATTTCCGAATGCAACTTTAATGTAATATATCGATTAAAATTTTAATTGTAAAAACGTGTAGGTGGGTTTCTGTACATTATTCACATTTCCGTTGGTCAATATATGTTTTTTAACGGTTAAAATAGATTCCTGTAGCGGTGGGCCGATCGAAAGCTGCTTATCGATTGTGAAATTAAATAGTAATACGTGAACCATCAATGGGTTTTTTAGCAAGAGCGTCAAACCGATTTTTCCAGGTCAACGTTGAAGCGAAGCTCATGAAAGATTAAGCGAATAATTTTATTTGCGTCACTAGAGCTAGAAATAACAATAGGATTTACGTGGGGGCTGAATGCTCCTTAAAGATTTATGTATTTATCAAAGTGGTAATTCTGCGGGGGCGTGGAGTGAGACTGAAAGAGTTCAAATTGTTAATTTTAGTATTGTGTGTAGTAGTAAATGATACAATATAGCCAAACATTTGAGGTACATTAAGAATCATCTGTAGAGTAAAGACAGATTTTTTTTTCGTGCAAAGAACCGGAACTGTGCTTTACTGAAGAAATAAACCGTTCTAATCCTTTTTTATCAGCGGTGTTTTATCCGCTGAAAGCAAGAGAAGGGCAAAAAACACACCAAAGAAAGGTAGGTGTTGAAAAAAGTTTCCCAATACAGCCGGTTCAGGCGGTCAGAAGGGTCAACAATGCGGGCCCGGACCGCGAGATTATGATAATCTGTCATAATCTCCTCTCCATTGTCGAGCTTTTTCCCGACAAAAGTAGCAAACTGGCGGTTCGCACGGCCCGACCGTCCCGTGATTTGTACAAACAGCTGGAAGCAGCCCTCTTCTGATATTTCTATCATGTAATTCGACGTGATTGACACATTGATTTGTTCCCAGATTACCTATTGTGCGTTCGCGGGGACGCAAAACGAATTAATCCCGCGTTAATGCAATATGAGTCCCGTCGACAAAAAGAACATTAATTACACAGCGTGTTCGTAAAGTGGAGAGGACTTTTGGAAATTTCTCGAGTAAGAGCATATGGTCAAACACCCTCGATCGGGTTTTTCCGAAGGGTTTCGTTCCAATCAACTCCCCGAGACTGGCAGAATTGCAGGAAACGGGAGCATATCGCTTGGGTTTCCACTGTATGCACTTCCAATCCCTTTCGATGTGTTACGAGAGCTTCGATAATGGCACTTGCAGGTTTAATTACGGCTCTGTATTGAAATAAATCCATTCAGTTTACATTAGGTAATCATGTTTACTTTTGATCTATCCCTAACATTACGTGTTTATTACAATACGTGTTCGTTGCGTTATCACGGTATTTAGGCTTTGTAAGGGCTCCCAGCTGTTACTGCACGCGAAATAATTAACCACGAAGAATTTGGGGTCTCACCACCACAAAAAAATCGAGCAGTTATCAGAATTTTAAAGCACGAACTTCTTATCTTTCAAAATATGTTTCTTTCATACTGACGTATTACTGGAGAGTTTTCTTCCTATTTTATTATATTATTATATTCCTTGTTAACTATTAGAATTTGTACTTTTAAAAGGTCTTCAGATGATATTCAAATATTTTCAGGCTCAGGTTTTCAGGATCTCGATTTGGCTCACATTTTTAGGTTTTCATGTTTTTGAGATCTCAGCTTTAGAAGAAATACTCAATTCGAGAATTTTGAATTCCTGAGTTCTAAAAATTTGTATCGATGAAATTTCTAAACTTTTGTGTACCTACCGAAAATCTGTTACGTCGTGATTTTGCTTCTCTTTAATATTTTTTACCTTCTGTTAACACGGCCATCCTGATAACAGTGCATCCTCACCGCCTTAATTTATCCACGAGACTAAATTAATATTGTAATATTTGAGCTAGAAGTTCCCAAATTTTCATATTCCTGAATCACTTCTTGTTTTATGATTAATGTTATACTGGTACTATTCCACTCCTCTCTCAGCAAGTCCTTGAATTATTACCATACGTAAGTGCAACTCAGTGGGTGCAGTTACACTTATACATATCCGTATATGTACATGCAAATAAATACCAGGAAGTGTGAAGAAAATGGTAACGTTTACCGCTCTCTGGATTCATATTTTTAATACCCATTCTTGGACCAGTTTCTTTCATAATACTATGTTGTAAATCTGGCGCACGTTTTCCTTATTATCCACTATTGTTTCGTCACAGGTGTAAAGTTAATAAGATCGTGATAACAATAAAACTGAAAATAAATTATCTAAAGCTGTCGTTACGTACAGGACTCACTGTACAGTGGCGCATCCACCATGGAACTCTCATCCAATCAAATATAGAGCTCGACGAGTTGGATCTCAAGTAAACAACCTTAACACTTGTGTTCTTATTTAGTAAAGATATGTTTCAATTACTGTATGAACCCTTCGACAGCACAAATCTGGCCCATCTAATTGGAACTCAATCGAACCCTGTCGCCTCCGGGAAGCTTCCCTAATCCTCCCCGCGGCCACTATATGATATTGCTGTTCTATAAATAAGAAGATCCGTCGATCTGCGGCCATAACAAAGCCGAAAGACGAGGCGCACAGCCAATGCAATTAGCGGTGTTGTCTCCGGGGCCGTTGTTGCTTACCGGAGAGACGCGTGACCGGACTCTGCAATAGTCCGGGGACGTCGACGTCGTCCGAGCCTTTGACGGAGACGTGCTCAGCTCAACCGCCTTTGGCACCTTTGAAGTCGGTGTGCTTAATTTAACGATGTTAACTGTTTTAAAATTGGCCGAGTTTTCCTTTTAGAGCTCGCTTCGCAAATTTTGCTTGCGGTTTAAGCATGAATTAGTAGAGAACGGAAGACAATCACGTCTTTTACGCGGCTCGACTGTGTGAAACTCAATACTCGGTAATGGCTCGCCCCGTTTTGCATACGATTTTCCAACTACATGGTTGCTTTTGGGAAATCGAGGCTGTAATTGAGTGAGCGATTCGGGATTTTTGGCGAGGATGTTTTCTTTTGATGCGGAGGTACGTGAGACCGAGATGCTGCTTTCACGGGATTGGATCGACGGACATAATGACGCTAATTGCGTTAGCCGCGAACGCTGTAATTGGTAACCCTATATACTTGCTGCGGGGACTGAGATGGACGTGAGGAAAAAACTAATGGCCAATGTCATGGCGGAATACGTCTAATTGGAGGTTCGTAACTGCTGTGTCGATACCCGTCATTTATTTCAAGACAAATAAAAATACTTGGGTGCGTGGCCGCCACGCCCTTTGGAAGTAAGACTTCGCAGATATAGAAATGGAAGCGAAGAAAAACCTCTTCTATTGTCTCCGGCCTCTCGTTATTTCCTTCATTTCCATCATCGCCTTCTTTCTTTCCTCTACTATTTCTCTGGATCTGTTGTGACTATAAGAGCGAGTGAAGCGAAATTTGCGAATTTTGTATGTACCAATTTTGAAATTATAGAAATTTGGAAAAAGTGTTGGGATTATATAAATTATATAATTATATAAAATTTTGGATATATTGTTGGAAATGAGAACACAAATAACACCAAACGGTAAAGTCAAAGTTTGACTTTAAACGACACAAAAAAAAGATTAAATATTGTAGGCTGTAAGAGGAAATTATTGATTGATCTTGTTTATGAATAGTAGCTCGCTTCGCTCGCTCATATACCTATTATAAAATAATTACAAACGAAAAGGACGAAATAAAAAATTACAAATTCTTTTACAATAAATAAAATATTTCGTTCTTCAGTTTGTAACAAGTTGGAATATATAGGAGCGAGCGAAGCGAGCTGGTATTCCTAAACAATGTGAATCAGTAAATTACATTATTACCTTTAAGTTACATACAAGATTTTGTGTTTCTGGACATTTGAAAATGTAAATAATATTTAAACAAGGGTATCGAAATTTTGAATTTAAAAATTTTAAAATTATAGAATTTTGGAAAAAGTGTTGGAAATGGGAACAGAAATACCACCAAAGAGTGACTAAAGTTTTGCTAAATATGGAAGAACATTGAAAATTACGAAATTCTTCCAAGTTTGACTTTAAACAACACAAAAGGGAAATAAAATCTAGTATGAAGCTCGACTGTAATAGGAAATTATTTATACATCTTGTTTCGCTCGCTCATATACCTATTATAAAATCGTTACAAACGAGAAGGACAATTTTGTTGCAAAATAACCTTTTTTTACATTTATTTTTATCGTCCAAATATTTCCACGAATTATTAAGTGGACATGAATATTAGACAAATCAATAAAATGTTTTTTTACATTGAAGACACATTTATTGAATTAATGAATTCAAGGTTCCCTGGTTGATCGATTTTTTGAGATTTTCAGTTTTCAGGAACTCGGTTTCTCAAATTTATCAGGTTCCTGTGGCTCCTAGATTGTCAGTTCAGATTTTGAATGTTTTTTTCGTCAAATTTTTCATGTCAAATTGTAAAATTTTGAAGAAACTACAAATGGTTCTTTGTTTTGGTTACTTAGTCCACCGTTCAAACCTCTCATTATTATCAAAATTAAATTCTCTTCATCCAATACCTTTATACTTCTGCTTATTTTTCTTGTATTATTCATTACTTCATAATTATTGTCTACTTTTCTTCATCCAATTTAAGGTTTGGGGACTATCTTTCTTCTTCCATTTCCTTTCTTGCTGTTGGGTTAAGGAACTGTTTTTCTTATTCTCTTTCGTTTGCCCATGTCGTGTTTGAAGACTCTCTGTGTCCTTCTGCTGCATTTATTACTGTTGGGTTCCTTTTCTTTCGTTTTCTGCTCTTATTTTTGGTAACTTTCTTTATTGTCGAGCTTAGTGTATTTATCTTTCTCTATCGTTTGCGGGTGTCGTGTTTGGGGATTATCTTTCTCCTTCTAACGTGTCTTTCTCATTGTGCTTCACTTGCTCCGGTTAGGAAATGTCGTTCTTTTTGCGTTGCGGTTTTTTTAGCTACGCCCCTCTGTCCCAAGGGGTCCCTTTTGGGCCTCCCTGTCTCAAGGGGGCCGCCTTGGTCTAGTTACCGTAACATTTGTATCAGAAAATAATTAAATAAGTTCGATTCCTACCATCGTCTTGGCAAGTTTCACTTTCAGTTGTGTGCTTATAAAGGTGTTGTATTTACTACTGTCAGATTCAGAGACTATTATGTTTCTTTGACTTCGTTGTGTATTTGCTTAGGAACTGTTATTCTAAAACATTGAGAATCCGTAAATTACATTATTAACCCAGTTACATACAAGATTTTATGTTTCGGGACATGTAAAAATATTCAAACAAGGGTATCGAAATTAGCGAATTTTGAATGTAAAAATTTTAAAATTACAGAATTTTGGAAACAATGTTAGAAATGAGAACAGTAATACCACCAAAGGGTGACCAAAGTTTTGCTAAATATGGAAGAAAATATTAAAAATTACGAAATTCTTCCAAGTTTGACTTTAAACAACACAAAAGGAAAATAAAATCTAGTAGGAAACTCGGCTGCAATAGTAAATTATTTATTCATCTTGTTTATGAATGGTAGCTCGCTTCGCTCGATCATATACCTATTACAAAATAATTACAAACGAAAAGGACGAAATAAAAAATTACAGATTCTTTCTCAATAAAAAAAATATTTCGTTTTTCAGTTTGTAACAAGTTGGAATATTATGAGCGAGCGAAACCAGCTAGTATTCTAAAACAATGCGAATCCGTAAATTACATTATTAATCCAGTAACATACAAGATTTTGTGTTTCAGGACATTTGAAAATGTAAGAATGTTTAAACTAGGGTATCGAAATTAGCGAATGTTGAATGTAAAAAATTTTGAAATTATATAAAATTTTGGAAATATTGTTGGAAATGAGAACAGAAATAACACCAAACGGTAAAGTGAAAGTTTGACTTTAAACGACACAAAAGAAAAATAAAATTTTGTATGAAACTCGGCTGTAATAGGAAATTATTGATTCATCTTGTTTATGAACAGTAGCTCGCTTCGCTCGCTCATAGACCTATTATGTATAAAATAATTACAAACAAAAAGGACGAAATAAGAAATTACAGATTCTTTTACAATAAAGAAAATATTTCGTTCTTCAGCTTGTAACAAGTTGAAATATAGGGGCGAGCGAAGCGAGCTGGTATTATTAAACAATGTGAATCAGTAAATTACATTATTACCCAAGTTACATACAAGATTTTGTGTTTCTGAACATTTGAAAATGTAAAAATATTTGAAATGGGGTATCGAAATTAGCGAATTTTGAATATAAGAATTTTGAGATCCTAGAATTTTGGAAAAAGTGTTGGAAATGAGAACAGAAATAACACGAAACTTTAGTCACGTTTTGCTAAATATGCAAGAAAATTAAAAATTTGGAAATTCTTCCAAGTTTGACTTTAAACAACACAAAAGGAAAATAAAATCTAGTGTGATACTCATCTTGTTTGTGAATGGTAGCACGCTTCGCTCGCTCATATAAAATCGTTACAAACGAAAAGGACGAAATACAATTTTCTTACAAAATAACTTTCTTTATTTTACAATGAAAAAAATATTTGGTTTTTCAGTTTGTAATAACTTGGAACATAATATGAGCGAACGAAGCGAGCTGGTATTGTAAAACAATGCGAATCCGTAAATTACATTATTAACCCAGTTACATACAAGATTTTGTGTTTTTGGACATTTCAAAATAATGTAAAAATATTCAAACAAGGGTATAGAAATTAGCGATTTTGAATATTTTTTTTTTGAAATTATAGAATTTTAGAAAAAGTCCTTCGAGGTTTTCCTTTCTTTACTTTGTTGTTTTTCCAATTTTAGTTTTTGTTAGTGCTTCTAGTAGTTTTTCCGATTATCGTGCTGTTTTCTTCGACAGTCCAGTTTCCATTTGTTCTGTCCCTAAGTCAGTGCTTTCATCCTATTGCAAATTCGAGTCCTCTTTTTGAGGTTGTCTTCTCAGATTTTCAAATTCTTCTTTGTGGTATCTTTCTCGTATCCATTCTTGGGTAAAATTGGTCTATTTATTAATCTTGTTGGGTGAACTATCCATTGGTTCTTCCTCTTGGCACCTCTTCATATGTCCGCAATATTGTTGGGAACGATTAATGCATTAACTATTTGGTTTTGCGGCTATAGTCAATATAGTGTCTGTATTGAATTTGTATAATACGAATAGTTGGAGATTGATGTTGAACGTTTCTTCTCCCGGATTGGTTTTGTACTGAATTTGAATAAAGGAACCGTGTCCTGGTTTTAGATTAAATTTTGCCCTTGCGGCTGTTGAATAGTGAGTTGTTGTCTGATTGAGAGTTGGATTTTGACAGACTTGCGGGCGTGAGCGCCGCCAGTCAGGTAAAGGTTTTACGACCCTTTGGGTTTCCCAACTGGCCGCTGCAAATATTTCTCAACAGTGTCTTTCCATATTTTCGCCGAGTTGTGTCATTCCCAAACAGTGAGCTCTCGGTTAAAAATTTTCTGATGTTTACACACTGTTTACCCCACAGAACAGCGACATTTTTAAGAACCGGTCCCCCAGACACCTCGATTATCATCCATTATAGTCTTAGTCCGCGTATCCATCAATTAAGTGTGTTACTGCCGAAGCAGCACGTTCCGGAGACGTTCTCTCGAGGACATTAGTTGCTTATACCGCCACTGTCACTACAAGTTGTAAACTTTAGCATACTCCGACCCTCTCAGGACCCAGCAATTCCTGCTCCTTCTATTACCACCGAATGAGATTACCCCTCGATTATTAACACAAGCCGCGTCTTTAGAACGTCACCTGAAAAACCTTCTCTGAACTTTCCCTAATTGATTAAAGGATTAAAACGAATGCATCACCGACAGATGTACCGCCGGGGGGTTTAGATTTTACAGCGGGCTCCCTCGCACGCCCGAACTGCATTCATTATCTCATATTGACATACACAAGCGGAATTGTAATGACGCTGCGACGAGCCGCACAATGGATTAAACCACTCTTCTTACTAATGTTTCGTGTGACACTGCAGAAAATCAGGCTTTATTCTTGGTATGTAATCTTATTAAACGGAACCGTCGGCGGCTGTTCCACTGATTCGGCGTTCGGAAGCAAGGGTGAACATCCGCTAACCCCACATGGGCGATTCAAAGTTGTAATTCGATAAATTTAGCCGAGCCACGTTAACGAATGTTGTTCTTTGATGGTTAATTGCGATCGGCGGAATTATTTCTTTGTGGCAACACAATGCGTTCCAAAACGAATAGGCGGAATCTCTGCGGACGAACAATAAGCACGGGCTGCACGATGCATAATTTTGTAACATGTTCGTTGGGTTCGAACTGTCAAACCTCCAGGGAGCGGAGGCGAGACAGACCGGTACAAAAAATGTTTAATAGTTGGGGAACGAGATTTCCGAACTGTCAGGTTTTTCGGGTGCTTGCGGTTCGAAAATGTTCCTGCACTAAATAAAACAGCAAGTCTGTAATGCTGACTGTGAAGGGAAGGTAAAAATACTGAACTCTGTTTTTATTATTCATGAATGTGGGTCCGTAGCCAACACTTTCCCACTCTGACATGATAAAAATTTCATTGTACCTTTTATGAGTTGGAGCACCGTCTTGTTGCAATTAACTTCACCCTATATTAGATCTTCGAAACAACACCACCCTAATTATCTTTCTTAACTAACCATATGCCGTACACACTTCCACAAACCGCACAAATCCGTTCCCTCCATGTTTGATCTTCGTGAAAATGGCGTCTCTCAACTCGACTCCGAATTAGCGAAATGCTTTCTCGACGTGCGGTCTTCTCGACTGACATTACACATTACAATAATGGAATAATTTTGCTAGCTTAGCTCGAAACACCACGTAGGTCGATGAGGACATGTATGGAAGAGACATCACCTACATATCGGCAACTTTGCTACAAAGGAGATGCTAATCTAGTTATATCTGCAGACCGTGAAGCGCATGCTAATGGAACGAGTATTGGAAACCACGAATTATATTAACACGCAAAGTGCCGTATCATTAAAGCAATGGCCTTAATTGTAATTATCTTAAAGTGCAAATGAACGCATACTTCACCTCTGCTCTCGCCGATTTCAGCGAGGATGTGAACTTTATCCGGGAGCCCGATTGAAATTAACAGCGACGATGTTCCCTGAAAAATAAAAGATTCAGGTGAAAATCACGAAGAATAACCGTATATAAGCACTATAACCTTCCGAACGGTTATTAAATTCGAACATTTAGTGGATCTGTTCTCGAATGCCAATACGACCATAAATAGATGCCGTAAAATCGTAAACAGTTCGGCACAAAACCTTTGTCGGCTACCTATTACGCGATCGTTATTAGACCTTAAAGAAGCTGCAGCTCGTAACCACTTGATAGTAAGTAGCCGTGCTATTTTTGGAACCAGATTTTTATGCACGTGGTATATATTTTTAATCATAACATAAAAACAGAACAAAAATGATATCCGACAATTTAGTAATTTAACGCTCCTGCAAATTGGTAGATTTAATTTGACATTTGATATTTATATGGACCGCTAGGAACCGACTGTTTTTTTATCGTCCAAATATTTCCACGAATTATTAAGCGGACATGAATATTAAATAAATCAATAAAATGGTGTTTTTTTGCATTGCAGACACATTTATTGAATTAATGAATTCAAGGTTCCCTGCTTGATCGATTTTTTTAGTTTTTCATTTTTCAGTTTCTCTAATTTTGGCTCCTAAATTGTCGGTTCAGATTTTGAATGTTTTTTTCGTCAAATTTGTCATGTCAAATTGGAAAATTTGGAGGAATTATACTGTAACGTAATGAGCCGGGCGGGTTCGAGGATTTAAAGAAATTTTCTGGCACACACCGTATTTACAAACTTTTATTAAAAAGACTACTAAGACTAACTTTTCACAATGTACAGACTTTCACAATATCACGCGCTGATCACTTGCTCACGATGCTTCCAATAGACTGACTTGCTCCGTTGTTTGATCCCTTCTTATACCGCTCCCTTCGTTCCCGAATTCTTCTATTCCCGGAATCATGAGATCATGTTTCCAACGCAAAGAATTATTCCAGAAGAATGAGATCAGTCTCTTGTACGAGCGTGGTATAGCATGAGATCACCGCCACAGAGTCTTCTAGAGCATCCCATGTGAATAATTATTCCCAGACGTTCTCATATAGACTATTCCAGATTAATTACGTTACCATACGTGGTGAGATCATCATGACATCATCCGCTTCCGGGCCGTCGCGCCGTCGTCTCACTGCCCCCCTTTTAAAGATTGTTCGTCCCGAACAATCTACTTTAACCCTGTTGATTTGTTCCGGAGTAGGGTGCCAAACGATCCAGGTGAACCACCTTCATCTTGGCTCGGGGATTGCGTTGAATCCGGTACACTACGTCGTTGATCCTCTTTACAACCGTGTACGGGCCTTCCCAACTGGGTTGTAACTTTGGGCAGCGACCTTTCTTTCGCCGAGGGTTGAACAACCATACCAAGTCTCCATCACTGAATCCTGCCGAATTCACCCTCACATCGTAACGCGTCTTCATCCGGTCGGTCGCCACGCGAATGTGACTGCGCGTTAGTTCATGTATACTGGACATGGCTTCCTGTAGTTCGTCTACGTAGTTTCCCACGTCCTTCCGCTCTTGTCCCGGTGATCCGAAAGCCAGATCGCATGGTAGACGCATTTCCCGTCCAAACAGGATCTTCGCCGGTGTCTGGTGGGTCGTCTCGTGAATTGCCGCTCTGTACGCAAGCAAAAACAAAGGTAGACGCCGATCCCAGTCCCGCTGATGTTGATCGACCACCTTGGACAAGTGCTGCTCCATGGTCTTGTTGAAACGCTCGACCATTCCATCTGACTGAGGATGCAGGGGTGTCGTCCTTGTCTTCCGTACACCCAATAGTTCGCAGACGCCCTGGAACACTCCAGATTCAAAGTTCCGCCCTTGGTCCGAGTGCATTTCCAGTGGAAGTCCGTAGCGGCAAATCCAATTTTCTACCAACGCCCTGGCAACCGTCACAGCTTCTTGATTGGGTAGGGCATAGGCTTCCGGCCACTTGCTAAAGTAGTCGATGACCACCATGATGTACTTGTTCCCCGAATCAGTGGTAGGAAACGGACCTGCTACGTCGAAGGCTATTCTCTCGAATGGTGCCCCAACGTTGTACTGCTTCATGGCTCCTCGACTACGCGTCTGTGGACCGTTGCTCGCCGCACAAGTGTCACATTTTCGACACCAGCTCTCGACATCGTTTCGAACGTTCACCCAATAGAAGCGTTCACGGACTTTACCCATGGTCTTATTCACGCCCAGATGTGCGCCGGACACTCCACCGTGGATTTCTTGCAAGACCTCCTTCACGCGACACTTGGGCAAAACCAGTTGCATCGTCACCGACTTCCCGTCTGTACTCTCCCATGCTCGCTTCAGCAGGCCATTTTCCACTTTCAGTGAATCCCATTGGGCCCATAGTGCTTTGAGAGCAGGACTCTTGTCCGAAATGTCTTGCCATTGTGGTCTCTGATTTCCGTTCTCTTTGCTTTCCAAAATTGCACTAATCTCGCTATCTCCAAGTTGTTCTGCCCTCATCTCCGCCGTTGTCCACCCATCTTGAGGTTGCAGAACCAATCTCTTCACGACCTCGAATTCCTTGGATGCCTCTCTCCGACTGCAATGTTTGCAGTCACTTCGGCACGGCCTCCTAGAAAGTGCGTCCGCATTCTGGTGTGATCTGCCTGGTCGGTGTTCGATTTCAAAATCATACTGCTGGAGCCTCTCCAACCATCTGGCTGTCTGACCTTCTGGATCCTTAAGGCTTAACAGCCACCTCAACGCAGCATGATCCGTTCGAATTTTGAAGTGTTGACCGTACAGGTACATATGAAAATGTCCTACTGCATTTACGATTGCCAATAACTCCTTCCTCGTAACGCAGTAGTTTCTTTCCGGCTTAGAAAGCACCTTGCTATAGTATTCGATGACTTTTTCTTCGCCTTCCTGTACCTGCGAAAGGACTGCCCCGATGCCGTTGTTACTGGCGTCTGTATCCAGGACATACCGCCCTTTTACTCTCGGGTAAGACAGAATAGGACCCGTGCACAGCGAGATCTTCAAAGTTCTAAACGCTGCTTCGCTCTCGTTATTCCAGATAAATGGGGTTTTGTCTTCCGTGAGTCTGTGCAGAGGCTTGGCAATGTCAGCAAACCCTTTGACAAATCTGCGATAGTAGGTACAGAGGCCCAAGAAGCTTCTCAGCTGGTGCTTGTCCCTTGGTCGTGGCCACTCGCGGACGGCCGCGATCTTGTCTGGATCTGTTTGTACTCCGCTGGGCGAAACCACATGGCCCAAGAACTTCACTTCTGTCTGGAACAATCGGCATTTCTTGGGGTTGAGCTGAAGGTTGGCATTCCGCAGGCGGCTGAAGATCTCTTCCAAATTTTTCAAATGTTCTTCGAAGGTTCTTCCAACTACCATGACGTCATCGAGGTACACCAAGCAGGTTTTCCATGTCAGCCCTCGCAGAACCAGTTCCATCAACCTCTCGAAAGTGGCTGGAGCGTTGCAGAGTCCAAATGGCATGACGTTAAAATGGTAGAGACCGCTTCCAGTCGAGAACGCCGTCTTCTCTTTGTCATCGGGATGGATCTCAACTTGCCAGTAGCCGCTTTTCAAGTCGAGGGTTGAAAACCACTGTGATCCCGACAACATGCTTAGGGTGTCATCGATACGTGGCAACGGATAGCTGTCCTTCTTAGTTACATCGTTCAGCCGTCTGTAGTCAACGCAAAAGCGAGTGGAACCATCTTTCTTCGTTACCAATACAACTGGTGACGACCACGGGCTTGAGGAATCTTCAATTATTCCGTCTGCTTTCATTTTGTCCACCATCTGAGCCACCTCTTGGTGTTTTGCGAACGGAAGTCTTCTTGGTGGTTGTCGGACCGGAGCAACATCTCCTGTGTTGATTCTGTGCTGCACCATGTTGGTTCTGCCGGTGCTTCGGTCTTCGGTAGCAAAGATGTCATTCTCCTTGCGGATAAATGCCATGGCCTTCTCTAATTGATGGTTCGTAAGGTGTTTCCAGTCTTCTAGGAAGAGCTTCTCCACACTCGTCCGCTGAGCCTCTTTTCTGTTACACTCAACAGGTTGTTCTTCGCAACGGACGACCCGTAGTACAGGATGGTATAGTCCGATCGTCTGCCCTTTCCGTAGTGTAACACGACTTTCACCTAAATTCGCTACACGGATAGGAATTCGTCCGTTAGCCTCAACGAGTGTTCTTGCTACCATGATTTGTGTTTTTTGTGTCACGTCCGGGATGGTGGTCACGTTCGGTTCTATTATTCCAGTCCGGTATCCCCCAGGGTCTTCTTCCAACTCTGCCAGCACGATCTGTTCCGAGTTCTTCTGTACACGGACCGTTTCGGAGACTATCACTTTCACTTCGTCGGCGGATGGTATCGCAGAGTGCAGGGAGATTTCTTCGTTGCCAACTAGCAGCATGCGATTCTTGATGTCCAGCACGAATCCGAACTTCTTCATGATGTCAAGACCCAAGATGAAATCGTCTACTATATCAGCTACAATAACCTTGTGAACGAACTCGAACCTCCCCAACTCGAGTCTTGCCTCAACTTCCCCGAATACTCGTGCTGCTTCTCCCGTTGCTGTTTTTAACACTAGGTCGCTATCTGCCAATTGGAAATCTCCCAGCGGTTTGAAGATGTCTGGTCTTCCGATCGAGACGGTCGCTCCGGTGTCGACGGTCATAGAACAGCCAGCTCCGTTGATTCGACCCTCCAGCAACAGACTGTCGTTCCTTCTTCGTAGCTGCGAGACGGAGATGACCCTAGGGGCTTTTGTAGGGCCAGCTAGCACACGCCCCAAAGCGCTAGCTGAACTTAGTTTTCCGACTGCCTTGAACTTGAAGGGCCGGACTCCGGATTTCTATGGGTCTGCTCCGGCGATCTTCTTGAACGGCAGTCCCTCCTCAGATGACCCACTCTCCCACAATTAAAGCATCTGGGTCTGCCTGTCATGCTTCCGCGCCGCATTTCCTCAAGCAACGTCTTTATTTCTCGCAGCAGGTCGTTTCCGTCTTTCGGGGCTTCCTCCATAGTTACTGCTCGCAGACGTTGAGCCGCCGGACGACAAGCGTTTTTAGCCGCCTCGAACTCCAGGGCGTGCACGAGGGCATCGGCGCATTTTTGATGTCTACACTTAGTCTCAACATTTGCTGCAACTCACCGTCACGGACCCCATCAATAAACGCGCTTGTTCCAAGTTGGTGGTGAAACTCGCTAGGGGCGCTTGGGTAGGCCAGATGTACCAGTCTCTCAACGTCCGCCGCAAACTCCTGCAAGCTTTCGCCATTCTTCTGTACTCGTGACTTCAGCTGCGACTGGTACACTTGGTTCAAGTGGAGGTCTCCATATCGCAGCTCGAGAGCGTTGACCACGGCGACGTAGCTCTTCTGTTCCCTCTCCGGGACGGTTTGCAGCAGCTGAAGAGCTTGTCCTCGCAAGGATAATACCAGTGCAGTGGCTTTCTCTTCTTCACCCCAGTTGTTCATTTCGGCCGCTGCCTCAAATTGCCTCCTGTACATAAACCACGAGGTCTGGCCATCAAAAGTCGGGGGTTTTAGCCTTTGTGATGACGTCTCTGTCACGGCTGACTGTCCCGTTGTCATTCTTTTCAGCTTTGTTTCTATTTCCTTGACTTTCTTTTCCAAATCTTCTTTTATCCCTTTTACGTCTTCTTTCATTTCCAGAACTTCTTCTTTTACAACTTGAACCTTTTCTTCCACGTCTTTTTTAAAAGTGTTTTGCAAAATGTCAAACTGTTGGAAAATTTTCTTCTGCTCCTCTTGTCGTCGATTTTCTTGTTCTTCTTTTTCTGCGTGAAGTTGTTTCAGAAGTTCCATTTGTTCTTTCTTTTCTTCTTGTCGTCTCTTTTCCTGTTCTTCTTTTTCTTCTTGTCGTTTCTTTTCTTGTTCTTCTTTTTCTTCTTGTCGTCGCTTCTCTAGTTGTTCTAGAAGTGCCATTTGTTCCTTCCTTTCTTCCTGTCGTCTTTTTTCGTGTTCTTCTCTTTCTTCTTGTCGACTCTTTTCTAATTGTTTTAGAAGAGCGGCCATTTGTCCTTGTAGAGCCTCCATGGTTTTACTTCTCGTGACTATTCCAGAAGGTTGCTTTGACATGCGTCACGTACCGGTTGGTTCGATTTTTCTTCTTTTTTTTTACGTCCGCTTCTTTAAATCCCACTTCTGACACCAATGTAACGTAATGAGCCGGGCGGGTTCGAGGATTTAAAGAAATTTTCTGGCACACACCGTATTTACAAACTTTTATTAAAAAGACTACTAAGACTAACTTTTCACAATGTACAGACTTTCACAATATCACGCGCTGATCACTTGCTCACGATGCTTCCAATAGACTGACTTGCTCCGTTGTTTGATCCCTTCTTATACCGCTCCCTTCGTTCCCGAATTCTTCTATTCCCGGAATCATGAGATCATGTTTCCAACGCAAAGAATTATTCCAGAAGAATGAGATCAGTCTCTTGTACGAGCGTGGTATAGCATGAGATCACCGCCACAGAGTCTTCTAGAGCATCCCATGTGAATAATTATTCCCAGACGTTCTCATGTAGACTATTCCAGATTAATTACGTTACCATACGTGGTGAGATCATCATGACATCATCCGCTTCCGGGCCGTCGCGCCGTCGTCTCAATACTAACTACAAATGGTTCTTTGTTTTGGTTCCTGTCTCAAGGGGGCCTCCTTGGTCCAGTTACCGTAACATTTGTATCAGAAAATAAATTCAATTCCTACCATCATCTTGGCAAGTTTCACTTTCAGACTTGCGCTTATAAAGGTGAGACACACGACAATTTTTTTCTGTTGTATTTACTACTGTCAGATTCAGAGACTATCATGTTTCTTTGATTTCGTTGTGTATTTGTTTAGGGACTGTTTTTCCTATTCTTATGCGGTTTCGGACTAGCTTTCTTCTTTTATCGCATTTATTTCTATCGGGTTTAGGTATTGTATTCATCCTTTTGAATTTAGTCCTTCTAGAGCTGACGAAGTGCGCAAGCAGCGCAAACTAAATTCAATAGACGACACATTGTTTAATGATGATTCATTAATTGTTTTATGATTTTTTTGGATTTTAGTCTTGATTTTGAAGAGTAATTTTACTTAGTTAGTTCAAATCGAAACTGATGAAGACCTTGATTTTCCAACAAAACCGCTTCCTCGCTTAGTTGGCTGAGCGCCTCAATAGCAACACATGACTCAATTAGGAAGCTTTTGTTCCCAAGAATTAATCAGTGATTGATTGAAATTACTTTTCACCAAAAAGCTGTAAATTCCGGCTTCTTCACCGTTACAATTCCCACTTAGCAGAATTGGCAAATTCGATTCGGGCCCACCGGGCCCCAGGAGAGTCCATCTACCTACCTAATGCTTCCCGAGTATCGGGTTGCTAGTTGCCTTTTGTGTATGCGCGCCATTAGAAAATGTTGTACGACATTTTATATTATGTAAATGAAATGATTCCCCACGGTCCACGCTTTCACAACTATCTTCCGCATCTTGTGGCTGCATTACAATACACTTACCATAAAACGAACGGTATTAACCGTTAACTCGAGTATCATAAAGGTTTTGTGGAATACACCCGAAGTTACATATCTATATTTATCTCTTAGCATCTCGCTTGTTTTTCAGGGTTGTCAGTAGGGTGTTCCTTTTCGTCGACGCGGAAAGGAAACAACCGCAGCTGGAAGGATATCGCGTTTCTGGGCGGCGGAGCACGTTCGCTGTTTTCCCTCCAGATGTGTTGCATAAGATATGCACATTTGAAAGTATAAATTCGGCTTTGTGGCGATACTTTTGTAATGGTATTAGTTTTAACGCGCGAGGCGACAAGTGGAGGAAGAATATTTTCCGCCCCGGTTCAGTTTTCAATTACGGGAGACAAGATGCGCTATTGGGGAGATCCGGAGAGTGCAAATCCTCCGAATTACGGCGGAGTGGTTGTTATGACACGATGTTTGAATAGGCTGACATAAACAGTTTAATAATGTACACAGACCTTTGCGTCGTGACGACTACGATTCCTGACAAGATATCCCTGTCAGAACGACAGACGTGCCGTGATACGCCAGCAATGAAGAAGTAGCAGTTTTATGTCAATCACGTCTGCCATTAAGACAAGCCAACAAAAGCCAATTGTAATGATATTACCGTGAAATTGTATTTCGACTTCGTGGCATTATCCTCAAAACAGGAGCAGAAGATAACTGCGCCACTGCCGTCGAATCTTCAACAAAATTACACATTGTCCAATTTGCATCGCGATCTTTTGTCTCGACGCACGGACTGCTCTGAAATGGAGCTATTATTAATCTCAAAGAAATGCGTGCCTTTGAAATCTATTGTACTTATTATTTACCGGCGTCAATTATTTTTAATTGCTTTTTTTCGATCGATTCCCGAGTCTTAATATTCACAAGTACAATGCTTCCTCTCTTTTGTCACGGCCCAAAAACAATTACCGATTCGGATGGATTTCAGGGGCACTGAAATATTGATGCTGCTCGCTCTCGAATATCGACGGGAGCTGTGTTTGCACGATGTTTTTGCCAAAAATAACATGTCAAGGATAACAAACATGGGAATCGTTGTCAAAAGCCAAAGATAGGGTTTTCGTGCGGCGGTGGAGGTGGAACTCACCTACAATAGATTTTTGCACTAAGAAGGAGAAATTTTGATGGAAAATAAGGCACAGATCTTTTAGGTTTCTACTCTCCGTAATAAGACACTTGAAAACAATAAACAAACCTAAAATAACCTAAGGAAACTGAGCAAACTGGGAGGCTAATAAACCTGGGAGACAAAGAAATTTCCTAAAATTTTCGAATTGTTGAAATTTTGAATTCAAATTTGAACTAGTAAATTTTGAATCCGTGAACTTTCTAATTTTGAATTCTGAATTTTCCCATTTATAACATACCTACTAGCCTAATCGTCCAAATCTATATTTTTGTAATTCTTGAAATCGGAAATATATTAGGAGTATTATATTACGACCCAAGGCCGAAAATTGGACTGGCGTGCGTAATTTCTTACAGTAAAATTTTCCGTTTTTCGAATTCTGAAATTTAAATCGATGAAATCTTGAATTTCAAATCGGTTATATTTTTCAAATTTTTAACCTACGAAATTATAATTCCTGAACTGTGGACTTACAAATTTTGAATCGTAGAAATTTTTTATCTTAAAATTCATTTTCTTTTTAATTCTTGAATTCGGAAGTGTAAGAAATTTTTATTCATAGAAACCATAAATTTGGACATTTAAATAAAATATTGAATTCCTGAATTCAAGTTCTGAATTGGTGAAATCTTGAATCCTGAGTTTTTACATTTTGAACACTGAAAATATTATTACATTCCTGAATTCTGAAATATTTGAACTAGTAAATTTTGAATCCGTGAACTTTCTAATTTTGAATTTCCCCATTTATAACATACCTACTAGCCTAATCGTCCAAATCTATAATTTTTTAATTCTTAAATTCGGAAATATATTAGGACTATTATATTACGACTCAAGGCCGAAAATTGGACTGGCGTGCGTAATTTCTTAGGGTAAAATTTTCAGTATACGCATTCTGAAATTTAAATCGATGAAATCTTGAATTTCAAATCGGTTATTTTTCTCAAATTTTTAACCTACGAAATTATAATTTCCTGAACTGTGAATTTACAGATTTTGAATCGTAGAAATTTTTTATGTTAAAATTCATTTTTTTTAATTCTTGAATTCGGAAGTGTAAGAAATTTTTATTCATAGAAACCATAAGTTTGGACATTTAAATAATGAATTCCTGAATTCAAGTTCTGAATTGGTGCAATCTTGAACCTTGAATTTTTAAATTTTGATCACTCAAGATATTATTACATTGCTGAATTCTAAAATATTTGAACTAGCAAATTTTGAATCCGTGAACTTTCCAATTTTGAATTCTGAATTTCCCCATTTATAACATACCTTGCCTAATCGTCCAAATCTATATTTTTTTAATTCTTGAAACCGGAAATATATTAGGAGTATTATATTACGACCCAAGGTCGAAAATTGGACTTACTGGCGTGCGTAATTTTTTAGCGGACTACGTATTTAAATCTAAAATTCCTTAACTTGCATTTTTAAACGCTTGTACCTTTTTGGAAATTTTGAATTCTAATTTTTAAATTTGAATTTGCCCATTTATAACATACAAGTATAGTTTTAAAGAAGTAAGGATCCATAATTAGCAAATTTTAAATGTTAATATTTGCAATTTGCAATATTTGCAGTTTTCAAATTCCTGAATTTACTAATTTTGAATTCTGGAATGTTTGAATGTTGAAGCAAATTCCAGAATTTATAACAAAATGGAAAATTTTTACTCATTCCAATAATGATTTTTTAAACGTTGAAATCATGAATTCTTTCATTTGGGAACTAGCAAATTTTGAATCGTTAGAATTTATATACGTCCAAATTTTCAGTTTTCGAATTCTGAAATTTAAATCGATGAAATCTTGAGTTTCAAATCGGTCATATTTCTTAAATTTTTAACCTACTGTATTATAATTCCTGAACTGTGAAGTTACAAATTCTGAATCGTAGAATTTGTTTTTATCAAAATTCCTGATTTCGGAAGTATAAGAAATTTAGATTCATAGAAACCATAAATTTGGACATTTAAATAAAATATTGAATTCCTGAATTCAAGTTCTGAATTGGCGAAATCTTGAGTTCCTGAATTTTCTGAAAATTTTATTTCATTCGTGAATTCGGGAATTTGGAAATTTTAAATGTTAATATTTGCAATTTTCAAATTCCTGAATTTACTAATTTTGAATTCTGGAATGTTTGAATGTTGAAGCAAATTCCAGAATTTATAACAAAATGGAAAATTTTTACTCATTCCAATAATGATTTTTTAAACGTTGAAATCATGAATTCTTTCATTTGGGAACTAGCAAATTTTGAATCGTTAGAATTTATATACGTCCAAATTTTCAGTTTTCGAATTCTGAAATTTAAATCGATGAAATCTTGAGTTTCAAATCGGTCATATTTCTTAAATTTTTAACCTACGGTATTATAATTCCTGAACTGTGAAGTTACAAATTCTGAATCGTAGAATTTGTTTTTATCAAAATTCCTGATTTCGGAAGTATAAGAAATTTAGATTCATAGAAACCATAAATTTGGACATTTAAATAAAATATTGAATTCCTGAATTCAAGTTCTGAATTGGCGAAATCTTGAGTTCCTGAATTTTTTGAAAATTTTAATTCATTCGTGAATTCGGGAATTTGGAAATTTTAAAATTTAAATATATCTAAGTCGAACTCCACAAACTTTAATGAGCGTAAAATTACAAATGGAACATGTTTCGGCAGAACACTACTGCCATCATCAGCCCTTAAAGAATTAAAAAAAAATATATCTTAAAATTGGAAATTTTAAGCAAATTAAATGTGGCTTTCGAGTTTCACGTCAAGTTGTGAATTCCTGAACTTGGAATTGTCGAAAGTTGAATCTTTTAACCTATGAAACCTTAAATTTCGAATTCAAAAATTATGAATTGTGAAAACCTCTAATTCCCGAATTTAGAACTACATATTACAAATTTTTAATCCTGGAAATTCCGAATTTGAAAATTAACCTACTCAAATCTGGCTTTCAATTTTCCAAAAGTTTCTAATAGTCAAGTTGTGAATTCTTGAACTTGAAAATTGCAAATTTTGAATGTTAGGAATTCTGAATTTGGAAAACTTCCAAATCATGCATTTCTAAACGTTTTAAATTAGGATCGATGACTTGTTAAAATCCTAAATTTGGGAAGTATTTTAAATTTTGATTATTCAAATATTGAATTCCCGTCTCTTCAAGTTCTGAGTAGCTGAAATCTTGAATTCTAGTTTGAAAATTTTGTGTAATAAGGGAATAACCCCTCAGTACGGCTCGGTGAGTCCACACCCTCGAATCGTAGCGGTAAACGAGTGCCAGTAGATTTTTCTTTCAACCGATTGTCCCCAAAATGGAAATCTGGGAAAACTATTACCATGCCTACAAAATTTGGCGCGAACCGCGGCAATCACTCTACAACCACCCGAACAAAAGTCCGGATATTAACTGATTCGAACATATACGGAACTGACATTCCATAAAGTGAAATCGACTGTCGGACTTTTTAGAATTTAATCATTCCCAAACAAATGTGCATTCGTTTTTATTTATTTTCTCGTCATTCCATCATATCTGATCGACGTCGGAGCACACAGATCCGATTACTGCAAAAAAAACAATGCCACACTTATTGCTCACTCGTCTGCGAATCCCACTAACCGTTGTTTTTTCTTGTTTGCAGGGATCGCGTCTACAGGCTGAACCTGAGCAACATCAACCAATCCAGCTGTGAGGTGAGGAATTTTTACGTGCCCGTTCTTGGGTTATTACGCTCAATATGCCCGGCGTAATCCCGAGGTCGAGATTACGGAGTTATTACGTCTTACGCACTGGCTGGAAACAGGTCATATTCCTCATCATAATGCATGATGAACGCACAGTTTACTACCTCGTCGACGTGGAAACTGGCTTTCGCGTGGGATTATATGCGCCCCTTGATTATGAATTATGTGATGCAGTGTCACTTCTGCCCCCACATACGCACGTCTATTTGTAAGTTAAAATTAGAAGGGGCTGTGCTTTACGGGCGGATTTATGGAGTTGGCTTTCCCGTTTTTCTGTGCACACGGAAATCACATTTTCACGGTTGCCCAAATGTGGGGCGATAAAACATCCCGGCGCATCCACCATTTTAGCAACCCGAGGAAGGGCGAATTTTCAGTGATGTCACCTTGATTGTTAATATAGATAGAGCTTAGACTTAGAAACTCGGAGCCATGACATCATTCGGGACAGTCGTTAAAAATTTGAACGGAAACGGCAAAACCACCCCATCCCTTCCCACGAATATCACAACCTTGCGGTTCGGTTCAGTTTTCCCCGCAATAAAACTGGAAACCGGAGAAATCTGCGCCCCTCGCGTAAACTCGAAAACGCCCCCGCCGACGATCTTGCAGTTCGACCACCCCTTCAAATAATCCATAAAGTCTCATTTAAAATGTATGCGATGGAAGAATCAATCATCGGCGACCTTCGCTCCCAACTCCCAGTTAGGGGCAGTTTTCTATTTTCCAATGATAAGTTCTTTGCGCGTTTTCATTCCTCACGAGACACAAGACCCCAGCCTTTAACTCTAAATCCAATACCAGTTAAAATAGTTTTCATGTAAGCATTTTCGATATCGGTTTTCTATCACCGAGGGGTTGCAGCCCCTCGGCTCCGCCAAATAAAAACCTATTTATTCGTGCAGTACACGTGTTTATCGCGGCGGTAAAATTTTCGGCCCGATTTCGCCGAAAACTTTCAGCCAATTCCCTGATCTAGTTATTAATTCTCGATCCTGCGTCACGTCGATCCCACATCACATCAGAGGATCCTCGGGGAAGACACAGCCAATCTAAAACGCGTTCCGTTAAGATCGAAACTATTGTTTTTTTGATGGACGCCGTTTAGGGATTTACTCGAGGGTGAAAATGCAACGATTTTGTGTGATTGATACGAAAATGCAGATAGGTGCACTTATAAAACAATTAATCTTGAAAGGGTGGTGTGCGTGAACGTGCTGCTCTATAATTACAGTATCGTTGTTGGGCCAGTCACGAGCAAATAAAACAAACTGGATGGAATAGGGAACACTTAATAAATATTCCAGGACCGTGCTTATTTCCACAGTGCGCGACACAAGGGCAATTAAATTGTCAAAACCAAACAGGGACGACGGCTTCAAAAGGGAAAAATCAATCGGGGTGATGAATTAGTTGTAACCAACGTCGGGAACGGGCAGCTCGAATTTGAATGCCCTTGTGTATTGATCTGAGGAAAAAAACACCGTTAGGGAAATATGTAGTTTTTCTAACGTTTGATCCCTTCCAGTAGGGGTGGTTTCTATTTAATTTCGATGGAAACTAGGCTGTCACAAGGTGAACAAGACAGTTGGACACAAAGACACCTATGTACTAAAACCAAATAAGCATCTGGCGCCTACAAGTAAAATGTTAGATTTAATTGTAGTTTTCTTTCAATTCGCTACACCTTACTTCTTAGACCGTTTTCAAGACCAATTTTTTCAAGAATCCGAAAATATCAGAAGCTGAAAGCCCAAAGACCCTAACAGTCTGGGATCATAAAAGCTCTGAGATCGCAAAAACTTGGAAACTTTCGAATTCAAGAAGCTGAAATTATCAGAGCCTGAAAACCTGAAACACAGAGAATAAGGCTCGCTTATCTGAAAACCTGAATACTGAAAATTTGAGATTATGAGCGGCTGAAACATGAAAGAAAGTGAAAATTGTTGGAACGGCAACCTAAAAACCTGAGAATTTGTGAACCTAAACCTAACACCTGAAAATCTGAAATAAGCTGATGTTGGATACCTGAAAACTTAGAAAACTAAGAATTCAAGAACCCGACAACATCAGAACCTGAAAGCCCAAAGAACCTAACAGTATGGGAACATAAAAGCTCTGAGATCGCTAAAGCACCTAAAAACTTGGAAACTTTCGAATTCAAGAAGCTGAAATTATCAGAGCCTGAAAACCTGAAAGACAGAGAATAAGGCTCGCTTATCTGAAAACCTGAATATTGAAAATTTGAGATTATGAATGGCTGAAACATGAAAGAAAGTGAAAATTGTTGGAATGACAACCTAAAAACCTGAGAATTTGTGAACCTAAACCTAAAACCTGAAAATCTGAAATAAGCTGATCTTGGATACCTGAAAACTTAGAAAACTAAGAATTCAAGAACCCGACATCAGAACCTGAAAGCCCAAAGAACCTAACAGTATGGGAACATAAAAGCTCTGAGATCGCAAAAGCACCTAAAAACTTGGAAACTTTCGAATTCAAGAAGCTGAAATCATCAGAGCCTGAAAACCTGAAAGACAGAGAATAAGGCTGGCTTATCTGAAAACCTGAATACTGAAAATTTGAGATTATGAGCGGCTGAAACATGAAAGAAAGTGAAAATTGTTGGAATGACAACCTAAAAACCTGAGAATTTGTGAACCTAAACCTAAAACCTGAAAATCTGAAATAAGCTGATCTTGGATACCGGAAAACTTAGAAAACTAAGAATTCAAGAACCCGAAAACATCAGAACCTGAAAGCCCAAAGAACTTAACAGTCTGGAAACATAAAAGCTGTGAGATCGCAAAAGCACCTAAAAACTTGGAAACTTTCGAATTCAAGAAGCTGAAATTATCAGAGCCTGAAAACCTGAAAGACAGAAAATAAGGCTCACTTATCTGAAAACCTGAATACTGAAAATTTGAGATTATGAGCGGCTGAAACATGAAAGAAAGTTAAAATTGTTGGAATGGCAACCTAAAAATCTGAGAATTTGTGAACCTAAACCTAAAACCTGAAAATCTGAAATAAGCTGATCTTGGATACCTGAAAACTTAGAAAACTCAGAATTCAAGAATCCGAAAACATCAGAAGCTGAAAGCCCAAAGAGCCTAACAGTCTGGGATCATAAAAGCTCTGAGATCGCAAAAACTTGGAAACTTTCGAATTCAAGAAGCTGAATTTATCAGAGCCTGAAAACCTGAAAGACAGAGAATAAGGCTACTCGCTTATCTGAAAACCTGAATATTGAAAATTTGAGATTATGAATGGCTGAAACATGAAAGAAAGTGAAAATTGTTGGAATGACAACCTAAAAACCTGAGAATTTGTGAACCTAAACCTAAAACCTGAAAATCTGAAATAAGCTGATCTTGGATACCTGAAAACTTAGAAAACTAAGATTCAAGAACCCGACAACATCAGAACCTGAAAGCCCAAATAACCTAACAGTATGGGAACATAAAAGCTCTGAGATCGCAAAAGCACCTAAAAACTTGGAAACTTTCGAATTCAAGAAGCTGAAATTATCAGAGCCTGAAAACCTGAAAGACAGATAATAAGGCTCGCTTATCTGAAAACCTGAATACTGAAAATTTGAGATTATGAGCGGCTGAAACATGAAAGAAAGTTAAAATTGTTGAAATGGCAACCTAAAAACCTGAGAATTTGTGAACCTAAACCTAAAACCTGAAAATCTGAAATAAGCTGATCTTGGATACCTGAATACTTAGAAAACTAAGAATTCAAGAACCCGAAAACATCAGAACCTGAAAGCCCAAATAACCTAACAGTATGGGAACATAAAAGCTCTGAGATCGCAAAAGCACCTAAAAACTTGGAAACTTTCGAATTCAAGAAGCTGAAATTATCAGAGTCTGAAAACTTGAAAGACAGAGAATAAGGCTCACTTATCTGAAAACCTAAATACTGAAAATTTTAGATTATGAGCGGCTGAAACACGAAAGAAAGTGAAAATTGTTGGAATGGCAACCTACAAACCTGAGAATTTGTGAAGCTAAACCTAAAACCTGAAAATCTGAAATAAGCTGATATTGGATACCTGAAAATTTAGAAAACTAAGAATTCAAGAACCCGAAAACACCAGAACCTGAAACCCCAAATAACCTAACAGTATGGGAACATAAAAGCTCTGAGATCGCAAAAGCACCTAAAAACTTGGAAACTTTCGAATTCAAGAAGCTGAAATTATCAGAGCCTGAAAACCTGAAAGACAGATAATAAGGCTCGCTTATCTGAAAACCTGAATACTGAAAATTTGAGATTATGAGCGGCTGAAACATGAAAGAAAGTTAAAATTGTTGAAATGGCAACCTAAAAACCTGAGAATTTGTGAACCTAAACCACAAACCTGAGAATTTGTGAACCTAAACCTAAAACCTGAAAATCTGAAATAAGCTGATATTGGATACCTGAAAATTTAGAAAACTAAGAATTCAAGAACCCGAAAACACCAGAACCTGAAACCCCAAATAACCTAACAGTATGGGAACATAAAAGCTCTGAGATCGCAAAAGCACCTAAAAACTTGGAAACTTTCGAATTCAAGAAGCTGAAATTATCAGAGCCTGAAAACCTGAAAGACAGAGAATAACTATCGCTTATCTGAAAACCTGAATATTGAAAATTTGAGATTATGAACGGCTGAAACACGAAAGCAAGTGAAAATTGTTGGGATGGAAACCTAAAAACCTGAGAATTTTTGAACCTGAAAATCTGAAATAAGCTGATCTTGGATACCTGAAAATTAATTTGACTACCTGAAAACTTAGAAAACTCAGAATTCAAGAACCCGAAAACATCAGAACCTGAAAGCCCAAAGAACCGAACAGTCTGGGAACATAAAAGCTCTGAGATCGCAAAAGCACCTAAAAACTTGGAAACTTTCGAATTCAAGACGCTGAAATAATCAGAGCCTGAAAACCTGAAAGACAGAGAATAACTATCGCTTATCTGAAAACCTGAATATTGAAAATTTGAGATTATGAACGGCTGAAACACGAAAGCAAGTGAAAATTGTTGGGATGGAAACCTAAAAACCTGAGAATTTTTGAACCTGAAAATCTGAAATAAGCTGATCTTGGATACCTGAAAACTTAGAAAACTAAGATTCAAGAACCCGACAACATCAGAACCTGAAAGCCCAAAGAACCGAACGGTCTGGGAACATAAAGAGCTCTGAGATCGCAAAAGCAACTAAAAACTTGGAAACTTTCGAATTCAAGAAGCTGAAATTATCAGAGCCTGAAAACCTGAAAGACAGAGAATAAGGCTGGCTTATCTGAAAACCTGAATACTGAAAATTTGAGATTATGAGCGGCTGAAACATGAAAGAAAGTGAAAATTGTTGGAAGACAACCTAAAAACCTGAGAATTTCTAAACCTAAACCTAAAACCTGAAAATCTGAAATAAGCTGATCTTGGATACCTGAAAACTTAGAAAACTAAGAATTTAAGAACCCGAAAACATCAGAACCTGAAAGTCCAATGAACCTAACAGTCTGGGAACATAAGAACTCTGAGATCGCAAAAGCACCTAAAAACTTGGAAACTTTCGAATTCAAGAAGCCGAAATTATCAGAGCCTGAAAACTTGAAAGACAGAGAATAAGGCTCGCTTATCTGAAAACCTGAATACTGAAAATTTTAGATTATGAGCGGCTGAAACACGAAATAAAGTGAAAATTGTTGGAATGGCAACCTAAAAACACGAGAATTTGTGAACCTAAACCTAAAACCTGAAATTCTGAAATAAGCTAATCTTGGATACCTGAAAACTTAGAAAACTAAGAATTCAAGAACCCGAAAACATCAGAACCTGAAAGCCCAAATAACCTAACAGTATGGGAACATAAAAGCTCTGAGATCGCAAAAGCACCTAAAAACTTGGAAACTTTCAAATTCAAGAAGCTGAAATTATCAGAGCCTGAAAACCTGAAAGACAGATAATAAGGCTCGCTTATCTGAAAACCTGAATACTGAAAATTTGAGATTATGAGCGGCTGAAACATGAAAGAAAGTGAAAATTGTTGGAATGGCAACCTAAAAACCTGAGAATTTGTGAACCTAAACCTAAAACCTGAAAATCTGAAATAAGCTGATCTTGGATACCGGAAAACTTAGAAAACTAAGAATTCAAGAACCCGAAAACATCAGAAGCTGAAAGCCCAAAAAGCCTAACAGTCTGGGATCATAAAAGCTCTGAGATCGCAAAAACTTGGAAACTTTCGAATTCAAGAAGCTGAATTTATCAGAGCCTGAAAACCTGAAAGACAGAGAATAAGGCTACTCGCTTATCTGAAAACCTGAATATTGAAAATTTGAGATTATGAATGGCTGAAACATGAAAGAAAGTGAAAATTGTTGGAATGACAACCTAAAAACCTGAGAATTTGTGAACCTAAACCTAAAACCTGAAAATCTGAAATAAGCTGATCTTGGATACCTGAAAACTTAGAAAACTAAGATTCAAGAACCCGACAACATCAGAACCTGAAAGCCCAAATAACCTAACAGTATGGGAACATAAAAGCTCTGAGATCGCAAAAGCACCTAAAAACTTGGAAACTTTCGAATTCAAGAAGCTGAAATTATCAGAGCCTGAAAACCTGAAAGACAGATAATAAGGCTCGCTTATCTGAAAACCTGAATACTGAAAATTTGAGATTATGAGCGGCTGAAACACAAAAAAAAAAGTGAAAATTGTTGGGATGGAAACTGAGAATTTGTGAACCTGAAAACCTAAAATCTGAAAATCTGAAATAAGCTGATCTTGGATACTTGAAAATTAGTTTGACTACCTGAAAACTTAGAAAACTAAGAATTCAAGGACCCGAAAACATCAGAACCTGAAAGCCCAAAGAACTTAACAGTCTGGAAACATAAGGGTCTGAGATCGCAAAAGCACCTAAAAACCTGGAAACTTTCGAATTGAAGAAGCTGAAAACATCAGAGCCTGATAAGCTGAAAGACAGAGAATCAGGCTCGCTAATTTGAGCTTCTGAAATCTGAAGGAAAGTGAAAATCGGAGGGATGGGAACCTGAAAACCTGGAGGACACCCCGTATTTCGGTATTATTTTTACTTCACAGCCTATAATGACCGCTAAAAATCATGTTTATTTTGAAACACTCCACTGAAATCCAGAAATCGAGTAAAAAAAAACTGCATTTTAACTTTGTCACCCCAAAATCTACATACCTGAATTTATGACCCCACCATTATGCCGTACGGACAATAGTGTTCATCATGTAATATCATTAATCAATTCAGCTTGCTAATAAATATCATAATTCGATTTTAATAACCACTTTATCTATCGCGAATGACGGCTATAACTACGTGAGCACAAGAGGGAATAATTATACATGTAGTTTCGCATATTTAGCACAAACGGAATGATTTTATAATTCATCAAAACGTATTGATTCCCCAAACGTGGGGTGGTTGATGTTTGGAATTTAATTAATTCAAGAATGAACAGTTGATAAGAGTGTCTCGGAATTCGGCATCACTCGATTTAAAGGCTTTTGTCTCCGCGATTCCTTAAGCACATTATGGGCAGTTTTTGATTGAAAACTCATTAAGGTTTGGAGGGCGAACCGAAACTTGGTTAATTAATAATTCAGATAAATCGCGAAGTTTCAACTATTGTATCTATGATAACCGCAATCTATAAATGCTTCCGCGCAATTCAACCTATAATTGGAATTCCTTTTCCATTGTCCGGCCGGTAAGAAATATGGCCCCAATTCTGTGCCAATTACTTAATATTTATTCATTTCTCGGCGTTCCCATTTCGCCTAACTACAATTGATTATCTATGATTTCCAGGTCAGTTAACCGATAATCAAATGGGCAATTAAAAAAGGCACAATAACCGCCAAGCTCCTGGCCCGGCGAACTTCTCCTGAATGGGTCCTGTTTAATGCGCTACATTTGTCATGTACAGTTGATTACATTCGGCCGATTTGTGTGAATGGGTTCGTGGTTTCGATAAGGCTTTACTGGTGCGGTTTCACATGACCGTCGGACGCATTTGCACCGTGATAAGATGACAATGAATGTGTGCTCATAGACTGCCTTTATTGAACACATTTACCACTCACCGACTATAATTCACATGCAGAATGGACGCCGAGCGAATCCAATAACGATATCCGGTCGGAGGAACCGAGCTGGTCGCTTTTAAAATAAACGAACACTGTCAAAAGTTGCATATTTATCGCGGGCGCAAACTGGGCCAAAACGGCGATCGGTTGCCAAAATTCCTGCGACCCTAATGGTTTTACGAACGTGTCTTTGGGAGGGCAGAAATCGGTTTTTGAACAAGATTCATGGAGGCTTGTTGTGTTTTGGATCACTTTGAAATTAGGTTCGCCCGGCGCATCCGCCAATTTTGCATCATAAATCAAGTAATTAGGCTGATCTTCCTCTTGCATGTGCCTCAAATGCAGGTGGGTGTTCCATTTCGCTAATCAAAGGACCCCTGCAGTCATTTCTCGATTACCAACATCATGGTTCGATCATTTTCTAACAAAAGACCATTTCACTAACATGGTACCATCATTTTATAAACTGTAAATAAAATATTGACTTACTTCACCTGGTTATTTACAGAGTGCCGATATCGATTGTTCGTGATATTTCTAGCTTTTGATTGTAATACATTTTAGTGATGGAATATTTATGGCGACGATCAATTTATTTTATCCGAGAGATCGAACCGATTTATATTTAGATCAAATGTGAAGTTACGGACTGCATGAATATTTGATCAATTAGAATTTCAGGCTCCTCACAATACTTTGTAAATTGTAACTTTGCATCGATATGAAGTTTCCGGTTTTATTTTATTAGTTAAATCTATAAATGCGGATGCTATTTAAAGAAATATTTCCGTGTTTCAGCCCACCATCTTTACAACAATAAATTATTAACATCAGCATAAATAAACCAATCCCATCGATTCCTGTTTAAACAAAGACCCTAATCCTCAATGATTAAAAAGTTATCCCGGAACCCCCGGCGTAAAATCTCACAGTTAAAGAGCTCTCCTTTATCTACCTCCAAGAAACACAATAAAGTGTGATCATCCAGAGTAATCCCGCCCTTAGAAAAATATTTTGAGAGCCTCGTAAAAAACGTGAAATAAAATCGGCCCGGAGTTCTCCGTTCCGAAGCCGGAAGCTCGTTTAGAAATCAAATTTCCAGCGGAATTCTAGTTTGTAGTAATTACCCTATTTTACGTGGAAAAGCAATAGCGTCGGTTGACAATAGCCGTAAACGTAACATTTCCGACCACAATTCTGCAAATTGGTTTCACAAGTTATTTATCTAGTTTAATAATACTGATAATGCCTACTAAATAATTAAAAGGCTTGATTAACGTTGTAATAACACCGAATCCCGGGGGTTTCAAGAAAGTATCTTTTAAATTATTCGTAATCCAATTACCACACCAGGGGCGGTGCAACTGTCCGTCGACTGGATGGATTCCATTTGAGTGCAAATGCAGAGTTCGGTTCTGATGCTAAAATTGAATCTTCGCTCGTTCTGGATTATTTAGTTTGTCTGACGATTTCGTATACTCTTAATTCTCTCGATTCTGTATATTGTACGCATTCTTGATGCTTTACATTCAATCTCTGCGATCCTTGGTCCGAATTTTCTTGATTTTTTAATCTCCTGCATTATTTATATTATTATTGAATTCTCCATCTAACTACATTTACTTTCCGAGGGCAACATTATCAAGACCAGTTATTTTCTTGGAAATCTTCGTTGGTATAGGAAATTGGGTGAACCAGAGATCATTCTTAGTGTTTAAGATATTGGATCCAAACGTTTTACAATTTTTTGAATTACCTGTTTTTTTTTATTATCTTTATTGAATCGTTTGGGGATTTTCGGATTTTATCAATTTGTGAATTAACCTTAACATATAGATACATGTCGTCGCGGACTTTCGTATAGGCCTTTTTCAGCTCTACAACTTTTCTATAGAAAACATTCATATAATTATCTCTTACCGTTAAGGCAGCGTTCGTAAACGCATTCGCTTGCGCGTTTTTTCGTCGACTTACGTTGCAAAATTGGTCTCCTTTTATTTTAACGTTTTGATAACGTATAGCCTATTTCCATCCTGGAGGTCCATTCTAAATATTGGTCAAATAATTTTTGGGGGGAATGAGGCGTTCACCCGCGGACGGTGCGATTTCTTCAGTCTCGACGAGAACTGGGGGAATTCCGGCCACTTTTTTTCCACCACACACAACGCATTCTATTTCTACGCTGTTCCGCACACCTTTTCCCCAATACATACAAAAATTGTGTGTGCTTATAATAAAAAAAGGGGATTCCACGCGCAATAAAGGTTAAACTTCTTGCTTATTAAGTATAGATAAAGATAAATTATTAGTAATTTAATTACTAGCATCACTGCGGCGTCATTTCTACCACTCCTCTGCCTTTTCGATCTTCCCTTTCGATTACGTGTGCATGGGTTGGAGTGGCGTCGCCGCTGCCATAATCTAGGCTAAACAAGACAGTCCTAGTCCTCTCATTGGCTTCGCAATATAGGCTAAACAAGACAGTCCTAGTCCTCTCATTGGCTTCGCGATATAGGCTAAAACTAGGTAGTCCTAGTCCACTTGTTGGCTTCGCAATATAGGCCAAAACAACACAGTCCTAGTCCAATCATTGGTTTCGCGATATAGACCAAAACAAGACAGTCCTAGTCCTCTCATTGGCTTCACGATATGGACCAAAAAAACACATTCCTAGTCCTCTCATTGGCTTCGCGATATAGGCTAAACAAGACAGTCCTAGACTTCTCATTGGCTTCGCGATATGGGCCAAAACAAGACAGTCCTAGTCCTCTCATTGGTTTCACGATATGGGCCACTAAAACACAGTCCTAGTCCTCTCGCGATATAGGCTAAACAAGACAGTCCTAGTCCTCTCATTGGCTTCACGATATGGGCCAAAAAACACAGTCCTAGTCCTCTTATTGGCTTCGCGATATAGGCTAAAACAAGGCAGTCCTAGTCCACTCGTTGGCTTCGCAATATAGGCCAAAACAACACAGTCCTAGTCCTCTCATTGGCTTCACGATATGGACCAAAAAACACATTCCTAGTCCTCTCATTGGCTTCGCAATATAGGCTAAACAAGACAGTCCTAAACTTCTCATTGGCTTCGCGATATGCGCCAAAACAAGACAGTCCTAGTCCTCTCATTGGCTTCACGATATGGGCCACTAAAACACAGTCCTAGTCCTCTCGCGATATAGGCTAAACAAGACAGTCCTAATCCTCTCATTGGCTTCGCGATATAGGCTAAACAAGACAGTCCTAGTCCTCTCATTGGCTTCACGATATGGGCCAAAAAAACACAGTCCTAGTCCTCTTATTGGCTTCGCGATATAGGCTGAAACAAGGCAGTCCTAGTCCACTCGTTGGCTTCGCAATATAGGCCAAAACAACACAGTCCTAGTCCAGTCATTGGTTTCGCGATATAGACCAAAACAAGACAGTCCTAGTCCTCTCATTGGCTTCACGATATGGACCAAAAAAACACAGTCCTAGTCCTCTCATTGGCTTCGCAATATAGACTAAACAAGACAGTCCTAGACTTTTCATTGGCTTCGCGATATAGGCCAAAACAACACAGTCCTAGTCCAATCATTGGTTTCGCGATATAAGCTAAACAAGACAGTCCTAGTCCTCTCATTGGTTTCACGATATGGACCAAAAAAACACAGTCCTAGTCCTCTCTCTGGCTTCGCGATATAGGCTAAACAAGACAATCCTAGACTTCTCATTGGCTTCGCGATATGGGCCAAAACAAGACAGTTCTAGTCCTCTCATTGGCTTCACGATATGGGCCACTAAAACACAGTCCTAGTCCTCTCGCGATATAGGCTAAACAAGACAGTCCTAATCCTCTCATTGGCTTCGCGATATAGGGTAAACAAGACAGTCCTAGTCCTCTCATTGGCTTCACGATATGGACCAAAAAAACACAGTCCTAGTCCTCTCATTGGCTTCACGATATGGGCCACTAAAACACAGTCCTAGTCCTCTCGCGATATAGGCCAAAACAACACAGTCCTAGTCCAATCATTGGTTTCGCGATATAGACCAAAACAAGACAGTCCTAGTCCTCTCATTGGCTTCACGATATGAACCAATGATTTCTTCCACACTTTTTATAAGGATTAGGCTCGGTCCACTTTATTTATCTAGCGCATCCATTATTTATAATATATAACAACCTTGTGCCCACAATGTTGCTTTCTCTAATTCTGCAAACTAATGTTCAGCACGTTACCAGTAACTTTTTGCGTAAACATTAATTCCGCAGTTTTAATAGCCCACATTCCGGAAAATAGTTTTTCGCCGAAAATCCTCATTAGCGCGGTTGATTATCCTCCTCGGCGTTCGCTTTTCCGGCGCCCGAATTAAAAATTAACTCGCATAAACAGCGTTGATAAAATACCAAAGCGAGAATGGCTGCCTCATAAAGAATAGGGATATTGAAGTCGGCGGCTTTTATTTTTACCGGCCATTAATTAAAGCGGGCTAACGTCGGGGCGATCATAGGTGGCGGCGACAACGGCCGTTGCGATATAAAAGTGAGATTTATGGACGAGTCGTTTAAACGGCAGGTTCAGATTAGAGCCGAGGAGAGACCGGACTGCTGCTGGCTGCTGGGCTGCGGATGACGGTTCAATTGCTCGTTCTCGTTAAGAATTTTATTAAACAATGGCCGGCTGTAAATTATTGTGGGATAAATTGCGAGCAGACGACAAAAACGAGGGGGTTGTAGTTATTGATGTGAAACGCTCGTTCGGTCTGATTGGGGCGCGTTTCGGAGAGTTTCCTTTTTCGTGACCGAGGTGGCCGGACGTCGGTGGGACTAATCGCGTTTCGCGTGCCGAACGAGACTGATTTGTGTAAGGGGGCTGGACCGGCTGCTGCACCCCGGGATTATGATGGAATTCCACGAGATTGGCCTAATGGAAGATAATCGTAAATTTATTAGCAAGGTGGGATGGGCCGGGGGCGGAGAAATAGTTGCAACGGTTTGTTTTACTATCCCGGCGCATCCACCAAAACGATTTCGGTCACGATATTGGCGACTAATTTGAGTTAACGACAGGCAATGTAAATCCAACTTGTGTTTTAGTTATATAAGAAATATTACCACGGAGCTCTTTGGTACTTTTGGCATACGCATGAGGATTTCTGTCTCATTACGTCTCACTCGTCTCGCCTTCTCGTTCCAATCTCGCCCGATTTTTGTGAGTCTATCCGTATAATTGTCAACGTGCCGGTTAAGATAACTGTGAAATCGAATTCAGCGGGAGACTCGAGTAATTTTCAATGGCGGACATAATGCCGTAATTTGTGCGAAGATTCCTGGACAAAAAGATCCTGCCGGAGACCGATGTTGATGAGTGAGCGAGCAGAGACGGGTCGAGAAAATCGGATAGATAAAGTGTCAATATTTGCTGAAAACAAGATCCGATGGAAGCAGGATGCTTAAAAGCTTCGTAGCGAAGGTGAAAGTACGGGATTACAGCGTTTTAAACGGAATTCTCGCCCAAAACACAAGGTGGGTGAATGATTTTACGCTTAAAAAGCTTTCAGAGTCTGGTGTGAATGTTATTAAATACTCTTTCCACAAAATTAAGAGGTATTTGCAGTCTTGTCTTTAATAATGTACGACGGCGAGGATTAGTTGTTGGAGTGCAGTGTTTCATATTAAAGGAAAAAGAGTGGCTCGGGGGCGCTGTTGACATTGTGAATTCTCGTCCGTGTAACCGTGGAATCAATACACAAAAAGATATTAGCGGTAATGAATGTCTATGATCTCCCCCAAAAGCCGGAGGCGGCCTCGTCGGGCGTCTCTATAAATGTCCCTTCAGCAAATACAAGCAAAACGTAGGAGTGCCTTCGTAATCAGTCAATGCCCAAACATTGACATTGGGCCGCCTCTCCACAAAGAATGAGGGCTGTTTCTCGATATTCAATTTAATAACTCCTCTTCGACTTGGAAATCTTAAAGCAAACAGAGGGTAGAGCCAAACGCGAATGACTTAGGAGCCGTAATTAACTGATAACAAAAAAGTTTCACCGCTCAAGTGTTTTCCAATTACGGAAGCTCTCCGTCTATTGACGGACTCACCCGTTCGGAAAACGTTTGCGTTTAAATGAATCCCTAACGAAATGCCAATTGGCTGTGCGACTCTCGCTGGTATGGGATAAAATCGCCCGAGATGGCCCAGTAAAAGAGCAGCAAACAATGACCGCGTAAACTCCCGCTGTTTGCTTGCGTGCCGCTGGGAGGAAGCGATTCCAGCGCCTCTGGCGGCGTGATTGATGAGCCCTGACACGTGTTAACTGCCTCATCCTTGTACTCCTTATTGGCACATTTCTCAAAAGAGGACTTTGCTCAAAAGCGAACCAACCAAAACGGAACAAATCGACGGAAAAACAAATGTTGGAGGGTAATGACCAGTGGGGTTCCATTATGGCTCAACCAGCGATATTACATCGAATGATATATATGTGATAAAATATTCAGTATTCGATGGGGCGTGGCGCTGTCTTGTGTCGCTAGTAAAATTTTCAGACCTGTTTCTCTAATTTGTATCCAGATATGTTCATTCGAACTCACGAGAGACATAATTAGCCCCATTACCTTCTCTCATAACACGGAGGTTTTAGTACTAATTGCAACAAGCAGATGCATTTTCGTGGAATCCGAGCTCATTATACCCGGCGAGAAAATTCGCCAACAAGATATGTTAGGGGATTCCCCGGAGTGGAAACAAATGTGTTTGCATGGATGCAAATTCGGCTGAGTCATCGTGAATGATTAGCAATAAAACGTTTACCTTAACAAATAGTATCATTTTTTACGAACAACTACGCGTCTCTGTCTCCGGCGAGGGTCGCTCTCGTAATTTGTTTTTCGGTTTGATTTTCCAGAGGGAAAAGAATTCTTTTCCATTACGGTTGATATACATCACGCGCTCCTGTGCATTATTTAGTAACCGGCTCAAACTTTCACCCCAAAAGTGCGAAACATTGCTGTAATGGCCCCTGCTACACACAAATTTCCTGCAAGTTTTACAATTACCGCCGAACTTTTGTAGTTAGTGTTAAGCAAATGTTATATTAACCGGCCGAGGAACACGCCAGTTTCAACCGATGAACTTTTAAACTTTCCGACGCTAATTTTTCGATCCTGCTGATAAGGAGCTTTATTAAACGTAATTGCTGCCGCAGGAACAAAGTGATAATTAAAACATGTATTTGTCCGATTATCTGAAGCTTTTATGACGTGTGCAGCCTGTTCCGGGCATAATAACGCTTGTCGATTCCCCCGTGTCTCTACTTTCATTAAGCTCGTGTAAGGTATCTCAAAAAGGAATCCAATATTAAGCTTATAATATGAATGCTTAGTTATTACTGCTCTGGGCAACGCTCGGTTCAACTCTTAAATATTTGAAATGGGGTGCGCGGAGCTCTTATTGTTATTGCGTTGCAGACTCCTTTCTTATTTTCAATATCTTACACGTAATGAACACCGAACATTTTTTCTTTATTGCATCATCCAGATAAACGCACTCGCATTATACTTTTGCCCCGTTTCCAAACTGCTGCGTAGGAAGAGATCAAAGCGGCTTGTCGAAAGCATCAGGGAGGTAAAGCTAATATTTTTTATACAGGCAAAAGCGTAAGGTTTCGTTTTATGGACACACAATTTCATTTGGCAATATTTATGATTGGAAGCATCGATACTTCTACTTCTAATTTCGAGTAAGCTTTAGTGTAAATACGTTAAACTGTGCTTGATTGGGTCGGATTTATTAAAAAAAAACATAATTTGCTTAATTATTTTTATTTAAGACTAGTTAGACTAGAATCACAGTGAGAAAATCGAACAATAAAATACTTAAGTAGGAACTAAATATGGGACTTTTCATGGCAAGTCTGTAGGTTTGACGGCAGAGCGCGCAAGGCCGGCAACTACAAACGAGCCACGAAAAGTTCCACTTTTTCTCCTAATAAAACAATCTACTATTATCGCGGTTATGAGAACGCGAATATTTCACGTCGCTTCACGACATTTGAAATTCTTTCAAATCGCTTCAAGCTTCTTCAAGTCGCTTCAAGTTCTTTCAACATATTTCAAGTCTTTTCCAGTCGTTTCAAGTTTCTTCAAGCCACTTCACTCTCTTCCAAGTCGCTAAAGGACATCTCAAGTTTTTTTGAAGTCTTCCGAGGTCGCTTCAAGACTCTTCAAGGCATTTCAAGTCGCTTCAATTCCCTTCAAAATCTTTCAAGTCTTTTCAAATGGCTTCCAGTCCTTTCAAGATATTATTTGAAGTGTTCCCATATCGCTCCAGGACTCTTGGTCGCTTTAAGACTGTTCAAGACATTTCAACTCTTTTAAAGTCGCTTGAATTCCATCCAAAACATTTCAAATCTTCATAGGTCGCTTCAACACTCTTCAAGTCCCTTCTAGTCCCTTCAAAATATTTGAAGTCTTTCCAGGTCGCTTTAAGATTCTTCGAGACATTTCAAGTCCTTCCAAATCGCTTCAAGTTTCTTCAAAATATTTCAAGTCGCCTCAAGTCCCTTCAAAATATTTCAGTCTTTTCCAGCCGTTTCAAGTTTCTTCAAGCCACTTCATCTCTCTTCAAGTCGCTAAAGGACATTTCAAGTCTCTTTGAAGTCTTCCCAGGTCGTTTCAAGACTCTTCAAGACATCTCAGGTCGCTTCAATTCCCTACAAAACATTTCAAGTCACCTCTCAAGTACCTTCAAAACATCTTTTCATTTTTCAATTCGCTTCAAATCTTTCAAGTCATTTCAAGATAGTTCCAATCCTTGCAAGTCGCTTCAAGGTATCTCAAGTCTTTTCAGGTGACTTCCAGTCCTTTCAAGATATTATTTGAAGTGTTGCCAGATCGCTACAAGTCATTTCAAGTCTTTTCAAGTCGCTTGAATTCCATCCAGAAAATTTCAAATCTTCCCAGGTCGCTTCAAGACTCGTCATATCTTTTCAAGTCGCTTCCAGTCCCTTCAAAATATTTGAAGTCTTCCCAGGTCGCTTTAAGATTCTTCAAATCTTTTCAAATCTCTTCAATTCCTTTCAAAACTTTTCAAGTCTCCTCAAGTCTCTTAAAAACATTTTATGTCGCTTCAAATCGCTCCAAATCTTTTCAAGTCCTTTTAACATATTTCACGTCGCTTCATGACATTTCAAGTCCTTTTAAATCGCTTCTATTTCATATCGCCTCAAGTCCCTTCAAAATATTTCAAGTCTTTTCAATTCGTTTCAAGTCTTTCAAATCGTTTCAAAACATTTCAAGTCCTTTCCAATCGTTTTATGTTTCTTCAAGTCGCTTTCAGACTCTTCAAGACATTTAAAGACTTTTCAAGTCGCTTAAATTTCCTTCAAAACATTTCAAGTCGTTTCAAGACATTTCAGATCCTTTCAAGTCGCTTCAAGGTATTTCAAGTATTTTCAAGTGACTTCCAGTCCGTTCAAGATATTATTTGAAGTCTTCCCAAATCGCTCCAAGACTCTTCAAGTATTTCTTCAAACATTTCAAGTCGCCTCAAGTCCCTTCAAAACATTTCAAGTAATCATCTCTCTTCAAGTCGCTAAAGGACATTTCAAGTCTTTTTGAAGTCTTCCCAGTGCACTTCAAGACTCTTCAAGGCATTTCAAGTCGCTTCAATTCCCTTCAAAACATTTCAAGTCACCTCAAGTATCTTCAAAATATCTTTTCATTTTTCAGTTCCCTTCAAATCTTTCAAGTCTTTTCAAATGACTTCCAGTCCTTTGAAGATATTATTTGAAGTGTTCCCATATCGCTCCAGGACTATTGGTCGCTTCAAGACTCTTCAAGACATTTGAACTCTTTTAAAGTCGCTTGAATTCCATCCAAAACATTTCAAATCTTCATAGGTCGCTTCAACACTCTTCAAGTCGCTTTTAATCCCTTCAAAGTATTTGAAGTTTTTCCAGGTCGCTTTAAGATTCTTCAAGACATTTCATCTCTCTTCAAGTCGCTAAAGGACATTTCAAGTCTTTTTGAAGTCTTCCCAGGTCGTTTCAAGACTCTTCAAGACATTTCAGGTCGCTTCAATTCCTACAAAACATTTCAAGTCACCTCAAGTACCTTCAAAACATCTTTTAATTTTTCAATTCGCTTCAAATCTTTCAAGTCATTTCAAGATAGTTCCAATCCTTTCAAGTCGCTTCAAGGTATCTCAAGTCTTTTCAGATGACTTCCAGTCCTTTCAAGATATTATTTGAAGTGTTCCCATATCGCTACAAGACATTTCAAGTGTTTCAAATCGCTTGAATTCCATCCAAAAAATTTCAAATCTTCCCAGGTCGCTTTAAGATTCTTCAAGACATTTCAAGTCTTTTCAAATCTCTTCAATTCCTTTCAAAACTTTTCAAGTCTCCCCAAGTCTCTTAAAAACATTTTATGTCGCTTCAAATCGCTCCAAATCTTTTCAAGTCCTTTTAACATATTTCACGTCGCTTCAAGACATTTCAAGTCCTTTTAAATCGCTTATATTTCATATCGCCTCAAGTCCCTTCAAAATATTTCAAGTCCTTTCCAGTCGTTTCAAGTTTCTTCAAGTCGCTTCATCTCTCTTCAAGTCGCTTTCAGACTCTTCAAGACATTGAAAGACTTTTCAGGTCGCTTAAATTTCCTTCAAAACATTTCAAGTCGTTTCAAGACATTTCAGATCCTTTCAAGTCACTTCAAGGTATTTCAAGTATTTTCAAGTGGCTTCGTCTTTTTGAATTCTTCCCAGGTCGCTTCAAGACATTTCACGTCGCTTCAATTCCCTTCAAAACATCTTTTCATTTTTCAATTCGCTTCAAATCTTTCAAGACATTTCAAAACATTTCAAATCCTTTCAAATCGCTTCAAAGTATTTCAAGTCTTTTCAAGTGGCTTGCAGTCCCTCCAAGGTATTATTTGAAGTGTTCCCAGATCGCTCCAAGACTCTTCAAGTATTTTGCAGACATTTCAAGTCTTTTGAAGTCGCTTCAAATGTCTTCAAGATATATCAAATCTTCCCAGGTCGCATCAAGACTCCTGAAGACATTTCAAGTGTCTTCAATTCATTTCAAAACTTTTCAAGTCTCCCCAAGACTCATGTCGTTTCAAATCGCTCCAAGTCCTTTTAACATATTTCAAATCCTTTTAAATCGCTTCAAGTTTCTTCAAGTCAAAATATTTCATATCGCCTCAAGTCCCTTCAAAATATTTCAAGTCTTTTCACTTCGCTTCAAGTCCTTTCCATTGGTTTCAAGTTTCTTCAAGTCGCTTCATCTCTCTTCAAGTCGCTTTAAGAGTCTTCAAGACATTTCAACACTTCTCAAGTCGCTTCAATTGCCTTCAAAACATTTCAAGTCACCTCAAGTCCTTTCAAAACAACTCGAGTCTTTTCAATTCGCTTCAAGTCGTTTCAAGTCATTTCAAATCCTTTCAAGTCGCTTCAAGGTATTTCAAGTGTTTTTAAGTGGCTTCCAGTCCCTTCAAGATATTATTTGAAGTCTTCCCAGATCGCTCCAAGACTATTCAAGTATTTTTCAAACAGTTCAAGTCGCTGCAAGTCTGTTCGAAACATTTCATGTCGTTTCGAGTCGTTTTAAGGTTCCTCAAGTTGCTTCAGGGCATTTTAAGTTTTTCAAGTCGCTTCCAGTCCCTTCAAGATATTTGAAGTCTTCCCAGGTCGCTTCAAAACTTCACAAGACATTTCAAGTCGCTTCGAAGTCCTTTCAAGTCGTTTCAAGTTTCTTCAAGTCGCTTTTAGTCCCTTCAAAATGCTTTCAAGTCTTTCAAGTAGTTTCAAAATATTCTTCATGTCGTTTTAAGTCGCCTCAAGTCTTTGAAGCCGTTTCAAGACATTCCAAGTCTTTTCAAAGCCGTTTCAAGTTTCTTCAATTCTCTTTAAGTTTCTTCAATTCGCTTCAATATATTTTAAGTCTTTTCGAAGTATTTTCAAGCAAATTAATCGCTAGTCAGTGACATGCACTTGTGACGCAACGGCCCTCAGATAAATGTTATGTAATATTTTCTTGAATTCTGTACAGCACAAAATTTCTTTTAATCAAGAGGAGGTGCTTCTACCGGCCAATAAAGCTCCAGATGGCCCGTAAAACCTTCCCGTTTATTATTTTCGACAAACAGTAAAATTATTTTTCATATCCCTAAATAATTCTGATGACGCAGTTTGGGTATTTGGGACATTAGATCGTCGTTACCCGCCAGAAGAGCCGATATGAACGTAATTCTCGTTTTTATTGGCGCTGTAGCGTCCTACCTTTATTAGTCCCCATCACAATAAACATGAAATACAAAAGCAATTTTTAAAGCGTTATCAACTGTTGAAACAGCAAATAATATATTTCTCACCGATATCGCGGTCATAATCGCGATTTATCGATATTAAAACTGCAATCGTTGGGAAAAAACGATCTATAACGACCGAGATTAACCGGTTGTATGCAAATTCATGATTCGAAATCGTAGAAAAAAATGGCGGTAGCGGTAATAAAAATTGCGCTTTTCCGAACGGTCAAACATTGCGAATCACGTCCCCACCTCAGTGATTACAGCGATTTCGAATTCTGACGATGTTCAACTCCGAAACCGATCCCCAAAACAAACCAGACGACCGTCGAACCGAAACTACTCGGGAAATTTCTGCATTAAAAAGGCGTTAATCCCCGGACCATCGTTAGACGCAAACATCCGGAATTAAGGATTTCCAAGTTATTAATGCCTCGTACTCCTGGAGAATACCTGCAATTTCAATTTGAGCTGTGATTATTGTTGACATAGACGTATTCCGCCATTACGTTTTCTATTTGTACACTGTTTCTTTGAAGTCGGTTAGCTCGTAATATGAATCGTGTTTGCTTATATCTAAGACGTTCGGGCAAAATTAAAATTCGGAAGCACACGTTCATACTTAGCAAAGGAATGAGATATTAGATAAGATTGCCCTGCTGGCAGGTTGAGTAGGACTGTTATTTGCAGGAAGGCACTGACAAGCCGTAAGCGTAAGAGGTAGAAACAAGAAAGTAAAGAGGATGGAAAATTGTCTGTCCATGTTAATGACTGTCGGAAATTTTAATACAGTCAAACCTCCGGTGGTCCCGCGGTCAATAATTTTCGCGTTCAAGACCGCGGGCCGCGCATGTTTAGTTTTAAGGTAGAGCCTCTAATACATTTTTAACGCGCTTCAAGCGATCGCAGCGGCCGCAATTCGGACATCCGATATGCGGAATTTGTTTGTTGATTTTGATTGCTCGCACACCGCTCGTAGTCAAAATCGCTATTGGCCTCCCCGAGTTATTGCTCTATAAATTTTCGAGTTCCATTTTCTCTGTTTATGTGTTATTACAATATTTCCAGGTACAATTAGCTTAAATTTATAGCCAATTAAAATTTAATTCGAACAATGAAAGGTGCTGTATTCGGAATAACACAATAGCAATTGGCTGGGCGAAATCGAGTCTGCATATAAAATAGGACGAAACTGGCGACGTGTAATCACTTGATGCTATTCGAGTGCGAGTGAGAATGTGGAAATTTCGGATCAACCGCGGCCGCTTTTTCCTGCAGGAAGATTATTTGTTTTAAACTTTGCTAACCGTCTTGTCGGAGGGGAGCCGAACTTGGGGTCGTTAGCGGAGGGGTTTCAAGAGCGATTTATAACATTTATGAATAAGTACTCGCACTTGATGAAGTCGAATATTTTAATCATGTCAGAAGTGGGACGCACATGCTGATGCAGCGCCTCGTCATTACGAATTCCCCTATAGGAATCTAATAAAAGTCGAAATGCGGTTATGGAAAGAGCCCATTATTCCATAAAACTTTACAGCCGTCTACTTTGACGAGAAAAAGTCTGTTTAAAAGTACAACGTACACTTTTATCGGTCCTAAAGGAAGGGTTCAAAATTTGTCTAAGGTGCCCCCGGTAGTTTCTTCAAATGACTGCACAAGCCGGTAACTCTTCCCTTTAATTAAAAATTTTACCCCACGAAGGGCTGCAGATAAATAGGGGGATGCTTCTAGTGCCCACTCGTACCAGTCAACGAACTAAATATTTATTCGCCATTTGTTTGTATACAGGGTGAGCTCCTCTATTCAATCAAGTGGTCAAGCAAAGTTAGGCAAAGGATACTGTTTCGTGTTGACATTTCGGGTCAGAGGTCCGAGTGTTTATCCTTCTGTGGCAATTTACATTCAGGTTTGCCGGATTTGCTAAATTAATTTCGCGGAATTGTTTGCCGTTAACCGACCGAATTTCTTTGGCGATATTCAATAGATTCATCAGTTACTAGCTCGGGGCAACATGAATCACATGTTATTGTTACATGTTCACATTGGAAATGGAAATTTGACCGCTCGAGGCTTTTTCATTGTTTATACGCTAATTAACACGGTGAATCGAACAAATTTAGCGAGAAAATCGCTAATCGCTACGGCGGATTGCGGCGTCAAGTCGATTCCCGTTTTAATCAAACATTTTTCTGCTTTCGGGGCTGAAACGGCACGCTCCCAGTTTGCTCCAGCAGAATCGACAGAAATTACCCGTTGTGTGCTTTACGTATCAGTGGGTCCGCCACAACTATATTACAGTTGATGTAAGTAATGAATCACCCTGTAGATTTCAGCGTCGTGGAAGTTGTGATCCTGTTTTGACACCGACATTAATCACCGCGATCCATTGTATTGATTCCAGGAGTAGCGAAATTGCATTAAACCTCAAGCATTTGAAGAACTTAAAATTTCGGAAAAGTTGAGATCGTAGGGACCTAAGAACTTAAGAAACCTGATAATTTGAAGAATCTAAAATCTGAGAGCCTGAGCACCTAAGAACTTGAGAAACCTAGCTTGGAAAGTAGAGCAATCTGGAAATTGGAAAAACCTATTTTGAGAAGTTGAGCACCCTAAGATGTTTGAAACCTAAACGAAATTGAGAAGCTTGAGAATTTGAGAACCCTTAGATGCCTGAGGAATCATACTGATGTAAAAACGCGAAAACAGTGTGTTGAAGTGGTAGGGGTCTAGTCGTTTTGTGTTGCTCGAAGGACCGTTGATTTGAATTTGTAGTGAAACACTCGCGACTTAGAGAACTGGTATATTAACGAATATTTGATGATTGATATTGAACGTTTCTTCTCCCGTTTTCAGGAACCGTGTCCTGATTTTAGATTTTTAATTGTGCCCTTGCGGCTGTTGAATAGACTGTTGTTGGATTCAGACTTAGATTTAGACTGATCGACGGGCGTGAGTGTCGCCAGTCAGGTAAGGATTTTACGACCCTTTGGGTTTCCCAACTGGCCGGCGCGACGGCCGCTGCAAATAAATAAAGATATCTTTTTTCAATATCAGTGTTATTATTTTATATTTTACATTTTTAGAAATGGTGGATGCGCCTCTGTCTTCGATTTTCCTGCTCGATAGCATCACTCAGACATCCACAACTTCCCTGACAGCATCTCCTACACTTAACATTAAAACAATTAAAGAACTGCTCTTTCATTTTCCCAGACAAGGCGCTTTAAAATTCCAGTCCACTTTCGAGCGATTAGCGCTGTCTACCTCCATCCTCGCGAATTTCTCGCAAAAATGACAACGACAGCACCAATTATCCATCACTTTCCTAATTGTAGCGAACGTATTCCCGATTTTTCGAGACGAACGTTAACGGCGAACGCCGCCTCCTCGGGGACCGTCTCGTTTGCGCCGCCTCGGCGGACCGAGAGGAGACGAATAATGGGCGTCATTTGTTCCGGAAACGGAATTAACTACTTTAATTAGTTTGAGACACGTTGAATTTACGTACGTTTGCTGTCATTCGGCTACAATTGCCGATTGCTCCGGGTCGGAATTGCACCAATAACAATCCCGCTTGTTTTAACCTTTGAAAATTTATTTGCGAGAGCACGGTTTGGCGGCAAGGCAGCCGAACTAATTTATGGAACGATTTGACAAGCCTCGTTACGTGAACTCGGGAATATTGTTTCTTCGCGAGGAATTAGCGGAATCCGACGGGGACGAGCGGTTGTAAATAGTTGTTGCGGCGATCGATTGGCGGACAGGAAAAGAGTCAAGAATTGGGAGCAGTTCAGAAGTTTCGCTTCTAAAGGGCGTGGCGGTCATGTTTATAACATGTTCTAAAGTGTAAGGAACTAATTCATCTTTTTTTTTCCTTTCAGAGAGACGCCCTCAACCTGGAACCGACGAACGTCGCCAGCTGCGTATCCAAAGGCAAATCCGAGGTACGTACAATCAATGTTCAACATCCTCTGCGAGATTTTCACCGTCGGCATTTCTTAAACTCTTGTTATTTCATGTATAACACGCCGTGTACACAGAGTCTGTGCTGCATGCGAAACTATTTACACGACTACACCGGCAACAAATTCCCTACTTTTATGCGTCACGTTCCCTCTAAGAAATTGCATTTTAAATTATGACGGGGCCTGCAAGATACTCTGACATATCCACACGTCTTCCTCTCGGACGGGATTTAACGGATCTGAATTTCTGAAATGTTTATCTCTTATTTTTCATGAATATGTAATCGAACGGCTGGAGCAAGCACTGCTGACTCCCTATCGCAATTAGGTTCGGATTTTACCTACATATTGATTTCGCTCGTTCGGAAGCATCTAATTCTTTTTTGGATTGTCACAGAAATAAGTGAGCCATTTAGAGTTGGCTTCGGACCAGGAAATTCTATTGATACTTATATAGTTTTATGTTACGTCCATGGACTTCTCTCAGTGTCTTAAGGCCTAAATGGCATCACCCCACCGAAACAACACCGGCCCACACCTGAACCCCTGCAGCACTCCCACTGCATCTCCCCGGTCGTCCCAGTTTTTCCTTGTCGCTTATTGATCTCGTCCCCGGTGATGAATATCGCGTTGTCTGTCAGAATATTCGGCGTGGCTCTTTATTAAAAGGCTCGTATTTGCTGATCGAGAGCCATCAGTGTCAGCACAAGCGCGCGTTGTCGCGACACATTCACTTTCGAGGGACGTTGACGAGGGACCATTTACTACCCTTCTTCCTGTAGCAGGACCGCTTATCAGGTATCTCTCGCTCGCCGTCGCACATTCACTTACTGCATTCAAAAGCGGAATGAAATACTGTCTGTCGGTTTACGTTTTTGCCGCATTCACGATTTTTGCGGCCACATCGTTGCTAATAATTTCCATTCGGTCGGGTCGTCGCGGACATGCGTTTAATTTCTTTTGTCGAGTTTACAAAAAGGATGCCGACGCCGTCAGGTGATTTATTTATCTTTGGCGCGGTGGAGTTTCCTGGGGGATGTTACGGCGGTTTTATTGCGCAGTTCGTTTGGTGTTCGGAGTTTGTTTTTGAGCGCAAACGTGTTTTTCTGAAATGTTCGTTTTGTCCTAAGGAGCCAGTTCTTAGAGGGGGAAACAGTTACCTGAATGTTGTTACAAATTGTGAACATTCTTCCGCGCTCTTTAACATCTCTATAATTTAGTTATAATTGCATGCGTAAATATATGTAGGTACATCTGTTTTAATGCGTCTTGTTGCGGAACCCAGCTGGCGTCCTCGAACTTGTTGTATGCGAAGGTTGTAGTATGGATACGCAGTGTTCAAAAACCCTGTGTAGGATTTCCTATTCAAAGAATTTGATGCCTAATCAGCATCTACAAAACTATTTCGTTTCACATAAATATCTAAGTATTAGCTGACCCGGCGAACTTCTCAGAATCATTAAATGTTGTGTTAACGTATTAGCTGAATTAAATTCAGTTTGTTTTATCAAAGGATAATGCACACAACGCCATCTACTGGCATTACCGGAACCAGCATCCAACGCCATGCGCATTTTTGTTTTTGCTCCCTGAGCCCCCCTGTCCATGTTTTAATAACTATTCTGCTATTCGGGGCGGAGACAAATCCAACAAATCAAGAATCATCAAAATCGGTCCAGCCGTTCTTGAGTTATAAATCCAAAGGGCCCCATGTCTCTTCATAAGAACCTTCCTCGAACTTCAAGGAATATCACCTGTTGAACCACTCTGAGAGACCATTCTGCTCCGGAATATACGCGTTAGTCTTCTGTTGGATAATATCTGCTTCTTTTAAATAGCTTTAATCTTCTTTTCAGTATGGTTCCCAACCATTCCTCGAAATTCTTTAAAGCGCTGGAACACTTGGTGTTTCTCCTTCAAGAAGTACACAAAGGTCATCCTGCTGGCATCATCAGAAGAGAATATTTTGCTTTACCAATTACCATTGACCATAAATCACTTCTAGTAACTTATTACTTCTATGGTTTGTCAACGGGAAAAGTAACTGGGACTGTTTCCCTTCGCAGCGCACTTCACAATTTTATTGGTTTTCTGAATCTCAGCCTTCCTGTTGTAGCAGGCTCCCTCCACAGCACCATCCTTCATATTTTGTAGATCATTACCATCTGAGCTGCCACAGCTGCCTACAAAAAACTGTCATATACATTTGGTTTGAAATAACAATTTCTTTCTTTTCCTGCACTCTCGATGTACCAATCCTCGGTGCTGAATCTTTTTTTCGATTTTACAACTCGGCCAGTGTTGCCATTCTTTGACCGCTGTTTGGACCAAAACGCACAGCGGCCCTGCTTTATAGTAAACGCCACAGATATAGTGATTCAGCGCAAATAAAAAAAAACTGCTTTACACTTCCCAAAAAAGCAATTTTAAATTGTTTCATTGTTTTTTATTACGTCAGGAGGTTCACAAATTGGTTTACGTATATTAAAGATGTCATATAAAATTTTAAGTTACTTTTATTTATTTTTAATTTTATTCTATTTCTACTTTATTATTTATTTTACTTTAAAATTACTGAATATTCATTCGGGTGTTTACCAGTGTTATAATTCATTTGCGCCTTTTCAGTAAACACAGAACTAATTTCAAATCGGTAAAAACAATATAAAATTATATCAACATTTGTGTAACTACAAGTGGTGGGTGCGCCGGGTGAATACACATCCTTGTTTACATTTATAATTAAATATTGGTCGTACAAACACATTACGTTTGACCTATATGCCAGCAGAGTTCGATAAACGTTTAGATCCAACCTTCTGATAAACCATTTTTATTTCCACCGTATATCTTCGATCTTTTCCCCAAAAACCGTTTCTTCCGAGCATAATAATCGCACGTTCGACACGATTCGCTTGTCGCAAATCACCCCGACATTGCACCGCTAAGGACCCGTAAAAAGTGCAATCCATCATTTACTTCTTCATCACCGGTGCGTGAGTTTGTAAGCGTCAAAAGCTCGTTCTGATTGACGAATGACATGTCTTTCAACATCGAGCATGATCCGGCAGCGCGGACGTATGAATAAAAACACGGGACGTCGTTTAATTCAATAGAACTTGTCACGATAACATTGACAAATGCGGTTTTGAATACCTTTCCGTAATTATTAGTTTGGAGGGAACGCAATGCGATATTTAGGGACGCACTTGTTAGCACCAGTGGCGGAGTGACAGGTAAATGAGTGCCTCCATTTACGCGTTACTTTTGCTGGATTTCACATTCGTTAAGTGTATAAATCACGGAGAAACACTAAAGCATCTACATTGTCAAATGAGCGAGTTACAAAACACGATGGCCAGCGTGTGAAGTCATAGTGGGGGGACCGAAATCGATCACAGCGTACGACGCGTTGAAAACTTATGTTTTTGTTGAAAATAGGCACTAAATACATAAAACTTAGTACTGTAAGATTGTCGCACGAGCCTCCACTGTTCACTGGAGATTACGATCTGCTTCGATTTATCCCGGCACATCTCAGGGGCGTAGTTAAGCAAATAAGGTGGTAGCATTGTGTTTTTGGAGGAAATATTTAGTTTTGTCAGCGGTTCTTTTTGAAGAAATGAGCGGCCTGACTAATCGCTGCTTTGCGTGAATTCGCCGTGTTTATGTTTTCAATATTCCTCCCGCTCGAGCGCTTTAATAACACCGGAATATTTTCCGATGCTTGAGATCTAATGATAAAAATTCGCTCGTAATTAATTACCTGACGTGGTTCCTCCGATGAAGTCGCGGCAATAACGCACACAAGATCCGAGCTTGAATTAGTCCCTTAATAGCGTTCGCTTGTTCCGACGTTAATAAGATAACTTATTTTAAGAATCCTTTTGTTTCGGAACGTAAAGTGGCTCTCGTTGTTTTCGGCGTCACAATTAGAGGGATCCGCGAATAACTCTTGATATTTAATTATGACTTTCCGAATTAATTCCGGTTAGTCGGTCCAAATCCTCGATAATAAAACAACGTATCTGTAACAGAAGAAAACTTAATTAAACGAATTTGCATCCGGATTCGGGGCCAAAATATTATTATTTGCTAATTGAAGTCTCAATCAGCCGCCGACATGAAATTGAAATTAATTTCGACTCCGTTCTTCTGACCTCATTTGTAATTCAAATGCTGCCCCCAGAGGATGCGATAGAACAATGCATTTCTGGCGATGAGCAACCATGTGTTTTAGTCCGGAGCTCTACAGAGCGTTCCATTTGCAGGAAAGAGAATTGATCTGTTCAACAGACCTTATTAATAGCGCTTCCCAATTAATTCCGACCGAAACATGCTTACCGGAGGGAAAAACAAGCATCGGGTTATTTATGACAGTCGGAATTTGCGCATAGTTGCATTAGTGGCGGTTTCAATTATTATTTCCGCAGATATTCGCTTCGCAACACCGTTGTGTTTGTCCCTTGGAAGTTGTAGCAATTTGCTATTCGCTTAGATTGCAGTTTAAATTGCAGCTAATGGATTGCAGCGCAATGTGCATGTGTTACTGAAGAGCTCTGCTTAAAACGTGTCATGCAAATTTATCCCATAATAAGGTTGTGTTGGCGCACTCGACGAAGACGGCTCGTTTCAGTTCCGATGTCGAGTGGATTTGTTTCTACCTGAATTGCGACGCTTACATAGACGTAATCTGGGGCCGCTTGCAATTCAACTTGTTATATTACTAACTGAAAACATTTAAACTGCTTTCTGATTCCCGTCTAGAATTGCACGTTGCGTCGTGCCGGTTCTTTTGCTTGCATTCTTTGGAGGTCAATCTAGTTTTCGTTATTGCTCCACGGGTCTTTGGGAAGTCTGTTTTATAGGTTTCTACCAACTTTATTCAAACTCTGTGCAAAGTTGTGCCAACAAAGAGGTTTGTAACATGTTTCAAAAGTTGTCGGCCTGAACGATTTCAGGAAAAAATATTTGCGCTTGTAATGGCGCATCCACCATTTTTGAACTTTTTCTTTAAATTTGTGCTGGCTACCTTCAATTTTGATACACTGCTGTCAGAAATTACCCAAATAAAACTGCTACGAAAAGTGTGTAAAAAAAACAGTCACTACACTTGGAATTAATTTATTTCACACAACGGGTAAAATCCAGAACGCACGCTAAAACCGTGTGAAAAGGTTTCACGCGCTAATTTTGTGTATTTAGGCAACCAAACATACATTCTTGGCGGAACAGACTCCAAAACTGTGCTGCAACGATTATTCCATCCAAAACAAAATACAAATGTCGAATAAAATTGTTGCATCAGTTAACCTGCCTTTGAAAATTCATCGATATGGGCAGAAAATGAACTTCCCTGACGTTCCACAAGCTTCTCAAATAAGTAGATAATAATAAATATATTATGTTTGATATTATAAAACGTTATAAAATAAATATAAATAAAATCGTGTTTTTCTGTGTATTTAATGCAGTCGTAGAAAAAGTATAGTGTACAACACGTGTTGAAAATACGATTTCACTTTCAACACTTGTTATACAATATACTATTGACACCTTTTGGTAGTTCAGTCTAGAACAGAGGCATCTACATAAATTCTTAAATTCTCAACGGTTTCAAAATAAATGCGAAATCTCCCATTTTTAATTGCATATTTAAATTAAGGCGATCTAACCATAATTTTTGAACTTCCTTTGAATAATCTTGTATAAAAGAATCTCGTATCCACCATTTTTTTAAACTTTTTGCCATTTAGTAAATAAATAATTCAAACTATTTCATTTTTTGCGGTGATTTTTTGCCTTGATTCATCCAAATCTAAATTGACTTCAAAATTACTTAAGTGTATGCTGTTGGATTTAAAATGAATTTGGTTTATACCTGCGCATCCACCATTTTGAAAGTTTAATTTTTATTAAGTGGAAAGTTCTATAGGCATGTTGGGCGTTTTTTGGATGGGAAAATGTTTTGAGTTTGCGTCACCGCCAAGCCCGCCACGGCTTCACTCACGCAATATTCGATTTGACATAGGAATAGTCATATTTGTGAATTAATCTTAACCTCGCCGGGGATTTTATTATAAGCCTTTTTAAATTCTACAACTTTTCTATAGAAAGCATTCATCTCTTACTAGGGCAGCGTTTGTAAGAAACGCATTCGTTCGACCGTTTTAAAAATTAATCTCCACGAAAAGCCCTTTTATTATAATGGGATAATATACAACCTATGTCCACCTTGAAGGTCCATTCTAAATATTGGTGAAATAGTTTTTGAAATCGGATGAGTATTTTTCCCCCATTCACAACGCACTTTTATTTCCACACGGTTAAAAATGTACAGTGAGCAGCAAAAGTATGGAATAAATTAATAAAATAAAATTAATAAATAAAAGTATGTTTTCGAGTGATGACGTCATCGATATTTTTTGTAAATAGAAACCCCCTATTTTTTTCTTGATTCAGATAGTTTTTTTAAAACTTTTCTTATCTTACATAATGAAAGTTTTGAGAAAAAAAAATGATTTTTTATGACAAACAAAAACAAGTCAAAAATCACGTATGTGTAAATTGTTTTACAAAACGTTTTCGAAAATGGTTCATTTAACAGAAACACAACTATGCGGGTACGAGGCCAAAATCCCATGTTATTCCTTATGGAGGTTCATTTTAGCATTCAAGGTCACGAATCGGACCTTACGAGGCCAAACTCCCATAAGAAATAACCTTGGGGCGACCCACACAGCGAATGTGTGATATGGAGATATCCGTGATGGATAAGTGTGAGAGAGATGGCGATAGAGCGAGATAAGAAAGTATAAGAGATAAGAAATAATGTTAATTTCGTTACTAGGGGCATCACTTAGCGGGTATGAAATTTAAAAAGAACACTATAGATTCCTGTAGAGAAATGTCAAATGTCAAAAATATGAAGGACGGGAAATTTAAAATCTAGGGGGAAAGGTGATTTTATAATATATGAGCGAGCGAAGCGAGCTACTATTCATAAACAAGACGACTCTATAACTTTTTTTTTTTGATATTTCATTAATACATTTGTCCGAGACACAAACTATTGTATGCAACTGTTTTAATAATGTAATTTACTGAATCGCATTCTTTATGAATACCGCAGGTCCCTTCGCTCGCTCCTATATTCTAACACGTTACAAACTGAAGAACGACTACCATTCAATCATTTCCCATTACAGCCGAGTTTCATACAAGATTTTATGGTCCTTTTGCGTTGTTTGAAGTCGTCCTTTTCGTTTGTAAGGATTTTATAATACAGGCTGTCTTACGAAAAACGCACCACGCTATAACTATGTTATTAAAAATCCGATTTCAGAAATTCAAAAACCGTGTAAGACAGGTGTATAACTGCTACAAAAGAGTATGATTCTTAATTTTTTTGAGTAAGTCATTTTTGTCAAGCGATAGTCAACTTTTTTTTTTAAATAGCAACACATATTTTTTTTTATTCAGTTTGGTGGGGATTTTTTTTCTCAATACAATGGTATGTTTCAACTTGATTTTGTAAAATATTGTTGGAAAAGTTTTTTTTTCTAACATTTTCAAGTGTGCGTCGGAATCCAATGAAAGCGCACAAAAGGCGCACTGGTTGACCAGAATTTCTGTGGCAGTCGAAAAACACTTGCATCATAATTTAATTGATTAATATTAATTGATTGTTATCCGTAATGAAATAACAATGTGATCACAAAATAATAACAAAACTGCAAGAAATAATACAAACAACAATAAATAAAAACAAGTTGACAAATCTTAAATGACAGGTATTGTTTTGAGCGCTTTCATTGGATTCCGACGCACACTTGTAGCAGTTATACACCTGTCTTACACGGTTTTTGAATTTCTGAAATCGGATTATTCATAACAGAGTTATAGCGTGGTGCGTTTTTCGTAAGACAACCTGTATATGAGCGAGCGAAGCGAGCTACTATTCATAAACAAGACGACTCAATAACTTCACAATTTTTTGTTTTTTTTTTTTGTATTTCATTAATACATTTGTCCGAGACACAAGATATTGTATGCACCTGGTTTAATAATGGAATTTACTAAATCGCATTCTTTATGAATACCGCAACTCGCTTCGCTCGCTCCTATATTCTAACACATTACAAACTGAAGAACGACTACCATTCAATCATTTCCCATTACAGCCGAGTTTCATACAAGATTTTATGGTACTTTTGCGTTGTTTGAAGTCGTCCTTTTCGTTTGTAACGATTTTGTAATATATGAGCGAGCGAAGCGAGCTACTATTCATAAACAAGACGATTTAATAACTTCACCATTTTTTTGCGGTCTTTGGAAAACAACATTTACATGTAGTTAGATGGAGAGTTTTGACGTTCAAAGCCTGCATGAACGTATAAATCATTTATGAAAAGCATATACTAAAAGTGCTTTAATTGCCATGCGGTGAGAATGGAGGCAGATACAATAATGGAGAAGAAATGGCAAAGGATAAAGGTTACGAAAACATAGATGGACCAAATTACAGAAACAAAAATAGCGCTTTAATCCAGGCATTCGCAAAACTTTGTCAATTTCCATCTTGTGCAGCTGAATGTACCTTAAATTTTCCTTCCAATATTATTCTTGTCGACACGCAACAACCCGTTTAATTTTCTCGTGTTTTTCAAACTGAACATGAAGTAATGAAACATCTCGTTGAATTTTTATTAAACTGTCTCGATTCGCCACCGCCTGCACGAGACATGTGCCTTCCATTACCTGCTTCTTGTTTCCAACTGTTAATTATAATTGCGAGTCGTATACATTCGAAAATTAATGAAATCTCATCGCGGTTCGCAGGATGTTGATGTTTCCATTCAATGGATTTCAGGGAAGTAATGTGTTGTATATGTTAGTCCGCGGATATCTCGGGCCGAAGATTAATTCACCACAAGCCGTCATAACACGTTTCCTGTTTAGAAAAGGAAGTCTTCACGTGTTGCTCGTGAAATTTTTAATTGAACTCTCCGATCCATTAACAGACGTCACGTCTGGGCGTAATGGCATTTATCCGAATGGAACAAAACAGAGAGCTTGAATTAGGAGCTATTTAATAATATAGTGGAAATTCGCATCCACGTATGAGCTATGTGGTTTTATGAAGTTATATAGAATATAAAGTAGGCTCTATGTAAAACTGTCACGTTACAAGCTCAAATTTATAGAACAAGTGGATAACTGGATAACTTTTCATGTTCAGGATTCACGTTCGTGTGAGATTAAATTAGATGCCAAAAGTTTAATGGACCTAGAAGTCAAATGTAGCCTAGCAGGAAATTTAACTGAGATACCATATTCATAGCGTCTGGCAAAAAAACCGTTTAACAACGGAACGTCAAGAAAACGTTCGGTGTTTAACCCAGACGCCCACAATTTATGAAACTAATCAAGTCTCGCCGTAAACTTGTCCATTCCTCGAAACTGTCTTTTTCTATTTTATGGTAAGGGCCTTTCACGCGCGCCTTTAAACGTTCAACCAAGAATCGGTTTGCTTTTATTTCGCAGGGACATGAAATAGCCAACAGTAATTTTCTAGTTTTGAAACATCAACTCGACCGACTACGCCAAACTGCAGCTTCAGTTATTTTCGAGCAACTCCTCTCTACGGCGCCCTTCTATAGAGACCAATCTTGCGCCGTTCCAGATGTTTGCCGGAGCCGAAAGTGTGTAGTTTAAATGCAGTACGTGATCGCACTCGATAATAAGCGCTCCCTTTTAGTCCCGTGGTTTTAAAAAGTTAAAACTCTCACACAATTTCCATGCGCCATTGTGTGTCCGCCTGGAAATTGACTCTGACAACTATATGGGGTGGCGATTACAAAGGCTGAAACATTCAAAAGCCTCCGTATGTCAACGACAAAACGCTCTTTGAAATGTAAGCAATTGGACCGGTGGCAAAAATCAAATTAGGAACGATCGGAAAATGACAAATCCAGGTGGAAAACGAAACAAAGCGGTATTTCCCGGAATAGCCGTTAACGGGCTATTGCGGTTTAATTTTTTCGACTCGCCTGAAACGGCTGAATTTCTTCGGTCATGTCAATTTTCGGCCGGAATTGCTAGCGTGATGTGATATTTTACGATTTCCATTATTTATTTAATTCGGTACAGTCAGACTTTTATGTCTATATTCTTGTCATGTGGTATTGTTTAATAGGGAGTTTTACAAGATTATTTCAGAATTTACTATCCAATTTTCGACGTCATTTGCGTGTTATGGATGATAAATTTCGAGGAAATGTGTTTCGATGTTTTGGTATTAATAATTGATGGGCTCAATCGGACAAAGAGTTTTTACAGCAGGCATAAATTTGATGTCTTTAATAAAACTTTTAAATTTTCTCATGATCTAGACGTCGGCGGTTTCGGGGGAACCTCCGAAATCTTGCACCCTCTGTTACCGCATTTCGGTCAATGCTCATCTTCGAGGGTTCCGTATTCCCTAGAACCCTTTTTAAGTCCTTTCTAAATTTTTTAACAAAATCGATCGGGTCCGAAGATGTGAAAAAGGATCACTTGTGTGCGATTAGATGTTTTGTGTATTTCTTCACGCAGAAGAACATTTCTTTCGACTCCAGAAGTCCCTTATTGTTGATCTTCTCCTCTTCGTACGTATTTTCCTACTCTTGCGTTTAGTTTAGGCATTGTTGTTTCTCATCTGATTTTCATTACTAAGGTTCTTTCAGTTCCGTTATCCCAGTCTTTTTTGGATTTCTTTTAGATATTTATATAATAAAAGGTAGTTGTCCTAAAAATATAATATTAAAAATTATTAAATATATAGGGTGTATAAAAATTTGTGGGCGCTGATACAAACATTCACAAATCACAATAATATTGACAATAATTAAACTGACAATTGGAAAAAAGATGTGGAGGACTAACAGCTTAAATTTAATTTTGATTATATACTTGAAAACATTTGGATTTCCACCCTCCCGCAAGGTGCGCCACGATGTTGCAAGGAGACATTTCATTCCTAATGATTTCCAAAAATGTTCTTCCTCGATTTAACCCGCTGAAATATTAATGCGAAATTCGTAACTGCATCCAGCTAATGGTCCCCCGGGACGGTACCAGCGTCCCGTCGTTTTGCATATTAAAGTACCAGCCAACGTGAGGGCCCAAGCAAGAGTGGGAATCAACCGGTCCAATTAATTCGGCGAAAAGGAAAGAGGCCGAAATAAATAATAATTAAGATGAAAGCGGCGACCGTTAATGCAAAGCAAATAGATTCAAGAGGGCCGTTTTTCCAATTACCGCCATTTACTGCATGGTACTTTGGCTAATCGCAAAAGCGACCGTGTAGCCGTTGAATATTGCATTTTAATTAGTTGTGATGAACGATTGCGCGATTTCGGCCGCTTCGGCATCATGTTGCCGACATTAAGGACACGAATTTCTGCATGCTAATCGAGCACGTGGTGTAAATTATCCGCGTTCTTGGTGTGTTGGAGATTACGCCGCTTCGAGCGAATTGACATTTAATTGCTTCTATTTAAAAGCGTTTAGGTTTTTAGGACTAATTAGCGGAAGCAGGTTATGGTAAAAAGGCCCGCGTTTTTTCGGCGAGATTCTTCCGTAATTACTGGACAAAGCTGAGCTTTCGCTGATCCCGTATCAATTACACGCGTTATTGAATGCAAAACGTATCGCTCCGATCGTCGAGGACGTCTTTCTGGGAGCAAACGACTCGTGACGAATAATTTTACTCGCATAAATCCTCTTTATGAAGCACTTGGGATCAGAGCAGGTGCAGGCGGCGGCGTGCAGTGAATTCTCACACCAGAACAATGAGGGAAATTCGAAAATTCGCGCCAAAACGGGCGAATAGTCGATACTCAAGCAGCATAATATACATGACTATACCTTGACGTAACTAGAAACTAAAAATACAACGCTAGCTCAAGTTGGAGTTGACTGAGAAAACATCATGAGTATACGTCATGAGTATACTTATTCGAACTACTGATTTCATCAAAACTTCATTCTTAATTCTTAATCAGCAGATGTCTCCACTTATTGTTTCCAAATTCGCATGACACCCATCAATCACCCCCACAACTCCTGGAAATCCATTTTTATTCGTGTTTCGTATCGCGTTCGATTCCCACAGCTTACTACCTTATCTCTCTATGATAGCAGGGACGAAGGTGTGTCATTAACTACCCTCAGTCCATACAGCCTATTCTAGCATGCGAACATCCACCCCGAAGATTGAACACCGGAAACGACTGACAGAATCAGCGGCAACGTCCACACCTGCCGTGAAATGAACCCCGTGTCGATAAGTGCAAACAGAAACGAAATAAATATAATGCGACGCAGCTGAAAGAGAAGGCTCATGGATTACGCTACGATCCGGAAAACTACCGCTCAAACGAATGAAAAACTGTATCGATAATGGGCTTGGAAATCAAATTGAGACGTACCGGAATATCGGATGTACGCGTGCTTTTTTGCTAGACGAAAGTTTTTCATTAACTGAAGACACAATAATGTGGAACGGAAATTGGAAAAGTTAAATACGCGTCCTGACAGTTATTACGGATGTAGATGCGAATGCCGCGACTGCAAGAATTCTGAAATTAAATCACTCGCATTTTTCTAATTTGTTTCATATCCAATCGGTGTTTGGCGATGTTCTGAATCACTGCCGACATCGATTGGTAGTGTCTGTGACGAGTAGTTTCATGAAGGGCGGTTATTCCCTTTATGTCTGAATGCCATCCGCAATTTTAATCAATCCACGTTAACTGAGTCCTTTGAGCAGAACTATTAGATTTTTTTTTAAAACACCATCCGACTGTATTGAAATTGCCGGAAAAGTAGTGGGCTGTGCGGTCGCAAAATGACAGATCCGCAAAATGGAGTCGGATATGCCAAATGGAGAAGATTAGGTCAATACGAAATTACATTGCATCGATTATGTTAAAAAGCATGCAGGTTAGCGGACAGTGAAGCAAATAGGGTCATAACCATTAAATATTTGTCCCAGATTAATACGACAAACATCTAGTCTGAGCCAGCATAACAAAACTTCATTACCAAAAGTGCCCCGAACCCCGCCAAGTCGTGAATCGCTAAACAAGCCGGCTAAACCTCGGCGACTCTTCACGGACGAGCCGCCCCCAACAATACGAGTGTTTTGCGTATCCACAAAAGAAAAGGGGTGCAGCTGAGCCTCTCAAGCCATAGTAAACAGCTTATTGTTAATTGGTAAGAAGGGAGAGGTTAACGAGTGGCTTTTGCGGGAAACGCTCGCCATCATCCGAAATGAGTGGAGTGGTTTAAAAACGCTTCACGAATTACTCAGATAATGTAACGTCAGCTGGCTGGCTAAACGGCAAATTAAAATATAAACAGTGGTAATGTAGCACTCGGAGCTGTTACGCGATTAAAGTCATATCCACCATTTGCTTCAAAAGCCCGAGAGGTGATTTTATTATCTCGTCCCGGAGCGAAAAAATGGCGGATGCGCCGGGGCCTGTGCAGGCTAATACCGAAAGAAAATTGTACGAATTTACCTAATGAAAGCGTGCCATGTCTTTTTATTGTAACCTGGACAGATTTGGGATTTTGTCGAGTTGAAATATTGCCAAAGTTTCGGATCCGTTATGGCGCTGTACGTTACTGCATTAAACAAGTCAGTGTCGCAATTAGCATTTGACGGTAGAATCACAATTTCTTAATAGAATGAAACCCGTCTGCGCTTTCTTATTTATTGAAGTAGGGAGCAACAAGTTTGCGACGTCTTCTAAAGTTGTCTTTGAAGTGTGCTCCAGAACAAATATTAAACAAATTTGTGGAAGCGGATCGCTGGAGAGAATTCATTAAGGGGCGCGATTGATATAAATGGATAGAAAAATTAAAGCTGAGTTTAGCTCCACTGGCTTGGATGACAGCTTTAGACTTTATCCCGTTGGGGCGGCTGATGGAGCTTCGGTTGCTAATTGTTGTTTGTTCAGATTTGAGGAAAATATACTATATAAAAGTATATATACGTCTTAATTACATGTGTAATTTTTTGTGTTCTTCTTCATAACCTCCTTCCACTTTATAATGTCTTTTGTTGCACTTGTTCGGCACTTCCAGTCACTACCCGTATTTTCTACTACTCGTGTCATATATTTCTTCCTTTGGTTTACCAGATTTTTTTTTCCAATCCTTTCACTTGGTATTCTTATCAGATGTCTTCACCGCACCACTGAAGTTGTCTTCTTTCAACTTCCTTTTTCTAGAGAATTTTGGCCTCGGAAATTTATGGCTAGGTTTAGTCCTCCATTGTTGAGTGGTGTCGGATTACTGTGTCTCGCACTTTACTTCCATGTACTTCAACATTTCCAGTTTAATACAGTCAAGTCAGTCTATCTGCCCTCTAGAATTTCATAAAAATATTTATTCCATCTAGCATCACATGTGGTCAGAAGCTTCAGAACAGGTTACGGTTACGTTTACCGTTACTGTTAACTACTTTGGGAATGGTAGTGAATTTTTAATGTTGCACGTATTGAACTGGTAGTCTGTTTTAACTACGTTTATTTAAGATTATTAATTACAAACTAAACTTAATTTCTATACGAACGGTGTTACGTAGCCGTCGTGCGTGCCCTCCGGTACTCTTGTCAGTTCTTACAATACTACTTTCTAACACTAAAATTACATCTTATATACAACACAGAACAATAAGCGTCCGGTGGTCGAAATGAGTCGGGATTCTCGATAGGTCCGGTGGTCAAAATTGGTCGGAGTTACCGATGGTTGGAAAATCTGGCCATTTGCATCCATAAATCTTGAAAGCATCATAGAATCCAAAAGGGCCTACAACGGGGCGACCACCATATCCGCCTATTTTCTCTGAATGTTCGAGTTTTTCATTCAATACAGACATGTTTTTCATGATTTTATTTTCTTCTTTCACCGCTGTACACATTATTTCCTTCATTATGCCCAAAATCTCATTATCCCCACACTAATTTGTTCTTCTTATCTATTTGTTCTATATCTGTAAGATATATATATCTGTAAGATATATTTGCAACAACGACCGCATAACTGGGACAGGACACTCGTCTCGAAATTCCGTTGAAAAGTTGTTACAACCCTTCCTCCTTCCTACGCGCGAAAAAATTCTTAAGAGAAGCCATCTATTATTATCACTATCCTTTCTGCTCCGATCCGTGATAACACAAAACACACGTATCTCGATTTGTCCCTGTCTCCACATTCATTGCAACCCCACGTTAGGCCGAACATCTTCGGTAACTTTTTTATGTCCTCGCAGCAATTTATGACTGCAGAGCAAGCAGCGTAACTCAAGAAAGGTTCCCGTTTTCGTTTTACTCCTGAAAGTTATTTTAAAAAAAAATCGTAAAGTCAACAGGACGTGTTGAAGTCGAGGAGCGGGGACTTTACGTCTGATCGGTTTTTGTTGTTCGTCGCGAATAAAGTATGTAAAATTCCTCGAGATTGGCCGAAGCGCCTTAAAGCCCCGAATCATATGTTGCTGAAGACATGTCCGGTCCCGGCGGTCGGCGGCGAATAACACGCCAATTTCTAGACCAATCGAGCGATCAGGGCTTTTTGCGCCGCCGGGAACTCAACTTTTTCCAACTGTATAAGAAGTTGTTCCCGTGGGGAATCGATAGCCAAGCTGTATTTCCGCGGTCTGAGGTTAAGAGCTATTGTGATTCGACACCGAGCAACGCTACAAACTTCCTGGGCGTTATTCAATTTTGATCTCTTTTTGCTGGAATCGTCTCTTAATCGAAGGCCACCACCAAATCCCCCAACAAACGAGAACTGTAGACACCGCAGAAAAAGAAATAAAAGCGGTCGTAAAGAACAAAAATTTATAGTGACGAGAATAAAGAAATTATCCCTAGCGAATCTATATTTTACATTTTGATGGGCGGCTGAGAGTTTACGACGACCTGAAGCCGAAATAAAAATCCTCCAATCATATCGTTCTCCCATTAGGATTAGCACTGCGGAAGATAAATCCACAGAAACATACTTCATACGCATTACATTAATACGTTCGTAAGAAGCGGCGGAGTATAAAGAATCGGGGAAGGATTCCCTGGAGCGAGAGATTAATTTTAAGTTGGCTTGTATTTTTTGCGTTCAACGGCTGGGTTTAACACTGCACCTCGAGAACGGGTCGTAAATCCTGGTCTTGTTTGTTCGCTGGTCATTTCGCGATTTATATATTTACCCGTTGTGGATTTATACTCCTTTTCCATTTGGGGAAGTTAAATGGGCCAGGTAACGCGCCAAAACGACATCATTAGCGGGAAATTTCCGCCTAATTAAAGGCATCCGCGCTCGAACACATCTACGGGCTCAACTGGCTTGTCGTTGTTTATTCAGAGGTGCCGGTGGTAAGTAAGTGGAGATAAACTGAAAGGATCAAGTTTTTCCAGAACTAGAAAAGTACACATACTACATATTATTATTGCTTATTATAATACTAACTCTCAATTATTCGTTAAATGTAAATATAACATAGCATAGGTCAGTCTTTCGGCTTCATGCCTCATGCAAAATATTATCGTTCTGAAAAGTCATCAGGCAGCGGTAGCACCCCTTTGTATGCTTTTACAATTTCTGTTGTCAGTTTGTGCGTAAATAGACAAAGTAACTAAAAACATAACCAAAAGTCATAACACGAAAAACAACATTCCGTACGTGTTACGAACCGCCCTTCCTCCACCCCGTCACCCCCAATTAGCGCCCGGCCGTTCCGAGCGTCTCGAGACAAAAATCGTGTACAAATAAACGTTTTATTGCACTCCACATTGTCCCACTTTCTTGCAATTCCAATCTCACTGTGAAAATCTTCATTGTTTCAGCACTTCGACTGCCGCAACCACATCCGAGTAATCCAATCAATGGGAGATGGCAGCAGATTGTACATTTGTGGTACGAACGCCCACAACCCGAAAGACTGGGTGGTTAACGTAAGTGTGATTGTATTATTTCGTATCGTTCTGGCCGGAATGTAATTCTATTCGCTCCACGTGGTTTTTCACACGTGTTGATGCCAGATTTAAGCGGTTCTCAATGCGGGAATTAAGGCTGGATTATGTGAAGCGTCGAGGGGAAAAGCCGCAACGTTTTTATTATGTTTATGTGGAAATGCGGTTTTTCCGCACTATTTATAGCCAGGTTTACGGCTCGATAGGGACAACAAAAATCTTTCTTCACTGTTGGAAATTTTTTGCATTTTGTGCAAATACGCTCCAGCAAATCAAGACGATCAACAAAAAGTCGACCGGAAGCTCCGGGAGCTTTTTCATTACCAGCTTTTAATTAAATCATGTTTCTGACACGAACATTTTAACGATGCCATAAGGGAATCCCGAAAAAAGTAGGTATATTGCGCGAAAATGAAGTTTACTTAGTACTAATTGAATATTTGCCTAGTCGGATCCTCGACGCGCCGAATGGCTTCTAATTGAACGAAAATTAAGTTTCGATTCATAAGGATTTTTCAGCGCGACGTAGAATCCACGGCTGATTCATAATTCAGGCACATTTCCTTGAAGTTTGCATTTAATACGAGCTGTTTCTGGAACGAGTTGTGTGGAAAAAGTCCTCGCTCGAATTCCTAAGGCTATTCTGCATAATGGAGTCTTCATTGTCAAAATATTTTAAGATGGCTGGATTGGGTCGGAGCACGTTGTAAAATTTAGTTTCATTAGTGTGGATCTAGTTGTGCCCTAAAGTGTGTTTGCTGAAGTTCCTCTGGTTTGCGATGTTGAGGAGAGTTTATTTCCAGAAGGATGTGGAAATAATTAATTTTACAACTGAGTGCGGTGCGGTTTCCAAGAAATAGAGCTGGAGGTCCAAGTCGTTAAAAGGTTGCAAGGAGCTTAAACAGAACGTGGGTTAAAACACATTAAAGAAATACACCTAAAAGGAAATTATTTAACTCGGAAAATCGCAATTATGGAGATCAAGCTTATGGGTAAAATAACTGTGACGAAAGAGGGTAATAAACCAAAAAGAAAAATTATGAAACAAAAATAATTTATAAGCAAATATGCCGAAACTCCGAAGGAAGTATGCGAAAGACAAGAAACGTCTTAAAAGTGCCTAAGAAGTTTCAAAATTTGAATGAGTCTCAATGATTAACTAAACGATCATAAAATTGTTCAAAATGTTATGGAATATGGAATAGAAAGGATAGGAAGCAAAGTGTAAAAAGTATAAAAGATCTAGGCAGTGTTTTTAGGATAGAATGGATAAAAAGAAGACTAAATAAAGAGGACTAGCCAAACCCGTGGGCTACGCTCCACGTAATCATGTTCCCTCCGCAAAGGTCTGTGTTGGCCACGCATCCTACAATCGACCAAAGAAATGCTTTACTTTCTCAGTCAGCAACTTGACGGTGAAAACAAAGCTGTTCCACAATATACGTTTCCTCATAGATGCCTCATATAGCGCTCTCACTTGACACGCTATTCAACAGAATTCAACTGAATTGTTGAATCTTTAGCGCACGGCTTTTAATAAAATAGATGACTGTAACAGAAGGAAGAAAAGTTTGAGAAAAAAGTTTGTACAGAAAAAATGGTATGGAGAAGAACAAAAAAAACATGAGTGAAGATAGCTTAAAGAACAAAGTAACAAATCACTTATTATAACAAAAACAGCACCTTGTGATAACAGAAGGAACAGGACAAGGAAGCGGACGTGGTCCCGTTCTATTACCCAAAAGACCGATGAAACGATGAAATACGATTTTGCGTAATTGGCAATTTTCACATCCGTTGAAAATAACAAGCGATATTAAACGCAAAAAGTCCTGACCAAATTGGATCGGTCGATTTAGCTCGCATTCTCATGGGAACCTTGACGCTACAGTTGTACTGATACCCGTTAATTAAAAATTACATGTTGCAAACATAAATTTCTCGCACCAGTTGCTTCCAGCGAGGTAAATAATCCGGAATGCACTATTGGACACCGCCGCCTCTTCGCCAGTGTATTACGTATTATCAAGCTAATATTGTGCGGTTCACCGAGGGGGCACAACGCAAATGGGAAATCGATGTGATTCTTGCGAGTCGAGCATCGGTAATGCAGGCGTGAATCTTTAATACCGTTGCCACTGCACAAGCTTATACCAAGGTGAGGGTGGAAGAGACGTCTTATCGCATTTCGCAGGAGCATTTCAACCAAACTCGTATTTCGCATCGCATTACTTTCTCCCGTGTTTTACTTATTTATTCCGCCGTTTGCTTTCGCCATTGAGGTTATTACAGTTGACTCATCACCTCATCCCATCACTTTGGTCATATTTATTAAATCCTCAGTCGACGTCTCGGCCCTTATCCAAAATTTAATAAGGACGAATCCCTGCGCTCCGATTTACCGACACTCGCTTAACTTCAATTAATACGTCTGTAACGTCGGGGTTTCTTGATGTGCCGATTCGTGCGGAAGACGCCGCTCCCGAAACACGTGATTTCAATTCGGAATGGATCCCCTCGGCGTAATTGTCTGCGTATATCTAAATATATAAAGACGAATCTTTGATAAATTTCGAACGCACCCACTCAATCGAAAAAGAGATAGACGGGCCGCGTTTGCTAAGTCAACAATTTGCGAAAATTAATGGCGCGGCGGCTCTGTCTGGATGGCTTTCATTTGCGCGGTCGAAATTACCAGTGCTGTGTCTTCGTCCAGCTTGCCGATTTGAGCCATTGCGTAGATAGGTAACGGCATTTGGGGTTACTTCTCTTCGAATATACAGTTTTGTCCTACAATGCAGATTATTTCTCTGTTTAGATTAAAATTCGATAATCGTAGTAGACTTAATGGGAAAATCTCTCTAACCTCACTTGTATTCCAGGCCAACTTGACCCACCTCAGCCGCAACACGTTCGTACCGGGAATAGGAATGGGCATCGCGAAATGTCCTTACGATCCTGCGGACAATTCGACAGCAGTTTGGGTGGAGAAAGGCAATCCAGGGGACCTGCCAGGACTGTACTCCGGAACCAATGCCGAATTCACCAAGGCCGACACGGTCATTTTCAGGACCGACCTCTACAATCTGACCACCGGGAGGAAGGAGTTCAGTTTCAAGAGGACGCTCAAGTATGACTCCAAGTGGCTGGATAGTAAGTATTTGCTCGATACGACATCCATTTCCCCTTTTGGAAATCTAATAACTACTCGCTTCTGGCTGCGCGCCCCGCATCTCGAAACTCTTAAGTAACGTTATCGAGATCGTTGTCTTAACGAGGTAACGGGTTTTTTGTTTTAACAGTGATGGGAATTTGGGAGAGCACAAAGACAGATGCGGCATATATTTTGTGGAGGGAATGAGAGCAGCGGCTCAACATCTTAAAGATTTTAAATGTGCTTTCGATATAATTTCTACTGGTAAAAAAAATCATTACATTACCGAATTTGATCAGAACGGAGGACGTGAACTAATTCCGGATTGTTGAAAACAGTTGTTTTAGTTGAAAATTGGCTAACAGCAAATAACATATAATATGGTAATTTATTAACAAGTGTTGAAAATGAAAGATTTCACACGAGTTTGCAGAATTGAGCCACGAGCCGTAGGCGAATTGGACGAATCCAAAGAAAGAGAAACATCCTTTGATGCAACGATTAAAACGCCATCCATTCGTGGTGCAGCGCACTTACTTATTTTTGTCTTTTTTTACACTGCATTTGGAGTTACTGTTAGCGGGCTGTTAGCGGTTTACGGTCACGACGTATGTATAACAATATAGAAGGAAATCGTACCTTTTCGCCCGCAGCTCATGCAGGTGTGCCGTTTTTCTCTCGTTCTCATTACTATTGTTAAAGTTAACAGTGGCATGAGAGCAAGTTCTTGAATCGCTGGTCGTTGTTTCAACTTTTATTTATTTGCTAATAACAATACAATGCACGTTATCCATCTGTAAGTTCGTTAATTTCTCCCGAGCATGCTACGAGCTCTTCCCGAAGTAATTGAGGAATTTCATAACAGGGCTCGATCAACTCCTTCACATAAAAATAATCCTCTGACCAGGTCGTTATCACCACGAAGGGTCCACGGCTGTTAAAATGGCCGTAAAAACCGACTGCACTAATAAATTCTGGCATTTTCTAGGTGATTTCATGTCAGGCGTCCATTACGCCAAATTATGCGCATCGCGGCTGAGAAAACTTTTCAAATTTCCACTAGTAAATTGACTAGTAATTTAAACCAATGACATTCAGTGTAGTGTGCGAAATGTAGCGTTGTTCACGGTAAGTGCCCCTGGCCACGCAGGTTCTTCATTTCCACGGCCAGTGGCGTAGCTACAGTGATTTTTTCGTTTTTTCTGGGTGTCAGAAGTGGGATAAAGGCCTGCTTCGCGTAAACTATGTGTTACTGGATTGTTAAGTATAAAGACACCGAATTTAAGGAGATAAGACATCGCCAGCCCCAAAACACCATAACCACGCCACTGCCCCTCCGGCTTATGTGTATTAATATCTTCTGTCTCATTTGGCGAAAACTCGTAATGCGATAAGCGTGATCGTTTCCTGCGAGCTCGCTGCTAATTCGGACGGATCACCGGAGTCGATCTTTATTAGTGTTAAGGGATACGCGGAATTCAGACCTGAGATAGTAATTCCCAATGCCATGCCGTCTGGAAATGGCGTCATCAGACAAAAGCATGTGCGAAGTCGGGATAATTAAAACGGGGAGCCTTTCTCTTCATTCTTGTCGGTTGGCCCACGTTTCTTTGATCAACGACCTACGCCAGACTTGATCTGACTCGGTTTAGAGGAGGAATGCCGAGAAAAACGATGATGATGGAGCTGATAGGTGCAATCAGTGAAATTGCTCCAAATAAGTAAATGGACGGGCGAGACTTCCCAAGTGAATTTTTTCGGGTTTTTAACCGACGTCGGAGCCGGAGTTTTTGCCACTCAGAAATTAAAAATGAATCAGACGGGTAATGGAGTCTGTATCAGAGATTGTATCACAATTAATCGATAATGTCATATTATTTCATCACTCTACGACATTTTAAAGAAATCATTACACAATGGTTGCACATATTAGCATTATTGTCCTGGCGCATCCACCAATTTTGATTCTGTTTTAATACACACACAGAGTCGCGTGGATTTACATTGTACCGGTTCGAAAATAAACAGCACCAGGTACAGATCGGGCCTCACCATGGACTAATAATAATAAAATCTCCATATTTGCGCCTCCCCGTCCATTCCAACACCCAATTTAAACATTCCACGTACATTAAAGTGCATACAAATTATTTTTAAATTTATATATGTAAACAATCATTATTTGCCCTATTATTAATCCGGAGCTAACGCATTTTGCGTTGATAATGCCGATTTTATTAAACTCCGGCAATGTAAAGCGATCATCGAAAACGCAAAACCGGTTAATTTGGTTACCAAATGTATAGAAAACATGCGACATGCTTTCAACCAATGAAATTAATTAAAACAGGAACTTTTATTTACGTTTGTGGGAAATTAATTTAAATCCATTTATGGCGGCAAGATCAACGCCCCCCCATTTGACATGGAACAATATAATTTCAGTGAAAGATTAGTTTAATCTCCCCGGGTAATTTAATTCCGGTGTGGATTTACATTTTTATACGCCGGCTTGCTTTGACAATTTACTTATGTAAGAACTTCATCGGCTGGAGCGACTTCATTTCGTAAAAATTTCGGACCGGGGATAATATGTATGTAAATGCAAGGTGGAACGAATAGAAATTAGAAAATTATGAAACAACTCCGCTTCCGAAGGGCCTACGGTGTCACCTGTTGGAGAACTAATTGGCCGTATCTGAACCGCTAACGAAACATTAATTCCTAATGTTGGAGTTTTGCATTTTATGCCACCGAAGTAATCTTGGCGGTATTCTAATATTGAAAGTTTAATTTATGACGCCCTCATTGTGGCGAGGCTAAGTACCGAACGCTCCTTTTACCTCCAAAACTTCTCTCTGCCATCACTTTAAACAGTTTTATGGGCGCGCCGTAAAATCGCACTTTCAATTTTGAACACCTCCCGACATGCGAGCTCTTATATTTTCGTCGGATATTATTTATTAAAAGGAGTATTAAGTGGCTCTGCAACTAAGAACATTTACTTAAAACTTCTCCTTACCTCGGCGTACAACGCGCTCGCTGAAATATTCAAGAAGGAGGCGGCTGTATACATGTTACTTCCAGAAGTCAATTAGTATATCAGACTTCTAGTTATCTTGATTATTTAGAGGGTGGCTTTCTGACATTCTCGTGGAAGTTGTACTGAGCAGACGTGAAGCAATTTAATCAATTTTTTATTCCTTTTGTGTGTTATTTTTATTGTATCGGTTGTTCCTTTCTTTACATTGTTTTCTTTCTACTCTACGTTTTTATGGCTAGACACTTCACCAAAACCATACCACTCTTTTATTAGTTGCAATCATCTAGAGGTCGTAATTTGGTTTCGCTGCTGTACAGTATTTTTGGTTTACATTTGTAACCATTTTCCACTTATTTTTATTATCAGAATATAATCAAGATTTTTTTCTTTTTACTTGTTTCTACTATCGGATGTCGTTATTACTATTTCTGGGTATTCTCATAATACTTTTTCATTTCTTTTTTGTTTCTGTAATCCCTTGGTGATTTACCATTTCCTCAACAATTATTTTTATTTTCTTTCTAAAGTTCGCACATCCGCACATTCTCATCATTTCTTGCTTTTGTGTTTTCTAATGTTCTTACTTGTACCTTTTTTCTTCTTTTGTTAATTCTTTATTATTTAATGCGGGTTTCTTTTCTAAAATTCCAAAAACATTTTTCTGTTTTTTGATTGCTACTGTAGTATAGTTTTAATAGTTTAGTGTAATAATAACTGTAATATTTGTTTGGGTGAGTGTGGACTGGGCTACCACTTCCGGCGATGAGAGTGAGGGAGCAGTGTTAGTTTTAAGAAGTTTTAAGTCGGACATCCTATGAAAGAGATGTATTTTGTCCAATCGCATTTGTATTTTTATTTCAATAAAGTAGTTTAGTCTTTTGTTAATATCGATCTATACTACACTACAAATTTCTTACAATTCTAAAGACTTATACCCATTATGTTTTTATCTAGAGTTTCCTGGAACGTGGAGCATTTTCTTGTTATTAGAGGTCTTGCTATTAGGTTCTTCTATAATAGGATTAGTTCTTATAGGTGCTGGAACTACTTTAGAGGATTATTTTGGTTCTTGTGCGAATCAATAAGACTGTTCTGTTTACAATTTTAAAGTCATTCTCGTAGGTTCATAATTTTTTTATTCAATTTTACTTCAGTTGGTTATTGGTGAAGTTATGGTTACTGTTGTGATGGATGAAGAGCTCTGTAGTAAGCTGGCCAGCCATACCAAAGACGAAACTCCTACATCATGGTGTCTGTGGAAATAAAAATTTGAATGGTTTTTGATGGAAAATTTTGACGTTCAAAGCCCTCATGTTGTAGTCATGAAAGAACAAGCCCACAATCTTACCTGCCGTGTTATTTCGGAATCAATAAAACAACTTCCAAATCACACTAACTCTCCGCAATGACGCGACCGTTCCTCGTGCACAAGAGAGAGATGCGCCTACCGCCGCCGCCACAAAAACACCCCCACCCCCGTATCTCCCCCGAGAGTCTGGGCCCCCGTCCGACCTAACAGACACCTGAGTGCCAGCTCAGACCGTAATCATGCATGGAGTAATCAAGTTAGGTAGGCAAGGAGCAACGAGCGGAAACACCTTTGAGTATCCCGTTACCCATTACAGACTCGTTCTAATCCTGCACCTGCAGGTTCCCATAGCCACGAAGGGTAACCTCCAACCTCGATGATGTCGCCCTCGTTCGGCTCTCCACTCTATGATTTAATTATTGAGTGTGCTCGCGCACCGCTTACCGTGATAATACAGATTACCGGTAATTGGATTGGCGAATTTGCGTTTCACCGGCCACCACGTCTGACGGACTACGAAAGGGTCGCCCGCTTTTTTCCCAACGCACATCGAAAAATTATAGCCGCAACGACACGTTGAGTTCTTCGCGCAGAGGTAATGGAATTTCACGGACGAAGAGGTCTGGACAGATACCAATTTACTCTCAAAAGGGGTACGGTATTGCATTTATTGTCATGTTTATTGCGGAAGACGGGAGATAAAGGGCGCCGATAAAGATTAGGAGGAAAGCGGAGGCCGATTGGTGCGGGGAGGTTTGTGTACGGCTTAGTGTGGAGCTCGGCACAAAGAAACAAATTATTTCGGTTTGCATTCGGCTCAAAGACCGACCAGATACCGTTTAAAGGCAGGGGGAGATAGTCAATAATATATTTTGATAGTCCGGGTTGGACGTGGACAAAAACCCGAAAATTCTTTTTTATCCCGAATGATGCCCTAACTTCGCAAACGCCAAACGTTCAAGGAAGCAAGGCAAAAATTTATTCTCATTTCCACATAAAGACAGCAATAGCATAAGCAAGCAGATGACTCTCTCGACGTCTAATGATACTAAAATATCATTGATATTGTCTGGCAATTGGCGAAACTGAAATCAAGGTAATAGAGTTTGCTACAGAGCTCTCATTGCGACAATCGTAGCAATTTAAACATTCGTTCGTTCACAGCAGGTATCCGGATTCAAGCTTCGGCACTTTTTACCGCTGCTTCCTTCGCCAAGGTTTAGCCTTTTGTAGATTTTCCAAATCGTGTGAAGCCACCTATCTGACATTTATTATCGTTTTGCTAACCCTTCGCCGAACTATGTTAACGATTAAAATTAGAGTAGATATACATTGTTTCTGTAACTATTTCTTGAATAAATGTACCCTAGGGATTTCTCCGCAGATATAAGACAATACGCATGTTGGGTTTGTGGATATGAATGCGATGATAACAGAGATAAATTAAAGTGCAGTGGCATTTGTGGCAACAGTGTTCCGATCTGAATAGGGCAGAATGCAAGATTACTGAAGGAAGTTCACTTCTCTGCTTCTATTAGGAATGTCGAACGGGTGTGCATTCAACCTGATACGATAAATTAGCAGTCAGATAGTATGCCCCCAAAATCATTCGTGTTGTTTTATAATAGTATATTGTATAACAAGTGTTGAAAATGAAATTTCACACGAGTTTACAGAATTGAGAATTGGCGTTTGTTCCGCCAAGGATGTATGTTTGGTTGCCTAAATAAACAAAATTAGCTCACGAAACCTTTTCATGCGGTTTTAGCGTACGTTTTGGATTTATTACACATTGTGTGAAATAAATGAGTTTCAAGTTATTATATTATTATTTTTAATATAAACGACAGACAGAGTAAAGAGTCCCGATACAATTTCAACAAAATCGTCATTTACGTCTGAAAAAATTCATCAACTCTGAAAGTGCCACATTTCGGGTGTAAACGCACCAAAACAGGATATCCCAAATCACATTGTTAAGCCCGAGGGTTCGTTGCTCATTTACAAAACTAACGAATTGTTGATGGAAAAACTGCGATGTCTGCTGCCATTTTCCGTCGCGATAACAATGAATGCGTGTACATTTTCCATAATGCGATTTTGCGGCATTTCAATAATTACGCACGCATATATTTTTCCGCATATTAACCATTCCATTATGCACCGCACATGGCCGTGTATATATTTTCGTTTCAGTGGCGTGCCAGCGCTCGACATTTCAGACGCGGCCATGCGTAAATGAGCCCGAATTATATGACAAGCACAAAGATTAAATAAACGGAACGATGAATTTCGCGTAAACGCTGATGCCTTTCGTAACTTTTTATCGGTTGAATTGCTTATCAGCGGCATCGGGAATGGATGGATGTTATTTAAGCTTGTTCTCTCCTTTTTCAGAGCCGAACTTCGTGGGTTCATTCGATATCGGCGATTACGTTTTGTTCTTCTTCAGAGAAACGGCCGTCGAATACATCAACTGTGGTAAAAGCGTTTACTCGAGAGTGGCGCGAGTTTGCAAAAAGGACACCGGAGGAAAGAATATCCTTTCGCAAAACTGGGCCACTTATCTCAAAGCTAGACTCAACTGCTCCATTCCGGGAGAGTTTCCTTTCTATTTCAACGAAATACGTAAGTATAGCGTTTCGGTGGCGCTTTTATTTTTACTCTTAATCTTTTTTTTTGCAGAGAGCATCTACAAAGTCCCCGGAGATGATACTAAGTTTTATGGGACGTTCACCACTTCCACTAATGGTCTGATGGGATCGGCGATTTGTTCTTTCACCCTGGACGACATCCAGGTGGCGTTCAACGGGAAATTCAAGGAGCAGGCCTCGTCGTCGTCCGCGTGGCTTCCGGTATTGTCCAACAAGGTGCCGGAGCCCAGACCCGGAACATGCGTCAACGATACGGAAACGTTACCGGACTCGGTTCTCAACTTCATAAGATCGCATCCCCTCATGGACTCGGCGGTGATGCACGAACACGAAAAGCCGGTGTTCTTCAAGAGGGATGTCTTCTTCACCAGGCTGGTGGTCGATAAGATCAAGGTGGACATTGGTGGTGCTGTCTTGGACTACACTGTATATTACGCGGGAACCAGTAAGTTCCTTTATTTTTATTTGCTCACACACTTGCCCATTTTTATCTTTCACATTGCCAATGCTACCCCTCCGTTATTTTTACTGCTGCTTCGAGATATTGCCTAAATCCTTATACAAATTTGCTGTTGCTCTTGGAAATCTTTCTGACATACTTGTACAAATCTGGGTAAATAGCAATTTCCAGGAGTGTTTCCAGGGTTGGAAAAAACTTTTAAATATGGTGAATCGAACTCAAACAAAAAATAATGGAAATGCAATACAGTCGAACCGCGATATACATGTTCAATGTGAGTAACAGCCCTATTAGGCAGTAAGGCTTAATTTCACATGAAATTGATCTTTACTGACTGGTTTTTAGTTACGACCTTTCCATAGCAACCGTCACTTGCGACCAGTCGCAAATCAACATGAAATCGGGCTGTAACTCTCACAAGTTCAATTTAACATCTAGTTCGAAGGAAAACAAAATATAAACACAGCATAAAGATGCTTCAAAGACTCGTGAAAGACATCTCACGATTCGATAAAGCATCTCTTCACCGACTACTACACGAATAACTGTTTTAACCTACTTCTCCATCCACCTTATCGCTCCTTCTACAACTACATCCTAGCTTAGCTTTAACGTGATTATCGTGTTCCAGACGACGGGCGCGTACACAAGATCGTAGAATGGCAAAGAGACAGCGACGGAACGTCCTCAATCTTATTAGACGTCTTTGATGTGACGCCCGGGGAGCCAATCCAAGTTATGGAAATTGCAAAAGAACATAAAGCTTTGTTCGTCGCTTCTGATTACAGAGTGAAGCAAGTGGACCTGGTTATGTGTAACAGGAGGTACGATAATTGCCTAAGGTGCGTCCACGATCCTTATTGCGGTTGGGACAAGGATTCTAATGTATGCAAACCGTATTCGCCAGGGTGAGTATTTCGAAATCGCGTTTGTAGCAGATTGTGACAACGGGCTTCCGATAGGTTGTTGCAAGACGTTTCGAACAGCACGGTCGATGTGTGCGACAGCAGCGTGGTTAAGAAGAAGATGATCGTCACGTGGGGGCAGAGCTTGCATCTGGGGTGCTTCCTGAAGATGCCGGCGGTGCTTGCGTCGCAGACCATCACGTGGTATCACTATTCGAAGGAGAAGGGCCGATACAAGATTCAGTACAGGTCAGTATTGATTACCGTGCTCATCTCGTAACAATTAAGTTTCGTGCCCTTCCAGACCCGACAAATACATCGAGACTTCCGAACACGGCTTGGTCATCATCGCCGTGACCGAGGCCGACGCGGGTCGCTACGACTGCTGGATGGGTGCTTCATTGTTGTGTTCTTACAACGTCACAGTGGACGCACACCGTTGTTCTCCGCCCGCCAAAAGCAACGATTACCAGAAGATATATTCGGACTGGTGTCACGAGTTCGAGAAGTACAAGTCCGCGATGAAAACTTGGGAGAAGAAGCAAGCGGTAAGTGGGAAATAACACCAATTTACTTTACACTGTCAGCTGTTTCCAAACTTTTCAATTTCTAAGGTTTTTCAACTTCTTTCCAGTTTTAATTTCTAGGAATTTCAATTTCACAACGACGGCTTCCTTTACTGGAGCACAATTTCGACTGAACACCCGTTCCTACAGACCAAACGTCCCTCATGACAATAAACACTGTGTTTCCATACGCCACATTCCCGTAAAGTTGCCACAAATGCCCAATATTTCACACTTAGCGAACTTCCAACAATAAGTTATCTCATAATAAGCAGACAACTTTGTAACAATTACCAAACCCATCAGAGAGTGTTAATCTTTCTTTTTTTTTCAGCAATGTGCATCCAGACAAAACGACAGCAACCAGAATAGCCACCCAAATGAAATATACCGGCCACTAGTCTGATAGCTCGTCCAGCGCGGTCCACTTTCTCTTACGTTCTTAGGAATCCCATTATATTGGACTCTCGTTCTCTTTGTGTAAATATTTTCGTGATGACATTGATGAACTTACCAAAGTGAATTTATTCAACGATCAATCAGTGAAAGTGCCCTGTTTATTTCGTGATGGACAAGGACGAAGTGCGGATGAAGACAGTGCTTGGACTGATAAGTTTATCTTGTTTTGCATTTTCGTAGGACGTTTCGATGTATAAAGTTCTGCATCGTTTTAACCCGTTAGTTTTAATGATTTCTATTTTTGTATTGTTTTAAGGAAATTCTCTAAATATTGTAGGTCTGTGATATATATGTACCGTAATTTCATGATGGTTTTTTATTTTCTAACGATTCGACATTGGATATTTGCAAAACAATCAGATTGCTAGGTAGTGGTCCGACCAGATGGGTGAATTCTGACTTAACTCGAGTCAAAAGTCACCGATGGGGTCGGACGACTATACACTGATAACTCCGGACCAAAGTGAATGGACTTACTGTTAACTGAGGTATTAGTTATATCTGAAATATTGTAATTTTAGTGCGTATTCAAAGCAATACTTTCCGCTTGCAAAGTGTTGGTCCCTTGAAATATATACCCATTGTAAATACGTTCCAGATTTTACCTTTTCGTTCGTTTTATGTAACCAAAGCAGATCTTATCGCAGATTTAACATTGTACCGAATTTCTAAGCTCGCTGTAGACTGACGTATACCGAAGCGACAAAAGGAAGATCTGTTATGTGTATAATTTAGTATTTAAGGACAATCACTTTAACAGATTATATATATTTTCGTTTGACACGGATCCGTTTTTTTGCAAATTGACGAGAGTGTGAAATATACAACACATATTGTTATCATATTTCAGAAGTCTTATAGTATTTGTTTTAATAATGTAATCCTGTAAATACCTATGTATAGTTATTTATAACATCTATGTAATTTATACTACATTGTAGAAATTACAATAAGACGTTTCCTGTAGCTATGCTTCATTTCAGTTCATGCAACTCATTTCAGTTACTTCTTCACACAAACATACCACAATAATTTTAAAGTAATAGGAAATACATATCTTTCTGCAATAAAATGAAGGTAGTTTACCCGTTTTTAATTTATTCTGAAATTCGTGCTTTACCGCTGATTTACCCAAAATTGTAGATAAGTATTCTTGTTACGAATTTAAAACGTAGAGATTTTCATAACTAGTAAAGTGCTCACTTCTATGAAGTGATATAAAATATTAATAGCATTAGTTTTTCTATTACTACTTATATCATATTTTTTTCGATGGATATAGTTTTAGTTAATACCACCATCAAAATTTTGTGTACATTTATATATGTTTTTTTGTAAATATCTACATCGCCCGTTACATTAGTTTATGCTATAGCAGGATGACATCCCAATGTGAATTGTAATGGCTATGTCGCTATTGCTCTGAAATTATTCTCAATAAAGATTATATAATATTTCGGGTTTTCATTTGATGTAATATACCTACATGACTTTGCCGAACCAATTATTAAAAAAATATATACCATACAATATATAAAAAAAAATTATTGTACGTCTCAGGGGGAAATAAACGCATCTATTATAATACTGAAAGCATGTATAATGAGGTAGTATACTAAAAAATAAAGTTTTTGGAAAATACGATAATCATAAACTTCATTGAAAAGTGTATGGTTTAGCGCTATTATGGTGAAATTATACTTACTGAAAATGCAAAAAAAAAAATTAATTGAAATTCGTTTAATTTTTTATGAGAGAACTGTACTAGTTTAAAATACGTCATTAGTGGCCGGCGTATGAACTAAGTAATAACCTAAGCCTTTCCATTTCTCACTCTCACTCATTTTATTAGTAATTCTTTCCTTTTCGCTCTTACTCCCTCTATGCTCGGAAACTAATGACGTAGTTACTCGCCCGCGAAATAGTTTTTAATTTATTTTATGAAAACGGTTATGATTAAGCAAAACGAAAAAATAGGAGTCCTCTATTTTAAGCAGTTTCATTTATAAAAAAAGTTTCAAAATTTTGTATACTACCTCATTATACTTTTATCCAGATTTATTTATATTGATTTGATAATAGTATATTGAAACACTAGTTCTGTATATTAAGACACAAGTTCAGGTGTTCTTAAGTTTTACAAAACGAGTTTTTCATGCTATTTTTTCTAATTTGCAAATAAAATCAATTTTGCTAATTTAGGGAATTTTGTTAAATTTTTATTTTTCTGCACCTGACGCATGAGGTTCGTGAGGTCATTCGGTCAATGACCTCCCAAAAGAAAAAAGTGAAAAAGGAAGTATCAAGACTCTTTCTTTTGTGGAATATAATAATATAATTACATATTGCAATTAAATTATGATGTCTGAACTTTCGTATAAGTTATCTATTGAGTTTAGCTCTGTGGTTGTCGCGAAGAATTTTATCCACCGTGGAGCGCGAAGATTGTCGACTTCGTCCGGGTCAAAGCCAACTCATTACCCTGGGATTGAGCAAAAAACATCCATCCATTCATCCACCCATCCAAACTTTCGCATTTATAATAGTAGTAAGATTTTTGTATACGTATTTAAATTTTATTTTAAGTGTGTAAATGTTTAAATTTTCCGCCAAATACGCCAAATTGTTATACAGCGCTACCGCATAATATGGTGACCAACAGGCTCAACTAAAATAAGCAAGATGTCGGGGCTGTACTGTTTTATTTCGGCTATTTTGTCAAAACCAAAGCTTATTTCATCCTTACAATTTGGGATTCACTTTATAATTTCATACTCCATCGAGCTTGTATAAAATTATCGCCAAAGGTCATCCAAGATTTTTGCAACTTTTATATTTTTTTTTAGAATTTGGCTCAATTTTGGAGTAACCGGTTGAAAAGGTGTCTCAGAATAATTATTTACAACGTGCCTGATAAATCAAATCTCGTTTAAAATGTTTAAATTTTTAAATTTGTATAAAAGTGTGATTTGGGTATTAATCTCCCGCCATTTTAGCAAAAAACGCAGCCTTAAGCGAATGCTGGAAGCCAATTGTAACGAGTGCGACAAAAACAAAGCATTGTACTAAACAAGGAAACAAGACGCCCCATCTCCGCTCCCACGGTCAACAGCCCAAGAGTGTCTCATTGTAGAATGGAATCATGTAAGCGACGTAATGCATGCTTGAGATAAAGATAGAAAGTCAGACATCCGATTAACCGATTGATACTGGTAGGAGGTACGATGTTGGATGGTGTTCCTCTTTAGTTCACTGCAGTCAGCTGACTAGCTACTGGTGTTTCAAATTTCATCATGTCGGTACTTCAAACAATAAAAGAACTCCAAAATAATAGTAAACATGATTTAACTTTTGAGAAACGGTTGGAGCTTAAAAGAAATGGTCTCCACTCCCAGAAATACAAATTAGACAGACAAGCAAGGACAAAAATAAAGAAGTTCACCGTAATAAAATTGTCGTAAGGGCATGTATGATTGTCGTATTGGATTAGTGGATGTCAAGGGACAAAGGCCTTTTATTGTTTCGTGTTTGATTTTTTCAAATGGAATGATTTGCTGTGGTGTAAGAACGGTGTTGACTTGAAACATTTAAAAGAAAAAATAAAAAAAAAACACTTATTATCGGCGGAGCACATGAAGAGTTCCATGAATTATGCTACAATAGGACGTGTTGATATTCGATCACAATAATTGGACTGTGAGTATAGAAAAACCATAACAGATTTCAACAACAACAAAAAATTGATTGATTGTTTTAAGTAAAATAATACCGTTAAATTTTTATTTTTAAACCCATAATTTTTTCACTTATCCTTATTCTCTTAATCTCTAAATTCAACTTTTAATTATCCTAAAAAAAATTGATTTATATAATTTGCATAACTGCTACACATACAGCTGAAATTCGAAATGACCCTCCTGTAAAATGAACCACGAGTGACCTGACGTATATTTGACATGACTTGAAATGGAACCATAACCTCAAAATCACACTGACGAAAGTAAAAACACCTAAAATATGCAAAATATATTACTTATGGGACATTCCATACCAAGTGAGCCACGTAACATTCAGATTTCGTTCAAATTTAATATATTAATAGTATTTATAAATAGCATTTGAGGTTTTTTAGGCCGCTTCTTTTGGACATGCATGGAGGTGAATTATAAAAGAAATGAATGACATGAGTACCCTTGAATTTGATTACTCCGCTCCTACTAACTGACATCAATTCCAATTTAATAATAATAATGTAATAGAGGCACAATGAAATATCCTTTCAAAATGGTCCGATGCAATTTTGACCTTGGAAATGACCGAGAAATTTGAAATTTGCTATTCTTTGCTTCGAATGTCAGCCAAAATGTAGCTTATGGCTTCTTCTTTATTGGCCATGAGTTTTATTGGGGGCTGATGTTGGTTCGGAAGATATATTTTTTTTGTTTATCCTCACGATTTGTTGCTCTTTGCTTTTGAAAAATATTATATTTTCTGAACCCAAAATCAGCCCACAATAAAACTCATGACAAATAAAGAATAAAAATTTTCAAATTTCTGTCATTTTCAAGGTCAAAATTGCGTGGGATCGTTATGAAAGGGTATTTCATTGTCCCTGTATTACCGTTATTAAATTAGAAATAATGTCGTAGGAACTGAGTAAAACAAATTTAAGTGCACTCATGTCCTATAGTCTCATCTCTAATTCATCCCCATGCATACCAAAAATAAGCAGCCTAAAAAATCTCAGATGGCACTTGGGAGTTATTGCTATTTACAAGCACTATTCATACGCCAAAATTTTAACAGGTGGCTCACTTGGTATGGAATGTCCCTTATATTACATAAATACATTGTTAGGAAAATTGATTTCCTTCAATATTGATATCATTTTGAACATTAATTTCATCAATACTATCCAACGATGTCAGAAAATATAGACCAGGTATAATTGCCCCAAACGGTATGCACTGAAGCTATCTTGACGACCAGCGAAGTAGTAAGCTTTGTTTCTATGCTTTAAACAAGTTTGCCAAGTCAATCACTGAGTGATTTTGCGCTCGTGTCGGCAAGCCAGGGGCGGCTTTATTTTTTTTGTATTATTTTAAACAAATATCATGGATTTAATCTTTTTATAGTTCATTTGTTGTTATTATTATCATTATTATTCATAATGTGTTATCACTAGTTGTAAGAATATAATAAAGAAAATAACACTATCACGTTAATAAATACTCCAATGTAGACACTTAACACGTAAGAAAAACGCTAAAACGCACTTAAAAGAATTATGTTAAATCGTCATAATGATTTTATTTATTTCAAAGACGGATATTTCAAATTATAATTATGTAACTACAAAATTGAAATTCGCTATTTAGTCGCGTCAATAAAGTCTTTTTCTCTTTTTCTAGTCCTCAGAAAGCTCCGATTTTGATGTTTTTTTATTTTTGTTTTTTTTTATATTATTTATAATCAGAAACCTTTTGAAGCGGGGATATAACTATTAGTATTATTTAAACAATATGTATGATATTTATCTAAAAAAAAATAGTTTTGCGTTTTTTCTTAATGTTTGTTACCACAGAATATTTATATATCATTTATTTTCACCAATTTCTTCGTCAATTGTGGACCGATTTACAAAACTCTTCTTTCATTTGAAAGGGTATACTCTTGAGGTGGTTCCACTGTCAAAAAGTCAAGATCTGATCAGGGAATCCCATGAAAATCGGGGAAATTCTCAAAATTTTCCTTCCTACGAGTATTGATGAAGAATGTTTTATGGGGTTGTCCCCCTCAATTGAATTGGACGAATTGGACTATAGCATCTGGTAGACTATATAACATGAATCCCTAAAACGTGTTCTGTTGTTATTTTGTGAGTTAATAGAGCGTATCAAAATCACAATTTCGGCTAGCATTTTCAAACGCTATTCGTTTGCCGCCTCTTGTGACGTCATTTCGGGGTAGCATTCTCATTGGGTCGTGCGTCTAGTCCGCGCGTCTAGTAACTTTGTATTTTGTCCCGTGTTGACGTCACAGAAAGGCGCGCGTTTTAAATAAGACAAATATTTCGGATTTTGTTTTACCTAATAAACGCGTGATTTTGAATAAGCAAAAAAATAGAGGTATAATATTTTCTTGTGTAGTTTCTAGAAAACCTGTTTTTGAAAATTGTGGGACGACCCCCATTATTTTTCTTTATAAATGTCTAAAATAAATAATCCACAATCATATTAATTTTATAATTTACTTTCGTATATTATTTGTAGAATAAGTATTGTATGAAAAACTGATTTTTTTATATAAATATAATAAATAGTGTTTAAACAATATAAATAACTATTTCCCCACTTCAAAAGGTTTCTGATTTTAAATAATATATAAAAACAAACATTCAAAAAAAATCATTAAAATCGAAGCTGTTCTTGAGGACTGCCTCTTTTATGTATTTATTGACGCGACTAATTCTTTTAATTCATAATGATGATACACAATAATAATTTTATGAATTTTACTTATCGAGTAAATCAATTTCAAACTATCTTTATAATGTCACCTTTATAAAAATTTCATGGAATTTTATTATGATAAACCAGGTTAGTTTCAAATAAAATTTTACTGATTTATTATTATGTAGTGGCATAATTTTATTATTTTCAATTATAGTATATTTTTAGAGAAATAAATGACTTTCATCTATTTATAATTAAAAGGTTATGTATTATTATTATGTGCCAAGACGATAAAAATATTATCAATATTTTAACAGAAAAATATTAAGTAATTATAATTATGTTACGGCATAATTATCAATTTTATCATTATCCATTTTTGTATCTCTTCCCATGTATAATAATTTAATGTAGGTACATAAAAAAATCATCCAAAACATTTAGTTTTAAATTGAAAAGAAAAAATTTTTTTTTCCAAAAAATATTTGTCTATTAAATAGTATAACGGCGTGGCATAAAACAGGGTAAATTCTTTGAAAAATGTTAATTTTAAAAAGGCCGTTAAAAACAAGAGTAAAATGCTTAAAAAACAAAATGTTCTGAAGGGGCCCTACTATAGTAGTATTTATTAGTAAAAAATGGAGTTAATATGCAAATTAGAAAAAAATTACATGAAAAACCCGTTTTGTAAAACTTAAGAGCACTCGTTCTTTACAGGCACGCCCTAGGCCGTAGGCCGAATTACATTTATTTTTCTAATAAAACTTATGAATAATAATGCTTCTATTGTTATTTCGTTGAGTAATAAGTTTTACGAGTGATTAAAAAAAATTTTTGTCATTTAAAAAAAAAATCTAATTTGCTGTTGTAACAAAGCTATTGACGCATTGATTTTGAGTGCGTTAATAAACCATTAACGCAACCAAATGTAGAATTTTTGTTTCCATTGATAACACACACTGAACCCTGCACTGAACGAAATGTCAGTGTGATTTTGAGGTTATAGTTCCATCTAAGTCAGCTAAGTTTAACAAAATTCCCTAAATTACAAAAATTGATTTATTAGTAAAAAAATGGAGTTAATGTGCAAATTAGAAAAATTACATGATAAACCCGTTTTGTAAAACTTAAGAGCACTCGTTCTTTACAGGCACTCCTGCCTACGGCAGTCGTGCTGCAAACCTGAACTCGTGTCTTAATATAAGTTTTACAAAACTAGAGCCGAGTGTGATAATGTTTTAGAGTTTAGAGTGTACAATACAATATTTTTTTCAATTTCTAATTTTCAAAAAGCAAATATTCCTTAGACGTAAATGCCAATTTTGATTTTTAAAATGAAACGACATAAGGAGTAGGTACGGGGTTTCGGACACTATTCATTATTTAATACCACCATCAACGTAGTAGTAGCCTCACTTTCCGCAAATTTTTCAAAATTCAATACAATGTCAAACAAAACATTCGTAATCGTATTTTATAGTAGAAAATGTGAAATCTAAATTTCCCACAAGTTGATACTTATACGTAACTGGATCAATTAATAATGAAATAAGTAAAAAACATTTTTAAGTTAAACAGTCTGCAACTATAATATGACATAGCGCTATGACTGTCATTTTGGGAACGTGGACTTCCCAATCGAATATTTAAAAATCAAGTAGGTACGTCCGTGTCGTGCTAGAGCCAACCACATTGGGAATTTTCGGCCCATTTACATTATAGCCCCAATACACCCCTGTTCAAACTGAGTTATATAAAATGTGGACTTACCTGTTTTATGTAAATAAGGAGTCAGAAATCGGTGCTTTTCTAATATAAATGCTGGTCAATCCATACTTTGCTTCATGAAACATGGATTTCAAGGTTCTTCAACGTTACTGATAAATTTCGTTCCCCGGCTGAAAACTGTTATTCGGCAACATAGAAAATACTAACTGTGACTACTTACCACAAGAATTACAATCGATTTCGTACATTTAACGGCACAAAACACGGATGAAAATTTTTGTGGACGAAAATCAAAATGGAGAAAAGATGTATGAGAAAACTTTGTATAAAGTAGGCTAGTTTAGTAACTTTTTTACTTCCAAGTTTATGCAGTTATAAATCACAGGAAATAAACACGGACAATTAAATAGTGTTTACTGTCTTTGTTTGTGATTTTAGGACTGTTTACAGTTTTATTACATTTGATTTAAATTTCTCGTTCGTTCCCATTGCTGCCAACCCGACTTCCGAAAAACCCCAGACCGGACGACATGTAACCAAACAAACATAACCTATTTTCGGGACGTGATATTTTACTAATTTGGAATGGCCCCTCTTCTGGTGGGTTGGCGCTATAAAGCCTTCATCGCGGGTATCGTGGGAGCGGTCGGTTTGACCCTGTACCCTATAGCTATAGACCCCATGATCAACACTGAAAAATACAGTAAGTTGCTACATTATACCAACAACCCTGTAAGGCCCATTTTCAGAGAAAATCCAAGAAGTAACGAGGAAAGGAATACACCAGGAGGACATTCAGCCAGGAAGTAAGTCAGAAACCTACATGTACTCGGTTAAAGTTTGTAATTCCAGATATGAAAGTTTGGAGTGACCCCTTCAAAAAACAGCAGTAGGGGTGAGCCCCAAGTAGTACAAATACGCCCTTGTGTATATATATGGCAAAATAAAAGTTAGTTTCTGTTTCAAAGTAAGCTGTCATCATCATCATTGACATCAAGGAATACATCATAGGCATCCCTGTTGCAACTCCCATCTTGGTTAAAAACATATTTGTGGAAGGTCCCATCCATGCAAGCAGCTAAAAAACTTAATTACTTTCGTCTTTTTTGTAAGTCAACTGTACCTATGATCACTGAATTGTTTTCTGTGAAAGCACAGATGCAGGGACACTCCGGGGGTACAATGAAGTTTGCCAGTGCCCACTGAGAGTTGGCATACTTTCCAAGGATGTTTGTGCTTGGAATCCTAGTAAAATAATAGTCATTTGTGACCACAACACCTAAAGCAACTTACATTCTCCGGTTTTTTCCCTGGTCTTTCAGGGCAAAAATGTGCACAGTTCCTTTGTCACTAGAGCAGCACAAATACTCACTATTGCTGCTGAAATTTATACTAAAACAAACAATTAAAGTCTGGACTACATTTCACAATAAATCACCAGTAGATCGTCGCTGTGTCGCTCCCCCTTCTGACTTCAACCAACTGGGCTTTGGTAACAACATCCCAGATTCTGATGAGGGTCCCCTGAACTGAAGCAGTGGCTATCTTATTGGCTTGCTGGTTCAGTGCAAGACAAGCTAGTTCACTTTTATGGCAGGTGATCCACACCGCCGCACTAGAAACGTCGTGTTCAGTGCCTGCCAAGTCGATCATCTGGACACTCCCAATCTTCCTCCCAGGGAAGATCAAGATCTGTTTGTCTCCAGACGGAACGGCGCTCAATTCCAGGAGCCCCCGGGGGTTCCGAATGGTTTCCAAGTGGAACAACGTCTGTATGGGTGCGGGAAACGAAAACCCATAGATGTGGGTCGTTAGAGCTACTACAATCCTAAGACAAGCATGAATAGTTGTGAAACCAAATCAGACAGTCTCACTTGTCTTTCCTGAGCCGTACTGCCTGTATAGATGTTTGGAAAGTGACTTTCAAAATAATTTTCTTCACCAGGTCGTCGAAAATCAGTAGGACGTTGTCGGAGAATTTGGGGCGGGTGCCGCCGGGCACGAGCGCCACCAGATTGGTGCGGTAGAGCATTTCACACTTTGCCACACTTCCAACCTGGTCCACATCTGAAAACAGGTGTAAACACACTGTGGCAATGCTAGTCAAGGTCTTACCATAGTGGCACTTTTCCACCAGCGGCTCCACGTTGTAGATTCTCACGCCGCTTTCCATGCCACAAGAGAAACATCCTGCAAGATAAACTTTAAGTCTTGAGTTACAATTTTTTGTTACCACCTTGGTCCTGGTTGAATCTCAGACTGAGAATTTTTCGGTCCATAGAGTCGTCTTCTTCCCTGCGGCCGCAAATAAGAGAATGTGTCGGTTAGTGCTTCGGCTACGACGAATTTATTCTTAATCTAACAACGATTTGGGTCGAGTTGGGACTCTCAACAATGTAAAAAACATAAACTACGAGCTAAAACACGTGCACAGCCGATCCGAAATGGAAATCACTCAGGTTGGGAGGAAAAAAATTGTCGCGAGTGAAACTAGAAACTATTATCACATTCGTAAGTATTGTTACGCTAAGAACTATTCAAAGTTATTCCAGTTTTTGTAATTTGCGTTTTCCATTGTTTTATTTTGGTTTTGTTGACAGTGTTGACAACAGTCAGCTGATCTCCAAGGCCGAGATGTGCGCCATCTGCTGCAAGGGGAGCGCGGTTTTCAAATATTGTCAAATTTTGGGATATCTTTGACACCATTGAGAAGAAACGCTCGAATGGGACAAAAATTGGTGGAAATTTTGTTTTTTATAAATTATTAAATACACAGTCAAAGATTGCCCTTGAGGTCAACGACAGTATTAAACGATTAACCTTTTTTATTTATAAGTGGCAGATTTGGAGATACCAATGCTTGAATAGGACAAAAAAGGAACAAAAGAACAGAAATTTTGGTCAAGTCAGCGACAGTGTAATAACTATAATCCATTTTTTTTTATAAACAATTGTCAATGTCAAAATGCAATAAAAGACCAGGTTGTATCATCTAAAAATATGTCCTTTCGGAGCAAGCTGTATAGCCAACACTATTATTAAGGTTATTTTCACCATGTTAAACAACGGAATAAGTGTCAGAATTTGACATTCAGTCTGACCAACCAAAAATTACTGTTGTTTATACCAACATGACCACATTTTGACAATTGTTTATAAAAAAAATGGATAATAAGTACTTTTTATAAACGTGTCAAATTTTGAAATACGATCTTTGACAATTTTTGAAACAGAATTGACGAGAAATTATTGAATGGAATAAAAATGAACGGAAGTTTTGTTTTTTGTCAAATTCTTAAAAAAAAATAATACTGTCAAAGATTAGCCTTTCAATCAGCAGTAATAATCAGACCTCTTTATAATTGTGTCAAACTGTATTTGATAATTTTTGAAACACATAATTGCTATGAGAAGTGCTCGATTAGAAAAAAATCTTAAAAAAATACTTAAATAATGTCAAGAACAGCTCGAATAAGAAGAACAATCCGTCCAAAGTGATTTTGAATAGATTGAGATTTTAAATCTGTTGAATTTTACAGTGCGACAACTTTGTTTTAGGCACGAGCCCGTAGGACGAGTGTCTTGTTAGTTGGAGCTGTAAAATAACTTAAAGCGTGCTATTTTTTGGTAGACAAGCCTTAGGTAATAATTCTATAAAATAATTTAAAACGACCATGTTCCAATTGAAACAAATCAATATTAAAATTTGACCGTTGTTAAGTCCCTCAAAATCAATCGAAAATTAAAATGATTTATTATTTGTTTTAATGAAAAAAAAAGTTTGGTTTATGAATTGATCGAATGAATGAAAACGGAAAATGAAGTGCAAATAATGTCAAAGCGAATAATCGAAAATTCCATTCCCCAATGCTGGTAAATTTACCTGCAAAATAATAAGTTCCAACCCCGCCCCGAGCTGTCCCTGAGTCATACTGCAGGTAGTTTTTCTTCTTGTGGGTAATGATATCTTGCAGTTTGGATATTATTGAAAGGGGATGCAAGACCTTTACGGTTCTTTTAGCAGTATAATTTTTACACGTGAAGACACTTACTCAGCTGGGTAATATTTACTGTCTAATGTAAACAAAATAATTATATTTACAGTTGAATTAGATTATTAATTTTTCATTTAAAATCGTTTTAAATCCAATAATGGTATATTTATAGTACTCAATCAGCATGATTAATTAGATAATTAGTGAAGGAAGTCGTGCAGACACTCATTAGTTCACCATTCAATTTTTGAATTGAAACGGAAGACAATACAGGATAAAATTAAATTAACTGATACTCAACTAAAAATTAAGACTTACCTTTTAGCCCAAGGACTAGGTTTGACGTTTCTCCAAAACGATAGCATTTCAAAAGGGCGCACCGAAACCTTGAAATTAAAATTGACGACACTTATCAACCGTTCACACTAAGTATCTACCATGTACCTACCTGCTAACCAACTGGTACTCTTCTGTAGGATAGTGAGTGATAACCCACCCACCCCATGAAAGAGAAAATCTTAAGCCGTTTCTCGTTACTGCGTTGGTACTACCTGCAACTTTAAAACCAATTTCACAATAATTTTGGTACCCTTATTAGTCCCAGAAACTCCAAACGACAAAAATACAATAGGGTCGACTGTAAATTGTAAATGAACTTTTCCCAATAGTTATACAATTAATTTAGAAATGTCACTTGAGGCACAATAAGGATTAAGTAATGAAGAATCTAAAACAAGATTGTCAGGCGTAGAATTGACAAAATTGTTGTACAAAAACTTGTACAAATTGTCAACTTCTCAATTATTCTGCTTCTGAAGGTCTGATTTTCGTAATTCCTCAGTGGATATCTAAGTTTTTCAAGTTCTTAGTTTATCGATTTCCCAATTAAATTTGTTAGGCTGCCAGCATTTCAATTTCCAATTGAGAAGCTTTTAAAGTTCTTCGTTCTGTTTTCCATGTTAAGGCGCCATAGAGTGCACCGCAACGAAATTGTCGGTTGCATAACTTAAAGTAAATTATTAAATAAGCAATTGATTCTTATCAATAAGTAAGTATCTGCGACATTTTAGTTTAAGGTCCATAAAAATGTATTTATATACTGTATAGAGCTTTCTAATAATAATAATTATTATTAATATAATCATACACTCTCCACAAAAATTATCATTATTGCATCAGCGGTATTTTTGTCAACCGACTTTGAAAAAAATAATTATTTAACCCCAAAGAACTTAAATATGCAAAAACTTAAGAAACCTAAATAACCTAAAGATCTAAAGAATTTTAACAAGATCAAGAACCTCAAAACCTGAACAGCTTTAATTTATTAAAGACACGAATATGGGCTATTTTTTATTATTTGTTCACCACGTGTTGCATTATGTTTGTTAAAACAAAAAACCCTATAGTAATGTAAAAAAAATTGTGTTGGTAATAAATTGGATGACATTTGTTGTCAACTGTCAGTGACACGTCAGCTCGCCAGTGTGTAACAACGATGTCTTTCGAGCAGATACGGTGCAAAGCAAAATACGTGAAGCCAACATGACGTCACATTTGGGTTCAATATTATGCAGCCAACTATGCAAGTATATGGAACAATTATTTAGGAAATCCACAAAATAAATAAAATAAGCGGTAATATTTTTTTACTATCATGATAATTAACAGGGGAGTATATAAAAACAACAAACAATTTTTAATTTTTCTAACCGGTAATAACATTATAATATTAAACAGAAAAAAATCGCGAGGAGCGGTAAGACATCGTTGGTGTAACTTTAATTTATTAAAGTAACGAATATGGGCTATTATTTTATTATTTGTCTACCTCTTGTTGCATTATGTTTGTTAAAACAAAAAACCCTATATTAATGTCACTAGAAGATTGTGTTGGTAATAACATGGATGACATTTGTTGTCAACTGTCAGTGACACGTCAGTTCGACAGCGTGTAGCAACGACGTCTTACGAGTGGATGCCGTGAAAAGCAAAAAGAATGAAGCCAACATGACGTCACATTTGGGTTCAATATTATGCAGCCAACTATGCAAGTATAAGGAACAGTTATTTAGGAAATCTACAAAATAAATAAAATGAGCAGTAATATTTTTTTATTATCATGATAATTAATCGCAGAATATAGAAAAACAACAAGCAATGTTTAATTTTTCTAACTGGTAATAATATTATAATATTAAACAGAAAAAAATCGCGAGAAGCGGTAAGACATCGTTGGTGTAACTTTAATTTATTAAACTAACGAATATGGGCTATTATTTTATTATTTGTCCACCCCTTGTTGCATTATGTTTGTTAAAACAAAAAACCCTATATTAATGTCACTAGAAAATTGTGTTGGTAATAACATGGATGACATTTGTTGTCAACTGTCAGTGACACGTCAGTTCGACAGCGTGTAACAACGACGTCTTACGAGTGGATGCCGTGAAAGCAAAAAGAATGAAGCCAACATGACGTCACATTTGGGTTCAATATTATGCAGCCAACTATGCAAGTATAAGGAACAGTTATTTAGGAAATCTACAAAATAAATAAAATAATAAGCGGTAATATTTTTTTTATGATAATTAATCGCAGAATATAGAAAAACAACAAGCAATGTTTAATTTTTCTAACTGGTAAAAATATTATAATTAAACAGAAAAAAATCGCGAGGAGCGGTAAGACATCGTTGGTGTAACTTTAATTTATTAAACTAACGAATATGGGCTATTATTTTATTATTTGTCCACCCCTTGTTGCATTATGTTTGTTAAATCAAAAAACCCTATATTAATGTCACTAGAAAATTGTGTTGGTAATAACATGGATGACATTTGTTGTCAACTGTCAGTGACACGTCATTTCGACACCGTGTAACAACGACGTCTTACGAGTGGATGCGGTGCAAAGCAAAATGAGTGAAGCCAACATGACGTCACATTTGGGTTCAATATTATGCAGCCAGGTATGCAAGTACAGAGTGATCAAGAAGGACTGTTTGAGTTGGTATTACTTTTAGGATGCTTTTTTTGTTCGGCTATTTGTAACACTGCAGCCGGATGCACATATTTGCCGTAACGTCAACTGAGAGAAAATTGTAGGTTAGGTGCATAGAAATTCTATTAATTTAAGGAATGTATAATGAACAATTATTTAGAAAATCTACAAAGTAAATAAAATAAGGGGATTTTTTTTTAATTATCATGATAAATCATAGCGGAATATTATAAAAAAAAAAACAATTTTAAATTTTTTTAACTGGTAATAATATTATAATTAAACGGAAGAAAATCCCGAGAAGCGGTAAGACATCGTTGGTGTTACCTATTATTACTTTTTTTTACCTAACTTAATTTTTGTTTACAATGACACAAAAAACAGCAGCCATGTTGTCACTTGTATTTTCGATATGTAATCTGAAGATCTAAAAACCCTAAAAAACTCCAAGAATCCAAAGAACCTTGAAATCAGAAGCTGAAGAATCTAAACACCCCAAAGAACTCAAATATCTAAAAATTTAAGAAACTTAAATTACCTAAAGATCTAAAGAATTATAAGAAGATCAAGAACCTCAATAACCTGAAAAACTTTAATTTATTAAAGACACGAATATATGCAATTTTTCTATTATTTGTCCACCACCTGTTGCATTATGTATGTTAAAACAAAAAACCCTATAATAATGTCACTAGAAAATTGTGTTGGTAATAACATGGATGACATTTGTTGTCAACTGTCAGTGACACGTCAGTTCGACAGCGTGTAACCACGATGTGTTACGAGTGGATGCGGTGTAAAGCAAAATGAGTGAAGCCAACATGACGTCACATTTGGGTTCAATATTATGCAGCCAACTATGCAAGTATAAGGAACAGTTATTTAGGAAATCTACAAAATAAATAAAATAAGCGGTAATATATATTTTTTATTATCATGATTATTAATCGCAGAATATAGAAAAACAACAATGTTTAATTTTTCTAACTGGTAATAATATTATAATTAAACAGAAAAAAATCGCGAGGAGCGGTAAGACATCGTTGGTGTAACTTTAATTTATTAAAGTAACGAATATGGGCTATTATTTTATTATTTGTCCACCCCTTGTTGCATTATGTTTGTTAAAACAAAAAACCCTATATTGATGTCACTAGAAAATTGTGTTGGTAATAACATGGATGACATTTGTTGTCAACTGTCAGTGACACGTCAGTTCGACAGCGTGTAACAACAGTGGATGCGGTGTAAAGCAAAATGAGTGAAGCCAACATGACGTCACATTTGGGTGCAATATTATGCAGCCAACTATGCTAGTATAAGGAACAGTTATATTTAGGAAATCTACAAAATAAATAAAATAAGCGGTAATATTTGATGTGAAACATCTATACTACCGTTAGACTAGGGTAAAACCAAGACGTCTCAAACTTCAGGAGACGCTTGGATTTGGCCTACGCCGCGTGCGTCTGGTCGTGTATTTATTACATTATCGTGTACAAACATATATACGGGTAAAACCAAGACGTCTCAACGTCTCAACATTCAGGAGACGTTCAAAATTAGACTATTGTGAGCATAACAAATATTTTACATCTTTTCTATTTTACTTAAAAACTCGCTCCTACTGTAACATTGTAATTTCTTTTCTAAGTTAACTACTAGATATAGCCATCAGGTAACTGATTCAAGAAGAAGTAGGAAACATCACTGAAAAGGACTGGATAAAAAAAAATTAAAACAAAAAACCCAGAACGAATTAAGCCTTGGCGAGATTCCTATAAATCAAGGAGATCAATTTATAATTGATTTCGAAGAAAGTAGTGATTCCAGTGACAAAAATTATGACCTGAAGTGACCCACTACTAAGAGTAAGTAATTATTTTTCAGATTGGAAGAGAAGTTTTTAATTTTTAGAAGACATGATGTTTTCTTTTCTTTTTGTCAGAGAAAGCTCGTACCTCCTCGTGGTCTCTGACGGGTAATAGCAATTTTGATCGGCAATGCAGATTTCATGTACGTTCACTTTAAGTGTCGCCTAAATTAATAAAACAACGTTCAATAGCACTGCATAAATCGAAATTGTTATTAGCGAAATCGAGCATGTGTTTTACTAATACCTTAAATTCTCGAAATACGTCCCTGTCCTTAGAAGTGTCATTTAGAAAGTTCAGACGTGTCTTGATATCGCGTTTCAAATACGTTTCAATTGTTCCGAATTTAAACAAGAAAATTATATCGACAAATGTCTTTCGGAAATTGTTGAAAAGACCTTCAGAGGTGTCTTGATATCGCGTTTCAAATACATTTCAATCGTTTCGAATTTAAACATGAAAATTATGTCGACAAACGTATTTCAGAAATTGTTGAAAAGGCCTTCAGAGGTGTTTTGATATCGCGTTTCAAATACATTTCAATCGCTCACAATTTAAACAAGAAAATTATGTCGACAAACGTATTTCGGAAATTGTTGAAAAGGCCTTCAGAGGTGTTTTGATATCGCGTTTCAAATACATTTCAATCGTTCAGAATTTAAACAAGAAAATTATGTCGATAAATGTCTTTAAGAAATTGAAAAGAAAAAAGAAAGAGTAAAAATGAAGGATGTTCCCGCTCAAGGTAGGTTCCAAAGAGCGAAAAAAAAAAGAGTAAAAATAAAGGATGCCGTTCAAGGTAAGTGCTAATGAACTTAAGTAGTGTCTTGATATCGCGTTTCAAATACATATCAATCGTTCCGAATTTAAACAAGAAAATTATATGGACAAATGTCTTTCGGAAATTGTTGAAAAGGCCTTCAGAGGTGTCTTGATATCGCGTTTCAAATACATTTCAATCGTTTCGAATTTAAACATGAAAATTATGTCGACAAACGTATTTCGGAAATTGTTGAAAAGGCCTTCAGAGGTGTTTTGATATCGCGTTTCAAATACATTTCAATCGTTCAGAATTTAAAGAAGAAAATTATGTCGATAAATGTCTTTAAGAAATTGAAAAAAAAAGAAAGAGTAAAAATGAAGGATGTTCTCGCTCAAGGTAGGTTCCAAAGAGCGAAAAAAAAAGAGTAAAAATGAAAGATGCCGTTCAAGGTAAGTGCTAATGAACTTAAGTAGTGTCTTGATATCGCGTTTCAAATACATTTCAATCGTTCCGAATTTAAACAAGAAAATTATATCGACAAATGTCTTTCGGAAATTGTTGAAAAGGCCTTCAGAGGTGTCTTGATATCGCGTTTCAAATACATTTCAATCGTTTCGAATTTAAACATGAAAATTATGTCGACAAACGTATTTCGGAAATCGTTGAAAAGGCCTTCAGAGGTGTTTTGATATCGCTTTTCAAATACATTTCAATCGTTCAGAATTTAAACAAGAAAATTATGTCGATAAATGTCTTTAAGAAATTGAAAAAAGAAAGAGTAAAAATGAAGGATGTTCCCGCTCAAGGTAGGTTCCAAAGAGCGAAAAAAAAGAGTAAAAATGAAAGATGCCGTTCAAGGTAAGTGCTAATGAACTTAAGTAGTGTCTTGATATCGCGTTTCAAATACATATCAATCGTTCCGAATTTAAACAAGAAAATTATATGGACAAATGTCTTTCGGAAATTGTTGAAAAGGCCTTCAGAGGTGTCTTGATATCGCGTTTCAAATACATTTCAATCGTTTCGAATTTAAACATGAAAATTATGTCGACAAACGTATTTCGGAAATTGTTGAAAAGGCCTTCAGAGGTGTTTTGATATCGCGTTTCAAATACATTTCAATCGTTCAGAATTTAAAGAAGAAAATTATGTCGATAAATGTCTTTAAGAAATTGAAAAAAAAAGAAAGAGTAAAAATGAAGGATGTTCTCGCTCAAGGTAGGTTCCAAAGAGCGAAAAAAAAAGAGTAAAAATGAAAGATGCCGTTCAAGGTAAGTGCTAATGAACTTAAGTAGTGTCTTGATATCGCGTTTCAAATACATTTCAATCGTTCCGAATTTAAACAAGAAAATTATATCGACAAATGTCTTTCGGAAATTGTTGAAAAGGCCTTCAGAGGTGTCTTGATATCGCGTTTCAAATACATTTCAATCGATCCGAATTTAAACAAGAAAATTATATGGACAAATGTCTTTCGGAAATTGTTGAAAAGACCTTCAGAGGTGTCTTGATATCGCGTTTCAAATACATTTCAATCGTTCAGAATTTAAACAAAAAAATTATGTCGATAAATGTCTTTAAAAAATTGAAAAAAAAGAAAGAGTAAAAATGAAGGATGTTCCCGCTCAAGGTAGGTTCCAAAGAGCGAAAAAAAAAAGAGTAAAAATGAAAGATGCCGTTCAAGGTAAGTGCTAATGAACTTAAGTAGTGTCTTGATATCGCGTTTCAAATACATTTCAATCGTTCCGAATTTAAACAAGAAAATTATATCGACAAATGTCTTTCGGAAATTGTTGAAAAGGCCTTCAGAGGTGTTTTGATATCGCGTTTCAAATACATTTCAATCGTTTCGAATTTAAACATGAAAATTGTGTCGACAAACGTATTTCGGAAATTGTTGAAAAGGCCTTCAGAGGTGTTTTGATATCGCGTTTCAAATACATTTCAATCGTTCAGAATTTAAACAAGTAAATTATGTCGATAAGTGTCTTTAAAAAATTGAAAAAAAAAGAAAGAGTAAAAATGAAGGATGTTCCCGCTCAAGGTAGGTTCCAAAGAGCGAAAAAAAAAGAGTAAAAATGAAGGATGCCGTTCAAGGTAAGTGCTAATGAACTTAAGTAGTGTCTTGATATCGCGTTTCAAATACATTTCAATCGTTCCGAATTTAAACATGAAAATTATATGGACAAATGTCTTTCGGAAATTGTTGAAAAGGCTTTCAGAGGTGTCTTGATATCGCGTTTCAAATACATTTCAATCGTTTCGAATTTAAACATGAAAATTATGTCGACAAACGTATTTCGGAAATCGTTGAAAAGGCCTTCAGAGGTGTTTTGATATCGCTTTTCAAATACATTTCAATCGTTCAGAATTTAAAGAAGAAAATTATGTCGATAAATGTATTTAAGAAATTGAAAAAAAAAGAAAGAGTAAAAATGAAGGATGTTCCCGCTCAAGGTAGGTTCCAAAGAGCGAAAAAAAAAAGAGTAAAAATGAAGGATGCCGTTCAAGGTAAGTGCTAATGAACTTAAGTAGTGTCTTGATATCGCGTTTCAAATACATTTCAATCGTTCCGAATTTAAACATGAAAATTATATGGACAAATGTCTTTCGGAAATTGTTGAAAAGGCTTTCAGAGGTGTCTTGATATCGCGTTTCAAATACATTTCAATCGTTCCGAATTTAAACAAGAAAATTATATGGACAAATGTCTTTCGGAAATTGTTGAAAAGGCTTTCAGAGGTGTCTTGATATCGCGTTTCAAATACATTTCAATCGTTTCGAATTTAAACATGAAAATTATGTCGACAAACGTATTTCGGAAATCGTTGAAAAGGCCTTCAGAGGTGTTTTGATATCGCTTTTCAAATACATTTCAATCGTTCAGAATTTAAACAAGAAAATTATGTCGATAAATGTCTTTAAGAAATTGAAAAAAGAAAGAGCAAAAATGAAGGATGTTCCCGCTCAAGGTAGGTTCCAAAGAGCGAAAAAAAAAAGAGTAAAAATGAAAGATGCCGTTCAAGGTAAGTGCTAATGAACTTAAGTAGTGTCTTGATATCGCGTTTCAAATACATTTCAATCGTTCCGAATTTTAACATGAAAATTATATGGACAAATGTCTTTCGGAAATTGTTGAAAAGGCTTTCAGAGGTGTCTTGATATCGCGTTTCAAATACATTTCAATCGTTTCCAATTTAAACATGAAAATTATGTCGACAAACGTATTTCGGAAATTGTTGAAAAGGCCTTCAGAGGTGTCTTGATATCGCGTTTCAAATACATTTCAATCGTTCAGAATTTAAACCAGAAAATTATGTCGATAAATGTCTTTAAGAAATTGAAAAAAAAAGAAAGAGTAAAAATGAAGGATGTTCCCGCTCAAGGTAGGTTCCAAAGAGCGAAAAAAAAAGAGTAAAAATGAAGGATGCCGTTCAAGGTAAGTGCTAATGAACTTAAGTAGTGTCTTGATATCGCGTTTCAAATACATTTCAATCGTTCCGAATTTAAACAAGAAAATTATATGGACAAATGTCTTTCGGAAATTGTTGAAAAGGCCTTCAGAGGTGTCTTGATATCGCGTTTCAAATACATTTCAATCGTTTCGAATTTAAACATGAAAATTGTGTCGACAAACGTATTTCGGAAATTGATGAAAAGGCCTTCAGAGGTGTTTTGATATCGCGTTTCAAATACATTTCAATCGTTCAGAATTTAAACAAGTAAATTATGTCGATAAATGTCTTTAAAAAATTGAAAAAAAAAGAAAGAGTAAAAATGAAGAATGTTCCCGCTCAAGGTAGGTTCCAAAGAGCGAAAAAAAAAAGAGTAAAAATGAAGGATGCCGTTCAAGGTAAGTGCTAATGAACTTAAATAGTGTCTTGATATCGCGTTTCAAATACATTTCAATCGTTCCGAATTTAAACAAGAAAATTATATGGACAAATGTCTTTCGGAAATTGTTGAAAAGGCCTTCAGAGGTGTCTTGATATCGCGTTTCAAATACATTTCAATCGTTTCGAATTTAAACATGAAAATTGTGTCGACAAACGTATTTCGGAAATTGTTGAAAAGGCCTTCAGAGGTGTTTTGATATCGCGTTTCAAATACATTTCAATCGTTCAGAATTTAAACAAGTAAATTATGTCGATAAATGTCTTTAAAAAATTGAAAAAAAAAGAAAGAGTAAAAATGAAGAATGTTCCCGCTCAAGGTAGGTTCCAAAGAGCGAAAAAAAAAGAGTAAAAATGAAGGATGCCGTTCAAGGTAAGTGCTAATGAACTTAAATAGTGTCTTGATATCGCGTTTCAAATACATTTCAATCGTTCCGAATTTAAACATGAAAATTTTATCGACAAATGTCTTTCGGAAATTGTTGAAAAGGCCTTCAGAGGTGTCTTGATATCGCGTTTCAAATACATTTCAATCGTTTCGAATTTAAACATGAAAATTGTGTCGACAAACGTATTTCGGAAATTGTTGAAAAGGCCTTCAGAGGTGTTTTGATATCGCGTTTCAAATACATTTCAATCGTTCAGAATTTAAACAAGTAAATTATGTCGATAAATGTCTTTAAAAAATTGAAAAAAAAAGAAAGAGTAACAATGAAGGATGTTCCCGCTCAAGGTAGGTTCCAAAGAGCGAAAAAAAAAAAGAGTAAAAATGAAGGATGCCGTTCAAGGTAAGTGCTAATGAACTTAAGTAGTGTTTTGATATCGCGTTTCAAATACATTTCAATCGTTCCGAATTTAAACATGAAAATTTTATCGACAAATGTCTTTCGGAAATTGTTGAAAAGGCCTTCAGAGGTGTCTTGATATCGCGTTTCAAATACATTTCAATCGTTTCGAATTTAAACATGAAAATTGTGTCGACAAACGTATTTCGGAAATTGTTGAAAAGGCCTTCAGAGGTGTTTTGATATCGCGTTTCAAATACATTTCAATCGTTCAGAATTTAAAGAAGAAAATGATGTCGATAAATGTCTTTAAGAAATTGAAAAAAAAAAAGAAAGAGTAAAAATGAAGGATGTTCCCGCTCAAGGTAGGTTCCAAAGAGCGAAAAAAAAGAGTAAAAATGAAAGATGCCGTTCAAGGTAAGTGCTAATGAACTTAAGTAGTGTCTTGATATCGCGTTTCAAATACATTTCAATCGTTCCGAATTTAAACAAGAAAATTATATGGACAAATGTCTTTCGGAAATTGTTGAAAAGGCCTTCAGAGGTGTCTTGATATCGCGTTTCAAATACATTTCAATCGTTTCGAATTTAAACATGAAAATTGTGTCGACAAACGTATTTCGGAAATTGTTGAAAAGGCCTTCAGAGGTGTTTTGATATCGCGTTTCAAATACATTTCAATCGTTCAGAATTTAAACAAGTAAATTATGTCGATAAATGTCTTTAAAAAATTGAAAAAAAAAGAAAGAGTAAAAATGAAGAATGTTCCCGCTCAAGGTAGGTTCCAAAGAGCGAAAAAAAAAAGAGTAAAAATGAAGGATGCCGTTCAAGGTAAGTGCTAATGAACTTAAATAGTGTCTTGATATCGCGTTTCAAATACATTTCAATCGTTCCGAATTTAAACAAGAAAATTATATGGACAAATGTCTTTCGGAAATTGTTGAAAAGGCCTTCAGAGGTGTCTTGATATCGCGTTTCAAATACATTTCAATCGTTTCGAATTTAAACATGAAAATTGTGTCGACAAACGTATTTCGGAAATTGTTGAAAAGGCCTTCAGAGGTGTTTTGATATCGCGTTTCAAATACATTTCAATCGTTCAGAATTTAAACAAGTAAATTATGTCGATAAATGTCTTTAAAAAATTGAAAAAAAAAGAAAGAGTAAAAATGAAGAATGTTCCCGCTCAAGGTAGGTTCCAAAGAGCGAAAAAAAAAAGAGTAAAAATGAAGGATGCCGTTCAAGGTAAGTGCTAATGAACTTAAATAGTGTCTTGATATCGCGTTTCAAATACATTTCAATCGTTCCGAATTTAAACAAGAAAATTATATGGACAAATGTCTTTCGGAAATTGTTGAAAAGGCCTTCAGAGGTGTCTTGATATCGCGTTTCAAATACATTTCAATCGTTTCGAATTTAAACAAGAAAATTATATGGACAAATGTCTTTCGGAAATTGTTGAAAAGGCCTTCAGAGGTGGCTTGATATCGCGTTTCAAATACATTTCAATCGTTTCGAATTTAAAGAAGAAAATTATGTCGATAAATGTCTTTAAAAAATTGAAAAAAAAAAGAAAGAGTAAAAATGAAGGATGTTCCCGCTCAAGGTAGGTTCCAAAGAGCGAAAAAAAAAAGAGTAAAAATGAAAGATGCCGTTCAAGGTAAGTGCTAATGAACTTACGTAGTGTCTTGATATCGCGTTTCAAATACATTTCAATCGTTCCGAATTTAAACAAGAAAATTATATGGACAAATGTCTTTCGGAAATTGTTGAAAAGGCTTTCAGAGGTGTCTTGATATCGCGTTTCAAATACATTTCAATCGTTTCGAATTTAAACATGAAAATTATGTCGACAAACGTATTTCGGAAATCGTTGAAAAGGCCTTCAGAGGTGTTTTGATAAAATTGTTGAAAAGGCCTTCAGAGGTGTCTTGATATCGCGTTTCAAATACATTTCAATCGTTTCGAATTTAAACATGAAAATTGTGTCGACAAACGTATTTCGGAAATTGTTGAAAAGGCCTTCAGAGGTGTTTTGATATCGCGTTTCAAATACATTTCAATCGTTCAGAATTTAAACAAGTAAATTATGTCGATAAATGTCTTTAAAAAATTGAAAAAAAAAGAAAGAGTAACAATGAAGGATGTTCCCGCTCAAGGTAGGTTCCAAAGAGCGAAAAAAAAAAAGAGTAAAAATGAAGGATGCCGTTCAAGGTAAGTGCTAATGAACTTAAGTAGTGTTTTGATATCGCGTTTCAAATACATTTCAATCGTTCCGAATTTAAACATGAAAATTTTATCGACAAATGTCTTTCGGAAATTGTTGAAAAGGCCTTCAGAGGTGTCTTGATATCGCGTTTCAAATACATTTCAATCGTTTCGAATTTAAACATGAAAATTGTGTCGACAAACGTATTTCGGAAATTGTTGAAAAGGCCTTCAGAGGTGTTTTGATATCGCGTTTCAAATACATTTCAATCGTTCAGAATTTAAAGAAGAAAATGATGTCGATAAATGTCTTTAAGAAATTGAAAAAAAAAAGAAAGAGTAAAAATGAAGGATGTTCCCGCTCAAGGTAGGTTCCAAAGAGCGAAAAAAAAGAGTAAAAATGAAAGATGCCGTTCAAGGTAAGTGCTAATGAACTTAAGTAGTGTCTTGATATCGCGTTTCAAATACATATCAATCGTTCCGAATTTAAACAAGAAAATTATATGGACAAATGTCTTTCGGAAATTGTTGAAAAGGCCTTCAGAGGTGTCTTGATATCGCGTTTCAAATACATTTCAATCGTTTCGAATTTAAACATGAAAATTATGTCGACAAACGTATTTCGGAAATTGTTGAAAAGGCCTTCAGAGGTGTTTTGATATCGCGTTTCAAATACATTTCAATCGTTCCGAATTTAAACAAAAAAATTATGTCGATAAATGTCTTTAAAGAATTGAAAAAAAAAGAAAGAGTAAAAATGAAGGATGCTCCCGCTCAAGGTAGGTTCCAAAGAGCGAAAAAAAAAGAGTAAAAATGAAGGATGCCGTTCAAGGTAAGTGCTAATGAACTTAAGTAGTGTCTTGATATCGCGTTTCAAATACATTTCAATCGTTCCGAATTTAAACAAGAAAATTATATGGACAAATGTCTTTCGGAAATTGTTGAAAAGGCCTTCAGAGGTGGCTTGATATCGCGTTTCAAATACATTTCAATCGTTTCGAATTTAAACGTGAAAATTATGTCGACAAACGTATTTCGGAAATTGTTGAAAAGGCCTTCAGAGGTGTTTTGATATCGCGTTTCAAATACATTTCAATCGTTCCGAATTTAAACAAAAAAATTATGTCGATAAATGTCTTTAAAAAATTGAAAAAAAAAAGAAAGAGTAAAAATGAAGGATGTTCCCGCTCAAGGTAGGTTCCAAAGAGCGAAAAAAAAAAGAGTAAAAATGAAGGATGCCGTTCAAGGTAAGTGCTAATGAACTTAAGTAGTGTCTTGATATCGCGTTTCAAATACATTTCAATCGTTTCGAATTTAAACATGAAAATTATGTCGACAAACGTATTTCGGAAATTGTTGAAAAGGCCTTCAGAGGTGTTTTGATATCGCGTTTCAAATACATTTCAATCGTTTCGAATTTAAACGTGAAAATTATGTCGACAAACGTATTTCGGAAATTGTTGAAAAGGCCTTCAGAGGTGTTTTGATATCGCGTTTCAAATACATTTCAATCGTTCCGAATTTAAACAAGAAAATTATATGGACAAATGTCTTTCGGAAATTGTTGAAAAGGCCTTCAGAGGTGTCTTGATATCGCGTTTCAAATACATTTCAATCGTTTCGAATTTAAACATGAAAATTATGTCGGCAAACGTATTTCGGAAATTGTTGAAAAGGCCTTCAGAGGTGTTTTGATATCGCGTTTCAAATACATTTCAATCGTTCAGAATTTAAAGAAGAAAATTATGTCGATAAATGTCTTTAAGAAATTGAAAAAAAAAGAAAGAGTAAAAATGAAGGATGTTCCCGCTCAAGGTAGGTTCCAAAGAGCGAAAAAAAAAGAGTAAAAATGAAAGATGCCGTTCAAGGTAAGTGCTAATGAACTTAAGTAGTGTCTTGATATCGCGTTTCAAATACATTTCAATCGTTCCGAATTTAAACAAGAAAATTATATGGACAAATGTCTTTCGGAAATTGTTGAAAAGGCTTTCAGAGGTGTCTTGATATCGCGTTTCAAATACATTTCAATCGTTCAGAATTTAAAGAAGAAAATTATGTCGATAAATGTCTTTAAAAAATTGAAAAAAAAAGAAAGAGTAAAAATGAAGGATGTTCCCGCTCAAGGTAGGTTCCAAAGAGCGAAAAAAAAAAGAGTAAAAATGAAAGATGCCGTTCAAGGTAAGTGCTAATGAACTTACGTAGTGTCTTGATATCGCGTTTCAAATACATTTCAATCGTTCCGAATTTAAACAAGAAAATTATATGGACAAATGTCTTTCGGAAATTGTTGAAAAGGCTTTCAGAGGTGTCTTGATATCGCGTTTCAAATACATTTCAATCGTTTCGAATTTAAACATGAAAATTATGTCGACAAACGTATTTCGGAAATCGTTGAAAAGGCCTTCAGAGGTGTTTTGATAAAATTGTTGAAAAGGCCTTCAGAGGTGTCTTGATATCGCGTTTCAAATACATTTCAATCGTTCCGAATTTAAACAAGAAAATTATATGGACAAATGTCTTTCGGAAATTGTTGAAAAGGCTTTCAGAGGTGTCTTGATATCGCGTTTCAAATACATTTCAATCGTTCAGAATTTAAAGAAGAAAATTATGTCGATAAATGTCTTTAAAAAATTGAAAAAAAAAGAAAGAGTAAAAATGAAGGATGTTCCCGCTCAAGGTAGGTTCCAAAGAGCGAAAAAAAAAAGAGTAAAAATGAAAGATGCCGTTCAAGGTAAGTGCTAATGAACTTACGTAGTGTCTTGATATCGCGTTTCAAATACATTTCAATCGTTCCGAATTTAAACAAGAAAATTATATGGACAAATGTCTTTCGGAAATTGTTGAAAAGGCTTTCAGAGGTGTCTTGATATCGCGTTTCAAATACATTTCAATCGTTTCGAATTTAAACATGAAAATTATGTCGACAAACGTATTTCGGAAATCGTTGAAAAGGCCTTCAGAGGTGTTTTGATAAAATTGTTGAAAAGGCCTTCAGAGGTGTCTTGATATCGCGTTTCAAATACATTTCAATCGTTTCGAATTTAAACATGAAAATTGTGTCGACAAACGTATTTCGGAAATTGTTGAAAAGGCCTTCAGAGGTGTTTTGATATCGCGTTTCAAATACATTTCAATCGTTCAGAATTTAAACAAGTAAATTATGTCGATAAATGTCTTTAAAAAATTGAAAAAAAAAGAAAGAGTAACAATGAAGGATGTTCCCGCTCAAGGTAGGTTCCAAAGAGCGAAAAAAAAAAAGAGTAAAAATGAAGGATGCCGTTCAAGGTAAGTGCTAATGAACTTAAGTAGTGTTTTGATATCGCGTTTCAAATACATTTCAATCGTTCCGAATTTAAACATGAAAATTTTATCGACAAATGTCTTTCGGAAATTGTTGAAAAGGCCTTCAGAGGTGTCTTGATATCGCGTTTCAAATACATTTCAATCGTTTCGAATTTAAACATGAAAATTGTGTCGACAAACGTATTTCGGAAATTGTTGAAAAGGCCTTCAGAGGTGTTTTGATATCGCGTTTCAAATACATTTCAATCGTTCAGAATTTAAAGAAGAAAATGATGTCGATAAATGTCTTTAAGAAATTGAAAAAAAAAAGAAAGAGTAAAAATGAAGGATGTTCCCGCTCAAGGTAGGTTCCAAAGAGCGAAAAAAAAGAGTAAAAATGAAAGATGCCGTTCAAGGTAAGTGCTAATGAACTTAAGTAGTGTCTTGATATCGCGTTTCAAATACATATCAATCGTTCCGAATTTAAACAAGAAAATTATATGGACAAATGTCTTTCGGAAATTGTTGAAAAGGCCTTCAGAGGTGTCTTGATATCGCGTTTCAAATACATTTCAATCGTTTCGAATTTAAACATGAAAATTATGTCGACAAACGTATTTCGGAAATTGTTGAAAAGGCCTTCAGAGGTGTTTTGATATCGCGTTTCAAATACATTTCAATCGTTCAGAATTTAAAGAAGAAAATTATGTCGATAAATGTCTTTAAGAAATTGAAAAAAAAAGAAAGAGTAAAAATGAAGGATGTTCCCGCTCAAGGTAGGTTCCAAAGAGCGAAAAAAAGAAGAGTAAAAATGAAAGATGCCGTTCAAGGTAAGTGCTAATGAACTTAAGTAGTGTCTTGATATCGCGTTTCAAATACATATCAATCGTTCCGAATTTAAACAAGAAAATTATATGGACAAATGTCTTTCGGAAATTGTTGAAAAGGCCTTCAGAGGTGTCTTGATATCGCGTTTCAAATACATTTCAATCGTTTCGAATTTAAACATGAAAATTGTGTCGACAAACGTATTTCGGAAATTGTTGAAAAGGCCTTCAGAGGTGTTTTGATATAGCGTTTCAAATACATTTCAATCGTTCAGAATTTAAACAAGTAAATTATGTCGATAAATGTCTTTAAAAAATTGAAAAAAAAAGAAAGAGTAAAAATGAAGGATGTTCCCGCTCAAGGTAGGTTCCAAAGAGCGAAAAAAAAAGAGTAAAAATGAAGGATGCCGTTCAAGGTAAGTGCTAATGAACTTAAGTAGTGTTTTGATATCGCGTTTCAAATACATTTCAATCGTTCCGAATTTAAACAAGAAAATTATATGGACAAATGTCTTTCGGAAATTGTTGAAAAGGCCTTCAGAGGTGTCTTGATATCGCATTTCAAATACATTTCAATCGTTCAGAATTTAAACAAGTAAATTATGTCGATAAATGTCTTTAAAAAATTGAAAAAAAAAGAAAGAGTAAAAATGAAGGATGTTCCCGCTCAAGGTAGGTTCCAAAGAGCGAAAAAAAAAAGAGTAAAAATGAAGGATGCCGTTCAAGGTAAGTGCTAATGAACTTAAGTAGTGTTTTGATATCGCGTTTCAAATACATTTCAATCGTTCCGAATTTAAACAAGAAAATTATATGGACAAATGTCTTTCGGAAATTGTTGAAAAGGCCTTCAGAGGTGTTTTGATATCGCGTTTCAAATACATTTCAATCGTTCAGAATTTAAACAAGTAAATTATGTCGATAAATGTCTTTAAAAAATTGAAAAAAAAAGAAAGAGTAAAAATGAAGGATGTTCCCGCTCAAGGTAGGTTCCAAAGAGCGAAAAAAAAAAGAGTAAAAATGAAGGATGCCGTTCAAGGTAAGTGCTAATGAACTTAAGTAGTGTCTTGATATCGCGTTTCAAATACATTTCAATCGTTCAGAATTTAAAGAAGAAAATGATGTCGATAAATGTCTTTAAGAAATTGAAAAAAAAAAGAAAGAGTAAAAATGAAGGATGTTCCCGCTCAAGGTAGGTTCCAAAGAGCGAAAAAAAAGAGTAAAAATGAAAGATGCCGTTCAAGGTAAGTGCTAATGAACTTAAGTAGTGTCTTGATATCGCGTTTCAAATACATATCAATCGTTCCGAATTTAAACAAGAAAATTATATGGACAAATGTCTTTCGGAAATTGTTGAAAAGGCCTTCAGAGGTGTTTTGATATCGCGTTTCAAATACATTTCAATCGTTCAGAATTTAAACAAGTAAATTATGTCGATAAATGTCTTTAAAAAATTGAAAAAAAAAGAAAGAGTAAAAATGAAGGATGTTCCCGCTCAAGGTAGGTTCCAAAGAGCAAAAAAAAAAAGAGTAAAAATGAAAGATGCCGTTCAAGGTAAGTGCTAATGAACTTAAGTAGTGTCTTGATATCGCGTTTCAAATACATTTCAATCGTTCCGAATTTAAACATGAAAATTTTATCGACAAATGTCTTTCGGAAATTGTTGAAAAGGCCTTCAGAGGTGTCTTGATATCGCGTTTCAAATACATTTCAATCGTTTCGAATTTAAACATGAAAATTGTGTCGACAAACGTATTTCGGAAATTGTTGAAAAGGCCTTCAGAGGTGTTTTGATATCGCGTTTCAAATACATTTCAATCGTTCAGAATTTAAAGAAGAAAATTATGTCGATAAATGTCTTTAAGAAATTGAAAAAAAAAGAAAGAGTAAAAATGAAGGATGTTCCCGCTCAAGGTAGGTTCCAAAGAGCGAAAAAAAAAAAGAGTAAAAATGAAAGATGCCGTTCAAGGTAAGTGCTAATGAACTTAAGTAGTGTCTTGATATCGCGTTTCAAATACATATCAATCGTTCCGAATTTAAACAAGAAAATTATATGGACAAATGTCTTTCGGAAATTGTTGAAAAGGCCTTCAGAGGTGTCTTGATATCGCGTTTCAAATACATTTCAATCGTTTCGAATTTAAACATGAAAATTGTGTCGACAAACGTATTTCGGAAATTGTTGAAAAGGCCTTCAGAGGTGTTTTGATATAGCGTTTCAAATACATTTCAATCGTTCAGAATTTAAACAAGTAAATTATGTCGATAAATGTCTTTAAAAAATTGAAAAAAAAATAAAGAGTAAAAATGAAGGATGTTCCCGCTCAAGGTAGGTTCCAAAGAGCGAAAAAAAAAAGAGTAAAAATGAAGGATGCCGTTCAAGGTAAGTGCTAATGAACTTAAGTAGTGTTTTGATATCGCGTTTCAAATACATTTCAATCGTTCCGAATTTAAACAAGAAAATTATATGGACAAATGTCTTTCGGAAATTGTTGAAAAGGCTTTCAGAGGTGTCTTGATATCGCGTTTCAAATACATTTCAATCGTTCAGAATTTAAACAAGTAAATTATGTCGATAAATGTCTTTAAAAAATTGAAAAAAAAAGAAAGAGTAAAAATGAAGGATGTTCCCGCTCAAGGTAGGTTCCAAAGAGCGAAAAAAAAAAGAGTAAAAATGAAGGATGCCGTTCAAGGTAAGTGCTAATGAACTTAAGTAGTGTTTTGATATCGCGTTTCAAATACATTTCAATCGTTCCGAATTTAAACAAGAAAATTATATGGACAAATGTCTTTCGGAAATTGTTGAAAAGGCCTTCAGAGGTGTTTTGATATCGCGTTTCAAATACATTTCAATCGTTCAGAATTTAAACAAGTAAATTATATGGACAAATGTCTTTCGGAAATTGTTGAAAAGGCCTTCAGAGGTGTCTTGATATCGCGTTTCAAATACATTTCAATCGTTTCGAATTTAAACATGAAAATTGTGTCGACAAACGTATTTCGGAAATTGTTGAAAAGGCCTTCAGAGGTGTTTTGATATCGCGTTTCAAATACATTTCAATCGTTCAGAATTTAAAGAAGAAAATGATGTCGATAAATGTCTTTAAGAAATTGAAAAAAAAAGAAAGAGTAAAAATGAAGGATGTTCCCGCTCAAGGTAGGTTCCAAAGAGCGAAAAAAAAGAGTAAAAATGAAAGATGCCGTTCAAGGTAAGTGCTAATGAACTTAAGTAGTGTCTTGATATCGCGTTTCAAATACATATCAATCGTTCCGAATTTAAACAAGAAAATTATATGGACAAATGTCTTTCGGAAATTGTTGAAAAGGCCTTCAGAGGTGTCTTGATATCGCGTTTCAAATACATTTCAATCGTTTCGAATTTAAACATGAAAATTGTGTCGACAAACGTATTTCGGAAATTGTTGAAAAGGCCTTCAGAGGTGTTTTGATATAGCGTTTCAAATACATTTCAATCGTTCAGAATTTAAACAAGTAAATTATGTCGATAAATGTCTTTAAAAAATTGAAAAAAAAAGAAAGAGTAAAAATGAAGGATGTTCCCGCTCAAGGTAGGTTCCAAAGAGCGAAAAAAAAAAGAGTAAAAATGAAGGATGCCGTTCAAGGTAAGTGCTAATGAACTTAAGTAGTGTCTTGATATCGCGTTTCAAATACATTTCAATCGTTCCGAATTTAAACATGAAAATTTTATCGACAAATGTCTTTCGGAAATTGTTGAAAAGGCCTTCAGAGGTGTCTTGATATCGCGTTTCAAATACATTTCAATCGTTTCGAATTTAAACATGAAAATTGTGTCGACAAACGTATTTCGGAAATTGTTGAAAAGGCCTTCAGAGGTGTTTTGATATCGCGTTTCAAATACATTTCAATCGTTCAGAATTTAAAGAAGAAAATGATGTCGATAAATGTCTTTAAGAAATTGAAAAAAAAAAGAAAGAGTAAAAATGAAGGATGTTCCCGCTCAAGGTAGGTTCCAAAGAGCGAAAAAAAAGAGTAAAAATGAAAGATGCCGTTCAAGGTAAGTGCTAATGAACTTAAGTAGTGTCTTGATATCGCGTTTCAAATACATATCAATCGTTCCGAATTTAAACAAGAAAATTATATGGACAAATGTCTTTCGGAAATTGTTGAAAAGGCCTTCAGAGGTGTCTTGATATCGCGTTTCAAATACATTTCAATCGTTTCGAATTTAAACATGAAAATTATGTCGACAAACGTATTTCGGAAATTGTTGAAAAGGCCTTCAGAGGTGTTTTGATATCGCGTTTCAAATACATTTCAATCGTTCAGAATTTAAAGAAGAAAATTATGTCGATAAATGTCTTTAAGAAATTGAAAAAAAAAGAAAGAGTAAAAATGAAGGATGTTCCCGCTCAAGGTAGGTTCCAAAGAGCGAAAAAAAAAAGAGTAAAAATGAAAGATGCCGTTCAAGGTAAGTGCTAATGAACTTAAGTAGTGTCTTGATATCGCGTTTCAAATACATATCAATCGTTCCGAATTTAAACAAGAAAATTATATGGACAAATGTCTTTCGGAAATTGTTGAAAAGGCCTTCAGAGGTGTCTTGATATCGCGTTTCAAATACATTTCAATCGTTTCGAATTTAAACATGAAAATTGTGTCGACAAACGTATTTCGGAAATTGTTGAAAAGGCCTTCAGAGGTGTTTTGATATAGCGTTTCAAATACATTTCAATCGTTCAGAATTTAAACAAGTAAATTATGTCGATAAATGTCTTTAAAAAATTGAAAAAAAAAGAAAGAGTAAAAATGAAGGATGTTCCCGCTCAAGGTAGGTTCCAAAGAGCGAAAAAAAAAGAGTAAAAATGAAGGATGCCGTTCAAGGTAAGTGCTAATGAACTTAAGTAGTGTTTTGATATCGCGTTTCAAATACACTTCAATCGTTCCGAATTTAAACAAGAAAATTATATGGACAAATGTCTTTCGGAAATTGTTGAAAAGGCCTTCAGAGGTGTTTTGATATCGCGTTTCAAATACATTTCAATCGTTCAGAATTTAAACAAGTAAATTATGTCGATAAATGTCTTTAAAAAATTGAAAAAAAAATAAAGAGTAAAAATGAAGGATGTTCCCGCTCAAGGTAGGTTCCAAAGAGCGAAAAAAAAAAGAGTAAAAATGAAGGATGCCGTTCAAGGTAAGTGCTAATGAACTTAAGTAGTGTCTTGATATCGCGTTTCAAATACATTTCAATCGTTTCGAATTTAAACATGAAAATTGTGTCGACAAACGTATTTCGGAAATTGTTGAAAAGGCCTTCAGAGGTGTTTTGATATCGCGTTTCAAATACATTTCAATCGTTCCGAATTTAAACAAGAAAATTATATGGACAAATGTCTTTCGGAAATTGTTGAAAAGGCCTTCAGAGGTGTCTTGATATCGCGTTTCAAATACATTTCAATCGTTTCGAATTTAAACATGAAAATTGTGTCGACAAACGTATTTCGGAAATTGTTGAAAAGGCCTTCAGAGGTGTTTTGATATCGCGTTTCAAATACATTTCAATCGTTCAGAATTTAAAGAAGAAAATTATGTCGATAAATGTCTTTAAGAAATTGAAAAAAAAAGAAAGAGTAAAAATGAAGGATGTTCCCGCTCAAGGTAGGTTCCAAAGAGCGAAAAAAAAAGAGTAAAAATGAAAGATGCCGTTCAAGGTAAGTGCTAATGAACTTAAGTAGTGTCTTGATATCGCGTTTCAAATACATTTCAATCGTTTCGAATTTAAACATGAAAATTATGTCGACAAATGTCTTTCGGAAATTGTTGAAAAAACCTTCAGAGGTGTCTTGATATCGCGTTTCAAATACATTTCAATCGTTTCGAATTTAAACATGAAAATTATGTCGACAAACGTATTTCGGAAATCGTTGAAAAGACCTTCAGAGGTGTCTTGATATCGCGTTTCAAATACATTTCAATCGTTTAGAATTTAAACAAGAAAATTATGCCGATAAATGTCTAAGAAATTGAAATAAAAAGAAAGAGTAAAAATGAAGGATGTTCCCGCTCAAGGTAGGTTCCAAAGAGCGAAAAAAAAGAGTAAAAATGAAAGATGCCGTTCAAGGTAAGTGCTAATGAACTTAAGTAGTGTCTTGATATCGCGTTTCAAATACATTTCAATCGTTCCGAATTTAAACAAGAAAATTATATGGACAAATGTCTTTCGGAAATTGTTGAAAAGGCCTTCAGAGGTGTCTTGATATCGCGTTTCAAATACATTTCAATCGTTTCGAATTTAAACATAAAAATTATGTCGACAAACGTATTTCGGAAATTGTTGAAAAGGCCTTCAGAGGTGTCTTGATATCGCGTTTCAAATACATTTCAATCGTTCAGAATTTAAAGAAGAAAATTATGTCGATAAATGTCTTTAAGAAATTGAAAAAAAAAAGAAAGAGTAAAAATGAAGGATGCTTCCGCTCAAGGTAGGTTCCAAAGAGCGAAAAAAAAAGAGTAAAAATGAAAGATGCCGTTCAAGGTAAGTGCTAATGAACTTAAGTAGTGTCTTGATATCGCGTTTCAAATACATTTCAATCGTTCCGAATTTAAACAAGAAAATTATATGGACAAATGTCTTTCGGAAATTGTTGAAAAGGCCTTCAGAGGTGTCTTGATATCGCGTTTCAAATACATTTCAATCGTTTCGAATTTAAACATAAAAATTATGTCGACAAACGTATTTCGGAAATTGTTGAAAAGGCCTTCAGAGGTGTCTTGATATCGCGTTTCAAATACATTTCAATCGTTCAGAATTTAAAGAAGAAAATTATATGGACAAATGTCTTTCGGAAATTGTTGAAAAGGCCTTCAGAGGTGTTTTGATATCGCGTTTCAAATACATTTCAATCGTTCCGAATTTAAACAAGAAAATTATATGGACAAATGTCTTTCGGAAATTGTTGAAAAGGCCTTCAGAGGTGTCTTGATATCGCGTTTCAAATACATTTCAATCGTTTCGAATTTAAACATGAAAATTGTGTCGACAAACGTATTTCGGAAATTGTTGAAAAGGCCTTCAGAGGTGTTTTGATATCGCGTTTCAAATACATTTCAATCGTTCAGAATTTAAAGAAGAAAATTATGTCGATAAATGTCTTTAAGAAATTGAAAAAAAAAGAAAGAGTAAAAATGAAGGATGTTCCCGCTCAAGGTAGGTTCCAAAGAGCGAAAAAAAAAGAGTAAAAATGAAAGATGCCGTTCAAGGTAAGTGCTAATGAACTTAAGTAGTGTCTTGATATCGCGTTTCAAATACATTTCAATCGTTTCGAATTTAAACATGAAAATTATGTCGACAAATGTCTTTCGGAAATTGTTGAAAAAACCTTCAGAGGTGTCTTGATATCGCGTTTCAAATACATTTCAATCGTTTCGAATTTAAACATGAAAATTATGTCGACAAACGTATTTCGGAAATCGTTGAAAAGACCTTCAGAGGTGTCTTGATATCGCGTTTCAAATACATTTCAATCGTTTAGAATTTAAACAAGAAAATTATGCCGATAAATGTCTAAGAAATTGAAATAAAAAGAAAGAGTAAAAATGAAGGATGTTCCCGCTCAAGGTAGGTTCCAAAGAGCGAAAAAAAAGAGTAAAAATGAAAGATGCCGTTCAAGGTAAGTGCTAATGAACTTAAGTAGTGTCTTGATATCGCGTTTCAAATACATTTCAATCGTTCCGAATTTAAACAAGAAAATTATATGGACAAATGTCTTTCGGAAATTGTTGAAAAGGCCTTCAGAGGTGTCTTGATATCGCGTTTCAAATACATTTCAATCGTTTCGAATTTAAACATAAAAATTATGTCGACAAACGTATTTCGGAAATTGTTGAAAAGGCCTTCAGAGGTGTCTTGATATCGCGTTTCAAATACATTTCAATCGTTCAGAATTTAAAGAAGAAAATTATGTCGATAAATGTCTTTAAGAAATTGAAAAAAAAAAGAAAGAGTAAAAATGAAGGATGCTTCCGCTCAAGGTAGGTTCCAAAGAGCGAAAAAAAAAGAGTAAAAATGAAAGATGCCGTTCAAGGTAAGTGCTAATGAACTTAAGTAGTGTCTTGATATCGCGTTTCAAATACATTTCAATCGTTCCGAATTTAAACAAGAAAATTATATGGACAAATGTCTTTCGGAAATTGTTGAAAAGGCCTTCAGAGGTGTCTTGATATCGCGTTTCAAATACATTTCAATCGTTTCGAATTTAAACATAAAAATTATGTCGACAAACGTATTTCGGAAATTGTTGAAAAGGCCTTCAGAGGTGTCTTGATATCGCGTTTCAAATACATTTCAATCGTTCAGAATTTAAAGAAGAAAATTATGTCGATAAATGTCTTTAAGAAATTGAAAAAAAAAGAAAGAGTAAAAATGAAGGATGTTCCCGCTCAAGGTAGGTTCCAAAGAGCAAAAAAAAAAAGAGTAAAAATGAAAGATGCCGTTCAAGGTAAGTGCTAATGAACTTAAGTAGTGTCTTGATATCGCGTTTCAAATACATTTCAATCGTTCCGAATTTAAACAAGAAAATTATATGGACAAATGTCTTTCGGAAATTGTTGAAAAGGCCTTCAGAGGTGTCTTGATATCGCGTTTCAAATACATTTCAATCGTTTCGAATTTAAACATGAAAATTGTGTCGACAAACGTATTTCGGAAATTGTTGAAAAGGCCTTCAGAGGTGTTTTGATATCGCGTTTCAAATACATTTCAATCGTTCCGAATTTAAACAAGAAAATTATATCGACAAATGTCTTTCGGAAATTGTTGAAAAGACCTTCAGAGGTGTCTTGATATCGCGTTTCAAATACATTTCAATCGTTCCGAATTTAAACAAGAAAATTATATCGACAAATGTCTTTCGGAAATTGTTGAAAAGGCCTTCAGAGGTGTCTTGACATCGCGTTTCAAATACATTTCAATCGTTCAGAATTTAAAGAAGAAAATTATGTCGATAAATGTCTTTAAGAAATTGTTGAAAAGGCCTTCAGAGGTGTCTTGATATCGCGTTTCAAATACATTTCAATCGTTTCGAATTTAAATATGAAAATTATGTCGACAAACGTATTTCGGAAATTGTTGAAAAGGCCTTCAGAGGTGTCTTGATATCGCGTTTCAAATACATTTCAATCGTTCCGAATTTAAACAAGAAAATTATATCGACAAATGTCTTTCGGAAATTGTTGAAAAGGCCTTCAGAGGTGTCTTGATATCGCGTTTCAAATACATTTCAATCGTTTCGAATTTAAACATAAAAATTATGTCGACAAACGTATTTCGGAAATTGTTGAAAAGGCCTTCAGAGGTGTCTTGATATCGCGTTTCAAATACATTTCAATCGTTCAGAATTTAAAGAAGAAAATTATGTCGATAAATGTCTTTAAGAAATTGAAAAAAAAAAGAAAGAGTAAAAATGAAGGATGCTTCCGCTCAAGGTAGGTTCCAAAGAGCGAAAAAAAAAGAGTAAAAATGAAAGATGCCGTTCAAGGTAAGTGCTAATGAACTTAAGTAGTGTCTTGATATCGCGTTTCAAATACATTTCAATCGTTTCGAATTTAAACATAAAAATTATGTCGACAAACGTATTTCGGAAATTGTTGAAAAGGCCTTCAGAGGTGTCTTGATATCGCGTTTCAAATACATTTCAATCGTTCAGAATTTAAAGAAGAAAATTATGTCGATAAATGTCTTTAAGAAATTGAAAAAAAAGAAAGAGTAAAAATGAAGGATGCTTCCGCTCAAGGTAGGTTCCAAAGAGCGAAAAAAAAAGAGTAAAAATGAAACATGCCGTTCAAGGTAAGTGCTAATGAACTTAAGTAGTGTCTTGATATCGCGTTTCAAATACATTTCAATCGTTCCGAATTTAAACAAGAAAATTATATGGACAAATGTCTTTCGGAAATTGTTGAAAAGACCTTCAGAGGTGTCTTGATATCGCGTTTCAAATACATTTCAATCGTTTCGAATTTAAACATGAAAATTATGTCGACAAACGTATTTCGGAAATTGTTGAAAAGGCTTTCAGAGGTGTTTTGATATCGCGTTTCAAATACATTTCAATCGTTCCGAATTTAAACAAAAAAAATATGTCGATAAATGTCTTTAAAAAATTGAAAAAAAAAGAAAGAGTAAAAATGAAGGATGTTCCCGCTCAAGGTAGGTTCCAAAGAGCGAAAAAAAAAAAGAGTAAAAATGAAGGATGCCGTTCAAGGTAAGTGCTAATGAACTTAAGTAGTGTCTTGATATCGCGTTTCAAATACATTTCAATCGTTCCGAATTTAAACAAGAAAATTATATGGACAAATGTCTTTCGGAAATTGTTGAAAAGGCCTTCAGAGGTGTCTTGATATCGCGTTTCAAATACATTTCAATCGTTTCGAATTTAAACATGAAAATTATGTCGGCAAACGTATTTCGGAAATTGTTGAAAAGGCCTTCAGAGGTGTTTTGATATCGCGTTTCAAATACATTTCAATCGTTCAGAATTTAAAGAAGAAAATTATGTCGATAAATGTCTTTAAGAAATTGAAAAAAAAAGAAAGAGTAAAAATGAAGGATGTTCCCGCTCAAGGTAGGTTCCAAAGAGCAAAAAAAAAAAGAGTAAAAATGAAAGATGCCGTTCAAGGTAAGTGCTAATGAACTTAAGTAGTGTCTTGATATCGCGTTTCAAATACATTTCAATCGTTCCGAATTTAAACAAGAAAATTATATGGACAAATGTCTTTCGGAAATTGTTGAAAAGGCCTTCAGAGGTGTCTTGATATCGCGTTTCAAATACATTTCAATCGTTTCGAATTTAAACATGAAAATTGTGTCGACAAACGTATTTCGGAAATTGTTGAAAAGGCCTTCAGAGGTGTTTTGATATCGCGTTTCAAATACATTTCAATCGTTCCGAATTTAAACAAGAAAATTATATCGACAAATGTCTTTCGGAAATTGTTGAAAAGACCTTCAGAGGTGTCTTGATATCGCGTTTCAAATACATTTCAATCGTTCCGAATTTAAACAAGAAAATTATATCGACAAATGTCTTTCGGAAATTGTTGAAAAGGCCTTCAGAGGTGTCTTGACATCGCGTTTCAAATACATTTCAATCGTTCAGAATTTAAAGAAGAAAATTATGTCGATAAATGTCTTTAAGAAATTGTTGAAAAGGCCTTCAGAGGTGTCTTGATATCGCGTTTCAAATACATTTCAATCGTTTCGAATTTAAATATGAAAATTATGTCGACAAACGTATTTCGGAAATTGTTGAAAAGGCCTTCAGAGGTGTCTTGATATCGCGTTTCAAATACATTTCAATCGTTCCGAATTTAAACAAGAAAATTATATCGACAAATGTCTTTCGGAAATTGTTGAAAAGGCCTTCAGAGGTGTCTTGATATCGCGTTTCAAATACATTTCAATCGTTTCGAATTTAAACATAAAAATTATGTCGACAAACGTATTTCGGAAATTGTTGAAAAGGCCTTCAGAGGTGTCTTGATATCGCGTTTCAAATACATTTCAATCGTTCAGAATTTAAAGAAGAAAATTATGTCGATAAATGTCTTTAAGAAATTGAAAAAAAAAAGAAAGAGTAAAAATGAAGGATGCTTCCGCTCAAGGTAGGTTCCAAAGAGCGAAAAAAAAAGAGTAAAAATGAAAGATGCCGTTCAAGGTAAGTGCTAATGAACTTAAGTAGTGTCTTGATATCGCGTTTCAAATACATTTCAATCGTTTCGAATTTAAACATAAAAATTATGTCGACAAACGTATTTCGGAAATTGTTGAAAAGGCCTTCAGAGGTGTCTTGATATCGCGTTTCAAATACATTTCAATCGTTCAGAATTTAAAGAAGAAAATTATGTCGATAAATGTCTTTAAGAAATTGAAAAAAAAGAAAGAGTAAAAATGAAGGATGCTTCCGCTCAAGGTAGGTTCCAAAGAGCGAAAAAAAAAGAGTAAAAATGAAACATGCCGTTCAAGGTAAGTGCTAATGAACTTAAGTAGTGTCTTGATATCGCGTTTCAAATACATTTCAATCGTTCCGAATTTAAACAAGAAAATTATATGGACAAATGTCTTTCGGAAATTGTTGAAAAGACCTTCAGAGGTGTCTTGATATCGCGTTTCAAATACATTTCAATCGTTTCGAATTTAAACATGAAAATTATGTCGACAAACGTATTTCGGAAATTGTTGAAAAGGCTTTCAGAGGTGTTTTGATATCGCGTTTCAAATACATTTCAATCGTTCCGAATTTAAACAAAAAAAATATGTCGATAAATGTCTTTAAAAAATTGAAAAAAAAAGAAAGAGTAAAAATGAAGGATGTTCCCGCTCAAGGTAGGTTCCAAAGAGCGAAAAAAAAAAAGAGTAAAAATGAAGGATGCCGTTCAAGGTAAGTGCTAATGAACTTAAGTAGTGTCTTGATATCGCGTTTCAAATACATTTCAATCGTTCCGAATTTAAACAAGAAAATTATATGGACAAATGTCTTTCGGAAATTGTTGAAAAGGCCTTCAGAGGTGTCTTGATATCGCGTTTCAAATACATTTCAATCGTTTCGAATTTAAACATGAAAATTATGTCGGCAAACGTATTTCGGAAATTGTTGAAAAGGCCTTCAGAGGTGTTTTGATATCGCGTTTCAAATACATTTCAATCGTTCAGAATTTAAAGAAGAAAATTATGTCGATAAATGTCTTTAAGAAATTGAAAAAAAAAGAAAGAGTAAAAATGAAGGATGTTCCCGCTCAAGGTAGGTTCCAAAGAGCGAAAAAAAAGAGTAAAAATGAAAGATGCCGTTCAAGGTAAGTGCTAATGAACTTAAGTAGTGTCTTGATATCGCGTTTCAAATACATTTCAATCGTTCCGAATTTAAACAAGAAAATTATATGGACAAATGTCTTTCGGAAATTGTTGAAAAGGCCTTCAGAGGTGTCTTGATATCGCGTTTCAAATACATTTCAATCGTTTCGAATTTAAACATGAAAATTATGTCGACAAACGTATTTCGGAAATCGTTGAAAAGGCCTTGAGAGGTGTTTTGATATCGCTTTTCAAATACATTTCAATCGTTCAGAATTTAAAGAAGAAAATTATGTCGATAAATGTATTTAAGAAATTGAAAAAAAAAGAAAGAGTAAAAATGAAGGATGTTCCCGCTCAAGGTAGGTTCCAAAGAGCGAAAAAAAAAAGAGTAAAAATGAAGGATGCCGTTCAAGGTAAGTGCTAATGAACTTAAGTAGTGTCTTGATATCGCGTTTCAAATACATTTCAATCGTTCCGAATTTAAACATGAAAATTTTATCGACAAATGTCTTTCGGAAATTGTTGAAAAGGCCTTCAGAGGTGTCTTGATATCGCGTTTCAAATACATTTCAATCGTTTCGAATTTAAACATGAAAATTATGTCGACAAACGTATTTCGGAAATCGTTGAAAAGGCCTTCAGAGGTGTTTTGATATCGCTTTTCAAATACATTTCAATCGTTCAGAATTTAAAGAAGAAAATTATGTCGATAAATGTATTTAAGAAATTGAAAAAAAAAGAAAGAGTAAAAATGAAGGATGTTCCCGCTCAAGGTAGGTTCCAAAGAGCGAAAAAAAAAAGAGTAAAAATGAAGGATGCCGTTCAAGGTAAGTGCTAATGAACTTAAGTAGTGTCTTGATATCGCGTTTCAAATACATTTCAATCGTTCCGAATTTAAACATGAAAATTTTATCGACAAATGTCTTTCGGAAATTGTTGAAAAGGCCTTCAGAGGTGTCTTGATATCGCGTTTCAAATACATTTCAATCGTTTCGAATTTAAACATGAAAATTATGTCGACAAACGTATTTCGGAAATTGTTGAAAAGGCCTTCAGAGGTGTTTTGATATCGCGTTTCAAATACATTTCAATCGTTCAGAATTTAAAGAAGAAAATTATGTCGATAAATGTCTTTAAGAAATTGAAAAAAAAAGAAAGAGTAAAAATGAAGGATGTTCCCGCTCAAGGTAGGTTCCAAAGAGCGAAAAAAAAAAAGAGTAAAAATGAAGGATGCCGTTCAAGGTAAGTGCTAATGAACTTAAGTAGTGTCTTGATATCGCGTTTCAAATACATTTCAATCGTTTCGAATTTAAACATGAAAATTATGTCGACAAATGTCTTTCGGAAATTGTTGAAAAAACCTTCAGAGGTGTCTTGATATTGCGTTTCAAATACATTTCAATCGTTTCGAATTTAAACATGAAAATTGTGTCGACAAACGTATTTCGGAAATTGTTGAAAAGACCTTCAGAGGTGTCTTGATATCGCGTTTCAAATACATTTCAATCGTTTAGAATTTAAACAAGAAAATTATGCCGATAAATGTCTAAGAAATTGAAATAAAAAGAAAGAGTAAAAATGAAGGATGTTCCCGCTCAAGGTAGGTTCCAAAGAGCGAAAAAAAAGAGTAAAAATTAAAGATGCCGTTCAAGGTAAGTGCTAATGAACTTAAGTAGTGTCTTGATATCGCGTTTCAAATACATTTCAATCGTTCCGAATTTAAACAAGAAAATTATATGGACAAATGTCTTTCGGAAATTGTTGAAAAGGCTTTCAGAGGTGTCTTGATATCGCGTTTCAAATACATTTCAATCGTTTCGAATTTAAACATGAAAATTATGTCGACAAACGTATTTCGGAAATCGTTGAAAAGGCCTTCAGAGGTGTTTTGATATCGCGTTTCAAATACATTTCAATCGTTCCGAATTTAAACAAGAAAATTATGTCCACAAATTCAGACGTGTCTTGATATCGCGTTTCAAATACATTTCAATAATTTCGAATTTAAACAAGAAAATTATGTCGACAAATGTTTTTAGGAAATTGAAAAAAAAAAGAGTAAAAATGAAGGAAGCCTGCTTAAGGTAGGTTCCAAAGAGCGAAAAAAAAAGAGTAAAAATGAAGGATGTGCCCGTTCAAGGTACTACTACTAAGTGTAAGTAATTATTTTTTACATTGGAAGATTAAGTAGCTATTTAATTTTTAGAAAACATGATGTTTTCTTTTGTTTTTGTCAGAGAAAGCTCGTACCTCCTCGTGGTCTCTGACGGGTAATAGCAATTTTGATCGGATATGCAGTTCTGATCTACATACACTATAAGTTAAGTTTCCCCTAAGTTGAGACTTAATAAAACAACGTTCAATAAATAGCACTGCATAAATCGAAATTGTTATTAGCAGAATCGAGCATGTGTTTTACTGAAACCTTAAATTCTCTGAATACGTCCCTGTCCTTTGAAGTGTCATTTAGAAAATTGAAAAAAAAATGAGTAAAAATGGTGGATGCGCTCGTTCAAGGTAGGTTCCTAAAAGCTTCAGATGAGTCTAGATATTGAATTTCTAATACATTTAAATCATTTTGAAGTTAAACATTAGAGTTATGTCAACAAAGTCCACTCTTCATCAATACCGATCTGTCATCAATCCCTTTCTCCTTACACACATTCCATGTTCTCCTTTCTTCTTAATCTCGCTTCCGAAAACCCTCTTTCTCTCTTTCACCCACTCTATCTGCTCTCCATCTTTGCAAACTCTCTATTTCTATCATTATTTTCTTTCTTGCTCTATTTCAACTCTCCGTAAATCCTTGTCAATCAATGGTACTTTTGCCGAAGTTTGTATACTATTTTATTCAAAAGTAGGTATTCGAAATGTAATAAATAAATCTCATTAACAAATTAAATTATAAAACTACAAATTTATTATTTTTGTTTTATTTTAGTTTTTCTTCTTGTAATGATAACTTGCGGTTTGGATATTATTGGAAGGGGATGCGGTTCTTTTAGTAGCCGTATAATTTTTTACACTGCGCGTGAAGACACTCAGCCAGGTAATATTCATTGTCTAATGTAAACAAAATAATTATATTTACAGTTGAATTAGATTATTAATTTTTCATTTAATAACTTTGAACAAGGCACGTTTTAAATACAATTATGGTATATTTATAGTACTCAATCAGTATGGCTAATTAGATTATTAGTTAAGGAAGTCGTGCATAGACACTGTTATTAGTTCACCATTCAACTTTTGAATTGAAACTCAAGTAAAAATTAAGACTTAGTTTTTAGCCCAAGGATTTGGTCTGATGCTTCTCCAAAACGATAACATTGCAAAAGGGCGCACCAAAACCTTAAAATTAAAATTGACACCAACTGGTACTCTTCTGTAGGATAGTGGATAATCCACCCCATGAAAGAGAAAATTTTATCTAAGTTTTTCAGGCTCTTAGTTTATTGATTTCCCAATTTGTTAGTCTCTGCATTTAAATTTCTAATTGAGTAGTTTTCCGAGTTTTCCGTTCAGTTTTCCATTTTAAGGCGACGAAGCATGCACCGAATCTAAATTGTTGGTTGCATAACTTAAAGTAAATTATTGAATAATACGCAATTAGTTCTTATCAATAAGTAGGTAATATCTTTTATAGATTATTTATGTAGGCACACATATTTTTTGATAAATTTTATGTAATCCGTTTAAAACGACCTCGTGTTATGAACAGTTTAATGATGGCCAAGAAGGTGTTCAATAATAGATGATTTCAAACATACAAATAATATAATGTAATTGATAAGAAAATAAATGCATTCTTTAGAGCATAGAGCTTTTATTAATAATTCTTATTAATATAATAATATTTCAATTAATTGATTTTTTCTCTTATTTTCTGCTATCTCAGGAAAGGCTGCGTTCGTGAAAACATGATTTATCAAGGATAATTATTTTATTTCAGAAACAACCGCGTACAATATATTGCGAAACTGCGTACATAATTAGAAATTGTCTTCTCTCTTCATGTGCATTTCTAATTCTCGTTGGGCATCGTGAGGCCAGAAAAGAGTCCATCTTCATCGTGAATAGATAATACTGTCATCTTTCACTTCAAGTCAACACTCTCTTCTCCTTGCACACCGTTGGCGATCTTCTCGTCGACTCGGTGCAATTCTTGGACGGGTCGGGGCGGTTGTTTCTTTTGGCCAAATCTCTGAAGTTCTTCCCGGTATCCACGTGGAGGAACTTGTCGATGATTTGGCGCACTTTGCAGTGGGTTCTGTTGAACGGGTTGGTGTACATTTTTCACAGCACTCACTAGTTGTCAACTGTTGAACTGTTGATGTTATTGTGAAGTATGGACTCGCGGGGTCGCATTTTATAGCAATGAAATGCGTCATCAGTGAAAAACAATTACAATTTTCTAGTTCTTATTCCGATTGTTAAGTGTTAAATTTGCTGTCTTTTTTTAGTGTTTATTTTTCTGTATGCATTGCTTCTAGTTCAAGGTAACGTCCTGATCGGGATGTTGCTATGTGGTTTAAGGTATTAATTAATTTAGTGCAATGAAACAATTTGAAATAAAGAGAGTGAAGCACTGCTCCGTTATATCGTTAATTAAAAAGGTCGTGGAACTCAAGTGATGGAAATAACGGACACTTTTGAGTTTGAGTCTGACGTATGGGTAACCGAAAGGTCCATTAGTCATTTTAACAATTTATTAAAATCGAGTAAATATTTTATTAATTGTACACTCTCCTATTATCGTTTAAATTTTTTTTGCTCGTTTCTATATTCATTTTTAACTGTAAATTTTTGTAGGTTGTTATGTCTTTCTAACTTCACTATTGTATGTTTTGATCAAACGATTTTTTATCTGACAGGTTGGTGCGTCAGGAATGTCGTAAATGAAACGTTCGTACGAAGAAACGAAGATAATTTCATGTTTGTGTAAATATGCCCACCGAACGACATGCTTTCGTGACGCATCAGGCTGCCAATTAGAGAATTTAAGAGATCATTAGCAGATTTGTAGACAAATTTTGGATAGATATTGGCGAAATCAATTCCCAGAAACCGAATCCCAAGATTCTGTTGAATTTCTGAATTATGAGCTTTCTATTCACGATGTCCCAAAACTTATAAAATGCTTTAGGGGTCTCTTGAGCTTTAGCTTTTTGAGGCATTTCAGTTGTTCAAAAATCTTAAAAAATTAATCCGTTCTCCTAAAGCTTTGTCATTTGGATCAAGTATATAAAAAAAGATGCCTGAATGGGTTACTAAAAACCTCACTACGTTATTTTACTTGGTTTTTGAGTTGTGAGCTTTCAAAATCAAAAAATTGTGTAACGATGTTTCTCCGGAGTTTCAAGTAGTAAACTTTTGAATGAAAACTCGTAGGTTAAAGATCGCAGCTGATTTGTATTCAGGACGTCACAAAAGTTATAGAACTGACTCAAAATTCCCGGAAAAAGCTTCCAGATAAAAAAGCTTTTGAGGTTTCTTTAGGCATTTCCGTAAATCAAAAATTCTAAAAAATTAATTCGTTCTCCTAAAGCTTTGTGATATGGAGCAGGTATATATAAAAGACGCCTAAATCCTCTGCTAAAAACCCCATTACGATATTTTACTTGGTTTTTGAGTTGTGAGCTTTCAAAATAAAAAAAATGTGTGTTGATGTTCCTCCGGAGTCTCAAGTAGTAAAATTTTGAATGAAAATTCGTAGGTTAGAGATCGCAGCAGATTTGTAATTAGGAAGTCCCAAAACGTATAGAACTGACTCGAAATTCCCGGAAAAAGCTTCCAGATAAAAAAGCTTTTGAGGTTTCTTTAGGCATTTCCGTAAATCAAAAATTCTAAAAAATTAATCCGTTCTCCTAAAGCTTTGTGATATGGAGCAGGTATATATAAAAGACGCCTAAATCCTCTGCTAAAAACCCCATTACGATATTTTACTTGGTCTTTGAGTTGTGAGCTTTCAAAATAAAAAAAATTGTGTGTTGATGTTCCTCCGGAGTCTCAAGTAGTAAAATTTTGAATGAAAACTCGTAGGTTAGAGATCGCAGCAGATTTGTAATTAGGAAGTCCCAAAACGTATAGAACTGACTCAAAATTCGCGGAAAAAGCTTCCAGATAAAAAAGCTTTTGAGCTTTCTTTAGGCATTTCCGTAAATCAAAAATTCTAAAAAATTAATCCGTTCTCCTAAAGCTTTGTGATATGGAGCAGGTATATACAAAAGACGCTTAAATCCTCTGCTAAAAACCCCATTACGATATTTTACTTGGTTTTTGAGTTGTGAGCTTTCAAAATAAAAAAAATGTGCGTTGATGTTCCTCCGGAGTCTCAAGTAGTAAAATTTTGAATGAAAACTCGTAGGTTAGAGATCGCAGCAGATTTGTAATTAGGAAGTCCCAAAACGTATAGAACTAACTCAAAATTCCCGGAAAAAGCTTCCAGATAAAAAAGCTTTTGAGGTTTCTTTAGGCATTTCCGTAAATCAAAAATTCTAAAAAATTAATTCGTTCTCCTAAAGCTTTGTGATATGGAGCAGGTATATATAAAAGACGCCTAAATCCTCTGCTAAAAACCCCATTACGATATTTTACTTGGTTTTTGAGTTGTGAGCTTTCAAAATAAAAAAATGTGTGTTGATGTTCCTCCGGAGTCTCAAGTAGTAAAATTTTGAATGAAAATTCGTAGGTTAGAGATCGCAGCAGATTTGTAATTAGGAAGTCCCAAAACGTATAGAACTGACTCAAAATTCCCGGAAAAAGCTTCCAGATAAAAAAGCTTTTGAGCTTTCTTTAGGCATTTCCGTAAATCAAAAATTCTAAAAAATTAATCCGTTCTCCTAAAGCGTTGTGATATGGAGCAGGTATATATAAAAGACGCCTAAATCCTCTGCTAAAAACCCCATTACGATATTTTACTTGGTTTTTGAGTTGTGAGCTTTCAAAATAAAAAAATGTGTGTTGATGTTCCTCCGGAGTCTCAAGTAGTAAAATTTTGAATGAAAATTCGTAGGTTAGAGATCGCAGCAGATTTGTAATTAGGAAGTCCCAAAACGTATAGAACTGACTCAAAATTCCCGGAAAAAGCTTCCAGATAAAAAAGCTTTTGAGGTTTCTTTAGGCATTTCCGTAAATCAAAAATTCTAAAAAATTAATCCGTTCTCCTAAAGCGTTGTGATATGGAGCAGGTATATATAAAAGACGCCTAAATCCTCTGCTAAAAACCCCATTACGATATTTTACTTGGTCTTTGAGTTGTGAGCTTTCAAAATAAAAAAATTGTGTGTTGATGTTCCTCCGGAGTCTCAAGTAGTAAAATTTTGAATGAAAACTCGTAGGTTAGAGATCGCAGCAGATTTGTAATTAGGAAGTCCCAAAACGTATAGAACTGACTCAAAATTCGCGGAAAAAGCTTCCAGATAAAAAAGCTTTTGAGCTTTCTTTAGGCATTTCCGTAAATCAAAAATTCTAAAAAATTAATCCGTTCTCCTAAAGCTTTGTGATATGGAGCAGGTATATACAAAAGACGCTTAAATCCTCTGCTAAAAACCCCATTACGATATTTTACTTGGTTTTTGAGTTGTGAGCTTTCAAAATAAAAAAAATGTGCGTTGATGTTCCTCCGGAGTCTCAAGTAGTAAAATTTTGAATGAAAACTCGTAGGTTAGAGATCGCAGCAGATTTGTAATTAGGAAGTCCCAAAACGTATAGAACTAACTCAAAATTCCCGGAAAAAGCTTCCAGATAAAAAAGCTTTTGAGGTTTCTTTAGGCATTTCCGTAAATCAAAAATTCTAAAAAATTAATTCGTTCTCCTAAAGCTTTGTGATATGGAGCAGGTATATATAAAAGACGCCTAAATCCTCTGCTAAAAACCCCATTACGATATTTTACTTGGTTTTTGAGTTGTGAGCTTTCAAAATAAAAAAATGTGTGTTGATGTTCCTCCGGAGTCTCAAGTAGTAAAATTTTGAATGAAAATTCGTAGGTTAGAGATCGCAGCAGATTTGTAATTAGGAAGTCCCAAAACGTATAGAACTGACTCAAAATTCCCGGAAAAAGCTTCCAGATAAAAAAGCTTTTGAGGTTTCTTTAGGCATTTCCGTAAATCAAAAATTCTAAAAAATTAATCCGTTCTCCTAAAGCGTTGTGATATGGAGCAGGTATATATAAAAGACGCCTAAATCCTCTGCTAAAAACCCCATTACGATATTTTACTTGGTTTTTGAGTTGTGAGCTTTCAAAATAAAAAAATGTGTGTTGATGTTCCTCCGGAGTCTCAAGTAGTAAAATTTTGAATGAAAATTCGTAGGTTAGAGATCGCAGCTGATTTGTAATTAGGAAGTCCCAAAACGTATAGAACTGACTCAAAATTCCCGGAAAAAGCTTCCAGATAAAAAAGCTTTTGAGGTTTCTTTAGGCATTTCCGTAAATCAAAAATTCTAAAAAATTAATCCGTTCTCCTAAAGCTTTGTGATATGGAGCAGGTATATATAAAAGACGCCTAAATCCTCTGCTAAAAACCCCATTACGATATTTTACTTGGTTTTTGAGTTGTGAGCTTTCAAAATAAAAAAAATGTGTGTTGATGTTCCTCCGGAGTCTCAAGTAGTAAAATTTTGAATGAAAACTCGTAGGTTAGAGATCGCAGCAGATTTGTAATAAGGAAGTCCCAAAACGTATAGAACTGACTCAAAATTCGCGGAAAAAGCTTCCAGATAAAAAAGCTTTTGAGGTTTCTTTAGGCATTTCCGTAAATCAAAAATTCTAAAAAATTAATCCGTTCTCCTAAAGCTTTGTGATATGGAGCAGGTAGATATAAAAGACGCCTAAATCCTCTGCTAAAAACCCCATTACGATATTTTACTTGGTTTTTGAGTTGTGAGCTTTCAAAATAAAAAAATGTGTGTTGATGTTCCTCCGGAGTCTCAAGTAGTAAAATTTTGAATGAAAATTCGTAGGTTAGAGATCGCAGCAGATTTGTAATTAGGAAGTCCCAAAACGTATAGAACTGACTCAAAATTCGCGGAAAAAGCTTCCAGATAAAAAAGCTTTTGAGGTTTCTTTAGGCATTTCCGTAAATCAAAAATTCTAAAAAATTAATCCGTTCTCCTAAAGCTTTGTGATATGGAGCAGGTATATATAGAAGACGCCTAAATCCTCTGCTAAAAACCCCATTACGATATTTTACTTGGTTTTTGAGTTGTGAGCTTTCAAAATAAAAAAATGTGTGTTGATGTTCCTCCGGAGTCTCAAGTAGTAAAATTTTGAATGAAAACTCGTAGGTTAGAGACCGCAGAAGATTTGTAATTAGGAAGTCCCAAAACGTATAGAACTGACTCAAAATTCCCGGAAAAAGCTTCCAGATAAAAAAGCTTTTGAGGTTTCTTTAGGCATTTCCGTAAATCAAAAATTCTAAAAAATTAATCCGTTCTCCTAAAGCTTTGTGATATGGAGAAGGTATATATAAAAGACGCCTAAATCCTCTGCTAAAAACCCCATTACGATATTTTACTTGGTTTTTGAGTTGTGAGCTTTCAAAGTAAAAAAATTGTGTTGATGTTCCTCCGGAGTCTCAAGTAGTAAAATTTTGAATGAAAACTCGTAGGTTAGAGATCGCAGCAGATTTGTAATTAGGAAGTCCCAAAACGTATAGAACTGACTCAAAATTCCCGGAAAAAGCTTCCAGATAAAAAAAGCTTTTGAGGTTTCTTTAGGCATTTCCGTAAATAAAAATTCTAAAAAATTAATCCGTTCTCCTAAAGCTTTGTCATCTGGAGCAGGTATATATAAAAGCAGTCTAAATCGGTCACTAAAAACCCCATTACGATATTTTACTTGGTTTTTCATTTGAGCTTTCAAAATAAAAAAAATTGTGTGTCGGTGTTCCTGCGCAGTTTCAACCTGTAAACTTTTAAACGGAAACTTGTAGGTTAGAGAGTTCGGCAGATTTGTATTGAGGACGTCCCAAGACGGGTTGAAATGACTCAAAATTCCCGGAAAGAACTTCCAGAGAAAAAAGATTTTGAGGTTTCTTTAGAAACTGTAAACTTTTGAACGGAAACTTGTAGGGGTTAGAGACTTCGGCAGACTTGTATTGAGGACGTCCCAAGACGGATTGAAATGACTCAAAATTCCCGGAAAGAACTTCCAGAGAAAAAAGCTTTTGAGGTTTCTTTAGGCATTTCCGTAAATCAAAAATTCTAAAAAATTAATCCGTTCTCCTAAAGCTTTGTGATATGGAGAAGGTATATATAAAAGACGCCTAAATCCTCTGCTAAAAACCCCATTACGATATTTTACTTGGTTTTTGAGTTGTGAGCTTTCAAAGTAAAAAAATTGTGTTAATGTTCCTCCGGAGTCTCAAGTAGTAAAATTTTGAATGAAAACTCGTAGGTTAGAGATCGCAGCAGATTTGTAATTAGGAAGTCCCAAAACGTATAGAACTGACTCAAAATTCCCGGAAAAAGCTTCCAGATAAAAAAGCTTTTGAGGTTTCTTTAGGCATTTCCGTAAATCAAAAATTCTAAAAAATTAATCCGTTCTCCTAAAGCTTTGTGATATGGAGAAGGTATATATAAAAGACGCCTAAATCCTCTGCTAAAAACCCCATTACGATATTTTACTTGGTTTTTGAGTTGTGAGCTTTCAAAGTAAAAAAATTGTGTTGATGTTCCTCCGGAGTCTCAAGTAGTAAAATTTTGAATGAAAACTCGTAGGTTAGAGATCGCAGCAGATTTGTAATTAGGAAGTCCCAAAACGTATAGAACTGACTCAAAATTCCCGGAAAAAGCTTCCAGATAAAAAAAGCTTTTGAGGTTTCTTTAGGCATTTCCGTAAATAAAAATTCTAAAAAATTAATCCGTTCTCCTAAAGCTTTGTGATATGGAGAAGGTATATATAAAAGACGCCTAAATCCTCTGCTAAAAACCCCATTACGATATTTTACTTGGTTTTTGAGTTGTGAGCTTTCAAAGTAAAAAAATTGTGTTGATGTTCCTCCGGAGTCTCAAGTAGTAAAATTTTGAATGAAAACTCGTAGGTTAGAGATCGCAGCAGATTTGTAATTAGGAAGTCCCAAAACGTATAGAACTGACTCAAAATTCCCGGAAAAAGCTTCCAGATAAAAAAGCTTTTGAGGTTTCTTTAGGCATTTCCGTAAATCAAAAATTCTAAAAAATTAATCCGTTCTCCTAAAGCTTTGTGATATGGAGAAGGTATATATAAAAGACGCCTAAATCCTCTGCTAAAAACCCCATTACGATATTTTACTTGGTTTTTGAGTTGTGAGCTTTCAAAGTAAAAAAATTGTGTTGATGTTCCTCCGGAGTCTCAAGTAGTAAAATTTTGAATGAAAACTCGTAGGTTAGAGATCGCAGCAGATTTGTAATTAGGAAGTCCCAAAACGTATAGAACTGACTCAAAATTCCCGGAAAAAGCTTCCAGATAAAAAAGCTTTTGAGGTTTCTTTAGGCATTTCCGTAAATCAAAAATTCTAAAAAATTAATCCGTTCTCCTAAAGCTTTGTGATATGGAGAAGGTATATATAAAAGACGGCTAAATCCTCTGCTAAAAACCCCATTACGATATTTTACTTGGTTTTTGAGTTGTGAGCTTTCAAAGTAAAAAAATTGTGTTGATGTTCCTCCGGAGTCTCAAGTAGTAAAATTTTGAATGAAAACTCGTAGGTTAGAGATCGCAGCAGATTTGTAATTAGGAAGTCCCAAAACGTATAGAACTGACTCAAAATTCTGGGAAAAAGCTTCCAGACAAAAAGCTTTTGAGGTTTCTTTAGGCATTTCCGTAAATAAAAATTCTAAAAAATTAATCCGTTCTCCTAAAGCTTTGTCATCTGGAGCAGGTATATATAAAAGCAGTCTAAATCGGTCACTAAAAACCCCATTACGATATTTTACTTGGTTTTTCAATTGAGCTTTCAAAATAAAAAAAATGTGTGTCGGTGTTCCTGCGCAGTTTAAAACTGTAAACTTTTGAACGGAAACTTGTAGGTTAGAGACTTCGGCAGATTTGTATTGAGGACGTCTCAAGACGGATTGAAAAGACTCAAAATTCCCGGAAAGAACTTCCAGAGAAAAAAGCTTTTGAGGTTTCTTTAGGCATTTCCCTAAATAAAAAATTCTAAAAATTTTAACCGTGCTCCTAAAACTTTGTCATTTGGAGCAGGTATATATAAAAGCAGTCTAAATCGGTCACTAAAAACCCCATTACGATATTTTACTTGGTTTTTCAATTGTGAGCTTTCAAAATAAAAAAATTGTGTGTCGGTGTTCCTGCGCAGTTTCAAACTGTAAACTTTTGAACAGAAACTTGTAGGTTAGAGACTTTGGCAGATTTGTAATGAGGACGTCCCAAAACGGATTGAAATGACTCAGAATTCCCGGAAAGAACTTCCAGAGAAAAAAGCTTTTGAGGTTTCTTTAGACATTTCCGTAAATCAAAAATTCTAAAAATTTAATCCGTGCTCCTAAAACTTTGTCATTTTTAGCAGGTAGATATAAAAGCAGTCTAAATCGGTCACTAAAAACCCCATTACGATATTTTACTTGGTTTTTCAAATGTGAGCTTTCAAAATAAAAAAAATGTGTGTCGGTGTTCCTGCGCAGTTTCAAACTGTAAACTTTTGAACAGAAACTTGTAGGTTAGAGACTTCGGCAGATTTGTATTGAAGACGTCCCAAGACGGATTGAAATGACTCAAAATTCCCGGAAAGAACTTCCAGAGAAAAAAGCTTTTGAGGTTTCTTAAGGCATTTCCGTAAATAAAAAATTCTAAAAATTTAATCCGTGCTCCTAAAACTTTGTCATTTTTAGCAAGTAGATATAAAAGCAGTCTAAATCGGTCACTAAAAACCCCATTACGATATTTTACTTGGTTTTTCAATTGCGAGCTTTCAAAATAAAAAAAATGTGTGTCGGTGTTCCTGCGCAGTTTCAAACTGTAAACTTTTGAACAGAAACTTGTAAAGTTAGAGACTGTGGCAGATTTGTATTGAGGACGTCCCAAGACGGATTGAAATGACTCAAAATTCCCGGAAAGAACTTCAAGAGAAAAAAGATTTTGAGGTTTCTTTAGGCATTTCCGTAAATAAAAAATTCTAAAAATTTAATCCGTGCTCCTAAAACTTTGTCATTTTTAGCAGGTAGATATAAAAGCAGTCTAAATCGGTCACTAAAAACCCCATTACGATATTTTACTTGGTGTTTCAAATGTGAGCTTTCAAAATAAAAAAAATGTGTGTCGGTGTTCCTGCCCAGTTTAAAACTGTAAAGTTTTGAACGGAAACTTGTAGGTTAGAGACTGTGACAGATTTGTATTGAGGACGTCCAAAGACGGATTGAAATGACTCAAAATTCCCTTAAAGAACTTCCAGAGAAAAAAGCTTTTGAGGTTTCTTTAGGCATTTCCGTAAATCAAAAATTCTAAAAATTTAATCCGTGCTCCTAAAACTTTGTCATTTGGAGCAGGTAGATATAAAAGCAGTCTAAATCGGTCACTAAAAACCCCATTACGATATTTTACTTGGTTTTTCAATTGCGAGCTTTCAAAATAAAAAAAATGTGTGTCGGTGTTCCTGCGCAGTTTCAAACTGTAAACTTTTGAACAGAAACTTGTAAAGTTAGAGACTGTGGCAGATTTGTATTGAGGACGTCCCAAGATGGATTGAAATGACTCAAAATTCCCGGAAAGAACTTCAAGAGAAAAAAGATTTTGAGGTTTCTTTAGGCATTTCCGTAAATAAAAAATTCTAAAAATTTAATCCGTGCTCCTAAAACTTTGTCATTTGGAGCAGCTATATATAAAAGCAGTCTAAATCGGTCACTAAAAACCCCATTACGATATTTTACTTGGTGTTTCAAATGTGAGCTTTCAAAATAAAAAAAATGTGTGTCGGTGTTCCTGCCCAGTTTAAAACTGTAAAGTTTTGAACGGAAACTTGTAGGTTAGAGACTGTGACAGATTTGTATTGAGGACGTCCAAAGACGGATTGAAATGACTCAAAATTCCCTTAAAGAACTTCCAGAGAAAAAAGATTTTGAGGTTTCTTTAGGCATTTCCGTAAATCAAAAATTCTAAAAATTTAATCCGTGCTCCTAAAACTTTGTCATTTGGAGCAGCTATATATAAAAGCAGTCTAAATCGGTCACTAAAAACCCCATTACGATATTTTACTTGGTGTTTCAAATGTGAGCTTTCAAAATAAAAAAAATGTGTGTCGGTGTTCCTGCCCAGTTTAAAACTGTAAAGTTTTGAACGGAAACTTGTAGGTTAGAGACTGTGACAGATTTGTATTGAGGACGTCCAAAGACGGATTGAAATGACTCAAAATTCCCTTAAAGAACTTCCAGAGAAAAAAGCTTTTGAGGTTTCTTTAGGCATTTCCGTAAATCAAAAATTCTAAAAATTTAATCCGTGCTGCTAAAACTTTGTCATTTGGAGCAGGTAGATATAAAAGCAGTCTAAATCGGTCACTAAAAACCCCATTACGATATTTTACTTGGTTTTTCAATTGCGAGCTTTCAAAATAAAAAAAATGTGTGTCGGTGTTCCTGCGCAGTTTCAAACTGTAAACTTTTGAACAGAAACTTGTAAAGTTAGAGACTGTGGCAGATTTGTATTGAGGACGTCCCAAGACGGATTGAAATGACTCAAAATTCCCGGAAAGAACTTCAAGAGAAAAAAGATTTTGAGGTTTCTTTAGGCATTTCCGTAAATAAAAAATTCTAAAAATTTAATCCGTGCTCCTAAAACTTTGTCATTTGGAGCAGCTATATATAAAAGCAGTCTAAATCGGTCACTAAAAACCCCATTACGATATTTTACTTGGTGTTTCAAATGTGAGCTTTCAAAATAAAAAAAATGTGTGTCGGTGTTCCTGCCCAGTTTAAAACTGTAAAGTTTTGAACGGAAACTTGTAGGTTAGAGACTGTGACAGATTTGTATTGAGGACGTCCAAAGACGGATTGAAATGACTCAAAATTCCCTTAAAGAACTTCCAGAGAAAAAAGATTTTGAGGTTTCTTTAGGCATTTCCGTAAATCAAAAATTCTAAAAATTTAATCCGTGCTCATAAAACTTTGTCATTTGGAGCAGGCATATATAAAAGCAGTCTACATCGGTCACTAAAAACCCCATTACGATATTTTACTTGGTTTTTCAAATGTGAGCTTTCAAAATAAAAAAAATGTGTGTCGGTGTTCCTGCCCAGTTTAAAACTGTAAAGTTTTGAACGGAAACTTGTAGGTTAGAGACTGTGACAGATTTGTATTGAGGACGTCCAAAGACGGATTGAAATGACTCAAAATTCCCTTAAAGAACTTCCAGAGAAAAAAGCTTTTGAGGTTTCTTTAGGCATTTCCGTAAATCAAAAATTCTAAAAATTTAATCCGTGCTCCTAAAACTTTGTCATTTGGAGCAGGTAGATATAAAAGCAGTCTAAATCGGTCACTAAAAACCCCATTACGATATTTTACTTGCTTTTTCAATTGCGAGCTTTCAAAATAAAAAAAATGTGTGTCGGTGTTCCTGCGCAGTTTCAAACTGTAAACTTTTGAACAGAAACTTGTAAAGTTAGAGACTGTGGCAGATTTGTATTGAGGACGTCCCAAGACGGATTGAAATGACTCAAAATTCCCGGAAAGAACTTCAAGAGAAAAAAGATTTTAAGGTTTCTTTAGGCATTTCCGTAAATAAAAAATTCTAAAAATTTAATCCGTGCTCCTAAAACTTTGTCATTTGGAGCAGCTATATATAAAAGCAGTCTAAATCGGTCACTAAAAACCCCATTACGATATTTTACTTGGTGTTTCAAATGTGAGCTTTCAAAATAAAAAAAATGTGTGTCGGTGTTCCTGCCCAGTTTAAAACTGTAAAGTTTTGAACGGAAACTTGTAGGTTAGAGACTGTGACAGATTTGTATTGAGGACGTCCAAAGACGGATTGAAATGACTCAAAATTCCCTTAAAGAACTTCCAGAGAAAAAAGCTTTTGAGGTTTCTTTAGGCATTTCCGTAAATCAAAAATTCTAAAAATTTAATCCGTGCTCCTAAAACTTTGTCATTTGGAGCAGGTAGATATAAAAGCAGTCTAAATCGGTCACTAAAAACCCCATTACGATATTTTACTTGCTTTTTCAATTGCGAGCTTTCAAAATAAAAAAAAATGTGTGTCGGTGTTCCTGCGCAGTTTCAAACTGTAAACTTTTGAACAGAAACTTGTAAAGTTAGAGACTGTGGCAGATTTGTATTGAGGACGTCCCAAGACGGATTGAAATGACTCAAAATTCCCGGAAAGAACTTCAAGAGAAAAAAGATTTTAAGGTTTCTTTAGGCATTTCCGTAAATAAAAAATTCTAAAAATTTAATCCGTGCTCCTAAAACTTTGTCATTTGGAGCAGCTATATATAAAAGCAGTCTAAATCGGTCACTAAAAACCCCATTACGATATTTTACTTGGTGTTTCAAATGTGAGCTTTCAAAATAAAAAAAATGTGTGTCGGTGTTCCTGCCCAGTTTAAAACTGTAAAGTTTTGAACGGAAACTTGTAGGTTAGAGACTGTGACAGATTTGTATTGAGGACGTCCAAAGACGGATTGAAATGACTCAAAATTCCCTTAAAGAACTTCCAGAGAAAAAAGATTTTGAGGTTTCTTTAGGCATTTCCGTAAATCAAAAATTCTAAAAATTTAATCCGTGCTCATAAAACTTTGTCATTTGGAGCAGGCATATATAAAAGCAGTCTACATCGGTCACTAAAAACCCCATTACGATATTTTACTTGGTTTTTCAAATGTGAGCTTTCAAAATAAAAAAAATGTGTGTCGGTGTTCCTGCCCAGTTTAAAACTGTAAAGTTTTGAACGGAAACTTGTAGGTTAGAGACTGTGACAGATTTGTATTGAGGACGTCCAAAGACGGATTGAAATGACTCAAAATTCCCTTAAAGAACTTCCAGAGAAAAAAGATTTTGAGGTTTCTTTAGGCATTTTTGTAAATCAAAAATTCTAAAAATTTCATCCGTGCTCCTAAAACTTTGTCATTTGGAGCAGGTATGTATAAAAGCAATCTAAATCGGTCACTAAAAACCCCATTACGATATTTTACTTGGTTTTTCAATTGTGAGCTTTCAAAATAAAAAAAAATGTGTGTCGGTGTTCCTGCGCAGTTTCAAACTGTAAACTTTTGAACGGAAACTTGTAGGTTAGAGGCTTCGGCAGATTTGTATTGAGGACGTCCCAAAACGGATTGAAATGACTCAGAATTCCCGGAAACGCTTCCAGAGAAAAAAGCTTTTGAGGTTTCTTGAGCTTTGGCTTTCTGAGACATTTCTGTAACTCAAAAATGGTAAAAATAGAGCTTTATAGAGAGCTTTGTGGTTTGAGAGAGATATAAAAAAGGATGCGTAAATTGGTTACTAAAAACCTCATCCCTGTATTTTTATCCAGGGGGTGTTGAGGCGTTCCTGTAGTTCCAAAATCGTGAAAAATCGATTCGTTTTGGTATTGGCAACCAAATTGCGTTATTTTATTTTCTATTGAAGATGGAAAATGGCGTGCGTTCCTCAAACGACAATCAGAGGTAATTAAATAGAGAGTCGTAGATAAAACATACTAGTGCATTCGCGTGTTATGGGTCTTATTACGTTGGTAAACGTTACCTTGGGGATAAGAGCCATCAAAACACGTTCGTATAATATTATGGCATTTGCTTAAAGAATGTTAACCTCCTATGCAGTGTGATCGATTATCAGACATAAAGTTCTTTTAGTAGATCACAGTTTTTGGGTGATTTTATCTCAAAAGCAGTCAAAAATGGGCCAAGAATAGAGGTTGTGCTCCCTATTAAACGGTGAATAATTCTATAAACATAGACACACCATCGTTGGAAAAGAGGAATGACCAACTATCAGTTTATGCATTCGTGAATTTTTTTCCCAAAATACTGGTTTAATTTACAACAACATGAATAAAACACTCAAATTCTCATCCACGTTCTATTTCCCAGATAAAAAAATAAATATCAATAAATACAATAAATTAAAAATAAATAACTCGTTGCGTTTTCTTCCTAACCTCTCGGCCTCGTCTGGAATATTTCAGGCATCGCGAGCAAGCAGAGAAGATCTCTTCGGGCCATCTGCAACAACAAGGACATTAGCACCTCGCCCCAATTGCAGCCTCATCTCCAACGCACCTCCATATCTCAATGCCTCGACTTTTTCAAAGCTTCAACACCATCTCACTTCGCACACGGATCACTTAAACACTTCGCTCTTCCGGCCGCACGTCGGCGACTTGGAGTCCTTGGATCCGCTGGAGCAGCTGCTGGTGCTCCTCTTCACCAGGTTTCTGTAGTTCTTGCCGGTGTCCACGTGGAGGAACTTGTCGATCATCTGACGCACTTTGCAGTGGGTTCTGTTGAACGGGTTGGTGTACATTTCGAGTTCGTTTTGGCGCACTGTTAACTGCTCGAACGTCGTTGGAAGTATGAGCTGCCGGAGCCGCCGCGGACTGGTTATATAGGAGCGGAACGCGTCATCGTAGGGATTCCTCGGTGACAAGGTCAATGTCAGATTGACGTCTTTGCTGCGGGACAACAGACGGTAATTTGTTTGTAAGTGCCACATTTGCGTTTGCGCTAATTGGTTCTTATTGCAACTATTCTTGCTCTATTTGATTATAATGTTTGGGCGACGGGTTCTGGGTAAAGTGCGTCCAGGTGAGGCGTAAGCTTTCGACGGAAGAGTTTCGTTGATGTAATCGATTGTTTGCCAAAGTCTGTCGATCGGACTAATTTGCGTCACGTGTAATTGGTCTCCCGTGTTAATTTCTGTCTCGGGGATTTACATAATTGTAATAATTATTAGCGACGAATATAATTCAGTACGTAATAGCAATGCATCTACTTATTAATATAAATCCATTTAAAGTCAAAAATGACCCAACAGTGATTTGTAACATTTTGCATAATCATTGCAAGCTATTCCATTTTCAGGTAACTTCTTTGTTTGAACGTACATATTTGCCCGACAAACATTTCTACTTTCTACAGAATTTCCATAGGAAGATTCTTGAAGAACCCCAGTTTCACGATTGAGTTAATAGTTCTCTAATTATTGTATTTACCCTTACAGTTTTTTCGTTCTTTACTATCTAGTTCAGATTCTTTTTGTCTCCATTTTTACAGTTACAGCTTATTGTTTGTCGCAACACCACTGCCTCCACGAATGACACCACGATAAGCCCTTATCTTATTATGACTGAATGTTTCAAAAAGGTCGTGATCTCCAGGAGACGAGCTCCGAGAAAAATGGCGAATAAATCTTCGATTATATTATCGCGCGATTTGTCAAGGTCCGCCGTCAGAAATAAGGTCGCTGGCTTTTTGTCGTTTGACACTGATAGCAGTTCCGTCTTCCGGAGTCTCCGATTATTAACTTATCAGTATCATCACTATTATAATTATTTAAATATAGATATAACGACGGCTATTAATTATCTCGTGCGTATTTATGTAATAAGTTCAAGAGCGTGGAGATCTGCGTGTTTTGACTCGTGCTTCTGAAGGACGACTGGGTCCTTTGGTGGAAGGAAAAAAATCTGATTGCCGTGAAAACGGAAGCTGGACATGCAATATATATTTATGGCTGATTTCGCAGGTTTCAGTGCGACTTGGGGCTAAATGAAATTAGCAAGAAATAGATAGGATGAGTTTTGAGATGTCCAGACTGCTAATGTGTTTTCATTATCGGATCTGTCATGTCAATGTAAATAAAGTCTTAAATTAAGGTGTGCATCCATTAAATTCTAGAAAGTTCAAACAATTTTTTTTTTTCAATTAAGTAGATTATCTTTCAATACTTACATCTGACAACTTAAAGAAATCTAAAAATTTAAAAACAAAAGTGTATTGGTATTCTAAATTCTATACATAGGTAAATCTAAATTTCAAGTGTTTGACATATATTTCCAAAATTGGAATACCTAATCCGTATGATCGAAAATTAAAATCGCCGTACAGAACAATTGGCTAAAATTAGGAATAGAACAAATGACGCAATCCATAGAAAAATTAACATCTTTATTTTATTACTAGTTCATAAAAACAATTAACTGTTTGCTCTAACGATGTTGGTGCATGTTTGTACCAATGCAACTGTGATTAAATAGGTAGGTATTATTAAATCATATTGTTTTCAGCAACTATATACTCATTTAATTTATTTAAAAAATGTTGCTTTTACTTTTTACTTCTCTTCTATTTTATCACTTCATCACAGATTCTATGGTCATCTATCGAATACTCCAAAAGTTGTCAAGATATCGACCCGAAATTTTGACTGCAAATAAAAGTGACATTCAGTAATGCACCCTAGGTCTATGGGCTCTATGACTCATGTAGTTTATTTTTAGAGATTTTTTTAAAGTCAGATATTCTATATTTCCATCATTTGATCTGAGTTTCTCGTAGTCATATTTTGAATACTCCAAAAGTTGGTTAGATATCGATCTGAAATTTTAACTACATATTAAAGCAACTGTGCTTAACAGATCACAGGCTATACAGATCTATATCTCGATTACTTAATTTTTATAGAATTTCTAAAATCAAATAATTTATTTCCACCACTTGAACTCAGTTGCCAGGGTCATCTACATAATACTCTAAAAGTTGTCAAGATATCGATCCCAACCTTTGACTAAATCTAAAAGTGACATTCAGTAATGAACCCTAGGTCGATGGACTCTATGACTCATTTAGTTTATTTTTAGAGATTTTTTAAAAGTCAGATACTTTATTTCCATCAGTTGATCTGAGTTTCTCATGGTCATCTATTGAATACTCGAAAAGTTGTCAAGATATCGACCCGAAATTTTGACTACATATTAGAGCAACTGTGTTTAAGAGATAACAGGTAATATAAATCTATATCTCGATTAGTTAATTTTTATAGAATTTCTAAAATCAAATAATTTATTTCCACCACTTGAAATCAGTTTCCAGGGTCATCTACATAATACTCTAAAAGTTGTCAAGATATCGATCCCAACCTTTGACTAAATCTAAAAGTGACATTCAGTAATGAACCCTAGGTCGATGGGCTCTATGACTCATTTAGTTTATTTTTAGAGATTTTTTAAAAGTCAGATACTCTATTTCCATCAGTTGATCTGAGTTTCTCATGGTCATCTATTGAATACTCGAAAAGTTGTCAAGATATCGACCCGAAATTTTGACTACATATTAGAGCAACTGTGTTTAAGAGATAACAGGTAATATAAATCTATATCTCGATTAGTTAATTTTTATAGAATTTCTAAAATCAAATAATTTATTTCCACCACTTGAACTCAGTTGCCAGGGTCATCTACCGAATACTCCAAAAGTTGTCAAGTTAACGACCCGACATTTTGACTGTATATAAAAGCGACATTCAGTAATGCACCCTAGGTCTATGGGCTCTATGACTCATGTAGTTTATTTTTAGAAATTCTTTTAAAGTCAGATATTCTATATTTCCATCATTTGATCTGAGTTTCTCGTAGTCATATTTTGAATACTCCAAAAGTTGTCTAGATATCGATCTGAAATTTTAACTACATATTAAAGCAACTGTGCTTAACAGATCACAGGTTATACAGATCTATATCTCGATTAGTTAATTTTTCTAGAATTTCTAAAATCAAATAATTTATTTCCACCACTTGAACTCAGTTGCCAGGGTCATCTACCGAATACTCCAAAAGTTGTCAAGATATCGACTCGACATTTGACTGTATATAAAAGTGACATTCAGTAATGCACCCTAGGTCTATGGGCTCTATGACTCATGTAGTTTATTTTTAGAGATTCTTTTAAAGTCAGATATTCTATATTTCCATCATTTGATCTGAGTTTCTCGTAGTCATATTTTGAATACTCCAAAAGTTGTCTAGATATCGATCTGAAATTTTAACTACATATTAAAGCAACTGTGCTTAACAGATCACAGGTTATACAGATCTATATCTCGATTAGTTAATTTTTCTAGAATTTCTAAAATCAAATAATTTATTTCCACCACTTGAACTCAGTTGCCAGGGTCATCTACCGAATACTACAAAAGTTGTCAAGATAGCGACCCGAAATTTTGACTGTATATAAAAGTGACATTCAGTAATGCACCCTAGGTCTATGGACTCTATGACTCATGTAGTTTATTTTTAGAGATTTTTTTAAATTCTATATTTCCATCATTTGATCTGAGTTTCTCGTAGTCATATTTTGAATACTCCAAAAGTTGTCTAGATATCGATCTGAAATCTTGACTACATATTAAAGCAACTGTGCTTAACAGATCACAGGTTATACAGATCTTTATCTCGATTAGTTAATTTTTATAGAATTTCTAAAATCAAATAGTTTATTTTCACCACTTGAACTCAGTTGCCAGGGTCATCTACCGAATACTCCAAAAGTTGTCAAGATATCGACCCGAAATTTTGACTGTATATAAAAGTGACATTCAGCAATGCACCCTAGGTCTATGGACTCTATGACTCATGTAGTTTATTTTTAGAGATTTTTTTAAAGTCAGATATTCTATATTTCCATCATTTGATCTGAGTTTCTCGTAGTCATATTTTGAATACTCCAAAAGTTGTCTAGATATCGATCTGAAATTTTAACTACATATACAAATACATATACATATAGGTTATACAGATCTATATCTCGATTAGTTAATTTTTATAGAAGTTCTAAAATCAAATAATTTATTTCCACCACTTGAACTCAGTTGCCAGGGTCATCTACCGAATACTCCAAAAGTTGTCAAGATATCGACCCGAAATTTTGACTGTATATAAAAGTGACATTCAGTAATGCACCCTAGGTGTATGGGCTTTATGACTCATTTATTTTATTTTTAGAGATTTTTTCAAAGTCAGATACTCTATTTCCATCACTTGATCTGAGTTTCTCATGGTTATCTATCGAATACTCGAAAAGTTGTCAAGATATCGATATGAAATTTTGACTACATATTAGAGCAACTGTGTTTAACAGATCACAGGTAATACAGATCTATATCTCGATTAGTTAATTTTTATAGAATTTCTAAAATCAAATAATTTATTTCCACCACTTGAAGACAGGTGCCAGGGTTATCTACCGAATACTCCAAAAGTTGTCAAGATATCGACCCGAAATTTTGACTATATCTAAAAGTGACATTCAGCAATGAACCCTAGGTCGATGGGCTTTATGACTGATTTATTTTATTTTTAGAGATTTTTTCAAAGTCAGAAATTCTATATTTCCATCATTTGATCTGAGTTTCTCGTAGTCATATTTTGAATACTCCAAAAGTTGTCTAGATATCGATCTGAAATTTTAACTACATATTAAAGCGACTGTGCTTAACAGATCACAGGATATACAGATCTATATCTCGGTTAGTTAATTTTTCTAGAATTTCTAAAATCAAATAATTTATTTCCACCACTTGAACTCAGTTGCCAGGGTCATCTACCGAATACTCCAAAAGTTGTCAAGACATCGACCCGAAATTTTGACTGTATATAAAAGTGACATTCAGTAATGCACCCTAGGTCTATGGGCTTTATGACTGATTTATTTTATTTTTAGAGATTTTTTCAAAGTCAGAAATTCTATATTTCCATCATTTGATCTGAGTTTCTCGTAGTCATATTTTGAATACTCCAAAAGTTGTCTAGATATCGATCTGAAATTTTAACTACATATTAAAGCAACTGTGCTTAACAGATCACAGGTTATACAGATCTATATCTCGATTAGTTAATTTTTATAGAATTTCTAAAATCAAATAATTTATTTCCACCACTTGAACTCAGTTGCCAGAGTCATCTACCGAATACTCCAAAAGTTGTCAAGATATCGACCCGAAATTTTGACTGTATATAAAAGTGACATTCAGTAATGCACCCTAGGTCTATGGGCTCTATGACTCATGTAATTTATTTTTAGAGATTCTTTTTATGTCAGATATTCTATATTTCCATCATTTGGTCTGAGTTTCTCGTAGTCATATTTTGAATACTCCAAAAGTTGTCTAGATATCGATCTGAAATTTTAACTACATATTAAAGCGACTGTGCTTAACAGATCACAGGATATACAGATCTATATCTCGGTTAGTTCATTTTTATAGAATTTCTAAAATCAAATATTTTATTTCCACCACTTGAACTCAGTTGCCAGGGTCATCTACCGAATACTCTAAAAGTTGTCAAGATATCGACCCGAAATTTTGACTGTATATAAAAGTGATATTCAGTAATGCACCCTAGGTCTATGGGCTCTATGACTCATGTAGTTTATTTTTAGAGATTTTTTTAAAGTCAGATATTCTATATTTCCATCATTTGATCTGAGTTTCTCGTAGTCATATTTTGAATACTCCAAAAGTTGTCTAGATATCGATCTGAAATTTTGACTACATATTAAAGCAACTGTGCTTAACAGATCACAGGTTATACAGATCTATATCTCAATTAGTTAATTTTTATAGAATTTCTAAAATCAAATAATTTATTTCCACCACTTGAACTCAGTTGCCAGGGTCATCTACCGAATACTCCAAAAGTTGTCAAGATATCGACCCGAAATTTTGACTGTATATAAAAGTGACATTCAGTAATGCACACTAGGTCTATGGACTCTATGACTCATGTAGTTTATTTTTAGAGATTTTTTTAAAGTCAGATATTCTATATTTCCATCATTTGATCTGAGTTTCTCGTAGTCATATTTTGAATACTCCAAAAGTTGTCTAGATATCGATCTGAAATTTTAACTACACATTAAAGCGACTGTGCTTAACAGATCACAGGTTATACAGATCTATATCTCGATTAGTTAATTTTTATAGAATTTCTAAAATCAAATAATTTATTTCCACCACTTGAACTCAGTTGCCAGGGTCATCTACCGAATACTACAAAAGTTGTCAAGATATCGACCCGAAATTTTGACTGTATATAAAAGTGACATTCAGTAATGCACCCTAGGTCTATGGGCTCTATGACTCATGTAGTTTATTTTTAGAGATTTTTTTAAAGTCAGATATTCTATATTTCCATCATTTGATCTGAGTTTCTCGTAGTCATATTTTGAATACTCCAAAAGTTGTCTAGATATCGATCTGAAATTTTAACTACATATTAAAGCAAGTGTGCTTAACAGATCACAGGTTATACAGATCTATATATCGATTAGTTAATTTTTATAGAATTTCTAAAATCAAATAATTTATTTCCACCACTTGAACTCAGTTGCCAGGGTCATCTACCGAATACTCCAAAAGTTGTCAAGATATCGACCCGAAATTTTGACTGTATATAAAAGTGACATTCAGTAATACACCCTAGGTCTATGGGCTCTATGACTCATGTAGTTTATTTTTAGAGATTTTTTTAAAGTAAGAAATTCTATATTTCCATCATTTGATCTGAGTTTCTCGTAGTCATATTTTGAATACTCCAAAAGTTGTCTAGATATCGATCTGAAATTTTAACTACATATTAAAGCGACTGTGCTTAACAGATCACAGGATATACAGATCTATATCTCGGTTAGTTAATTTTTATAGAATTTCTAAAATCAAATATTTTATTTCCACCACTTGAACTCAGTTGCCATGGTCATCTACCGAATACTCCAAAAGTTGTCAAGATATCGACTCGAAATTTTGACTGTATATAAAAGTGACATTCAGTAATGCACCCTAGGTCTATGGGTTCTATGACTCATGTAGTTTATTTTTAGAGATTTTTTTAAAGTCAGATATTCTATATTTCCATCATTTGATCTGAGTTTCTCGTAGTCATATTTTGAATACTCCAAAAGTTGTCTAGATATCGATCTGAAATTTTAACTACACATTAAAGCGACTGTGCTTAACAGATCACAGGTTATACAGATCTATATCTCGATTAGTTAATTTTTATAGAATTTCTAAAATCAAATAATTTATTTCCACCACTTGAACTCAGTTGCCAGGGTCATCTACCGAATACTACAAAAGTTGTCAAGATATCGACCCGAAATTTTGACTGTATATAAAAGTGACATTCAGTAATGCACCCTAGGTCTATGGGCTCTATGACTCATGTAGTTTATTTTTAGAGATTTTTTTAAAGTCAGATATTCTATATTTCCATCATTTGATCTGAGTTTCTCGTAGTCATATTTTGAATACTCCAAAAGTTGTCTAGATATCGATTTGAAATTTTAACTACATATTAAAGCAACTATACTTAACAGATCACAGGTTGTACAGATCTATATCTCGATTGGTTAATTTTTATAGAATTTCTAAAATCAAATAATTTATTTCCACCACTTGAACTCAGTTGCCAGGGTCATCTACATAATACTCTAAAAGTTGTCAAGATATCGATCCCAACCTTTGACTAAATCTAAAAGTGACATTCTGTAATGAACCCTAGGTCGATGGACTCTATGACTCATTTAGTTTATTTTTAGAGATTTTTAAAAGTCAGATACTTTATTTCCATCAGTTGATCTGAGTTTCTCATGGTCATCTATTGAATACTCGAAAAGTTGTCAAGATATCGACCCGAAATTTTGACTACATATTAGAGCAACTGTGTTTAATAGATAACAGGTAATATAAATCTATATCTCGATTAGTGAATTTTTATAGAATTTCTAAAATCAATAAATTTATTTCCACCACTTGTACGCAGTTTCCAGGGTCATCTACATAATACTCTAAAAGTTGTCAAGATATCGATCCCAACCTTTGACTAAATCTAAAAGTGACATTCAGTAATGAACCCTAGGTCGATGGGCTCTATGACTCATTTAGTTTATTTTTAGAGATTTTTTAAAAGTCAGATACTCTATTTCCATCAGTTGATCTGAGTTTCTCATGGTCATCTATTGAATACTCGAAAAGTTGTCAAGATATCGACCCGAAATTTTGACTACATATTAGAGCAACTGTGTTTAAGAGATAACAGGTAATATAAATCTATATCTCGATTAGTTAATTTTTATAGAATTTCTAAAATCAATAAATTTATTTCCACCACTTGTACGCAGTTTCCAGGGTTATCTACCGAATACTCCAAAAGTTGTCAAGATATCGCTCCGAAATTTTGACTATATTTATAAAAGAGTTTTGGTTTAATATACATATGCATAAAACAACTATTCGTTTATTTTTAGAAAATATGCAAATATTTTGCAACTTATCATGCTTTTAAATTAGCACTGATGCACCGAGGTAAGTCAACGAATTATATCAGCCTGTACGAATCTGCCACTAAAAGATAAAAGCCGTGCTTTATTATCGGGGGTCAATTTAATAATAAACTTAAGCGATAAGGTGAAGGTCCTTTCATGAGTTAACGACAACGGTGAGAGATAAATGCGTAAAAAATTTCGTCATCGAAAGATTTACTAATACCGGAGGAAGAAAAACATTAAAGAATTTAAACTAATTAATTGATATAGGGAACACAAAGCATTGAGTAGATAGTACACAAAGCAAGCAATTCTAAGAAAGATGCAGGCAGACACTAAAAGATAGGCAAATAAATGCAGATATCAGAAGGAGAGGCAAAAGGGAAAGAAGAGAAGAACGATTGCTTGCACAGATTCCTCGTGACCAAAGCAAGGTGCAGAAATTTCCATCCTTCTTGGAATAACAAATAATTTACCTTGGCAACCATAACCGAGAGAACCCGTTTTCATTTTCGTATACCAAAAACATAAAAATCAAAGGAAGAATGCGGCATTGATCCCGGTCACATTCAGGTCTGACCATTGCGTAACACCAATTACGACGGTATGAATGCGAAATCGCTAGTCGCTTAATAGCACTAATTTTAATTTAGCTGGAAATAGCATCGTATGTTTTAGACCGACAAAACAACAACATAGCGATATTTTCGGCCGTAAATCAGCCCGATAATTGCAGACCGGTGGGTGAATTATCAAAATTACATGTCCATAACTGCACGTGTTCGCAATATCTGTTTGTCTCGCTATCCCACGTGCTGCAGTACCTCCATGTACCGAAGAGGGACACCGCTAAAATCGCCTTGTGCAATTTTCGACCTTAATTTTGTCGCATTAGTGGTTTTCCGCGCTACATTGAACGAATCTTACAACCTGTAATTAGCATGAATGGACTTTCTCCGTCATTAAAGCGTCAATCATTTTCCCGAGATCACCTCAACCGGAGGTCGTCGGTGTTTTGCGGCGACGACCCGTCAAGAAGTTCAGTTCCTTCTGCCTCTTCGGAAACGATTCGTTGACCTTCGTCAAAGGCTCAATTTTGTGTTGTCGATAACGAACCCATCCGGAGGAAGGTTCATCGCTCGTGGCCGCACCATCAATCACTCTATTTATGCTGCTTGATCAATTAATCGTGCGGAGACAATTTAGACTATATCTGTTCTATTTGTGGCAATTAGTGTAAATGGCGTTGTTAGGTTAATTTGTTCCATGCGCTAACGTGCACGTAGACCACGTTTTGAGGTAAATTGGAGGAGAGTCAATGGAACGGAAATTGTTTTCTCATTAGTTACCAATTAATATGCTGATGGCCTTGGTCAAATAAAGATAAGAGCACTAGAGTCATGGGGGTGTGAGGATTCGGTACTAGTGTCCGAATTTGAGCAAATTTATGACGACCATGTAACAAGAAACTTCTTCAGCACTTAATTTAAATTTGTTATTGGACTTTGGAAAAGCATTTAGCCACAAAGATTGTGTCTGTTATAATAAATCGCTTGCCCATGTTAACACTTTTTTTTTCCAAGCCAATTTATCCTTAGCTGTCCAAAACCCGTTTCATCCAAGTTCAAACCTTTACCGCCCAAAAACCTCTTTCGCAGGGAATCCCATTGACGTCAAAAGGTAAAAGTCCGCTCAAATCTCAACAGCACGATCCGCAGGAATCCATCGGACAAACCGACCCTGAAATCGAAGGAAACGCGACTGTCGACAATTAAGTGATTTGCATGTGTTTGCTTCGAAAATTAGTGTTTTCTCGTTAAACTGAGGTAAATATTTGCGTAGATGAATAAGTTTCGATAATTGCGGCGTACCGAGACGTTTTCAGGAAATCCTCGACGCTTAAAATAGAAAACCGGTAGATGTGCGCGGAACAATGTTGATTTATTGCAAGTTCAGCATTACTTGCTAAAAATAAATTTGTATGGGTTTCTAGTGGGTCATAACCTCGTAACGATGGAGCGAGAAGTGTTATCAGAAGAAGTCTTCGTTTCGGGATTGTCGTGATGACATTCGCCACATTTTAGAGGTGTTATCGTGCGACAATGACCAATGTCAACCAGAGGCGCGGATGAAGAATAATGGTTCAACTTGTTGCTATTTATAGGTGCACATTCCGTTGGAAAAGATAAATATTGTGGTGGTACAGACACATGGATCGTTCTAGAAGAGTCAAGAGAATGAAATGGGATAATTGAACTTAATACTCCTATATTGTTTTGCTTATGTCTTGCTGTATTCCAATTGGTTTCAACGTACGAGAAGTCTTAATTATAGTCTAAAACTTGTCATTTATGTAAGCTCCATAGATAGTGTGACAAGTGCTACACGAGTGTTTCCCACATGTCATACTAATGCGCGGCTATATCTATACATGCTCCACCAAATGAAATGTCTCTAATAGCAATAAAAGCATATAAGAAAATAGAAAGTAATTCGTGGCCCACATCTGAAAAGTTCAAACGATAAGAGTGTAAGATTCAATAAATAAAAGACATCAAGGTCATGAAGAATGGTGGAAGCGCTGCTCAAACATTCTTAAAAAACCAAAAGTCGTCTGAAGCATTTATTTTGCCCAATTCAAGCCTTACGTACATAATTTTATCAGATTCAGTGTCTGAGGTGTATTTCCGTAATTTCCAATTGTCATCAAAAATGGTGGCCGCGGTGTCTAATATTTAAAAAAAGAGATTGCTGCCGTTTACATATTTTACCATAAAATTCTATTCATAGAAATATATATATTAAAATATATTTTAAAATGGTGGAAGCGCTGCTTCAACTTGAGTTCGTAAAGAAATCAGAAAGTTGCTGGTTGTTCAAACAAAGCTATTGCGACAGAGTCAGGACCCTTTTGTGCCCAACAGGATACTTCAGGATTGCTCAGAATTGATCAAAACTCCTTTTTAATTTTAAGGATCCTCCAGGATTGCTCAGGATTATTTTGAGTTCCTTCGAACTCCTCAACATTACGTAAAGTTTCTCAGGACTGTTTAGAATACTGCAGGATTCCTCAAAATTGATCAAAACACCTTAAGGACTTTTTAGGATCGTCCAGCATTGCTCAGGACTCATTTGAGTTTTCTCTAACCTCTCAGAATTGTGCAAGTTTCCTCAGGACTGTTTAAGTCCTTTTAGGTTTCTTTAGGACTTCTCAGAACTTTTAAGGATACTTTGGGATTCCCCATAATTGATCAAGACTCCTTAGAACTCTTTAGGATTGTCCAGGATTGCTCAGAATTATTTAAGACTCTTCAGGTTTCTTTAAGACTTCTTAGGACTTCTCAGGACTCTTCAGAATACTTCAGGATTTCTCAAAATTGATCAAAAAACCTTAGGGACTTTTTAGGATCGTTCAGGATTGCTCAGGATTCTTTTGAATTATTTCTAACTTCTTAGAAATTCGCAAGTTTCCTCAGGACCATTTAGGACTTTTCAGGTTTTTTAGGACTTTTCAGGACCCTTTAGAACACTTCGGAATTTCTCAAATTTGATCAAAAGTCCTTTGCATTTTTTTTTATCGTAAAGGATTGTTCAGCAGTTTTTTAAGTTTCTTCTAACATCTCAAAATTGTGCAAGTTTCCTCAGGGCTGTTTAAGTCCTTTCAGGTTTCTTTAGAACTTTTCAGAATTTTTAAGGATACTTTAGGATTCCTCATAATTTATCAAAACTGCTTAGAACTTTTTAGGATCATCCAGGATTACTCAGAAGTTTTCTCAAGACCATTTAACACTGTTCAGGTTTTTTTAGGACTTCTCAGGATTCTTCAGAATACCTCAGGATTCCTCAAAATTGAGCAAAACTTTTTACGACTTTTTAGGATCATCCAAGATTGCTCAGGATTATTTAACACTTTGCAGATTTTTTTTAGGACTTCTCAGGACTCTTCAGAACACTTCAGGATTCCTGAAAATTGAAAACACCTAAAGGACTTTTTAGGATTGTCCAGGATTGCTCAGGATTCTTTTGGGTTCCTTCTAACTACTTAGAAATGTGCAAGTTTCCTTAGGACCATTTAACACTTTTCAGGTTCCTTTAGGACTTCTCAGGACTCTTCAGAATACTTCAGTATTCCTCAAATGGAGCAAAACTCTTTAGGACTTTTAAGGATCATCCAAGATTGCTCAGGATTCTTTTGAGTTCGGACCATTTAAGACTCTTTAGGTTTCTTTAGGACTTTTCAAAACACTTTAAGATTCCTCAAAATTTAACCAAAACTCTTTAGGACTTTTTAGTATCGTCCAGGATTGCTCATCATTCTTTTGAGTACCTTCCAAATTCTTAGAAATGCGCAAGTTTCCTCAGCACCGTTAAAGTCCCTTCAAGTTTCTTGAGGACTTCATAGCACTTTTAAGGATACTTCAGGATTACTCAAAATTAATCAAAAGTCCTTAGGACTTTTTAGTATCGTCCAGGATTGCTCATTATTCTTTTGAGTACCTTCTAAATTCTCATAAATGTGCAAGATTCCTCAGTACCGCTAAAGTCCTTTCAGGCTTCTTTAGAACTTCTCAGGATTTTTAGAATACTTCAGGATTCCTCAAAATTGATCAAAACTTTTTAGGATTTTTTATGATCGTCCAGGATTGCTCAGCATTCCTTTGAGTTTCTTCTAACTTCTGAGAATTGTGCAAGCTTTCTCAGGACCATTTAAGACTCTTCAGGTTTCTTTAGGACTTCTCAGGACTCTTCAGAATACTTCAGAATTCTTCAAAATTGGAAGGACTGTTCAGAATTCTTTTGAGTTCTTTCTAACTTCTTAGAAATGCGCAAGTTTCTTCAGGTCCATTTAAGACTCTTCAGGTTTCTTTAAGATCGTCCAGGATTGCTCAGGATTATTTTGAGTTCCTTCGAACTTATCAGAATTGCGCAGGTTTTCTTAGGACTATTTAAGGCCTTTCAGATTTTTTTAGGACTTCTCGGGACTCTTCAGAATACTTCAGGATTCCTCAAAATTGATCAAAAAACCTTAGGGACTTTTTAGGATCGTTCAGGATTGCTCAGGATTCTTTTGAATTATTTCTAACTTCTTAGAAATTCGCAAACTTCCTCAGGACCATTTAGGACTCTTCAGGTTTCTTTAGGACTTTTCAGGACCCTTCAGAACACTTCAGAATTTCTCAAATTTGATCAAAAGTCCTTTGCATTTTTTTTGATCGTCTAGTATTGTTCAGCATTTTTTTGAGTTTCTTGCAAGTTTCCTCAGGACTGTTTAAGTCCTTTCAGGTTTCTTTAAGACTTCTCAGAACTTTTTAGGATAGTTCGGGATTCCTCATAATTTATCAAAACTCCTTAGACTTCTCAGGATTCTTCAGAATACCTCAGGATTCCTCAAAATTGAGCAAAACTCTTTACGACTTTTTAGGATCATCCAAGATTGCTCAGGATTATTTAACACTTTGCAGATTTTTTTTAGGACTTCTCAGGACTCTTCAGAACACTTCAGGATTCCTCAAAATTGATCAAAACTCCTAAGGATTTTTTAGGATCGTCCAGGATTACTCAGGATTATTTTGAGTTTTTTCGAACTATTTAGAATTGCGCAAGTTTTCTCAGAACCATTTAACACTGTGCAGATTTCTTTAGGACTTTTCAGGACTTTTCAGCATACTTCAGGATTCCTGAAAATTGATAAAAACACCTAAAGGACTTTTTAGGATTGTCCAGGATTGCTCAGGATTCTTTTGAGTTTCTTCTAACTACTTAGAAATGCACAAGTTTCATCAGGACCATTTAAGACTTTTCAGGTTTCTTTAGGACTTCTCAGGACTTTTCAGGTTTCTTTAGGACTTCTCAGGACTCTTCAGAATACTTCAGGATTCCACAAAATTGATCAAAACTCCTTGGGACTTTTTAGGATCGTCCAGGATTGCTCAGGATTTTTTTGAGTTCCTTCAAACGCCTCAGAATAACGCAACGTTTCTAGGCTCTTCAGGTTTCCTTAGGACTTCTCAGGACTCTTCAGAACACTACAGGATTCCTCAAAATTGATCAAAACACATTAAAGATTTTTTAGGATTGTCCAGGATTGCTCAGGATTCTTTTGAGTTACTTCTAACTTCTTAGAAATGCGCAAGTTTCCTCAGGACCATGTAAGACTCTTTAGTTTTCTTTAGGACTTTGCAGGACTTTTCAGAACACTTCAGGATTCCTCAAAATTTAACAACCAAAACTCCTTAGGACTTTTTAGTATCGTCCAGGATTGCTCATTATTCTTTTGAGTACCTTCCAAATTCTTAGAAATGCGCAAGATTTCTCAGTACCGTTAAAGTCCCTTCAGGCTTCTTTAGGACTTCTCAGGACTTTTAAGGATACTTCAGGATTCCTCGGAATTGATTAAAACTCCACAGGACTTTTTAGTATCGTCCAGGATGGCTCAGGATTATTTAAAACTCTTCAGGTTTTTTTAGGACTTCTCAGGATTTTCAGAATATTTCAGGATTCCTCAAAATTGATCAAAACACCTAAAGGACTTTTTAGGATCGTCCAGGATTGCTCAGGATTTTTTTCACTTCCTTCTAACTTCTTAGAAATGCGCAAGTTTCCTCAGGACCATTTAAGACTCTTCAGGTTTCTTTAAGACTTTGCAGGACTTTTCAGAACACTTCAGGATTCCTCAAAATTAATCAAAACTCCTTAGGATTTTTTTATGATCGTCCAGGATTGTTCAGCACTCTTTTGAGTTTCTTCTAACCTCTCAGAATTGTGCAAGTTTCCTCAGGCTCTTTAAGTTTAAGGTTCCTCAAATTTGACCAAAACTCCTTAGGACTTTTTAGTATCATCCAGGATTGCTCATTATTCTTTTTAGTACCTTCTAAATTCTTAGAAATGCGCAAGTTTCCTCAGCACCGTTAAAGTCCCTTCAAGTTTCTTGAGGACTTCATAGCATTTTTAAGGATACTTCAGGATTCCTCAAAATTGATTGAAACTCCTTAAGACTTTTTAGGATCGTCCAAGATTGTTCAGGATTATTTAAGACTTTTCAGGTTTTTTTAGGACTTCCCAGGACTCTTCAGAATACTTCAAGATTACTCAAAATTAATCAAAAGTCCTTAGGACCTTTTAGTATCGTCCAGGATTGCGCATTATTCTTTTAAGTATCTTCTAAATTCTTACAAATGCGCAAGATTCCTCAGTACTGTTAAAATCCCGTCAGGCTTCTTTAGGACTTCTCAGGACTTTTTAGGATCGTCCAGGATTGTTCAGGATTATTTAAAACTCTTCAGGTCTTTTTTGGGACTTCTCAGGACTTTCAGAACACTTCAAGATTCCTCAAAATTGATCAAAACACCTAAAGGACTTTTTAGGATCGTCCAGGATTGCCCAGGACTCTTTGGAGTTCCTACTAACTTCTCAGAAATGCGCAAGTTTCCTCAGTATCTTCTTCAGACTTCTTTAGGACTTCTCAGGACTTTTAAAGATACTTCAGGATTCCTCGGAATTGATTAAAACTCCACAGGACTTTTTAGGATCGTCCAAGATGGCTCAGGATTATTTAAAACTCTTGAGGTTTTTTTAGGACTTCTCAGGATTTTCAGAATACTTCAGGATTCCTCAAAATTTATCAAAACACCTAAAGGACTTTTTAGGATCGTCCAGGATTGCTCAGAAATTTTTTGAGTTCTCTCTAACTTCTTAGAAATGCGCAAGTTTCCTCAGGACCATTTAAGACTCTTCAGGTTTCTTTAGGACTTTTCAGGACTCTTCAGAATACTTCAGGATTCCTCAAAATTGATCAAAACTTCTTAGGATTTTTTAATGATCGTCCAGGATTGTTCAGCACTCCTTTGAGTTTCTTTTAACCTCTCAGAATTGTGCAAGTTTCCTCAGGACTCTTTAAGTCCTTTCAGGTTTCTTTAGGACTTCTCAGAACTTTTAAGGATACTTCGGGATTCCCCATAATTGATCAAGGCTCCTTAGAACATTTCAGGATCGTCCAGGATTACTCAGGATTATTTTGAGCTCCTTCGAACTCTTTAGAATTACGCAAGTTTTCTCAGAACCATTTAGGACTGTTCAGGTTTCTTTAGGACTTCTGAGGACTAGGAATACTTCAGAATTCCTCAAAATTGAAAGGATTGCTCAGGATTCTTTTGAGTTCCTTCTAACTTCTTAGAAATCCGCAAGTTTCCTCAGGACCATTTAAGACTCTTCAGGTTTCTTTAGGATTTTTCAGAACACCTCAAGATTCCTTAAATTTGATCAAAACTCCTTAGGACTTTTTAGTATCGCCCAGGATTGCTCAGGATTATTTAAGACTTTTCAGGTTTTTTAGGATTTCTCAGGAATCTTCAGAACACTTCAGGATTCCTCAAAATTGATCAAAACTTTTCTTCATTCTTTTGAGTTTCTTCTAACTTCTCAGAATTGTGCAAGTTTTCTCAGGACTGTTGAAGTCCCTTCAGGTTTCCTTAGGACTTCTCAGGATCTTTATGGATACTTCAGCATTCCTCAAAATTGATCAAAACTCCTTAGGACTTTTAGGATTGTTCAGTATTATTTTGAGTTCCTTAAAACTGACCAGAATTGCGCAGGTTTTCTCAGGATTATTTAAGACTTCTCAGGTTTCCTCAGGACTTTGCAGCACCCTTCTTTGTCCAAAGAACTTTTCGAAAGATTTTTTAGATTTTCTCAGAATTCCTCAGGACCATTCAAAACTGTTCGAGTTTCCTTAGGACTTCTCAGAAGGTTTTGTGTCCAGAAGGGCCCTTCAGAATGCTTCAGGATTCCTCAGAATTGATCAAAGGTCTATTTAGGACTTCTCAGCACTTTTCAGCATACTTCACGATTCCTCAGAATTGATCAAAACTCTTTTGGAATTTTTAGGATCGTCCAGGATAACTCAGGATTATTTTGAATTCCTTCGAACTTATCAGAATTGCGCAGATTTTCTCAGGACTATTTAAAACCTTTCAAGTTTCTTTAGGATTTCTCGGGACTCTTCAGAATACTTCAGGATTCCTCAAAATGGATCAAAATTCCTTAAGACTTTTTAGGATCGCCCAGGATTGCTCATTATTATTTTGAGTTCCTTAGAACTTCTCAGAATTGCGTGGTATTCCTCAGGACTATTTAAGACTTCTCAGGTTTCCTCAGGACTATTTAGGACTCTTCAGGTTTCTTTACGGCTTCTCAGGACTTTTCAGCATACTTCAGAATCCCTCAGATTTGATCAAAACTACTTTGGAATTTTTAGGATCGTCTAGGATAACTCAGGATTATTTAGAGTTTCTTCAAACTTTTCAAAATTGCGCAAGTTTTCTCAGGACTATTTAAGACCTTTCAGGTTTCTTTATGACTTCTCGGGACTCTTCAGAATACTTCAGGATTCCTCACAATTTATCAAAACTCCTTAAGAATTTTAGGATCATCCGGGATTGCTCAGGATTCTTTTGAGTTCCTTTTAACTTCTCAGAAATGCGCAAGTTTCCTCAGAACTATTTAAGACTTTTCAGGTTCCTCAGGTCTTTGCAGCACCCTTCTGTGTCCCTAGGACTTTTCAAAAGATTTTTTAGATTTTCTCAGAATTCCTCAGGACCCGTCAAAATTGTTCGAGTTTCCTTAGGACTTTGCGGAAGGTTTTTGTGTCCAGGAGGGCTCTTCAGAATGCTTCAGGATTCCTCAGAATTGATCAAGGACTTTTTAGGATTGTCCAGAATTGCTCAAGATTCTTTTGAGTGGCTTAGAATTTCTTAGAATTGCGCAGGTTTTCTCAGGACTATTTAGGACTCTTCAGGTTTTTTTAGGGCTTCTCAGGACTTTTCAGCATACTTCAGAATTCCTCAGAATTTATCAAAACTTCTTTGGAATTTTTGGGATCGTCCAGGATAACTCAGGATTATTTTGATTTTCTTCTAACTTATCAGAATTGCGCAGGTTTTCTCAGAACTATTTAAGACTCTTCAAGATTTCTTAGAATTTCTTAGCACCCTTTTGTGTCCACCAGGACTCTTCAGGATACTTCAGGATTCCGCAGAATTGATCAAGACTCCTTAAGACTTCTTCCTACTAATAAAATAAAAAAAAACCTAGATGCTATGAAAATCTTAAAAATATGATTTGAGAATGAGAATGGCAGGTACAAAAACCGCAATATATACGAAACGGAAAGGATACATGACAACGGAAAAACAAAATTGCAAAACTCGAACTAGAAGGAATTACTATAAAAAATTAGAGGAATCAATATGGACTGCAAAGAATGGGAAATGTTCTGCATGATTGTTATTGAAACGTTTCTATTAATTTTAGTTGCACGCCATCCCGCATCGGAAATCGAACCGTTCTGTTATTTCTTGCCATAAATTAGAGAAATATTATCGTATAGTCCTTACGACTTATTAATTACTAGCAATTACACATAATCGACTTTTAATAAAGGTTACTTTTAATTAATTAGCTGTAATATGAACTATGCAGACAAGTTTATTGAGTAATCCATCACAATACCACAAGCTGCCATTTACAATAACGAGTTTTTATCTTGGTACTGTTTGTATTTAATTTGTAATTAATGATGAGCAAGTCTGCACTCTCGTATCTGTACACATTGTTGATTCCAGCAGCACTTTTGTGCCAATATTATTTTTTTGTGATCAATATTTGATTGATGCGAGAGATCGGCAAAAAATGTGTGATCAATAAATGTTGAAACAATCATTCAACTTTAATTCACACGCAACATTTTGGTCCTTCGAGCCGGATTTCGATGTTGACGTGTTTTGGACACCAGTAAGTACAGTTCAGATCCATTTTTCAATTTAGACCTTCGATTCTTCAGGTAGTAATTGCAGCACCCTCAGCAAGTTGTTTTGTTGCAGCAAATCTCATGCTTGCACTGTAAAATTCGACTTAACTAATTCTAGTGTAAATAGCTATTTAATTTTTTTTTTCAATGGAAGCTTGATGTTAACAGTTTTAGAAAACGAGGTCTTCTTCAATTTGACAAGCAAGGCCAATGATATTTACGGAAATGCAAACATTTTACAGTCAAGACATGATGTAAATAGAAAATATTTATAAATAGCTTTAACAATTATTTTACAATGCACTCCCGTGTAAAATTCGAAAATAAAGCGTTCAAAAAATTTCCAGACTGCTTTCAAGATAAAAAAAGAGAAAATAACGTAAAAGACCCCGACCTAGAAGGCAGCTATAATATAACAGTACCCGATATTTTTATGTGTTGAAGGAGCCATTAACAACATGCATTGGCGTGCAAGTGTCGATCGAAACGGGTCGCAAAAGGCTTAATTAATGACGTGTTTCTCTCACTTAATAACTCCAGATATGGACGACTTTGGATAGGGAACTGTAGGGTTGGTGACCCCCCAAAAGTTGATCCGTATTTTTTCTCATTTTGTAGATACATTTATTTTTGTCATTTGAATACAAAATCCTTCTTGCAGTCTCAGTAGCTTGACCAGTACCACTGACTCCCACAACTCTTGTTTCCAAACAAATTTAACCAGAGCACTGCCGTTCAATTGACCCACATTTTACACAACGTAAATAATAATAATAATAATCAATTCTGACGCACGAGACAGGAGATGTGTTTCCGAACATTCAAGGCCGCGGCAGCGAAATTCGCTGTTTCTGCCGCTAATGAACTAATTATGAGACTAAAGCCTTAAATGTGATATTATTCTTCAGTTAGATAAGAGTGAAAGACATCCGACGCACGCACCGCGGCGCCATTGAGGAAGGTGCATGGCCAAAGATAATGACTTATTAATAGGGGTCATAAATCTCGAGACTGAAAGCCGGAAGGTTATCTGTTTTAAGTTTTTGTTACTGTTGATCTAATTTTGGTAAAGTGGTGAATTCAAAGGTCGGAATGACGACGCGTTTGTGAATGGTCTTTCCCGTAGATCTAATGGGTTTGAAATTAGTGATTCCTAGATTTTGCAGTTTAAAATGTCAATGAGATTTTGGGGAAATCTAGTCGTAAAAAATATGGCAAGTCATGGATTCAGCTTTTGGTGTAGGAATTGTATAGAAAATAAGTTCTTCCAAACCAACCTTTGATTAGAGGCCAACCTTTGACATGTTATTTTTTATGAATTTGATAACCAAAATTCTCGCACATTTTTTCTGATCGGCCACTTTTTTTTCAGTTGTGTGTTTCAAAAATTGTCAAATATAGTTTCTCTAGATTTGACACAATTATGAAAAGGGTCTTACTGTTAAAATAAATAAGAAATAAATAAATTCTTTATTCTGTTTAGAAGTACAGACACCTCACACAGTTACTTATAATTATTATTAGTGTCGTTGTTTGAAAGCCTAATCTTTGACAGTATTTTTTAAGAATTTGACAGAAAACAAAACTGCCCTTCTTTTTTAATCTGTTCCATTATTTTTCTTCTCAATTCTGTGTTTCAAAAATTGTCAAAGATAGTTTTTTCAAATTTGACACGTTTATGAAAAGTGCTTGGTTATTATACTGTCGTTGATTAAGGGCCAACCTTTGACATGTAATTTTTTATTATATTGATAAGAACTAAAATTTTCGCACATTTTTTCTAATCGGCCACTTTTTTTTTCAGTTGTGTGTTTCAAAAATTGTCAAATATAGTTTCTCTAGATTTGACACAATTATGAATAGGGTCTTACTGTTAAAATAAATAAGAAATAAATAAATTCTTTATTCTGTTTAGAAGTACAGACACCTCACACAGTTACTTATAATTATTATTAGTGTCGTTGTTTGAAAGCCTAATCTTTGACAGTATTTTTTAAGAATTTGACAGAAAACAAAACTGCCCTTCTTTTTTAATCTGTTCCATTATTTTTCTTCTCAATTCTGTGTTTCAAAAATTGTCAAAGATAGTTTTTTCAAATTTGACACGTTTATGAAAAGTGCTTGGTTATTATACTGTCGTTGATTAAGGGCCAACCTTTGACATGTAATTTTTTATTATATTGATAAGAACTAAAATTTTCGCACATTTTTTCTAATCGGCCACTTTTTTTTTCAGTTGTGTGTTTCAAAAATTGTCAAATATAGTTTCTCTAGATTTGACACAATTATGAATAGGGTCTTACTGTTAAAATAAATAAGAAATAAATAAATTCTTTATTCTGTTTAGAAGTACAGACACCTCACACAGTTACTTATAATTATTATTAGTGTCGTTGTTTGAAAGCCTAATCTTTGACAGTATTTTTTAAGAATTTGACAGAAAACAAAACTGCCCTTCTTTTTTAATCTGTTCCATTATTTTTCTTCTCAATTCTGTGTTTCAAAAATTGTCAAAGATAGTTTTTTCAAATTTGACACGTTTATGAAAAGTGCTTGGTTATTATACTGTCGTTGATTAAGGGCCAACCTTTGACATGTAATTTTTTATTATATTGATAAGAACTAAAATTTTCGCACATTTTTTCTAATCGGCCACTTTTTTTTTCAGTTGTGTGTTTCAAAAATTGTCAAATATAGTTTCTCTAGATTTGACACAATTATGAATAGGGTCTTACTGTTAAAATAAATAAGAAATAAATAAATTCTTTATTCTGTTTAGAAGTACAGACACCTCACACAGTTACTTATAATTATTATTAGTGTCGTTGTTTGAAAGCCTAATCTTTGACAGTATTTTTTAAGAATTTGACAGAAAACAAAACTGCCCTTCTTTTTTAATCTGTTCCATTATTTTTCTTCTCAATTCTGTGTTTCAAAAATTGTCAAAGATAGTTTTTTCAAATTTGACACGTTTATGAAAAGTGCTTGGTTATTATACTGTCGTTGATTAAGGGCCAACCTTTGACATGTTATTTTTTATTAATTTGATAAGAACTAAAATTTTCGCACATTTTTTCTAATCGGCCACTTTTTTTTCAGTTGTGTGTTTCAAAAATTGTCAAATATAGTTTCTCTAGATTTGACACAATTATGAATAGGGTCTTACTGTTAAAATAAATAAGAAATAAATAAATTCTTTATTCTGTTTAGAAGTACAGACACCTCATAGAGTTACTTATCATTATTATTAGTGTCGTTGTTTGAAAGCCTAATCTTTGTCAGTATTTGTTAAGAATTTGACAGAAAACAAAACTTCCCTTCTTTTTTATTCTGTTCCATTATTTTTCTTCTCAATTCTGTGTTTCAAAAATTGTCAAAGATAGTTTTTTCAAATTTGACACGTTTATGAAAAGTGCTTGGTTATTATACTGTCGTTGATTAAGGGCCAACCTTTGACATGTCATTTTTTATTAATTTGATAAGAACCAAAATTTTCGCACATTTTTTCTAATCGGCCACTTTTTTTTCAGTCGTGTGTTTCAAAAATTGTCAAATATAGTTTCTCTAGATTTGACACAATTATGAATAGGGTCTTACTGTTAAAATAAATAAGAAATAAATAAATTCTTTATTCTGTTTAGAAGTACAGACACCTCACACAGTTACTTATAATTATTATTAGTGTCGTTGTTTGAAAGCCTAATCTTTGACAGTATTTTTTAAGAATTTGACAGAAAACAAAACTGCCCTTCTTTTTTAATCTGTTCCATTATTTTTCTTCTCAATTCTGTGTTTCAAAAATTGTCAAAGATAGTTTTTTCAAATTTGACACGTTTATAAAAAGTGCTCGGTTATTATACTGTCGTTGATTAAGGGCCAACCTTTGACATGTCATTTTTTATTAATTTGATAAGAACCAAATTTTCGCACATTTTTTCTAATCGGCCACTTTTTTCAGTTGTGTGTTTCAAAAATTGTCAAATATAGTTTCTCTAGATTTGACACAATTATGAAAAGGGTCTTACTGTTAAAATAAATAAGAAATAAATAATTTCTTTATTCTGTTTAGAAGTACAGACACCTCATAGAGTTACTTATCATTATTATTAGTGTCGTTGTTTGAAAGCCTAATCTTTGACAGTATTTTTTAAGAATTTGACAGAAAACAAAACTGCCCTTCTTTTTTAATCTGTTCCATTATTTTTCTTCTCAATTCTGTGTTTCAAAAATTGTCAAAGATAGTTTTTTCAAATTTGACACGTTTATAAAAAGTGCTTGGTTATTATACTGTCGTTGATTAAGGGCCAACCTTTGACATGTCTTTTTTTATTAATTTGATAAGAACCAAATTCTCGCACATTTTTTCTAATCGGCCACTTTTTTCAGTTGTGTGTTTCAAAAATTGTCAAATATAGTTTCTCTAGATTTGACACAATTATGAAAAGGGTCTTACTGTTAAAATAAATAAGAAATAAATAATTTCTTTATTCTGTTTAGAAGTACAGACACCTCATAGAGTTACTTATCATTATTATTAGTGTCGTTGTTTGAAAGCCTAATCTTTGACAGTATTTTTTAAGAATTTGACAGAAAACAAAACTGCCCTTCTTTTTTAATCTGTTCCATTATTTTTCTTCTCAATTCTGTGTTTCAAAAATTGTCAAAGATAGTTTTTTCAAATTTGACACGTTTATAAAAAGTGCTTGGTTATTATACTGTCGTTGATTAAGGGCCAACCTTTGACATGTCATTTTTTATTAATTTGATAAGAACCAAATTTTCGCACATTTTTTCTAATCGGCCACTTTTTTCAGTTGTGTGTTTCAAAAATTGTCAAATATAGTTTCTCTAGATTTGACACAATTATGAATAAGGTCTTACTGTTAAAATAAATAAGAAATAAATAAATTCTTTATTCTGTTTAGAAGTACAGACACCTCACACAGTTACTTATAATTATTATTAGTGTCGTTGTTTGAAAGCCTAATCTTTGACAGTATTTGTTAAGAATTTGACAGAAAACAAAACTGCCCTTCTTTTTTAATCTGTTCCATTATTTTTCTTCTCAATTCTGTGTTTCAAAAATTGTCAAAGATAGTTTTTTCAAATTTGACACGTTTATGAAAAGTGCTTGGTTATTATACTGTCGTTGATTAAGGGCCAACCTTTGACATGTCATTTTTTATTAATTTGATAAGAAGCAAAATTTTCGCACATTTTTTCTGATCGGCCACTTTTTTTTCAGTTGTGTGTTTCAAAAATTGTCAAATATAGTTTCTCTAGATTTGACACAATTATGAATAGGGTCTTACTGTTAAAATAAATAAGAAATAAATAAATTATTTATTCTGTTTAGAAGTACAGACACCTCATAGAGTTACTTATAATTATTATTAGTGTCGTTGTTTGAAAGCCTAATCTTTGACAGTATTTGTTAAGAATTTGACAGAAAACAAAACTTCCCTTCTTTTTTATTCTGTTCCATTATTTTTCTTCTCAATTCTGTGTTTCAAAAATTGTCAAAGATAGTTTTTTCAAATTTGACACGTTTATGAAAAGTGCTTGGTTATTATACTGTCGTTGATTAAGGGCCAACCTTTGACATGTCATTTTTTATTAATTTGATAAGAACCAAAATTTTCGCACATTTTTTCTAATCGGCCACTTTTTTTTCAGTCGTGTGTTTCAAAAATTGTCAAATATAGTTTCTCTAGATTTGACACAATTATGAATAGGGTCTTACTGTTAAAATAAATAAGAAATAAATAAGTTCTTTATTCTGTTTAGAAGTACAGACACCTCATAGAGTTACTTATCATTATTATTAGTGTCGTTGTTTGAAAGCCTAATCTTTGACAGTATTTGTTAAGAATTTGACAGAAAACAAAACTTCCCTTCTTTTTTATTCTGTTCCATTATTTTTCTTCTCAATTCTGTGTTTCAAAAATTGTCAAAGATAGTTTTTTCAAATTTGACACGTTTATGAAAAGTGCTTGGTTATTATACTGTCGTTGATTAAGGGCCAACCTTTGACATGTTATTTTTTTATTAATTTGATAGCCAAAATTTTCGCACATTTTCTCTAACCGGCCACTTTTATCAGTTGTGTGTTTCAAAAATTGTCAAATATTGTTTTTCTAGATTTGACACAATTATGAATAAGGTCTTACTGTTAAAATAAATAAGAAATAAATAATTTCTTTATTCTGTTTAGAAGTACAGACACCTCATACAGTTAGTTATAATTATTATTAGTGTCGTTGTTTGAAAGCCTAATCTTTGAGAGTATTTTTTAAGAATTTGACAGAAAACAAAACTTCCCTTCTATTTTATTCTATTCCATTATTTTCTTCTCAATTCTGTGTTTCAAAAATTGTCAAAGATAGTTTTTTCAAATTTGACACGTTTATGAAAAGTGCTTGGTTATTATACTGTCGTTGATTAAGGGCCAACCAGTGACATGTCATTTTTTATTAATTTGATAAGAACCAAAACTTTCACACATTTTTTCTAATCGGCCACTTTTTTTTCAGTAGTGTGTTTCAAAAATTGTCAAATATAGTTTCTCTAGATTTGACACAATTATGAATAGGGTCTTACTGTTAAAATAAATAAGAAATAAATAAGTTCTTTATTCTGTTTAGAAGTACAGACACCTCACACAGTTACTTATAATTATTATTAGTGTCGTTGTTTGAAAGCCTAATCTTTGACAGTATTTTTTAAGAATTTGACAGAAAATACAACTTCCCTTCTTTTTTGTTCTATTCAATTATTTTTCTTCTCAATTCTGTTTCAAAAATTGTCAAAGATAGTTTTTTTCAAATTTGACACGTTTATAAAAAGTGCTTGGTTATTATACTGTCGTTGATTAAGGGCCAACCTTTGACATGTCATTTTTTATTAATTTGATAAGAACCAAATTTTCGCACATTTTTTCTAATCGGCCACTTTTTTCAGTTGTGTGTTTCAAAAATTGTCAAATATAGTTTCTCTAGATTTGACACAATTATGAATAAGGTCTTACTGTTAAAATAAATAAGAAATAAATAAATTCTTCATTCTGTTTAGAAGTACAGACACCTCACACAGTTACTTATAATTATTATTAGTGTCGTTGTTTGAAAGCCTAATCTTTGACAGTATTTGTTAAGAATTTGACAGAAAACAAAACTTCCCTTCTTTTTTATTCTGTTCCATTATTTTTCTTCTCAATTCTGTGTTTCAAAAATTGTCAAAGATAGTTTTTTCAAATTTGACACGTTTATGAAAAGTGCTTGGTTATTATACTGTCGTTGATTAAGGGTCAACCTTTGACATGTCATTTTTTATTAATTTGATAAGAACCAAAATTTTCGCACATTTTTTCTAATCGGCCACTTTTTTTCAGTTGTGTGTTTCAAAAATTGTCAAATATAGTTTCTATAGATTTGACACAATTATGAATAGGATCTTACTGTTAAAATAAATAAGAAATAAATAATTTCTTTATTCTGTTTAGAAGTACAGACACATCATACAGTTACTTATAATTATTATTAGTGTGGTTTTTTCTAAGCCTAATCTTTGACAGTATTTTTTAAGAATTTGACAGAAAACAAAACTTTCCTTCTTTTTTATTCTATTCAATTATTTTTCTTCTCAATTCTGTTTCAAAAATTGTCAAAGATAGTTTTTTTCAAATTTGACACGTTCATGAAAAGTGCTTGGTTATTATACTGTCGTTGATTAAGGACCAACCTTTGACATGTCATTTTTTATTAATTTGATAAGAACCAAATTTTCGCACATTTTTTCTAATCGGCCACTTTTTTCAGTTGTGTGTTTCAAAAATTGTCAAATATAGTTTCTCTAGATTTGACACAATTATGAAAAGGGTCTTACTGTTAAAATAAATAAGAAATAAATAATTTCTTTATTCTGTTTAGAAGTACAGACACCTCATAGAGTTACTTATCATTATTATTAGTGTCGTTGTTTGAAAGCCTAATCTTTGACAGTATTTTTTAAGAATTTAACAGAAAACAAAACTGCCCTTCTTTTTTAATCTGTTCCATTATTTTTCTTCTCAATTCTGTGTTTCAAAAATTGTCAAAGATAGTTTTTTCAAATTTGACACGTTTATAAAAAGTGCTTGGTTATTATACTGTCGTTGATTAAGGGCCAACCTTTGACATGTCATTTTTTATTAATTTGATAAGAACCAAATTTTCGCACATTTTTTCTAATCGGCCACTTTTTTCAGTTGTGTGTTTCAAAAATTGTCAAATATAGTTTCTCTAGATTTGACACAATTATGAATAAGGTCTTACTGTTAAAATAAATAAGAAATAAATAAATTCTTTATTCTGTTTAGAAGTACAGACACCTCACACAGTTACTTATAATTATTATTAGTGTCGTTGTTTGAAAGCCTAATCTTTGACAGTATTTGTTAAGAATTTGACAGAAAACAAAACTGCCCTTCTTTTTTAATCTGTTCCATTATTTTTCTTCTCAATTCTGTGTTTCAAAAATTGTCAAAGATAGTTTTTTCAAATTTGACACGTTTATGAAAAGTGCTTGGTTATTATACTGTCGTTGATTAAGGGCCAACCTTTGACATGTCATTTTTTATTAATTTGATAAGAAGCAAAATTTTCGCACATTTTTTCTGATCGGCCACTTTTTTTTCAGTTGTGTGTTTCAAAAATTGTCAAATATAGTTTCTCTAGATTTGACACAATTATGAATAGGGTCTTACTGTTAAAATAAATAAGAAATAAATAAATTCTTTATTCTGTTTAGAAGTACAGACACCTCATAGAGTTACTTATAATTATTATTAGTGTCGTTGTTTGAAAGCCTAATCTTTGACAGTATTTGTTAAGAATTTGACAGAAAACAAAACTTCCCTTCTTTTTTATTCTGTTCCATTATTTTTCTTCTCAATTCTGTGTTTCAAAAATTGTCAAAGATAGTTTTTTCAAATTTGACACGTTTATGAAAAGTGCTTGGTTATTATACTGTCGTTGATTAAGGGCCAACCTTTGACATGTCATTTTTTATTAATTTGATAAGAACCAAAATTTTCGCACATTTTTTCTAATCGGCCACTTTTTTTTCAGTCGTGTGTTTCAAAAATTGTCAAATATAGTTTCTCTAGATTTGACACAATTATGAATAGGGTCTTACTGTTAAAATAAATAAGAAATAAATAAGTTCTTTATTCTGTTTAGAAGTACAGACACCTCATAGAGTTACTTATCATTATTATTAGTGTCGTTGTTTGAAAGCCTAATCTTTGACAGTATTTGTTAAGAATTTGACAGAAAACAAAACTTCCCTTCTTTTTTATTCTGTTCCATTATTTTTCTTCTCAATTCTGTGTTTCAAAAATTGTCAAAGATAGTTTTTTCAAATTTGACACGTTTATGAAAAGTGCTTGGTTATTATACTGTCGTTGATTAAGGGCCAACCTTTGACATGTTATTTTTTTATTAATTTGATAGCCAAAATTTTCGCACATTTTCTCTAACCGGCCACTTTTATCAGTTGTGTGTTTCAAAAATTGTCAAATATTGTTTTTCTAGATTTGACACAATTATGAATAAGGTCTTACTGTTAAAATAAATAAGAAATAAATAATTTCTTTATTCTGTTTAGAAGTACAGACACCTCATACAGTTAGTTATAATTATTATTAGTGTCGTTGTTTGAAAGCCTAATCTTTGAGAGTATTTTTTAAGAATTTGACAGAAAACAAAACTTCCCTTCTATTTTATTCTATTCCATTATTTTCTTCTCAATTCTGTGTTTCAAAAATTGTCAAAGATAGTTTTTTCAAATTTGACACGTTTATGAAAAGTGCTTGGTTATTATACTGTCGTTGATTAAGGGCCAACCAGTGACATGTCATTTTTTATTAATTTGATAAGAACCAAAACTTTCACACATTTTTTCTAATCGGCCACTTTTTTTTCAGTAGTGTGTTTCAAAAATTGTCAAATATAGTTTCTCTAGATTTGACACAATTATGAATAGGGTCTTACTGTTAAAATAAATAAGAAATAAATAAGTTCTTTATTCTGTTTAGAAGTACAGACACCTCACACAGTTACTTATAATTATTATTAGTGTCGTTGTTTGAAAGCCTAATCTTTGACAGTATTTTTTAAGAATTTGACAGAAAATACAACTTCCCTTCTTTTTTGTTCTATTCAATTATTTTTCTTCTCAATTCTGTTTCAAAAATTGTCAAAGATAGTTTTTTTCAAATTTGACACGTTTATAAAAAGTGCTTGGTTATTATACTGTCGTTGATTAAGGGCCAACCTTTGACATGTCATTTTTTATTAATTTGATAAGAACCAAATTTTCGCACATTTTTTCTAATCGGCCACTTTTTTCAGTTGTGTGTTTCAAAAATTGTCAAATATAGTTTCTCTAGATTTGACACAATTATGAATAAGGTCTTACTGTTAAAATAAATAAGAAATAAATAAATTCTTCATTCTGTTTAGAAGTACAGACACCTCACACAGTTACTTATAATTATTATTAGTGTCGTTGTTTGAAAGCCTAATCTTTGACAGTATTTGTTAAGAATTTGACAGAAAACAAAACTTCCCTTCTTTTTTATTCTGTTCCATTATTTTTCTTCTCAATTCTGTGTTTCAAAAATTGTCAAAGATAGTTTTTTCAAATTTGACACGTTTATGAAAAGTGCTTGGTTATTATACTGTCGTTGATTAAGGGTCAACCTTTGACATGTCATTTTTTATTAATTTGATAAGAACCAAAATTTTCGCACATTTTTTCTAATCGGCCACTTTTTTTCAGTTGTGTGTTTCAAAAATTGTCAAATATAGTTTCTATAGATTTGACACAATTATGAATAGGATCTTACTGTTAAAATAAATAAGAAATAAATAATTTCTTTATTCTGTTTAGAAGTACAGACACATCATACAGTTACTTATAATTATTATTAGTGTGGTTTTTTCTAAGCCTAATCTTTGACAGTATTTTTTAAGAATTTGACAGAAAACAAAACTTTCCTTCTTTTTTATTCTATTCAATTATTTTTCTTCTCAATTCTGTTTCAAAAATTGTCAAAGATAGTTTTTTTCAAATTTGACACGTTCATGAAAAGTGCTTGGTTATTATACTGTCGTTGATTAAGGACCAACCTTTGACATGTCATTTTTTATTAATTTGATAAGAACCAAAATTTTCGCACATTTTTTCTAATCGGCCACTTTTTTTTCAGTTGTGTGTTTCAAAAATTGTCAAATATAGTTTTTCCAGATTTGACACAATTATGAATAGGGTCTTACTGTTAAAATAAATAAGAAATAAATATTTTCTTTACTTTGTTTAGAAGTACAGACACCTCATACAGTTACTTATAATTATTATTAGTGTCGTTGTTTGAAAGCCTAATCTTTGACAGTATTTTTTAAGAATTTATCAGAAAACAAAACTTCTCTTCTTTTTTATTCTATTCCATTATTTTTGTTCTCAATTCTGTGTTTCAAAAATTGTCAAAGATAGTTTTTTCAAATTTAACACATTTATAAAAAGTGCTTGGTTATTATACTGTCGTTGATTAAGGGCCAACTTTTGACATGTCATTTTTTATTAACTTGATAAGAACCAAAATGTTCGCACATTTTTTCCAATCGAGCACTTCGTCTCAATTATGTGTTTCAAAAATTGTCAAATATAGTTTCTCTAGATTTGACACAATTATGAATAGACTCCTACTGTTACTTACGATTATTATTAGTGTCGTTGATTGAAAGGCTAATCTTTGACAGTATATTTTTTAAGAATTTGATAGAAAACGTTTAGTTTTTCTGAATTCTGTTTAAAAAATTGTCAAAGATAGTTTTCAAAAATTGTCAGATTCAATTCTATAGACTCCTAATAAGAATGTCTTTACGCTATTTCAAAATATCAAAAATGGTGGAAGCGTTAAACGATTTTAAGATACCAATCTATTCCAAATCCACCTGGGACTGTCAGAAGCTGTAACTTAAGCTTTTGAAAAATGTTTGAACAACGGAAATGCCTCAAAAAGCTATAACCCGAAAAACCTCAAAAGCTTTTCCGTACAAAAATTTTGAATAATTTCTGTACGTTTTGGGACGCCTGTATACAAATCTGCTGCAATTTCTAAGCTACGGGTTTTCGTTCAAAATTCTATTTCTATTTCATTTACTTTCAACAAAAATGGTAATCCAAGTGAGAGTTATGGGACAAGGTCAGCTTTGTATAGGGAAATTTGAAAAAAAGTTGGTCAAACTGATGATGGCGCTGATGGATGTAAAGTAAAGAAAGTTTTGGCATAAATTATAATTATTTTAAGAGATGACTTAATAATAACTGAATTGAACTAAATGGATAAACTTGGAAAGTCGAACGTGGAAAGCTACTCCGAGCGTTTGGCACAAGGCACTAGCAATTAAAAAAAGAATGTTTAAAGATTAAAAAAAGTTACATACATTTCTGAATCTGAATTCAAAGTCAATTCTCATTATAATTTCAAAATTTGTGAATTGAATTTCTAAATTTCTCTATCTTGGAATCCCTTAGTCTCTGATTCCCTAAGAATTTTTGAATCAACAAATAACTCAATGTCAGAATTCCGGAATGCGGAAATTTTTGTGTGCGTTTTGTAAACTACATAATCGATAAAGTGGTACATATCTAGATACATACATTTTTCAGCTTTATGTATTTAATGTGACAGCTGTCAAACCTAACCTCAAAATTTGATGTGAAGATATAAGGATTATTGCATTCATATATTCAAAGATTTGAAATCTCAAAGATTTGGGTATCCAGAGATCTATAGATGAAGATTGAAAGATACAGTTACAGAGTTTCAGAAATAAAAAGATTAAGATATAAGGGGCAGAAGATTGAGACATTCATAGATTAACCTATTTGGAGAGAAACGACATGGATTGACATATCGACGATCACCAACGAAACACACTATTTTGGCAACTTGTTTGTCATTGTCAAGTCCTCCAAGCAGTACTTCGTTCCGGCTCGTCTAGCTATCCAACAATTTTGGCGCAATTACGTGTCTAATTATGGGCAAATGCGTCCGCTTACATGTAGTTTACAGTTGCTGACGTCAATGGCGAACTTTTTGCCTCCTGCAGAATCTTCCGACGTCTCGTCCGACTGGTTTTTGCGCGTGTCTTTGTACCTTTACGGGCGCGTCGAGAGGTGATTCCCAACGCTTGCAAAGAACAAAGAAGTGCTTCTTCTCAGTGTAAATCCCATCTGAGAGTCCTGCATGGGCAACCTGGTGGAAATTTATTACCGATCTTGCCCTTCCTCCCATAAAAATTCCTCGTCTAGGCTTCATAACTCACATCGCGCGTTATTGCGTTAAGTTATTTATGCAATTAACAGTCCTTACTCAATATCCTTCAAGTTCAGCTCTTTGCACAAAACATGATTAATGGGCAATGGCCGCCCCTGGCTTTGAAGAATATATATGTGAGGGCAAATCGTGGAAATTCCACAAAACCGTGAAATGATAACGGATCGATGTCAATGTAAGGATCGTGGCACAATAAAATTCGCGACCTTTCGATGTAAATAAACAAAGTGTGAAAAACTGGACCACCGAGAGGTCGACCCAAACATTTTTAAAATCCGAGACGGAAACCTAATTGCGCTATTAGCTTATCGTTTAGTGGATCAGTCACACAAAGCAATACCACAATCGACACGAAAATAGCAAAATTTAGCATTTTTTTCCCGATGACGCACTCGACTCCTATATAACTAGACCCTCGCGGCTCAAGACTCCACACATCCTTCGACACTTGAACAGTGCGCTCCAGTGTTCGGTGCCTTAAAAAATGTACACCAACCCATTCAACAGAACCCACTGCAGGATGCGCCAGATTATCGACAAGTTCCTCAAGGTGGACACGGGGAAGAACTACAGGGACCAGGTGAAGAGGAACAACAACAACAATTGCGCTGGATGGAAGAGTTCCAACTCGCCAACGTTCTCCAAGAACGGAGTGCTCAAGTGATTTGTGTTGCAATTGCGATCTCTGGAAGCTTTAAAGGGGTGGCGAGGAAGAGATATGCTACTGAAGTGCGGGCTCGTTGTAGAGTACTGAGTAGATCTACTGTGCTGCTGAGGTTGTCTGACGTCAACCATAGATAAGACTGACCGTTATGTGCTCCTTGTATTTATTTCTAATATTTATTGTATTTATTTATAGTTTCACTATGTGAAATGAATAAAATTTTAAGAGTTGTTCTTTCCACATCGTTTGTTAAATATAAAGGTAACAACTAAAGAATGGTCTAATTAAAATTTTACATGAACAGGTAGGTACATACAGTCATTCCTACATTCTGTTAATAGTTTATCTCCACCTATTGGACAAAATGTAAATTTCGACTCTTCGTCTGCTTAAAACTTTCTTTGTGTTGAAACATTAATCTATCAGGAAGTGACCTTTTACAAGAGCGAAAAAAAAATGTAAACTGAAAATTAGACACTGAAGTCCAAATCGTAGCTAGACAAGAATAGGAAAATAAACATTGAAGAAGCCCTACCAAATTTTCAGACCACAGAAGTAATAAACGCCAAAATGAAACCCAGGCGGTTTTTGTATTTATTGGTACTTAAAAATTTCTACGGATTTGAATCTCATTAAAAACAATTCGAATCAAGAGAAGAATCGGTTCCAAGTCGATTTTGAATATATTGGGATTTTAAAACACCCTAGCGCCTCCACCATTTTTATGGTATTTTGAAATTTGGAGCAAATATACAAAAAAGATTCCTAAATTCGTTACTACAATCCCCATTCTGATGGTTGACTTGGTTTTGGAGTCATGAGCTTTCAAAATCAAAAACTTGTATAGTTTTTATACTCCTCCGCAATTTCAAACTGAAAACTTTTGAACGAAACGTCAAATGTTAGAGATTGCAGCAAATTTGTATTCAGGACGTCCCAAAAGGTGAGGGAATGACTAAAAATTCCCAGAAAAAGCTTCCAGACAAAAAGCTTAAATTTAATTAGCTTTAGCTTTTTGAGGCATTTCGGTAGTTCGAAAATTCTAAAAAATTGTTCGGTTCCCTCAAAGTGTCATCATTTGGAGCAAATAGACAAAAAAGGTTCCTAAATCCGTTACTATAATCCCCATTCCGATAATTGTCTTGGTTTTGGAGTTATGAGCTTTCAAACTCAAAAAACTGTGTATTGGTGGTCCTCCGACATAATTTCAAACTGTAAACTTTTAAACGAAACGTCATAATATGTTGGAGATTGCAGCAAATTTGTATTTAGGACGTCCCAAAACGTAAGGAAATGATTTAAAAATTCCCGGAAAAAGCTTCCAGACAAAAAGCTCAAATTTAATTAGCTTTAGCTTTTTGAGGCATTTCGGTTGTTCAAAAATCCTAAAAAATTGTTCTGTTCTCCTAAAGCGTCGTCATTTGAAGCAAATATACAAAAAAATGCCTAAATCTATTACTACAGTCCGAATTCCGATAGTTGACTTGGTTTTGGAGTTATGAGTTTTCAAAATCAAAAAATTGTGTATTAATGCTCCTCCGCAATTCAAACTGTAAACTTTTGAACCCAACGTCGTATGTCAGAGACTGCAGCAAATTTGTATTCGGGACGTCCCAAAACGTAAGAACATGACTCAAAATTCCCGGAAAAAGCTTCCAGACAAAAAGCTCAAATTTCCTTAGCTTTAGTTTTTTGAGGCATTTCGGTTGTTCAAAAATCCAAAAAAATTGTTCTGTTCTCCGAAAGCGTCGTCATTTGGAGCAAATAAACAAAAAAGATTCGTAAATCCGTTACTACAATCCCCATTCCGATCGTTGACTTGGTTTTGGAGTTATGAGCTTTCAAAATCAAAAACCGGTGTATTGGTGGTCCTCCGCCATAATTTCAAACTGTAAATCTTTGCACCAAACGTCGTAAGTTAGAGATTGCAGCAAATTTGTATTCAGGACATCCCAAAACGTGAGGAAATGCCTAAAAATTCCCGGAAAAAGCTTCTAGACAAAAAGCTCAAATTTAATTAGGTTTAGCTTTTTGGGGCATTTCGGTTGTTCAAAAATCCTAAAAAATTGTTCTGTTTTCCGAAAGCGTCGTCATTTTTTGCAAATAGACAAAAAAGGTTCCTAAATCCGTTACTACAATCCCCATTCCGATAGTTGTCTTGGTTTTGGAGTTACGAGCTTTCAAAAACAAAGAATTGTGTATTAATGCTCCTCCGCAATTCAAACTGTAAACTTTTGAACCCAACGTCGTATGTCAGAGACTGCAGCAAATTTGTATTCGGGACGTCCCAGAACGTAAGAACATGACTCAAAATTCCCAGAAAAAGCTTAAAGACAAAAAGCTCAAATTTAATTAGGTTTAGCTTTTTGGGGCATTTCGGTTGTTCAAAAATCCTAAAAAATTGTTCTGTTTTCCGAAAGCGTCGTAATTTTTTGCAAATAGACAAAAAAGGTTCCTAAATCCGTTACTACAATCCCCATTCCGATAGTTGACTTGGTTTTGGAAATATGAGCTTTCAAAATCAAAAAACGGTGTATTAGTGGTCCTCCGCCATAATTTCAAACTGTAAACTTTTGAACGAAACGTCGTAGGTTAGAGATTGCAGCAAATTTGTATTCGGGACGTCCCAAAACGTGAGAAAATTACTCAAAATTCCCGGAAAAGCTTCCAGACAAAAAGCTAAAATTTCCTTAGCTTTAGTTTTTTGAGGCATTTCGGTTGTTCAAAAATCCAAAAAAAATTGTTCTGTTCTCCGAAAGCGTCGTCATTTGAAGCAAATATACAAAAAAATGCCTAAATCCATTACTACAGTCCGAATTCCGATAGTTGACTTGGTTTTGGAGTTATGAGTTTTCAAAATCAAAAAATTGTGTATTAATGCTCCTCCGCAATTCAAACTGTAAACTTTTGAACCCAACGTCGTATGTCAGAGACTGCAGCAAATTTGTATTCGGGACGTCCCAAAACGTAAGAACATGACTCAAAATTCCCAGAAAAAGCTTAAAGACAAAAAGCTCAAATTTCCAAAGCTTTAACTTTTTTAGGCATTTCGGTTGTTCAAAAATCCTAAAAAATTGTTCTGTTTTCCGAAAGCGTTGTCATTTTTAGCAAGTATACAAAAAAGGTTCCTAAATCCGTTACTACAATCCCCATTCCGATAGTTGACTTGGTTTTGGAAATATGAGCTTTCAAAATCAAAAAACGGTGTATTAGTGGTCCTCCGCCATAATTTCAAACTGTAAACTTTTGAACGAAACGTCGTAGGTTAGAGATTGCAGCAAATTTGTATTCAGGACGTCCCAAAACGTGAGAAAATGACTCAAAATTCCCGGAAAAGCTTCCAGACAAAAAGCTAAAATTTCCTTAGCTTTAGTTTTTTGAGGCATTTCGGTTGTTCAAAAATCCAAAAAAAATTGTTCTGTTCTCCGAAAGCGTCGTCATTTGGAGCAAATAAACAAAAAAGATTCCTAAATCCGTTACTACAATCCCCATTCCGATCGTTGACTTGGTTTTGGAGTTATGAGCTTTCAAAAACAAAAAACGGTGTATTAGTGGTCCTCCGCCATAATTTCAAACTGTAAACTTTTGAACGAAACGTCATATGTTGGAGATTGCAGCAAATTTGTATTCAGGACATCCCAGAACGTGAGAAAATGACTAAAAATTCCCGGAAAAAGCTTCCAGACAAAAAGCTCAAATTTAATTAGCTTTAGCTTTTTGAGGTATTTCGGTTGTTCAAAAATCCTAAAAAATTGTTCTGTTCTCCGAAAGCGTCGTCATTTGAAGCAAATATACAAAAAAATGCCTAAATCCATTACTACAGTCCGAATTCCGATAGTTGACTTGGTTTTGGAGTTATGAGTTTTCAAAATCAAAAAATTGTGTATTAATGCTCCTCCGCAATTCAAACTGTAAACTTTTGAACCCAACGTCGTATGTCAGAGACTGCAGCAAATTTGTATTCGGGACGTCCCAAAACGTAAGAACGTGACTCAAAATTCCCAGAAAAAGCTTAAAGACAAAAAGCTCAAATTTCCATAGCTTTAACTTTTTTAGGCATTTCGGTTGTTCAAAAATCCTAAAAAATTGTTCTGTTTTCCGAAAGCGTTGTCATTTTTAGCAAGTATACAAAAAAGGTTCCTAAATCCGTTACTACAATCCCCATTCCGATAGTTGACTTGGTTTTGGAAATATGAGCTTTCAAAATCAAAAAACGGTGTATTGGTGGTCCTCCGCCATAACTTCAAACTGTAAACTTTTAAACGAAACGTCGTAGGTTAGAGATTGCAGCAAATTTGTATTCAGGACGTCCCAAAAGGTGAGGGAATGACTAAAAATTCCCGGAAAAAGCTTCCAGACAAAAAGCTCAAATTTAATTAGCTTTAGCTTTTTGAGGCATTTCGGTTGTTCAAAAATCCTAAAAAATTGTTCTGTTCTCCGAAAGCGTCGTCATTTGGAGCAAATATACAAAAACGATTCCTAAATCCGTTACTACAATCCCCATTCCGATAGTTGACTTGGTTTTGGAGTTATGAGCTTTAAAAATCAGAAAACGGTGTATTGGTGGTTTTCCGCCATAATATCAAACTGTAAACTTTTGAACGAAACGTCATATGTTAGATATTGCAGCAAATTTGTATTCAGGACGTCCCAAAACGTGAGAAAATGACTAAAAATTCCCGGAAAAAGCTTCCAGACAAAAAGCTCAAATTCAATTAGCTTTAGCTTTTTGAGGCATTTCGGTTGTTCAAAAATTCTAAAAAATTGTTCTGTTCCCTCAAAATGTCTTCATTTGGAGCAAATATACAAATACGATTCCTAAATCCGTTACTACAATCCCCATTCCGATAGTTGACTTGGTTTAGGAGTTATGAGCTTTAAAAATCAAAAAACGGTGTATTGGTGGTCCTCCGCCATAATTTCAAACTGTAAACTTTTGAACGAAACGTCGTAGGTTAGAGATTGCAGCAATTTTGTATTCAGGACGTCCCAAAACGTGAGGAAATGACTAAAAATTTTCGGAAAAAGCTTCAAGTCAAAAAGCTCAAATTTAATTAGCTTTAGCTTTTTGAGGCATTTCGGTGGTTCAAAAATCCTAAAAAATTGTTCTGTTCTCCGAAAGCGTCGTCATTCGGAGCAACTATACAAAAACGATTCCTAAATCCGTTACTACAATCCCCATTCCGATAGTTGACTTGGTTTTGGAGTTATGAGCTTTCAAAATCAAAAACTTGTATATTTTTTTTGCTCCTCCGCAATTTCAAACTGTAAGCTTTTGAACGAAACGTCGTAGGTTAGAGATTGCAGCAATTTTGTATTCAGGACGTCCCAGAACGCGAGGAAATGACTAAAAATTCCCGGAAAAAGCTTCCAGACAAAAAGCTCAAATTTCCTTAGCTTTGACTTTTTTGAGGCATTTCGGTTGTTAAAAAATCCTAAAAAATTGTTCTGTTTTCCGAAACCGTCGTCATTTGGAGCAAATATACAAAAAAGATTCCTAAATCCGTTACTACAATTCCCATTCCGATAGTTGTCTTGGTTTTGGAAATATGAGCTTTAAAAATCAAAAAACGGTGTATTGGTGGTTCTCCGCCATAATATCAAACTGTAAACTTTTGAACGAAACGTCATATGTTAGAAATTGGAGCAAATTTGTATTCAAGACGTCCCAAAACGTGAGGAAATGACTGAAAATTCCCGAAAGAAACTTCCAGACAAAAAGCTCAGATTTAATTAGCCTTAGCTTTTTGAGGCATTTCGGTTGTTCAAAAATCCTAAAAAATTGTTCTGTTCTCCGAAAGCGTCGTCATTTGGAGCAAATATACAAAAAAGATTTTTAAATCCGTTACTACAATCCCCATTCCGATAGTTGACTTGGTTTTGGAGTTATGAGCTTTCAAAATCAAAAAGCTGTGTATTGGTGCTCCTCCGCCATAATTTCAAACTGTAAACTTTTGAACGAAACGTCATATGTTAGAGATTGCAGCAAATTTGTATTCAAGACGTCCCAAAACGTGAGGAAATGACTGAAAATTCCCGAAAAAAACTTCAAGACAAAAAGCTCAAATTTAATTAGCTTTAGCTTTTTGAGACATTTCGGTTGTTCGAAAATCCTAAAAAATTGTTTTGTTCTCCCAATGCGTCGTCATTTATGGAGCCAATTTTGAAATTGTAAACTGCGGATTTTTATTCAGGACGTCCCAAAACGTACACTTTTTTTCTTGGTGCATCCACGATTTAAATCTAAACCAATCTAACCGCTTAAGATCGAAGAGTTTCTAAATTAACAGAATGATCACACCCTATACTATACAAAATATCTATTATCTCATCAATTATCACAAATTACAACACGACAATGGCACAAAAACTGCCAATTCATTGGTACCCAGTCAACAAATAGTTTCTAGAATTCGCGTTGGTAAACAAATAGGGCGCTCGATGTTTCGGACACTCGAAACTTTCCATGATGTACTCGAGCTTCCTCCTGTTCTTTCGTCCCACTGGCTCCAACAAGTTGTTCCACAACATATTGGCAGCTGAAACAATGAATGGATTGAGATATTGAAACGTCAACAAGTGCTAATTTATACTGTTAACTTTACAGTTCTGACATCGTCTCTATTCTCGAAATAATAATTACGCATTTACGCATTATATATGGAAAGTTGTGCACGCGGGTAATGTGTTTACTTATATGAGCGAAACCGCGAATTGACAATTAACTTTGACGTCGAATTTCCACGATCCGATCTGTGTACTTGAAGGATTTACGTAAATGTGTTTACAAGAGCGGTTCTGGTACGAAACTGCATTGTCCGATTAGATTAGCAGTCACAACAGTTTTTTCGTCTTGGTGTTTGAATATCCGGTCAAAATTCGCTCCCCTTCGGATAATTATATAATTACGATATAGTAAATTATGACTTCCAGATAGTAGTGCGTCAACAACATTTAAAAATGCATTAAGTCCAAGTCTGTACGATAAGACATCCGTTATTCTCTTACTCCATTTTCATGAATATAGTGTACATTTAATATTTACTACAACAAAAAAGAATTCAGTCTAAAAATAAATTCTTTAGAGTTGGTCCCAATTTCTGGTTATAATCACTTAATTACCTTCACATACACTTTTAAATTATGTTTTTCTTCCTACATACATGTCGCTTTTTTAATTATAGTGTAGAGAACTCATTAAAACACACAAACTCGTGTACTGATTCCATCAGCATGATTTTCATGTTTTCTCCCATTTTTTTATTTGCACACAGTTCCCGGTAAAGTACTGGGATAATTGATTTAAGAAGCGTTGCCAAGTGATTAAAATATGGTCGGTCTAATCGCAATTAATTCAGTGGCAAAAACCCGATTGCTCGAGTCGAAAGAAACATAATAAGTAAGCAAAGATACAATTAGGCAAAAAACTTTGAACAAATGAAACGTATGAAAAAAAAAGAATAATAAATGGTAACGTTGAAAGTATAATTAATGAACCTACATCAAAGTAGTCCTTGAACTATGAAACAAAATGACAAAGAAACGTAAAATATATTGGAAATATCTTTGGACAATCGAGGATTTATATTGTTATACATATTTTATATATTTTTAATGTTACACAGCATCAAATCCAGCGGAACAGCAAAACTCTAAACTCTAAAATTGTAGAGTATATCAAATTCACAGAATAGCAAAATATCAAATTAACACAATATAACAGTATGTTTCAAAACGGTCAACTACTATTTTACAATTTTTGAAAGAGTGCTTTTTAAATCGTATTTCTCAAGAAGGCTGTGGAACAACATACCAACTATAGTACAAACAGTGATAAATGTAAAAAGTATCATAATAGTATGTTTCAAAACAAACAAGTATATAGAAGAAGGAACTATATAGTAGAAACAGTAAGAAATACAAAAAGTGTCAGTCTTTTTCAAAAGTGACAAGTAAGTACCATTTGACAGTAGTAGTAGGCTTTTGGACAACACACCAATATTATATAATATCATATTTTAAATGAATCTCCGAAGAAGGCTTTGGAACAACATGCCAACTAAGTGTAATAGAAACACTGCCAAATATAAAAGTCTCATAACAATACTATTTGACAATTTTTGAAATCAAAATGTTTATTTAATCCAAAGACACCAAAAGATTTTTTTAATCGCATCTGTTAACAAAACTTTGGAACAACTCACAGACAATAGTAGAAACAGTGAGAAATGCAAAAAGTGTCATAACAGTATGTTCCAAAACGGACAAGTCTTATTTGACAATTTTTGGATTTAGAACGTTCGTTATACAAATATAATTTACTTCCTTTTAAATCGTATTTCTAAAGAAGGCGGCTTTGGAACAACACGCCAACTATAATAGAAACTGTGAAATGCAAGAATTGTCATAACAGTATGTTTACAGGTATTATTTGACAATTTTTAAAATTAGAACATTCACTTAATCCAAAGACACCAAAATATATGCTACATTTTTAAATCGCATCTCCGAAGAGGGCTTTGGAACGACTCACGAACTATAGTAGAAATACTAAAAAATACAAAAAGTGTTATAACAGTCTGCTTAAAAGTGGCCAAGTATTATTTGACAATTTTTGAAATCAAAACGTTCATTTAATCCAAAGACACCAAAAGATATTTTTTAATCGCATCTGTTAACCAAACTTTGAAACAACTCACAGACAATAGTAGAAACAGTGAGAAATTCAAAAAGTGTCATAACAGCATGTTCCAAGACGAACAAGTCTTATTTGACAATTTTTGAATTTAGAACGTTTGTTATACAAATACAATTTACATTATTTTAAATCGTATCTCGAAAGAAGGCGGCTTTGGAACAACACGCCAACTATAATAGAAACTGTGAAATGCAAGAATAGTCATAACAGTATGTTTACAAGTATTATTTGACAATTTTTGAAATTAGAACATTCACTTAATCCAAAGACACCAAAATATATGCTATATTTTTAAATCGCATCTCCGAAGAGGGCTTTGGAGCGACTCACGAACTATAGTAGAAACACTAAAAAATACAAAAAGTGTCATAACAGTCTGCTTGAAAGTGGCCAAGTATTATTTGACAATTTTTGAAATCAAAACGTTCATTTAATCCAAAGACACCAAAAGATATTTTTTAATCGCATCTGTTAACCAGACTTTGAAACAACTCACAGACAATAGTAGAAACAGTGAGAAATGCCAAAAGTGTCATAACAGAATGTTCCAAAGCGGACAAGTCTTATTTGACAATTTTTGAATTTAGAACGTTCGTTATACAAATATAATTTACATTATTTTAAATCGTATCTCTAAAGAAGGCGGCTTTGGAACAACACGCCAACTATAATAGAAACTGTGAAATGCAAAAATTGTCATAACCGTATGTTTACAGGTATTATTTGACAATTTTTGAAATTAGAACATTCACTTAATCCAGACACCAAAATATATACTATATTTTTAAATCGCATCTCCGAAGAGGGCTTTGGAGCGACTCACGAACTATAGTAGAAACACTAAAAAATACAAAAAGTGTCATAACAGTCTGCTTGAAAGTAGCCAAGTATTATTTGACAATTTTTGAAATCAAAATGTTTATTTAATCCAAAGACACCAAAAGATTTTTTTAATCGCATCTGTTAACAAAACTTTGGAACAACTCACAAACAATAATAGAAACAGTGAGAAATGCAAAAAGTGTCATAACAGTATGTTCCAAAACAGACAAGTCTTATTTGACAATTTTTGAATTTAGAACGTTCGTTATACAAATATAATTTACATTCTTTCAAATCGTATCTCTAAAGAAGGCGGCTTTGGAACAACACGCCAACTATAATAGAAACTGTGAAATGCAAGAATTGCCATAACCGTATGTTTACAGGTATTATTTGACAATTTTTGAAATTAGAACATTCACTTAATCCAAAGACACCAAAATATATACTATACTTTTAAATCGCATCTCCGAAGAGGGCTTTGGAGCGACTCACGAACTATAGTAGAAACACTAAAAAATACAAAAAGTGTCATAACAGTCTGCTTGAAAGTAGCCAAGTATTATTTGACAATTTTTGAAATCAAAATGTTTATTTAATCCAAAGACACCAAAAGATTTTTTTAATCGCATCTGTTAACAAAACTTTGGAACAACTCACAAACAATAGTAGAAACAGTGAGAATTGCAAAAAGTGTCATAACAGTATGTTCCAAAACGGACAAGTCTTATTTGACAATTTTTGAATTTAGAACGTTCGTTATACAAATATAATTTACATTCTTTCAAATCGTATCTCTAAAGAAGGCGGCTTTGGAACAACACGCCAACTACAATAGAAACTGTGAAATGCAAGAATTGTCATAACAGTATGTTTACAGGTATTATTTGACAATTTTTGAAATTAGAACATTCACTTAATCCAAAGACACCAAAATATAATTATACTATATTTCTAAATCGCATCTCCGAAGAGGGCTTTGGAGCGACTCACGAACTATAGTAGAATCACTAAAAAATACAAAAAGTGTCATAACAGTCTGCTTAAAAGTGGCCAAGTATTATTTGACAATTTTTGAAAACAAAACGTTCATTTCATTTAAAGACACCAAAAGATATTTTTTAATCGCATCTGTTAACAAGACTTTAGAACAACTCACAAACAATAGTAGAAACAGTGAGAAATGCAAAAAGTGTCTTAACAGTATGTTCCAAAGCGGACAAGTCTTATTTGACATTTTTTGAGTTTAGAACGTTCGTTATACAAATATAATTTACATCCTTTTAAATCGTATTTCTAAAGAAGGCGGCTTTGGAACAACACGCCAACTATAATAGAAACTGTGAAATGGAAGAATTGTCATAACAGTATGTTTGCAAGTATTATTTGTCAATTTTTGAAATTAGAACATTCAATTAATCCAAAGACACCAAAATATATACTATATTTTTAAATCGCATCTCCGAAGAGGGCTTTGGAGCGACTCACGAACTATAGTAGAATCATTAAAAAATACAAAAAGTGTCATAACAGTCTGCTTAAAAGTGGCCAAGTATTATTTGACAATTTTTGAAAACAAAACGTTCATTTCATTTAAAAACACCAAAAGATATTTTTTAATCGGATCTGTTAACAAGACTTTAGAACAACTCACAAACAATAGTAGAAACAGTGAGAAATGCAAAAAGTGTCTTAACAGTATGTTCCAAAGCGGACAAGTCTTATTTGACAATTTTTGAGTTTAGAACGTTTGTTATACAAATATAATTTACATCCTTTTAAATCGTATTTCTAAAGAAGGCGGCTTTGGAACAACACGCCAACTATAATAGAAACTGTGAAATGCAAGAATTGTCATAACAGAATGTTTACAGGTATTATTTGACAGTTTTTGAAATTAGAACATTCACTTAATCCAAAGACACCAAAATATATACTACACTTTTAAATCGCATCTCCGAAGAGGGCTTTGGAGCGACTCACGAACTATAGTAGAAACACTAAAAAATGCAAAAAGTGTCATAACAGTCTGCTTGAAAGTGGCCAAGTATTATTTGACAATTTTTGAAATCAAAACGTTCATTTAATCCAAAGACACCAAAAGATATTTTTTAATCGCATCTGTTAACCAAACTTTGAAACAACTCACAGACAATAGTAGAAACAGTGAGAAATTCAAAAAGTGTCATAACAGCATGTTCCAAGACGAACAAGTCTTATTTGACAATTTTTGAATTTAGAACGTTTGTTATACAAATACAATTTACATTCTTTTAAATCGTATCTCGAAAGAAGGCGGCTTTGGAACAACACGCCAACTATAATAGAAACTGTCAAATGCAAGAATTGTCATAACCGTATGTTTACAGGTATTATTTGACAATTTTTGAAATTAGAACATTCACTTAATCCAAAGACACCAAAATATATACTATATTTTTAAATCGCATCTCCGAAGAGGGCTTTGGAGCGACTCACGAACTATAGTAGAAACACTAAAAAATACAAAAAGTGTCATAACAGTCTGCTTCAAAGTGGCCAAGTATTATTTGACAATTTTTGAAATCAATTAATCCAAAGACACCAAAAGATATTTTTTAATCGCATCTGTTAACCAGACTTTGAAACTACTCACAGACAATAGTAGAAACAGTGAGAAATGCCAAAAGTGTCATAACAGTATGTTCCAAAACGGACAAGTCTTATTTGACAATTTTTGAATTTAGAACGTTCGTTATACAAATATAATTTACATTCTTTTAAATCGTATCTCTAAAGAAGGCGGCTTTGGAACAACACGCCAACTACAATAGAAACTGTTAAATGCAAGAATTGTCATAACAGTATGTTTACAGGTATTATTTGACGATTTTTGAAATTGGAACATTCACTTAATCCAAAGACACCAAAATATATACTATATTTTTAAATCGCATCTCCGAAGAGGGCTTTGGAGCGACTCACGAACTATAGTAGAATCACTAAAAAATACAAAAAGTGTCATAACAGTCTGCTTGAAAGTGGCCAAGTATTATTTGACAATTTTTGAAAACAAAACGTTCATTTCATTTAAAGACACCAAAAGATATTTTTTAATCGGATCTGTTAACAAGACTTTAGAACAACTCACAAACAATAGTAGAAACAGTGAGAAATGTAAAAAGTGTCTTAACAGTATGTTCCAAAGCGGACAAGTCTTATTTGACAATTTTTGAATTTAGAACGTTCGTTATGCAAATATAATTTACATTCTTTTAAATCGTATCTCTAAAGAAGGCGGCTTTGGAACAACACGCCAACTACAATAGAAACTGTGAAATGCAAGAATTGTCATAACAGTATGTTTACAGGTATTATTTGACAATTTTTGAAATTAGAACATTCAATTAATCCAAAGACACCAAAATATATACTATATTTTTAAATCGCATCTCCGAAGAGGGCTTTGGAGCGACTCACGAACTATAGTAGAAACACTAAAAAATACAAAAAGTGTCATAACAGTCTGCTTGAAAGTAGCCAAGTATTATTTGACAATTTTTGAAATCAAAATGTTTATTTAATCCAAAGACACCAAAAGATTTTTTTAATCGCATCTGTTAACAAAACTTTGGAACAACTCACAAACAATAATAGAAACAGTGAGAAATGCAAAAAGTGTCATAACAGTATGTTCCAAAACAGACAAGTCTTATTTGACAATTTTTGAATTTAGAACGTTCGTTATACAAATATAATTTACATTCTTTCAAATCGTATCTCTAAAGAAGGCGGCTTTGGAACAACACGCCAACTATAATAGAAACTGTGAAATGCAAGGATTGCCATAACCGTATGTTTACAGGTATTATTTGACAATTTTTGAAATTAGAACATTCACTTAATCCAAAGACACCAAAATATATACTATACTTTTAAATCGCATCTCCGAAGAGGGCTTTGGAGCGACTCACGAACTATAGTAGAAACACTAAAAAATACAAAAAGTGTCATAACAGTCTGCTTGAAAGTAGCCAAGTATTATTTGACAATTTTTGAAATCAAAACGTTCATTTAATCCATAAAGACACCAAAAAATTTTTTTTAATCGCATCGGTTAACAAGACTTTGGAACAACTCACAAACAACAGTAGAAACAGTGAGAAATGCAAAAAGTGTCATAACAGTATGTTCCAAAACGGACAAGTCTTATTTGACAATTTTTGAATTTAGAACGTTCGTTATGCAAATATAATTTACATTCTTTTAAATCGTATCTCTAAAGAAGGCGGCTTTGGAACAACACGCTAACTACAATAGAAACTGTGAAATGCAAGAATTGTCATAACAGTATGTTTACAGGTATTATTTGACAATTTTTGAAATTAGAACATTCACTTAATCCAAAGACACCAAAATATATACTATATTTTTAAATCGCATCTCCGAAGAGGGCTTTGGAGCGACTCACGAACTATAGTAGAAACACTAAAAAATACAAAAAGTGTCATAACAATCTCCTTGAAGTGCCAAGTATTATTTGACAATTTTTGAAATCAAAATGTTTATTTAATCCAAAGACACCAAAAGATTTTTTTAATCGCATCTGTTAACAAAACTTTGGAACAACTCACAAACAATAATAGAAACAGTGAGAAATGCAAAAAGTGTCATAACAGTATGTTCCAAAACAGACAAGTCTTATTTGACAATTTTTGAATTTAGAACGTTCGTTATACAAATATAATTTACATTCTTTCAAATCGTATCTCTAAAGAAGGCGGCTTTGGAACAACACGCCAACTATAATAGAAACTGTGAAATGCAAGAATTGTCATAACCGTATGTTTACAGGTATTATTTGACAATTTTTGAAATTAGAACATTCACTTAATCCAAAGACACCAAAATATATACTATACTTTTAAATCGCATCTCCGAAGAGGGCTTTGGAGCGACTCACGAACTATAGTAGAAACACTAAAAAATACAAAAAGTGTCATAACAGTCTGCTTGTAAGTGGCCAAGTATTATTTGACAATTTTTGAAATCAAAACGTTAATTTAATCCAAAGACACCAAAGGTTTTTTTTTAATCGCATCTGTTAACAAGACTTTGGAACAACTCACAAACTATAGTAGCAACAGTGAGAAATGCAAAAATGTCTTGACAGTATTTTCCAAAGCGGATAAGTGATATTTGACAATTTTTGAATTTAGAACGTTCATTTTATCCAAAGACACCAAAAGATATTTTTTAATCGCATCTGTTAACAAGACTTTGGAACAACTCACAAACAATAGTAGAAACAGTGAGAAATGCAAAAAGTGTCATAACAGTATGTTCCAAAACGGACAAGTCTTATTTGACAATTTTTGAAATTAGAACATTCACTTAATCAAAAGATACCAAAATATGTACTATATTTTTAAATCGCATCTCCGAAGAGGGCTTTGGAGCAACTCACGAACTATATTCGAAACACTAAAAAATACAAAAGGTGTCTGCTTGAAGTGCCAAGTATTATTTGACAATTTTTGTAATCAAAATATTTATTTAATCCAAAGACACCAAAATATATACTATATTTTTAAATCGCATCTCCGAAGAGGGCTTTGGAGCGACTCACGAACTATAGTAGAAATATTAAAAAATACAAAAAATGTCATTACAGTCTGCTTGAAAGTGGCCAAGTATTATTTGACAATTTTTAAATCAAAACGTTAATTTAATCCAAAGACACCAAAGGTTTTTTTTTAATCGCATCTGTTAACAAGACTTTGGAACAAGTCACAAACTATAGTAGCAACAGTGATAAATGCAAAAAGTGTCTTGACAGTATTTTCCAAAGCGGATAAGTGATATTTGACAATTTTTGAATTTAGAACGTTCGTTATACAAATACAATTTACATTATTTTAAATCGTATCTCTAAAGAACGCGGCTTTGGAACAACACACCAACTATAATAGAAACTGTGAAATGCAAGAATAGTCATAACAGTATGTTTACAAGTATTATTTGACAATTTTTGAAATTAGAACATTCACTTAATCCAAAGACACCAAAATATATGCTATATTTTTAAATCGCATCTCCGAAGAGGGCTTTGGAGCGACTCACGAACTATAGTAGAAACACTAAAAAATACAAAAAGTGTCATAACAGTCTGCTTGAAAGTGGCCAAGTATTATTTGACAATTTTTGAAATCAAAACGTTCATTTAATCCAAAGACACCAAAAGATATTTTTTAATCGCATCTGTTAACCAGACTTTGAAACAACTCACAGACAATAGTAGAAACAGTGAGAAATGCCAAAAGTGTCATAACAGTATGTTCCAAAACGGACAAGTCTTATTTGACAATTTTTGAATTTAGAACGTTCGTTATACAAATATAATTTACATTGTTTTAAATCGTATCTCGAAAGAAGGCGGCTTTGGAACAACACGCCAACTATAATAGAAACTGTGAAATGCAAGAATTGTCATAACAGTATGTTTACAGGTATTATTTGACAATTTTTGAAATTAGAACATTCACTTAATCCAAAGACACCAAAATATGTAAGAAATACAAAAAGTGTCATAACAGTCTTTTTCGAAAGAGACAAGTACCATTTGACGGTTTATGAAAAATTAGAACGTTCATATACTCAAGACACCAAATCATTTAATACAAAGACACCAATAAATGTATATTATATTTATTATATTATATCATTAAAATTTTACCGTTTATTCCAACCATGTGTACTGGTGGCGTCATATCGTAAACGTAGCCTTCATCGCTTTATATTTTATGGCTTGCCCCTATCAAACTTCCATGTACTCGCGAATAATTTAGTAGTGTGGAAAGTAGTTTGTTTGAATCTATTTTAAATGCTGTTTGTCGATTTCTGAAGTTTTCGAGTGTGTTTTGACTAATGGCTTTTTGCCTTTATCGGGTCTGTATTTTTATGTATCGCCATTTCGCGTATGGATCTGTACTTATTATGAATCGGCATTTCCTCTATCGGGTCTGTATTTTTATGTATCGGCATTTCCTGTATCGGGTCTGTTTTTTTATGCATCGCAATTTGGTGTATCGGGTCTGTACTTTTATGTATCGCCATTTCATGTATCGGGTCTTTTTTTTATGTATTGCTATTTCGGATATCGGTCTGTATTTTTATGTATCGCCATTTCGTGTATCATGCATCGGGTCTACATGTAAACGCCATTCTTTTGATGTGTCCGTTCTGCATGATGAAGTTGAGAGCTATGTGGTCCTCCCCCATCTTGACAATGCTATCGGGGGTTGCCGGGTCTTCCTTGCGATCGTTGAGACATTGCATACTCCCTGATTTAAACGGTTTGACAAACAATATTGTTTTCTGGTGCTTGATTGCCAAATTGATAATAAATTCCAGGAGGTATTCCCTTCAAAAAAAATTTGTCAGTAATAAACGTCATTTCACATTTCCATTCGTACGTGTTGCACCTCTAATTCAAAAAATTAGACATTCGGATTGCCTACTCTACCTGGGTCTAGTTTGGCAGCTCAGCGTTGGCCGTCGAAGACAAACAAAGACAACCTTCGCAACCAGCTCTTATCCTTTTCTTAAAATTTGTCAAATCCGATTTTATTCGCACCACGAGGTTTACAAGTTGTTTGAATCTACGTGTGTTCAATTTAGAAATCGAATCGTCAATAATAATATTGAAAATAACTTGTGTTTAAATGCCTTTTCGTCCTTTTCAGAAAATTATTATTCAACTCTCTCCCATAGGGCACGCCGAAGATATTTCAGTTCCAGTGGCTGTTTTTGAATTTAAATCGCTCAATGTTTGTGTTAAGTTGTTAGCCAAGTAGAAATAGTTTGAGCTATTAAAAGAACTAAATTGTTGTGGAACTTTATGCACACTGAATTTATACCAAGAGGTCATTTTTTTGTTCTGTTTGACGTGAATTGTTGTGATCACCGGCTTTTGGAAATGAATGCAGTCATAACTCCTTAAAACCAGAATTTACGCACGTTACCATTGATCTCATTGGAATCAAAACTCTGATTGCCTATTTAGTTTCAAAAAATAAAACTAAACAAATATTTTAACGTGATATTACTGAACCATATTCACAAAGTTCAAGGCAGCTTCTCGTCATTCTTAGCTACTGTTATCGTTACATTTTATTAATCGTAAATCCTGTTATTGAGCAATGTATTTTATTTCTTATCATTCATTTATCGTCTAGTCGTGTCGCGTCTCTTCTAATAATTAGTTATGTGGATTCACACGCACTCTTAAATGATATTTTTCTACATCCACACATGTTCGTTTTTTTCTTTGTTAATTATAGTTCTTTCAGGGACTTTTTAGACACAAAATCGTGTGTGTATCATCGGTTACTATAATTATGTGCTGATTGCAGTTTGAGTTTACATTTATTCCTTTTTTACAATTTTAAAGTGCCACGTGTTTACGAATTCAAATTGTAGGCGCATGCGAATTTAACACAGTGCAAAATGAAGACTGGATTTTATATTCAGACACACTCTTAAATTTAGTGTATTACGACCCAAGGCCAGAAAGTTGGATTTCCGCACGCTAGGATCTCCAACTTTCTGGCCGAGTGTCATATACTATTTTTCTTCATCCCCAGCCGAACGTACGTGTGAGGAAAAAATAACTTACTTACTGCAATTATGTTCTGAATGCATTTTAATTTGTTATTTATCCAGCTTTTTTTAGTTGAAATAATCTACACTTAAAAAGGAGTATTTTAAATATGATCTTTCAATACATGTTTCCTCTTTAGGTTATCATTTCGTTGCTATCCGTCAGTCGGGTTCATTGTCCCAATTTTGTTTAGTTTTTTTTTTTCAATTATAATTATCTTTTTTTAGTTGTGTTGATTTATTACAGGTTTATCAATAAAGTAGTATAATCGTACATATTAGGTTATACGTTATCATTTATATGTCGAATTTACTAACCAATTATCAATTTCTAATTTGACGACTGATGTTAGGATTCTTTGAAACTGTTGAAAATTTTACATTTCTTCAAAAGTTTGAAATGAAAGAAAGATTATAAACCCAAAAGAATGGTGCCGAAGTGAGAAATAAAATTAAAAGAGAAAAAAAGTCAGAGTAAATAGAAACCAAAAAAAAAGTTCATCTTGCTGTATAATAAATTCGTTTGGTCTCACTGTAACACAAATCTGATAATTCAAAAAAATTACCTAATTAAATTCTTTGACGTGACAAGTGAGGTAATCTCTCGTGTGCGAAAATACTTTCAAGGCCTTTATGGGTAAGTTTTTAAATATTGATAAACCATGTTTTTTCAGTGCTTCGACGTGCGTCACAAGGAGGAGCTCCATCAGATCCCGTTCTTAGTGTCCGATATGAGACAAATTTTTGTTCTAATTTATTGAATGTACCCTCACTACCCTAACCTATAAAGATAATAAAGATCCGTCAATGTGGTGCCAATTTATTTACTCCTTTCAAAATTAAATAACCCCGCCATATTGTATCAATTTACGTGTATTAGAATTTTGACGTGCAAAGCCTACTAAATGTTTGAATCGTTTTTGAAGACCCTGTATTATAATTAAGGCAAATTAGCTAAAGGCAACTTTCTTTATTTTTCTATTTATTACTAAAACTGTTTAAAATAAAATTTCACTCAAACATCAGTGTTCTATTTATATACCTAAGATTTTGTCCATCAAACATAAATGTTTGGAAAGTGATCTACATTCAAGCATAATTTATTATCATCTACAGATGATTAAACTGAATTAAGACTAAGAAGTGTGATAAATGAATCACACGTGGCACAATTTTAACATTAGTCAGACGAATATACTGGTAGCGCCATCGATCGGGTATACCACAAACTGCTATTTTATAACAGCAGGGTTCTATCTATTGTACCTTCAGCGCGATGGAAATACTATTTTTTGGGCCGATATTCAATAACTTCAAGTTTAGTGCAGATTTATCTTCCGTTGTATTTGCGTTCACAGATACTCACCCAGCGCGTGCCCCTTTTGTGAAAAATGGAAGCAATCGTACGTAATATACGATATATCGATCACCTCGTCAAGCCTATGGGCCTCGTCTTCAGGAGCGTTGAACAGTTTCATAAACGGCTGGAGCACCACCGTGAAGTCGTCCTTCGTGTCGTACCTCCCACTAAAAATCTGTAAGACAGTAAATTCGTCAAGTACAACCGCTCGACCTCACCAACTCCTCTTCAGCTCTTTGATATTGTCGTACCAAACTCGTAATAACATTCATCTCGTCCCCGCCTTTGTGGAAGCAAGCGCAGAACAAAGTGTGGAGGAACCTGCACATCATGGTCCTCTTAATCCTGACGCTCACTGAAACATCTACCAACAGAGTCACTAAGAATTGTGCGGTCGCGTACTCACCTAGTACCGGAATCAAGTTAACGAAAGTCCTCGGCAGCGTCTTCTGCAAGTAATCCAGAGCAACCATCAACTTCTCGCGGTGCATCCTCGCCGAAAAATCCTCTTTGTTGTAACACTGCCCCGAACAGATGTCGTTCGCCCCGAAAAATATCGTCACCATCTTCCAATCCTCGTCGAAGTCGATCTTCTTGTTCTTCCGAATTCTCTTCACCAAAACCTTGGCCTGCGTCAAAGCGTCCGCGTCGGCGGAAACCGGGAACGCGACGTTCAATTGGGAATTAGGCGAGGAGAACTCCCCGGTTCCGGTGGAGAACCCCTTCAACGCCGGGTTGAACTCCTTGAGGATGTTGGGGAGGGTGAGGAACTCCCTCCACGTGCCTTGTCCTCCTGAAGATGCGGTTTTAAAGAGGTAGTGATAAAGGAGCCGGTAAACCTGCACACCAAGAGACTCCTCGGTACTCGATCATGGTGCCCAAGGCCCATTCTTCCAGGGCGCCGTTACCGGCGATGAGGGAGTCGCCCATGGCGCCGATGACGTCGATGTCGCCCGGTCGGAGACGGTGGACGCTGGTCGGTCTGGTTGGAGATCTGCCCGAGAGGGTGCTGTTGGCGCAGGGGAATTTGAAGGAGGGAGAGAAGGGGGTTTGTGTGCGGAGGTTGCTGGTTTGGCGGGGGAAGCGGAGGAGGGATTGATCGAAGGAAGTCTGGAAGTCGAACAATATAATTTTAATGTAAAATTCTCAAGAAAAATTTCTTGGTTTGACATTTTTTTAATGTTAATTCCTCAATCTCTCAATTTCTCGACATCTCAGTTTTTCAATTACCTCTAATTTCTTAATTTTTTCCTATACTTGTACAAATAACCAAAACAAATTTTGGATTTCTTGATTTCAGTTTTTCAATTGTGTCAATTTCTCACTTTCTCAATTTGACTATATAATCTGAAGATCTCAATTTTACAATATCTCATTTGCTCAATATCTCAATCTTTGAATTTGACAACTTCTCAATTTTTCAATTTCTCAAACTATCAATTTCTTAATCTCTCAATTTCTCAATTACATAATTATCTTACCAACAGTTTCTCAATTTCTGATTTTCTGAACCTGTCAGAATAACAATTTCTCAATGTCCCAATTTAGTAAATCCTGTAATTTTTAACTTTTGTGACAATTTCTCACTCTCTCAATTTCTCAATCTCAATAACAATTTCTCAATGTCCCAATCGTTCAATCTCCCAATTTCTCAAAATATCTGAATACCTGAATCTATCACTCTCAAATACTCAATTTCTCAATGTCTGAATTTCACAAACCAAATCTCTCAATTTCTGAATCTCACAATATCTGGTTTGGTGTGTTTCATGGGTCCATTTTCGAAGTCACAATCTCTGTCTCACAATATAATCGCACAATCTCTGTTTCACAAAATAATCGCACAATCTCCCAATTTCTCAACTTCTCAATATCTCATTATCGCAATATCTCAATCTCTCAATACCTCAATCTCTCAATTTCTCAAATGCTCAATGTCTCATTATAACAATTTCTCATTGTCTCAATCTTTCAATACTTCAATCTCAATTTCTCAATCCCGCAATCTCACAATATCACAATCTCACACTCTCTCAACTCCTCATTCTCACAGTATCATAATCTCTTAATTTCTCACTCAATCTGAGAAACCTCACAATCTTTCAATTTTTTAATCTTTCGATTTCTCAAACACCCAATTTCTCAATTACTTACTTCTCAATTTCTCAAACTCAATTTCTGTCTCTCAATTTCAAAATGTATAATTTTTTAATTTCTCAATCTGTGAACCTGTCCACCAATTTTTCAACTTTCCAATTTAGCAATTTTTCAATTTATCGATTTCTCAGTCTTGTAAGGTCTCAATCCATCAGTTTCTCAATTACTTTTTAGTTTTTCCCAAATTTCTTCAAATTTTCTATTTCTTGATTTCTCAATTCCCAAATTTGTAATTAAAAAACTAATTTCTCACTTTCAATGTGTTGCAATTTCACAATTTTTCTAATAAAATTATCTAACTTTACTTTCTTAATCTCTCAATTTTGCAATCATTCAATTTCTCACAATATCACAATCTCTCACTCTCTCAACTACTCATCCTCAAAATATCATAAGCGTATAATCTCCTACTCTCACATTTTCTAAAAATCTCAATCTTTTAAACTCTAAATATCTCAATATCTCAATTTCTCAATATCCCAATTTCTGTGTCTCAATCGTTCAATCTCCCTATTTCTCAAAATCTCTGAATATCTGAATCTATCACTCTCTCAACTACTCAATTTCTCAATCTCGCAATCTGTGGCTCACAATATAATCGCACAATCTCCAAATTTCTCAACTTCTCAATATCTCAATCTCTCAATACCTCAATCTCTGAATCTCTCAATTTACCAATCTCCCAATCTCTCAATATCTCAGTCTCTCAACTTCTCAAATGCTTAATGTCTCATTATAACAATTTCTCAATGTTTCAATCTTTCAATACTTTTCAGTCTCAATTTCTCAATCTCACAATATGACCATCTCTCGCTCTCTCAACTTCTCATTCTCACAATATCATAAGCGTACAATCTATTAATTTCTCAATTTAAATTAAATCCTGTAATTTTCAACTTTTGTGACAATTTCTCACTCTCAATTTGAGTATATCATTTTAACAACTTCTCAATCTCTCAATTTCTTAATCTTTCAATTTTTCAATCTCAATTACTTATTTCTTAATTTCTCAAACTCAATTTCAAAATGTACAATTTCTTAATTTCTCAATCTGTGAACCTGTCCAAAAAATTTTCAATTTACCAATTTAGCAATTTTTCAATTTATCGATTTTTCAGTCTTGTAATGTCTCAATCCATCCTTTTCTCAATTACATAATTTTTTAATTTTTCCTCAAATTTTTAATCACTATGCCAGTTCCTCAATATCTCAAACTCGCAATTATTGCTCTGTTTCTCAATTAAAAAATTTTTTGATTAATTTTTCATAATATTCTGCAAATTTTCTTTTTTTCCGGCTTCTCAATTTTAGTTTTTCGCAATTTCTCCTTCGCCAATTCCTTAAAATTTTACTTTTTTTTAAATTTTAATTCTCAATACTTCGATTCCTCAATCTCACAATTTCTCAAAATCTCTAAAAATCTAATCTATCACTGTCAACTACTCGATTTCTCAATCTCCGAATTTCACAAACCAAATCCCCTCATTTCTCAATCTCCTAATCTCTGTCCGACAATATAATTGCACAATCTCCAAATTTCTCAACTCCTCAATATCGCAATATCTCAATCTCTTACTCTCTCAACTTCTCATTCTCACAATATCATAAACGTACAATCTCTTAATCTCTCAATTTCTGAAAATCTCAATCTTTTAGTCTTTAAATTTCTCACTCACTCAATCTGACAACCTCACAATCTTCAATTTTTCTCAATTTTTCCTTCGCCAATTCCTTAAAATTTTACAATATTTCAATCTCTCAATTTCTCCATTTCTCAATCTCTTAATCTTTCAATCTCTGTATCTCTTAATTTCTCAATCTTTCAATTTCTCACAATATCACAATCTCACAATATTATAAGCGTACAATCTCTTACTCTCACAATTTCTCAAAATCTCAATCTTTTAATCTCTAAATTTCTCACTCACTCAATCTGACAACCTCACAATATCTCAATTTCTTAATATCCCAATCTCTCAATATGTCAATTACTCAATAACAAATTCTCAATGTCTCAATTGTTCAATCTCCGAATTTCTCAGAATCTCTGAATATCTAATCTATCACTCTCAACTACTGAGAAATCGAGTATCTCTGAATTTCACAAACCAAATCTTTCAATTTCTCAATTTCTTAATCTCACAATCTCTGTCTCACAATATAATCTCAAATTTCTCAACTTCTCAATATATCAATATCGCAATATCTCAATCTCTCAATCTCTGAATCGCTCAATCTTTCAATAATTTTCAGTCTCAATTTCTCAATCCTGCAATCTCACAATATCACAATCTCTCACTCACTCAACTTCTCATTCTCACAATATCATAAGAGTACAATCTCTTAATCTCTCAATTTCTCAAAATCAGAATCTTTTAGTCTTTAAATTTTTCACTCACTCAATCTGACAACCTCACAATCTCTCAATCTCCGAATTTCACAAACCAAATCCCCCAATTTCTCTGTCTCACAGTATAATCGCACAATCTCCAAATATCTCAAACTTTTAATCTCTCAACTCTTCAATATTGCAATATATCAATCTCTCAATCTCTCAATCTCTCAATCTCTAAATCTCTCAATATCTCAGTCTCTCATTTTCTCAATCTTTCAACTCCCAATTTCTCAAAGTGTCAATTTTTCGGTTCCTCAATCTTTCAACACTTCAGTCTGAATTTCTCAATCTCGCAATCTCACAATATCACAATCTCTCACTCTCTCAACTTCTCATTCTCACAATATCATAAGAGTACAATCTCTTAATCTCTCAATTTCTCAAAATCAGAATCTTTTAGTCTTTAAATTTTTCACTCACTCAATCTGACAACCTCACAATCTCTCAATCTCCGAATTTCACAAACCAAATCCCCCAATTTCTCAATCTCCTAATCTCTGTCCGACAATATAATTGCACAATTTGCAAATTTCTCAACTCCTCAATATCGCAATATCTCAATATCTCAATCTTTCAATCTCCCAATCTCTCAATATCTCATCCTCTGAATTTCTCAAATGCTCAATGTCTTATTATAACAATTTCTCAATGTCTCAATCTTTCAACAGCCAATTTCTCAAAGTCTCAATTTCTCAGTTCCTCAATGTTTCAACACTTCAGTGTGAATTTCTCAATCTCGCAATCTCAGAATATCACAATCTCTCAATATCTCAATCTCTCAATTTGTCAATTGCTCAATGTCTCAATGTCTCAGTATAACAATTTCTCAATGTCTCACTCTTTCAATCTCCCAATATCTCAGCCTCTCAATTTCTCAAAGTCTCAATTTGCTAGTTCCTCAATCTTTCTCAATATTGCAATCTCACAGTCTCTCACTCTCACAATTTCTCAAAATCTTAATAATTCAAAATCTAAATATCTCAATATCTCAATTTCTCAATATACCAATCTCTCAATAACAATTTTTTAATTTCCCAATTTAGCAATTTTTCAATTTATCGATTTATCAGTATTGTAATGTCTCAGTCCATCCGTTTCTCAATTACTTATTTTTTAAATTTTTACTCAAATTTTTAATTATGTACCATGCCAATTTCTCACTATCTCAAACTCGTAATTTCTCTGTTTCTCAATTAACAAATGTTTTAATTAAATTTTCATAACATTTTGCAAATTTTATTTTTTTAAGCTCCCCAATTTTAATTTTTCTCAATTTCTCCTTCGCCAATTTCTTAAAATTTTACAATTTCTCATTTTTTCAATATTTCAATTTCTCCATTTCTCAATTTCTCAATCTCTTAATCTTTCAATCTCTGAATCTCTCAATTTCTCAATCTCTCAGCTTGTCAATTACCTAATACCATAATTTTTTCCACACTAATTTCTCACTTTACATGTGTTGCAATTTCATAATTTTTTTAATTACATTTAATTACATACATTTTACTTTCCTAATCTCTCAATTTCTCACAATATCGCAATCTCTCACTCTCTCAACTTCTCATCCTCACAATATCATAAGCGTACAAAATCGTAATTTTCAAAATGTATAATTTTTTAATTTCCCAATCTATGAACTTGTCTGCCAATCTTTCACTCAATCTGACAACCTCACAATATCTCAATTTCTCAATATGTCAATCCCTCAATAACAAATTCTCAATGTCTCAATCGTTCAATCTCCCAATTACTTAAAATCTCTGAATATCTAATCTATCACTCTCAACTACTCGATTTCTCAATCTCTGAATTTCACAAACCAAATCTCTCAATTTCTCAATTTCTCAATCTCACAATCTCTGTCTCACAATATAATCTCAAATTTCTCAACTTCTCAATATATCAATATCGCAATATCTCAATCTCTCAATACCTCAATCTCTGAATCGCTCATTCTTTCAATCTCCCAGTCTCTCAATATCTCAGTCTCTCAATGTCTCAATCTTTCAACACTTCAGTCTGAATTTCTCAATCCCGCAATCTCACAATATCACAATCTCTCAGTCTCTCAACTTCTCATTCTCACACTATCATAAGCGTACAATCTCTTAATTTCTCAAAATCAGAATCTTTTAGTCTCTAAATTTCTCACTCACTCAATCTGACAACCTCACAATCTCTCAATATCTCAATCTCTGAATATCATAAACTTTTAATCTCTCAACTCCTCAATATTGCAATATCTCAATCTTTCAATCTCTCAATATCTCTGTCTCTCAATTTCTCAATTGCTCAATGTCTTATAACAATTTCTCAGTTCCTCAATCTTTCAACACTTCAGTCTGAATTTCTCAATCTCGCAATCTCACATTATCACAATCTCTTACTTTCTCAACTTCTCATTCTCACAATATCATAAACGTACAATCTCTTAATCTCTCAATTTCTGAAAATCTCAATCTTTTAGTCTTTAAATTTCTCACTCACTCAATCTGACAACCTCACAATCTTCAATTTTTCTCAATTTTTCCTTCGCCAATTCCTTAAAATTTTACAATATTTCAATCTCTCAATTTCTCCATTTCTCAATCTCTCAATATGTCAATTACTCAATAACAAATTCTCAATGTCTCAATTGTTCAATCTCCGAATTTCTCAGAATCTCTGAATATCTAATCTATCACTCTCAACTACTGAGAAATCGAGTATCTCTGAATTTCACAAACCAAATCTTTCAATTTCTCAATTTCTTAATCTCACAATCCCTGTCACAATATAATCTCAAATTTCTCAACTTCTCAATATATCAATATCGCAATATCTCAATCTCTCAATCTCTGAATCGCTCAATCTTTCAATAATTTTCAGTCTCAATTTCTCAATCCTGCAATCTCACAATATCACAATCTCTCACTCACTCAACTTCTCATTCTCACAATATCATAAGAGTACAATCTCTTAATCTCTCAATTTCTCAAAATCAGAATCTTTTAGTCTTTAAATTTTTCACTCACTCAATCTGACAACCTCACAATCTCTCAATCTCCGAATTTCACAAACCAAATCCCCCAATTTCTCTGTCTCACAATATAATCGCACAATCTCCAAATATCTCAAACTTTTAATCTCTCAACTCTTCAATATTGCAATATATCAATCTCTCAATCTCTCAATCTCTCAATATCTCAGTCTCTCATTTTCTCAATCTTTCAACTCCCAATTTCTCAAAGTGTCAATTTTTCGGTTCCTCAATCTTTCAACACTTCAGTCTGAATTTCTCAATCTCGCAATCTCACAATATCACAATCTCTCACTCTCTCAACTTCTCATTCTCACAATATCATAAGAGTACAATCTCTTAATCTCTCAATTTCTCAAAATCAGAATCTTTTAGTCTTTAAATTTTTCACTCACTCAATCTGACAACTTCACAATCTCTCAATCTCCGAATTTCACAAACCAAATCCCCCAATTTCTCAATCTCCTAATCTCTGTCCGACAATATAATTGCACAATTTGCAAATTTCTCAACTCCTCAATATCGCAATATCTCAATCTTTCAATCTCCCAATCTCTCAATATCTCATCCTCTGAATTTCTCAAATGCTCAATGTCTTATTATAACAATTTCTCAATGTCTCAATCTTTCAACAGCCAATTTCTCAAAGTCTCAATTTCTCAGTTCCTCAATGTTTCAACACTTCAGTGTGAATTTCTCAATCTCGCAATCTCAGAATATCACAATCTCTCAATATCTCAATCTCTCAATTTGTCAATTGCTCAATGTCTCAATGTCTCAGTATAACAATTTCTCAATGTCTCACTCTTTCAATCTCCCAATATCTCAGCCTCTCAATTTCTCAAAGTCTCAATTTGCTAGTTCCTCAATCTTTCTCAATATTGCAATCTCACAGTCTCTCACTCTCACAATTTCTCAAAATCTTAATAATTCAAAATCTAAATATCTCAATATCTCAATTTCTCAATATACCAATCTCTCAATAACAATTTTTTAATTTCCCAATTTAGCAATTTTTCAATTTATCGATTTATCAGTATTGTAATGTCTCAGTCCATCCGTTTCTCAATTACTTATTTTTTAAATTTTTACTCAAATTTTTAATTATGTACCATGCCAATTTCTCACTATCTCAAACTCGTAATTTCTCTGTTTCTCAATTAACAAATGTTTTAATTAAATTTTCATAACATTTTGCAAATTTTATTTTTTTAAGCTCCCCAATTTTAATTTTTCTCAATTTCTCCTTCGCCAATTTCTTAAAATTTTACAATTTCTCATTTTTTCAATATTTCAATTTCTCCATTTCTCAATTTCTCAATCTCTTAATCTTTCAATCTCTGAATCTCTCAATTTCTCAATCTCTCAGCTTGTCAATTACCTAATACCATAATTTTTTCCACACTAATTTCTCACTTTACATGTGTTGCAATTTCATATTTTTTTTAATTACATTTAATTACATACATTTTACTTTCCTAATCTCTCAATTTCTCACAATATCGCAATCTCTCACTCTCTCAACTTCTCATCCTCACAATATCATAAGCGTACAAAATCGTAATTTTAAAAATGTATAATTTTTTAATTTCCCAATCTATGAACTTGTCTGCCAATCTTTCACTCAATCTGACAACCTCACAATATCTCAATTTCTCAATATGTCAATCCCTCAATAACAAATTCTCAATGTCTCAATCGTTCAATCTCCCAATTACTTAAAATCTCTGAATATCTAATCTATCACTCTCAACTACTCGATTTCTCAATCTCTGAATTTCACAAACCAAATCTCTCAATTTCTCAATTTCTCAATCTCACAATCTCTGTCTCACAATATAATCTCAAATTTCTCAACTTCTCAATATATCAATATCGCAATATCTCAATCTCTCAATACCTCAATCTCTGAATCGCTCATTCTTTCAATCTCCCAGTCTCTCAATATCTCAGTCTCTCAATGTCTCAATCTTTCAACACTTCAGTCTGAATTTCTCAATCCCGCAATCTCACAATATCACAATCTCTCAGTCTCTCAACTTTTCATTCTCACACTATCATAAGCGTACAATCTCTTAATTTCTCAAAATCAGAATCTTTTAGTCTCTAAATTTCTCACTCACTCAATCTGACAACCTCACAATCTCTCAATATCTCAATCTCTGAATATCATAAACTTTTAATCTCTCAACTCCTCAATATTGCAATATCTCAATCTTTCAATCTCTCAATATCTCTGTCTCTCAATTTCTCAATTGCTCAATGTCTTATAACAATTTCTCAGTTCCTCAATCTTTCAACACTTCAGTCTGAATTTCTCAATCTCGCAATCTCACATTATCACAATCTCTTACTTTCTCAACTTCTCATTCTCACAATATCATAAACGTACAATCTCTTAATCTCTCAATTTCTGAAAATCTCAATCTTTTAGTCTTTAAATTTCTCACTCACTCAATCTGACAACCTCACAATCTTCAATTTTTCTCAATTTTTCCTTCGCGAATTCCTTAAAATTTTACAATATTTCAATTTCTCAATGTCTCACTCTTTCAATCTCCCAATATCTCAGCCTCTCAATTTCTCAAAGTCTCAATTTGCTAGTTCCTCAATCTTTCTCAATATTGCAATCTCACAGTCTCTCACTCTCACAATTTCTCAAAATCTTAATAATTCAAAATCTAAATATCTCAATATCTCAATTTCTCAATATACCAATCTCTCAATAACAATTTTTTAATTTCCCAATTTAGCAATTTTTCAATTTATCGAATTATCAGTATTGTAATGTCTCAGTCCATCCGTTTCTCAATTACTTATTTTTTAAATTTTTACTCAAATTTTTAATTATGTACCATGCCAATTTCTCACTATCTCAAACTCGTAATTTCTCTGTTTCTCAATTAACAAATGTTTTAATTAAATTTTCATAACATTTTGCAAATTTTATTTTTTTAAGCTCCCCAATTTTAATTTTTCTCAATTTCTCCTTCGCCAATTTCTTAAAATTTTACAATTTCTCATTTTTTCAATATTTCAATTTCTCCATTTATCAATTTCTCAATCTCTTAATCTTTCAATCTCTGAATCTCTCAATTTCTCAATCTCTCAGCTTGTCAATTACCTAATACCATAATTTTTTCCACACTAATTTCTCACTTTACATGTGTTGCAATTTCATAATTTTTTTAATTACATTTAATTACATACATTTTACTTTCCTAATCTCTCAATTTCTCACAATATCGCAATCTCTCACTCTCTCAACTTCTCATCCTCACAATATCATAAGCGTACAAAATCGTAATTTTCAAAATGTATAATTTTTTAATTTCCCAATCTATGAACTTGTCTGCCAATCTTTCACTCAATCTGACAACCTCACAATATCTCAATTTCTCAATATGTCAATCCCTCAATAACAAATTCTCAATGTCTCAATCGTTCAATCTCCCAATTACTTAAAATCTCTGAATATCTAATCTATCACTCTCAACTACTCGATTTCTCAATCTCTGAATTTCACAAACCAAATCTCTCAATTTCTCAATTTCTCAATCTCACAATCTCTGTCTCACAATATAATCTCAAATTTCTCAACTTCTCAATATATCAATATCGCAATATCTCAATCTCTCAATACCTCAATCTCTGAATCGCTCATTCTTTCAATCTCCCAGTCTCTCAATATCTCAGTCTCTCAATGTCTCAATCTTTCAACACTTCAGTCTGAATTTCTCAATCCCGCAATCTCACAATATCACAATCTCTCAGTCTCTCAACTTCTCATTCTCACACTATCATAAGCGTACAATCTCTTAATTTCTCAAAATCAGAATCTTTTAGTCTCTAAATTTCTCACTCACTCAATCTGACAACCTCACAATCTCTCAATATCTCAATCTCTGAATATCATAAACTTTTAATCTCTCAACTCCTCAATATTGCAATATCTCAATCTTTCAATCTCTCAATATCTCTGTCTCTCAATTTCTCAATTGCTCAATGTCTTATAACAATTTCTCAGTTCCTCAATCTTTCAACACTTCAGTCTGAATTTCTCAATCTCGCAATCTCACATTATCACAATCTCTTACTTTCTCAACTTCTCATTCTCACAATATCATAAACGTACAATCTCTTAATCTCTCAATTTCTGAAAATCTCAATCTTTTAGTCTTTAAATTTCTCACTCACTCAATCTGACAACCTCACAATCTTCAATTTATCTCAATTTTTCCTTCGCCAATTCCTTAAAATTTTACAATATTTCAATCTCTCAATTTCTCCATTTCTCAATCTCTTAATCTTTCAATCTCTGTATCTCTTAATTTCTCAATCTTTCAATTTCTCACAATATCACAATCTCACAATATTATAAGCGTACAATCTCTTACTCTCACAATTTCTCAAAATCTCAATCTTTTAATGTCTAAATTTCTCACTCACTCAATCTGACAACCTCACAATATCTCAATTTCTTAATATCCCAATCTCTCAATATGTCAATTACTCAATAACAAATTCTCAATGTCTCAATTGTTCAATCTCCGAATTTCTCAGAATCTCTGAATATCTAATCTATCACTCTCAACTACTGAGAAATCGAGTATCTCTGAATTTCACAAACCAAATCTTTCAATTTCTCAATTTCTTAATCTCACAATCCCTGTCACAATATAATCTCAAATTTCTCAACTTCTCAATATATCAATATCGCAATATCTCAATCTCTCAATCTCTCAATCTCTGAATCGCTCAATCTTTCAATAATTTTCAGTCTCAATTTCTCAATCCTGCAATCTCACAATATCACAATCTCTCACTCACTCAACTTCTCATTCTCACAATATCATAAGCGTACAATCTCTTAATCTCTCAATTTCTCAAAATCAAAATCTTTTAGTCTCTAAATTTCTCACTCACTCAATCTGACAACCTCACAATCTCTCAATAGCTGAATCTCCGAATTTCACAAACCAAATCTCTCAATTTCTCTGTCTCACAATATAATCGCACAATCTCCAAATATCTCAAACTTTTAATCTCTCAACTCTTCAATATTGCAATATATCAATCTCTCAATCTCTCAATCTTCCAATCTCTCAATCTCTAAATCTCTCAATATCTCAGTCTCTCATTTTCTCAATCTTTCAGCTCCCAATTTCTCAAAGTGTCAATTTTTCGGTTCCTCAATCTTTCAACACTTCAGTCTGAATTTCTCAATCTCGCAATCTCACAATATCACAATCTCTCACTCTCTCAACTTCTCATTCTCACAATATCATAAGAGTACAATCTCTTAATCTCTCAATTTCTCAAAATCAGAATCTTTTAGTCTTTAAATTTTTCACTCACTCAATCTGATAACCTCACAATCTCTCAATCTCCGAATTTCACAAACCAAATCCCCCAATTTCTCAATCTCCTAATCTCTGTCCGACAATATAATTGCACAATTTGCAAATTTCTCAACTCCTCAATATCGCAATATCTCAATCTTTCAATCTCCCAATCTCTCAATATCTCACCCTCTGAATTTCTCAAATGCTCAATGTCTTATTATAACAATGTCTCAATGTCTCACTCTTTCAATCTCCCAATCTCTCAATATCTCAGCCTCTCAATTTCTCAAAGTCTCAATTTGCTAGTTCTTCAATCTTTCAACACTTCAGTCTGATTTTCTCAATCTTGCAATCTCACAGTCTCTCACTCTCTCAACTTCTCATTCTCATAATATCATAAGCGTACGTATCAATTTCTCAAAATCTCAATATCTTTATCTCTCAATACATATCTCAATATCCCGAAATATCAATATCTCAATCTGTACCTCAATATCTCAATATCCCAACCTCTGAATTTCTTAATGTTTCAATTTCCCAATCTCTCAAGATCTCAATCTCCCAATGTCTCAGTATAACAATTTCTCAATGTCTCATTCTTTCAACTCCCAATTTCTTAAAAGTTGTTTCTGAATTTTTCAATTTCTCAGTTCCTCAATCGTTCGACACTTCAATCTCAATTTCTCGATCTCGCAATTTCACTCTTAAACTTCTAAACTGTTAATCTTTCAATGTCCCAATCTCTCAATTTCTCAATTGCTCAATGTCTCAATTACGTTACATTTACTGTTACGATTACGGTTACGTTTACGGTTACGTTACTGAAAAATATCAGTGACGATGCGATATGAGGCAATATCGCACGACGGTCCTTTCGCGCCTGTGACCGATTTGAATTTGCCTCAATCGGGGACATTTTCTTCGGCGATGACACGCGTCGCCTTGACATGTGGCTGAGAAATTTAATTAGTGAAAATAGACGAGACGCATGCCTGGCATTGTTTGCTAATTTGAGTGTGACTAGGAATACATTATTGCCGGCGAAAAACGCTGATTGAGTTTGTAATAACTCATTATCATAATTCGGGTATGACTTTCTTTCCGACTAGCGGATCTGGAAATCACAAACTAGACCACGACGTCTCGTCTGCACCGCGTTACGAAATCGTTGAATAACAAAAAAAAAGTTCGTGGAAGAACCAGTCCAGAATACAAATTTAGGACAAAGGTTGAAACTATTATGATCTCGTTATTCCGAAATGTGTACATACTTCCTCCTTTCGATGTTAGCTTTACCTACATTATTGCTAAATCCGTGCTCTTGGATTTTCCCGCTTCCAGTTGTTTGCGTTTTGGTAAGAGCACTCAGCAAACACAGCGCCGAGATGGAGATGCGGAAGACCATCTTCAGACCTGAAAACAAATCACTCGAAATTCTCCTCTTTGCACTTAATTGCGGTTTCTCCAGTGATGGAAAAGTTGTGTTAAAGCAATATCTATTATTTAAGGCCCTATTATTTTTACAGCGCCTCCGCTTGCTCAATAAATCAAGATCTGGGTCGTACGAGTTGTGCGTGGAAGATTTGTCTTCGGTTCGGCAAGAACGCGGCGGAATTTTACAGAGTTGGAAACCTCCGTTTTGGTATGCAATGGACGGATTGGGCAATTTGGACCGGGTTTTGTTTCTAACATGTTAGCATCGTATTTAATTTGACAATCATTTAAGACTAAAAAAAAAACTCCAAGAAACTACTAATTGTTGGAATTTGTTTTAGTAGGCATTGTGCGGTAATTTTGTCAACGTCTTTATTTACTGTAGATAACAATAAACAATTACTGCTATATAATCAGTAAGCACAATAAGTCGTTAAATTATCTAAAGTCACACTATGTTGAGTACTTACCTGTAAAAAAGCCGATCGTGGGTACTAAGACACTTTATCACAACATCTTACGCACATCACCAATTTTACAATTGCTTCAATCACGTGTGACTAAAACTAAAACTTACAAGACAAAAAATCCTCCGCACTATGCCCACCATTTTTAAAGTGGGGTGACGCCGAAAAACGCTTTCACTCGTCTTTAGGGTTGAGGTCGTGTAATTGTTACGTGTCGTTGATAAAGATGACACAAACAACGAAACAGTGTTTACGTCTTATCTGGGAGTAGTAGGAAGGACATTGAGAAGGTCCGGAGATTCCGTGATGTGGTTGCGTAAAGAATTAATATTGTAGAATTTAGAAAGAAATTCCTCAGGTTGTTTCAATTTCTCAGAGCCAGAAGACAACCAAATTAATAAATTTACAAGTATCAACTATCAGTACTTACCGCCAACAAAATGTAACCACAAAGACAATTTATTTATTACAACATGTCAAAACAAACAAAAAATCCACAGAATCTCCAAATTTGAGTGTTAAGGTCGTTTCCGTCTTTACGTCTCATCTGGGACTATTTCGCCGTGTAAAAATATAAGGCTGCTGCTCGGAAGGACACTTGATGTTCGTGAAGAGACCCACGGGTTTTCGCGACTTCTTCCCAACCGGCTCCATGATGTTGTTCCACAGAGAATTGGCTACTAACTCAAGAATTCACTCGTAAGTTGGGCGGGAAAAAATACTCACTTCTGGCATTTCCCTTCTGGCTCATATGGAAGCAGTCTTCAGAAAAGTACGTGTAGTCGGTCGTTCCCTTGGTGCCATTCGGCAGGAAAAACTCCAAAGTGAAGGGCTGCAGCACCACCGTGAAATCCTCGCTGTCGAATTCAGGATCATTTCCGATTTCCACGTCGACCTCCTGCCACTTCTCCATAAAATGGACGTAGTCTTTTTGGCTCTTCCTGCTGGAGGGTCCAAACAGACAAGGGCACTCGAAGAGGTGGTGCGTTCGGCACGCTCGGGATTTGTTCGTCATGTCCAACAACAATTTGATGTCTGCAATTTAATTGGTCACTATGTGTTTATGCAGGAAGGGATGTTACTTGGGGGTGGTATTAAGTTGACGAGGGTTCTCGGCAGGTTCTGTTTGAGGATTGTCAACACTTGTTTCAGTTCCGTCCTGTGTTTGTCCAAGAGGAATTCCTGGGTACCGTTTTGGTAGCAGATGTGGCTGCAGAAGTCGTTGGGACCTACCATAAAACTCACCATCTGCAATTTAGAGATTTCCAGACCAATTTTACAAGAAACCACTCACCTTCCAGTGCTTCTCGTTGTCAATTAGTGGATCCCGCCTCATTCGTTCCACAACCACTCGCGCCATATAAGGCATGTCTTCAGAAACCGCCCCCGTCTCCCCGACATTCAAGCCTGACTCTTTGTGCAACGTTAAAGACGTTCCCGTTGCGTATCCCATCAAATTGGGGTTGAAAGTCTTCAAGATGTTGGGCACCGTTAGGTACTTCCTCCAAGAACCTTTTCCCCCTGCTGTGGGCCCATATCCCCGATGTTCCAAACTAACATGCACACTACGCGTGGCCATCAGCCCCACCCCCGCCGTCAAACTGTCCCCAATTCCGGCAACCACATCTATGTCTCCAGGTCGCAACTTGTGGACACTCTTCGGGAGTTCGACACTTCTTGTGTTGTTGACCGGACAAAGAATTTTCTTCCTAACGAACGGTTGGAGTTTCTAAAAACGTGACAAGCAAAACAGAAAGGTACTCACTCCCGACTCCTTCAACAGCTTCAAATTCGTGCGACTTTCAACCGTTTCGTTCAAGACATGGAAGAGTTCCAGTCTGAACCGGCGCCAAGGCGATATTAGGGCGTCCAGTTCGGAAGAATGCGTGACGATTTTGTGGCACCAAAAAATCAAGACAACGGTGGTGTAAGTCTTCATTATTGCTTTTAAGGCAAGAAAGAACTGAGTATCGGAGCGATTTAGTATTAATTTTTATTCCAAAAGGTGGAATGCGGTCTAGGTCGCAAGGAACTCGTTTTGGCGTTGATAGTATTCAAAGAGATGATAATGCTTCGATTATTAAAGTGATGAAACACCAACGATAAAAGAAGGACAAGGACAGAAATTTAAAAAAAATATATTTATTACTGTATAGTTTCATTTCACTGTTTTTCTTTTGCTCTCTTTTCTTGCTTCGTCTAGTGTTTTCGCTAAAATCGCTAAAAATTGCCCCAGACCTCAGAGTGGACTTTTTCTTATAGAACTCAAGAACTCAAGTTATTTGGTTCCTACAGTTGTCAGTTTCTCAAGGCTCTGATTTTCCGAGATTTCAGGTTCCTGAAATTTTTAAGGTCTAATTGTCACAGTATCAGGTTCTCAAAGATCTCAGCTTTTAAAAAATATAAGGTTCCTCCAGTTCTTAAATGAAGTCTCTAGTCTCGGGTTCGGGTTTTTAGTTTCCTCAAAGTCTCGGATATACAAAGATCTCAGTTTTTCTCATAATATAAAATTCATAGTGTTCTCAACTACCTAAGGTTCCTTATATTTTTAAGTTCGTTGGTTCCTATAGTTCTAACGCTCTCAAAGCTCTGCCGTTCCAAGATTTCAGGTTCCTCAATTTATTTAAGGTCTAATTGTTACAGTTTCAGGTTCCCATAGATCTCAGTTTTTTCAAAGATATAACGTTCCTCTAGTTCTCAGTCTCTAGTCTCTCTAGTTCTCAAGTTTTCAAGTTCTTAGTTTCCTCAAAATCTCGGATACCCAAAGATCTCAGTTTTTCTCATAATATAAAATTCATAGTGTTCTCAACTACCTAAGGTTCCTTGTATTTTTAAGTTTTTTGGTTCCTACAGTTCTCATACGTTCTCAAAGCTCTGCCGTTCCAATATATCAGGTTCCTCAATTTATTTAAGGTCTAATTGTCACAGTTTCAGGTTCTCATAGATCTCAGTTTTTTCAAAAATATATGGTTCCTCCAGTTCTTAAATAAAGTCTCTAGTCTCTCTAGTTCTCAAGTTTTCGGGTTCTTAGTTTCCTCAAAGTCTCGGATACCCAAAAATCTCAGTTTTTTTCATAATATAAGATTCATTGTGTTCTCAAATTCCTACGATTCCTTATATTTTTAAGTTCTTTGGTGCCTACAGTTTTCAAGTTTTCAAAGCTCTGAGGTTCCACGGTTTCAGATTACTCAATTTATTTAATGTCTAAGTGTCACAGTTTCAGGTTCTCAAAGATCTCAGTTTTTTCAAAAATATAAGGTTCCTCCAGTTCTTAAATAACGTCTCTAGTTTCTCTAGTTTACAGTTTTTCGGGTTCTTAGGTTCCTGTAAGTCTCGGGTTCCCAAGGATCTCAGGTGTTTTTTCAAAATATAAGTTTCCTCCTGTTCCCAAAAAATTATCTTTGCTTATATTTTTAAGTTCTTTGGTTCCTACAGTTTTCAGGTTATCAAAGCTCTGACGTTCTACGGTTTCAGGTTACTCCATTTATTTAATATCTAAAGGTCACAGTTTCAGGTTCTCAAAGATCTCAGCTATTTCAAAAATATAAGGTTATATAAAAAAAATTATGGTTGCTTATATTTTTAAGTTCTTTGGTTCCTACAGTTTTCAGCTCCTCAAAACTCTGAGGTTCTACGGTTTCAGGTTACTCAATTTATTTGATGTCTAAGTGTCACAGTTTCAGGTTCTCAAAGATCTCAGTTTTTTCAAAAATATAAGGTTCCTCCAGTTCTTAAATAAAGTCTATACTTTCTCTAGTTTACAGTTTTTCGGGTTCTCAGGTTCATGTAAGTCTCGGGTTCCCAAGGATCTCAGATGTTTTTTCAAAATATGTTTCCTCCTGTTGTCAAAAAATTATGGTTGCTTATATTTTTAAGTTCTTTGGTTCCTACAGTTTTCAGCTCCTAAAAACTCTGAGGTTCTACAGTTTCAGGTTACTCAATTTATTTGATGTCTAAGTGTCACAGTTTCAGGTTCTCAAAGATCTAAGTTTTTTTCAAAAATATAAGGTTCCTCCAGTTCTTAAATAAAGTCTCTAGTTTCTCTATTTTACAGGTTTTCGGGTTCTTAGGTTCCTGTAAGTATCGGGTTCCCAAGGATCTCAGATGTTTTTTCAAAATATAAGTTTCCTCCTGTTCTCAAAAAATTATGATTGCTTATATTTTTAAGTTCTTTGGTTCCTACAGTTTTCAGGTCCTCAAAACTCTGAGGTTCTACGGTTTCAGGTTACTCAATTTATTTGATGTCTAAGTGTCACAGTTTCAGGTTCTCAAAGATCTCAGTTTTTTCAAAAATATAAGGTTCCTCCAGTTCTTAAATAAAGTCTCTACTTTCTCTAGTTTACAGTTTTTCGGGTTCTCAGGTTCATGTAAGTCTCGGGTTCCCAAGGATCTCAGGTGTTTTTTCAAAATATTAGTTTCCTCCTGTTCTCAAAAAATTATGGTTGCTTATATTTTTAAGTTCTTTGGTTCCTACAGTTTTCAGGTTATCAAAGCTCTGACGTTCTACGGTTTCAGGTTACTCAATTTATTTAATATCTAAGTGTCACAGTTTCAGGTTCTCAAAGATCTCAGCTATTTCAAAAATATAAGGTTCCTCCAGTTCTTAAATAAAGTCTCTAGTTTCCCTAGTTTACAGTTTTTCGGGTTCTTAGGTTCCTGTAAGTCTCGGGTTCCCAAGGATCTCAGGTGTTTTTTCAAAATATAAGTTTCCTCCTGTTCTCAAAAAATTATGGTTGCTTATATTTTTAAGTTCTTTGGTTCCTACAGTTTTCAGGTTCTCGAAGCTCTTACGTTCTACGGTTTCAGGTTACTCAATTTATTTAATGTCTAAGTGTCACAGTTTCAGGTTCTCAAAGATCTCAGCTATTTCAAAAATATAAGGTTCCTCCAGTTCTTAAATAAAGTTTCTAGTTTCTCTAGTTTACAGTTTTTCGGGTTCTTAGGTTCCTGTAAGTCTCGGGTTTCCAAGAATTTCAGGTGTTTTTTCAAAATATAAGTTTTATCCTGTTCTCAAAAAATTATGGTTGCTTATATTTTTAAGTTCTTTGGTTCCTACAGTTTTCAGGTCCTCAAAACTCTGAGGTTCTACGGTTTCAGGTTACTCAATTTATTTGATGTCTAAGTGTCACAGTTTCAGGTTCTCAAAGATCTCAGTTTTTTCAAAAATATAAGGTTCCTCCAGTTCTTAAATAAAGTCTCTACTTTCTCTAGTTTACAGTTTTTCGGGTTCTCAGGTTCATGTAAGTCTCGGGTTCCCAAGGATCTCAGGTGTTTTTTCAAAATATGTTTCCTCCTGTTCTCAAAAAATTATGGTTGCTTATATTTTTAAGTTCTTTGGTTCCTACAGTTTTCAGCTCCTAAAAACTCTGAGGTTCTACAGTTTCAGGTTACTCAATTTATTTGATGTCTAAGTGTCACAGTTTCAGGTTCTCAAAGATCTCAGTTTTTTTCAAAAATATAAGGTTCCTCCAGTTCTTAAATAAAGTCTCTAGTTTCTCTATTTTACAGGTTTTCGGGTTCTTAGGTTCCTGTAAGTATCGGGTTCCCAAGGATCTCAGATGTTTTTTCAAAATATAAGTTTCCTCCTGTTCTCAAAAAATTATGATTGCTTATATTTTTAAGTTCTTTGGTTCCTACAGTTTTCAGGTCCTCAAAACTCTGAGGTTCTACGGTTTCAGGTTACTCAATTTATTTGATGTCTAAGTGTCACAGTTTCAGGTTCTCAAAGATCTCAGTTTCTTCAAAAATATAAGGTTCCTCCAGTTCTTAAATAAAGTCTCTAGTTTCTCCAGTTTACAGTTCTTCGGGTTCTTAGGTTCCTGTAAGTCTCGGGTTCCCAAGGATCTCAGGTGTTTTTTCAAAATATAAGTTTTGTCTTGTTCTCAAAAAATTATGGTTGCTTATATTTTTAAGTTCTTTGGTTCCTACAGTTTTCAGCTCCTACAAACTCTGAGGTTCTACAGTTTCAGGTTACTCAATTTATTTAAGGTCTAAGTGTCACAGTTTCAGGTTCTCAAAGATCTCAGTTTTTTTCAAAAATTTAAGGTTCCTCCAGTTCTTAAATAAAGTCTCTAGTTTCTCTAGTTTACAGTTTTTCGGGTTCTTAGGTTCCTGTAAGTCTCGGGTTCCCAAGGATCTCAGGTGTTTTTTCAAAATATAAGTTTTCTCCTGTTCTCAAAAAATTATGGTTGCTTTTATTTTTAAGTTCTTTGGTTCCTACAGTTTTCAGCTCCTCAAAACTCTGAGATTCTACGGTTTCAGGTTACTCAATTTATTTGATGTCTAAGTGTCACAGTTTCAGGTTCTCAAAGATCTCAGTTTCTTCAAAAATATAAGGTTCCTCCAGTTCTTAAATAAAGTCTCTAGTTTCCCTAGTTTACAGTTTTTCGGGTTCCTAGGTTCCTGTAAGTCTCGGGTTCCCAAGGATCTCAGGTGTTTTTTCAAAATATAAGTTTCCTCCCGTTCCCAAAAAATTATCTTTGCTTATATTTTTAAGTTCTTTGGTTCCTACAGTTTTCAGGTTATCAAAGCTCTGACGTTCTACGGTTTCAGGTTACTCAATTTATTTAATATCTAAGTGTCACAGTTTCAGGTTCTCAAAGATTTCAGTTTCTTCAAAAATATAAGGTTCCTCCACTTCTTAAATAAAGTTTCTAGTTTCTCTAGTTTACAGTTTTTCGGGTTCTTAGGTTCCTGTAAGTCTCGGGTTCCCAAGAATTTCAGGTGTTTTTTCAAAATATAAGTTTTATCCTGTTCTCAAAAAATTATGGTTGCTTATATTTTTAAGTTCTTTGGTTCCTACAGTTTTCAGGTTCTCAAAGCTCTTACGTTCTACGGTTTCAGGTTACTCAATTTATTTAATATCTAAGTGTCACAGTTTCAGGTTCTCAAAGATTTCAGTTTCTTCAAAAATATAAGGTTCCTCCAGTTCTTAAATAAAGTCTCTAGTTTCTCTAGTTTACAGTTTTTCGGGTTCTTAGGTTCCTGTAAGTCTCGGGTTCCCAAGGATCTCAGGTGTTTTTTCAAAATATTAGTTTCCTCCTGTTCTCAAAAAATTATGGTTGCTTATATTTTTAAGTTCTTTGGTTCCTACAGTTTTCAGCTCCTACAAACTCTGAGGTTCTACAGTTTCAGGTTACTCAATTTATTTAAGGTCTAAGTGTCACAGTTTCAGGTTCTCAAAGATCTCAGTTTTTTCAAAAATTTAAGGTTCCTCCAGTTCTTAAATAAAGTCTCTAGTTTCCCTAGTTTACAGTTTTTCGGGTTCTTAGGTTCCTGTAAGTTTCGGGTTCCCAAGGATCTCAGGTGTTTTTTCAAAATATAAGTCTCCTATTGTTCTCAAGAAAGTATGGTTGCTTATATTTTTAAGTTCTTTGGTTCTTACAGTTTTCAGGTTCTCAAAACTCTGACGTTCTACAGTTTCAGGTTTCAGGCAGTTTTTAAATAAAGTCTCTAGAATCTCTAGTTATCAAGTTTTCGGTTTCTTCTATTGCTGAGTCTCAGGTTTTAAGAGATCTGTTTTTTTCAAAATATATAATTCCCAGTGTTCTCCAGTTTGGTTCGTTATATTTTTCAGTTTTTAGGTTCCGAAAGCTCTCAGGTTCTCAAAGCTCTGATGTTCCGAGATTTCAGGTTCCTATATTTTTTCAAAAATATAAGGTTCCTCCAGTGCTTAAATAAAGTCTCTAGTTTCTCTAGTTTACAGTTTTTCGGGTTCTCAGTTTCCTCAAAGTCTCGGATACCCAAATATCTCAGATTTATTACTATATTTTTATTCCAAAAGATGGAATGCGGTCTAGGACGTTGTGACTCGTTTTGGCGTTGATGTAGTATTTAAAGAGACGTTAATGCTTCGATTATTATTATTAAAGTGATGAAACACTAACGATAAAAAAAGGACATGGACACAAATTTAAAATTAAATTATATTTATACTACGCACGATATTCGGAAGAAAAAACATAAGAATTACATGATATAATTGTAAATGTACCCAAGCTTCTTGCAGATGTCCGGCTTGTTCTTCAGCAGCTCGCACACAATCTTCAGGAAGTGATCTTGCGCTTCATCGTTCATCTTCTCGTTGTAAATGCCGTTGAAGACAATCGTCGGAATGAACTTAATCGGAGGTGTGACACTTCTGGTTTTCTCTCCGTTCTCCACCAACAACTCGTCACCCTCTCCGCTTGACAGACAATGCACCACCTCGCGCCAGTCGACACCGGTTACATTTGCACACTACAAGAAAATCGTAAAAAATCCAACCATCAAACCAAAGGGTTCGCACATGTTTCGATTTTTCTTCGGGCGAACGCATGGCGCAACTGACGAACTCCACGCCGGTACCGACGGTGTTGTTTGCAATAACACACGAATGGATTTTGTTGTAGAGACACTCGTGGGGGCCGTGTTGGCACTGGAAACGCCAATGGCCGGAAGAGTTGTCGGCCTGGAAAAAGAATTGACACAAGGGGGGATGCGATGGGGAAATAGTACCCTAGCAAATCCGAAAGGTACCAGAGTGAGATTCAAGTACTTAAGAACGTTCTGGTAGGATGGATGCAACTGTTCAGTCACAAACCTGATGCTGTCTGGACACAGAGCCTCGTAGTAAACATCGACTTGGAGTTTTTTTGCCTAAGGAGTACCGCGAAAATTGTTAAGATCAAAATAGTGGGTATACTTACCGAAGCGTAAAAAATTGTCAATATTATCACTGAATACTTCAACATCGTGGAGCGGTCAACATAAAAATGGAATGCTCAAATGGGTGGTACCTTTTTATAGGATCACATTTTTCTTATCGGTAACAGATGGTGACTGGGTCTGAGTAAGCTCAATGTTCGAGAATAAATAAAATCTGTGTGGAGTCACCAGTCAGGAATCAGCGATAAAGTTTTTTTTTAAACAAAAAGTATAAATTCATTCTCTTAGGGTGTTATTTGCGATCAATAAAACATAATTTGTTTCCTTTCAGTAACATAATTTATCACTTACCCTACTACATCTTTGCGGAGCGCTGGCCCTCACCCAAGAAGAAAGAACAGATGCAATTAATTAAATGAATAAGACATATTTGTGTATTTATTTTTTAATCAATATACTCTAGTACAAAACTAAACAATTAAGGGAAATACTCATTGGCGTAACGGCCCTTCCACCTGGGCAAGTCGGGCCTCTCCGCCTTCGCTATGTACCTCGGACGTCTATCGTCCAGCGTTCTATCCCAAGGCTTAATTCCAAACTCGTACGGCCTCCTCTTCTTATCCATGAACTTGGTCTTGTGATCGATCTTGTAGATCTTCTCCCACGCATATGTCTCGTACTCCAGCTTATGCCTCGGCCTGTTCGACACCAAGAATTTATACTCCCTTTCCAACCATTTCCGCTTCTCCTCATCCTCATAATCCGCGCTAACCTTCTCCTCTTTGCTCAAATAGGGCGTCATGTTGATCCCCAACCTCTCCTCGGGAGCGTTAGCGTACAATTTCAGTAGTACCTGCAAAACCTCATCGTTGAAACCAACAATTTTTCCATCAACCACTTCCTGGTATAAGTTCAGTTCTGGTGTGGCCCAGCAGATGTTGCGCAGGGGATTGTCGGTTACGTGTTTCGAATGGATCAGTAGGGTGTTGAGCTGGTAGACGTAGAAAGACCACAGTTTGCCGTTGGTGATCACGGTTTGGGTCACCAAGGGGTAAGTGATGTCGTTGAAGGTGGTGAAACCGAGGAAGTTGGCTTGGGCGTTCAGCCAACCGAAGGAGGATAGGATCCCTTGTCGGTCGACGGCGTCCTTGTGGTCTTCAAGGTCGTTGTAGGTGCGGGCGAGGAAGTGGCCGCGGGGGAGGTACGACAGCAGGCCGAATTTGTTGGGGTCGCCGGGCCAAAAGCCTTTAAAAAGAGTCATTAACGGATGCAACGTTTTATATTGGAGATGCGTTCGTAATGGCAACATCTTTGTATTTCAAAGAGCTCAATTATTTGAAAAATTCGGGTTGGGTATAGCTTAATAGGTGTTGACACCTTAACATGAATCAACGTATGTTGTATTGCGATTATACATTACATTACATCATAGTTTATAAACAATTTTTGCAAATATCAAAATTTTGAGTTTGAAAAACATTATTTTTAACCTATCGAGCTTGGACTCGTTTTATAGGTTTTCGAACTTGGGAATCCCGTATTCACTGTCAATTTTGAGATATCGCGTGTACTTACCGAAATATAACATCAATAAAAAGTCAAAACAGGAATTCGAAAGGTTTTTTGATATCGAACCGTGAAGACGCCTTAAAATGAATCAACACATCATGTTTTGTCATTTATTTTACATTACGTCGTAGTTTATACGCTATTTTTAAAAATATCAAAATTTTGAGTTTGAAAAACATTATTTTTGACCTATCAAGTTTGGACTCGTTTTATAGGTTTTCGAACTTGGGAATCCCGTATTCACTGTCAATTTTGAGATATCGCGTGTAGTTACCGAAATATAACATCAATAAAAAGTCAAAACAAGAATTAGAAAGGTTTTTTGATATCGAACCGTGAAGACGCCTTAAAATGAATCAGCTTATCATGTTTTGTCGTTTATTTTACATTACGTCGTAGTTTATACGCTAATTTTAAAAATATCAAAATTTTGAGTTTGAAAAACATTATTTTTGACCTATCGAGTTTGGACTCGTTTTATAGGTTTTCGAACCTGAGAATCCCATATTCAGTGTCAATTTCGAGATATCGCGTGTAGTTACCGAAATATAACATCAATAAAAAGTCAAAACAAGAATTAGAAAGGTTTTTTGATATCGAACCGTGAAGACGGCTTAAAATGAATCAACTTATCATGTTTTGTCGTTTATTTTACATTACGTCGTAGTTTATACGCTAATTTTAAAAATATCAAAATTTTGAGTTTGAAAAACATTATTTTTGACCTATCGAGTTTGGACTCGTTTTATAGGTTTTCGAACTTGGGAATCCCGTATTCACTGTCAATTTTGAGATATCGCGTGTAGTTACCGAAATATAACATCAATAAAAAGTCAAAACAAGAATTCTAAAGGTTTTTTGATATCGAACCGTGAAGACGCCTTAAAATGAATCAACTTATCATGTTTTGTCATTTATTTAACATTACGTCGTAGTTTATACGCTATTTTTAGAAATATCAAAATTTTGAGTTTGAAAAACATTATTTTTGACCTATCGAGCTTGGACTCGTTTTATAGGTTTTCGAACTTGGGAATCCCGTATTCACTGTCAATTTTGAGATATCGCGTGTACTTACCGAAATATAACATCAATAAAAAGTCAAAACAGGAATTCGAAAGGTTTTTTGATATCGAACCGTGAAGACGCCTTAAAATGAATCAACACATCATGTTTTGTCATTTATTTTACATTACGTCGTAGTTTATACGCTATTTTTAGAAATATCAAAATTTTGAGTTTGAAAAACATTATTTTTGACCTATCGAGTTTGGACTCGTTTTATAGGTTTTCGAACCTGAGAATCCCGTATTCACTGTCAATTTTGAGATATCGCGTGTAGTTACCGAAATATAACATCAATAAAAAGTCAAAACAAGAATTCTAAAGGTTTTTTGATATCGAACCGTGAAGACGCCTTAAAATGAATCAACTTATCATGTTTTGTCATTTATTTTACATTACGTCGTAGTTTATACGCTATTTTTAGAAATATCAAAATTTTGAGTTTGAAAAACATTATTTTTGACCTATCGAGTTTGGACTCGTTTTATAGGTTTTCCAACCTGGGAATCCCGTATTCACTGTCAATTTTGAGATATCGCGTGTAGTTACCGAAATATAACATCAATAAAAAGTCAAAACAAGAATTCTAAAGGTTTTTTGATATCGAACCGTGAAGACGCCTTAAAATGAATCAACACATCATGTTTTGTCATTTATTTTACATTACGTCGTAGTTTATACGCTATTTTTAGAAATATCAAAATTTTGAGTTTGAAAAACATTATTTTTGACCTATCGAGTTTGGACTCGTTTTATAGGTTTTCGAACCTGAGAATCCCGTATTCACTGTCAATTTTGAGATATCGCGTGTAGTTACCGAAATATAACATCAATAAAAAGTCAAAACAAGAATTCTAAAGGTTTTTTGATATCGAACCGTGAAGACGCCTTAAAATGAATCAACTTATCATGTTTTGTCATTTATTTTACATTACGTCGTAGTTTATACGCTATTTTTAGAAATATCAAAATTTTGAATTTGAAAAACATTATTTTTAACCTATCGAGCTTGGACTCGTTTTATAGGTTTTCGAACTTGGGAATCCCGTATTCACTGTCAATTTTGAGATATCGCGTGTACTTACCGAAATATAACATCAATAAAAAGTCAAAACAGGAATTCGAAAGGTTTTTTGATATCGAACCGTGAAGACGCCTTAAAATGAATCAACACATCATGTTTTGTCATTTATTTTACATTACGTCGTAGTTTATACGCTATTTTTAGAAATATCAAAATTTTGAGTTTGAAAAACATTATTTTTGACCTATCGAGTTTGGACTCGTTTTATAGGTTTTCGAACCTGAGAATCCCGTATTCACTGTCAATTTTGAGATATCGCGTGTAGTTACCGAAATATAACATCAATAAAAAGTCAAAACAAGAATTCTAAAGGTTTTTTGATATCGAACCGTGAAGACGCCTTAAAATGAATCAACTTATCATGTTTTGTCATTTATTTTACATTACGTCGTAGTTTATACGCTATTTTTAGAAATATCAAAATTTTGAGTTTGAAAAACATTATTTTTGACCTATCGAGTTTGGACTCGTTTTATAGGTTTTCCAACCTGGGAATCCCGTATTCACTGTCAATTTTGAGATATCGCGTGTAGTTACCGAAATATAACATCAATAAAAAGTCAAAACAAGAATTCTAAAGGTTTTTTGATATCGAACCGTGAAGACGCCTTAAAATGAATCAACACATCATGTTTTGTCATTTATTTTACATTACGTCGTAGTTTATACGCTATTTTTAGAAATATCAAAATTTTGAGTTTGAAAAACATTATTTTTGACCTATCGAGTTTGGACTCGTTTTATAGGTTTTCGAACCTGAGAATCCCGTATTCACTGTCAATTTTGAGATATCGCGTGTAGTTACCGAAATATAACATCAATAAAAAGTCAAAACAAGAATTCTAAAGGTTTTTTGATATCGAACCGTGAAGACGCCTTAAAATGAATCAACTTATCATGTTTTGTCATTTATTTTACATTACGTCGTAGTTTATACGCTATTTTTAGAAATATCAAAATTTTGAGTTTGAAAAACATTATTTTTGACCTATCGAGTTTGGACTCGTTTTATAGGTTTTCCAACCTGGGAATCCCGTATTCACTGTCAATTTTGAGATATCGCGTGTAGTTACCGAAATATAACATCAATAAAAAGTCAAAACAAGAATTCTAAAGGTTTTTTGATATCGAACCGTGAAGACGCCTTAAAATGAATCAACTTATCATGTTTTGTCATTTATTTTACATTACGTCGTAGTTTATACGCTATTTTTAGAAATATCAAAATTTTGAGTTTGAAAAACATTATTTTTGACCTATCGAGTTTGGACTCGTTTTATAGGTTTTCGAACCTGAGAATCCCGTATTCACTGTCAATTTTGAGATATCGCGTGTAGTTACCGAAATATAACATCAATAAAAAGTCAAAACAAGAATTCTAAAGGTTTTTTGATATCGAACCGTGAAGACGCCTTAAAATGAATCAACTTATCATGTTTTGTCATTTATTTTACATTACGTCGTAGTTTATACGCTATTTTTAGAAATATCAAAATTTTGAGTTTGAAAAACATTATTTTTGACCTATCGAGTTTGGACTCGTTTTATAGGTTTTCGAACCTGAGAATCCCGTATTCACTGTCAATTTTGAGATATCGCGTGTAGTTACCGAAATATAACATCAATAAAAAGTCAAAACAAGAATTCTAAAAGTTTTTTGATATCGAACCGTGAAGACGCCTTAAAATGAATCAACTTATCATGTTTTGTCATTTATTTTACATTACGTCGTAGTTTATACGCTATTTTTAGAAATATCAAAATTTTGAGTTTGAAAAACATTATTTTTGACCTATCGAGTTTGGACTCGTTTTATAGGTTTTCGAACCTGAGAATCCCGTATTCACTGTCAATTTTGAGATATCGCGTGTAGTTACCGAAAGATAACATCAATAAAAAGTCAAAACAAGAATTCTAAAGGTTTTTTGATATCGAACTGTGAAGTCGCCTTAAAATGAATCAACTTATCATGTTTTGTCATTTATTTTACATTACGTCGTAGTTTATACGCTATTTTTAGAAATAGCAAAATTTTGAGTTTGAAAAACATTATTTTTGACCTATCGAGTTTGGACTCGTTTTATAGGTTTTCGAACCTGAGAATCCCGTATTCACTGTCAATTTTGAGATATCGCGTGTAGTTACCGAAATATAACATCAATAAAAAGTCAAAACAAGAATTCTAAAGGTTTTTTGATATCGAACCGTGAAGACGCCTTAAAATGAATCAACTTATCATGTTTTGTCATTTATTTTACATTACGTCGTAGTTTATACGCTATTTTTAGAAATATCAAAATTTTGAGTTTGAAAAACATTATTTTTGACCTATCGAGTTTGGACTCGTTTTATAGGTTTTCCAACCTGGGAATCCCGTATTCACTGTCAATTTTGAGATATCGCGTGTAGTTACCGAAATATAACATCAATAAAAAGTCAAAACAAGAATTCTAAAGGTTTTTTGATATCGAACCGTGAAGACGCCTTAAAATGAATCAACACATCATGTTTTGTCATTTATTTTACATTACGTCGTAGTTTATACGCTATTTTTAGAAATATCAAAATTTTGAGTTTGAAAAACATTATTTTTGACCTATCGAGTTTGGACTCGTTTTATAGGTTTTCGAACCTGAGAATCCCGTATTCACTGTCAATTTTGAGATATCGCGTGTAGTTACCGAAATATAACATCAATAAAAAGTCAAAACAAGAATTCTAAAGGTTTTTTGATATCGAACCGTGAAGACGCCTTAAAATGAATCAACTTATCATGTTTTGTCATTTATTTTACATTACGTCGTAGTTTATACGCTATTTTTAGAAATATCAAAATTTTGAGTTTGAAAAACATTATTTTTAACCTATCGAGCTTGGACTCGTTTTATAGGTTTTCGAACTTGGGAATCCCGTATTCACTGTCAATTTTGAGATATCGCGTGTACTTACCGAAATATAACATCAATAAAAAGTCAAAACAGGAATTCGAAAGGTTTTTTGATATCGAACCGTGAAGACGCCTTAAAATGAATCAACACATCATGTTTTGTCATTTATTTTACATTACGTCGTAGTTTATACGCTATTTTTAGAAATATCAAAATTTTGAGTTTGGAAAACATTATTTTTGACCTATCGAGTTTGGACTCGTTTTATAGGTTTTCGAACCTGAGAATCCCGTATTCACTGTCAATTTTGAGATATCGCGTGTAGTTACCGAAATATAACATCAATAAAAAGTCAAAACAAGAATTCTAAAGGTTTTTTGATATCGAACCGTGAAGACGCCTTAAAATGAATCAACTTATCATGTTTTGTCATTTATTTTACATTACGTCGTAGTTTATACGCTATTTTAAAAAATATCAAAATTTTGAGTTTGAAAGACATTAGTTTTGACCTATCGAGTTTGGACTCGTTTTATAGGTTTTCGAACCTGAGAATCCCGTATTCACTGTCAATTTCGAGATATCGCGTGTAGTTACCGAAATATAACATCAATAAAAAGTCAAAACAAGAATTAGAAAGGTTTTTTGATATCGAACCGTGAAGACGCCTTAAAATGAATCAACTTATCATGTTTTGTCATTTATTTTACATTACGTCGTAGTTTATACGCTATTTTTAGAAATATCAAAATTTTGAGTTTGAAAAACATTATTTTTGACCTATCGAGTTTGGACTCGTTTTATAGGTTTTCGAACCTGAGAATCCCGTATTCACTGTCAATTTTGAGATATCGCGTGTAGTTACCGAAATATAACATCAATAAAAAGTCAAAACAAGAATTCTAAAGGTTTTTTGATATCGAACCGTGAAGACGCCTTAAAATGAATCAACTTATCATGTTTTGTCATTTATTTTACATTACGTCGTAGTTTATACGCTATTTTTAAAAATATCAAAATTTTGAGTTTGAAAAACATTATTTTTGACCTATCGAGTTTGGACTCGTTTTATAGGTTTTCGAACCTGAGAATCCCATATTCAGTGTCAATTTTGAGATATCGCGTGTAGTTACCGAAATATAACATCAATAAAAAGTCAAAACAAGAATTCTAAAGGTTTTTTGATATCGAACCGTGAAGACGCCTTAAAATGAATCAACTTATCATGTTTTGTCATTTATTTTACATTACGTCGTAGTTTATACGCTATTTTTAAAAATATCAAAATTTTGAGTTTGAAAAACATTATTTTTGACCTATCAAGTTTGGACTCGTTTTATAGGTTTTCGAACTTGGGAATCCCGTATTCACTGTCAATTTTGAGATATCGCGTGTAGTTACCGAAATATAACATCAATAAAAAGTCAAAACAAGAATTAGAAAGGTTTTTTGATATCGAACCGTGAAGACGCCTTAAAATGAATCAGCTTATCATGTTTTGTCGTTTATTTTACATTACGTCGTAGTTTATACGCTAATTTTAAAAATATCAAAATTTTGAGTTTGAAAAACATTATTTTTGACCTATCGAGTTTGGACTCGTTTTATAGGTTTTCGAACCTGAGAATCCCATATTCAGTGTCAATTTCGAGATATCGCGTGTAGTTACCGAAATATAACATCAATAAAAAGTCAAAACAAGAATTAGAAAGGTTTTTTGATATCGAACCGTGAAGACGGCTTAAAATGAATCAACTTATCATGTTTTGTCGTTTATTTTACATTACGTCGTAGTTTATACGCTAATTTTAAAAATATCAAAATTTTGAGTTTGAAAAACATTTTTGACCTATCAATTTTGGACTCGTTTTATAGGTTTTCAAACCTGGGAATCCCATATTCACTGTCAATTTTGAGATATCGCGTGTAGTTACCGAAATATAACATCAATAAGAAGTCAAAACAAGAATTCTAAAGGTTTTTTGATATCGAACCGTGAAGACGCCTTAAAATGAATCAACTTATCATGTTTTGTCATTTATTTTACATTACGTCGTAGTTTATACGCTATTTTTAAAAATATCAAAATTTTGAGTTTGAAAAACATTATTTTTGACCTATCGAGTTTGGACTCGTTTTATAGGTTTTCGAACCTGAGAATCCCATATTCAGTGTCAATTTTGAGATATCGCGTGTAGTTACCGAAATATAACATCAATAAAAAGTCAAAACAAGAATTCTAAAGGTTTTTTGATATCGAACCGTGAAGACGCCTTAAAATGAATCAACTTATCATGTTTTGTCATTTATTTTACATTACGTCGTAGTTTATACGCTATTTTTAAAAATATCAAAATTTTGAGTTTGAAAAACATTATTTTTGACCTATCAAGTTTGGACTCGTTTTATAGGTTTTCGAACTTGGGAATCCCGTATTCACTGTCAATTTTGAGATATCGCGTGTAGTTACCGAAATATAACATCAATAAAAAGTCAAAACAAGAATTAGAAAGGTTTTTTGATATCGAACCGTGAAGACGCCTTAAAATGAATCAGCTTATCATGTTTTGTCGTTTATTTTACATTACGTCGTAGTTTATACGCTAATTTTAAAAATATCAAAATTTTGAGTTTGAAAAACATTATTTTTGACCTATCGAGTTTGGACTCGTTTTATAGGTTTTCGAACCTGAGAATCCCATATTCAGTGTCAATTTCGAGATATCGCGTGTAGTTACCGAAATATAACATCAATAAAAAGTCAAAACAAGAATTAGAAAGGTTTTTTGATATCGAACCGTGAAGACGGCTTAAAATGAATCAACTTATCATGTTTTGTCGTTTATTTTACATTACGTCGTAGTTTATACGCTAATTTTAAAAATATCAAAATTTTGAGTTTGAAAAACATTTTTGACCTATCAATTTTGGACTCGTTTTATAGGTTTTCAAACCTGGGAATCCCATATTCACTGTCAATTTTGAGATATCGCGTGTAGTTACCGAAATATAACATCAATAAAAAGTCAAAACAAGAATTCTAAAGGTTTTTTGATATCGAACCGTGAAGACGCCTTAAAATGAATCAACTTATCATGTTTTGTCATTTATTTTACATTACGTCGTAGTTTATACGCTATTTTTAGAAATATCAAAATTTTGAGTTTGAAAAACATTATTTTTGACCTATCGAGTTTGGACTCGTTTTATAGGTTTTCGAACCTGAGAATCCCGTATTCACTGTCAATTTTGAGATATCGCGTGTAGTTACCGAAATATAACATCAATAAAAAGTCAAAACAAGAATTCTAAAGGTTTTTTGATATCGAACCGTGAAGACGCCTTAAAATGAATCAACTTATCATGTTTTGTCATTTATTTTACATTACGTCGTAGTTTATACGCTATTTTTAAAAATATCAAAATTTTGAGTTTGAAAAACATTATTTTTGACCTATCGAGTTTGGACTCGTTTTATAGGTTTTCGAACCTGAGAATCCCATATTCAGTGTCAATTTCGAGATATCGCGTGTAGTTACCGAAATATAACATCAATAAAAAGTCAAAACAAGAATTAGAAAGGTTTTTTGATATCGAACCGTGAAGACGCCTTAAAATGAATCAACTTATCATGTTTTGTCATTTATTTTACATTACGTCGTAGTTTATACGCTATTTTTAAAAATATCAAAATTTTGAGTTTGAAAAACATTATTTTTGTCCTATCAAGTTTGGACTCGTTTTATAGGTTTTCGAACTTGGGAATCCCGTATTCACTGTCAATTTTGAGATATCGCGTGTAGTTACCGAAATATAACATCAATAAAAAGTCAAAACAAGAATTAGAAAGGTTTTTTGATATCGAACCGTGAAGACGCCTTAAAATGAATCAACTTATCATGTTTTGTCATTTATTTTACATTACGTCGTAGTTTATACGCTATTTTTAGAAATATCAAAATTTTGAGTTTGAAAAACATTATTTTTGACCTATCGAGTTTGGACTCGTTTTATAGGTTTTAGAACCTGAGAATCCCATATTCACTGTCAATTTTGAGATATCGCGTGTAGTTACCAAGATATAACATCAACAAAAAATGAAAACAAGAAATCGAAAGGTTTTTTGATATCGAACCGTAAACAAGCCTTAAAATGGATCAACACATCTTGTTTTGTCATTTATTTTACATTACGTCGTAGTTTATACGCCATTTTCAAAAATATCAAAATTTTGAGTTTGAAAAACATTATTTTTGACCTATCGAGTTTGGACTCGTTTTATAGGTTTTCGAACCTGGGAATCCCGTATTCACTGTCAATTTTGAGAAATCTAGTAGTTTATAAACCATTTTTGAAAATATACTTCTAAATTTTTGATTTTGGGACCCCTTATCAAATTTGAACTCAATTTACACGTTTTATTTTTGCAACCCTTTTTGCTCCTAACCTGGAACATTCGCGATGTGCTTGTATCCAGTGGCGGTCCCAACAGTTCTGGGATCCAGCTCAAAGAAGGGAACAGTCAGCTCGGGGTTATCTGCCTCAGAGTGACTAACAATGGGGCGCAGGGGGCTACTGTATCTCAGAGCGACGTTGGCTGAGCCGGTGTAGTTCATAAGACGGTTGGTGGGGCTGTCGACTTCGTCTTTTCGCCAATCTTGACCGCGTTTGCACCTTCTGATGTTCTCGGGGGGGTGCATGCCCCCGGCGTACCAAAACGACTCGATTCTGGCATTTATGTCGGTCTGAAAACGAGTGGAACTCAGTATGATGTAGGTGAGACTGGAGGGTTAACCTGGGTGCCTTGCAAGTGGGGGTACTTCTGGCTGAGGGCGTTCATGATGATTCTGTTAATTTGCTGGGTTAGAGTTTGAGTGAGGGCATTTTCAGCTTGGACTTTGTCTACTTCCACGTTTTTCAAGTCATGTCTTAGCCTGTAAATAATATGACAGTCAAGTTGTACACTAGTCACCCCTACCTACTGATATTGTTCCAGCTCCATTAAAATCGCTTCCTCGATGTTACTCTTCACGGGACTGGCAACATCTCCAACATCTATATCGTTATAAAAATTCGGCAACTTCTCATTTCGGATCAAGTGAGTTCGAGTGGCATGCTGTATCAACCCCAGGTTGTTATAAGGGATGTAATCTTCCAATAAATGGTAGCACTTGAATCCGTAATACCTGGGCATGTTTAGCTTAATTTGTTTCTCCTCCACGGTCTTAACGTTTTTGAGGGCCTCATATTCGGCTTCTTTCCTCCTTTCGACCACCTTTTCGTGAGACAGGTCCAGAATTGGGGGATACTGGGGAGTGGCGGTGTACTCATTTTCGGGCTGCAGGGCTGTGGAGAAGCCCCGGAACTCGTTGACACGTCGAAATAGGTGTTTCCGAAGCCGTAAGGCCGACATTCTACCGTTGAAATTGGAAAAGAAATTGTAGGTTAGGTGGACATAACCTCAATTTGACAGATAAATTTCGGGACACCGGACGAGTTGTAGAAACACAAATTAATTTTATGTAGAAGAAAATAATTTGGCCTGTTTTTCACGATTGTAGTTATGAATGTGGACGCTACAGAAGTAAACATCAATTACTACGGTCGGCGATTTTTTTGACTTTTGACTTTTGCCCTCAACCTCAACCCCAACCAAATAATCTCGTTACTAAATTCCAAACAAATCGATCGTCGTAACGGCACCCATTTCATCCTTTTAGTTCGCAAAATGAGGCTGTTTTATTTAATTTCAATTTTCACCCTGTTCCCATGTGTTTACTCAAGGGGTGTCAATGGAGGGATGAGTTGTGCAGGTACGTTAAAGCCCCTCTTTTGTGTTATTTCTGACCTCAATTCCAGTATGCACGGTTTTAACCGGGGTGGTCATGCAAGTAGCGGAGGTCCATGAAGAGGACATCTACAATGTGACGAAACGTCTCTGCAATGCTTTGCCCGACGAAGCGCGCGGTCCGTGCTTGGAAGTGGTGGATACAATCGGGCCTCACTTGAGGTAACAGAAAAACAATACTATTTTTAATCAAATGTGGTTTGCAGGAACATGTCTGAAAAGTTCACTCCAGAAATATTTTGCCTGGTTTATGGCACCTGTGAGCGAGACCAGGATGGGAATCTGTGCCATTTGTTTCCACTGCAGCTCCAAAAGAACGAAATTAAGGAGATCGTGGAGAATGTAAGAGACGACAGCACCAAAAACATACAGACTTTTTTTTGCAGAACCATTTACCTTTTCCCAAAATCGATTTCTGTGAGCTTCCATACATTCGCGACATCTGCAGGATCCTCAACAACTCCTACATCTCGTTGAACCCGGTAGAAGACTTTGACAACGACGGTTTCAGCACCTTGGTCACTGGAAGGTACTCATCAACCACTCCGACATCTCAAAAAAAAACTTTTTATTCCAGGGGCTTCGACTGGAGGGGGCAGGACTGCCAAGACAACAACCCCGATTTCTACCCAGGGCGCAAAGCGCAGAACTCCGACTTATTCGCAGACAGTCTGTAAATTCCTCAAAGAGTACACTTCGCGTTATCGCTACTTTCAGGTAACTGTAACGGCATCTGGGGCTACAACGTCAGTTATCAGTCGTGGGAACAGACCTTGTGCAAGAAGTCAACCCCCCGAGGGCTGATCTACATCGGGGACTCAATAGGGGCGCACTTCCACATGCCGGAGCAGTGGATCAACCCTCTTCTATTCACATGGGTACATACTTCACCAACTCGGTATTTCGTTTGCACAGTTATCATTATTGTAGCCGGGTCTCAACGGCAGCACTGTTATTTTGGACGAGATCGATTGGCCCCAATTCGGGTTCGCCACGGGCTACAAAAACATATCCAACAATCTTCTCATAAATGGAACGACCGACTCCATATACCTCCGACTTAGAAGCCGTAATCTTTGCAACCACAGAGACTACCAGAACTTGGCCCAGAACGGTGCTTCCAGTCACGACGCCCTGAACCACGCCAGCGCGATCGCCCGAAGTCAGTCCATCGACAAGCCGGCGATCGTCATTTTCGCCATGCAAGGAAACGATGTCTGCAATAAGTGAGACTGCATGAAGAGTTTAACCATATTCGTATAGTTTTAACGATACAGCCGAACACGCCACGCCCCCCAAGGTGTTCAAGAGGAACGTGATGAACACTTTGTCGCTCCTGGACCAGAAGCTGCCGGCCGACAGCCACGTGGTGCTCATGGAGCTGGTGGAGGCGGATTTTATTTACGGAGCTATGGCGAACAGGGTGCATCCTATAGGTAAAGTAGCTGGGGGGTTAGGGGTACGAAATTGAGCGTTTGGGTTGGCAGGGAAGTTGTACGACAACGTGTTTTATAAAGACATGTACAAATGGTTCAACTGCTTGCAAATTGGGCCTTGCACGGGGTGGCTGAACTCCAACCAGACCCTGCGAGAAGACACCAGTAGGGTATGAGACCGAACTGTACCAACGATCGGAGTTAACTTTTTTCTATTCTTAGAAAGCTAGAAGACTGTCTAGGGTTTTAAAAAACATAGCGAAACACGAGAACTTTGAGCATTTCGATCTCCACTACATCAGGAATCCCATTAACTTCTTGGTGAAAAATCATAGGGTAAACATCTCGGAGTTATTGGAGCCTGTGGACAGCTTACACCCCAACCAGGTCTAAAAAAATTTGTGCGGAAATATATTGTATTGTATTTTGTAGGCAGCTCAACCTCTCATGACTGAGGTGATCTGGAAATTTCTGCGAGAGCTTCCCTCGGAGGTGTTGGGACCTGTTAATCCACACAATGAAGAGATAGAAAAGTTGTTTGGAAACCAAGGAGGTCACTAACGAGAGTGGGATAAAATTTAAATACAGATTTTCTATATTACTGGTGTTTTAATTTGCACTAGTGCTACCATCCTCGCTTTGTGTTATCAAAAAAATAAAATAAAAACACAAATAAAAATTTCGTGTTTTTTTCGAATTTAACGTTCCGTTGACGTCATTCCATTTCATGTTGGGGTTATCGCACTATTGTTATTCAATCAATAAACAAATTTATTTGAAGCGTAATTACAACAATTGTTTAATAATATTAATAACTGCTAATAATAATCATTATTGAATACTAATTTAAAATGATTGTCGTCCATCAGAGGCGATCTCTTTTTATAATTCATAATGCCACGAACAACTTAACGACTTCTCGAACACTTGCATAATGATTCAGACGAGATAAGAAGAGAAAAACTCCACAAAAACGATGTTCTGGACTGACCGGCCGCGTCGCTGTCGTATGACTTTGGCTGGAACTTGTCATGTGAAAAAAATACCCGCTAAAAACTTATTTGTCTGTTCTCGAACGGAGATATAATAACACCCAGTAATCTACTCCAACAATGGCTACAAAAAATCTGTAACGGATGCAGTTTATCTAATAGCATTTCTGATTGTATTTTATTTATCAGAATAAAACATTTCAACACAAAAATACTTTAAGGTACAGTCGCACTACCGTCTACAGCAAAGAAAGTTTACGATGCCAGAATGAAAATTTTCTAATTAGGCGCGAGATTTGCATCTAACCACCACCAGATTTGACTTCTTCGCTTCACGATAGTAAAGGTACACATTCTCGGCCACAAGGAACAAGAGTTCAATAACACTGATGAAGCTGATTCCCAGGAATAGTGCAAGGGTTCCACCAAACGAAACTGGAAAATAATTTAAGAAAATCGGAAAGTCGAGAGTGGTACCACGTTACCAACCAAATCCTCAAATCCGAACAACACATCTCGTAGAAATTTTGTTGTGGGTGCCAACAGAGCCCACCGGAACGTAATTCTCTGTTCGAAGTACCCGTGGTCCCTGCAAACCACCGTATGTGTCCACCACAAGCACCAAACTGCTCCTTACCATCTAGTGTACTTGGGTCCCTGCGGCAGATACGTGATGGTATCGCAAGGGGCCGGACACTCGCAATTGATCTCAATGGGGGGTCGCGTCAACATGTCGGAGTACCTCGCGAGACATAAAAGGCCACTCAAATCACACGCTTTACCTTCTGAAGTCAGTGAAACTATTAGTCATGAAAGCGATGCGGTCTTGCAGACTTGCCGAATCTGTGGTAAAAGAACGGTCGGCATCCGCAGAGCTTCAATGCAAGTTTGTACCGACACACCATGTAACACACACTGCTGCTGTACACAGGAAGATCCTCAGAAATGGGTTCGTCGTGGAACCGACACTTTCTTTGACTGGGAGACAGATATCGTAAAGACGGAGACGACTGAGTTTCTTGCATTCTGTAGTTCAGTTCCAACTCCTCGCTTTCTCGGACGTGCAAGGGGGGCTCAATGGTAGCGTGAACCACTTCAAGGTACGAGTGTATGTAGTACTAGAAACACATATTTACCAGAAAGCACCAACTGCAGAGATGGTACCTTAAGTTCCAGCTCGGGATCCGAGTCGTAACGAGCGTAACACAAGCCGTTCAAGTAGTGACATCTCAGGATGCTGTCTTTCGAAATTGAAACATTGCTTCAATTTTTGAAATGACCACCCATTCTTACAAAATGAGGCTACTTACTCTAATGAGAGAAGACCGGCAAACTGGGAGTTTACAGAGAAGCAGATACCCAGCTCTGACATGACGAGTGTCCAAGAAGTGTTGCGTTTGGTGTCGAAAGTCACCAAGGTTCCAGTGAGATCAGGATGGACCGTTTTTGCCAGAAGAAAAAAGTCGGTGTTTTGAAGGGACGGATCGTCTTTGAATCGGTTGAGGTCTTTTAGATTTGCGTAGGTTGTGTTGCTGATGGTCCTGATGAAGGACATGTAGTGGTTGTAGTGTGGATCCGAGGAGTTGACGCCCCAGGTTCTTGGTGAGATAAAATTATTTTTATTTTATGTTACTCTTGTATATTTATTACTTTTCTATATAGTTATCCGCCTTCTTCTTGTCAACCCTATTAATAAAACACCCCGTGGCTGCCGGAAAGGGGTTCAACCAGTTCCTGAAATCTTTCTGAATGGAAACTACGGTAGGATTGGCCGAATACCGCATCCAGTTGGAGTAAGTGATGGCCATGGCTCCTGCTGCCCCTAGAGCGACCACAAAAATCCAAAGAATTCTAAAAAGCATTTTTATTTCACTTCCTTTCGTTTTTTACCACCTTTCCAAGAAATGTAGTCTCGGAATTCCCACAATGTGCAACCCGTGCACAGTTGTCTGCTTGGAAAAGTTTTCCAAAAGAGTGTAAAACGGCATTGTTACCAACCGGTAATGCAGACATAATGAGCCAGATCCCCCTTTTATATGACTGCGATAACAATAATGGATGTAGCGATTTCTATTAACCCACCATTAGTCACAAATTGATGTCATCATTCGTTATCATATCAATAACAATAAGAATGCAGAGTGAAGATTGTTATCTTATCGGAGCGATAAGTTTTGATTCGAGGTAAATTTGGTGAGATTTGTTAATTCTAACAAACATGGAACGCGAGTTTATCCAAGAACAAAATGATTTACGTAAAGACTACAAGATTGAAATTCGAAGAGCTCCGTTCGTTGAAGTGTTAAAAGGCCGTCCTACCAAAGGTACCATTTCCTTGGTTATCTTTGCCATCGTGGTGCCACTCTTGGTGTACTATTTTGTTTTCGACCGAAGCGGTACCGTTCCGAAGGAAATCACCGATACGTGCTTAGTGGACAAAACCTACAAAATTCAGTGTGGAAGAAGTGTGAATGTTTCGTTTGACTACTGCAGCAGCATCCAGTGCTGTTTTGACAACTCTACCCAACTGTGCTTCCACTACCTCCCATCCAAGTACCAGTATTCTTTAAAAGAAGACTCCTATCAAAGGTCTTTAGATAAAACACCTTTTGGGAGAGAACAACTGCCAAGTGTGGACCTCACAGTCAACCAACTGGATGATAACACCCTCCAAGTGGTCCTCCACGACCCCAAGCTAACAATACCGACGTCGGACCGGCCCAACAGCAACTACCAGTACAAGTTAGTAGACAACCCTCTCTCGGTTGATGTCTACAGAAAAGACTCCAAGCAGTTATTGTTGACCACAGCAAAGGGTCCGACCATTGTTTCGGACAACTACTGGGAATGGTCGTTCCAACTTTCGGAGAAGTACTTGTTCGGCCTAGGCAAAACCCTGATAGAACTAGATGAGAACTCGACACTTACAAGAGTCATTTACGGCAACGAAAAAGAGCACAACGTTTTGCCGAACTTCTTGGCGTACGACAACGGCAGCTACCATGGGTTAGTCGTCCGCCACAGCGGCCCTTTGGAGGTCACCGTGTTACCGTCAAACTTAGTGAGCCTGAAGAGCTTGGTTGGGACTCAAATCGTTTTGGAACTTAGTGTGGGACCCAGCCTGAAGGAGGTTCTTGATCAGCAGAGGGGTCAGAGAGATGTTGGAACAGTGGTGGACATCGGTGCTCTGGGGGTACATATTTGTAGACTGGGGGCCTCTACTAGTCTGAGTGAGATTCTAAACGACATCTCGGAAGACCCTACTGACGAAGATGTTTCGTACCAGACGGACTGTCTGCATCAGAACTTGCTATTAGCTTTGCAGAAGGAAACAAACGCCAGTCTTGTTGAGTCGGTTGACAAGACCATTCAAAGTCTGCGTGACCAGGGACGCAAATTTCTTCTCTCTATGCCGCCACATGTAGGTGTAATTTGTTTCCAACTTAGGTATTAACTTCTTATCGCAGGTTGTAACAAATACCGGTTTATATAACGCCACCAAGGGCCTGGATGTCTTCTTCAAACTGAACACAATCACAGACTATCAGGGAGAATATCTAGACCAGAAGATGATGGTCTATCCTCATTTTCAACACAAGCAGATAACCAGTTTTATTGAAGAATTTCTAAACGACACCCGGTCATATTTTTCATCCTGGCCTGAGTACATCATGTTGAACAACAACTGGCCGTCCGATGGCACTTTTACCATGGAAGAGTCTCCCGATTTTCAATATTTATCCGAGGTAACAACACTTTGAATATTATTGTTTCTTAGTCCGTCCTTTCAGGAACTGATAGCGGCAATGTCATCAACGCTCCCTTGGAACATCACTTCTTCAAATCAGAGCCAATTCATTGACCACAACGACTACGGAGCGTTCCATCTCACCCAAATCAAGAACGCTCTGAGTTCAGACTCCCCCTTCGTAATGACTGCTTCCCACAACTTCAACACAGACGGGCCCATCATGGTCCAAAACGTCGACATTTCCTGGACCAACTTTCAGAATGCCATCACCACCATCCTCTACAACAGCATCTCCGGATTTCCTTTGACCAGTATCCCGGTCTGCGGCTCAACCAGCAACTTCACCGCGTCCCATGAGTCCCTATGCATGCGATGGTACCTCATGGCGGCCACGTCTCCTTTGTTCTGGATCTCCTCAGAATCACCGCGTAGAGATCCAGCTTCTTTAGGGACAATGATCTCTCAATATGCTGCAAACCTTGCCAAGTCAGCTATAGAATTAAGACACAGCTTGTTGCAATATTTCTACGAATTTTTGGTCAAAGAGGAACCGCTGATGAGACCGATGTTCTACGACTTTCCTGACGACACCAACACGTTTGGGTTGGTGGAACAGTACATGGTGGGTAGACACCTGATGGTTGCTCATCCCACCCTTCCCGACCAGTCAAAGCTGAATGTTTACCTCCCGAAAGATGTGAACTGGTTTGACTTCAACGGGGGACTTTTACATAATTATAATTCGACCAAGGACGGTTGGATGAGCCTAACCGTGGTGGAAACGGACTGGATTGGGTTCATACGGGAGGGAGCTGTACTTCCAGTGGTCAAGACCTCAGAAGGGGTGCGTATTAAATCATGACTAAAACACAGTAACTTTATGGTTACAGGAGGGTATCGTCGTTAACACGGTGACGTTGAAGGTAGCTCTAAAGTGTGATAACGGCAAGAATTGTGCTGCAACGGGAGTGTTTCAAATGGACGCTCAAAACTGGTTGGAAATTTCATCGAGTGACGAAGAGTTGACTGTAAAAACACAGGGCAGTACCGACGAGTATTTCGTCTTGGATAAAATAGAGATTTATAGTCCGATGAGCAAAAACTTGTATTTTCAGCCCCCAAGTAATGGGAAGTTGGTTAAACTGGCCAATATTACCAGCTGCTCATACTCCATACCTTTTCATTGTTCATAAATTTTAAGTTTTTAAAGTTATATTTATTTTTATTATATCGATAATACATATTTTGAAAGAGTCATGGCGCATTATTTGGTAGGTAGTCCCCAGAAAATAATACTTAATTGACCTAACTGATGCGGAAACGTTCGATAGTCAGGATGGCCGAATTGTAAGGAATTTTTTATCAAGAGAAGGCTCTAAGACGGCTAAATGCTCAAACTGTATTTACTATTTTTTAAATAAATTTCGAGTCTTCATGACTGTATTTTGTTTCACGAGCGGTTTCTAACAGGCATTGAACATTTTGAAGTGGGATTATTGACAAATCACGTAATCTCTTCACTTTTTGTGTAGAGAAATCGTCGTAATTAAAAACTGTAAAAATTTTGGGATCTTATTGTAAATTGTCTTATTTTAGGGGCCTTATTGTAAATTGCTATTTTCATTGAAAGAGAGAATCAGGTAGGCACTGTCTGTCATTTGGTCCGATGAAAATTAATTTTTGTGATTCTTTTTTTGTGAAAAACCGGTGGAATTATGGGAAAAATCTCGGAAAATCTTTTATTGAGATTATAATAGGAGTGTAGACGAGTTTCAGCTGTCTGTTATGGGGCCAAAAGAAAAATTAATTCAAAGAGAGAGGTTAGTATAGTTTTAGTAGGTATGCTTATTATTATTTCTTTTTCTGAATCTAATTGCATTTTTTTTCAATTTGCTGCCCCAAAGTACCAAGGACACTCAACTTTTGACAAACCTGCTGTATGAGGTACAACTCTGTAACGGTGAAGAATTCAGAAGGGGCTTATCTCTTGGGAGTTGGTAGGTACCCCAAATTGTCGGATTGAATGGGTAATTGGAGTAAATCATGCTTTTTCGTTATTTTTACAGAAAAATCCTTAAAATTGAATTTTTTTTATTGGTTATGATTTCCATCCAGAAAAGTCCAGTAGGCATGGGCTGATGATGTCAAATGGTGAGGGCTTTTTTTTCTATTTTGTAAATGATGAGTAAGAGGTGAAATTCTCTCTTCCTAAAGCATGGCCCACACTCATAAAGAAGTGTAAAGACATTACACTTTGAAGGAATTTGTTACTGTATAGTTGATGTTTTACTGGTTGCCTAAAATTAAACACCGAAATGTAAGATGGACGCCATGTTGACCAATGAGAGTGCGGCTTCAGCCTTCAGCGGAAACACGTGTTCGCCCAGTTCAGTGGTTCAAAGATGGTTCAAAGTGTTTATCGTGTTTATTCCTGGTGTTCACATTGTTCGGTTCACCTAGGGACAGAGAGATGATGGTTTTGTTATATTTATTTTAGTTCTGTTTTTAACATTTAGAAATATGACCCAGGAAGACGACTACTTTTTAAACAAATTTGGGGTCGGAAACCTCAATCACATAACGACCGGCTTCGAAAAGTGCGCATTCCAACCCGAACAGATTTTTCATTTCAAAGTTACAAGAATTTACGACCCCTCAAAGTTCTGGATCGTCGCGAAATACCGGGAGTTCGAGCTGTATCAGAAAGAACTCTTCAAGTGGTACTACCAAAACCGCGCCAAATACAGGATTCCTCCAAACAAAATCGAGTTCAACATGTACTGTGTCGTCTTCGCAGACTGCGGCTACTACAGAGGGATCGTCACGGGGTTCCCCAGTGACCTCCAAACGGAGCCAGAAGTGCAGGTCTACTTCATCGACTGCGGAACCCTGAAAACTGTGGAGCCGAGTAATGTGTACTACCTCAGTCGAAGACACTCTCAGGTGCCCCAGTTTTCCATGCGCGCCTCCTTGGCAGGACTAGCCCCCCGGGTGGGTCCCAACTGGACCTGGGAGGACTGTCAAGAGTTTCTGAACTTAGTGGATAATAAAATTTTGCGGGGGCTAGTTGTGGCCGTCAGTACCACAAGAGAAGTGGTTTACATCAGGTGTTGTGACGATGAGACTCAAATCGAAGATGTGTTAATCTCGAAGAAGAGGGCGCGATACTGGGACGAGGCCGGTGATAGTGGTGCCTGTAGGGGGTTGTTGCAACCCAAACTGAAATACCAATATTTGTTCCCGACGCATGAGGCGCTGGAAAGCGGGAAGGTGCCCCCAACGTTGCCTGATTTCGAGTACTTGAGGCAGGTTGCCCCCGATTCGTCAGTCGTTTTGCGGTATTACAAGGAGGGGAATAAAGTAAGGTAGTTTGTTTGATTGAGTTAAATCTAATTGTATTTTTACAGCTCGAGGAGGCTAAAGAAGCTGAAATCTCCCAATGAGTAGCTGTGATGTTGTATAAAGGTTATGTTTTGTGTCGGAAGTGAGGTTATGTATTTTGTATGAAGCGTTTATTTTTATTTTTTTACTGAATTTAATAAATAGTATTACTAAACACACTCTTTACTGCATTGCACCCCTTAACCTCTTCTCTTGCAAAGTTCTGCTTATTAAGGATACAATTGACTTGTTGAGGTTATGTTGGTTTAATCATGTCTGTCCACTGGATTAACATTACTCCAAGGTACTCCCGAGCCTCTGAAGCACTATTAAATTAACTTTTGTTTTTCAGGCTACAAGAAGCTGTTGCTTTAATCAACTCACTGAACAGGCAGAAATTCAGCCTCTTGTTGAAACACATAGTGCAATCTGAAACTTTCACCCAAACAGAACTTGCCAAACTCTCTGAATCTCTAAAACTGGATGCTGGAAACATCCAGCTTCTGGTCCAAAGCATTGCTCACATCTTCAAACAGTCTTCTAAAATCATTCTGAAACCCACTGTTCTTCAAGAGCAGCTTGTGGAGAAATTGAGATTTAACGAGGATAAAGCTGAGGATTTTGTGAACATATGGACTGAAGAAACAAAGAGGGATTTTGATGTGGAGAACTCAAAGAATCTTGATAATATTTCATGGGAGCTCAATTTGGAGACTGCTTGTAATTTTCATAACAAGGAACAGCATGTGAACACCCGGTTGCAGCTGGGGCTTGTCAGTGTTGATGGGAAGGAAAAAGAGCATGTGACTTTGGAGTTGGATGAAAGGGAGCTGGAGGAGTTGTATACAACACTTGAAAAGATTCAGACCAAACTGGACAGGATATGAGGCGATCAGTACGAGAACTAAGTACATTTATATTATTAAATATAAGAATTGTAGTGTCATACTTTATTGAATAAATACGAAAAACAATTTTGAATTAACCGCCCACGCCGGTAAAGTCGCTCCCCGGGCTGTCACTCCGCTCTGTCAGGTGGATGTTTTGTGCATGTGACAGCTGTCACAGTAGGGGGTTGTTTTGTTCCAACATCTTCGCCACCCCTCTCGGGTCCCAACGTGCCTTACAACCATCCCCTCACCATGAACCACACCCCCTTGAAAGACCTCGTTGCCGCTGCCTTCCTTTTCGTCGCTGTGGTTTACGGCTCATGGGGGCTCCTCATAGAAATCGTTAGAACTGTGTTGCCCTTGGGGCTCCTCTTAGTGCTGCTGCTCGTTGCCGCCGGTTACTTCCTTCGTGTTCCGCCCCCCAGCTTGGAGGCAGTGGAGGCGGTTGTGGGCAAAGACCCCTGCTTTGTGGCCCCCACCGATGATGTGTACGTGATGAAGACGGTGGCGCACAGGGGGGCGGGGCTGGACGCCCCCGAGAATAGTCTCGTGGCATTCAAGATGGTATGAGAGGTTCTGTGTTTTATTGTCTTAATTGGCGGTTTTAGTGTGCGGATAAGGGATGCGACACGATAGAGTTTGATGTTGCTTTGACCAAAGACGAGGTTCCGGTGGTGTTTCACGATGACAACTTGGAGAGGCTGACGGATTTGAAGATGGTGGTGGCGGAGCACACTTGGGCGGAGCTGTCGGCCGTGGATATTTCGGTGAAGCACATTTTTAAGTAAGGGTTGGGGGTGAGCGTTTGTTGTGTAGGGTGGCTGTAATGTTTTCTTTAATAGGGACCGCTTCGCTAGAACTAACATACCCACATTAGAACAGACTGTAACGCAGTTGCTAGATTCAGGTCAAAGGATGATCATTGACCTTAAAGACTGTAACAAAAAGGTAAAGCTAGAACCAGTATATATTTTTTCGTAACAAACGTCGTCTGCGATGATTTCGTTTTATTTACAATTTCGAGAAGAGCCACAAATTCCTCCTCAATCACTAATATTGGATACTTTCTCTGATAACTTTGCGATTGTTTTCTTTGTGAATTTCTTAATATCGCACGCAACTATTGGGCCAAAACAATCACGTGACCAAAAGCGCCAATCGCACGTCGCCAAATAAAGCGGTAAATTTGAATATTCAACCCAAACTCTTTCTAGATGGTCAATATAATCCACGACCTCTTCGAGCGCCACGACGACCTCTACTCCAGGGCCGTAGTCTCGTCATTCTACCCCTCCCTCATATATCTAGTAAGTCTTTATGTCACCCCTTCCAAGCACATAACCTCAATGTTGAGCAGATCCGGAAGGGGAACCCCCGCATAGTGTGTTCAATGGCGTGGAGGTCCAACGTCTTCGCCAACCAGTCCTACAATTATCCCGCAGGCCCCGGCCCTCAAAGGTCCAACGTTTGGTACCACCACTACGCGCTTGAATTGTTAGACTGGCTGCACGACTGGGCGTTGAAAAGGGTCACGTATTACCTCACGGGCATTTCCATTATTCTTCTGCATAAGGACATGATCAGTGGGTGAGTAGTGACATCTGGGTGCAGTAGGGCGCTGGTAGAAACCTGTAATTTTTAGGCGGGAGATTGTGAGTTGGAGAGATAGGGGGGTGAGGGTGATGGCTTGGACGGCGAACACGCCCGCTGAGAAACAATATTTGGCACGCGTGCTTAAAATAACATATCTCACTGATACCTTAACAGGTGAAGGGACAACTCATTCGCCCCCATCTTAGAACGGGGCGTATCTTAGCTGTTAGTTTTAGGGGTATTCAGGTCGCCTACAGTTTGTAATATCAGGTATTTTTGCACACACATGCGTACACAATTGTGTCTAAGGTTCCTTACATTGTTGCCAAAGGCATTTAGTGACTTTTGTTGTTCCAGAGGCTTTGCCATAATGCAGCTACACGTCAATCCTAAAATACAACCCTGCATTTATTTGTTAATTTTATTTTTTAAGGTTCTAGGTATACACGACTGGAGGATGTACATTTATTGTATTTTTATACATATCTACAGTTTTAAAGTTTTATTTAGAGGAACGTGAGCTTGCACCCGTCAGTTTATTTCAGTAAAAAAGTTCGAAGCGGAGCGGCGCTCGCTTCGTAAGCATTCGTGTTCAAAAAGCGTACTACAGTGATATTCTAAAACGTGAATATACAGTCGCGGATAGAAAATCTGGGACGTCATTTTTCTGTAATTTTGTAAGATTATGTTAAAGAGTGTTTTACACTTAGTGACAATGAAGTCTTAAGATTTTATGTCCGTGACTACAGCTGAAAGAACAGTGTAATATGTGCACTATAATTTTATTATAATAAAGTTCGTCAGACTTGAGTTTTTCATTTATTTATTTTCCACCTGTTCTCCACAATTCAACAGTTCAAAATTTATATATTCCTCCAGTAGATCGAGTCCAGTGGTGTATCCGTTGAGAACTAATATTATACTCGAGCCGCTCAAGAGAGAGAGAGTTGTAAAGACGCGTGATCGCTTGCTATTGGTTTGCGAAATGAATGAGGTAAATAAACAGAATGCGTTCTCACGATTTCACCCCGCCAACAGCATGCCGCTTTCACGTGATAGCTCTCCCTTTTCAGCGGCTCGAGCAGCCATGCATTACAAAAGACTCTCTCAGAGGAATACCACCTACGCCACTGGTATGCGTACCGAAGTTGCGCAACGAGCTGTCAAGCTAACCTCACGTCTCACCTACCACTTCATAACTTAAGTGCACCCATCACGTTCATCACCGATAAGTACTGTACTTAAGTCAAACCTAAGCAACAATGGCGCCCCCGCCTACTCTGTATGAATACTACACATCCGACGGGATTTCCCAAGGCCTCTCAGCCGACCAACCGTACTTCACCTTAAACAAGAAAAAAATAATCCTCTACAGTGGCGCGCTGCACTACTTCCGGGTACCCCCAGCCTACTGGCAGGACCGCTTGCGCAAATTGAGGGCGGCCGGTTTGAACGCGGTGGAAACGTACGTTCCGTGGAATTTACACGAGCCGCAGCCTGGGGTCTTCGATTTCGGTAGCGGTGGTGGCGATTTCAGTCACTTCTTGGACCTGGTGCAGTTCCTCAAGGTCGCGCAGGAAGAAGATCTGCTGGTGATAGTACGCCCGGGGCCCTACATCTGCGCCGAGTGGGACTTCGGGGGATTACCTAGCTGGATTCTGCGCAGAAACATCAAAGTTAGAACTTCCGATACGGAGTTCGTGGAACTGGTTGCTAACTACTTCAAAGCGCTGCTAAGGGTGTTATCACCCCTACAATTTACCAACGGAGGACCTATCATAGCCTTCCAGATTGAAAATGAGTACGGGAATACCAAAGTGGTCGATGTTAAATACCTAGAGGCTGTGAAGAAAATTCTCGAGGACAACGGCATCGTGGAGTTACTCTTCACATCAGACACTCCCTCAAACGGGTTTTCAGGGACTTTACCGGGGGTTCTAGCCACTGCTAACTTTCAAGATAAGGCCTCCTACGAGCTGGAGTTGTTACAGGAGTACCAACCTAACAAACCGTTAATGGTGATGGAGTACTGGACGGGATGGTTCGACCACTGGGCCGAGAAACACCACACCAGAACCGCGGAAGCCTTTGCTCAGGTTTTGGACGACATTCTAGCCTTTGGTTCTTCAGTCAACATGTACATGTTCCACGGTGGTACCAACTGGGGCTTCCTCAATGGTGCCAATATCAAAGACTCCACGACTGACAACAGCGCGTACCAGCCCGACACCACCAGCTATGACTACGACGCTCCGTTGTCTGAAGCGGGTGACTACACCGACAAGTACTTCAAAGTCAAAGAATTGGTAATAAAACATAATAAAATTGTCACAAAGTTGCCGGAACTACCCAAGCTGGTTGAACGCAGGGCTCTTCCAGAAGCTCAAGTGACTGAAATACTGACCCTTGGAGACCTAATAAAGCAAAGCAGCAGTGTTAGTGTTGCCAACGTGGTGTCCATGGAGTCCCTAGACATTAACGACAACACTGGACAAAGCTACGGCTATGTAGTTTACCGGCAGGAAAACATCGATATTGCTGCCAACTCAGTCCTGAAAATCGAAGGCCACGTCTGCGACACCATTCTGGTGCTAATCAACGGAGAGCTGAAATCGAGAATACTAAAAACCAGAGATGATCTCGACGAATTCGGCTTTTGGAGACTCAAAGACTCCACTCTCATCCTCGAAAAAGAATACAAGAAGGCCACTTTGGATCTAGTGGTGGAAAACTTCGGTCGCAGCAACTACGGCAAACTGAACCAGTTCAACCAGTACAAAGGGCTTTGGCAAGGAAGTGTGCTAATCAACGACGTGGTACTAGAGAACTGGAAAGCAGTACCGTTGGAGTTCAAAAAAAAGTGGACCGAGTCTCTTAAAGAGTGGAGGCCTGTAGAGTCCAAAATCGGACCGACTCTATACAGAGCAAGCCTCGACGTGGACGACCCTCTCGACACTTACATTGATATGCGGGGGTGGAACAAAGGGGTTGTTATAATTAATGGTTTTGTTTTAGGGCGGTATTTATGGCTGGGCCCTCAGCAGACGTTGTATTTACCGGGGCCGTTTTTACGGAAGGGTATGAATCACATTTTGGTTTTTGAGCACTTTGAGCCCAAGCTGGAGGTCAGTTTTGTTAAGGAGCCTGTTTTTGAAAGTGTGGATGCAAGAAAATAAAGTCTTGTTTTTAAATTGTTGTCTTTTATTGATAATTACACAAATAAGGAAAGTTGCATTACTATTTCTTAAGATTAGGTTAAAGAATAACTTAACCTACATTCCTCTATTCGTCCTGGTGCGAAACCTATGGCGATCCGAAAACTGCACCTGCCGCCCGTGCACGAAGTGCTCAAACACCAAAATGGTGTTATTCCCCTTCTTCAGAAAAGGCCCCGGGAGATACAAAGTCTGCGGAGGGCCGATCCTGGCATACCTCCCCAAAACGAAGCCGTTTACCACAACGATGCCCTTGACCCACCTCTCCATGTCGATGAAAGTGTCCTCCACCTCGTCGATAGTTAAAACAGCCTTGTACAGAGCCGGACCGGGCGCCCACCTGCTTAAAGGCCCGTGCCAACCGCTCAGTGTGGTACTCCAGCTCTTTTTGAACTCCAGAGGAACGATCTTCCAGTCGTGAAGTTCCTCTTCGTTTAGAAATACTCCTCCCTGCCACAATCCCTTGAACTGGTTGAATTGGTCCAAGTAGCCGAAGTTGTTGCGGCCCCAGTTCTCCACCATGAGGTCCAGAGTCGCACCGGTCAAGTCTTGAGTGGTTAGAGTGACGGTAGAGTTCCCGAGACGCCAGTAGCCGAAGCCGTCGAGATCCTTGGACTTCGTCAAGGGTTTATTGAGGAGGAAGCCGTCGACTAAGACTGTGACTGAGTCGCAAACGTGGCCGCCGATCCTCAAGACGGAGTTGGCCGGGATGGTCAGGTTCTCTTTGCGGTAGACTATATAGCCGTAGCTTTGGCCAGAAAGGTTGTTTAGAGGGAGGAGTTCCATCGGTAAGACGTTGGGACTCTCAAAGGTCACGGGTACAGTTTCCAGGAGCTCATTCAAAAGGAGTTGGCCCTCCACCTGCAGCGTTGGGTACCTCCGACGTGGGGTTATGCTAGGGGTTTGTGGCAACCTCGTTTTGACCTTGTTGTACTTTTCTAACAGCTCCCTGACTCTTAAATATTTGATAGTGTAGTCACCGTTTTCGCTCAAAGGGGCGTCGTAGTCATAGCTTGTGGTGTCGGGTTGGTACCCCGAATTGTCAGTAGCGTCGTTGTTCAAATTGGCGCCGTTGAGGAACCCGAAACTGGTACCCCCGTGGAACATGTACATGTTCACCGAAGCCGGGTACCTGAGAATTCTCTCTAAAATATTCGAAAAATCGTTGTCGTCGCGAGTATGATGTTCTTCGGACCAGTGGTCGAACCACCCTGTCCAAAACTCCATCGCCATGGTCGGTTTGTTCTTCTGCAGCTGTTTCAGCTTGTCGAATTCGCTCTCTGGATCTGATGCAAAGTTTGCCGTTTGGAGGAAGTACTCAGGGATGGTACCTGAAACATGATGGTTATCTTTGTAGTTATTGTTGTGTGACGTCATACCTGCAGACCCATGAAGCGTTGGACTGTCCGAAGTTACCAGCAGTTCCACGATGCCATTGTCTAGCATAAGTTGCCGTAATTGCTTCAGGTAGACCTTGTCCGGTTGGAACTTCCCCGGTTCGTCTGTGCTACCATACTCGTTCTCAACCTGGAAAGCTATAATGGGCCCCCCACGTGTAAACTGAAATATCGCCAATAAAGACAGCAACATGTTAAAATATCGCCTGACGAATTTCATGTACGTTGGATCCGAAGTCCGCACTTTGATGTCTTTCTGTCGCAACAACCAACTGGGGAACCCCCCGAACTCCCACTCGGAACATATAAACGGCCCCGGTCTCACGATCACAAACAAGTCTTCTTCCTTGGCCGTCTTCAGGAACGTCCCCACGTCCAGGAACTCCTCCATGTCGCTCCCACCGCCCCCAAAATCGAAGTACCCACTCGAGGACTCGTGCAGGTTCCACGGAACGTACGTCTCGACGGTGTTGAGCCCCGCAGCCCTCATTTTCCGCAGTCTGTCGCGCCAGTACTGCTGCGGTACTCGGAAGTAGTGCATGGCGCCGCTGTAGATGCTCACATTTCGGTTGTTGAGGGTGAAGTACGGCTGGTCGGCAGAAAGGCCAGAAGTTATGCCACCACCGGTGTAATAGTCGTACAGAGTCGGGAGCGTCACGTTGGTCAGAGCCATTACGAACATTAACCACTTGTGCTCATCACTGTTTATTTAACGATGAGGAATTTCAATGAATTGTTGTTTGTGGTGTCTTATCGGATGCGGTTTCACAGAAGTGGGACTGCATGCACGTAATTCGTGGAAAGTTTGATTAGAGGTCGAGGTCGGGTCGAGTGTTACTTATGGGATTAAGGACAGGAGTTTGGGGTTGCGGGCGGCACGCGCATCGTTGGAATTATCTTCGTTAATTATCAAACAGTGTCTGCATCATTTTAGACGACTAATTTTGATGGTTTGCTAACATTTTTTTTTTTCGTATTGACCCGTGATTCCGACCCTGCTGGTCAGGTCCTTTTCGGACATCATAGCCACTCCTCAAAACCATGAGGTCAGTAACTATGAATCCCGCAAACCATGTGCAGCAACCCAATTACCAAAACGACGAGCTTTAGTGAGTAACTTGAGTACAGCCTCCTAAGTTCAAAGAGCAGGTCTTGATATTTTGTCCGCTTTTCCTCCTCCTTGACGCAGATGCTATTTTCAGCAAGAGCCGAAAATTCAATAACAAACATCTGCTTGAAGGAGGGGTCCAATAGAACCACGTAATTTTTTTCTTATCATTCTGATTAGTTTATTTACTTTTTATTGATTTAGATATGCAACAAACAATACGCTTGTGCGTATCCTGTCAGCTGCGAACTCATAAAATAAAAGATTTATTAAACATTTGTTTACAAATAGTGTCTAGTCAGGTTTAAAATTCAATACAAAATCGATAGAAATCAATTCAGGGTAGATCTCAAATCTCCACCTTCGTAAATTTAAGGCTAGGGATGCAGCCTGCCCAGTTATTGAATCTACACCGTCTTCTTAATTTACAATAAAGCATCTTGCCTACATTGGACAACTGTAAACATTTATGCTCTTGTCCTCTGACACCGACAGGATCTTACTGCTGTCTGGACTGAACTTCACCCCCCATACCTGCAATCACAAAGTTAGCTAGATTAAAACAGTCAACACCATCACCTGGTCTTGGTGTTCCTTAAATGTGTGCAGACACTGCTTTGTTGCAAAGTCCCACACCTTCACCGTCTTATCGGAGCTCCCGGAAACGAAGCGTTTACCGTCTGGTGAGAACGCGACGCTGAGGACCCACGAGGCGTGACCCGATAACGTCCCCACGACGTTCGTGTGTTGTCTATAATGAAATTCTATGTATTGTTACAATAGGAATGGTGGATGGGCCTACACGTCGTAGAGCTTCATGTGGCCGTCGTCAGACGCTGTAAGCAACAGCTGGGAGTCTGGGGAGAAGCAGAGGGAGCGAATGGGCATGGCATGACCTTCCAGAGTGTGCCACAGCTTGTTTCCAGCCACGTCAAAGATGTTAACGATGCCGTCTATGGCCCCACTGGCGATGTATTTGCCGTCGGGACTCTGTAAATTGTTGCACTGACAACTGGGTCCAATAAGGAAAAGGAAAGTTACATATGCTATACTTAGGATGAATTTTCCTCTAGTGTCTAGAGTCTGCTCGGCCTTGGCTGTCTCCACATTGTAGACCGTTATTTTTCCGCCATGGGAGCCGGAGATGATGTATTTGTCGTCAGGGCTGAACTCTACCGTCCACAAGTCAACAGGGCCCACATCCATATTGGCAATCTTCTCCCCTCTGTCCAAGTCCCATATCCTCATACTAGAATCTAAAGAACTGGAAGCACACACTACCAACAATGTGTAGATTTAATAAGCCAAAGGGGGCTCACATTTGCCGCTATTGCTGATCGCAACTGAAACTACTCCCAAGGAGTGTCCTTCTAGCTTATGTTTCAACACCAATCGGTCTTCCTGCAGTTCCCAAACTTTGACCAGGTCGTCCACTCCGCCCGTTATGATATATTCTACGGGGGCTTCCTCTGAAGTGACCGAATCCCTAAAATACCTCAGTACAGGTGCGTTTAAGTAAAATTTATAGCCATTACCGGGACTTTTCATCGTCGTTTTGGTCGTCCTTTTTCCGCTTTTCGGTGGAGTAGCGGCCCCAGGAGCAGCTCCAGATGCTCTCCTCGTGAGCGTTTTCCTTTTTGTGAACCACAGAGTACTGAAAAATCGGTCATAACAGCGGAAGTCACCGGCGAAAAAACTTACCATTGTTGTGGCCAGAAGTGAGGTTAAGTCAGACTCGTCAGGGATGACAATAGAAAAACATGAAATTTCCCACAATTTCAGGATCGATTTTTAAATGCATGTAGTCTCGCTCCAGCAAGAATAAATAATGGGTGAAGACTGTCGTGTTTTTACTCAAAATTAATAGTTGCAGCAAAATTAAAATAGAAGTTAGAGGTATTGCCAACCTGACCGTACCTAAATGTGTCAACGTCACAATTTCTAGGTTAGGGTTTGATAAACATTGGCCCCCATAATGTCCGCCGCTTTCAAAAACTCTAAAAAGAAACTCGTGCAGACCGAGTTCCGCCGCCTGATCAACGAACAGAAAAACAAGAAGGAGACAAAAAAGATAGAATCGCCCCTCGCAAAATACAACGACTCCGGTCAACTCACCTGCATCTTATGCAGCTCCATCGTGAAGTCCGAGCACGTGTGGACGATCCACATCAACTCCAAACAACACCAGAAGAATGTAGACCTGGCAAGGAAACTCAAAGCTCAGACCAACAACTTCACCACTCCTCTAAAACGTCCGTTGACGCCCCCCATGGAGGTCCCGGTCAAGAAGATAAAGGGCATATTGAAGAATTCGGGTAGCAGTAGCAGCAAGGATGAGCCAGAACCACCGACAAAGTCGGACGTACCCGAGGACTTTTTTGACTCGAGAGCCCCCATTTTGCCAGTCAAGAAAGCCCCGACTGTGGTGGTGGAAACCGAGAAGGACCCCAATGAAATCCTACCCGAAGGATTCTTTGATGACCCTAAACAGGACGCGAAAGCCAGGAATCTGGAGTATAAGGATCCTGTTGAGGAAGAATGGGAGAAGTTTCAGAAGGAGATCCGCGAGGCTGATAGCAAGAGTGCGGCCATCATTGCGGAAGAGCAAGAGGAGGCCACCAACGAGAGGCAGATAGATGAAATTGAAGAGCAGATGAAGAAGTTGTCCAGGTAAAATGAGAAATATTTGTTTCAGTATGCTTAGTGCGGTGTTAATTTTAGGGTGTTGGACTTGGAGAAGAAGAAGGAAGGTATAATAGCAGTTGCAAGCAGCAGCAATGCGATGGAGGTGGATGAGGAGTCAAATGATGAAAATGAAGACTTTGATGAGTATTTGGATTGGAGGTGTAAAAAAGCGTTTGTGTAAATTGAGTATATTTTGTAAAATAAATTTTTAAAACAAACATTTGTTGGGAAATGGTCTCCTTACCTTGTTGAGCTATAGATTAAGAATTATAATATATATTGATACTGATACACTTAAAATATCATGCAACATGAAATAAATATGATACTCAACAAAACAAATATTAAAAAAATATACTCATATATCACTACATTTAAAAATAAGTTGATATCAAAAAATATCTATTGCACAGTTTATAGACTGTTATTTAGTTTTTGTTTAATAAATGAAAAAGATACAGCTCCGGCCGATTTTTTAAACGCACTGTATAGTGCATTAAATCTGAAGAGAAAAAACGCGCAGCACTCTTATTAGGTGGGTATATTATAGTTGAAAGAGAGTAAATAGATCTACAGAAAATATATTCAGTATAATGTTTATCAGGAGCAGGCTGTAATCAACAATTTGGAGGAATCCTGAAAAACTGCTGGGTCTTCAAGGGTCCTGAATAATCCTGGGGAAACCACACGAGCTTGAGTAACGAGTTCTAAAGGCACGTGCAAAACCATTTAAAAAAGAAAATAGGCCCACACAATAAAACCCAAGTATTTTTAAAAAAATTTATTACACAATTATTATGCTTATCTTCGCCAGGTGCCCTCAATGACGTCACGAAGAATAAACTCCATAGCATTGGGGTTGTCAGAAGGGACCTAGAACACTGGTGTAGTTACCATCCTCATCACAAAACTGTAATTGTTTTTACCATATGTCCAGATCTGTCCACCCAGTAGAACCCAAGGTTTCCCACCTTTTTGTAGTACCCTTCTACCACCCCATTCACGTCGATCGCATCTCTGTTGGCAGTCTTCCATTTGGCGGCACCGTCGAACTGCAGCTCGTCGACCCATTTGATGGTCCCTAAAATGAAAATTGATTTTATGGAGAAACTTCCATGGGGTTTATACCAGGGGTGTCCACGATTAGGTCCAGTTGGCCATTGTACACGGCCACTCTAATGTCGGTTGTGTTTAGTAACTCCTCAACTGCAATTGCTTTTGTTGTAACAATTTTTGTTAATGGTAATGTTACCTATATCGGTTACTGGTTTCATAAAGTCTTCGTAAAGGGCGCTGAAGACAGAACCACTTTGATAGCCCCAGTTTACGTCCAAGCCCAACGCCTCTTTAACCTCCCCGTTCATCAAAATGTCGATTTTGGTGTCTTCGTCGTCCCCAACCGCGGGTTTCACTAATCCGTCTGTGATTTGTAAAACAATTAGCAAAAAGAACTAAAAACGGAACTTTACCGACTTCGGACTTTCCATCCTGCTGACACTCTAGTGAGGATGTTGTAGAAGTCTATTCCCGCAGTCAGTAGTTCGATGACTCCTTCAGTTTGACTCCAAAGGTTCGTAGCTTGGACGTACTGTCCATTATTGAGGGCCGTTTGGGTGGCATTGGCGAGTCTTTGGATTTGTTCGTAACCGTTTTGGTCCACAGCGCCCTAAAGGCAATGCTACATCAAAGGTAAGACAGCAGCAAAGATGTTACCACACTAAGAAGGTAAGGGCCCCAGGTCAAGACAGAGTCGATCGGGGAGATCCAGGAGTCTCCAAGACCGACACCTAGCAGCTGCACGCCTAGATCTCCAGCTTTAATGGCTTTGTCCACAGCCAAGGCAATTTCGGCCGTCATCTTGCCCCCATACGACTCACAAAAGATGTACAAAGGAGTGTCACTCAAGTCCGGAACGGCTTCATAAAATCCTTGCAACAAAGCCACGAAATCGTCAGCAATCTGGGCGTTGGTGGTCGTAAAAGCCTCTCTAGAGTCGGCGTGACTGTAGCCAGATCCGACAGGATTGTCCACAAACAACACGTTGTACTCTTTCAACCAGGTGGTGTCCCTGGGATTCAGATCGGCATCCAAAGGTCCCAGTTCGGCAAAGTTTCCGTATCCCGAAGAGGAAGCACCAGGACCGCCTTGCAGCCAAATCACCAGTGGTCGATCAGTGTAGTCTGGCACGTCCGCGCTGGTCTGGTGCAACCACCAGAAGATGTGGGCGTTTGGTCGGACCTCGACGAAGCCCCATTCTTGTTCGGTGGGACCGAAACCTTGACGGGCTGCAACGCGGGTTTAAAAAGGGGGTTTGTAAGGTACAATAATTGTTACCAAGAGCTGTGGCAGCGAGAGCGATCAGTGCTAGAACCCTCATGTTCGCTTGTGGGCCAACAAGATAAGAGCTTGGCACTTATATAGCAGCTGCAAACCTTTGTGTGATTTTTTGGAGTACTTGAAATAGATCGTCTGTTGATTGCTCCAGATATTATTGTTTTATTTTATGTGGAATTGCTACTTGTTTGTGATTTTTAGGATAAGATTTTACTGAGAAAATCTTTTAAGTAGCTATTTAGGTGGGATAGTTCCCTTGCCTCGTGTAATTTAGTAATTGCACAATAATGTGTCCAGCGAAAGAGAACTGAAACTCATTTTACCAAAAGCATTGTAATGCAAGTACATTTGGGCACCATTGAGATGAACATGCTGAGTCATGATCATGTGACTAAGCAGTGACTTGCCAATCGCTTCTTAAAATTGGACGGGTTTTTGAACATGTTTTTTTTACAAGGTGATATGAGATAGCACACCAATATTTCGTAGGATGATTTTACATTAAAACCAAAGAATAAATATAATATATGTAACAAGAAAGGTCAGTCTCGTCGGCCCTTTTGTTCACTCCGATGTGTTTTCGTTGACCTTGGACGGAGTTGTTGCTTTAACTGGGGGTAGAAGCGCACAAGGTGATGACATGTATGAGATTGACGAATTTGGATATTTTAGAACACTTGCAGGTGTTTTGAAGAAAAAAAAATGTGAAATTTTTTTCATAATAATTTTAATGTTTTCAAGATCGTATTATCACAACTAAAAAGGGTAAACAATAGACCACGCACTTGAATTTCTCAGGTTAGAGAATGTGTAAAACGAATCCAAACTCGTTGTTTCCAAAATATTTTTTTGGTTAGCAAGATTTTGAAATTTCCAAAAATCGCTAATAATAATTTGCCAACTCGTTGTTTGAAATTGACGAATTTGGATGTTTTAGAACACTTGGATGTGTTTTGCACAGTTTTGAAGAAAAAATGTGTTTAATATTTTATTTCATAATAATTTCATTGCTGTCAAGGTCGTACTGTCAGAACCAAAAAGCATAAATAAAAATGAACCACGCAGCTGAGTTTCTCAGATTCGAAAATGTGTAAAACGAGTTCAAACTCGATGGTTCCGAAATATTTTTTTGGTCTGCAAAATTTTGAAATTTCCAAAAATTGCTTATAATTTGCCAACTCGTTGTTTGAAATTGACGAATTTGGATGTTTTAGAACACTTGGACGTGTTGTGCACAGTTTTGGAGAAAAAATGTGATTAATTTTTTTTTCATGATAATTTCAATGTTTCAAGGTTGTATTGTCAGAACCAAAAAGGATCAAGAGAAATAGACCACGCAGTTGAATTTCTCAGGTTAGAAAATGTATAAAACGAGTCCAAACTCGACGGTTCTAAAATATCTCTTTTGTCTGAAAAATTATGAAATTTACAAAAATTGCTTATAATTTGCCAACTCTTGTTTGAGATTGACGAATTTGGATGTTTTAGAACACTTGGACGTGTTTTGAAGAAAAAATGTGTTTAATTTTTTTTTTCATAATAATTTCATTGCTGTCAAGATCGTATTGTCGGAACCAAAAAAGATAAAGAAAAATAGACCACGGAGTTAAATTTCCCAGGTTACAAAATGTATAAAACGAGTCCAAACTCGACGGTCCCAAAATATTTTTTTTGTCTGCAAAATTCTAAAATTTTCAAAAATTGTTTATAAATAATTTGCCAACTCTTTGTTTTAAATTGACGAACTTGGATCTTTCTGAACACTTGGACGTGTTGTGCACAGTTTTGGAGAAAAAATGTGTTTAATTTTTTTTTTCATAATAATTTCATTGCTGTCAAAGTCGTATTGTCAGAACCAAAAAGCATAAATAAAAATGAACCACGCAGCTGAGTTTCTCAGATTCGACAATGTGTAAAACGAGTTCAAACTCGATGGTTCCGAAATATTTTTTTGGTCTGCAAAATTTTGAAATTTCCAAAAATTGCCTATAATTTGCCAACTTTTTGTTTGAAATTGACGAATTTGGATGTTTTAGAACACTTGGACGTGTTTTGAAGAAAAAATGTGTTTAATTTTTTTTTTTCATAATAATTTCATTGCTGTCAAGGTCGTATTGTCGGAACCAAAAAAGATAAAGAAAAATAGACCACGGAGTTAAATTTCCCAGGTTACAAAATGTATAAAACGAGTCCAAACTCGACGGTCCCAAAATATTTTTTTTGTCTGCAAAATTTTTAAATTTCCAAAAATTGATTATAATTTGCCAACTCTTTGTTTTAAATTGACGAATTTGGGTGTTTTAGAACACTTGGACGTGTTGTGCACAGTTTTGGAGAAAAAATGTGTTTAATTTTTTCTTTTCATGATAATTTCAATGTTTTCAAGGTTGTATTGTCACAACTAAAAAGGATCAAGAAAAATAGAACACGCAGTTGAATTTCTCAAGTTAGAAAATGTATAAAACGAGCCCAAACTCGACGGTCCCAAAATATTTTTTTTGTCTGCAAAATTATGAAATTTCCAAAAATTGTTTATAATTTGCCAACTCTGTTTAAAATTGACGAATTTGGATGTTTCAGAGCACTTATACGTGTTGTGCACAGTTTTGGAGAAAAAATGTGTTTTCTTTTTTTCATAATAAATTCATTGCTGTCAAGGTCGTATTGTCAGAACCAAAAAGGATCAAGAGAAATAGACCACGCAGTTGAATTTCTCAGGTTAGAAAATGTATAAAACGAGTCCAAACTCGACGGTTCTAAAATATCTCTTTTGTCTGAAAAATTATGAAATTTACAAAAATTGCTTATAATTTGCCAACTCTTGTTTGAGATTGACGAATTTGGATGTTTTAGAACACTTGGACGTGTTTTGAAGAAAAAATGTGTTTAATTTTTTTTTTTCATAATAATTTCATTGCTGTCAAGGTCGTATTGTCGGAACCAAAAAAGATAAAGAAAAATAGACCACGGAGTTAAATTTCCCAGGTTACAAAATGTATAAAACGAGTCCAAACTCGACGGTCCCAAAATATTTTTTTTGTCTGCAAAATTCTAAAATTTTCAAAAATTGTTTATAAATAATTTGCCAACTCTTTGTTTTAAATTGACGAACTTGGATGTTTTAGAACACTTGGACGTGTTGTGCACAGTTTTGGAGAAAAAATGTGTTTAATTTTTTCTTTTCATGATAATTTCAATGTTTTCAAGGTTGTATTGTCACAACTAGAAAGGATCAAGAAAAATAGAACACGCAGTTGAATTTCTCAAGTTAGAAAATGTATAAAACGAGTCCAAACTCGACGGTCCCAAAATATTTTTTTTGTCTGCAAAATTTTGAAATTTCCAAAAATTGTTTATAATTTGCCAACTCTGTTTAAAATTGACGAATTTGGATGTTTCAGAGCACTTATACGTGTTGTGCACAGTTTTGGAGAAAAAATGTGTTTTCTTTTTTTCATAATAAATTCATTGCTGTCAAGGTCGTATTGTCAGAACCAAAAAGGATCAAGAGAAATAGACCACGCAGTTGAATTTCTCAGGTTAGAAAATGTATAAAACGAGTCCAAACTCGACGGTTCTAAAATATCTCTTTTGTCTGAAAAATTATGAAATTTACAAAAATTGCTTATAATTTGCCAACTCTTGTTTGAGATTGACGAATTTGGATGTTTTAGAACACTTGGACGTGTTTTGAAGAAAAAATGTGTTTAATTTTTTTTTTCATAATAATTTCATTGCTGTCAAGGTCGTATTGTCGGAACCAAAAAAGATAAAGAAAAATAGACCACGGAGTTAAATTTCCCAGGTTACAAAATGTATAAAACGAGTCCGAACTCGACGGTCCCAAAATATTTTTTTTGTCTGCAAAATTCTAAAATTTTCAAAAATTGTTTATAAATAATTTGCCAACTCTTTGTTTTAAATTGACGAACTTGGATCTTTTTGAACACTTGGACGTGTTGTGCACAGTTTTGGAGAAAAAATGTGTTTAATTTTTTTTTCATAATAATTTCATTGCTGTCAAGGTCGTATTGTCAGAACCAAAAAGCATAAATAAAAATGAACCACGCAGCTGAGTTTCTCAGATTCGACAATGTGTAAAACGAGTTCAAACTCGATGGTTCCGAAATATTTTTTTGGTCTGCAAAATTTTGAAATTTCCAAAAATTGCTTATAATTTGCCAACTCGTTGTTTGAAATTGACGAATTTGGATGTTTTAGAACACTTGGACGTGTTTTGCACTGTTTTGAAGAAAAAATGTGTTTAATTCTTTTTTTTCATAATAATTTCACTGTTGTCAAGGTCGTATTGTCAGAACCAAAAACGATAAAGAAAAACAGACCACCCAGTTGAATTTTTCAGTTTAGAAAATATGTAAAACGAGTCCAAACTCGACGGTACAAAATATATATTTTGTTTGTTTGCAAAATTTTGAAATTACCAAAAATCGCTTATAATTTGACAACTGGTTGTTTGAAATTGACGATTTTGGATGTTTTAGAACACTTGGACGTGTTTTGCACAGTTTTGAAGAAAAAGTGTGTTTAATTTTTTTTCATAATAATTTCACTGTTGTCAAGGTCGTATTGTCAGAACCAGAAAGGATAAAGAAAACCAGACCACGCAGTTAAATTTTTCAGGCTAGAAAATGTGTAAAACGAGTCCAAACTGGACGGTTCCAAAATATTTTTTTGGTTGTCAAAATTTTGAAATTTCCAAAAATCGCTTATAATTTGCCAACTTGTTTGAAATTGACGATTTCGGATGTTTTAGAACACTTGGATGTGTTTTGCACAGTTTTGAAGGAAAAATGTGTGTAATTTTTTTTCATAATAATTTCCCTGTTGTCAAAGTCGTATTGGTAGAACCAAAAAGATTAAAGAAAAACAGATTACGCAGTTGAATTACTCAGGTTCTAAAATGTATAAAACGAGTCCAAACTCGACGGTTCCAAATTTTTTTTTTGGTCTGCAAAATATTGGGATTTTTAAAAATTGCTTCAGATTTGCCAACTGGTCCTTTGAAATTGACGAATTTGGATATTGTAAAACATTTGTAGGTGTTTTCTAAAGTTTTGAAGAAAAAATGTGTTTATGTATATATTTTTTTTCATAATAATTTCATTGCTGTCAAGGTCGTATTGTCAGAACCAAAAGGGATAAAGAAAAACAGACTACGCAGTTGAATTTCTCAGGTTAGAAAATGTGTAAAACGAGTCCAAACTCGACGGTACAAAATATATATTTTGTTTGTTTGCAAAATTTTTAAATTTCCAAAAATCGCTTATAATTTGTCAACTGGTTGTTTGAAATTGACGATTTTGGATGTTTTAGAACACTTGGACGTATTTTGCACAGTTTTGAAGAAAAAGTGTGTTTAATTTTTTTTCATAATAATCTCCCTGTTGTCAAGGTCGTATTGTCAGAACCAAAAAGATTAAAGAAAAACAGACACTACGCAGTCGAATTACTTAGGTTCTAAAATGTATAAAACGAGTCCAAACTCGATAGTTTCAAAAAATTTTTTTGGTTCGCAAAATTTTGAAATTTCCAAAAATCACTTATAATCTGCCAACTTGTTTGAAATTGACGAATTTGGATCTTTTAGAACACTTGGACGTGTTTTGCACAGTTTTGAAAAAAAAGTGTGTTTAATTTTTTTTCATAATAATTTCCCTGTTGTCAAGGTCGTATTGTCAGAACCAAAAAGAATAAAGAAAAACAGACTACGCAGTTGAATTACTCAGGTTGTAAAATGTATGAAACGAGTCCAAACTCGACGGTTCCAAAATATTTTTTTTGGTCTGCAAAATGTTGAGATTTATAAAAATCGCTTGAATTTTTGCAAAATTCTGAGATTTCTAAAAATCGCTTGAGATTTGCCAACTGGTCGTTTGAAATTGACGAATTTGGATATTGTAAAACATTTGCAGGTGTTTCTAAAGTTTTGAAGAAAAAGCGTGTTTATTTTTTTTTTCATAATAATTTCCCTGTTCAAGGTCGTATTGTCAGAACCAAAAAGAATTAAGAAAAACAGACTACGCGGTTGAATTCAGATTGTAAAATGTATGAAACGAGTCCAAACTCGACGGTTCCAAAATATTTTTTTTGGTCTGCACAATTTTGAGATTTATAAAAATCGCTTGAGATTTGTCAACTGGTCGTTTGAAATTGACGAATTTTGATATTGTAAAACATTTGCAGGTGTTTTCTAAAGTTTTGAAAAAAAATGTGTTTAATTTTTTTTTTCATAATAATTTTCCTGTTGTCAAGGTCGTATTGTCAGAACCAAAAAGAATAAAGAAAAACAGACTACGCGGTTGAATTACTCAGGTTGTAAAATGTATGAAACGAGTCCAAACTCGACGGTTCCAAAATATTTTTTTTTGTCTGCAAAATTTTGAGATTTCTAAAAATCGCTTGAGATTTGTCAACTGGTCGTTTGAAATTGACGATTTTGGATATTGTAAAACATTTGCAGGTGTTTTCTAAAGTTTTGAAAAAAAAATGTGTTTAATTTTTTTTTTCATAATAATTTTCCTGTTGTCAAGGTCGTATTGTCAGAACCAAAAAGAATAAAGAAAAACAGACTACGCGGTTGAATTACTCAGGTTGTAAAATGTATGAAACGAGTCCAAACTCGACGGCTCCAAAATATTTTTTTTGCTCTGCAAAATTTTGAGATTTATAAAAATCGCTTAAGATTTGTCAACTGGTTGTTTGAAATTGACAAATTTGGATGTTTTAGAACACTTGGATGTGTTTTGCACAGTTTTGAAGAAAAAATGTGTTCAATTTTTTTTTCATAATAATTTCATTGCTGTCAAGGTCGTATTGTCAGAACCAAAATGGATAAATAAAAATGGACCACCCAGCTGAGTTTCTTTAGTTCGAAAATGTATGAAACGAGTTCAAACTCGATAATTTCAAAATATATTTTTGTTTCGCAAAATTTTGAAATTTCCAAAAAGCGCGCATAATTTGCCAACTCGTTGTTTGAAATTGACAAATTTGGATCTTTTAGAACACTTGGACGTGTTTTGCACAGTTTTAAAGAAAAGAAGGAGTTTAATTTTTTTTCATAATAATTTCATTGCTGTCAAGGTCGTATTGTCAGAACCAAAAAGAATAAATAAAAATGGACCACGCAGCTGAATTTCTATAGTTCGAAAATGTATGAAACGAGTCCAAACTCGATAATTTGAAAAAATTGCAAAATTTTGAAATTTTCAAAAATCACTTATAATCTGCCAACTTGTTTGAAATTGACAAATTTGGATGTTTTAGAACACTTGGACGTGTTTTGCACAGTTTTGAAGAAATAATGTGTGAAATAATGTTTTTTCATAATAATTTCGCTGTTGTCAAGGTCGTATTGTCAGAGCCAAAAAGGATAAAGAAAAACAGACTACGCAGTTGAATTACTCAGGTTCTAAAACGAGTCCAAACTCGACGGTTCCAAACAAAATATTTTTTTGGTTTGCAAAATTTGAAAATTTCCAAAGATCGCTTATAAATAATTTGTCAACTTGTCGTTTGAAGTTGACGAATTTGGAGGTATTTTCTAAAGTTTTGAAAAAGAAAAGTGAGTTTAGGGATATCTCGCTATCTTTGTCAGAAATGAGTTTCCTATTTTGAAGAGCCCTGCGAGTTTTAATAAAAAAATTTGAGCCCCCATAAATTTTAAGATTTAACATTGAAGTATATACAGGGTGATTATAGAATTTCTATCAAGTTGGCTTTGGGAAATATGTCAAAGTATTTTTAACGACCATTTGCCGTTTATTTTAATTAATCAGTAGGCAACCAACAATTTACTTCTTGTGCATTTCAATGGAGCAGGAAATGATTAAAAATACGTTGACATATTTTACAAAGCCAACTTGATGGAAATTCTTCTATAATCCCTCCGTAGTTGACAATTAATTAATTAAGACATTTCGATACATTCAGTTTATTTAAGAACTGACACTATACAAAATTGTCTTGGTTCGAAAACTGTCTCTCGATGACGTCTTCGAGAATGAATTCCATTGCAGCGGGATTATCCGCAGGAACCTGCACAACTAGAATTAACATCTACCGTTACCGCAGAATTCATACCATATGTCCAGCTCTGACCACCCAGTACATCGCAAGGTTCCCGGCTTTCTTGTAGTAACCTTCTATGACAGAGTCCCGTTCCATCGGGTGTCTGGTCTCGGAGGGCCAATTCTCTCCACCTCTGAATTTCAGGTTGTCGACCCATTTCACGGTACCTATTTTGAAAATTACGAAATTGTTTGACTAGACATTCTGGGTTTACCGGGGGTGTCCACAATCAGGTCCAACTGTCCGTTGTAAATGGCAACTTTAATATCGGTGGTGTTCAGTAGCAGCTCCACTAGAAGACCAACATTTATTATTGTTTGATCACATTCATGTAACAGTGGCTCACCTATTTCCGTCACAGGCTTCATAAAATCTCCGTACAAGGCTTTAAAGACTTCGCCATTTTGGTCCCCCCAAAGCACGTTCAGACCCAACATTTTGGCAACGTTTTTGTTCATTAGATCGGCTATGGTGTGGTCGTCAGGCAAAGATGATGGGTGAAACACTGACCCTACAAAGTACACAAAGTACCCACCAATATTCTGCTAATCAAAAAAACAAACTTTGGATTTTATCTGTGGATATTTTTGTTAGGACGTTGTAGAAGTCCACAAGGGCAGTAACGTTTTGTATGACGCTTTCAGTACGTGCCCAGTAATATGCAGCAAGTCTATAGTTGCGGCTGTTGTAGGCTTCTTGGGTAAGATTCGCGCTTGCTTCTACCAGCTGGTAACCAGCTTGATCAACAATACCCTGAAAGTCTTGAAATTGGAAGGTAGAATATAGGGAGAGAAAATTACCAAATTTAGCAGGTATGGTGCCCAGGTCATGACAAAGTCTATGGGCGAAATCCAGGCGTCACCGAGCCCGACTCCCAGCAGCCTTACGTCCAGAGCTCCGTCCTTGACAGCCTGTACATTAAACGAAATTAATTTCTGAACGACCTGCAGTACCACTGACCTGATCCACAACCAGGGCTATTTCTGCGGCCATTTTCCCTCCGTACGACTCCGCGAAAATGTACAGCGGTGCGGCCTTTAGCTCCGGAAGAGTGCCGTAAAAGCCTTTCAAGAACTGGAGGAAATCTTCAGCAATTTCTCTGTTGGAGGTTGTTAAGTAATTGGGTGAGCTCACATGGCTGTAGCCCGTTCCCACAGGGTTGTCGACAAAAAGCACGTTGTAGTTCCGAACCCAGGTTGTGTTTCTAGGTTTCAGGTTTTCGTCCAAGGGACCTATCTCGACGAAATTTCCGAATGCTGTAGAGGAGCCGCCCGGACCTCCTTGCAGCCAGACGACGAGAGGGCGCTCTGCGTAGTGGTGCACGTTGGCGGCGGTTTGGTGGAGCCACCAGAACATGTGGGCTCCTTCGCGGACCGTCACGAAGCCCCATTCTTGTTCGGTGGGGCCGAAGCCTCTGCGGGCTGAAAGGAGATTAAATTATAAAGCGAAAGTGAAATACACAAAAGCCTTACCAAACACTCCACTAATGGACAAGAGTGCAAAGAAGACTAACATCATTTTTACCGCGTAAATGTTCGAGCCGCACTGATGGTGGAAGTTAAATCAAACATTTATATACCGACTGAGTTTAAATATGAGCATTAATAATTTTGTAATTTTGTCACCCGCATCGGTTTCTAATGAGCTCTAATTTTCAAATTGCTACTAATGCAGGTACAAAATGATTAGTGACTTAATTGTATTCCATTTTTCGGGTGGTGAACTCTTGACAACAAATTCAAAGCCACTTTAATTTGACGAAAAGTAAAAGTGTTAATAGTTTGGCGTCTTTGTGAAGACAAGCTTTCTGTTTGTTCGGAGAAAGTCGCTAAAATAGTTTGTGTTAATATTAGATGGACGATTGTAACGTGTATTTATCGTACGGTTATGTAACAGATGTTGACATGTGTAGATACTACAAATAATAAAATTACAATCACTTTATTTGAGGCCATCAAACTTAAATGTCGACGAGTCTCTTGTGGGTTTAGTAGTATCTCGTAAATGAGCAGTGAATGTTGCAACAAATTATAAACATCCCGAGTAGGACAGAGGACTAATTTAATTGTCATAAATTATTGGATTTACATAAAAAAGTCTTTAATCACACACACAATTGTTGCAATGCATTCGGCAAAACAAATGTCGATGTTTTCTGACACCCTAACGCTCTCCGAGGACCGTCAAAATAAACTAAATAATATCCCTCCAGTTCGCCAGAGTCTTACTCAGACGACCCACGCTGGTTCAAGTCAGTGGAAAGTAAAAAAAAAAATATAAAAACGGTTTTATTTAAAATATAATTAAATAATATATAAGTAGATTAGTAATAGTAAGTAATATTCTAGTTCCGATAGTTTACTGTAAAAACATTGAATCTCTTTGTTATAAATTTTGTCCACAGCCCAATATAGCGCCAAAGTGCAAATCAAAACACCGCTCAGCTTCCACATCACATCATTTTTATACCTCCATGCAATAACCCGAAACTTATTGGTCATCACATTTCGGTAATCTCGGTAACTCAGTTTCTATCTGAACGACCCCATATCATAAGAATTTCATCCGCAGCCCCTTAAACTTTAGTATGTATTTCGTTTCTTTCAGCAGGAAAGCGTAAAAATATTAATACATAGATTAATTAATAATATACATAGTAACGTTAGAAAATTGCCGTTTTCAGTATGTGAACGAATGAAATTGTATTTTTACACGTGGTTTATGTAAAGATTACATAACCGTCACACCTACGTACTTAATTTGACAGCTGTCAAACTTAACCTCAAAATGTGATGTCCTTTTCTCATTTTTTCGTGAACGAATACAAAAAATGTTGTTCAATACTCGTGCAGTTACTTTTCAAGAACTTGAGCTCATTTGTAACACTCGGCCTACGCCTTGTTTGTCAGGTTTTTGAGGCCTTTTCGTGGATTTTAGTTTTGGCACTTTTTCAGGGTTTTAGGTTTTCAAGAGGCAGGATTCTGAGATTTTGTCAAATTTTTGAGATTTCCGGTTCCAAGGTTTTCAGGTTGTCTGAATTCTCAGGTGTTCAGAATTCCATATTCTGAGATGTTTATAAATAAGTCTCCAGGTTCTCACTTTCTACTCTCTTAGATTTCAGGTTCTGATAATATCAAATGACTTTCAATATCCAGGTTTTTGGTGCCTTTTCACTGTTTCGAGTTTTTACCAGGTTTCCAGTATTTCAGGTTTTCAGGAGCCCAGATTTTCAGATTTTCAGCTTCCCAGGTTTTCAATATCTCATAATATCAAATGACTTTCAGTTACTGGGTTTTCAGGTTGTCAGGTTTTTAAGTTCCTTGTCAGGGATGCCAGGTTCTCAGGTTTTCAAAAGCCCTGATTTTGCCATCTTCCTGCTATGTTTTCACCGTCTCATGCATAACGTTAAATTTTTGAGATTTTCGGGTCCCAGGTTTTATGGTTTTTAGCCTTATATTTTCAGGTTTCAAGTTCTTCGTCTGATGCTTATTTTAGTTTCTTAAATTCTCATTTTATAAAGTAAATGTGATGAATTAACAAAAGAACTTGCATTGAGCACTGAATCAAAATTTGTTAAAGTTGATAAATTAAGTTTTTTTTTTAAATTAATGTTTAACGTCATTTTACTAATTGAAGTGAAACTTCTATCCATCAGCTAAATCCTTTACAATAAACCGACTTTGCTACTTTTAAAATTCGCTGTTTCTTTAGGTCATGAAGTCTTCGTAAAGACTTTTGAGAGCCCCAGTTGTCCTGTCAGAAGTCAAGCGTCGGCTTTACTAATCGATAGTTAAGAAGAAGAACTAGAAAAGTTTGTCGTCTCAAGGGCTGTTGTTTCTTTACGGGTTTTTGTATTTGTTTTCGGCTTGAAAAGTGAAAAACAAGCAAGAGAAAGTTTTATCGAATTAAAATTTGATTTTAGCAGCATGCAGTGGTGGGAAATTTTTAAGAGACTCGCTACTGGGAAAACAGATAGCGGAGGGAAATAGCTAAGAGACTCTAGAAAGGGGAACAGGCAGCGAAGGGAAATAGTTAGGTGACTCTCTAAAGGGGAACAGGCAGTAGAGGGAAATATTGAAGAGAATCGGTAAAGGGACTGTAGGCAGCGGAGAGAAATATTTTAGAGATTAGGCAAAGGGCGGAGGTGGCGGAGGGAAATAATTAGGTGACTCGCTAAAGGGGGGACAGGCAGCGGATGGAAATATTTGAGCCAGCGGGGGCAAATAGTCAAGAGACTCTCGAAAGGGGAACATGCAGCGGAGAGAAATAGTTAAGAGACTAGCTAAAGGATGAGCAGGCAGTTGTGGGAAATATTTGAGAGACTCGCTAAAAGGGAACAGGCAGCATGGGGAAATAGTTAAGAGACTCGTGAAAAGGGGAACAAGCAGCGGAGGGAAAGAGTTAAGAGAATGGTTAAAGGCGCAGCAGGCACCGGAGAGAAATAGTTAAGGAGCTTTCTAAAGGAACATGACGGGGAGAGAAATAGTTTTAGAAAACTCGTTAAACGAGGAGCGGGCATTGGAGGGAAATATTTAAGAGACTTGCTAAAGGGCTAACAGACAGCGGAGGTAAATAGTTAAGAGACTGGCCGAAGGGATAGTAGGCAGCGGTGGCAAAGAATTGAGAAACTCCTTCAAGTGGAACAGGCAGCAAATGGAAATAGTTAAGAAACTCGCTAAAGAGGGAATAGGCAGTAGGGGGAAATATTTAAGAGACTGCTGAAAGGACAGCAGGTAGAATAGGGATATAATTAGAAGACTCGCTAATGGGGCAACAGGCACATGGAAATAGTTAAGACACGTTAAAGGGGGAGCAGACAGCGGAGTGAAAAATTTAAGCCAGCGGAGGCAAATAGTTAAGAGACTCTCGAAAGGGGAAAATGCAGCGGACCGAAATAGTTAAGAGACTAGCTAAAGGATTACCAGGCAGTGGTGAGAAATATTTGAGAGACTTGCTAAAAGGAAACAGGCAGCATGGGGAAATAGTTAAGAGACTCGTTAAAAGGGGAACAAGCAGCGGAGGAAAAGAGTTAAGAGCATGGCTAAAGGGGCAGCAGGTACCGGAGAGAAATAGTTAAGAAACTTTCTAAAGGAACATGACGGGGAGAGGAATAGTTTTAGAAGAATCGTTAAACGAGAAGCGGGCAGTGGAGGGAAATATTTAAGAGACTTGTTAAAGGGGGAACAGACAGTGGAAGTAAATAGTTAAGAGACTAGCCGAAGGGAGAATAGGCAGCGGAGGCAAAGAATTGAGAAACTCCTTCAAGTGGAACAGGCAGCTAATGAAAATAGTTAAGAAACTCGCTAAAGAGGGAATAGGCAGTAGGGGGAAATATTTAAGAGACTGCTGAAAGGACAACAGGTAGAATAGGGATATAATTAGAAGACTTGCTAATGGGGCAACAGGCACATGGAAATAGTTAAGACACACGTTAAAGGGGGAGCAGACAGCGGAGTGAAAAATTTAAGCCAGCGGAGGCAAATAGTTAAGAGACACTCGAAAGGGGAGCATGCAGCGGAGAGAAATAGTTAAGAAATTAGCTAAAGGATCAGCAGGCAGTTGTGGGAAATATTTGAGAGACTCGCTAAAAGGGAACAGGCAGCATGGGGAAATAGTTAAGAGACTCGTGAAAAGGGGAACAAGTAGCGGAGGGAAAGAGTTAAGAGAATGGATAAAGAGGCAGCAGGCACCGGATAGAAATAGTTAAGAAACTTTCTAAAGGAACATTACGGGAAGAGAAATAGTTTTAGAAGACTCGTTAAACGAGGAGCGGGCCGTGGAGGGAAATATTTAAGAGACTTGCTAAAGGGCTAACAGACAGCGGAGGTAAATAGTTAAGAGACTGGCTGAAGGGAGAGTAGGCAACGGGGGCAAAGAATTGAGAAACTCCATCAAGTGGAACAGGCAGCAAATAAAAATAGTTCAGAAACTCGCTAAAGAGGGAATAGGCACGAGGGGGAAATATTTAAGAGACTGCTGAAAGGGCAACAGGTAGAATAGGGATATGATTAGGACACTCGCTAAGGGGGCAACAGGCACATGGAAATAGTTAAGACACACGTTAAAGGGGGAGCAGACAGCGGAGTGAAATATTTAGGTCAGCAAAGGCAAATAATTAAGAGACTCTCGAAAGGGGAACACGCAACGGACCGAAATAGTTAAGAGACTAGCTAACGGATTAGCAGGCAGTGGTGGGAAATATTTGAGAGACTCGCTAAAAGGGAACAAGCAGCATGGGGAAATAGTTAAGAAACTCGTGAAAAGGGGAACAAGCAGCGGAGGGAAAGAGTTAAGAGAATGGTTAAAGGCGCAGCAGGTACCGGACAGAAATAGTTAAGAAACTTTCTAAAGGAACATGACGGGGAGAGGAATAGTTTTAGAAGAATCGTTAAACGAGAAGCGGGCAGTGGAGGGAAATATTTAAGAGACTTGTTAAAGGGGGAACAGACAGCGGAGACAAATAGTTAAGAGACTGGCGGAAGGGAGAATAGGCAGCGGAGGCAAAGAATTGAGAAACTCCTTTAAGTGGAACAGGCAGCAAATGAAAATAGTTAAGAAACTCGCTAAAGAGGGAATAGGCAGTAGGGGGAAATATTTAAGAGACTGCTGAAAGGACAGCAGGTAGAATAGGGATATAATTAGAAGACTCGCTAATGGGGCAACAGGCACATGGAAATAGTTAAGACACGTTAAAGGGGGAGCAGACAGCGGAGTGAAATATTTAAGCCAGCTGAGGCAAATAGTTAAGAGACTCTCGAAAGGGGAAAATGCAGCGGCCCGAAATAGTTAAGAGACTAGCTAAAGGATTACCAGGCAGTGGTGAGAAATATTTGAGAGACTTGCTAAAAGGAAACAGGCAGCATGGGGAAATAGTTAAGAGACTCGTTAAAAGGGGAACAAGCAGCGGAGGAAAAGAGTTAAGAGCATGGCTAAAGGGGCAGCAGGTACCGGAGAGAAATAGTTAAGAAAGTTTCTAAAGGAACATGACGGGGAGAGGAATAGTTTTAGAAGAATCGTTAAACGAGAAGCGGGCAGTGGAGGGAAATATTTAAGAGACTTGTTAAAGGGGGAACAGACAGTGGAAGTAAATAGTTAAGAGACTAGCCGAAGGGAGAATAGGCAGCGGAGGCAAAGAATTGAGAAACTCCTTCAAGTGGAACAGGCAGCTAATGGAAATAGTTAAGAAACTCGCTAAAGAGGGAATAGGCAGTAGGGGGAAATATTTAAGAGACTGCTGAAAGGACAACAGGTAGAATAGGGATATCATTAGAAGACTCGCTAATAGGGCAACAGGCCCATGGAAATAGTTAAGACACACGTTAAAGGGGGAGCAGACAGCGGAGTGAAAAATTTAATCCAGCGGAGGCAAATAGTTAAGAGACACTCGAAAGAGGAACATGCAGCGGAGAGAAATAGTTAACAGACTAGCTAAAGGATTACCAGGCAGTGGTGGGAAATATTTGAGAGACTTGCTAAAAGGGAACAGGCAACATGGGGAAATAGTTAAGAGACTTGTGAAAAAGGGAACAAGCAGCGGAGGGAAAGAGTTAAAAAAATAGCTAAAGAGGCAGCAGGCACCGGAGAGAAATAGTTAAGAAACTTTCTAAAGGAACATGACGGGGAGAGGAATAGTTTTAGAAGAATCGTTAAACGAGAAGCGGGCAGTGGAGGGAAATATTTAAGAGACTTGTTAAAGGGGGAACAGACAGTAGAAGTAAATAGTTAAGAGACTAGCCGAAGGGAGAATAGGCAGCGGAGGCAAAGAATTGAGAAACTCCTTCAAGTGGAACAGGCAGCAAATGGAAATAGTTAAGAAACTCGCTAAAGAGGGAATAGGCAGTAGGGGGAAATATTTAAGAGACTGCTGAAAGGACAGCAGGTAGAATAGGGATATAATTAGAAGACTCGCTAATGGGGCAACAGGCACATGGAAATAGTTAAGACACGTTAAAGGGGGAGCAGACAGCGGAGTGAAAAATTTAAGCCAGCGGAGGCAAATAGTTAAGAGACTCTCGAAAGGGGAAAATGCAGCGGACCGAAATAGTTAAGAGACTAGCTAAAGGATTACCAGGCAGTGGTGAGAAATATTTGAGAGACTTGCTAAAAGGAAACAGGCAGCATGGGGAAATAGTTAAGAGACTCGTTAAAAGGGGAACAAGCAGCGGAGGAAAAGAGTTAAGAGCATGGCTAAAGGGGCAGCAGGTACCGGAGAGAAATAGTTAAGAAACTTTCTAAAGGAACATGACGGGGAGAGGAATAGTTTTAGAAGAATCGTTAAACGAGAAGCGGGCAGTGGAGGGAAATATTTAAGAGACTTGTTAAAGGGGGAACAGACAGTGGAAGTAAATAGTTAAGAGACTAGCCGAAGGGAGAATAGGCAGCGGAGGCAAAGAATTGAGAAACTCCTTCAAGTGGAACAGGCAGCTAATGAAAATAGTTAAGAAACTCGCTAAAGAGGGAATAGGCAGTAGGGGGAAATATTTAAGAGACTGCTGAAAGGACAACAGGTAGAATAGGGATATAATTAGAAGACTTGCTAATGGGGCAACAGGCACATGGAAATAGTTAAGACACACGTTAAAGGGGGAGCAGACAGCGGAGTGAAAAATTTAAGCCAGCGGAGGCAAATAGTTAAGAGACACTCGAAAGGGGAGCATGCAGCGGAGAGAAATAGTTAAGAAATTAGCTAAAGGATCAGCAGGCAGTTGTGGGAAATATTTGAGAGACTCGCTAAAAGGGAACAGGCAGCATGGGGAAATAGTTAAGAGACTCGTGAAAAGGGGAACAAGTAGCGGAGGGAAAGAGTTAAGAGAATGGATAAAGAGGCAGCAGGCACCGGATAGAAATAGTTAAGAAACTTTCTAAAGGAACATTACGGGAAGAGAAATAGTTTTAGAAGACTCGTTAAACGAGGAGCGGGCCGTGGAGGGAAATATTTAAGAGACTTGCTAAAGGGCTAACAGACAGCGGAGGTAAATAGTTAAGAGACTGGCTGAAGGGAGAGTAGGCAACGGGGGCAAAGAATTGAGAAACTCCATCAAGTGGAACAGGCAGCAAATAAAAATAGTTCAGAAACTCGCTAAAGAGGGAATAGGCACGAGGGGGAAATATTTAAGAGACTGCTGAAAGGGCAACAGGTAGAATAGGGATATGATTAGGACACTCGCTAAGGGGGCAACAGGCACATGGAAATAGTTAAGACACACGTTAAAGGGGGAGCAGACAGCGGAGTGAAATATTTAGGTCAGCAAAGGCAAATAATTAAGAGACTCTCGAAAGGGGAACACGCAACGGACCGAAATAGTTAAGAGACTAGCTAACGGATTAGCAGGCAGTGGTGGGAAATATTTGAGAGACTCGCTAAAAGGGAACAAGCAGCATGGGGAAATAGTTAAGAAACTCGTGAAAAGGGGAACAAGCAGCGGAGGGAAAGAGTTAAGAGAATGGTTAAAGGCGCAGCAGGTACCGGACAGAAATAGTTAAGAAACTTTCTAAAGGAACATGACGGGGAGAGGAATAGTTTTAGAAGAATCGTTAAACGAGAAGCGGGCAGTGGAGGGAAATATTTAAGAGACTTGTTAAAGGGGGAACAGACAGCGGAGACAAATAGTTAAGAGACTGGCCGAAGGGAGAATAGGCAGCGGAGGCAAAGAATTGAGAAACTCCTTTAAGTGGAACAGGCAGCAAATGAAAATAGTTAAGAAACTCGCTAAAGAGGGAATAGGCAGTAGGGGGAAATATTTAAGAGACTGCTGAAAGGACAGCAGGTAGAATAGGGATATAATTAGAAGACTCGCTAATGGGGCAACAGGCACATGGAAATAGTTAAGACACGTTAAAGGGGGAGCAGACAGCGGAGTGAAATATTTAAGCCAGCTGAGGCAAATAGTTAAGAGACTCTCGAAAGGGGAAAATGCAGCGGCCCGAAATAGTTAAGAGACTAGCTAAAGGATTACCAGGCAGTGGTGAGAAATATTTGAGAGACTTGCTAAAAGGAAACAGGCAGCATGGGGAAATAGTTAAGAGACTCGTTAAAAGGGGAACAAGCAGCGGAGGAAAAGAGTTAAGAGCATGGCTAAAGGGGCAGCAGGTACCGGAGAGAAATAGTTAAGAAAGTTTCTAAAGGAACATGACGGGGAGAGGAATAGTTTTAGAAGAATCGTTAAACGAGAAGCGGGCAGTGGAGGGAAATATTTAAGAGACTTGTTAAAGGGGGAACAGACAGTAGAAGTAAATAGTTAAGAGACTAGCCGAAGGGAGAATAGGCAGCGGAGGCAAAGAATTGAGAAACTCCTTCAAGTGGAACAGGCAGCAAATGGAAATAGTTAAGAAACTCGCTAAAGAGGGAATAGGCAGTAGGGGGAAATATTTAAGAGACTGCTGAAAGGACAGCAGGTAGAATAGGGATATAATTAGAAGACTCGCTAATGGGGCAACAGGCACATGGAAATAGTTAAGACACGTTAAAGGGGGAGCAGACAGCGGAGTGAAAAATTTAAGCCAGCGGAGGCAAATAGTTAAGAGACTCTCGAAAGGGGAAAATGCAGCGGACCGAAATAGTTAAGAGACTAGCTAAAGGATTACCAGGCAGTGGTGAGAAATATTTGAGAGACTTGCTAAAAGGAAACAGGCAGCATGGGGAAATAGTTAAGAGACTCGTTAAAAGGGGAACAAGCAGCGGAGGAAAAGAGTTAAGAGCATGGCTAAAGGGGCAGCAGGTACCGGAGAGAAATAGTTAAGAAACTTTCTAAAGGAACATGACGGGGAGAGGAATAGTTTTAGAAGAATCGTTAAACGAGAAGCGGGCAGTGGAGGGAAATATTTAAGAGACTTGTTAAAGGGGGAACAGACAGTGGAAGTAAATAGTTAAGAGACTAGCCGAAGGGAGAATAGGCAGCGGAGGCAAAGAATTGAGAAACTCCTTCAAGTGGAACAGGCAGCTAATGAAAATAGTTAAGAAACTCGCTAAAGAGGGAATAGGCAGTAGGGGGAAATATTTAAGAGACTGCTGAAAGGACAACAGGTAGAATAGGGATATAATTAGAAGACTTGCTAATGGGGCAACAGGCACATGGAAATAGTTAAGACACACGTTAAAGGGGGAGCAGACAGCGGAGTGAAAAATTTAAGCCAGCGGAGGCAAATAGTTAAGAGACACTCGAAAGGGGAGCATGCAGCGGAGAGAAATAGTTAAGAAATTAGCTAAAGGATCAGCAGGCAGTTGTGGGAAATATTTGAGAGACTCGCTAAAAGGGAACAGGCAGCATGGGGAAATAGTTAAGAGACTCGTGAAAAGGGGAACAAGTAGCGGAGGGAAAGAGTTAAGAGAATGGATAAAGAGGCAGCAGGCACCGGATAGAAATAGTTAAGAAACTTTCTAAAGGAACATTACGGGAAGAGAAATAGTTTTAGAAGACTCGTTAAACGAGGAGCGGGCCGTGGAGGGAAATATTTAAGAGACTTGCTAAAGGGCTAACAGACAGCGGAGGTAAATAGTTAAGAGACTGGCTGAAGGGAGAGTAGGCAACGGGGGCAAAGAATTGAGAAACTCCATCAAGTGGAACAGGCAGCAAATAAAAATAGTTCAGAAACTCGCTAAAGAGGGAATAGGCACGAGGGGGAAATATTTAAGAGACTGCTGAAAGGGCAACAGGTAGAATAGGGATATGATTAGGACACTCGCTAAGGGGGCAACAGGCACATGGAAATAGTTAAGACACACGTTAAAGGGGGAGCAGACAGCGGAGTGAAATATTTAGGTCAGCAAAGGCAAATAATTAAGAGACTCTCGAAAGGGGAACACGCAACGGACCGAAATAGTTAAGAGACTAGCTAACGGATTAGCAGGCAGTGGTGGGAAATATTTGAGAGACTTGCTAAAAGGGAACAAGCAGCATGGGGAAATAGTTAAGAAACTCGTGAAAAGGGGAACAAGCAGCGGAGGGAAAGAGTTAAGAGAATGGTTAAAGGCGCAGCAGGTACCGGACAGAAATAGTTAAGAAACTTTCTAAAGGAACATGACGGGGAGAGGAATAGTTTTAGAAGAATCGTTAAACGAGAAGCGGGCAGTGGAGGGAAATATTTAAGAGACTTGTTAAAGGGGGAACAGACAGCGGAGACAAATAGTTAAGAGACTGGCGGAAGGGAGAATAGGCAGCGGAGGCAAAGAATTGAGAAACTCCTTTAAGTGGAACAGGCAGCAAATGAAAATAGTTAAGAAACTCGCTAAAGAGGGAATAGGCAGTAGGGGGAAATATTTAAGAGACTGCTGAAAGGACAGCAGGTAGAATAGGGATATAATTAGAAGACTCGCTAATGGGGCAACAGGCACATGGAAATAGTTAAGACACGTTAAAGGGGGAGCAGACAGCGGAGTGAAATATTTAAGCCAGCTGAGGCAAATAGTTAAGAGACTCTCGAAAGGGGAAAATGCAGCGGCCCGAAATAGTTAAGAGACTAGCTAAAGGATTACCAGGCAGTGGTGAGAAATATTTGAGAGACTTGCTAAAAGGAAACAGGCAGCATGGGGAAATAGTTAAGAGACTCGTTAAAAGGGGAACAAGCAGCGGAGGAAAAGAGTTAAGAGCATGGCTAAAGGGGCAGCAGGTACCGGAGAGAAATAGTTAAGAAAGTTTCTAAAGGAACATGACGGGGAGAGGAATAGTTTTAGAAGAATCGTTAAACGAGAAGCGGGCAGTGGAGGGAAATATTTAAGAGACTTGTTAAAGGGGGAACAGACAGTAGAAGTAAATAGTTAAGAGACTAGCCGAAGGGAGAATAGGCAGCGGAGGCAAAGAATTGAGAAACTCCTTCAAGTGGAACAGGCAGCAAATGGAAATAGTTAAGAAACTCGCTAAAGAGGGAATAGGCAGTAGGGGGAAATATTTAAGAGACTGCTGAAAGGACAGCAGGTAGAATAGGGATATAATTAGAAGACTCGCTAATGGGGCAACAGGCACATGGAAATAGTTAAGACACGTTAAAGGGGGAGCAGACAGCGGAGTGAAAAATTTAAGCCAGCGGAGGCAAATAGTTAAGAGACTCTCGAAAGGGGAAAATGCAGCGGACCGAAATAGTTAAGAGACTAGCTAAAGGATTACCAGGCAGTGGTGAGAAATATTTGAGAGACTTGCTAAAAGGAAACAGGCAGCATGGGGAAATAGTTAAGAGACTCGTTAAAAGGGGAACAAGCAGCGGAGGAAAAGAGTTAAGAGCATGGCTAAAGGGGCAGCAGGTACCGGAGAGAAATAGTTAAGAAACTTTCTAAAGGAACATGACGGGGAGAGGAATAGTTTTAGAAGAATCGTTAAACGAGAAGCGGGCAGTGGAGGGAAATATTTAAGAGACTTGTTAAAGGGGGAACAGACAGTGGAAGTAAATAGTTAAGAGACTAGCCGAAGGGAGAATAGGCAGCGGAGGCAAAGAATTGAGAAACTCCTTCAAGTGGAACAGGCAGCTAATGAAAATAGTTAAGAAACTCGCTAAAGAGGGAATAGGCAGTAGGGGGAAATATTTAAGAGACTGCTGAAAGGACAACAGGTAGAATAGGGATATAATTAGAAGACTTGCTAATGGGGCAACAGGCACATGGAAATAGTTAAGACACACGTTAAAGGGGGAGCAGACAGCGGAGTGAAAAATTTAAGCCAGCGGAGGCAAATAGTTAAGAGACACTCGAAAGGGGAGCATGCAGCGGAGAGAAATAGTTAAGAAATTAGCTAAAGGATCAGCAGGCAGTTGTGGGAAATATTTGAGAGACTCGCTAAAAGGGAACAGGCAGCATGGGGAAATAGTTAAGAGACTCGTGAAAAGGGGAACAAGTAGCGGAGGGAAAGAGTTAAGAGAATGGATAAAGAGGCAGCAGGCACCGGATAGAAATAGTTAAGAAACTTTCTAAAGGAACATTACGGGAAGAGAAATAGTTTTAGAAGACTCGTTAAACGAGGAGCGGGCCGTGGAGGGAAATATTTAAGAGACTTGCTAAAGGGCTAACAGACAGCGGAGGTAAATAGTTAAGAGACTGGCTGAAGGGAGAGTAGGCAACGGGGGCAAAGAATTGAGAAACTCCATCAAGTGGAACAGGCAGCAAATAAAAATAGTTCAGAAACTCGCTAAAGAGGGAATAGGCACGAGGGGGAAATATTTAAGAGACTGCTGAAAGGGCAACAGGTAGAATAGGGATATGATTAGGACACTCGCTAAGGGGGCAACAGGCACATGGAAATAGTTAAGACACACGTTAAAGGGGGAGCAGACAGCGGAGTGAAATATTTAGGTCAGCAAAGGCAAATAATTAAGAGACTCTCGAAAGGGGAACACGCAACGGACCGAAATAGTTAAGAGACTAGCTAACGGATTAGCAGGCAGTGGTGGGAAATATTTGAGAGACTTGCTAAAAGGGAACAAGCAGCATGGGGAAATAGTTAAGAAACTCGTGAAAAGGGGAACAAGCAGCGGAGGGAAAGAGTTAAGAGAATGGTTAAAGGCGCAGCAGGTACCGGACAGAAATAGTTAAGAAACTTTCTAAAGGAACATGACGGGGAGAGGAATAGTTTTAGAAGAATCGTTAAACGAGAAGCGGGCAGTGGAGGGAAATATTTAAGAGACTTGTTAAAGGGGGAACAGACAGCGGAGACAAATAGTTAAGAGACTGGCGGAAGGGAGAATAGGCAGCGGAGGCAAAGAATTGAGAAACTCCTTTAAGTGGAACAGGCAGCAAATGAAAATAGTTAAGAAACTCGCTAAAGAGGGAATAGGCAGTAGGGGGAAATATTTAAGAGACTGCTGAAAGGACAGCAGGTAGAATAGGGATATAATTAGAAGACTCGCTAATGGGGCAACAGGCACATGGAAATAGTTAAGACACGTTAAAGGGGGAGCAGACAGCGGAGTGAAATATTTAAGCCAGCTGAGGCAAATAGTTAAGAGACTCTCGAAAGGGGAAAATGCAGCGGCCCGAAATAGTTAAGAGACTAGCTAAAGGATTACCAGGCAGTGGTGAGAAATATTTGAGAGACTTGCTAAAAGGAAACAGGCAGCATGGGGAAATAGTTAAGAGACTCGTTAAAAGGGGAACAAGCAGCGGAGGAAAAGAGTTAAGAGCATGGCTAAAGGGGCAGCAGGTACCGGAGAGAAATAGTTAAGAAAGTTTCTAAAGGAACATGACGGGGAGAGGAATAGTTTTAGAAGAATCGTTAAACGAGAAGCGGGCAGTGGAGGGAAATATTTAAGAGACTTGTTAAAGGGGGAACAGACAGTGGAAGTAAATAGTTAAGAGACTAGCCGAAGGGAGAATAGGCAGCGGAGGCAAAGAATTGAGAAACTCCTTCAAGTGGAACAGGCAGCAAATGGAAATAGTTAAGAAACTCGCTAAAGAGGGAATAGGCAGTAGGGGGAAATATTTAAGAGACTGCTGAAAGGACAACAGGTAGAATAGGGATATCATTAGAAGACTCGCTAATAGGGCAACAGGCCCATGGAAATAGTTAAGACACACGTTAAAGGGGGAGCAGACAGCGGAGTGAAAAATTTAATCCAGCGGAGGCAAATAGTTAAGAGACACTCGAAAGAGGAACATGCAGCGGAGAGAAATAGTTAACAGACTAGCTAAAGGATTACCAGGCAGTGGTGGGAAATATTTGAGAGACTTGCTAAAAGGGAACAGGCAACATGGGGAAATAGTTAAGAGACTTGTGAAAAAGGGAACAAGCAGCGGAGGGAAAGAGTTAAAAAAATAGCTAAAGAGGCAGCAGGCACCGGAGAGAAATAGTTAAGAAACTTTCTAAAGGAACATGACGGGGAGAGGAATAGTTTTAGAAGAATCGTTAAACGAGAAGCGGGCAGTGGAGGGAAATATTTAAGAGACTTGTTAAAGGGGGAACAGACAGTGGAAGTAAATAGTTAAGAGACTAGCCGAAGGGAGAATAGGCAGCGGAGGCAAAGAATTGAGAAACTCCTTCAAGTAGAACAGGCAGCAAATGGAAATAGTTAAGAAACTCGCTAAAGAGGGAATAGGCAGTAAGGGGAAATATTTAAGAGACTGCTGAAAGGACAACAGGTAGAATAGGGATATCATTAGAAGACTCGCTAATAGGGCAACAGGCCCATGGAAATAGTTAAGACACACGTTAAAGGGGGAGCAGACAGCGGAGTGAAAAATTTAATCCAGCGGAGGCAAATAGTTAAGAGACACTCGAAAGGGGAGCATGCAGCGGAGAGAAATAGTTAAGAAATTAGCTAAAGGATCAGCAGGCAGTTGTGGGAAATATTTGAGAGACTCGCTAAAAGGGAACAGGCAGCATGGGGAAATAGTTAAGAGACTCGTGAAAAGGGGAACAAGCAGCGGAGGGAAAGAGTTAAGAGAATGGTTAAAGGCGCAGCAGGCACCGGAGAGAAATAGTTAAGAAGCTTTCTAAAGGAACATGACGGGGAGAGAAATAGTTTTAGAAAACTCGTTAAACGAGGAGCGGGCAGTGGAGGGAAATATTTAAGAGATTTGTTAAAGAGGGAACAGACAGCGGAGGCAAATAGTTAAGAGACTGGCCGAAAGGAGAATAGGCAGCGGAGGCAAAGAATTGAGAAACTTCTTCAAGTGGAACAGACAGCAAATGAAAATAGTTAAAAAACTCGCTAAAGAGGGAATAGGCAGTAGGGGGAAATATTTAAGAGACTGCTGAAAGGGCAACAGGGAGAATATGGATATAATTAGAAGCCTCGCTATCGGAGCAACAGGCACATGGAAATAGTTAAGACACACGTTAAAGGGGGAGCAGACAGCGGAGTGAAAAATTTAAGCCAGCGGAGGCAAATAGTTAAGAGACTCTCGAAAGGGGAACATGTAGCGGAGAGAAATAATTAAGAGACTAGCTAAAGGATTAGCAGGCAGTGGTGGGAAATATTTTAGAGACTTGCTAAAAGGGAACAGGCAGCATGGGGAAATAGTTAAGAGACTCGTAAAAAGGAGAACAAGCAGCGGAGGGAAAGAGTTAAGAAAATAGCTAAAGAGGCAGCAGGCACCGGAGAGAAATAGTTAAGAAACTTTCTAAAGGAACATGACGGGAAGAGAAATAGTTTTAGAAGACTTGTTAAACGAGGAGCGGGCAGTGGAGGGAAATATTTAAGAGACTTGCTAAAGGGGGAACAGACAGTGGAAGTAAATAATTCTCCGAGATGTCGGACGACGAGGACGAAAGTAACAGCGATCCTCATAAATACTCAAACTGTAAACTTTGCAAAAGTTATATTGGCAAAAATACTACTAAAATCAAGTGTAAAGAGTGTTCCACTGCAATCCATGGAAAATGTTTCGACTCCATCGCGAAATTGTTTGATATTGGTGATAAGGAAGAGTGGCACTGCAAAAACTGCGATCCACATATCAATGAGTGTCGCAAGCCGATTCCAGCTCTAGTACAAGACAACCTGGCCCTAAAGGAGCAACTTAAACTACTAAAAAAGCTAGTAAGTGAACTTGAGACTGTTAACTCGCTACAGAAAGAGAAAATCATCAACCTGGGAAATTCGCCGCGGACGCCCGCTCAACAACAGCCTTTTTTCTCTGACATTCTAAAAAATGGGCAAAAGAAATCTGAAGATATCCTCATTAAACCTCAAGGTGCCGTTAATGTGGACTCTAAAAGTTTGTTACAAACAATTCATCGTAAAATCGACCCGATCGAACTAAACGCACAAATTAATTCAACTAAAGCATTAAAAAACGGCGTGATTATTAAATGTGCGAATAACACCTCGCGCGACATTTTAGTGAATAAGTTAAAATCGTCATTGGGCTCTGACTTTTCTGTAGAGAAACCCAAAAAGTGGTACCCCCGTCTATTAGTCAAGGGGGCAAATTTTGATATTATGAGTTATTCGGATGAGGACTTGATAAATAATATTTCGTCTTTAAACCAATTTGACAAAACAGAACTTGCGCCTCATATTAAAATAATTAAGAAATTTAAACTAAAATACAGTTGTAGCTTCGTTATTGAACTGCCTGCTATTTTGCGCCAAAAAATTGTAAATAACCGAAATACACTCTACGTTGGTTGGACAGCTTGCACCTGTACTGACCACATAGCAGTTTCCCGCTGTTTCAAGTGCTCCAGATTCGGTCATCACAGCACCGTCTGCAAGAGTGAAAATATAATTTGCTATAAATGTTCCGAGAACCATGATTCAAAAAACTGTAATTCTACTAACTTAGCATGTATAAATTGTATTGAATTCAATGCTTCTAATAAGTCAGAGAAAATTGCTACTGATCATTTTTGTGGAGATGACCAAAAGTGTACTCTCTATAAAAACAAAGTTAATTACTTAAAAACTAGAATAGATTATGGCTAATAATCATGCTAATAGTCACAACATTAACCAGTTAAGATCAGAGTCACTTAAACAATTAAAAATTGGTCACAGTAACGTGCGCTCCTTGCTCTCTGAATTTGACTCTTTCATGGATATTTTACTTACTAATCATTTCGATATTATGTGTCTGTCTGAAACGTGGCTCTCTGACGGTATTTCTGATAACATGCTTAACATTCCTGGATATAAGATTTTTCGTAGGGATCGAGCTTCTAGAGGGGGAGGTGTAGGTGCGTATGTGCGTGAAACTCTTTCAGCCAATATTGTTCCTCATGATAATTTTTTGGAAAACTGCGACTCGCATGAATACCTGGCACTTGAGATAAAAATTAATCGTTTTAGATTTCTGCTTTACGTGATATACAGATCCCCGGCTAATCACAATGTACGACTTTTTAAAGACAACATTGAAGAAATCCTATCTCAAGCCATGCTCACCTATGAAAAAATCATTATCTTAGGCGACGTTAATATGGATCATTTGCACTTACCTAATTTTGCATTTTCGTTTATCGCAGATTATAGCTTTAAGCAAATAATAAACGAACCTACTAGAATTACCCAATTTTCGCAAACATTAATTGACCCAATATATTGCAATTTTGCTGACGTAGTTATTAGTTCCGGTACAATTTCTGCTTCGTTTACCGACCATCTAATCCCATTTTGTGAAATAGATATCGCGGTAACTAAACTAAATCAAGCAAAAATTATTTCATATAGAAACTTCAATGAATTTTGTGAAGAATCTTTCCATCAAGACCTCCAAGACATTGATTGGGATTCTATATATTACATGAATGACATAAATAGCAAGGTACAGTATATTTCTGAAAACATTTTGAATCTTTTTGACAAGCATGCACAGGTTCGTACAGTAAAAATTACAAAACCCTATGCCCCTTGGCTCACTCATAATGTTAGACATCTGATGAGATTGCGTGACTCTGCCTTAAGTAAATTTAAACAAAACAAAAACATTGTCAACTGGAATTCATATAAGCAGCTTAGAAATTTTACTCTCTCTGTCATTCGACAAGAGAAAAAATCATATCTTAATGCAATGTCCCTACAATGTGAAGATAGTAAACGCCTATGGAATAATCTTAAAAAGCTCCGTATTGTTCAAGACAAGCGGCTCTCCATACCACCTGAACTTAATGATGCAAATCTAATCAATAACCATTTTTTGTCGGTATTTACCCCATCTCATAACTGTCCTGCTGCGTGTGCCTCCTATGAAAGTTCCAAATTCACGAACCAAATAAACTTTACATTTCGTTTACCCACAGTTGAGGAAATTAGAACAATCATTCTGCAACTTAAGTCAAATTCCACTGGTCTGGACGGAATAAACGCCAAAATGTTAAAACTTTGCAGTCCAGTAGTATCTCCCCACATTACCCATATAGTAAACTCCTGTCTCGAAAGCGGATTTTTCCCGGATGCATGGAAAAAATCTCTAGTTACTCCTATTCCCAAGATTTCTAGTCCTCAGTCTCACAATGATTTACGACCAATAAGTATATTACCTACTATTTCAAAAATTTTGGAAAGAGTTGTACACAATCAATTGTATTCGTATGTTATATTGAATAACATAATCACTTATACCCAATCAGGATTTAGGAAGGGATACAGCACCACCACCGCCCTTCTTAATTTGGTCGACACTATAATTAAAGATCGGGATAGAGGCTTATACTCAGCACTCATCTCACTTGATTTTTCAAAAGCTTTCGACACGATTGATCATGACTTACTAATTTCAAAATTATCGCACATTGGACTGGATACCAACGCGTCAAATTTTTTCCGATCATACCTGTCACACAGGACGCAACTTGTGGAGGCTAATAGTTTATCTTCCAGTTATGGAAAGGTCACCTCGGGAGTCCCACAAGGATCCATTCTCGGTCCCCTTTTGTTCTCAATTTATATTTTTGACATGTACAAATACGTCCGTTTCTCTGACTTGACTCACTACGCAGATGATTCACAACTATACTATTCTTTCAATCCTAACAACATCACTCTTGCTAACTTGCAAATTAACGCAGATTTACGCCTGTTACAGACATATTCTGAAAATCATGGTCTCCAATTAAACCCTAACAAATGCAACGTCATTTACTTTTGCAAGCGAAATTTTCATAATAACTTGAAATCACATATCAGCCTATTTCTTAACGGCATCAAGATTGCACCGGTCACAAAGATTAAGTTGTTGGGTTTAATACTAGACGAAAACATCCGATTTCGAGAACACATTTCTTACCTTATAAAGAAAACATACGCACCTTTGAAAGTTCTGTATAACAATTTTTTAATCCTCAACTTTAAGTTAAGAAAAAAATTGGCCCAAGCTTTAGTGCTTTCCATTTTAAATTACCTTTTGATCGTCTACTATCCATGTTTAGATTATCTTGCCAAAACACGTATTCAACGAATACAAAATAACTGTGCCAGGTTCGTTTGGGGGCTAAAAAAATTCGATCACATCTCAGCCAAAATCAACGAAATGCGATGGTTAAAAATTGATAAGCAGTTTCAGTGTAACTTAGCTTGTCTTACTTTTTCGGTATTGAAGTCCTCTACACCACCTTATCTCAGTCAGAAGCTGATACCTAGATCACAGCTACATAACTTTAACTTACGGGCAGTTTCCAAGTTAAGTTTACCACGGTTTCAGACATCCTTATACTATCGAAGTTTTTCATATAACTCAATAAAAATATTTAACTCCCTGCCTAATCCACTAAAGAGTCAAACGCTTAATAACTTTAAGAAAAAAATAAAATTGTATTTTCTTCAGTTATGAAGTCCAATAATATGTAATCCTAATTTTAACATTGTAATTGTATACTTTCTTCTTCTTTTTTTATTTAGCTTTTCTTACTTTGTAATTTATTGTTTTGTTTTTATTTGGGGTTAAGTTGAGTAGCATTGTGCTAGACTTCGCCCCTTAATAAAGTCATTATTTATTTATTTTATTATTTATTTAAATAGTTAAGAGACTAGCCTTAGGGAGAATAGGCAGCGGAGGCAAAGAATTGAGAAACTCCTTCAAGTGGAACAGGCAGCAAATAAAGATAGTTAAGAAACTCGCTAAAGAGGGAATAGGCAGTAGGGGGAAATATTTAAGAGACTGCTGAAAGGACAACAGGTAGAATAGGGATATAATTAGAAGACTCGCTAATGGGGCAACAGGCACATGGAAATAGTTAAGACACACGTTAAAGGGGGAGCAGACAGTGGAGTGAAATATTTAATCCAGCGGAGGCATATAGTTAAGAGACTCTTGAAAAGGGAACATGCAGCGGAGAGAAATAGTTAAGAGACTAGCTAAAGGATTAGCAGACAGTTGTGGGAAATATTTGAGAGACTCGCTAAAAGGAAACAGGCAGCATGGGGAAATAGTTAAGAGACTCCTGAAAAGGGGAACAAGCAGCGAAAGGAAACAGTTAAGAGAATGGCTAAAGGGGCAGCAGGCACCGGAGAGAAATAGTTAAGAAACTTTCTAAAGGAACATGACGGGGAGAGAAATAGTTTTAGAAGACTCGTTAAACGAGGAGCGGACAGTGGAGGGAAATATTTAAGAAACTTGCTAAAGGGGGAACAGACAGCGGAAATAAATAGTTAAGAGACTGGCCGAAGGGAGAGTAGGCAGCGGAGGCAAAGAATTGAGAAACTCCTTCAAGTGGAACAGGCAGCAAATGAAAATAGTTAAGAAACTCGCGAAAGAGGGAATAGGCAGTAGGGGGAAATATTCAAGAGACTGCTGAAAGGACAACAGGTAGAATAGAGATATAATTAGAAGACTCGCTAATGGGGCAACAGGCACATGGAAATAGTTAAGACACACGTTAAAGGGGGAGCAGACAGCGGAGTGAAATATTTAAGTCAGCGGAGGCAAATAGTTAAGAGACTAGCTAAAAGATTAGCAGGCAGTTGTGGGAAATATTTGAGAGACTCGCTAAAAGTAAACAGGCAGCATGGGGAAATAGTTAAAAGACTCCTGAAAAGGGGAACAAGCAGCGAAAGGAAACAGTTAAGAGAATGGCTAAAGGGGCAGCAGGCACTGGAGAGAAATAGTTAAGAAACTTTCTAAAGGAACATGACGGGGAGAGAAATAGTTTTAGAAGACTCGTTAAACGAGGAGCGGGAAGTGGAGAGAAATATTTAAGAGACTTGCTAAAGGGGGAACAGACAGCGGAAATAAATAGTTAAGAGACTGGCCGAAGGGAGAGTAGGCAGCGGAGGCAAAGAATTGAGAAACTCCTTCAAGTGGAACAGGCAGCAAATGAAAATAGTTAAGAAACTCGCTAAACAGGGAAATATTTAAGAGACTGCTGAAAGGACAACAGGTAGAATAGGGATATAATTAGAAGACTCGCTAATGGGGCAACAGGCACATGGAAATAGTTAAGACACACGTTAAAGGGAGAGCAGACAGCGGAGTGAAAAATTTAAGCCAGCGGAGGCAAATAGTTAAGAGACTCTCGAAAGGGGAACATGTAGCGGAGAGAAATAATTAAGAGACTAGCTAAAGGATTACCAGGCAGTGGTGGGAAATATTTGAGAGACTTGCTAAAAGGGAACAGGCAGCATGGGGAAATAGTTAAGAGACTTGTGAAAAGGGGAACAAGCAGCGGAGGAAAAGAGTTAAGAGAATGGCTAAAGAGGCAGCAGGCACTGGAGAGAAATAGTTAAGAAACTTTCTAAAGGAACATTACGGGGAAGAAATAGATTTAGAAGACTCGTTAGACGAGGAGCGGGCAGTGGAGGGAAATATTTAAGAGACTTGCTAAAGGGGAAACAGACAGCGGAGGTAAATAGTTAAGAGACTGGCCGAAGGGAGAATAGGCAGCGGAGGCAAAGAATTGAGAAACTCCTTCAAGTGGAGCAAGTAGCAAATTGAAATAGTTAAGAAACTCGCTAAAGAGGGAATAGACAGTAGGGGGAATATTTAAGAGACTGCTGAAAGGACAACAGGTAGAATAGGGATATAATTAGAAGACTCGCTAATGGGGCTAGGGGGAAATATTTAAGAGACTGCTGAAAGGACAACAGGTAGAATAGAGATATAATTAGAAGACTCGCTAATGGGGCAACAGGCACATGGAAATAGTTAAGACACACGTTAAAGGGAGAGCAGACAGCGGAGTGAAAAATTTAAGCCAGCAGAGGCAAATAGTTAAGAGACTCTCGAAAGGGGAACATGTAGCGGAAAGAAATAATTAAGAGACTAGCTAAAGGATTACCAGGCAGTGGTGGGAAATATTTGAGAGACTTGCTAAAAGGGAACAAGCAGCGGAGGGAAAGAGTTAAGAAAATAGCTAAAGAGGCAGCAGGCACCGGAGAGAAATAGTTGAGAAACTTTCTAAAGGAACATGACAGGGAGAGAAATAGTTTTAGAAGACTCGTTAAACGAGGAGCGGGCAGTGGAGGGAAATCTTTAAGAGACTTGCTAAAGGGGGAACAGACAGCGGAGGTAAATAGTTAAGAGTCTTTCCGAACGGAAAATAGGCAGCGGAGGCAAAGAATTGAGAAACTCCTTCAAGTGGAACAGGCAGCAAATGGAAATAGTTAAGAAACTCGCTAAAGACGGAATAGGCAGTAGGGGGAAATATTTAAGAGACTGCTAAAACGGCAACAGGTAGAATAGGGATATAATTAGAAGCCTCGCTAATGGGGTAACAGGCACATTGAAATAGTTAAGACACACGTTAAAGGGGGAGCAGACAGGGGAGTGAAATATTTAAGCCAGCGGAGGAAATTAGTTAAGAGACTCTCGAAATGGGAACATGCAGCGGAGAGAAATAGTTAAGAGACTAGCTAAAGGATTACCAGGCAGTGGTAGGAAATATTTGAGAGACTTGCTAAAAGGGAACAGGCAGCATGGGGAATTAGTTAAGAGATTCGTGAAAAGGGGAACAAGCAGTGGAGGGAAAGAATTAAGAGAAGGGCTAATGGGGCAGCAGGCACCGGAGAGAAATAGTTAAGAAGCTTTCTAAAGGAACATGACGGGGAGAGAAATAGTTTTAGAAAACAGCGGAGGTAAATAGTTAAGAGACTGGCCGAAGGGAGAATAGGCAGCGGAGGCAAAGAATTGAGAAACTCCTTCAAGTGGAACAGGCAGAAAATGAAAATAGTTAAAGAACTCGCTAAAGAGGGAATAGGCAGTAGGGGGAAATATTTAAAGACTGCTGTAAGGGCAACAGGTAGAATAGGGATATGATTAGGAAACTCGCTAAGGGGACAACAGGCAGATGGAAATAGTTAAGAGATTCGCTAAAAAATTACCAGGCAGCGGATGGAAATAGTTAAGATACTGGTTAAAGGGGGAATAGGCAGTGGAGAGAAATAATTAGCTGACTCGCTAAAGGTGGAGCAGACAGAAATATTTAAGGCAGCGGAGACTTTTAAATGGGGAACAGGGAGCGGAGAGAAATGTTTAAACGACTATCGAAATAAGGGGAACATGCAGCGGAGAGAAATAGTTAGGAGACTGACTAAAAAGCAGCAAGCAACGGGGGGAATAATTAGCAGACTCTCTAAAGGGGAAAGAGGTAGTGGATGGAGATAGTTAAGAGACCCGCTAAAGGGGGAATAGACAGTGAAGGGAAATATTTAAAAGACTACTGAAAGAGGAACAGGCAGAGTAGAAAATAATTAAGAGTCTGGCTAAAAGGGCAGCACGCAGCGCAGGCAAATAATTTAGACACACTCTCAAGGAGAACAGGCAGTAGAGAGAAATATTTAAACGACTCTCGAAATGGGAACATGCAGCGGAGGGAAATAGTTAAGAGGGGAGCTAAGGAGCAGCAGGCAGCGGAGGGAATACTTAGGAGACTAGCTAAAGGAGAAACAGGTAGCGGATGGATTAAGATTCGGAATAAAAGGCCAACAGGCAACGCAAGCAAATAATTTAGAGACCCTCTAAAGGGAGACAGGCAGCGGAGAGAAATAGTTAAGCGACTCTCGCTAAACGAGAAGCGGGCACTGGAGGGAGATATTTAGACACTTGCTAAAGGTAGAACAGATGCCGGAGGTAACTGGTTAAAGGGAGAACAGGAAGTGGAGGCAAGGGAAATAGTTAAGAAACTGGCTAAAAGTGCAGCCGACAGGGAAGAGAAATAGTTATGAAACTCTCTAAAGGACGAACAGACAGCGGAAGTAAATATTTAAAAGATATATGCAAAAGGGCAGGCGGCGGAGGGAAATAATTAGCTGACTCGCTAGAGGGGGGGCAGACAGTGGAGAGTAATATTTAAGGCAGCGGAGGCAAATAGTTAAGAAACTCTCTAAATGGGAACAGGCAGCGGAGAGAAATAGTTAAGATTCTATCTAAAGGGCAGCAGGCAGCGGGGGGAATAATTAGCAGACTCGAGAAAGGGCGAACAAATAACGGATGGAAATATTTAAGAGACTAGCTAAAAGGGAACAGGCAGCGGGGGTAGAAATAGTTAAGCGACTCTCGAAAGGGGAATATGCAGCGGAAAGAAATAGTTAAGAGACTCGCTTAAAGAGTAGTAGGGAATATTTGAGTGATTCGCTAAATAGGAACAGGCAGTTGAGGGAAATAGTTAAGAGACTCCTTCAAGGGGAACAGACAACGGGGGGAGATTAATATATGGGCTAAAGGACAGCAGACAGCGGGGGAATAATTAGGAGACTCGCTAAAGGGGAACAGGTAGCGGATGGAGACAGTTAAAAGACAGTGATGGTAAATATTTGAGAGACTTGAAGCAACGGAGGGAAATATATGTAATAGACTTGCTAAAGGGGGGAACAGACAACGGAGGTAAATAGTTCAGAGACTGGCTAAAGAGAGAATAGGCAGCGGAGAAAAGGAATTAAGAAACACCTTCAAGTGGAACTGGCTAAAGAAAGAAGAGTCAGTAGAGGGAAATATTTAAAAGACTGCTAAAAAAGGGATAGGCAGAGTAGGGACATTATTTGCAGAAGCTCTAAATGGGGACCAGGCAGATGGAAATAGTTAAGAGACTCGCTAAAGGATTCAGTGGTGGGAAATATTTAAGAGACTCGCCAAAGGAGAACAGGCAGAATGGGGAAATAGTTAACAGACTCGTGAAAGGGGGAATAGACAGTGGAGAGAAACATTTAAGAGTCTAGGCAAAGGCGGACTGGCGGTGGACGGAAATAATTAGCTAACTAGCTAAAGGGGAGCAGACAGTGGAGAGAAATATTTAAGGCAGCGGAGGCAAATAGTTAAGAGACTCTTTAAAGGGAAACAGGCGGCCGAGAGAAATGTTTAAACGACTATCGAAAGGAAGAAATAGTTGAGAGACTAGCAGGCAGCAAGGGAAATAATTAACAGACTCGCTGAAGAGGGAATAGACGGTGAAGAGAAATATTTAAGGGACTACTGAAAGGGGACGGAAATAATTTAGAGTCTGGCTAAAAAGGCATTCATTCAATTTAGAGACCCTTTAAAGAGGAACAGGCAGCGGAGAGAAATAGTTAATCGACTCTCGTAAGGGGAACATGCAGCGGAGAGAAATAGTTAAGAGACTCGCTTAAAGATTAGTGGGGAAATATTTGAGAGACTCGCTAAATGGGAACAGGCAGCGGAGGGAAATAGTTAAAAAGCTTCTTCAAGGGAAACAGCTAGCGGGGGGAAATAGTTAAGAGACGGGCTAAAGGGCAGCAGGCAGCGGAAGGAATACTTACTAGCGGAAGGACAGACAGCAGAGGTAAATACTTAAGAGACTGGCTAAAAGAAGAACAGGCAGCGGAGGCAAACAATTGACGGACTCCTTCCAGAAGAACAGACCGCCAAGAGATATAGTTAAGAGACTGGCTAAAGGAACAGCAGGCAGTCAAGAGAAATAGTTAAGAAACTCTCTAAAGGCGAACAGGCGGCGGAGAGAAATAGTTAAAAGACTCGCTAAAGGAGGAACGGGCAGTGGAGGGAAATATTTAAGAGACTCGGTAAAAGGGAGCAAGCTATTCAATACATCCGGACCGAATTTGTTAAAGTAGAACTTTTTGAGACTTTGGCGGTATGTCAAGTTGACGATCTAACAGTTTGACAGTTCTAGAATTTAACAGTTTAAGAACCCCATAATTTGGGGGATTTGACAGTTGTGAAGTTTGATAGCTGAAGAGTTGAATAGTTTGAGAGTTTGACAGTTTAGCAGATTGACGACAGGTCACTGAATAATTGAAGAGTTGGACAGTTTGCCAGGTTCAGAACTACGGGTTTTCAGAGTAGAACATTTCAGTGTATGAGTTTTGAGAGTCAAAAAGATTCAAAGTTTGAAGGTTGGACAGCCTGAAAATACGTGAGTTACACTACTAAAGAGCTAAAGTGTTTGACACTTTGACAGCTTTAGAGTTTGGTATCTGAGGAGAAAGTTGGATAGTTTGTCAGTTTGGCAAGTTGTCATTTTGACCATTTCAAAGTTAAAGTGTTTGAAGGTTTCAGGGTTAGAGAAGAGAGTTTAATAATTTGGGTGTAATTTGAGAACTGAAGAATTTTTCAGTCAACGGTTCGCGTTAGCGTGTGGTAAATTTTTCTAACAAATATTGCTAACGAAATTTTATCATAATTCACATACACAAGTCCACAATTAGGCGTGTAATACAATTGTGACGCAATTTTCGCCGCCACGTCCCGTCGCTTCCATATTAAACTATTCGAATTTATGGACGATATTACTTACATATAAGAGCAGCCAGATCGTAAAATTAATGAAAGTTATATCGGATGGAACTTGGCAAAGCAATATTCCCCCTCGGTATAAAAATTTTTACTGCGCCATGTGTACCGAACTCGTAAATTTTCTACGACCCGACTCGCTCCCCATTGGTTATCTCAAACATGGGGAAATAAAAGAATAAATTGGGAAAGAGGAACGGTCGTAAGCAACCCTTATAAAGTACATACATTTCCGACCCCAGGGTCGTAAAACGGCACAGGCATCTGAAATGGCGGACCGCTGGAATATATTGCGATGTTACGTTCCCAGGGAGTTTCTTTAGTGTCTTTACAGCGTCTTCGGCTTTCATCTACACTTATTTTACCGACACGGTTTTGTACTGTTGCATTGACAAACATATTTAAATTTTCAAGATTTGTCAAGTACTTTAAGAACTGACAGATTTCATGGGATCTTTATGCTTTTCTAAAATATAGGAACTAAAAATAATCGGCTTATTTTCGAAATTTGCAACAAAAATAAAGGGAGTTATAAATAAAATAATTTGCAAAACAAAAATTGTATAGACGAAATTTGTCAATGAAAAGTTAATTAATAAAAAACATCTATTATACTCAACCAAGAAGTAATTTCATGAATGTCTAGATTCGATAAAAAACGATGATCCACATTAATTTGTAACAAAAATATTTACTTCAAGTTTCCAGCCACTCGTACGATGACTCTGCAATAAATTTGAAGTGGCATAATCACACGTACAAGTCTTACTGATTAAAATCTAACAGACGACAAGAATATCTGTTTATCTCTACAGACCGGAACGATCAAATCATGAATCAATCAAATTGTCATCACAACTGTAGTTAAGTTAGAAGAAATTAGTACAAGACAATAGGTATATCTAATTATTGTAAAATCCAAACAGCTTAGGCCAAAATACTTATAGTGTAGCATGTAATCTACAAAGGTTTGGCTGGCGAAAGAGGCCGTTGAATGCTTGTAAATTTGATATCTTGTTCTGAAGACCTAGATCTGTCTCGGAGTCATCATGCGGTGACAGCATATGCGTAATCGTCTCGCAGAGTCTTCGTTTGGCATTCCTTGGTACAATTAACATAAACATACATTATTCTAAGCCCCGAGGTGCCAGGACTTGGAAACATGCATTTTATTCGGTAAGCCTAAATTTCTAAAAAGTCCTTTTGCCTTCTCGCTTCACAACCATTTCGTAGAGGTGTTGAAGCGCGCTTTATTTCCTTTTCCTAGTAATCTACAAATGTTATTTCAACACACGAGTTTTAAAATTAAATTAGTGAAGTATGTACAACAGCGCGTAACTCACAGACACAAACACATATCCGTGTAGTTTTTTTAAACACATCTATTGGTCAAGACCTTTCCAACGGTGTGTTGAGTGAAAATAGCTTAAAAGTGTACCAATATGTTATGTGTCCCCTCTTGTTGTAATGGCCAAGTTTTGTTTTAAAACAGGTGTGCAAATTTTGACCTTCGGGGGAAAAACCTTTTGAAAATAAGTAATAATAAAATAATTTTAAGCAATCTAAAAGTTAGAAAGTTGACGAGTCTTGAAGGTGTCCTAGAAATTTTGAGCAGTTTTAAGCACACCTGAAGAGCTTTGAAAGTTTCTGGAAACTCCCCAATATATATAATTCTTAGTTTAATAAAAGCTGATCAAAAAGGTCCTAAACTTTTTGATAGTGTTAAAAATCACAAAGTCCTTGAATTGAATGGTTCTGAGAAATAATTAAGTATCATAAATGATCCTGAGGAAGACTGAAGTGTCCTTCAAATCCTGATAGTACTAAAGTGTGCTTAAAATTTTTGAGAAATCTTACAGAATTCTGGAGAGTACCAAGAGGGCGCTGAATTTTCCAGTAAAGAAGAATTCTGCAAACGTGCGTTTTTGGTGCTCCTCTTTCTATTGATATTTAATTGGTAAAATTTGTGATAAAAATTGCTAACTTGGATTAGTGATAAAGCAGTGAGGGCTGCGGTTTTGAACAGGGGCAGAATTGAATTACAAATTGACAGTGAAATGGAAAGAATAATGATAATGAGAATAAAAAGAAATTAAGTCAATTTTCACGACTTTATAGGACAAAATAATATGCGAGACTTATGAAGATCTAGTTGGTCCTAATACGAGTTAGAAGATTCATTGTGTTCATAGTTGTTACAAAATTTAAAACGATCAGATATTAGCACTTCTTTTCTAAATCTACAATCAATCGTAATTTTTAGAAAATTTATAAAAATGGTGGATGCTCTCGTTCAAAATAAATTCCTGAATTCGAACGATACTCCACATCAAAATTTTACAAAATTCGGATCACTTAGAAATCGAAGGAGAGAGTTGTGTCAACAAAGACCGTTAGATTTTGATTTTGATTTATTAACGGACTTAGCCATTGACAATAAATAAATACAATAACATATTAAGCAATTAGAATTTTAACTGTATTTTGAAAACACTTTGTATAGGTCATCCGAAACTAAATTTTTACGCAAAATGTTGTAAAGTGCGGCTACTATATGCTGTAAAGTAACCAGTGAATTTTTAGCTTTTCAGGAACGTTTAAAAAAATAAATTAAGTGTAAGACAAAAAGTCTAACTTATTATACGCCACTTTACACCACAATTGACACAATAATGTACAAAATAAAACGGTAATAATTTTTTATTTCTTATTATTACATGTGGCGTCATCTATGAGGATTAAAAGAAATCAACATTAATTTCGTTGTGTTGGTACCACTGTCATATTATATTAATAATGACATTTGGCAGATTGGTGGTTAATGGCTTTTAGTTGATTATTATCGACTATTACTCGGATTATTATATTAGCGGATAAAATCGATTAGGTGTCGATTCGGAGGAAAAAGAGGTAAGAAAAACTACTTTATTGCGTGCAGACCTTGACTGTTCAAATAGGCAGATTCACCAGCATTCACCGGAAGATTTGTTTCTTGTACCATTTACTTATGGAATAGCTGCTAAGTATTTCCACTCGAGATTCTTTCCTGGACTGACGTAATCTTCACGTGGAATCAGGGTTAAAATCCCAGAAATCGCAGAAATTGCAGGATCGCAAGATCGCAGGAAAGTAATTGTAAGGGCAGTTCCAAAACCAGAATTTGATTTCAAACGTTATTTTAATATTGTTTAATTGTAGAAGCTTCTGTATTTATTTTATTTGTTCATTATATGACTTTTGGGGACATAACTGTATTTTTTGTGTAACCATCCACACCTCACAATTTTTGTCAGGGCATTACAACTATTTAGGTTGTAATAGTATGTATTACTTAACTTCAATCTGTGTCCACGCTTTCTTGTAGGCTGATTTGATCTGCACGACTGCACGTGTTATTGAAGGTTTCAAGATCCAATCTCCTCTGTAATTCCTTTTCGTTCCCAAAACGCCAGCATGAATTAATTGAAAAGAAGCTCCATATTTGGAAGAAATTATTTTAATAACTTGTAACTTTTAACCTACCCAATAGGTATATACAAAAATCAACACTAAACTGTATTCACTGAGGTATTTTTAAAAACGCAACTATTCTCAACATGTGAAAATAGACCAGGAATTAGTTGGTTGGGCTGAATATTTGAAGTTGTGGGTAAATTAGAATTTTCTAACTCAACGTGCACATGATGTGATGTTAAATGTGTATTTTCGTTCGCAGCTTCATATTCACTATTTGGAACTGGTAGTCTCTTTGAAGAGGACGACGTTTCCTTCGTCCACATATAATTTTCCTTTTGAGAAACTCGGCAATATATCGTTCGCCAACACTGGAAGACTTCCACGTTCTATGTCTTTTTAACGACAGAAGGTCGCCACCTATTTTGACTCACAAAGTAGCAGAAGAGCGACGAAAACAGTGACCCGTAAAATGTATTGATACCAACTGGTAAATTATGACATTTTCCCCTCTCATATTTCAGAAATAGTCGATCCTTAATTTTGGTTATCTTGCTTTTGATTTGTATGTATTTTGTTACTTTTTCGATCCATCCCTTTTTTGTAACAACAAACGAACGACTGACGTTAGTCTTGGAAAGTAGGAATTATAATTAATTTTTATACTCGATGTCTTGAAGTACCATGTTATACATCTCTTCTCTGCGACATGCTCCAGAGACACCAATAATTAAAATAACCTAAAAAATGACTTTTGTATTCCTGTTTTGTAAATAATGTGAATATTGATAAAATAATTATTATTGTAAGGTGTAGTTTATAAGAAGATTTAATATAACTGTACACGGACTTTCATGAGCAAAAATTCCTCATCCGATAAATGTATTAATTTGTACCTCCTCCAATATTTTACGTTTCTTTGGCACATGATTAGCTGTTTTTCTCTTTAAATACGAAATTAATTTGGTGTACTTTGATATATCCATGTTTTCATGTAAAATTATACATGATTTTACCTCTCTTGCCACTAATCCAATGGAGTATGCCAAAACGACATTTTCCCTAGATATTTTTGCATTTTTTTGAGAACACTATTCTTTATATTTGGACCTTTAGTTTCTGGGGTAATAGTTCTGAAGCAGCTTTTTGGGCCACTTGTTTTAATTCCGGCGGTGTTTCTTCAAAAATTTCACTGTGTGTGTCTGACATGTTGCAAAATTTGAATTAGACAAAATGTCAAAGTTTGTGAGTACCAATATTACCTAAATAACTTCCAATATTCTAATTCTATTTTTTTTTTCTTCAACAGTATTTGTCGGCCACAAAATTGTATACAAATTTCGTGCGTAAAGTGATTTTCCAACGCTCCAGAAAACAAAACTAAAATAGAGCTACAATTCGTAACACCAGATAAAATTTACATACAATGGAGTTAAACCTAAGTACTGTAGGATATTTAAATAATTATCATTATGGTAGGTAAAGAATGTTAAATTGTAAAGCGATAACAAACAAATTTTACAATTGTTTTCTGCACTGTCTCTAATCTGCCTATGTGCACATTAAGATATGGGAACGAAATTACCGTACAGTATTTTACGTATACCCCTAAATCATTAAAATATAAAACTGATTCCACCTTCACCCCTTTAATAAAGTACGATGGAAACTGATATTTTAATTTCCGACAAAATTTAATAAATTTACACTTCATAATGTTAAGTTCTAATCCATTATCCGTACTAAATTTATCTAAATTAATAAGGTCATTTTGTAAACTTTGGCAGTTGGGTTTTTAATTACTCTATATAACTTCAAATCCTCTGCATATAAAAGAAATCATGATTCATCATCATGATCATAATTGGCCTTTACATGAAAAGTCTAGACGTTACATGAAACGCTACCATATCATGAAATATATTAAAATTTCATTATAAGGCTAAAATTTCTAGCCGTTACATGACATGCAGAATTATTTCTAGCACTTACTGAAATCTAAGTGTCTTACACCATATGACTGGTTCTTCCAGACTTCTCTTGTAACGCTGCAAACTATATTTGCGCTACATGAAACAAAAGTCAAATGTCTCAACCGACGATCTTCGTCCCTTTAGTGAATTGGAAATAAGATACCTACTTAATAGTGGAATAGGATAATGTGGAACTAAGAAAATAAAAAAAAACAGTTTTAACGTTTATCAAATAAATTATTAGGAGTATTAGATTTGACAACAAAACAAAACAGAAAGTGTAGTTATTTAGACCTAGAGTCCTATTTGGCTTGACAATTTAACTTGTAAATTGTAATATCAAAAATCTACAAAAACAATGTCGCTGGAATAAAGCATCTCGAAAAATTGCCACTAAAATAATTTTTTATCCTATTGGTTGTTTATTTTGAAATTGAAACATCTCATTGGTTCACAAAAACACAAGTTAAATTGTCGTTGATATGTTTCCATTTTTTTTTTGTTAACCCTCGTTTAATTTTTTAATTTTTTTGATTTTGTTGTGTTTTGTTGTCAAATATAATAATTATTTGATAAATTTGATAAATTTATTTGATAAACGTAAAAACTAGTTTTTTATTTATTTTCTTAGTTTTACATTATTCTATTCCACCATTTCCAATTCACTAAAGGGACGGCAAGATGATCGTCGGTTGAAACATTTGGACTTTTGCTTCATGTAGTGCAAATTTAGTTTGCAGCGTTACATGAAAAGTCTAGAAGAACCAGCCACATGGTGTAAGACATTTTGATTTTAGTAAGTGCTATAGAAATCATTCTGCATTTTATGTAACGGCCTTCTAATGAAATTTCAATTTATTTCACTATATGATAGCGTTTCATCTTACGTCTAGACTTTTCATGTAAAGGCCAATTACGCCAGAAGGCTGCGACATATACAAAGAAAACAGGTTCTTGATGAGAGCTCTGCGGTACGACACTAGTTATTATTTATTATTTTTGAAAATGGTCCTTATTCGAGATATTTTCCCTACTTTTGGACCTACCATCAATAAATTCGCTACTATTGAGATTCTCCAGAAGTCAGGATTCAGTCAACATAATCACATCATAATTATTACACAATATCGCCAAGTAAAGATCTGACAATTTTGTTCGTAACCTTCGATTTTGTAATATATCATCACTTGTTTATCGTTGATAAGGACCTGGTGCGAAACCCCAGCCTCCTTCAAAAAAGCTAGTTCAAAAAAAGTTTCAAACGAGACTCCATATAAAATTTTTACCAAATTTGGATCATTTTGAAATCAAAAAAAATGGTGGATGCGCTCGGTCAAATTTGTTCATATCGAAAATTTTGTTCTCAATAGATCGATAATTACCCCAATTTTGATAATATTCGATGTTTAAATTGTCCAAGTATAAATGATATTTATGGATACAACCGGGTACAAGTAGGTAGGTATATAACACATCAAATTCTACGAATACACATCTGATAAAAACGAAGGAAGCACACATTTGTATTCAAGTCAAGCATGCCCTCGCATGAGCCATAACTGTCTGCCGCCCTTCTTGCATCCACCCCTATTACAAAACAGCATCCCATCCCGACCTTGCATGTCCGCCGTCACCAACCCCCCATCACCGACAACTCCTTTAGTTCCACTCGCCCCATTCGCATATTTTGTGTGTGGCTTCTTTTTATGGTATTTTTATGTTTACGACCAACGTGAGACGCTTGTGTCATCGTAAATTACAGACGCGTTCAATGGCTTCCTGGTTAGCGTTACCCCGATGCGCTCGGCTTAAACCTTTAACCGAAGTGCGTAAATCAGAACGTCCGAAGAATACGGGTCGTTAAATGTAAACGTAAAAATGTAAATCTAAAGGGTGTCGGCCGTGAAGATGGGAAAATATTTAGGCAGATTTATGGTCGGGTTCGAATTGTAAAAAGAGCAATGAACACGACAAAAAGTTGTGATTATCGTGGAAAATAAAATTGTTCTGTAAAATTCATTTTTGCACGAAATAAATAAACAAAACAGTTAAAAGAACCACGAAGGTTTATAAAATTTTATCTGGTCTTACGAACTGTAGCTCTATTTTAGCTTTGTTTTCTGTTATCGTACATGTTATGGCAGGAACTCCAGATTATGGAGTTTGGTAATAGTTATTTATATTAGAGTGCGGAAAAGTTGATTTTACAACGCGACAGCTCTTTTAGCTGGAGCGTTGGAAAATGACTTTACGCACGAAATTTGTGTACAATTTTTTGGCCGACAAACACTGTTTAATAAAAAAAAATGAATTAGAATATTGGAAGTTATTTCATTTTTAACATCGGTACTCACAAACTTTGACATTTTATCTAATTCAAATGTCAGACACAGAGGCAAGATTACCAAAATGAAAGATCGACTATTTCTAAAATATGAGAGATGTAAATGTCATAATTTACCGGTTGGTATCAATACAATTGGCTCAATACCTTCAAGAATTGCGACATTTTTAGGAGTTAGATAACCCAAAAGGTTTTACGGGTCATTGTTTTCGTCGCTTTTCTGCAACTTTGTGAGTCAAGAGAGGTGGTGTAACCTTCTGTCGTTAAAAAGACATTGAACGTGGAAGTCTTCCAGTGTTGCCGAAGGTTATATTGCCGACGAAAATTGATGTTGCAAATATGTTGACGAAGGAAACGTCGTCCTCTGCAAAGAAACTACCAGGTCCAAATAATGAATTTTCTCCAGATTTAGAAACTGCGTACGCAAAATGCACATTTAACATCGCATTATGTGCACGTTGAGTTATAAAATTCTAATTTATCCTCAACTTCAGATATTCAGGCCAACCAACTAATTCCTGGTTTCAATCAACATTAACATCTATAATACATAGTTGCATTTTTAAAAAAGATACCTAAGTGAATAGAGTTTAGTGTTGATTTTTGTATTTTCTTGTTCTCAGGTTCATAGGTTTTTCCGGTTCTCATATTCTCAGGTCGTCAGGTGCTCAGGGTTTTCAGGTTTCCAGGTTTCCAGATTCTCAGGTTTTTAGGTATTTTGATTCCCATGTCCTCAGGTTTTCAGGTTGTCATATTTTCTTTTTCTTACCTTCATAATTTTTCAGATTCTACCTTTTTCAAGTGCACGGGTTTTCAGGTTCTTAGGTTTTAAATTTCTCAGTTTGACATTTTTTATTTTTCAATTCCCTTATACTCTCAGGTTCCATTCCTTAAATTTCAGAATTCTGCAATTTTCTTCAGGTTCTCATGCTTCTTTTAGTTCTGAGGTTTTCAGGTTCTCATGTTTTCAGATTTTCAGGTTCTTATGTTCAATGGTTTTCAGATGTTCAGGGTTTTTAAATTCTCCGGTTTCAGGTTCTCATGTTTTCATTTTCACAGGAATTCAATTCTTCAAATTCTGAGGTTTTCAAGTTTTCAAGTTCTCATGTTCTCAGGTCGCCCGGTGCTCAGGATTTTCAGGTTTCCTGGTTTTCAGATTCTCAGGATTTTATGTTTTCAGGTGCTCAGGTTTCCAGGTAGTCATATTCTCAAGTCGTCAGGTGCTCAGGGTTTTCAGGTTTCTAGATTTTCAGATTCTCAGGTTTTCAAGTTTTCTGATTTCCATGTTCTCAGGTCTTCAGGTGCTCAGGTTTCTAGGTTGTCATTTTCAGGTCGTCAGGTGCTCAGGGTTTTCAGGTTTCCAGGTTTTCAGATTCTCAGGATTTTAAGTTTTCTGATTCCCATGTTCTCAGGTTTTCAGGTTGTCATATTTTTAGGTCGTCAGGTGCTCAGGGTTCTCAGGTTTCCAGATTTTCAGATTCTCAGATTTTTAAGTTTTCTTATTCTCATGTTCTCAGGTTTGCAGGTGATCAGGTTTTCAGGTTGTCATATTCTCTGGTTTTCAGATGTTCAGGGTTTTTAAATTTTCCGGTTTCAGGTTCTCATGTTCTCATATTTTCAGGTACCTACTCAGGTTTTGATCTTCAAAGGAATTCAATTCTTCAGATTCTGAGGTTTTCAGGTTTTCAAGTTCTTATGTTCTCAAGTTGTCAGGTGCTCCGTGTTTTCAGATTCTCATGTTTTTAAGTTTTGTGATTTCCATGTTCTCAAGTTTTCAGGATGTCATATTTTCACGTTCTCGGGTTTCTATGTTCTCAGGTTTTCAGATTCTTATCTCTTTAGGTTTTCTTGTTCTAGGGTTTATAGGTTTTCAGGTTCTCACTTTTTCAGGTGCCCGGGTTTTCAGGTTCTTAAGTTTTAAATTTCACAGTTTGACACGTTTAATTTTTCAGTTCCCTTATTCGCTCAGGTTCTATTCCTTAATTTTTTTTTCTTCAGGTTCTCATGTTCTCAGGTTGTCAGGTGCTCACGGTTTTCATGTTCTCAGATTTTCAGGTGCTCAGGTTTTCAGGTTGTCATATTCTTTGGTTTTAAGGTGTTCGGGATTTTTAGATACTCAGGTTTTCATCTTCACAGGAATTCAATTCTTCAGATTCTGAAGTTTTCAGGTTTTCAGGTTTTCAGATTCTCAGGTTTTTAGGTTTTCTGATTCCCATGTTCTCAGGTTTTTAGGTGCTCAGGTTTTCAGGTTGTCATATTTTCATGTTCTCAGGTTTTCAGATTCTTAGCTTTTTAGGTCTTTAGGTTTTCTTGTTCTCAGATTTATAAGTTTTCAGATTCTCACTTTTTTAGTTGCAAGGGGTTTCAGGTTCTTTATACCACCCTTTTTATTATTATTTTTTTCTAAATTTTCTGTCGACACTTCCTAACGGTCTTTGTTGACACAACTCTCTTTTTTGATTTCAAAATGATTAAAATTTAGTAGAAATTGGATGTGGAGTCTCGTTTGAAACATTTTGTAATTTATTTTGTACGAGCGCATCCACCATTTTTATTTATTTTTTTCTAAATTTTCTGACGACGCTTCTAAAGGTAGGTGTTGACACAACTCTCTTTTTTGATTTCAAAATGATCCAAATTTAGTAAAAATTGGATGTGGAGTCTCGTTTGAAACATTTTGTAATTTATTTCGTACGAGTGCATCAACCATTTTTGTTAATTTTTTTCTAAATTTTCTGACGACACTTCTAGAATTATTTATTGACAGAACTATTTTTTTTTATTTCAAAATGATCCAAATTTAGTAGAAATTGGATGTGGAGTCTCGTCTGAAACATTTTGTAATTTATTTCGTACGAGCGCATCCACCATTTTTGTTATTTTTTTCCTAAATTTTCTGACGACACTTCTAGAATTATGTGTTGACACAACTTTCGTTTTTGATTCCAAAATGATCCAAATTTAGTAAAAACTGGATGTGGAATCTCGTTTGAAACATTTTGTAATTTATTTCGTACGAGCGCATCCACCATTTTTCTTATTTTTTTTTCTAAAAATTCTGAGGACACTTCTAGAGGTATTTGTTGACACAACTCTCTTTTTTGACTTCAAAATGATCCAAATTTAGTAAAAATTGGATGTGGTCTCGTTTGAAACATTTTGTAATTTATTTCGTACGAGCGCATTTACCATTTTTATGAATTTTTTTCTAAATTTTCTGACGACACTTCCTAAAGGTTGACACAACTCTCTTTTTTGATTTCAAAATGATCCAAATCGAGTAAAAATTTGATGTGACGTCTCGTTTGAAACATTTTGTAATTTATTTCGTACGAGCGCATCCACCATTTTTGTAAATTTTTTTCTACATTTTCTGAGGACACTTCTATAGGTATTTGTTGACACAACAAATTTAGTAGAAATTGGATGTGGAGTCTCGTTTGAAACATTTTTTAATTTATTTCGTACGAGCGCATCCACCATTTTTTTTAATTTTTTGTTTAATTTTCTGAATACACTTCTAGAGTTATTTGTTGACACAACTATCTTTTTTGATTTCAAAATGATCCAAATTTATTAGAAATTGGATGTGGAGTCTCGTTTGAAACATTTTGTAATTTATTTCGTACGAGCGCATCCACCATTTTTTTTCTACATTTTCTGACGACACTTCCTAAAGGTAGGTGTTGACACAACTCCCTTTTTTGATTCCAAATTATCCAAATTTAGTAAAAATTGGATGTGGAGTCTCGTTTGAAACATTTTGTAATTTATTTCGTACGAGCGCATCCACCATTTTTATTTATTTTTTTCTAAATTTTCTGACGACGCTTCTAAAGGTAGGTGTTGACACAACTCTCTTTTTTGATTTCAAAATGATCCAAATTTAGTAAAAATTGGATGTGGAGTCTCGTTTGAAACATTTTGTAATTTATTTCGTACGAGTGCATCAACCATTTTTGTTAATTTTTTTCTAAATTTTCTGACGACACTTCTAGAATTATTTATTGACAGAACTATTTTTTTTTTATTTCAAAATGATCCAAATTTAGTAGAAATTGGATGTGGAGTCTCGTCTGAAACATTTTGTAATTTATTTCGTACGAGCGCATCCACCATTTTTGTTATTTTTTTCCTAAATTTTCTGACGACACTTCTAGAATTATGTGTTGACACAACTTTCGTTTTTGATTCCAAAATGATCCAAATTTAGTAAAAACTGGATGTGGAGTCTCGTTTGAAACATTTTGTAATTTATTTCGTACGAGCGCCTCCACCATTTTTCTTATTTTTTTTCTAAAAATTCTGAGGACACTTCTAGAGGTATTTGTTGACACAACTCTCTTTTTTGATTTCAAAATGATCCAAATTTAGTAAAAATTGGATGTGGTCTCGTTTGAAACATTTTGTAATTTATTTCGTACGAGCGCATCCACCATTTTTGTAATTTTTTTCTACATTTTCTGAGGACACTTCTATAGGTATTTGTTGACACAACTCTCTTTTTTTATTCCAAAATGATCCAAATTTAGTAAAAATTGGATATGAAGTCTCGTTTGAAACATTTTGTAATTTATTTCGTACGAGCGCATCCACCATTTTCATTATTTTTTTTTCTAAATTTTCTGAGGACACTTCTAGAGGTATTTGTTGACACAACTCTCTTTTTTGATTCCAAAATGATCCAAATTTAGTAAAAGTTGGATGTGGAGTCTCGTTTGAAACATTTTGTAATTTATTTCGTACGAGCGCATCCACCATTTTCATTTTTTTTTTCTAAGTTTTCTGAGGACACTTCTAGACGTATTTGTTGACACAACTATCTTTTTTGATTTCAAAATGATCCAAATTTAGTAGAAATTGGATGTGGAGTCTCGTCTGAAACATTTTGTAATTTATTTCGTACGAGCGCATCCACCATTTTTGTTATTTTTTTCCTAAATTTTCTGAAGACACTTCTAGAATTATGTGTTGACACAACTTTCGTTTTTGATTCCAAAATGATCCAAATTTAGTAAAAACTGGATGTGGAATCTCGTTTGAAACATTTTGTAATTTATTTCGTACGAGCGCATCCACCATTTTTCTTATTTTTTTTTCTAAAAATTCTGAGGACACTTCTAGAGGTATTTGTTGACACAACTCTCTTTTTTGACTTCAAAATGATCCAAATTTAGTAAAAATTGGATGTGGTCTCGTTTGAAACATTTTGTAATTTATTTCGTACGAGCGCATTTACCATTTTTATGAATTTTTTTCTAAATTTTCTGACGACACTTCCTAAAGGTTGACACAACTCTCTTTTTTGATTTCAAAATGATCCAAATCGAGTAAAAATTTGATGTGACGTCTCGTTTGAAACATTTTGTAATTTATTTCGTACGAGCGCATCCACCATTTTTGTAATTTTTTTCTACATTTTCTGAGGACACTTCTATAGGTATTTGTTGACACAACTATCTTTTTTGATTTCAAAATGATCCAAATTTAGTAAAAACTGGATGTGGAGTCTCGTTTGAAATATTTAGTAATTTACTTCGTACGAGCGCATTCACCATTTTTATTATTATTTTTTATAAATTTTCTGACGACACTTGTAAAGGTAGGTGTTGACACAACTCTCTTTACTGATTTCAAAATGATCCAAATTTAGTAAAAATTGGATGTGGAGTCTCGTTTGAAACATTTTGTAATTTATTTCGTACGAGCGCATCCACCATTTTTGTAAATTTTTTTCTACATTTTCTGAGGACACTTCTATAGGTATTTGTTGACACAACAAATTTAGTAGAAATTGGATGTGGAGTCTCGTTTGAAACATTTTTTAATTTATTTCGTACGAGCGCATCCACCATTTTTGTTAATTTTTTGTTTAATTTTCTGAATACACTTCTAGAGTTATTTGTTGACACAATTATCTTTTTTGATTTCAAAATGATCCAAATTTATTAGAAATTGGATGTGGAGTCTCGTTTGAAACATTTTGTAATTTATTTCGTACGAGCGCATCCACCATTTTTTTTCTACATTTTCTGACGACACTTCCTAAAGGTAGGTGTTGACACAACTCCCTTTTTTGATTCCAAATTATCCAAATTTAGTAAAAATTGGATGTGGAGTCTCGTTTGAAACATTTTGTAATTTATTTCGTACGAGCGCATCCACCATTTTTATTTATTTTTTTCTAAATTTTCTGACGACGCTTCTAAAGGTAGGTGTTGACACAACTCTCTTTTTTGATTTCAAAATGATCCAAATTTAGTAAAAATTGGATGTGGAGTCTCGTTTGAAACATTTTGTAATTTATTTCGTACGAGTGCATCAACCATTTTTGTTAATTTTTTTCTAAATTTTCTGACGACACTTCTAGAATTATTTATTGACAGAACTATTTTTTTTTTATTTCAAAATGATCCAAATTTAGTAGAAACTGAATGTGGAGTCTCGTTTGAAACATTTTGTATTTTATTTCGTACGAGCGCATCCACCATTTTTGTTATTTTATTTTTTGAGGACACTTCTAGAATTATTTGTTGACACAACTATCTTTTTTGATTTCAAAATGATCCAAATTTAGTAGAAATTGGATGTGGAGTCTCGTTTGAAACATTTTGTAATTTATTTTGTACGAGCGCATCCACCATTTTTGTTAATTTTTTTTAATTTTCTGAGGACACTTCTAGAATTATTTGTTGACACAACTCTCTTTTTTGATTTCAAAATGATCCAAATTTAGTAAAAATTGGATGTGGTCTCGTTTGAAACATTTTGTAATTTATTTCGTACGAGCGCATTCACCAGTTTTGTAATTTTTTTTCTACATTTTCTGAGGACACTTCTATAGGTATTTGTTGACACAACTCTCTTTTTTGATTTCAAAATGATCCAAATTTAGTAAAAATTGGATGTGGTCTCGTTTGAAACATTTTGTAATTTATTTCGTACGAGCGCATTCACCATTTTTATGAATTTTTTTCTAAATTTTCTGACGACACTTCCTAAAGGTTGACACAACTCTCTTTTTTGATTTCAAAATGATCCAAATCGAGTAAAAATTTGATGTGACGTCTCGTTTGAAACATTTTGTAATTTATTTCGTACGAGCGCATCCACCATTTTCGTAATTTTTTTCTACATTTTCTGAGGACACTTCTATAGGTATTTGTTGACACAACTATCTTTTTTGATTTCAAAATGATCCAAATTTAGTAGAAATTGGATGTGGAGTCTCGTCTGAAACATTTTGTAATTTATTTCGTACGAGCGCATCCACCATTTTTGTTATTTTTTTCCTAAATTTTCTGACGACACTTGTAAAGGTAGGTGTTGACACAACTCTCTTTTTTAATTTCAAAATGATCCAAATTTAGTAGAAACTGGATGTGGAGTCTCGTTTGAAACATTTTGTAATTTATTTCGTACGAGCGCATCCACCATTTTTGTTATTTTATTTTTTGAGGACACTTCTAGAATTATTTGTTGACACAACTATCTTTTTTAATTTCAAAATGATCCAAATTTAGTAGAAACTGGATGTGAAGTCTCGTTTGAAACATTTTGTAATTTATTTCGTACGAGCGCATCCACCATTTTTGTATTTTTTTTTTTTGATGACACTTCTAGAATTATTTGTTGACACAACTATCTTATTTGATTTCAAAATGATCCAAATTTAGTAGAAATTGGATGTGCAGTTTCGTTTGAAACATTTTGTAATTTATTTCGTACGAGCGCATCCACCATTTTTGTTAATTTTTTTCTAAATTTTCTGAGGACACTTCTAGAGGTATTTGTTGACACAACTCTTTTTTTTTATTCCAAAATGATCCAAATTTAGTAAAAATTGGATGTGGAGTCTCGTTTGAAACACTTTGTAATTTATTTCGTACGAGCGCATCCACCATTTTTATTTTATTTTTTTTTAATTTTTCTGACGACACTTCTAAAGGTAGGTGTTGACACAGCTCTCTTTTTTGATTTCAAAATGATATAAAATTGAATGTGGAGTCACGCCGTTTAGATTTTTTTTTTATACTTTTATTAATTAATTAACCACGATAGATTATAGATTTAGATAAGATTTATTTTAAAAAGAAATGCTATTACTTAATCGTTTTAAAGTGTGTACTATGAACATAATGAAATTTTAACTCGTAGGACCACTACATCTTTATAAAACTGGCATATGCTGTTCTGTAAAGTTGTGAAAACTGATAGTTGTTACAGAATCATTTTCCAAAATAGCTTTTTAAATTATTGACCTTTTAAGGTTTAGGTACATTAATATGGTCTTACAGATTGCACATCTAATGAACAGAGAAAGATAATAATACAACTAGGTAGGTATATTTGATAAAATGAGCGATTGATATTCTCCACTAAGAAAATTAAGTACCTACTTTGAGTAAAACACGGATTTTAAAAATAAATTTTGTAAGTAATTTCTATTGTATAATATTTATAAATGATTAATACACTAATACACCCAGTAGGCTTTGAATCTCAATTTTGCAATTTTGTTTTCCAGAGCCAACATGAATCTGTGTTAAAAGTAAAATATTTTTTAAACAAACTAACACTCACGGGAGGTGATGAAAATCGTTACAAAAATATAAAATAAAAATTGATCCAAATTCAACATAATCATAATTTCCCAACGCAATGGAGAAACTCTTTGTAAAGGACATGGCGGCCTAATCCGACAAAGCGATTTGTTACGGCTCTGCATCTGCAGGGTAGTCGAGGGAGAAACCCCAAATTCTCATTGGCTGTTTTTGCAGCAACCATTGCGAAATAGGCGTAACGTCAGAAGCGCATGTGTAGCGGCCACCAGATCGCCATGAAAATAAATCGTTAAGGGCTCGGAGCAGGGGCGGATTAAAACCTTTTGTGATTTTGGTCAAAGCGATTCCGACGAAGGGGATTTTGTTGTGTTTTGGTTTCGAATAGCTTTCCGTAGGAAATAAATGTATAGGTTGCAAAAAATTACCTAATGTGTTTATTTATTTATTTCTATTACTACTTGAGTATGAGTCATTCAGTAATGTCATCCGAATTATATTTTTGCAAAATGTTACATCAGCATTTAAGTGAGTATTCTAATCTATAGTAGCTCTATAGAAATATGTAGTTTGAAAGAATTACAGATTTCTGCATTTTTAGATATAGAATATTTTATTAGGCTCGGAAAATTAAATAAGATTAGTTTAATAGGTGAGCTATGCTTTTTAAAATTTTAATTGCGCTTGGAGTGTTTTGAAAATTTATATAATTTTTTCTAGCTCTTGTTGTCCAGCTTTCTGTTTTCTTTCTGTTTTATATATTTTGGAGATTACAAGAGATTTAAAAGATGAGTTCTATCTAGATCTTATTCTTTTTTATTTATTCGTAATTGTTCTTATTGCATTGATATTTTTGTGTTCTATTTTAAGGCAACTCAAACTTATTTTATAATATAGTTTGGTATAGTTACTACTTATTTATATTTCATATTATTTTTCAGGCACTTACCTTCAACGGCAGAAAAAGTAACGACAGTCTCTATATGAAAAGATACATTTATCTAGTGACGTAATTCACGACAGTCGAGTAAAAATAATATAACCATACACTTCACGCAAATGTGTGATCACCGCGTTGCGTTGCCGTCTTCCTGATAACGCAGTCGGACCAAAACTAGACGAAATTAACTCTTCCAGCCAATAAAACCAAAAACCGGAACTATTTGCAAAAGCACGTCTATAATGCTTACAGCGGCAATATAAAATCTCGTAAAATCCCTCAATTGCAACAAGGTTACGTAACAAAGAGCTCATTCTTCCCAAAACGAAAAAACACGAGGTCGTCGCGGCAGTAAAATGCACACAATGACGGCAGGTTAAAAATCTGAAAAAGAGTTTTAGTGCCCGATGTGTGAAAACGTTTGGAGAATTTATCCCTAATTAGACAGGTAGGTCGTCGTCGATCAATAAAGAAGCGTTTAAAAACGGAACTGTAATAATAGTTGCCGGCATTATCGATCGACAACCGGATAGAAATCTGCTCGGGTGGGAGCTTAAGGCGACCTGTACGGACGTTTTCGGTAGTGCGGCTATTCGCCCGTAGGTGTCGCCGCTCGAGGCCGGGGTTGGGTGCGGAAATAGTAATTAGTCGTTCGAGAAGTAGAAGCGACATAAAGAGGTTTACACAGCCATTACGTGCTTTATAGGCGTATATATTTTCATATCTATGTATTTAGTAAGGGATTGTAAAAATCCTACCAATTTCACTTAAAGCCTCGGAGTGTATAGACGATGCGGCTTTAATTAAATTTTAGGTAAATCTGTTACAAAAATATGCATTGAGACATTCCTTCAGAATTGACGGCCGTGGTCGTCCCTCGCCTACATATCGAAGCAGAAAAAACGGGTTTAGCACGTTAGTGTGAACAAACAATAAAAAAATGCAAATAGCAGGGGTGTCAGCTACTTACTTTCGGACCCGGTCCGACGAAACGAACTTTAAAATATAGATGCAACATTGTCGTTCAACTAATATCGGCCAATCCAAGAAATCACAGCCAGCAAGAAAACAGGCAATAAAGCTTTTCTGAGGGTTGTCCGATTGTCATAAAAGCTTGATGGACGACGGTAATTAAATCTTTTATTGTCCACCACTCCAATGTCTTTACGGTACATATATCTGTTTACTGGACATCCGCAGTTCTGTAAAATTTGCTACAGTATCGGGTGTCGAATGTTCCTTCCCTTCGAGGGTCGATATTTTTAATATATTGTTTACGGAGGTTTTATAGCGGAATGTGTAAAGATACATAAAATTAGCATGAGAATACATATTCCAGAAGCAGCCTAGCTATATTTACTGCCCTTTTATACCTCAGTTACGAGCTCGTCATGTCATATAACGTCCCATGAATACGAGAGCACCTCAATGTACACGGTTTTCCACTTTTTACAGTCGTATTTCGCACCTCGTATCATTAATCTATATTTCATAAATTATCTGGAGTGTGGGCGGGTAAGAATGTAGCCAATATGTAAGACGGGAGTATTTTCTGACAATCGATGGAGTAGGTAAGAGAGGAAGGAAAGCAAAAATAACCACAAATAGAAAAAATATATTTTTTCTTCAGCTGGAAAATTTCACAACCGACATGTTGTTCAGCATCCAAACTTACATAACAGATTTAACATTTATTCTTCTCCAAATTACCGAACTTCAGAAACCCAAAAAGGATTTTTAGGAAATTTTGTCCAATTACATGTGCCGCAATCTCAAACGTATGAGCATTTTTTTTCTGCAACCTCTCGCGTAGATTTTGAATCGTTCTTATCTGCCGCAATTCCCGACGGGCGAGCTTTCTATAAAAACTTCTGATTTTGCAACAATTCGAAACAATACTGTATATGTTGGATCCCCAAATTTAAATCTGCCACAATTTCGTCTACCAATAATTAATTTTTTACTTTACGTTAATTTTCCGATCTCAATTTTTGGCTTTAAAGTTAAGTTTAAGTTTCGGGTTGTCGATTAATCCACTCCTGTAAATATGTTCCAAATTACATACGACAATCTAAATTAGCAAATTTATTTTTCGATTTGTTAAATCGAGAAGAGTCCTTATAGTGCAATAAAGCTTAAGGGTTCTCAAAAAGCTGGGAGCTTTTTCTGGGTATTGTGACTCTTTGAGGTAAACGGATGAATTATTTATGGTGTTTGATGTCCGGGAGTGTCACAAAATTATAACGCTCAACAAACCTTTTCTCTTGGAGCTTTTTGGATTCTGCATCATTTACGTACATTTTGGGACCTCATGATTCCTCGTATGATTTATCTAATCTTTGTGTAAGTACTTATTTGCTCACTATTAGTTAAAAACTCAAACTCGAAACCTCAACAAGATGAAAGTCACCTAAATATTTTTTCTGGGAGCTTTTGAATCATTGCTGTTGATTTTAGACTGCATTTAATTCCTCAAATTTAATTTAAATTAATTTTCAACATTTTTGGAGTACCCGAATCAAAATTCGACACAATGTAAATAAAATGTTGAGGATCTGAATATTTGTTCAGTGAGGTTAGTTTCTCTTAGAATTGCATTAATCTGTTACATAATTTCTTTCCGTTAGGCTTTTAGAAAAAAAGCCTAATATCAAAGATATTATTATATATTATATTCCTAATATCTAAGAGGGGACCTAATATCAAAACGGACAGATTATTCTTGACTGAAAATCTTTTTGGAATAAACCTAATGGTAATGGGTGTTTTAAGAATTGCCCCGTAGGCATCAATGAAATCTCCAAATGGACAAAACAAAGTGCCGAGAAAGCAGGACTCGATATGAAACGGATTAAAGTTACAAATCATTCAACAAGGTCAACTGCGGTTACCAAATCAGCAAAGGCCGGCGTAACAAAACTGATTAAGATAACTGGCCGCATCGATTCGTCCATTTGCAGATAGACCATCAACATCACGCAAATATAATTGAGACGCTTAGAAATCAAAGAATAGAAAGACCCACCAATAATTTTTCAACTTCCAACACTGCTTCGGCGGCACCATCACAGAAGAGTAAATTTCTTCGAATGTTACAAAGGAACAAATTGAATGGTTGAGATCTTTACTTGCTGCATTTGGAAATTGGAATTTTTAAAACGTGGAAATCCCGAATTTGTAAATTTTGGATTCACCAATTTGCGCCGCTGGACTGAAATTCTGAATGTGAAAATCAGAAATTTTTACGCTCCACATTTTCCTGAAATTCATGAATTTCCCATTTTACGTCGTTGAAATATATTGGTTTCTTATATTTGGAAATTGCAACTTCTGAATCTTGGATATAGCGAATTTAGAAAATTTTAATTTGGGAATTCCTTTTTTTGCAACATTTTAAAGATTCAACAATCCATATTTTTTAGACCTTTAGAATAAAAGAAGGTTGCATGCTGCTTCGGCAATCTTCCTAACATTCGGAAGCGGCTATATCAGGGATTCTGTAATTAGTATTTTTTAATCAAACTGCGGCGTGATCTCCGGCCGCAAAAACCGGCATTCAGAAACTGCATTAGTGTGAATAAAACTAAGTTATTGTCTCATAAAACTTATGCGCTGTTAAAACTTTAAACGATGGCATAAACCAAGATAAACTTGCGATTTGCATTTATGCACAGCTTTGTTTTAAAACTTTCCCTATAAAAGCCCCTAATAAGACCAGAACGCGAATTTTAAATGTACGTTTTCGGTGGGTTTTAATTAAAATTTATATCCCTCTCGAATGGAGAGATTATTGTTTTATCTTTACGGAGGACGTAAAATGGGTGGATCGACGGGGAATTTTTTTGTTATTTTTAGCTTAGATCAGTCGAGCGTGTTTAAGCTGTTTCAATTTCCAACTTTATGGCAGACATCCCCTGCAGTCGTTTGCGTTTCGGCGGGTATCGTCTTTCCTTTCCTGTTTTCTTTGCCAGACGTGACGGGATGCCGGAGGTTAGACTGTGAGCGTGCCGTCGGACATTGTCTGAAAAATCAATAAAAGTAAATTAGTTTCGGGTTGGACGGTTTTTCGGCGAAGAAGTGGGTTTGGCCGGTGCGAGAAACAAACGGACGAAATGAGATTAACATTAAATTTATGTCATACCCGCAGGAAGTGCATTTTCGCTTTTGGTCTAATTTTTATGGGGATTTGGTTCATATTATGGATGTTAACGACACCGAAACGTTTTTGGCTTGTTGATATAAAACTAGTCTTGTCAGAGGAAAAAAAGAGCAAAAGTACCTAATAAAAAGAAAGCAACGATAACGTATTAATCAACAACAAATACGATCAGAAGATATAAATAATAACATATAAAATACAGATCAGTTGAATTTTTCATGGTTCTCACTCCTTGCTTTTCTTATTTAGTTTTTATGTTTACAATCGTTTTTCAAAAATTGTCAAAAATTCACAACGTATTTCTGAAGAATTACTTGTCAATTTGCAAGTATACTAGTGTTTGTAGAATAAAAATTACTTCTCCACAGTTCGGTTTGGAAATCTGAATTATTTACGAATTTCTGAGCGTATTTTTCTGAATTTGCTTTTAGAGATCAAAATTGTTGATATTTAAAAAAATTACAAAAATTAACAACGCATTTCTGAAGAATTACTTAACAATTTTCAAGTGTCCTAGTGCATATAAAATCCACAAATTACTTCTTTTCAGTTCGCTTCCGAAATTTGAATTAGTTACAAATTTCTGAGTGTCTCTTTCCAATTTTATCTCTTCAGGCCGAAATCCTTGATGTTTCAAAAATTGTAAAAAATTAACAACGGATTTCTGATGAATTACTTGGCAATTTTCAGGTACCTTGGTGTATATAAAATCGAAAAATTACTTCTATGCAGTTTTGTTTGGAAATCTGAATTAATTACGAATTTTTGAGCGGATTTTTCCAAATTCGCTTCAAGATGTCAAAATCGTTGATATTTAAAAACATGTCAAAAATTAATAACGTATTTCTGAAGAATCACTTGACAATTTTCAAGTGTCCTAGTGCATATAAAATCCAGAAATTACTTCTCTACAGTTCGGTTTGGAAACCTGAATTAATTACGAATTTCCGAGTGTCTTTCCATTTTATCTCTTCAGGCCAAAATCCTTGATGTTTCAAAAATTGTCAAAAATTAGCAACGCATTTCTGATTAATTACTTGTCAATTTTCAGGTATCTTGGTGTATATAAAACCGAAAAATTACTTCTATACAGTTTGGTTTAGAAATGTCAATTAATTACGAATTTTTGAGTGGACTTTTCCAAATTCGCTTCAAGATGTCAAAATCGTTGATATTTAAAAACATGTCAAAAATTAATAATGTATTTCTGATTAATTACTTGTCTTCTGATCAATTACATTTTGTTCAGAAATCTGAATTAATTACGAATTTTTGAGCGGACTTTTCCAGATTCGCTTCAAGAGGTAAAAATCGTTGATATTTAAAAAATGGTAAAAACTTAATACCGTATTTTGTGAAAAATTACCTGACAATTTTCAAGTGTCCTATTGTACATAAAATCAAAAAAATGCTTTTTGACAGTTCGCTTCTGTAATTTGAATTAATAACGAATTTCTGAGTCTCTTTCCAAATTTGTCTCTTGAGGCCGAAATCCTTGATGTTTAAAAAATTGCCAAAAATTAACAAAGCATTTCTGATTAATTACTTGGCAATTTTCAGGTATCTTGGTGTATATAAAACCGAAAAATTACTTCTGTACAGTTTGGTTTAGAAATGTCAATTAATTACGAATTTTTGAGTGGACTTTTCCAAATTCGCTTCAAGAGGTCAAAATCGTTGATATTTAAAAAATTGTCAAAAAGTAACAACGGATTTCTGATCAATTACTTGACAATTTTCAAGTGTCCTAGTGCATATAAAATCCAAAAATTACTTCTCGACAGTTCGGTTTGGAAACCTGAATTAATTGCGAATTTCTGAGTGTCTTTCCAAACTTATCTCTTCAGGCCCAAATCCTTGATGTTTAAAAAATTGCCAAAAATTAACAACGCATTTCTGATTAATTACTTGGCAATTTTCAGGTATCTTGGTGTATATAAAATCGAAAAATTACTTCTATACAGTTAGTTTTGGAAATCTGAATTAATTACGAATTTTTGAGTGGACTTTTCCAAATTCGCTTCAAGAGGTCAAAATCGTTGATATTTAAAAAATTGTCAAAAATTAACAACGGATTTCTGATCAATCACTTGACAATTTTCAAGTGTCCTAGTGCATATAAAATCCAGAAATTACTTCTCTACAGTTCGGTTTGGAAACCTGAATTAATTACGAATTTCTGACTGTCTTTCTAATTTTCTCTCTTCATGCCGAAATCCTTGATGTTTCAAAAATTGTCAAAAATTAACAACGCATTTCTGATTAATTACTTGTCAATTTTTAGATATCTTGGTGTACGTAAAACCGAAAAATTACTTCTATACAGTTTGGTTTAGAAATGTCAATTAATTACGAATTTTTGAGTGGACTTTTCCAAATTTGCTTCAAGATGTAAAAATCGTTGATATTTAAAAAATGGCCAAAAATTAATAACGTATTTGTGAAGAATTACTTGACAATTTTCAAGTGTCCTAGTGCGTATAAAATCCAGAAATTACTTCTCGACAGTTCAGTTTGGAAACCTGAATTAATTACGAATTTCTGAGTCTCTTTCCAATTTTATCTCTTGAGGTCGAAATCCTTGATGTTTAAAAAATTTTTCAAAAATTAACAACGGATTTCTGATAAATTACTTGGCAATTTTTAGATATCCTGGTGTATATAGAATCTAAAAATTACTTCTATACAGTTTGGTTTGAGAATCTGAATTAATTACGAATTTTTGAGCCTACTTTTCCAAATTCGCTTCTAATAGAGGTCAAAATCGTCAATATTTAAAAAATTGTCAATAATTAATAGAGTATTTCTGAAGAATTACTTGTCAATTTTCAAGTGTCCTAATGCATATAAAATCCAAAAATTACTCCTTTTCAGTTCGCTTCTGAAATTTGAATTAATTACGAATTTCTAAGTGTCTTTCCAATTTTGTTTCTTGAGATTGAAATCCTTCATGTTTCAAAAATTGTCAAAAATTAACACCGGATTTCTGATGAATTATTAGGCAATTCTCAGGTATCCTGGTGTATATAGAGCCTAAAAATTACTTCTATACAGTTCGGTTTGGAGATCTGAATTAATTACAAATTTTTGAGCGTACTTTTCCAAATTCGCTTCTAGAGCTCAAAATAGTCGATATTTAAAAAATTGTCAAAAATAATTAATAGCGTATTTCTGAAGAATTACTTGTCAATTTTCAAGTGTCCTAATGCATATAAAATCCAAAAATTACTCCTTTTCAGTTCGCTTCCGAAATTTGAATTAATTACGAATTTCTAAGTGTCTTTCCAATTTTGTTTCTTGAGATTGAAATCCTTCATGTTTCAAAAATTGTCAAAAATTAACACCGGATTTCTGATGAATTATTAGGCAATTCTCAGGTATCCTGGTGTATATAGAGCCTAAGAATTACTTCTGTACAGTTCGGTTTGGAGATCTGAATTAATTACAAATTTTTGAGCGTACTTTTCCAAATTCGCTTCTAGAGCTCAAAATAGTCGATATTTAAAAAATTGTCAAAAATAATTAATAGCGTATTTCTGAAGAATTACTTGTCAATTTTCAAGTGTCCTAATGCATATAAAATCCAAAAATTACTCCTTTTCAGTTCGCTTCCGAAATTTGAATTAATTACGAATTTCTAAGTGTCATTCCAATTTTGTTTCTTGAGATCGAAATCCTCCATGTTTCAAAAATTGTCAAAAATTAACAACGGATCTATGATGAATAACTTGGCAATTTTCAGCTATCCTGGTGTATATAGAATCTAAAAATTACTTCTATACAGTTCGGTTTAGAAATGTGAATTAAGTACGAATTTTTGAGCGGACTTTTCCAAATTCGCTTCTAGAGCTCAAAATCGTCGATATTTAAAAAATTGTCAAAAATTAATAGCGTATTTCTGAAGAATTACTTGTCAATTTTCAAGTGTCCTAATGCATATAAAATCCAAAAATTACTCCTTTTCAGTTCGCTTCCGAAATTTGAATTAATTACGAATTTCTAAGTGTCTTTCCAATTTTGTTTCTTGAGATTGAAATCCTTCATGTTTCAAAAATTGTCAAAAATTAACACCGGATTTCTGATCAATTATTAGGCAATTCTCAGGTATCCTGGTGTATATAGAGCCTAAAAATTACTTCTATAAAGTTCGGTTTGGAGATCTCAATTAATTACAAATTTTTGAGCGTACTTTTTCAAATTCGCTTCTAGAGCTCAAAATAGTCGATATTTAAAAAATTGTCAAAAATTAATAGCGTATTTCTGAAGAATTACTTGTCAATTTTCAAGTGTCCTAATGCATATAAAATCCAAAAATTGCTCCTTTTCAGTTTGCTTCCGAAATTTGAATTAATTACGAATTTCTAAGTGTCATTCCAATTTTGTTTCTTGAGATCGAAATCCTCCATGTTTCAAAAATTGTCAAAAATTAACAACGGATCTATGATGAATAACTTGGCAATTTTCAGGTATCCTGGTGTATATAGAATCTAAAAATTACTTCTATACAGTTCGGTTTAGAAATGTGAATTAAGTACGAATTTTTGAGCGGACTTTTCCAAATTCGCTTCTAGAGCTCAAAATAGTCGATATTTAAAAAATTGTCAAAAATTAATAGCGTATTTCTGAAGAATTACTTGTCAATTTTCAAGTGTCCTAATGCATATAAAATCCAAAAATTACTCCTTTTCAGTTCGCTTCCGAAATTTGAATTAATTACGAATTTCTAAGTGTCATTCTAATTTTGTTTCTTGAGATCGAAATCCTCCATGTTTCAAAAATTGTCAAAAATTAACAACGGATCTATGATGAATAACTTGGCAATTTTCAGGTATCCTGGTGTATATAGAATCTAAAAATTACTTCTATACAGTTCGGTTTAGAAATGTGAATTAATTACGAATTTTTGAGCGTACTTTTCCAAATTCGCTTCTAGAGCTCAAAATCGTCGATATTTAAAAAATTGTCAAAAATTAATAGCGTATTTCTGAAGAATTACTTGTCAATTTTCAAGTGTCTTAATGCATATAAAATCCAAAAATTACTCCTTTTCAGTTCGCTTCCAAAATTTGAATTAATTACGAATTTCTAAGTGTCTTTCCAATTTTGTTTCTTGAGATCGAAATCCTCCATGTTTCAAAAATTGTCAAAAATTAACAACGGATCTATGATGAATAACTTGGCAATTTTCAGGTATCCTGGTGTATATAGAATCTAAAAATTACTTCTATACAGTTCGGTTTAGAAATGTGAATTAATTACGAATTTTTGAGCGTACTTTTCCAAATTCGCTTCTAGAGCTCAAAATCGTCGATATTTAAAAAATTGTCAAAAATTAATAGCGTATTTCTGAAGAATTACTTGTCAATTTTCAAGTGTCTTAATGCATATAAAATCCAAAAATTACTCCTTTTCAGTTCGCTTCCAAAATTTGAATTAATTACGAATTTCTAAGTGTCTTTCCAATTTTGTTTCTTGAGATCGAAATCCTCCATGTTTCAAAAATTGTCAAAAATTAACAACGGATCTATGATGAATAACTTGGCAATTTTCAGGTATCCTGGTGTATATAGAATCTAAAAATTACTTCTATACAGTTCGGTTTAGAAATGTGAATTAAGTACGAATTTTTGAGCGGACTTTTCCAAATTCGCTTCTAGAGCTCAAAATCGTCGATATTTAAAAAATTGTCAAAAATTAATAGCGTATTTCTGAAGAATTACTTGTCAATTTTCAAGTGTCCTAATGCATATAAAATCCAAAAATTACTTCTTTTCAGTTCGCTTCCGAAATTTGAATTAATTACGAATTTCTAAGTGTCTTTCCAATTTTGTTTCTTGAGATTGAAATCCTTCATGTTTCAAAAATTGTCAAAAATTAACACCGGATTTCTGATCAATTATTAGGCAATTCTCAGGTATCCTGGTGTATATAGAGCCTAAAAATTACTTCTATAAAGTTCGGTTTGGAGATCTCAATTAATTACAAATTTTTGAGCGTACTTTTTCAAATTCGCTTCTAGAGCTCAAAATAGTCGATATTTAAAAAATTGTCAAAAATTAATAGCGTATTTCTGAAGAATTACTTGTCAATTTTCAAGTGTCCTAATGCATATAAAATCCAAAAATTGCTCCTTTTCAGTTCGCTTCCGAAATTTGAATTAATTACGAATTTCTAAGTGTCATTCCAATTTTGTTTCTTGAGATCGAAATCCTCCATGTTTCAAAAATTGTCAAAAATTAACAACGGATCTATGATGAATAACTTGGCAATTTTCAGGTATCCTGGTGTATATAGAATCTAAAAATTACTTCTATACAGTTCGGTTTAGAAATGTGAATTAAGTACGAATTTTTGAGCGGACTTTTCCAAATTCGCTTCTAGAGCTCAAAATAGTCGATATTTAAAAAATTGTCAAAAATTAATAGCGTATTTCTGAAGAATTACTTGTCAATTTTCAAGTGTCCTAATGCATATAAAATCCAAAAATTACTCCTTTTCAGTTCGCTTCCGAAATTTGAATTAATTACGAATTTCTAAGTGTCATTCTAATTTTGTTTCTTGAGATCGAAATCCTCCATGTTTCAAAAATTGTCAAAAATTAACAACGGATCTATGATGAATAACTTGGCAATTTTCAGGTATCCTGGTGTATATAGAATCTAAAAATTACTTCTATACAGTTCGGTTTAGAAATGTGAATTAATTACGAATTTTTGAGCGTACTTTTCCAAATTTGCTTCTAGAGCTCAAAATCGTCGATATTTAAAAAATTGTCAAAAATTAATAGCGTATTTCTGAAGAATTACTTGTCAATTTTCAAGTGTCCTAATGCATATAAAATCCAAAAATTACTCCTTTTCAGTTCGCTTCCGAAATTTGAATTAATTACGAATTTCTAAGTGTCTTTCCAATTTTGTTTCTTGAGATCGAAATCCTCCATGTTTCAAAAATTGTCAAAAATTAACAACGGATTTATGATGAATAACTTGGCAATTTTCAGGTATCCTGGTGTCTATAAAATCTAAAAATTACTTCTATACAGTTCGGCTTGGAGATCTGAATTAATTACGAATTTTTGAGCGTACTTTTCGAAATTCGCTTCTAGAGGTCAAAATCGTCGATATTTAAAAAATTGTCAAAAATCAATACCGTATTTCTGAAAAATTACTTGACCATTTCAAGTGTAATAGGGCATATAAAATTCAAAAATTACTTCTTTTCAGGCCTCTTCCGAAATTTGAATTAATTACGAATTTCTAAGTGTCTTTCCAATTTTGTTTCTTGAGATCAAAATCCTTGATGTTCCAAAAATTTTTCAAAAATTAACAACGGATTTCTGATGAATCACCTGGCAATTGTCAGGTATCTTGGCGTATATAGAATCTAAAAATTGCTTTTATACAGTTCGGTTTGAGAATCTGAATTAATTACGAATTTTTGAGCCTACTTTTCTAAATTCGCTTCTAATAGAGGTCAAAATCGTCGATATTTAAAAAATTGTCAATAATTAATAGAGCATTTCTGAAGAATTACTTGTCAATTTTCAAGTGTCCTAATGCATATAAAATCCAAAAATTACTCCTTTTCAGTTCGCTTCCGAAATTTGAATTAATTACGAATTTCTAAGTGTCTTTCCAAGTTTGTTTCTTGAGATCGAAATCCATCATGTTTAAAAAATTGTGAAAAATTAACAACGGATTTCTGATAAATTACTTGGCAATTTTCAGGTATCCTGGTGTATATAGAATCTAAAAATTACTTCTATACAGTTCGGTTTGAGAATCTGAATTAATTACGAATTTTTGAGCCTACTTTTCCAAATTCGCTTCTAATAGAGGTCAAAATCGTCGATATTTGAAAAATTGTCAATAATTAATAGCGCATTTCTGAAGAATTACTTGACAATTTTCAAGTGTAGTAAAGCATAGAAAATTCAATAATTATTTCTTTTCAGGTCTCTTCCAAAATTTAAATTAATTACGAATTTCTGTGTCTTTCCAATTTTGTTCCTTGAGATCGAAATCCTTCATTTTTCAAAAATTGTCAAAAATTCAGAACGGATTTCTGATGAATTATTTGGTAATTCTCAGGTATCCTGGTGTATATAGAGCCTAAAAGTTACTTCTATACAGTTCGGTTTGGAGATCTGAATTAATTACAAATTTTTGAGCGTACTTTTCCAAATTCGCTTCTAGAGCTCAAAATCGTCGATATTTAAAAAATTGACAAAAATTAATCACGTATTTCTGAAGAATTTCTTGTCAATTTTCAAGTGTCCTGATGCATATAAAATCCAAAAATTACTTCTTTTCAGTTCGCTTCCGTAATTTGAAGTAATTACGAATTTCTGAGTCTCTTTCCAATTTTGTCTCTTGAGGCCGAAATCCTTGTTGTTTCAAAAATAGTCAAAAATTGACAACGCATTTCTGATGAATTACTGAGCAATTTTCAGGTATCCTGGTCTATGTAGAATTGAAAAATTTCTTAATTCTGTTGACTCCCTGATTTTCTTTATTTCTATTGATTTTATTTGTCGATGTTTCTGATTCTTGGCCGATTCTAGCGACTGTTCAAATTCCTTTAATTGTCCCGCTTTTCTTGTTTTTCTAGAACGCTATTCTGATATTCTAAATTCTGTAGATTTATCTGATTCGCCTAATTAATTCTTATGATTCTAACATTGTACTTTGAAGCAGTAAAATTACCTTTTATAATAATATAAATGGGGTGTGACGTACCTATTAGCATGTAAAGGGTGGCTGGAACGTCAGCTAGGGGAGAATTTTGGTCAAAATGGAAGCACACTTAAAACATGGATAGTCTCTAAGTATTTATACATCAGGGTCTTTATAAATTATTAATACATCATGCTGGCTGGAAAATACAACTTACATGCTAAATACATCAGCGGCAACATGATGTATGAATCATTTATGAAGACCCGATATAATTTTCAGGCTTTACGTCCCACTAATAGAGAGTCAACTGTATTTGAATAGCATCCCTGTCCAACATCCAACCAACAGCTCCGGGCCGGGCCGTCAACGTCGACAAGCTTCCATAAATAAATTCGGGTCATAAATCTTGAAAAAAAGACGTTTTTCTGGGGTCGTAAAGAAAATGAATTCCTCGTTCTTCACATGTGTGTGTGTGTTTCTGTTTCTCATATCTCAATCCTCGTCACATTCTGACGCTCCAGGGATGATGCCGAGCTTTGGTTTAGTGCTTCCGCTCAAACGGTTCACGATTGCAACTTTGCGTGCGTCATTGCTTTTCCATCGCTGGGAAGCTGGTGCAATTTCGTCACTTTCATAAAACTCTTACGATTTTCCGTTGTGAAACGACGAATTTCACGGAACGACGTCGTCGGGCGAAAGGCTGAGACTGTTGAGTTCGGGAGCTGGGGGTCATTACATAATTATTTATTAAAAGCTTATATCTTGTACACAGCCGTAGTATAAGTTGTCCCAGTTCTGCATTGTCTGATTTGTCATCCACTTCCTTTTAAATTGGCAAAGATATCTTTCGCATTAATTTCCATAATATCGTGTACATTGCTCAATTGGCGTTTGCTGTGAAACATTGGTTCCGTTTATAAGTTCGCACAATTGAATTAGTTCTGTTTAGTTCTATGTGATTTGTCACGGACAGCGTGTGCTTAAGAATGCAAGAAACGATGCAGTAATTTGTTTTCATGTAACTCACGTACATATTCCTTATTATAATTTTATAGCCGTGCTAGTAAATTCGATAATAAACGGTCACAATGCTGCTTTGTTAAATTAGGCGACTTTGAAGAGAAACTGAAGACCAGCGACTGGTGTTTGTACACTGATTAATTACTCAGTTGATGTGGGTTCCGGTCGTGTCGGGGCAATTAGAGCTCGTGCGGGATTAATGTACATCATTGGATGGGATGCCTGACATCAAATTACAAAGGCTGTGTCTTATGGTGCCTTCAATGAACCATGTATAGTTAATTTCAAAAGAAGGCGTATTCATTTCTTTTCTGCTCCCCTCTACTCTTACATACGTCTTTCATCCATTCGATTTCCCTTCCATCACTATACATTCAGTATTTCCTCGCTTTCCTTTCTTTCTCTTTCTCTCATCTGACTATACTAATTACACACTAATACCTATTCTCCCTCTGTCCTTGTGTTTACTAGAGTAGAGTTACTCCTACACTATTTCTTTTTCTTTCGCTCTCTATTGATATAGTTTCACACCTCCTCCTCTGTTCTTATAGCTTTTATCTCTCCCTCGTCCCTCTGATTCTTCTGCGCCCTCTTCTCTCTACATGTCTCTTAGTTTCGCTTTTAGAAAGCCGCTTCTGTTTGCTTTCGTCTCTTTCCATTCTCTTAACTCCTTTATTGCCTTCTATTTGTTTAGTTCACATTCTTTGTACCATGTACCATTCAATTTTTTTTCTTGCTCCTATACTGCACTATTATTATTTCTTTTTTTGCCGCTGCTTCTTCTAATGTTTTTTTAAATTCTTTCTCTTGTTCGACGCATATTTTGATCAACAACTTTTTTTGCGTTTCCTCTGTTCCTTGTTCTTCTCTTTTCTCTCGTCCCCCTCTTCATCTATACCTACCTATTTCCATGCATAGACTCTACTCTTTCCCCTACTGTAATTCTTTCTACGTCTATCACCGCCATCTCCCCTGCCGCATATTTAATAACATTCTATCCTTTTTTGTCTATCCATTCTATCAGTTGCTCCCTCCGCATTTTCTACTCAATCCCTGGCAATTTTTTATCCAATTCTCCCGTTGAAATCAAGAAGTATGGATTCTTCTTGGTTGTATTTTAACGTTCATTCGTTCATTCGTTCATTCGTTCATTCGTTCATTCGTTCATTCGTTCATTCGTTCATTCGTTCATTCGTTCATTCGTTCATTCGTTCATTCGTTCATTCGTTCATTCGTTCATTCGTTCATTCGTTCATTCGTTCATTCGTTCATTCGTTCATTCGTTCATTCGTTCATTCGTTCATTCGTTCATTCGTTCATTCGTTCATTCGTTCATTCGTTCATTCGTTCATTCGTTCATTCGTTCATTCGTTCATTCGTTCATTCGCTCATTCGTTCATTCGTTCATTCGTTCATTCGTTCATTCGTTCATTCGTTCATTCGTTCATTCGTTCATTCGTTCATTCGTTCATTCGTTCATTCGTTCATTCGTTCATTCGTTCATTCGTTCATTCGTTCATTCGTTCATTCGTTCATTCGTTCATTCGTTCATTCGTTCATTCGTTCCGAAAACCTGAGAACATGAGAATCAGAAAACCTAAAAACCTAATAACCAGAAAACCTGAGGACCTAAAGACAAGAATCTGAAAACCTGACAACTTGAGAACATGAGAACCTGAAAAACTGAAAACCCTGAGGACCTAAAAACCTAAGAACATGTGAAAATCTGAGAATAAGTAGAACTGAGTACCTGAACATGAAAACCTTGAGCGCCTCAAAAGCTGAGAACATAATAAACACCTGAAAACCCGAGAAACTGGAAACTTGAGAACCAGAACACTTGAGCACCTAAAAATCTGAGAACATGAAAACCGTGAGCACCTGACAACATGAGAAAATGAGAACCTAAACCTGAATAAAACTGCAGAATTCTGAAATTTAAGGAATAGGACCTGAGAGGATAAGGGAACTAAAAATAAAACGGCTCAAACTGAGAAATTTAAAACCTAAGAGCCTGAAAACAAGTACACATAAAAAAGTGAGAACCTGAAAGCCTATGAACCTGAGAACAAGAAAACCTGAAGACCTAAAGAGATAACAATTTGAAAACCTGAGAACATGAAAATATGACAATCGGAAAACATGAGCACCTGAAAACCTGAGAATCTGAAAACCTGGAAACCTGAAAACCCTGAGCACCTGACGACCTGAGAACATGAGAACCTGAAAATCTGAAAACATGAGAACCTGAAAACCTGAGAACCACAAAAATTGAAATCCAGAAAACCTGAGCGACTGAAAACCTGAAAAACTGAGAACATGAGAATTAGAAAACCTGAAAACCTATGAACCAGAAAACCTGAGGGCCTAAAGACATAAGAATCTGAAAACATAAACACCTGAGAACCTGAGAATATAAGAAGCTGTAAAACTAAGAACCTGAAAATCTGAAAGCATGAGAACCTGAAAACCAGAAAACCTGAAAATCCTGAGCGATTGAAAACCTGAAAAACTGAGAACATGAGAATAATAAAACCTAAGAACCAGAAAACCTGGGGGCCCAAAGACATAAGAATCTGAAAACCTAAACACCTGAGAGCTTGAGAATATGGGAACCTGAAAACCTGAAAAACTGAAAACCCTGAGGACCTAAAAACTTGAGAACATGAGAACTTAAAAATCTGAGAATCGGTAGAACTGAATTCCAGTGAACATGAATACCTTGAGCGCCTGAAAAGCTGAGAACATAATAAGAACCTCAAAACCTGAGCAACTGAAAACTTGAGAACCAGAACACTTGAGCACCGAAAAATCTGAGAACTTGAATAAAGATTAAAAAATAAAACGCGTCAAACTCAGAAAACACTTAAAGAACCTGAATACCCGTGCACCTAAACAAGTGAGAATCTGAAAACTTATGAACCTGAGAACAAGAAAACCTGAAGACTTAAAGAGATAAGAATCTGAAAACCTGAGCACCTGAAAACCTGAGAACATAGAAATCAGTAAACCTAAAAACCTGAGAATCTTAAAATCTGGAAACCTGAAAACCTGAAAACCCGGAGCACCTGACGGCTTGAGAACATGAAACTTGAAAACCTGGAAACCTCAGAATCTGAAGAATTGAATTCCTGTGAAGATGAAAACCTGACTACTTGAAAATATGAGAAAATGATAACCTGAAACCGGATAATCTAAAAACCCTGAACATCTGAAAACCAGAGAATATGGGAATCAGAAAACTTAAAAACCTAAAAATCTGAAAACCTAAAAACCTGAGAACCCTGAGCACGTGACGACCTGAGAATATGACAACCTGAAAACCTGAGCATCTGAAAACCTGAGAATCTGAAAATCTGAAAATCTGAAAATCTGAAAACCTGAAAACCCGGAGCACCTGACGACTTGAAAACATGAGAACTTGAAAACCTGAAAATCTCAGAATCTGAAGAATTGAATTCCTGTGAAGATGGAAACCTGAGTACCTGAAAATATGAGAACATGAGAACCTGAAACCGCAGAATTTAAAAACCCTGAACATCTGAAAACCAGAGAATATGACAACCTGAAAACCTGATCAGCTGCAAACCTGAGAACATGAAAATAAGAAAACTTAAAAACCTGAGAATCTGAAAATCTGAAAACTTAAAAACCTTGACCACCTGACGACCTGAGGACATGAGAACTTGAAAACCTGAAAGTCTCAGAATCTGAAGAATTAAATTCCTGTGAAGATGAAAATCTGACTACTTGAAAATATGAGAAAATGATAACCTGAAACCGGAGAACCTAAAAACCCTGAACATCTGAAAACCAGAGAATATGGGAATCAGAAAACTTAAAAACCTAAAAATCTGAAAACCTGAAAACCTGAGAACCCTGAGCACGTGACGATCTGAGAATATGACAACCTGAAAACCTGAGCATCTGAAAACCTGAGAATCTGAAAATCTGAAAACCTGAAAACCCGGAGCACCTGACGACTTGAAAACATGAGAACTTGAAAACCTGAAAATCTCAGAATCTGAAGAATTGAATTCCTGTGAAGATGGAAACCTGAGTACCTGAAAATATGAGAACATGAGAACTTGAAACCGGAGAAATTTAAAAACCGTGAATATCTGAAGACCAGAGAATATGAGAACCTGAAAATCTGAAAACATGAAAACCTGAAAACCTCAGAACTAGAAAAATTGAAATCCAGAGAACCTGAAAACCGGAAAACCTAAAAACACTGAGCAACTGAAAACCTGAAAAACTGAGAACATGATGAGAATCAGAAAACCTGAAAACCTAAGAACCCGAGTACCAGAAAACCTAAGGACTTAAACACATAAGAATCTGAAAAACTTAAAATCTGAGAACATGAAAACCCTGAGCACCTGACAACCTGAGAACATGAGAACCTGAATAAAACTGCAGAATTCTGAAATTTAAGGAATAGAACCTGAGCGAATAAGGGAACTGAAAAATTAAACGTGTCAAACTGTGAAATTTAAAACTTAAGAACCTGAAAACCCGTGCACCTGAAAAAGTGAGAACCTGAAAACCTATGAACCCGAGAACAAGAAAACCTAAACAGATAAGAATCTGAAAACCTGAGAACATAGAAACCCGAGAACGTGAAAATATGACAACCTGAAAAGCTCAGAACATGGAAATCAGAAAACCTAAAAGTCTGAGAATCTGAAAACACGGAGCACCTGACAACTTGAGAACATGAGAACTTGAAAACCTGAAAACCTCAGAATCTGAAGAATTGAATTTCTGTGAAGATCAAAACCTGAGTAGGTACCTGAAAATATGAGAACATGAGAACCTGAAACCGGAGAATTTAAAAACCCTGAACATCTGAAAACCAGAGAATATGACAACCTGAAAGCCTGATCACCTGCAAACCTGAGAACATGGGAATAAGAAAACTTAAAAACCTGACAATCTGAAAATCTGGAAACCTGAGAACCCTGAGCACCTGACGACCTAAGAATAATGACAACCTGAAAACCTGAGAACATGGGAATCAAAAAACCTAAAATCCTGAGAATCTGAAAACCTGGAAACCTGAAAACCCTGAGCACCTGACGCTCTGAGAATGACAACCCGAAAACCTGAGCACCTGAAAAACTGAGAACATGGAAATCAGAAAACTTAAAAACCTGAGAATCTGAAAATCTGGAAACCTGAAAACCCTGAGCACCTGACGACCTGAGAACATGAAAACTTGAAAACCTGTAAACCTCAGAATCTGAAGAATTGAATTCCTATGAAGATGAAAACTGGGGCACTTGAAAATATGAGAACATGAGAACCTGAAACCGGAGAATTTAAAAACCCCAAACATCTGAAAACCATTGAACATGAGAACCGGAAAAACTAAGAACCTAAAAATCTGAAAACATGAGAACCTGAAAACCTCAGAACTAGAAAAATTGAAGTCCAGAGAATCTGAAAACCGGAAAACCTAAAAACACTAAGGAACTGAAAACCTAAAAAAATGAGAACATGAGAATCAAAAAAACCTGAAAACCTAAGAACCAGAAAACCTGAGGACCTAAAGACATAAGAATCTGAAAAACTGAAAATCTGAGAACATGAAAACCGTGAGCACCTGACAACCTGAGAACATGAGAACCTGAAGAAAACTGCAGAATTTTGAAAATTAAGAAATAGAACCTGAGAGTATAAGGGAACTGAAAAATAAAACGTGTCAAACTGAGAAATTAAAAACCTAAGAACCTGAAAACCCGTCCACTTGAAAAAGGTAGAATCTGAAAAATTATGAAACAGAAAAAGAAAATCTGAAGACCTAAAGAGATAAGAATCTGAAAACCTGAGCTCCTGAAAACCTGAGAATCTGAAAACCTGGAAAACCTGAAAACACTGAGCAACTGACGACCTGAGAACATGACAACCTGGAAACCTGAGCATCTGAAAATCTGAGAACATGAGAATCAGAAAACTTAAAAACTTGAGAATCTGAAAACCCGGAACACCTGATGACTTGAGAACATGAGAACTTGAAAACCTGAAAACCTCGGAATCTGAAGAATTGAATTCCTGTGAAGATGAAAATCTGAAAACCTGAAAATGTGCGAGAACATGAGAATCTGAAACCGGAGAATTCAAAAATCCTGAACATGTGAAAACCGGAGAACCTGAAAAACTAAGAACCCCTGAAAATCTGAAAACATGAAAACCTGAAAACCTCAGAATTAGAAAAATTGAAATCCAGATAACCTGAAAACCGGAAAACCTAAAAACACTGTGCAACTGAAAAAATGAAAAACTGAGAACATGAGAATCAGAAAACGTGAAAACCTAAAAACCCGAGAACCAGAAAACCTGAGGACCTAAAGACATAAGAATCTGAGAAACTGAAAATCTGAGAACATGAGAACCTGAAGAAAACTGCAGAATTCTGAAATTTAAGGAATAGAACCGGAGAGTATAAGGGAACTGAAAAATAAAACGTGTCAAACTGATAAATTTAAAACCTAAGAATCTGAAAACCTGAGAACATGGGAATCAAAATACCTAAAAACCTGAGAATCTGAAAAGCTGGAAACCTGAAAACCCTGAGCACCTTTACGACCTGAGAATATCAAAACCTGCAAAAACCCATGAACCTGAGAACAAGAAAATCTCAGGTCCTGAAGACATAAGAAGCTGAAAACCAAGGAATAAAAACCTGAAGAACTGAGAATAAGAGAACCTGAAAAAATAAAGAAAACTGCAGAATTCTGAAATTTAAGGAATACAACCTGAGAGAATAAGGGTACTGAAAAATAAAACGTGTCAAACTGTGAAATTTAAAACTTAAGAACCTGAAAACCCGTATACATCTGAAAAAGTGAGAACCTGAAAACCATTGAACCTGGGAACAAGAAAACCTGAAGACCTAAAGAGATAAGAATCTGAAAACCTGGGAACATGAAAATATGGCAACCTGACAACCGTGAGCACCTGACGACCTGAGAATATGAGAACCTAAAAAACTGAAAACATGAGAACTTGAAAACCTGAAAACCTCAGAATCTGAAGAATTGAATTCCTGTGAAGATAAAAACCTGAGTAATTGAAAATATGAGAACATGACAACCTGAAACCGGAGAATTTAAAAACCCTGAGCATCTGAAAACCAGAGAACATGAGAATCAGAAAACCTAAAAACCTAAGAATCTGAAAACCAAAGAACAAAGAATCCTGAGAACATGAAAATATGACAAACGGAAAACATGGGCAAATGAAAACTTGTGAATATGGGAACCAGAAAACCTGAGAATCTGAAAACCTAACAACCTGAGAACATGAGAACCTGAAAATCTGAATACCCTTAGCACCTGAAAACCCGAGAACATGAGAACTTGAAAATCTGAAGAACTGAGAATAAGAGAACCGGAAAAAATTAAGAAAGCTGCAGAATTCTGAAATGTAAGGAATAGAACCTGAGAATATCGGGGATCTGAGAAATGAAACGTGTCAAACTGAGAAATTTAAAATAACCTAAGAACCTGAAAACCCGAGCACTTTAAAACTTGATAACATGAGAACCTCAAAACCTGAAAACTTGAGAACTTAAGCACTTGAGAACATAAGAACCTGAAAACCCTGACCACTTGAAAACCTGAGAAATTTAAAAACTGAGAACCTGAAAGAATAAAGAATTCTGGAATTTAAGGAATAGAACCTGCGAAAATAAGGTAACTGAAAAATAAAACCTGTCAAACTGAGAAACTTAAAACCTAAGACCTGGTGATTTTCAGTGAAGACGGAGCTCCACCCCTCGAGTGGCCAACCCGGATCCGACGGTGTAAATCGGGCATCAAGCCCTAACACTGTAACAGTCTTTGATTTCGACCTATATACCTACTAGATTTTTTCTCTCTTTGGTCCACTTACTTTTCCTTTTCCCATCTCATCCTGTTATCACAATATTATTGTTAAAACTTGACCACCATATCATATATCATATATAATTGAATCTAAAAAAACCGCTGAGTGAGCAAAATGAAACTAGATACATGACTCCTATAAAACCCGTCAGAATTTATATTTATGCCCCTAGCCTGTAAATTCCAAAACGATAATTTACCAAGCAAAAAAGCTTCGAAGGGAAAATTTCCATATCGCATGAAATATGTATGAAAGCGGCCAACCACTAAAACCAAAAGGAGGATAAAAAAGAGGACAGTGAGTCGTCGGGGTCGTCCCATCGAGAAAAGCAATTGGTGGAAAGAAATAAAATGTGTCCACTAAACGTCAGGGTTCGAGCCGGGATCAGATAACATAATAACGTATCTAAAATATACGTCTATGAAAATAAGAAGGCCAAAAGCCGCTGATAAAACCCGTAATTTATGTGTAAGTCTGGTGGAGGCGAGTAATTCCGTTCCGTGATATCGGTGCGCCCAACAATGGCACGAAGACGTTTCGACAGGCAATTATATCAGGTGATAGTTTTATATCTTGACATCTCGCTTTCTGAACAAGTGTCCGATCGTAAAATGCCCCGGCCATTTGCATGCGTGGTCTTGAAATTACATCCACAGAAGAAGTGCTTTATGAGTCGTAAATAATTGGATTATATTTTCGGAGGGAAAGCCAGCTCTGCGGTCGAGTGGTCTCTTCTCGTAAAAAGACGGGACATTTGTCTTCGTCGTAGTGGCGTGCTAACTACTATTTAGCACTTTAAAATCGCTAAAAGCACAATAAATTAAGCCATAATTCACCGTAACGGCGTCGTGTTATACATCTTGTTAAAATACTGCGTTTCATTAAGCCCGAAAAATTTCGACTTTTTACCGGCCGACTTAAAATATTCATTTGTGGCGTTCGATTTATGCGCTCCTTTATGAGCCGCAAGTACATAAAAAATAGGTTACGATTACTCGGATACATTGTGGATAATTTATATTCATTGTGGTAAATAATACGCTTATAGTAAAGGTACGAGTAAAATTATTTTATGCCTTTTTAATGTTTAGCTCTTATATTTTACAGTTGGTTCTTTTGTTTTTATTGTGTTTTGTGGTTGTTGGCTTATTGCGACCATTTTATGATTACGATGATGTTGTTACAGTCTTAACTTATTGCTTGTTAATTTCGAATAAAAAACTTGCTTATTAAGAAACGCTTCCGGAATTTAAGCCCGAATTCAATTAGACGTCGTGCGATAAACCGTTTTATCGAACTCTAATTGCGTCGAGCGGTGTATCATTTCGATGGGGAGGCTGGCAGAAAAATCTACGCTCGTAAAGACGGATCCGCATCGCAAACGTGCCGGTTACGCCGAGTAATCAACTGATAAGTCGTTTAATGCAATGTTTAATCAAGTTTCCCCCACGCAAGGAAGAGCCGTAACGTGATGAAACCGGCGGGATTTAATTGAATCTAACGTGCTTTATTTGGAATACTCGGCAGCTAATGTCCATAAAGGGGGCGTTTGGCACGTCGGGGAGTTTACAAGGAGACGTGTGCCTGAACGAGATAAACGCGCAAAATAAATTACGAAATTTGAAATTTATTTGTGGAAAGTATACATAGGAGGAAATTTGCAAAGACAAGATATGCGTCTGCATCTTTGCTGGCGAACAATTTTTGAAACAACTTTTTTTTTAAGAAAATAGAAAATGTCCTTACAAAAATAGAAATCAATAATAATTTATTCAACGCATGTGTTTTAAACCAGAGGTGGCAAGGAAATTTTTTTTAGTTCGATAAAGGTTTTTCTGCAATTTTTCTGCGGTGTCCAACATTACCAATGATTCTAATTCTTTGCAGTTTAAACAAACGTTGCAGGGAGGACGAATGACCCATTAGAAGAGCGTTCTCAAGATGACAATTTAACGTTGCAAAATAAATAGTGCCCAAATATTTCAAAGAGAGATTATTTTCTAAAATTTGATACTGGATTTAGCTGGGAGGTAGGCATTGAAGAAATTATATTTTCGGCAATATTCGAAAAGAAGTTGTTAAAAGCCTCTGTTAAGGTTGTACCTATTTGTTTTTATAATTAGACAAAAGTTATTTTAATTCCAAAGTTCCTCGTAATTTATCGGCATCAGTTGGGAAACCTAAAGCGTCACGAATTTTTTGCAACTACGGAGTAAACAATTTTTTATTTGCAACTTTGGAATTATTAGTACAAATGATTTCTCATCAAATAAAGAGATTAACAAAATAGCAATGACATTGATATTTTTGGGTTACCTGATCAAATATTTCTGCATCTAACAACGCTCCATAAATTACTCTTATTTACACCAGACCGATTTAACGACTTGAATTTGCAACAGAGTACTAAATTAGAGCGACATTAACGGACATCAGACCCGATCCGAATAAATTCTATGAAAAATGTCGCTGCCGCATATTCCCTTGATTTACGAGTCGACTTCATACACCATGTTTAATGATGTGCTAAAATATTTCCTAAGTAAGACATATCAAAGCCCGTGTGCGACTTCCATTTTGGGGGGATACGCTCCTTCGCCGCATAAAGAGTTTTTCTAAAGAACCAGTTCGATTTTACCACGGCCAGCTGTCACATAATTTATCCGGAGCCCCTCCTGGGTCTGCCATGAAACATGCAACGCAGGCTCAGATTCACTCTGTGAAAATCCCTTCTTACATTCCGCTCCGTAATGGCCGGGGCCCTCGTTTCCAAATTGGACGTCCGCAGACAGATCTGATACGCGAATCGACAATCGTTAATTCGACGGGGCTTAATTGGGGCCCTGTCGGTGTGGGTACACGGAATTTCATTAGGGGCCGGTGATGGCTCGTAAATTATGAACCGAACTTACAGGTGGAGCTGGGACAAAACAAAAAAGTGTTCGGGGCACCAAACAACATCCGCCGAAATTAAGGACATTTTAACAAGACTTTCTCATACAAAATTTAAAAATTTAGTCATTAGTCTGCCTAACAGTAAGTTACATAATTGAATTCTCCAAAATGTCCTTCACGTCACTGCTGTATTTCTCTCCAGCAAACATAAAAATTTAAATAACACTCACGTGTGAAAGGAGTGAGAGATACCGCTGTAACATTCCTAACTTTCTGCGGCCCCACGTCCCTTTCTAAGCTAAACATTTCTATCTCAATTCCCCGCCTTTATACTTCTTTAATCGGTTAATAAAATAAAAACCCCCCGTTTCAGTTAGAGCCCCGATATTACGGCGCAGAATTTCCGCCATAACAATAACACTTCCGTCGCAGGCAATTACTCAAGTGCTGAGTGCGAGATCTGCGTAATTATGGGCCCATCGTCTAGACCCGTAAGCAGTTACAGACATGTGGGGCGTAATTTCTGACAAGGTAAGATTGTTACAATGTGACCAATTGCGTACGCAAGCCAACACAAGAGCCATCACGTTGCCGATGATCTATAAGCCATAAAGTGGACCTGTTTACTAGCGTCACCCCTACTTTTATAATTAAACTTGCAATAATTCCTAAGTGCTTTAGCCTCGTAAACGGCGACTTCAGCAAGGCTGGATGTTTCAGTCCGTCGATTTTAATTTATTAGATTGCATCTCGCGAGCGAAAGGAATTTCAACAACACGGTGCCGATGCCGCCGCCAGCTGTCGAGCTGCCTCGGATTTCTACACATGCTCCTCGATAAGTACCTGGTGTAAATGTTGAAGTAAGCGGAAATGGGAATAGTCGGGAGCAATAAATTCAGGAACTGAAACTGCGAAAATAAGGAAACTGAAAAATAAAACCTGTCAACCTGAAAAACTGAGAACATGGAAACCCGAGAACCTAAAAACCCTGAGCATCCGAAAACCTGAAATCCTAAGACCTGAGAACCAAACCAAAAAAACATGAACAACACTTCTAAACTTCGACACTAATCCTTTATAATTTCATAAAGAAATAAAAAAGAATCCCGAATAAAGAATCTTTATATATATTTCTTGTTATAAAGAATCCTGAATAATCTCTAAGAATTCTGAAATATCCTCACGAATACCTACTAGATAGACGTGATGAGTCCGCAAAAGACTTGAGGAATCCTGAAAACTACTATTAATCTGAAATTTCCCCTAAAACACCAAAAACAAATTTATTAAGCCGACGCACGTTTTGCCAACAATGTTGGCATCATCTGGTGTTTTAGGGGAATTTGCGTCGGCTTAATAAATTTGTTTTTTGGTGTCTTAGGGGAAATTTCAGATTAAAAGTAATTATCTACCACCAAAAGTGGTCTAGACAAAAACAAAAAAAATTCCGAAGCATTCCATTGAAAGGTCACAGTGGGTTGTAAGAAATCCTGAAAAATAGTGAAGAGTCCTGAAATATTTTAAGAAACTCTGAGAGCGCTCTCAAGAATTCTGAAGTGTCAGAGAGGAAATGTAGGAAATCCTGGAAAAAGTCGTGAGAGATTCTGCGATTTCCTATAAAAATTTCAGGAGTCCTGAAAAATTCTGAAGTATTGTATTGAAACATCAGAGTGGGTTGTAAGAAATCCTGAAAAATAGTGCAGTGTCCTGAAATGTTTTGAGAAGCTCTGAGAACGCTCTCAACAATTCTGAAGAGTGCCAAAGAAAATGCTGAAAAGCTCTGAAAGTGAAGGGTCCTGAAATTCTGAAGAGTGTCAAAGCGTCCTCAATCCTAAAAATTTGGGAAAGATTCTGGAGTGTCCTGGATTTAAAGGATCCTGAAGAATGCGGAAGGCCTGAAAAATTCTGAAGCATTCTATTGGAAGGTCACTGTGGATTGTAAGAAAACCTGAAGAGTAGTAAAGGGTCCTGAAATGTTTTGATAAGCTCTGAGAGCGTTCTCAAGAATTCTGAAGAGTGTCAAAGACGAAATGCGGGAAATCGTGGGGTGTCCTAGAATTTTAAGGGATTTTGAAGAATACCGATAAGTGCTGAAAAATTTTGAAGCATTCTATTGAAAGTTCACACTGGGTTGTAAAAAATCCTGAAGAATAGTGAAGAGTCCTGAAATGTTGTAAGAAGCTCTGAGAGCGGTCTCAAGAATTCTGAAGAGTGTCAAAGAGAAAATGCGGGAAATTCTGGAAGATCCTAAAAAGTCGTGGGAGATTCTGGAATGTCCTATAGAATTTTAAAGGATCTTGAAGAATACGGAAGTCCTGAAAAATTCCGAAACATTCTATTGGAAGGTCACTGTGGGTTGTAAGAACTCCTGAAGAATAGTGAAGAGTCCTGAAATGTTCTGAAAAGCTCTGAGAGCGCTCACAAAAATTCTGAAGTGTCAAAGAGGAAATGCGGGAAATCCTGAGAGATCCTGGAGTGTTCTAGAATTTTAAGAGATTCTGAAGAATACGAAAGTCCTGAAAAATTGTAAAGCATTCTATTGAAAGGTCACGGTGCGTTGTAAGAAATCCTGAAAAATAGTGAAGAGTCTGAGAACCTCTGAAATGTTCTGAGAACCTCTGAAAGCGCTTTCAAGAAAACTGAAGTGTCAAAGAGCAAATGCGGGAAATCCTGGAATGTCCTCGAATTTTAAGAGACCCTAAAGAATACGAAAGCCCTTAAAAATTCCGAAACATTCTACTGAGAGGTCACAGTGGGTTGTAAGAAATCCTGAAAAATAGTGAAGAGTCCTGAAATGTTGTGAGAAGCTTTGGGAGGGCTCTCAAGAATTCTGAAGAGTGTCAAAAAGTCCTGAGGAAATGTAGGAAATCCTGAAAAATCCTAAAAAGTCGTGAGAGATTCTGGAATGTCCCATAAAATTTTAATTAATCCTGAAGAATGCGGAAGTCTTGAAAAATTCTGAAACATTCTATTAAAAGGTCATAGTAGGTTGTAAGAAATCCTGAACAATAGGGAAGAGTCCTGAAATGTTGCGAAAAGCTCTGAGAGCGCTCTCAAGAATTCTGAAGAATGCCAAAGAGGAAATGCGGGAAATCGTGAGGTGTCCTAGAATTTTAAGGGATTCTGAAGAATACGGAAGTCCTGAAAAATTCTGAAGCATACTATTGAAAGGTCACGGTGGGTTGGAAGAAATCCTGAAAAGTAGTAAAGAGTCCTGAAATGTGAGAAGCTCTGAAAACGTTCTCAAGAATTCTGAAGAGTGTCAAAGAGTCCTTAATCCTAAAAAGGTGTGAAAGATTTTGGAGTGTTTTGGGATTTTAAAGGATCCTGAAGAATACGGAAGTCCTGAAAAATTCTGAACCATTCTATTAGAAGATCACTGTGGGTTGTAAGAAATCCTGAAAAATACTGAAGAGTCCTGAAATATTTTAAGAAACTCTGAAAGCGCTCTCAAGAATTCTGAAGAGTGTCAAAGAGGAAATGCGGAAAATCGTGGGTATCCTAAAATTTTAAGGGATTCTGAAGAATACGTGCTGAAAAATTCTGAATCATTCTATTGAAAGGTCACGGGGGGCTGTAAGAAATCCTGAAGAGTAGTGAAAAGTCCTGAAATTTGAGAAGCTCTGAGAACGTTCTCAAGAATTCAGAAGAGTGGCAAACAGTTCTCAATCCTATAAAGTTGTGAAAGTTTCTGGAGTGTCCTGGGATTTTAAAGGATGCTGAAAAATCCGGAAACCCTGAAAGATACCGAAACATTATATTGAAAGGTCGCAGGGGGGGTGGAAAAAATCCTGAAATGTTGTGAGAAGCTTTTAGAGTGCTCTCAAGTATTCTGAAGTGTCAAAGAGGAAATGCGGGAAATCCTGAGCGATCCTGGAGTGTCCTCGAATTTTCAGAGATCCTAAAGAATACGGAAGCCCTTAAAAATTCCGAAACATTCTATTGAAAGGAGATAGTGGATTGTAAGAAATCCTGAAGAGTAGTGAAGAGTCCTGAAATGTGAGAACCTCTGAGAACGTTCTCAAGAATTCTAAAAAGTGTCAAAGAGTCCTCAATCCTAAAAAGTTGTGAAAGATTCTGGAGTGTCCTGGGATTTTAAAGGATCCTGAGGAATACGGGAATCCTGAAAAATTGTGAAGCATTCTATTGAAAGGTCACTGTGGGTTGTAAGAAATTTTGAAAAATAGTGAAGACTCCTGAAATTTTGTGAGAACGCTCTCAAGAATTCTGAAAAGTGCCAAAGAAAATGCTGAAAAATTCTGAAACATTCTATTGAAAGGTCACAGTGTGTTGTAAGAAAACCTGAAGAGTAGTAAAGGGTCCTGAAATGTTTTGAGAAGCTCCGAATGCGCTCTCAAGAATTCTGAAGAGTGTCAAAGAGGAAATGCGGGAAATCGTGAGGTGTCCTAGAATTTTAAATGATTTTGAAATATACCGAAGTGCTGAAAAATTTGGAAGCATTCTATTGAAAATTCACAGTGGGTTGTAATAAATCCTGAACAGTAGTGAAGAGTCCTGAAATGTTTTGAGACGCTCTGAGAGCGCTTTCAAGAATTCTAAAGAGTGTCAAAGAGTCCTGTGGAAATGCAGGAAGTCCTGGAAAATTCTAAAAAGTCGTGAAAGATTCTGACCTGTCCTACAATTTTAAAGGATACTGAAGAATACGAAAGCCCTGAAAACTTCCGAAGCATTCTATTGAAAGTTCACAGTGGGTTGTAAAAAATCCTGAAGAATAGTGAAGAGTCCTGAAATGTTGTAAGAAGGTCTGAGAGCGCTCTAAAAAATTCTGAAGAGTGTCAAAGAGTTCTGAGGAAATGCAGGAAATCCTGAAAAATCCTAAAGAATCGTGAAAAATTCTGGAATTTCCTATAGGATTTTAAGGGATTCTGAAGAATGCGGAAGTCTTGACAATTCTGAAACATTCTATTGAAAGGTCACTGTGGGTTGTAGGAAATCCTAAAGAATCGTAAAGAGTCCAGAAATGTTGTCAGAATAAGCTCTGAGAGCATACGGAAGCCCTGAAAAATTCCAAAACATTCTATTGAAAGGCCATAGTGGGTTGTAAGAAATCCTGAAGAATAGTGAAGAGTCCTGAAATGTTGTAAGAAGCTCTGAGAGCGCTCTCAAGAATTCTGAAAAATGTCAAAGAAGAAATGCGGGAAATCGTAGGGTGTCCTAGAATTTTAAGGGATTCTGAAAAATACGGAAGTCCTGAAAAATTCTGGAGCATTCTATTGAAAGGTCAACCTGCGTTGTAAGAAATCTTGAAGAGTAGTGAAGAGTTCTGAAATGTGAGAAGCTCTGAGAACGTTTTCAAGAATTCTGAAGACTGGCAAAGAGTCCTCAATCCTATGAAATTGTGAAAGATTCTGGAGTGTTCTGAGATTTCAAAGGATCTTAAAAAATATGGAAGTCCTGAAAAATTGTGAAGCATTCTATTGAAAGGTCACTGTGGGTTGTAAAAAATTCTGAAAAATAGTGTAGAGTCCTGAAATGTTGTGATGAGCTCTGAGAGCAGACGGAAGCTCTGAAAAATTCCGAAACATTCTATTGAAAAGCCTCAGTGGGTTGTAAGAAATTCTGAAGAATACTGAAGCGCTCTCAAAAATTCTGAAGAGTGTCAAAGAGGAAATGCGGAAAATCTTGGGGTGCTCTAGAATTTTAAAGGATTCTGAAGAATAAGGTATACAGAAAAATTCTGAATCATTCTATTGAAAGATCAAGGTGGGTTGTAAGAAGTCTTGAAGAGTAGTGAAGAGTCCTGAAATGTGAGAAGCTCTGAGAACGTTCTCAAGAATTCTAAAGAGTGTCAAAGAGTCCTCAATCCTAAAAAGTTTTGAATCCTGAGATTTTAAAGGATCCTGAAGAATACGGAAGTCCTGAAAAATTCTGAAGCATTCTATTGAAGAGTCACGCTAGGTTGTAAGAAATCCTGAAGAGTAGTAAAAAGTCCTGAAATGTGAAAAGCTCTGAAAACGTACTCAAGAATTCTGAAAAGTGTCAAAGAGTCGTCAAGAGAAAGCTCACTGTGGGTTGTAGGAAATCCTGAAAAATAGTGAAGGATCCTGAAATGTTTTTAGAAGCTCTGAGAGCATACGGTAGCCCTGAAAAATTCCGAAAAATTCTATTGAAAAGCCACAGTGGGTTGTGAAAAATCCTGAAGAATAGTGAAGATGTCCTGAAATGTGAGGAGCTCTGAGAACGTTCTTAAGAATTCAAGAGTCCTTGAATTACCAAAATTTCTTGGGATTCATGAACTTTCCGAATTTTGAATCGTTGAAATCTTGAGTTGCTGCATTTGGAAATTGGAGTTTTTACTTCCTGAATTGAGAAAATTTGAATGGATGTCTTGAATTCTCAAACTTGCAACATTTTGAATCGATGAAATCTTGAACTTCTGAATACCGAATTTGAAAAATGGGACGTCTAAAAAATTTGTTTTATAAATTTCAAAAATTAATGAATTTCCCAAATTTTGAATCGTTGTACTCCTGACTTCCTGAATTTAGGAAATTGCGAATTTAGAACATTTGAATTACCAAAATTTCCTGGAACTCATCAACATTCCGAATTTTGAATTGTTGAAATCGTGACTGCTGCATTTGGAAATTGGAATTTTTAGAATCGATGAAATCTTGAACTGCTGAATCCCGAATTTGAATCCTCGACCTCTTGAGTTCCAGAATTTGCAAATTTTAAGTAAATTTGTGCCGCCGGACTGAGATTCTAAATTTGGAAAATCGCGAGTCCAAAAAATCTGAATTCTCAAAAGTTTCTAATAATTAATTTCCCAAATTTTGAATCGTTGAACTGTTGACTTCCTGAAGTTGGGAAATCGTCAAATTAGAACAATTCATAAAGTTTCCGAATTTTGAATTGTTGAAATCTTGACTTGCTGCATTTGGAAATTGGAATTTTTAATTTTGAATTCCGAAATTGAAAAAAAAATTGAGTGGATGTCTTGAATTCTCGAATTTGCAACATTTTGAATTGATAAAATTTCAGTTATCAGGAGGTTCCAGAGTTCCTCTTTATGGGAAGATTCTTGGTACTCTCCAGGATTCTGTAAAATTTCTCAGAACTTCTTACGATTTTTAAAGACGCTTTAGTCTTCCTCAGGATAATTTATGATACCTACTTAAGGATTTCTGAGAACCATTATAAGGTTCTATATGGACTCTTTATAAACTTTGGGATGATACTATCAAAGAGTTAGGACCTTTTTGACCTGGTTTTATTAAACTAAAAATTATATCTATTCGGGACTAATCAGGAACTTTCAAAGTTCTGCAGGATTGTTTAAATATCCTCAAAATTTCCAGGACCTCAGACTCTTTAAGAACAGAGTTTTAGGTTGGTTAAAATACCTCAACTGAATTGAATTTTAATTAAATAATTTTTAATTTTGGGCTTCTCAGGACTCATCAAGCTTCCACAGAATTTCAACATTTGGCGACGCTTTAAACCCGAGAAAATTGAAAAAGGAAAGAAATGTTTTGATGGAGCCAAAGCATTAAATTAACAAACGTCGAATTTGTCCAATTCTACAGACTTACTGTCCTTTTATGCTGTTAAAATCATCTTACCTGACGGCAAATCCCTCAAAATCGGGCCACTTTTTTCCCTCCAATAAAATTTACATATTTACAAGCCGACCATGCACCCGTTCAAAAGTCTTCAGGAACGCGGAACTGTCCTCCTTGAAAAAAAGCTTTTGAAGAAAGCGAAAGTTGTCCATGTTTGGGTTATAACGTCGGCACATAAAGGGCCCGTCTGCAAGAAGCCGGGATCGGGTGTTGTAAAAATAAATTGTAGCGAACTGGTCCGCATAAAATAAAGGGTTCTGTGGACCGCAAAGGGTTTCGGCTACTGTACGATTTCCACGAAACGCGTTTTTTGCTACCCTCTTTGTTTGTTTATCCGACGTTCGCAAATATGTTTGTGAAAGTTTAAAGTAAACGACGCAATATGTTTCTGCTGTTTACACCTTATGTGTTTTGTGTGCGTTCGACAAATATTTAAAGACAAAGCGGTTTGTGTGCTCGTTTCACCTCGGATTGTTAATTAGGCGGTGTTGAATTCGAGGGATGAATAAAAAAAGTCCGGATTTTCATCTCAACGGCGACACTTCCTAATTTATTCATGGAAAATAAATCCTTAATGAAAATTCAGCAAGAGTCGCCGATGTAAATATTCATTAAAATTAATACCATAAACCTGAAAGCTGCATAGTATGCAAACTGGAAATGCCATAAAGAGAGGCAATTGCAGCTTTAATGTCTCTGCAAACACGTACATAACTTTCCTTAATTCTGCTTATTACGATGAAAAATATCGCCATTTTCACGGGTGGCGATAAATTGATTTCGGTTCGGACCCGTGCACTTAATATGTTTTTCTCGACGTCGGCTGTAAACATTTTTGGAAATGGCGTAAATATTTAAAATTAATATAAGCGCTAAAGTTGTAGATGTAGCAAATTGGGTTTAAATATAGAAACACTAGCCTAAACAGAGCGATAAAATTGATGCAATTACTTGATCGATTTTTAAGATGAATAGTTAATAAATCATAAAAATGCCGTGTGCTAGGGTTTTATTACGCCTGTCCAACTTTTGCGTAGGCAGGGGCGTTTGCAAGACGTCTGTTCAGGTATTGTTACGGATGAGTAAAAAAGGTAAAAAAAATGTAAAATTAGTTTTCACTATTCTTTAGGACACTCCAGAAACTGTCAGGACTTTTTAGGATCTTTGACACTTCAGAATTCTTGAGAGCGCTTTTCACAACATTTCAGGGCTCTTCACTATTTTTCAGGATTTCTTACAACCCACAGTGACCTTTCAATAGAATGTTGCGGAATTTTTCAGGACTTCGGTATTCTCCAGGATCCCTTAAAATTCTAGGACACCTCAGAATCTCTCACGACTTTTTAGAATTTTCCAGAATTTCCCGCATTTCCTTTTTGACACTTCACAATTCTTGAGAGCGCTCTCAGAGCTTCTCACAACATTTTAGGACACTTGACTATTTTTCAGGACTTCCGTATTCTTCAGGAGCCTTTAAAATCCCATGACACTCCAGAATCTTTCACAACTTTCACAACACTCTTCAGAATTCTTGAGAACGTACTTCGAGCTTCTCACATTTCAGGAACCTTTGCTACTTTTCGGGATTTTTTACAACCCACCGTGACCTTTCAATAGAATGCTTCAGAATTTTTCAGGACTTCCATATTCGTCAAAATCCCTTAAAATTTTAGGACGCCCACGATTTCCCGCATTTTCTCTTTGACACTCTTCAGAATTCTTGAGAGTGCTCTCAGAGCTTCTTATACGACATTTCAGGACTCTTCACTATTTACAGTGACTTTTCCATTGAATGCTTCACAGTTTTTATAGGATTTCCGTATTCTTCAGGATCCTTTAAAATCACTCCAGAATCTTTCAAGTTTTTAGGATTGAATGTTCTAAATTCAAGATTACATTGATTCTAAAAATTCCAATTTCCAAATGCAGCAAGTCACGATTTCAAGGATTCAAAATTTGGAAAGTTGATGAGTTCCAGGATATATTTGTAATCTCGGCACAAATTTGCTTAAAATTTGCAAGTTCGGGAACTCAACATTTCAAGGATTTAAATTTGGGATTAAGAAGTTCATCAATTCAAAATATCGCAAATTCGAGAATTCAAGACATCCACTCAAAATTTCTCAATTCAGGAATTAAAAACTCCAATTTCAAAACGCAGCAAGTCAAGATTTCAACGATTCAAAATTCGGAAAGTTGATGAATTCCAAGAAATTCTGGTAATTCAAATGTTCTAAATTCAGAAAGTCAACAGTCCAACGATTCAAAATTCATTATTAGAAACTTTTGAGAATTCAAATTTATTATACTCGCGATTATCAAAATTCAGAATCTCAGTCCGGAGGCACAAATTTACTTAAAATTTGCAAGTTCGGGAACTCAACATGTCGAGGATTTAAAGTCGGGATTAAGAAGTTGATCAATTCAAAATATCGCAAATTCGAGAATTCAAGACATCCACTCAAAATTTCTCAATTCAGGAATTAAAAACTCCAATTTCCAAATGCAGCAAGTCAAGATTTGCACGATTCAAAATTGGGAAAGTTGATGAGTTTCAGGAAACTCTGGTAATTCAAATGTTCTAAATTCAGGAAGTCAACAGTCCAACGATTCAAAATTCATTATTAGAAACTTTTGAGAATTCAAATTTATTATACTCGCGATTATCAAAATTCAGAATCTCAGTCCGGAGGCACAAATTTACTTAAAATTTGCAAGTTCGGGAACTCAACATGTCAAGGATTTAAATTCGGGATTAAGAAGTTGATCAATTCAAAATATCGCAAATTCGAGAATTCCAGACATCCACTCAAAATTTCTCAATTCAGGAATTAAAAACTCCAATTTCAAAATGCAGCAAGTCAAGATTTGAACGATTCAAAATTGGGAAAGTTGATGAATTCCAAGAAATTCTGGTAATTCAAATGTTCTAAATTCAGAAAGTCAACAGTCCAACGATTCAAAATTCATTATTAGAAACTTTTGAGAATTCAAATTTATTATACTCGCGATTATCAAAATTCAGAATCTCAGTCCGGGTGCACAAATTTACTTAATTTTGCAAGTTCGGGAACACAACATGTGGAGGATTCAAATTCGGGATTAAGAAGTTCAAGAGTTCATCAATTCAAAATATCGCAAATTCGAGAATTCAAGACATCCACTAAAATTTTCTCAATTCAGGAATCTAAAACTCCAATGTCCAAATGCAGCAAGTCGAGATTTCAACGATTCAAAAATGGAAAAATTTATGAATTTCAATAAATTCTGGTTTGCGATTTTCCAAATTCAGGAAGTCAGAAATTCAACGATTTAAAATTTGGTAAAATCATTAATTTCAGGAATTTTTGGTAATTCAAATTTTCTAAACTCGCGATTCAAATTCAGAATTTCACTTCAGCGGCGTAAATTGACTTAAAATATTATAAGTAGGTAATAAAAGAACGAAGCTGGGGGAAAACAGAAAAACTGCTACTAAAAGAATTCAAGTGAGAATGTCAGTGGGCGAGAGAAAAGTAGAAAGGAAGAGTGGCAGGGAAAATAATAATTGAGGTAAAAAAAGGGATAAAGGTGAAAAATAAAAACAAAGAAGTAGGATAATTATGGGTTGTGTTATGTGAATACAGAAATCGGAAAACCTGGTAGGGCAAATAAAGATTTTATTATAAGGAATATAAAGAGATGTTAAAAATCCAAAAAGCGGCATCATGAAATACCCATTCTTCCAATGTCTTTACGAATGTAAAAATCGTCCACATTTCCAAAGATTCGTTTTTACCTGAATCTTTGACCTCTCGTGGACCGAAACGGCGGTCGCGATGAGCAGTATAAGACACAAAAACAGTTCGCCGAAAGAGGTAAAGCGGCTTACTCTTGTAATTAGCACGTCCATACGAAATTCCGAGCCAGCTGCGCTCTCGGCTCGGCGTTAGCTCAACGAAGAGTTATTATATGATTTTATGGCGGTTCAGCTGTTGTTTGAATACATCCGAGACACAGACGAACTAAAGACGTTATTCTTCGATATCACAGTGTCGCGATAAGCCTAAAAGAAAAGACGTGTTATTATTTTTAGTGCGCGCGTTTCGTAATAGAGTGACGACAAGACAAGGGTATCTCTTGTTTGGATATTTGTCTTCGACAGTTTACTAAATAAACTCCAACGTAAATAATTTATACAAAATGAAGTTTGTGACCGGGATCTAACATGTGTTCGGGTAAACTGTGAAACAAGAAATATCTTATGTTGCCAAAAGGGGAGTTATCAATTTACACGTGTGGATCGATAGAAGTTTCCGAGGATCCATTATGGTATGTCGGGTGTTTTTTGGACTATTTTTAATCGGGTTGGTGGGGTGGAGTGAGGTGGGCGTGTTGAACGGATCTTGTTTATAAGTGATTTCCTCCAATTGAGGCGCGTCTCATAACGGTTTATTCTTTGTTATTGCACAATGGCGAAGCTTACCTGCAAGCTGTAGGTGGCAAGATTTTAAAAATCGTCTTAATAACTTTGTACAAAAATTAATTGCCTCAATTAGAAAGACCGATGAATGAAAAATGTGCACCGAACGAATTTACTACCAATTAGCATTCTCATACAATACTGCTATCAAAATAATCAGACAAAAAGTCGTAAACACATACAAACTATATTTTCGATAAAATTGAAAATAAAACAACCGCATAAAGCAGTTCCAATTTCGCCCTCAATGGGAGTCTATTAGCGAAATTGACCATAATTCTTCCTAATGAGCCCCGAGCTTTTTTCTTCGTAATAACAATGAGAATCGTTTAATAAATCCTAATCTATTTACAATAAAAACTCGTAAACGTACACTAAAGTTAATTAATTAGTTTATTAAGCCATAAAATTACGCCAACATCTTTAATGTGTTTGCGAGGAGTATATAATGAATAATTTTATGATTGGTCTTTCTGTAGAGCAACACCATGGAGGTGCGTTTCTGGCAATTTCGTTAGTAGTTTTCCCATCGTGTGACTCACATGAAAGTGTTACGCATAAATTTGTTAAATTACTCCTCGCTTTAACTATGCGGATTTATAGGCCGTAAACGCTTCGGCTTTTTTGATGCTGACCATTATTTGGAACTTTGACGAGGATTTACTATACTTTGCATAATTTGTTTTAAGAGCACATGTGCTGCAAACTTGCACGGGAGGCTTTTCGCAATTTTTGTTGTGGCGAGATTTACGATGAATCAAGCTGTTGGAATGGCCTGATTTCCTGTCTTCCCTCTTTTGATCTTTTTAGCGCTTCTGAATAATTATACACCGTTTTGAGCCTTCTCTTCCCTTTCGTTCATATTTCTCAAGATATTTCTCTAGATTTTTTTACGTATGCACGTTTTAAGAATTAATTCCTATCTGAAAAATGCAAAAATGGAAAAGAATAGCAAAATTGACATTTACCAAAAAATGTGTTGAAGAGCAAATCCAAGAAGAATTAAAAGACAACAAATGCATACAAGGGAGTGAGTAAAAGAAATTAAGACAGAAAAAAACATGCAAGAGAAGCAAGCAAGAAAGTGAGAACCAACAAAATTAAAACTGCTGCTGTAGGGTTCTACTTTCTCTCTTGTGTTGCTAAACATGATGGAGAAATATTAATACATTTATTTTTCTTCATCCCGGCCGCCTCTCGCTCCGAGAACAGCGGCTTTTGCGGCCTGCTGGGCCGTGTGTGTGATATAAAGCCTCGGCTTCGATTCCGCCTTTCGCGAATTTTCTGCCCATGGGTAAAATACTATTTTTTTGTGCTGCAAATCTTGTTCGAATGCACCACTATCCAATACTTCATCAGATGAACCAATTACAAATTTTTCATTTTTAAGCACTTCTAGATAAAGAAATTATTATGGACAGCGACACACCAATTGTTATCTGGGTTTGCGATATCCCAAATCTCACAGAACTACAGCTTGTCAGGTTACATAACATCCCAGGTTTCACGATAACTCAAGTTCTATAGATTTATGACATCTCAGGTTTCATAATTTTTCGGGTTGCATTACATTCCAGGTTTCACGATACCTCAATTTATATAGATCTATGGCTTTTCAAGATTTATTGTTTTTCGGGTTCCCCACATTTCTAAGTGTCACATTTTTTCAGTTTGCATGTCTTCCGAGGATTTACGATACTTCAAGTTCTATTGATTCATACATTTTCAGGTTTTGTAGTTTTCGGGTTTCCACATTCCTAGGTTTAATAGTTTTTCAGGTTTCCCATATTCCTAGGTTTCTAATTTTTTCAGCTCACATGTCTTCCCAAGTTTCACTTTGCCCCAAGTTCTATAAATTTATAGCTTTTCAGGTTTCATAATTTTTTGGGTTCCATGACATCCCAGGTTGGACCTCAAGTTCTATAGATCTATGGCTTTTCAGGATTCTTAGTTTTTCGGGTTCCCCACATTTCTAGGTTTCATATTTTTTCAGGTTGCATGACATCCCAGATTTCACGATACTTCAAGTTCTATAGATTTATGGATTCTCAGGTTTCATAATTTTTCGGGTTCCATTACATCCCAGGTTTCACGATACCTCAAGTTATATAGATCTATGGCTTTTCAGGATTCTTAATTTTTCGGGTTCCCCACATTTCTAGGTTTCATATTTTTTCAGGTTACAAGTCTTCCCAGGTTTCACAGTATATCAAGTTATATAGATTTATAGCTTTTCGGGTTTCATAGTTTTTCGGGTTCCACACATTCCTAGGTTTCATATTTTTTCAGCTTACATGTGTTCCTAGGATTTAAGATCCTTCAAGTTTTATTGATTCATAGATTTTCAGGTTTTGTAGTTTTCGGGTTTCCACAATCCTAGGTTTAATAGTTTTCAGGTTTCACATATTCCTAGGTTTCTTCTTTTTTCAGCTCACATGTCTTCCCAAGTTTCACGATGCCTCAACTTCTATAAATTTATAGCTATTCAGGTTTCATAATTTTTCGGGTTCCATGACATCCCAGGTTTCACCTCAAGTTCTATAGATTTAGCTTTTCAGGATTCTTAGTTTTTCGGGTTCCCCACATTTCTAGGTTTCATATTTTTTCAGGTTGCATGACATCCCAGATTTCACGATACTTCAAGTTCTATAGATTTATGGATTCTCAGGTTTCATAATTTTTCGGGTTCCATTACATCCCAGGTTTCACGATACCTCAAGTTATATAGATCTATGGCTTTTCAGGATTCTTAATTTTTCGGGTTCCCCACATTTCTAGGTTTCATATTTTTTCAGGTTACAAGTCTTCCCAGGTTTCACAGTATATCAAGTTATATAGATTTATAGCTTTTCGGGTTTCATAGTTTTTCGGGTTCCACACATTCCTAGGTTTCATATTTTTTCAGCTTACATGTGTTCCTAGGATTTAAGATCCTTCAAGTTTTATTGATTCATAGATTTTCAGGTTTTGTAGTTTTCGGGTTTCCACAATCCTAGGTTTAATAGTTTTCAGGTTTCACATATTCCTAGGTTTCTTCTTTTTTCAGCTCACATGTCTTCCCAAGTTTCACGATGCCTCAACTTCTATAAATTTATAGCTATTCAGGTTTCATAATTTTTCGGGTTCCATGACATCCCAGGTTTCACCTCAAGTTCTATAGATTTAGCTTTTCAGGATTCTTAGTTTTTCGGGTTCCCCACATTTCTAGGTTTCATATTTTTTCAGGTTGCATGACATCCCAGATTTCACGATACTTCAAGTTCTAAAGATTTATGGATTCTCAGGTTTCATAATTTTTCGGGTTCCATTACATCCCAGGTTTCACGATACCTCAAGTTATATAGATCTATGGCTTTTCAGGATTCTTAATTTTTCGGGTTCCCCACATTTCTAGGTTTCATATTTTTTCAGGTTACAAGTCTTCCCAGGTTTCACAGTATATCAAGTTATATAGATTTATAGCTTTTCGGGTTTCATAGTTTTTCGGGTTCCACACATTCCTAGGTTTCATATTTTTTCAGCTTACATGTGTTCCTAGGATTTAAGATCCTTCAAGTTTTATTGATTCATAGATTTTCAGGTTTTGTAGTTTTCGGGTTTCCACAATCCTAGGTTTAATAGTTTTCAGGTTTCACATATTCCTAGGTTTCTTCTTTTTTCAGCTCACATGTCTTCCCAAGTTTCACGATGCCTCAACTTCTATAAATTTATAGCTATTCAGGTTTCATAATTTTTCGGGTTCCATGACATCCCAGGTTTCACCTCAAGTTCTATAGATTTAGCTTTTCAGGATTCTTAGTTTTTCGGGTTCCCCACATTTCTAGGTTTCATATTTTTTCAGGTTGCATGACATCCCAGATTTCACGATACTTCAAGTTCTATAGATTTATGGATTTTCAGGTTTCATAATTTTTCGGGTTCCATTACATCCCAGGTTTCACGATACCTCAAGTTATATAGATCTATGGCTTTTCAGGATTCTTAATTTTTCGGGTTCCCCACATTTCTAGGTTTCATATTTTTTCAGGTTACAAGTCTTCCCAGGTTTCACAGTATATCAAGTTATATAGATTTATAGCTTTTCGGGTTTCATAGTTTTTCGGGTTCCACACATTCCTAGGTTTCATATTTTTTCAGCTTACATGTCTTCCTAGGATTTACGATCCTTCAAGTTTTATTGATTCATAGATTTTCAGGTTTTGTAGTTTTCGGGTTTCCACAATCCTAGGTTTAATAGTTTTCAGGTTTCATATATTCCTAGGTTTCTTCTTTTTTCAGCTCACATGTCTTCCAAAGTTTCACGATGCCTCAACTTCTATAAATTTATAGCCTTTCAGGTTTCATAATTTTTCGGGTTCCATGACATCCCAGGTTTCACCTCAAGTTCTATAGATCTAGCTTTTCAGGATTCTTAGTTTTTCGGGTTCCCCACATTTCTAGGTTTCATATTTTTTCAGGTTGCATGACATCCCAGATTTCACGATACTTCAAGTTCTATAGATTTATGGATTCTCAGGTTTCATAATTTTTCGGGTTCCATTACATCCCAGGTTTCACGATACCTCAAGTTATATAGATCTATGGCTTTTCAGGATTCTTAATTTTTCGGGTTCCCCACATTTCTAGGTTTCATATTTTTTCAGGTTACAAGTCTTCCCAGGTTTCACAGTATATCAAGTTATATAGATTTATAGCTTTTCGGGTTTCATAGTTTTTCGGGTTCCACACATTCCTAGGTTTCATATTTTTTCAGCTTACATGTGTTCCTAGGATTTAAGATCCTTCAAGTTTTATTGATTCATAGATTTTCAGGTTTTGTAGTTTTCGGGTTTCCACAATCCTAGGTTTAATAGTTTTCAGGTTTCACATATTCCTAGGTTTCTTCTTTTTTCAGCTCACATGTCTTCCCAAGTTTCACGATGCCTCAACTTCTATAAATTTATAGCTATTCAGGTTTCATAATTTTTCGGGTTCCATGACATCCCAGGTTTCACCTCAAGTTCTATAGATTTAGCTTTTCAGGATTCTTAGTTTTTCGGGTTCCCCACATTTCTAGGTTTCATATTTTTTCAGGTTGCATGACATCCCAGATTTCACGATACTTCAAGTTCTATAGATTTATGGATTCTCAGGTTTCATAATTTTTCGGGTTCCATTACATCCCAGGTTTCACGATACCTCAAGTTATATAGATCTATGGCTTTTCAGGATTCTTAATTTTTCGGGTTCCCCACATTTCTAGGTTTCATATTTTTTCAGGTTACAAGTCTTCCCAGGTTTCACAGTATATCAAGTTATATAGATTTATAGCTTTTCGGGTTTCATAGTTTTTCGGGTTCCACACATTCCTAGGTTTCATATTTTTTCAGCTTACATGTCTTCCTAGGATTTAAGATCCTTCAAGTTTTATTGATTCATAGATTTTCAGGTTTTGTAGTTTTCGGGTTTCCACATTCCTAGGTTTAATAGTTTTTAGGTTTCCCATATTCCTAGGTTTCTTATTTTTTCAGCTCACATGTCTTCCTAAGTTTCACGATGCCTCAAGTTCTATAGATTTATGGATTCTCAGGTTTTATAATTATTCGGGTTCCATGACATCCCAGGTTTCACCTCAAGTTCTATAGATCTATGGCTTTTCAGGATTCTTAGTTTTTCGGGTTCCCCACATTTCTAGGTTTCATATTTTACAGGTTACAAATCTTCACAGGTTTTACATTATATCAAGTTCTATAGATTTATAGTTTTTCAGGTTTCATTATTTTTCGGGTTTTCCATATTCCTGGGTTTTTTATTTTTTCCGCTTAAATGTCTTCCCAGGTTTCACGATAATACCTCAAGTTTTATAAATTCATAGCTCTTCAGGTGTCGTAATTTCGTAGATACCTCAAGTTTTACAGTTTTTATAGCTCCTCAGATTTGGTATTTTTTCGGGTTACATGTTTTTTCTTCCCGGGTTTCACGATAAATCAAGTTTTATAGATTTATAGCTTTTCAGGTTTCATTGTTGTTCGGGTTTCCCATATTCCTAGGTTTCTATTTTTTTCAGGTTAAATGTCTTCCCAGGTTTCCTAATGAATCAATTTCTATAAATTTATAGCTTTTCAGGTTTCACAATTTTTCGGGTTCCATGACATCCCAGGTTTCATCTCAAGTTCTATAGATCTATGGCTTTTCAGGATTTTTAGTTTTTCGGGTTCCCCACATTTCTAGGTTTCATATTTTTTCAGGTTACAAATCTTCCCAGGTTTTACATTATATGAAGTTCTATAGATTTATAGTTTTTCAGGTTTCATTATTTTTCGGGTTGCCCATATTCCTAGGTTTCTTATTTTTTCCGCTTAAATGTCTTCCCAGGTTTCACGATAATACCTCAAGTTTTATAAATTCATAACTCTTCAGGTGTCGTAATTTCGTAGATACCTCAAGTTTTACAGTTTTTATAGCTCCTCAGCTTTCGTATTTTTGCGGGTTACATGTTTCTTCTTCCCAGGTTTCACGATAAATCAAGTCTTATAGATTTATAGCTTTTCAGGTTTCATAATTTTTCGGGTTCCATGACATCCCAGGTTTCACCTGAAGTTCTATAGATCTATGGCTTTTCAGGATTCTTAGTTTTTCGGGTTCTCCACATTTCTAGGTTTCATATTTTTTCAGGTTACAAATCTTCCCAGGTTTTACATTATATCAAGTTCTATAGATTTATGGTTTCTCAGGTTTCATTGTTTTTCGGGTTTCCCATATTCCTAGGCTGCATATTTTTCAGCTTACATGTCTTCCCAGGTTTCACGATACCTCAAGTTCTATAGATATATAGGCTTTCCAGGATTCTTAGTTTTTCGGGTTCCCTACATTTCTAGGTTATATATTTTTTCAGGTTGCAAGTCTTCCCAGGTTTCACAGTACATTATTAAGTTCAGATTTATAGCTTTTCAGGTTTTATAGTTTTTCAGTTTCCCCACATTCCTAGGTTTCATATTTTTTCACCTTACATGTCTTGCTAGGATTTACGATCCTTCAAGTTCTATTGATTCATAGATTTTTAGGTTTTGTAGTTTTCGGGTTTCCACATTCCTAGGTTTAATAGTTTTTCAGGTTTCCCATATTCCTAGGTTTCTTATTTTTTCAGCTCACATGTCTTCCCAAGTTTCACGATGCCTCAAGTTTTTATTTTTTCAGCTTACATGTTTTCCCAGGTTTCACGATAATAACTCAAGTTTTATAAATTCATAGATCTTCAGATTTCGTAATTTCGTAGATACCTCAAGTTTTACAGTTTTTATAGCTCCTCAGGTTTCGTATTTTTTCAGGTTACATGTTTTTTCTTCCCAGGTTTCACGATAAATCAAGTTTTATAGATTTATAGCTTTTCAGGTTTCATTGTTGTTCGGGTTTCCCATATTCCAAGTTTCTATTTTTTTCAGGTTAAATGTCTTCCCAGGTTTCACGATACCTCAGGTTTTATAGATGTAAAGCTTTTCAGGTTTCGTTGTTTTTCGGGTTTCCCATATTCCTAGGTTTCTTATTTTTTTCAGCTTAAATGTCTTTCCAAATTTCACGATACCACAAGTTCTATTAATTTATAGCTTTTCAGGTTTCACAGTTTTTTAGGTTTCCCATATTCCTAGGTTTCTTATTTTTTCAGCTTAAGTGTCATCCCCGGTTTCACGATACGTTAATTTCTATAAATTTTTAGCTTTTCTGGTTTCAGAATTTTTGGAGTTTGACATATTCCTAGGTTTCTTATTTTTTCACCATACAAGTCTTTCTAGGTTTTACGATACCCCAAGATCTATAGATTTATGGCTTTTCAGGTTTCATAGTTTATCGGTTTCCTTACATTTCTAGGTTGCATATTTTTTCAGCTTACATGTCTTCCCAGGTTTCCCGATACCTCAAGTTCTATAGATCTATGGCTTTCCAGGATTCTTAGTTTTTCGGGTTCCCCACATTTCGAGGTTATATATTTTTTCAGGTTGCAAGTCTTCCCAGGATTTACGATCTTTCAAGTTTTATTGGTTCATAAATTTTTAGGTTTTGTAGTTTTCAGGTTTCCACATTCCTAGGTGTTTAATAGTTTTTCAGGTTTCCCATATTCCTAGGTTTCTTATTTTTTCAGCTCACATGTCTTCCCAAGTTTCACGATGCCTCAAGTTCTATAAATTTATAGCTTTTTAGGTTTCATAATTTTTCGGGTTCCATGACATCCCAGGTTTCACCTCAAGTTCTATAGATCTATGGCTTTTCAGGATTCTTAGTTTTTCGAGTTCTCCACATTTCTAGGTTTCATATTTTTTCAGGTTACAAATCTTCCCAGGTTTTGCATTATATCAAGTTCTATAGATTTATTGTTTTTCAGGTTTAATTGTTTTTCGGGTTTCCCATATTTCTAGGTTGCATATTTTTTCAGCTTACATGTCTTCCCAGGTTTTATGATACCTCAGGTTTTATAGATTTATAGCTTTTCAGGTCTCATTGTTTTTCGGGGTTCCCATATTCCTAGGTTTCTTATTTTTTTCAGCTTACATGTTTTCCCCGGTTTCACGATACGTTAATTTCTATAAATTTTTAGCTTTTCTGGTTTCAGAATTTTTGGAGTTTGACATATTCCTAGGTTTCTTATTTTTTCACTATACATGTCTTTCCAGGTTTCACGATACCCCAAGTTCTATAGATCTATGGCTTTTCAGGATTCTTAGTTTTTCGAGTTCTCCACATTTCTAGGTTTCATATTTTTTCAGGTTACAAATCTTCCCAGGTTTTACATTATATCAAGTTCTATAGATTTATAGTTTTTCAGGTTTCATTGTTGTTCGGGTTTCCCATATTCCTAGGTTTCAATTTTTTTCAGGTTAAATGTCTTTCCAACTTTCACGATACCTCAAGTTCTATTAATTTATAGCTTTTCTGGTTTCAGAATTTTTGGGGGTTGACATATTCCTAGGTTTTTTTGGTTTTTGTAGTTTTCGGGTTTCCGCAATCCCAGGTTTAATAGTTTTGCAGGTTTCCCATATTCTTAGGTGCCTTATTTTTTCAGCTCACATGTCTTCCCAAGTTTCACGATGCCTCAAGTTCTATAAATTTATAGCTTATCAGGTTTCATAATTTCTTGCGTTCCATGACATCCCAGGTTTCACCTCAAGTTCTATAGATTAATAGCTTTTCAGGTTTCATTGCTGTTCGAGTTTCCAATATTCCTAGGTTTCTTATTTTTTTAGCTTAAATGTCTTCCCAGGTTTCACGATACCTCAAGTTTTATAAATTCATAGCTCTTTAGGTTTCGTAATTTCGTAGATACCTTAAGTTTTACAGTTTTTATAGCTCCTCAGGTTTCATATTTTTTCAGGTTGCATGTTTTGTCTTCCCAGGTTTCATGATACCTCAGATTTTGTAGATTTATAGCATTTTAGGTTTCATTGTTGTTCGGGTTTTCCATATTTCTAGGTTTCTTATTTTTTAGCTTACATTTCTTCCCAGGTTTCACGATATCTCAAGTTTTATAAATTCTTAGCTTTTCAGGTTTCGTAGTTTTGGGTTCCCACATTCCTAGGTTTCATAGTTTTCAGGTCACATCAGATCCCATGTTTCACGAAACCTCACGTTTAACAGTTTTATAGATTCCCAGGCTTCACAGCACCTCAAGTTCTATAGATTTATAGCTTTTCAGGTTTCATGATTTCTAGGGTTTCCCACATTCTTAGGTTACAATTTTTGTTTTTATATTACTTGTCTTCCCAGGTTTCACAATACCTCAACTTCTGTAAATTTTTAGCTTTTCAGGTTTCATAGTTTTTCAGGTTTCCCATATTCCTAGGTTTCTTATTTTTTCCGCTTACATGTATTCCCAGGTTTTACGATACCTGAAGTTCTATAGAGTTATGGCTTTTATAACTTTTCGGGTTTCATGACATCCCAGGTTTCACGATACCTCAAGTTTTATAAATTCATAGCTTCTCAGGTTTCGTAATTTTCGGTGCCTCATATTCCTAGGTTTCATGGTTTTTCAGGTTACATGATATGGCGGATTCTTCACTAATTGCTTTAGTCGGAAAGAAAACTCGTGAATTTAGATTATGTGTCGATTTTAATAATTAAATAATCGAGTTATTAAGGACCGCTTTCCAATGACACTGCCTGAAAATTTAACCCTGCGGTACTTCTGTTTCCCTACCTTTATGGAGAACCGATATTAATATTGAGCGCGTACAGCGTCGTTAAATAAACTGAAAAAAAATGGTGGACCTACTTCTATAACGACGCTGTCCGCTCTCAATATTAGTGTAAATTTGATGTGTATATTAATAGTGAGCGCGGACAGCGTCGTTATAGAAGTAGGTCCACCATTTTTTTTCACTTTGTTTAACGACGCTGTACGCGTTCAATATTAATATCGGGTGTTCATAAATACGTTGTGCTATCAGTGGAAAATAAAATTTTCTTGTGGTTAGATGATGGAGGATTTTGACATGCAAAGGCTCCTGCATTTATGAATCATTTATAAAAATCAGATTTACAGTAATATTGCGCGCAAACAACGTCGTTAAGCAAATTTTATTTTTTAATTTTTTTACTTATGTTTATTCCCAGTTTTGTCGCCCAGGATTAGGTAGCCTTTTTGTTTCAAAAAATCAAATTAATGGAAAAGAAATAAAAACAAAACAAGATTTCGTTTAACGATGCTGTCCGCGCTCAATATCACTGTAAATTTTTTATATATGCACAGTTAGCGTGGACAGCGTCGTTAAAGAAGTAGGTCCACCGTTTTTTTTGTCATTTTGTTTAACGACGCTGTCCTATTAATATCGGGTCTTCATACCTGTGGAAAAGAATTACATGTGGTTGGATCGAGCATTTCGACATCCAGAGGCTATTGGATGTGTGAATCATTTATGATAACCCAGTATATAAACATCAGATTTATAGTAATATCGCGCGCAAACAGGGTCTTCTACTTTTTTTTATTTTGTTTAACGACGCTGTCGGCGCTCAATATCACTGCAAATTTATACATATATGCACAGTGAGCGCGAACAGCGTCGTTAAACGAATGAAGTGAAAATAAAAAATTGGGATTTCCTATATTTGTTTAGCGACGCTACCCGCACGCAATATTAGTATATAAATTTGATGTGTATATATTATTAGTGAGCGCGGACAGCGTCGTTAAACGAATTAAATAAAAATAAAAATGTGTGATTCGCGTTGATGACCAGAACACACGACAAGAAAGAAGACGTACAGATAAATTAGCCGCTATAAGAAATATTTGGGAAATGTGGTAAGTAGAAAATTTTCTAAGCTGTATAGGTAATCCTGGAGAAAATGCAACAGTCGATGGACGCTGTCGCTTCAAACAATACATTCCTATAGTAAACCAGCGAAATATGGTATCATTGGATTTAAGAGGTCGGGTTCTATTACCTTGTATCTATCAAATTACAGAAACATAAAAAATAATTGACTGGGTGGTCGCCACGCCCTTTAAAAGTGGTAATTTTTGTAAAATTTTTTACGTTTCACATCAGAACAACATCAATTAAAAGATGATATATCAGAAGACGAACCAGAAAAAGCAATACAGGAACGTCGTACCCCGTACCTGTCTCGTACGTAAATTTTTTTACCAAAAGAGCTCTAAAGCAGCGTCGGTAAAAAAGCGTCGACCGACATCTTCGAATACAACCGGGAGCGTTTAATGAAATGCAAATGCAAACACATCACCTCTTCTGCGGATCGAAGCGGAATTTCAGGTCCCCGTCGATGTGCGGGCTTCAGCATCGCAGCAGGCAGATTATCGGTTGCCCCGGCAATGCGCGTCGGTCGATAACGTGTCCGACGCTCATTGGTCCGCCGACGGAGGCCCTGTCACGTTTGATAGACGGCCGGGGCACGTAATTCTCGGAAAGTCTGAAACACAGAAACCACTTCAAAACTGGGACGTTAACTTGAGCCTTAATTCCGGACGGTAAAACGTTTTATTTTGAAAAGTGACGTTCAAACACTTTTTGTTTAGCTCAACTCAGCGGAAGATGGATCAATGTATAGAAAAAGTTTTATACAACATCAATGTAATTATTATTATTAAAATTAGAAAATAATGTTTTCACTTCTATTGGGGAAAAAAGTGTGCGGAACCGTGTGGCAATGAAAGTGCGTTGCAATATTAAAAATATTCCTGTAATTGGAGATAATTGGGTGCCCACCTAATATTTTTTGTTTATAATAATCGGATAAAAGTAACGAATGCTTTACTACGCATATAATAACACACCAATACCCACTGAATCTTGAAAGCATTGATTATACGAGTAACTAACTGCATGATTTATTACATGCTTTAAAATTAATAGTCACTCTTACTAAGTAGACAGCCAGTTGTGGTGAGAGGAGGATATTTTTCTTCCTTAGTTTAGCCTGAAACTGCAAGGCCCTAATCACCATTTTTGAAATGATCGATTTAAAAGGAGCACTGGAAGCACTTCTGCCCACCCAGTACAGGTGTAAAATTACCGTGCTGGACGTCAAAAAATTAGAAAGTCTTTGTCATGCAAAGCTCCTCATTCCGTAAATCTCTACGCCAAACATATAGTTTGTCATGGCTTTTTGTACTCCGTGCTCCTCAGATTTACGACTCCACGAAAAAGTGATGCAGAAATATCACCGCCAGTTATCGTCGGCCGGTAATGAAGGCAGTTATCGGCGAGTTCGATTCGAACGCTTTCCCGATGCACATGAGCATAAAAAAGCTTTTAAGTTTACGGCATTAATGCACGAGTCGTTAATCGGGCGTTTGGTAAAGTGGGATTTCAGGGAATATACTTACGGCAGGTGTCTGGGGGCGACTCGATTTTCGCCCCGCCAGGAATTTAAATGTCAAAAGATGCACCGAACTCTTCGACGGGGTGTTTGTTTGGTTTTCACTTTTTTGTTGATTTTCCCGACTCTGTTTAAACTGGCTCATGCCAACGTAAATAATATCCGACACGTTTTAGACCAATGTTTACACGGTAGTTTTCCTTTTTGTTCCGTAGAGCGAGTTTGTTTTTCTTTTTAAATATACAAAAGGTAACGTGATATTGAATGAAAGAGGGGAACACACGGAAAAGCTAAATTGGGAAAGCCGTGACGCTTCAACTTACAGAAAATTGAAGCTTTCGATTAGATTCTGATTTTTTTTTTGGTTGATATTTAATTCTTTATCTGTGTGTTCAATTGCTGTTTTGTGTTTTCGTGCCACCTCGTTGGTTTCCAATTTTACAATAATTGTACTAACTTTTTTTGGAAGAATATATGATATTATAATATATTTCCATAACATTGTTCTGACAATTTTTTACTTTCTTACATCCCACAGGTTCGTCTCAACTATCAGCTCTCAACTTTTTCGGGTTCTTCAACTAAAAGCTGTCATTTTCAGGTTCAGGTTGTCAGGTTTTCAAGCCCTCAATCTACCAGATTCTAATATTTTCAAATTACCGAATCAAAGCTTGACTTTTAACAACACAAAAGAACATAAAATTTTGTATGAAACTCAACTGTAATAGGAAATTGTTGACTCGCCTTGTTTATAAATAGTAGCTCGCTTCGCTCGCTCATATACCTATTATAAAATCGTTACAAACGAAAAGAATGAAATACAAATTGTTAAAAAATTACAGACTCTTCAGTTTATAAAAAGTTAGAATATAGGAGCGAGCGAAGCGAGCTAATATTCTTAAACAACGCGAATCGGTAAATTACGATATTATAATATTTTTCCATTACATTGTTCTGACAATTTTTTACTTTCTTACATCCCACAGGTTCGTCTCAACTATCAGCCCTCAACTTTTTCGGGTTTTTCAACTAAAAGCTGTCATTTTCAGGTTCAGGTTGTCAGGATTTCAAGCCTTCAAATCATCAGATTCTAGTACTTTAAAATTACCAAATTCTGAGACATTCAAGTTCTCAGAGTTTTTACTTTTTCAGGCTCTCAGCTTTTCAGGTTGTCAGTCAGAGATTGTTACACTTCCGGGTTCACAAATTTTCAGGTTGTCGAGTTCACTTTCAGGTTTTCAGGTTCCCTTCAATAAAAGAAAAAATTCAAATTTTTTTGGTATTTCTTTTTGTTAATATTAAAATGTAAAAGTAACCAACTAGTAACCTTAGCCGTAAATAATATTCGGAGAAGTGAAGAATTAGAATTGTAGCTCGATGAATTTAACATTAACGGCTGTCCGCGCTTATTAGTCTATTCTATGTTATCTGGTTCTTTGTCTTATTTATTCAAAAAGATCTCAATTTTTATATCATTATTAAATAAATGTCTAACGACGCTGTCCGCGCTCATTATTAGTGTACTTACTCCTGATGGTTATTCCATATCAAAAACAACTCAAATACCGCAATACATTTTTCCAATATTCTGATATTTTCTTTCCAATTTTTAAATGTCTAACGACGCTGTCCGCGCTCATTATTGGTGTATTCCAGATTATTTCAGATCAAAAACAACACAAATATTGCAATACCAGGCTTTTTTTTCAATTTATCTACACTGTTAAAAATTTGAGGTTCTTCAACTTTTAGCAGTTAAGTTTATCAACTTTTTTTTTCGTGTTCGTTAACTGTTAGATGTTAAAAATTAAATTATTGAAGAACCTGAGAAAATTGCTACCTGAAAGTTGAAGAACTTGAAGTTTTTAACACTAAGAGTTGACAAACACTAAATACTTGACACCTGACAGTTGAAAGACCTGAAGAGAAAGTTGACAACTGAAAGTTGAAGAACCTGAGAAACTTGACAACTGAGAGGTCAGTAACCTGAAAAGTTCTTCAATTTTCGGTTATAAAGCTACTCAGACTCTTCCACTGTCAGGTGTCAAATTTTTCAGTTGTCAGTTGGCAAATTTCTCAGGTTCTTCAATTCTCAGTTGTCAAGTTTCTCATCAGGTCTTTCAACTGTCAGGTGTCAAGTATTTAGTGTTTTTCAACTCTTAGTGTTAAAAACTTCTTCAACTTTCAGGTAGCAATTTTCTCAAGTTCTTCAATAGCTGTCAACTTTTTCGGCTTCTTCAACAATTTTCTATAAGGTTCCAATTCTCAACTGTCAAGTTTCTCAAGTACTCCAACCCCCAGTTGAAAAAGTTTCTCAGGTATTTCAACTGTTTTAAGTGTCATGTGTCCACTGTTGGGTATTAAAAATTTAAGGTTGCTCAACTCTCAGCTGTCAGTAGTTCAATTCTCAGTTATCAGGTTTCTCAGGTTCCTCCACTTTTAGCTGCCAAGTCTTTTTGGTTCTTCGACTATAAGATGTCAATTTTCACAGTTTCCAACTGTCAGCTGTCAAGTTTCTCAGTACTTCAACTCTGTTGTTAAGTTTCTCAGGTTCTTCAACTTTCTTCTGTTAACTTTTTCGGTTTCTTCGACTATAAGATGTCAATTTTTTTAGTTTCCATGTCAATTGTCAAGTTCTTCAATTCTGAGTTGTCAAGTTTTTCAGGTTACTCAACTCTCAGTAGTCAAATTTCTCAAGCTCTTCAACTGTCAGATGTCAAGTTTTTCAGGTACTTCAATTTTCAGTTGTCAAGATTCTTAGGTTATTCAACTCTCAGTTGTTCACGTTGTTCAACTGTTAGGTTGTCAAGTTTTTCAGGTTACTCAATTCTCAGTTTTCAAGTGTCTCCGGTTCTTCAACTCTCAAGTGACAAGTTTCTCAGGTTTTTCAACTTTTTTCTGGCAAATTTGTTGGGTTCTTCAACTATAAAATGACAATTTTGTCAGATTCCAACTGTCAGCTGTCAAGTTTCTTAAGTTCTTCAACTCTCACTTATCAAGCTACTCAGGCTCTTCAACTGTCAAGTGTCAAATTTTTCAGGTTACTCAACTCTAAGTTGTCAAGTTTCTTATCAGGTTTTTCAACTATCAATAAGATTCTCAAGTTCCTCAATTCTCAGTTGCCAAGTTACTCAAGCTGTTCAACTGTTATCAGCTGGCAAATTTTCCGGTTATTCGATTCTCAGTAAGTTGTCAAGTTTCTAAGGTCTTCCAACTGTGAGCTGTCAAGTTTTCCGTGTTCTTGAAATTTTTAACACCTAAGAGTTAAAGAACACGAAAACCTTGACACCTGAAAGTTGAAAACCCTGAGAAACTTCTCTACTGAAAGATGAAGAACTGGATAAACTTGACAACTGAGAGTCGAGTAACCTGAAATACTTAAAACTTGACAGCTGCCAAAGTTGATCACTGAGAGTTGAAGAACTTGAGAAACTTGACAACTGAGAGTTGAGTAACCTGAGAAACTTGACAACCGTCAGTTGGAGAGCCTAAAAAGGTTGACAAGTAAGAGTTGAAGAACCTCAAAATTTTAACATCAAACAGTTGAGAAACCTGAGAAACTTATCAACTGAGAATTGAGAAACTTCAAAACTTGACAGCTGACAATAGAAAGCTTAGAAAATTCACAAGTTCTTGTTGAAGAAATCGAAAAAGTTGACAGCTAAATGTTGAAGAACCTGAAAATCTTAACAACTGAGAGTTGAAGAACCTGAGAAACTTGACAATTTTTTTTAAGAGACTTTGAGGAAAAATACGTTTACAGACGTAAATCTAAGTTCTGTAAGATGTAAGAAAGTAGAAAATTGTCAGAACAATTTTATAAAAAAATATTTTATTTTTCAAATGGTGTCAAGGAGTAAAGCTTTTCAGATTTCATAGTTATCAAAATTGGCAGGTTTTTCAACTCTCAGTTGTCAAGTTTCACTGGTTCTTCAATTCTTTGTTGTCAAGTTTCTCAACTTCTTCAACTTTGTTCTGTCAATTTTTTTGGGTTCTTCAACTATAAGATGACAATTTATTCACATTCCAACTGTTAGCTGTCAAAATTTATCAAGTCTTTGAATGCTCAGTTGTCAAGTTTCTAAGGTCTTCCAACTGTGAGCTGTCAAGTTTTCCGTGTTCTTGAAATTTTTAACACCTAAGAGTTAAAGAACACGAAAACCTTGACACCTGAAAGTTGAAAACCCTGAGAAACTTGTCTACTGAAAGATGAAGAACTTGATAAACTTGACAACTGAGAGTCGAGTAACCTGAAATACTTAAAACTTGACAGCTGCCAAAGTTGATCACTGAGAGTTGAAGAACTTGAGAAACTTGACAACTGAGAGTTGAGTAACCTGAGAAACTTGACAACCGTCAGTTGGAGAGCCTAAAAAGGTTGACAAGTAAGAGTTGAAGAACCTCAAAATTTTAACATCAAACAGTTGAGAAACCTGAGAAACTTATCAACTGAGAATTGAGAAACTTCAAAACTTGACAGCTGACAATAGAAAGCTTAGAAAATTCACAAGTTCTTGTTGAAGAAATCGAAAAAGTTGACAGCTAAATGTTGAAGAACCTGAAAATCTTAACAACTGAGCGTTGAAGAACCTGAGAATCTTGACAATTTTTTTAAAGAGACTTTGAGGAAAAATACGTTTACAGACGTAAATCTAAGTTCTGTAAGATGTAAGAAAGTAGAAAATTGTCAGAACAATTTTATAAAAAAATATTTTATTTTTCAAATGGTGTCAAGGAGTAAAGCTTTTTCAGATTTCATAGTTATCAAAATTGGCAGGTTCTTTAACTTTCAGTTGTCAAGTTTCACAGATTCTTCAACTTTGTTATGTCAATTTTCTCAGGATCCAACTGTCAGCTGTCAAGACTCCCAAGTTTTTCAATTCTCAGTTGTCAAGTTTCTCAGGCTCTTCAACTGTGTCTAAAAGGTTTCAAATTTTTCAGGTTATTCGACTCTCAGTAAGTTGTCAAGTTTCTCAAATTCTTCCGCTCTCAGTTGTCAAGTTTTTCAGGTCTTCCAACTGTAAACTGTCAAGTTTTTCGTGTTCTTCAACTGTTAAAAATTTAACACTTGACAGTTGAAAACTCTGAGAAACTTCTCTACTGATTGTGAGAGATCAAGAACTTGATACACTGAGAGTCGAATAACCTGAAACATTTAACGCCTCACAGTTGAAGAGCTTAAGAGACATGACAACTGAGGAACTTGAGAAACTGGACACTTGACAATTGGAACATGGTACATCTTATAGTTTGGAACCTGACAAAGTTGATCACTGAGAGTTGAAGAATCTGAGGAACTCGACAACTGAGCATTCAAGGACTTCAGTTGGAATGTGAAAAAATGGTATACACTTGAAGAACTCAAAAAAATTGACAGAACAAAGTTGAAGAAGTTGAGAAACTTGACAACTGAGAGTTGAAGAGCCTGACAATATTGATAACTATGAGAGTAGAGTAATCTGAAAAACTTAACACTTTGACAACATTTGAAGAATATTTTTCCATAACATTGTTCTGACAATTTTTTATTTTCTTCCATATTATAGAACATTAGATTCACGTCTGTAAACGTATTTTTCTCTAAAGTTCTCCAGTTATTAAGATTCTCAGGTTCTTCAACTAAAAGGTGTAAATTTTCTAAGCTTCCTATTGTCAGCTGTCAAGTTTTGAAGTTCCTCAATTCTCAGTTGATAAGTTTCTCAGATTTCTCTACTGTTTGTTGTTAAAATTTTGAGGTTTTTCAACTCTCACTTGTCAAGCTTTTCAGGCTTTCCAACTGTCGGCTGTCAAGTTTCTCAGGTTCTTCAATTCTCAGTGGTCAACTTTGGCAGGTTCTTCAACTATACTACTTATTAACTAGATTTCAACTTTCCCATGTTTCAATTGCCAGCTGTCAAGTTTCTCAAGTTCTTCAATTCTCAGTTGTCATGTTATTCAACTGTCAGGTGCTAAGTGTTTCAGGGTACTCGACTATCAGTTGTCAAATTTTTCGTGTTCTTCAACTCTTATGTGTTAAAATTTGAAGAACACGAAAAACTGGACTGCTCACAGTTGGAAGACCTTAGAAACTTGACAACTGAGAGTTGAGTAACCTGAGAAACTTGCCAAACTCACAGATGAAGAACCTGAGAAACTTGACAACTGAGAGTTGAAAAACCTGAGAAGCTTGACAACTGAAATTGAAATTGAAACTCAGCATTGAAGGACTTGATAAATTTTGCCAGCAGGAAAAATCTTATAGTTGAAAAACACGAAAAACTTGACACTTAACAGTTGAAATACCTGAGAAAACTTTTCAACTGGGGGTTGAAGTACTTCAGAAACTTGACACCTGAAAGTTGAGGAACCTAAAAAATTTGACAGTTGAAGAGCCTGAGTAGCTTGATAACTGAGAGTTGGAGAAATTAAGAAACTTGACAGCTGATAGTTAAAACCTGAAAAAATGGACACCTTACAGTAAGTTGAACAAAAGAAAATTTTGACAATTGAGAGTTGAGAATTGAAGAACCTCAAATTTTTAAAACCTACCAGTTAAAGAGCAGAAAAAATTTGACATTTGAACGTTGAAAAGCCTGAGAATAGAAGAACTTGACAAACTTGACATTTAAAAGTTGAAGAACCTGATAAACTTGACATCTGAGAGGAAAGAAAAAAAGAGCCTTGTATTGGGATATTTGTGTTGTTTTTGATATGAAATAATCTGGTATACCTATACACCAATAATGAGCGCGGACAGCGTCGTTAGACATTTATAAATCATAAAAATAAAAAAATAAAACTCAAAAAATCGAAAAAATGTATTGCGGTATTTGAGTTGTTTTTGATATCGAATAATCATCATCAGGAGTAAGTACACTAATAATGAGCGCTTAAGAATGATATAAAATCTTATAGTTGAAGAACCCGAAAAAGTTGACAATCAAAAGTTGAAGAACCTGAGAAACATAACAAATGTATGGTAAAGAACCTGAGGAACTTGACAACTGAGAGTTGAGTAACCTGAAAAACTTGCTAGCTTCACAGTTGAAGAAACTGAAAAACTTGACAACCGAGAGTTGAAAAGGCTGAGAAACTTGATAACTCAGCATTGAAAGACTTGCTAAATTTTGACAGCTGACAGTTGGAATCTGACAAAATTGTCATTTTAAAAACCCAACAAATTTGACAGAAAAAAGTTGAAGAAGCTGAGAAACTCGTCAATTGATAGTTGAAGAACCCGAGACATTTGAAAATTGAGTTGAGTAACCTGAAAAACTTGACAACCTGACAGTTAAACAAAGTGAAACTTGACAACCTAGAGTTGAGTAACCTTAGAAACTTGACAAGTGAGAGTTGAAGAACTCGAAAAAGTTGACAGCTAAAAGTTGAAGAACCTGAGAATCATAACAACTGAGAGTTGAAGAACCTGAGAACCTTGACAATGTTTTTAAAGCGACTATGCGGAGAAAATATCTTAGAACAATGTAATGAAAAAATATTTTCAAATGGTGTCAAGATGTTAAGTTTTTCATATTACTCTACTCTCATAGTTATCAATATTGTCAGGTTCTTCAATTGTCAGTTGTCAAGTTTTCAGGTTCTTTAACTCAATTGTGAAGTTTCTCAAGTTGTTTAACTCTCAATTGTAAAGTTTCTTATATTCTTTAACCCTCAGTTGTCAAGTCTCTCAGGTTCTTCAACTTTTAGTTGTAAACTTTTTCGGGTTCTTCAACTGTAAGACGTCAATCTTCTCAATGTTCAACTGTCAGCTGTCAAGATTCTCAATTCTCAGTTGTCAAGTTACTCAGGTTTTTCAACTGTCAGCTGTCAACTTGACAACAGAGAGTTTAGTAACCTGAAACACTTAACACCTGACAGTTGAAGAACTTGAAAAACATGACAACTGAGAATTGAAGAATTTGAGAAACTTGACAATTGGAACATGGGAATGTTGACATCTTATAGTTGAAGAACCTGACAAAGTTGACCACTGAGAGTTGAAGAACCTGAGAAACCTGACAACTGAGAGTTGAGTAACCTGAGAAACTTGACACCCGACGGTTGAAGAGCCTAAAAAGTAGGCGAGTTGAAGAACCTCAAAATTTTAACATCAAACAGTTGAGAAACCTGAGAAACTTATCAACTGAGAATTGAGAAACTTCAAAACTTGACAGCTGACAATAGAAAGCTTAGAAAATTCACAAGTTCTTGTTGAAGAAATCGAAAAAGTTGACAGCTAAATGTTGAAGAACCTGAAAATCTTAACAACTGAGCGTTGAAGAACCTGAGAAACTTGACAATTTTTTTAAAGAGACTTTGAGGAAAAATACGTTTACAGACGTAAATCTAAGTTCTGTAAGATGTAAGAAAGTAGAAAATTGTCAGAACAATTTTATAAAAAAATATTTTATTTTTCAAATGGTGTCAAGGTGTAAAGCTTTTTCAGATTTCATAGTTATTAAAATTGGCAGGTTCTTCAACTTTCAGTTGTCAAGTTTCACAGATTCTTCAACTTTGTTATGTCAATTTTCTCAGGATCCAACTGTCAGCTGTCAAGACTCCCAAGTTTTTCAATTCTCAGTTGTCAAGTTACTCAGGCTCTTCAACTGTGTCAAAAAGGTTATAAATTTTTCAGGTTATTCGACTCTCAGTAAGTTGTCAAGTTTCTCAAGTTCTTCAGCTCTCAGTTGTCAAGTTTCTCAGGTCTTCCAGCTGTGAGCTGTCAAGTTTTTCGTCTTCAACTGTTAAAAATTTTACACTTGACAGTTGAAAACCCTGAGAAACTTCTCTACTGATTGTGAGAGATGAAGAACTTGATAAACTGAGAGTCGAGTAATCTGAAACACTTAACGCCTCACAGTTGAAGAGCTTAAGAGACATGACAACTGAGGAACTTGAGAAACTGGACACTTGACAATTGAAACATGGTACATCTTATACTTTGGAGCCTGACAAAGTTGATCACTGAGAGTTGAAGAACCTGAGAAACTTGACAACTGAGCATTCAAGGACTTGATAAATTTTGACAGCTGACAGTTGGAATGTGAGAAAATGGTATACACTTGAAGAACTCAAAAAAATTGACAGAACAAAGTTGAAGAAGTTGAGAAACTTGACAACTGAGAGTTGAAGAACCTGACAATATCGATAACTATGAGACTAGAGTAATTTGAAAAACTTAACACTTTGACAACATTTGAAGAATATTTTTCCGTAACATTGTTCTGACAATTTTTTATTTTCTTACATATTGTAGAACATTATAGATTTACGTCTGTAAACGTATTTTTTTCCAAAGTCTCTTTAAAAAAATTGTCAAGTTTCTCAGGTTCTTCAACTCTCAGTTGTGATTCTCAGGTTCTTCAACTTTTAGCTGTCAACTTTTTCGATTTCTTCAACAAGAAGGTGTGAATTTTCAAAGCTTCCTAATGGCAGCTGTCAAGTTTTGAAGTTCCTCAATTCTCAGTTGATAAGTTTCTCAGGTTTCTCAACTGTTTGATGTTAAAATTTTGAGGTTCTTCAACTCTCACTTGTTAAGTTTTTCAGGCTCTCCAACTGTCGGGTGTCAAGTTTCTCAAGTTCTTTAACTCTCAGTGGTCAACTTTGGCAGGTTCTTCAACTATAAGATTTCAACTTTCCCATGTTCCAATTGCCAGCTGTCAACTCACAGATGAAGAACCTGAGAAACTTGACAACTGAAATTGAAACTCAGCATTGAAGGACTTGATAAATTTTGCCAGCAGGAAAAGTCTTATAGTTGAAAAACCCGAAAAACTTGACACTTAACAGTTGAAATTAAGCTTTTCAACTGGGGGTTGAAGTACTTGAGAAATTTTACAGCTGAGAGTTGATGGAATCTGAGAAAATTATTGAAGAAGCCGAAAAAGTTGACAGCTAAAAGTTGAAGAACCTCAAGTTTCTAACACTAAGAGTTGAAGAACACGAAATATTTGACACCTGACAGTTGAAAGACCTGATCAGAAACTTGACAACTGAAAGTTGAGGAACCTGAAAAATTTGACACTTGACAGTTGAAGAGCCTGAGTAGCTTGACAACTGAGAGTTGAATAACTTAAGAAACTTGACAGCTGACAGTTGAAACCCGAAAAAATGGACACCTTACAGGAAGTTGAACAACAGAAAATTTTGGCAATTGAGAGTTAAAGAACCTGAGAATTGAAGAATCTGAAATTTTTAAAACCTAACAGTTAAAGAACAGGAAAAATTTGACATTTGAACGTTGAAAAGCTTGAGAATAGAAGAACTTGACAAACTTGACATTTAAAAGTTGAAGAACCTGATAAACTTGACATCTGAGAGGAAAGAAAAAAGACCCTTGTATTGCGATATTTGTGTTGTTTTTGATATGAAATAATCTGGTATACCTACACCAATAATGAGCGCGGACAGCGTCGTTGGACATTTAAAAATCATAAAAATAAAACAAAAAATCGGAAAAATGTATTGCGGTATTTGAGTTATTTTTGATATGGAATAATCATCAGAAGTAAGTACACTAATAATGAACGCGGACAGAGTCGTTAGACATTTAAGAATGATATGAAATCTTATAGTTGAAGAACCTGAGAAACATAACAAATGAATGTTAAGAACCTGAGGAACTTGACAACTGAGAGTTGAGTACCTAACCTGAAAAACTTGCTAGCTTCATAGCTGAAGAAACTGAAAAACTTGACAACCGAGAGTTGAGAAGCCTGAGAAACTTGACAACTCAGCATTGAAGGACTTGCTGACAGTTGGAATCTGAGAAAATTGTCATTTTAAAAACCCAACAAATTTGACAGAAAAAAGTTGAAGAAGCTGAGAAACTCGTCAATTGATAGTTGAAGAACCCGAGACATTTGAAAATTGAGTTGAGTAACCTGAAAAACTTGACAACCTGACAGTTAAACAAAGTGAAACTTGACAACCTAGAGTTGAGTAACCTTAGAAACTTGACAAGTGAGAGTTGAAGAACTCGAAAAAGTTGACAGCTAAAAGTTGAAGAACCTGAGAATCATAACAACTGAGAGTTGAAGAACCTGAGAACCTTGACAATGTTTTTAAAGCGACTATGCGGAGAAAATATCTCAGAACAATGTAATGAAAAAATATTTTCAAATGGTGTCAAGATGTTAAGTTTTTCATATTACTCTACTCTCATAGTTATCAATATTGTCAGGTTCTTCAATTGTCAGTTGTCAAGTTTTCAGGTTCTTTAACTCAATTGTGAAGTTTCTCAAGTTGTTTAACTCTCAATTGTAAAGTTTCTTATATTCTTTAACCCTCAGTTGTCAAGTCTCTCAGGTTCTTCAACTTTTAGTTGTAAACTTTTTCGGGTTCTTCAACTGTAAGACGTCAATCTTCTCAGTGTTCAACTGTCAGCTGTCAAGATTCTCAATTCTCAGTTGTCAAGTTACTCAGGTTTTTCAACTGTCAGCTGTCAACTTGACAACAGAGAGTTTAGTAACCTGAAACACTTAACACCTGACAGTTGAAGAACTTGAAAAACATGACAACTGAGAATTGAAGAATTTGAGAAACTTGACAATTGGAACATGGGAATGTTGACATCTTATAGTTGAAGAACCTGACAAAGTTGACCACTGAGAGTTGAAGAACCTGAAAAACTTGACAACCTGACAGTTAAACAAAGTGAAACTTGACATCCTAGAGTTGAGTAACCTGAGAAACTTGACAAGTGAGAGTTGAAGAACTCGAAAAAGTTGACAGCTAAAAGTTGAAGAACCTGAGAATCATAACAACTGGGAGTTGAAGAACCTGAGAAACTTGACAATGTTTTTAAAGCGACTATGCGGAGAAAATATCTTTTCTAAAAAAACTTCAGAACAATGTAATGAAATAATATTTTCAAATGATGTCAAGATGTTAAGTTTTTGAGATTTCTCTACTTTCATAGTTATCAATATTGTCAGGTTCTTCAATTGTCAGTTGTCAAGTCTCTCAGGTTCTTCAACTTTTAGCTGAAACACTTAACACCTGACAGTTGAAGAACTTAAAAAACATGACAACTGAGAATTGAAGAATTTGAGAAACTTGAAAATTGGAACATGGGAATGTTGACATCTTATAGTTGAAGAACCTGGCAAAGTTGACCACTGAGAGTTGAAGAACCTGAGAAACCTGACAACTGAGAGTTGAGTAATCTGAGAAACTTGACACCCGACGGTTGAAGAGCCTAAAAAGCTTGACAAGTATTCGAGTTGAGGAACCTCAAAATTTTAACATCAAACAGTTGGGAAACCTGAGAGACTTAACAACTGAGAATTGAGGAACTTCAAGACTCAAGTTTCACACGTTCTTCAACTGTTATAGGTGTTAAAATTTTGACGCTCAGATGTCACGATGTTTTTAGCCGACTTTGAAAAAGCATTCGATCATGGTAGCTAAAGCAGGTTACTGGCGCTGGGTAAACAAATTTAGTAAATCAGACATCTGCACAACGGCATTTACTAAAATTTAGTAACTTGCTTCAGCTACTATGCCCGTCTAAATTGGGCATTAAATTAGTAAAACATGTTTCTCTACTAAAATATGGCTAAATCTTACACAATAATAGTTATCGCGGTTATGCGGACGCCACAAAGTAAGAATTTTACTAGTTCCTACCTTTTTAGTATTGTCTCAAATACTAGATTTAAGTAGTCTTAAATAAAAATAATTAAGCAAACTGTTTTTTTTAATAAATCCAACGCAATCATGCACGGATTAACGTACTTACACTAAAAATACGCATTTTGAAAATTTCAGGTGAGCCGAGCCAAATCTCACGAAATCTCACGAAGAGGGGAGGGAGGTCGGAAGGTCGCCAAAATCGCCTCACGTAATTGCAAATGAATTAATTTTTTTAATGGGTTGGCAAATGAAATCCTGTTAATTATTCTAAATTAACAATTGACTAGTAAACTGTCGCAAAAACAAAATTTGTATACTGTGAAATGAAATGTGTATATTGTGACACCACACCAATTCAATTTTTTATTATTAATAATACAGTAAAAAGCTATACGAGAAAAGTTGTAGCTAATTTGGCTCTCTAGGTATACAAAAAGTATTTTAAAAAATTGTTTTTCGCAGAAAACGCAGAGTTGACCTTTATTTTTGTAATGATAGGCTTGACAGGATATCCATTCGCGATTTTTATAGATTATGTTTGACAAAAAATACCTTTTATTTTGTACACAGACGGGTGATCTTTGTCGGGATCTCGGACTATTGAGAGTGGTGTAAAACAGAGCTCCATTATGTCTCCAACATGTTTTTTTATTGTCACAGACTGAATTATGATAATATGGCAGATAATAAATGAGGGATTATGTAGAATCTATAATTATTTAGAAGATGTTGAGTTTGCAGTTGAAACTGCACAACAATATGGAGGAAGTGGAAAACTGCACATATTTGAGGGCAATCGTAGGAAAAACGGTGCATCAACTCATTAAAAAGAATTTGGCAAGCGAACGAAATCGTTATTTTTTTTTATCGACCGGTTTCTTCTGTGCACCTGTTTTAAGTTGTGAGACCGAAGAATTTATTCAAATTCCCATTGTAGTCAGAGATAATAATAATATTTTATAGTAATTTATTGACACACATAAATTACAGTTTGCCTGTAATTAATGTATACGAACACTACCGCCGTAAAGGGGATAGTTTTGAATGAGATATCTACTGTACTTTTCCCTCATATTTTCGTTGACCACTTTACTCCCCCCCGAGGTGCACAACACCCATCCCATTAACGCCATCAACACCGATCGCAAAGACACTTAAGCAGGTGTCGCGTCTGAAACCAATAAATTAAAAATAACTAATGAATCCAAAAATACCCCATAACCATTCGTTCCTCGAGCATGCATCAATCGGAATGCCGGGCCTAAAACCCTATAAAAATCTCGGAATAATGGCCGTACACGTCGGAGAGAGAGGGCCCCATCGGGGTCGGATCGGCGAGAAGGAAACGCGAGAGCCGGAGGGCGCACGCGCGTCAAAGTCGCCAGCATTTGCTTGCGGGATCCAGAATAGATTAGTAATGTCTTCTGGTTGTGGCGGCGCAGGCGCCCTGGAGTCGACGTGTGGAAGCTCCTTGGCGGGCGTAACCACTCCAGAACTTCTGCTGATACCATGAATCCGAAACCTGCATAACAAGTGTACTGTGTGGTGATAATAGTTCTCAAGTAATAGTGAAAATAAAAATTTTATTAAACGTTTTATGGATTCTATTTTTGCCGCCGGCTACAATACATCTCTGAATCTGTGCTGCCGTTATTGTTAGTGTAAGTGTTAATGCATTCATTTATTGCTTCTTGGTTTGATGACTTTTTAACCGGTTTGGTCGCGGATGGTAGTTAAATATTCGGCGGTCCCTCGGATGTCATTGGAAAATAATTAATGACTTGTTGTTTTTAGTTTCGCTAGGAAGAAAAAAATTATTTCGTGTAGTTACCTTAATGCTGCTAACAGTAAGACAATAAATTGTATGTTGAGCGGATTTCTTATCTGGGTATGCTGTTGTAATTTAAACTGGGACAAATACCGCGTCGGCGTAAAGTAATTCGCAAAAGACGTTGTGCAAGATTTTTGCCATATCTTAGTCAATTAGTATTGTCACATAGGTACTCATTCATTATCTTTTGGTGTCGAGGCCGTTAAACGCACCGAGCCGTCGTATCTTTTCACCAACTTCCTTCTAAATTTGGACATTTACACATCACATTTCACTAATTTGCGTTTACAGCAAGGTCGCAAGGTTATCCGTAAGTTTTCTTCCTTGTTGGTGCGGTCGTTAATTTCTTGTTGGGCTGACTATAATTAAAGAGCTCTTTGAAAACTGGAAGAGTTTACACTATAGGGTTATTGCAGAAAATTTTTGGTGTTTTGAAATGATCCGTATTTTTAATGTGACCAAATAGAGAATATTACAAATATGAAATTTCAAAATACATTTGCGGTGAAAAAAAATTTTTAGAAACAAATTCGGTAAAGCCTCAGGGTAACAGAACTTACTAAATTTGTGGAAAAGGAGCTAGTAGGTACCTCACGAGATTAATCCTACTAGAAATAATAATTCAAAGGAATCGATTAATACATCCAGTAATAAAAATACCCCTATGAAAGAAAGAACGTCAAAATGAGTATTTCAAATACTAGAACATTTTTTTAAACGCCCATTTTAATCGCCTTTTTTATGTATCGTTACGTGTCGCAGCAATTACACCTGTGTTATTTTAATCAACAGACTACAGAACGAATGTCAACCACCATAACGCGATAGCTCATTTATGCAGTTTATGTGTTAAACACGCAATTAAATCAAAATTAACTGCTTTTTATGGGAGCAATTGTATGCTCCGTCTAACGAGAACAATGTATATTTAAGTACGTAGTTTAAGTCAACGGAGACTGATTACCAACAACGCATGTTTTAATAAGAATCGAAAATATTTATTAAATCTTTGCGGCAAATCCCTGAGAAGAGAATCGCTTCTGCCGCGTGGCGACAGAGACTACCCAACTTTAGTTGCACGTGTTGAATGTGTTAGCTTGCCAAAGATTTTATTTGCAGATTGATGTTGTGATGCATAGTCAGATTTTCATTCAGAATTTGTGTCTATTCATTTTCGTTGTAAATGGCGTAGCGTAAAAAAGTGTGTCAAATTTCGTGCCGCCATCCATGACAGTTTTTGAAATACGTAGATCACAGCAAATTTGGAAATCCATAAAGAAATAAGATGTTTTCGATAGACACATAATGCTACTGTATATGATAGACAATTATCTGTTTCAAAAACGTCTGAATTTTTATGCCCCATCTTTGACAATTTTTGAAATACGAGAAATACGCAAAGTGGTCGAATAGTCAAAATCAGATCAGTCAATTTCAAGATGTAAAAAAATAAACGGTTGTTGATAGACAGTCATCTGTTTTAAGACTGTGTTTAATTTCACTCCGCCATCTTTGACAATTTTTGAAACACAGGGGCGACCATCAGTGCGCCAATACAACATGAACTGTCTTTTATAGACACTTCATAATGCGGGGTGTGATGGACAATTACCTGTTTAAAGAATGTGTCAAATTCCATGTTGCCATGTTTGACAGTTCTCGAGATACGGAAACGAAACAAAATGCTCGAATGTCTAAAATCACAAAAAATTTCAAAATTCATAAAAAATTATTTGTATTTTATTTACACATGATATTATTACTGCATGTGATAGACAAGCATGTGTTTTTACGAGTGTGTCAAATTTCGTGCCGCCGTCTTTGACAGTTTTTGAAATACGAAGAATAAGCGGAGTGCTCGAATAGTCAAAATCAGATCCAATTTCAAGATGCAAAAAAATAAACGGTTTTTGGCAGACACTTGATATTGCAGTTTGTGATAGACAGTCATCTGTTCTGGGACTGTGTTAAATTTCATGCCTCGATCTTTGACAGTTTTTAAAACACAGGGGCGACAATCAATGCGCCAATATAAAATCGAATGCAATTTGCAAACCCATAGAACATGAACTGTTTTTATAGACACTTCATATTGCAGGGTATGATGTGTCAAATTGATAAGTGCCAAATTACTTGTCGCCATGTTTGACAGTTCATGAGATATGAAAACGGAACAAAGTGTGCGAATGAATAAATGTTGATGTGATTTACGAGTGTGTCAAATTTCGTGCCGTCATCTTTGACAGTGTTTGAAATACGTAAAGTGCTCGAATGGGTGAAATCACAGCAAATTTAGAAATTCATAGATAAATAAAATAAAATATAATAGACAATTATCTGTTTTATTAATTTGTGAAATTTCATGCCGCCATCTTTGACAATTTTTGAAATACGGAGAATAAGCGGAGTGTTCGAATAGTCAAAATTAGATCCAATTTCAAGATGCAAAAAAAAAAAACGGTTCTGGGACTGTGTTAAATTTCATGTCGCCATCTTTGACAGTTTTCGAAACACAGGGGCGACCATCAGTGCGCCAATATAACATCGAATGCAATTTGCAAACCCATAGAACATGAACTGTTTTTTATAGAGACTTCATATTGCAGGGTATGATGTGTCAAATTGATAAGTGCCAAATTACTTGTCGCCATGTTTGACAGTTCATGAGATATGAAAACGGAACAAAGTGTGCGAATGAATAAATGTTGATGTGATTTACGAGTGTGTCAAATTTCGTGCCGTCATCTTTGACAGTGTTTGAAATACGTAAAGTGCTCGAATGGGTGAAATCACAGCAAATTTAGAAATTCATAGATAAATAAAATAAAATATAATAGACAATTATCTGTTTTATTAATTTGTGAAATTTCATGCCGCCATCTTTGACAATTTTTGAAATACGGAGAATAAGCGGAGTGTTCGAATAGTCAAAATTAGATCCAATTTCAAGATGCAAAAAAAAAAACGGTTCTGGGACTGTGTTAAATTTCATGTCGCCATCTTTGACAGTTTTCGAAACACAGGGGCGACCATCAGTGCGCCAATATAACATCGAATGCAATTTGCAAACCCATAGAACATGAACTGTTTTTTATAGAGACTTCATATTGCAGGGTATGATGTGTCAAATTGTCAAATGTGCCAAATTCCATGTCGCCATGTTTGACAGTTCATGAGATATGAAAACGGAACAAAGTGTGCGAATGAATAAATGTTGATGTGATTTACGAGTGTGTCAAATTTCGTGCCGTCATCTTTGACAGTGTTTGAAATACGTAAAGTGCTCGAATGGGTGAAATCACAGCAAATTTAGAAATTCATAGATAAATAAAATAAAATATAATAGACAATTATCTGTTTTATTAATTTGTGAAATTTCATGCCGCCATCTTTGACAATTTTTGAAATACGGAGAATAAGCGGAGTGTTCGAATAGTCAAAATTAGATCCAATTTCAAGATGCAAAAAAAAATAAACGGTTCTGGGACTGTGTTAAATTTCATGCCGCCATCTTTGACAATTTTTGAAATACGAAGAATAAGCATAGTGTTCGAATAGTCAAAATTAGATCCAATTTCAAGATGTAAAAAAATAAACGATTCTGGGACTGTGTTAAATTTCATGTCGCCATCTTTGACAGTTTTTGAAACACTGGGGCGACCATCAATGCGTCAATATAAAATCGAATGCAATTTGCAAACCCATAGAACATGAACTGTTTTTTATAGACACTTCATATTGCAGGGTATGATGTGTCAAATTGATAAAAGTGCCAAATTACTTGTCGCCATGTTTGACAGTTCATGAGATATGAAAACGGAACAAAGTGTGCGAATGAATAAATGTTGATGCGATTTACGAGTGTGTCAAATTTCGTGCCGTCATCTTTGACAGTTTTTGAAATACGAAAAGTGCTCGAATGCGTGAAATCACAGCAAATTTAGAAATTCATAAATAAATAAAAAAAATATATACCTAGTAGACAATTATCTGTTTTAATAATAATTTGTGAAATTTCATGCCGCCATCTTTGACAATTTTTGAAATACCAACACAAGGCAGAGTGCCTCGAGTAGGTATAGTTAAAAACAAATCCAATTTCAAAATCCATAAAAATAAACTGCCCAATGGGGTAGTCCCACAATTCAAAAAAACATCCAAATTTTCAGTTCTTCGAGGGATTTGATTTTGGAATTCAATATATTTGAAAGGTCCAAAATTTTGAAAATTTAAAATTCTCGAATTCACACTTTGCGATTTCCTAAATTTGTATCGTTTTTATGTTTTGTATTTAAATTGTAAAGGATTTTTTTACCGTAAATAAACTCTTTCTTTAATTGTTGAATTCTAAAATTTTAAGTTGTATAAAAAAATTCCAATTTGGATTTTTTTAGTACGGTACCAATTCAAGTTTTCATATTTAAAAAAAAATGAACGACTCAAAATTAACCACTTTCAGTTTAAAAGTCGACAGGATTTAAAATTTCTTAATTGAATATTTTATCGATGTAATTTAATTTTCAGAATTCAATAATTCAGAATTTTGTGAATTGAATATTTCAGTGGTTACATTTGTTCGCGCGGACCAATGAGAAACGCACGAACCAGTGACGTTACAAAACGCGGTAAATGTGCAGCGTTTGAACACGCTGGCCGAAATTGCGATTTTTGATACGCTCTGTTATCTCAGAAAACAACACAACACGTTTTAGGACTTCATGTTAAACACTTAGTCTACGAGATACTATATAGTTGAATTTGTCAAAATCAATTGAGGGGGACACCCCATTTATATATACTTACTTGCAAAATGTTCCACCTGTGTTTTTATGCTCGCCACATTGTATTCTTTCTTTGCCTTTATAATTATTTTATTGTCTGCCCTTGTAGTCGTGCCAAGACATTTTTCTTCTTCTACTGCATTCTTTACTTCACCTCTCTATATTTTATATAACACATATCCTCTATTGGTTTTCTCTTTTTTTTTTGTTTCTGCGGGAGAATTTTCACCGAAGATAAGATATTTGCCAGATTTTTTGATTTGATTTTACTGCTACTTCACCAAAGCTTCCAAACGAATCTAGATGGCTGCAATATGATCAGACGAGGTGATTCCCTATATGAGTTCTATACGTCATGTTCCCAAGTTCCAATTTTTTTTACAACCGTTGATTTCATTATACAATTTTATACCTAGTTTTTACAATAAAATTTCGGCCAACCTTACGTTTAAGGCACGAACGAATCTAGATAGCTGCAGTCGGATTAGATGGTGTAATAACATAAAATTCTATGTATTTTTGTGCCAAGTTTGAAACATCTTGTACAGCCATTGACATTTTCAACATTTTTTTTTATACGGAAATGCCCTCTCAAGAGATTTTTAACTATTTCTATGTTTAAGGAACCACAGCGTCCAAACGAATCTAGACAGCTGCAATCGGATCTAACGAGGTGATTCCCTATGATTTTCTACATTATGTTCTCAAGTTTCAAACTTCTTGTACACCCGTTGATTTTCTTACAATTTTTATTAGTTTTTGATAAAATTTCGGCCAACCTTGTGTTTAAGGCACCACAACTTCCGAACGAATCTGGATAGCTCCAATCTGATTAGATGACGTAATCACCTGAAATTTAATGTGTTTTTGTGCCAAGTTTCAAAGATCTTGTACAACCATTGACATTTTCAACACTTTTTTTTTTATACGGAGATGCCCCCTCAAGAGATTTTTAACTATTTCTATGTTTAAGAGACCACAGCGTCCAAACGAATCTAGACAGCTGCAATCGGATTTAACGAGGTGATTCCCTATGATTTTCTACATTATGTTCTCGAGTCTCAAACTTCTTGTACACTCGTTGATTTTCTTAGAATTTTTATTAGTTTTTAAGAAAATTTCGGCCAACCTTACGTTTAAGGCACCACAACTTCCGAACGGATCTAGATAGCTGCAATCTGATTGGATAGCGTAATCACCAGGAATTTAATGTGTTTTTGCGCCAAGTTTCAAACATCTTGTACAACCATTGACATTTTCAACACTTTTTTTATACGGAGATGCCCCCTCAAGAGATTTTTAACTATTTTTGTTTAAGGGACCACAGCGTCCAAACGAATCTAGACAGGTGCAATCGGATTTAACGAGGTGATTCCCTATGATTTTCTACATTATGTTCTCAAGTTTCAAACCTCTTGTAAACCTGTTGATTTTCTTACAATTTTTATGAGTTTTTGGGAAAATTTCGGCCAACCTTACGTTTAAGGCACCACAACTTCCGAACGGATCTAGATAGCTGCAATCTGATTGGATAGCGTAATCACCAGGAATTTAATGTGTTTTTGTGCCAAGTTTCAAAGATCTTGTACAACCATTGACATTTTCAACACTTTTTTTTATACGGAGATGCCCTCTCAAGAGATTTGTAACTATTTCTATGTTTAAGGGACCAGAGCGTCCAAACGAATCTAGGCAGCTGCAATCGGATTTAACGAGGTGATTCCCTATGATTTTCTACATGTTTTTCTCAAGTTTCAAACTGCTTGTACACCCGTTGATTTTCTTACAATTTTTATTAGTTTTTGAGAAAATTTCGGCCAACCTTACGTTTAAGGCACCACAACTTCCGAACGAATCTAGATAGCTGCAATCTGATTGGATAGCGTAATCACCAGGAATTTAATGTGTTTTTGCGCCAAGTTTCAAACATCTTGTACAACCATTGACATTTTCAACACTTTTTTTATACGGAGATGCCCCCTCAAGAGATTTTTAACTATTTTTGTTTAAGGGACCACAGCATCCAAACGAATCTAGACAGCTGGAATCGGATTTAACGAGGTGATTCCCTATGATTTTCTACATTATGTTCTCAAGTTTCAAACCTCTTGTACACCTGTTCATTTTCTTACAATTTTTATGAGTTTTTGGGAAAATTTCGGCCAACCTTACGTTTAAGGCACCACAACTTCCGAACGGATCTAGATAGCTGCAATCTGATTGGATAGCGTAATCACCAGGAATTTAATGTGTTTTTGCGCCAAGTTTCAAACATCTTGTACAACCATTGACATTTTCAACACTTTTTTTTTATACGGAGATGCCCTCTCAAGAGATTTTTAACTATTTTTGTTTAAGGGACCACAGCGTCCAAACGAATCTAGACAGCTGGAATCGGATTTTACGAGGTGATTCCCTATGATTTTCTACATTATGTTCTCAAGTTTCAAACCTCTTGTACACCTGTTGATTTTCTTACAATTTTTATGAGTTTTTGGGAAAATTTCGGCCAACCTTACGTTTAAGGCACCACAACTTCCGAACGAATCTAGATAGCTGCAATCTGATTGGATAGCGTAATCACCAGGAATTTAATGTGTTTTTGTGCCATGTTTCAAACATCTTGTACAGCCATTGACATTTTCAACACTTTTTTTATACGGAGACGCCCTTTGAAGAAGTTTTTAACTATTTTTATGTTTGAGGGACCACAGCTTCCAAACGAATCTAGACAGCTGCAATCGGATTTCACGAGGTAATTCCCTGTGATTTTCTACATTGTGTTCTCAAGTTTCAAACTTCTTGTACACCCGTTGATTTTCTTACAATTTTTATTAGTTTTTGAGAAAATTTCGGCCAACCTTACGTTTAAGGCACCACAACTTCCGAACGAATCTAGATAGCTCCAATCTGATTAGATGGCGTAATCACCTGGAATTTACTGTGTTTTTGTGCCAAGTTTTAAACATCTTGTACAACCATTGACATTTTCAACACTTTTTTTTATACGGAGATGCCTTCTCAAGAGATTTTTAACTATTTCTATGTTTAAGGGACCAGAGCGTCCAAACGAATCTAGGCAGCTGCAATCGGATTTAACGAGGTGATTCCCTATGATTTTCTACATGTTTTTCTCAAGTTTCAAACTGTTTGTACACCCGTTGATTTTCTTACAATTTTTATTAGTTTTTGAGAAAATTTCGGCCAACCTTACGTTTAAGGCACCACAACTTCCGAACGAATCTAGATAGCTGCAATCTGATTGGATAGCGTAATCACCAGGAATTTAATGTGTTTTTGTGCCAAGTTTCAAAGATCTTGTACAACCATTGACATTTTCAACACTTTTTTTTATACGGAGATGCCCTCTCAAGAGATTTGTAACTATTTCTATGTTTAAGGGACCAGAGCGTCCAAACGAATCTAGGCAGCTGCAATCGGATTTAACGAGGTGATTCCCTATGATTTTCTACATTATGTTCTAGAATCTCAAACTTCTTGTACACTCGTTGATTTTCTTAGAATTTTTATTAGTTTTTGGGAAAATTTCGGCCAACCTTACGTTTAAGGCACCACAACTTCCGAACGAATCTAGATAGCTGCAATCTGATTGGATAGCGTAATCACCAGGAATTTAATGTGTTTTTGCGCCAAGTTTCAAACATCTTGTACAACCATTGACATTTTCAACACTTTTTTTATACGGAGATGCCCCCTCAAGAGATTTTTAACTATTTTTGTTTAAGGGACCACAGCGTCCAAACGAATCTAGACAGCTGGAATCGGATTTAACGAGGTGATTCCCTATGATTTTCTACATTATGTTCTCAAGTTTCAAACCTCTTGTACACCTGTTCATTTTCTTACAATTTTTATGAGTTTTTGGGAAAATTTCGGCCAACCTTACGTTTAAGGCACCACAACTTCCGAACGAATCTAGATAGCCGCAATCTCTTTTCTGTAATGCCAAGCTTAAATGTTTTTGTAAATAAATCCAGTTTGCCTGAATTACTATGTTTGCAATTACAATCCATATCGCTCATTGACTTATATTTTTCGTTATATAAATATTATGTCCTATAAGTGGAATGACTATTTACTGACGAGTTTCCGATTAAACATTAAACAAAGCCCGACAAGTAGGTTTCTACAAATTTGTATTAACTCAAAAAGTATTGAACACAGCACAAAACTGTCAAGTTAATCTGAAAAAAAAATCTGTAAAGTTACGTGATTTTTTGTATTCGTTCTGTAAAATACATAATCGATAAAGTGGTATTCGTTTCCGCTTATGTATTTAATCGGACAGTTGTCAAACCTAACCTCAAAATTTGATGTGCTTCAAAAATTCTTTCTTTTGCCGGCGCACTTCTTCGGTGGAACAAAAAATCTAAACTGTAGCGTACACGACACGAGTCGAAGACGAGGATCAATAATTTTTAAAAATATTCAAAAATTAGTATGCATTACCAAAAGTTATTTATGGACACTCGATTCGGCAGGTGCCACTTTCCCGACGCCCACAAACTTATATTTGGCCACTAATATCCGTCGATGTCGTAACTGCGCGTGTTTACATCGTGTTCAAACACGCGATTTTATTACAATAATTGATTGCAGTTAATGGCGGATTTCAAAACGGAAACTCTCATTTGAATACTGTAACATCAAATATAAACATGCAATAAAACGACTATATCATTATTTTACGACAGGTATAACAATTAACAGACTACCAAACGCTAATTATTCCTACCTGTCTGCCTTTCGTCTGCGTCTCTTGCAGTATTTTTATGGAGACCATTCAGAAATTTTATTTGTTTACAAGTTTATTTAACTTAATTATATTGCCGCCTAATAACTATTTACATAGCGTGAAAGTAAAAGTAGTAAAAACTGACCTATGCCGTGTATAACGCGGTATAAATGATGCCATAAACGTTGTTTGTGGCTCTGGTTAGTAAGTACTTTAAAACAGAGTAAAATATTAAGACTGTTTGCTTATATGTTTATAGTCATTTGTGTATTTAGCTTTATCATTACATCAATCACTCTGGGTAAATATCGGCCGACAATCACAAACAGACGACACCCTCCACGAATTTGGACAATTGTAAGATTGCCTCATTCTCTACCCCGAAATGTGGGGAGGCGGGGCCCAACTTTAGTCCCGGTAATTTAGTAATGGCTCCTGTGACGCATCCAATAGCTTCGTGGGACCCTGCCCCCTCTTTGGAGCGGCGCGGCTCGGCATTGGTCCGTCGGCCATTAATGCACTTCGGAGCGATCGTAAATTTTGACAATGTCATTGGCGGTGGGTAGTAAATAATTCGGACTGTTTGGGTCTTCGACGAGGGGGGGCGCGATCGAGGAGGTTTGAGGACGAGATGCGACGCAGGGCGCTGTAACGGCGGGCGGAATAGATTTCTGTAAAGTGATTTTGTCGAAGCAGTTATCTATCTATGAAAACAAGATCTGTGCAAAAGTAGTTTAAAATGTTTTACCACTTTATGTGGTCTTCCAGATCCCTAGATGGCACCATTCATGGGCACGAATGAATTTTAAAATGCAAAACGGCGAAATACCACTTTTGCATTAAATCAATGTTAATAATATTTTTACCAAATAATTCACCTATAGTTGAGTTTGGACTCAAACCACGACTACGTTACCCCCTCGGCTGATAGATGTCGCCGGAGCCCTCGGCCGACCTACAGATCCCCGTAAAGTTCAGCGCTTCGATTCCTCGAAACTTCGTCGAACGGTCGCAAGGTGTGCTTCGACACCCTCACACGAAGCACCCACGAAAAAAATAATCGGGGCATTATCGAACCGATTAAAGTGTTTACTGAGCAGATATGCTCATTTACCTCCGTAATGACTTTATGTGCTCTTTAAAATCGTTTATAGTTGTAAGAGTGGGAGATTAAGCATCGGATTGTGTGTAGTCAAATATCCCTGCTTAATGTCCGCAGTAATATCGGTTTTGTTTTCCCGTGTTTGTGTTGGTCTTATTGATCTGTTTTATCACCGGCTCAATCTCCATTAAGCGTATTGATATTTTTATGGAAGTATATTGAATGCAGCACTTAGACAGTAAAAGCAAAACCATGCACTGGTTTTATGCCCGTTCTATAAAAGGAGGGAAATTAATGAATTATTCCATAAAACTGCCCAATCAGCATTTAAATTATTTCGAACCTGTTTCACCGACTTAGGTGTATGCAAATCGCTTCTAAGACGGTCGGTCCTACAATGTTACAAACAACATTCAAGCAGACATATCTAAAATGTAAATAATCGCATAATTTCTTGTTACTTTCGTTGTATTGAATGCTGTATAATAAAATCTGCATACGGTTTACGAGCAGGTCCGACATAAATTACGAGCAAAATGTGTATGGAAGACACGAGGACTCTTCTAATGGGTGATTGATAGTAGGAGTTTTAAGAAAGTTATTCGCTTTCAAAACGACAATGAACGCTGAGAAAAATATGAGAAAGATCATAGGTAATACCTAGTACGTACGAGTTCTTTGTTTTGAAAAGGCGTAGAAGATTTTTCTTTATGATGTCTGCAAATTTACAAAGGGATATGGGCATGCTAGGACGCAGAAATTGTTTTTGAGTTTGCTGCCCAATTCACTCAGGAACTGTATAGAATTGTACATTTCGATACAAGTGCGGTGTCAAAACACTTGTACGAGCCGTACGCCGAGTGTTGCAGATATCTCACACATCTTCTGCATATCACTCGAGTTTGCTTTTTTTTCGTTCTTGGTTTCTGTCTCTCGTCTTTTCATTCGAGATCTCACACTGTCCAATTTTGATTCCCTTTTCTTCTGTCTCCTCATTGTTGTCTTTTCTGTGGTGTTTATCTCACTGTACTCTTTCTGAAACTAAATTCTCCGAATATGACAAAAGTTTTGTTTTTAGGTTTTTCTCAGAATAAAAAAAATATAGCTGAAGCTTTTGTAACGATCTGAGAAAAATCTGAAGGATTTAAAGAATTTGGCCAATCCGAATTATATGATATACTTATGAAAATCTGGAGGACCTCTGAAAGGGTGTGCATAAATTCTTAAAGGTGTAAAGGACCTATGAAAGATCCTAAGGATCTCTGGAATATTTAGAGGATTCCACAATAATACCGGGAAGGTCCTGAACGAATTTGAAATATCTGAAGAACCTCTGAAGTTTTAAAAATATTGTACAATATTTAAATTTAAAAGATCTGATTGATTAGAACTCCCAAATGCTTCAAATCCATCAGAACGCTTCGAAGGACCATCCAGCGTGTAAATTATAAGGATTGCAATGATCTGTGAAGATCCGGGAGGATATCTGATGAAGGATCTTAACGACCTCCAGGTTTTTTGTACTATAGGTAGGTATCAAAGATGTTTGAAAAATCTCGGGAGGGTGTCTGAAGGATTACTGGAGGGTTTTTAAAGGATTGTAGAATAATATTAATGATACAGAGAGATCTAAAAGTAAATTACTCAAAGTTGGCATTCGCGAAAAAAGTTTGTCGTAGTTTACCTATACACTAGGACACTTCAATATTGTCAAGCAATTCCTCAAAAATACGTTGTTATTTTTGAGAAATTTTTAAATAGCTATCGACGACACAAAATATCGAAAATAGGACACTCAGAATTTTACAATCAATTTAGTTTTTCAAAATGAAATGGATAGAACTAATTTTTCGATTCTACAAACACCAGGAAAAATAAAAATTGTTAAGTAATTCATCAGAAATCCGTTATTAATTTTTAGCAATTTTTCAGACATCAAGGATTTCATCCCCGCATCAAGAAACAAAATTGTAAAGTGACAATAAAAAATTCGTAATTAATTCAACTTTCGAAAGTGAACGGTACAGAAGTAATTTTTCGATTCTATATGCACTAGGACACTTGAAAATTGTGAAGTAATGCTTCAGAAATACGTTGTTAATTTTTTACAATTTTTAAAACATCAAGTATTTCGACCTTAAGAGACAAAATTGGAAAGAGACATTCAGAAATTTCTAATTAATTAAGAATTCCGAAATGAACTGTATAAAACTAATTTTTCAATTATACGTACACTAGGAAACCAGAAAAATGTCAAGTAATTTGTCAGGTATTCGTTGTTAATTTTTGACAATTTTTGAAACATCAGGGATTTCGTCCCCAAGAAACAAAATTGTAAAGTGACTATAAAAAATTCGTAATTAATTCAACTTTCGAAAGCGAACGGTACGGAAGTAATTTTTCGATTCTATGTGCACTAGGACACTTGAAAATTGTGAAGTAATGCTTCAGAAATACGTTGTTAATTTTTTACAATTTTTAAAACATCAAGTATTTCGACCTTAAGAGACAAAATTGGAAAGACATATTCAGAAATTTCTAATTAATTAAGAATTCCGAAATGAACTGTATGAAAGTAATTTTTCGATTATACGTACACTAGGAAACCATAAAAATGTCAAGTAATTTGTCAGGTATCCGTTGTTAATTTTTGACAATTTTTGAAACATCAGGGATTTCGTCCCCAAGAAACAAAATTGTAAAGTGACTATAAAAAATTCGTAATTAATTCAACTTTCGAAAGCGAACGGTACGGAAGTAATTTTTCGATTCTATGTGCACTAGGACACTTGAAAATTGTGAAGTAATGCTTCAGAAATACGTTGTTAATTTTTTACAATTTTTAAAACATCAAGTATTTCGACCTTAAGAGACAAAATTGGAAAGACATATTCAGAAATTTCTAATTAATTAAGAATTCCGAAATGAACTGTATGAAAGTAATTTTTCGATTATACGTACACTAGGAAACCATAAAAATGTCAAGTAATTTGTCAGGTATCCGTTGTTAATTTTTGACAATTTTTGAAACATCAGGGATTTCGTCCCCAAGAAACAAAATTGTAAAGTGACTATAAAAAATTCGTAATTAATTCAACTTTCGAAAGCGAACGGTACGGAAGTAATTTTTCGATTCTATGTGCACTAGGACACTTCAAAATTGTGAAGTAATGCTTCAGAAATACGTTGTTAATTTTTTACAATTTTTAAAACATCAAGTATTTCGACCTTAAGAGACAAAATTGGAAAGAGACATTCAGAAATTTCTAATTAATTAAGAATTCCGAAATGAACTGTATAAAACTAATTTTTCAATTATACGTACACTAGGAAACCAGAAAAATGTCAAGTAATTTGTCAGGTATCCGTTGTTAATTTTGGACAATTTTTGAAACATCAGAGATTTCGTCCCCAAGAAACAAAATTGTAAAGTGACTATAAAAAATTCGTAATTAATTCAACTTTCGAAAGCGAACGGTACGGAAGTAATTTTTCGATTCTATATGCACTAGGACACTTGAAAATTGTGAAGTAATGCTTCAGAAATACGTTGTTAATTTTTGACAATTTTTAAAACATCAAGTATTTCGACCTTAAGAGACAAAATTGGAAAGAGACATTCAGAAATTTCTAATTAATTAAGAATTCCGAAATGAACTGTATAAAACTAATTTTTCAATTATACGTACACTAGGAAACCAGAAAAATGTCAAGTGATTTGTCAGGTATCCGTTGTTAATTTTTGACAATTTTTGAAACATCAGGGATTTCGTCCCCAAGAAACAAAATTGTAAAGTGACAATTAAAAATTCGTAATTAATTCAATTTTCGAAAGCGAAGGGTACAGAAATAATTTTTCGATTCTATATGCTCTAGGACACTTGAAAATTGTGAAGTAATGCTTCAGAAATACGTTGTTAATTTTTTACAATTTTTAAAACATCAAGTATTTCGACCTTAAGAGACAAAATTGGAAAGAGATATTCAGAAATTTCTAATTAATTAAGAATTCCGAAATGAACTGTATAAAAGTAATTTTTCGATTATACGTACACTAGGAAACCATAAAAATGTCAAGTAATTTGTCAGGTATCCGTTGTTAATTTTTGACAATTTTTGAAACATCAGGGATTTCGTCCCCAAGAAACAAAATTGTAAAGTGACTATAAAAAATTCGTAATTAATTCAACTTTCGAAAGCGAACGGTACGGAAGTAATTTTTCGATTCTATGTGCACTAGGACACTTGAAAATTGTGAAGTAATGCTTCAGAAATACGTTGTTAATTTTTTACAATTTTTAAAACATCAAGTATTTCGACCTTAAGAGACAAAATTGGAAAGACATATTCAGAAATTTCTAATTAATTAAGAATTCCGAAATGAACTGTATGAAAGTAATTTTTCGATTATACGTACACTAGGAAACCATAAAAATGTCAAGTAATTTGTCAGGTATCCGTTGTTAATTTTTGACAATTTTTGAAACATCAGGGATTTCGTCCCCAAGAAACAAAATTGTAAAGTGACTATAAAAAATTCGTAATTAATTCAACTTTCGAAAGCGAACGGTACGGAAGTAATTTTTCGATTCTATGTGCACTAGGACACTTCAAAATTGTGAAGTAATGCTTCAGAAATACGTTGTTAATTTTTTACAATTTTTAAAACATCAAGTATTTCGACCTTAAGAGACAAAATTGGAAAGAGACATTCAGAAATTTCTAATTAATTAAGAATTCCGAAATGAACTGTATAAAACTAATTTTTCAATTATACGTACACTAGGAAACCAGAAAAATGTCAAGTAATTTGTCAGGTATCCGTTGTTAATTTTGGACAATTTTTGAAACATCAGAGATTTCGTCCCCAAGAAACAAAATTGTAAAGTGACTATAAAAAATTCGTAATTAATTCAACTTTCGAAAGCGAACGGTACGGAAGTAATTTTTCGATTCTATATGCACTAGGACACTTGAAAATTGTGAAGTAATGCTTCAGAAATACGTTGTTAATTTTTGACAATTTTTAAAACATCAAGTATTTCGACCTTAAGAGACAAAATTGGAAAGAGACATTCAGAAATTTCTAATTAATTAAGAATTCCGAAATGAACTGTATAAAACTAATTTTTCAATTATACGTACACTAGGAAACCAGAAAAATGTCAAGTGATTTGTCAGGTATCCGTTGTTAATTTTTGACAATTTTTGAAACATCAGGGATTTCGTCCCCAAGAAACAAAATTGTAAAGTGACAATTAAAAATTCGTAATTAATTCAATTTTCGAAAGCGAAGGGTACAGAAATAATTTTTCGATTCTATATGCTCTAGGACACTTGAAAATTGTGAAGTAATGCTTCAGAAATACGTTGTTAATTTTTTACAATTTTTAAAACATCAAGTATTTCGACCTTAAGAGACAAAATTGGAAAGAGATATTCAGAAATTTCTAATTAATTAAGAATTCCGAAATGAACTGTATAAAAGTAATTTTTCGATTATACGTACACTAGGAAACCATAAAAATGTCAAGTAATTTGTCAGGTATCCGTTGTTAATTTTTGACAATTTTTGAAACATCAGGGATTTCGTCCCCAAGAAACAAAATTGTAAAGTGACAATTAAAAATTCGTAATTAATTCAATTTTCGAAAGCGAAGGGTATAGAAATAATTTTTCGATTCTCTATGCTCTAGGACACTTGAAAATTGTGAAGTAATGCTTCAGAAATACGTTGTTAATTTTTTACAATTTTTAAAACATCAAGTATTTCGACCTTAAGAGACAAAATTGGAAAGAGACATTCAGAAATTTCTAATTGGTTAAGAATTCCGAAATGAACTGTATAAAAGTAATTTTTCGATTATACGTACACTAGGAAACCATAAAAATGTCAAGTAATTTGTCAGGTATCCGTTGTTAATTTTGGACAATTTTTGAAACATCAGAGATTTCGTCCTCAAGAAACAAAATTGTAAAGTGACTATAAAAAATTCGTAATTAATTCAACTTTCGAAAGCGAACGGTACGGAAGTAATTTTTCGATTCTATATGCACTAGGACACTTGAAAATTGTGAAGTAATGCTTCAGAAATACGTTGTTAAATTTTGACAATTTTTAAAACATCAAGTATTTCGACCTTAAGAGACAAAATTGGAAAGAGACATTCAGAAATTTCTAATTAATTAAGAATTCCGAAATGAACTGTATAAAAGTAATTTTTCGATTATACGTACACTAGGAAACCAGAAAAATGTCAAGTAATTTGTCAGGTATCCGTTGTTAATTTTGGACAATTTTTGAAACATCAGAGATTTCGTCCTCAAGAAACAAAATTGTAAAGTGACTATAAAAAATTCGTAATTAATTCAACTTTCGAAAGCGAACGGTACGGAAGTAATTTTTCGATTCTATATGCACTAGGACACTTGAAAATTGTGAAGTAATGCTTCAGAAATACGTTGTTAATTTTTTACAATTTTTAAAACATCAAGTATTTCGACCTTAAGAGACAAAATTGGAAAGAGATATTCAGAAATTTCTAATTAATTAAGAATTCCGAAATGAACTGTATGAAAGTAATTTTTCGATTATAAGTACACTAGGAAACCAGAAAAATGTCAAGTAATTTGTCAGGTTGTTAATTTTTGACAATTTTTGAAACATCAGGGATTTCGTCCCCAAGAAACAAAATTGTAAAGTGACTATAAAAAATTCTTAATTAATTCAACTTTCGAAAGCGAACGGTACGGAAGTAATTTTTCGATTCTATGTGCACTAGGACACTTGAAAATTGTGAAGTAATGCTTCAGAAATACGTTGTTAATTTTTTACAATTTTTAAAACATCAAGTATTTCGACTTTGAGAGACAAAATTGGAAAGAGACATTCAGAAATTTCTAATTAATTAAGAATTCCGAAATGACCTGTATAAAACTAATTTTTCAATTATACGTACACTAGGAAACCAGAAAAATGTCAAGTAATTTGTCAGGTATCCGTTGTTAATTTTGGACAATTTTTGAAACATCAGAGATTTCGTCCTCAGGAAACAAAATTGTAAAGTGACTATAAAAAATTCGTAATTAATTCAACTTTCGAAAGCGAACGGTACGGAAGTAATTTTTCGATTCTATGGGCACTAGGACACTTGAAAATTGTGAAGTAATGCTTCAGAAATACGTTGTTAATTTTTGACAATTTTTAAAACATCAAGTATTTTGACCTTAAGAGACAAAATTGGAAAGAGACATTCAGAAATTTCTAATTAATTAAGAATTCCGAAATGAACTGTATAAAAGTAATTGTTCAATTATACGTACACTAGGAAACCAGAAAAATGTCAAGTAATTTGTCAGGTATCCGTTGTTAATTTTTGACAATTTTTGAAACATCAGGGATTTTGTCCCCAAGAAACAAAATTGTAAAGTGACTATAAAAAATTCGTAATTAATTCAACTTTCGAAAGCGAACGGTACGGAAGTAATTTTTCGATTCTATGTGCACTAGGACACTTCAAAATTGTGAAGTAATGCTTCAGAAATACGTTGTTAATTTTTTACAATTTTTAAAACATCAAGTATTTCGACCTTAAGAGACAAAATTGGAAAGAGACATTCAGAAATTTCTAATTAATTAAGAATTCCGAAATGAACTGTATAAAACTAATTTTTCAATTATACGTACACTAGGAAACCAGAAAAATGTCAAGTAATTTGTCAGGTATCCGTTGTTAATTTTGGACAATTTTTGAAACATCAGAGATTTCGTCCCCAAGAAACAAAATTGTAAAGTGACTATAAAAAATTCGTAATTAATTCAACTTTCGAAAGCGAACGGTACGGAAGTAATTTTTCGATTCTATATGCACTAGGACACTTGAAAATTGTGAAGTAATGCTTCAGAAATACGTTGTTAATTTTTGACAATTTTTAAAACATCAAGTATTTCGACCTTAAGAGACAAAATTGGAAAGAGACATTCAGAAATTTCTAATTAATTAAGAATTCCGAAATGAACTGTATAAAACTAATTTTTCAATTATACGTACACTAGGAAACCAGAAAAATGTCAAGTGATTTGTCAGGTATCCGTTGTTAATTTTTGACAATTTTTGAAACATCAGGGATTTCGTCCCCAAGAAACAAAATTGTAAAGTGACAATTAAAAATTCGTAATTAATTCAATTTTCGAAAGCGAAGGGTACAGAAATAATTTTTCGATTCTATATGCTCTAGGACACTTGAAAATTGTGAAGTAATGCTTCAGAAATACGTTGTTAATTTTTTACAATTTTTAAAACATCAAGTATTTCGACCTTAAGAGACAAAATTGGAAAGAGATATTCAGAAATTTCTAATTAATTAAGAATTCCGAAATGAACTGTATAAAAGTAATTTTTCGATTATACGTACACTAGGAAACCATAAAAATGTCAAGTAATTTGTCAGGTATCCGTTGTTAATTTTTGACAATTTTTGAAACATCAGGGATTTCGTCCCCAAGAAACAAAATTGTAAAGTGACAATTAAAAATTCGTAATTAATTCAATTTTCGAAAGCGAAGGGTATAGAAATAATTTTTCGATTCTCTATGCTCTAGGACACTTGAAAATTGTGAAGTAATGCTTCAGAAATACGTTGTTAATTTTTTACAATTTTTAAAACATCAAGTATTTCGACCTTAAGAGACAAAATTGGAAAGAGACATTCAGAAATTTCTAATTGGTTAAGAATTCCGAAATGAACTGTATAAAAGTAATTTTTCGATTATACGTACACTAGGAAACCATAAAAATGTCAAGTAATTTGTCAGGTATCCGTTGTTAATTTTGGACAATTTTTGAAACATCAGAGATTTCGTCCTCAAGAAACAAAATTGTAAAGTGACTATAAAAAATTCGTAATTAATTCAACTTTCGAAAGCGAACGGTACGGAAGTAATTTTTCGATTCTATATGCACTAGGACACTTGAAAATTGTGAAGTAATGCTTCAGAAATACGTTGTTAAATTTTGACAATTTTTAAAACATCAAGTATTTCGACCTTAAGAGACAAAATTGGAAAGAGACATTCAGAAATTTCTAATTAATTAAGAATTCCGAAATGAACTGTATAAAAGTAATTTTTCGATTATACGTACACTAGGAAACCAGAAAAATGTCAAGTAATTTGTCAGGTATCCGTTGTTAATTTTGGACAATTTTTGAAACATCAGAGATTTCGTCCTCAAGAAACAAAATTGTAAAGTGACTATAAAAAATTCGTAATTAATTCAACTTTCGAAAGCGAACGGTACGGAAGTAATTTTTCGATTCTATATGCACTAGGACACTTGAAAATTGTGAAGTAATGCTTCAGAAATACGTTGTTAATTTTTTACAATTTTTAAAACATCAAGTATTTCGACCTTAAGAGACAAAATTGGAAAGAGATATTCAGAAATTTCTAATTAATTAAGAATTCCGAAATGAACTGTATGAAAGTAATTTTTCGATTATAAGTACACTAGGAAACCAGAAAAATGTCAAGTAATTTGTCAGGTTGTTAATTTTTGACAATTTTTGAAACATCAGGGATTTCGTCCCCAAGAAACAAAATTGTAAAGTGACTATAAAAAATTCTTAATTAATTCAACTTTCGAAAGCGAACGGTACGGAAGTAATTTTTCGATTCTATGTGCACTAGGACACTTGAAAATTGTGAAGTAATGCTTCAGAAATACGTTGTTAATTTTTTACAATTTTTAAAACATCAAGTATTTCGACTTTGAGAGACAAAATTGGAAAGAGACATTCAGAAATTTCTAATTAATTAAGAATTCCGAAATGACCTGTATAAAACTAATTTTTCAATTATACGTACACTAGGAAACCAGAAAAATGTCAAGTAATTTGTCAGGTATCCGTTGTTAATTTTGGACAATTTTTGAAACATCAGAGATTTCGTCCTCAGGAAACAAAATTGTAAAGTGACTATAAAAAATTCGTAATTAATTCAACTTTCGAAAGCGAACGGTACGGAAGTAATTTTTCGATTCTATAGGCACTAGGACACTTGAAAATTGTGAAGTAATGCTTCAGAAATACGTTGTTAATTTTTGACAATTTTTAAAACATCAAGTATTTTGACCTTAAGAGACAAAATTGGAAAGAGACATTCAGAAATTTCTAATTAATTAAGAATTCCGAAATGAACTGTATAAAAGTAATTGTTCAATTATACGTACACTAGGAAACCAGAAAAATGTCAAGTAATTTGTCAGGTATCCGTTGTTAATTTTTGACAATTTTTGAAACATCAGGGATTTTGTCCCCAAGAAACAAAATTGTAAAGTGACAATAAAAAATTCGTAATTAATTCAACTTTCGGAAGCAAACGGTGCAGAAGTAATCTTTCGATTATATATGCTCTAGGACATTTAAAAATTGTGAAGTAATGCTTCAAAAATACGTTGTTAATTTTTGATAATTTTTTAAAAATTAACGATTTTGACCTCTAGAAAGACACTTACAAATTTCCAATTAATTAACGTTTCCGAAAAGAACTGTATAGAAGTAATTTTTTGATTCTACATACACTAGGAAACCTGACAATTTCTAAGTACTTCATCAGAAATCTGTTGTTAATTTTTGGCAATTTTTCAAACATCAAGGACTTCCAAGAGACAAAATTATTGGAAAGCCACTGAGAAATTCGTGAGTAATTTAAATTTCAGTAGCAAACTGTATGGAAGTAAATTTTGGATTCTATATGTACTATGACACTTGAAAATTGTTAAGTATTTTTACAGAAATGCGGTGTAAATTTTTACAAACATTTTGAATATCAGCGATTCTGACCTCTAGAAACGGAATTTTAAAGACACTCAAAAATTTCTAATTAATTAACATTTCTGAAAACATTCTTCGATTCTACGTACACTAGAAAATCAGAAAATTGTTAAGTAATTCATCAGAAATCCGTTGTTAATTTTTGACAATTTTTGAAACATCAGGGATTCCGTCCTCAAGAGACAAAATTGTAAAGAGACAATCAAATATTCATAATTAATTCAACTTTCATAAGCGAACGGTACAGAAGTAAGTTTTGGATTCTATGTACTCTAGGACACTTGAAAATTGTGTAGTAATGCTTCAGTAATATGTTGTTAATCTTTTATAATTTCTCAAAAATTTACGATTTTGACATCTAGAAATGAAATTGGAAAGATATTTGGAAATTTCTAATTAATTAAGGCTTCCGACAAAAATTGTATAGAAGTAATTTTTCGATTCTATATGCTCTAGGACACTTGAAAATTGTGTAGTAATGCTTCAGTAATACGTTGTTAATTTTTTATAATTTTTTAAAAATTAAAGATTTTGACATCTAGAATTGAAATTGGAAAGACATTTAGTAATTTCTAATTAATTAAGGCTTCCGACAAAAATTGTATAGGAAGAAGTAATTTTTCGATTCTATATGCTCTAGGACAATTGAAAATTGTGTAGTAATGCTTCAGTAATACGTTGTTAATTTTTTATAATTTTTTAAATATTAACGATTTGACATTGAGAAATGAAATTGGAAAGACATTTGGAAATTTCTAATTAATTAAGGCTTCCGACAAAAATTGAATAGAAGTAATTTTTCGATTTTATATGCTCTAGGACACTTGAAAATTGTGTAGTAATGCTTCAGTAATACGTTGTTAATCTTTTATAATTTCTTAAAAATTAACGATTTGGACATCTAGAAATAAAATTGGAAAGACATTTGGAAATTTCTTATGAATTAAGGTTTCCGAAAAGAATTGTATAGAAGTAATTTTTCGATTCTATATGCGCTAGAACACTTGAAAATTGTGTAGTAATGCTTCAGTAATACGTTGTTAATTTTTTATAATTTTTTAAAAATTAACGATTTTGACATCTAGAATTGAAATTGGAAAGACATTTAGAAATTTCTAATTATTTAAGGCTTCAGACAAAAATTGTATAGAAGTAATTTTTCGATTCTATATGTTCTAGGACACTTGAAAATTGTGTAGTTATGCTTCAGTAATACGTTGTTAATTTTTTATAATTTTTTAAAAATTAACGTTTTTGACATCTAGAAATGAAATTGGAAAGACATTTAGAAATTTCTAATTAATTAAGGCTTCCTACAAAAATTGTATAGAAGTAATTTTTCGATTCTATATGTTCTAGGACACTTGAAAATTGTGTAGTAATGCTTCAGTAATACGTTGTTAATTTTTTATAATTTTTTAAAAACTAACGATTTTGACGTCTAGAAATGAAATTGGAAAGATATTTAGAAATTTCTAATTAATTAACATTTCCGAAGAGAATTGTATAGAAGTAATTTTTCGATTCTATATGCACTAGGATACTTGAAAATAATTCATCAGAAATCCGTTGTAAATTTTTGTAAATTTTTGAAACAAAGGATTTCGTCCTTAAGAGGTTATCAGAAATTCGTAATTAATTAAGATTTCGGAAGCAAACTGTTGGGAAGTAATTTTTCGATTCTACGTTGGTAATAGAATTCTTTATTAAATGTCAGCGGGTTTTCGTGCTTGGCCAACTTTGCTTAATCTTCTTTTCGATATCTCTGTACATTTGTGGTCCCTTTATTATGTAGATGCTCGATATTCCGTCTGGGTTGATTCTTCCATTTTGTTAAATTAATTTTAAGTGTCTCCCACAATCAGTACAAATCGGGGTCACTTCATCTCCCCTTATTTACCGGATCAAAAATAAATTTTGATATTGTGCGATCCGGACCGATTTAAATCGGGCTACAGCCAACCCGCATCCCTTCTCTTCCACCCTTTACCCTGCGGTCTCCGCGCTGGCATCAGATGTAAACGTTAGATAAGGGCTGTTTATAAACAGACAGCAGCTAGGAAGACAGGAGCAAGGGAGTCGCAAGGGGATTAGAGCCGGGTTTTAATTGCCCCCACGTTCGTTTAATGGCCGCCATGAGTGCCGTGTCCCGTCGGTAAAGCAGCCATTCCCATGCGACGCTCGAATTTATACTGATCCACCCGTACTAAGCTAGGTGGCATTCATAATAATTTATTCGCGAAACCCCCGGTGCCGTTCGGTATTAACCTTAAAATAAAAATTTTATATGGACGGTCGGCGGGCGAGGAATTTACATGGCGTAAATGCCGATTAATTGCATCGGGTTGAGGTTGAGGCATAAATTCAAGGCCGGTTTAAAATGTGGAAATGGGTGGAGAGTCGCGCGGCGAAAAGTGTTGTTTTTGTACCATAAATAAGGACACGGTCACGGAAAAATTGCCTCGCGAAGGTGTTTGCTGCCATCATGCGTAATAAAACGGGTATGATGACGACTACCTTAAACTCGTTTCAGGCATGGGTGTGCAATGTGGATTTGCGGGAGAGAGAACGTACCTGAAGCCGGGCGCTTTGTTATATAAATTCGTCTAGTTAGTCCACGGAAAACAGAAAACGATCTGCACGCCAATGGACTGACATTCACCGCCTGTTTGTTCTTTTTCGCTTTAGCGTCGCTTGAAATTGGACTCATTTAAAAATGTTTTACGACCGATAGCCTGCATAGGAAGAAATTAATGATCAAATACAGAATGTTCCCTGCTAATATATGCCATACTCCCAGTATTGCAAGGATGGGGGACATAAGCCAAGATCCAGTCGCTCTTTTTTACAGATAGAAGGAAAAATAAATCACACGTCCAATGTGTTTTACTTTCCATCAAGGCTGAAGTATAATACACCCATAAACTTTCCTTGTTTAAAAATTTTAATTAAATATCCTTATCTACTAAGGTTATCAAAGCGAAACCCTTCGTGTAACGCAAATCCGATATACAAAACATGTATTTACATGAGCAGCAAGAATTGCAAACATTGTCATTATCTCTTGAATAATTACGGTTTTGCTGCTTACATTTAAATATTTTGGCAGCAACGATACCCACGAACTAGTAAGTCACGTAATAAATTGTAAGGGTAGATCGTAATTAAAACCCCCCCTCAGCAATAATCGCGGAGCAATTACTGCATGCAGATAACCCTTCAATCTTCGCTCGCTTATCTCGCCCACGCCGATCTTCGTAAAACCTTATCACTTTAAATAATCCCGGATCGTAGTTCCAACAATAAAAATAATGTGGCATGGGATGGCCGAAACTTTAGTAGTAACTGTATATCAGTAGACATAACTCTAGAGTTCCAAACATCCCTATAAACATAACTAAGTTAATTTAGTGTAAGACATAAAACGGAACTTCTGGGTCATATACAGGATCTCCTTGTTCTTTCCTGTTTGCGGAACCTAATTTCCGGAAAAGTATTCGATTTGAATACACCCCCGCGGCGATATAGAAACGGATAAATATCGCGCCGCGATAAAAACGGCTCGAATCTAATTTCAGGAATGGACGTTAATATCCCGGGCGGCGATATAAGCAGATAAAATATTCAATCTACGTGTTTTGTCTTGGCAATTTTATTAAAATCTCTCCGGACATTTATTGCCGCGGATTTTGCTGTAATGTAAGCACTTTAGAGTGCTCGCCGTTCGAGTCGAAAAGTTTTATTGGATAAGTTTAATTTTATAGTCGGAAAATGCAAAATTTAAGCGATCCGATGTTTTACAACAAAGAGCTACAACGAGCGGACAAGGTGGGGGGGGGGGCGATTCGGATCGTCCACAAGTGCCTTGTATGGGTTGGCACATATCTGCAGATATATTGTTATAGAAGACAACGAAACGACAAAATCACAGATTGACCCAACGAGCTAACAGCAAAACCTGAAATTAAAGAAATATCACATTATTGTTATTATATTATAATCCTAACGGAATAGCAAACAACGATATATCAAATAGAAAATTGGTGAAATATCCAAATATCAAGTAAAGTAAAACAGCGAAATGGCAGATTAAGGTAATATAATATTAACGACTTAAATATACATGAATATAAAATTGATGAAATTTCACTTTAAGGAAATTAAAGAGTGCAATTAGGGAAAAGAGCAAAACGTAAAATTTTCTTAGCTATTTGATCATCCATTTAAAATTAAATTTGCAATATCCACGAATCAATCTGCAATTCAGGATAGAAATCGATTTAAAGTTTGCAAATTCTGGACTTCAACATATCAACGATTCAATTTCGGGATCCAGAAATTCAAAATTTTATCGACTCAAAATGTTGCAAATTCAGGAATTGAAGATAACATCCACGCCTCGAGTTTCCATAAACGGGATAACCAAATTTCTAAATTCAGAATTTACACGATTTAAAATTTTCAAATTCTATGTGCAAGAAGTCACAAATTCAGGAATTCAATATGTGATGAATTCAAAATTCAGAATTTGGGAATTCAACATTAAATTCGCAATATTAACAAAACAATGTTCAATTGAGGATTTTAGGGGCATATTAATGATACAAATTGATTTTAAAGTTTGCAAGGTTTTTAATCCAACATGTTAGGGATTAAATTTCGGGATTTAGAATTAGAAGATTAGATTTTATAGACGCAAAATGTTCAAGAATTGAAGATAACATCCACGCCTCAAGTTTCCATAAACGGGAATGCAAAATTTATAGATCCAGAATTCACACGATTTAAAATTTTCAAATTCCAAGTGCAAGAATACAAGATTTAAACTATCCAAAATTTGAAAAAATCACGAATGATTAAAAATTCAAAATTTGGGAATTTAAAATAAATTAAATTCTCAATATCCACGAATCAATCTGCAATTCAGGATTTTAGGGGTATATTAACGACACAAATTGATTTAAGATTAGGAAGGTCTGGAATTTAACATGTCAACGATTCAATTCCAAGATTCGGAAATTTGAGAATTCATCGATTCAAAATCTTGCAAATTCAGGAATTGAATACATCCGTGACCCAAATTCCAAATTCGGGAATATAAAATTTATAAATTCAGAATTTACACGATTTAAAATTGTCAAATTCCAAATGCAACAATTCAAGATTTAAACTATCTAAAATTTGAGAAATTCACGAATTCAATATACCTACTTATGAATGATTAAAAATTCAAAATTTGGGAATTTGAAATTAAATTCTCAGTATCAACGAATCAATCTGCAATTGAATATTTTAAGGGTATATTAACGACACAAGTTGATTTAAGATTTGCAAGGTCTGGAATTTAACATGTCAACGATTCAATTCCGAGATTAAGAAATTCGCGAATTCATCGATTCAATATGCTGCAAATTCAGGAATTGAATACATCCGTGACCCAAATTCCAAATTCGGGAATATAAAATTTATAAATTCAGAATTTACACGATTTAAAATTTTCAAATTCCAAATGCAACAATTCAAGATTTAAACTATCTAAAATTTGAGAAATTCACGAATTCAATATACCTACTTATGAATGATTAAAAATTCAAAATTTGGGAATTCAAAATTAAATTCTCATTATCAACGAATCAATCTGCAATTGAATATTTTAAGGGTATATTAACGACACGAATTGATTTAAGATTAGGAAGGTCTGGAATCTAACATGTCAACGATTCAATTTCGAGATTCGGAAATTCGAGAATTCATCGATTCAAAATCTTGCAAATTCAGGAATTGAATACATCCGTGACCCAAATTCCAAATTCGGGAATATAAAATTTATAAATTCAGAATTTACACGATTTAAAATTTTCAAATTCCAAGTGCAAGAATACAAGATTTAAACTATCCAAAATTTGAGAAATTCACGAATTCTATATACCTACTTATTAATTATTAAAAATTCAAAATTTGGGAATTCAAAATTAAATTCTCAGTATCAACGAATCAATCTGCAATTGAATTTTTTAAGGGTGTATTAACGACACAAATTGATTTAAGATTTGCAAGGTCTGGAATTTAACATGTCAACGATTCAATTCCGAGATTAAGAAATTCGCGAATTCATCGATTCAATATGTTGCAAATTCAGGAATTGAATACATCCGTGACCCAAATTCCAAAATCGGGAATATAAAATTTATAAATTCAGAATTTACACGATTTAAAATTTTCAAATTCCAAATGCAACAATTCAAGATTTAAACTATCTAAAATTTGAGAAATTCACGAATTCAATATACCTACTTATGAATGATTAAAAATTCAAAATTTGGGAATTCGAAATTAAATTTTCAGTATCAACGAATCAATCTGCAATTGAATATTTTAAGGGTATATTAACGACACAAATTGATTTAAGATTTGCAAGGTTTGGAATTTAACATGTCAACGATTCAATTCCGAGATTAAGAAATTCGCGAATTCATCGATTCAATATGCTGCAAATTCAGGAATTGAATACATCCGTGACCCAAATTCCAAATTCGGGAATATAAAATTTATAAATTCAGAATTTACACGATTTAAAATTTTCAAATTCCAAATGCAACAATTCAAGATTTAAACTATCTAAAATTTGAGAAATTCACGAATTCAATATACCTACTTATGAATGATTAAAAATTAAAAATTTGGGAATTCGAAATTAAATTCTCAGTATCAACGAATCAATCTGCAATTGAATATTTTAAGGGTATATTAACGACACAAATTGATTTAAGATTTGCAAGGTCTAGAATTTAACATGTCAACGATTCAATTTCTAGATTCAGAAATTCGAGAATTCATCGATTCAAAATGTTGCAAATTTAGGAATTGAATACATCCGCGACCCACATCCCAAATTCGGGAATATAAAATTTATAATTTCAGAATTTACACGATTTATAATTTTCAAATTCCAAGTGCGAGAACTATGTAAAATTTGAGAAATTCACGAATTCAATATACCAACTTATGAATCATTAAAAATTCAAAATTTTGGAATTTAAAATAAATTAAATTCTCAATATCCACAAATCAATCTGCAATTCAGGATTTTAAGGGTATATTAACGATACAAATTAATTTAAGATTTGCAGGGGCTGGAATTCTATAGATGTCACCGATTCAATTTCGGCAAAATGTTGCAAATTCAAAAATTCAAAATATCCACGACGCAAAGTTTTCAAAGATCAAAAATTTGGGAAATTCCGGAATTCAATATGTGAAGAATTCAAAATTTTTGGAATTCAAAATTAATTTCACTACTAACGAATCTATGTGCAATTCAGATTTTAAGGGTATAATGATACAAACTGATTTATATTTTGCAAGGTCTGGAATTCAACGTGTCAACGATTCAATTTTTAGATTGGAAAACATCTAGTCTCTCTGTCGTTTCTTTCTTTGCTTTCGTATCTCCTGCTTTCTTCCCTTATAGTTCCCTTTTTATTTCTTCTCTTCATTTCACTGTCAATTTTCTTGTCTGCTTCTGGTGATCTCGCTGTTATCTTAAATATCTTTTATTCTTCTTTCAAAATTAACGGCTTGAACAACCACATAATTTGGCTTAGCCTACGGCCACCTTTGTGATCTCTTAATTCCCCCCGACAGCGACGATGCGAAAAGCGGCCTTCGAAATCTGTGCAATGTTTCCACATTATAACGTCCCACTGCTCACCAGAAATGTGTCATCCCCGACGGATAATCTGATAAATTGTGACCCATACGATGGAGACCTTACCTTGAAAATTTATTCTGACCTGTCAGCTGGCATTAAAATAACCTGAAGTTATTGCCCGAGAAGACACGCCTTATCAATTTGTGCTCGATTCTTGAAAGGAAAAATTCAAGAGCGGGAGATCGATTGTTCGCGCCGCTTCTGCGCCATTTTGGTCGGAATTAACATCATTTCCGTGCGAACTCCGAAATTAGTTCATTAACTCGAACTTTCGGATCCGCACCGTCTAAGAGAGCTTTCTTTTTAATAAAAACTCCGTTTTACGAGGGAAACTTTAATTAAATTTATAATTATGTAAGGACACATAAAAAAACGAGGAGGAAAAATACACTCGAAAAACAACTACATTATTTCCCCGGGGTGGACGTGAAAATGACATGAAAACTTGTTTAAAGCTCATGAATAATACGGATCGAGGAACCACCCTTCTTGAGGCGGCGGAGGGATCGATTATGGGAGCAGCACGGCGACAGATTTATGGGCCGATCTGTTTTTTGTGCGCTAATCGCATCTGGCGGATGCAGGCCCACCGTCGAAATCACGTTAATCATAATCGTGTTTTTTACATTTCTCGATTGCCCCCCCGCGGCGACGCCCCCGCATCCGCTCCCAAAAGGAAAAAATATATTTTGCTGAGACTTGATCTATTTCTGCAGCATAGCCGTATTTCGTTCGTTCTTTTTCCCGAGTTTTACGATCCAGTCGCCCGGTTGGCTCCTGGGGTTTTTCTTTCCCAACGTTGGCAGAGCGGCCAGCCGACCGTTCTTCTCTGCCCCCACGTCCCCTGCCGGCGTCTCTCTTATGCATGCCACGGTTCGTTAGCTTATATGGTTTGATACCAGCTTTTGCGCTCTGCTCCGCGGGCTTTATGGCGAATTTTCGAAGGGAAACAGCGGATTACTTTCAGACTCATTACAATGTAGAGATTTCGGGAATCGCCGATGAGAATTCGGAACGAAAGGGTTACGGGAACGCGATAAAACTAACGTCGTTGCCTTAAAGAAAAATAAAGTCAGTTTATAGGATATTTAATGGGGTTTAAAGTTGTCAACATGAAATGAATCGGTCTTTCATTGGACATAAATTTAATGCACCTTGCTATGAGTATGAGTTCCTCATTTGTTGCATTATTTAACTAGACGGATTTGATGCCAGCGACATAAATCACCGTAACGATGCCGTGGTTTTGAGATATTTTTCAGCAATACTTTCATAGGGCTATTTACATTCGGTTATTCCTACATTGTATCTCTCGGTGCTTTATCGAACTTTTATTACCGCATCTTTATGCATATTGTTAAGTAACTGGTAATTGAATCACAAAGCAGTGAACACTCCATTCATAATTACGATGATTTAAAAGTAATAAAATTTTTTATTACTTTATAATTGGTTAAATGATAAAACGGAATATATTTATTTCCATTTATCAGTGACTATAAATGTCAATAACGGGTATAAAAATAAATCATTGACGGTTACATAAACATTTTGCAAATATGCATGGAAAACATTTGGGTTCATGCAATTGCGAGTGCTTCAAGTTCACAATGAAAGCGAGATAAAATGTCGCGAAGCTCGATATCTTACAAATCCCACTTCTTAACTGTTGTATATTTATGATCAAGTTACTTATGTAAATAGTTGACAGAAAGGAATGAATAAAAAATAAAAAACTAACATCTGAAAATTAACTACATCGGTCAAGCCAAAATTAATCATTAATCTAGTCAAGAAATTTATTAACAAAAAACTAAAAAAAGAAGGGGTTTAGTTTTTTGGCAATAACACAAAAACTGTAGGTGACAGCGAAAATCGGAAAAAAGATTCAAAAAGAGGAGGAAATTTCCGATGAAAAACTCATATCTCCCGGAGTTCTCTCTCCATTATTAACAATTTTAATTTAACGCTGAAATTAGGGCTCCGGGGATAGGCATCTGAAGATACTACATAAAATAATTTTTTAATAGTATTAAATAATAAAATTTTTAATTAATTGTGGTGTGTTCTTAACACTTGATGGAATGAGATCCCGTTGGAAAAATCGATTTAACTTCATTTTTCAATAAGTTAGGCAATTGTTAATTAGCAAGATTTTATGGGACCTCCGCCGAAAACAAAAATTTGACCTACCAATTTTTCACTTCTTGGAGCCTTTCTTATATACATGTGCACACAAGAAGTTCATATTTTGTTTTGTATAATAATTGTTTAAAGTTGAAAAAAAAAAATAAAAAAAAAATTTAAACGTATTTTATGCTATAACTGTTCATGTGTCCAATAAAAGCGCTTAATACTGGTAGGTAAATTTTTTACGTTATTTGTTTATAAAAACGTTCAGAACATGAACTTCTTGAGTACATATCTTATATAAGAAAGGCTCCAAGAAGTGAAAAATTTTTAGTTCAATTTTTTAAACATTTTTTGTTGTCTTCAACGAAAGCGGAGGTTCTTTAAAATTCTGTTAATTAACAATTGCCTAACTTATTGAAAAATGAAGTTAAATCGATTTTGCCAACGGGATCTCATTCCATCAAGTATTACGAGCACACCATAATTTATTAAAATTTTTAAAATAATATTTAATACTATAAAAAAATTATTTTAAGTGACGGTACTCTCTTCAGAGGAGGCGTATTTTCAGCGATAAAATAAAATTATTAACAATGGAGATGGAACTCCGGGAGTTGGGAGTTTATCATCGGAAATTTCCTCAACTTCTTGACTAGACTCTTTTATAAATGCAAAACAGACAACAAAGCCGTGTTTTCCACATGATCGTCATTTATATTCCGGCAGAAGAGCGCTCGTAAAAATGCTATTTGGGAATTAAAAGACAGCAAAGATTAAATCTGAATTTACAGAACTCCAGGAAAACGAGCAGAGGCTCATGTATCTACACCTATATATTTACATAGCAGCTCCTGAAATTTGGGTCTAATCTTCAGAAACTCCAGTCAGATCTAATCCCCAAATTACCATACCGTACCTGCACCAACAATACCTTGCCGTTGATTTACGTCTCGGCCAATGAAATTTACGTCCAACGTGCGAGGTGCGCCTTTATGCAACCGTAGGGCCCCATTAGCCATTCCGATAATTTTATTAGATATGATACAAGTTAGCTTGACGAATTGGAAACAAGCCGTAAATAAAACAAACAATATTTTCCCTAAGGTCCCACGGCTCGGCAATAAAATAAATTTGTCATCCGGCTGTCAAACTCGAGTCTAAGGTCAACAAATAAAGTAACAATGAAATATGCATGGAACTTCAAAGGTGCTTGTAGAACGTAACGTCTTTATCCCTCCATCAATGTCGGAAAGTTCACGTATCTGAAGTGACATTACCTACCCTTCGTCGAGGGACCGGACTGTTTATGACATCACGCAACGGGTTGATTGCTTTCCTTCGAAAACGACTCCGGAGTGATCTCCGTGAGCGCTCCAGTCATTATTTGCCGGGAGCTCATCAACCAAAACGGTCGTCTTAGTCCTTATCGCCGGTTCTGCCCTATAACAGACGTGACCCTTGATCGGGCCATTACGCCCTTCCGAGCCCTTTATAATTCATTGATTTACTTTATGCTCTTTGGTTTTAGATGAGGGAGTTCACTCGGAGGAGGAATTAAATAATTACGGGATCTTTTCAGTTATTGCGGGAGTTCATTTTCGGTTATATAACTACTTTACGAGCACTAAAGTTTCGCTCAACACGGAAACGGGAATTATGTTTGGAAATTGTCAAAAATGTTTATCTTCTTTTCAAAACATTGCCCTGACAATTTTTTTCTTTAAGTTTCAGTTGTCAAGTGTCTCAAGTTATTTAACTCTCTGCTATCAAGTGTCTCAGATTATTTAACTGTCAGTCGTCAAGATTCTCGGATTATTTAATTCTCAGTTCTTAAGTTCTTCAAGTTCTTTAATCCTAAGTTGTTAAGTTTCTCAAACTTTTAGCTGGCAACTATAAGGTGTCAATCTAGGGTTCTAGCTGTCAGTTACTTAAGTCTCAATTGTGAAGTTTCTCAAGTTGTTTAACTCTCAATTGTTAAGTTACTCAGATTCTTTAAGTCTCTGTTGTCAAGTTTCTCGGGTTCGTAACTTTTAGTCTGTCAAATTTAACTCTCAATTGTCAAGTTCCTCAAGTTCTTCAAATCTCAATTGTCAAGTTTTTCAGGTTCTATAACTTACTTCAACTATAAGTTATTGTCAACTGTTAAGTTTTTCAGGTTGTTCAATTGTTAGTTATCAAGTTTTTCAGCTTCTTTAACTCTCAGTTGTCAGGTTTCTCCGGTTTGCAACTTTTAGCCTGTCAAATTTTTCGGGTTATTTAACTCTCAATTGTCAAGTTTCTCAGGTTCTTCAAATCTCATTTGTCAAGTTTTTCAGCTTCTATTAACTTTCAGTTGTCAAGTTTCTCAGGTTATTTAACTCTCAGTTGTCAAGTTTTTTAGGTTTTTTTAAAGCTCTCAACTCTTTCAGGTTCTTCAATAATTGTACGTTATTATCAACTGTCAAGTTTCTCAGGTTCTTCAATTTTTAGTTGTCAGGTTTCTCAAGTTCCTCAATTCTCAGTTGTCAAGTTTCTAAAGTTTCAAATTCTCAGTTGTCAAGTTTCTCAGGTTCTTCAAGTTTTAGCTGTCAACTTTTTCTGGTTTTTCAACTATAATGTGTCAAGTTTCCCAGGTTACTCAACTCTCATTTGTAAAGTTTTTCAAGTTTTTAACTGTCAGATGTCAAGCTTTTCAGGTTCTTTATCTTTCAGTTGTCAAGTTTTTCAGGTTCTTTAACTCTCAGTTGTCAAGTTTCTTATGTTTTTTAACGCTCAATTCTCAAGTTTCACAGCTCCTTCAACCTTCAGCTGTGAACTCTTTCGGGTTCTTCAACTGTAAGTTATTGTCAACTGTCAAGTTTCTCAGGTTCTTCAAGTTTTAGCTCCCAACTTTTTCGTGTTCTTCATCTATAATGTGTCAAGTTTCTCAGGTTACTCAACTGTCAGTTGTCAAGTTTCTCAGGTTACTTAAGTCTCATTTGTTAAGTTTGTCATTTTTCTTAACTCCCAATTGTCAAGTTTCTCAGATTCTTTAACTCTCAGTAGTTGACAAGTTTACCGGGTTCCCAACTTTTTAGCCTGCCAATTTTTTCAGGTTATTTAACTCTCAATTGTCAAGTTTCTTAGGTTTTTCAAATCTCAGTTGTCAAGTCCCTCAGTTCCTATAACCTTTAGTTGTCAAGTTTCTCAGGTTATTTAACTCTCAGTTGTCAAGTTTGCTAGGTTTTTTAACGCTCAATTCTCAAGTTTCACAACTCCTTCAACTTTTAGCTGTCAAGTTTCTCAAGTTCTTCAAGTTTTAGCGGTCACCTTATTCGGGTTCTTCATCTATAATGTGTCAAGTTTCTCAGGTTACTCAACTGTCACTTGTCAAGTTTCTCAGGTTACTTAAGTCTCGATTGTGAAGTTTTTCAAGTTGTTTAACTCTCAATTGTCAAGGTTCTCAGGTTCTTCAAATCTCAGTTGTCAAGATTCTCAGGTTCTATAACTTTCAGTTGTCAAGTTTCTCAGGTTATCTAACTCAAAATTTTAAATTTTCCCAGATTCTTTAATTCCCAGTTGTCAAGTTTCACAGATTCGTCAACTTTTAACTGTCAACTCTTTCGGGTTCTTCCATTAGAATTTGTCAATTTTCTCAGTTTCTTATTGTCAACTGTCATGCTTCTCAGGTTCTTCGATTCTCAGTTGTCAAGTTCTTAAACTCTCAGTTGTCAAGTTTCTTAAGTTCCACAATAATTCCGAGTTGTCAAGTTTCTCAGGTTCTAAAAATCTCAATTGTAAAGTTTCTCAAGTTCTATAACTTTCAGTTGTCGAGTTTCTCGGGTTATCTAACACAAAATTGTAAAGTTTCTCAGGTTCTTTAACTCCCAGTTGTCAAGTTTCACAGATTCCTCAACTTTTAGCTGTCAACTCTTTCGGGTTCCTCCACTAGAAGTTGTCAATTTTCCAGGTTTTTTATTGTCTACTGTCGTACTTTTTAGATTCCTCAATTCAAGTTGTCAAGTTTCTCAAGTTTTTCAATTGTTAGTTGGCAAGTTTTTCAGGTTGCTCATCTCTTAGTTGTCAAGTTTCTCAGGTTCTTCAACTGTCAGTTGACAAGTATCTCAGGTTTTCAACTGTAAAATTTTTCGTACTGTTCCGCTGTTAGGTGTCAAAAACTTGAGGTTCTTTAACTGTCAGATGTCAAGTTCTAGCCTGTCAAAGTTTTCGGGTTCTTCAACTATAAGATGTCAATTTTCTCAGGTTGCAACTGTCAGGTGTCAAATTTCTTGAGTTCTCAATTTTTAGTTTCTCAGGTTATTCAACTCTCAGTTGTCAAGTTTCTCAGGTTCTTCAACTGTCATTTGTCACGTTTCTCAGGTTACTCAAATCTTAGTTGTCAAGTTTTTGAAGTTCATCAATTCTCAGTTGTCAAGCTTCTCAAGTTCCACAATTATCAGTTGTCAAGTTTCTCAGGTTCTTAAGATCTCAATTGTCAAGTTTCTCAGGTTCTACAACTTACAGTTTCTCAAGTTATCTAAACCAAAATTGTAAAGTTTTCCATATTCTTTAACTCCCAGTTGTCAAGTTTCACAGATTCTTCAACTTTTAGCTATCAACTCTTTCTCGGGTTCTTCCACTAAAATTTGTCAATTTTCTCGGTTCCTCATTGTCAACTGTCATCCTTCTCAGATTCTTTAATTCTCAAGTTCCTCAATTCTTAGTTGTCAAGCTTCTCTAGTTCCACAATTCTCAGTTGTCAAGTTTCTCAGGTTCTTAAGATCTCAATTGTCAACTTAATCAGGTTCTTTAACTTACAGCTGTCGAGTTTCTCAGGTTATCAAACTCAAGATTGTAAAGTTTCCCAGATTCTTTAACTCACAGTTGTCAAGTTTCACAGATTCTTCAACTTTTAGTTGTCAACTCTTTCGGATCCTTCCACTAGAATTTGTCAATTTTCTCAGTTTCTATAACTTATAGTTGTCAAGTTTCACAGGTTATTTAACTCTCAATTGTTAAGTTTCTCAGGTTCCATAACTTTCAGTTGTCAAGTTTTTCAGGTTCTTTAACGCTCAGTTGTCAAGTTTCTCAGGTTACTTAAGTCTCTATTGTGAAGTTTTTCAAGTTGTTTAACTCTCAATTGTTAAGTTACTCAGATTCTTTAAGTCTCAGTTGTCAAGTTTCTCGGGTTCGTAACTTTTAGCCTGTCAAATTTACTCTCAATTGTCAAGTTTCTCAAGTTCTTCAACTCTCAATTGTCAAGTTTCTCAGGTTCTATCAACTTCAGATTCTTCAACTTTCAACTGTCAACTCTTTCGTGTTCTTACATTAGAATTTGTCAATTTTCTCAGTTTTTTATTGTCAACTGTCATGCTTCTCAGGTTCTTCGATTCTCAGTTGTCAAGTTCCTCAATTCTCAGTTGTCAAGTTTCTTAGGTTCTTCAAATCTCAACTGTCAAGTTTCTCAGTTTCTATAACTTTCAGTTGTCAAGTTTCTCAGGTTCTTTAACTCCCAGTTGTCAAGTTTCACAGATTCTTGAACTTTAAGCTGTCAACTCTTTGGGGTTCTTTCACTAAAAGTTGTCAAGTTTCTCAAGTTCCTCAATTGTTAGTTGTCAAGTTTCTCAAATTCTTGAACTGCCAGTTGTCGAGTTTTTCAGGTTCTTCAACTGTCAGTTGGCAAGTTTTTCAGGTTGCTCATCTCTCAGTTATCAAGTTTCTCAGATTCTTCAACTGTCAGTTGGCAAGTTTTTCAGGTTGCTCATCTCTCAGTTATCAAGTTTCTCAGATTCTTCAACTGTCAGTTGACAAGTATCTCAGGTTTTCAACTGTGAAGTTTTTCGTGTTGTTCCGCTGTTAAGTGTCAAAAACTTAAGGTTCTTCAACTGTCAGATGTCAAGTTCTAGTCTGTCAAAGTTTTCGGGTTCTTCAACTATAAGATGTCAATTTTCTCAGGTTGCAACTGTCAGCTGTCAAATTTCTTGAGTTCTCAATTTTTAGTTTCTCAGGTTCTTAAAATCTCAATTGTCAAGTTTCTCAGGTTCTACAACTTACAGTTTCTCAAGTTATCTAACTCAAAATTGTAAAGTTTCCCAGATTCTTTAACTCCCAGTTTTCAAGTTTTACAGATTCTTCAACTTTTAGCTGTTAACTTTTTGGCGTTCTTCCACTAGAATTTGTCAATTTTCTCGGTTTCTTATTGTCAACTGTCATGTTTTTTAGATTCCTCAATTCTCAGTTGTCAAGTTCCTCAATTCTCAGTTGTCAAGTTTCTCAGGTTCTCAAAATCTCAGTTATCAAGTTTCTCAAGTTTTTGAACTGCCAGTTGTCAAGTTTTTCAGGTTCTTCAACTGTCAATTGGCAAGTATCTCAGGTTTTTCAACTGTCAGTTGACAAGTATCTCAGGTTTTCAACTGTGAAGTTTTTCGTGTTCTTCCGCTGTTAGATGTCAAAAACTTGGGGTTCCTCAACTTTCAGGTATCAAGTTCTAGCCTGTCAAAGTTTTCGGGTTGTCAAGTTTCTCAGGTTCTTCAACTCTCAGTTGACAAGTTGCTCAGGTTGTCAGCCGCGTCTACAACTGACCGATTGACTAAGGGTATTGGAATGACAACCATTTTTTGACTTAAAAAGTTTGAAATTGGACTAAACACGAGAGTGAGTTCTAAAAAAAATCAATAAATGGTTGCTATTTCTCATCCATTCAGTCAGTCGATAAGTATAGTGGACAGGGGGGGCCACACACCCACCGTACGCATAAACGATGCCAGAACCATACGCTTTTTAGTCACAAAAAACCTTATACCGTTAATGAGAATCACTCCAAATTGAGATTTACACCAAAATATATCATTACTCAAATTTAAATTTTTTACTGAATGGTTGACAAACTGGTTCGGAATGACAACCATTTTCATATTGTATCCACCAAAAGAGATTTATACCCAAATATAAATATATACTCAAATTTACATTTTTGACTGAATGGTTGACAAACTGGTTCGGAATGACAACCATTTTCATATTGTATCCGCCAAAAGAGATTTATACTAAAATATAAATATATACTCAAATTTACATTTTTGACTGAATGGTTGACAAATTGGTTCGGAATGACAACCATTTTCATAATGTATCCACCAAAAAAGATTTATACCAAAATATAAATATATACTCAAATTTACATTTTTGACTAAATGGTTGACAAATTGGTTCGGAATGACAACCATTTTCCTATTGTATCCACCAAAAGAGATTTATACCAAGATATATATACATATACTCAAATTAACATTTTTGACTGAATGGTTCCTGTTCTTCCAATGTTAAAATTATGAAACAAATAGACAAAAGGGATAAAACAGACAAAAAAGACACTAGAGACACTAAAAAAACTGAAAGAAAAAAGTATCGAAAGAGACTAAATGACCAGAGGCACTAGAGAGAGTAAAATGACCAAAGGGACAAAACAGATCAAAGAAAATAACAATAAAGACAAAATAGATAAGTAACAGTGACAACAGTGACGAAAGAGTCAAAACGGACCAAAGGGATTATGGATCAAAGAAACCAAAGACACTAAAGAGATGACATAGACTAAAGAAATTAAAGAAACCAAATAGACAAGGAGGTAAGAAGGACAAAAAAATAAAAGAAAAAATTAAACATAGTAAAAAGAGACCAAAAGGTGTTTAAAACTTGATGTTCTTCAACTCTCAGGTGTCAAGCTTCTCAGGTGTTCTTCAACTGTTAGCCTCTCAAATTTCTCGGGTTCCTCAACTAACAATAAGTAGAAGATGTCAATTTTGTCAGTTTCCAACTGTCAGGTGTCAAATTTCTCAATTTCTTCAATTCTCAGTTGTCAACCTTCTTAGGTTATTCAACTCTCAGTCGTCCAGTTTCTCAGGTCGTTCAACTATCGATTGTCAAGGTTTTGGTGTTCTTCAACTGTTAGGTGTTAAAAATGTATAGAATATTAATGCTATACTATGAAAATTTTATGATAAACTATATTGTAGCCGGCGCGCGTTGCTGAGCCCCAAAAATAAGGTAAAACACATCTCATCCGATTTGACCGGTGCAACGAACAGGTAAACCACGATGGGTAAACAAGGGACCTATCCGCGCGGTATTAGTATTCAAAAGTGTATCACAGGGAAAGCTTTTTGGTACAGCTTTTTAAATAGGTTTAAAATGTTTATTTCTTGTATTTCTCCCTTGTCAAATGATTTTAACGAAAACTGATGAGTGACATTTTATGTCTAAAACTGTCACTGTGACATTTTTATCTGACAGATCTCAATTTCGCCCGGTTTGAACTTTAATACCACGAGGCGCCAGCCGAGTGTTGCAATGAGCCCGAAAACCTGAAAAGTGACGTGCGTTTTTTGTATTCGAGAAAAAAATACGAATTTACAACAAATTTCGAATTAAATAAAATTAAATACATAATGCTATAATATTTATGTATGTGGTAATGTATTGCATTATGCATTATGTGTTTCACGAAACGAATACAAAAATATTTTTTTCGAAAAAGGGGTGACCCATTGGGGTCGTTACGTCCCATTGCGAACATTATTTGTATTCGAAATTTTATAACGGCCGGTGTAGGATCTTTTGCGGAACATAGAAACAGATAGACTAACATTCACTTTTATATATTATGTAGACTATATAACACATAATAAATTGAGCCAACAGCAATTACAGATTTTCCCTAGTTACGATGTATAGATAAGCGATTAGCCCCTTGACCACGTGGTATAATCACTTCGGTGTTTCGGCTGGGACCAACAATGAACTTTGTCACAGCCCTAACAATTTTTTGATGATTGTTAATAAACGTCAGAAAAAAGTTTCGCCGAAATTTCGCATTTTGTGGGTCGCTTTGGTTATGTAATCGTAACGAATACTACTCGAGCAGACACTAACCTCCTGTAATCGATTATTTTCAATGCTCTTGTGATATTAAAACTGATTATCAATATTTATATAATAATTATGTATAACTTATATTTTATGATAAATAAAGTCAATGATAAATATTGTGGTCAACAAATATTGTTTAATATGGATTGTTTGATAAAAAAATACCTTGCATTCGGTAAACAGATGGGTGAAGGTCGACCTTAGTCGGGATCTAGGCCTATTGAGAGTGGTGTAATAAAGAGAAGATCTAATCAAAAATCTGGCAAGTTGAAAAAGAAATATTGAAGAATATTGATAAGATAAAAATAAAAAACTGAAGACCTGAACGCAGAATTTCAGAACCTGAAAATAAAATGCGGAGAAAGTAAAAACCTGACCAAATCTTCAAAAAACTCAAAAACCAATTGACGCCTTAGTAACAGAACTTAAAAATGGCTGCCGTTTTGCCGCCATCACATCACAGATTGAAAAGCTCTCGTACACGGGTTACCTACAATTCCTGGTCAGGCCGCGAGAACGTATACCCATCACACGTGTCGCCTTGAAAGCAACGTATCGCAAATGAAACACTGACACATGTGAAGTTGATTGGTGCGTGAGCGAAACAACAGCCGTTCTTTTCCCCTGATCGAGTACTCGCCTCTATTTCCAATAAAACTTATGAGCACAAACAGTTCCGTGCGAAATACCAGCCGGACTAGATGCTTTGTTTCGCGGACTGGTCCGGGAATTCGAGAAAGCCATTAATCGCCTTGGAAAAACGCGAAACAAAGTGAATTCGTCATCACGGAGCTTCGTGTGCGGCTAGTTATTTCAGGAATTTTATTTAGGAACATCCAGGGACTTTGTGTTGGTGCGACTGTTATTAATTATTTCCCGAACCGTGCCGTGGTGTGCTTAAAATATACGCTTTGGGGAAAAAATCCCCGATACAAATCAAACTCGTTTTACCTCCCGTCGCAGACGCTCTAGCTTCGTCCTTTTTCGAACCGAAGAGGCGCGGGTTCTCGTCCTTGTCGGACGCCATGTTCGCTGACCACGCTGTCTTAAAATATGTAACCTACGCCAAGTTGGAGCGCGTTCAAGATGGTTTCAGGACACAACATCTCAATAATGCGCTTTATTGATGGCGCTCCGGTAATTTTTTTCTCGTCGGTGATCCGGTGATGTGTGCGCAGAAACTCCACGACACGCAAGTAAGACTTTTTCTTAGCTCTTAGGTCACTAACTGCTGTGCGCTTTGAATAACCACTACCGGCGGAATTCCATCGCATAAATATTACAAAATCCTGAATGGCTTTAAATACTGTAAAAATACCTTTCCATCACGTGCTAGGCCCCAGATGCTTTTTTACCCCTTGAGGGCAAATAATACAAATAAAACCTTATTGAGCAATCATATAAGAAACTGTATCTTGCACACATGCAAGCAGTGCTCAAACCGAAAACTAGATAATTACACTAAAGACAACTCACCATTTCTTTTTACCACACGCGGCAACATAACAGATCGACAAGAAAGAAAAATTAGATTTGATCGAACATCGCAGACCCGCCGACAACCCTTGACGTCTTTCAACTAACCACAACCCATCCTTGCGGTTTCCAATCAACCACCGAAAAGTGAAAACCGGCGAAAAAAAGTGAAATCGTCCTCACGCATGCAAATCGCCCAAATTTTTTCCACACGGACCCTCCGTGGATTTTATGGGTTTATTGGTGTCTTCATTTCACCCCGGTAATTATACGGCGGGTGACGTGTTTGTGTTCCATCGAGATAAAGCCGGGCCGTTTACATTCTTCAGCCGAACGACTTTCGAGGGGTCCGGGCTTCTACCCCTTGCTAAGTCGCCGGTTTACGGTTCTGGGTTCTGGTTGGTCGCTTCGGCCATGGTTCCGATTCATAACGCGTTGGTATTGTTCAAGATGTAGATGTGTTTTTGCGCCGAAGGACACTGAACTTCCAAAAGGGATGAGTAAAAAAAAAGTGGTGCAGTGAAAGTGACGGATACGAGGACGGATAAGGTATGGAGATTTTGACGCGTGAAGGACGAGTTCCTGTTGTTGCGATCTTACAAGAAATTTGTCCGGAAGGTATTTACCCCTTTCTGGGTAAATTTCTTAATTTATCGCAATTAAAACTCCTTCTCGGAGGTCGCTAAAGTTTGACTAATTGTGTGGTTTATTGACGGTGCACTGTCGTTAAATGGAAAATAACAATGCTTTTCCGTTTCATAAAATTTTAAATTAATTCGATTTAATTCCAAAGGAGGTCAAAAACTTTAATGTTGATAACAATTGTTAATGTCTGTCTGGTTTTGTTATTCAACACAAAACAAAGATGATTTTAAAATTACATTCAGACTCTAATTATTCACAGATTCAAATCTAACTAGATTAAATGACTGTGATCTTTTTTGCGTTCAGTTAATTTTTCATAGTTCGGCTCTTACAACTTTATTAATTTTTAAATGCCATTGTGTATACGCAACAGAAAAATTTCCTCTCCACAGAAATTGACCATGTTTAAAAAAAAATCAAAAAATAACAACGCATTTCAACAATTTTCAAGTGTCCTAGTGCATATAGAATAAAAAAATGCCTCTGTGGAGTTTGTTTCGGAAATTTAAATTAATTACGATTTTCTGAGGGTCTCATTCAATTTTTTTCTTTTTAGGCCGAAATCCTTGTTGTTTAAAAATGTTTCCAAAATTAACAACAGATTTGTGCTAAATTACTTGACAATTTTCAAGTGTCCTAGTGTATGCATAATCTAAAAATTACTAGTATACAGTGCTTCTTGGGAATCTGAATGAATGACGAATTTCTGAGTGTTTTGTTTTCAATTTTGCCTCTCAATAATATTTAAAATTGTCAGGAATTAACTCCCTATTTCCGATGAATTATGAGTATGTTGAATCTGAAAATTACTTGTATGCAGTTCGTTTGATGAAACTTAATTAATTAAGAATTTCTGAATGCCACTTTCCAATTTTGTCTCTTGAGGCCCAAATCCTTTCAAAAATTGTCAAAAGTGAACAAAAGATTTCCAATGAATTACTTGACAATTTTCAACTACCCTAGTGTATGTAGAATCGAAACATTACTTCTATAAAGTTCGTTTGGAAAATTTGAGGTAATTAGAAATTTCTGAGCCCCATTTTCCAATTTAGTTTCTAGATATTACAATCGCCGATATTTAAAAAATTGTCAAAAATTAACACCGTATTTCTGGAGAATTACTTGACAATTTTCAAGTGTCCTAGTGCATATAGAATTTAAAAAATACCTCTGTAGCGTTCGCTTTGGAAATCTGCATTAATTAGGATTTTCTGAGTGTCTCTGAAATGTTTTCTCTTTATGCCGAAATCCTTGGGGCTTAAAAACCTGTCCAAAATTGACAAGGGATTTCTGCTAAATTACTTGATAATTTTCAAATGTGCTAGTGTATGTACAATCTACGAATTAATAATATACAGTTCCGTTTGGAAATCTGAATGAATTACGAATTTATGAGTGTTTTTTTTTTTCAATTTTGTGTCTCGTTAATATTTCAAAAATGATTAAAAATTAACAACGGATTTCTAAAAAACTACTTAACAATTTTCAGGTGTCCTAGTGTATGTGCAATATAAAAATTACTAGTTTATAGTTCTTTTTGGAAATCTGAATTAATAACAATTTTAAGAATGTTTTGTTTCCAAATTTTGCCTCTAGTTAATCTTTGTTAAAATTGTCAAGAATTAGCAACGGATTTCCAATGAATTACTTGACAATTTTTAGGTGTCCTAGTGTATGTTGAATCTAAAAATTACATTTATACAGTTGGTTTGATAAAACTTAATTAATTAAGAATTTCTGAGTTCCTCTCTTCAATTTTGTCTTTTGAGGCCGAAATCCTTGATGTTTCAAAAATTGTCAAAAATGAACAAAGGATTTCCAATAAATTACTTGACAATTTTCAAGTACCCTAGTGTATGTAGAGTCGAAACATTACTTCCATAAAATTCGTTTGGAATATTTGAGTGAATTAGAAATTTCTGAGCGCCCTTTTCCAATTTCGCTTGTAGAGGTTACAATCGCTGATATTTAAAAAATTGTCAAAATTATCACCGTATTTCTGGAAAATTACTTGACAATTTTTAAGTGTCCTAGTGCATATAGAATTTAAAAAATACCTCTGTAGCGTTTGCTTTGGAAATCTAAATTAATTAGGACTTTCTGAGTGTCTCTGAAATTTTTTCTCTTGAGGCCGAAATACTTGGTGTTTAAAAAACTGTCAAAAATTTACAAGGGATTTTTGCAAAATTACCTGATAATTTTCAAATGTCCTAGTGTATGTACAATCCATAAAATAATAATATACTGTTCCGTTTGGAAATCTGAATGAATGACGAATTTATGAGTGCTTTGTTTTCGATTTTGACTCTCGTTAATGTTTAAAATTGTCAAAAATTAACAACGGATTTCCGATGAATTATTTGACAATTTTCGAGTATCCTAGTGTATTTTTAATCTAAAAATTACTTCCATACACTTCGTTTGATAAAACTTGATTAATTACGATTTTCTCAGTGCCTCTCCAATTTTGTCTCTTGAGGCCGAAATCCTTGGTGTTTACAAAACTGTCAAAGATTGACAAGGGATTTCTGCTAAATTACTTGTTAATTTTCAGGTGTCCTAGTGCATGTACAATCTAAAAATTACTAGAATACAGATGTTTTTGGGAATCTGAATGAATGACGAATTTATGAGTGCTTTGTTTTCGATTTTGACTCTCGTTAACGTTTGAAATTGTCAAAAATTAACAACGGATTTTCGATGAATTATTTGACAATTTTCAAGTATCCTAGTCTATTTTGAATCTAAATATTACTTCCATACACTTCGTTTGATAAAACTTGATTAATTACGAATTTCTGAGTGCCTCTCCAATTTTGTCTCTTGAGGCCGAAATCCTTGGTGTTTAAAAAACTGTCAAAGATTGACAAGGGATCTCTGCTAAATTACTTGTCCATTTTCAGGTGTCCTAGTGTATGTACAATCTAAAAATTACTAGTATACAGTTGTTTTTAGGAATCTGAATGAATGACGAATTTATGAGTGCTTTGTTTTCGATTCTGACTCTCGTTAATGTTTAAAAGTGGCAAAAATTAACAACGGATTTCCGATGAATTATTTGACAATTTTCAAGTATCCTAGTGTATTTTGAATCTAAAAATTACTTCCATACACTTCGTTTGATAAAGCTCGATTAATTACGAATTTCTGACTGCCTCTCCAATTTTGTCTCTTGAGGCCGAAATCCTTGATGTTTAAAAAACTGTCAAAAATTGACAAAGGATTTCTGCTAAATTGCTTGTTAATTTTCGGGTGTCCTAGTGCATGTACAATCTAAAAATTACTAGAATACAGATGTTTTTGGGAATCTGAATGAATGACGAATTTATGAGTGCTTTGTTTTCGATTTTGACTCTCGTTAATGTTTAAAATTGTCAAAAATTAACAACGGAAATCCGATGAATTATTTGACAATTTTCAAGTATCCTAGTGTATTTTGAATCTAAAAATTACTTCCATACACTTCTTTTGATAAAGCTTGATTAATTACGAATTTCTGAGTGCCTCTCCAATTTTGTCTCTTGAGGCCGAAATCCTTGATGTTTAAAAAATTGTCAAAAATTGACAAAGGATTTCTGCTAAATTACTTGTTAATTTTCGGGTGTCCTAGTGCATGTACAATCTAAAAATTACTAGTATACAGTTGCTTTTGGGAATCTGAATGAATGACGAATTTATGAGTGCTTTGTTTTCGATTTTGACTCTCTTTAATGTTTAAAATTGGCAAAAATTAACAACGGATTTCCGATGAATTATTTGACAATTTTCAAGTATCCTAGTGTATTTTGAATCTAAAAATTACTTCCATACACTTCGTTTGATAAAGCTCGATTAATTACGAATTTCTGACTGCCTCTCCAATTTTGTCTCTTGAGGCCGAAATCCTTGGTGTTTAAAAAACTGTCAAAAATTGACAAGAGATTTCTGCTAAATCACTTGTTAATTTTCAGGTGTCGCAGTGTATGTACAATCTAAAAAATAGTACTATACAGTTGTTTTTGGAAATCTGAATGAATGACAAATTTATGAGTGTTTTGTTTTAAATGTTGCCTCTCGATAATGTTTAAAATTGTCAAGAATTAACAAAATTGTCAAGAATTAACAACGGATTTCCGATGAATTATTTGACAATTTTCAAGTATCCTGGTGTATGTTGAATCTGAAAATTACTTGTATGCAGTTCGTTTGATAATACTTAATTAATTACGAATTTCTGAGTCTCTTTCCAATTGTATTTCTTGAGGCCGAAATTCTTGACGTTTCAAAAATTGTCAAAAATGAACAACGGCTTTCCAATGAATTACTTGACAATTTTCAAGTATCCTAGTGTATGTACAATCTAAAAATTATTAGTATACAGTTGTTTGTAGGAATCTGAATGAATGACGAATTTATGAGTGCTTTGTTTTCGATTTTGACTCTCGTTAATGTTTAAAATTGTCAAAAATTAACAACGGAAATCCGATGAATTATTTGACAATTTTCAAGTATCCTAGTGTATTTTGAATCTAAAAATTACTTCCATACACTGCGTTTGATAAAACTTGATTAATTACAAATTTCTGAGTGCCTCTCCAATTTTGTGTCTTGAAGCCTAAATCCTTGATATTTCAAAAATTATTAACGGATTTCTGATGAATTACGCGACATTTGTCAAATATCCTGGTGTATGTAGAATTCAGAAATTGCTTCTATACAGTTCTGTTGCTGATCCGGAATTTATTACGAATTTCAAAATCGCTCGTCTCAATTTCGTCTGGCTTCATGGAAAGTTCATGTTTCAAAAATTGTCAAAAATGGACAACGGATTTTTAAAGAATTACTTGACAACTTTCAAGTGTCCTAGTACATATAGGACCCAAAAATTACTTCTGTACAGTTCTTTCTTTCCGGAAATCTAAATTAATTACAAATTTTTGAATGTCACATTCCAATTTTGTCTTGACCCCAAAATTCTTGATGTTTCAAAAATTATTAACGGATTTCTGATGAATTACGCGACATTTGTCAAATATCCTGGTGTATGTAGAATTCAGAAATTGCTTCTATACAGTTCTGTTGCTGATCCTGAATTTATTACGAATTTCAAAATCGTTCGTCTCAATTTCGTCTGGCTTCATAGAAAGTTCAGGTTTCAAAAATTGTCAAAAATGAACAACGGATTTCTGAAGAATTACTTGAGTACTTTCAAGTGTCCTAGTGCATATAGAATCCAAAAATTACTTCTGTACAGTTCTTTTCGGAAATCTAAATGAATTACAAATTTCTGAATGTCACATTCAAATTTTGTCTCGACCCCAAAATCCTTGGTCTCAAAAATTATTAACGGATTTCTGATGATGTTTCAAAAATTGTCAAATCAGCTTGACTTAAAACATTAGTGTTTACGCATTACGCCTTAATTAAAAAAAAAAATCACATTAGTGCTGTGCTGCAACCACTTTTTAAGCGATCCGTTGCTGTCTTTCTCCAATTCTGCACCACTTAGCGAGAATTAACTACCAACATGATGCCGGTAGTATTTGTTCTCGGCATGCATAAACATGCAATATATTTTTTCATTGGTCTATTAAGCACTTACATTTTATGGCACCCACTTCGCCCAAGCTTAAAATTTTGAGTCGTAACCATTAAGTATTTATTTTTTTATTTAACAAAGTGTTAGTTTTATTTCATCGTGAGCACAATTAGGCCGTTTATTACTAATCGAGCATTTAATAATAAGTAATTGTGAATGAATGGTAGGAAAAAATTGATTTACTGCTATTCACAATACGCTACAAAATTCGGTCTATTTTATAATTAAAATTTAACGGTTGTTGAGGTAACCCCACAGTTGCAGTTCGGTATCGACATTGTTATCAATATTAAACATATCCTGCTTTCGGCCAAAGTTATGCATGGTTATCAATATTAAGCGTGACACTTTTGTTTGCGGTAACGAGGATATCCAACTAACGATAGCCGAGTTAGTTAATTTGATACAAAAAATTACAGGTGGATAACTCGTTCGATATGCACAGAGCGTGAATTGAGGCCTTTGTCTTTCGAAAAGGCAACATTCGTTTCGCAGGTGCACTAAATTAAAATGTGAAATTGATCAAACGGACGGAGAGAGACTCGAAATCGGTCCACCTAATTAGTTATTATCACTACTCGCTGTTATCATTCGACGTCAAGATCGACATAAAACTGGAGAGAATTTTCCTCAAGGTTTTCATATTTTAGCACCGACGAGCTGTGAATATTTACGTAGGATAGTGTCGAAATTGTTTATTTTTCGGTCGGAGGTGCAGTTTCGCCAATCCAAAATTCCATCTAGTTCAGATTTTCGCGTAATAGTACGCTTGGTATAAAACTTTTATGGCTGCATTCACGACGTGAAACGCAGACGAGTTTATTATGATTGCTTGGTAAATACACACTCGTGTAAACGCTAATCAATCTCTCGATCACGATTATTTTTTCACGGATCGTCTTTGTTTTCAGATCAGCTTCCAGCCCAGAGACTTCGAGAGAGATTTTTTCGGCCGAGGTGAGTCTCTGAAACCGAATTTGGTACAGTTCCGACGGGAAGAATTCGATTTTGCGTGGTAACCGCAGTTTTAATTATTTTTTACGCAGATGACTGTTTTACATTTCTGGCCTACACAAAGGGGTTTCGGCCTTATTGAAATGTGTGTTAATTAGGCAAAGTTGGTTTAAATTTTTAACATATTCATGATGTTGTTTTACTATTTTATTATTTAAATGTCACACAATTTCAATATTTGATATAGCAGTTGGTGGCGATGACCTTTGAAGGTGTTATTTTTACAGACGGTGAAAACGAAATATTGCAGTGTGCTATATTTCAAAAGTGCAATTGCGATATTTCGGCCGCTTATTATCAGTGCACACAAACATTACGCCCGCTGTTTTAAATTTAATGGCGGGTATTTTGAGAACAGCTGAGGTTTTGATATATATTACCCACATGTATACGAAACTGGTTTAAAAAACACCACGATTGCGTGCCGTCTAATTACACCCTTGCATTTATTTTTAGCTGCGTTTCTCGATAATCTCCGGTAGTATCGTGCAGATACTTATATCTTATATCAGAATTCTGAAGGCAACGTTCATAAATATTATTGAAAATAATTTACGGCTGAGTCTACTTGTATATATAAACCGGCAACCCACTCGCGCCTGGTCATTCCTCCAACCACCACACGTAAACGTTCTCCCTCTCTGTCCGAAACGTCGACCATCTTCGAGGCGAAAGAAAGACGTGCGGCCCATAAACAGTCTGATTGCAATTTGCAACATTGTATTGCGATGACTATCTGGTCTTACAGGTTTCTGCTAGATGAAGTTACAAGTCGTAAGTCATACATTTTTCCCTCATTACCGTACACCGGTGCTTGCATTAAAACGCACCTTGGCTCGGACGCCATCTTGCTCTTTGCGCTCATAAATAAAAGTTCGATCCAAAGTGGTAAAACGAACGGCGGCATTCTTCGCTTCCAGGTCTAGCCCAATCCGAAACGTATTTAATCGGAAAAAATGCATCTTGCTCCTCGAAGAGCCGAGCAGAATCGGCGGCTACTGAAAATTGCATTAGTTTATTGCCCGACCTTCTCGTAAATCAGAAGAGAATGCCGTCTGTACGGATGCAGAGAGAAGCAATAATATTTAAGTTAATAGCAATGCATATAGGTAATGGTTTTATGATAGCTATAACGTTGCATGCTTTGGGGGAAATCTTAACAGCGTAAATACAAATTATTTGTGTAATTTATATCGAGTGCACGGTCTGCACCAACCGCTACCTCATCAAGATCCTGGCTTAATGTGCGTAAGTGTAATGGCGGCATTAATAATCCGGCGGATATAAAAATTGTCGCTAATTAATTTCTATTTTTTGTTACTGCTTCTGTCAACTATAATTGGAGTCTACAGGGTGAATTTGAACATGTGTCATTATTTTCCTCTTTATTGGGATAATCACAGATTACAGATTACCTATACATATTTAATAACATAATTGTCTACAAGCCTTGTGGGTCTAGAGCAATAATAATTACTTTTACAGCTCATCTAACACTTAAATATTGATATATCATATTCTTCCATTCTCTGTTCTTTTCGGCTTCACAATATTCTTCTGTTCGATGTGATTCTCTTCTTCCACCAGAAATCCTAAAAAATTAATCATCATTTGTACCATATATACAAAAATATATACTTATATCAAAATTCCCGTAAAAGGCATCCTGACAAAAAGCTTTTGAGGTCCTTTTGACGCATTTCTGATGCTCAAAAATACTTAAAAATTAATTCCTCATTTTAAAGCTTTGTCATTTGGAGCAGGTATACAAGAAGATCCGTTGCTGAAAACCACATTCCGATATTCTAAATAGTTTATGAGTTATGAGCTTTCAAAATCAAAAAATTGTGTGATCTCAAACTAAATATAAAGTTTCGAAAACTTGTGGGTTAGAGATTGCAGCAAATTTATATTCAGAGCGTTCCAATACGTCTATAAATGACTAACTTCTCGGAAAAAGCTTCCAGATTAAAAAGCTTTTAATGTTCTTTGAGCTTTAGCTTTAGTATTCCGCCGGAGTTTCAAACTGTAAACTTTCGAACGAAAACTCGTGTGTTAGAGATTGCAGCAGATTTGTATTCAAAATGTTCCAAAACGTATAGAAGTGACTCAACATTCCAGAAAAAGCTTTCAGTCAAAAAGCTTTTGATTCAGCTTTTTTAGGCATTTCCATTGTTACAAAATCTTAAAAAAATTATCCGTTCTCCTAAAGCTTTGTAACTTGAAACAGGTATAAAAGAAAGATGTCTAAATCCATTACTAAAAACCCCATTGCGATATTTTACTTGCTTTTTGAGTTATGAATTTTCAAAATAAACAAAATGTTTTTGAGGTTCCTCCGGAGATTCAAACTGTAAACTTTTGAAAGATACCTCGTAGGTTAGAGATTGCAGTAGATTTATATCCAGGACGTTTCAAAAAGATCTAGAAATTACTCAAAATTCCTAGAAAAAGCTTCCAGACAAAAAATGTTTTGAGGTTTCTTGACCTTTAGATTTTTGAGGCATTACGGTTGTTCAAAAATCCTAAACAAATTATCCGCTTTGCTAAAGCTTTGTCACTTTTAGCAGGCATACAAAGAAGATGCCTGAATCCACTACTGGAAACCACATTCAGGTATAATATTTGGTTTTTGAATTATGAGCTTTCAAAATCAAAAAAATTGTGTGTTGAAACTTCGCCGGAATTTCAAACTGTAAGCTTTCCAACGAAACCTCGTAGGTTAGAGATTGCAGCAGATTTATATCCAGGACGTTCCAAAAAAGATATAGAAATTACTTAAAATTCCTAGAAAAAGCTTCCAGACAAAAAAAGTTTTGAGGTTTCTTGAGCTTTAGTTTTATAAGGCATTTCCGTTGTTCAAAAATCCTAAAAAATTAATCCGTTCCGCTAAAGCTCTGTCACTTGGAGCAGGCATACAAAAAAGATGCCTGAATCCACTACTGGAAACCACATTCAGGTATAATATTTGGTTTTTGAATTATGAGCTTTCAAAATCAAAAAAAAATTGTGTGTTGATATTTCGCCGGAATTTCAAACTGTAAGCTTTCCAACGCAACCTCGTAGGTTAGAGATTGCAGCAGATTTATATCCAGGACGTTTCAAAAAGATATAGAAGTTGTTCAAAATTCCTAGAAAAAGCTTCGAGACAAAAAAAATTCCGTTGTTCAAAAATCCTAAAAAAATTATCCGCTTTGCTAAAGCTTTGTCACTTGGAGCAGGCATACAAAAAAGATGCCTGAATCCGTTACTGGAAACCACATTCAGATATAATATTTGGTTTCTGAATTATGAGCTTTCAAAATCAAAAAAATTGTGTGTTGAAACTTCGCCGGAATTTCAAACTGTAAGCTTTCCAACGAAACCTCGTAGGTTAGAGATTGCAGCAGATTTATATCCAGGACGTTCCAAAAAAGATATAGAAATTACTCAAAATTTCTAGAAAAAGCTTCCAGACAAAAAATGTTTTGAGGTTTCTTGAGCTTTAGTTTTTTGAGGCATTTCCGTTGTTCAAAAATCATAAAAAAGTTATTCCTTTCGCTAAAGCGTTGTCACTTGGAGCACGCATACAAAAATGATGCCTGAATCCGCTACTAAAATCCACATTCCGATATTTTATTTGCTTTTTGAGTTATGAGCTTTCAAAATCAAAAAAAATTGTGTTGGTATTCCGCCGGAGTTTCAAACTGTAAACTTTCGAACGAAAACTCGTACGTTAGAGATTGCAGTAGATTTATACTCAGGACGTCCCAAGTCGTATAGAAATGACCCAAAATTCCCAGGAAAAGCTTCCAGACAAAAAAGGTTTTGAGGTTTATTGAGCTTTAGTTTTTGAGGCATTTCCGTTCTAAAAAATTATTTCGTTTTGCTAAAGCTTTGACGTTTGGAGCAGACATAGAAAAAATATGCCTGAATCCGATACTGAAAACCACATTCCGATATTCTGATTATTTTTTGAGTTATGAGCTTTCAAAATTAATAATTTTTGTGCTGATTTTCCTTCGGCGTTTAAAACTGTAAACTTTGGAACGAAAACTCGTATGTTAGAGATTGCAACAGATTTGTATTCAGGACGTCCCAAAACGTAGCTCAATAAAAAAAATAATAACTCAAAATTTCCGAAAAAGCTTCGAGACGAAAAAATTTTCTTGAACTTTAGCTTTTTGAGGCATTTCCGTTGTTCAAAAATCCTAGAAAATTAATCCGTTCTGCTAAAGCTTTGTCACTTGGAGCAGGCATACAAAAAAAATGCCTGAATCCGCTACTGGAAAGCACATTCCGATATTTTACTTGGTTTTTGAGTTATGAGCTTTTAAAATAAAAAAAATATGTTATTGAGGTTCCTCCGAACATTTAAACTGTAAACTTTTGAACGAAACCTCGTAGATTAGAGAATGCAGAAAATTTGTATTTAGGACGTCCAAAAACGTATAGAAATCTCTCAAATTTCCGGAAAAAGCTTGAAGTCAAAAAGCTTTTGAGGTATCTTCTGATTCAGCTTTTTTAGGCATTTCCATTGTTAAAAAAATCTTAAAAAATTAATCCGTTCCCCTGAAGCTTTGTAACGTGAAACATGTATAAAAGAAAGATGTCTAAATCCATTACTTAAAACCCCATTGTGATATTTTACTTGGTTTTTGAATTATGAGTTTTCAAAATCAAAAATTTTTGTGTTGGTATTCCGCCGGAGTTTGAAACTGTAAACTTTCGAACGAAAACTCGTACGTTAGAGATTGCAGCAGATTTATACTCAAAACGTCTCAAGTAGTATAGAAATGACCCAAAATTTCCAGAAATAGCTTTCAAATAAAAAAGTAGCTTTTGAAGTTTTTTGAGCTTTAGCTTTTTGAGGCATTTCCATTGTTAAAAAAATCTTTAAAAAATAATCCGTCCCCCTGAAGCTTTGTAACATGAAACAGGTATAAAAGAAAGATGTCTAAATCCATTACTAAAAACCCCATTGTGATATTTTACTTGGTTTTTGAGTTATGAGCTTTTAATATCAAAAAATTTGTTATTGAGGTTCCTCCGAACATTTAAACTGTAAACTTTTGAACGGAACCTCGTAGATTAAAGATTGCAGAAAATTTATATTTGGAACATCCAAAAACGTGTAGAAATCTCTCAAATTTCCGGAAAAAGCTTGAAGTCAAAAAGCTTTTGAGGTATTTTTTGATTCAGCTTTTTTATGCATTTCTATTGTTAAAAAAAATCTTAAAAAATTAATCCGTTCCCCTGAAGCTTTGTAACGTGAAACAGGTATAAAAGAAGGATGTATAAATCTATTACTAAAAACCACATTGTGATATTTGACTCGGTTTTTGAATTATGAGCTTTCAAAATCAAAAATTTTTGTGTTGGTATTCCGCCGGAGTTTCAAATTGTAAACTTTCGAACGAAAACTCGTACGTTAGAGATTGCAGCAGATTTATACTCAAAACGTCCCAAGTCGTATACAAATGACCCAAAATTCCCAGAAGAAACTTTCAAACAAAAAAGCTTTTGAAGTTTCTTGAGCTTTAGTTTTTTGAGGCATTTCCAGTGTTAAAAAATTCTAAAAAATTAATCCGTTTTGCTAAAGCTTTGTCACTTGGAGCAGACATTAAAAAAAATGCCTGAATCCGCAACTGACAACCACATTCCAATATTTTACTTGGTTTTTGAGTTATGAGCATTCAAAATCAATTTTTTTTTTGTTGAAGTTCAACCGGAGATTTTTTGAGTTATGAGCTTTCAAAATCAAAAAAAATTGTGTTGATGTTCGCCTGAAGTTTCAAACTGTGGATTTTTTAACTTAAACTCATAGGTTAGAGATTGCAAACAAAACTTCCAAAAAAGCTATTGAGGTTTTTCGAGCTCTAGCTTTTTGAGGCATTCACAAGTACAATTTTGGGGATTTTACGAAGGATAGGGTGTTGGGAAGAAAATTCTACATGGGGTTGAACCAGCTAAATTGTTATTTATTATTATTTTACAGGTATAACTACAATAATTACAGCTGCATCGGTGCATAATCGATGTATTTAAGTACATAAGCGACAGGTATATTGAACTCAAATCGCGGAAAAGTGCCATTCACCGTTACCTACTCACAATTTCGTCGTCTGCGCGCGATTTGAAGAGAAGGAATCGCGTTAAGTGACGTCCGCCATTAAAAACTTTTATTGTCACGTTAGTGTGGTAGTTCGCACGTGGCCGAACGACCCATAATGATATTGTTACATCAATAAACCTATCTACTACATCTAAACATTTGACACAACTTTTATACGTCAATAAAAATTTAATTTCGAATATGATTGACGAACCTGTTAGATCATTAGTTAAAGTTCGTTTAATGCGCTCCGAGTTAAGTCGGGTCAGTGTATTAATTACTCCTCGTGGATCCGCGGATGATTTATCGATTGTAATAGTGGGTTTCGAAAAACTCCTCGAAAGACGAAATTCATCTCCCTTCTTTAATTGCAGTAAAATGAGCTCCTGCATTTTCCGCATGAACACACACAAACCGCGGCCACATAATTTCGAGATTGCAAGCAATTAACCGCAAATGCATTCGTGCGTCTAAATTACTCTTTGTAATAAAACTGACTCTTTTATAAGATAAGCGCACGTTCAATAAATTTCACATTTTAAATACCGGCCTGCGGTTTTTATTGGTCGGACGCGTTTTATTTTTGTCAACAATTTACCGTCTCGGAATACTCTTCAATTTGTATATTTCAAAGCTTTCGATTAGATTTCTTCATTTATCGCGGTTCGTTGTAAGTAAAACTCGCCGTCTGCCTCTTATTTTACTCAAGTTTGTGACTTTTACGGCTCGCTTCACCTCTTTTTGTCCAAGAACTAAAATATCGCAGACGGTTTGACGTGCAAGGAAAATTGCGACTGCGGAATACGGTTCAGTCTCTTTTTTCCGCCGCCGTTTATGACCTCGAGGTTTGAAATTTTTTATGCGGCTGCATACAAATAAATTATGCAACAATGTCCCGGATTTTTAATTCGACGAAGGAGCGCAAAAACAACCCTCCTTGCGTCGCGCGGATCGTAAATTACCGCATAATTTTTGAGCAAACATATAAAACGGACTCCCGATTTTCCGCTCAAGTTTAGATAAACGTAAGCAAACAATCAATTAAATTTTATGGTAGCAGTAATTGTTACAGTACACAAAAAACGACTTTTTAAATGCCATATATCACCGAGCGACTACTCTTTTATTTATAAAAGTAAACACCTAATGGCCGTCCGGCGGAAGTAATGGGACTTTTATAGATTTGTATTAGGACCCATTAAAAATACAACACAAATGCATAGCGGGTTTTCATTATGAAATGCCGAGCGGGATGCCACTGTTAAAAAAATTTACTAATGTTATTAGATGTGTTCAAAATTTAAATTGAAAATTACGTTATACAAAATATAAAAAATGCTTACACACGTGGCGTTAATGAAGAACATAAAAGTGAATAGTGTTAATTTCGTGTGCGGCTAGGTGAAATCCCATCTTCCACACCGCTCTGCGGTGAAGATGAAGGTAAAGATAATTTCGACATACAAAATTTTCCTTTGTTCAGAATCGCTACTGCTTTTAGTCCCTTGATTCTTCAAGGTCTCAAGTGCCCGGTATTCTAATTTAATTTCTCCAGTTTCCCAGTTTCTTAGTATCTCAGAATCTGAGCTTCTCCGGTTTCTTCTTTTTTTGGCGTTTCAGTATCACAGTATATCAATCTCAATATCCAGTATTTCAGTATCTCAGTCTCAGTGGAATTTCCAATTTCTATTTTCTCTAAAATCTGAGTCTTTCATCATTTGAGTTTCGACGCTTCTATTATTTATTTAGTTTTTCACTTTCTCGGTATCTCAGTACAACAACATCCCAGTAATTCAATTCTGTGTCTCAGCTGCTCAGATTCTCAGTTTACCAGTTTCTCAGGAATTTTTTCAATTTCTCAGTTTTCAGTTTCCCTTGTTTTACGTTTCGCGACATTCCAGCTTCTTAGTATTTCAGTTGCTCAGCTTTTCATCTCAGTTTCTCAATTTTGCCATTTTTTGTCTCTGTATGACAGTATCACAATCCCAATATCTCAGCATCTCAGTCTCTCAGTGGAACAGTTTATCTCAATGTCTCAGTATATTAGCGTCTCAGTATCTCAATATCTCGGTATTTTAATTCAATTTCTTCGTTTTTCAGCATCTCAATTACTCTGGTCCTCAGCTTCTCAGTTTCTGAATTTTCCAATTTTTATTTTCTCTAAAATCTGAGTCTTTCATCATTTGAGTTTCGACGCTCCTATTATTTATTTAGTTTTTCACTTTCTCGGTATCTCAGTACATCAACATCCCAGTAATTGAATTCGTCACTGTTCTCTCAATTTCACAGTTTCTCAGTATCTCAGCTGCTCAGATTCTCAGTTTACCAGTTTCTCAGGAATTTTTTCAATTTCTCAGTTTTCAGTTTCCCATGTTTTACGTTTCGCGACATTCCAGCTTCTTAGTAGCTCAGTTGCTCAGCTTTTCATCTCAGTTTCTCAATTTCGCCCTATTTTGTCTCTGTATTACAGTATCACAATCCCAATATCTCAGCATCTCAGTCTCTCAGTGGAACAGTTTATCTCAATGTCTCAGTATATTAGCGTCTCAGTATCTCAATATCTCGGTATTTTAATTCAATTTCTTCGTTTTTCAGCATCTCAATTACTCTGGTCCTCAGCTTCTCAGTTTCTGAATTTTCCAATATTTATTTTCTCTGAAATCTGAATCTTTTATCACTTGAGTTTCGACCCTTTTATTATTTATTTAGTTTTTCACTTTCTCGGTATCTCAGTACAACAACATCCCAGTAATTCAATTCGTCACTGTTCTCTCAATTTCACAGTTTCTCAGTGTCTCAGCTGCTCAGATTCTCAGTTTACCAGTTTCTCAGGAATTTTTTCAAATTCTCAGTTTTAGTTTCCCTTGTTTTACGCTTCGCGACATTCCAGCTTCTCAGTATTTCAGTTGCTCAGCTTTTCATCTCAGTTTCTCAATTTCGCCCTTTTTTGTTTCTGTATGACAGTATCACAATCCCAATATCTCAGCATCTCAGTCTCTCAGTGGAACAGTTTATCTCAATGTCTCAGTATATTAGCGTCTCAGTATCTCAATATCTCGGTATTTTAATTCAATTTCTTCGTTTTTCAGCATCTCAATTACTCTGGTTCTCAGCTTCTCAGTTTCTGAATTTTCCAATTTTTATTTTCTCTAAAATCTGAGTCTTTCATCATTTGAGTTTCGACCCTTCTATTATTTATTTAGTTTTTTACTTTCTGGGTATCTCAGTACATCAACATCCCGGTAATTTTATTCGTCACTGTTCTCTCAATTCCACAGTTTCTCAGTATCTCAGCTGCTCAGATTCTCAGTTTACCAGTTTCTCAGGAATTTTTTCAATTTCTCAGTTTACAGTTTCCCATGTTTTACGTTTCGCGACATTCCAGCTTCTTAGTAGCTCAGTTGCTCAGCTTTTCATCTCAGTTTCTCAATTTCGCCCTATTTTGTCTCTGTATTACAGTATCACAATCCCAATATCTCAGCATCTCAGTCTCTCAGTGGAACAGTTTATCTCAATGTCTCAGTACATCAACGTTTCAGTATCTCAATATCTCGGTATTTTAATTCAATTTCTTCGTTTTTCAGCATCTCAATTACTCTGGTCCTCAGCTTCTCAGTTTCTGAATTTTCCAATTTTTATTTTCTCTGAAATCTGAGTCTTTTATCATTTGAGTTTCGACCCTTCTATTATTTATTTAGTTTTTCACTTTCTCGGTATCTCAGTACAACAACATCCCAGTAATTGAATTCGTCACTGTTCTCTCAATTTCACAGTTTCTCAGTATCTCAGCTGCTCAGATTCTCAGTTTACCAGTTTCTCAGGAATTTTTTCAATTTCTCAGTTTTCAGTTTTTCTTGTTCTCCGTTTCGCGACATTTCAGCTTCTTAGTATCTCAGTTGCTCAGCTTTTTATCTCAGTTTCTCAATTTCGCCCTTTTTTGTTTCTGTATGACAGTATCACAATTCCAATATCTCAGCATCTCAGTCTCTCAGTGGAACAGTTTATCTCAATGTCTTAGTATATCAGCGTCTCAGTATCTCAATATCTCGATATTTTAATTCAATTTCTTCGTTTTTCAGCATCTCAATTACTCTGGTTCTCAGCTTCTCAGTTTCTGAATTTTCCAATTTTTATTTTCTGTAAAATCTGAGTCTTTCATCATTTGAGTTTCGACCCTTCTATTATTTATTTAGTTTTTCACTTTCTGGGTATATCAGTACATCAACATCCCGGTAATTCAATTCTTCACTGTTATCTCAATTTCACAGTTTCTCAGTGTCTCAGCTGCTCAGATTCTCAGTTTACCAGTTTCTCAGGAATTTTTTCAATTTCTCAGTTTTCAGTTTCCCTTGTTTTACGGTTCGCGACATTCCAGCTTCTTAGTATTTCAGTTGCTCAGCTTTTTATCTCAGTTTCTCAATTTCGCCCTTTTTTGTCTCTGCATGACAGTATCACAATCCCAATATCTCAGCATCTCAGTCTCTCAGTGGAACAGTTTATCTCAATGTCTTAGTATATCAGCGTCTCAGTATCTCAATATCTCGGTATTTTAATTCAATTTCTTCGTTTTTCAGCATCTCAATTACTCTGGTTCTCAGCTTCTCAGTTTCTGAATTTTCCAATTTTTATTTTCTGTAAAATCTGAGTCTTTCATCATTTGAGTTTCGACCCTTCTATTATTTATTTAGATTTTCACTTTCTCGGTATCTCAGTACATCAACATCCCGGTAATTCAATTCTTCACTGTTATCTCAATTTTACAGTTTTTCAGTATCTCAGCTGCTCAGATTCTCAGTTTACCAGTTTCTCAGGAATTTTTTCAATTTCTCAGTTTTCAGTTTCTCTTGTTCTCCGTTTCGCGACATTTCAGCTTCTTAGTATCTCAGTTGCTCAGCTTTTTATCTCAGTTTCTCAATTTCGCCCTTTTTTGTCTCTGTATGACAGTATCACAATCCCAATATCTCAGCATCTCAGTCTCTCAGTGGAACAGTTTATCTCAATGTCTTAGTATATCAGCGTCTCAGTATCTCAATATATCGGTATTTTAATTCAATTTCTTCGTTTTTCAGCATCTCAATTACTCTGGTTCTCAGCTTCTCAGTTTCTGAATTTTCCAATTTTTATTTTCTGTAAAATCTGAGTCTTTCATCATTTGAGTTTCGACCCTTCTATTATTTATTTAGTTTTTTACTTTCTGGGTATCTCAGTACATCAACACCCCGGTAATTTTATTCGTCACTGTTCTCTCAATTTCACAGTTTCTCAGTATCTCAGCTGCTCAGATTCTCAGTTTAACAGTTTCTCAGGAATTTTTTCAATTTCTCAGTTTTCAGTTTCCCTTGTTTTACGTTTCGCGACATTCCAGCTTCTTAGTATTTCAGTTGCTCAGCTTTTCATCCCAGTTTCTCAATTTCGTCCTTTTCTGTCCTCTATGACAGTATTACAATCCCAATATCTCAGCATCTCAGTGTCTCAGTAGAACAATTTATCTCAATGTCTCAGTATATCAGCGTCTCAGTATCTCAATATCTCGGTATTTTAATTCAATTTCTTTGTTTTTCAGCATCTCAATTACTCTGGTTCTCAGCTTCTCAGTTTCTGAATTTTACAATTTTTATTTTCTGTAAAATCTGAGTCTTTCATCATTTGAGTTTCGACCCTTCTATTATTTATTCAGTTTTTTACTTTCTGGGTATCTCAGTACATCAACATCCCGGTAATTCAATTCTTCACTGTTATTTCAATTTCACAGTTTCTCAGTATCTCAGCTGCTCAGATTCTCAGTTTACCAGTTTCTCAGGAATTTTTTCAATTTCTCAGTTTTCAGTTTCTCTTGTTCTCCGTTTCGCGACATTTCAGCTTCTTAGTATCTCAGTTGCTCAGCTTTTTATCTCAGTTTCTCAATTTCGCCCTTTTTTGTTTCTGTATGACAGTATCACAATTCCAATATCTCAGCATCTCAGTCTCTCAGTGGAACAGTTTATCTCAATGTCTTAGTATATCAGCGTCTCAGTATCTCAATATCTCGATATTTTAATTCAATTTCTTCGTTTTTCAGCATCTCAATTACTCTGGTTCTCAGCTTCTCAGTTTCTGAATTTTCCAATTTTTATTTTCTGTAAAATCTGAGTCTTTCATCATTTGAGTTTCGACCCTTCTATTATTTATTTAGATTTTCACTTTCTCGGTATCTCAGTACATCAACATCCCGGTAATTCAATTCTTCACTGTTATCTCAATTTTAGAGTTTTTCAGTATCTCAGCTGCTCAGATTCTCAGTTTACCAGTTTCTCAGGAATTTTTTCAATTTCTCAGTTTTCAGTTTCTCTTGTTCTCCGTTTCGCGACATTTCAGCTTCTTAGTATCTCAGTTGCTCAGCTTTTTATCTCAGTTTCTCAATTTCGCCCTTTTTTGTCTCTGTATGACAGTATCACAATCCCAATATCTCAGCATCTCAGTCTCTCAGTGGAACAGTTTATCTCAATGTCTTAGTATATCAGCGTCTCAGTATCTCAATATATCGGTATTTTAATTCAATTTCTTCGTTTTTCAGCATCTCAATTACTCTGGTTCTCAGCTTCTCAGTTTCTGAATTTTCCAATTTTTATTTTCTGTAAAATCTGAGTCTTTCATCATTTGAGTTTCGACCCTTCTATTATTTATTTAGTTTTTTACTTTCTGGGTATCTCAGTACATCAACACCCCGGTAATTTTATTCGTCACTGTTCTCTCAATTTCACAGTTTCTCAGTATCTCAGCTGCTCAGATTCTCAGTTTAACAGTTTCTCAGGAATTTTTTCAATTTCTCAGTTTTCAGTTTCCCTTGTTTTACGTTTCGCGACATTCCAGCTTCTTAGTATTTCAGTTGCTCAGCTTTTCATCCCAGTTTCTCAATTTCGTCCTTTTCTGTCCTCTATGACAGTATTACAATCCCAATATCTCAGCATCTCAGTGTCTCAGTAGAACAATTTATCTCAATGTCTCAGTATATCAGCGTCTCAGTATCTCAATATCTCGGTATCTTAATTCAATTTCTTCGTTTTTCAGCATCTCAATTACTCTGGTTCTCAGCTTCTCAGTTTCTGAATTTTACAATTTTTATTTTCTGTAAAATCTGAGTCTTTCATCATTTGAGTTTCGACGCTCCTATTATTTATTTAGTTTTTTACTTTCTCGGTATCTCAGTACATCAACATCCCGGTAATTGTATTCGTCACTGTTCTCTCAATTCCACAGTTTCTCAGTATCTCAGCTGCTCAGATTCTCAGTTTACTAGTTTCTCAGGAATTTTTTCAATTTCTCAGTTTTCAGTTTCCCTTGTTTTACGTTTCGCGACATTCCAGCTTCTTAGTATTTCAGTTGCTCAGCTTTTCATCCCAGTTTCTCAATTTCGTCCTTTTCTGTCCTCTATGACAGTATTACAATCCCAATATCTCAGCATCTCAGTGTCTCAGTAGAACAATTTATCTCAATGTCTCAGTATATCAGCGTCTCAGTATCTCAATATCTCGGTATTTTAATTCAATTTCTTCGTTTTTCAGCATCTCAATTACTCTGGTTCTCAGCTTCTCAGTTTCTGAATTTTACAATTTTTATTTTCTCTAAAATCTGAGTCTTTCATCATTTGAGTTTCGACCCTTCTATTATTTATTTAGTTTTTTTACTTTCTCGGTATCTCAGTACATCAACATCCCAGTAATTTTATTCGTCACTGTTCTCTCAATTTCACAGTTTCTCAGTATCTCAGCTGCTCAGATTCTCAGTTTACCAGTTTCTCAGGAATTTTTTCAATTTCTCAGTTTTCAGTTTCCCTTGTTTTACGTTTCGCGACATTCCAGCTTCTTAGTATTTCAGTTGCTCAGCTTTTCATCCCAGTTTCTCAATTTCGTCCTTTTCTGTCCTCTATGACAGTATTACAATCCCAATATCTCAGCATCTCAGTGTCTCAGTAGAACAATTTATCTCAATGTCTCAGTATATCAGCGTCTCAGTATCTCAATATCTCGGTATTTTAATTCAATTTCTTCGTTTTTCAGCATCTCAATTACTCTGGTTCTCAGCTTCTCAGTTTCTGAATTTTACAATTTTTATTTTCTCTAAAATCTGAGTCTTTCATCATTTGAGTTTCGACCCTTCTATTATTTATTTAGTTTTTCACTTTCTCGGTATCTCAGTACATCAACATCCCAGTAATTTTATTCGTCACTGTTCTCTCAATTTCACAGTTTCTCAGTATCTCAGCTGCTCAGATTCTCAGTTTACCAGTTTCTCAGGAATTTTTTCAATTTCTCAGTTTTCAGTTTCCCTTGTTTTACGTTTCGCGACATTCCAACTTCTTAGTATTTCAGTTGCTCAGCTTTTCATCCCAGTTTCTCAATTTCGTCCTTTTCTGTCCTCTATGACAGTATTACAATCCCAATATCTCAGCATCTCAGTGTCTCAGTAGAACAATTTATCTCAATGTCTCAGTATATCAGCGTCTCAGTATCTCAATATCTCGGTATTTGAATTTAATTTCTTCGTTTTTCAGCATCTCAATTACTCTGGTTCTCAGCTTCTCAGTTTCTGAATTTTCCAATTTTTATTTTCTGTAAAATCTGAGTCTTTCATCATTTGAGTTTCGACCCTTCTATTATTTATTTAGTTTTTTACTTTCTGGGTATCTCAGTACATCAACACCCCGGTAATTTTATTCGTCACTGTTCTCTCAATTTCACAGTTTCTCAGTATCTCAGCTGCTCAGATTCTCAGTTTACCAGTTTCTCAGGAATTTTTTCAATTTCTCAGTTTTCAGTTTCCCTTGTTTTACGTTTCGCGACATTCCAACTTCTTAGTATTTCAGTTGCTCAGCTTTTCATCCCAGTTTCTCAATTTCGTCCTTTTCTGTCTCTCTATGACAGTATCACGATCCCAATATCTCAGCATCTCAGTGTCTCAGTAGAACAATTTATCTCAATGTCTCAGTATCTCAATATCTCGATATTTTAATTCAATTTCTTCGTTTTTCAGCATCTCAATTACTCTGGTTCTCAGCTTCTCAGTTTCTGAATTTTCCAATTTTTATTTTCTGTAAAATCTGAGTCTTTCATCATTTGAGTTTCGACCCTTCTATTATTTATTTAGTTTTTTACTTTCTGGGTATCTCAGTACATCAACACCCCGGTAATTTTATTCGTCACTGTTCTCTCAATTTCACAGTTTCTCAGTATCTCAGCTGCTCAGATTCTCAGTTTACCAGTTTCTCAGGAATTTTTTCAATTTCTCAGTTTTCAGTTTCCCTTGTTTTACGTTTCGCGACATTCCAACTTCTTAGTATTTCAGTTGCTCAGCTTTTCATCCCAGTTTCTCAATTTCGTCCTTTTCTGTCTCTGTATGACAGTATCACGATCCCAATATCTCAGCATCTCAGTGTCTCAGTAGAACAATTTATCTCAATGTCTCAGTATCTCAATATCTCGATATTTTAATTCAATTTCTTCGTTTTTCAGCATCTCAATTACTCTGGTTCTCAGCTTCTCAGTTTCTGAATTTTACAATTTTTATTTTCTGTAAAATCTGAGTCTTTCATCATTTGAGTTTCGACCCTTCTATTATTTATTTAGTTTTTTACTTTCTGGGTATCTCAGTACATCAACATCCCGGTAATTCAATTCTTCACTGTTATTTCAATTTCACAGTTTCTCAGTATCTCAGCTGCTCAGATTCTCAGTTTACCAGTTTCTCAGGAATTTTTTCAATTTCTCAGTTTTCAGTTTCTCTTGTTCTCCGTTTCGCGACATTTCAGCTTCTTAGTATCTCAGTTGCTCAGCTTTTTATCTCAGTTTCTCAATTTCGCCCTTTTTTGTTTCTGTATGACAGTATCACAATTCCAATATCTCAGCATCTCAGTCTCTCAGTGGAACAGTTTATCTCAATGTCTTAGTATATCAGCGTCTCAGTATCTCAATATCTCGATATTTTAATTCAATTTCTTCGTTTTTCAGCATCTCAATTACTCTGGTTCTCAGCTTCTCAGTTTCTGAATTTTCCAATTTTTATTTTCTGTAAAATCTGAGTCTTTCATCATTTGAGTTTCGACCCTACTATTATTTATTTAGATTTTCACTTTCTCGGTATCTCAGTACATCAACATCCCGGTAATTCAATTCTTCACTGTTCTCTCAATTCCACAGTTTCTCAGTATCTCAGCTGCTCAGATTCTCAGTTTACCAGTTTCTCAAAAATTTTTTCAATTTCTCAGTTTTCAGTTTCTCTTGTTTTCCGTTTCGCGACATTTCAGCTTCTTAGTATCTCAGTTGCTTAGCTTTTCATCCCAGTTTCTCAATTTCGTCCTTTTCTGTCTCTCTATGACAGTATCACGATCCCAATATCTCAGCATCTCAGTGTCTCAGTAGAACAATTTATCTCAATGTCTCAGTATATCAGCGTCTCAGTATCTCAATATCTCGGTATTTTAATTCAATTTCTTCGTTTTTCAGCATCTCAATTACTCTGGTTCTCAGCTTTTCAGTTTCTGAATTTTACAATTTTTATTTTCTGTAAAATCTGAGTCTTTCATCATTTGAGTTTCGACCCTTCTATTATTTATTTAGATTTTCACTTTCTCGGTATCTCAGTACATCAACATCCCGGTAATTCAATTCTTCACTGTTATCTCAATTTTACAGTTTTTCAGTATCTCAGCTGCTCAGATTCTCAGTTTACCAGTTTCTCAGGAATTTTTTCAATTTCTCAGTTTTCAGTTTCTCTTGTTTTCCGTTTCGCGACATTTCAGCTTCTTAGTATCTCAGTTGCTCAGCTTTTCATCCCAGTTTCTCAATTTCGTCCTTTTCTGTCCTCTATGACAGTATTACAATCCCAATATCTCAGCATCTCAGTGTCCCAGTAGAACAATTTATCTCAATGTCTCAGTATATCAGCGTCTCAGTATCTCAATATCTCGGTATTTTAATTCAATTTCTTCGTTTTTCAGCATCTCAATTACTCTGGTTCTCAGCTTCTCAGTTTCTGAATTTTACAATTTTTATTTTCTGTAAAATCTGAGTCTTTCATCATTTGAGTTTCGACCCTTCTATTATTTATTTAGTTTTTTTACTTTCTCGGTATCTCAGTACATCAACATCCCAGTAATTTTATTCGTCACTGTTCTCTCAATTTCACAGTTTCTCAGTATCTCAGCTGCTCAGATTTTCAGTTTACCAATTTCTCAAGAATTTTTTCAATTTCTCAGTTTCCAGTTTCTCTTGTTCTCCGATTCGCGACATTCCAACTTCTTAGTATCTCAGTTGCTCAGCTTTTCTTCTCAGTTTCTCAATTTTGCCCTTTTTTGTCTCAGTATCACAGTATCACAATCTCAAGTATATCAGTCTCTCAGTGTCGCAGTTTTTCAGTCTCCTAGTTGAGTTTTTGAGATTCTGTTATTTTTGGTGTCGCACAGTTTGTTAATATCTTATCAATATTTTAATTGATTGATTGCTCTTAGTTATTTAGTTGCTCAGTTTCTCGGTATATCAACATCACAGTATTTCATTTCTTCAGTCTCTCAATTTCATACTTTCTCAGTATCTCATTTACTTCTGTTTGCCATCAGCTTCTCAGTTTCTCAGTAGGAATGTCAATCACTATCTCAGTTACATAGTTTCTCAGTATCTCAATTGCTCAGATTCTCAGTGTACCAATTTTCCCCATTTCTCAGTTTTTTTTTAGTTTCTTCATCATGGGAGTGAGACGTTTTACGAACGAAGCGAGGCCGAGAGATATTTTCACTTTCAAACGAGTTAAGAACACTACTTTTTAGACGACTGTTAACATTAGGTATGCAAATAATACTTATAGTTACATTATTAATTAACATTAGCTCAAAGCAATATTAAGATTACTCAACTCACATCCCCAAGAAATGTCAAAAGTTTTTTTTTTATTTTTACAAAATTTTGTAATCTACTATCAAACTTTACGACTTTACGACTTAGCATGCCCCCTTTTTTTTAAATTTACGGGTCATTCGTATTTTTTTTTCACATTTAACTTATAAATACCTATAGGTGTAATAGGGTCGCCCAAATTTCCTAACGCATTAGAAGCAGAAGCGTTGCGATATATTTCACGTTGTAGCTGTGGTGATAATGTCAACTTTCGACATGCACATTGCTTCGTAGATATGGTTACTTGCACGTTAAAAATTTACGGCTAAAATTTCACACCCGCCCGGCGATTCAATAATGCAAGCCCACTTACTTATAAATAAAAAATGCGAGATCCACACAGACTGCAAGCACTGAACGGCGTAGGTACGCTTAAGGTCCATTAACTCTTTTTATGTCGGCCGAGCGCATCTACATACCGGTTCAATATTAATTACAGCTGTTCAATTTTCCACTCTTATTAAAATTAAAAATGCATTTTATGCCCCTCGCTTAAAGCTAACGGAACACGCTTTATGCATAGCAGAGAGTTCCGAAGAATGCCGTTACTCCTGCTTTCAACATATTCCATTTTGTAAAGCAAGCGATTTTAATGGTCTTCGAACTTTAACACTTCGGCCGCGTTATTAACAGTTTGCAATAAAAAGGTGGAAACCGATTTGGTCGGTTTTCGCTGTTCTGGAGCCGCTTCTAGTTCTAATGGACCAAGAAATTCGAATGTGCTAAACATCCAAAGTCGTTCAAGCAGTAATTTTAGGATATTTTTAGACCTCGGTGGGCACCAGTATTAAAATTATGCAAGTTTTCAAAATACTGTACCCGGATAGGATGATCAGACACATTTTGAGCAGGTTAACCTCAACTTACATTACATGTCTCAAATCGGAAAAGAAAACCCCATCTCCGGTTCCGTTTTACGATTCTGTTTGTTGTTGTTTGTGGAAAAAACCGAGTCCGCTCGCTTGGAATTCAGCCAGATATTGCAGGCGCTCTCTAAAAACTTCTCAGATAGCGCGAGCATGTCTTGCAATTTATTTTATTCCCGGAATCCATTCCAGACTCTAAGCACGTAGTTACGTCTGTGCGGAAAAGTCGCCTCTACCGCCCCGTGCCGTAACGTCGGTAGTCGCCCGGCGGACGCGGGATCGTAGATCAAGTCGGCCTGGAAGGGGCGCAGCAGGGAGATCATGGCATGCTGCAAGTCTAGCGTAAACGATAGGGGATCGGGCCGTGCACCAATGTGCTGTCAGACGGAGGCCATCTTGGAAACGTCGTTGGATCAATACGGGCCCGGGAGCCAAGCGCGCTCGATACAGCCACCGGATGGGGGCATGCGCCCGCCGAGCGACCCATCCGCCGGACCAGTTTTGGGCGATGTCCTCTGCTGAAACGTAATTTTTGTATTTTTATCTGCAATTAGAAGGTGGGATCAATTGATTTTTTTATCTAGGAGGCTGTTGCTGATTCATACGTCATGACAACAAAAACATTCAAAGCCTGCTTCGTTTTATACATCCTTCAATAAAAATTTCATTTGATCGCAGTGAGGAACTCGAAAAGAATCAAATGACACCTTTCGTTAATTTGTTTGTCACGGTATTTAGGTTAACAGGCAGTTAACTTTTTATTAACAAATATTTATGTAAAGCACTCTAAATACTTATTCGGTTTATTAGCCATTTCATAGACCGCTTTTTGGTCACCAGTGAATACCGCAAACACAAAACAGAAACAACGAAATTGGAGCATTAAGAAAAAATAATTAAATAAAGGGAAAAAATAAATATGAACAGGTAAAATCAAAAGACAATAAATTAATAACACATGAAAATTCTTTGTACTTAAAAGAAGCCTTAAATTTCTCAACAGTAATTTTCTTACAGTACTCATTCAAACAGATTTAAGTCGTAATTACATCCGAGCAACAAGTACAATCGCGAATTTTGAGGGTGCACAATAATTATTTTTGATGCAAGTGCTCTGTAAAGACACTTTTCGGGGGTTGAAGCACGAGGAACAGCAAATGAACCCGTGTCCATGAAAAGTGACAGCGCACGAGTATTGAACAACATTTTACAACAGGAGTTAACGTCAAATTTTGAGGTTAAGTTTGACAGCTGTCAAATTAAATACATGAGCTGAAAAGTTTATATATTTAGTTATGTACCACCCTGTCGATGATGTATCTTACAAAAGGAATACAAAAAAAAATTTCAATGAAGTCCGGGAGTAAATTAAAATAACAATTCGCGAAGATCAAAAATTTAATTGAAATACACTTCGCACGTACCAATCTTTTTAAGTTGAACCCACCTCCACATATCAGGTACATCATAACCAACTGTATATTTCTTTTAACAGCCGCCAGCACTGCCGCATTACCTCATGCGGTTCACAACTGAAAATATTTAGACAGCTTCGTACGAGTCACCCCAAACACTTTCGTCCCTGAAATCGATTATACTGAAACTTTCTCTACACAAAAAGAATTATTGTAACACTTTCATTTCATGCTTTTTTTTCGAAGCTGCCATAATGTGGAGCTCGAAGGTTGACCTAGAAACGGCGGTGGCTGTTGAAGTTCGGAGAGCGGGTTTTCGATAGGGGAATAGACCTGAGAAGTAAGAAAGCGTTTGATAGTGTTCAATCGAAATTTTCATAACTCGAAAGTGGCCCTATTTAGGGGTCTGTTAATTCCTGGTGTCGCAAGTGCTGCAAAAAGTGTCACAATTACGGAGATCAGAATTTGACAATTTTTAATATGTGTGAAATTGGTAGATTTCCACAAAAGAATTTTATGGGACATCGTGTCATAACTGCTCCAAGAAGTGTCATAATTAACCCACGTTATAATTTGACAACCTTCGAAAAATATGTGAACTTTAATCATTCTTGATTTTTTTTAAAAGAACTTTGTGGGACATTCTGTAGATTCCTCGTGTCATGTGTGTTCCAAAAGTGTCGCAGATAACTCGAATTTGATAATTTTTGTGTTAGTTCTCCGTGTCATAATTAAGTGGACTTTAATCGTCAAGACATGTTTACACTATAAATTGGCAGATTTCTACAAGAGAACTTACTGAGACATTGTGTTGATTCACTCTGGCATTGTGTCATAAGTGCTTCAGAAAGTGTCATAACTACCCGATTAGAATTTGACATTTTTATATAAAAAATTCCAACTGTAAAAACCCAAAATATATGGTTTTAAAATTTACGCGAAAACCGGCATTAGTAAATAAACCCTTATCTCTTGGCCTAAACAAAAAAGGACTTTTTTGCTGGAACCGCCAAAACATATTTAGATTATTTATAAATACGTAAAATTCTACTAAACAACTTTGTGGGACATTGTGTTAATCCCCTTCAAAAAGTGTCATAATTTCCCAGATTGAAATTTGACAATTTTTTATATCTGTCGACTTATAATATCATCAAGACATATTATGTGGACTATAAATTTGTAAATTTCTACAAGAGAACTTTATGAGACATTGTGTTAATTCCCCGAGTCATTAGTGTTAAAAAGTGTCATAATTACGCAGAGTATAATTTGACAATTTTTGATATATCTTGTGGACTTTCACCGGCAAGACATCTATTTAGACAATAAATTCGTAGATTTCTAAAACAGTACTAGTGTTGATTCCCCGTGTCATAAGTGCTCAAAAAAGTGTCAGAATAACCCAGATTAGAATTTGACATTTTTTGAGATGTGTGAACATTCGTCGTCTTGAAAAATTATAAATGTGCCAAAATTTCAAAAGGCGATATCTCCGAGAGTGTTGGAGATATCGGATTGGATGTTACATCTTTGGATTCAGAAGGTCGAGTTCAATCAGAAAGTCGTGCAAAAATGACATTTTTCAAAAACTGTTCATAGCCCGAAAACGGCCTATAATGAGTCATAATTACGTGATACGTTTTTTAACATTTTTGATCTGTAACCAGATCATTTAAATTTTAACATAAAATGTGTTATGTTTGAAATTGTGAAATTGGGAAACAGAAATAGAGGACGAAAGAATTTGGTAAACTGAAAAGTCGAGTACCTTAAAAATTAAATTAACAAATTGAGGAATTTGACAATTGAGAAATTGTGAAATAAAAAATTGAAAAAAAGAAACATTGGACAATCGAGAACTATAGAGAAATAAATAAAAATTGACGAAGTGATCCTGTAGTAAAAAATTGAGAAATTGGGAAATTGAGAAGTCGAGAAGTCGAGAAAGTGGAAAATTTAACGATGAAATTGAAACCAAAAAATTAGGACCTTCGATCATCTAAAAGTTGAAATTGAGATTGAGAAATTCGGGAACCGTGGAATTGAGAATCTGAGAAATTGAGAAATTGGGAAACTGAGAAATTGAGGAGTGGAGAAACTTGAAAATTAGTCTAAAAAATTGTAACTATAAAATTGGGATATTCATCATCGACAAATTAAGGATTTGAAAAATTGAGAAATTGGGAAATTGAGAAACCGGAATTGAGATGTCGAGAAGTCGAGAAAATCTAAAATTAAACCATAAAATTGAAACCAAAAAATTAGAAATTGGAAACTGAAATTGAGGATTCAGGAACCGTGGAATTGAGACTCTGAGATATTGAGAAATTGAGAAACTGAGGCATTGAGGAGTGGTGAAACTTGAAAATTAGTCTAAGAAATTATAATTAAAACATTGGGACATTCGATCATCTAAAAATCATATAATTGAAACATTAAGAAATTGAGCTACTGGGAAATTGAGAAGTTGGAGAATTGAGAACATAAGAAGCTTGAAAATGAAACTAAGAACTTGTAATTAAAAAATTGGGATATTCGATCATCGACAAATTAAGGATTTGAAAAATTGAGAAACTGGGGAATTGAGAATTTGGAAAATTCAAAAGTCGAGAAACTTCAAAATTAAATTAACAAATTGAGGAATTTGACAATTGAGAAATTGTTAAATAAAAAGTTGGGATATTGGATCATCGAAATATTAAGAATTTGGAAAATTGAGAAACTGGGGAATTGATAATTTGAAAAATTGGAAAGTCGAAAAACTTTAAGATTCAATTAACAAATTAAGCAATTTGACAATTGAGTAGCTTAATAATTAAAACTCAAAAATTGTGATATTGGACCACCGAAAAATTAAGAAATTGAGAAACAGAAATTGGAAATTTGGAAAATTAAAAAGTCGCCGAAAACCTAAAATATTCAAAAATTGAAAAATTGAGAAACAGGTATTGAGAAGTCGAGTAGGTGAGGCGCTGCAATATTAAAACTAGAAAAAGGAGAAGTTGAGCGCTTTAGAAATTGAGAAATTATTAAACCAAGAAATAAAAAAAGAAACATTGGATAATCGAGAACTATAGAGAAATAAATAAAAATTGATGAAGTGATCATGTAGCAAAAAATTGAGAAATTGGGAAATTGAGAAACAGGAATTGAGAAGTCGAGAAAGTGGAAAATTTAATCATGAAATTGAAACCAAAAAATTAGGACCTTTGATCATCTAAAAGTTGAAATTGAAATTGAGAAATTCGGGAACCGTGGAATTGAGAATCTGAGAAATTGAGAAATTGGGAAACTGAGGAATTGAGGAGTGGAGAAACTTGAAAATTTGTCTAAAAAATTGTAACTATAAAATTGGGATATTCAATCATCGATAAATTAAGGATTTGAAAAATTGAGAAATTATGAAATTGAGAAACCGGAATTGAGATGTCGAGAAGTCGAGAAAATCTAAAATTAAACCATAAAATTGAAACCAAACAATTAGGACCTTCTATCATTTAAAAGTTAGGAAACTGAAATTGAGGATTCAGGAACCGTGGAATTGAGACTCTGAGATATTGAGAAATTGAGAAACTGAGCCATTGAGGAGTGGAGAAACTTGAAAATTAGTCTAAGAAATTGTAATTAAAACATTGGGACATTCGATCATCTAAAAATCATATAATTGAAACATTGAGAAATTGAGCTACTGGGAAATTGAGAAGTTGGAGAATTGAGAAGATAAGAAGCTTGAAAATTAAACTAAGAACTTGTAATTAAAAAATTGGGATATTCGATCATCCACAAATTAAGGATTTGAAAAATGAGAAATTGAGAAACTGGGGAATTGAGAATTTGGAAAATTCAAAAGTCGAAAAACTTCAAAATTAAATTAACAAATTGAGGAATTTGACAATTGAGAAATTGTGAAATAAAAAATTATGATTATGGATCATCGAAATATTAAGAATTTGGAAAATTGGAAAGTCGAAAAACTTCAAGATTCAATTAACAAATTAAAGAATTTGACAATTGAGTAACTTAATAATTAAAACTCAAAAATTGTGATATTGGACCACCGAAAAATTAAGAAATTGGGAATTTGGAAAATTGAAAAGTCGCCGAAAACCTAAAATATTCAAAAAATGAAAAATTGAGAAACTGGTATTGAAAAGTCGAGAAGGTGAGGCACTGCAATATTAAAACTAGAAAAAGGAGAAGTTGAGCGCTTTAGAAAATGAGAAATTATTAAACTAAGAAATAAAAAAAGAAAGATTGGATAATCGAGAACTATAGAGAAGTAAATAAAAATTGACGCAGTGATCCTGTAGCTAAAAATTGAGAAATTGGGAAATTGAGAAACAGGAATTGAGAAGTCGAGAAGTCGAGAAAGTGGAAAATTTAACCATGAAATTGAAACCAAAAAATTAGGACCTTCGATCATCTAAAAGTTGAATTTGAAATTGAGAAATTTGGGAACCGTGGAATTGAGAATCTGAGAAATTGAGAAATTGGGAAACTGAGGAATTGAGGAGTGGAGAAACTTGAAAATTAGTCTAAAAAATTGTAATTATAAAATTGGGATATTCGATCATCGACAAATTAAGGATTTGAAAAATTGAGAAATTGGGAAATTGAGAAACCGGAATTGAGATGTCGAGGAGTCGAGAAAATCTAAAATTAAACCATAAAATTGAAACCAAAAAATTAGGACCTTCTATCATTTAAAAGTTAGGAAACTGAAATTGAGGAATTCAGGAACCGTGGAATTGAGACTCTGAGATATTGAGAAATTGAGGAACTGAGGCATTGAGGAGTGGAGAAACTTGAAAATTAGTCTAAGAAATTGTAATTAAAACGTTGGGACATTCGATTATCTAAAAATTATATAATTGAAACATTGAGAAAATGAGCTACTGGGAAATTGAGAAGTTGGAGAATTGAGAACTTAAGAAGCTTGAAAATTAAACTAAGAACTTGTAATTAAAAAATTGGGATATTCGATCATCGACAAATTAATTATTTAAACAATTGAGAAATTGAGAAACTGGGGAATTGAGAATTTGGAAAATTCAAAAGTCGAGAAACTTTATAATTAAATTAACAAATTGGGGAGTTTGACAATTGAAAAATTGTAAAATAAAAAATTGGGATATTGGATCATCGAAATATTAAGAATTTGGAAAATTGAGGAATTGAGAAACTGGGGAATTGAGAATATAAAAAATTGGAGAGTCGAGAAACTTCAAAATTAATTAACAAATTGAAGAATTTGACAATTGAGTAGCTTAATAATTAAAACTCAAAAATTGTGATATTGGACCACCGAAAAATTAAGAAATTGAGAAACAGGAATTGGGAATTTGGAAAATAGAAAAAAAAAATATATTCAAAAATTGAAAAATTGAGAAACAGGTATTGAGAAGTCGAGAAGGTGAGGCACTGCAATATTAAAACTAGAAAAAGGAGAAGTTGAGCGCTTTAGAAATTGAGAAATTATTAAACTAAGAAATAAAAAAAAGAAACATTGGATAATCGAGAACTATAGAGAAGTAAATAAAAATTGACGAAGTGATCCTGTAGCTAAAAATTGAGAAATTGGGAAATTGAGAAACAGGAATTGAGAAGTCGAGAAGTCGAGAAAGTGAAAAATTTAACCATGAAATTGAAACCAAAAAATTAGGACCTTCGATCATCTAAAAGTTGAAATTGAAACTGAGAAATTCGGGAACCGTGGAATTGAGAATCTGAGAAATTGAGAAATTGGGAAACTGAGGAATTGAGGAGTGGAGAAACTTGAAAATTAGTCTAAAAAATTGTAATTATAAAATTGGGATATTCGATCATCGACAAATTAAGGATTTGAAAAATTGAGAAATTGAGAAACTGGGGAATTGAGAATTTGGAAAATTCAAAAGTCGAGAAACTTTATAATTAAATTAACAAATTGGGGAGTTTGACAATTGAGAAATTGTAAAATAAAAAATTGGGATATTGGATCATCGAAATATTAAGAATTTGGAAAATTGGGAAATTGAGAAACTGGGGAATTGAGAATTTGGAAAATTGGAAAGTCGAGAAACTTCAAAATTACATTGACAAATTGAGGAATTTGACAATTGAGTAGCTTCACAATTAAGACTCAAAAATTGTGATATTGGACGACCGAACAATTAAGAAATTGAGAAACAGGAATTGGGAATTTGGAAAATTGAAGGGTCGAGTATCTTCAAAATTAAATTAAAAAATTGAGGAATTTGACAATTGAGAAATTGTAAAATAAAAAATTGGGATATTGGATCATCGAAATATTAAGAATTTGGAAAATTGAGGAATTGAGAAACTGGGGAATTGAGAATATAAAAAATTGGAGAGTCGAGAAACTTCAAAATTAATTAACAAATTGAAGAATTTGACAATTGAGTAGCTTAATAATTAAAACTCAAAAATTGTGATATTGGACCACCGAAAAATTAAGAAATTGAGAAACAGGAATTGGGAATTTGGAAAATTGAAAAAAAAAAATAAATAAAATATTCAAAAATTGAAAAATTGAGAAACAGGTATTGAGAAGTCGAGAAGGTGAGGCACTGCAATATTAAAACTAGAAAAAGGAGAAGTTGAGCGCTTTAGAAATTGAGAAATTATTAAACTAAGAAATAAAAAAAGAAACATTGGATAATCGAGAACTATAGAGAAATAAATAAAAATTGACGAAGTGATCCTGTAGCTAAAAATTGAGAAATTGGGAAATTGAAACAGGAATTGAGAAGTCGAGAAGTCGAGAAAGTGGAAAATTTAACCATGAAATTGAAACCAAAAAATTAGGACCTTCGATCATCTAAAAGTTGAAATTGAAGCTGAGAAATTCGGGAACCGTGGAATTGAGAATCTGAGAAACTGAGGAATTGAGGAGTGGAGAAACTTGAAAATTAGTCTAAAAAATTGTAACTATAAAATTGGGATATTCAATCATCGACAAATTAAGGATTTGAAAAATTGAGAAATTGAGAAATTGAGAAACCGGAATTGAGATGTCGAGGAGTCGAGAAAATCTAAAATTAAACCATAAAATTGAAACCAAAAAATTAGGACCTTCTATCATTTAAAAGTTAGGAAACTGAAATTGAGGAATTCAGGAACCGTGGAATTGAGACTCTGAGATATTGAGAAATTGAGGAACTGAGGCATTGAGGAGTGGAGAAACTTGAAAATTAGTCTAAGAAATTGTAATTAAAACGTTGGGACATTCGATTATCTAAAAATTATATAATTGAAACATTGAGAAAATGAGCTACTGGGAAATTGAGAAGTTGGAGAATTGAGAACTTAAGAAGCTTGAAAATTAAACTAAGAACTTGTAATTAAAAAATTGGGATATTCGATCATCGACAAATTATTTATTTAAAAAATTGAGAAATTGAGAAATTGGGGAATTGAGAATTTGGAAAATTCAAAAGTCGAGAAACTTTATAATTAAATTAACAAATTGGGGAGTTTGACAATTGAGAAATTGTAAAATAAAAAATTGGGATATTGGATCATCGAAATATTAAGAATTTGGAAAATTGGGAAATTGAGAAACTGGGGAATTGAGAATTTGGAAAATTGGAAAGTCGAGAAACTTCAAAATTACATTGACAAATTGAGGAATTTGACAATTGAGTAGCTTCACAATTAAAACTCAAAAATTGTGATATTGGACGACCGAACAATTAAGAAATTGAGAAACAGGAATTGGGAATTTGGAAAATTGAAGAGTCGAGTAACTTCAAAATTAAATTAAAAAATTGAGGAATTTGACAATTGAAAAATTGTAAAATAAAAAATTGGGATATTGGATCATCGAAATATTAAGAATTTGGAAAATTGAGGAATTGAGAAACTGGGGAATTGAGAATATAAAAAATTGGAGAGTCGAGAAACTTCAAAATTAATTAACAAATTGAAGAATTTGACAATTGAGTAGCTTAATAATTAAAACTCAAAAATTGTGATATTGGACCACCGAAAAATTAAGAAATTGAGAAACAGGAATTGGGAATTTGGAAAATTGAAAAAAAAAATATATTCAAAAATTGAAAAATTGAGAAACAGGTATTGAGAAGTCGAGAAGTGAGGCACTGCAATATTAAAACTAGTAAAAAGGAGAAGTTGAGCGCTTTAGAAATTGAGAAATTATTAAACCAAGAAATAAAAAAAGAAACATTGGATAATCGAGAACTATAGAGAAATAAATAAAAATTGACGAAGTGATCCTGTAGCTAAAAATTGAGAAATTGGGAAATTGAAACAGGAATTGAGAAGTCGAGAAGTCGAGAAAGTGGAAAATTTAACCATGAAATTGAAACCAAAAAATTAGGACCTTCGATCATCTAAAAGTTGAATTTGAAATTGAGAAATTCGGGAACCGTGGAATTGAGAATCTGAGAAATTGAGAAATTGGGAAACTGAGGAATTGAGGAGTGGAGAAACTTGAAAATTAGTCTAAAAAATTGTAATTATAAAATTGGGATATTCGATCGACAAATTAAGGATTTGAAAAATTGAGAAATTGAGAAACCGGAATTGAGATGTCGAGAAGTCGAGAAAATCTAAAATTAAACCATAAAATTGAAACCAAAAAATTAGGACCTTCTATCATTTAAAAGTGGGGAAACTGAAATTGAGGAATTCAGGAACCGTGGAATTGAGACTCTGAGATATTGAGAAATTGAGGAACTGAGGCATTGAGGAGTGGAGAAACTTGAAAATTAGTCTAAGAAATTGTAATTAAAACGTTGGGACATTCGATTATCTAAAAATTATATAATTGAAACATTGAGAAAATGAGCTACTGGGAAATTGAGAAGTTGGAGAATTGAGAACTTAAGAAGCTTGAAAATTAAACTAAGAACTTGTAATTAAAAAATTGGGATATTCGATCATCGACAAATTAATTATTTAAAAAATTGAGAAATTGAGAAACTGGGGAATTGAGAATTTGGAAAATTCAAAAGTCGAGAAACTTTATAATTAAATTAACAAATTGGGGAGTTTGACAATTGAGAAATTGTAAAATAAAAAATTGGGATATTGGATCATCGAAATATTAAGAATTTGGAAAATTGGGAAATTGAGAAACTGGGGAATTGAGAATTTGGAAAATTGGAAAGTCGAGAAACTTCAAAATTACATTGACAAATTGAGGAATTTGACAATTGAGTAGCTTCACAATTAAAACTCAAAAATTGTGATATTGGACGACCGAACAATTAAGAAATTGAGAAACGGGAATTGGGAATTTGGAAAATTGAAGAGTCGAGTAACTTCAAAATTAAATTAAAAAATTGAGGAATTTGACAATTGAGAAATTGTAAAATAAAAAATTGGGATATTGGATCATCGAAATATTAAGAATTTGGAAAATTGAGGAATTGAGAAACTGGGGAATTGAGAATATAAAAAATTGGAGAGTCGAGAAACTTCAAAATTAATTAACAAATTGAAGAATTTGACAATTGAGTAGCTTAATAATTAAAACTCAAAAATTGTGATATTGGACCACCGAAAAATTAAGAAATTGAGAAACAGAAATTGGGAATTTGGAAAATTGAAAAAAAATAAATAAAATATTCAAAAATTGAAAAATTGAGAAACAGGTATTGAGAAGTCGAGAAGGTGAGGCACTGCAATATTAAAACTAGAAAAAGGAGAAGTTGAGCGCTTTAGAAATTGAGAAATTATTAAACTAAGAAATAAAAAAAGAAACATTGGATAATCGAAAACTATAGAGAAGTAAATAAAAATTGACGAAGTGATCCTGTAGCTAAAAATTGAGAAATTGGGAAATTGAGAAGTCGAGAAAGTGGAAAATTTAACGATGAAATTGAAACCAAAAAATTAGGACCTTCGATCATCTAAAAGTTGAAATTGAGATTGAGAAATTCGGGAACCGTGGAATTGAGAATCTGAGAAATTGAGAAATTGGGAAACTGAGGAATTGAGGAATGGAGAAACTTGAAAATTAGTCTAAAAAATTGTAATTATAAAATTGGGATATTCGATCATCGACAAATTAAGGATTTGAGAAATTTAGAAATTGAGAAATTGAGAAACCGGAATTGAGATGTCGAGAAGTCGAGAAAATCTAAAATTAAACCATAAAATTGAAACCAAAAAATTAGGACCTTCTATCATTTAAAAGTTAGGAAACTGAAATTGAGGAATTCAGGAACCGTGGAATTGAGACTCTGAGATATTGAGAAATTGAGGAACTGAGGCATTGAGGAGTGGAGAAACTTGAAAATTAGTCTAAGAAATTGTAATTAAAACGTTGGGACATTCGATTATCTAAAAATTATATAATTGAAACATTGAGAAAATGAGCTACTGGGAAATTGAGAAGTTGGAGAATTGAGAACTTAAGAAGCTTGAAAATTAAACTAAGAACTTGTAATTAAAAAATTGGGATATTCGATCATCGACAAATTAATTATTTAAACAATTGAGAAATTGAGAAACTGGGGAATTGAAAATTTGGAAAATTCAAAAGTCGAGAAACTTTATAATTAAATTAACAAATTGGGGAGTTTGACAATTGAAAAATTGTAAAATAAAAAATTGGGATATTGGATCATCGAAATATTAAGAATTTGGAAAATTGAGGAATTGAGAAACTGGGGAATTGAGAATATAAAAAATTGGAGAGTCGAGAAACTTCAAAATTAATTAACAAATTGAAGAATTTGACAATTGAGTAGCTTAATAATTAAAACTCAAAAATTGTGATATTGGACCACCGAAAAATTAAGAAATTGAGAAACAGGAATTGGGAATTTGGAAAATTGAAAAAAAAAAATATATTCAAAAATTGAAAAATTGAGAAACAGGTATTGAGAAGTCGAGAAGTGAGGCACTGCAATATTAAAACTAGTAAAAAGGAGAAGTTGAGCGCTTTAGAAATTGAGAAATTATTAAACCAAGAAATAAAAAAAGAAACATTGGATAATCGAGAACTATAGAGAAATAAATAAAAATTGACGAAGTGATCCTGTAGTAAAAAATTGAGAAATTGGGAAATTGAGAAACAGGAATTGAGAAGTCGAGAAGTCGAGAAAGTGGAAAATTTAACCATGAAATTGATACCAAAAATTTAGGACCTTCGATCATCTAAAAGTTGAATTTGAAATTGAGAAATTCGGGAACCGTGGAATTGAGAATCTGAGAAATTGAGAAATTGGGAAACTGAGGAATTGAGGAGTGGAGAAACTTGAAAATTAGTCTAAAAAATTGTAATTATAAAATTGGGATATTCGATCATCGACAAATTAAGGATTTGAAAAATTGAGAAATTGAGAAACCGGAATTGAGATGTCGAGAAGTCGAGAAAATCTAAAATTAAACCATAAAATTGAAACCAAAAAATTAGGACCTTCTATCATTTAAAAGTGGGGAAACTGAAATTGAGGAATTCAGGAACCGTGGAATTGAGACTCTGAGATATTGAGAAATTGAGGAACTGAGGCATTGAGGAGTGGAGAAACTTGAAAATTAGTCTAAAAAATTGTAATTATAAAATTGGGATATTCGATCATCGACAAATTAAGGATTTGAAAAATTGAGAAATTGAGAAATTGAGAAACCGGAATTGAGATGTCGAGAAGTCGAGAAAATCTAAAATTAAACCATAAAATTGAAACCAAAAAATTAGGACCTTCTATCATTTAAAAGTGGGGAAACTGAAATTGAGGAATTCAGGAACCGTGGAATTGAGACTCTGAGATATTGAGAAATTGAGGAACTGAGGCATTGAGGAGTGGAGAAACTTGAAAATTAGTCTAAGAAATTGTAATTAAAACGTTGGGACATTCGATTATCTAAAAATTATATAATTGAAACATTGAGAAAATGAGCTACTGGGAAATTGAGAAGTTGGAGAATTGAGAACTTAAGAAGCTTGAAAATTAAACTAAGAACTTGTAATTAAAAAATTGGGATATTCGATCATCGACAAATTAATTATTTAAAAAATTGAGAAATTGAGAAACTGGGGAATTGAGAATTTGGAAAATTCAAAAGTCGAGAAACTTTATAATTAAATTAACAAATTGGGGAGTTTGACAATTGAGAAATTGTAAAATAAAAAATTGGGATATTGGATCATCGAAATATTAAGAATTTGGAAAATTGGGAAATTAAGAAACTGGGGAATTGAGAATTTGGAAAATTGGAAAGTCGAGAAACTTCAAAATTCCATTGACAAATTGAGGAATTTGACAATTGAGTAGCTCCACAATTAAAACTCAAAAATTGTGATATTGGACGACCGAACAATTAAGAAATTGAGAAACAGGAATTGGGAATTTGGAAAATTGAAGAGTCGAGTAACTTCAAAATTAAATTAAAAAATTGAGGAATTTGACAATTGAGAAATTGTAAAATAAAAAATTGGGATATTGGATCATCGAAATATTAAGAATTTGGAAAATTGAGGAATTGAGAAACTGGGGAATTGAGAATATAAAAAATTGGAGAGTCGAGAAACTTCAAAATTAATTAACAAATTGAAGAATTTGACAATTGAGTAGCTTAATAATTAAAACTCAAAAATTGTGATATTGGACCAACGAAAAATTAAGAAATTGAGAAACAGGAATTGGGAATTTGGAAAATTGAAAAAAAAATATATATTCAAAAATTGAAAAATTGAGAAACAGGTATTGAGAAGTCGAGAAGTGAGGCACTGCAATATCAAAACTAGAAAAAGGAGAAGTTGAGCGCTTTAGAAATTGAGAAATTATTAAACTAAGAAATAAAAAAAGAAACATTGGATAATCGAGAACTATACAGAAATAAATAAAAATTGACGAAGTGATCCTGTAGTAAAAAATTGAGAAATTGGGAAATTGAGAAACAGGAATTGAGAAGTCGAGAAGTCGAGAAAGTGGAAAATTTAACCATGAAATTGATACCAAAAATTTAGGACCTTTGATCATCTAAAAGTTGAATTTGAAATTGAGAAATTCGGGAACCGTGGAATTGAGAATCTGAGAAATAGAGAAATTGGGAAACTGAGGAATTGAGGAGTGGAGAAACTTGAAAATTAGTCTAAAAAATTGTAATTATAAAATTGGGATATTCGATCATCGACAAATTAAGGATTTGAAAAATTGAGAAATTGAGAAACCGGAATTGAGATGTCGAGAAGTCGAGAAAATCTAAAATTAAACCATAAAATTGAAACCAAAAAATTAGGACCTTCTATCATTTAAAAGTTAGGAAACTGAAATTGAGGAATTCAGGAACCGTGGAATTGAGACTGAGATATTGAGAAATTGAGGAACTGAGGCATTGAGGAGTGGAGAAACTTGAAAATTAGTCTAAGAAATTGTAATTAAAACGTTGGGACATTCGATTATCTAAAAATTATATAATTGAAACATTGAGAAAATGAGCTACTGGGAAATTGAGAAGTTGGAGAATTGAGAACTTAAGAAGCTTGAAAATTAAACTAAGAACTTGTAATTAAAAAATTGGGATATTCGATCATCGACAAATTAATTATTTAAACAATTGAGAAATTGAGAAACTGGGGAATTGAGAATTTGGAAAATTCAAAAGTCGAGAAACTTTATAATTAAATTAACAAATTGGGGAGTTTGACAATTGAAAAATTGTAAAATAAAAAATTGGGATATTGGATCATCGAAATATTAAGAATTTGGAAAATTGAGGAATTGAGAAACTGGGGAATTGAGAATATAAAAAATTGGAGAGTCGAGAAACTTCAAAATTAATTAACAAATTGAAGAATTTGACAATTGGGTAGCTTAATAATTAAAACTCAAAAATTGTGATATTGGACCACCGAAAAATTAAGAAATTGAGAAAAAGGAATTGGGAATTTGGAAAATTGAAGAGTCGAGTAACTTCAAAATTAAATTAAAAAATTGAGGAATTTGACAATTGAAAAATTGTAAAATAAAAAATTGGGATATTGGATCATCGAAATATTAAGAATTTGGAAAATTGAGGAATTGAGAATATAAAAAATTGGAGAGTCGAGAAACTTCAAAATTAATTAACAAATTGAAGAATTTGACAATTGAGTAGCTTAATAATTAAAACTCAAAAATTGTGATATTGGACCACCGAAAAATTAAGAAATTGAGAAACAGGAATTGGGCATTTGCAAAATTAAAAAAAATAAATAAAATATTCAAAAATTGAAAAATTGAGAAACAGGTATTGAAAAGTCGAGAAGGTGAGGCACTGCAATATTAAAACTAGTAAAAAGGAGAAGTTGAGCGCTTTAGAAATTGAGAAATTATTAAACCAAGAAATAAAAAAAGAAACATTGGATAATCGAGAACTATAGAGAAGTAAATAAAAATTGACGAAGTGATCCTGTAGCTAAAAATTGAGAAATTGGGAAATTGAGAAACAGGAATTGAGAAGTCGAGAAGTCGAGAAAGTGAAAAATTTAACCATGAAATTGAAACCAAAAAATTAGGACCTTCGATCATCTAAAAGTTGAAACTGAAATTGAGAAATTCGGGAACCGTGAAATTGTAGTTAAAACATTCGATTATCTAAAAATCATGCATATAATTGAAACATTGAGAAATTGAAAAGCTGGAGAATCGAGAAGACAAGAAGCTTGAAAATTAAAAAAAAGAAATTGGGATATTTGATCATCGAAACATTAAGGATTTTAAAAATTGAGAAAATAAGAAACTGGGGAATTGGGAATTTGAAAAATTGAAAAGTCGATAATTTTTTTTACCATTTTTACCATATTAATTTTTATTTGTTTCAAAGCGCTGTTGTGACATTCTATTACATAATATGATGTAATCAAATTTTTAGTTCCACTTTCCACTCGGAAATTACAATTGTACACGTGTCAAAGAATATAATAACTTAATGTGTTTTTATTATGTTTGTTTTCGACTTTTAAGAATGTTGGAAAATGCAACAATTGCATCTGCATCTAAGATTCTCTTTTTGGGTCTTTCATCCACTCAAAAAATACGTGATAAATGCCTCTGTAATATTTAATAATTTGTAAATTTCCGAACACAGAATCGTTGGAATACAAACGATAAATTAGGGTTTCGGTTTCGATTGCTGGGACATTTATTTTCGGGTGTCTAAAAATGGGCCACAGCTTGTTTATGTCACTCACTCTAATACCACACAAGGACTGAAGCAGCTGCCAGAAAGATAAGTCTGACAGACAAAAATGTGTCGGATTATTTAATTCTGGGCCCTCGGTGCTTTTTAGTTCTTTTACATCTGGATAAATTTCTCGAGGTCGGCGCATAAAATCCCGGCACCCAGTTTACGGCCTTGAAGTGAAAATTAAAAATATATCTGCTTTTAAGGTGCGGCGAGAATACAACATAAACTTAACAATATTATTGCGGCGCTTGACAACTATAATATCGCGTATATTGTAAACGTGTTGTCAGAATGTGAAACGGTCTGCACGTATCCAGATAACGTGGACGAAAATAAGCAGGGTTTTATGTTGGTAAGGCGTGACAACGTGTAAGACATTCCCCGATAAAAATAAATATTATTTTTATATTTTGTGCTTCGGATTTGGCTCATGTATGAACGCACAATAAAACCGAGCGAGCATTAAATTATAGACACATGTGACCCTCCGGGACACGACGTTGCCGAAACGTCCACTAATTAAACTAACTCTGTATACATGTTTTCTCTATATAGTAGGTGAGCACACAGACTTTGCTCTATTAAAACTGAAGTGACGCAAACAAAAGCTTCTAATTAAGTACGGAGTAATAAAAGCCGGCTCGGCGTACGTTTCTGTTAACACTTAACAAAATGAAGGGCTATTTATAGGACGTTTATTAAGTTACGCAAAGTAAATAGGAGGTATGCGGAGTGTTGGAGGAGCTAAGGCCGATTGGTTTTCAGGAGACCGAACGCATATTTAGGTGGTTGACTTTACAACAAAAGTTACTTCTGCCCACTCGGCGGTCCCCCCAACAGCATTATTAGCCCGCTCCTGCCATGATATACGATACTAATTTAGCGAGCGCAATTAAAATTCGAAAAATTCCAGATCCCCGAACTAACGAGCATGGAGTGAAGAAGACGTCTCCCAGGTTATCTCACATCTGCCCGGCCAGCCATCTTAGGTGAGTCGACATTTTGTTCGTTTTGCGGCCGCATCTCGGTAATTGGAAAGGCAAGGCGGAGTCCTTGTTGACATGTTTATCTGATACAGCCGGTTTTATCAGGCGAGGTTCTGGTTTCAGAACTCGTATATGTCAACCGGCCTTCATTAACTACGCTATCTAATGTATTCGCCCGGAATATTTTTATTTTATGCGGCACCTCTGTGGTCTCGCTTTCTCGAATATGTTCCTTTCATTAACGTTTTAATTAACGTCGGCGGGTTCCACGATGAGGGCTAAGTAAGGCAGGTGGCTCGGTGGGTCCCCCACGTTCCAATTCGAAAAAACGCCAATTTTGTCAAAATTAATTCGTCGCCACGCTGGATTATTCCCAAGATTTATGATTTATAGTCTCCACACAAACATCGTCGTAAATTATCAAAACGATGTGCTGAAACAATTTGTCAAATCTTTATTCGTAAAAGTGAAGGATTAAACGGAAAATTGCTCGTAAACCATGGTCGTGATAAAATTCGGATTAAAAACGGGGCGATTTTATTGTTTAAATCTCGATTCAAATTAGCAGGTATGTAGTTGCTCAAATTGTGCTGACGAGGCTCAGTGCTGCTGCCTACACGACCCAAAGTTGATCTCGCAACAAGGAACAGTTTCTTCTTAATAATCGTAAATAACGTTCATTTGCGACTTTATCGGCGTCCGCTTATCGAGTTATGTAAATTTTGGGCTCCCACGTTGCCACGACTGGATATTATCAGGATTGTAATAAGGCAAAATAATGTATTCCCCGTTGAAATAAAATATTTTCGTGGAGGTATAACGGGGAAGCAACCAGAAAATTGAATTTCTAATTTTCATTTGTAGACCGTGTTTAAATTCCTACGAAAGTCAAATTGCCAGGTTCTGTAAGAATTCAGGTTCTTGGAATTTTCAGGTTCTTAGAATCCTGTCCTTTAAAAATAAAAAAATTGAATTGTGAAAAAGCCAAACATCAAATTTACAGAAAAACATATCAAGGAAATAGCTAAAACTAATACATGATTAAATTAAATTAATAATTAAAAGAATTATGAAATGAAGAATCATCACAATGAGTAAGTAACTAAATAGGAAAATAGGGAGACACCGAAATAAAAATGCAAATTAGGTTAAGAACAAAGTCCCTAATTAATGAACAGCAAATTATAAAAATGTCAAAACAACGAAATTAATAATAAATTGCCTTGCGCCTTTGAAAATGATTTAATCTATTTTTGTTCCTTGTGTTCCTCTCTGTAGTTCTTGTTTCGTCATTCTTTCTTCTTCTGTAATTATGACTCCTTTCGCTTTTCCTTTCTTGTTTTTTCTTTCTGCTGCTTGATATCTCCATTAGTAGTCTCTCGGTCAGAAATTGAAAAATTAAGAAATTGAGAAATTGAGATATTCAGAATTTGGAAAATTGAGAAATTGAGAAACTGGGGAATTGAGAATTTGGAAACGGAAATAGAGAGGCCGCACTTGAGAAGCTTAATAATTAAAACTAAAAAATTGAAAATAAAAAAATGGGATATTGCATCACACAAAAACTATAAAATATTCAAAAATTGAGGAATTGAGAAACAGGTACATATTGAGAAGTCGATAAGGTGAGCCACTGCAATAGTAAAACTAGAAAAAAGAAACATTGAGCGCTTGAGCAATTGAGAAATTATTAAACTAAGAAATTAAAAACGAGAAACATTGGATAATCGAGAAGTAAAGAAATTGTAAAATTGAGATACCGATTGAGAATTCGAGAAATTGAAAAATTGAGAATATGAGGAAATTATGAATCGAGAAACTTAAAAATTATAGTCTCAGAATTTGTATTTAAAACATTGCGACATTCCATCTAAAAATCATATTATACTAATTGAAAAATTGAGAAATTGAGAAATTGAGAAACTGGGAAATTGAGAAGTTGGAGAATTGAGAAAACAAGAAACTTGAAAATTGTAATTAAAAAATTGGCATATTCGTTGGTCGAAAAATTAAGGAATTGAGAAATTGAGCAACTGGGGAATTGAACTAAAAGATTGGAACATTCGATCATCGAAAAATTAAGGATTTGAAAAATTGAGAAATTTAGAACCTGGGGAATTGGAAATTTGGAAAATTGAAGAATTTGACAATTGAGAAATTGAGGAATTGTGAAATTGGGAAACAGAGATAGAGAGGACGAAACTGAAATTAAATAATTAAAACTAAAAAATTTAAAATAAAAATTGTAATATTGGATCATTGTAAAATTGTGAATTTGGAAATTTGAGAAATTGGGGAATTTGACAATTGAGTAATTGAGGAATTGTGAAATTGGGAAACAGAGATAGAAAGAACGAAATTGAGAAGCTTAATAATTAAAACTAAAAAATTGGGATATTGGATCATCGAAAAATTAAGAATTTGGAAAATTGAGAAATTGAGAAAACAAGAAACTTGCAAATCGAACTAAGAAATTGTAATTAAAAAATTGGCAAATTTGTTGGTCGAAAAATTAAGGAATTGAGAAATTGAGAAACTTTGAAATTGGGAACTTGAAAAATTGAGGAATTTGAGAATTAAAAAATTGGGAAGCAGGAATTGGGAATTTCGAAAATTGAAAAGTCGAGAAACTTCAAAATTAAATTCACAAATTGAGGAATTTAACAATTAAGAAATTGAGAAATTGTGAAATTTTGAAACAGAGATAGAGAGGGCGAAATTGCGAAGCTTAATAATAAAAATAAAGAAAATTGAGATATTGCGCCATCGAAAAATTAAGAATTTGTAAATTTGGCAAATTGAGAAACTGAGAAATTGGGAATTTCGAAAACTGAAAAGTCGAGAAACGTCAAAATTATATTCACAAATTGACGAATTTGACAATTAAGAAATTGAGGAATTGTGAAATTGGGAAACAGATAGAGAGGACGAAATTGAGAAGCTTTATAATTAAAACTAAAAAATTGAGATACCTATTATTACACCATCCAAAAAATAATTTAGAAATTGAGAAACTGGAAAATTGAGAAGTTGGAGAATTGAGAAAACAAGAAACTTGCAAATCAAACTAACAATAAGAAATTGTAATTAAAAAATTGGCATATTCGTTGGTCGAAAAATTAAGGAATTGAGAAATTGAGAAATTGAGAAACTGGGAAATTGGGAACTTGGAAAATTGACGAATTTGACAATTAAGAAATTGAGGAATTGTGAAATTTTGAAACAGAGATAGGGAGGGCGAAATTGAGAAGCTTAATAATTAAAACTAAAAAATTGAGATATTGCGCCATCGAAAAATTAAGAATTTGAAAATTTGAGGAATTGAATAACTGAGGAATTGGGAATTTCGAAAATTGAAAAGTCGAGAAACTTTAAAATTAAATTTCCAAATTGACAAATTTGACAATTAAGAAATTGAGGAATTGTGAAATTGGGAAAAGGATAGAGAGGACGAAATTGAGAAGCTTTACAATTAAAACTAAAAAATTGAGATACCTATTATTACACCATCCAAAAAATAATTTAGAAATTGAGAAACTGGAAAATTGAGAAGTTGGAGATTTGAGAAAACAAGAAACTTGCAAATCAAACTAACAATAAGAAATTGTAATTAAAAAATTGGCATATTCGTTGGTCGAAAAATTAAGGAATTGAGAAATTGAGAAACTCGGAAATTGGGAACTTGGAAAATTGACGAATTTGACAATTAAGAAATTAAGGAATTGTGAAATTTTGAAACAGAGATAGAGAGGGCGAAATTGAGAAGCTTAATAATTAAAACTAAAAAATTGAGATATTGCTCCATCGGAAAATTAAGAATTTGGAAATTTGAGAAATTGAGAATTTCGAAAATTGAAAAGTCGAGAAACTTCAAAATTAAATTTCCAAATTGACGAATTTGACAATTAAGAAATTGAGGAATTGTGAAATTTTGAAACAGAGATAGAGGTCGAGAAGCTTAATAATTAAAACTAAAAAATTGAGATATTGTTCCATCGGAAAATTAAGAATTTGGAAATTTGAGAAATTTAGAATTTCGAAAATTGAAAAGTCGAGAAACTTCAAAATTAAATTTCCAAATTAACGAATTTGACAATTAAGAAATTGAGGAATTGTGAAATTGAGAAACAGAGAAACAGGACGAAATTGAGAATCTTTATAATTAAAACTAAAAAATTGAGATACCTATTGCACCATCCAAAAATTAATTTAGAAATTGAGAAACTGGGGATTTGAAATATTGAGAAATCGAGAAACTGGGAAATAGAGAATTTGTAAATTTGACGATTGAGGAATTGAGGAATTGCGGAATTGGGAAACAGAGATAGAAGACGAAATTGAGAAGCTTAATATTTAAAACCAAAAAAATTGAAAATAAAAATTGAGATATTGCACCATCGGAAAGAAGAATTTGAAAAATTGAGAAACTGGGGAATTGAAAATTGAGAAATCGAGAAACCGGAAAATTGAACTAAAAAATTGGAACATTCCCGTCATCGAAAAATGAAGGATTTGAAAAATTGAGAAATCGAGAAACTGGGAATAGAAAATTTGTAAAAAAAAATGAGGAATTTGACGATTAAGGAATTGAGGAATTGCGGAATTGGGAAACAGAGATAGAGAAGACAAAATTGAGGAGCTTAATGATAATTAAAACTAAAAAATCGATGATAAAATAATGGGATATGGTATCATAGAAAATTTAAGAATTTTGAAAATTGAGGAATTCAGAAACTGGAAAATTGGATCATGGAAAAATTAAGGATTTCAAAAATTGAGAAATTGAGAAGCTGGGGAATTGGAAATTTGGAAAAGTGATAAGTCGAGGAGAAACTTCAAAATTATTAAAAAATAATTAAATATTATTAAAACTTGATAAAATATTCGTTGAGCGCTTGAGAAATTATTAAAAAAAGGACCATTGGATAATCGAGAAGTAAAGAAATTGTAAAATTGAGATATTGGGAATCTGAGATTTCGAAAATCAAATAAATCGAAAATTGACGAAGTGATCCTGTAGCTAAAAATTGAGAAATTTAGACACAGGAATTGAAAAGTCGAAAAGTCTAGAAAGTGGAAAATTAAACAATGAAATTGAAACTAAAAAATTAGAACCTTGGATCATCTAAAAGTTAAGAAATTGAAATTGAGAAATTCAGGAACTGGGGAATTGAGAAATCGAGAAACTGGAAAATTATTAAACTAAAAAATTGTATTAAAAATTCGGAACATCAAAAAATTAAATTAAAAATTTAAATATATCTAAGTCGAAAATTGAGAAATTGAGGAATTTGGAAAATTGAAAAGTGAAGAAACTTCACAATTAAATTAAAAAATTATACATTAAATCATCTAGAAATCAAGGCAATTGACAATTGAGAATCTAAAGAATTGTGAAACTTATAGAAGCAGAGATATACAGGTGTCCCAGAAAGTACATTAATTTTAACAGCATATATAGATCGAGTGAATAGCAACAAAATTTGTCAATACTTTTTTTCTCTAAACCCTCTAGTTTTCGAGTTAAAATTGTGTAAAGATTTGGTATGAAGCTTCTGAATTATTTTTCTATAAATCCACACCGATAAACCAAGCATACAAAAAATGCATTTACTTTCACTTTGTTTTTGTTTCTTTGTGGGATATTGAAAATGAACTGAAGAGACTCTTATGTAATAAAACATGATACCAAAATAAAAATTACACATTATTTTCATTGCTTAATTACATTATTAACAAAATTATCACTCAAAATGCAGAAGTAGGTAGGCTACTTACGACAAGAGAATCCTCCATTTCATCTGCAGGTTGAACACAGCTAACATGTTCAAAATGATCCCCATTTGATCCCCAGGAATCACATTTTTGTACAGATTTATTAAGGCAAATATTCCAGTAACTGGAGTATTCATTTGTAAAATTGGGAATTTTTAAAAACAAAACTACACAAGAACAGCTCACAAAGTTTGTCCACCACAAAAATTAAAAAATCACGGAACAGTTAACGACAACCTGTGGTAAGGTCCGATATTAAACTAATTAATAACAGGTGGGTATACGCATATACGCTTATCATTTTTACTCGGGACAGAGCGACAAAAAAGTTCACAAAAAGTATAAGATAATAAAGTGTGAATATCTCCTTCCTCCCAGAAAAACAACAGAATTCACGGTCATTAAATTGTGTTATATCGGGGGTTGTAAAATTCTAATTTCAAAATGTGATTTCGAAAAAATGGTAAAGGAAAAGAACTCGATGAGTTCTACCCTCTCCAAATTTATGTACTTATTTCTGGGACACGTTGTATAGACAGGATGAAATTGAGAAGCTGACAAAATAAAACTAAAATATTGAAAATACAAAATTGCCACATTGGATATTAGCAAAAAGAGACGTTGAGCGCTTGAGAAATTATTAAAGTAGGAAATTAAAAAAAAGATACATTGGATAATCAAAAATTAATAAAATCGTAAACTTGAGATTTTAAGAATCTGAGAAATTTAAAGTAAAGAAATCGTAAATTGAAGTTATAAAAATAGAGAAATTGAGCAACTGAGGAACTGAGAAGTCAAGAAAGTGGAAAATTAAACTATGAAATTGAGACAAAAAATCTGAGAAGACGGAAAATTGAGAAGTCAAGAATCTGGGGAACTGAGAAGTTGGAAAATTGGGAAGTCGAAAAATTACGGGATTGAGTTCTTTTTTTATTCTCTTAGTGAATCCACATTTTTTGTCATTGTTTCATCGAATTCGGATGATCAAATCATTAAACATCCGAATTATATCTTTCGATGCGAATTACGGAGATCGTGGTCTGTATTTTGTGGTTCTCGTTTAACGTTTTACAACTCATGATTTATTGTAATTTCAATTTCACATTTTATGCTCCATATTTATTTTATTTCATGATTTAAATCATTCGACTTAAATTTTATATTGCATTTTATGATTTGCATCTTGTATTTCACATTTTAGGTTTTAAATTTCATTATTTCAAATTGGAATGACATTTGAACTTTTTTATATTCCATATTTACATTTGCTTAGTTTTTGTTTACAATTTTATAATTTCCATATAACTTTAATTTTCAAGACGCACTTTTCTGCATTTTGAGGACTTTTCGGTGCTCTTAATCATGATCTACGGCTCTGTCATCCGGTGAAGTCCATGCTTTTGTGGCAAACTTCTGAGCTCGGCCCTACCGTAAATTAAAATTAAATCTAAGTACTTCAAAACACACCACACATCGTGCTCTTCACCCAAAAAGCGCAATAAATTACGATTACGCCGACCACATCTTCGGAAAGTGGAGTAACTAAAACGTCGACGTTTGCCCCAGGGCGCACATGCAAAAACGCCGAGATAAGGTTGGGGCCCTAAAAGTAAAAGGGTATTTTGCGAAAAGCAAAAGCGTATCTAAATTTAGGCTTTGTTATGCTGAACACGCCAGCCACCCTCGTTTTACGACGGGGGTTTTCATTTCCGAAGGTTATATTTTTTGATAGTACCCTTTGAATATGCCAAGATTATGCAAGGTTGCCGTTCGAATGTCGGGCGTATTGTAAACCGTCGGGGATATCTGGGCATTGTGCGAGCTTCTCGGAAGGAGGACGAGAAACAACGAGCAAAAAAGACCATAAACCGACGGCGGACACAAAAGGGCGGATTTCCAAAAGGCGAATTATGGGCGTCTCGAGCTCGATTTGTTTTCGCCAAAATGGAGATGACATGAATGTCTAATGAGCATCGCCGAACGCCCAGCGTACGCAAGAAAATCAGCTCGGTTAATAATAGTAACGAAATTAATATAACGCCGTTATGCATGTAATTAAAACCGCTTATTCGCAAAATTAATACTTTCTCGAGCACTAAAACAACCTCTGCTCAATTAAAATGATTTACAGCGCAATGTAGGCGACATGTCATAAACACCGCTAAATTATACGCAAAGAGAGATCACAATAAACCATAAACAGTTATCACTTTATCATAACCGATGTAACAATCCTAAAAACGTATTAAACGTCACAGTTCCCCCTTAATTCCTGCGCGGACTTACCTGCCAGCGTTAATTTACAACAACACACACTCGGCAAACCAATTTCTTTTACTATAGTACAACAACCACTTCTTAATTGCTGTTTAAAACCATTATCATTCCGGAACCGTTTTTATGGCGATTTAAACCAAACCGATGTAAACAAAACACAAAATTTTTATTATTTATGACACTCTCGTTATAATTGCAATTTTATGTCTTAATTTAATGGCGTTTTATGGTTTTGTTAGTGCCACAATAAATTATTACATTAATGCTTTATTGCCCGACAAATCGCGCTTTTTGTGGCAAAATTTGAAATCGTACAGTTTTCGTGCGGGAGATCCGAAGGGGTAAGTTGGGACACTATCGCACAGATGGCGCGGATCGCGAAATCGATGACGGAGGCAACCCACGCGACTTGATTTTTTCGTTTTGCTGGAAAGTTTTTGTTCCGACAGATAAATTCGGAGGAAGCTTTTCGGTTTATTAGCGTCGATGCAAATGGGAACAGAAATCATTCGGGCTGAAAGGTGCTAAAAATAAAGTTTGGTGTTTCGAGGGGGATTTCAGGGTTTGGAAGACCGCTTGAATAGATTTAAAATTGGAAGGTGAATTAAAGACGACACTCAAAGTTAATACTTATATTTAAATCTGCATCACGAAAGCATATCGTCGATAATCAATTGATAACTAATAAATTAAGACGACCTACATGTGATGAAATCAATTTGGTTTTTATTTCACCTCGTCGGCAAGTTATTTTATTTTTTACAACTCTATAAATAATCTCCTTTCATCGATAAACTAATGTAGACGTATGTGGAATTTATTACAGTTGGTGTAAAATTTAAAACTTGATTAGCATAGGTCGTCGTACTAAATAAAATTAACTTTGTGTGTATAGAATTTGTTATAAATCATCAAAGCGAGGTAATTTTGAATCTAAATAAACATACGATTCCAAACTATTATTAGATACTATAATTATAATTACAATTATAATGTAAAGACATATGAGGTAAAGATACAAACAAAAAAAGAAATCAAGATAAGAAAGACACTCAAACAAAAATAAACACAGTAGAAAATACAGTTGCCAAACCTGACGACAATAAAAGAAAACGTACTACAAATGTAAAATTCGAACATTCTATCCGATTCTAATATTCGAAAACACTAATTATAATTCTTAATCTTTAGTACAATTTGCTCAGATCATCGAATAACAACTATTTGGTAGGGTTGAGAAAACCTGAATTCTGAAGAAACCATCCTAGTCTTTTCAGTATTCTTCAGAACTTCTGATTGCTCGAAATTTCTTACATGACTACTAAGAACCCAATAGAACCCTTCACAACTCTTCAAGATTCCTTAGACTTTATAACACCTCTTTAAGACTCTGCGGGACCATTCGTCACTCGTCACGATTCCTTGGTATACCTTTCAACATATTTTGGTACTATTGCCGATCCCTTAAATTTGTCAGGATAAATCCTGAGTATTTAAGGACAGACTTCAGAACCTTTCAGGTGTCTCCAAAATTCTTCATGATTGTTCAAAATCCTTCAGGATTCCTCAGGACTTGCTAGGAGCCTTCAGTGTTCATGACACAATTCATAATGCTCCAGAAATCTCCAGGACTCTTTAAAGCTGATCAGGTCTATATGGGACACCAAGGCCATTCGAGGGTCCTCAGGATTGCCTAAAATATTTAAGGATATTATCAGAATTCCCCAAAGTCGCTCAGTTTTTCTGAAAATTAGTCAGGACTTCATCAGGAAACTTTTAATTTTTCTAGATTCTTCTAGATCTCAAAATTCGTACGCTCGTTGAAGATTTAAAGTGTTCTCAAGCTTATGATCCTGCCAGTTCTTAAGTTGTTCTGTTCTTCCATTTCCCAAGTTGGTTTTCTCAGGCTTTCAGGCTCTTACGTTCCTCAAGCTCTCAGGTTCCCAAAAACTTGATCTTTCAAAATTACAGGTTCCTCAAGTTGTCAGGTACCTGCAATTCTTCCGAATGTTTCTCAAGTTCCCAAGTTCTAAGTTTTCTCAACTCGTCAGGTTCTTTAAGTCCATACGTTGTTCATGCTCTCGGGTTCATCAGGTTGTCAGGTTGCTGCATTTCGCAAGTAAAGTTTTTAAGGTTCCTAAAGTTCTTAGGTTCTCAAAACTTCAATTTTTTAAGATTTTAGGTTCTTCAAAATTTCAGGTTTGCAGGTTCTTCCATTTCTTGAGTATGTTTCTCAAAAATTTTCATGTTCTCAAATTAGTTCGTAGGTTCGTGAAAGTTATATTTTTTAAGATCTAAAGTCTTCGCAAGTTTATGATTCTGTCAGTCCTCAAGTTGTCCGGTTATTCCATTTCCCAAGTTAGTTTTTTCAGGTTCTCGGGCTCTTAGGTTTCTCAAGTTTTCAGGTTCCTTGAGTTCACTATTTCTCAGGTTTATCAAATCGTCAGGTTCCTTAAGTTCTCAAGTTGAATTTCTCAAATTCTCAAGTCCCTTGCAATCTTTCCTAAAGATTCTTTAGATGTTGATTCTCAAACCTGACAGTCCAGTCTGACATTGTCTATTTTAAAACTTCCATTTTCAAAGTTCGAGAAAATTCCAATCAGTAAATTACATTTTTAACCCAGTCGCATACAACATTTTGTGTTTCGGACAAAAGTATTAAGAAATTACACATTCTTTTACAATAAAAAAATATATATTTTGTTCTTCAGTTTGCAACAAGTTAGAATACACTAGCATAAACAATGCAAATCACTAATTAATTAATTACAATCATAATCAACCCAGGTGCATACAAGATTTTGTGTTTATGAATAGTAGCTCGCTTCGCTCGCTCATACCTATACCTATTATAAAATCGTTACAAACGAAAAGGACGAATCACAGATTCTTTTACAATAAAAAAATTATTTCGTTCTTCAGTTTGTAACAATTCAGAATATAGGAGCGAGCGAAGCGAGCTGGTATTCATAAACAATGCTAAACTGTAAGAATTTATGTTGCATTTAAGTCTTGGACAAAGCAATCGAAATGGGAACAAGAATAACAAAAACATAAAATCTTGGATGAAACTTGTCTGTTATGGGAAAATATTGAGCCGTGTTGTTTATGAAGAGTAGCTCGCTTCGCTCGCTCATGTACCAAACGATAACGACAAAAAGAACGTTTTTATTGTAATAGAATGTATCCTTTTTAATTTTGAAACTCAAAGTTGAGATTTGCAAATGAAAAAATTTGAAATGTCCCGAAACACAGACTCTTGTATGTAACTGGGTTAATAATGTAATTTACCGATTCGCGTTGTTTAAGAATAGCAGCTCGCTTCGCTCGCTCATATATTCTAACTTTTTACAAACTGATGTACGAAATGTACATGAATAACAAGAAGAATCACAGGAGTTCTTCAAAATTTTACAGAAAAGGGAACGTAAAATCTTGTATGAAACTCGTCTGTTATGGGAAATTATTGCCTCGTGTTGTTTATGAAGAGTTTAGCTCGCTTCGCTCGTTCATGTACCTATTACAAACGATAACGACAAAATGAAAATTTTAGCACTCAAACTTGACATTTGAAAATGTAAAAATATTCCATTTGGGGTTAGCAATTAGCAAATTTTGAAATCATAGAATTTTGGAAAAAGTGATCGAGATGAGAACAGAAATAACAGCAACCGGTGACCACAGTATTGATAAATATGGACCTAAATTAAAGAAAAAAAAAGAAAAAGTCTTCAAAGTTTGACTTTAGGCAACACAAAAAGAAAATAAAATTTTGTATAAAACTCAGCTGTAACGAGAAATTATTGACTATAATTGTTTATGAATAGTAGAAAATTGTTTCCTTTTCAGTTTGTGACGAGTTAGAATATATGAGCGAGCGAAGCGACCTGGTATTTTTGAACAAGACGAATCAGTAAAGTACATTATTAACCCAGTTGCATACAACATTTTGTGTTTCGGACAAAAGCATTAAGAAATTACACATTCTTTTACAATAAAAAAAAAATATATTTTGTTCTTCAGTTTGTAACAAATCAGAATACATTAGCGAGCGATGCGAGCTGGTATTTATAAACAATGCAAATTACTAAATTACAATCACAATCAACCCAGTTGCATACCAAATTTTGTGTTTATAAATAATAGCTCATACCTATACCTATTATAAAATCATTACAAACGGAAATAACGAAATACACATTGTTTTACAATAATACATATTTGTTACAAATATACATGAATAACAAGAAGAACAACAGGAAGTCTTCAAAATTTTGCAGAAAAGAGAACGTAAAATCTTGTATGAAACTAGGCTGTAATTATTGACTCGTCTTGTTTCTGAATGGTAGCTCGCTTCGCTCGCTCATATATCTATTATAACATCGTTATAAAGAAAAAGAGCTAAATACAATTTTGTTAAAAAATTACATTCTTTTATTATAATAAAAAAAAATTACATTCTTTTATTATAATAAAAAAAAATTTGTTCTTCAGTTTGTAACAAGTTAAAATATATAGGAGCGAGCAAAGCGAGCTGGTATTCTTAAAGAATACGAATCAGTAAATTACTTTATTAACCCAGTTACATACAAGATTTTGTGTTTCTTCACCAAAGTTTTAAAAAATTACGCATTGTTTTGAATTAAAAAAAATATTTCGTTCTTCGGTTTGTAACAATTCAGAATATAGGAGCGAGCGAAGCGAGCTGCTATTCATAAAGAATGCTAAAAAGTAAATTACATAATCAACCCTGCTCCATACAAGAATTTATGGTGCACTCAATTTGGATTGTCCGATTCTCGAAATATACGAATTTTGAATACCTTGGACAAAGCAATCGAAATGGAAACAAGAATAGCAAAAACATTTGTTTTATTTGTCACAGGAAGAATTACGAAAGTCTTGAACATTTTGCACAAAAAGGAACGTAAAATCTTGTATGAAACTCGTCTGTTATCGATTTGTTTATGAAGAGTAGCTCGCTTCGCTCGCTCATGTACCAAACGATAACGACAAAATGAACGTTTTTATTGTAAAAGAATGTATCCGTTTTAATTTTGGAACTCAAAGTTGGCATTTGCAAATGAAAAAATTTGAAATGTACCGAAACTTTTTACAAACTGATGTACGAAATATTTTTTTATTGTAAAAGAATCTGTAATTTTTTTACAATATGTATTTCATCATTTTCGCTTGTAACGATTTTATAATATATGAGCGAGCGAAGCGAGCTGCTATTCTTAAACAAGACGAGTCAATAATTTCCAATTACAGTTGAGTTTCATACAAGATTTTATGTTCTTTTTGTGTTGTTTAAAGTCCATATTTATCAATACTGTGGTCACCGTTTGGTGTTGCATATTTATGTTCTCATTTAAATAACTTTTTCCAAAATTCTATGATTTAAAAATTTTTATATTCAAAATTCACTAATTTCGATATCCCATTTTGAATATTTTTTTATTTGCAAATGCCAACTTCCAAAAGTAAAAAGGATACATTCTTTTACAATAACAACGTTCATGTTGTCGTTATCGTTTGGTACATGAGCGAGCGAAGCGAGCTACTCTTCATAAACAACACGACTCAATAATTTCTCATAACAGACGAGTTTCATACAAGTTTTTTTTTGTTTTCGTTTGTAATAGGCACATGAGCGAACGAAGCGAGCTACTCTTCATAAATAACACATGATTCAATAGTTGTGTAAATGTAAATGTCTTGTTTATGAATAGTAGCTCGCTTCGCTCGCTCATGTACCTATTATAAAATCGTTACAAGCAAAAAGGATGAAATACAAATTGTTAAAAAACTACAGATTATTTTACAATAAAAAAAATATATATTTCGTACTTCAGTTTGTAAAAAGTTTTAATAAAAGAGCGAGCGAACCGAGCTGATTTTTTTAGACATCGCAAATCGGTAAATTACATTATTAAACTAGTTACATACAAGGGTTTGTGTTTCGGGCCATTTTAAAAATATTGATAAATATGGATCTAAATGAAAAATTACGAGTCTTCAAAGCTTGACTTTACACGACACAAAAATAACATAAAATCTTGTATACAACTGGGCTGTAATGGGAAATTATTGACTTGTCTTCTTTATGAATAGTAGCTCGCTTTGCTCGCTCATATACTACCTACCTATTATAAAATCGTCACAAGCGAAAAGGATGTTTGTAAAAAGTTAGAAAATAGGAGCGGTAAATTACATTATTACCCCAGTTACATACAAGAGTTTGTATTTCGGGACATTTGAAAATATGTAAAAATCTAAAAATATTCAAAGTAGGGTTTTGAAATTAGCGAATTTTGTATGTAAAAATTTTGAATTTACAGAACTTTGGAAAATTAATATCAAACAGTGACTACAGTATTGCTAAATTTGGAACGAGATGAAAAATTACAACACAAAAGCATCATAAAATATTGTATGAAGTTCGGCTGTAATGCGAAATCATTGACTCGTCCTGTTTATGAATAGCATCAACAATGCGAATCAGTCAATTACATAATCAACCCAGTTGCATATCAGATTTTTTGTTGGATTCCAGATATCGGCTGAATTTTTGAAATTGGATTTTCCGATTCTCGAAATATACGAATTTTGAATATCAAGTCTTTACGAAAGTCTTTAAAATTTTGCACAAAAGGGAACGTAAAATCTTGTATGAAACTCGGCTGTAATGGAAACTTATTGACTCGTTTTGTTTATGAATCTCTCGCCTATATAGATATTACAAACGAAAAGTACATGCTGAATAAACGTTTTTATTGTAAAAGAATGTGGAGATCCTTTCTAATGGGGTCGTCCCCCTCAATTAAATTTGTCTATAACATCTCATAGACTATGTAACATGAAGCCCTAAAACGTGTTCTGTTGTTTAATAAAGTTGTTTTCTGAGATAACACAGCGTTTCAAAAATCGCAATTTCGGCTAGCATTTTCAAACGCTGTACATTTACCGCCTCTTGTGACGTCATTTCGGGGAAGCATTCTCATTGGTCCGTGCGTTTCTAATTAGTCCGCGCATCTAGTAACTTTGAATTTTGTCTGGTGAATTTTGTCCCGTGTTGACGTCACAGAAAGGCGCGCGTTTCAAATAATACAAATGTTTCGGATTTTTTTTACGTGGTAAACACGTAATTTCGAATAAACAAAAAAATAAAGGTATAATATTTTTTTGTCTGGTTTCTAGAAAATTGTGGGACGAACCCATTTTGGAACTCAAACTTGGCATTTGAAAATGTAAAATTATTCGAATTGGGGTATCGAAATTAACAAGTTTTCTAATATAAGAATTTTGGAATCAGAATTTTTGAAAAAGTGATCGAAACGAGAACAAAAATAACAGCATCTTCCCTTTCTCCTTAAATTCTTAATTAATTTCTTCCAACTTATCCATGATTCTCTCCATTTTCTTATGTGCTTATTTTAACACTATCTTCTCTGATTCCTCTTCTTGTCTTCCTGGTCCGGCCCCTCTGTTCGTTTCCTTTTTTCTTTTCTTCCAGGAATGCAGCTAAGCTTCCCTGGCTAAACAATTGGTTTCTACTTTCTTTGTTCATAGCCTTGCTCTAATGCCTCATGGATGTCGCTGCTATTCTAATATCGAGTCGTCTACTTCCCCAGGACTTTGTCTTTCTCTTTCCACCCCTCTTTGCTCTTTTCTGAAATTTTCTCTGCCTTGCACGCGTTTCCGCTTTAGTCGGTAATGCAGGAATACTATCTTCCAGATCTTTCCAAACCGACTGGATTTTCAGTATTGTGATTCGTGCGCACTATTAATACCATCATTTGACCATTTCGAGTGACCTAGATCGGATCGCACACGCAGCGACCCACTCATTAAAAGGACACAAATGAAGAGATTGTTAATTTCAGTAGATGCGCTCCGATATGTACAACAGTCATGCGACCGTTTTCCGAGCGATCCCTAATTACAAAATATCGGATAGATACACCCCCCACTTCGTCCTCACTGAAAATGTGAATATTATTTCGTCAAAACGTCTACAGCGGCTAAATGTATTCAGAACGTTGAGCTATTGTAATGCAAAACAGTTTCCCTCTTCTTGATTAAATCGCCGCAGGTTCGAGCTCTCTCCGGTTAATTTCCTCCAGAAGTCCAATTTCCACTGCAGGTGCGGGAAGGGCATTTCGGCGGCTGAAACAACGCAAAACTGTATTTGTTGCAAACGTTGATTATCAATAGAAATAAATAGACGTCCGGCTCTTATTTTAGCATTAATCCGTTTAACGAGGCAGGAACGCAAGGTAATTAAGGCATTCTAGACATTTAAGCTTAATGAACGTTACGCGTCACCACCTTTTGGGACTCTAAATGGTAAAGCACACATTTCACATGCGAGCGTAATTAATGTTAAACAGAGGTATTGCTGTTATTAGCTGTGTGCTTTACAATGCGTTCATTATGTTACGGTCTCTAGCATATTTTCATTTCATCGGATAATCGAAAACGTGATATCGGTTCGAGAAGTGCAAAGCGTGGAAACGAGAATTGCAGCGATCGAGAGTGGAGTGGCAGAGATCGCACAATGCTTCTGGCATGTCAACAATTTATAATCAATTTACAACGATATACTTGGACTTCCCTACTCTAAGCGCTCCTCACCTCGATTTCAATAATAACTCCTGTTGGGCTGACGTCAGCAGAAACGTATGCAAAGGATAACCACAACTCGGGCGTTAATTAGCAGGCACATACAATGTAAAGCGGGTTACACTTCAAAGCCAATATTTTATTGCATCCTTGGTTATTCAATTTCAAAAGGTTGTAATCTAATGTTAAAGAGAACTTGTGGAGCGCGGCGTAAACACTTCAATTTATTATACTCACGCTTAAATAATTTCAAAATTGCTTGTTTAATAACGGCAATAATTAACGACTGTTTGCTAATGCCGATTGTGAGGAGGAAGTGATTTGTAAAGTTAAGCGGTCGCGCAGTAAAATCATAATAGCCGTAGAATTTAACATTTATATATTATAGAATTTTTGCCACCACCCGACCCGATCGATACCGCAGCTTTTCAAATAATCGCAACATGCACGTTTATCCGTTTATTGAACCCTAACCTGCCTGCAGGGTAGGTGAAAATTCAATATGTACCTATTACATTTTATGTAGGTATAAGCATGCGAAGTGCATTTTAACATCTAGTAATTCCCGTACCTGCAGAAACCAGATATTTTTCCGGCCGTTTTGTTTATTTGTCAGTCGTGCAATTCGAACGCAAATTTCATATAGTTATTATATTACAATATTGACCAAAGACGAGTTTTGGTGGGTGTGCTGGAGCCCACCATTTTGTTCGCTGGTACAGCTGGGGGCCCTCCACAGGATCCATCCTGAAACAAACAATATCATCGGAGAATCGCGTTCGATCATCATTAACATACCTGTACGAAATAATTTAGGGCCCTCCCGAAGGTGCCCCGAGAATGTAAGAGCGCTTCCAGAGTTTAATACTTGCAATTTGTTCCTCCCTCTGCGTCTCTCGAGTTCACGTATCCGTTGAAAACGACCACCCAAGTCGCTGACGTCACTTTTCTGACTGCTGATCTTCCTAATTACTTTGCTCCGAGCCAATTTGGTTAAACTCAACTAAAAATTTATTGCTAATTAATTTGGAGGGCGCACGAAATTATACAGTGTATTCTACGGTCGGTATGCAATTATTTCGCCGGGGAAGAAAATAAAACGCCGACGGATTTTAGGTCTGCAATTGCGATTTCGGAAGTATTGTAACATGTTATGCGTTTATGACAACTCGAGAGGTGATAATTTATAGCGATGCACCATAAAATCAAATGTGGCAGGACATATTTTGCCGCGACTGCTGAAGAGGATTTTATGTCTAAACAGGTAAAAAAAAATGGGAGCCCAGTCAATATTTCGATAACAGCGATCGGCGAACAATTAAGAAATAGCAGCAAATAAAGGCAGTTGATATTTTATGAAGTAGCCGTAATTTGTTAAGAATATAAACACCTCCACTACTTTACTGCTAAATCGATCATAAAGTCGTAACTTTAATGTTTTATGAGCAAACCAGGTGTTTAAGCTACAAGTGGTTCTGAATTCGTAATATTTTTATACACATCGTTCGTGTGTCCGCGCTAAAAAATGGAAGCAATCCGTTCTTCCCCCGCCGCCGATGGTAATTTCAAACCGCATGGTTTCTCTTATAAAACGGCTCGAACTTTTAATGCGCAGTTAGTTTCAGAATAATAGAAAATATGAGTGGATGTCGCAAATGCGGCGCTGCATAAACTCGTTGAATTTATTTTGTATTTACACGAAACGCTTTCCATAGATGCAACTCTTACGATAAATTAAAACTTTATGGGGGCTATTCAACTTTTTATTGTAAAATATATCAAAACGCTTGAATGAGATTATTCCGAACATTATTTTATTATCGTTGGCGAGAGCTTTCAACGGAGCCGGGCGTGTGTGCATATTAATCTCGGACTTTCTTAATGTAGTAATTAAGAAACGGTCGGAATATTAATGATTCGTTATTTTCTTGATTTATCGTGATTGCACGGCCGCCATCGGCATAATTACCTGATGAAAAACTTTGATAATTTTGTGGAAATCGTAAAATGCAAATGGAGGTGTACGAAATGTCAGCACGGGAGACGTCTTCATCTGGTTTTGCGTTTGGAGGCTTGGGATCGGTAAACCGCTGCCTCAGGATCTGAATTAAATTTCACCGACAGCGGGCAATGTTGGTACAGATACATTATGTTTACACCGATATTGAGCGCGGACAGCGTCGTTAAACAATTACGAAACAACTTTTATAAATGGCGGATGCGCCACTCATTGAATTTTTTAAATTCCGAAATGAAATATGTAATAAAAACAATAAAAAGAGTTGCAAAAGAGAAAAAAGTTTGCGGAGTGATCAAGTTTAGTTGACAGCTGTATTTAAAGTTAGATCAAACCAACATAACCTTACATTCACAATTGACAATACGCTAACTTAGAGACAAAAAATAATCTACAATTTTTACTCAATCTGTTACCAACTGAAATATTATTTGTTGGCTCATCAGGCTGTATTTGCGATATGTTGAAAGGTTCGTATGTGGGTGAACAAATGTCATAAAGTCAAAGCACGACTCGAAAATAAAAAGACAAGGGAGCCAACTAAACAAAAAAAAAACAGTCTGGTAAAAAAAACAGCAAACTAGTAATGAGAAATTATCTATAATCCACATAATAAAATAAGGAGTAGACAAACAATAAAGAAAAATTAACGAGTTTCCGGTGGCTACATGACATTTCAAGTATCCTAGTGTATATATAGAATCGAAAAAATATTTCTATCTGTAGTTCATTTTCGAAATTTAAATTAATTAGAAATTTGTGTCCTTTTCAAATTTTGTCCCTTGAGGACGACATTCCTGATGTTTTAAAAATTGTCAAAAATTAACAACGGATTTCTGATGGATTACTTGAAAATTTTCAAGGATTTTAGTGTATGTAGAATCGAGAAATTACTTCCATGCAGCTCGTTTTGGACAACTAAATTAATTATGAATTTTTGATTGTCTTCTTACAATTTGGGTCCTAGGAGCCAAAATCGTTAATATTTAAAAATTGACAAAAAATTAACAACGTATTTCTGAGGAATTACTTGATAATTTCCAAGTGTCCTAGTGTATATAGAATCCAAAAATTACTTCAGTACAGTTGGCTCCCAAAATTTGAATTAATTACTATTTTCTGAAAGCCTCTTTGCAAATTTATATCATGAAGCGGAAATTATGTTTTAAAAATTGTCAAAAATTAACAATGAATTTCTAAATAAACAACTTGACAATTTCCAAGTATCCCAGTGTATGTAGAATCGAAAAATTACTCCCATTCAGTTCCTTTTGGAAATCTGAATTAATTAAGAATTTCTGAATGTCTCTTTAAAATTTCGTTTGTAAGATCAAAAAATTCAAATCAAAAATTCACAACGCATTTCTGATGAGTTAGTTGACAATTCTCATGTGTTCTAGTGTATGTAGAACCAAAAATTTCCTTCTATACAGTTGGCTTCTGAAATTTGAATTAATTATGAATTTCTGAGCGTCTGTTTCTAAATTTGCCTTTTCAAGCTGAAATCCTTGATGTTAAAAAATTGAAAAAAATTCACTACGGATTTCTGAAGAATTTTTCGATAATTTTCAAGTGTTCTAGTGTATGCAGGATCGAAAAATTACTTCTAAATAATTCGTTTTGAAAAAACTGAATTAATTAGGAATTTCTGAGTGTCTCTTTCCAATTTCGTTTGTAAGGTCAAAAAAAATGTCAAAAATTTGCAACGCATTTCTGATGAGTTAGTTGACTATACTAAAGTGTCCTAGTGTATGTAGAACCGAAAATTTCCTTCTCTATACAGTTGGCTTCTGAAATTTGAATTAATTATGAATTTCTGAGCGTCTGTTTCTATTTTTGCATTTTCAGGCCGAAATCCTTGATGTCTCAAAAATTTAAAAAAATTCACTACGGATTCCTGAAGAATTACTAGATAATTTTCAAGTGTTCTAGTGTATGCAGGATCTAAAAATCATTTTTATTCAGTTCATTTTGAAAATCTGAATTAATTAGGAATTTTTGAGTGTCTCTTTCCAATTTCGTTTGTAAGGTCAAAAAAACATGTCAAAAATTCGCAACGCCTTTCTGATGAGTTAGTTGACAATTCTCAAGTGTCCTAGTGTATGTAGAACCGTAAACTTCCTTCTATACAGTTGGCTTCTGAAATTTGAATTAATTATGATTACTGAGCGTCTGTTTCTATAATTTTGCCTCTTCAGGCCGAAATATTTGATGTCTCAAAAATTGTCAAAAATTTACTACAGATTTCTGAAGAATTACTCGATAATTTTCAAGTGTTATAGTGTATGCAGGATCGAAAAATTACCTCTATTCAGCAGTTCGTTTTGAAAATCTGAATTAATTAGGAATTTCTGAGTGTCTCTTTCCAATTTCGTTTGTAAGGTCAAAAAAAAACAAAGTAAAAAATTCACAACGTATTTCTGATGAGTTATTTGACAATTCTCAAGTTTCCTAGTGTATGTCGAACCGAAAATTTCCTTCTATACAGTTGGCTTCTCAAATTTGAATTGATTATGAATTTCTGAGCGTCTGTTTCTAATTTTGCTTTTTCAGGCCGAAATCTTTGATGTCTCAAAAATTGAAAAAAAAATCACTACGGATTTCTGAAGAATTACTCGATAATTTAGAAGTGTTTTAGTGTACCTATGCAGGATAGAAAAATTACCTCTATTCAGTTCGTTTTCAAAATCTGAATTAATTAGGAATTTCTGAGTGTCTCTTTCCAATTTCGTTTGTAAGGTCAAAAAAAAAAAATTGCAACGCATTTCTGATGAGTTAGTTGACAATTATCAAGTGTCCTAGTGTATGTAGAACCTAAAATTTCCTTCTATACACTTGGCTTCTGAAATTTGAATTAATTATGAATTTCTGAGCGGCTGTTTCTAATTTTGCATTTTCAGGCCGAAATCCTTGATGTCTCAACAATTGAAAAAAAATTCATTACGGATTTCTGAAGAATTACTCGATAATTTTCAAGTGTTCTAGTGCATGCAGGATCGAAAAATTACCTCTAATCAGTTCGTTTTGAAAATCTGAATTAATTAGGAATTTCTGAGTGTCTCTTTCCAATTTCGTTTGTAGGGTCAAAAAAAAATGTCAAAAATTTGCAACGCATTTCTGATGAGTTAGTTGACAATTCTCAAGTGTCCTAGTGTATGTAGAACCGAAAATTTCCTTATATACAGTTGGCTTCTGAAATTTGAATTAATTATGAATTTCTAAGCGTTTGCTTCTAATTTTGCCTTTTCAGGCCGAAATCCTTGATGTCTCAAAAATTTAAAAAAATTCACTACGGATTCTTGAAGAATTACTAGATGATTTTCAAGTGTTTTAGTGTATGCAGGATCTAAAAATCATCTTTATTCAGTTCATTTTGAAAATCTGAATTAATTAGGAATTTCTGAGTCTCTTTCCAATTTCGTTTGTAAGGTCAAAAAAAAATGTCAAAAATTCGCAACGCCTTTCTGATGAGTTAGTTGACAATTCTCAAGTGTCCTAGTGTATGTAGAACCGTAAACTTCCTTCTATACAGTTGGCTTCTGAAATTTGAATTAATTATGATTACTGAGCGTCTGTTTCTATAATTTTGCCTCTTCAGGCCGAAATATTTGATGTCTCAAAAATTGTCAAAAATTTACTACAGATTTCTGAAGAATTACTCGATAATTTTCAAGTGTTATAGTGTATGCAGGATCGAAAAATTACCTCTATTCAGCAGTTTGTTTTGAAAATCTGAATTAATTAGGAATTTCTGAGTGTCTCTTTCCAATTTCGTTTGTAAGGTCAAAAAAAAAGCAAAGTAAAAAATTCACAACGTATTTCTGATGAGTTATTTGACAATTCTCAAGTTTCCTAGTGTATGTCGAACCGAAAATTTCCTTCTATACAGTTGGCTTCTCAAATTTGAATTGATTATGAATTTCTGAGCGTCTGTTTCTAATTTTGCTTTTTCAGGCCGAAATCTTTGATGTCTCAAAAATTGAAAAAAAAAATCACTACGGATTTCTGAAGAATTACTCGATAATTTAGAAGTGTTTTAGTGTACCTATGCAGGATAGAAAAATTACCTCTATTCAGTTCGTTTTCAAAATCTGAATTAATTAGGAATTTCTGAGTGTCTCTTTCCAATTTCGTTTGTAAGGTCAAAAAAAAAAAATTGCAACGCATTTCTGATGAGTTAGTTGATAATTATCAAGTGTCCTAGTGTATGTAGAACCTAAAATTTCCTTCTATACACTTGGCTTCTGAAATTTGAATTAATTATGAATTTCTGAGCGTCCGTTTCTAATTTTGCCTTTTCAGGCCGAAATCCTTGATGTCTCAAAAATTGAAAAAAATTCACTACGGATTTCTGAAGAATTACTCGATAATTTACAAGTGGTCTAGTGTATACAAGATCGAAAAATTACTTCTATTCAGTTCGTTTTGAAAATCTGAATTAATTAGGAATTTCTGAGTGTCTCTTTCCAATTTCGTTCGTAAGGTCAAAAAAAAAAAATGTCAAGAATTCGCAACGCATTTCAGATGAGTTAGTTGACAATTCTAAAGTGTCCTAGTGTATGTAAAACCGAAAATTTCCTTCTCTACAGTTGGCTTCTGAAATTTGAATTAATTATGAATTTCTGAGCGTCCGTTTCTAATTTTGCCTTTTCAGGCCGAAATCCTTGATGTCTCAAAAATTGAAAAAAAATCACTACGGATTTCTGAACAATTACTCGATAATTCACAAGTGGTCTAGTGTATGCAAGATAGAAAAATTACCTCTATTCAGTTCGTTTTCAAAATCTGAATTAATTAGGAATTTCTGAGTGTCTCTTTCCAATTTCGTTTGTAAGGTCAAAAAAAAAAAAATTGCAACGCATTTCTGATGAGTTAGTTGATAATTATCAAGTGTCCTAGTGTATGTAGAACAGAAAATTTCCTTCTATACAGTTGGCTTCTGAAATTTGAATTAATTATGAATTTCTAAGCGTTTGCTTCTAATTTTGCCTTTTCAGGCCGAAATCCTTGATGTCTCAAAAATTTAAAAAAATTCACTACGGATTCTTGAAGAATTACTAGATGATTTTCAAGTGTTTTAGTGTATGCAGGATCTAAAAATCATCTTTATTCAGTTCATTTTGAAAATCTGAATTAATTAGGAATTTCTGAGTCTCTTTCCAATTTCGTTTGTAAGGTCAAAAAAAAAATGTCAAAAATTCGCAACGCCTTTCTGATGAGTTAGTTGACAATTCTCAAGTGTCCTAGTGTATGTAGAACCGTAAACTTCCTTCTATACAGTTGGCTTCTGAAATTTGAATTAATTATGATTACTGAGCGTCTGTTTCTATAATTTTGCCTCTTCAGGCCGAAATATTTGATGTCTCAAAAATTGTCAAAAATTTACTACAGATTTCTGAAGAATTACTCGATAATTTTCAAGTGTTATAGTGTATGCAGGATCGAAAAATTACCTCTATTCAGCAGTTTGTTTTGAAAATCTGAATTAATTAGGAATTTCTGAGTGTCTCTTTCCAATTTCGTTTGTAAGGTCAAAAAAAAAGCAAAGTAAAAAATTCACAACGTATTTCTGATGAGTTATTTGACAATTCTCAAGTTTCCTAGTGTATGTCGAACCGAAAATTTCCTTCTATACAGTTGGCTTCTCAAATTTGAATTGATTATGAATTTCTGAGCGTCTGTTTCTAATTTTGCTTTTTCAGGCCGAAATCTTTGATGTCTCAAAAATTGAAAAAAAAAATCACTACGGATTTCTGAAGAATTACTCGATAATTTAGAAGTGTTTTAGTGTACCTATGCAGGATAGAAAAATTACCTCTATTCAGTTCGTTTTCAAAATCTGAATTAATTAGGAATTTCTGAGTGTCTCTTTCCAATTTCGTTTGTAAGGTCAAAAAAAAAAAAATTGCAACGCATTTCTGATGAGTTAGTTGATAATTATCAAGTGTCCTAGTGTATGTAGAACCTAAAATTTCCTTCTATACACTTGGCTTCTGAAATTTGAATTAATTATGAATTTCTGAGCGTCCGTTTCTAATTTTGCCTTTTCAGGCCGAAATCCTTGATGTCTCAAAAATTGAAAAAAAATCACTACGGATTTCTGAACAATTACTCGATAATTTACAAGTGTTCTAGTGTATGCAGGATGGAAAAATTACTTCTATTCAGTTTGTTTTGAAAATCTGAATTAATTAGGAATTTCTGAGTGTCTCTTTCCAATTTCGTTCGTAAGGTCAAAAAAAAAAATGTCAAAAATTCGCAACGCATTTCAGATGAGTTAGTTGACAATTCTAAAGTTTCCTAGTGTATGTCGAACCGAAAATTTCCTTCTATACAGTTGGCTTCTGAAATTTGAATTAATTATGAATTTCTGAGCGTCCGTTTCTAATTTTGCCTTTTCAGGCCGACATCCTTGATGTCTTAAAAATTGTCAAAAAATCACTACAGATTTCTGAAGAATTACTCGATAATTTTCAAGTGTTCTAGTGTATGTAGAATAGAAAAATTACCTCTATTCCGTTCGTTTTGAAAATCTGAATTAATTAGGAATTTCTGAGTGTCTCTTTCCAATTTCGTTTGTAAGGTAAAAAAAAATGTCAAAAATTCGCAACGCCTTTCTGATGAGTTAGTTGACAATTCTCAAGTGTCCTAGTGTATGTAGAACCGAAACTTTCCTTCTATACAGTTGGCTTCTGAAATTTGAATTAATTATGAATTTCTGAGCGTCTGTTTCTAATTTTGCCTCTTCAGGCCAAAATATTTGATATCTCAAAAATTGTCAAAACTTTACTACAAATTTCTGAAGAATTACTTTACAATTTTCAAGTGTTTTAGTGTATGTAGAATTTAAAAATTGCCTCCATTCAGTTCGTTTTGAAAATCTGAATTACTTAGCAATTTCTAAGTGTCGCTTTCCAGTTTTGTCTTTTGATGCCGAAATCCATGATGTTTAGAAAATTGTGAAAGATTAATAACGGATTTTTGATGAATTACTTAATTACTTTCAAGTATCGTAATGTATGTAGAATCAAAAAATTACTTCAATTTTGTTCGTTTTGGAAATCTCAATTAATTAGGAATTTTTGGATGTCTCTTTTCAGTTGCCTTTCTGCTTGATACTTAAAGAATTGCCATAAGTTAACAATGAATTTCTGATAAACAACTTGACAATTTTCAAGTATCCCGTTGTATATAGAATGCGAAAATTACTTGTATTCAGTTCCTTTTGTACAACTAAATTAATTATGAATTTTTGAGTGCGTTTACAATTGCGTTTCTAGAGGTTAAATTCGTTGATATTTAAAAAAATTCCAAAAAGTAACAACGTACTTCTGAAGAATTACTTAACAATTTTCAAGTGGCCTAGTGTATGTAGAATCGAAAAATTACTTCTAAACAACTCGTTTTGAAAAAACTGAATTAATTAGGAATTTTTGATTCTTTTTCGAATTTCGAAGGTCAAAATTTAAAAAAATGTCAAGAGTTGACAAGAGATTTTTGATGAATTACTCGACAATTTTGAAGTATCGCAGTGTATGTAGAATCGAATAATTACTTGTAGTCAGTTCGTTTTGCAAATCTGAGTTATACTTAGGTATTTCTTAGTGCCTTTTCTCCAAATTCGTTGCTCAAAAATTCACAAAGTGTTTCTGAAGAATTAATGACAATTTTTAAGTGTCCTGGTGCATATAGAATCGAAAAATTTCTTCTTCGCTGTTCGCTGCAGCAATTTGAATCAATTACGAATTTCTGAGCATCCATTTTGTCTCTTGAGGCCGAAAAGTTTGATCTTTCAAAAATTGACAAAAATTAACAACTTATTTCTGGGGAATTTCTTGACAATTTTCAAGTGTCCTAGTGTATGTAGAATCGAAAAATTACTTCTATACAGTTTCTTTTGGAAAAGTGAATTAATTGCGAATTTCTGAGTGTCCTTTTCCAATTTGGTTTCTAGGTTGTCAAAAATTTTGTTAAGAATTATTTAAAAATTACTTCTGTAGAGGTCGCTTCGGAAATTTGACTTAATTACGAATTCTTGTCAAAATAACATTACAAAATAATATCTAAACCAAGCGATATCCTTTCCAATTAGGTACGCATGAAAACCCGCCTTGCAAACCTGACTTAACCTAATTTAAACCTTGTCAATAGACAAAAAGAATATGGGGTAAATTTAAAAAACAAGAGCTGGAGGAATTTGTGGCCTAGTACCACACACTAAAGTACCATTTCGGCTGTTACAATTCGAGTCTGGAAGCCCGGCCCGGACTATAAATATTCCAACGGTAAGATGGCAGCGTCACTCGGAGGTGTCTTTTAAAAATAAAGTTTGTTTTGAAATACTTCGACCATGCTTCGGTCTGGTTAATATAATCTAAGTTTATAAATGCGTGTATTTATTTACTCACCGCCTTTTGTTTATCCAACACAAGACAGCAGACGGAGAATTGAGCTGTTTACTCGCAATGGCGTCGTGAAGTAGACTTACACTGGTAGGATGCAGAGCCGCTAGGCGGGTCGTCCATCCCAAATATAACGAGGGGACCATGCCGTCGCCGCACACATGGTCGTTCACCATCATGTCCTTCCTGTAGAAACGAGAGGGAAAATTGAATGTGTCGATGCGAGTGATGGATCGGTAATGATGTCCTTGATACAAAATCTAATCAAATAATAAAAGTAAAAATACCACTTCGTATCGTCGTACACATAGATAACGCGACCTGGAAACTTCCACAAATTGTTTTTGCAACAACAAATGGCGACCTTACACCATAATCTTTCATTGAACGCAAATACACACAGCGTAAAAACTATTGGAGTAAAATAATATATAAATTGTATTGTATTTACAAGGGTCCAAGAGTTTTGACGCCGTGTGTATTACAAGAATAATTTTTGTGCCATTCGTTGCCTGCACTCTAAAAGGTAAACACTATGTTAACCTAATATGAAACGGGACGATGGATTTGCGAATATAATCCAAATCATAAAATTACTTTTACGATCATTTTATGATCAACTTGTCATGTCAGCGGTGGACAACTTCTACTGCTTTCTTTAATAGGGGATAAAGAGATAAGGTTTATATTTAAACCTCTCCATTTTAAAGACTTATTAAACGGGCGTTTCGCCCTTGGCATATTGCAAAATTCGCAAGGGTTGGGTTGAGAGGTTGCTATTTTCGCACCAGCATCCTGCGGAGATAAATAATCGACTCGATCCGATTTCGTTCATTACCCGAACGTCGTTTTTGTTTCGTTTCATAAAAAGCAATAACCCGTCGGAGTCAAACACGAGCAAAGCAACAGAATGCAGACATTTTATTTAAATTTTAATTTAAAACCTTGTCTTTTCCCCATTCCGCATACATAATAAAACTGGCGGCCATTCGTGTCTCGGCAAACTGGATGCAATCGCTGTAAATTAGCATTAGCGTCTACTAACTTCATGCTATTTGTGTCAAAATAAGCCCACGAACCTCTCGTCCTGCCAAGACTTGCCATTTAAGTTGATATTAGCGACATAACTGGACGATATAAGTGCAGCTTATTTGCACAAATAAAATGCAGATGCGAGGATCGCGAATGGAATTCGATGATGAGGCCGACATCTTGGCTCAACCGGAGATAAGAGGATTGCATTTGTAAATCAGAGAATTAAACGACGGGCCGCGGGGTTTTTCATAACTAAAGTCGTCGAGATGCAGGCGTATCTCGAAGGCTAGTGGATGCGACAAGAAATCCTTTGTTGTGTGGTTCGTCGAAACAGATTTGCATTATTTGACGGAGTAGGGCTGAAAAATTTACTTACGGCAGTCTTTCCAACCATAATTTTCGCTTCCAGATTCCGTCAACACTATTTCTTCCCGCTACTAAAGTGCCCTACTTCCCACGGTCCTTCGGTTCTTAGGTTCCCGAGGTGCACCTTAATGCTGTGGTTTCTTAGAGCTGTCTAATTCAATTGTCCAATCCAGATAATTCAGAAGGTCTACAGAATATAGAAATGTGGAACAATGTCCGAAAAATCCAAGGAACTCAACGAATCAAAATCAAATCAAATCTAATCATAATCCCATTCAGAATAATACCGAATCAAATTCACGACTGGATAATGCAGACTCAAATGCAGAATCAAAATCACAGTTAGAATCGAGAATTGAATCAGATCAGTTCTAAATTCTCGACGAAATCAGAAGCCAGAATTCTAAAACGAAGTTCAAAATCAAATCGTAGTTCAGATCTAATCAAAATCAAATCCAGAATTAAATCGCATCAAATTCAGAATCCAAACTCAAATGCAGAATCAAAATCACATTAATACCAGGGTCAAACCTAGAATCAGGAATCAAATCGAATCCGAAACCAGAATTTAAAATTCCCAGTCAGAATTCAGGATCGAATCAGACCAGGTCTAAATTCAAAATCAAATCAGAATCCAGAAATCTTAATCAAATCTTATTTCAGAATATAATCAAAATTGCATCCAAGCCAGAATCAAAATCAAATCGAATCTCGAATATAATCAAAAACCGAATTAAATCCAAAATCAAAATCATATTGAGATGGGATGAGAATGAAAACCAAAATGAGAAACAAAATCCGATAAAGTTCTTTGGAATTTAATTGGGAAGTTTGTATTGTAAATTTGCTGTGATTTGATTATATTCTGGATTCTACTTTGATATAATTTTATTCTGATATTGATTCTGCATTTGATTTTGATTCGAATCTGATTTGAGGCGATTTTAATTCTGGATTAGATTTGATTCTACTTCTATTTAGATTTTGATTAGATTCTGAACTAGATTTGATTGGTTTTGACGTCACCCGACCTGACTTGAACTGATCTGATGCGATTCTGGATTTCCGTTTGATTTAATTTGAAGATTTCAATATATTCTTTTAAATTTTGTTTCTGATTTTCATCCTTCATATGATTCCAATTTTATCTGGGTATGAATCTGATTTTGCATTTAATTCTATTCTTGATTTGAATCTAAATTCTTTGGTTTCTCAATTGTCAATTGCCTTGATTTCTCGATGATTTACTGAATCGCATTCTTTTTGAATACCGCAGCTCGCTTCGCACGCTCCTATTTTCTAAGACGTTACAAACTGAAGAACGACTACCATTCAATCATTTCGCATTACAGCCGAGTTTCATACAAGATTTTATGTTCCTTTTGCGTTGATCGAAGTCGTCCATTTTGTTTGTAACGATTTTATAATATATGAGCGAGCGAAGCGAGCTACTATTCATAAACAAGACGACTCAATAACTTCACTTTTTTTTTGGTATTTCATTAATACATTTGTCCGAGACACAAAATATTGTATGCAACTGGTTTAATAATGTAATTTACTGAATCGCAGTCTTTATGAATACCGCAGCTCGCTTCGCTCGCTCCTATATTCTAAGACGTTACAAACTGAAGAACGACTACCATTCAATCTTTTCCCATTACAGCCGAGTTTCATACAAGATTTTATGTTCCTTTTGCGTTGATCGAAGTCGTCCATTTTGTTTGTAACGATTTTATAATATATGAGCGAGCGAAGCGAGCTACTATTCATAAACAAGACGACTCAATAACTTCACTTTTTTTTGGTATTTCATTAATACATTTGTCCGAGACACAAAATATTGTATGCAACTGGTTTAATAATGTAATTTACTGAATCGCATTCTTTATGAATACCGCAGCTCGCTTTGCTCGCTCCTATATTCTATAACACGTTACAAACTGAAGAACGACTACTGAAGAATCATTTCCCATTACACCCAAGTTTCATACACGATTTTATGTTCCTTTTTCGTTGTTTTAAGTCGTCCTTTTCGTTTGTAAGGATTTTATAATATGAGCGAGCGAAGCGAGCTACTATTCATAAACAAGACGACTCAATAACTCAACTATTTTCTCGACTTCTCAATTATGCTTTAGCTTCTCAGTTTCGTCCTTTCTATCTCCGTTCCCCAATTTTACAATTTCTCAATTGTCAAATTTCTCATTTTTTTAATTTAATTTTGAAGTTACTCGACTTTTCAATTTTCCAAATTCCCAATTACCCCGTTTCTCAATTTCTCAATTCCTTAATTTTTCGATGATCGAATGTACCAATTTTTAGTTCAATTTTCCAATTTCTCGATTTCTCAATTTTCCAACTTTTCAATTCCCCAGTTTCTTAATTTCTCGATTCCTTATTTTTTCGATGTTTGAGTATCCCAATTTTTTAATTACAATTTCTTAGTTTCATTTTCATGTTTCTTGCCTTATCAACTCTCCAGCTTCTCAATTTCTCAATTTCTCAACTTCTCAACTTCTCAACTTCTCAACTTCTCAACTTCTCAACTTCTCAACTTCTCAACTTCTCGACTTCTCGACTTCTCGACTTCTCAACTTCTCAACTTCTCAACTTCTCAACTTCTCAACTTCTCGACTTCTCGACTTCTCGACTTCTCAACTACTCAACTTCTCAACTTCTCAACTTCTCAACCCCTCAACCCCTCAACCCCTCAACCTCTCAACCTCTCAACCTCTCAACCTCTCAACCTCTCAACCTCTCAACCTCTCAACCTCTCAACCTCTCAACCTCTCAACCTCTCAACCTCTCAACCTCTCAACCTCTCAACCTCTCAACCTCTCAACTTCTCAACTTCTCAACTTCTCAATTTCTCAATTTCTCAATTTCTCAAATATATGAACAAGGCGACTCAATAACTTCACAATTTTTTATAATATATGAGCGAGCGAAGCGAGCTACTAATCATAAACAAGGCGACTCAACAACTTTTTTTTTTGTAGATATGTATTTCATTTATACATTTGTCCGACACACAAAATATTGTATGCAACTGGTTTAATAATGTAATTTACTGAATGGCATTCTTTATGAATTTATTTTCAAATGCTAAAAGGATACATCATTCTTTTACAATAAAAATTTGTAATACATTAAGTTTCTCGGCTTCTCAATCTTCCAGTTTCTCAATTCCACAATATTTCAACTCCATGATTTTTAGAGGCTTGAATGTCCCAATTCTTTAATTACAATTTCTTAGACTAATTTTCAAATTCTCAATTCCCCAGTTTCTTGACTTCTCAATTTCTCGTTTTCTCAATTCTATACGGTTCCTAAATTTCTCAATTTCAATTCCACAACTTTTAGATGATCGAATATCCTAATTTTTATTTTCAATTTCATAGTTTAATTTTCCACTTTCTCGACTTCTCAATTTCTCAATTTCTCAATTTCTCAATTTCGATTTCTCAGATTCCCAATAAGTACATATCTCAATTTTACAATTTCTTTACTTCTTCTATCTCAAGGGCTCAACGTCTGTTTTTTTGTAGTTTTAATAATATTGCAGTTCCACACTTTCTTGACTTCTCAATTTCTCAATTTTTGAATATTTTAATTTTTCGATGATCCAATAGGTATTCTATTTTTTTAATTTTAATTTTTCATCTTCTCAATTTCATTTTCTCTATTTTTGTTTTCTCGTTTCACAATTCTTCAAAATCAGGAATTGTTTTGTCAAAATTTCTTGATATCTCAATGATTCAATATCTCAATTTGTTAATTTAATTTTGAAATTTCTCGAATTTAATTTTTCCAAATTCCCAATTCCCCCCTTTTCTCAATATCTCAATTCCTTAATTTTTCGATGATCGAATATCCCAATTTTTTAATTACAATTTCTTAGTTTAATTTTCAAGTTTCTTGTCTTCTCAATTCTCTAGCTCTCAATTTCTCAATTTTTAAATTATATGATTTTTAGATGCTCGAATGTCGCAATGTTTTAATTACAATTTCTTCGACAAATTTTCAAGTTTCTGGACTCCTCAATTATGTTTTAGCTTCTCAATTTCGTCCTTTCTATCTCCGTTTCCCAATTTTACAATTCCTCAATTTCTCAATTGTCAAATTTCTAAATTTTTTAATTTAATTTTGAAGTTACTCGACTTTTCTCAATTTCTCAATTTCTCAATTTCGCTTTTGATCCTGCATTTAATTCAATTTGGTATAGCTTTTACTTGATTTTGATTCTGCATTTTATTTTCGACTTGGTTCCATTTGGAATTTGATGTGATTTTCATTCTGTATTTGATTTTGATTCCATTTGACTGGATTTTGATTAGATCTGAACTCCGACTTGATTTTGAACTTTTATTTAGAATCCTGGCTTCCGATGATTTGATTTCGAATTTAGAAATGATCTGATTCGGATCAGGATTTTATTTTAGATGTGATACGATTCCTGATAAAATTCTACCTACGTTTGATTCAAGTTTCAATGCGATTTTGATTCTGAATTTGAGTTTGAACGTGATTTAGCTTTAATTCTGATTCTGCATTTAATTAAATTCGGTTCCGGATTTTCTTTGATACTGCGTTCTCTGATATTGATTCTGAATTTGATGCGATATCTGATTTTGACAACATACTTGATTTTGGATTTTGATTCGATCTGAACTCCGATTTGATTTTGAACTTTTATTTAGAATCCCGGTTTCTGATTTGATTTAGAATTTAGAACTGATCTGATTCCATTCTGGATTCTAACCTGGGATTTTAAATTCTGGTTTAGGATTTGATTTTAGATGATGTGGTACGATTCCTGATAGAATTCTATATTTGACGATTCTTTGAGTTTGAATGTGATTGTGAATTTGCTTCTGGACTTGATTTGATTTTGATTCTGGATTAGATTTGATTTTAAACGATTCGATTTGTGATTTAATTGGGAACTTCGACATGACTCGATTCTATTCTGGGATTCTGGTGTGATTTAATTTTATTCTAGAATCTGGATTTACTACGATACCCATGATACTCAATTGGAGTAGATTCTGCAAGTATTTGAACCTGCCTGGAATTAAAAAAAAACTACAGATAAAAACTTCAAGAGTCATGAGCCCAAACCCGACAGTTCTAAACAGAAACCTAAAACTGCATCTTGTTTATCTAGACACAACACAAAATCCCACCGCACTTGTAAACTCCGTCTTTTTTGGAGTCAACGCGACCCGGGCTTCCATGTCTCCGTGTTATGTAAACATAACTTCATTAAATTGATAAACAAGTCGTAAAGCACAGACCCATAAATCACCCGAAAATCGGTATATCTTCGGAAGGTTTTTACTTATCACGACCCGGGCAATAAATTTAATTCGAAAATTGTTCCACTTCGGCTCCCGAACCGCATAAATTTCCGATCGGGGTTATTTATACATCCAGACGTACCTCGAGATAACGGCACTCCTCCGCACACCGCAACGCCCGGAACACTAAAGATTTCCCTCGTAGGTACTTTCATATAAAACCACCGCAACTTTCTAAATTTTTTGCATGTGAAATCCTTCTGGGAAACTGTAAAATTCTCTATGCATTTAAATGCTTTATTTTGCTCGAGGTGGAGGCAAAAAATCTGAATATCGGGGGGAAAATGGGTCACAATTATTCTTGAGGAGCGGCAGGGGTTCGGCGGTCGGCTTTCACGCTCGGCTCCGGCACAATGCGACTGGAACCAAAATAAAACCGATCGTGGTTTATTCGGAAGACATGTGTGTTGTCAGCTGGTTTTATTGCGAAAGTTTCAATAGAAATCCGTATGTGTAATCATCTTTTCCTTACGTGGAGCTGCTTCGCAGAAATTGGAGCGGAGGGCAAAATGTCGAAAAGTTTTATTGATACAGAGACTAACTTCGCTTTATTGGTAGTTTTAGTGGATGGTATCTGGAACTATTACACCGATCGCTGGGTTTACACCGAAAACAACATATTTCAGCCGATCGCACAATGTTGAAATTGTAACATTCTGATCTATCGTTTTTACCTCATAGTGACGATCGTGGAAAAAAATTTGTGTGTAATTTACAACTATTATCCTCAAACTGACATAAGCGTCGAAACCGAAATTACGCTAATAAGTATTGACCGCCCACACTGACCTTTTCGTTTTGCAGAAATATCAGCATCTGTTATTCTGTTAAATTGCATAACAACGTCTTGCGCTAAAAACCAAGACTTTTAACTGGGTCAATCGCATGAATTTTATTGCACTTGACTGTATTTACCTACAAGAGCGCACATAAATTACGACGACATGAGCTCAAATCTCAAAGTTTATACAGACTTTTAATTAGACTTATGACACAAAAGAACTCATTAATGCACGAACTTGATGTACTAATTGTCATAGAAGGGAAGGAGGGATCCCTTAATAACTCCCCGGTTGGCCGTCGCGGCCAGGGCGGGCTTGGGCCCTTTCGCCCTGCTTCTGTCGATATAGTAGCTTCAAGCTTGCCTCAGTACGTGTAACAAATTAATATTTTACTGTTCAACTTTAGAATACATTTAGAAAAACATGATGGACAAAATAAATAAAAACAAATTGCTCATTTTAGCTAGTAACAATTCGTAGCAGAACATTAAATACGACTCTGGAAATCAAGACACGTGCCGGACAAAGAAAAAAACCGGTTTTGAACTCGACTTGCCAGAGTCGACCAGTTGCAACAGGAAAATGAAAACGGTTATAATCCATATGGTATTGGTTACAACTTACTTGTCAAGCAATGTCTCGTGACAATTTAAGCTTGAGGCTACTATCCTTCTCTTTTTATTTTCTTTGATCTGTGATAAAATTATTCCATTTTACTATTTATGTTTACTACAAACAAGAAGAATGTTCTTAAATCCAAGTGGAGTAAATTTAAATTAAAATTTAAATATATCTATGTCGAACTCCACAAACAAAGTTTGTGGAGTTCGACATAGATATATTTAAATTTTATGTTTACTACGTCTACCAACTGATGTGCTACCTTTGTATCGGTCTTTCTGTCTATCTCCATCTCCATCACATTCATCTTTCTTTTTCTCTCTTTCACTTTCTTCTTCTCCTTCTCGTTCCATTACCATTATAACCCTTTTATTTCCTTCTCTTCTTGGATTCTTTTTATTTTCATTTCAACTTTCATCTTCTCCTTTCTCTCTTTTCTTTTTTTAACTTCCGTATTTTTATCTTATATTTCCGTATATTTAATCTAATTTAATTTCATCCAATCCTCTTAATTTTATTCATTGTTGTTGTTCTTACAGTTTGTTTCGATTTATTTAAGTTTCTGTTTCCTTTGCCGGTCCTTTGATTCCCCAGTGTTTTTCTTGATTCAAAATTCTCTCGATTTTATTCCGTTTTTTTCTCACCAGTTTGGATCATTCTCTTTCTCTTCTTTTTTCTATTTATGTTTATCTTCGTCTTTATGTCCACTTGGATTTTTTTTCTCTACTCTTTCTTTCAGTTCCGTGTTTTCCTCACGGGTTTGGATCTTTCTCTTTGTCGTTCTATATCTCTTTCTCATTCTCATTTTCGGCTCTTCTTAAGTGCTTTAGATGTTTCTTTGTCTATCTCTAAATGCATACCTATCTTTTTCTTTGTCTGTGTCTCATCCTGTCTGTCTCCATCTTCATCTCCACAGTAATCTTTCTCTTTCTCCTGCTTTTTCTATTTACCCTTCAATCTTTATCTCCATTCTTTTTCTAACTTCCGTATTTTCTTCACGGGTTTCGATTTTTCTCTTTTTTCTTCTCCTTCCATTACCATTAACCTTTCTATATCATTTTCTCCTTGTATTTCTAAAAATTTTTTTGCTTTCTAACTTTCGTCTTCTTTTAAAGGGTTTGGATCTTTCTCTTTGTCTCTTTCGCTTTCTTCTCCTCATTCTCCTTCCATTAACCTTTCTATTTTCTTTTCTCCTCGAATTCCTTTAATTGTTTCTTTTTCACTTTGGATCTTTGAGTTTTCTCTTACTCTTTACATTTATCTTATGTTCATCTCCACCTTCATCTTCCTCTTTCTTTTCTCTTTCACTTCCGTTGTTCCTCACCAGTTTGTACCATTCCCTTTGTCGTTCTTTTTCTCTCCTATTTTAGCTTTTCTGTTCCCCTTGTTGCATAGCTTCTTTTAAATTTACTTATTATAGCAAAAATAAATGTGCATCATGGCCTCCTCCTCATTTTGTTTTTCCATAGCCTCCCTTAATGGGTCTCTTGCAAGTCGAAATCCAGAAGGCCTTCCCTTCGGACCTGCCGGCGCAGGAATTTCGCGAACTCGTCCCGCTGCGAACCGCGCCAACTCGCCAATCAGGTTTATGCAGTTTCTGCACGCAACACTTGGAATACCGTACGTAGAGGTCACTTGACATGTGATGTGTACGCCATAATAACGTGCCATAAACATGCGCCTCCTCCTCGTCTCTGCTGTCCTGCTACGGCGTACGTAGGAATAGATCATACGGCGAGCTGATAAAACTGCCGGCGCACTTATCCGCTTTTTATTTTCTCGTGTTTCCAGAATGCATCCTGCGAGTGCATTACGATGCAGCTTTACTACCGCAACGCTTATCTTTTATATTCCGTTTGCATTACTGCCGCGAATCTCTGGCCTTTTGGAACAGGTATTTTTATAATAAAATTTAATCTGCGACGAGGATCGCTTTTTTACTTTGGTTTTACGACCCGGTCCAAAAACGGGCCGAATTTCCACCGGGCGTCATCATGCAGATGCAACTGCACTCCTCGAGTTTTATTGGAAGAAATTCAATTTTCCGTCGGTTCCTGCTGCACTCTCGCGATTCCTGCCGCTGCGCTTTCCCCCACTCCCGCGCGCGAATTTCGGCGGTCCTACGCCCCTCTCTGTCTAGACGGAGAGCGCCGCTTCCGTCCGCCTTATAAATAAACAATTTGTTTTGTATTATTTAAACTAATACACATTGCATTCTGAATATATTTCCCACTAGGAAACCAGGAACCGCGCGGAGGTGGGACCGTCGAGCTCGTCTAGGCTAGGCAAAGCGGCAACTATTGCATCATGGGAGTGGGGGACTGCATCGTGACCACTTTCAAACCAATAACGTCCGCTAAAGATAACGAGGTTGAGATAGTCACGATTCATGGGCGCGTTGATGGACGGGTCTGGTCCCATGGAATTTTATCGATTCGACGGAAACGAAAAATTGCCCGTCTAGGCCGTAAATAATGGCGAGTAATTTCAGGAAAGCGAGTTTATACGTGCGTGTGCGGCTGACTGTAAATGTATAATTGGAACGAGTTCACTACACGATTGCAAACGAGAGAGAATGCGTCTCAAGTGCGTGCACTTGAATTAATTCTGCCATTAATTAAACGCAAAAAGCGACCACGGCATGCAGAACTGCAAGATGCAAATGGGTGTTGTATTTTTGTCTTGCCTGCGTCTGCTCCGGGTGGACTTGGACACCCAGTCTTCTGTATTATTCGGACGGTTCGGTTTCGGAACGAAAAATTAAGTTAGACAAGACTTATTCTTGGTTCCACAACAGTCAGACATCACATTTCGGGTTCCTCAGATTGTCAGGTTCTTCAGAGTCTCAGGTTTTAAGTTTTTCAATCGTCAAGCTCGTCAGTCCTTTAGGTTTCTCAAGATCGGGTTCCCGAGACTCTCAGGTTCTTCAGTTTTCAGGTTCCTTACACTGTCCTTCCAATCTCACGTTTACCACGCTTCTCAAGATCGTATTCATACATAGTTCATGTATTTCTATATAAGCAAAAAATTTCCTCAGCATCAGTTTATAGACGATTGGTATGATTATTATGCCGTTGCTCCTGAATTTGGGTAATTATACATCTTACAAACTTTGGATTTTAAGGAACTTGAGAAAATTTCCTCGATAGTTCCTCTAGTTAACAAAAGTTCTCACTTTCATAGGTTATTAAAGGTCTCAAGGTTCCTAGAAACGCAATTTTTTAAAATTCTCAGATTTTACATTTAAAAAAATTCAAATCTTAATTATGGCTCCTCAAGTTCTAAACCCGTTTAGTTAGTCATGGTCGCAAGCTCAAGTTTGTAAAATTATTGTCTAAATTCTCAACTTCTTTAAGTTCTCAGTTGCTCTAAAATTTCAGGTTTTCCGCGATTTCGGGTTCCTCATGTTTTTCAGGATTGCAGTTCTTAAGTTCCCTAAGGTTTGAGGTTTTCCAATATGTCAGGTTTCTCCAATAGTTTAAAGTTCCAAGTTTAGTGTAAGCTTATTATGTTACTCAAGTTTTTCAAATCTCATGTTTTCGGCGATCTCTAATTCTCCAAATCCTCAGGCTCCTCAAGATTACAGGTCTTTCAATATCTGAAATTCTCAAAATTCCTAGATTCCTGTGATCTTGAGATTTGATCTTGTGATTTGGAGAATTGGAGATCACAGAAAACATAAGAACTTATGGAACTTAAGAATTTGGTCAATTTGAGATCTTGGAAAATATGAGATTTGAAGGAACTTGAGATATAGAGAAGTGGAGAAACTTGAGATTCTCGGAAACTTGGGACATTGAGTAACTTAATCGGCTTAAAACTTGAGGCATTAAAGTTGGAGCTTGAAACTTGGAAAATTTAAAACCTTAGGAAATCTGAGAAATTCAGGAACCTAAGAATTTGAGATATTGATCTGAGATCTAAGATCTGTAATTTTGAGAAACCTGAGGATTTGGAGAACCAAAAACTCGAAAACCTAAAATTTTAGAGAACCGAAACCCTAAGGAACTTGAGCATTTGGACAATCTTACAAACTTGGGATTTTAAGGTAGGTACTTGAAACTGTGACCAAGCAAACAGGTTGAAAAATTCAGGAACCAAACTAAAGATAAAGTGAAAGAACCTGACATTTTTAAAACGTAAAGTCTTACAATTTGAGAACTTGAGAAACTGGGAATCTGAAAAATTTGAGATTTTGAGATTCTATGCATAGGTAACCTAAGAAATTGAGAAGTTCTGAGAACTGGAGGAATCTGAGTTTTTTGGAAAACCTGAAAGCTAAGCCAACCTTAGACCTAGAGGAACATAACAATCCTTGAACCTGAAAACAGAAACCACCTAAACTTGAGAACTCGAGGATCTTGAAACAGAGAAACTCTAATTTGAGAAAAACTAATTCACAATGATAATTTGAAGAACCTGAAATTTTAGCGGAATTTGAGATTTTGCAAAATATGACTTTTATAGGAACTTGAGATTTTAATAAGTAAGAGTTTGAGTAACTTAAGAAGCTTCCAACCTGAGACAATAAACTTTGAACCTTAAATTTGGAGAAACCTGAGATCTTGGAAAACCTGAGACCTCAGGGAACCTCAGCACATCAGGAAAAGAATCGCGGAAAACCTAAGAACTTAAGGAACTCGAGAATTTGGACAATTTGAGATCTTGGAAAATATGTGATTTGAAGAAACTTGAGATCTTGAGGAACCTTAGGATTAAGAGAACCCGAAATCGCGGAGAACCTAAAAACTTAAAGAACTTAAAGAGAGTTTGAGTAACTTAAGAAGCTTTCAACCTGAGACAATAAACTTTGAACCTTAAATTTGGAGAAACCTGAGATCTTGGAAAACCTGAGACCTCAGGGAACCTCAGCACATCAGGAACCTAAGAATCTTGAGAATTTGAAACATCTATTGGAACAGCCGTAATCTTGAGGAACCTGAGGATTCGGAGAACCCGAAATAGCGAAAAACCTAAGAACTTAAATAACTCGAAAATTCGGACAATTTGAGGATCTTGGAAAATATGAGATTTGAATTAACTTGAGATCTTGAAAAGTGGAGGAACCTGAGATCTTGGAAAACCTGAGAACTTAGGGAACCTCAGTACATCAGGAACCTAAGAATTTTGAGAATTTGAGACATCTAGTGGAACACCCGTAATCTTGAGAAACCCGAGGATTAAGAGAACCCGAAATCGTGGAAAACCTAAGAACTTAAGAAGCTGGAGAATTTGGACAATTTGAGATCGTAGAAAATATGAGATTTGAAGGAACCTGAGATCTTGGAAAACCTGAGACCTTAGGGAACCTCAGCACATCAGAAACCTAAGAAGCTTGAGAATTTGAGACATCTACTGGAACACCCGTAATCTTGAGGAACCTGAGGGTTAGGAGAACCCGAAATCGCGGAAAACCTAAGAACTTAAGGAACTCGTGAATTTGGACAATTTAAGATCGTAGAAAATAAAAGATTTGAAGGAACCTGAGATCTTGGAAAACCTAAGCCCTTAGGGAACCTCAGCACATCAGGAACTTAAGAATCTTGAGAATTTGAGACATTTATTGGAACACCCGTAATCTTGAGGAATCCGAGGATTAGGAGAACCCGAAATCGCGGAAAACCTAAGAACTTAAAGAACTCGAGAATTTGGACAATTTGAGATCGTAGAAAATATGAGATTTGAAGGAACTTGAGATCTCAAAAAGTGGAGAAACCTGAGATCTTGGAAAACCTGAGACGTTAATAAACCTCAGCACATCAGCAATTTAAGAATCTTGAGAATTTGAGACATCTATTGGAACCCCCGTAATCTTGCGGAACCCGAGGACTAGGAGAAAACGAAATAGCGGAAAACCTAAGAACTTAAAGAACTCGAAAATTTGGACAATTTGAGATCGTAGAAAATATGAGATTTGAAGGAACTTGAGATCTCGAAAAGTGGAGAAACCTGAGATCTTGGAAAACCTGAGAACTTAGGGAACCTCAGTACATCAGGAACCTAAGAATTTTGAGAATTTGAGACATCTAGTGGAACACCCGTAATCTTGAGAAACCCGAGGATTAAGAGAACCCGAAATCGTGGAAAACCTAAGAACTTAAGAAGCTGGAGAATTTGGACAATTTGAGATCGTAGAAAATATGAGATTTGAAGGAACCTGAGATCTTGGAAAACCTGAGACCTTAGGGAACCTGAGCACATCAGAAACCTAAGAAGCTTGAGAATTTGAGACATCTACTGGAACACCCGTAATCTTGAGGAACCTGAGGGTTAGGAGAACCCGAAATCGCGGAAAACCTAAGAACTTAAGGAACTCGAGAATTTGGACAATTTAAGATCGTAGAAAATAAAAGATTTGAAGGAACCTGAGATCTTGGAAAACCTAAGCCCTTAGGGAACCTCAGCACATCAGGAACTTAAGAATCTTGAGAATTTGAGACATTTATTGGAACACCCGTAATCTTGAGGAATCCGAGGATTAGGAGAACCCGAAATCGCGGAAAACCTAAGAACTTAAAGAACTCGAGAATTTGGACAATTTGAGATCGTAGAAAATATGAGATTTGAAGGAACTTGAGATCTCGAAAAGTGGAGAAACCTGAGATCTTGGAAAACCTGAGACGTTAATAAACCTCAGCACATCAGCAATTTAAGAATCTTGAGAATTTGAGACATCTATTGGAACCCCCGTAATCTTGCGGAACCCGAGGACTAGGAGAAAACGAAATAGCGGAAAACCTAAGAACTTAAAGAACTCGAAAATTTGGACAATTTGAGATCGTAGAAAATATGAGATTTGAAGGAACTTGAGATCTCGAAAAGTGGAGAAACCTGAGATCTTGGAAAACCTGAGACCTAAAAAAACTCAGCACATCAGCAATTTAAGAATCTTGAGAATTTGAGACATCTATTGGAACCCCCGTAATCTTGAGGAACCCGAGGACTAGGAGAAAATGAAATCGCGGAAAACCTAAGAACTTAAAGAACTCGAAAATTTGGACAATTTGAGATCGTAGAAAATATGAGATTTGAAGGAACTTGAGATCTCGAAAAGTGGAGAAACCTGAGATCTTGGAAAACCTGAGACCTTAAAAAAACTCAGCACATCAGCAATTTAAGAATCTTGAGAATTTGAGACATCTATTGGAACCCCCGTAATCTTGAGGAACCCGAGGACTAGGAGAAAATGAAATCGCGGAAAACCTAAGAACTTAAGAAACTCGAGAATTTGGACAATTTGAGATCGTAGAAAATATGAGATTTGAAGGAACCTGAGATCTCGAAAAGTGGAGAAACCTGAGATCTTGGAAAACCTGAGACCTTCGAAAACCTCAACACATCAGCAATTTAAGAATCTTGAGAATTTGAGACATCTATTGGAACCCCCGTAATCTTACGGAACCCGAGGACTAGGAGAAAACGAAATAGCGGAAAACCTAAGAACTTAAAGAACTCGAAAATTTGGACAATTTGAGATCGTAGAAAATATGAGATTTGAAGGAACTTGAGATCTCGAAAAGTGGAGAAACCTGAGATCTTGGAAAACCTGAGACATTAATAAACCTCAGCACATCAGCAATTTAAGAATCTTGAGAATTTGAGACATCTATTGGAACCCCCGTAATCTTGCGGAACCCGAGGACTAGGAGAAAACGAAATAGCGGAAAACCTAAGAACTTAAAGAACTCGAAAATTTGGACAATTTGAGATCGTAGAAAATATGAGATTTGAAGGAACCTGAGATCTCGAAAAGTGGAGAAACCTGAGATCTTGGAAAACCTGAGACCTTAAAAAAACTCAGCACATCAGCAATTTAAGAATCTTGAGAATTTGAGACATCTATTGGAACCCCCGTAATCTTGCGGAACCCGAGGACTAGGAGAAAACGAAATAGCGGAAAACCTAAGAACTTAAAGAACTCGAAAATTTGGACAATTTGAGATCGTAGAAAATATGAGATTTGAAGGAACTTGAGATCTCGAAAAGTGGAGAAACCTGAGATCTTGGAAAACCTGAGACCTAAAAAAACTCAGCACATCAGCAATTTAAGAATCTTGAGAATTTGAGACATCTATTGGAACCCCCGTAATCTTGAGGAACCCGAGGACTAGGAGAAAATGAAATCGCGGAAAACCTAAGAACTTAAAGAACTCGAAAATTTGGACAATTTGAGATCGTAGAAAATATGAGATTTGAAGGAACTTGAGATCTCGAAAAGTGGAGAAACCTGAGATCTTGGAAAACCTGAGACCTTAAAAAAACTCAGCACATCAGCAATTTAAGAATCTTGAGAATTTGAGACATCTATTGGAACCCCCGTAATCTTGAGGAACCCGAGGACTAGGAGAAAATGAAATCGCGGAAAACCTAAGAACTTAAGAAACTCGAGAATTTGGACAATTTGAGATCGTAGAAAATATGAGATTTGAAGGAACCTGAGATCTCGAAAAGTGGAGAAACCTGAGATCTTGGAAAACCTGAGACCTTCGAAAACCTCAACACATCAGCAATTTAAGAATCTTGAGAATTTGAGACATCTATTGGAACCCCCGTAATCTTACGGAACCCGAGGACTAGGAGAAAACGAAATAGCGGAAAACCTAAGAACTTAAAGAACTCGAAAATTTGGACAATTTGAGATCGTAGAAAATATGAGATTTGAAGGAACTTGAGATCTCGAAAAGTGGAGAAACCTGAGATCTTGGAAAACCTGAGACATTAATAAACCTCAGCACATCAGCAATTTAAGAATCTTGAGAATTTGAGACATCTATTGGAACCCCCGTAATCTTGCGGAACCCGAGGACTAGGAGAAAACGAAATAGCGGAAAACCTAAGAACTTAAAGAACTCGAAAATTTGGACAATTTGAGATCGTAGAAAATATGAGATTTGAAGGAACCTGAGATCTCGAAAAGTGGAGAAACCTGAGATCTTGGAAAACCTGAGACCTTAAAAAAACTCAGCACATCAGCAATTTAAGAATCTTGAGAATTTGAGACATCTATTGGAACCCCCGTAATCTTGCGGAACCCGAGGACTAGGAGAAAATGAAATCGCGGAAAACCTAAGAACTTAAGAAACTCGTGAATTTGGACAATTTGAGATCGTAGAAAATATGAGATTTGAAGGAACTTGAGATCTCGAAAAGTGGAGAAACCTGAGATCTTGGAAAACCTGAGACCTTCGGAAACCTCAGCACATCAGCAATTTAAGAATCTTGAGAATTTGAGACATCTATTGGAACCCCTGTAATCTTGAGGAACCCGAGGACTAGGAGAAAACGAAATAGCGGAAAACCTAAGAACTTAAAGAACTCGAAAATTTGGACAATTTGAGATCGTAGAAAATATGAGATTTGAAGGAACTTGAGATCTCGAAAAGTGGAGAAACCTGAGATCTTGGAAAACCTGAGACGTTAATAAACCTCAGCACATCAGCAATTTAAGAATCTTGAGAATTTGAGACATCTATTGGAACCCCCGTAATATTGAGGAACCCGAGGACTAGGAGAAAACGAAATAGCGGAAAACCTAAGAACTTAAAGAACTCGAAAATTTGGACAATTTCAGTCTGTAGAAAATATGAGATTTGAAGGAACCTGAGATCTTTGAAAACCTGAGACCTTAGGGAAGCTCAGCACATCAGCAATTTAAGAATCTTGAGAATTTGAGACATCTACTGGAACACCCGTAATCTTGAGGAACCTGAGGATTAAGAGAACCCGAAATCGCAGAAAACCTAAGAACTTAAACAACTCGAGAATTTGGACAATTTGAGATCGTAGAAAATGTGAGATTTGAGGGAATTTGAGATCTTGAAAAGTGGGTGAACCTGAGATTTTAGGAAACCTGGGACCTTGAGTAACTTAAGAACTTTAAAACTTGAGACACTAGACTTGGAGAAACCTGGGATGTTGCAAAGCCGGAGATCTTAGGGAATCCGAGAACTTCAGGAACCTATGAATTTGGAGAATTCAAGAACTTAAGAATTTGGAAAACCCGAAATCTCGGAAAACCTGAAATCTTAGAGAACCTGACAATTTCAGGAACCTAAGAATTTAGAGAATTTCAGATATTGGAAGACCCGTAATCTTGAGGAACCTGAGGATTCGAAGAACCCGAAATCGCGGAACTTAAGAACTTAAGGAACTCGAGTATTTGGACAATTTGAGGTAGTAGAAAATATGAGATTTGAAGGAACTTGAGATCTTGGAAAGCCTGAGATCTTAGGGAACCTGAGAATTTCAGGAAAATATGAATTTGGAGAATGTAAGAACTTAAGAATTTGAGAAAACCCGAAATCTTGGAAAACTTAAAATCCTAGAGATCCTGACAACTTCAGGAACCTAAGCATTTAGAGAATTTCAGATATTGGAAGACCCGTAATCTTGAGGAACCTGAGGCTTCGGAGCACCCGAAACTCGAGAATTTGGACAATTTGAGATCTTGGAAAATATGAGATTTGAAGGAATTTGAGATTTTGAAAAGTGGAGAAACCTGAGATCTTGGAAAACCTGAGACCTTAGAGAATTTGAGAACTTCAGGAACTTATGAATTTGGAGAACCTGAGAACCTGAGGATTTGGAAATTTTGGACCATCTGAGGTTCTAGGAACCCTGAGGCTAAGGAAATGAGAACTTTTGAGAACTGGATGAAATTAAATTTTTTCAGAAACCTGAAAACTGATCCAACCTTAGAATTTGAGAAACATAACAACCTATGAACCTGACATCGTGAAAAACCTGAAAACTGAAACTAAATTGAAAAACTTTAGGATTTGAGCCTTGAGAAAAAGAAATTCACAATTGGAGGAACATGATAATGTGAAAAACCTGAAATTTTAGCGGAACTTGGAAAATATGTGATTTGAAAGAACTTGAGAAGTGGGGAAACCTGAGATTTTAGGAAAATTAGATTTTTAGGAACCCTTAAATCTTCAGTACGTCAGAAAGTAAAGAATTTTGAGATTTTGAGATATTACAAGATATGTAATCTTGAGGAATCTGAGCATTTGGAGAACCCGAAATCGCGGAAAGCCTGAAATTTTATAGAACCTGGGAAACCTGAAAACTAAGACAACCTTAGATCTTGAGAAACATAGATCTTAGAGAACCTGATTTTAAGGAACCTTCAGTACCTTAAGAATCTGAGAACTTGAGAAACCAAACATGAGAACTTGAGAGAACTAAGTGAACCTTGAGAACATGGTAAACACAAATTGAGATATGGAGATACCTGGCAACTTGAGCAACCTCAGATCATAGAAGACCTAAGGTTTTATAGAACTTCAGGATTCACGTATCTGTTGTAAAGAGGCGGGGGCGAAGCCGAAGCTTTATATCTATGTACTGTTGTTATTCCCAGCAAGCCGCAAGAGCTGCTGTTCTCGGAGCGAACCGCGGCCGGGAAGACAGTACATTCTCCAGTTCCTCTAATTAATTTAATAATTTAAGTTATTTATTTAACTTCAATAAAATAATAATCATGAGAATAACCTTTAAATTTGAATAACGAGAAAATTATGCACTGATTTACGAATGACTATTACTCAAATTGCGATGATACTTTTCGCGGTAATAGAGTCTTAAAAAATAGTCAGCCATAAACACCACTTCGGTAATGGCATTCATTTCGTTGGTAAGGTGTTTGTGCACCCACCGACGCAAACGATTCGATCCTCCGTATCTCCGTCAAATTACAAAAAATTATGATTTATGGCACATAAAATTTTAAACACTTTAAATAAAGCAGAAAAGACCCGATTTGTATGTTTTACAGAGCGTGTAATAAAAAAGCCTCGATCAACGAACAAAAGGGTCCTTGTTTGTAAGTCGAGTTAAATGCGGCTTGTGGGGAAGCTTCCTGCATCTACCCCTTACGAATACTAAAACGTCGTAAAATCGAACATAGGTACATATTTTCTCTGTATGGTAATTTTTATTTATATATCGGCGGATTGCCGCGTGCAAGTTAATGTCCAAATATTTGCGCCGGAATGAGGTCGGCCGAAACGTCTATTTTCCGCCTTATTTCATTCTTCACTCGGTTATTTTTATATCTTCGTCATCGGTTCGCAAACTGATAATTGGATGTACATAGTGGTGGAGACAGCTGTCGGCTGCACGAGTCATTAATTACTCGAGGAGATCAAAGGAGTCGAGATTTTTATATAAATTTTTAGAATTGACAAAATGCAGTAACAAATTCTAAAACGTAACTCAGTCTGCAATTACAGCAATAACATTGTTGCGTCCGACACATCAATTTATTTATAGATACGTGACAGCCTCATCGCAATCATAGGCCACAAAAGGAGCAACACTGTAGCGCCAAAATAGCCGTTGTTTTAAATGCTAATTCCCGACATGTCAACACATCAAAAGCGCCTCGCCGCCCGAAGAAGACGTCATTTAGCCGACCGATAGCTCCGCGAGGGGTTATAGCCCGTATTTAGTGCGCCTAAACGCGTAAATAACTCAAACAACTACATTTCCACATATGCTTTTAATTATTTCCAAGACACAAAAGCCGATCTGTAACTATTCGGGGACCGACCGGATTTATTTGACACGGAACGGCTTAATGACTTTTTTCCACGTGAGCTTTCGTCACGACCGCCGAACTGCACATTAGACGTTGGGCGTGTCTTATTGCATTTAATGAAATGTAAAATGTCTGCGAGCGCCTGTATTTTATTGCAGAAAGGATCGGAAGAATGGAGGAAGAGATTGCCCTTTAGGGAGGAAGAGCGAACAATGAAATCTTCTCGCTGTTTTATGTCATTGTCCCCGAGAAAGGGTTACGTCTGTGTGCATGCGGACTAACCAAACTTAATATGTTCTTGGCAGATGAAGCTCGAGATAATTTAATATCGCTTAAAGCCCATGGTGTTAAGCGGCTGCTGTTGCTTCGGGATCTAAAAGGCACGAGCTTCACTCATAATTAAGATTAATTGAAGCGTGTGTGGAAGCTGCATTTGAAAAATAATATTGCTGTGAGAAAACGCATTTCTATGTTTAAAGATAGACATCTGTAAAATACCCCAGACTGTTTTATTGTAACCTTTCTTGTTAATTACTCCGTTTATGGATCTCGGTCTTCATTGTTACTTAACTGGTTTGAGACCACAATAATTCTTATCTTCTTGTTACATGAAATTAAACGCTTGCGCCATGATTTCGACTCCCAAAAAATAAACCTCTCGGTGCGGGGATGACTTCGATATAAACACGTGATTAAGCCGTGAGACAATATGAGCCCGCCGTAACAACCGAAATCCGAATTGAAATTCTTATCTGGTCCTGGTGGAAGATACCTGTTTCGATCAGTGGGAGAAAGGCTCCATTTCCGGACGGGAGATATCGCGTGCGCAGGAAGCTACCTTCCATAAACTGAAAACGCTCAGATCCTACCAAATCCTTGACGCTTTCCTAAATCCCCGCTTTGCATTCAGCGAACGTCTACAGCCTTCCGAAGCGTTCGTTCCCATCGAGCTTAATACTGTATTCCTCTTCGGTAGCGAGAGCCCTCGACATCTGAAAACAGTAGACATAATCGCGTTTAAATGACGATATTGTAGATGGGAGATTTGTCATTGGCTGAATTTATTAGCGTTTTTATGATCGATAAACAAACAGGTGTTGAATAAATTACGGCGAAGATTACCCCGGGAGCAACCCTAAATGTTACTTATATACGGGCAACGAGTCGTCGACGGCGCGTTTTGCAAAAAGCGGAAGTACTTTCTTTCTGTCGTTGCTGCTTTACAACGGAGAGCGCGGATATTTTTCAGTTTAATGTGCTGATAAGATCTTCCTCACTTCCTGCAAGAGGAGATCTACTTCTAGACTGATAAATCTTCGGAAAAATTTCCTATAGTCTCCATCTTCTTCATATGTATAATTCATCGATTCCAGTAATAGCCAATTCAAGGTCGGATAAACATTTTTGTCGTTTTTGAAATTTAATCCTTCACATTTTTAAACGGACTTCAATTAGAGCCATTGGAAAGGGATCGTGTTTCATAATGCCCAAAATGGCCAATTCAAAGTCAGATAAGTATTTTTTGTCGATTTTTGAAATTTAATCGGATATTTAAGTCGACTCCAATTAGAAAATTCTAAAGAACCATTTTTCAGAATAAATCCTTGCAAAGGCGTTTCTTATATTCTCCATCTTCCTCATATGTAATTCATAGATTCCAATAATGGCCAATTCAAGGTCGGATAAGCATTTTTTGTCGATTTTTGAAATTTAATAGGATATTTTAAGTCGACTTCAATTAGAAAATTTTAAAGAACCATTTTTCAGAACAAATACTCGCAAAGGCGTTTTTTATGTTCTCCATCTTCTTCATATGCAATTCATAGATTCCAATAATGGCCAATTCAAGGTCGGATAAGCATTTTTGTCGATTTTTGAAATTTAATCTTTCACGTTTTTAAACGGACTTCAATTAGAGACATTGGAAGAGGATCGTGTTTCATACTGCCCGATAATGGCCAATTCAAAGTCAGATAAGCATTTTTTGTCGATTTTTGAAATTTAATTGGATATTTTAATTCGACTTCAATTAGAAAATTGTAAAGAACCATTTTTCAAAATAAATCCTCGCAAAAGCGTTTCTTATATTCTCCATCTTCCTCATATGTAATTCGTAGATTCCAATAATTGCCAATTCAAGGTCGGATAAGCATTTTTTGTCGATTTTTGAAATATAATTTTTCACATTTTTAAACGGACTTCAATTAAAGACATTGGAAAAAGATCGTGTTTCATAATGCCCAATAATGGCCAATTCAAAGTCAGATGAGCATTTTTTGTCGATTTTTGAAATTTAATCGGATATTGTAAGTCGACTTCAATTAGAAAATTGTAAAAATATCGTGTTTCACAATAAATCCCTGCAAAAACATTTCATACATCATGATGTCCAGTGATGGCCGATTGAAGGTCAGATAAGCATTTTTTGTCGATTTTTGAAATTTAATTTTTCTCATTTTTAAAGCGACTTTAATTAGAAAAATGTAAAAAAAATCGTGCTTCAAAATAAACCCTCGCAAAACATTTTCTATATTCTCCATTTTCTTCATAATTATATGTATAATTCATAGATTCTATTTAAAATTATTGTACTTTAAAATCCAAAATGAAATGCGCTTAAAATTGGTGAGATTCACAATAGACTTTAGCGCGGACAGCGTCGTTAAGTAATATAAAATCAGCTTCAAATTGGTGGACTGTTTCCGAAATTGATTAACGACGCTGTCCGCGCTCAGTACTACATTAAGCACTTGAGATTTACATCAAGTTTGAGCGCAAACAGCGTCGTTATCCAATATATAAAATGAACTTCCAATTGGTGGGTTCGTTTCGATATAGATTAACTATGCTCTCCGGGTTTAGTATTACTTAAAAAAAAAAAAGATTCACATTGAAATTGAGCGCGGACAGCGTCGTTAATTAATGTAAAATTGGCTTCAAATTGATGGAATCTGTCCGAAATAGATTAACGACGCTGTCCGCGCTCAGTACAACATTAAACACTTGAGATTTACATCAAGTTTGAGCGCAAACAGCGTCGTTATCCAATATATAAAATGAGCTTCCAATTGGTGGGTTCTTTTCGATATAGATTAACTATGCTCTCCGGGTTTAGTATTACTTAAAAAAAATTTAGATTCACACTGAAACTGAGCGCGGACAGCGTCGTTAATTAATGTAAAATTGGCTTCAAATTGATGGAATCTGTCCGAAATAGATTAACGACGCTGTCCGCGCTTAGTATACTACATTAAACATTTGAGATTTACATCAAATTTGAGCGCAAACAGCGTCGTTATACAATATATAAAATGAGCTTCAAATTGGTGGGTTCTTTTCGATATAGATTAACGATGCTCTCCGAGCACAGTATTACTTAAAAAAATTTAGATTCACATTGAAATTGAGCGCGGACAGCGTCGTTAATTAATGTAGAATTGGCTTCAAATTGGTGGAATCTGTCCGAAATACGTTAACGACGCTGTCCGCGCTCAGTACTACATTAAACACTTGAGATTTACATCAAGTTTAAGCGCAAACAGCGTCGTTATCCAATATATAAAATGAGCTTCCAATTGGTGGGTTCTTTTCGATATAGATTAACTATGCTCTCCGGGTTTAGTATTAGTTAAAAAAAAATAGATTCACATTGAAATTGAGCGCGGACAGCGTCGTTAATTAATGTAAAATTGGCTTCAAATTGATGGAATCTGTCCGAAATAGATTAACGACGCTGTCCGCGCTTAGTATACTACATTAAACATTTGAGATTTACATCAAATTTTAGCGCAAACAGCGTCGTTATACAATATATAAAATGAGCTTCAAATTGGTGGGTTCTTTTCGATATAGATTAACGATGCTCTCCGGGCTCAGTATTACTTAAAAAAATTTAGATTCACATTGAACTTGAGCGCGGACAGCGTCGTTAATTAATGTAGAATTGGCTTCAAATTGATGGAATCTGTCCGAAATAGATTAACGACGCTGTCCGCGCTTAGTATACTACATTAAACATTTGAGATTTACATCAAATTTGAGCGCAAACAGCGTCGTTATACAATATATAAAATGAGCTTCAAATTGGTGGGTTCTTTTCGATATAGATTAACGATGCTCTCCGAGCACAGTATTACTTAAAAAAATTTAGATTCACATTGAACTTGAGCGCGGACAGCGTCGTTAATTAATGTAGAATTGGCTTCAAATTGGTGGAATCTGTCCAAAATAGATTAACGACGCTGTCCGGGCTCAGTAATACATTAAACACTTGAGCTTTACATCAAGTTTAAGCGCAAACAGCGTCGTTATCCAATATATAAAATGAGCTTCCAATTGGTGGGTTCTTTTCGATATAGATTAACTATGCTCTCCGGGTTTAGTATTAGTTAAAAAAAAATAGATTCACATTGAAATTGAGCGCGGACAGCGTCGTTAATTAATGTAAAATTGGCTTCAAATTGATGGAATCTGTCCGAAATAGATTAACGACGCTGTCCGCGCTTAGTATACTACATTAAACATTTGAGATTTACATCAAATTTGAGCGCAAACAGCGTCGTTATACAATATATAAAATGAGCTTCAAATTGGTGGGTTCTTTTCGATATAGATTAACGATGCTCTCCGAGCACAGTATTACTTAAAAAAATTTAGATTCACATTGAAATTGAGCGCGGACAGCGTCGTTAATTAATGTAGAATTGGCTTCAAATTGGTGGAATCTGTCCGAAATACGTTAACGACGCTGTCCGCGCTCAGTACTACATTAAACACTTGAGATTTACATCAAGTTTAAGCGCAAACAGCGTCGTTATCCAATATATAAAATGAGCTTCCAATTGGTGGGTTCTTTTCGATATAGATTAACTATGCTCTCCGGGTTTAGTATTACTTAAAAAAAAATAGATTCACATTGAAATTGAGCGCGGACAGCGTCGTTAATTAATGTAAAATTGGCTTCAAATTGATGGAATCTGTCCGAAATAGATTAACGACGCTGTCCGCGCTCAGTACTACATTAAACACTTGAGATTTACATCAAGTTTGCGCAAACAGCGTCGTTATCCAATATATAAAATGAGCTTCCAATTGGTGGGTTCTTTTCGATATAGATTAACTATGCTCTCCGGGTTTAGTATTACTTAAAAAAAATTTAGATTCACACTGAAACTGAGCGCGGACAGCGTCGTTAATTAATGTAAAATTGGCTTCAAATTGATGGAATCTGTCCGAAATAGATTAACGACGCTGTCCGCGCTTAGTATACTACATTAAACATTTGAGATTTACATCAAATTTGAGCGCAAACAGCGTCGTTATACAATATATAAAATGAGCTTCAAATTGGTGGGTTCTTTTCGATATAGATTAACGATGCTCTCCGAGCACAGTATTACTTAAAAAAATTTAGATTCACATTGAACTTGAGCGCGGACAGCGTCGTTAATTAATGTAGAATTGGCTTCAAATTGGTGGAATCTGTCCGAAATACGTTAACGACGCTGTCCGCGCTCAGTACTACATTAAACACTTGAGATTTACATCAAGTTTAAGCGCAAACAGCGTCGTTATCCAATATATAAAATGAGCTTCCAATTGGTGGGTTCTTTTCGATATAGATTAACTATGCTCTCCGGGTTTAGTATTAGTTAAAAAAAAATAGATTCACATTGAAATTGAGCGCGGACAGCGTCGTTAATTAATGTAAAATTGGCTTCAAATTGATGGAATCTGTCCGAAATAGATTAACGACGCTGTCCGCGCTTAGTATACTACATTAAACATTTGAGATTTACATCAAATTTTAGCGCAAACAGCGTCGTTATACAATATATAAAATGAGCTTCAAATTGGTGGGTTCTTTTCGATATAGATTAACGATGCTCTCCGGGCTCAGTATTACTTAAAAAAGATTAGATTCACATTGAAATTGAGCGCGGACAGCGTCGTTAATTAATGTAAAATTGGCTTCAAATTGGTGGAATCTGTCCGAAATACGTTAACGACGCTGTCCGCGCTCAGTACTACATTAAACACTTGAGATTTACATCAAGTTTGAGCGCGAAGAGTGTCGTTATACACTATAAAATGGGCTTCAAATTGGTGGAGTCTTTCCGATTTAGAATAACGACGCTGTCTGCGCTCCGTATTACGATAACCACTTGAGATTTATATCAAATTTGAGCGACTTAACCGAAATAAAATACGCTGTCAAATTGACCAAATTAATGTTTGTTTTTTTTTTTTCAAAAATAGTTTAACGACGCTGTCCGCGCTCAGTAATACGTTAAACACTTGAGATTTACATTGAAGTTGAGCGTGGACAGCGTCGTTAAGTAATGTAAAATTGGCTTCAAATTGGTGGAATCTGTCCGAAATAGATTAACGACGCTGTCCCCGATCAGTACTACATTAAACACTTGAGATTTACATCAAGTGTGAGCGCAAACAGCGTCGTTATCCAATATATAAAATGAGCTTCAAATTGGTGGGTTCTTTTCGATATAGATTAACGATGCTCTCCGAGCACAGTATTACTTAAAAAAATTTAGATTCACATTGAAATTGAGCGCGGACAGCGTCGTTAATTAATGTAGAATTGGCTTCAAATTGGTGGAATCTGTCCGAAATACGTTAACGACGCTGTCCGCGCTCAGTACTACATTAAACACTTGAGATTTACATCAAGTTTGAGCGCGAAGAGTGTCGTTATACACTATAAAATGGGCTTCAAATTGGTGGAGTCTTTCCGATTTAGAATAACGACGCTGTCTGCGCTCCGTATTACGTTAACCACTTGAGATTTACATCAAACTTGAGAGACTTAACCGAAATAAAATACGCTGTCAAATTGATCAAATTGGTGTTTTTTTTTCAAAAATAGTTTAACGACGCTGTCCGCGCTCAGTACTACTTTAAACACTTGAGATTTACATTGAAGTTGAGCGCGGACAGCGTCGTTAAGTAATGTAAAATTGGCTTCAAATTGGTGGAATCTTTTCGAAATAGATTAACGACGCTGTCCGCGCTCAGTACTACATTAAACACTTGAGATTTACAGCATGTTTGAGCGCGTACAGCGTCGTTATGCAATATAAAATAAGCTTCAAATTGATGGAGTCTTTCCGAAATAGACTAACGACGCTGTCCGCGCTCAGTATAGCGTCGTTATTCAATATAAAATGAGGTTCAATTTGATGGACCTTTTCCGTAATATAGACTAACGACGCTGTCCGCGCTCAGTACTACATTAGACACTTGAGATTTACATCAAGTTTGAGCGCGTACAGCGTCGTTATACAATATAAAATGAGCTTCAAATTGGTGGAATCTTTCCGAAATAGATTAACGACGCTGGCCGCGCTCAGTAGGAACTATACGTGAGATTTACATGAGGTTTGAGCGCGAATAGCGTCGTTATTTAATATACAGAATGAGCTTCAGATTGGTGTGTTCTTTTCCATATAGATTAACGACGCTGTCCGAGCTCAGTATTACTTAAAAAAATTGAGATTCACATTGAAGTTGAGCGCGGACAGCGTCGTTAAGTAACGTAAAATTGCCTTCAAATTGGTGGAATCTTTTGGAAATAGACTAACGACGCTGTCCCCGCTCAGTATAGCGTCGTTATGCAATGTAAAATAAGCTTCAAATTGATGGAGCCTTTCCGAAATAGACTAACGACGCTGTCCGCGCTCTGTATAGCGTCGTTATTCAATATAAAATGAGCTTCAATTTGATGGACCTTTTCCATAATATAGACTAACGACGCTGTCCGCGCTCAGTACTACATTAGACACTTGAGATTTACATCAAGTTTGAGCGCATACAGCGTCGTTATACAATATAAAATGAGCTTCAAATTGGTGGAATCTTTCCGAAATAGACTAACGACGCTGTCCGCGCTCAGTATAGCGTCGTTATTAAATATAAAATGAGCTTCAATTTAATGGAGCTTTTCCGTAACGACGCTGTCCGCCTTCTGTATTACGTTAACCACCTGAGATTTACATCAAATTTGAGCGACCTAACCGAAATAGAATTCGCTGTCCTTTCTAAAATTGTTTAAAGACGCTGTTCGCGCTCAGTTAAACACTTGCTCAGTACTACGTTAAACACTTGAGATTTGCATGAAATTTGAGCACAAACAGCGTCGTTATTCAATGTAAAATGAGCTTCAATGTGATGAAGCCTTTCCGTAATATAGACTAACGACGCTGTCCACGTTCATTATTAGCCACGTCGTTAATAACATTAGCGTCGTTAAGCAATACAAAATTAGCTTCAAATTTGTGGAGTATTTCCGAAATAGATTAACGACACCGTCAGCGCTCAGTATTACGTAAATAATTTCTTTCCAAACGTTTCAGGAGACTACTAAGATCATGCCGCAAAATGTTACATATATCCACAACTTTGAAATTTTGAGTAAATTTTGAAATTTCACTTTTGCTGACACGAGTTGTTAAATTGAGTCCAAGCTTCTGATGCGCTTGTTGAGTTGCAAAATGATTGCATTATCGAAATAGAGCCTTAATTTCCGATCCACATTTTAGTTTGAAGTTGGGGGAATATATATATAGTACAATATTTGTACTTAAACCCATTTTCTCTCTTTTTTAGTAACACTAAGAATATTAATTTTATGCCCTACCAACGTCTAGATGACTTATTATTCCACGCAAATGGAACGTATAATGTAGCAGTTTAATTACAAGTGATATAATGTTAAAAGGTGTGGATTACTATGGTTACACAATGATAAGACATGAATAATTTTTTGAAACGTCATTTTCATTATTATTTTTATTTTTAACGTTTTACCAGAAATTACACGTCGGGCATAAAACGGCGTATCTTACACGTGACCGAAATGCCATTGTAAGTTCGTGAGATGTGTATCACTCGCTGACAATGAAGCATTTCTGTCACGTATAATATAATCTACCATTTTATTGAAAACCTTGTATAATATAATATACTTGTAATCCTTCTCGTTTGTTTTTTTCTTTTTAATTTCAAAATACTCATTATTCTGCTTTCTTTTCTGTGCATTCCTCTCAGCTCTCCCTTTCTGAACCGTCCTACCCTTCTTAGTTCTTCCATATATGGATACAATTATTACTTGACTTTCTAGACATTTAAAATTTTCTGGGTTTCGTGTTTTCTTTGTTCTTATGTGAGCAAGGGGTGCAGAATTTAGCCCAGGGTTCCACCCCACAGTAAGTTATTGGTATGTGAAAAGACTCAAAGCAGTCTTCACAACTCGCTTTTCCCATAGCGCAGCATTCTTTTCGTAAATCTCGGCTAAAATTTTCCGCTCGGAAAAACAAACTCGATTATCTCCCCTCCTCGCTGCTGGCTCTTCCTTAACGGACGCCCTATTTAAATTTTTCTTATTTTAGCAGAACTCATTACAGACCAACGACTCTCTTTGTGTTTTATCTTTAATTAAATCATCATCTGCCCCTCGCAGTCTGCACGTTACTGCACGCTCCTTTTATTTACAACGAAATTGGCGTTTTTAAATAAAGAGAGCGACATGACGTAATGTAGAATCGATACGTATTGACTTTACAATGGCGTATAAAATACATGTGCTGCTTCATAAATACATACATGTGCATGTGGAATCGTACATAAAGTGCATGAAATATATTATGTAACTGCATTACTTGGCAGAAATAAGGTTTTTATGCGGACGGCTGGCCTTATGGTCACGATAAAATGACGGCGTGTTCCAGAGGAGTGTACCTAGTCAGGTTGTTTAATGTCTTTTCGTGGAATATCAAAGTCAGCTTGATCAGAATACATTTATGCGGTTGATGCAATTCCCCCCCGGAGGTTTGTACTCATGCCTTAACACTTAATTGTACAGCGAGTTTTGATATTACAAAGAAATTGAGCGGAAAATTCGTTTGGGTTGACAGCAAGCTCCATTTCTTCCCAATCACTCCCTAATTGAACGAAATGCCATAAAGCTGATTTATGCCAGCTGCTACGAAAACAAAATTATGCAGTAATAATCGGCGAATCGCTCAACTCCTTCACAATAAATTACCGACAACGGCGATCACGACCGTTCGAAAAAACCGCCATCCAGCGTCGAAGGAGCGTCGTAACATTAAACAATTCATGTTTTATTGTGCCGTTTACGAGAAACAAGGAAGCGAGAATTGATTACCGGTCCGCATAAACGGCGCCTTCCAACGACGTAATTATTTAATATCCGTGCGAACATGTTCATCTCGGTCCGTTGGAAATTTCGGGGCTCTTGCAGTCCGGAGGTGACGATATAAATAACGAGGGATCTGTCCGACCGGCCCGTTTTATTGTTATATGTAAGTGAGAGCTAACACGAGAAAGCTTTCGACGGCCGGGGCGCTGTGGAAACGGAAATTCGACTCGCCAACCCCTCGGATATTTTTTCGATCGAACGCCGCGGATTTCTGGACATTGTCGAAAACAACATTGTGCGTTTTCTCTAGATTGCCTATGGAAATATTCCCATCCGCTAGATTGATTTTTTACTGCGGGCCGGCTCCAATCCGACTTATGGAATTAAATTCGGCTCCTTCATTCGGGTCTAGAGGAAGCAGTAAAACTATGGAAGCTCCCGAGTCGCCTCATGCATAATAAACCGTGAACAGGATCATCTCGCACCTGTCTGCAAATTTCGGTCCTGCTGCAGCTAAACCTGCAATCAGATCTCCCCACCTGTCCGCCATCTTTGCACCTGCATTATTCTTCGTTTTATTATCGAAAGGTGTTCCAGATTCCTGCACGGCAGTTTTTGCATAAGCCCGTAATGAGGCACCGAACCTGTCCGTCGTTATGAAGATAGCCAATCGGCGTGTTGGCTTTTAAATCTTGGTGGAAAGAGCTTTTCGAGGGAGTTCGAATGGTATATAATCCGAGCGGAGTAGATTGTAGTCAGGCAAGCAAAGGCACTTAGAGAGATCTGCACAAGAGCCACCATTTTACGATTAAGTCTTATTCCGGACCAGACTCGGCATAACAAGCCGGAGTGCTTCTGAGAATATTAAATTGTTCAATTTCTTGATAGGGTGTTGAGGTTTCTGCGGTCAGGCCATTTCGTAATGGCTTCTGGGATTTAAAAATGTGCATTGTCGTTATAACCGACCTTTACAGTATCGTGATTTTGAGAACATTATGTCCACGCGCCGGAATAATTTACCTATTGTTGTTATCCAAACACCTTACATAACGAATATGAAAATTAGCAGCAATAACCGCCAACATTTACATAATTCCTGTACAGTTTATTTGACGGGCACAAAAAGAAGCATAAATCATACTTTTTTTGAACAATTCCGAATTAAATCCATCTCGCGAACGACGCTATTCCCGAAAGGGTGGAACGAGTGAATTAAATTCCTATCTGAATTATTAAATTCAAGCTCAGCGGCGACGTTGTAAAATACACAAACCCAGTAAATTTTTACAGCCGAGCGGAAACGGGGCGAAATTAAGTTAATTTGGGCCGCTGCTGGAAGCAGAAGAATCACGAAATGTCGTGATATAAAAGGACCGTCCCTTTCCTTTAGGTATTATCAGGGCAGGCTTATAATTGATATTTGTGGTGGAGGTCCCCACGAAATGAAATAGTTCCGGTTCAGTCGGTCTTTATCTCCGCTAAGATGTCTCCATAAACTCTGATTACTCCCGAAGTCGACGCGGGACGCGATGATAGGAAAAGTTTCGCCCTGATGCCGCTCCCTTTTCGTGCAATTTGAATTTGGAGTAGGTGCACACAAACTTAGTCTTTGTAATAAATATTAATTCGTGTTTTCCGTTGCAGGCTCCCTATTTCTGTCCGGAGGTTAAATCCAATGCTTCAAGCTGTTCGGGGACGTGGAGAGAGTTCTTCATCCCTTCGAGTTGTCTAGCAGGTGAAGTACAAATAAATCTCAAATTTACGCGAGCGAATTTGTCGAGACGTGACTTTGGCAAAACTCGAAAGATTAGGCGGACTCGGCGATTGGCGGCTTAGGGTTTCCGCCCTTGCTAAAAATCAAGTTAATAAATCCGACCGGACAAGAACCGCTTTGTTCGGTCGGCTTTATTGAGTCTCCATGCAGGAAGACGTATTTATTTGAGTTTTTTTACAGACTCTCGAGAGTGTTTCCTGGGTCGAGTCTGGCAACTTTTCACCAAGGTAGGTCCGGTTCCTAACTTTGACCTGTGGACACAACAGTTTCCTTTCGATTTCTCCAGTCCTGTCGAACACCATCGCGAATTTCGCCTTTTTCCGGCGTGCGAGCATTTCCATGCGGGCTGATGGCGGCCACCGTAGCGCGACGAATGGGGCTCCATCCAATATATAGTTAGTGACGGGTGCCGCTCCGCGGTGTTAGCTCACACCCCCCACGGGGGCGGAGAGATGCGCCATTCCGACCCACAACCACGTCGGGCCCTGGCCCACTGCCAAAATCACGGGGAGGCAAAATTACCTGATCAATGAAATAAAAACCTAATTCACTCGACGTCAATAATAAGGGGAGGACAACAACAATCGAGGAAGAAATTGGATCGGGGGTCGCTGTCGTTATTGTGTCGGCACAATAACGTAAAAAATTAAATAATCGACGAAAGTAATCGTTTTAGAAAAACATGAGAAAATTTTCTATTGTAAGCTAAAGTGTTCTCGCCTTTCTAATCAGTTCCGGCAAGTTAATGTGAAAGAATCTCGGAAGCTTCAATTGCACCGTTCGAGTAATGAAATTTGACTAAGAATCTCGTTTATTTGTTACCTTCACACGAAATTTGACTCAAGGTGGAATACACAATATCGTGCTCTAACTCGAAAGCTGCTAACGACGCACCTTTGACACTCGTAGTACTTAAGTATCTGGCTTAAATTTCACCCGGAATAAGTACTTAAAGATCGCGGTATTTCTCTTCAAAATACACTGTTAATTTTTTTTATCTCTGAGTGGAATGTTGGTTTAAAAAAAATTACTTACATATAAAACAAACCGTTTTTTATAGGTCCCTGATATCACAGTGTTTTATAGACGATCATCGGTTTTAGAAATTTGTGAAATTTTATGCACCTAATATCTTTGACAATTTTTTAAATGCAAAGACGAACCAGGCTGCTGGAATATATAAAATCATATTAATTTCAAAGATTAATAAACAATAAAAATAAACATATATAAAATATTGAAGTAGGTTACCATGTAATAATAAACTTTCTAACTTAGATCAGGGATAATAAGGATAAATGTTCGAATACACTTCAAAGCACATCTTCGAATACTTAAAAATTTCAGGTTCAATTTCCAAAACGCGTTTACATCTGGGACGTCCGAAATCATAATAAAATAATCAGCGAGCACAAGAATCGAGCACACATAAGAATACATAGATGCCTGAAATTTACTATCAAAGACAATTTTTTTGTGTTTACCTCGTTCGGCAAAAACGTTTTGATGCGTTCAAGTTCATGTCGGCATAGGCGGAGAGTGAAATAAGGGGTCAGAGAAATGTTCAAAAAAATTGCTGATTTCAGCAAAGTGCTAGGACTTCCATAACACCCTGGATATGAAGTCATATTAAATTCCAAAATTCATAAAAAATAAGCCGTTTTCGATAAATTATTCTAAAAAATTATTATTTATTTATTTAATTATTAATTAAAATTACCCAATTTTTTTCTTATTTCATTATAGCGCTCGCGGCTCAGGTCTGCACCAGCGGTTTAGTTCTTTAACTATGGCGGAATCACTCTGTATTATTCTTTGATTGTAAGATTTTTTGGGTTGTTGAATTGGTACAGGATACCCCAAGATCATATAGAGTTAATAATAATTGGTAGTGGATCAATAATAAAGCGATTAAATTTGCAGGTTGCTGGATTATCGCGATAAAACGCATGTTTGGGTTAATTACCCACGAGTTCCAGTCTATTCCTGTTTCGATCCAGCTATTTAGAGCTACGTTAAAACCAGTATGCTTGACATAATGAGATTTCAGTTAAAAATATGTATAATCATGCAGTTAACCAGAAAAACGGTTTTTTGAAAATGTACCTCAAAGAGATCATAATAATAAAACTCCCACCGCTCGAGGAACGTCAGAGCTTATTAATCCGGTCGTTCATTTTCATGGCTAAGAGCTGGTGCAGTTGGAGAAGTCTGACTTGTTAGTCCCCTTTGTGTGCTGCAATCTTGGGGACCCTAAAGCGTTGACAAGTTAATGGAAAGAGACATTTATTATATCAATATTGAGTGAAACAAGCATGCCACAAAGACGAAGAGAATATCGTGGCGTTGAGGTCGAGAGACAAACCAGAGGGGGTGTGTTCGAAGCGATACGTATACTGATTAAACTGGTCTGCAATGAAATCCTCCTTCGAATAAAAATATGATAAATATGAAGAGTTTAACGTGCTAAATACACATCTGCTTTTATTTTTTTTTCTATCACGTATAGTTTTTTTAGATGTTTTTTATATAATTGTTCAAAATTCGGTCTTTTTTGTGGTTCATTCTCGCATCAACGCTATTTTATTCCATTTAGATCGTATTTGTATATGCAAAAACAGTGCTAATTGATAGAAAGAGAGGGAACGATATTGACTAACGTTTTTTTTATACCAATGTAAGCGCCTGCGCAGTTCTTGCTGTGACTCTGTGGCGCTCAGTACGTAAAAAAGTTGTCCGGTGATTGTTTCAATTGTAAAGGGTATATTTTGGTAATTATTGCATTATATTGTTACATGTAGCCAAAATTTATGTGTATTCTCAACTATAGAGCGAAATAAAATCACATAATTATATTATGATTTTATGGCAAATTTAATTTTCAACGTTACTTTGGGTATTTTGTCGATGAAAGGGGTATAAAAAGTGGCTCCCCAAAAAAATGCTGTAACAGGTTGTTCAAGAACTTTGAGAGGTTGGATCGAAGGCAAGAAAATGAAGAAAACTACAAAATGAAATTACTAATAACAAGTTATTAGATTGTTTTAATGATTTTTAACATTTTGGGACAAATTTTGTCCACTGTTGTCACAATTAATACATTTATGACTTGAATTTCAAGCAAGAAACACGTTTTAATTAAAAAAATAATTACAAAAAAAGTATACGTGGTACATAACTTTTAATGCTATAGCTGTTTTCAGAAGTATCAAATCTATAAAAATCATGCATAAGAAATAGAAGGAGGAGAAAATATTTTTTTTTTGCAGACCAGTGTTATATATGTACCTATGTGGTGCGGTTGCAAAGATGTAAGATGTATGTTTTATTTTAGCAGAGAATACAGATTTTCCACAAAATTATAGACACAGGTAGCTAAGACTGAGGAAAGTACTGAAATCCAGAATTTTTTATACTTATAAATACATAATATGTCGCTGTTATTGTAGACAGGCCTATTTAGTTCTTTTTGTGGAAATGAGTTCAAGGCATACCTCAATATAACACAGTTTTAAATGTCAGGCTATTATTACAGTTTAAAACCCCTGTCTCAACCACGATATATTAATAAAAAAAAATTAAAATTTTGCTACTCTTCTAAAAAGAAAAAGTAATCTTTTTAAAATTACAATACCTACATTATGGTGGGAAGTTTGAAAAGCTACGGTGTCTGTAAAATTAATCCACTCTATTTTATACAAGAAAGTACTCCATAGTCTAGACGACACTTCAAAAAAAAAAAAAAAAATGACAAGCCCCAGCCTGTTCATATTTTTATTCACATTTTTTATTCACCTCTCTACGACTATTACATAATTATTATGATGTCAGTGTATATCAGACGCGGAAAATGGGGGGAGACGGTGTATTTTACGTGGAACGACATCTCCGTGACGGAAATTGAATAAATTACGTAATTCGGTGGAATCATGGTGATTTTATCATGTTAAAGTGACAACTCTTCAATAAAACATCCCCTATACCTGAAATTTTATGACTTCTGCCCGTGTCCAATTTTAACGTCGGTCCCATGGTCGAGGTCCGTCAAAGGCATTCATATCAACACTCGCTTAGGGCCCATTGTTTGTAACTTTCGATCCGGTGGTTCTGATGATAAGGGCTATCAAAAATAGCCGAATTGGGTTCCGAGGTGGGCAAAATTCCGAAGAGAGTCTAATAAGAAAGAGCCCACGTGCGAGACAATCAAAGAAATTGGAGCCGGTTCGGGAGCGTAGACCCGGAGAACGATTTGAGGGGGACGTAGGTCGTAGCCGAGTCGCGGCAGTGTTTTGAGGCGACAGCCGCTAGATCGCACGCGCGTTCCCGATCAGAGCCGACCGTGTTTTACGCGAGATACTCAAGACTTCCAAGCAGTATGTGTTTGCAACCTGTACGGCGCTGTCCGTCGGTACGAGTCAGTGCTCATGTCAGATCGCGAAAATTGTTGATCAACCGAAAGGAGCACCGTGCATCACCGCAAACCGTCCGCCGCTATAGATGTGCGCGGTGTTCGTTGTAAAACGGCAGATTTATGAGGGGTCCGCTCGACGGGGGCTCCAAGAAAAGTTAAAAGATAAAGTGTTTCAACATCGAGGAAAAGTTACGAGCGCCAATAAATTAATTTACGACTCGTAAACGCTCGTTTTCGTATACATTGTGCGGATCGCACCTGAAGTGCGGCTGGTGTTCGATGGGACGACGGTGCCGACGAATCTAGCCTGATCTGGGTGTCTGTTGTTTTTTTCCATATTCCTCCTCGTCGCCGTCGTGGTGATCGATCGATCCGTCGACTGGTTTGGGTCCTTTACCGTGCTCTTCCCCCCTCGATGGTGTGATCGCCGCTCGCGACCATCATCCTCACCATCGCGGACCCCGTGGCGTGCGCCGCGCCCACCCTGTACGACCATGCGGTGCATCCCCCCGGATCCTCCCCAGCCACCGGAGCGGGGACTTCCGCCGGGGTGACGTGGTGGTCGATGATGAACGGCGGCATCTACGAGGAGAGTCCGCCGCCGGCGCCGCAGAGCGCCGCGACGCCCATCAGCAGCAGCGGCGGCATGACGAGCCCGCCGGCGGCGCCGCCGCCCGCCCCGGCCACCACCTCCGCCACCTCCAGCTCGTCGCCGGCCAGCGTCACCAGCAACTCCGGCTCGGCGCCGCCGCTCCACATCCCCGCCAAGCGCGTGGCCTACGGCGAGTGCGCCGAGCCCGGAGTCATCCGCCACCACGGCCAGCCCTGGAACTACTCGCCCCCGGACAACCACTTCGAGCCCGCCGTCCACCAGTACCCGAACGCGCCCACCTACTACAACCTCGCCGACCCGGCCGCCGCCCGCGACTCCCGCAAGGCCGCCCTCTCCTTCTGGTCGCCGGCGGCGACGGCGGCGGCCGCCACCCCCGAGTACAAGTACTCCAGCGTCTCGGCGGCCGGACCCAGCGACCCCTCCGTCTCCTCCTGCCACCAGGGCTTCTCGTCGTCGTCGTGGTGCAACTACTCGGCCTACTCCACGGCCTCCAGGCACCACGTGGACCCCCACCAGGCCGTCCCCTATCTGACGCCGGCGGACGACCGGGGGCGAGTCGCCGCCGCCGCCGCCATGGTCGCGGAGACCGCCAGCTTCGCCCACGCTCACGACGGCGGCTACGGCCTCCGCAACTACGGACCCGAAACCGTGCCCTCCACGCCGTACCCTCCACCAGGTGAGCATCCCCGTCCACCCCGCTCTCGCACGCTTCCCTTTTTTTGACACTTCTTTCGGAGGCGCCAACACCGCGCGATCTGCGCAGAAGCGAGCGCTCTGGTCAGCTGTGTCGCACTTTTTGTTTACTCCGATTTTTTATTCTAAAACCGATAAACATTTTACGAGCGTTCACACTTCAGCGACATCGATAAACGAATCGTATGGAAAATCGCCCGGCGCGACCATATCTAATATCGCAATTATCAAAATCACAGCTCTACGCACTAACCGTTAATTCCTCCCAAAACTCGATTCATCTCCACACGTTGACCTAGTGATAACTATGTGTGTCACTAGATGGCACAAAGAGCTTCGAAACGTAATATATTCTCGGCGAGGGAGCGCGCGCCCGCCTTCCCTCGTCTTGTTATCACTCGAAGGGAATCGGCCCTTCGCACGATAAACTCTGCCCATACGGCCCCGGTTATTGACCTCGATCGAAATATCGCGATGCCCAAACAAACAGCCTCGGCTTTCGCGAAATGCGTACACACGCATCACCTCATAATTCATTGAAGATTTTTAAACTCTTTATTGTCTAGGTCAGTTTTATGGCATAGTAAAAGCGGTAGTGCCAACCGCCTTCCTGCACTCGCTGCCATTCACGTCCTCCCTCCTCCGACATAAAGACGCATTCACGCCGGTGTCAATCTTCGATCGACCAAAAAAAGTTTATTTCGAGTTAGATCCGCGCGGAATTCCTTGCTCGGAATAACGACCGCGCGTTACTACGGATGACGTCATTCGGTCGTCACGTGACCGCACAGCTGACTATCGCTTGTCACGCACACCGCACAACTCGGTAGGCTGCGATCCCCGGTCACTCCGATCGTCGCAAAATCACGTTCGATCGGGTGGTCGGGGCCCTCTCAGCCCCCCCCGCCTAGCGACTGCTTAATTGTACACAGCGATGTGGGGATCATCCCCATCTCTTTTTTCTTCAGGTTCGCTGGGCTCGATGGGCGTGAGCGTCCCGTGCGGCACCGGCGGCAACCCCCTCGAGTGGACCGGTCAGGTGACCGTCCGCAAGAAGCGCAAGCCGTACTCCAAGTTCCAGACGCTCGAGCTGGAGAAGGAGTTCCTGTTCAACGCGTACGTCTCGAAGCAGAAGCGGTGGGAGCTGGCGCGGAACCTCAACCTGACCGAGCGGCAGGTGAAGATCTGGTTCCAGAACAGGCGGATGAAGAACAAGAAGAACTCGCAGCGGCAGGCGGCGCAGCAGCAGAACAACAACAACGCCGCCACCAACAACCAGAACCACCACCATCACGCCACCCACCACATACACGCGCAGCACCACGTGGTCAACCACCACGTGGCGGCGAACGGCAGCCTGAAGCACCACCAGTGACCTACGGCCTTCTCAGGGGTCGTGCTGGGTCACCACCACCACGGCCTGGCCACCACCACTTAGGGACGTGTCGCGGACTTTGTTCGAGGGCTGTTTCGGAACGCAACCCTGGAATGAACGCTTCTTTGCAGTGCCAAAGAGTTATTTAGGAAATATTGATATAGGTATGTGATGATTTCGGACTCGTTGAGACTTTTTTTATTCAATTAGGGCGTGTGCAAATTTTGGTGCGAAGCACGATTCCGTACCCGTTGTCGGGGTATCGAAGTTTTATTGTACCTATTATTGTACGTGATGGATATTGCAGCATGTAAGACTTCTGTACATAAAATGTCGACTGTCGTTGTCATAGATTGTAATTCGTTGGTAAATCTCTGAAATGTAATCAATGTTGCCTGTAGTTCAATGTGTATAGTAAATTATTGCAGGTATAGACGCTAACCAGCCATAATTTCCCTGTGTTACTTAAGTTTTTATCTCCCAGTTTATGTATATAAATAAAATACTGTTTAGGTACCTGTAAATCTGTGGCTTGTTGTATACGGTTGATGCAAAAGTTTATTTTCGTTGACAGTTTTTTTAGTTCGTCTAAATATATTGCTTGGTGTAATGTCACTTACTACTGTAATATATTTTGAAAAAAAACTTCTCTAGAAATCCGAATTTTATTAATATTAACTATTAAACATGTACTAACTGACCTAAGAAATAGGTTTTCTTCGTCGCGTGTCTGTATCAACATAAAGGAATTTTTATTATTCCGCCTAGCTAAAAGGAAAAATGTGTATATAATCTCTCGATTTGAAGAATGTTATTTCTAATAGAAAGATAATATGTATTTTATTTTTATCGAACCTTGACGACTCTTTACTTTAACTATTAGAGTAAGTGAACGCGAATTGTGTTCATTACCGGCGTCCACTCACGTTGCAATTTTTAAATGATCTCTGACTGGACGCGCTGTTATACTTAGTTGATTACTTATCGTTTCAAAAATTAAGTTTGATGATTATTTATTGACGACGTCCGCAATGTACCCGTCACTTTCCACGTGAATGTTTTATTATGACCTTTGTACTTTTACTTGTTGTGTTCAAAATACATATTGTTGTGTTTATGTATGTATATGTATACACATAAATATTATTAAGTATCCCCTGAATGTGTTTTATAAACATCCATTTATGTTTTGTTTTATATTGTACAATGTAAGTTACTCTATTAATAAAAAGTTCCATTATTAGGCACCTTCGTTACTAGAAAATCGATCCGGGAATAAAATAATTTGCGTTTTTTCTGAAACTGTACTTTAATCGTACGCGTTATTAAAATTAGGCGAATTCCATGACGGCTGTTTGCTTCTCTCTTCGTCTAGCGCACGCGAATATCGACCGGCGCAGTTTCGAAAAACGAATGACGAAATAAGGTAAGTAAATTATCCCCACTCAACTCCTCGAAGGGAAAACAGATCTTTTTCCGTGAGTCACCAAAAATCCTTCAGCGTCGCGGGCTACACAATGAGTGTCATTGATAAAAATACTCAAGGTTAATTAGCTGGAGTGTTTGCTATTACGCAATGGCTAATGCTTTCATGAATGGACTCGCTATTTTTGTTTCAGGAAGGTGACCACTGGAACAATGACAACAAATTATCGAGAAAAAGTTATCGCAGTCGGTTTCAAGGAACCTCGTCTCTGTTTTGTCTATCGAATCTATTTGGAGTGTTATGATTCGGAAAATTTATGGAGCTAAAAGGAACAGCCGAGGAATAATTTTTCTAACATACAAAAATACCAAACTTGAATTTCTCTTCCTAAAAATAAGTGGAACGTTAAATTCCTGGTATCACAAAACGACGCATAATAGAAATGGGATAAATATAACTCGACTCTGCATCTGAAATTTAAAACTCGTTTGCTACTGTTGGCAGGTCGTCAGAGAGAACTAGAATTTTTTGCAAAATCGAAAGAAATCAATTTGATAGTTTGGGACGACATTTGCAACGCACGTCTCAAAGGCGCAGATACATTTTTATTTTGTCGGACCCATCGAGCGAATTCGGCCAGTAGCGGAATATTATCCAAAACGCGTTAAGAAAACGAAGAACATATTTAGCCCAACAGCGGTTCCTAAGTAAAGCTCGAGAATCAGAAATTAATTAATAAATGAATCAAAAATACTAATTGGACGTTTGTGTCTTGAGAAACCTCGATACATTCCATACGTTACATTCCAAATTAACATATGCCATCATACTGTGTTGGCGACATTCAGCGTTTTCAAGATCCAAAGAAAGGCCATAAGGATAATAGCTAAATTAGGCTTCAGAGATGATTGTAAATAATAATCTTTATTCACAATCGGTTAGTAATATACTGCGTTCCAACTGCAAAGGAGGTTGGAAAGTGACCAATTACCGACCTCCAATTCCATTACTCACCTGATGTTGCCAGGCAAACCGAATTTAATAGTATATTTCAAACGAGTGCGCTGTCATGACACTTTTCACGGGCGAGGGCAAATTTTTGCAGCCCGAGGCGAATGCCGAACAGTGTTTTTTGTATTCGTTCCCGCAAAATGAGAAAAAGTACAAATTTACATCAGATTTTGAGGTTAGGTTGACAGCTGCCAAATTAAGAAACATATGATGTAATATTTATGTATGTTGCTGTGTATTTCATTACGCATTATGTGTTTCACAAAACAAATACAAAAATTATTATCAAATGTATGATTGGTAATAAAGGCAATCACACAACTGTTGCTGCAGCCTCGCGGCAACTCGTGAGCAATTGACAAATACAAAATTAAGATTACAAATTAGCCTTACCGATTTACTAAAAAAATCGTTTGACATTTATCTGACTGATCAATTGTTGCAGTGAAATTTGACTGAAATAAAACGTTGCAATAATAATTTATGTTAATGAGATTTATTATTAAATTTCGAAAACTTAATTGCTATAGGCAAAAGTACCATTCCTATGTCTCGAGAACTAGTTCAACTCGAGGCTACGCCTCTGGGTAAACTATAGTTCTCTCCACAGACATGGAATACTTTCTGCCTCAGTATGTAATATACCATTACTACATTATAATACTTATTATACCTTGTGTTTATACTTATTCTTTCCTTATGTATATCAAATCAAATTTACAACTTTACCAAACCCTCGGAGTATTACCTGCTAATAAAATTCTTTGCCTGAAAGGTGACCTGACCTGAACATTATTCATCTTAGACTAAATCGATCGAGATTTAGCCCTAATTACTGGGCCCCAAAATTCTTTCATTTCTTACCACCTAATATACCCACGTAATCTTCCGGAGCATTTAAAAAATATATTAAAAATACTTTAATTACTTCTCTATATTTTAGTATACAGGGTGTTACATTTAATAGAAAATCTCTGGAGCTAAATAAACAATAAGACAAAGTCAGTTTTTGTCTAAAATGTTTCGTAACAGAACTAGAGGACCATGAAGCTGACCAATCCTGAGACAGGACAATAATTCCTTTAAAAAGTTGTCAGTTTTTGTCGTCAATTTTTGTTATTGTCAAATTTGAAGTTTTGGCGCCACTGAACAACTAGTTTCTTTAGTTCCAGAGTTTTTGCACAATGTTTAGGTAACACCCTGTCGACGAGTTTTTTTATTTCAATTTTTAAAGTCTTATACAGGATGTCTCCACCCCCCACTCTGACTTGAAGCACCTCAGAAACCTGAAATATTGAGAAACATGAATAAACGCTGTAGGATTGAAGAGCTGAGAAATTGGGAGAGTTGAGACTCTTGAGACGATTGAGGCATCTGAGATGTAACAAAAGTTGGAAACCTGATTTACCTGAGATATCTACCTAAGAAGCCCTGTAAGCTGAAAGACTCTCAATTTTGAGAAACGATGGAACTCTCAACGGATGATTATCGCCATTTCAGAAACTCTGAAATTTAGTAGCTGGAAACTTTGGCATCTGAGACACCTCAGAATCCTGAAATATTGAGAAACATGAACAGGCTGAGGCATTAGAGAAAGGCAAAACTTGAAAACACCAAAGGATTGAAGAGTTGAGACTCTTGAGACAATTGAGGCATCTGAAATGTTACAAAAATTGGAACCCTGATGTACCTGAGATATGTAAGAAGCCCGACAAACTGAGAAATTCTCAATATTGAGAAACAATGGGACTCTCAACCGATGATTATTGAGAAACCGAGAATCTTGGGAGAAAATCTGTAAAGGAAACAAAAACTTTCCATTTCGATTTGTTGAAAGTTTGACTGTAGGACTTGAGACAATCAGACTCGAAAATTTAGTAGATGGAAACATTGAAATTTGAGACACCTCACAAACCTGAAATATTGAGAAACATGAACAGGCTGAGGCAGCAGAGAGAGGCAAAAACCTGAAAGATTGAAAAGTTGAGAAATTGGGAGAGTTGAAATTCTCTAGACAATTGAGACATATGTGATGTTACAAAAATTGGAAACCTGATTTAACTGAGATACCTAAGAAGCCCTGTAAACTGAGAGATTCTCAATATTGAGAAACGATGGAACTCTCAACGGATGATTATTGAGAAACCAGTGAAAATTTGTAAAGGATATAAAATCTTTCCACTTCGATTTGCTTAAAGTTTGACTGTAGGATTTGCGAGAATGAGACACTGGAGAAATTCTAAAATTTGCTAACTGGAAAGTTTGACATTTGAGACACCTCAGAAACCTGAAATATTGAGAAACTTGTGCAGGTTGAGGCAGCAGAAAAAGATAAAAACCTGAAGGATTGAAAAACTGACAAATTGGGAAAGTTGAGACCTTTTCGACAATTACAGCATCTGAGATGTTACAAAAATAATTGGAAACCTGATTTACTTAAGATACCTAAGAAGCCCGATAAACTGAGAAATTCTAAAAATTGAGAAACCCGATGATTTTTGACTGTAGGATTTGAGAAAATGAGACACGAAAATTTAGTAATTGTAAACTTTTTTTATTTGAGACACCCCAGAAACCTCAAATTATTGAGAAACATGAACAGGCTTAAGCAGCAGAGAAAGCTAAAAAGCTCAAAACACAGAAGGATTGAAGAGCTGAGAAATTGGGAGAGTTGAGGCTCTTTAGACAATTGAGACATCTGAGATGTAACAAAAATTGGAACTCTGTTTTATCTGAGATACCTAAGAAGCCCTGTAAACTGAGAGATTCTTAATATTGAGAAACGATGGAACTCTCAACCGATGATTATTGAGAAACCGAGAAACTTGGGAGAAAATTTGTAAAGGAAACAAAAACTTTCCATTTCGATTTGTTGAAAGTTTGACTGTAGGATTTGAGACAATCAGACTCGAAAATTTAGTAAATGAACAGGCTGAGGCAGCAGATAGAGGCAAAAACCTGAAGGATTGAAAAGCTGAGAAATTGGGAGAGTAGAAACTCTCTAGACAATTGGGACATCTGAGATGGTACAAAAATTGGAAACCTGAGATACCTCAGAAGAGATTCTCAATATTTAGAAACGATGGAACTCTCAACCGATGATTATTGAGACGCCGAGAATTTTGGGTGAAAATTTGTGAAGGAAGCAAAAACTTTCCATTTCGATTTGTTGAAAATTTGACTGAAGGATTTGTGAGACTCGAGACATTTGAGAAACTCTGAAATTTAGTAGCTGGAAACTTTGACATTTGAGACACCTCAGAATCCTGAAATATTGAGTGACAAACATGAACAGGCTTAAGCAGCAGAGAAAGACAAAAACTTGAAAACAGAAGGATTGAGAAGTTGAGACTCTTGAGGCATCTGAGATGTTACAAAAATTGGAAACCTGATTTAGCTGAGATACCCAAGAAAACCTAGAAACTGAGAAATTCTCAATATTGAGAAACGATGGAACACTCAACCGATCATTATTGAGAAACCGAGAATCTTGGGTGAAAATTTGTAAATCAAACAAAAACTTTCCGTTTTGATTTGTCGAAAATTGGAGTGTAGGATTTGTGAGACTGAGACATTTGAGAAACTCAGAAATTTAGTAAATCGTTATTTTGATATTTGAGACACCTCAGAAACCTGAAATATTGAAAAACATGAGCAGGCTGAGGCAGTAGTTGAGACTCTTCAGACACTTGAGACATCTGAGATGTTACAAAACCGAATTTAGCTAGATACTTAAGAGCCCCTATAAACTGAGATATTCTCAATATTGGGAAACTATGGAACTCCCAATCGATTATTATTGAGACGCCGAGAATCTTTGAGAGCAAATTTGTAAAAGACACAAAAACTTTCCATTTATTTGTTGAAAGTTTGACTGTAGGATTTGAGAAAACGAGACATTTGAGAAATTCGAAAATCTAGTAACTGGAAACTTTGACATTTGAGACACATCAGAAATCTGAAATTTCGAGAAACATGAGCAGGCTGAGGTAGCAGGGAGAGGCGAAAATTTGAAAACGTAGAAAGATTGAAAAGCTGAGAAATTGGAAAAGTTGATACATCTGAGATGTTAAAAAAAGGATTTACCTGAAATACCTAATGAGAAACTTAATATTGAGAACCGATGGAACACTCAACCGATCATTATTGAGAAACCTAGAATCTTGGGTCTGGGAGCTTCGACATTTGAGACACCGCAGAAACCTTAAAATATTGAGAAACATGAACAGGCTGAGGCAGCAGAGAAAAGCTGAGGAATTGGGAGAGTTGAGACTCTCCAGACACTTGAGACATCTGAGATGTTACAAAACCGGATTTACCTAAAAACTACCTAAGAAGCCCTATAACCTGACAAATTCTCAATATTGAGAAACGATGATCCCATCAACCATTTCGATTTGTCGAAAGTTTGACTGTAGGATTTGACAGAATCAGACTCGAGAATTTGGTAAATGGAAACATTGACATTTGAGACACCTCACAAACCTGAAATACTGAGAAACGTGAACAGGCTGAGGCAGCAGAGAGAGGCCAATGACCTGAAGGATTGAAAAGCTGAGAAGTTGGAAGAGTTGAAACTGTCTAGACAATTGAGACATCTGAGATGTTAAAAAATTTGGAAACCTGATTTACCTTAGAAACCTAAGAAGGCCTGTAAGCTGAGAGATTCTCAATATTTAGAAACGATGGAACTCTCAACCGATGATTATTGAGACGCCGAGAATTTTGGGTGAAAATTTGTGAAGGAAACAAAAACTTTCCATTTCGATTTGTTGAAAATTTGACTGTAGGATTTGTGAGACTGGAGACATTTGAGAAACTCTGAAATTTAGTAGCTGGAAACTTTGACATTTGAGACACCTCAGAATCCTGAAATATTGAGTGAGAAACATGAACAGGCTTAAGCAGCAGAGAAAGACAAAAACTTGAAAACGGAAGGATTGAGAAGTTGTGACTCTTGAAACATCTCAGATGTTACAAAAATTGGAAACCTGATTTAGCTGAGATATCTAAGAAGACCTAAAAACTGAGAAATTCTCAATATTGAGAAACGATGGAACACTCAACCGATGATTATTGAGAAACCGAGAATCTTGGGTGAAAATTTGTAAATCAAACAAAAACTTTCCGTTTTGATTTGTTGAAAATTGGAGTGTAGGATTTGTGAGACTGAGACATTTGAGAAACTCTGAAATTTAGTAAATCGTTATTTTGATATTTGAGACACCTCAGAAACCTGAAATATTGAAAAACATGAGCAGGCTGAGGCAGTATTTGAGACTCTTCAGACACTTGAGACATCTGAGATGTTACAAAACCTAATTTAGCTAGATACCTAAGAGCCCCTATAAACTGAGATATTCTCAATATTGGGAAACTATGGAACTCCCAATCGATTATTATTGAGACGCCGAGAATCTTTGAGAGCAAATTTGTAAAAAACACAAAAACTTTCCATTTATTTGTTGAAAGTTTGACTGTAGGATTTGAGAAAACGAGACATTTGAGAAATTCGAAAATCTAGTAACTGGAAACTTTGACATTTGAGACACATCAGAAATCTGAAATATCGAGAAACATGAGCAGGCTGAGGTAGCAGGGAGAGGCGAAAATTTGAAAACGTAGAAAGATTGAAAAGCTGAGAAATTGGAAAAGTTGAGACATCTGAGATGTTACAAAAATGATTTACCTGAAATACCTAATGAGAAACTTAATATTGAGAACCGATGGAACACTCAACCGATCATTATTAAGAAACCTAGAATCTTGGGTCTGGGAGCTTCGACATTTGAGACACCGCAGAAACCTTAAAATATTGAGAAACATGAACAGGCTGAGGCAGCAGAGAAAAGCTGAGGAATTGGGAGAGTTGAGACTCTCCAGACACTTGAGACATCTGAGATGTTACAAAACCGGATTTACCTAAAAACTACCTAAGAAGCCCTATAACCTGACAAATTCTCAATATTGAGAAACGATGATCCCATCAACCATTTCGATTTGTCGAAAGTTTGACTGTAGGATTTGACAGAATCAGACTCGAAAATTTGGTAAATGGAAACATTGACATTTGAGACACCTCACAAACCTGAAATATTGAGAAACGTGAACAGGCTGAGGCAGCAGAGAGAGGCCAATAACCTGAAGGATCGAAAAGCTGAGAAGTTGGAAGAGTTGAAACTGTCTAGACAATTGAGACATCTGAGATGTTAAAAAATTTGGAAACCTGATTTACCTGAGAAACCTAAGAAGGCCTGTAAGCTGAGAGATTCTCAATATTTAGAAACGATGGAACTCTCAACCGATGATTATTGAGACGCCGAGAATTTTGAGTGAAAATTTGTGAAGGAAGCAAAAACTTTCCATTTCGATTTGTTGAAAATTTGACTGTAGGATTTGTGAGACTCGAGACATTTGAGAAACTCTGAAATTTAGTAGCTGGAAACTTTGACATTTGAGACACCTCAGAATCCTGAAATATTGAGTGAGAAACATGAACAGGCTTAAGCAGCAGAGAAAGACAAAAACTTGAAAACAGAAGGATTGAGAAGTTGAGACTCTTGAGACATCTGAGATGTTACAAAAATTGGAAACCTGATTTAGCTGAGATACCCAAGAAAACCTAGAAACTGAGAAATTCTCAATATTGAGAAACGATGGAACACTCAACCGATGATTATTGAGAAACCGAGAATCTTGGGTGAAAATTTGTAAATCAAACAAAAACTTTCCGTTTTGATTTGTCGAAAATTGGAGTGTAGGATTTGTGAGACTGAGACATTTGAGAAACTCAGAAATTTAGTAAATCGTTATTTTGATATTTGAGACACCTCAGAAACCTGAAATATTGAAAAACATGAGCAGGCTGAGGCAGTAGTTGAGACTCTTCAGACACTTGAGACATCTGAGATGTTACAAAACCGAATTTAGCTAGATACTTAAGAGCCCCTATAAACTGAGATATTCTCAATATTGGGAAACTATGGAACTCCCAATCGATTATTATTGAGACGCCGAGAATCTTTGAGAGCAAATTTGTAAAAGACACAAAAACTTTCCATTTATTTGTTGAAAGTTTGACTGTAGGATTTGAGAAAACGAGACATTTGAGAAATTCGAAAATCTACTAACTGGAAACTTTGACATTTGAGACACATCAGAAATCTGAAATATCGAGAAACATGAGCAGGCTGAGGTAGCAGGGAGAGGCGAAAATTTGAAAACGTAGAAAGATTGAAAAGCTGAGAAATTGGAAAAGTTGAGACATCTGAGATGTTACAAAAATGATTTACCTGAAATACCTAATGAGAAACTTAATATTGAGAACCGATGGAACACTCAACCGATCATTATTGAGAAACCTAGAATCTTGGGTCTGGGAGCTTCGACATTTGAGACACCGCAGAAACCTGAAAATATTGAGAAACATGAACAGGCTGAGGCAGCAGAGAAAAGCTGAGGAATTGGGAGAGTTGAGACTCTCCAGACACTTGAGACATCTGAGATGTTACAAAATCGGATTTATCTAAATATTACCTAAGAAGCCCTATAACCTGACAAATTCTCAATATTGAGAAACGATGATCCCATCAACCATTTCGATTTGTCGAAAGTTTGACTGTAGGATTTGACAGAATCAGACTCGAGAATTTGGTAAATGGAAACATTGACATTTGAGACACCTCACAAACCTGAAATACTGAGAAACGTGAACAGGCTGAGGCAGCAGAGAGAGGCCAATGACCTGAAGGATTGAAAAGCTGAGAAGTTGGAAGAGTTGAAACTGTCTAGACAATTGAGACATCTGAGATGTTAAAAAATTTGGAAACCTGATTTACCTTAGAAACCTAAGAAGGCCTGTAAGCTGAGAGATTCTCAATATTTAGAAACGATGGAACTCTCAACCGATGATTATTGAGACGTCGAGAATTTTGGGTGAAAATTTGTGAAGGAAACAAAAACTTTCCATTTCGATTTGTTGAAAATTTGACTGTAGGATTTGTGAGACTGGAGACATTTGAGAAACTCTGAAATTTAGTAGCTGGAAACTTTGACATTTGAGACACCTCAGAATCCTGAAATATTGAGTGAGAAACATGAACAGGCTTAAGCAGCAGAGAAAGACAAAAACTTGAAAACGGAAGGATTGAGAAGTTGTGACTCTTGAAACATCTGAGATGTTACAAAAATTGGAAACCTGATTTAGCTGAGATACCTAAGAAGACCTAAAAACTGAGAAATTCTCAATATTGAGAAACGATGGAACACTCAACCGATGATTATTGAGAAACCGAGAATCTTGGGTGAAAATTTGTAAATCAAACAAAAACTTTCCGTTTTGATTTGTTGAAAATTGGAGTGTAGGATTTGTGAGACTGAGACATTTGAGAAACTCTGAAATTTAGTAAATCGTTATTTTGATATTTGAGACACCTCAGAAACCTGAAATATTGAAAAACATGAGCAGGCTGAGGCAGTATTTGAGACTCTTCAGACACTTGAGACATCTGAGATGTTACAAAACCTAATTTAGCTAGATACCTAAGAGCCCCTATAAACTGAGATATTCTCAATATTGGGAAACTATGGAACTCCCAATCGATTATTATTGAGACGCCGAGAATCTTTGAGAGCAAATTTGTAAAAAACACAAAAACTTTCCATTTATTTGTTGAAAGTTTGACTGTAGGATTTGAGAAAACGAGACATTTGAGAAATTCGAAAATCTAGTAACTGGAAACTTTGACATTTGAGACACATCAGAAATCTGAAATATCGAGAAACATGAGCAGGCTGAGGTAGCAGGGAGAGGCAAAAATTTGAAAACGTAGAAAGATTGAAAAGCTGAGAAATTGGAAAAGTTGAGACATCTGAGATGTTACAAAAATGATTTACCTGAAATACCTAATGAGAAACTTAATATTGAGAACCGATGGAACACTCAACCGATCATTATTGAGAAACCTAGAATCTTGGGTCTGGGAGCTTCGACATTTGAGACACCGCAGAAACCTTAAAATATTGAGAAACATGAACAGGCTGAGGCAGCAGAGAAAAGCTGAGGAATTGGGAGAGTTGAGACTCTCCAGACACTTGAGACATCTGAGATGTTACAAAACCGGATTTACCTAAAAACTACCTAAGAAGCCCTATAACCTGACAAATTCTCAATATTGAGAAACGATGATCCCATCAACCATTTCGATTTGTCGAAAGTTTGACTGTAGGATTTGACAGAATCAGACTCGAAAATTTGGTAAATGGAAACATTGACATTTGAGACACCTCACAAACCTGAAATATTGAGAAACGTGAACAGGCTGAGGCAGCAGAGAGAGGCCAATAACCTGAAGGATCGAAAAGCTGAGAAGTTGGAAGAGTTGAAACTGTCTAGACAATTGAGACATCTGAGATGTTAAAAAATTTGGAAACCTGATTTACCTGAGAAACCTAAGAAGGCCTGTAAGCTGAGAGATTCTCAATATTTAGAAACGATGGAACTCTCAACCGATGATTATTGAGACGCCGAGAATTTTGAGTGAAAATTTGTGAAGGAAGCAAAAACTTTCCATTTCGATTTGTTGAAAATTTGACTGTAGGATTTGTGAGACTCGAGACATTTGAGAAACTCTGAAATTTAGTAGCTGGAAACTTTGACATTTGAGACACCTCAGAATCCTGAAATATTGAGTGAGAAACATGAACAGGCTTAAGCAGCAGAGAAAGACAAAAACTTGAAAACAGAAGGATTGAGAAGTTGAGACTCTTGAGACATCTGAGATGTTACAAAAATTGGAAACCTGATTTAGCTGAGATACCCAAGAAAACCTAGAAACTGAGAAATTCTCAATATTGAGAAACGATGGAACACTCAACCGATGATTATTGAGAAACCGAGAATCTTGGGTGAAAATTTGTAAATCAAACAAAAACTTTCCGTTTTGATTTGTCGAAAATTGGAGTGTAGGATTTGTGAGACTGAGACATTTGAGAAACTCAGAAATTTAGTAAATCGTTATTTTGATATTTGAGACACCTCAGAAACCTGAAATATTGAAAAACATGAGCAGGCTGAGGCAGTAGTTGAGACTCTTCAGACACTTGAGACATCTGAGATGTTACAAAACCGAATTTAGCTAGATACTTAAGAGCCCCTATAAACTGAGATATTCTCAATATTGGGAAACTATGGAACTCCCAATCGATTATTATTGAGACGCCGAGAATCTTTGAGAGCAAATTTGTAAAAGACACAAAAACTTTCCATTTATTTGTTGAAAGTTTGACTGTAGGATTTGAGAAAACGAGACATTTGAGAAATTCGAAAATCTAGTAACTGGAAACTTTGACATTTGAGACACATCAGAAATCTGAAATATCGAGAAACATGAGCAGGCTGAGGTAGCAGGGAGAGGCGAAAATTTGAAAACGTAGAAAGATTGAAAAGCTGAGAAATTGGAAAAGTTGAGACATCTGAGATGTTACAAAAATGATTTACCTGAAATACCTAATGAGAAACTTAATATTGAGAACCGATGGAACACTCAACCGATCATTATTGAGAAACCTAGAATCTTGGGTCTGGGAGCTTCGACATTTGAGACACCGCAGAAACCTGAAAATATTGAGAAACATGAACAGGCTGAGGCAGCAGAAAAAAGCTGAGGAATTGGGAGAGTTGAGACTCTCCAGACACTTGAGACATCTGAGATGTTACAAAACCGGATTTACCTAAAAACTACCTAAGAAGCCCTATAACCTGACAAATTCTCAATATTGAGAAACGATGATCCCATCAACCATTTCGATTTGTCGAAAGTTTGACTGTAGGATTTGACAGAATCAGACTCGAAAATTTGGTAAATGGAAACATTGACATTTGAGACACCTCACAAACCTGAAATATTGAGAAACGTGAACAGGCTGAGTCAGCAGAGAGAGGCCAATAACCTGAAGGATCGAAAAGCTGAGAAATTGGAAAAGTTGAGACATCTGAGATGTTACAAAAATGATTTACCTGAAATACCTAATGAGAAACTTAATATTGAGAACCGATGGAACACTCAACCGATCATTATTGAGAAACCTAGAATCTTGGGTCTGGGAGCTTCGACATTTGAGACACCGCAGAAACCTGAAAATATTGAGAAACATGAACAGGCTGAGGCAGCAGAGAAAAGCTGAGGAATTGGGAGAGTTGAGACTCTCCAGACACTTGAGACATCTGAGATGTTACAAAATCGGATTTATCTAAATATTACCTAAGAAGCCCTATAACCTGACAAATTCTCAATATTGAGAAACGATGATCCCATCAACCATTTCGATTTGTCGAAAGTTTGACTGTAGGATTTGACAGAATCAGACTCGAGAATTTGGTAAATGGAAACATTGACATTTGAGACACCTCACAAACCTGAAATACTGAGAAACGTGAACAGGCTGAGGCAGCAGAGAGAGGCCAATGACCTGAAGGATTGAAAAGCTGAGGAGTTGAAACTGTCTAGACAATTGAGACATCTGAGATGTTAAAAAATTTGGAAACCTGATTTACCTGAGAAACCTAAGAAGGCCTGTAAGCTGAGAGATTCTCAATATTTAGAAACGATGGAACTCTCAACCGATGATTATTGAGACGCCGAGAATTTGGTGAAAATATGTAAAAGAAATAAAAACTTTCCATATTGATTTGTTGAAAGTTTGACTGGTTTGGATCTGAGAAAATGAAACTCGAAAATTTAGTAACTGTAAAATTTTATATTTGAGACACCTTAGAAACTTGGAATATTGAGAAACATGAACACTGAGGTAGCAGAAAAAGGTAAAAACCTGAAAACACAGAAGGATTGAAAAGCTGAGAAATTTGGAGTTCGGATGCTTGAGACAATTTGAGGCATCTGAGATGTTACAAAAATTGGAAACCTGCAATTTACCTGAAAGTCTCAACCGAGAATATTGGGAGCAAATTTGTAAAAGAAACAAAAACTTTCCATTTGATTTGTTGAAAGTTTGACTATAGGATTTGAGAGAATAAGAAATTTGAGACACCTCGGAAACCTGAAATATTGGGAAACACGAAACTAACAATAAGTATAAAATATTCCCATTCCGTTTTTATTTTTATATCCGATTAGCATTTTTTGGGATCCAATCTCCATAACCAAATTGTTAATTCCAACGGTTGAAATTGGTGTTGAATATTCCGAAAATAAATATGTGGGAGAGAATATTTGGAGCAGATGGTGCCAGGTGTCGTTGTCAACAAACAGTTGTGAATAGTGTTTTTAGTGCTTAATGGTGGAAAATTACTCCCGTATCTAATAGAAACGTAACGGTATTAACATCTTCTAAACGGTATCAGGCAAAAGCAAACAACCACAAAAAATGACCAGCTCGACTATCACACGAAACAAGTCATCGCGACTTTACAACTCATTTCGCAAGGATGCGTTTCTTATAAGAACCCAGGAACGGCTTGTTGCACCTTGCACCTGTGTTCAGGTCAAAATTTACGATCGTGCCAACGCTGACAGGTCGCCGTTTTTAACTTGCGGACCATACCGTATGAATTCTAATACGGGAACGAAGAATTCCATTGATTCCGAAAAAGCTCTAATTGAAACGTTCGTGTTTATCCGAGGGTGATTTATCGGACGGCTACAACTAATAAAGCAACTTCTGGTAGGTACATATTCGCAGGATGTGACATGTATTATGTATAAGCACGGAGGGATCGCTAACAGGCCGTATCAGCGATGGTTTCCTCTCCGGAATCGTTTTTACTGGCCAGAGACATCAAATCAATCTGTTCTTGGAAGCCCTGTTTTATTCATCGGGGTTTTTGTGTGCTGCAATTACTGGTCGGAAAAACGGCAAATATGGACGTGGCAGCAAGAGCTTTAATTACGAATGTAAATTATGTGACGTTATCGCCGTGATACAAGATTTCTAAACACGCTGGTAGTATTTGAGTCTTAAACCGTTTCCGTCGTAGTAATTTTTTAACGCTTTCAGTGCGGTGGAAGGTACTCTGGAAACAACAAAAATATTTCAGATTCGAGCATTTTGATCAATCTTGTAAACTACGACAGCTACGTAAATATATATAATTTGAAAATTGCATCATTATACGGGGTGAAATTGAAATATATGTAAAAAGTTTAACTGGTGCATCATAAGGCCCAGTAGAAGGTATCTGTGAAACTTTTAAATCCTACATGTCGATTATTATTTATGAACTAAAGATATGTGGCAAAAAATTTCTTGCTTACATTGCAGTAGCGTGTCAAACTTAAAAGAATCTTATCTCGATACAGGGGTGGAGTAGAAAACCCAAACCAAGGGGGTTGCACTCTACTCATTAAAAAATGTTTTTACATACATTTCAATTTCACCCTGTATAGTATTTATGGTATTTACAGCTACAGGATGGGTGTCAAAATTCCTTAAAAATCACTCAATGAAATGAATCTAGGTTTTCAGTAATCCGTTTTGGGACCGGCGCCTCCACCATTTTTGTGACAATGAAATTAAAAACATTACAAAATTTTAATTCTGTAGGTACCTTCTATAAATTTCACCAATTGTTCAATTATAACAATAGTGATTAATTTTCCCAATTAGCAAACGAAAAAGTGCATATAATGAAATATTACATACGTAGGTAGGTACTAATACTTTTGCACAAATTGTTGCAATATACCTACCTAAATAAAAAAAGTTGGTTATATTATATATAAAAAAAAAAATTACATTGTCGGAGGAAAAGTATAGTAATTAATTCACAAGTAATGTTCATCACACCTCCAGTAGGTAGGTCGGCATAACCTGCATTCTTCCTCACTGAATATTATTATTTTGATTTCACGTTTATTCTGAATATTTGTTCTGTGCAAACTGTTCGAGAGCATTTTCACTCTCCAAATCTTGGTAAATTTTTATCCATTAATCAATTGGTGATTGTAGATAAAATCGTGTATGTGGCTCAGATCGAAACTAACCGTGATCACTTGCATATAATAATATGAAACGTTTTTATTAACGCTTTCCGTTATAGAGGCTAAGTTTAGCTAAAAGCTGTTCGTCCACTCAACCTCTAATAAAGAAAAAAAAAAGTATATTGCCACTGGAAACAAGGAATCGAGCTGAGTCGAAATAAAAAAAGAGCGAAATGATTTCAGTCCGGCACTGGTTTTACCATCTATGCATAAATGTACCAAAATATTTTTAAATTAATTAATGGTGGGTCTCCGTCTTTTGATGGGTATTTTTCTCAAAATCGACACGCATCCAATAAATGATGATTTAAATCAAGTAGGTAGGTATACCTACAGTTTGACAGTATAAATATGACAGATCGTGAAAGTGATTTTCCTGTGACAAGAAAGTGACTGTTTTTGTGATTTGTGGGTGGTAGACTGAAACTATGGGTGTTGGGTGCTATTGTGGTGTCCCATCGTACTACGGTGAGTTATTTTACAAGGTCGCGGGGCGAATTTCGTAAGGGGGTTTAAGACTTTCAAAATTCGTTTTGGCCTTCTGCATTAACGATAAATTACGGGTTTATGTGTCTTTAAGAATAAACCGTTAAGTATTTTTGTCACCGTGAATTAAACACCATTTTTTTTCACATTCATCGGACAATTTTTGAATTAATTTGTGACGGGCCCAACCGCCGCCGTTTGCGTTTTTTGACGGGTATCTAATTTTCTCATTACCGACTCGGACTTTTGCAGGCAATAAACGGCTGACTCAATCAAGTAGGTAGTTTCAAAGTATAAATGACAGACTGTCATGGTAATTTTTCTGTAACAAGAAGTGGTGTGTTTTAGTGATTTATGGGTTGAAAACTGAGACTGTGGGTGTTCGGTGGCAGTGTGGAGTCCTATCGTGCTATGGTAAGTCACATTTAAAGGTTGGCTCTATTATTTTACGAGGTCGCGGGGCGAATTTCGTCTAAGGGTGTTTAGGGCTTTCAAAATTCGTTTTGGCCTTCTGTATTAACAATAAATTATGGCTTTTATGTGTCATTAAGAATAAACCGTTAAGTATTTTTGTCCCCCGTGAATTAAACACCGATTTTTTTTTTTCACTTTCATCGGACAATTTTTGAATTAATTTGTGACGGGTCCAACCACCGCCGTATGCGTTTTTTGACGGGTATCTAATTTTTTCATAACCGACTCGGACTTTTGCACGCAATAAATGGCTGACTAAATCAAGTAGGTAGTTTCAAAGTATAAATGACAGACTGTCATGGTAATTTTTCTGCGACAAGAAGTGGTGTGTTTTTGTGATTTGTGGGATGAAAACTGAAACTGTGCGTGTTGGGTGCAAGTGTGGAGTCCCATCGTGCTATGGTAAGTCACATTTAAAAGTTGGCTCTATTATTTTACAAGGTCGCGGAGCGAATTTCGTTTAAAGGTGTTTAGGGCTTTCAAAATTCGTTTTGGCTTTCTGTATTAACAATAAATTATGAGTTTATGTGTCTTTAAGAATAAACCATTAAGTATTTTTGTCCCCATTGTTTAAACACCGATTTTTTTTTTTTCACTTTCATCGGACGAGTTTTGAATTAATTAATGACCGGCCCAACAGCCGCCGTATGCGTTTTTTGACGGGTTTTTCTCATAAGCGACTCGGACTTTTGCACGCAATAAATGGCTGACTAAATCAAGTAGGTAGTTTCAAAGTATAAATGACAGACTGTCAGGGTAATTTTTCTGTAAAAAGAAATGGTGTGTTTTTGTGATTTGTGGGTTTTTTGACGGTTATCTAATTTCCTCGGAACCGACTCGGACTTTTGCACCCAATAAACGCTGATTGTATCAAGTAGGCAGTTTCGAAGTATAAATGACAGACGTTCAGTTTAATTTTACTGTGACGAGAAATTGTGTGTTCTTATTGTGATTTATGGGTTGAAAACTGAAACCATGGGTGTTGGGTGCAACTGTGGTATCCCATCGTACGACGGTAAGTCACATTTCACAGTTAGGTATATTATTTTACAAGGTCGCGGGGTAAATTTCGTAAGGGCACTTGGGGCTGTCAAAATTAGTTTTTATCAACATTAAATTATGAGTTAATGAGTCTTTAAGAACAAACCCTTTACCCTTTTTGTACCCATGAATTAAACACCGAAATATTTTTTTCACTTTCATCGGCCAATTTTCGAATTACTACTTAATGACGGGCCCGACCGCATTACTCTTATATAATTTTCTCAAAACCGACTCGATCTTGTGCACCCAATAAACGCTGATTTATCAAGTAGGCAGTTTCAGAATGTAAATGACAGATCGTGAGAGTAAATTTGTCTGTGTCAGGGAATGGTGTTTTTTTTTGTCTTATGGGTTGAAAACTGGAACTATGGGCACTGTGGAGTTCCATCGTGGTATGGTAAGTTACATTTCAAAGTTAGATTGGGTATATAAGTCGAGGGGTGAATTACGTGAAAGTTTATTAAGAGTATTTAGAGTTTGAGTTTTTTTTTTCTTTGTATATCGAACACAGATTTTGAGTTTCAGTGTTTTCAGAACAACCATTAACCATTTTTGTTCCCTAAAATAAAACACTTCACTCTTACGGCGCAATTTTTTAAAATAGTGAGTCCAATTACATTTTGTTTCTTTCTTTTTGAGAAATTTCTTCGGAACCGATTCAAAATTACGTAGATGCATTTTGCAAATTCTCAAAATCAAGAATTCAAAATTCCCAAATTCAGGATTTCAAGGATTCCAATTTTTAAAATTTCCAGATTTTGGAATTCATAATTTCATTGATAAATAATTTATTATTTTATTTTTACTGAGTAGGTATATAGGCATATTTGTGCGATTTGAAATGTGGCGATTTGATTTCATCACATTTTTCAAAAACATCCTTTCCAAAACTTCTTAAAATGTCAAATTCAAAATTTAAAAGTTCAACAATTAAAATCCAAATTTACAAATTAAAAATTACGTCGATGCATTTTGCAAATTCTCAAAATTAAGAATTCAAAATTCCCAAATTCAGGATTTCAAGGATTCAAATTTTTAAAATTTCCAGATTTTGGAATTCATAATTTCATTGATAAATAATTTATTATTTTATTTTTATTGGGTAGATATAGGTATATTTCTGCGATTTGAAATGTGACGATTTGATTTCATCACATTTTTCAAAAATTTCTTTTCCAAAACTTTTTAGTCTCAAATCCAAAATTTAAAAGTTCAACAATTAAAATCCAAATTTACAAATTAAAAATTACGTCGATGCATTTTGCAAATTCTCATAATCAAGAATTCAAAATTCCCAAATTGAGGATTTCAAGGATTCAAATTTTTAAAATTTCCAGATTTTGGAATTCATAATTTCGTTGGTAAATAATTTATTATTTTATTTTTATTGAGTGGGTATAGGTATATTTCTGCGATTTGAAATGTGGCGATTTGATTTCATCACATTTTTTAAAAACATCCTTTCCAAAACTTCTTAAAATGTGAAATTCAAAATTTAAAAGTTCAACAATTAAAATCCAAATTTACAAATTAGAAATTACGTCGATGCATTTTGCAAATTCTCAAAATCAAGAATTCAAAATTCCCAAATTCAGGATTTCAAGGATTCAAATATTTAAAATTTCCAGATTTTGGAATTCATAATTTCATTGATAAATAATTTTTTATTTTATTTTTATCGGGTATAAGTATATTTCTGCGATTTGAAATGTGGCGATTTGATTTCATTACATTTTTCAAAAACATCCTTTCCAAAACTTCTTAAAATGTCAAATTCAAAATTTAAAAGTTCAACAATTAAAATCCAAATTTACAAATTAGAAATTACGTCGATGCATTTTGCAAATTCTCAAAATCAAGAATTCAAAATTCCCAAATTCAGGATTTCAAGGATTCAAATGTTAAAAATTTCCAGATTTTGGAATTCATAATTTCATTGATAAATAATTTTTTATTTTATTTTTATCTGGTAGGTATAGGTATATTTCTGCGATTTGAAATTTGGCGATTTGATTTCATTACATTTTTCAAAAACATCTTTTCCAAAACTTCTTAAAATGTCAAATTCAAGATTTAAAAGTTCAACAATTAAAATCCAAATTTACAAATTAGAAATTACGTCGATGCATTTTGCAAATTCTCAAAATCAAGAATTCAAAATTCCCAAATTTAGAATTTCAAGGATTCAATTTTTTTTAAATTTCCAGATTTTGGAATTCACAATTTCATTGATAAATAAATGATTATTTTATTTTTATTGAGTAGGTACAGGTATATTTCTGCGATTTGAAATGTGGCGATTTGATTTTATCACATTTTTCAAAAACATCCTTTCCAAAACTTCTTATAATGTCAAATTCAAAATTTAGAAGTTCAACAATTAAAATCCAAATTTACAAATTAAAAATTACGTTGATGCATTTTGCAAATTCTCAAAATCAAGAATTCAAAATTCCCAAATTCAGGATTTCAAGGATTTAAATTTTTAAAATTTCCAGATTTTGGAATTCATAATCTCATTGATAAATAATTCCAAGAATTCAAAATTCCCAAATTCAGGATTTCAAGGATTCAAATATTTAAAATTTCTAGATTTTGGAATTTATAATTTCATTGATAAATATTTTTTTATTTTATTTTTATCGGGTAGGTATAGGTATATTTCTGCGATTTGAAATGTGGCGATTTGATTTCATCACATTTTTCAAAAACATCCTTTCCAAAACTTCTTAAAATGTCAAATTTAAAATTTAAAAGTTCAACAATTAAAATCCAAATTTACAAATTAAAAATTACGTGGATGCATTTTGCAAATTCTCATAATCAAGAATTCAAAATTCCCAAATTCAGGATTTCAAGGATTCAAATATTTAAAATTTCCAGATTTTGGAATTCATAATTTCATTGATAAATAATTTTTTATTTTATTTTTATCGGGTAGGTATAGGTATATTTCTGCGATTTGAAATGTGGCGATTTGATTTCATTACATTTTTCAAAAACATCCTTTCCAAAACTTCTTAAAATGTCAAATTCAAGATTTAAAAGTTCAACAATTAAAATCCAAATTTACAAATTAGAAATTACGTCGATGCATTTTGCAAATTCTCAAAATCAAGAATTCAAAATTCCCAAATTCAGGATTTCAAGGATTCAAATATTTAAAATTTCCAGATTTTGGAATTCATAATTCCATTGATAAATAATTTTTTATTTTATTTTTATCGGGTAGGTATAGGTATATTTCTGCGATTTGAAATGTGGCGATTTGATTTCATCACATTTTTCAAAAACATCCTTTCCAAAACTTCTTAAAATGTCAAATTCAAGATTTAAAAGTTCAACAATTAAAATCCAAATTTACAAATTAGAAATTACGTCGATGCAATTTGCAAATTCTCAAAATCAAGAATTCAAAATTCCCAAATTCAGGATTTTAAGGATTCAAATATTTAAAATTTCCTGATTTTGGAATTCATAATTTCATTGATAAATAAATTATTATTTTATTTTTATCGGGTAGGTATAGGTATATTTCTGCGATTTGAAATGTGGCGATTTGATTTCATCACATTTTTCAAAAACATCCTTTCCAAAACTTCTTAAAATGTCAAATTCAAAATTACAAAGTTTAACAATTAAAATCCAAATTCAAAATTACGTCGATGCATTCTGCAAATTGTCAAAATAAAGAATTCAAAATTCCCAAATTCAGGATTTCAAAGATTCAAATTTTTAAAATTTCCAGATTTTGGAATTCATAATTTCATTGATAAATAATTTATTATTTTATTTTTATTGGGTAGATATAGGTATATTTCTGCGATTTGAAATGTGCCGATTTGATTTCATCACATTTTTCAAAAATTTCTTTTCCAAAACTTCTTAGTCTCAAATCCAAAATTTAAAAGTTCAACAATTAAAATCCAAATTTACAAATTAAAAATTACGTGGATGCATTTTGCAAATTCTCATAATCAAGAATTCAAAATTCCCAAATTCAGGATTTCAAAGATTCAAATATTTAAAATTTCCAGATTTTGGAATTCATAATTTCATTGATAAATAAATTATTATTTTATTTTTATCGGGTAGGTATTGGTATATTTCTGCGATTTGAAATGTGGCGATTTGATTTCATCACATTTTTCAAAAACATCCTTTCCAAAACTTCTTAAAATGTCAAATTCAAAATTACAAAGTTTAACAATTTAAATCCAAATTCAAAATTACGTCGATGCATTCTGCAAATTGTCAAATAAAAGAATTCAAAATTCCCAAATTCAGGATTTCAAGGATTCAAATTTTTAAAATTTCCAGATTTTGGAATTCATAATTTCATTGATAAATAATTTATTATTTTATTTTTATTGGGTAGATATAGGTATATTTCTGCGATTTGAAATGTGCCAATTTGATTTCATCACATTTTTCAAAAATTTCTTTTCCAAAACTTCTTAGTCTCAAATCCAAAATTTAAAAGTTCAACAATTAAAATCCAAATTTACAAATTAAAAATTACGTGGATGCATTTTGCAAATTCTCATAATCAAGAATTCAAAATTCCCAAATTCAGGATTTCAAGGATTCAAATATTTAAAATTTCCAGATTTTGGAATTCATAATTTCATTGATAAATAATTTTTTATTTTATTTTTATCGGGTAGGTATAGGTATATTTCTGCGATTTGAAATGTGGCGATTTGATTTCATCACATTTTTCAAAAACATCCTTTCCAAAACTTCTTAAAATGTCAAATTCAAGATTTAAAAGTTCAACAATTAAAATCCAAATTTACAAATTAGAAATTACGTCGATGCATTTTGCAAATTCTCAAAATCAAGAATTCAAAATTCCCAAATTCAGGATTTCAAGGATTCAAATATTTAAAATTTCCAGATTTTGGAATTCATAATTTCATTGATAAATAAATTATTATTTTATTTTTATCGGGTAGGTATAGGTATATTTCTGCGATTTGAAATGTGGCGATTTGATTTCATCACATTTTTCAAAAACATCCTTTCCAAAACTTCTTAAAATGTCAAATTCAAAATTACAAAGTTTAACAATTAAAATCCAAATTCAAAATTACGTCGATGCATTCTGCAAATTGTCAAAATAAAGAATTCAAAATTCCCAAATTCAGGATTTCAAAGATTAAAATTTTTAAGATTTCCAGATTTTGGAATTCATAATTTCATTGATAAATAATTTATTATTTTATTTTTATTGGGTAGATATAGGTATATTTCTGCGATTTGAAATGTGCCGATTTGATTTCATCACATTTTTCAAAAATTTCTTTTCCAAAACTTCTTAGTCTCAAATCCAAAATTTAAAAGTTCAACAATTAAAATCCAAATTTACAAATTAAAAATTACGTGGATGCATTTTGCAAATTCTCATAATCAAGAATTCAAAATTCCCAAATTCAGGATTTCAAGGATTCAAATATTTAAAATTTCCAGATTTTGGAATTCATAATTTCATTGATAAATAATTTTTTATTTTATTTTTATCGGGTAGGTATAGGTATATTTCTGCGATTTGAAATGTGGCGATTTGATTTCATTACATTTTTCAAAAACATCCTTTCCAAAACTTCTTAAAATGTCAAATTCAAGATTTAAAAGTTCAACAATTAAAATCCAAATTTACAAATTAGAAATTACGTCGATGCATTTTGCAAATTCTCAAAATCAAGAATTCAAAATTCCCAAATTCAGGATTTCAAGGATTCAAATATTTAAAATTTCCAGATTTTGGAATTCATAATTCCATTGATAAATAATTTTTTATTTTATTTTTATCGGGTAGGTATAGGTATATTTCTGCGATTTGAAATGTGGCGATTTGATTTCATCACATTTTTCAAAAACATCCTTTCCAAAACTTCTTAAAATGTCAAATTCAAGATTTAAAAGTTCAACAATTAAAATCCAAATTTACAAATTAAAAATTGCGTTGATGCATTTTGCAAATTCTCAAAATCAAGAATTCAAAATTCCCAAATTCATAATTTCAAGGATTCAAATGTTAAAAATTTCCAGATTATGGAATTCATAATTTTATTGATAAATAAATTATTATTTTATTTTTATTGAGTAGGTCTATGTATATTTCTGACATTTGAAATGTGGCGATTTAATTTCATTACATTTTTCAAAAACATCCTTTCAAAACTTCTTAGTGTCAAATTCAAAATTTAAAAGTTCAACAATTAAAATCCAAATTTACAAATTAAAAATTACGTCAATGCATTTTGCAATTCTCAAAATCAAGAATTCAAAATTCCCAAATTCAGGATTTCAAGGATTCAAATTTTTAAAATTACCAGATTTTGGAATTCATAATTTCTTTGATAACTAAATTATTATTTTATTTTTATTGAGTAGGTATCGGTATATTTCTGCGATTTGAAATGTGGCGATTTGATTTCATCACATTTTTCAAAAACATTCTTTCCAAAACTTCTTAAAATGTGAAATTCAAAATTTAAAAGTTCAACAATTAAAATCCAAATTTACAAATTAACAATTGCGTCGATGCAGTTTGCAAATTCTCAAAATCAAGAATTCAAAATTCCCAAATTCAGGATTTCAAGGATTCAAATTTTTAAAATTACCAGATTTTGGAATTCATAATTTCATTGATAAATAATTTATTATTTTATTTTTATTGAGTGGGTATAGGTATATTTCTGCGATTTGAAATGTGGCGATTTGATTTCATCACATTTTTCAAAAACATCCTTTCCAAAACTTCTTAAAATGTCAAATTCAAAATTTAAAAGTTCAACAATTAAAATCCAAATTTACAAATTAAAAATTACGTCGATGCATTTTGCAAATTCTCAAAATCAAGAATTCAAAATTCCCAAATTCAGGATTTCAAGGATTCAAATTTTTAAAATTTCCAGATTTTGGAATTCATAATTTCATTGATAAATAAATTATTATTTTATTTTTATTGAGTAGGTATAGGTAAATTTCTGCGATTTGAAATGTGGCGATTTGATTTCATTACATTTTTCAAAAACATCTTTTCCAAAACTTCTTAAAATGTCAAATTCAAATTTAAAAGTTCAACAATTAAAATCCAAATTTACAAATTAAAAATTGCGTCGATGCATTTTGCAAATTCTCAAAATCAAGAATTCAAAATTCCCAAATTCATAATTTCAAGGATTCAAATGTTAAAAATTTCCAGATTTTGGAATTCATAATTTCATTGATAAATAAATTATTATTTTATTTTTATTGAGTAGGTATATGTATATTTCTGAGATTTGAAATGTGGCGATTTAATTTCATCACATTTTTCAAAAACATCCTCTCCAAAACTTCTTAGTGTCAAATTCAAAATTTAAAAGTTCAACAATTAAAATCCAAATTTACAAAATAGAAATTACGTCGATGCATTTTGCAAATTCTCAAAATCAAGAATTCAAAATTCCCAAATTCAGGATTTCAAGGATTCAAATTTTAAAAATTTCCAGATTTTGGAATTCATAATTTCATTGATAAATAAATTATTATTTTATTTTTATTGAGTAGGTATATGTATATTTCTGAGATTTGAAATGTGGCGATTTAATTTCATCACATTTTTCAAAAACATCCTCTCCAAAACTTCTTAGTGTCAAATTCAAAATTTAAAAGTTCAACAATTAAAATCCAAATTCAGATTAAAAATTACGTCGACTCAAAATTTCTAAATTCGGGATTTAAATTTTTCAGATTTACAATTCACGAACTTAGCCATCCAAAATTTCATCCATACATTTAAATTTACATACCTCCAAATTTAGGAATTAGAGTTTTTAAAGATTCAAAATTCAAGTTCGAAATTTAGCAAAAAAAAGGATTTAAAATTTCTAATTTCGGAAATTTAATATTTAAGTGTCATCGATCCAAATTTTTCAAAATTATGACTTGCACGACTCAAAATTTGCAACTGCAAACGCTCAATTCTTAATAAAATGCACTGCAGATTTTCAAATTCAGGTATGCACAAATAACTCAAAATATCACAATTCAGGAGTTCCAAATTTCAAAAATAAGAATGTCCATGACCCAAAAACTTCTTATTTCTTTACCTTGCGTAACTTTGTGTTTGAGCATCGTCATTTAACATTTTCCCTTTGTTTTCCGTTTTTGTGGTATTGTAGGAAGATTTTAATCATTTGTGAAGTTTGGTCTCTTTTCTGTCCTGATATCTACTAAAGTTTTGATATTCTTTTTTGGTCTGTAATAGTTTTTACAATAACTCATTGTGATTAATTATTGATTTGCGACATGCACTCGCAACGAAACAGCCTGATATAGCGTCTCAAGTAAAAAAATCAAAAGATCAGACATGGTTAACTGTTTATTATAATGAATGTGCTTGTGTCAGAAGAAATCCCACGGCACTCTCTATCGAATTTTCATTCACTAGTCTTCATGGTGCGGAAAAGATACAAATATTTTACGTCTTATTATAATTCACGTACGAAATTGAAGCACACGAAACTTTGCTCCCATGTCCGCGGCAATTATGCATTACATATGAGCATAAATGATCGTAAATGTCGGATGGTATTTCGGCTTCATGTCTCGCACAAAAAATTATCACGCGGTTCGGTATGAGCGACCAAACGTCTTATCCGATTTGAGAATTTCAAGTGTGGAATCTCATCGCATTATCGTAAGTCACATTTCGAAGATAGCTATATTATTTTCCAAGGACGAGTAGTGAATTGTGAGTCTTCCACAAGTCCTTTTTGGCCTCTTCATCGTCATTAGATTGGAGTTTGTGTCCTCCCCGGTCATCGGGACTATAAAGTAATCTCCGATCAAGGACGGCGTCGGAACAACCGACAAAACAATAAACAAAGAAAATTCCAAAGCCGCGATCGATGCCGATTCAACTGATAAGCAGACACCGTGTATATATCGAGCTGTGATAATCGTAATTTCCCGTGAGTCGAGGGCATCGAAGGAGGCGTCGTGAGCGCAATCGAGCAAATGTTTGCAAAAATGTAAATAGGTAATGCCGGTACCTGCGAGAGCGGAGCGCGTCGAGGGGATGTTTACGATTCGAGTGCGGGACAGAGACGGAGCGAGCCATCCGGATATTAGAAGAGCGTTCGGTTCGGAGCGACGCGAGCCGAGGGGGGTTCGCAAAGTGTCCTAAAAGTTTTACAATCGCTAGCTGTGCGGTATACGGCATGCTTGATGGCCTATCTTCCAATGTGAGTAGCGGCCATAACGCTAAGATGTATACGGCTGCGCTGGGCCCCTCCTATATGCTATATGCAATCCGCATGCCACATACCTATAGGTATAACCCAACGAGTGCAGGGTGGGTAACTGGTGCTGGCTGTGACAGTCATTAGTCGTGTTCGACAGCCGCGGGCACTGCGACTTAGAGGTGAGCAACCTAACCTACTTACTAATTATCCTTTGTGCAGGGCCGGCTCGGCCCCCTCTTTGCTTTACGCGACACGCTCGCGCCAGACAACGCTCTGTATATCGCGCGATTTGCATGACGTCGTCCCATTCACGTCCGCATTGTTCGATTGTTGCTCGCCGGTAAAGTGAGGTTATGGTCGGCGATTAGGTATGTTTGTCGTGTGTATTATGCTCACGTGCGACGAGGAACGCCGGCATGTAGAGAAGGACCAGAAATGGCGGAGTGAGAATTCGGTCGGATGCTGCTGCATCAGACATCACGATCGATTTTGCATCAGTCTTCGCCGAGTAATTTTCTTCATAAAAGACAAACGATCCGAAAATACAGATAAGACGGTCGGTTTGTGCAGTTCTTTATCTGGTTGATTGTTCGCGATTATTGTTATGTCTGACATTCATTTTGACGAATCCGGTAGATTTTGCTTAAAGTCGGCGTTGATTTAGGACCCAGACTTGTCAATTCTTCATCTAAAAAGTATCAAGTAACATGGATGCGAAAATTTCTTTAGGGTAGGTATTGTAGGGCAAAGTGACTTAAAATTTATTTTGTAACGATAATAGGTGAGTCAAGAAGGGGGTTGTGTGAAATTAAATCTACGTACCTACCTACCTATTATATTAGTTGTAAAATATTCTTCTGACCCCTGATTGTCTTATCAAATCATCACCATGGCCGAGCCGATGTTTCTAAAAAATATTAGGGTTTATTTATTTCGGGCTCAGGATATTGCAATTCTAGTTCCGGACACCCTGTATGTATTCACAATGTCATTTTTAACAACTACTTAATGTGAAAATAAATAATATATTATATAGCTACAACAACGTTAATAAATTTATAAATACAAAATCTGGAGAAATATTGGTACACGCTGCATCAGAAATAGGTGATATTTTATCCGCGCATTTTGATCATTCTCTCTTTGAGCGGCAAACAGGATGCAAGTCACTTAATATTCTATTAGGTAATACTGTCCGATCTTTCGCATTTTTATCTACTAGGCGGTGCTTTACGAATGCATATCGGTGATAACTAGATAAGTGGGTAGGTTCTAAGACCCGTTAGAACCATTGTTTGACACTATTGTATGTGTGTATTGGCACTATTAGCTATATTAAAAACCATATTTTATTTACAAAAACTTATGCAATTTGTTGTACTTCCTTCAAGGCTGTCTTTACTATTTCCAACCACTGACTTATACGCTATGACCTTGTCACTTTATCTGCGGAGTTCTAATTTATTGACTTATCGTATTTATTATTAATAAATGTTTATTTATTTATTTCCTTGTGATTTTTTGTCTATTCACAAAAGACAAAAAGTTTCCGCGGTAATTTTTTGTATACCTACATAAAAGAAATATGAAACAATTAGAAAAAAATTAAATTAGCCTATAAACAATAACTTTTTTAATCAGGGCGATGAGTAAACCAGTTTAAATGAGTAAATCAGTTTACTCATCGCCCTGATGATGCCAACATTGTTGGCGAAACGTGCGTTGGCAGTTATAATAAAATTGTTTTTGGTGTTTTAGGGAAAAACTGATTAAAAGTAGTTATCTACCACCAAAAGTGATCCAGACAATTGTTTTGTTATAAACAATACCAAAAGTTTTAAAGAAACAGAAGGAATCTTTTTTATTGTTGTCTATACAGAGAGATCGAGAACGAAATTAGTCAAAGTTGGTCATGCCCAAAAAGCCGTATGTCGTATTACGCCATGTATGTTCTTTTTTGTGCGTTATCATACCTAGTAGGCTAATCTGGAGAATTTGACGTAGGGGAAACCGGCAAAATTTAATTTTTTTGTAGCCATATTTTCGCTCTCATAGTGCAGATATTTTTTTGTAGGATAATTACATATCTTATGTCTATAGTCAAAAATCCTCGTTGCTAATTTTCAAGTGTACTGAGTGTTGAAAAATAATGTTTGAAGGCGCGTCAACTGTGACAAATTGCCCCATGTTGGGGCAAGTTGTCACAGTTTCTGGGGTAACTAGGTATTTACTAAAACCCGCTAAAACCATTATTTGACACTATTGTTTGTGTGTGTTGGCACTATTAGGTATATTCAAAAACGATATTTTATTTACAAAAACTTATGCAATTTGTTATACTTCCTTCACGGCTGTCTTTACTATTTCTAACCACTGCCTGCATGACTTATTCGATATGTCAGTTTATCTGCGGAGTTCTAATTCATTGACTTATCTAAATGTTTATTTATTTATTTCCTTGTCATTTGCTGTCTGTACACAAGAGACAAGAAGTATCCGCGTTTAGATGGGATGTAATTTTTTTACACATAAAAGTAATATGAAACAATTAGAAAAAAATTAAATTAGCCTATAAACAATACCAAAAGTTTTAAAGAAACAGAAGGAATCTTTTTTATTGTTGTCTATACAGAGAGATCGAGAACGAAATTAGTCAAAGTTGGTCATGCCCAAAAAGCCGTATGTCGTATTACACTATGTATGTTCTTTTTGTGCGTTATCATAGTAGACTAATCTGGAGAATTTGACGTAGGGGAAACCGGCAAAATTTATTTTTTTTAGCCATATTTTCGCTCCCATAGTACAAATATTTTTTTGTAGGATAATTACATATCTTATGTCTATAGTCAAAAATCCTCGTTGCTAATTTTCAAGTGTACTGAGTGTTGAAAAATAATGTTTGAAGGCGCGTCAACTGTGACAAATTGCCCCATGTTGGGGCAAGTTGTCACAGTTTCTGGGGTAACTAGGTATTTACTAAAACCCGCTAAAACCATTATTTGACACTATTGTATGTGTGTTGGCACTATTAGGTATATTCAAAAACGATATTTTATTTACAAAAACTTATGCAATTTGTTATACTTCCTTCACGGCTGTCTTTACTATTTCTAACCACTGCCTGCATGACTTATTTGATATGTCAGTTTATCTGCGGAGTTCTAATTCATTGACTTATCTAAATGTTTATTTATTTATTTCCTTGTCATTTGCTGTCTGTACACAAGAGACAAGAAGTATCCGCGTTTAGATGGGATGTAATTTTTTTACACATAAAAGTAATATGAAACAATTAGAAAAAAAATTAAATTAGCCTATAAACAATACCAAAAGTTTTAAAGAAACAGAAGGAATCTTTTTTATTGTTGTCTATACAGAGAGATCGAGAACGAAATTAGTCAAAGTTGGTCATGCCCAAAAAGCCGTATGTCGTATTACGCCATGTATGTTCTTTTTTGTGCGTTATCATACCTAGTAGGCTAATCTGGAGAATTTGACGTAGGGGAAACCGGCAAAATTTATTTTTTTTGTAGCCATATTTTCGCTCTCATAGTGCAGATATTTTTTTGTAGGATAATTACATATCTTATGTCTATAGTCAAAAATCCTCGTTGCTAATTTTCAAGTGTACTTAGTGTTGAAAAATAATGATTGCCCCATGTTGGGGCAAGTTGTCACAGTATCCGGGGTAAGTAGGTAGGTACTAAAACCCGGTAAAACCATTATTTGACACTATTGTATGTGTGTATTGGCATCACTATTAGGTATATTCAATAACGATATTTTATTTACAAAAACTTAGAAGGGATGTAATTTTTTGTATACATAAAAGAAATATGGAACAATTAAATTAAATTGGCGTATAAACAATACCAAAAGTTTTAAAGAAACAGACGGAATCTTTTTTTATTGTTGTTTATACAGAGAGATCGAGGACGAAATTAGTCAAAGTTGGTCATGCCCAAAAAGCCGTTTGTCGTGTTACACTATGTATGTTTTTTTTTGTGCGTTATCAAAGTAGGCTAATCTGAAGAATTTGACGTAGGGGAGACCGGGTATGGATGTCACAAAATTTTATTTTTTTGTAGCCATATTTTCGCTCCCATGGTGCTGATATTTTTTTGTAGGATAATTACATATTATCTTATGTGTATAGTCAAAAATCCTCGTTGCAAATTTCAAATGTACTTAGTGTTGAAAAATAATGTTTGAAGGCTGTGACAATTTGCCCCAAGTTGGGGCAAGCTGTCATAGTATCCGGGTCATAGTATTCTCTTCATTTGAAAACTCCTCTCAACTGATATTTTCTTTTTTGTCACCCTTCACCTATGGGGAAAACCGTCTTATTTTATAAATCTTCTTAAAATTCTTACGGTCATATTTGTGTTGCTTTTAGCTCCTCCGATTTGTTGGAGCAATCGCCACGTCATATACGTTAGCATTAAAATCTCCCATTAAAGGTTTGTCCAATTTTTGGTAAAAGTACTCTTCTCCTTCAGTGTCGGAGCATTTCCCGTTTTTTTTTATTTTGCCAGCAGGAATACAAAATATGAAGATGAAAAAGAATGTTTAAATTATGAAGTTATTTTGAAATATTAATAAATTTGACGTTATGAAAAGGTTACATGATTTAAAAAAAAAATGTGAAAAACAACATTTTATCAAATGTAACAATTAAATATGGATTAAGGAGAATCTGGCAAGTTTGTTTAAACTATATTTGAGTGGTAAAAAAGGTGATAAATAATGAACTCAAGTGAAAAAAAGTTTCTGAGGTTAAAATAATGTTGAATGAAAAAATTGATTGGAAAATTAAAATAGTGAATTGATGATGGGATTATTGAAGTTATTCTGTTGATTTAAAGAAGATCCGTTTTCCAGTTTCAAGGCCTTCCTTATTTCCAAAATCTCAAGAAAACATAATTTCCTGCTTTTATTGCATTTGTGTATCAATTTGGAATTGGATGGTGAAAAAGTATATGTTTCGTTATTAATATATGATTGGCGAAAGAAGAAGGTGTTGATGGAGGAGGGTGAAGATCTATGTTGTTATATAGATGTGTCTGAAATTGTTCTTTAATACGGTCTGAAATTTTTTAACAAGTCCTAATGCTTATTTTTATTTTTCCAGCAAATACCAAAATGTACTTTTATCTTTAGTTGACGTTTATCAAGATTTTGGTAACAATAAAGTGCCTGCTTAATTAAAATATTTTTTACGCGACGATTACGAAAAAGGTGATTCTATGGCCTCTTTTGGAGCCGTAAGGTTTTACTTTTTTGTACACACAAAGAGTCACCTTTTCGTAAACATCGCCTAGAGAAAAAAATTGTGATCGTCGCCTAAAAAACGTTGTGTGCACCTCGGCAAAAAGTGCTTCCTCAGCGACTTGAACAGTCGACCTGATTCGATCTTAATGTCTCTATTGCAAATCCCATATAAGGAAGCATTTCATTTAGCTGAAGATTAATAGTTTTTCCAGTTCATGCATATCCAGGGAAATTTATAACGTCCGGTAAAGGAAGGGAGCATGTGTGGTCTAACATTTAATGGAAATACCTTGCCATTCACATAAGCACCGTTCTGATTGCTCTTAGAGCGTAATTAAATACTTATTGATTTACTTGTTTTTGAGACCATTAATGTAAGTACCGTGGGATGCAAAGAAATTATCTATCCGTTTGATTAAAATATCAGCAGAAAATTTATTTCGTTGTTTCTACAAGCTTGTCGCAGGATTCTTGATGATATTTTTTTCTCTCTCTCTCGTCTCCTCCAGTTTAGACCAGCATATGGGAGTGAGTGATTTTCCTATCTTATCTTATCGCCCCAATTCACCGTTGACATCTCTGACAATTTTTTTGATAAGACTATATCCAACAAGACGCAAGACACACCTATTCCTCCAGCATCCTCGTAAATTTCTACCCCTTGACTCTACTTGAAGTTTTATTACTCGTCCCGGAAAAAAGACAGAAATACACCTCAGACATGGAAGTATTCTATCGAACCAAGAGGACGGCTGATGAGCGAAACACGTCTTGGTGTCAGGTCCGAAATACCTCTTCAAGTGCGAGAAAACATAACGCACGTGTTGCCGCTTGTTGCTTCGAAAGAGCTAATTGAATGCGGGGCCGCCCAGACGTCTATATGACGTTGATTGTGTAAACGGTGCAGATCGATGGCAGCCACCCCTATAGCTCTCCCCGTGCCTCCCCTGGCGCTCGCCGACCAAATGTCGGCCATCTTGATGTATACACTTGGCGGTATTTACTCTTAATTAACTCGAATCGAGAGCTGCGTTCGTACGATTTCACATGGAAACATTAGGTTAGGTTCGTATTTGTTTTCGGTATGTTCCTGAGTCATGAATATAGATTTCCGACCCACGCGATATTGTTAATGAACTCGTGAAGTCATGCCAAATTGTTTGAAAAACCTTTACGGCTGCCGACAGCGTGCGGAACGCGAAGAATAAATTATGTAAATATAAACACTGGACTTGAAGTAAATAATCAATTAGGCTCCTAGCTGCCATTTTTATTAAGTAATAAAACGCAGTTCACGCGGAGGATTTTTTTCGTTCCTGATTAGGAGTGGGGGCCGAAATATTTCTGTGATTTTCAAGTGTATCTCAAATGACTTTGAATATCTTTTGTTAGGTACAGCGAAAAAATTATACAACACAGGTGGATGGTGGTATATGTGGGTAATTTACGTTTCGACCCCAACATTTTAGCGACTGACGACCAACTCGGCCCCCAATTTGTAAATGAACAGTTCCAGCTCTAAAATTAATCCTCCAATAAAATTCTAAATTTACAAATCCACACCTGTTCCCTCTCGCACGCATACTTTTCCCGCAATTTCTACGTGTCTCTTCGCACACGGGGCAATAAATCACACAGCTTACACGTTTATATCCCGACGGACATTAAACGATTTTTCAAGTACTTATTTGTGCAAACAAGCGAACGTAATGGTTACAGTCGATATTTAAGGCATGCAGACTTCGACCAGATTAACGAAAACAACAAAAATTACTCACCTCGGCGAGTGTTGCACCACGACACACATTTTCGACGCGCCTAACTGCAGATAAAAGCCGACTGAAATTTAGTAGAAAGTATGCGGCTGCGGTCAGAATTTTAGAAGTGGGTCATTTTTTTGCATATTTAGAAAGTTCGGCACGGGGTTAATTTATGGGGATGTCGCCTACCTGCTGCGCGATTGGGTGAAAGAGGTGATTTTTTGCGGTTGCGGCCGAGATCGGCGGTAAATGGGTCAGAGGAGTTTCTTCGGAGGAGAGGCGATGAGTTAGTCAGTTTAGCGGACAATGCATTGTACTGTGTTTGCTGATCATAGTTAGATAATAATCATTCATAACCGCACTTAGAATTTGGACATTAGTTGCGGCCTCTGCGGTACTCTTTTAGTAAGTAAGAAATTTAGAAAAGCCCTAAACCTTTTAAAAATTTCCAAATACGTATAATTACATAAAGTACAACGACGTTCAGCTCTTCGAAATTTTCACAAAGCTGGGTCACAGTAACAGGTAGGTAATTATTATTCAATAAATTACATAACACTGTTATGTTTATTATAATTTAACGAGTCTACAAGAAGTTGATGTTAAATTTATTGCATAATAAATCTTGCCAAGTACCCAGTTATGGACATGTGCCATCTATTATGCATGAACGAATTTCAAAAAAAATTCGAGTGGCTTCAATGTGGCTAACGTTGAGACATTCAGAAGTGCAAGATTCCAAGTCTGCGAAATTTTCAAATTCCTAAATTATTATATTGCTAAATTCCTCAATTCGAAGTTTTAAAGGTAGAAATTGTTTAAGGTTCAGATTTCGAATTTTTTAAATATGAAGTATAAAGAATAAAAACTTACTTTGGTTGAAAAAAAAGGATAAGAAGATACGTGCAATAAAAACTTATCTTACACTGATAGGTAAAGGTAAAATTGTTATTTCTCTTGGGTATCGTTTATAAATACTGAATTTTGTTAGGTAACATTAATAAAAGTATGTATACCTATTGTCCAGAAAAGTAAGTTCGGAATGTTGTATGGAATACGTGTGGAAAGTGTTGTTTTACTGCACGTTGCCTGTTGAACACTATGACTTTTGTATAAATAATCCTGTTGTTATTGTGATATTTCAGAGTGTCTACAGGGTGTTATGGAAGTTTTAGCAGAAAATTTAGCCACGTGTAGAACTGGTCAAAATAAACCTTTTTCTTATCTATAATTTTTTTCGCAAACGCTCTCTTACGGAGTTAAAATTGGAAAAAAACATTCTGGTGGAAATTACAATGAATAAATTCTTAGTATTTGCTTAAGAATCGAGCAGAGTTCATTTTTTGTGTCAAAAAAGTTAGAAGGTGTTTACCTCGTTCGGCAAAAACCCTCTGATGCGTTCAAGTTCATTTAGTCAAAGGCGGAGGGTGAAATAAGGAGTAAAATTTTTGTGGTAAATAATTTTTTTTTAGTTCTATTTGTGGTTAAATTTTCTGCTAGAACTTCCATAACACCCTGTATATATTTTTTGGAAATAAAAAAATTCGAAAAATTTAAAAAGTAGATAGAATTTAGACATTCCAGCAAAATATAGTACATTTCGATACAAATGCGCTGTCAAGACACTTTCCAGGGTCGAAGGCAAATTTTTGAAGCATCACGAGGTGAAGACCGCAAGCCTTGAAAAGTGGCGATTTGTATTCTTTCACGCAAAACACTAATTAACATGAAATTTCTCAATTTCTCAAAGGTTTTACAACCCCATTTGTGAATATCTCAATTTCCCGATTTTTTGATTTCTGAGTTCCCAATCTCTCAATTTTTAGAATTTTTGATTTGTTGAACTATTTTTAATTTCCCATTCTCATTCTCTCAGTTTCTTTATTTGCCATTCTCAATTTCTACATTAGTTAACAAATTTTAAATTTCTTAATTTCCCAAAGATTTTACCACACCATTTGTTAATATCTCAATTTCTCGATTTCTTGATTTCTGAGTTCTCAATGTCTCAATTTTTAGAATTTTTGTGATTTCTTGATTTCGGTGTTTTAATTCCCCAATGTCACTCTCAATTTCCCAAATTTTTAATTTCCCATTCTCATTCTCTCAGTTTTTTTATTTGTCATTCTTAATTTCTACAGTTAACAAATTTTCAATTCCTCAATGTCCAAAAGATTTTACACCATTCTTAAAATATCTCAATTTCTAGATTTCTCGATTTTTGAGTTCTCAATGTCTCAGTCAATCAATTTTTAGAATTTTTGATTTCTTGTTTTTAGTGTCTTAATTTCTCAATTTCTTACTCTCTATTTCTCAAATTTACAATTTCCGATTCTCATTCTCAGCGTCTGTCTCAACAAATTTTCAGTTTCTCAATTTCCCAAAGGTTTTACCACTTTACATTCCTGAATATCTCAATTTCTCGATTATACTTGATTTCTGAGTTCTCAATGTCTGTCAATCTCTCAATTTTTAGAATTTTTAATTTCTCGTTGTCAGTGCCTTAATTTCTCAATTTCTTACTCTCAACTTCTCAAATTTTTAATTTTCCATTCTCAATCTCTTAGCTTCTTTATTTGTGATGCTCAATTTCTATAGTTAACAATTATTCAATTTCTTAATTTCCCAAAGACTTTACCATTCCGTTTGTGAATATTTCATTTTCTCGCTTTTTTATTACCGAGTTCATAATGTCTCAATGTCAGACTCAACTTTTAGAACTTTTGATTACCTGATTTCAGTGTCTTGAATTCTTAATTTCTTACTCTCTATTTCTCAAATTTTAAATTTTAGATTCTCATTCTCTCAGCGTCTGTCTCAAGTTTTCTGTTTCTCAATTTTTTAAAGGTTTTACCACTTTACATTCCTGAATACCTCAATTTCTCGATTATACTTGATTTCTGAGTTCTCAATGTCTGTCAATCTCTCAATTTTTAGAATTTTTGATTTCTTGTTGTCAGTGTCTTAATTTCTCAATTTCTTACTCTCAACCTCTCAAATTTTTATTTTCCCATTCTCAATCTCTCAGCTTCTTTTTGTGATTCTCAATTTATATAGTTAACAAATATTCAATTACTTAATTTCCCAAAGATTTTACCATTTCGTTTGTGAATATTTCAATTTCTCGATTTTTTTATTACCGAGTTCATAGTGTCTCAATGTCAGACTATCAATTTTTAGAACTTTTGATTACCTGATTTCAGTGTCTTGAATTCTTAATTTCTTACTCTCTATTTCTCAAATTTTTAATTTCCGATTCTCATTCTCTCAGCGTCTGTCTCAAATTTTCAGTTTCTCAATTTCCCAAAGGCTTTACCACTTTACATTTCTGAATATCTCAATTTCTCGATTATACTTGATTTCTGAGTTCTCAATATCTGTCAAACTCTCAATTTTTAGAATTTTTGATTTCTTGTTGTCAGTGTCTAAATTTCTCAATTTCTTACTCTCAACTTCTCAAATTTTTAATTTTCCATTCTCAATCTCTTAGCTTCTTTATTTGTGATTCTCAATTTCGTTAATTAACAAATATTCAATTTCTTAATTTCACAAAGATTTTACCATTCCGTTTGTGAATATCTCATTTTCTCGATTTTTTTATTACCGAGTTCATAATGTCTCAATGTCAGACTCTCAATTTTTAGAACTTTTGATTAACTGATTTCAGTGTCTTGAATTCTTAATTTCTTACTCTCTATTTCTCAAATTTTTAATTTCCGATTCTCATTCTCTCAGCGTCTGTCTCAAATTTTCAGTTTCTCAATTTCCCAAAGGCTTTAACACTTTACATTTCTGAATATCTCAATTTCTCGATTATACTTGATTTCTGAGTTCTCAATGTCTGTCAATCTCTCAATTTTTAGAATTTTTGATTTCTTGTTGTCTTAATTTCTCAATTTCTTGCTCTCAACTTCTCAAATTTTTAATTTTCCATTCTCAATCTCTTAGCTTCTTTATTTGTGATTCTCAATTTCTATAGTTAACAAATATTCAATTTCTTAATTTCCCAAAGATTTTACCATTTCGTTTGTGAATATTTCAATTTCTCGATTTTTTTATTACCGAGTTTATAATGTCTCAATGTCAGACTCTCAATTTTTAGAACTTTTGATTACCTGATTTCAGTTTCTTGAATTCTTAATTTCTTACTCTCTATTTCTCAAATTTTTAATTTCCGATTCTCATTCTCTCAGCGTCTGTCTCAAATTTTTAGTTTCTCAATTTCCCAAAGGTTTTACCACTTTACATTACTGAATATCTCAATTTTTCGATTATACTTGATTTCTGAGTTCTCAATGTCTGTCAGTCTCTCAATTTTTAGAATTTTTGATTTCTTGTTGTCAGTGTCTTAATTTCTCAATTTCTTACTCTCAACTTCTCAAATTTTTAATTTTCCATTCTCGATCTCTTAGCTTCTTTATTTGTGATTCTCAATTTCTATAGTTAACAGATATTCAATTTCTTAATTTCCCAAAGATTTTACCATTCCGTTTGTGAATATTTCAATTTCTCGATTTTTTTATTACCGAGTTCATAGTGTCTCAATGTCAGACTCTCAATTTTTAGAACTTTTGATTACCTGATTTCAGTTTCTTGAATTCTTAATTTCTTACTCTCTATTTCTCAAATTTTTAATTTCCGATTCTCATTCTCTCAGCGTCTGTCTCAAATTTTCAGTTTCTCAATTTCCCAAAGGCTTTAACACTTTACATTTCTGAATATCTCAATTTCTCGATTATACTTGATTTCTGAGTTTTCAATGTCTGTCAATCTCTCAATTTTTAGAATTTTAGATTTCTTGTTGTCGGTTTCTTAATTTCTCAATTTCTTGCTCTCAACTTCTCAAATTTTTAATTTTCCATTCTCAATCTCTTAGCTTCTTTATTTGTGATTCTCAATTTCTATAATTAACATATATTCAATTTCATTTTCTCGATTTTTTTATTACCGAGTTCATAGTGTCTCAATGTCAGACTCTCAATTTTTAGAACTTTTGATTACCTGATTTCAGTGTCTTGAAGTCTTAATTTCTGACTCTCTATTTCTCAAATTTTTAATTTCCGATTCTCATTCTCTCAGCGTCTGTCTCAAATTTTCAGTTTCTCAATTTCCCATAGGTTTTACCACTTTACATTCCTGAATATCTCATTTTCTCGATTATACTTGATTTCTGAGTTCTCAATGTCTGTCAATCTCTCAATTTTTAGAATTGTAGATTTCTTGTTGTCAGTGTCTTAATTTCTCAATTTCTTACTCTCAACTTCTCAAATTTTTAATTTTCGATTCTCAATCTCTTAGCTTCTTTATTTTGTGATTCTCAATTTCTATAGTTAACAAATATTCAATTTCTTAATTCTACAAATATTTTACCATTCCGTTTGTGAATATCTCATTTTCTCGATTTTTTATTTCTGTGTGCACAATGTCTCAATGTCAGGCTCTCAATTGTTAGAACTTTTGATTACCTGATTTCAGTGTCTTGAATTCTTAATTTCTTACTCTCTATTTCTCAAATTTTAAATTTCCGATTCTCATTCTCTCAGCGTCTGTCTCAAATTTTCAGTTTCTGAATTTCCCAAACGTTTTACCACTTTACATTTCTGAATATCTCAATTTCTCTATTATACTTGATTTCTGAGTTCTCAATGTCTGTCAATCTCTCAATTTTTAGAATTTTAGATTTCTTGTTGTCAGTGTCTTAATTTCGCAATTTCTTACTCTCAACCTCTCAAATTTTTATTTTCCCATTCTCAATCTCTCAGCTTCTCTATTTGTGATTCTCAATTTCTATAGTTAACAATTCTTTTCTTAATTTCACAAAGATTTTACCATTCCGTTTGTGAATATCTCATTTTCTCGATTTTTTTATTTCTGAGTTCTCAATGTCTCAAATTGTCAATGTCTCAATGTCAGACTCTTAATTTTTAGAACTTCCGATTACCTGATTTCAGTATCTTGAATTCGTAATTTCTTACTCTCTATTTCTCAAATTTTTAATTTCTGATTCTCATTCTCTCAGCATCTGTCTCAAATTTTCAGTTTCTCAATTTCCCAAAGGCTTTACCACTTCACATTTCTGAATATCTCAATTTCTCGATTATACTTGATTTCTGAGTTCTCAATGTCGGTCAGTCAGTCTCTATTTTTAGTTTTTTTTTTTATTTCTTGTTGTCAGTGTCTTAATTTCTTACTCGTAATTTCTCAAATGGTTAATTTCGCATTCTTATTCTCTTAGCTTCTCTATTTGTCATTCTCAATTTCTACAGTTCCCAAAGGTTTCACCACTGCATTTGTTAATATGTCAATTTCTAATTTATTAATTTATTTCTGATGAGTTCTCAATGTCTCAAAGTCGAACACTCAATTTTTAGATTTTTTAAGTTTTCGATTTTAGTGTCTCAATTTGTCGTTTTTTTACTTTTAATTTCTGAAACTTTTAACTTTCCATTCTCAATCTCTCAGCTTCTCTATTTGTGATTCTCAATTTCGATAGTTAACAATTCTTTTCTTAATTTACCAAAGTTTTTACCATTCCGTTTGTGAATATCTCATTTTCTCGATTTCTTTATTTCTGAGTTCTCAATGTCTCAATGTCAGACTCTTAATTTTTAGAACTTTTGATTACCTGATTTCAGTATCTTCAATTCTTAATTTCTTACTCTCTATTTCTCAAATTGTTAATTTCCCATTCTCATTCTTTCAGCTTCTCTATTTTTCATTCTTAATTTAAAGAGAACAAATTTTTAATTTCTTAATTTTCTAAAGGTCTTACTACTCCGCCTGTGAATATCTCAATTTCTTGATTTCTTGATTTCTGAGTTCTCGATGTCTCAAAGTCAGACTCCCAATTTGTAGAATTTTTGATGTCTTGAATTTTCAATTTCTTAGTCTCTATTTCCCATAAGTTTTAATTCCCCATATTCATTCCCTCAGCTTCTATATTTGTCATTCTCAATATCTACAGATCCCAAAGGTTTTACCACTCCATTTGTTAATGTCAATTCTTGATTTATTAATTGATTTCTGATGAGTTCTCAATGTCTCAAAGTCGAACACTTAATTTTTAGAATTTTTGAGATCTTGAGTTTTTTTACTCTCAATTTTTGAAATTCCCAATCTCTTAGGTTCTCTATTTGTGATTCTCAATTTCTATATTTAACAAATATTCAATTTCTTAATTTCCCAAAGATTCTACCATTCCCTTCGTGAATATCTCATTTTCTCGATTTTTTTATTTCTGAGTACACAATGTCTCAAGTTGTCAATGTCTCAATGTCAGACTCTTAATTTTTAGAACTTTTGATTACCTGATTTCAGTGTCTTGATTTCTTAATTTCTTACTATCTATTTCTCAAATTTTTAATTTCTCACCGTCTGTATTTCTCGATTTCTTGATTTCTGAGATCACAAACTCCCATGAAATTTGCAAGTTTATACAAATTGATCAAATTAGCTTGCCTTTAAAATATATTTTTAGTACATAATTAAACAAAAGCAGAAAGAAATAGAAATAGAAATTGATTTTGACGGTTTCAACTAGTGTTAGATTAGAGTTACAGAAGAAATTAAGGGTCATAGCGAAGGAAGAAGGACGGGACAATTAAAAAGGGCTTAAAAACAAGGTCGAGGGAACTAGTTATTTTATAGAATGTGGCGTGAATAAGAAAAAAAAACTAGAACTACGTGAGGCAATTTGAGAGAGACTGGGCTTAACATGGAAGAGTGACAGGAAAAAAAAGGGGCTACAAAAGGAATAAAGAAGGAAAAATCCAAAGAAGAGAGAAGAGGAACGATAGGTAAGATAAAAGAATCATTAAAAGACAACAAAGAAGAATGTATACCTCTGGGGGGGGGGGGTTGTGACTTCAAGAGGAGAATCGGACAAAGAGGAACCACAGATTGGGAAGAAGAGAGAGTGGCCGGAAAAGGAAATCCAAAGACAAGGTGGAAAATGCGGAGGGGGAGAAGCTGATGGAAGGTGTAGAATGAAATAAACAAGGGGACGAAGAAGATAGAAGAGTAAACGAAGAAGCATTTGCAGAAGTAGAAGAATTCCAGAGTGGGGAAAAGAATACAGTCAGACCATTTGCCTGTAGAAATAAGTAGGTATAGGAAAAGGGAGACGAGAGGAACGAGAAGAAGAAAGAACCGGAACGAAACACGAAACGCAGAAGGAGGTTATGATTAAAATATGGGACAAATAAGGAGTGGAAGAGTACAAGAGAAGACTAGAAAAGGCAAAATTCGAAGAACAAGCAGAGATTGAGAAATAAAGAAAGAAAAATTAAAATATAAGGGGCTTCGGAACTGCATCAATAGAGAGAGTGGGACGAATACTTCATCGGGTGCGTATGGGAAGTAGAAGAGAGAAAGTGGGAAGACGATTTCAAAAGGAGAATAATGATGTTTGAAAATCTGATTGAGAGCATGTTGTTGTAGTGAGTAGAGGTTTGGGGAAGGAAAAAAATTAGGAGATAAAGAAAAGCCAGGGTACATAGTGAGAGAATAATGCAAAAGGAATAGGTAGAGTAAAAGCGGGGAAAGGAGCGGCCGAGTTCGAAGACAGGATGGAAGGAAAGGGAGAGTGAAGAATACCGAAGGAGTGCTGGAGAGAAAAGAAGAAGAACGCAGAAGAGAACGAAAGAAAGGGACGAGCAAAAAAAGGGAATGTTGATGGAATGGAAATGAGTTGGTTGAAGGGGGCAATTTACGTTACGGGTCCACTTTTTCAAAATGGTCACAGTAAAACTTTATCAAGCCAATCCGTACAATCGACTCCAAATTCAATTTTCTCTTCCGCAGGCCGGAGGTGCCAGAGGCGGGTAGATAAGCCATTTCTCGAAACCATCCGCAATAAAAGCAGCATAAAGAAAAACTGCGCAAACAGTAAACAGGGTCTAAACAAGAATTAATTTCGCCAGAGGTCAAGCGTACCCATGAGACAGCCGAGATCGTTTTGCAGATGGTACGATTTTATTGCGCAGACCTTCGTTGCGGTCGTAATTATTCATGTCGCTTAGTTTTAACAATCGGCTCATTATATACGCTGAAATTAATACCAATTGGCAAAAAATCGCATGGCGGGGTTATAATGGAGCGGTTGTCAGTGTTTTCTCAACAACGTGCGTTCTTCGGTCGGATGTATTAGTTTGGAATAATTTATGGAATTGCGGAGTCTATTGTTCTGATATAATTGATGTTTACGGAGAGAATTAAGTGCCTGTTAATGCTAATCAAAGCTGTACTTACTGCCGCTAATGAGTACGTTGTATTAATGTGGAGTTTATTCTGTTATGTCTAATGGAGTGGAAAGCATTCCTCGGGGGAATTTCTATGCGAGATTAACTCTGACAATATTTTCGTTCGTGTGTCGGTGTAATTGTGTTTACATACCTGTAAAGGCTGTAAAGTATCCAACAGTTTTACAGAATAAAATAAATTTATGGACTGAAAGCTGCGAAGGCACGCGCATAAATAAATATATTCATACAGGGTGACTGTATCTTGTTTATTATTAACGCGATTTGAACACAAATAAAATAAGTGTGTTTTATATTTTTTCTCCCTAGCAATTTTTGACGGATGACAATCAACTATTAACAATATATTTTTTTAGCAAGTTACCGAAATAAACTATCAGAAATGGTCAAGTAGGTAAGCCACAAATAGCTGTCATTTATTTTTTTATCAGTCATACTGTATATTTATATAATATAGGAGTGATTCAGCTTGATTTGGGTACACCGAATTATTATTATTTATTTATTTATAGCTCAACTTAGGAGAGATTATTAAAGTTATTTGCTCTTCATTCCATGGTCAGGCAAGCACCACTTGGTGTCCCTTTGACACCCCGTCACCACCATAAATCAGACTTTCTCCAGCCACCCATCTCCCATTGGTTCTCCTTCTTCAGTTCCATTTGTACCCACCAACCGTCAAGGCCACCTCTTGCAGAGTATCACCAGCCAATGGCAAACCAGTTTCGGGCGCTGAACCAATTAATTTGCAAATGAAGAACTCTTATTAAGAACGACGGACACTATCAGGGCCATCTCATAATTGAAACGGAAATTCTGGACTCATGAAATCGCCTTTATCTTCCTTTAAATTTTAATTAACGCTAAATTAACGAAGGTCTTAAAGCTGGAAAGCCGGCCACTTAAACTCCTCGCATCCTCTCAAGACTTTTTCGCAATTATCCACATGTTCGCTATGTTTATACGATCTGCAGCCGATAACGGTTCGTTAGCGCTTTTATGCTGAAACTCTGCTCCATTCATATCAGAATAACGTTCCGTCCGAGTGGGAATGGAAATAAGGTTTTAAATATTTCTGCTTTTATGTTGTTATTAAAAGTAAGTCCTATAAAATTTCTGACAGGAGCGCATAAAAACCTTTTAAAATAGCGCGCATATGCCCGGTGCCGACTTTGAAAATTTCACCGTTCCTCGCGCGCATAACGACCCTTAGCTTAGTCGAAGGGCCGTTCGAGAGCGGCACGGTGGAAGGACAATTAAAAATATATAGCTGTAGGAGGGATTTGCATTTTATAGTTTCTTTCGCGGGATATTTTAGAAATCAGTCGTGTCTGTGGCTCGGTGCAAATTGGAAACACGTCTTCGGCTAATACGGTAATTATTGGGTGTGTTTGGTTTATTTTCGTTGTAAACACCGAGGCTGACCTTGCGGGGTCGGTTCCCTGATTTTTTCCGAATTTATTGGCACACGCGGGCGTTTTATTGAGTTGTCGGTCCTTGGTGTTTTATCATCTGTCGTCTTTTTTGTTATGACCGCATATTTTATTGTGTGATATTGGTCGCTCCGCTTTCTTTGTTTATAAGAAGTAGGCGACCGGAATTTAACCGCACATGGAGTGGGACGTTTTTGTAATCGTTATGATTAGAAAAAATAGTTCGAAAATTAATGCAATTTTTCGAATATATTTAAATTTTAATTTTAATTGATTTGATTCAGAATATTTGGATCTGATTCGATTTTAATTATGGAATTAATTTTATTAATTTTGTGACTGCTTTTCAGGATTTTTAATTCTACCTACATTCTGGAAGTGAATGTAAGGAATTATATCAGAAATCAAATCAATTCCAGAATACAACGTAGAATCAAAATCAAATCAGATCGATTTCAGGATGAGAATCTAACAAGTCCAGAATCAGAATAAAATTCAGAATCACAGTCAAGTCCAGATCAAATAAATCCAAAACCAAAATCCATTTTAGTTTTTTATTATAGATTAAATTCAGAATCAAAATTAAACCATTTCCAGAATTAGAATCACATACAGAATCCTAGAATCAAAATCAACTCAGCTCAATTTCATCAGGATTAGAATCTAATCAAATCCAGAATCAGAATCAAGTCTTGATTCGAATCAATTCAGGATCGAATCGGAAAAGAAACGAGTCGAATGAAATTGCATTATAAAATGCCTAACCAAAATCCATTTTTTTTTTTTCATTATGATTTTGATCTTATTGTCATTTGTCATTGTCAAGGTTAAATTCGGAATCAAAATTAAACCATTTCGAGAATTAGAATCAAATAGAGAATCCAACCTAGAATCAAAATTAAATCAGATCAATTTTTGGATGAGAATCAGATTAAATCCAGAATCTAACCTATAGAATCAAAATCAACTCAAATCAATTTCAGGATGAGAATCCATTTAAATCCAGAATCAGAATAAAATTCAGAATCGGATCGGAATAAAAACGAATCGAATTAAATCGCATTCTGAACCATCAAACCAAAATCCATTTTAGTGTTTCATTATGATTTTGATTTGATTGTCATTTGTCATTGTCAAAATTAAATTCAAAATCAAAATTAAACCATTTCGAGAATAAGAATCAAATAGAGAATCCAACCTAGAGTCAAAATTAAATCAGATCAATTTTAGGATGAGAATCTGATCAAACCCAGAATCAGAATAAAATTCAGAATCAAAGTCCAGATCAAACCTTGATACGAGTCTATTCTGAATCTAGACAGAAAAAAAAACGAGTCAAATGAAATCGCATTCTAAAATCCCAAACCAATATTCATTTTATTTTTTCATTATGATTTTGATCTGATTGTCATTAATTTGTCATTGTGAAGAATAAATTCAGACTCGAAATTAAACCATTTCCAGAATTAGAATCAAATCCAGAATCTAACCTATAGAATGAAAATCAACTCAAATCAATTTCAGGATGAGAATCTAATTAAATCCAGAATCAGAATAAAAGTTAGAATCGGATCGGAATAAAAACGAATCGAATTAAATCGCATTCTGAACCATCAAACCAAAATCCATTTTAGTGTTTTATTATGATTTTGATTTGATTGTCATTTGTCATTGTCAAAATTAAATTCAAAATCAAAATTAAACCATTTCGAGAATTAGAATCAAATAGAGAATCCAACCTAGAATCAAAATTAAATCAGATCAATTTTAGGATGAGAATCTGATCAAATCCAGAATCAAAATAAAATTTAGAATTAAAGTCCAGATCAAACCTTGATACGAGTCTATTCTGAATCTAAACAGAATAAAATGAGTCGAATGAAATAGCATTCTAAAATCCCAAACCAAAATCCATTTTATTTTTTCATTATGATTTTGATCTGATTGTCATTTGTCATTGTCAAGAATAAATTCAGAATCGAAATTAAACCATTTCCAGAATTAGAATCAAATCCAGAATCTAACCTATAGAATCAAAATCAACTCAAATCAATTTCAGGATGCGAATCTAATCAAATCCAGAATCAGAATAAAATTCAGAATCGGATCGGAATAAAAACGAATCGAATTAAATCGCATTCTGAAACATTAAACCAAAATCCATTTTAGTGTTTCATTATGATTTTGATTTGATTGTCATTTGTTATTGTCAAAATTAAATTCAAAATCAAAATTAAACCATTTCGAGAATTAGAATCAAATAGAGAATCCAACCGAGAATCAAAATTAAATCAGATCAATTTTAGGATGAGAATCTGATCAAATCCAGAATCAGAATAAAATTCAGAATCAAAGTCTAGATCAAACCTTGATACGAGTCTATTCTGAATCTAAACAGAATAAAATGAGTCGAATGAAATAGCATTCTAAAATCCCAAACCAAAATCCATTTCATTTTTTTATTATGATTTTGATCTGATTGTCATTAATTTGTCATTGTGAAGAATAAATTCAGACTCGAAATTAAACCATTTCCAGAATTAGAATCAAATCCAGAATCTAACCTATAGAATGAAAATCAACTCAAATCAATTTCAGGATGAGAATCTAATTAAATCCAGAATCAGAATAAAATTCAGAATCGGATCGGAATAAAAACGAATCGAATTAAATCGCATTCTGAACCATCAAACCAAAATCCATTTTAGTGTTTTATTATGATTTTGATTTGATTGTCATTTGTCATTGTCAAAATTAAATTCAAAATCAAAATTAAACCATTTCGAGAATTAGAATCAAATAGAGAATCCAACCTAGAATCAAAATTAAATCAGATCAATTTTAGGATGAGAATCTGATCAAATCCAGAATCAGAATAAAATTTAGAATTAAAGTCCAGATCAAACCTTGATACGAGTCTATTCTGAATCTAAACAGAATAAAATGAGTCGAATGAAATAGCATTCTAAAATCCCAAACCAAAATCCATTTTATTTTTTCATTATGATTTTGATCTGATTGTCATTTGTCATTGTCAAGAATAAATTCAGAATCGAAATTAAACCATTTCCAGAATTAGAATCAAATCCAGAATCTAACCTATAGAATCAAAATCAACTCAAATCAATTTCAGGATGCGAATCTAATCAAATCCAGAATCAGAATAAAATTCAGAATCGGATCGGAATAAAAACGAATCGAATTAAATCGCATTCTGAAACATTAAACCAAAATCCATTTTAGTGTTTCATTATGATTTTGATTTGATTGTCATTTGTCATTGTCAAAATTAAATTCAAAATCAAAATTAAACCATTTCGAGAATTAGAATCAAATAGAGAATCCAACCGAGAATCAAAATTAAATCAGATCAATTTTAGGATGAGAATCTGATCAAATCCAGAATCAGAATAAAATTCAGAATCAAAGTCTAGATCAAACCTTGATACGAGTCTATTCTGAATCTAAACAGAATAAAATGAGTCGAATGAAATAGCATTCTAAAATCCCAAACCAAAATCCGTTTTATTTTTTCATTATCATTTTGATCTGATTGTCATTTGTCATTGTCAAAATTGAATTCAAAATTGAAATTAAATCATTTCCAGATTTAGAATCAAATCCAGAATCTAACCTATAGAACCAAAATCAACTCAAATCAATTTCAGGATGAGAATCTAATTAAATCCAGAATCAGAATAAAATTCAGAATCGGATCGGAATAAAAACGAATCGAATTAAATCGCATTCTGAAACATCAAACCAAAATCCATTTTAGTGTTTTATTATCATTTTGATTTGATTGTCATTTGTCATTGTCAAAATTAAATTCAAAATCAAAATTAAACCATTTCGAGAATTAGAATCAAATAGAGAATCCAACCTAGAATCAAAATTAAATCAGATCAATTTTAGGATGAGAATCTGATCAAATCCAGAATCAGAATAAAATTCAGAATCAAAGTCCAGATCAAACCTTCATACGAGTCTATTCTGAAAACAGAATAAAAACGAGTCTAATGAAATCGCATTCTAAAATCCCAAACCAAAATCCATTTTATTTTTTCATTATGATTTTGATCTGATTGTCATTTGTCATTGTCAAGAATAAATTCAGAATCAAAATTAAACCATTTCCAAAATTAGAATCAAATCCAGAATCTAACCTATAGAATCAAAATCAACTCAAATCAATTTTAGGATGAGAATCTAATCAAATCCATAATCAGAATCAAAGTCACGTATAGATCAAGTCTTGATTCGAATCAATTCAGAATCGGATCGGAATAAAAACGAATCCAATTAAATCGCATTTGAAAATCCCAAACTAAAATCCATTTTATTTTTTCATTATGATTTTGATGATTGTCGTTTGTCATTGTCAAGATTAAATTCAGTATTAAAATTAAACCATTTCCAAAATTAGAATCAAAATCAAATCAGATCGATTTCAGGATGAGAATCTAATCGTCTACAATCAGAATAAAATTCAGAATCAAAGTCAGGTCCAGATCAAACCTTGATAGGAGTCAAATGAAATTACATTTTAAAATAACAAACGAAAATCCATTTTAGTGTTTCATTATGATTTTGATCTGATTATTATCATTTATCATTGTAAAGATTAAATTCAGAATCAAAATTAAACCATCTCCAGAGTTAGAATCAAATCCAGAATCTAACCTAGAATCAAAATCAACTCGGATCAAGTTCACTATGAGAATCTAATTAAATCCAGAATCGGAGTCAAAGTTACGTACAGATCAAGTCCTGATTCGAATCAGTTCAGAATCGAATCGCAATAAAAACGAATCGAATTTAATGCCATACCTAAATCCATTGTAGTGTTTCATTATGATTTTGATCTGATTATCATTTGTCATTGTCAAGATTAAATTCAAAATCAAAATTAACCAGTTCGAGAATTAGAACCAAATAGAGAATCCAACCTAGAATCAAAATTAAATCAGATCAATTTTATAATGAGAATCTGATCAAATCCAGAATCAGAATAAAATTCAGAATCAAAGTTGCGTACAGATCAAGTCTTGATTCGAATCAATTCAGAATCGAATCGAATTAAATCGCATTTGAAAATCCCAAACTAAAATCCATTTTAGTTTTTCATTATGATTTTGATCTGATTGTCGTTTGTCAATGTCAAGATTAAATTCAGAATCGAAATTAAACCATTTCCAGAATTAGAATCAAATTAAATGCAGAATCCTGACTTCCAATACAGAATCTGACTTAATAATCAAAATCAAATGGTATCAAATACTAATAGAAATCAACCCGGAATCAAATCAGAAACAAGAATTTCAAACCAAAATACAAAATCTTTTAGATCCATTTTGATTTCTGATCATGACTTTGATTTGATTCTCATTTGATCGTGGACTTTCATTATGGGTTGTACTATTCTGGATTCTCATCAGATTTATTTTCCGTTTCAATGTCGGGCGAGTTAGTCAGATCTAGAACGACAATAAAATTCAGAATCATCTTCAGAATCAAATCGAGAACCAAAATCAGATACGATACGATTAAGATCAGAATTAAATCAACCCAGAATCGAATGAAATCAAATCGGTTGTCAAAAATCCCAAATCAAAATAAAAGTTGAGACTTAAATGAATCACATACAAAATCAGTCAAAATTCTAAAACAACGAAGAATAGAATAGAAGAGTACAGCACGTTAAGAATCGTTTTTACTGCTATAACTTGCCTTTTGACTATGGAAATCAAATCAAAATTCAGAATTCGGAATTAAATTCAAAATTAAAAATTAAGTTCAAAATCGAGTCGAATTCTGGCCAATCTTTGAATTGTGAATTTTGGAATCTATAAATTTTGAAATAGCTAAATCTTGCGGTACCTATACCTAGAGAATTTTGGGATTTCAGAATCATGTAATATGCGAATTTTATTCTGTAAATCTTGAATTTGAATTTCCGAATTTTGGAAACTGAATTCCTCAATTCGTCAATCTACCAATCTCGGAATTGTGAATTTTGGAATACCTACCTGAATTTGGGCATTGAGAATTGTGGAATCCCAGAATCTAATCTGTAAATCTTTTAATTTGTAAAAATTGTATTAGCGAATTTCGGAATCTGTGAATTTTTGAATTCGTGGATCTGCGAATCTCGCAATCTTTTGTTTTTGGAATCTGTGAATTTTGGAGTATGGGAATTTGAGAATTCGTGAATTCCATAATATTATTAATTTTGAAATATTTAAATTTATTAATCTGTCAATACCTGTTGGAATTTTGGAATTTCGAATTTGTAAGTATAGGTATTTGGGAATCCCGAAATCTGGCCAATCATTGAATTGTGAATTTTTTAATTCGTGGATCTGCGAATTTTGGAATTTGTGAATTTCGGAATATGTCGAACTAGGGAATTTGGGAATTATGGAATCCGTGAATCTTGTAATATTGTATCAATTCTGAAATATTTAAATTCAGTAATCAATGAATGTTGGAATTTTAGAATTTGTGAATCCCGAAATCTAGTCAACTTTGAATTTTATAATTTATTAATATTGAAATATCTGAATCTGGGTGTAGAGAATTTTGGAATCCCAGAATCTTGCCATAGCTATGTAAATTGTATAAAGTGTAAAAATTTGATTTGAGAATTTTGGAATCTGTGAATTTTTGAATAGGATCAAAATCAAATTCAAATCAATCCAGCAAGAAATCAGAAAATTAGAATCGGAAAATTTCAAAATAATCTATTTATTTTTTAATTATATATTCGACTCGATTTGTATTTCGATTATACATATATTTAGGATTCTGGATTCTGATGCATTTTGATTTGAATTTGACTCAAGTAAAATTAATGACCAAATAAGAATAAAAATAAAAATCGGATTCTTCTTCTTGATAGAATTTTATAGGTACAACTATTCTCGGCGATTTCTCGGTCCTCCCAATTCTTCTTCTTTTAGTCCTCTTGTGTTCATTGCCTTTGAGATTTCATCCCTCCAACTTCTTCGTGTTCATTGTCGTTTCTCGTGTCTTCTTCTTCTTAATTTTCGTCGTTTATTTCCTGAATTATTTTCCCACCTTTTTATGTAAAATTAACACAACCTCGACCAGTTACATGTGCGACAAAAAAATCCCACAATGTCAAACAGCTTAGGACTACCTGTATGCAAAAATAAAATCGTTAAGATAACAATAAGACACTTTTTCTCTCAGCGTCCAATCATTGTTAAAATTTTACAAAGACAACCAACAAGGCTTTTATAAAGTTGCAGATCCACCGCATCTCTGGGAACACTTGAGATTTATGGCACGATAATCGGAACAGCAACTTTTATATGTTGGTACAGCCGAAGACGAGTTGGCACAAGATCACGAAAATTACGTGCCAAGAATTGCCCAAAAATGTGTATGCAACCGCTCAGGTGTGCTTTACACGATAAACATCAACAACTCAGAAGCCGACGTTTAAATTAGTCCCATTACGCTTCTAATTATGTGAAATTAGAACTGAGTTATTTCCGGCTAACAGCGGGATTTTAATGCCGGGGCAATTTAAACAAACATTATTTTTTATCAGATCGGGAAAGTTAAACGGCACACGCTCCTTTCGCTTTTCGGCACATTATCCACTCGAGTAAAGGTGAGCCATTTCAATCCATTAATTGCGTTACCTACTTAACGTCAAAATGTCGAGAAGAGGAGATAAACTTTTGACCTCACCGCCGTCTTATAGCGGATTAGAATGCGGGTTCGTTTATTGAAACGGCTCGATTTCTAATTTAGAGTTATTGGGCGTTCGGGCAGGTAATCGCGGCCTAATTGTTGGTAGAATTTTATTTAGACTCCTGTGAGCTTGGCTTGAATACTTCTCACACTTTAGTCAGAGATAAACGGGCAAAACAACATAAATTTTACTCTAGAAGTGAGATAGCCGACAATGTAAATAATTCCGCTTTTATCACTCAACTATCGATAGGTACTTCCTGTCTGCGTATGTGAAATATGCAGAATATACACTTTGTTGACTTAATCTACCGGATCTATAAATCGAGACTTACCTTCCGAGCTTGACTGATTGAAATTAAACGGTATTTGTAGTATCAGATCTAAAACAGATCAATTTTGGCAACGGATTTGTTTGTAGAGGTGTTTTATTGTAAATTGCTTGTTTTGTAGAATCCGGTGGCTTAGATACCTACTGTATAATTTTTTTGCACAAGAAACTTCATCAAGGGTGCCTATGGAAATCAAAACAACATGTCAGACTTTTGAGGTTAGGTTACGTGAACATGTATTGCAATATCACACACATGGTATCGATCAACAATGAAACAAATAATTTTCATAAACGTCTTTGATGGATAATTTAATTCACAATTTATATTTCCTGGAAGAAACGCTATAGGTTTTTCGAACATTTACCCACAAGCGGTAACAAAAGCAAAAAGAGAACGGAAACAAAAATGCAATAAAAAAAAAGTTCCATTATCGGTCCCGCCGTTAGTAGGTATTTTGCAGTATAGATAGATATGAACATCATATCGCCAAGTGATACGACTGATATCACAACTTTTTATATTTTTTTCTACCAAAAAAGGCGTAAAACGGGTCTATTAATTTTATCATTGAGGAAATTATGCAGTAAAAAGTCAAATACCCCCATTAAAATTTGACTTCTGTTTTATCTTATCTTGCTTCTTAAACTTTCTTTTCTCCAAAAATACTATTTTAAACTCCATTTTGTAGTCTACAACATTAATTTTCTTCATCCCCTAGCCGAAAGTACGATCTTCCCGGCCGCATTTCGTTCCGGGAACAGCGGCTTTTGCGGGCCGGGCCGCAAAAGGTTGTGTCGGTTCTTCATGATTGGAAAATTATTAGTTACCATCTAACTACATGTCTTCAGAATTGCTTAATTTTTTTAATATTATACCCATTATAAATCGTTATCAGTTTATACACTTATGATTGACGATTCTTATAATGGAGAAAAAGGGTTCGATACTTCCCTGCATACTCGTAAAACATATTGGATGTCGTTGTTGCTAATAATTCTTAGTGAAGCAATCCACGTGGTTGCACACATTTCTGGCCGCTGTGTAATTTTTCCAACATGCCCCAGCTCCCCTACCATTTCTGAAGACGGCGACTCTTGTTCCGGCCCAAAATACGCTGCCGAAAGCAAAACAGACAGATACCTACATCTACCAGCCAAATGTATAAGCAACATTCAGAATGGAAAATCGTAAAATTTTTACTATTTGTCATCCAATGGGAGGGTTTACGACTTTCGGTGGTCTTTGTTGGCGACCTTGTCGTTTTTCTCCCTCTCTCTGTCTAGGGGGCGGGGCCCGGCCGGTTGCCATGACTGTATCGACCGGTATCCGAGCAGCGATTGGTCGGCGACTCATAATTTACATCACGTGGACGTTGGTTTCCTTGTTACCATTATGGCTGAAGCGTATACTTCAGGAGAGTCTGGGACTGGAGATCCGCGACCTGCGTCCACCGTCTGTTTCTTTCTTGGTCGCGGGGATGGAGCGAGACGGGGAGATTTTGGGTGGGGAGGGAAATATTTTCCGGTGGATTGCGTTATTTTAAATAGAGTTCAACGATTCGGGAATTGGAATGGTCGCTATTTTCTTAAGCAAACACCGAGTTGATAAAGTCATGGGAATGGTGACCCCCATTAGCCTTTCCAATAGCATTCGTCGTTATAAAATGTTGGTTGGTCCAAAAACCATTAAAGACTTATTATTCAGCCATATAACAGTCTAATGATGTACTTGGATTTATACTACATGTATAAAATGCTCCCGCTCGGTTAAATAATCTAAACTTTGCGACTGCCGGGCAAGTCGGCCGCACAAATGGTCCATCGCCCGGCGGGTTAGACGGTGACGCGTCGTCGAAGCACCCCGACGAGCCTCTCACAGCCTCACCGCGACGTGCAGATTATTCCCCTCTTCGGTGAATTTTTATTGTAGTTAGTAGTAGGTACATCCATACTTTGGGGTGTTATTTGTTTTAGTCGGTGCGAGTGTTTTGTCCAAAATGTGCGCGACCGGCCAATTAGCCGGCAGACGGAAACGGCGACGACTGTGCGTGAGGTGAAGAGTTAGTGAATTGGCACACAGCCATCGGCCTGGTCTTTTAATAGCGTCTAGTTCCGAGCTTCTCCGCATGCCATCGAAGCAGCACCGGCCGTTCATGTGCCATTTGTCGAGGTGGACCGTCGCGCATGGATGGGGGTGCTCCACTCTCCTCCGAGAACTCGTGAAAAAATCACGAGTATCGAGTCGCCGGAAAGGTGATTAACGTTATTTGTAATTAGCGTCGGCTATGTATCATTTCTAATGAGCTCGAATTTTATTTGAAGGAAATATCGGGTCTTCATAAATGATTCATACATCGAGTTGCCTGTGGAAAACAGAATTTCCTTGTATGTACTTAGATTGGGAATTTTGACTCGACTATCATTTTTGTGAAAACCCTGTACAAGGAACAAGATAGTTTTAAAATTTATTGACTCAAAGAATTAAAGTAATTTTGTAATTAAATTGAAAAAGGTAGTTCTTCCCGTTGGGTTGCGAAATCAAAAGGTTATGAAAAATTATCTACTGCATTCTAAGCAAAATCATCAAAATTGGGGAGGGAGAGAAGTAGATATTATAAATAACAATTTTTATTAGGTTATGTAGGTGTATTTACCTACACTTAATAAAATCTAAAAATCATTCTTTTTTTATAAAATTTCCAATTGCCAAAGGATATCAGTAGGTACTTATTATGTATATTCTACAATTTGTTAACAATTTTTTTTATACCCACCATTGTTTATTGGAAACCTCTGGCGGAAAATTCGTAACCGACAAATTAAAACACTTTTCTCATTATCGGTTTCCTTAATTATTTCTTTTTCTTTGCCTACCTGTAAACGGTTATTAGGAAACAGGAATAAATATCTTCTTCTAAAATTTTCATTTCATTTCATAATAGGTAAATTTGTATTATTATTTTTCTTGAAAAAACTGGTAAATTTTTGCGTAAAAATATTTCATTATTGCACCAGTACAAAACTTAGTTATTTATTACACTATAGTTCGATAACAGCCGTCCTTATTGCAATAGATTTCACTCATACATTTAATTTTAACCAAAAAAAAAATGAAAGTTTTCATGTCTTATTGCCTTTACATCACGCACGCCAGGGCATCGAGCTTTCTGGCCGCGTGTCGTATAATACTATTTTTCTTCATGCCCTAGCCGAAAGTTGATCTTCCCGGCCGCGTTGCGCTCGAGGCACAGCCGCCACCTTTTAAAAACCCAGGCAAGAGCTGAAGTTGCATAATTGCTTCAAATTTCCCGAGGAGTACTGCAGCCTCCTAGGAGTTCCACCGCTGGACCATACATGCAGACTTTGTTATTCTTCAGATAAACAGTAGAACCCTATCCGATGCAACCACTGGGAAATGGCGCCGTTGTTGTCTCCCCCTATGACAGTTGAATTTCTTTCTTGTTTCTCGATGTTCTAAATAAGAAAGACAAATGGCAAACAAGGCACTCTCTAAAAGTATGACAAAACAAAAGACAGTTTGAAAGGAATTTTGACAAAATAAGAAAGACACTTTTCAAAATAATTGACTAAATGAAAACGAATTTGACAAAACAAAAGGCAAACGAGGCACTTTCTAAAAGTATGTGAGCAGAAGTGACAAAACAAAAGAGTTTGTAAAAGAATTTTGATAAAATAAGAAAGACGTTTTCTAATTCAAATATTATGTTAGGTAATACATGAAACATAAAAAAGGCACTTTCTAAAATGACATTGACCAATTAAAAGAGACACTTTCTAATGGGATTATGGCATAAGAAACGCCAAAATTGACACTTTCTAAAAATATTTCAACAAATCAAAGAACGAAAATACAGACTCAAAAGAATTTTAACAATACAAATGGAAAATTAGGCACTTTCTAAAAGGAAGTTAGCAAGAGAGATGCCACAAAAGAAGGTTTCTAAAAAAAATTTGACAAAATAAGAAAAATGTTTTCTAAAAGGATTAAGACATCACAAATGATGGGAAAGGCACTTTCAAATATTATGTTAGCTATTACATGAAACATAAAAAAGACACTTTCTAAATTGATGTTGACCGAATAAAAAAGACACTTTCTAATAGGATGGTGACATAAGAAACGCCAAAATTGACACTTTCTTAAAGGATTTCGAAAAAACAAATTCAAAAATTTTTGACAATACAAATGGCAACTTAGGCACTTTCTAAAAGGAAGTTAGCAAGAGAGATGCCACGAAAAACGGTTTGTGAAAAAATTTTGACAAAATAAGAAAAATGTTTTCTAAAAGGATTCCGACAACAGAAATAATGGGAAAGGCACTTTAAAATATTATGTTAGGTATTACATGAAACATAAAAAAGGTACTTTCTAAAATGACGTTGACTAATTAAAAGAGACACTTTCTAATAGGATGATGGCATAAGAAACGCCAAAATTGACACTTTCTAAAAATATTTCGACAAATCAAAGAACGAAAATACAGACTCAAAAGAATTTTAACAATACAAATGGCAAATTAGGCACTTTCTAAAAGGAAGTTAGCAAGAGAGATGCCACAAAAGAAGGTTTCTAAAAAAAAATTGACAAAATAAGAAAAATGTTTTCTAAAAGGATTAAGACATCACAAATGATGGGAAAGGCACTTTCAAATATTATGTTAGCTATTACATGAAACATAAAAAAGACACTTTCTAAATTGATGTTGACCGAATAAAAAAGACACTTTCTAATAGGATGGTGACATAAGAAACGCCAAAATTGACACTTTCTTAAAGGATTTCGAAAAAACAAATTCAAAAATTTTTGACAATACAAATGGCAACTTAGGCACTTTCTAAAAGGAAGTTAGCAAGAGAGATGCCACGAAAAACGGTTTGTGAAAAAAATTTGACAAAATAAGAAAAATGTTTTCTAAAAGGATTCCGACAACAGAAATAATGGGAAAGGCACTTTAAAATATTATGTTAGGTATTACATGAAACATAAAAAAGGTACTTTCTAAAATGACGTTGACTAATTAAAAGAGACACTTTCTAATAGGATGATGGCATAAGAAACGCCAAAATTGACACTTTCTAAAAATATTTCGACAAATCAAAGAACGAAAATACAGACTCAAAAGAATTTTAACAATACAAATGGCAAATTAGGCACTTTCTAAAAGGAAGTTAGCAAGAGAGATGCCACAAAAGAAGGTTTCTAAAAAAAAATTGACAAAATAAGAAAAATGTTTTCTAAAAGGATTAAGACATCACAAATGATGGGAAACGCACTTTCAAATATTATGTTAGCTATTACATGAAACATAAAAAAGACACTTTCTAAATTGATGTTGACCGAATAAAAAAGACACTTTCTAATAGGATGGTGACATAAGAAACGCCAAAATTGACACTTTCTTAAAGGATTTCGAAAAAACAAATTCAAAAATTTTTGACAATACAAATGGCAACTTAGGCACTTTCTAAAAGGAAGTTAGCAAGAGAGATGCCACGAAAAACGGTTTGTGAAAAAAATTTGACAAAATAAGAAAAATGTTTTCTAAAAGGATTCCGACAACAGAAATAATGGGAAAGGCACTTTAAAATATTATGTTAGGTATTACATGAAACATAAAAAAGGTACTTTCTAAAATGACGTTGACTAATTAAAAGAGACACTTTCTAATAGGATGATGGCATAAGAAACGCCAAAATTGACACTTTCTAAAAATATTTCGACAAATCAAAGAACGAAAATACAGACTCAAAAGAATTTTAACAATACAAATGGCAAATTAGGCACTTTCTAAAAGGAAGTTAGCAAGAGAGATGCCACAAAAGAAGGTTTCTAAAAAAAAATTGACAAAATAAGAAAAATGTTTTCTAAAAGGATTAAGACATCACAAATGATGGGAAAGGCACTTTCAAATATTATGTTAGCTATTACATGAAACATAAAAAAGACACTTTCTAAATTGATGTTGACCGAATAAAAAAGACACTTTCTAATAGGATGGTGACATAAGAAACGCCAAAATTGACACTTTCTTAAAGGATTTCGAAAAAACAAATTCAAAAATTTTTGACAATACAAATGGCAACTTAGGCACTTTCTAAAAGGAAGTTAGCAAGAGAGATGCCACGAAAAACGGTTTGTGAAAAAAATTTGACAAAATAAGAAAAATGTTTTCTAAAAGGATTCCGACAACAGAAATAATGGGAAAGGCACTTTAAAATATTATGTTAGGTATTACATGAAACATAAAAAAGGTACTTTCTAAAATGACGTTGACTAATTAAAAGAGACACTTTCTAATAGGATGATGGCATAAGAAACGCCAAAATTGACACTTTCTAAAAATATTTCGACAAATCAAAGAACGAAAATACAGACTCAAAAGAATTTTAACAATACAAATGGCAAATTAGGCACTTTCTAAAAGGAAGTTAGCAAGAGAGATGCCACAAAAGAAGGTTTCTAAAAAAATTTTGACAAAATAAGAAAAATGTTTTCTAAAAGGATTAAGACATCACAAATGATGGGAAAGGCACTTTCAAATATTATGTGAGCTATTACATGAAACAAACATAAAAAAGACACTTTCTAAATTGATGATGACCAAATAAAAAAGACACTTTCTAATAGGATGGTGACATAAGAAACGCCAAAATTGACATTTTCTTAAAGGATTTCGAAAAAACAAATTCAAAAAATTTTGACAATACAAATGGCAAATTAGGCACTTTCTAAAAGGAAGTTAGCAAGAGAGATGCCACAAAAAACGGTTTGTGAAAAAATTTTGACAAAATAAGAAAAATGTTTTCTAAAAGGATTCCGACAACAGAAATAATGGGAAAGGCACTTTAAAATATTATGTTAGGTATTACATGAAACATAAAAAAGGTACTTTCTAAAATGACGTTGACCAATTAAAAGAGACACTTTCTAATAGGATGATGGCATAAGAAACGCCAAAATTGACACTTTCTAAAAATATTTCGACAAATCAAAGAACGAAAATACAGACTCAAAAGAATTTTAACAATACAAATGGCAAATTAGGCACTTTCTAAAAGGAAGTTAGCAAGAGAGATGCCACAAAAGAAGGTTTCTAAAAAAATTTTGACAAAATAAGAAAAATGTTTTCTAAAAGGATTAAGACATCACAAATGATGGGAAAGGCACTTTCAAATATTATGTGAGCTATTACATGAAACAAACATAAAAAAGACACTTTCTAAATTGATGATGACCAAATAAAAAATACACTTTCTAATAGGATGATGGCATAAGAAACGCCAAAATTCACACTTTCTAAAAGGATTCGACGAAAATACAGATTCAAAAAAACTTTCTAAAAGTATACGTGGCAAAACAATAAAAGACAGTTTGTATAAAATAATTTTGACAAAATATGAAAGACACATTCTAAAAAGATTCTGACAACACAAATGGTAGGGAAGACACTTTTTAAAATAATGTTGACTAAATGAAAAAGACTGTCTAAAAGGATGGTGGTCAAAAAGAACACTTTCTAAAAGGAATACACTTTTTAAAACGATGTCAGTAAAATAAGACAGATACCTTCTAAAAAAATTCCTACAAAACAAATGAAAACACCACAGATTTATAAAGATTTTGACGAAACAAATGGCAAAAAGGCACTTTCTAAAAGGATGTTAGTAGACGTGGCAAAACAATAAAAGACAGTTTGTATAAAATAATTTTGACAAAATAAGAAAGACACATTCTAAAAGGATTCTGACAATACAAATGGCAGGAAAGACACTTTCTAAAATAGTGTTGACTAAATGAAAAAGACACTGTCTCTTGGTATGATGGTTAAAAAGGACACTTTCTAAAAGGAATATACTTTTTAAAACGATGTCAGTAAAATAAAACAGACACCTTCTAAAAAAAATTCCACAAAACAAATGAAAAAAAAAACACGGATTTAAAAGGATTTTGACGAAACAAATGGCAAAAAAGGCACTTTCTAAAAGGATGTTAGTAGACAGTTTGTATAAAATAATTTTGACAAAATAAGAAAGACACATTCTAAATGATTCTGGCAACACAAATGGCACGAAAGACGCTTTCTAAAATAATGTTGACTAGATGAAAAAGACACTGTCTCATAGGATGATGCTCAAAAAGGACACTTTCTAAAAGGAATACATACACTTTTTAAAACGATATCAGTAAAATAAGACAGACACCTTCTAAAAAAATTTCTACAAAACAAATGAAAAAACCACGGATTTAAAAGGATTTTGACGAAACAAATGTCAAAAAAGGCACTTTTTAAAAGGATGTTAGTAGACAGTTTGTATAAAATAATTTTGACAAAATAAAAAAGACACATTCTAAAATGATTCTGACAACACAAATGGCACGAAAGACGCTTTCCAAAATAATGTTGACTAAATGAAAAAGACACTGTCTCATAGGATGATGCTCAAAAAGGACACTTTCTAAAAGGAATACACTTTTTGAAACGATGTCAGTAAAATAAGACATACACCTTCTAGAAAAATTCTACAAAACAAATGAAAAAACCACGGATTTAAAAGGATTTTGACGAAGCAAATGGCAAAAAACGCACTTTCTAAAAGGATGTTAGTAGACAGTTTGTATAAAATAATTTTGACAAAATTAGAAAGACACATTCTAAAAGGATTCTGACAACACAAATGGTAGGAAAGGCACTTTCTAAAATAATGTTGACTAAATGAAAAAGACACAATCTCATAGGACGATGGTCAAAAAGGACACTTTCTAAAAGGAATACACTTTTTAAAAAGATGTCAGTAAAATAAGACAGACACCTTCTAAAAAAATTTCTACAAAACAAATGAAAAAACCAAGGATTTTGACGAAACAAATGGCAAAAAGGCATTTTCTAAAAGGATGTTAGTAAACAGTTTGTATAAAATAATTTTGACAAAATAAGAAAGACACATTCTAAAAGGATTGATTCTGACAACACAAATGATAGGAAAAGCACTTTCTAAAATAATGTTGACTAAATGAAAAAGACACTGTCTCATAGGATGATGCTCAAAAAGGATTCCGACAACAGAAATAATGGGAAAGGCACTTTAAAATATTATGTTAGGTATTACATGAAACATAAAAAGGGCACTTTCTAAAATGACGTTGACCAATTAAAAGAGACACTTTCTAATAGGATGATGGCATAAGAAACGCCAAAATTCACACTTTCTAAAAGGATTCGACGAAAATACAGATTCAAAAGAACTTTCTAAAAGGATGTTAGTATACGTGGCAAAACAATAAAAGACAGTTTGTATAAAATAATTTTGACACAATAAGAAAGACACATTCTAAAAGGATTGATTCTGACAACACAAATGGTAGGAAAAGCACTTTCTAAAATAATGTTGACTAAATGAAAAAGACTCTGTCTCATAGGATGATGGTCAAAAAGGACACTTTCTAAAAGGAATAAACTTTTTAAAACGTCAGTAAAATAAGACAGACACCTTCTAAAAAAATTTCTACAAAACAAATGAAAAAACCAAGGATTTAAAAGGATTTTGACGAAACAAATGTCAAAAAGGCACTTTTTAAAATGATGTTAGTAGACAGTCTGTATAAAATAATTTTGACAAAATAAGAAAGGCTCATTCTAAAATGATTCTGACAACACAAATGGCAGGAAACACGCTTTCTAAAATAATGTTGACTAAATGAAAAAGACACTGTCTCATAGGATGGTGGTCAAAAGGGACACTTGCTAAAAGGAATACACTTCTTAAAACGATGTCAGTGAAATAAGACAGACACCTTCTAAAAAAATTTCTACAAAACAAGTGAAAAAACCACGGATTTAAAAGGATTTTGACGAAGCAAATGGCAAAAAACGCACTTTCTAAAAGGATGTTAGTAGACAGTTTGTATAAAATAATTTTGACAAAATTAGAAAGACACATTCTAAAAGGATTTTGACAACACAAATGGTAGGAAAGGCACTTTCTAAAATAATGTTGACTAAATGAAAAAGACACAATCTCATAGGACGATGGTCAAAAAGGACACTTTCTAAAAGGAATACACTTTTTAAAAAGATGTCAGTAAAATAAGACAGACACCTTCTAAAAAAATTTCTACAAAACAAATGAAAAAACCAAGGATTTTGACGAAACAAATGGCAAAAAGGCATTTTCTAAAAGGATGTTAGTAAACAGTTTGTATAAAATAATTTTGACAAAATAAGAAAGACACATTCTAAAAGGATTGATTCTGACAACACAAATGATAGGAAAAGCACTTTCTAAAATAATGTTGACTAAATGAAAAAGACACTGTCTCATAGGATGATGCTCAAAAAGGATTCCGACAACAGAAATAATGGGAAAGGCACTTTAAAATATTATGTTAGGTATTACATGAAACATAAAAAGGGCACTTTCTAAAATGACGTTGACCAATTAAAAGAGACACTTTCTAATAGGATGATGGCATAAGAAACGCCAAAATTCACACTTTCTAAAAGGATTCGACGAAAATACAGATTCAAAAGAACTTTCTAAAAGGATGTTAGTATACGTGGCAAAACAATAAAAGACAGTTTGTATAAAATAATTTTGACACAATAAGAAAGACACATTCTAAAAGGATTGATTCTGACAACACAAATGGTAGGAAAAGCACTTTCTAAAATAATGTTGACTAAATGAAAAAGACTCTGTCTCATAGGATGATGGTCAAAAAGGACACTTTCTAAAAGGAATAAACTTTTTAAAACGTCAGTAAAATAAGACAGACACCTTCTAAAAAAATTTCTACAAAACAAATGAAAAAACCAAGGATTTAAAAGGATTTTGACGAAACAAATGTCAAAAAGGCACTTTTTAAAATGATGTTAGTAGACAGTCTGTATAAAATAATTTTGACAAAATAAGAAAGGCTCATTCTAAAATGATTCTGACAACACAAATGGCAGGAAACACGCTTTCTAAAATAATGTTGACTAAATGAAAAAGACACTGTCTCATAGGATGGTGGTCAAAAGGGACACTTGCTAAAAGGAATACACTTCTTAAAACGATGTCAGTGAAATAAGACAGACACCTTCTAAAAAAATTTCTACAAAACAAGTGAAAAAACCACGGATTTAAAAGGATTTTGACGAAGCAAATGGCAAAAAACGCACTTTCTAAAAGGATGTTAGTAGACAGTTTGTATAAAATAATTTTGACAAAATTAGAAAGACACATTCTAAAAGGATTTTGACAACACAAATGGTAGGAAAGGCACTTTCTAAAATAATGTTGACTAAATGAAAAAGACACAATCTCATAGGACGATGGTCAAAAAGGACACTTTCTAAAAGGAATACACTTTTTAAAACGATGTCAGTAAAATAAGACAGACACCTTCTAAAAATATTTCTACAAAACAAATGAAAAAAAACAAGGATTTTGACGAAACAAATGGCAAAAAGGCACTTTCTAAAAGGATGTTAGTAAACAGTTTGTATAAAATAATTTTGACAAAATAAGAAAGGCACATTCTAAAATGATTCTGACAACACAAATGGCAGGAAACACGCTTTCTAAAATAATGTTGACTAAATGAAAAAGACACTGTCTCATAGGATGATGCTCAAAAGGGACACTTTCTAAAAGGAATACACTTTTTAAAACGACGTCAGTAAAATAAGACAGACACCTTCTAAAAAAATTTCTACAAAACAAAAAAACATACAAAATACATAACGCTGCCCTTTTGCAGCGTTATGTATTTTGTATGTTTGTTATGTATTTTGCTTGATGTATATTGTTTGTACTATATGTTGCTGCAAATAAACTTTATTTATTTATTTATTTTATTTAAATGAAAAAACCAAGGATTTAAATGGATTTTGACGAAACAAATGTCAAAAAGGCACTTTTTAAAAGGATGTTAGTAGACAGTCTGTATAAAATAATTTTGACAAAATAAGAAAGACACATTCTAAAATGATTCTGACAACACAAATGGCACGAAAGACGCTTTCTAAAATAATGTTGACTAAATGAAAAAGACACTGTCTCATAGGATGATGCTCAAAAAGGACACTTTCTAAAAGGAATACACTTTTTAAAACGATGCCAGTAAAATAAGACAGACACCTTCTAAAAAAATTTCTACAAAACAAATGAAAAAACCACGGATTTAAAAGGATTTCGACGAAACAAATGTCAAAAAGGCACTTTCTAAAAAATATTGGATATTAAAATGGATTAAAAGTAATATTACAAAAAACAGGATGTCCTAAAAACTTAAAATATAAAAAAAATAAAGCACTGCTGGAAAATGATTTAGGATTAAATAAAAGAAGATTAGTAAAAGCAGTTTTAATAATCAACAATGAATAAAAATTAAAAATAAATATAAAAAAATGAAAGTTTGTTGATTTATGCCCCAACAAACAAAAATTCTTGCGGTTTACAAAATGAAATAGGTACAACACAACTATTCAAAATATATCTGAAGGAGAAGGGAAAATATGTAGTTAAAATGTTATCGGAAAAAGGAAAGCCAGCAATGCAGTCGGAGGTTGTGCCGTCATCTCAGCGAAACTAATAAATTCCGGACCATTGACCATCTGCCAACCACTAACAGCTTGAAATTCAGATCTTCCAGTGCCCCCTCCCGTCTCTTGACCTTTGCGATGACCTGAAACACACATATCTTTAAAATACATTAATGTTCGCCTCGAATTTTCCACTGTTTTTTTTTTTTTGTAGTTATCACTTACAACATTACAATAAATTGATTGATGTTAACACTGAACTGTTGACCCCATTCCGGGCGTTTAGTGAGATATTTTTCGTGTTTATCGCCAATTTAAAATCGATTCAAACTAATTTATGAGGAGGTTTGATATTCAATTATGAGCGCTTATCGGAGATCTGTAATTTTTTGCTTTTATGGCATGTATCGTGTTTGCACGGAAGCACTTATCTGCATTGTCCATTATCTTCAATTATTCATAATTACAACCACATGTTTTCTTCGGGAGAATCTACTATCCTAAATTACAGCCTGACTCACCAATGCAATTGCAGTAAACAAAACAGGAGGAACAAGTCGGTAGGCGTGTTTGTTTGTTTGCTGCCGTACTTTGCCCACCACGTGCACTTACTCGGCGGAAACATATATTTTATTTTTTACCTCATCGGTTATAACGTCTCTAATCGATGCTCGAATGCATCACGTGCAGCGGGAGTTTAATGCGTTTTAAAATATTGATGATGCAGGTACCGGAACCTTTCAGCCATCAGGTCGCATCCCGCGGAATTTAGAAAATTGCTGGATGCTTTTATTTACTAATGTCTTCACTTAGCAACTTTCAGGTGTCCGTGTCGGGAAAGTGCAGTTGCATATAAGGTCTCGTTTTGTTTTCTTGATGGCTGGAACGCTGAAACTTTGCGACTCGTCCTCCGAATTTCTTTACAGTCTAGCACAACTAATAAACGAGTGTAACGAACTGGAAGTGCGAAATATGAGCTTCAAATTAAATTAATTGGCTATTCTCGATCATGTTAACACAGTTTTTATTGCTGCTTTATTAGTTGTTTACTCGCATTGTGGCCATTTAAACTTTTAACGCCCGGCTTCGATTCTGACAGCATAGGATCTATTTTTGTGGCAAGTAAAAATGTGGCAAGTCGTTTATTTTTCTGTCGCAAGTCCATTTTTTTACTTTGGTTCTATAACAAAACTTGACTCTCTTTTTTAATAGATTTCTATAGATAGATAGATTTACTTCACTAACAAAAAGATAAAAAAATATGTGGAGAACGAAAGGTGCCGAACGATTATTATTCGTTCTAACAGCGAACAAGCCTGACGTGGTTCTATTCTTTTCTCCTCCTCCAAGCAGATGTTTGTTATTGAATTTTCGGCTCCTTCTGAAAAAAAAACATCTGCCTCACGGAGGAGGAAAAGCTGACAAAATATCAAGACCTGATGCGCTGTGAACTTAGGAGACCGTACTCAAGTTATTTAGTGAAGCTGGTAGGTGCATGGGACCCTTGCGGCTGGAAGCAGAAGCAAAGCAGAAGGCTTTCTTGGAGTCAAAAAGCAAAAATACAAAGATTTAATGAGACACCCTATATATAGTTATTCCCGCCCCCATGTAGACGCGATGCTGCGGCTTTGAATTTTCAATACTGAATTATGGAATTCGCATTTAGAGAAAGCATAAACGTGGTGAAGGTCACCTATATACCTACCTACGTGTAATTGATCCGTAGGTTGCTACTCACGTATACCTATCTGAATAGTTAGCACACAGCCATAACCTACTTTGTTCGGGCCCACATCATTTATATCGGATTTTTTTGAGTAATATTTGAATATTTTTATACCTTGTAGATGTTTCGTAAATCTGAAGACGCTCTCCTCACCGAAAATCACACGTCCGACCATAATTCTTCACGCATTCCACGTTCCGTCAACGATCCCCTATTTCGTCGGACGGTAGGCCGGTTTCGTTTCGCGCGGCCAGCCGAGATTTGCGTCCTCGTCCCTCGTTTCGATTCAATTTTTGAGGAGCAATTCGCGCAAAGTGCCGCCAATATATCGGGGGCGGCGGAGCGATCGCCCCGCTTTGCATATACCTAATACCCCGGCGAGGATGAGACATTGCCGACTCACCTATACGGTGCGCTCTTGGCCATTTCGCCGAATGGGAGCCCCTAAAAGCTCCACGTCTGAAGCAGGCCTTATAGTAAACTGTTGTAAAATGAACATATAAAGCATGCTGACAGACGGTCTGATAGAGGAGTCGTTCATGTGTCACTGCAACTATCTGTCGTGAATTGTGCTGCTGCCGGCCAGAAGAGTTTTGCCGCTGAAGAGAGGTCGGCGATTGGCAGGTAAAAATTTTTGTGTAGGGTGGGGAGGGCGAAGTGGAGCGCTGATTGAAGCGGTTCGGTAATGAAACCGGTTGGGAGAGATGAGTACGTACTAGATACAGTGGTTCCCAACATTTTTTCCAGCGCGAAAACAATATCGAAGAATCAGCAATATTTTATATAATCATCGAAGTAATGTGTAAAATTGTTGCGTTGTGATTGGTTTCAGAAAATATGGTGTATACAATCCTCACTTAATACGCTCGTATTCATGAGTTTAATTTTCATACTCGTGTCTTAAGGATGGGGTCCTCGTTGAATAACCCCGTAGATGGCGCCTAAATCGGGCTTTTAGTCTATTTAGATTTGTCTCCTCCCATAGGTACCTGATGCTAACAACCAAAATCTAAAATTGAAGGATCTGTCCTGGACAAGTCCGACTAGGTTCCCTGACGGTCGATCAGGGGTAATTTCTAATTCGATGTCGGAACTCATTGTCACGAATTATGTCAAAGTCTGATGTATTTCCTAGTAGTAAAATAGATTTAATTATCTCAATAAGTACATGTATTAGACATATCATATGTTTGACAAAAGTGAAAGATAATTAATAGGGCTATCCAAAGCCTTGGAAAAATATGGGGTGTTCCATTTAAAATAGCAAAGTTATGGATGTCCAAATATTGCATAAATTAGTCGGTTCTTGTGAACACCCTGTACAATAACATCCAATTTTACTAGCAGCGTCCGAAAGACCAAAGCTTTATTTATCGATGTGCCAAATTTCAATCTTAAATATTTAATAATAATGCTGATGCAGAATTTTAAAAAAGACTTCGAAAATTTTCACAAAAAAATTATTAACTTGGCAACTTTGTATTCCAAATTTAGAAAAAACATATGCAGTTGTAGCATTTAGAACAGCAAATCAGAAAATGAATAAAATGTATATAGGGTTCCATTTAAAAACATTAAGTTGAGTACGGCCCTGGAATAGTGAAACGCCAAATATAGCTGAAAATAATTTTAGTCGGTGCAGCTAATATATGATGATCAATTTTTTTTTAGTTTCATTAGTAAAGCCACCATTTTCCGTCCTCGCTTTATTGACTCACCCTGTATAAAATAATTAAAAGAATGGTATAAAAAAATTGGTTTCAGCGTTTAAAGTCCTTTAAGTTAAAAATTCAAAAATTGAAATTTTTTGTTAAAAATAAAAATAAACAATTTCAATAAATTTTATATTTCCCTGAGTGAATTAAAAAAAATGAAATTCCATTTACTTTTCAGCACGCTATGATTTTTTGAAGTTGTTTATAACATCCCTTAACTTGTAACCTCCCTAACTCTGTTAATTTTAATAATAGCAAAAAAGTCAAAAGATCATTTTGATGTAGAATTTCATGCTTTACAATTTTTATTTGAACTTTTTTTATCACATTTTACTCATTTTGAATAATTAAAAAAAAAATATTTTTTTCACCACTTCTCGGGGGTTGGGAAAAATGTCTTTCACTCATCTTCCTCACATACAAACGAAAGCGCTGAACGGACATGAATGGAAAAATAACTGACAACGATTTTTTTGGAAATTGTTTTTTTTCTGGCAATTCTGACTTTTTTCTGGCAATTCCGACTTTTATCTGGCAACTTTGACTTTTTTCTGGCAGTTCCAACTTTTTTTCTGGCAATTCCGACTTCTTTCTAGCAATTCCGACTTCTTCTGGCAATTCTGACTTTTTTCTGGCAATTCCGACTTTTTTTCTGGCAATTCTGACTTTTTTCTGGCAATTGCGACAGGGGTAGGACGAGGATGCTGTTTTGTTGCCCAAACTTAAATTATGAAATACCGTCTACATTTTGAGTTTCACGTACAGGGAAATATGACCTTTTTGGGGTATGTTTCTTTAAGGGGTCGAGCGCGTAGCGCGTGGCACCAATTTCAGTGGTTCACGGAATTTACCGTTTGTGAAAATTTGTTTGTCTGTGGATCATTGAAATTGGTGCCTCGCGCATACTCCAAAAAGGTCATATTTCCCTGAACGTGAAACTCGAAATGTGGACAGTATATCATATTTTAAGTTTGCAACAAAACAGCGCCATCGTCCTACCCCTGTCGCAATTACCAGAAAAAAGTCAGAATTGCCAGAAAAAAATCGTTGTCACTTATTTTTCCATTCATGTCCGTTCAGCGGACATTTCTGCAAAATGATTCTCAATCTCATTGTCACGAATTATGTCAAAGTCTGATGTATTTCCTAGTCCCTCAACATCATCATGCAGATTCAACACTTTGAAATTATAAAATATTATATTATAAAATAGGTTTAATTATCTCAATAAGTACATGTATTAGACATATCATATGTTTGACAAAAGTGAAAGATAATTAATAGGGCTATTCAAAGCCTTAGAAAAATATGGGGTGTTCCATTTAAAATAGCAAAGTTATGGATGTCCAAATATTGCATAAATTAGTCGGGTCTTGTGAACACCCTGTACAATAACATCCAATTTTACTAGCAGCGTCCGAAAGACCCAAGCTTTGTTTATCGATGTGCCAATTTTTTAAATGATCACATGACTTTTCGAAAATTTTGACAAAAAAAATATTAATTTGGCAACTTTGTATTCCAAATTTAGAAAAAATATATGCAGTTGTAGCATTTAGAACAGGAAATCAGAAAATGAAAAAAAAATATATATAGGGTTCCATTTAAAAATATTAAATTGAGTACGGCCCTGGAATAGTGAAAGAGCAAATATATCTGAAAATAATTTTAGTCGGTGCAGCTAATATATGATGACGTCATTTTTTTTTTAATTTTCATTAGTAAAGCCACCATCTTCCGTCCTCGCATTATTGACTCACCCTGTATAAAATAATTAAAAGAATGGTATAAAAAAACGTTTAAAGTCCGTTAAATTGAAAATTAAAAAAATGAAATTTTTATGTAACTTTTTTATTAACAATAAAAAATAAACAATTTTAATAAATTTTATATTTTTCTGAGTAAATTAAAAAAAAAATCCATTAACTTTTCAGCACGCTATGATTTTTTGAAGTTGTTTATAACATCCTTTGACTTGTAACCTCCCTAACTCTGATAATTTTAATAATAGCAAAAAAGTCAAAAGATCATTTTGATGTAGAATTTCATTCTTTACAATTTTTATTTGAAACTTTTTTTACCACCTTTTACCCATTTTGAGTAATTCAAAAAAAAATATTAATTTTTTTATCACCACTTCTCGGGGGTTGGGAAAAAGTGTCTGTCACTGATCTTCCTCAAATACTTGTTCTTTTACTGACTTCTTTTTGGCAATTCCGACTTTTTTTTGGCAATTGCGACAGGGGTAGGACGATGGTGCTGCTTTGTTGCCAAAACTTAAATTATGAAATACTGTCTACATTTTAAGTTTTACGTACAGGGAAATATGACCTTTTTGGGGTATGTTTCTTTAAAGGGTCGAGCGCGTAGCGCGTAGCCCCAATTTCAGTGATCCACGGAAGTTGTCGTCTGTGAAAATTTGTTTTTCCGTGAATCATTGAAATTGGTGCCTCGCGCTACGCGCTCGACCCCTTAAAGAAACATATCCCAAAAAGGTCATATTTCCCTCTAGGTGAAACTCGAGGCACCAATTTCAGTGATCCACGGAAGTTGCCTTCTGTGAAAATTTGTTTTTCCGGTCATCATTCATAAAATCATAAAATATGACATACATACATTTCGAGTTTCACGTACATGAAATATGACTTTCTTGACGAATATTACCGCCTGTAAAAATTTGTTTTTCTGTGGATGATTGAAATTGGTGCCTCGCGCATACTCCAAAAAAGTCATATTCTCCTGTAGGTACGTGAAATTCGAAATGTGGACAGTATTTCATATTTTAAGTTTGGGCAACAAAACAGCGTCCTACCCTTGTCACAATTGTGAAAAAAAAAAGTCGGAATTGTCAGAAAAAAGTCAGAATTGCCAGAAAAAAGTCGGAATTGCCAGAAAAAAGTCAGAATTGCCAGAAAAAGTCGAAATTGCTGGAAAAAAATATTTTTCCATTCATGTCCGTTCAGCGCATTCGTAAATACATCACAGATACTTATATAAAAAATTTGTGTACTTCCTTCAAAATTTTGAAATATTGACTTATTTATTGATTATGGAGACCTGCAAAATGCAAACGACTCTGAACAAATAATCCGAACGAACCGTTTTTGTCTGTCCTTATTGTTGTCCCCTTTTTATATTCTTGAGACTTTAAAAAATTGCGTATTCATAATAGCTTCATTCGGCAGGGTGGTTTACAACAGAGGTTTTCCCAAATATCAGATAAGTTGAGGGTGGTGGCAAACAGAAAAACATAACAAAGTAAAAAAATAGGTATAGTAACAGCTACTTGTGACACATTTACAAATCCACAAGATAGTAATATAATAATAATTAGTCCTATGCAAACAACACATTGTATAATAATCATGCACATGGCAACAATTAAAGGAAGTTACCTGAATCTCAATAATTTATGGCGAACCCTAATAAACAGTAGGTACCGATAGACGCAGTAGACACAATTGGTTGACCCAGTGAAATAAGTTCACGCTCACGTCTCTATTGGAAACACCCTCTCGATCCATATTTTTACCTCCATTTTAAGTAAAACCACGTGTCAAAAAATATTTTGGTTTTTGGATTCGGAATCAGCATAACGGCTTTCATAAATTAAGTCTAAATTTCATCAATTTTTTCCACACTTGACTGGTTTTTAATTGTTGTTTGAAAAACCACTAGCACTAGGATTTTCCAAATAACATGGAGTAAAAAGTGTGTCCTGTTCTTTGTTGTGACAAGTTGCTTCAGTCGTTTTCCTTACATTGGTTCTCATAGCTCTCATGGAAGAATACAGAGAATCAGGCCGAGAGGCCCGCGGAAATTTTAAAATCAGAAGAACGAAAGCAGACAATAGAACCTCAGATATCAAGAGAGTCCAGAATAGAAGGAGAATCAACAGTACAATATTAATTATAGATATAATTATTATTAAAGAGCAAATTTTGACTACTATAAATAATTATGGTGGCTCCAAAACAGCTTTATAAAATCCACAAAAGTCTACGTTGATATAAGTGTCAAATCTGTGTTTTTAGATCCATAGATTTTCAGTTTTCTATTTTATTTTTTTATTTTCTCCATCTTTCAGATCTTCAGATTCCACAAATCTTTGGTTGTCAGGTTCTAAATGGTGAGATTTTCAAGTTTTAAAGTTAGGCTAATTTCCGACTTTTTCAGCACTTTCAGGTTCTGATGCTTTCATATTTCAGGTTTTCATGTTTTCAGGTTTTCCGGTTCGCATGCCTTAATTTTTCTAATTTTCGAATTTTCTTTGTATTTTGTCTTCAAACTCTTTTTAACTTTTAGGCATTTAAGTTTTCATGTTTTGAAGTTCTATTTTCAAGCCCTTAGAATTTCAAATTTTTACGTTTTCAGGTTTGTTCTCAAGCCTGAAAACTTCCTTTTGGGTTTCTAGGCTTTTTTTTATAAATTTTGGTAAATCAGGCAAATTTTTGAAATTCCATCAAAAGCAATTATTATTATTAATTTTAAATATTATAAACTGACATCTCTTTGTCTGGTTTCTTTAAATTGATCCGTAATTTCTGTCAGAATAAATAAATAATAATAAATTGCAGCAACCACAAGATTAAAGGAAGTTTTGTTGAACGCCACCACGATATTGAAAACGGTCAACTGTTGCATTGATGTGAAAAAAAGTGAAACAATTTCTTTCTCAAAATTTCCAAAAGTGCGTTGAATGATAAATAATAAAAAAACTTGTTACTGGCAATGAGGTTTATAAACATGAAAACAAGAAACAGAAAACATAAACGGAAGAAATTATTTTCGAGTTATCTATAAGATATTTTAGTTATCATTCATGCAACCAATTTTAACTCATTGTGTTTCTTCAAACATTTAGTCCATTGAAATAGTCATGTTGGCTTCTAGTAAAAATGTGAATATTGTAAAAGTAAACCATTAAAGAAGTTTTTGAAAAGTTTTTTTACAAATAACTCATTTGAGCTGGAAAATCAAATATGGCCCCAAAAAATCTATAAGAATCTGAAATTTGTTAATTTAATTAATTCCACAAACATACAGTTGTAATAAATATACAGGATGTTATGGAAGTCCTAGCAAAAAGTTAACTAGATGTAGAACTCGACAAATTAAACATTTTTTTATTTACCACTTTGCCGAAATACGCAATTTTTTTGTTTTCTTATTTCACCCTCCGCCTATGAGTACATGAACGAATGAGACAAAAAGTTTGTCGTTGATAGTAAGTTTTGGTTATCAGTAGAGTGTCGTCAAAATAAACACTTTTTTATCTACCATTTTTTTTGCAAACGATCATGTCATTTTGAGATTTTATGAGAGCTGTGCACGAAGTTGGCTGTAATCGCACGTAGGTCTGTGATATTCAATCTGCTTTTGAGGTTCAGTCAATCGGTTCAAAAATGGTGATTATTTAATATAAAGTAGCTCTAGTGAATTATCTACTCTATCAAGATCTATTTATTTTATCTTTTATAATTCACCTTTCATTTTCTTCATTAAGGACAATATAAAAGCTTCGTTAATTTTCAGTGACAGTAGTCGCCAATAAATGAGGTTACGTTAGATTTATGTCAGATCGGAAAATATGCGACTTTAGATAAACAAAGCAACTGCGATTTGTCCCACGATCATAAAATAACCAATCTGTCGGAAAAGTCCGCTCGCACCGTCTTCATTACAATAACCCCACCAACGACGTCGTCGCTGCACTGCGGGTTGCAGTCTCCCAGACGCCCCATCAATTGCAAAACAGGAATCGCTAATTAAATTACTAACTTCACTAGCAACGATGAGCCGTATAAACAGTCTAATTTGTCATAATAGCCTCCTCGCCCATTGCTGTAAACAAGATAAATAAAACCGGCGAGCGAATTAAACGTTAAACCTCCGTGGTAGGCAATCAAGGTGTAGTTTCGCCGTTGCGATAATTCTGCTGCAGCTCCGACTTTATACAGGGCGTTGCACCGAGATAGGATCTGGTAATTCGGTTGTTTGCGGAAATTGGCGAGACGGCGATGGTTAAAGTTGCCAGACGAGAGTCTCCGATTAAACAGTTCGTGTCGGCCTCATTATTCGCGAGGATCGCGCGAAAAAAAAACGTACCCCGTTTCGTTTCCAGCAAAACGCTCTGTATACGAGTCGCACAATCAGCTTGGAAACGTATTCTGCGTATTTTATTCAGCATGTCTGACCGGACCTATTTCGCCATTAGCATAGTAATTGTGAAATCATGCCTTACTTGAAAAACGCAATAAACTCGGCTTATTTATGTCCACCGTGTATATGAAATCGTCACCTCCATTATAATTAAGAGTTTATTGGCGTTATTTCGTTCGGGAAAGAAACCACGTTTGTTATAAGTACCTTTACAACGATTATTGATGAGCTCGGTTAAATTGCGTCTTGACGGGACACGTCTGCAGATGGTGGGAACCTTTTTCGTTGGCCGAATCTAAGTACATGTACAAATCTGTAAGTTCTTCCCTCAATGAAATACGATGGCACTTCGCAGTCTCGTAATTTAGAATTGTTAGCATTCTTCTCCTCTCCATACTTAGCAGGAAATTGCTACTGGTTCTTAGTGACCCTTAAAATATGCCCATAAACAGATTGAACCGCATACGGCGGCTCGACTACAAAGAGTGCGATCTTAATTAGTGAAATTGTTCGCCGTGAGCACGATAATTAATACGTCCATTAATTAATTATCGAAATTCGCGCCAACAATGAGCGGAAGCTAATTAAGTCTCACGATTAATTTGCTGTCACGTAATTTTTTACTTCTTGGTATTGGCGCAGTTTTGCGAGCTGCCGCGTAAATTTTGTCCTTTTTCTACGGTTCATAAAGCGAACGTGTCTGGAAATATTATTAAACACATAAAGTCCTATTAACAAAAAGGAAGACGAAAAAACAAATTACTGCGGATCCTATATGAAAGTTACGTAGATAAATTCATCCGGCGTTCCGGGTAGGATCGTGCAAAGTTTAATAGTTAACACGTAGCGGAATATCCCCGAATTCCCGGTTATCCGGGACGTGGGAATAAAGTGACAGGACGAAATGAGGTTTTATTTTGCGGATACCGGGGGTTCCGGTAAAATGAACATGTTTGTCGGGACCAACCCGATGCCTTCCTCGCGTAAATTTTCATGGGATAATGACGGTTTGGGAGCGTTTTGAGATAAAAAAGTACCGCCTTGAGGTTCAAAATTTTTAATTTTTTCTAAAATATTCGATCTATTGCGACGTAGCCCCCAAATATTGAGGTCCTTTTTCAAATGGTGCCCTTAGAAACGTCTTATCTAGAACAGTTTTCTCGTAGAAATAAATTGAGGAACCTGAAAATTTAAGGAACTTGCAAATTTTTGAAACGTCAGAACTTCGAGAACCTGAGAACCGTTGGAGCCTAACAACTAAAAAATATAACGATGACAACACTAGGAATCCTATATTTTGAAAAAAATAACAGATCTTTTAAAATCCGAAACTTTCAAAACTAAGAAACCGAAAATTTGAGAACTAGAAAGTCTAGAGACTTTATTTAAGAACTGGAGGGACTTGTAAACTTGTAACTGTGACAACTAGGAACCTGAAATCTTGGAACGTCAAAACTTTGAGAACCCTAAAATTTTAGAAACCAAAGAACTTAGAAATATAAGCTTACGTTATTTATGAACTGGGGGTGACTTAAGTTTAAAAAAAAAACTTTGGGAACCCGAGATTTACAGGAAACTAATAACCCGAAGACCTGTAAACTAGAGACTTTTTGTAAGAACTGGAGCAACCTTACATGTTGGAAAAGACTGAGATTTCTGAGAACCAGAAACTATGACAATTAGAGCTTAAATAAAATGAGGAAACTGAAAATTTGAGGGTCCTGAAATATTGGAACGTCAGAGCATTGGGAACCTGAGAACTGTTGGAACCTAAGAAATGAAAAATATAACGAACCAAACTGGAGAACACTGGGAAAATTATATATTTGGAAAAAAAAAATCTTTTAAATATAAAGATCTTTTAAAAAGGAACCTTATATTTAAAAAAAAAAACTAAGATCTCTGAGAACCCGAAAATGTAACAACTGAACCTTAAAAATAAATAGAGGTACCTGAAATATTGGAACGTCAGATGTTTGAGAATCTGAGAACTGCAGGAACCAAAGCACTTAAAAATATAAGGAACCATAGGTATACTTGAGGACACTAAAAATCTTATATTTTGAAAAAAAAACTGAGATCTTTAGGAACCTGAGACTTTGAGGAAACTAAGTACCCGAAAACTTGAGAGACTAGAGACTTTATTTAAGAACTGGAGGAACCTTGTATTTTTGAAAAAAATTGAGATCTCTGTGAACCTAAAACTTTGACAATTAGAACTTAAATAAATTCAGTAATCTGAGATCTTGGAACGGCAGAGCTTCGAAAACCCGAAAGCTGTAGGAACCAAAGAACCCAAAACCCTACAAACTAGAGAAACTAGAGACTTTATGTAAGAACTGGAGGAAACTTATATTTAAAAAAAAAACGACCTCATTTGAGAACCTAAAACTGTGACAATTAGAAGTTAAATAAATTGAGGAACCTGTAATTTTGGAACGTCAGAAAACCAAAAAACTTAAAAATATAAGCAACCATAATTATTTTAGAACAGGAGGAAACTTATATTTTTAAACAGTTGAAATGAAAGTACTTAACTGTAGAATACAGTCCACTATGAAAAATTTCAAAATTCTAGATGGCCGCCGCCACAAAATTGCGGTATACATTTTTTTCTCAATCCCCTCAATATGGGTATCAAATGAAAGGGCTTGGCAAGTGGAACACAATACACTTTAGAAAAACTAAAAACTTAAAAATAAAATAAGTAAAAAACATTTAAAATTTAAACAGTTTTATATTGTAATGAAACATAATAATGATGCAGATAATGTACTAAAAGTTAAAAAATAATGAAGTAAAATAAAATTGTGGGGCGTAGCGTAACCTGAGTAAATAATATACATGTTCGTTCTGCGATGTCGCACGATTATTTAATTTTACACACATTTTGCATAAGTTGTATACCTATAATGGTATGACCGGTTGACTATAGATAATAAAAATTAGACTCGCCCCACGATTTTATCTTAGTCTGATCAATACTTTAGATTGATGAGGAGAGTGGTGTGATGACTGGTACCTGGTACCTACCTAATTATTTTTTAGCTTTTAGTACATTGTCTGCTTCATTGTTATGTTTCATTACAATATAAAACTCTTTAACTTAAAAATGTTTTTTACTTATTTTATTAAAAAACAACTGAGATCCTTGGGAACCCGAAACTTACAGGAACCTAATAACCTGAAAACCTGTCAACTAGAGAAACTAAAAACTTTATTTAAGAACTGGAGGAATCCTATATTTTTGAAAACCTGAGATTATTGAGAACCTAGAACTGTGATAATTAGACCTTAAATAAAATGAAGGACCCGAAAATTTAAGGAACCTGAAATCTTGAAACGTCAGAGCCTTGATGAGAACCTGAGAACTGTTGGAACCTAGGGACTAAAGAATCTAACGAACCATACTGGAGAACACTGGGAATTTCATATTTTTAAACAACTGAGATCTTTGGGAACCAGAAACTTTGAGGAACCTAAGAACCCGAAAACTGAGGTGGAGAAATTAGAGCCTATATTTAAGAACTGGAGGAATCTTATATTTTTGAAAAATTGAAATTTTTCAGAACCTAAAACTGTGACAATTAGACCTTATTAGATAAATTGAGGAACCTGAAATCTTGGAACGTCACAGCTTTGAGAACCTGAGAACTGTAGGAACCAAAGAACTTAAAAATATAAGCAACCATAAATATTTGAGAACAGGAGGAAACTTATATTTGAAAAAAGAACTGAGATCCTTGGGAACCCGAGACTTATAGGAACCTAAGGACCCGAAACCTGTAAACTAGAGAAACTAGAGAATTTATTTATAAACTGGAGGAATCTTATATTTTTGAAAACCTGAGATCTTTGAGAACCTAAAACTGTGACAATTAGACCTTAAATAAATTGAGGAACCTGAAATCGTGGAAGGTCAGAGCTTTGAGAACCTGAAAACTGTAGAAACCAAAGAACTTAAAAATATAAGCAACCATAATTATCTGAGAACAGGATGAACCTTATATTTTTGAAAAATTTGAGACCTTTGAGAAATTGATACTGTGACAATTAGACCTTAAATAAATTGAGGAATCTGAAAATTTAAGGAACCTAAAATCTTGGAAAATCAGAGCTTTGAGAACCTGGGAACTGTAGGAACTAAATAACTTAAAAATACAAGGAACCATACTTGAGAATAGGAGGAAACTTATATTTTGAAAAAACTGAGATCTTTGGAAACCTGAAACTTCAGGAACCTAAGAACCCAAAAACTTGGAAACTAGAGATACTAGAGTCTTTATTAAAAAAACTGAGATCTTTAAGAACATGAAACTGTGACAATCAAACCTTAAATAAGTTGAGGAAACTGAAGAATTAGGGAAGATGAAATCTTCGAACGTCAGAGCTTCAGGAACCTGAGAATTGTGGCAACCAAAAAACTTAAAAATTTAAGGAACCATACTTGAGAACAGACGGGAACTTATATTTTGAAAAAAACTGAGACCTTTGGGAACCCGAGAATTTTAGGAAACTTAAGAACTAGAGAAACTAGAGACTTTAATTAAAAACTGGAGGAACCTTAAGACTGAGATTTTTAAGAACCTAAAACTGTAATAATTAGACCTTAAATAAAATGAAGGACCCGAAAATTTAAGGAACCTGAATTCTTGAAACTTCAGAGCTTTGAGAACCTGAGAACTGTTGGAACCTAGGCACTAAAGAATATAACGAATCATAGTGGCGAACACTGTATATCTTATATTTTGAAAATACTGAGATCTTTGGGAGCCAGAGACTTTGAGGAACCTAAGAACCCGAAAACTTGGGGTAGAGAAACTAGACTATATTTAAGAACTGGAGGAATCTTATATTTTTGAAAACCTGAGATCTTTCAGAACCTAAAACTCTGACAATTAGACCTTAAATAAATTGAGGAACCTGAAATCTGGGAACGTCAGAACTTTGAGAACCTGAAAATTGTAGGAACCAAATAACTTAAAAATACAAGAAATCATACTTAAGAAGAGGAAGAAACTTATATTTAAAAAAAAACAGATATTTGGGAAGCCGAGACTTTCAGGAACCTAAGAACCCAAAAACTTGGGAACTAGAGAGACTAGAGCATTTATTTAAGAACTGGAGGAACGTTATATTTTTGAAAAAGCTGAGATCGGTGAGAACCTGAAACTGTGACAATTCGACCTTAAATAAATTGAGGAACCTGAAATCTTGGAACGTTAGAGTTTTGAGAACCCGAAAATTATAGGAATCAAAGAACTTTGAAATACAAGCAACGATATTTGCGAACTGGAGGAAACTTAAATTTTGAAAAAAAAGAGATCTTTGGGAACCCGAGACTTACAGGAAACTAAGAACCCAAAAACCTGTAAACTAGAGACTTTTTGTAAGAACTGGAGCACCTTTATATTTTTGACAAAACTGAGATGTTTGAGAACCTGAAATCTTGGAAGGTCAGAGCTTTGAAAACCCTAATTATTTGAGAACAGGAGGAAACTTATAATTCCAAAAAACAAACTGATAGAACCTAGAGACTTTATGTAAGAACTAGAGGAACCTTATATTTTTGAAAAATCTGAGACCTTTGAGAAACTGATACTGTGACAATTAAACCTTAAATAAATTGAGGAACCTGAAAATTTAAGGAACCTGAAATTTTGGAACATCAGAGCTTTGAGAACCTGAGAACTGTAGGAACCAAATAACTTAAAAATTACAAAGAACCATACTTGAGAATACGAGGAAACTTATATTTTGAAAAAACTGAGATCTTTGGAAACCTGAGACTTCAGGAACGTAAGAACCCAAAAACTTAGGACCTAGAGATACTAGAGAGTTTATATAAGAATTGGAGGAACCTTAAGACTGACATTTTTAAGAACCTAAAGCTGTGATAATTTCACCTTAAATAAAATCAAGGCCTTGAAAATTTAAGGAACCTGAAATCTTAAAACGTCAGAGCCTTGAGAAACTGAGAACTGTTGGAACCCAGGGACTAAAGAATATAACGAATCATAGTGAAGAACACTGTAAATCTTATATTTTGAAAAAACTGAGATCTTTGGGAACCAGAGACTTTGAGGAACCTAAGAACCCGAAAACTTGGGGTAGAGAAACTAGACTATATTTCAGAACTGGAGGAATCTTATATTTTTGAAAACCTGAGATCTTTCAGAACCTAAAACTCTGACAATTAGACCTTAAATAAATTGAGGAACCTGAAATCTTGGAACGTTAGAGCTTTGAGAACCCGAAAATTATAGGAACCAAAGATCTTTGAAATATAAGCAACGATATTTGCGAACTGGAGGAAACTTAAATTTTGAAAAAAAAAACACTGAGATCTTTGGGAACCCGAGATTTACAGGAAACTAAGAACCCGAAAACCTTTAAACTAGAGACTTTTTGTAAGAACTGGAGCACCCTTATATTTTTGACAAAACTGAGATCTTTGAGAATCTGAAATCTTGGAAGGTCAGAGCTTTGAAAACCCTAATTATTTGAGAACAGGAGGAAACTTATAATTTGAAAAAAAAAACTGAGATCTTTGCGAACCCGAGACTTATATTAAACTAACAACCCGAAAACCTATAAACTAAAGAAAATAGAAACTTTACGTAAGAACTGGAGGAACCTTACATTTTTGAATAAACTGAGATCATTTAGAACCTAAAACTGTGACAATTAGACCTTAAATAAATTGAAGAACCTGAAATCTTGGAACGTCAGAGCTTTGAGAACCTGAAAACTATAGAAACCAAAGAATTTAAAAATATAAGCAACCATAATTATTTGAGAACAGGAGGAAACTTATATTTTGAAAAAGGAACTGAGATCCTTGGGAACACAAGACTTACAGGAACCTAAGAACCCGAAAACCTGTAAACTAGGGAAATTAGAGATTTTATTTAAGAACTGGAGGAACCTTAAATTTTTGAAAAAACTGAGATATTTGAGAACCTGAAGCTGTGACACTTAGACCTTAAATAAATTGAGTAACCTGAAATCGTGGAACGTCAGAGCTTTGAGAACCCGAAAACTGTAGAAACCAAAGACCTCAAAAATATAAGCAACCATAATCATTTGAGAACAATAGGAAACTTATATTTTGAAAACACACCTGAGGTCCTTAGGAACCTGAGACAGGAACCTAAGAACACGAAAACCTACCAACTAGGGAAACTAGAGACTTTATGTAAGAACTGGAGGAACCTCATATTTTTGCAACAACTGAGACCTTTGAGAAACTGATACTGTGACAATTGGACCTTAAATAAATTAAGGAACCTGAGAACTGTAGGAACCAAATAAGTTAAAAATTTTAAGAACCCAAAAACTTATGAATTAAAGATACTAGAGCCTTTATTTAAAAACTGGAGGAACATTATATTTTTCAAAAAACTGAGATCTTTAAGAACCTGAAACTGTGACAATCAAACCTTAAATAAGTTGAGGAAACTGAAAATTTAGGGAACCTGAAATCTTCGAACGTCAGAGCCTCGGGAACCTAAGAATTGTGGAAAGCAAAGAACTTAAAAATATAAAGAACCATACTTGAGAACAGAAGAGAACTTATATTTTTTAAAAAACTGGGACCTTTGGGAACCAGAGACTTTTAGGAAACTTGAGAACTAGAAAAACTGGAGACTTTAATTAAAGACTGGAGGAACCTTAAGACTGAGATGTTTAAGAACCTAAAACTGTGATAATTAGATCTTAAATAAAATGAAGGACCTGAAAATTTAAGGATCCTGAAATCTTGAAACGTCAGAGCCTTGAGAACCTGAGAACTGTTGGAACCTAGGGACTAAAGAATCTAACGAACCATACTGAAGAACACTAGGAATTTTATATTTAAAAAAAAAACTGAGATCTTTGGGAACCAGAGACTTTGAGGAATCTAAGAACCCGAAAACTTGAGATAGAGAAACTAGACTATATTTAAGAACTGGAGGATATTATATTTTTGAAAACCTGAGATCTTTGACAACCTAAAACTGTGACAATTAGACTTTAAATAAATTGAGGAACCTGAAATTGTGGAACGTCAGAGATTTGAGAACCTGAGAACTGTAGGAACCAAATAACTTAAAAATACAAGGAGCCATACTTGAGAACAGGAGGAAACTTATATTTTGAAAAAAAAACTGAGATCTTTGGAAACCTGAGACTTCAGGAACCTAAGAACCCAAAAATTTGAACACTGGGAATTTTATATTTTGAAAAAAACTGGGATCTTTTGGAACAAGAGACTTTGAGGAACCTAAGAACCCAAAAACTTGAGATAGAAAAACTAGAGAATATATTTAAGAACTGGAGAAAGGGAATCTTTGACAACTTAAAACTGTGACAATTAGACCTTAAATAAATTGAGGAACCTAAAATCTGGGAACTTTGAGAACCTGAGAACTGTAGGAACCAAATAACTTAAAAATACAAGGAATCATACTTGAGAAGAGGAGGAAACTTATATTTTGAGAAAAACAGATATTTGGGAAGCCAAGACTTTCAAGAACCTAAGAACCCAAAAACTTGGGACCTAGAGAGACTAGAGCATTTATTTAAGGACTGGAGGAACGTTATATTTTTGAAAAAGCTGAGATCTTTGACAACCTGAAACTGTGACAATTAGACCTTAAATAAATTGAGGAACCTGAAATCTTGGAACGTTAGAGCTTTAAGAACCCGAAAACCTGTAAACTAGAGAAACTGGAGATTTTATTTAAGAACTGGAGGAACCTTAAATTTTTGAAAAAAACTGAGATATTTGAGAACCTGAAGCTGTGACACTTAGACCTTAAATAAATTGAGTAACCTGAAATCGTGGAACGTCAGAGCTTTGAGAACCCGAAAACTGTAGAAACCAAAGACCTCAAAAGTATAAGCAACCATAATCATTTGAGAACAATAGGAAACTTATATTTTGAAAACACACCTGAGGTCCTTGGGAACCTGAGACAGGAACCTAAGAACACGAAAACCTACCAACTAGGGAAACTAGAGACTTTATGTAAGAACTAGAGGAACCTCATATTTTTGCAACAACTGAGACCTTTGAGAAACTGATACTGTGACAATTGGACCTTAAAAATTAAGGAACCTGAGAACTGTAGGAACCAAATAAGTTAAAAATTTTAAGAACCCAAAAACTTATGAATTGAAGATACTAGAGCCTTTATTTAAAAACTGGAGGAACATTATATTTTTCAAAAAACTGATATCTTTATGAACCTGAAACTGTGACAATCAAACCTTAAATAAGTTGAGGAAACTGAAAATTTAGGGAACCTGAAATCTTCGAACGTCAGAGCTTCGGGAACCTAAGAATTGTGGAAAGCAAAGAACTTAAAAATATAAAGAACCATACTTGAGAACTTATATTTTTTAAAAAACTGGGACCTTTGGGAACCAGAGACTTTTAGGAAACTTGAGAACTAGAAAAACTGGAGACTTTAATTAAAGACTGGAGGAACCTTAAGACTGAGATGTTTAAGAACCTAAAACTGTGATAATTAGATCTTAAATAAAATGAAGGACCTGAAAATTTAAGGATCCTGAAATCTTGAAACGTCAGAGCCTTGAGAACCTGAGAACTGTTGGAACCTAGGGACTAAAGAATCTAACGAACCATACTGGAGAACACCAGGAATTTTATATTTAAAAAAAAAACTAAGATCTTTGGGAACCAGAGACTTTGAGGAATCTAAGAACCCGAAAACTTGAGATAGAGAAACTAGACTATATTTAAGAACTGGAGGAATCTTATATATTTGAAAACCTGAGATCTTTGACAACCTAAAAGTGTGACAATTAGACTTTAAATAAATTGAGGAACCTGAAATTGTGGAACGTCAGAGATTTGAGAACCTGAGAACTGTAGGAACCAAATAACTTAAAAATACAAGGAGCCATACTTGAGAACAGGAGGAAACTTATATTTTGAAAAAAAAACTGAGATCTTTGGAAACCTGAGACTTCAGGAACCTAAGAACCCAAAAATTTGAACACTGGGAATTTTATATTTTGAAAAAAACTGGGATCTTTTGGAACAAGAGACTTTGAGGAACCTAAGAACCCAAAAACTTGAGATAGAAAAACTAGAGAATATATTTAAGAACTGGAGAACGGGAATCTTTGACAACTTAAAACTGTGACAATTAGACCTTAAATAAATTGAGGAACCTAAAATCTGGGAACGTCAGAACTTTGAGAACCTGAGAACTGTAGGAACCAAATAACTTAAAAATACAAGGAATCATACTTGAGAAGAGGAGGAAACTTATATTTTGAGAAAAACAGATATTTGGGAAGCCAAGACTTTCAAGAACCTAAGAACCCAAAAACTTGGGACCTAGAGAGACTAGAGCATTTATTTAAGGACTGGAGGAACGTTATATTTTTGAAAAAGCTGAGATCTTTGACAACCTGAAACTGTGACAATTAGACCTTAAATAAATTGAGGAACCTGAAATCTTGGAACGTTAGAGCTTTAAGAACCCGAAAACCTGTAAACTAGAGAAACTGGAGATTTTATTTAAGAACTGGAGGAACCTTAAATTTTTGAAAAAAACTGAGATATTTGAGAACCTGAAGCTGTGACACTTAGACCTTAAATAAATTGAGTAACCTGAAATCGTGGAACGTCAGAGCTTTGAGAACCCGAAAACTGTAGAAACCAAAGAACTCAAAAATATAAGCAATCATAATTATTTGAGAATAATAGGAACAATAGCAAAAAAAACTAAATACCCGAAAACCTACAAACTAGAGAAACTATAGACTTTATGTAAGAACTGGAGGAACCTTATATTTTTTTAAAAGAAACCTTTGAGATCCTAAAAATGTGACAATTAGAAGTTAAATAAAATGAGGAACCTGAAATGTTGGATCGTCAGAGCTTTGAGAACTTGAGAACTGAAACTCTCAGGAACCCGAAACTCATTTAAGAACTGGAGGAACCTCATATTTTTGACAAAACTGAGATTTTTGAAAATTTAAAAAACATCAAAGCTTTGAGAGCCTGAGAACCGTAGGAACCAAAAAAATTAAAAATATAAGGAACCATATTTATATTGTTAGAAAAAAACTGAGCTCTTTGGGAACCACAGACTTTCAGGAAACTAAGAACCCGAAAACTTGAGAAAAAGAGAGACTATAGAGACTTAATTTAAGAACTGGAGGAACCTTACAATATGATTTTGAAAACGTGAAACTGTGACAATTAGACCTTAAAATAAAATAAAATGAGGAACCTTTTGAGAACCTGAGAACTGTTGGAACCTAAGAACAAAAAAATATAACGGACCGTACCGGGGAGCACTGGGAATCTTATTTAGGAAAAACAGATCTTTTAAAACCCGAAACTTTCACTAACCCGAAAATTTGGCAACTAGAGAGCCTAGAGAATTTATTTAAGAACTGGAGGAACCTTATATTTTTGAAAAAACTGAGATTTTTGAAAATTTAAGAAACATCAGAGCTTTGAGAACCGTAGGAACCAAAGAACTTAACTAAGGAACCATATTTATATTGTGAGAAAACAACTGAGCTCTTTGGGAACCACAGACCTTCAGGAAACTAAGAAACCGAAAACCTGAAAAGCAGCTGAAACTGTGACAATTAGACCTTAATTAAATTGGGGAACCTGAAAATTTAAGAAACCTGAAATCTTCGTTATTTGACATTTTCAGTATTTTACTATTTCGTTATATGGATATTTGATTAATTTCATGACATCATAATTCCATTTATTATCGTGTGTCACCGTTGGATTCAGGAAGTGTGAGGTCTGAGGCATTTTTTTGCGATTTTGCTATTGTAGAGATTTTTCAAAAATACCAAGGAAGAAAAGGGAGCATAAGAAAAACACTGAAATGGAACTATATAATAATTAATTATAGTAAACGCCAACTGTATAGTAACTTCTCATAAAAACCTGCTCTCCGACATGGACACATGCTGTACAAAGGTTCGCCGACTGCGATACAGAGAGTGCCGACACATTATTCTCGATAAGCAGTTTCAGATCACTATATCCATGGCCTTTTCTTTATTAATGTGTAGCAGTATATCGACAGTAATTTTAACCTTTAGTTAATAATAATTTATTACGATCAAGGATTGCCATTCTAGGCATGCAAAATTTTACCTCAGCACTACATTTACTGTTATATCTTATATGCTTTTGGTATATGCATCTCGAAGTCCAATAGGTTCCCCGATTTGAGTCCAATGGGCAAAACTATAATTGCTTTTGAACTACCTATTCGGTGACTCACCATGTAAATACGTCATGCAAACTTTACTATTCACCTCGGAGCGTAACTCCGAGTTATCCGCGACGCGCCGTTAAACCTCCGGCAAGAAATAACGTTTTATTTGTCAAATACGTACACAGGTCGTAAAGTCGGTCCTAAATTGGAGCAATTATCTGTTTCAGGTGTGTCGGGTGACGGGTATGATGAAGTGCAGTGTGGTGAGACGGTGGTAAAATGTCGCGCAGCGTGTTTCCGATTGACGTCGTCGGGCTGGCGTCCTTGTGTCTGGTATTGGCGTCTCCGTCGTCGGTTGGCCGGGCGTCTCCTGAGGAGGGGAAAAAGGTAGGTCATCCGTCATATATTTACTGCTTTTCTTAGACGTTTGCTTGTTTGTAGCCGTAGGTACCGTGTTTGTTTATGTGACAAACTGATTGATATGTGCGCTCGTTATTTCGATCGGACGATCGTGTCGGGTTGATTATGTTTGCTCGCAGAGGTCGCCCCGGTTCGGCGAGGACTCGCCACGGCGCGACGCATGCACAGGTCGCGCACATGCAACTTCCTTCGACTCGCGTAACATTAAGAAGAATTTTTGCTGAGCGTTGACACAATTCCGATAGCGACATAAAGAAGCTGAACCGAGCGCAATAGCAAAAATCGATTTTTCTTTTCACAAATACGTTTGGGGAAATTGAGTCATTTTTTACCTGGAATTACGACGAGATTTTAAAAATCTATGCACAAACCAACAAAAAATCTATCGTTTATTCCCCCCACACCTTGCATACAAATCTTCATCGACGGCTACCTACACGCTCTAACGAAATTCTAAGTATCGACGAGGATACAGATGAATCACAGGAAAAGGTAGAGATATCCGTCGCGCAGGTACGTGTAAAAATTACCTCGAACCGGCTTATCGAAAAAAAAAAAAACAATTCCGAACTGTGTCGCTCGTATCATTTTAGATTTAGATCGGGACCTTGGCTCGCGCAGAGCGTAAATAACATGATAATGCCCACCACAAATTAAACCTAATCTGGATGTGGGCGTCGAATGCACATGCACTTCGGAACAAATAGGTTGGCGCCATTTTAGTTTCCTTGAGAATTTATTCGCTGAACACGGCACATTTCACCCCACACACAGAAAAATCCAGGCCAGTATCCGAGTTTATTTACCATAAATTCAATTAAACAGACGTTGCTATCTTCCATTTGTTTAAGAATTTGCATGGAAATGCAGCGAGTTAATTAAGGAGGAATGTTTCTAAGTTATAATTCGTCGTGCAGTTTCTCTACTCGCGCTGATAAGGAATGCAAATTATCAAATTGCTTTCGCTTGCGAGTCTGCATTTCTGCATTTTACACGCTTTTTAAAAGCGCTCTCGTTACGCCGTGCATTATGATAATTAAAGCTGGCTGGGTCTAGAACAGTGCATAATCCAATTAGTTTGCAGCTGTATACACATCGCCGTATTAAAAGACTGAATAAATACGCATTAAAACGCGATTTTAAAACTCGCATAATTCACTAGTGTTAATCAAATTTTTGACAACTTTTTCATTAAACTGTAGCTATCGTTTTTGACAATTTTTCTAAACGGTCGAAGAACCAATAAATGAGCCCTCGAATCAACTTTCGGTCGGCCGAAAAATCACTTATTCTTTCTGCCCAAAAAGTGGTTGACATTTTCCAACCATTGGGCACCATCCACACACCGCACCCCTTTTTCTGTACTGTGTACAACATTTAAATTGTCAGTCGTTCCCAACTATTCCAGTGCGGTGGACGGGTGTTCCACCTCAAGACCTGTACCATTGGACAACCATTAGATGGTTTAGAAATGACAACCACTTTCTGACTTGACAGATTTAGACTGTTGACTAGGTGCAGAACAAAATTACCGTCTAAAAAGTGGTTGACATTTCAAAACCATCTAGACGATCAATGGTGCAGTTCTTAGGGCGGTTGAATTGAGAAGTTGAATCTGCCAATTTGGATGCTGCTGCTTGTCATGGTGCGAAAATTTGAAGTTTAATACTATATTCTACAGTACCTAAATTTGAGAAGCTGAACGTAAAAATTTTGAAAACTGAAAACTGAAAACTGAAAACTGAAAACTCAAAACTGAAAACTGAAAACTGAAAACCAAGTAACCTGAAAACCTGAGAACTCGATTACCTGAAATGGTATAATATGTACTGAGAAACTTGGGAATTTGAGAAACTCTACCTGATAATGTAAATATGAAAATCTGAAAGTCTGAATCTGAACGAAAATCTGAATCTCAGAAACTGAACAGAAAACTCGAGAATTGAGAAAAGTCTGAAATCCTAAGAAGTTAATTCTTACAAACTAATTTCTAAAAATTCCTACATTACCGACCGACACGAAAACACGTGGAGAGAGGCGCCGAGAAGAAAATTGACGAAAATAAAGTAAGTAAAGGTAGAAAAGAAAACAGCAACTATAGAAAGTGGTTGAGGAACAGGAATGAGACAAGGCGAAGAAAAATGAAAAATTCAAGAAGAAGATAAAGAGGAAACTACAACAAAAAGAGAACCGGAAGCAAGCCCAGAAGCATCGCAAAAGTGTAAGAAGAAATGGGTCTGAAAATGAAAGAGATCATGGAGAAAATATATGAAAGAACTGAAGAGAGAAATGAACCAATTGAAGAAAAAGATGGAAGAAAAAGAGAAAAGAAAATTTAAGACTAACTTGATTTTTTTAAATGGCACGAAGGGTCAAATTTTTAAAAGAGCATTTTTTTCTGAATTCAATTATGTAACATATGCCCAGCTTTATTTTTACCAAAAGGTAAAAAAAATTAATTCTAGAAAAGTAAAACTAAGTTAGCTTTGAAAATGTTGATATTCGCGATCTGTCACTTGCATATTAGCCAAAAATTAAACCTGTGTGCAATAATTAATTTAACAATGGTATACATTTAAGTGAAACTGAGCGCATAGAAATTCTCATGATGGTCCTTTCTTGATTAATGGCAGTTTTACGTATGAAAGATATTTGCAACTTTTACAACAACATATTGTTCCACGACTTACGGAAATATTTCCAACCACAGGAATGAAAATATAGCAGCAGAAACCATGTGGTTTCAACAAGACGGAGCACCGCCACATTTTGGTCGTCAAGTGCTATTGAATGGCTATTGATTTTTTCCTGTGGGGTCATGTAAAAATTCGAGTGTATGTTAACAGACCATTACAAATCGAACGAAAAAGAAACGAAATTTCCAATATTTCTCCAAATATTTTGATTGATTCTTTGGAAAATTTTGTTCAACTAACGATAGATAAAGACAATATTTCTAAGGCTAACAAAATTTTATCAGTTAATTTTATTAGATATTTTTTTTAAGTTTCGTTTAAAATAAGGTATACTCATGTGTTACACCACAGAACAAATGCTCTTCATAAAAATATTAAATATATTATTAAAAAAATATATATATTAAAATTTATTTAAAATTTATTTAAAAAAAAATCAAGTTGATGGAGATGAAGATGAGAGCTGGAAATTTGATGAACATCTGAGACGATGGAATTTAAATACTTTTAAGTATACAGGGTGTTATGGAAGTCCTAGCAGAAAATTTAACCACAAGTAGAACTCGTCTAAATAAACATTTTTTTACGGAGTTAAAATTAAGAATAGTTTGACCCCTAAAACCAATACCCGCTTATGGATCGACGTTCATTGACTGTCAGGAAGGCACAAAAACTTTACCCGATAAACGAATCGAAATAAAAACTGTTTAAATGGAAACATGTACTCACCTATCATAATATGCATAATATTGAAGTAGGTTAGCATGTAATAATAAACTTTCTAACTTTGATAAATGTTGACACATCGACAGTTCGAATACACTTCAAAGCACATCTTCGAATACTTAAAAATTTTAGATTCAATTTCCAAAACATCCGAAATCTTAATAAAATAATCAGCGAGCACAAGAATCGAGCACACATAACAATACATGGCGGCGCGACACTCAACTGATGACTAAAATTTACTGTCAACGACAAAATCTTTGGCCCAAAAAACTTAGAAGGTGTTTACCTCGTTTGGCAAAAACGTTCTGACGCGTTCAAGTTCAAGTCGACATAGGCGGAGGGTGAAGTAAGGGGTCAGAAAAATTTTGAAAAAAAATGCGGATTTCAGCAAAGTGGTAAATAGAATTTTTTTTTATTTTGACGAGTTCTACTTGTGGTGAAATTTTCTGCCAGGACTTCCATAACACCTTGTATACCAAGTTTTGATGAATAGTTTTTTAGAATATGAATTTAACTGTATTCATACTTCTTAGCGACACTGTATATAAGTGAATTCGACATAATTGGAATGGTAGAAACGTGGGTAGATGAAAGGGAATGGAAGAAGATAGAAGAGAGAATTCCGAGAGACTACGTATGGAGATGTCGAGCAGCAGAAAAGAACGAAAGAACTCGAAAAAAGAATGAGAGAAGTGATGTCAACAAAGAAAATAGAAGTAGAAGTAGGAGAAATAATTGGTGGAACAAAGAATGTATAAATTAAAAGTCAAGCCAGAAAACAAATGAGGAAATAGAGAAATCGGAAGAGATCGAAAGAAGAATACCGGGAGCAACTGAAGAAATACTTACACACTTGTGAGAAGAAGAATGAAGAAAAGAAGAGAGGAGAAGAACAGGAAATTAGATCAATCAACACAGGAGAAGTAGTCTGAAAATACATAAAGAGAGAACGGAAGGTAAAAAAGAGGGCAGACGAGAATATAACAATAGAAGAATGGAGAGAATAATTCAACGAATTACGGAAGGAAGAAACGGAAAGAAGACAGAAAAGAGCAGAAACAAGAGAACGAGAGAAGGGGGAATAAATTTCGAAGGAAATGATTAAGGAGGTAATAGGAAGAATGAAGAAAGGAAAAGCGGGGACTAAGCTGCATAAAAGGAGTATTCTACACACAGAAAAAGGCGAGACGGAAAGAAATTAAACAATTAATTTAGCTACTGTTTTTATTTTATATTTGTTTTATTTAATCAATATTTATTATTGTATATATGTAAGCCGGAATGCAAGAAAATAAATATCTAAAAATCTAAGAACGGGAAAACCTGAGAAGTTGAAAACCCGACCGTCTGAGAATCTGAAGCCGAGGCGCCTGAAAATATTGAGACCTCAGAACCTGAAATCCTGACAACCTGAAAACTTGAGACTTTGGAAACTTGAGATCATGTGAATCTGAATGAATTTAATAATCTGAATCTGAGATTTTGAATTTAATTTAGTTTTGACACCACAACGATCTGAAAACTTCAGAACCTAAGAATGTAGGAATCTGAAAACTTCAGAACCTGAAAACCTGGTCTGAGAACTTGAGGAAATAAGAATGGAAAGGTAAAATCCTGAGAACACAAATTTGAAAATTTTGATCTTAGAACACAAAGATTGTAATTTCCCAAAAACCTGAGAAACTGCCTGCAAAACTATTTACAAGTATGACTCAATTAGACATCACCTAATTGGCCCGAGAAGGTAATCACCGATCAGTGTTACATAATCAGGATGTTATTAATCAATGCCACGAGTAAACGTCGCAGTTTATTTCCATCCACTAATAGTTTTACTCTTTGATTTACCGGAAAACACCTTACCGACATCACGCCTTTTGAACTAATTTCCTATTGGGTTTTCTTGTCTCACAGGAAAATTCTCCTATGTTAATTACATGATTGCGACTATAAAAACACACATAAATCGCCGTAATTACATCGGTGTTAATTGTTGCATTAGAGCGATTACATGAGTAGGAGGCGAAATGAGATTCTCATCAGATAAGAGAAAAACTTGGGCTTGTGCTGTTGCTGGAACGAGACCATGAGCATTTTCGTCGGCACGATCGTTAAGATTTCGAAATTTTGTGTGCACCGAGAAATTCTCTAATGAGTTCGTGAGAAAACACGTTGGCACTTGACGTCCAAAATTTATTTAAAAGGCTGTGTTTTTCGTTAAAAAATTGCTGTCGGATTTATTTATAATTGTACCCCTCATATCTACCGATTTCCCTTCCGACTGGGCTGGTGGGCCTGGGGACTAACTAGTCAATTTAATTACCAGAAATGGATCGTAAAAAGTCATGTAATGTCACGATCCTCTTTTTAGGATTTATGTATTTTTTCATGTCGAATGAAAAATGAGTCCACGTGTTTGTAGGTGGGCGGCGTTTTATTAATGATTATAAAATGAATAATTAGTATTTTAGTGGCTACGATGTTGCAGCTTGTTGATTTGACAAGGTTGGGTGCATACCAGGCGGCGAATTCTGGACGTGTCGCATCATCGCCGAAAGCGACTTTTATATTTAGCGTTAAGGTTCCTAAATAAATAACGCTCCACTCTGCGGATTAAAAGTTCTATTTTTATTTTTAGGAATAAAATAAACAAACCGGATGGTTAACATGTCGTTCAGTTTGGGTTTGGTAGTCTGTTCGCTTTTTCGAGTGGGTAAACTAAACAAAACGAATGAAATAAAAATTCTGATATACAGTAGCATGATTATATAACGTATAATAGACTGAGCCAACAGCAATTACAGATTTTACACAATTACCGTGTATAGACAAGCGATTCGATTCTTCGGCTGGGTCCAACAATGTACTTTGTCGGAGTAAGTAACAATTTTTTGATGTTTGTTAATAAACGTCAGAAAAAACGTTTTGTCAAAATTTCACATTTTTTCGATCGCTTTGGTTATACAACGTAACGAATACCACTCGAGCAAGCGAAAACAATTCGATTGTACTAACCTCCTCTGAAGTATAATCGATTATTTTTCGATGCTCTTGTGATATTAAAATCGAATATATGTATATCTATTATGGGGGTTAACTAAAAATATAGACGGGGATGTTGGAAAAGAAACTTCCCAATTTTACATTAAAGTCTTTGAGTTCTTTTCATTTTTGACAGATGACAGTTAACGTGCGTGACATTCCCCAATTTTCAAGATATGAATCGGGCAAATATTTATTTTCTAAATTTGGAAATTTTTAATCTTTAATTTCTGAATTTGGAAACTACAAATCTTGAATAATTGTAATTCAAAATTCAAATAGTCGTGAATTCTTAAATGTGGAAATTGCAGCTCTGACTTTCTAAGATTTCAGGTTCCTTAAATTTTCAGGTTCCTCAATTTAGTTAAGGTCTAATTGTCATAGTTTCAGCTGATTTTCAGGTTTTCAGGTTCTTAGTTTCCTGAAAGTGTGGGGTTCCCAAAAATCTCAGTTCTTTTCTCAAAATATAAGTTTCTTTCTGTTCTCAAGTATGGTTCCTTATATTTTTAAGTTCTTTGGTTCCTAATGTTCTCAGGTTCTCAAAACTCCTTAAATTTTCAGGTTCCCCAATTTTCAAAAATATAAGGTTCCTACAGTTTTTAAATAAATTTTCTAGACTCTCCAGTTCCCAAGTCTTCGGGTTCCTGAAAGTCTCAGGTTTTAAAAGATCTGTCTTTTTTCTAAATATAAGATTCCCAGTGTTTTCCGGTACAGTTCGCTATATTTTTTAATTCTTAGGTTCTAAGAATTCTCAGGTTTTCAAGCGGTTCTCCATTTTATTTTAGATCTAATTGTCACAGTTTCAGGTTCTCAAAAACATAATGCAAAGTTCCCTCACTTCTTAAATTACGGTTGTCAAAGATCTCAGGTTTTCAAAAATATAAGGTTCCTCCAGTTCTTAAATGTAGTCTCTAGTTTCTCTATCTCAAGTTTTTGGGTTGTTAGGTTCCTCAAAATTTCTTGTTCTCAAAGATCTCAGTTTTTTCCAAAATACAAAATTCCCAGTGTTCTCCAGTATGGTTCGTTAGATTCTTTAGTCCCTAGATTGTTGGAATCTTAAGTTCTCAATGATTTCAGGTTCCTTAAATTTTCAGGTCCTTCATTTTATTTAAGGTCTAATTATCACAGTTTTAAGTTTTTAAAAATCTTAATTTAAGGTTCCTCTAGTTTTTAATTCAAGGCTCTAGTATTTCTAGTTCCCAAATTTTTGGGTTCTTAGGTTTCTGAAGTCTCAGGTTTCCAAAGATCTCAGTTTTTTTTTTCAAAATATAAGTTTCCTTCTGTTCTCAAGTATGGTTCCTTGTATTTTTAAGTTATTTAGTTCCTACAGTTCTCAGGTTCTCAAAGCTCTGACGTTCCACAAATTCAGGTTCCTCAATTTATTTAAAGTCTAACTGTCACAGTTTTAGGTTGTCAAAAATCTCAGGTGTTCAAAAATATAAGATTCCTCCAGTTCTTAAATATAGTCCCTAGTTTCTCTATCTCAAGTTTTTGGGTTCTTAGGTTCCTCAAAGTCGCTGGTTCCCAAAGATCTCAGTTTTTTTCAAAATATAAAATTCCCAGTGTTTTCCAGTATGGTTCGTTACATTCTTTAGTTCCTAGGTTCCAACAGTTCTCAGGTTCTCAAGGCTTTGACGTTTCAAGATTTCAGGTTACTTAAATTTTCAGGTCCTTCATTTAATTTAAGGTTTAATTATCACAGTTTTAGGTTCTTAAAAATTTTAGCTTAAGGTTTCTCCAGTTTTTAATTAAAGGCTCTAGTATCTCTTAGAGAATTGAGAATTTGAGAATTTGGAAATTTTGAACCGTCGAAATCTTGAATTTTGAATTCTAATTTTCGAAGAAATATTAAATTCTTAAAATTTTGAATCATTTTTTCAAGAATCGGGCAAATCTTGAATTCCTGAACTTGCAAATTTTGAATCTTCAATTTCTGAATTTGAAAACTTCAAATTCTGAATAATTTTGATTCCAAATTCGGAAAATTTTAAGCGATTAAAGCTGGCTTCCCAAATTTTGAAATTTCGAATAACGTTGTGAATTCCCGAATCTGGAAATTGCAAATTCTGAATTTGGAAATCTTGAATTTTGAATTATAATTTTTCGATGAAATATTAGATTCTTCAATTTTGAATCATCTCCAATTTTCAAGATATGAATCGGGCAAATATTGAATTTCTGAATTTGGAAACTACAAATCTTGAATAATTGTAATTCCAAATTTGTAAATTTTGAAGTAATTAAATGACTTCCCAAATTTTCAAAATTCAAATGGTCGTGAATTCCTGAATCTGGAAATTGAAATTGCAAATTCTTAATTTTGAATCGTGGAAATCTTGAATTTTGAATTATAATTTTTCGATGAAATATTAGATTCTTTAATTTTGAATCATCTCCAATTTTCAAGATATGAATCGGGCAAATCTTGAATTTCTGAATTTGGAAACTACAAATCTTGAATAATTGTAATTCCAAATTTGTAAATTTTGAAGTAATTAAATATGGCTTCCCAAATTTTCAAAATTTAAATAGTCGTGAATTCCTGAATCTGGAAATTGAAATTTCAAATTCTTGATTTGGAAATTTTGAACCGTCGAAATCTTGAATTTTGAATTCTAATTTTCGATGAAATATTATATTCTTAAAATTTTGAATCATTTAGCAATGTTCAAGATATGAATCGGGCAAATCTTGAATTCCTGAACTTGCATATTTTGAATCTTTAATTTCTGAATTTGAAAACTACAAATTCTGAATAATTTTGATTCCAAATTCGGAAAATTTTAAGCGATTAAAGCTGGCTTCCCAAATTTTGAAATTTCGAATAACGTTGTGAATTCCCGAATCTGGAAATTGCAAATTCTGAATTTGGAAATCTTGAATTTTGAATTTTAATTTTTCGATGAAATATTAGATTCTTGAATTTTGAATCATCTCCAATTTTCAAGATATGAATCGGGCAAATATTGAATTTCTGAATTTGAAAACTACAAATCTTGAATAATTGTAATTCCAAATTTGTAAATTTTGAAGTAATTAAATGACTTCCCAAATTTTCAAAATTCAAATGGTCGTGAATTCCTGAATCTGGAAATTGAAATTGCAAATTCTTAATTTTGAATCGTGGAAATCTTGAATTTTGAATTATAATTTTTCGATGAAATATTAGATTCTTTAATTTTGAATCATCTCCAATTTTCAAGATATGAATCGGGCAAATATTGAATTTCTGAATTTGGAAACTACAAATCTTGAATAATTGTAATTCCAAATTTGTAAATTTTGAAGTAATTAAATATGGCTTCCCAAATTTTCAAAATTCAAATAGTCGTGAATTCCTGAATCTGGAAATTGAAATTTCAAATTCTTGATTTGGAAATTTTGAACCGTCGAAATCTTGAATTTTGAATTCTAATTTTCGATGAAATATTATATTCTTAAAATTTTGAATCATTTAGCAATGTTCAAGATATGAATCGGGCAAATCTTGAATTCCTGAACTTGCATATTTTGAATCTTTAATTTCTGAATTTGAAAACTACAAATTCTGAATAATTTTGATTCCAAATTTGGAAAATTTTAAGCGATTAAATCTGGCTTCCCAAATTTTGAAATTTCGAATAACGTTGTGAATTCCCGAATCTGGAAATTGCAAATTCTGAATTTGGAAATCTTGAATTTTTAATTTTAATTTTTCGATGAAATATTAGATTCTTGAATTTTGAATCATCTCCAATTTTCAAGATATGAATCGGGCAAATATTGAATTTCTGAATTTGAAAACTACAAATCTTGAATAATTGTAATTCCAAATTTGTAAATTTTGAAGTAATTAAATGACTTCCCAAATTTTCAAAATTCAAATGGTCGTGAATTCCTGAATCTGGAAATTGAAATTGCAAATTCTTAATTTTGAATCGTGGAAATCTTGAATTTTGAATTATAATTTTTCCATGAAATATTAGATTCTTTAATTTTGAATCATCTCCAATTTTCAAGATATGAATCGGGCAAATATTGAATTTCTGAATTTGGAAACTACAAATCTTGAATAATTGTAATTCCAAATTTGTAAATTTTGAAGTAATTAAATGACTTCCCAAATTTTCAAAATTCAAATGGTCGTGAATTCCTGAATCTGGAAATTGAAATTGCAAATTCTTAATTTTGAATCGTGGAAATCTTGAATTTTGAATTATAATTTTTCCATGAAATATTAGATTCTTTAATTTTGAATCATCTCCAATTTTCAAGATATGAATCGGGCAAATCTTGAATTCCTGAATTTGGAAACTACAAATCTTCAATAATTGTAATTCCAAATTTGGAAATTTTGAAGGAATTAAATATGGCTTCCTAAATTTTCAAAATTCAAATAGTCGTGAATTCCTGAATCTGGAAATTGAAAATTTTGAATCGGCGAAATCTTGAGTTTTGAATTCTAATTTTTCGATGAAATATTAGATTCTTGAAATTTTGAATCATTCCTCCATTTTCAAGATATGAATCGGGCAAATCTTGAATTCCTAAATTTGCAAATTTTCAATCTTTAATTTCTGAATTTAGAAACTACAAATTTTGAATAATTTTGATACCAAATTTGGAAAATTTTAAGCGATTAAATCTGGCTTCCCAAATTTTGAAATTTCGAATAATCCTGAATTCCTGAATCTGGAAATTGCAAATTTTTAACCGTGGATATCTTGAATTTTGGATTCCAATTTTTCGATGGAATATTAGATTCTTGAAATTTTGAATCATTTCCCAATTTCCAACCTATGAATCGGCCAAATCTTGAATTCCTTTTTTATATAATTATTTCTTTATGTATTTAATAAACCAAGTTAGTAATAAACACAGTGTGTCCACGGAAAGATCACCGCCAACTTCATTATGTATACAACTTCACTTTTATTTGGAAGCGTCAAACTTCAACCTATCACAAAGAATCGATTGCACCGCATATACTTTTTATTCATTGCCATAAAAAATATTTTGTAAAATATAAATACATTAAAAATTTTGGAAATTAATATATACCAACCTAAATCAAGTTGGAACAAAAAAGAATCTTTATATGATGTCCCATATAGTGTGGACATCTTCAAACAAAATATGTAAGTTTTTATAAGTTTAGATAAAATCCACACATTCTTTGGTGACTTTTGGTATTCTTTGAACAATGATTGATAAATAGTCATGGCTCACTTCATAATTTCTTATGGATTATTTTGGTAACTTGATTTTAAAAGGGACATTTTTTAATTAAATTTTCTTCTATTTTTTAACGTAGGTCCAAAAAAAACTTTATAAGAATGAATAAATAAAGCAGTTGACTGACATCTGTCAAAAATTATCTGCAAGAAAAAGTTTCAAATCTGGTTAAAAATGAAGAAAATGCAGCATTGAAGGGTTTTTTTGTCAGTTATCCTGTTTTTAAATACTTCATACACCCACATAAAAAAGTTTCTATTCAAAATACACAAAAAATACATCTAAAACATTAAAGCTGTCTATTGTTTGACCTTGAGATTTGGATGGAAAAAATAATAATCCTGACTAAAAGACTAAAAGGTTTTTGTTTCGTTAAAATCCAAAAATAAATATGGGAGATATAAGTGTACCCGCTTTTCTTGAAACATCCTGTAGGTATATTTCGAATTTTTCTTTTTTAGCAATTTTTTTAAGTTTTAAAAATAAATATATCGGGCCTTCATAAATGATTCATACATCATGATTGTTGCCTGTGAATAACAAAATTTACATAATAGGTACATAAAGAGAATTTTGACAATACCTACTGGATGTATCATATATGAAGATGGTCTACTGTAGAATAGTATTTTTTTCTCTATTCGACGTCTCAATTTTTTTTAGTTTAGGCCGAGGCGAAGCCGAGGACTTATATACCACGCACGCCAGAGAATCCGACTTTCTGGCCGCGTATCGTATACTATTCTGCTCTATCCCCATCAGGCCGCAAAAGTCGCTTGTCCCGACGCGAAATGCTGCCGGGGAGACGGTACTTTCGGGTAGGGAATGAAGAAATATTTTTTTGTTGCGAAACAAGTACAAAGAAATTAATGGGTATGGACATTTTTTTTTCAAGTGAGGCCGAATGACAATAAATTATCGTATTTCCAACATTAATATCAATAAAACTTCTTCTTCTCTTGTATGCAAACTTCTTATTTTGCATCATTATCCTATTATGATTTTGTGTTCCTTTCTTCTTGCTCTCCTAATCTCTTCGTCCATTTTATTGATATTTCCTTAGGTGCCTCTTCTTCGTCGCCACTGCTCGTCTTTTTTTACTTTTGTTAGTTTTGTGCTCTGTTAGTTTTACATCCTCATTTTTCCATCTATATATTCTTGTACATCTACTGATTATAATTTTTCGGTATCTTACTATTTTCTCCTTAGATTTAATTCCTTGAAGTTGAGCACAGAAGATTTTATCAAGAACACACCTTTTAGTCTTTGACATAATTTCTCCACCTTTTCTGTGCCGAACGTGGAGGTACCGACATGTTTGTACGTGACTGACCCTCTGGAGCAATTTGTTAAACACATAAACTGCCAGGGCCGGCTCCAAATTTTTATGTACTAAGCTACCGTGACGACTACGTAAAAAATTTTGCAGGAGTCGGTAAATGCGGTCTGTAAGCAGGTAATTCGTGTTATATGATCAGCCGCCTTCAATGTTTCGAATGTTAAGTTCTTCAGTTGTACAGGGTGCTCATTTCATTATAATCATATAGGTAATATCTATAAGACCCAGACCTGGTTCACCTCGGCAAACCTTAACCCGAATAAATGTAAATTACGCTAGCATTAGATCTAAGCAATTTGCACTCTTCCAACGACACGCCGACCTATCATAAGCTAACACGTTTCAAGTTGAGCCGTTTCGTTCTTTACGTTGATTAAACCTCCTCCCGTCCAGACTGCTTCCCCTAAATTACCCCGTTCGATGTCTAATTTTCCCCCGGCTCCACCTAGCGTAAATAACGAAGCTCGTTTACTCCTGCATTTTATGCATGAGAGTCGCCGAACGCGGTTAAAAACTCCTGAAAACTCGGTCCCGGAATGAATGACTCTCTCCGTCGGGTCGCCACACCCTGAGTGATGGCGGCCGAAGGACTACGCCATTGCCATCAGCCCAGCCCAGACCGATGACGGAACTGACCGGGAAATGCACGTGTCAGAGATAATTCCCGTCTACTGTTACTGCTGCATTGTTTATAATTGACGAAAACAACTAAATGTGATAGTCAGTAGTCATTTATGCGTCGAAAACAGTTACTACGGCCGCAGAAACTGCATAGTATGCAACAAGTACAAAAAGGTTTATTGTCGGCGTTTTTATCGTTTTATCCGATGATTAGTTACACGTTTGTTGGAATCGGTGGTGATTATAGGTATATACAGGGTGAATTGGAGCTCTGTCATGTTAATGGCATCAGGCCACCCGATTCCGGCCGGTCCCTTTAGCGCCTTATTAGCTCGAACGACGGTCGTTAATTAACTAACGCATTGTCTTGTTTGCAGTCGTTGTTTACCACCCTCAGCATATACGAGATTGTTGACTGGATTGCACACTTACCTCCCGTTGGAGATGATGCGGAGACATCTTTATGGCTATATTTAGATTCATGGCCGCCGATTCTGCGTTTGCACGGAGGGTATTGGGGCATTTCGGATTGATTCCAGTCAAGGTTAACGGTCGTTTTGTTGCGGGCTTTGTTCCTAAAATGTGTGGCCATTTGTAATATTTTGAGACGGTCCAGTAAGCCGTGCAAAAAAAACCCCAAGGCCACCGACGGGGTGCGCCAGCCTGATTAAAACACTTTTAACCAATTTATGTCCAATCCGGCTTTACAGCTGTATTAAACGTCAACCGCTAACGAAGTTTGATTGGATTGTTTTCTCGGGCCGACACCGCGACTTGTGCCCTCGCTTTCCATAAAAATCACAATCGATATCATAATTTCGCAGGCTACCGATATAAACGCGCATCAAATTTAAATAAAGGACTTTATGACACAGTTCACTTTCGGATTTGCATTTTAATTAAATTTATGGCGACTCTTCGGATGATTGAAATTGCGTAAAGACAAACATCTTTCTCGGAGACGCTCCCCGACTTGAGTTATGCTAATTCCGGACGGCACGAAACGAAGCCCTGTCTGGAATTAATCTGGTCCGTTGTTTATTGGGGCGATGGCTGTGCAGCAATGGGATAATTGCATCTGTCCGAGTGCACTTGATGTTAATGGTGATATCGAATAAATTACAATGAAAAACGCGATGTGGGCCGCGTTGATCGAGGATTATGGCGAGTGGTGTCGTTGTCTGAGTCGAGCTAGTTGACACGGGAGATATTATTTTTAATTTACTTTTTTTTTGCCGCGATAACGTGTAGAGCTGAATCCTACATGATGCGATCAGACATTTGTGTTTTTCGGTGAGTAAAGTGGGCTTAACATTGCTGCTGGATGCAGTTTTCGCCTGTTAACGCCATTAGTCTGCATTAGCAATTATTAATTCAATTTCAAGATGCTTCACAACTCGCCACTGATGGAGTGTTTTTATCTCACTAGCTGTAGACGAAATTGGGGCCAGCCTTCACTTGGACCCCGAACGATTGCGAAAAGACATATATGGAAACTGCAACTAATAAACTTGTTTGCAAAAATGGAAAAACTCCAACACCGACTTTATTCCTCGCGGTTTATTAGCCGCGCAACGACGACGCATAATTATAACATTTTCATGTCGTCACTCCATTAGGTCTGCAGAAGTAAGTTGTAACTAATCCGCGCTTAATTTCCTATCGAATCGAATAATAAATCGAGGCAAAAATACAGTAATGACGCCGTTCCCGACATGCAACAACCAGAAATTTTATCGAGTCGAATTCTCGTAATTTAAGTAAATAAAAAGGCGGTCCCGTTAATTACGGCAGCAACCCGTAGTCTTCATGCAAATTAACCAGCAAGTGCGCAATTATGAGGATTCGTTCCGAGAGATAATGTGTAAAAATCCCGTTTTCTGCCCGCTCGTATAACGAGCTGCATTTTTGCGAAACGTCGGCGATTTTGGGAAAAAAGCTTCGGCGCACCTGTGCAAAAAAAGTGCGACGAACACCTGGTTGTTGAAGATTTTAACGCTGTTGTTTTTAAAAACGCGTTTGTTTATAACGTGAGCCGTGACATTGATATCGGAAATGGGCTGAAATGGCAACAAATGCCGTTTTATGGATAGTAAACAACGGTTTTATACTTCAACGTGCAATTTAATTAAGCGGACGTTTAGCGTTCTCGAGCCTACACTAGGAAACGAAGACAATTGCAGATTGTGTAAAGATAGCTTGGTTTGTGAAGGTTGTTCGAAACTTGGATTCAATAACATTTTTAGATTTTTAGTTCTATGTAGTTTCCAATTTTGTACTCTTGTTTTTCGATTTTTGATAAATTTCGATTAGGTATAAATGGTTCAACATTTTTACCATATTAACATTCTACGTTACGTTTTGATTACTTCCGATTAATTTGTCAAAATTTTACTTTAGAAATTATTCAAGAATGCTGGATCACTCTTGTCTAAATAAAATTTTCAAGAAACTAGAAAACCATTCCCTAGTATACATGTATTTTTTTTAAATAATAAGTATAATATAAACCGGACCAATAATGGGAGCTAACAGCGTTAGACACATCTAGGAATTATTTAAAAATGGTGGAGGCGCTCTGATGTATACATAGAATTTAAAAAAAAAAATAAAAAAAAAACGGAAACCTTATTACTACCTTATCTGAGTCGATATGAAATAATCAGAAATATATGAATATACCTATGAGTAGCTCAGCTCCAAACGCCGCATTATTTTGTCCAATGTTACAAACCTAAGGAAGCGACTTTGGAAGATCTTCTTTACAATCTAAGTGCAAGTAAAGATTCTAAAACACAAAAATTAATTTTTCGAATATGGGCACAGCATCGTCTAGAATCATCATATTTGAACTATTAGAATTCAATTTTTAAACGTGGGATTTTGAAATTTATATTTGTTCTTTTTCCCATTCATCTGCATCTTCTTTCCTCGAGTCGTCTACGGTATTCCTCTTTTTTCCCTATTGGTTTATTTTTGGATTTTTTTTTTATCTTGCAATTTCGAAAAAATCTTGGAATATATGGCTAAAAATTTTACAGTTTAAAATAACGTCATTTAAGAAAAAATTGAGATTTATCCACATACTTATTACATGAAATTTTGAAATTTAAAATTGGAACCTCACCATCTCGATATTGTCGAAACTGAGATTCTTGGAATATGAGATTTCGAATCTAGGGATACAATCTGAAAAAAAAAATCCCAATCCTGTTAACTTAGCACTTCTCTCATTCAGGGCCTGAAACAGAAACAGAAAACCCGAAAATGGACCTCACAGAATAAAAAATCTGTGAACCCAAAAACGTAAGTACCTCATATACTGGGAACATAAAAGCATGTGAAAATATCAGAATCCGAAAACCTGAAAGAAACGTAACTTGAAAATCTGAAAATGACCTGACCTGGCCCGACACCCTGAAAACCTAGTAGGAGTTGAAAGTTTCAGAAAGAACAGAAACTATCTCAGAAAGTCAGACAACTTCAAAACCTGAAAATGATCGGACTTGACTTGACTTGGAAGCCTCAAAACGTAAAAGTCACAGTTTTGAGAATTTGGAAGTGTGAGAATTCGAGAAACTGAGAACACCAGAACTAGAAAATCTGAAAGACAGACAACTTAAGAACCTGACAATGGCCTGACCTGACAACCTGAAAACCTGGAAGCCTCAAAACGTAGGTATAAAACAAGTCGAAGTTGTTGAGAATTTGAAAGCCTGAGAATTCAACACCAGAACTAGAAAATGTCCTGACCTAACAGCCTGAAAACCTGGAATCCTCAAAACGAATAAAAGTCGAAGAGTCTAAGGACATGAAAGTTTCAAAAAGAACATAAATTGTCTCAGAAAGACAGACAACTTAAAAACCTGACACAGATCGGACTTGACCTGACAACCTGAAAACCTGGAAGCCTCAAAACGCAGATATAAAAAAAGTCGAAGTTGTTGAGAATTTGAAAGTCTGAGAATTCAACACCAGAACTAGAAAATGACCTGACCTAACAGCCTGAAAACCTGGAATCCTCAAAACGTATAAAAGTCGAACAGTCTGAGGACATGAAAGTTTCAAAAAGAACAGAAACTGTATCAGAAAGACAAACAACTTAAAAACCTGAAACTGATCGGACTTGACCTGACAACCTGAAAACCTGGAAGCCTCAAAACGTAGGTATAAAAAAAGTCGAAGTTGTTGAGAATTTGAAAGTCTGAGAATTCAACACCAGAACTAGAAAATGACATGACCTAACAGCCTGAAAACCTGGAATCCTCACAACGTATAAAAGTCGAAGAGTCTGAGGACATGAAAGTTTAAAAAAGAACAGAAACTGTATCAGAAAGACTGACAAATTAAAAACCTGAAACTGATCGGACTTGACCTGACAACCTGAAAACCTGGAAGCCTCAAACGTAGGTATAAAAAAAGTCGAATAAGTTGAACCTAAAACAACCTGAAAACCTGGACCTTTAGAACATAGGTATACAAAAAGTCGAAGTTGTTGAGAATTTGAAAGTCTGAGAATTCAACACCAGAACTAGACAATGACCTGACCTAACAGCCTAAAAACCTGAAACCCTGGAATCTTCAAAACGTATAAAAGTCGAAGTTTTTGAGAATTTGAACGTGACAATTCGAGAAATTGAGAACACCAGAACAAGAAAATCTCAACGACAGACAACTTGAAAACCTGAAAATGGCCTGACCTGACAACCTGAAAACCTGGAAGCCTCAAAACGTAAAAGTCGAAGTGTCTGAGGACATGAAAGTTTCAAAAAGAATAGAAACTGTATCAGAAAGAGAGACAACTTAAAAATCTGACACTGATCGGACTTGACCTGACAGCCTGAAAACCTGAAACCCTGAAATCCTCAAAACGTATGAAAGTCGAAGCTTTTGAGAAACTGAGAACACCAGAACTAGAAAATCTGAAAGACAGACAACTTGAAAACCTGAAAATGATCGGACTTGACCTGACAACCTGAAAACCTAGAAGCCTCAAAATGTAAAAGTCCCGTAAAAGTTGCTGTTATTGAGAATTTGGAAGTGAGAATTCGAGAAGTTGAGAACACCAGAACCATAAAATCTGAAAGACAGAAAACTTGAAAACCTGAAAATGACCTGACCTGACAACCTGAAAACCTGAAACCCTGAAATCCTCAAAACGTATAAAAGTTGCAGTTTTTGAGAATTTGAAATGGAAGCACATAAACTGTTTCAGAAAGACGGACAACTTAAAAACCTGAAAATGATCGGACTTGACCTGACAACCTGAAAACCTGGAAGCCTCAAAATGTAAAAGTCCTAGTTTTTGAGAATTTGGAAGTGAGAATTCGAGAAGTTGAGAACACCAGAACCATAAAATCTGAAAGACAGAAAACTGGAAAACCTGAAAATGACCTGACCTGACAGCCTGAAGATCTGACACCCTGGAATCCTCAAAACGTACAAAAGTCGCAATTTTTGAGAATTTGAAAGTCTAAGAATTTAAAAAAATTAAGAATACTAAAACTAGAAAAACTGAAAGACAGACAACTTGAAAAACTTAAAATAACCTGAAAACGTGGAAACATCAAAACGTAAAAGTCGCATTTATTGAGAATTTTAAAGTTTGAGAATTCGAGAAATTGAGAACACCAGAACCATAAAATCTGAAAGACAGAAAACTTGAAAACCTGAAAATGGCCAGACCTGACAACCTGAAAACCTGAAACCCTGAAATCCTCAAAACGTATAAAAGTCGCAGTTCTTGAGAATTTTAAATGGAAGCACATAAACTCTTTCAGAAAGACGGACAACTTAAAAACCTGAAAATGACTTGACCTGACAACCTGAAAACCTGGAAGCCTCAAAACGTAAAAGTCCCAGTATTTGAGAATTTGGAAGTCTGAGAATTCGAGAAATTGAGAACACCAGAACCATAAAATCTGAAAGAGAGAAAACTTGAAAACCTGAAAATGACCTGACCTGACAACCTGAAACCCTGGAATCCTCAAAACGTATAAAAGTTTTTGAGAATTTGAAAGTCCGATAATTCAAAAAATTGAGAACAGCAAAACTATAAAATTTGAAAAGTAGACAAATTGAAAACCTGGAAACCTGGGTGCCTCGAAACGTAAAAGTCGTCTATAGTTTGTGTTGCTGTTTAAAAAGTTTTTTGTCGACAATTATATGAAACTACGGGAATTTTTTCGGCTTTTCCCATCGTGAGTTTCCAAAAATTTTTGCAAGACGGCAGTTGCTTTTAATTCATGATTCTCGATTTAAAATTAAAAAATAATATAATTTTTTGTAGGCACCGCTTCAAAATAACACAGGGTGTCATTTTTTGGAATCCCAAATACATACTTGATGAAAAATGGAGACGAATTGCAAAAAAAATTATTACAAAAGTCTCTTAGCTTTCGAGGTGTAAATTGCTGAAAATTGAGGAGGAAAACAGATCACGCCAATGAAGCCGACATTGAAATTCTTGCTTGAGAGCGAAAAAACGGACAATAATGTCAATACTATTTTCTGATTAATAAATAAGTTGTCATGACACTTTTTGCGATATGTGAATATATCGAAAAGCTTTTAAAACGAAATTTTTGGATTTGCCGGCTACAAAACTAAGTTGTTTATGTCAATTTTTGAATCAAAGAAAGGTTTTCTTGAAAGTGTAATTAAATTGTTTTAAAAGAATTCACAGTAAAATGGCGTAGTATTAATGGATCCTTGATTTTTTCTTCTTGATGCCAAGAAGACAATAAAAAATACACTGATGCTATTTAAGGGTTTTCATAAATGATTCATACATCCAGTCGGTTTTGAAAGTCCAAATTCCCCATATAACTACATGTAAATTTTGTTTTTCAGAGGCAACATGATGTGTGAATAATTTATGAAGACCCGATATAAGACATTATTAAAAGTCTGGATCGCTGTTTCAATTTACTACAATTTTTGTTACATTTGTAAAAATGGGGCATTGTACATTAAAAAGAATATGACCTTGTTATTCGAAGAGCTATATTTACAGTGAAAGGTTGATCTTGTCATCCTCGGCGGTATTTAATTTTTTACTCACATATTTGTTTCGCGTGTGCAATTATTGCAGATAAAATATTTATTTTATTACAGACACAAGCACTATGACTTGCTGCAGTTGTTACACATTACACTTCTAATAAAATAGTCGTTTAATTTCGATGTTTCTGGCGTACATATTTATATTTGTTATTTTCAAGAAAAAGTTTTGTGCTGATTCCAAACCATTTCTCATGCACGACCGACCAAGTAAAAGGGAAGTCAAGAGTGGTCGGTTTGAATAATTGCCACAATCGGGAATGTAATAAGTACTATACTTTTTCTAGGATAAATGGAAATTACATTATTGCAATCTAACCTGAAAGATCTGCTAAGCACGTGCACGTGTCATCGTAAACGACACACTTGATTTCTATAGACAACCTTGATGGACAATTTTATGGGACATATGGTACTGTGTACGGCCGGACTGGACTGTTACCATTTTATTGAAAAAATGGCAACACTTAGTTACTTAGTAATGTTGCATAACAAAAACTCCCTGCTAAGATAAAAGAACTGTTGATGCGTGTACTCAATCCTTCGTTGCAGTTTGATTAACTGTTCTCTGCCTCCATAAAAAGCGCGCCAGGAATAAATACTTCCTCGGATCAACGTACTAAAGCGATAAAGCAATTATGAAATGATTTACGAGTATTAACAAATTCAAAGCGGTTAATAATAATTCCCCCATGTTGTTTAGTCATAGACGGTGAGTAATACAAAGCCCGTTGAAACAAATACTTGTCAAAGCGAAGCATTTAACGATCATGTTTCTGTTTGAACAGCTTATAAAGTGAGGACTTGAAGTGCATTGAAAATGCAATAAAATTAAAGCAATTGAAAGCGTTGGTAGACATCGGTACGTTAAGTAGTAAAATATTTTCCGTCGATTGCTCACATCACTTGGACGATCTAATTAAACTCGGAGTGATTTTCACCATAGAAATGATAGAAGTAGTTTTCCTGGCGACAATTTCCTCCGAGCGTTTTTACAATAGGCACGATGGCGTCACCGCCGAAGACAAAGCTCCTATCTGGCGTTGCAGCAGCGATGCGCCCGCTTCTTTCTAATTGGTCCTTCTCGCCGCTAATGCAGGCCGTTACCTCCGCTGCCAGCTCGCCTTTATGATGTCAGTGCCAGAACCGTAATGCGAATTTATCGCGAATGGCAGTCGCAAATTTATTAAGTTGCTTATTTTAATTCCCATGTGTTAATGCCGGCTTCGATTGCGACCACCCAGCTGCGACCGGTCGTCATTGGTCGTCCTTGCTGCAACGCTTGTCAGGAATTAATGAATTTACACAAGCCGGGGCCGTTTGTGCATATCTTAATTACAAAAAAATGCCGACGTCGCTGCATTTTATTCAAATTGGTCGCGGAGAAATTTCGTTGTTGCAGTGAGACAGTTTGCCTGGGAATGCCTTCATTTTCCGCCAGACAAATACTGCTTCGAGTTTTATATCGGGGATGCACTTTGGCTAGTTTGTAGTTTTGGCTTTTTGCGCGCTTAATATCTATCGGTTGGCGTAAACAAAGTTATTTCTTGCTCCGGAGTCTCATCGGTAGGGTGTTTCGGGGTTGGGTCGGCGGTGTATATTGCATGAAATCTGTGGTACATCCACACACGTGGAGTAACAAAACAAATACTCCGTTTTATGGTTCGCCTCGCACCGAAAGCCTGGAATATTTACTTCGGTGCATGATGTAGGAGGTTTTTTATGAGGATGATGTATTATTGAGCCGCGGCGAGACCGCGAATCATTGAGCCACGAATAATGCATGCGAGTTTTTCTGGCGGCTCCTCCGCGAACAAATTACTCCTGCATTTACTACCGCAGACAGAGATAGTGGTTTCTATCCCATTTATATCAAGAAGTATCGGGATATGGATCAGGACACCTCAACATACCTAATAAAATCAATATCGAAAACTCAAATGAAGGAAATAGCAGAATATGTTTAGATGTCTTTAAAATCACCAGTAAATTTATCTTATTGAGATTCGTTGATTTACAAAAATATAACTGTAGTTTACAAAAATTTCCATTTTTTCTACCTTTATTTCTAGACTTGTCTTTTGCCTCAAATTCTGTGTTTTCGTACTACTATTTGTTTGTTTTATATTTTCTTTTATTTTGTCATAAAAATCAAACCGAGAATTAAACAGTAAAATGTCTCTAAACTCGCCAATAAATTTCTAAAAATTTATTTTCTCCAATTCGTTCAAAGAGGTTTCTCGCTGCTAATTTCATCACATTCTAGTTTAGTCTGTCTATTCTATCATTCCTTGTACGCTAATATAAAACTAAGAATATGATCAAGCAGAGAAAAAAATATGGTTGTAATTTACAAAAATATGTCTGTAATTTACAAAGAAATATCTGCAATTTACAAAAATATATCTGTAGCTTACAACAATTTAAATTTTTCTACCTTCATTTCTAGACTTGGCTTTGGCCTCAAATTCTGTGTTCTCGTACTATTTGTTTGTTTTATATTTTCTTTATTTTGTAATAAAAATCAAACCGAAAGTAAACAATAAAGTGTCTCTAAAATCGCCAATAAATTTCTAAGAATTTTTTTTCTCCAATTCGTTCTGAATAGGTTTCTCGCTTCTAATTTTATTACATTCTTGTTTAGTCTGTTTATTTGATGATTCCTTGTACTCTAATATAAAACTAACAATATGATCAAGCAGAGAAAACAATATGGCTGTAATTTACAAAAATATATCTGTAATTTACAAAAACATCTGCAATTTACAAAAATATATCTGTAGTTTACAACAATTTAAATTTTTCTACCTTCATTTCTAGACTTGGCTTTGGCCTCAAATTCTGTGTTTTCGTACTATTTGTTTGTTTTATATTTTCTTTTATTTTGTCATAAAAATCAAACCGAGAATTAAACAGTAAAATGTCTCTAAAATCGCCAATAAATTTCTAAAAATTTATTTTCTCCAATTCGTTCAAAGAGGTTTCTCGCTGCTAATTTCATCACATTCTAGTTTAGTCTGTCTATTCTATCATTCCTTGTACGCTAATATAAAACTAAGAATATGATCAAGCAGAGAAAAAAATATGGTTGTAATTTACAAAAATATGTCTGTAATTTACAAAGAAATATCTGCAATTTACAAAAATATATCTGTAGCTTACAACAATTTAAATTTTTCTACCTTCATTTCTAGACTTGGCTTTGGCCTCAAATTCTGTGTTCTCGTACTATTTGTTTGTTTTATATTTTCTTTATTTTGTAATAAAAATCAAACCGAAAGTAAACAATAAAGTGTCTCTAAAATCGCCAATAAATTTCTAAGAATTTTTTTTCTCCAATTCGTTCTGAATAGGTTTCTCGCTTCTAATTTTATTACATTCTTGTTTAGTCTGTTTATTTGATGATTCCTTGTACTCTAATATAAAACTAACAATATGATCAAGCAGAGAAAACAATATGGCTGTAATTTACAAAAATATATCTGTAATTTACAAAAACATCTGCAATTTACAAAAATATATCTGTAGTTTACAACAATTTAAATTTTTCTACCTTCATTTCTAGACTTGGCTTTGGCCTCAAATTCTGTGTTTTCGTACTATTTGTTTGTTTTATATTTTCTTTATTTTGTCATAAAAATCAAACCGAAAGTAAACAGAAAAGTGTTTCTAAAATCGCCAATAAATTTCTAAGAATTTTTTTCTCCAATTCGTTCTAAAGAGGTTTCTCGCTTCTAATGTCTTCACATTCTTGTTTAGTCTGTCTATTTTATGATTCCTTGTACTCTAATATAAAACTAACAGTATGATCAAGCAGAGAAAAAAAAATGTAATTTACAAAAACATATCTGCAATTTACAAAAATATATATCTGTAGTTTACAAAAAATTCAAATTTTTCTATCTTCATTTCTCGACTTGCCTTTTGCCTCAAATTCTGTGTTTTTCTACTACTATTTATTTGTTTTATATTTTCTTTATTGTGTCATAAAAATCAAACCGAAAATTAAACAGTAAAATGTCTTTAAAATTGCCAATAAATTTCAAAAAAATTATTTTCTCCAATTTGTTCTAAAGAGTTTTCTCGCTTTTAATTTCATCACATTCTTATTTAGTTTGTCTATTTTATAATTCCTTGTACGCTAATATAAAACTAAGACTATGATCAAGCTCAGAAAAAATCTATCTCTAATTTACAAAAACATATCTGCAATTTACAAAAATATATATCTGTAGTTTACAAAAATTTCCAATTTTTCTACCTTCATTTCTAGACTTGTCTGTGGCCTCAAATTCTGTGTTTTCGTACTATTTGTTTGTTTTATATTTTCTTTATTTTGTCATAAAAATCAAACCGAAAGTTAACAGAAAAGTGTCTAAAATCGCCAATAAATTTCTAAGAATTTTTTTTTCTCCAATTCGTTCTAAAGAGGTTTCTCGCTTCTAATTTTATTACGTTCTTGTTTAGTCTGTTTATTTGATGATTCCTTGTACTCTAATATAAAACTAACAATATGATCAAGCAGAGAAAAAAATATGGCTGTAATTTACAAAAATATGTCTGTAATTTACAAAGAAATATCTGCAATTTACAAAAATATATCTGTACTTTACAAGAATTTAAATTTTTCTACCTTTATTTCTAGACTTGGCTTTGGCCTCAAATTCTGTGTTTTTGTACTATTTGTTTGTTTTATATTTTCTTTATTTTGTCATAAAAATCAAACCGAAAGTAAACAGTAAAGTGTTTCTAAAATCGACAATAAATTTCTAAAAATTTTTTTTCTCCAATTCGTTCTGAAGAAGTTTCTCGCTTCTAATTTTATTACATTCTTGTTTAGTCTGTTTATTTGATGATTCCTTGTACTCTAATATAAAACTAACAGTATGATCAAGCAGAGAAAAAAAATGTAATTTACAAAAACATATCTGCAATTTACAAAAATATATATCTGTAGTTTACAAAAAAATCCAATTTTTCTATCTTCATTTCTCGACTTGCCTTTTGCCTCAAATTCTGTGTTTTTCTACTACTATTTATTTGTTTTATATTTTCTTTATTGTGTCATAAAAATCAAACCGAAAATTAAACAGTAAAATGTCTTTAAAATTGCCAATAAATTTCAAAAAAATTATTTTCTCCAATTTGTTCTAAAGAGTTTTCTCGCTTTTAATTTCATCACATTCTTATTTAGTTTGTCTATTTTATAATTCCTTGTACGCTAATATAAAACTAAGACTATGATCAAGCTCAGAAAAAATATATCTGTAATTTACAAAAACATATCTGCAATTTACAAAAATATATATCTGTAGTTTACAAAAATTTCCAATTTTTCTACCTTCATTTCTAGACTTGTCTTTGGCCTCAAATTCTGTGTTTTCGCACTATTTGTTTGTTTTAGATTTTCTTTATTGTGTCATAAAAATCAAACCAAAAATTAAACAGTAAAATGTCTCTAAAATCACCAATAAATTTCTAAAAAATTATTTTCTCCAATTCGTTCTAAATAGGTTCCTCGCTTCTAATGTCTTCACGTTCTTGTTTAGTCTGTCTATTTTATGATTCCTTGTACTCTAATATAAAACTAACAATACGATCAAGCAGAAAAAAAAATGTAATTTACAAAAACATATCTGTAATTTACAAAAAGATATCTGCAATTAACAAAAATCCCTATTTTTCTGCCTTCTTCTGATTTATTTCTAGACTTGTCTTTTGCACCAAATTCTGTGTTTTCGTACTACTATTTGTTTGTTTTATATTTTCTTTATTGTGTCATAAAATTCAAACCGAAAATTAAACAGTAAAATGTCTCTAAAATCGCCTATAAATTTTTAAAAATTTATTTTCTCCAATTCGTTCTAAAGAGGTTTCTCGCTTCTAATGTCTTCACATTCTTATTTAGTCGGTCTATTTTATCATTCCTTGTACGCTAATATAAAACTAAGAATATGATCAAGCAGAGAAAAAAAATATCTGTAATTTACAAAAATATATCTGTACCTAATTTACAAAAACATATCTGCAATTTACAAAAATAGATCTGTAGTTTACAAGAATTCCTATTTTTCTACCTTCTTCTGATTCATTTCTAGACTTGTCTTTTGCCCCAAATTCTGTGTTTTCTTATTACATACTATTAATTTGTTTGTTTTATATTTGTTTTTTTTTGTGTCAAAAAATCAAACCGAAAATTAAACGGTAAAATGTCTCCAAAATCGCCAATAAATTTCCAAAAATTTCTTTTCTCCAATTCGTTCGAAACAAGTTTTTCGCTCCTAATTCCATCACATTATTGTTTTGTCTGTCTTATGATTCCTTGTACTCTGACATAAAATTAAGAATATTATCATCAAGCAGGGGAAGATGTATTTTATAACAGGTAGGTAATTTATCTTCTTCTGATTCGTTTCTAGACCTGCCTCAAATTCTGTGTTCTCGTACTACTATTTGTTTGTTTTATATGTTCTTTATTGTGTCAGAAAAATCAAACCAAAAACTAAACAGTAAATTTTTTATATTAAAATTTGGGACACTTAAGAAAACTGAGGACCCAAAGAAGAATTCGAAGATGAAAAACTACCTTGAGAAAAGTACTTGACAAACCCGGGAAATTAAGAAATATGACAAGAAGAAGAAGAAGAAACGCAATAAAAATAATGTTACAAAACAAACTGATGTTCAAAGAAGGGACATTAAGAAAACAATTTGTAAGAACTGCAAAACTTTTTGACGATGCCGAAGGCACATTTCACTTGCAAAGACCGACACATATCAAATATGACATGGTCCCATGAAATACTAATCCCTTCCTCGTCTCCCACCCATACGCCCAAATCCCCGACATGTTTATAAAAACATGCTAACGATAACACGTGGTGCAAGGATCGAACCCATTTCCAGACCCGGGATGACTTTAAAATTCGCCGAAAACATTACCGAAGCTTCCAGGACGAAATGGCGAGCCGAGGCGATAACGAAAAATAAACCTTAAGAATTCGGGAAGCCAACAGTGCTCCCGTGCATTTTCCCGCTCCCTGCAGTATCGACTCCCGGATGGCGCATGCGAAACTTTCCTAAATATTTACTCGATTCCGGAGACGCTCACATCCTAAACTTCCGTCAAAGCGAATGACTCTCTTCGCCCCGAGCCCGGGCGGGCAGAATGTGACCGATCCCGGCACTTTGAACTTTGAAATTGGCGTCAAAATTAACTTTCGTTAGTGTATCTCTTCTGAGCACTCCAGACGAGATACTTCGAGTGGAAGGAAAAATGAGCGTTAACCCGGAAATTTTTAAATAATTGGAGTATTAAAGGGGGAAATGGCGGACGTTACGTTTCGTGTTTTTCTGGGATAATTATGAACAGCAGACAGCCGAAGCGATAAATAATCACCGCGGGGGAAAATTTCTTCGGCGTTTCGAAACGGTGCGTTAAAAGGCGTGAAAACGGATCACAAATTAAGACTGAGCGAACCGAAACACCGTACCAAATGTCCCTACCATCGGAACAATCACGTAATATTTTTTAATGAAAGTTGTTTTCGTCTGAAACTGTAAAATTCGGGACTGACGTTGCAGAATTTATTTCAATCGATGGAACAACCACGCTTGAGTAGTTTCACGAATAAACTTCTCGACAAAATGGATTAAATCAATCTAGTTGCTTCTTCGGGAATTCCTGAGGAATTCATATCGACCGTAAAGCTACACATAAATCTGGATGGAATTAATATTCTCGCCGACCTACATTCGCACCCATGAATTATTGATGGCATCGCGATCATTTTCGAGATCGATGCTGGATTTTGAGACTGGAATTCTTGCGTGTTATTTTAACGAATCGCGGGCTATAATTAAGCGGAACATCTGCATATTAGAGGCGAAAATGATAAAAGCGAAAGGTTGTTTTATGTGTGCATCTGCCATTTTAATAATAACTATTTTTGAACGCTGAAATTATTTATTTTGGCACACCTTTACAGAGTTTGACGATTTTGCAGCGCATCTTCTTTGTAAAAGTACCTAATTAATCACAGTTCTAGTGTTTCTCGGTTTATCTTCCGAATTATAAAAATTAAATCTCATTAACAGAGCTATAGCCGCTATAAATTATTGATTCATTTCAGTAAAACCTCCCCGCTAGTGGGAGCTGAAACAATTGAGATTATTTGCCATATTAAATGTCGAATAGTTAGGTATATAGGATAACCTAAAATAGAGTAATAGTGAGCGCGGATAGCGTCGTTAGACATTTAGCAAGGAAATTAGAAAAAATTTAGAAATTTTAGAAAATCATAAAAATGGTGGATGTGCCCTTACAAAATAAGATCCTATTGCAAAATGCAAATTTTTTATATAAATTAGTCTGAAATAGAGTAATAATAATGAACGCGGATAGCGTCGTTAGACATCTAGAAATTAATATTAATAATTAGAAAGAGTGGAATCCAAAAGTTGAATTTCTTTATACGAATTTGAAAGTGTTGAATCCAACATTCTTCACTTTCAAAATTTGTTAAAAATTAATTTCGACGTTCTCGTGTGGCTATGGCACTTTCTACGTTATCTAGTATATGTGGAAATCAAAAATTGTGTTTATCTAGCGTTAACGATATTTATGATGATAAAAATTATATTTCAGCATTTCAGTCTTTCAGTCTCCTTTTCTTTAAACCTCTCAGTGGTGGGTACATCATTTTTTGCAATTAACTATAGGTATATAAATATATAAAAAGAAATAAATTGTTCGACCACATGGACCGATTCTAACCGGAGATCTATTCAAAAATAAGTTAATTCCACCGGTTTTCGATTTTTAGTGCCTCCTGTACAATTTCATTTTTAGTTTTGTACTTTATAACGCTGCTGTCATTGTGCAATACAACTGATAAACGGCAAGCACACACCGCTGAAAACTAGTCGACCGAACCTAGATAAAAATATTGTTTTCAACTCAGAAAACAATGTCACGATAAGCTGGCAGTAAAATAAAGTGGTGCACGTCGAAACGAACAATGCAGTTACACATCCATTAACTCCGATCTTACGCGATTTTCATTACTGATGCGGACATCTTTTCGTAAGTAAATTCCACCGAACCTCGACGATTGGCCGAGAGCTATAACACTATCACATCCCATCGGTTTTTTCCACGTCGACGAAAATTGCCGGCCCAAAACTAAACACGTACACATCGAAAAGTGCTCACTAAACTGACATCCTAAAATTACTCGGGTCGAACTTAGAAGTATAACGGGACCCGGTCTGCTCGACATGTTTTATTGCCCGTTTTACAGTCAGTGTCATGTTTTGGTAATAAAAACAGGCGTAACATTGCATAACGGTACATGGAAGTTCAAGCCTTTGAAAGGGACAAAGGGCCGGCTAACGACCTTGCACAACATTGGACGTCCTAACGGGATCATTTTTCCGCCTAATTTCGTTTACAAACACCATCGTAAAGGCAAGGGCGCTTTTTGTGCTCCGGTTTCGAGAATCAAATGTTGCCGTAATTAAACGTGCTTCCTGAAACGGGACTTTTCGGCCCAAGGAAGTTTTTTTTACCGGTGAGAAAATCCGTACTTATTGCTTTCCGGTTGATAAAAATGGAAAGGGCGAAGAGAGTCTTTCGGGAGGGTAATGTTCCGAAAAATTAAATCACACGAGATAGGGAAAACGGGACCTTCATTTTGAAACTTTATTTTGCGCAGGGACACGTTTCTTTGCTGCACCTTAATACCGGTAATATTTCAATTCAAACAAATAAAGTTATTTAGAAATTACGCACAAACGATCTGAGCATGTGCGTTTCCTAGCAGTTATCTTTATTTATTCTACATTCTTCGTTGCAATTCAGGCTGAACAATGTGTTGTTATTTGAAATACAATGCAACATTGATCATCGTAATTATGATATGAAGGTAACACCAGGGTCAATACAACACCGTAAAAATTAAAGTTCTAAATAAGGTAGAGATCTATCAGTTACATCAAATATCTGTCGAGGTATAGGGAGGACCAATTATTATTACTAGTGATCGCCAGTCACTCGAAATTCGATTGGATTGGTAAGCGAAACAATATAATAAATTAATAATACGTATTAAAATACGTTTCCCAGTTGATCGTCCGGTTCAAATTTCGCAATCAATTGTATTTTGATGCAATCGTTTAACACGCATTCTTGTACCATTCACTAATGCATTGCCCGTATTTAAATATCGTATTAGCGAAACAATTGCATTTTCTTTCAACACCAATTTATGTGGAGGCAATGCAGTGGGAGATAATGAATTTAAAAACTCAATCGGAAACCAAATCACCGAACTGCTGTAAACGTGCTCTATACCGAGCATTTGTAGAAGAATTATTTTTAATAAATGCGAAATCTTCAAGGCGTCCCGAGGTAAATGCCAAGTCTCTGAACCGCTTACGCACAGAAACCTTAGGGGAGGGGCCAAGCTGTTAGTTCGCCAGCTTGTTACTTAAAACGATTCTCGCTCATTGAAGTTTGTAACTGAAATGGAAGAATTACATGCAAATAATCAATGAACCTGTGAAATTTTTGAAAATGAAAAGTAATCTACCGGTGTGTCTTATCAAGGTCTTTCATTTAAAAAAACAATTATAAAATTCGGTGCAGTACCCACTGTTTTATTTGCTTCAAACGATTCATGTTCAACGATTAATTAAAAAAAATTATTCGTGATTCTTAAAAAATGTTAATTAAATATATGTATTATCAAATCGATAAAATATCGATCGAAATAACAAACTAGCGAAATAACAGAACATGAAATTAACGTAATTATGTAGTCTTTGAACGTCAAATTTGTTTGAAGATGAGTATTTAAATATGCATTATTTTTCTTTCGAAAAAGAAGAATTAAAAAAAAACATATCGGAATTTTAAAAAGATCGCTGGATGTTTTATAATCAGTTTAATTTTGTCACAGTTTTAGGTTTGAGAAATTACACTATATAACAAAATTCTGCTTTTCTGTCCTGTCAACATTAAGGAGAATTTTCAAAATTTTACTGAAATGTACAAATATATTTAAAAAAAAATTTATGTCTTCAATGACAACAAAAAGGAAGAAGAAAAAAGAACTTGATTGAGAAAAGCAAACGAAGCATTAACTGTATACTGGGTATAGGAAATATTGACGTCATATCAAGTAGGTATAAAAATAGAAACTGAAAATAAAATGGAGGTTAGATAGAATGCAGAACTTCGTATACAGGGTGATACACACAGTCATGCAAATATTTAAACTTGTGATAGTCCCTAATGTATGAGGAGACCTAGAAAATTTAAAAAAAAATCTAACTGTAAAAATCAAAGTCGAACTAAACAAACTTTAATAACTGTAAAATTACTAATGGAACATGTTTCGGCAGAACACTTCTGCCATCATCAGCCCTTAAAGAATATAAAATATTATATATTATTATATTATTATAATTTTTTATATTCTTTAAGGGCTGATGATGGCAGAAGTGTTCTGCCGAAACATGTTCCATTAGTAATTTTACAGTTATTAAAGTTTGTGGAGTTCGACTTAGATATATTTCAATTTTAATTTAAATTTACTCCACCTGGATTTAAGAACATTCTTCTGGTTTAACTGTAAAAATGTCTTTAAAATTTACACGAAAACCGACCTTGCTGCATTGAGGGCGGCAAAATCGCGTATTAATATTCTAACGATTGACACATTCCGGCCTTGTAACGTTAATCATTCACGTCCAATTATGAAATATTCCAGTGAATCAGGTGTGTTTAAAACTGCTTAAGAATATTTTGAGCTGTGTTGGAATATTCGGACCGTTTTATAAAAAACGAAAAAGGCATCGTTACGAATACATTCCTGACGGGGAATATTTAAGGAACATGCACGATTGTTTTTTGACACATTCTATTCAGTTAAGCTTTTTCAAAACTTGTTCTGGAATATGTTAAATTCGCGTATTAATATTTTAGTGATCGTTTTGTAGAATGTGGACAAGACCGATTGACACATTCCAGCCCTGTAATGTTTTATAATTATTGACGTCCAATTGTGAAACATTTCAGTGGATCAGGTGTGTTTAAAAGTGTTTGGGAATATTTTAAGAGCCGTGTTGGAATATTCGGACCGTTCTATAAAAAACGAACAAGGCATTGTTACTAATACATTCCTGACGGGAAATATTTAAAGAACATGCACGATTGTTTTTTTGCCACATTCTATTCAGTTCAGCTTTTTCAAAAATTGCTCTGGAATAATATGTTAAATTCGCGTATTAATATTCTAGTGATCGTTTTATAGCATGTGGACAAGAGGGATTGTTAAAGATTGACACATTCCAGCCCTGTAACGTTTTATAATTATTCACGTCCAACTGTGAAACATTCCAGTGAATCAGGTGTGTTTAAAAATGTTTGGGAATATTTTATGAGCTGTGTTGGAATGTTCGGACTGTTTTATAAAGAACGAACAAGGCATCGTTACGAATACATTTCTGACGGAGAATATTTAAGGAACTACCACGATTGTTTTTTGACACATTATATTCAGTTAAACTTTTTCAAAACTTGCTCTGGAATATGTTAAATTCGAATATTTATATTCTAGTGATCGTTTTATAGAATCTGGACAAGACTGATTGTTAAAGATTGACACATTCCAGCCCTGTAATGTTTTATAGTCATTTACGTCCAATTGTGAAACATTCCAGTGAATCAGGTGCGTTTAAAAATATTGGGAATATTTTATGAGCTGTGTTGGAATATTCGGACCGTTTTATAAAGAACGAACAAGGCATTGTTACGAATATATTCCTGGGAAACGGGGAATATTTAAGCTTTTTCAAAACTTGCTCTGGAATATGTTAAATTCGCGTATTCATATTCTAGTGATCGTTTTATAGAATGTGGACATGACCGATTGTTTAACGATTGACACATTCCATAATCATTCACGTGTAATATTGAGAACACTCCAATAGTACAGGTGTGTTTAAAATGCTTGGGAATATTTTATGAGCTCAATTGGAAGATTCGGACTGTTTTATAACTAACGAACGCGCCATTGTTACTAATACATTCCTGATGGGGAATATTTAAGGAACATGCTCGATTGTTTTTTGACAAATTCGATTCAGTTCAGCTTATTCAAAACTTGTTCTGGAATATGTTAAACTCGCGTATTAATATTCTAGTGATCGTTTTATAGACTGTGGACAAGACTGATTGTTTAACGATTGACACATTCCATAATCATTCACGTGTAATATTGAGAACATTCCAATAGTACAGGTGTGTTTAAAATTCTTGGGAATATTTTATGAGCTGTGTTGGAATATACCTCGGAATATACGGACCGTTTTATAAAGAACGAACAAGGCATGGTTACGAATACATTCCTGACGGGGAATATTTAAGAAACATGCACGATTAGTTTTTGACACTTCTATTCAGTTAAGATTTTTCAATACTTGTTCTGGAATATGTTAAATTTGCATATTAATATTCTAGTGATCGTTTTATAGACTGTGGACAAGACTGATTGTTTAACAATTGACACATTCCATAATCATTCACGTGTAATATTGAGAACACTCCAATAGTACAGGTGTGTTTAAAATGCTTGGGAATATTTTATGAGCTCAATTGGAAGATTCGGACTGTTTTATAACTAACAAACCCGCCATTGTTACTAATACATTCCTGATGGGGAATATTTAAGGAACATGCTCGATTGTTTTTTGACAAATTCGATTCAGTTCAGCTTATTCAAAACTTGTTCTGGAATATGTTAAACTCGCGTATTAATATTCTAGTGATCGTTTTATAGACTGTGGACAAGACTGATTGTTTAACGATTGACACATTCCATAATCATTCACGTGTAATATTGAGAACATTCCAATAGTACAGGTGTGTTTAAAATTCTTGGAAATATTTTATGAGCTGTGTTGGAATATACCTCGGAATATACGGACCGTTTTATAAAGAACGAACAAGGCATCGTTACGAATAAATTCCTGACGGGGAATATTTAAGAAACATGCACGATTAGTTTTTGACACTTCTATTCAGTTAAGATTTTTCAATACTTGTTCTGGAATATGTTAAATTTGCATATTAATATTCTAGTGATCGTTTTATAGACTGTGGACAAGACTGATTGTTTAACGATTGACACATTCCATAATCATTCACATGTAATATTGAGAACATTCCAATAGTACAGGTGTGTTTAAAATTCTTGGGAATATTTTATGAGCTGTGTTGGAATATACGGACCGTTTTATAAAGAACGAACAAGGCATCGTTACGAATACATTCCTGACGGGGAATATTTAAGAAACATGCACGATTAGTTTTTGACACTTCTATTCAGTTAAGATTTTTCAATACTTGTTCTGGAATATGTTAAATTTGCATATTAATATTCTAGTGATAGTTTTATAGAATGTGGACAAGACCTATTGTTACGATTGACACATTCCAGCCCTGTAATATTTTGTAATCATTCACGTCCAATTGTGAAACATTCCAGTGAATCAGGTGCGTTTAAAAATATTGGGAATATTTTATGAGCTGTGTTGGAATATTCGGACCGTTTTATAAAGAACGAACAAGACATTGTTACGAATACATTCCTGATGGGGAATGTTTAAGCTTTTTCAAAACTTGCTCTGGAATATGTTAAATTCGCGTAGTCATATTTTAGTGATCGTTTTATAGAATGTCGACAAGACTGATTGTTTAACGATTGACACATTCCATAATCATTCACGTGTAATATTGAGAACATTCTGATAGTACAGTTGTGTTTAAAATGCTTGGGAATATTTTATGAGCTGTGTTGGAAAATTCGGACCGTTTTATAAAAAAAAAAACAAGGCATCGTTACGAATACATTCCTGACGGGGAATATTTAAGGAACATGCACGATTGTTTTTTGACACATTCTATTCAGTTAAGCTTTTTCAAAACTTGCTCTGGAATATGTTAAATTCGCGTATTAATATTCTAGTGATCGTTTTATAGCATGTCGACAAGACTGATTGTTTAACGATTGACACATTCCATAATTATTCACGTGTAATATTGAGAACATTCTGATAGTACAGGTGTGTTTAAAATGCCTGGGATTATTTTATGAGCTGTGTTGGAATATTCGGGCCGTTTTATAAAAAAAAAAACAAGGCATCGTTACGAATACATTCCTGACGGGGAATATTTAAGGAACATGCACGATTGTTTTTTGACACATTCTATTCAGTTAAGCTTTTTCAAAACTTGTTCTGGAATATGTTAAATTCGCGTATTAATATTTTAGTGATCGTTTTGTAGAATGTGGACAAGACCGATTGACACATTCCAGCCCTGTAATGTTTTATAATTATTGACGTCCAATTGTGAAACATTTCAGTGGATCAGGTGTGTTTAAAAGTGTTTGGGAATATTTTAAGAGCCGTGTTGGAATATTCGGACCGTTCTATAAAAAACGAACAAGGCATTGTTACTAATACATTCCTGACGGGAAATATTTAAAGAACATGCACGATTGTTTTTTTGCCACATTCTATTCAGTTCAGCTTTTTCAAAAATTGCTCTGGAATAATATGTTAAATTCGCGTATTAATATTCTAGTGATCGTTTTATAGCATGTGGACAAGAGGGATTGTTAAAGATTGACACATTCCAGCCCTGTAACGTTTTATAATTATTCACGTCCAACTGTGAAACATTCCAGTGAATCAGGTGTGTTTAAAAATGTTTGGGAATATTTTATGAGCTGTGTTGGAATGTTCGGACTGTTTTATAAAGAACGAACAAGGCATCGTTACGAATACATTTCTGACGGAGAATATTTAAGGAACTTCCACGATTGTTTTTTGACACATTATATTCAGTTAAACTTTTTCAAAACTTGCTCTGGAATATGTTAAATTCGAATATTTATATTCTAGTGATCGTTTTATAGAATCTGGACAAGACTGATTGTTAAAGATTGACACATTCCAGCCCTGTAATGTTTTATAGTCATTTACGTCCAATTGTGAAACATTCCAGTGAATCAGGTGCGTTTAAAAATATTGGGAATATTTTATGAGCTGTGTTGGAATATTCGGACCGTTTTATAAAGAACGAACAAGGCATTGTTACGAATATATTCCTGGGAAACGGGGAATATTTAAGCTTTTTCAAAACTTGCTCTGGAATATGTTAAATTCGCGTATTCATATTCTAGTGATCGTTTTATAGAATGTGGACATGACCGATTGTTTAACGATTGACACATTCCATAATCATTCACGTGTAATATTGAGAACACTCCAATAGTACAGGTGTGTTTAAAATGCTTGGGAATATTTTATGAGCTCAATTGGAAGATTCGGACTGTTTTATAACTAACGAACGCGCCATTGTTACTAATACATTCCTGATGGGGAATATTTAAGGAACATGCTCGATTGTTTTTTGACAAATTCGATTCAGTTCAGCTTATTCAAAACTTGTTCTGGAATATGTTAAACTCGCGTATTAATATTCTAGTGATCGTTTTATAGACTGTGGACAAGACTGATTGTTTAACGATTGACACATTCCATAATCATTCACGTGTAATATTGAGAACATTCCAATAGTACAGGTGTGTTTAAAATTCTTGGGAATATTTTATGAGCTGTGTTGGAATATACCTCGGAATATACGGACCGTTTTATAAAGAACGAACAAGGCATCGTTACGAATACATTCCTGACGGGGAATATTTAAGAAACATGCACGATTAGTTTTTGACACTTCTATTCAGTTAAGATTTTTCAATACTTGTTCTGGAATATGTTAAATTTGCATATTAATATTCTAGTGATCGTTTTATAGACTGTGGACAAGACTGATTGTTTAACAATTGACACATTCCATAATCATTCACGTGTAATATTGAGAACACTCCAATAGTACAGGTGTGTTTAAAATGCTTGGGAATATTTTATGAGCTCAATTGGAAGATTCGGACTGTTTTATAACTAACAAACCCGCCATTGTTACTAATACATTCCTGATGGGGAATATTTAAGGAACATGCTCGATTGTTTTTTGACAAATTCGATTCAGTTCAGCTTATTCAAAACTTGTTCTGGAATATGTTAAACTCGCGTATTAATATTCTAGTGATCGTTTTATAGACTGTGGACAAGACTGATTGTTTAACGATTGACACATTCCATAATCATTCACGTGTAATATTGAGAACATTCCAATAGTACAGGTGTGTTTAAAATTCTTGGAAATATTTTATGAGCTGTGTTGGAATATACCTCGGAATATACGGACCGTTTTATAAAGAACGAACAAGGCATCGTTACGAATAAATTCCTGACGGGGAATATTTAAGAAACATGCACGATTAGTTTTTGACACTTCTATTCAGTTAAGATTTTTCAATACTTGTTCTGGAATATGTTAAATTTGCATATTAATATTCTAGTGATCGTTTTATAGACTGTGGACAAGACTGATTGTTTAACGATTGACACATTCCATAATCATTCACATGTAATATTGAGAACATTCCAATAGTACAGGTGTGTTTAAAATTCTTGGGAATATTTTATGAGCTGTGTTGGAATATACGGACCGTTTTATAAAGAACGAACAAGGCATCGTTACGAATACATTCCTGACGGGGAATATTTAAGAAACATGCACGATTAGTTTTTGACACTTCTATTCAGTTAAGATTTTTCAATACTTGTTCTGGAATATGTTAAATTTGCATATTAATATTCTAGTGATAGTTTTATAGAATGTGGACAAGACCTATTGTTACGATTGACACATTCCAGCCCTGTAATATTTTGTAATCATTCACGTCCAATTGTGAAACATTCCAGTGAATCAGGTGCGTTTAAAAATATTGGGAATATTTTATGAGCTGTGTTGGAATATTCGGACCGTTTTATAAAGAACGAACAAGACATTGTTACGAATACATTCCTGATGGGGAATGTTTAAGCTTTTTCAAAACTTGCTCTGGAATATGTTAAATTCGCGTAGTCATATTTTAGTGATCGTTTTATAGAATGTGGACAAGACTAATTGTTTAACGATTGACACATTCCATAATCATTCACGTGTAATATTGAGAACATTCTGATAGTACAGTTGTGTTTAAAATGCTTGGGAATATTTTATGAGCTGTGTTGGAAAATTCGGACCGTTTTATAAAAAAAAACAAGGCATCGTTACGAATACATTCCTGACGGGGAATATTTAAGGAACATGCACCATTTTTTTTACACATTCTATTCAGTTAAGCTTTTTCAAAACTTGCTCTGGAATATGTTAAATTCGCGTATTAATATTCTAGTGATCGTTTTATAGCATGTCGACAAGACTGATTGTTTAACGATTGACACATTCCATAATCATTCACGTGTAATATTGAGAACATTCCAATAGTACAGGTATGTTTAAAATGCTTGGGAATATTTTATGAGCTGTGTTGGAATATTCGGACCGTTTTATAAAAAAAAACAAGGCATCGTTACGAATACATTCCTGACGTGGAATATTTAAGGAAGATGCACGATTGTTTTTTGACACATTCTATTCAGTTAAGCTTTTTCAAAACTTGCTCTGGAATATGTTAAATTCGCGTATTAATATTCTAGTGATCGTTTTATAGCATGTCGACAAGACTAATTGTTTAACGATTGACACATTCCATAATTATTCACGTGTAATATTGAGAACATTCTGATAGTACAGGTGTGTTTAAAATGCCTGGGATTATTTTATGAGCTGTGTTGGAATATTCGGGTCGTTTTATAAAAAAAAAAAACAAGGCATCGTTACGAATACATTCCTGACGGGGAATATTTAAGGTACATGCAAGATTGTTTTTTGACACATTCTATTCAGTTAAGCTTTTTCAAAACTTGCTCTGGAATATGTTAAATTTGCGTATTCATATTCTAGTGATCATCTTATAGAATGTCGACAAGAGTGATTGTTTAACGATTGACAGATTCGATAATCATTCACGTGTAATATTGAGAACATTCCAATAGTACAGGTATGTTTAAAATGCTTGGGAATATTTTATGAGCTGTGTTGGAATATTCTGACCCTTTTATAAAGAACGAACAAGGCATCGTTACGAATACATTGCTGACGGGGAATATTTAAGGAACATGCACGATGGTTTTTTGACACATTCTATTCAGTTAAGCTTTTTCAAAATTTGCTCTGGAATATGTTAAATTTGCGTATTAATATTCTAGTGATCGTTTTATAGCATGTGGACAAGACTGATTGTTAAAAATTGACACATTCCAGCCTTGTAATGTTTTATAGTCATTCACGTCCAATTGTGAAACATTCCAGTGAATCAGGTGCGTTTAAAAATATTGGGAGTAATTTATGAGGTGTGTTGGAATATTCGGACCGTTCTATAAAGAACGAACAAGGCATTGTTACGAATACATTCCTGATGGAGAATATTTAAGCTTTTTCAAAACTTGCTCTGGAATATGTTAAATTCGCGTATTAATATTCGAGTGATCGTTTTATAGAATGTGGACAAGACTGATTGATTGTTTAAAATGCTTGGGAATATTTTATGAGCTGTGTTGGAATATTCGGACCGTTCTATAAAGAGCGTACAACACATTGTTACAAATACATTCCTGATGGGGAATATTTAACTTTTTTTTAAAACTTGCTCTGGAATATGTTAAATTCGCGTACTCATATTCTAGTGATCGTCTTATAGAATGTCGACAAGACTGATTGTTTAACGATTGACACATTCCATAATCATTCACGTGTAATATTGAGAACATTCCAATAGTACAGGTGTGTTTAAAATGCTTGGGAATATTTTATGAGCTGTGTTGGAATATTCGGATCGTTTTATAAAGAACGAACAAGGCATCGTTACGAATACATTCCTGACGGAGAATATTTAAGGAGCATGCACGATTGTTTTTTGACACGTTCTATTCAGTTAAGCTTTTTCAAAACTTGCTCTGGAATATGTTAAATTCGCGTGTTCATATTCTAGTGATCGTTTTATAGATTGTGGACAAGACCGATTGTTAACGATTGACACATTCCAGCCCTGTAATCTATATATATAAAAATTAATGAATCCGTATTTTCTTGTGGTCACGCCATCACTTGAGAACGGCTGGACCAATTTAGCATTTTTTTTTAATATTCCTTTAAGTTTGGGGAAGGTTCTTATGAAGTAAAACATGGGCAGAGGGGCTCAGGGGGGGGGCTTAGGTTTATAACTTAAAAACGGCTCGACCGATTTTTATGATCTTTGATTCGTTGGATTTGTCTCCGCCCCGAATATTAAAATAACTATTAACACATGGACAAGGGGGCCCAGGGGCCCTCATTGGGTTTATAACTCAAGAACGTTTGGACCGATTTTTATGATCTTTGATTTGTTGGATTTGTCTCCGCCCCGAATAGCAAAATAACTATTAACACATGGACAAGGGGGTCCAGGGGCCCTCCTTGGGTTTATAACTCAAGAACGGCTGGACCGATTTTTATGATCTTCGATTTGTTGGATTTGTCTCCGCCCCTAATAGCAAAATATCTATTTATTAAAACATCGGAAAAATTACAGGGGGCGGGGAGCTTGGTACAGGGCAACCACAATAACAAAGTCCAGGGCAGTACAGGGCAACAATAACAAATGACCATCAAAAGCTTTCGGCCGTGCAATTTTTTTGAGTTGAGTTGAGTTTTTTTCCATTACCACCCCCATTTTAAACATTAACCTTCGTTAATGAGTTCCATTAAACTTCGTGAATCACTGAAGTCCTTCCGGAAGACATACATATATTACAGTTACTCAAGCTGTAAAAATGGATAATCTGGTTTTAGGTGCCCGGAAAGCAACCCAATTCTTACGATTTCATGTTCAACGACAGTCTACAAAGTCACGAATTTAAAACCTCCGCTGAAAACTGTTTCACACTAATTGGGCCGCTGCGCGCTTGCAATTTCCTATAGTTGAGTTTCGGATCGCCCAACGACCGACTCCAATTAGACGTCCCCAATTCCGCAGATATGTGGAAATTTAAGTTTTTATTTGTTTTGCGCGCGGAATAAAATGGTACAATATAAAATTCTTGATTAAATAGTCTGGAACTCGCTGCAGTGGAATAAAATATTATGTTGGATAAAATTTCACGACGTTACATTGGCATGGCGGAATTATGTCGTTGGATAAAGGATTAAAAAACGGCACCGGGAGCAAATAAAAGCTCCTGTTTTCGTCCTTCCCGTGCTCCACGTTTCCTTTTATTTAAACATTTTTTCTTTTTCGCTTTACTGTCGCCGGATTTAGGTAAGCTCGAGGTCGTTTCGGGAGCAAGTTTATCCGTTTTACATGCGGTTTTAAGAGAAGCTTTCTCGGATGAGTGAAGCAATTTATTCACCTGAACATCGCTGAAATGGCGGAGATGTTGAGGAACGGGATGCAGTTCGGAGAGTCTGACGTAAATTATTCATGTGTATTAATTCGAGAAAAAGTCGAGACGAAGTGTGCAGTTAAATTTCTGCTTTTTACAAATTGAGGATTTCTACACATTGTACCTACTTATTGATAATAGGTTTGGTGATCTGGGTGGCGAGAAATTAGCCTATTGGTATGGGTTCTAGCAGCGTCGTGTTGAAAATGTTCAAATATGTCACAAATTCTCCACTTTCCTAAATTGAAACTCCATTACGTTTACAATCGTTTGACTATCCCTATGAAGAATAACCGACAACATCCCATTCAAATTCCTTCAACCACCGAAAAATTTTACGACTGCCGATCCGCTCGAACGCTATCGGGCCGATAACTGCAGGTACTTGCACATTGAATCCTCAATTTTATTAAAATAAAAATTATCTAAATTTACGACACGTTCGAAATTCCAAACACAGAGCCAACGTTTATGTTTCCGACTTCCGTATAAATGAAATTCTTCGCCTGATACCCACCTCTTATTTACAAAGTTTTATACGAGCAAAGATAAAACGGAATCACTGTGGTATAAGTACCTCATCTCGTTAGCTGTTCGATAGAATTATAAGAAATCTAGATATCAGGTCTGCACGGTGTTCAAACCGCGGGCATTACAGGGGCGTATTTACGAGGTGAGTTAAAAATAGGTGAATTACCGTGAATTGTGAGAGGAGGTGGAAATTCTTGGACAACGTTTTTATTAAATGTTGGCACTGCTTTTATGGTGTAAAATTTAAAAAGTTGAAAAAGACTCTCTATTTCGCTAATTTATTAAGCGACCGTCTTGCATAATCTATTTTGTCCATCGCTCACTGGAGTGTCTTTCTTATTCTTATTTATTCGATTAGGTACGTCTTAGTGAGAAAACACAAGAAGAGAAACATAAAACATGTAATACCATGACATCATTTGCATTATAAATTAGAGTAGGCGGGTTATTTTTTATGCAATGGCCCAGCTTGCAAATTGACTGACAGTAAAATTTGAGGTTATGGTCTAAACATTGTGACGTTTATGTTTCTCATGTTAAATTGTTTTAATTAAAAAAAAAACACTAACAAAGAATGCAGGTTTATTGAGAATTACAGAAAATGTTCAAAGTGTTCTCCCCCAGCTTCAATGCAGCTGTTAACTCTCCGTTTCATATTTTCAAATGCATATTCGTGAAATTGTTTATGTAATTATAAATACAAGAATGGACAGAAAACCCAAAATTTGGAAGCCGAAACCTAAAATCCGCATTCTATAATCTGAACTTGTAAACCTGCAATCTGGAATGTGAAATCTCGAATCTAATATCTAGAGCCGGTACCGTGAGGTCTGTAATGAAATCCTAAATACGAAATCGCAAATCTGTAATGTGATTTTCACAACCAGAAATTTGGAATTCAAAACTTCAAATCTACATTCTCAAACTGAAATTTAAAACCTCAAGTGTAAAATCTGGAATGTGGAATCCGGAATGTGACAAGTAGAATATAATATCTGAAGTCTAAAGCATGAAATATAGAATGTTACATTCATAACCCACAGTTTGGAACCTGAACTGAAATCCGAAATCTGGAATGTGACATCCGCAACCATTAGTTTAAAATCTGAAACCTCAAATCTGCATTTTAAATCAGACATCTACCTTCTGGAATAGAAAATCTACAATCTGTAAACTGAAATCTTAAGTGTATCTCGAATTTAAATTTCTGAAATTTAAAAACGAAATTCGAAATTTGGAATGTTGCAATCTAGAATCTGCTTTATCAAATCTGAAATCTGGAATGTTACATCCATAACGCTCAATTTAAAATGCTGAACCTCAAATTTGCATTCTAAATCTGGAATATAAAACCTTAAAGTATGCATTCTGGAGTGTGAATCTCGAACCTTATATCTGAAATTTGAAATCTGGAATACAGAATCTAAAATCTTAAATTTGGAATCTGCAATCTAGAATGTGAAATCTGGAATGTGGAATCTCAAATGTGAATCTAGGACGATATATGCATGAATGTGAAAATTGCAATATAGAATGTGAAATCTGGAATGTGAAATCTGCAATCTAGAATGTGAAATCTGCAATCTAAAATCTATTTTCTAAAATTTTAAAGATGTAATACAAAATCTGCAATGTGACGTTCATAACCCGAAATCTATAATCTGGAATAATATCTGCAATAATAATACCCGAAATTTGGAACTTAAAACCAATAAAGTCTGGAATGTGAAATCTGCATTCTGAATCTGAAATCTTAAGGTTAGAATTCGAAGTCTGCAATCTGGAATGTAGAATTTAGAATGTGAAATCTGGACCTAATATCTGAAGCCCGAACCGTGTATAATCTAGAATCTGCAACCTGGAATGTCGAATGTACCTCGGAATGTACATTGAGAATTTAATCTGAAGCCTAAATCGTGAACTCTATAAAATGCCATCTGAAATATGTTCTCCCAAATCAAAAAGATGAAATCCCAAATCTGGAATGTGACACTCAACCCGAAAATCGGAATCTGAAACCCCAAATTTGCATTCTAGATCTGACATCTAAAGCTTGAAAATGTAAATTTGCAATCTGGAATGTGAGATCTCGAATATAGATAATATCTGCAGCTTAAAGTATGCAATCTGAAATATGTACTCTGGAATCTGAATATCAAATTTCGAATCTAATATCTGACATTGGAAATCTAGAATATAGACTCTGAAATTTAAGTTAAATTCGAATTCCGAAATTTGGAAGCTGCAATCTAAAATGTACTTTTACATTTGAAATCTAGAATCTGACATCTGGAATGTGGAATCCGAAATGCGAAGTTAAACTTTGAAATGTAAAATATGCAATCTAAAATCTGTTTTATAAAATTTTAAAGATGTAATGTGACATCCACAACCCGAAATCTACTATCTGGAATTTGTAATCTAGAATGTGAAATCTGCAACTTGAAGTGCGAAAAGAATCGAAATTCGTAATCTGGAATGTAAACTTCACAACGCGAAATTTGGAACCTAAAACCTCAAGCCTGGAATATGAAATCTGCAATCTCAAATTTCTTAAATTAAAAGATGAAATCGACGAAATCTGGCATGTGACAGTTTCTGTTCTCCCAAATCAAAAAGATGAATTCCCAAATCTGGAATGTGACACTCACAACCCGAAAATTGGAAACTGAAACCCCAAATCTGCATTTTGGATCTGACATATAAAGCTTCAAATTGTAAATTTGCAATCTGGAATGTGAAACCCAAAATATGTAACCTGGAATGTGAGATCTCGAATATAGGTAATATCTGCAGTTTAGAGTATGCAATCTGAAATGTGTATTCTGGAATCTGAATATGAAATTTCGAATCTAATATTATCTGACATTTGAAATCTAGAATATAGAATCTGAAATTTAAATTAAATTCGAATTCCGAAGTTTGGAATCTGCAATCTAAAATGTGCTTTTACATTTGAAATCCAAAATCTGAAATTGGCAATCTGGAATCTAGACTCTGAAATCTGGAATGTGGAATCCGAAATGCGAAGTTAAAGTTTGAAATGTAAAATATGCAATCGAAAATCTGTTTTATAAAATTTTAAAGATGTAATGTGTCATCCACAACCAGAAAAATCTACAATCTAGAATGTGAAATCTGCAACTTGAGGTGTGAAAAGAATCGGAATTCGAAATTTGGAATGTGAACTTCACAACGCGAAATTTGGAACCTAAAACCTCAAGCCTGGAATATGAAATCTGCAATCTCAAATTTCTTAAATTAAAAGATGAAATCGACGAAATCTGGCATGTGACAGTTTCTGTTCTCCCAAATCAAAAAGATGAATTCCCAAATCTGGAATGTGACACTCACAACCCGAAAATTGGAAACTGAAACCCCAAATCTGCATTTTGGATCTGACATATAAAGCTTCAAATTGTAAATTTGCAATCTGGAATGTGAAACCCAAAATATGTAATCTGGAATGTGAGATCTCGAATATAGGTAATATCTGCAGTTAGAGTATGCAATCTGAAATGTGTATTCTGGAATCTGAATATGAAATTTCGAATCTAATATCTGACATTTGAAATCTAGAATATAGAATCTGAAATTTAAATTAAATTCGAATTCCGAAATTTGGAATCTGCAATCTAAAATGTGCTTTTACATTTGAAATCTAAAATCTGAAATTGGCATTCTGGAATCTAGAATCTGAAATCTGGAATGTCGAATCCGAAATGCGAAGTTAAAGTTTGAAATGTAAAATATGCAATCTAAAATCTGTTTTATAAAATTTTAAAGATGTAATGTGACATCCACAACCCGAAATCTACAATCTAGAATGTGAAATCTGCAACTTGAGGTGTGAAAAGAATCGGAATTCGAAATCTGGAATGTGAACTTCACAATGCGAAATTTGGAACCTAAAACCTCAAGTATGGAATGTGAAATCTGCAATCTCAAATTTCTTAAATTAAAAGATGAAATCGACGAAATCTGGCATGCGACAGTTTCTGTTCTCTCAAATCAAAAAGATGAATTCCGAAATCTGGAATGTGACACTCACAAAACGAAAATTGGAAACTGAAACCCCAAATCTGCATTTTGGATCTGACATCTAAAGCTTCAAATTGTAAATTGGCAATCTGGAATGTGAAACCCAAAATATGTAATCTGGAATGTGAGATCTCAAATATAGGTAATATCTGCAGCTTAAAGTATGCAATCTGAAATATGTACTCTGGAATCTGAATATCAAATTTCGAATCTAATATCTGACATTTGAAATCTAGAATATAGAATCTGAAATTTAAATTAAATTCGTATTCCGAAATTTGGAATCTGCAATCTAAAATGTGCTTTTACATTTGAAATCTAAAATCTGAAATTGGCATTCTGGAATCTGAAATCTGGAATGTGGAATCCGAAATGCGGAGTTAAACTTTGAAATGTAAAATATGCAATCTAAGATCTGTTTTTTAAATTTTAAAGATGTAATGTGACATCCACAACCCAAAATTTACAATCTGGAATTTGTAATCTAGAATGTGAAATCTGCAACTTGAAGTGTGAAAATAATCGAAATTCGAAATCTGGAATGTGAACTTCACAATGCGAAATTTGGAACCTAAAACCTCAAGTCTGGAATGTGAAATCTGCAATCTCAAATTTCTTAAATTAAAAGATTAAATCGACGAAATCTGGCATGTGACAGTTTCTGTTCTTCCAAATCAAAAAGATGAATTCCGAAATCTGGAATGTGACACTCGCAACCCGAAAATTGGAAACTGAAACCCCAAATCTGCATTTTGGATCTAATATCTAAAGCTTCAGATTGTAAATTTGCAATCTGGAATGTGAAACCCAAAATGTGTAATCTGGAATGTGGGATCTCGAATATAGGTAATATCTGCAGTTTAGAGTATGCAATCTGAAGTTTTTTAAATTTTAAAGATGTAATGTGACATCCACAACCCAAAATTTACAATCTGGAATTTGTAATCTAGAATGTGAAATCTGCAACTTGAAGTGTGAAAAGAATCGAAATTCGAAATCTGGAATGTGAACTTCACAATGCGAAATTTGGAACCTAAAACCTCAAGTCTGGAATGTGAAATCTGCAATCTCAAATTTCTTAAATTAAAAGATTAAATCGACGAAATCTGGCATGTGACAGTTTCTGTTCTTCCAAATCAAAAAGATGAATTCCGAAATCTGGAATGTGACACTCACAACCCGAAAATTGGAAACTGAAACCCCAAATTTGCATTTTGGATCTGACATCTAAAGCTTCAGATTGTAAATTTGCAATCTGGAATGTGAAACCCAAAATGTGTAATCTGGAATGTGAGATCTCGAATATAGGTAATATCTGCAGTTTAGAGTATACAATCTGAAATGTGTATTCTGGAATCTGAATATGAAATTTCGAATCTAATATTATCTGACATTTGAAATCTAGAATATAGAATCTGAAATTTAAATTAAATTCGAATTCCGAGATTTGGAATCTGCAATCTAAAATGTGCTTTTACATTTGAAATCTAAAATCTGAAATTGGCATTCTGGAATCTAGAATCTGAAATCTGGAATGTGGAATCCGAAATGCTAAGTTAAAGTTTGAAATGTAAATTATGCAATTTAAGATCTGTTTTTTAAATTTTAAAGATATAATGTGACATCCACAACCCGAAATCTACATTCTGGAATTTGAAATCTAGAATGTGAAATCTGCAACTTGAAGTGTGAGAAGAATCGAAATTCGAAATCTGGAATGTGAAATCTGCAATCTCAAATTTCTTAGATTAAAAGATGAAATTGACGAAATCTGGCATGTGACAGTTTGGAATCTGAAAGCTTGAGCTTGAAATCTGAAGTCGGTAATCTGGAATGTGAAATTTGACATTTGAAATCTATAGAATCTGAAATTTAAATTAAATTCCAATTCCGAAATCTGGAATATGCAATCTAAAATGTGCATTTTAAATTTGAAATCTAAAATCTGAGATTCGAAATCTGCAATCTAGAATGTGAAATCTGGAATATGGAATCCGAAATGCGAAGCTAAAGTTTGATATGTAAAATATACAATCTAAAATCTGTTTTGTAAAGTTTTAAAGTTGTAATGTGACATCCACAACCCGAAATCAACAATCTGGAATTTGAAATCTAGAATGTGAAATCTTGACTTGCAGCGTGAAATTAGAATCGAAGTTCGAAATCTGGAATGTGAACTTCACAACGGGAAATTTATAACCTAAAACCTCAAGCCTGGAATGTGAAATTTGCAATCTCAGATTTCTCAAACTAAAAGATGAAATCGACGAAATCTGGCATGTGACAGTTTGAAATCTGAAAGCTTGAGCTTGAAATCCGAAGTCTGCAATCTGGAATGTGAAATCTGGATCTAATATCTGAACCCCGAGCCGTGTATAATCTAGAATCTGCAACATGGAATGTTGAATGTAGGTATATTGAGAATTTAACATGTGAATCTGGAATGTGGCAACTCAAATCTTATATCTGAAGTCTAAAGCGCGGACTCTAGAAAATGCCATCTGAAATCTGTTCTCCCAAATCAAAAAAATGGAATCTGGAATGTGACACTCACAACCCCAAATCTGCATTCTGGATATGATATCTAAAGCTTCAAATTGTAAATTTGCAATCTGGAATGTGAGATCTCGAATATAGGTAATATCTGCAGCTTAGAGTATGCAATTTGAAATATATACTCTGGAATCTGAATATCAAATTTCGAATCTAATATCTGACATTTGAAATCTAGAATATAGAATCGGAAATTCAAATTAAATTTGAATTCCAAAATTTGGAATTTGCAATCTAGAATGTGCTTTTTAAAATTGAAATCCGAAGTCTGCAATCTGGAATGTGGAATTTGGAGTGGGAAATCTAGACCTAATATCTGAAGCCTGATCCATGTAATCTTTTTTTGATTGGTGCCTTCAGAAACGTACCACCTATAGCACGCCTTTTTCGTAAAAAAATTAAATAATAAAAAAAAATCGGTGTCATTTTTGCTAAAATTTCAAAACGCCATATCTTCGAAACATTTAGAGATATCGGGTTGGGAGTTGCACCGTTAGTTTCAGGAGGTGGAGTTTCATCAGAAAACCTTCATTCTGAGAAAAGAAGTTTTTTTTTATTTTCAAAATTTACACAGTTGTTTACTCAGATCACAAAATGGTACTAAAAATTTTGAATACGACCGTAAACTAATTGAAATGAAAAATTTCTAACGCTATTGTCCATTAGACAAAACATGCTATTTGGTGCGGATCTACCCATTTGTTCATACTGATGGCGTAACTCTTATATTTTCCCTTATCAAAAATCTCGAACCACTCCACCGAGCATGACCTACATGATAGCATTGCAACAGCGACGAATAAAGATAGGGCGCACCAATTTCTGGGGAATTTATAGACAAAGTACGGGGATCGAGGTGAGATGAGAGGAAAAATTGGGACGTCAATTCCGGAGTAGACTCGTTCCTTTTCATTCCTTCTTTTTTTGTAGATACATCATGTCAACATCAATTGTACGATTTATGCGCGAGGCCTTGAATACCAACGAGCTGTCCCTATTAAAATTTTGCTCACTTCTGACGAACGATCTTTCGGTTGTTGACTGTGTGTACGGAACGATTACACTAATCGAGTTTGATTGCGGATTGAATCATATGCTACTGGTCGTAAAACACTCTGGTTTTATGGACATTGCTTTGGTGCTCCACACGGTGTTGACGCTCGTGATTTCGTCACTGATACAGAACGGTTTCAATATTTCCTTTTATTGCTTTTTGGTGATTTTTGCGACGCAGCCGAATTATTTCTGATGACTCCTCTTCAGTTTTAGGCCACCGGCGGTTCGCATACTTACCCAAAATTGGGGTGAATGAAAAAACTCTAAGGAACATACTTTTATTTGTTTAAAGTGTCTATCAATCCACACTTTTAACTGAATCTTACCAACTGAAATTTCACTTCTTAATCAGTCTGTATATATTTTCCAAAGCGTTCGCATTGGGTACGGTTACCACCCAACGAAGAACGTAAACAGTATTCTTTCAGTAATTTAATTTTTTATCATTTCATGTTCACGTAACAACGTTGGAAAATTTTAATTGACCTGCGTCGTCTCCCACTCATTTACCACATCGATATCATTTAATTGAATTACAGCAAATTATATTTTATCTACCGGGTCACGTCATGCATATGCATGACTTACCATTTTTCCTATTTGCAATTTATTTCCGACCACAATCAATAATTTAGCCTTCATTTCCACGTGGGAATACGCTCATCACCCACGTAACGATCGCCCGCTTATCGCTCCTAATGCAATTGAAATCTGCAGCTCCGAGAAACAGACATTTATTTAACGAACTCGTATTTATCAAATCGAATTTGAAATTGCCTCCGGCCCGGAACGCATGCTCAGTTGGTAACGATTCCAACTCCTACACTTTATCGACTGGCCGAAGTTGAACTTCCAGCCGATAGAGGTAACGACTCATTCGAAATAAAAGTTAATGTTTACGGTGGAAAAGCTTCTGAAACTATCGAAGGGAAAATTCGGGGGTCGGCGTTTGACCCAGTTAAGCAACGACCTCGATATGGTCTGACCCCGGTGGTGGGCACAACCCTCTGATGGGACAGAGTGCGAGGTGCGGTCGTCCGTCCTCTGCTAGTGGTCTCCTTAGCATTACCTGTTCTCTGATTGGAGCCACTTAGTCCATGGTCAACTACCTCAAGGCCGTAAATTACTTTTGAGCGGTAGCCATGATGGGCCGATGGGTGTGCCAACTGCATCTTCATTCCCAATTATGTATTACTGATTCGGTCTGATGTCCCCGGGAGTCGACAGATGGAAGCAGCGGTGGCTTTTCGGGCATTAGGGGAAAGAAAAACACAGAGAGGGATTCCGGCTTTATTGGAGAAAAAAGCGGCAGTTAGAAATTAATCGAGGTCCACATTCCCAGGCTGAAAACAACGGTTTTGCGTTACAATAGCAATCATAACGGCCTGGCAATAAATGATTTTATCACGCTTTATTAATTGTGATTACGATTGCAGCGATTGTTCAAGGGAGCAGCACAATGCGCAATTTCCACGCTTGTTTAAATCCTGACTCACTATAAATCACTTATCAAATCGCTGATAAGGATTAAGGCTTATAATAATTTCAAAATCGTATAAAACAGCACGGCGCGCTCTTTTTCCGTAGTTTGCTGTTGTTTCCTCCAGCGAAAAGTACTTTGTGTCTTGCGGACAATGTCCCTGGTAAGCTGCATATTTGACGATTTTCGCGACGCCGTTCCGCAAATTGGACGCCTGTATTTGTGTACTTTGGAAAATTGAATCGTGTCGTTTCGTGCAAGCAGCGGAAAACTGTTCGAGCACATTCTGTGTCTTTACGGCTTCGGTTTTAATCAAATGGTGTCGAAACTAAATACCGAGACGTCTGTCGGTCCGATCGCCTCTGGGAGTGTCTCGAGCAGTTTTGCGTTTGGTTTTGGTTTTGCCGCCGAGATGTCGCCACCGGCTCCGGTTCACGCTCGCCGGCCTTTCGGACTGGATGTCGTGTAAAAATATCTGTCGTAAATATCCACGCAATAAATAAATGTGCCGGACGTTTAGAGAAGCTTGCCAGGAGTCCTGAAAGTTCAGTTGTAGAATGCAAAAAAAATGTAAAGAAGGGAAAATAGAAAGAAATTCATAATAGGTTCTGGTGTCCTTGTTCTTGATTACCTACAGAAATTTTTTATTATAATTCATGTTACATAAAAAGTTCCATTGAAGTAAAATTTAGCAAGGGACACTAAATTAGAATATTACTGCTATATTAAATATGTATATACAGGGTGTAACAGAAATAGGCATTAAAATTTTAATCGGTAATGGAAATCATCATGGTCCACAATTTTTCTTAATAAATTTTTGCCCTAAACCCCGTAGTTATCGAGTTAAAATTAGTGGAAGTTTTGACGTTAATTTAGTTACCCGCCACTGAACGGTTGAGCTTATGATAATAATCACAACAAGAAACTTTACAAGGAAAAAAACAATTGAGTCTCATCACTATTTGTGGAGGGGGATGTTAAAAAAAATATGAGTTTTCTGTCACACCCTGTATATTTAATTATTTAAAAAAAAATTAAAAAAATGAAATTTATTTATTTTTTATTGAAGATCCAGAATAGCCAGACGGTGGGGGTGTTGTTGCATAATTATCACGTGTAGTTTTTCATGCGAGCGACTTGTGCCTAAAAAGCAACCTAATAGGGTTTTATACTCATCAGCTCAAATTACGTCATATGAGTGGCATAATGAGATCGTTATCCAGCAGTTGTAGTCATACACTTTGTATGGCAAACACCTAAGTAGACTTTTTACTTGCATGGCACAGGCTTACATACTTACCATTTTTAAGTTCGACTTTCTGATTTTGTCGTGAAGTAATATTCTATTTCGGGCCAAATTATTTATCGTTTCAACGCCTCGGTGTACAGGCGCCCAAAATGGATTGAATGGGTTATAATTTCTCGCCGAGGTTAATTGAATTGTTATAACTCACCGGATCGTTATCGTGTATCTTGCTTTTGTCGGTGGATTAATTCGAACCGAACGGAAGCCATTAACAATTTGTCTTCTAAATATCGAATCCATAATGCATCATCATGCCTTTCTGTCGATTCCAGCCCCGGGTTACGTAAAGGCCCCATTCCTTCCTAATAAATAAAGCACGGCCCGATACACGGGACATACAAATGCGCTCTTTAGAAAACAGGAAATTTATTCAAAGCCCAAACGGAGAAAGTGGCAGACCTTTGAGACCAAACAAAACATGCTTCCTTTCTGGGCTTTATGACCTTTTTATGCGGGGAGCGGTTATCTTATCGCGCGGTAATTAAGCCGCCGATTTTTCCTCCGCCCAAGAACTGAATTTACACCTCGATATGTGGAGATTAACGTGCAAATGAGTGCGTATAAATATGCTTTGAATTAAGTTAATGAGCGACGGAAGAGCTTGTCCATTCTGGACGGGTTCTGTGGTTTTTCGTGCATGTGCTAACGAGGTGTCGTTGGCGTAATTTATAATGTCCTGGACTGGTATAAATGCTCAGGCCGTCCAGGTTTAATTAATATTAGTAATTTAATATCTTCATTCATTTTTTTGCGTGGTAAGTCTAGATTATCTATTTTCGTTTTATCTCAATCAAGAGTCTAAATTTAGCGAAACGAACAGAAACCTTGTGGAATAATTTATGAACAGAATGGAATTTTTTGTTTGGGTATTAATCAAGTCCAAATATTGCTATTAAATATCAAAATAAGTAATAAATTCACATCTTAGACAAGTGTGACTCTTTATCGTCGGCATTTTAATTGTATCCAAAAGAAAACAGTTTTTCTAATTTTGACAATGTCATTTTACATTTGACATTTGTTGGGAAACGTCAAATTTTCAAAGACAATTAATATTATATTCATTTTTTAATTTATTCCTCAAAATTAAAAAAAGTTGTGGCATATTGTATCCTATCACAAATATCCTGCATATTACATAAATAGCTATTAAAGGGTCTAAAATTTCAAAATTGACTAAACTATCAATATCTCTTCTCCAGAAATCAAATTTAATTTTGCATGTGTTCTTTATATTTTATTTGTTATTCAGAAATATTTGTGTTTCTTTCAAAACCTTGTCGTGGCACTTGCATCTGTTTCGCCGCTGGAACTGGAATATCTTGAAAATGTTCAGGAAGGTATCTTTCAGTCTGGAAACAGGTATCACAACAGCCATTAGAATTATTATTATCAGTCTCTCCAAAAAATATTTGTGTTGTTTTCATTTAGTTTTTGATATTCGTGCTATAGAATTTAAATTTAAAGCTGTAGCTGTAGGAATTAGAATTACAAAAAATCAGGAAGGTGTGCTTCAATCTTCCTTTCAAAGTCATGACACTTTTTGACTTGCATCCGTAGCTTTCTCTACCGAAACTAGAATATTTAGGAAAGGTTCAATCTGTGAACAGAAATTGTTCAGAATTTGTGGAACAAAATATTTATGCTCTTTTCAAAATGTTATCATGACACTTTTTGATATCCGTCTTATAGAATGCTACATTTGCATCCGTAGCTTTGTCTACTGGAACTGGAATGCTTAGGAAAACAGCTATTATTCAAAATTTGTCAAAAACTGCTCCTGTTTTTCTAAATGTCACTTCTGACATGACATTCTTAGAAGTTAAAGAATGTCAAATTTGTATCTATTGATTTCTCTGATGGCACTAAAATAAGTATGTCAAATCTACATCTATAGAAGTTTTTAAAAATGTTTTTCAGTCTGAGAAGTTTAGATATTGTATATAATAATATAGTAAAATATAATTACAGTCAAAGGTGGCCGAATTTAATATTGTCAAGATGAGGTAATGCTGCGATTACTACGATTATTTAACATCAAATTTTGAGGTTAGGTCAGACATTGTTCGGAAACTGTCAAAATATTACTTTTTAATATTATAGCTATAAAACAAAAAACTCTCCAGGTGTCTTAAATACTGTGTAGAATAAATTTATTTAAACCCACATGTTTATCAACATAGAAATAAATTATATACCAATTATAGATATGTAACAACACAAGCAGATAATAGATAATTTTATTGGATAATTTTTCGATAAAAATGAATTTATGCGAATTTTATTATGCCGGAAGTTGTTATGTTTTCGTCACCCTTGTTCATTAATTTATTTTTAAAATCACACTTTTTTGAACAGCTAATAGGCGATTTCAATTTTCATCCTTTTTGTTTAATTTATTTGGCAAGATGTAAATTATTTTTGAGATATTTTTTGTTGACGCAAATGTGTATCGCATTTTTTTAGCCTTTTGATTATGTATTATTCCAATTATATACAATTAAGGTAAGTGCATACAATAAATCCAAGCTTAATTAATTCTTCTTCGACCCGAAAGACTCTTTCTATTATATTACTTGCTGACCCGGCGAACTTTGTACCGCCTCAGAATCAATAAATGTTGTGTTATTAGCTGAATCAAATTCAGTTTTTTTTTTTTATAAAACCATAATGCACACAACGCCACCTACTGGCTTTACCGGAACCAGCATACAACGCCATGTTCATTTTTGTTTCCGTCATGTATCAAAGATAGCGTTATATACGGTTTCCATACAAAATGTATGAGAAATTTTTTTCCGTTTATTTTTAACAGTTATTCGCCCCCGAAAAAGTCAGACAATCCGTTCTCGAGATATCAAAAAATTTTTGTCTGTAGTCCATGCGCAACAGAAGTAAAACTTTGGAGTTTACTCCTCACAAATCGATTATCATTTTTAAAGCCCGGTACGACAAATTTTGGTGTCCGGGTTATTTGTTATTGTTGCCCTGTACCAGGGGGGCTTTCGTTATTGTCGTTGCCCTGTACCAAGCTCCTCGCCCCCAGTAATTTTTCCTATGTTTTAATAGTTATTCTGCTCTTCGGAGAGAAGACAAATCCAACAAATCGAAGATCATAAAAAAACAGTCCAGCCGTTCTTGAGTAATAAATCTAAGGTGCCCCTGGGCCCCCATGTCCATGTAAAAAGTACTTTACAACCTATTCTCATACCTACCAAATATACAAAAAAAAATCGGTCCAGCTGTTCTTGAGTTATAAACCCAAGGGGCCCCCCTGGGACCCCATGTCCATGTTTTAATAGTTATTCTGCTATTCGGGGCGGAGACAAATCCAACAAATCAAAGATCATAAAAATCGGTGCAACCGTTCTTGAGTTACAAAGCCAAGGGGGCCCCCTAAGCCCCCTTGTCCATGTTTTAATAGTTAGTCTACTATTCGGGGCGGAGACAAATCCAACAAATCAAAAACCATAAAAATTGCTCCAGCCGTTCTCGAGTAATATACTCAAGAGGCCCCCTGGGCCCCCATGTCCATCTAAAGTATCCTATGTCCTTCTCCTGGTTCTAAGCTACCTCTCGACCAATTTTCAGCCAAATCGGTTCAGCCGTTCTTGAGTTATAAATAGTGTAACTAACACGACTTTCTTTTATATATATAGATTTCAAATATATTGGGAATTTGACAATTTTTGAATTTTTGATAAATTATATCTGGTTGAGTATTCAATATTGAGTGAAACGATCAAAACAGATCATTTCCTATTGTTCAAAAGTACAAGAACTCACATGTTTTAAGATTAAAATCTCAATGTTGCAACTACTGTTCGGGCACAAGCACCTCACGACCAAATTTACTACATTCTCTTTCGACTCGAAAAACTTTTTAAATAGCAAAATAATGTTCAGAAACATTTTGAATCAAAGATCCTTAGAAGAGAGTCCATGTTTCAAGTATCTTGACAATTTGACAATTTTTGAATTTTTCTTAAATTAAATCTGGACAAATCTTCAATATATATATATTATATATCTATTCCTATTGTTCAAAAGTACAAGAATTCAAGTGTGCTAAAGTTAAAATCTCAAAAATGACAATTTTTGAATTTTTGATGAATTATATCTGGACGAGTATTAAATATTGAGTGAAATGATCAAAACAAATGTATTTCTATTGCTCAAATGTACAAGAACTTACATGTTTTAAAATTAAAGTCTCAATGTTTCAACTACTCTTCGGGTACAAGCACCTCACGACCAAATTTTATACATTCTTCCTCACCTCGAAAGATTCTTTTAATAGCAAGATAATGTTCAGAAACAGCTTTAATTAAAGATCTTTTGAGGAAAGTCCATGTTTCAAGTATCTTGACAATTTGACAATTTTTAAATTTTTAATAAATTATATCTAGACGACTATTAAATATTGAGTGAAATGATCAAAACAAATGTATTTCTATTGCTCAAATGTACAAGAACTTACATGTTTTAAAATTAAAGTCTCAATGCTTCAACTACTCTTCGGGTACAAGCACCTCACGACCAAATTTCATACATTCTTTCTCGACTGGAAAGACTTTTTTAATAGCAAAATAATACTTCAGTATGAATCAAAAATAATTTTTGAGGAAAGTCCATGTTTCAAGTATCTTGACAATTTGACAATTTTTGAATTTTTTATAAATTATATCTGGATGATTCTTCAATATTGAGTGAAACGATCAGAACAAGTTTATTCCTATTGTTCAAAAGTACAAGAATTCAAGTGTTTCAAGTTAAAATCTCAATTTTTTAACTACTCTTCGGGCACAAGCACCTCACGACCAAATTTTCTACATTCTCTTTCGACTCTTTTAGAAACATTTTGAATCACAAGATCTTTTGAAGAAAGTCTATGTTTTAAGTATGTTGACAATTTGACAATTTTTGAATTTTTAATAAGTTAGATCTGGACGGCTATTAAATATTGAGTGAAATGATCAAAACAAATCTGTTTCTATTGTTTAAAAATACGATAATTTAAGTGTTCTAAATTTAAAAACTCAATTTTTCAACTACTCTTCGGGCACAAGCATCTCAAGATTAAATTTCATAAATTCTTCCTCGACTCGAAGGACTCTATTAATGGCAAAATAATGATTAGAAACAGTATAAATCAAAGATTTTTAAAGAAAGTCCATGTTTCGGCTATCTTGACAACTTGACAATTTTTGAATTCTTGATAAATTATATTTGGGCGGCTATTAAATATTGAGTGAAATGATCAAAACAAATATGTTTCTATTGTTTAAAAGTACAAGAATTCACATGTTTTAAAATTAAAATCTCAATGTTTCAACTACTCTTCGGGCACAAGCATCTCACGACCAAATTTCATACATTCTTCCTCGACTGGAAAGAGTCTTTTAATAGCAAAATAATACTTTAGTATAGATCAAAGATTTTTGAGGAAAGTCCTTGTTTCGAATATATTGACAATTTGACAATTTTTGAATTTTTAATAAATTGTATCTGGGCGGCTATTAAATATTGAGTGAAATGATCAAAACAAATATGTTTCTATTGTGTAAAAGTACAAGAATTCACATGTTCTAAATGAAAATCTAAATGTTGCAACTACTCTTCGGGCACAAGCATCTCACGACCAAATTTTATACATTCTTGCTCGACTGGAAATACTCCTTTTATAGCAAAATAATACTTCAGTATGAATCACAGAAAGTACAAGAATTCATATGTTTTAAATGAAAATCTAAATGTTGCAACTACTCTTCGGGCACAAGCATCTCATGAGCAAATTTCATACGTTCTTCCTGGACGGGAAAGATTCTTTTAATAGCAAGATAATACTTTGGTATAGATCAAAGATTTTTGATGAAAGTCCATGTTTCGAATATATGTATTGACAATTTGACAATTTTTGAATTTTTGATAAATTATATCTGGACGACTATTAAATATTGAGTGAAATGATCAAAATAAATGTATTTTTATTGTTCAAAAGTATAAGAATTCACATGTTTTAAAATTAAAATCTCAATGTTTCAACTACTCTGCGGGCACAAACATCTCACGAGCAAATTTTCTACATTTTCTTTCGTCTCGAAAAACTTTTTAAATAGAAAAATAATGTTCAGAAACATTTTGAATCAAAGATCTTTTGAAGAAAGTCCATCTTTCAAGTATCTTGACAATTTGACAATTTTTGAATTGTTAATAAATTATACCTGGACAACTCTTCAATACAGTGAAGCGATCAGAACAAATCTATTCCTATTGTTCAAAAGTACAAGAATTCAATTGTTTTAAAGTTAAAATCTGAATTTTTCAACTACTCTTCGGGCACAAGCATCTCATCAGCAAATTTCATACGTTTTTCCTCGACTGGAAAGACTTTTAATAGCAAAATAATACTTTAGTGTGGTTCAAAGAATTTTGAGGAAAGTCCATGTTTCAAATTTATTGACAATTTGACAATTTTTGAATTTTTAATAAATTATATCTGGACGGCTATTAAATATTGAGTGAAATGGTCAAAACAAATCTGTTTCTATTGTTAAAAAGTACAAGAATTCACATGTTTTAAAATTAAAGTTTAATTTTTCAACTACTCTTCAGGCATAAGCATCTCACGACCAAATTTCATACATTCTTCCTGGACTGGAAAGCCTCTTTTAATAGCAAAATAATACTTCAGTATGAATCAAAAAATTTTGAGGAAAGTTCATGTTTCGAATATATTGACAATTTGACAATTTTTGAATTTTTAATAAATTATATCTGGATGAGTATTCAATATTGAGTGAAACGATGAAAACGGATCTATTTCTATTGTTCAAAAGTACACGAACTCCCATGTTTTAAGATTAAAATCTCAATGTTTCAACTACTCTTCGGGCACAAACACCTCACGACCAAATTTTATACGTTCTTCCTCGACTCGAAAGACTCTTAAACAGTAAAATAATGTTCAGAAACATTTTGAATAAAAAATCTTTTGAGGAAAGTCCATGTTTCAAGTATCTTGACAATTTGACAATTTTTGAATTTTTAATCAATTATATCTGGACGACTATTAAATATTGAGTGAAATGATCAAAACAAATATGTTTCTATTGTTCAAAAGTACAAGAATTCACATGTTTTAAAATTAAAATCTCAATGCTTGAACCACTCTTCGGGCACAAGCACCTCATGACCAAATTTTATACATTCTTCCTCAACTCGAAAGACTCTTTTAATAGCAAAGTAATGTTCAGAAACAGCTTGAATTAAAGATCTTTTGAGGAAATTCCATGTTTCAAGTATCTTGACAATTTGACAATTTTTGATAAATTAAATCTGGACGACTATTCAATATTGAGCGAAACAATGAAAACAGATCAATTTCTATTGTTTAAAAATATCAGAAGTCACACCTTAAATCAATTTCTCAACAACTTTCCGGGCACAAGCGCCTCAGGACCAAAAATGTCTACAATAATTTTTTGGCTCGTTAACAAATATCTCGAGTAAAAATCTGTAGTAGGGACTTTTGAGTTAGGATCTTAGGCCTAAAATTTTCAAATAGGAATGGATTAGCTTTCAGTTTCTGACTACCTAGTTATCGTACAAACAAATAAAGTTGGAAACGTATTACGATTGCCCTGAAAGATGCAACGTCAACGTAGCAAATTATTAACCGATAAAACCGACTCTTTATTTCTCAGTTAAGGTCGTTCCACAACTGCAATGAATTTCCCCGTGGCGTCATTTTCATATCGAAAGCGACCTGTTACTTTGACTAGTAACAATTTTAACAATTTTTACCGGAAATGGGTTAAGCGGCGTCACAAACGTAGACAGTCACGTCCAACTAACCCAAAATCGTGATGCAGCGACGACCTTCCAGAGGAATTATCATTTAGATGGACGAAATCGGGACTAATACCGAATGGTACCCCGTCATAATAAGTCAGTGCATCCAACCTCCGCATGCATCGCTGCGGCGTTCAATGTCGTCGCGTAACGACTCCGGTTTCTCGGCCATTCCGTCCTCTCGTGAATAGGAAAGCTGCAATCGCCGATAAGGTAAGGTTACCTACGCGGAGGAAATAAAAACCTTCCCGGTTATCCCACAATTACAGGCATGCTCTCTTAATTGCAGTCCGTTTTGCATGGCAAACCACTAAACTCGACACTTAAATGGACACGTAGACAAACAAGTTGCATTAGCTCGCCTCGTAATGCCAGCCAACAATTAACGAAACGAGCCAAAATGGCCGCATCTGTAAACAAATTTCTTCGTTCGTCTGCATTCCGGACGCGCATGTCCGTCCGCTCCTTTTCGTCCTTTTGCCTTTTCGTGTCGCAGTCATTACGCCGAACCGCCCCGTTGCCTCCGTAACATACGAACGAGCTCCAAATTCCTGCAAATAAATGAGTATTTAGGATAAAACTCGGACGACTTGCATGCAGATAAACATCCAGCGTTATGAACATCATAACCTTATTTATACTTATAAGCCAACGGGTAATCGGGTACCTGGTCGATGCTTAGACATAAACCCGGGTTGTTATCGACGGCTTTGCGTCGACTTAATTATTTCGTCGCTTTATTTATAATGATAAGATGCGCCGTTGCGGCGAAGATGCCGGGAGCTGCCGCTGCAATTAGGGGAAATTGCAGCTGCAGAGCGAGCGCAGCAATATGCCAAAAACTGGAATTGCTCGACTGTTATTCTCAACCTTCTGGCGGCGATGCGGCATACTTCCTTTAAATTAGGGACGGTTCAGACACCAGTCGCGGCGCATCGGGGCGCATTTCGGCCGCCGTAAAACTCGCTGACGGCCGCTAATGGCGTTTGCCGCTGTGACTAAATTCGAGAGCACAATATTTCGGAGACAGTATCTCACCAAAGTGGCACGAATTGTCTGTAAAGTGGGGCGTGTTAAGACTGCTGAAAACTTGCAATGTTATTGAATAAAATGTCAATCATGTTGTGGGTATGCGTTTGATTTTTATAGCCTTTACGTCAGTTTATTTATCACCAGGCGAGAATTTACATTCTTGCAGGTAATTACATCACTTTCCATCGCAATAATGACCGTCTTATCAATTCTGCCTTGTCACGTGTCGACAAACGTATTCAAAATAGTGATAAGAGTGTCTATCCGCTATCTATGTGGCAAAGGTAGATATTATATTATGTAATTACGTTTTTACGTCCCAAGGTTCTTTTCTATTTATTTATTCAAAATTACTCTGTATTTTCTTCTTTAACTACATTACAATTATGACAAATTGTCAGAGAAATCATTATGAAAAATGGTGGGTCTAGAATAACTACTACAAACCTTGAGGTACCCCGATATGAAATTCTTCTACTTTACACTTTGCCTGTGTGGTATGAAAGAACTCATCATTGCCAACAATTTTTCTTTATAAATTTTTGTCCTAAACCCCGCAGTTATCGAGTTAAAATTAGTGGAAGTTTTGACGATAATTTAGTTGCCCGCCACTGAACGGCCGGGCTGATCATAACGCACAACAAAAAAACTTTAGCAAGACATTGGGAAATAATCTAAAGCGCTCGCCGTAAATACGCTAAAAATACAAAATTCATCCAACTCGAATTTTTTTTATCCCCCAGTGTGCAATTTCTATTAAAAAAGTGCCATTTTCAAAACAACATAAATAAACCACATAACAAATTTTAAACCACTTTTTTTAACAATTCTGCAATAAACTCAAAGCCACTTTTCTTTAACACTGGAAAGTTTACAATAAGGAATAAAGAGACTGCAATTTGCACTCGCTCTCAAATTGACTGCTGTTTTTTTTTTTTTGGCCAGGGCTCATTCACAAAACTGGCGCTTTCGAGGTAAATCCTGAGGCTGTGAAAATTGGACTTTCTGTACATGATAGGGATACAATTGTTGCTCTTTTAAAATTCTCCAAATGGTGGATTGCACGCTGACTTTTCCGGACAAAAACAATTGATTCTCAGTAGGTAAAATCAAAATAAATATCCATATGCGGCTCGTGAATTTGTAGCGGGGAAAATGCTTCCGAAAAGTCGTTGCTTTTGATGATTTCAGTTGTTGCACTTATTTCTTGAAACGGCCTGTATTTATATTATTATTTATTATTAATTATAGCATCCGTACTGTTGCAAGTCTGAAGAGAACAACTAGCCTGCTGTCACGTCATTTTTTACACGTGTTGTATACAAAAATTTCCACTATAAATTCTAGAAATCACTTTTCGATAGAATACATATCTGTATATTTTATTTCTGTTACTTCAGCATCTAGAAACGGAACAGATATTAGTGAGAAATAAAAATTCTCGTACTACCAACTTATAATAATTTTTTTCACTACTAGCTGTAGAATGTACCTACGATTATATAGTTTGTACGATTATACAGTGTGGAAATTAAGTAAGGAATAAATTCAGTAACTCCGTTAGTATTTGCGCTACAAATAAAACTTAAAAAGCATGTGGTAGGGCTAATTATAGCGCATCCGACGAACGTATACTAATTTTTTTTTCATCAATATTTTTTTAATGGCAACCTGTTTTTTATTTTACATTTGAATATAGTTTTTTATTCTGTTTTCAAAGTTGTCAAATACTTAATAGGTTAGATAAGGAAAAAATGAACTAAAACGGCGCTCAAGTTGAAATTAGTAAAATTTCAAAATGTTATCGGAATAAAAAAAAACCGTAGAGATACCAATACAATGTTGACAAGTTCTGAACTGGTACAAAATAATTGTGTCTGAACTGTTTTTCTCTATTAAATAATAAATAAACTTCTAATTAATAATATCTGGTTGCAACAAGATGGTGCTCCAACACACTAAGCCCGGTGCGGCGTTATTTGGAAGTGTTCCCAAGAAGGTGGAGGAAGAGGTTCAATACAATGGCAAGCTAGGTCCCCGGATCGAACCCCATTAGATTTTTTTTCTATGGGGGCACTTAAAAAGCAAGGTGTATCAAAACCGACCTAACAATTTGGATGATATTGAAGGAAGAATTCGACATGAGTGCAGTTTAATAACTCCCCAAACAATTCAAAACGTATTGGCCGCTTTTTATGATCGTCTTGGATTTTCTCACATGATACAGGGTCATCAGTTTGAACATTTGGTGTAATATCTTTAATTTATAACTCTCACATCAATAGTCTTTTTGTTAATTTGTTAACCCTACTTTGAAATTTAGGGTTGTTTTTATATTTTTTCTCATTGATTGCTTTTGGGAACTTTGTTTTGTTTGGATTTCTGTGGTTTTTTCCTTAAATTCTGATAAAATTGCACAGCTCTGTTAATTTTTTGAAATTTTACTAATTTTAAATTTAGTGCCGTTTTTATTCATTTTTTCCTTATGTAGCATATTGAGGAACACGTTGAAATCAGAATTTAAAACTTTATGCGAATGTAAAATCAAAAACATAGATTGCCATTAAAGAAAAATATTGATGACGTCATAACTGTCAAAAAAAGTGATGCGCTATAATTATTCCTACCATATGCTTTTTAAGTTTCATTTCTAGCGCAAATACTAACGGAGTTACTGAATTTATTCCTTACTTAATTTCCACACTGAAATGAAGAGATAATAATACCGAAGGTAGGACTTCATGAAAAAAAATTTAACAAATTCTTAGAATTTGGCAGAATATTCGTGAAATTGTTTACGTTATTATAAATACAAGAATAGACAGAAAAATATGATTTATAGGATTGAAGCTGCTAGTAGTGGAAAAAATAATATATGAACACGGTAGAGAAGCCTTTTCTCAGCTTCGCAACTTAATTCCCTCGATGCTTCGCATCTCGGAAATTAATACTGCTCAGCTGAGAAAAACTACTTCTCTACCTTGGAATATAATATACTATTCTTTCCTAGTTGTTAATAATCATTTCATTATTGACTATAGTATTTATATAGATTTGATGCAAAATGCATATCGTGTATTATTTTATCTACCCACTTAACAACATCGCCCTTCGATTTTTACAAATTGCACCAGTTGTAAATACTTGGTATTAATTATTGCAATTAATGTAAAAAACAACAAAGGGTTAAAACTATTACAAAATGCATTGTGTAATTTTGCATGAAAATCCGGTCTCCGAAAACTGAAGAAAAGTTAAAGAAAAAGTTAAAAAAAAGTAGTGAAAAAATAGTAAATAAACCACCACAACCGGTTGGGAAGCCTTTTCTTAGCCTCGCACTTTTATTTCCCGCGATGCTTCGATAAAATAGCTCGGCTAAGAAAAATGGCTTCTCAACCTTGGTGTATAATTACTATTTATTGCACTAGTGCAATATTGGAACACCCAAAGTGGTGCATAAAGTGACCTGTTTTAAAAACTCATTAATTTAGATTTACGGGAAAACCAAAGGCACAGATTACTTCCTCGCGTCAATTTACATAAGATGGTGATGGTTTGGAAACGTCTTGAGACAATAAGTTTTTCTCTAATTATCAAAATTTACCCCCTTGAGGTTCAAAAATTTTCACTTTTTCTTTAGTCCTCTCCTACTCCTAAACTGTTTGACTTTATATCGCGACGTAGTATTGGTATTCGATGCGTATAGTTTACGAGATATGAGCGAAAATGTTTTCGGGTATATCTCCGAAACCATCATTAGAGATATCGTGATGGTGAGTTGCACAGTTGGATTTCTTGCGTCAAAGATCCTGTTGGTTCGGAAGCGTTTTGAGACAAAAGTGTTTTTTGAATTTTCAAAATTTACCCCCTAATAGGGGTTGAACAATTTTTACGGAATTAAAAAATGCGCAAAAAAATACTTTCGACAATGTTGAAAAACACTTTTTTAGACGACTGCATATGAAAGTAACCATATCTACGAAGCCCCCTACTTGTCGAAAGTTGATATTCTTACCACAGTTACAATGAATATATCGCAACGCTTGCGGTCCTATATCGTAACCCTTCCGGTTCTATATCACAACAGTTCCGATTTCGGACACCTGACAACACCCATAACAAGTTTTATAAAGTGAATGTAATTAATTAACAAAATTTGCATTGCGCTTGAAATCAGAATTTGTATGATAAATTAACGTAATGAAAAATGCGCATGACCCGTAAATTTAAGAATAAAAAGTGTGTAAGGACTCCAAATAAGCTAATAGAAGAATAGTAAATCATGGTAAATCACCAAATTTTGCAAAAAATTGTGTTCATAACTCGTGCGAAAGTAGAAATTTCATTGCTGGTGTGATTTTCCTCACTCGGGTTCACCTCGTTCGTCAAACTTCACACTCGCATGATATGCCTCATTTTCGACACTATAGTTGCGAAAACTACTATTTTAAGGTGCTTGTTGGTACGTAAAGACCCGATGATATTTTTTTAGAAAATTTGACAGGTAGGTATAAAAATGTGCGCCATCTCTGGTCTATGCCTCTGTTTCTTTATAAACTACGTGTCAATTAAATTGCGCCACCCAGAAGGAGTAAAGCTACTGAGTTGAAAATATATATGAATTATATCAAAATATATATATACATTGATGAAAATGTCAAGCAGATGTAAAGAATGTCCGAGAACAGTGGTTTAGCCAACTATCCATAAAGCCGGATTTTCGTTTCAGGATCATTTTTCAGCAAGACAATGCCAGACCACATAGTGCATACATGTGCAACAACTTTGTGCTACAAGAAAATGTCTTGGCTGCCTCGTTCTCCCGACACACATCGATCATCTCATTGGCGCTTCAATGAGTGCCTGTTATTAATTTTTTTTACAATATTGTTGTTTTGCTTCTCTTGTTGAAATTGTTGAAGCAATCAGACACGGTATGCGACTTTGCTGCTTCTGGGTGGTGCAATTTATTTGGCACGTAGTTTGTTAACTGATTGATTTTCAATGGAAATCACATTTTCTGGATTTGCGGCGAGAGTCAATATGCAACCCGAAATGACTAATGTTCAGACTGTTCAAACTAGTTCTAGGGTAATTAGCAACAATGTATGTAATTGCCTGATTAAATAATAATAATTGTTTTTTTAATTAATCTAGTACTTAACTTCAATAGAACAAACCGGTAGCTACTCCGTTTTGCACTTACCGATTGCGATAAGTGCAAGTGCACCATAATTTGCACACAATTTAAAACCGAATTATTTTTATTAAGGTCGCCGGCTGTAGTTGGCTGTGACCGAACCTGATGTTGCCAACTGCAAGCGTAAATTCGTCCCAACATGACAGATTTGCAACTGTTTTTCTGCCCGTTCTTGAAAATAAAGCGATTCGCGAGTAAAAAGCAGAATGCCGCACTACTTATTAGGAAAGAACGCTTAAAACGAAAACCTAGCAATCCTCTCGTTATCTCGGCTCGACGGGCGTTCCCGCATTCACAAGCAATCAACTTTTCATAGCACTTAATTACAGCCTGTTGTTTCTTTCCAGATGGAACGTCCGCCCATAACCCGTCCCCGGCATTTTTTCCCTCCGTGGTAAGTACCGGCAATTATTGAGATTTTACATAAACAAGCCGCGTCAAGATTACACGTTGTTATTTTCGAGCATGAACGAAACTGCTGCCTTCCAGTGGTATCATTAAACTCCTGGAACCGTAAGCCGCATATATATATATGTATATCCATACAGATCAGCTTTATTGGTTATACCTACCGCAAGCGACGCGTTTACGGCGTTCTTGGAGTGCGTAATCTTCGCGGGTAATTGCGGTATGCGTGCGAAATTCGGCCCAATTTGGAAGGTGAAAATGCGGACCTCCCAGGTCGAGCCGGTGATGAAATTTACCGAAAAACGGTATTACATCTGTCGAGATGAACGGGTTCGGTAGTTTGTTTTCGGCCGTAAATTACCGAACTTGTCTCCGAGCTGCCTGCGGAGGATTGTTTATTAACATAAGTAAAAGCAGGAGGATCAGTGTTAATATTATGTAAAACTGGTCGATTGTTGGGGGCTTTAGATAAAACACGGTAAATATTTTACCCGAAATATGCATGCACGCCGCACAGCTCTTGACCAACCGGAGTTTCCCCAATCGATTTTCCAATTACCGAGAAGCACTCAACCCGCTCCCGTCTTCCAAACAAGTGCACCATGTCTGCACATCTCGAAATTTCTCATTCCCAGTTTTACCGCCCGTCCGAAATGCGGTCTTATTTGAGAAATCCATCTTGTCCGTTTAATTTAATTACGTCTAGCATCAGCCATCGAACCCCTGAATTATACAGTGCCCGTAAAAAGCACGAAACTTAGAGAGTTCCTCGTAACAATATTTTTATTATCGGACGAATAAGAAGAAGCCGAAAAAAAACAAGATCATATAAATTTCAGGTCGAACATTGGCCACGTCACATAGATATGTCCTCCTCGCCAATTCGTTCGGAGTACGTGATCCGCGCGGGTCAGACTAAAAGACTTTTGGACATTTACGTTGTATATGAGGGCCATACCGGTCGCCGGGTGCATTACGTATATATTACATTACGCTCGGGCTTGTCCTGTATATTAGATGTCTCGGGCGGAATGGAATGTCTTCCCGCTGTAGCCGTACGTATTGATATGATGCAGCAGGTACACCTCCAGCCGTCTCTTATACTATAAATGAGATCCGGAGATATATCAGCTCCCACCCCCGCGGCGCGGTTATTTGCTCCGGGAAGCTCCGGGGACCTATCGGGCGGGCATGCTTTTCTTTTATTTTCTATTTACTTTCGTTGGATTTTATATGAGTTTGCTTCTTATACCGCCGGAATTATTCTTCGGTTCGGGGCGCGACAACGTGGACTGGAAATGGAATGGAGGCATTTGCCCGGGCGGATTTTCTCGGCTGCCGGCAGATTAAGCTTGTCACCTCGATCACGCGGCCATTTTCGTACGACGCCGTCGACACGCAAGCGTTCAGTCTCTTTTATATCTATATATAGCATATCAATTCCAGATGAAAAGTAAAAATATTAATGGTTCTAGAACACATCCCAGTCTTGGCGACAAAATGTTGAAAATGCCAGGGAATTGTCTCATCCGATTCCTTCGGAAGCTTTGGCGTCTCAAAATTGAAAAATACCGAAAGAAAATAACTTTGTATACTTATGACTGGAGAGCTACTTAAGCAACCTTTCTGTGCATATTTAATTTTTTTATTCACAATCGGTTAGTAATATACTGCGTTCCAACCGCAAAGGAGGTTGGAAAGTGGCCAATTCCCGACCTCCAATTCCATTACTCACCTGATGTTGCCAGGCAACCCGAATTTAAATTGTTATTAAAAGTATCATTGGTAATAAAGGCAACTGTTGCTGCAGCCTCGCGGCAACTCGTGAGCAGTTGATGAATACAAAATTACGATTACAAATTACCCTTAATGTGATTTAATAATAGGACGAATTCCAAAACATCCTTTGACATTTATTTGACAAATAATATCAATTGTTGCAGTGCTTACTATAAGTTTAAACATTTGATATTTATCATGTTAATGAGATTTCATTATTAAATTTCGAATACCTAATTGTGAATAAAATAGTATCCAAACTTCGGTAAAAGTACCATTCCTATGTCTCGAGAACTATAGTTCACCTCGAGGCTACGCCTGTCGGTAAACTATAGTTCTGTCGACAGGAATGGAATACTTTCCGCCTCCAGTATGTTATATACTGTTATTCCTTCTATTTTCTCCTGTGTATTTAATATAACTAGGGATCGCCTGTCACTGGAAATTCGAGTGGTATGTATTGAATTGGTAATCAAATCAATGTAAAAATTAAAAAAACGTGAATACTTACGTAAATAGTGTTGAATAAAGACTGGTTACCATATTACATATTACAATTTTTAATTTGCCTTGTCTGAATAATTAAAAAAAATTAAGACGGAATAATTTCTTTATAAACAATGTTTTGCGTAAACACTTGTTCATTGTGCGGTATAAGATGCTCCTGATTGAATTGTTCGCTAATGTAGAAACGGATACCATCGAATGTACGAAACAGAAGACATTACTACCAGTATTGTGTTGAAAAACCTCTTGAAGTATATGATCAATAACGGCACGTTGTTCATTATTAGCCGTTTCATACATTTGATTAAACAATAAATCTTCCGCTTCGCGATCCATTTGTTGAGAAAGTCGCAGGTCAGTTAAACGAAAATATTGTGGAATTGGTAAACCAATTTTTCGGCAAGAAATGTGTATTTTGCACAGCTTCATTCGTCCTCTATTTCACACTCTTCACACCCCGCACCCAAACCATCCATCCATGTCTTAATAAGCGCGTCTTAAGTTCCCTACACAACTTGCTCACAAAACCTCAGGGGAGGGGCTTAAGATATATTTAGCTACAGTTGTTCAACTTCTCACTGAAAACGATTCACGCTCATTTAAATCGAGGACTGCAATGGACCGCTTATCCCCTAAAATGATTTGCAAATAATTAATGAACCTGTGAAATTTTTGAAAATGGAAAGTAATCTTCACATAGCACTTTTATTTGGTTGAAATTGATTCATCTTCAACGATTAAATATTTAATATAATAAGTTTAATATTCCCTTCTTGGCTGGCTTCGATTCCCTCTGATCCTATGATTTTTATTTCTATATAGGTACTGATTCTACCGAATTCTTTGTATTTCCTGACCCATTGCTCATCTCTCCACATTTCCAATTGATTCCTTTTTCTCCTAAATTCTCTTAATAACTATATAAATACTCCAGTTTTTTCTCATTTCAGATTCCTTCTGTTTTCTCCATTCTTACTCCTCTCGATTTCTATTTATTGTAATTTCTTCTTCTTAGTATTACTTCGCATTCGGTTGTGTTTTTTTTTTTGATTCCTCGTAATGACTTCTGTTTCATCTGCTTTTTTTTGGCTTCAACTGTTTTGATTTCGATGTTTTTAAAACTTCCAAACACCGCGTGAATTTTTTTCTATTTCTTCACAATCCTATAAATTTCTGTTGATTCCGCCTGATGCCGAAGTGCTAATTTTTTACTTGTAATTTCTCCTGATTTTATCTAATTGCTTCTGATTACTGCTAATTCTCATAATTCATTCCTCCTGGTTCCTTTTGATTTTTTAAAACCAGGCCCAATTCGCTCTTATTCTCATTTCTTCCTGATTCCTCTTAATTCTTTTTGATTCTGCTTCCGTAAATTTCCACCTATTTCCTCTTAATTTGTAAATGATTCATTGTGATTCCTTATGATCTCTTTTTGATCTCTGATTCTTCTTTCCCACTTCGCAGCCTGCTTTATTCTCATTCCTTCACTGGTTTCTGATCCCTCTCGATTTCTGCCAGTCCGTTTTAATCCCATATTCGTCGTTTCTCTTGTTTCTTCCCACATAAAGTGCGAGGCACGATAATCTAACACCTATAAAACTGGGGCCCATTGCCTCAAATTAGATGCACAATGAGAGAGGTTCAGGGTTGTAAATCAACAGGAAGCGGCAACGTCTTTGATTTGCTTGTTTATTGGTGGATGAAACGGACCGGACTCGAAATTTCTGGTGCTCATTTTATAAATTGTATGCGTTACTTTCGTTTCACACTGAATATTATACAGTTACAATATTATGCTAGTTGTACAATTGTCGTTTGTACAACTAGTTTTACTAATAAATAATACATACATGTTTTTGCATTTTAATATTTCCAGCAATATAAAAATAAAATACATTAAGTACTTATTTATGATAGCTTTGGTGTAAAACGTTGTGAACACAATTTTCAAGTACGGTCGTGGCTTACGCTTTCAAAAAAGCTCTCGGAGTGAGCCACACTTTGATCTCGGAAATTTATGGCTGGGTTTAGTCCTTCATTGTTAAGATATAAATTTTATGGGTGTTAGATTATCGTGCACGTTACTATATTCGCATTCCTTCTGTTTCCTTTTGGTTGTTTCCGTTCCTTGCGCTTAGGCCTGTTGTTTCTTCGTGACTCTTGCTGCTTCCTCCCGATTATCAACTTCCATTTCCCATTGTTCACTCTCCACTTATTATATCTCTTGTTTTCAAAAGATTTCTAATAATTTCAACCTCTTCTCATTTTGCCTTTGATTCGTGATTTTTGACACCCTTCTGTTTTCTTCTAATTAAACAAACTAAACAAGTACCTAAACGGGCAACACGTCAACATCATGAATGAAACAATGATTTAATGAAGAACGTGACGGAAAAGTAAATTTAAAAGTAGAGAAGAAGACGAAAAAGCAACAAATAAAACTGGACGAACATTTCACAGAAAGATAACAGGAAAAAAGGAAAACCTACAAGCGGAATAAAAAATAAAGCCGGAGTGGTAATTGAAGAAGACAGAGGATACCAAAAAAAACTGCTAATAGAAGGTGAAGCCAACATTTACTATGTTTATGCTTTCCTTAAATGTGTATTCTGAAATTCGAATTTGCAGTAAGAAACTAGGCTTATAACCAATGCGAATTCCAGAATAAACATTTCTGAAGAGCATAACCGTAGTAATTACAAGAAGTGAAGAAAACGAGTAAAAATCTAAAAGCTGCTGAGACCAACCGAGTAAAAGCATTACTAATAAAATATGCAGGCGAATATTAAACTATACACGCTTTAAAAAAATCAAATAGGTCTGTGGCCGCCACGCCCTTCACAAGTGAATAAAAATGAAAGCGAATTACTTCTGGTACCCAATTACATAATGATTTCTTGTACGAAAGAGTATGGAGTAATTTTTTGCGCGTTTTTATTCGCCTTTGTGTATTTGTGAATTATGTTGGGCGCACGATCGATGACAATATAAGAGGACAAGACAATATAGCACTGCAGATCAAACGACTGCTGTTAGTCAAAATATCTATAATTCCGGGAGATGTATTAAAGGTTTTTCTGGATAATCGAAAATGTGGGAATACGAAGGCGTTTCAGGCTTGATAAATTTATGCGGTGATCTGCTCTGAAATTGAGGTATGGTAAAAATTTTAATTTTATATTTTTCGTCCAAAGAATCATGCACAGGGTGATTTTGAACATGTGTCCCCCTCTAAATCAGGTGATCTACGAGCCAGTTAAAAACGATTTTTGTGAATTTGAATTAATCGCTTGCTCGTTTACGTCCCCTTTGATCTTCCCAGCGTTCGCAGCAAATTTAAGAGTGCGTGTACTTGGCAACCTGCAAGCGCCTCCGTCGTGCTTTCTCTCGGTGTAAATAACAAGATGCAAACTCCCGCTGACCGCGTAGCGATGATTTGCGTTTCCAGCCCGAGCCTTAACGTCTTGCTCTTATTACCCCTCTTTGAAGTTGCTCCATCAGGTGCCATAACAATAATGTCCGATAATTTATCATGCCTCCAGCTTTCTCTAAATCGAAATCGTTAACCCGAATGGCGAAAATACCTGCGCCTCCTGCCGTGCAGAAACTCTTAAAATACGCAGATTTGTGCCCGGTCGGATATAGACACTCTGAAATTTACGATAAAACGCCGCGATTACGGCGAGCCGCGAGCCAATAAAAATCATAATTGTCGCTTAAACATGCCAGGAGGACGATTAGAGGGAACGAAAATCGTTTCCGAGCTGTCGATGGAGTGATGCATGCGGTCGGATGGAGTTTGCGTAACCTTAACCTTAAATTTTCGTTTTACGAGGTTTTTAAGTGTCGTTCCGCGGGGAAGGAACACGTGTTTCGATTCGGCCGCGATCGACGCTCCTCTGATGGGTCCGTCGATAAATGGCGCGGCCCATGAGCGCGGATGGTTAATTAAATTCTTCTTTAATTAATTGGTGGAACGCTGGGTAATCGCCGGTTACCTACCGCATGAGAACACTTTTTAATGGGGCAATTTCACTCGTTCGCCGCTGTTCCATTTACCTGTTTACGAGGAATTTGTTTATTAATGAGACGCCGGATTACGGGTGTTTAATATACATTTCGTCTGTTCTTCTAATTGGGGTCATGGTGGATGAGACTTTGAAGATGTTTACAAACCCGATAGTACGGAATCGCTCATCTATTATTATTATTATTGATTCAAACAATATCTATTAGCAACTGATTGAATTTTCTTATTGATTGCAGAAAAATATGCGTTTTATAAAACACGGTTTTGTCGCACGCGTTCAGGTCAACTTAAAAAAAATAGGGCCAAAGAAATCCAAATAAAAGATACTCAAATGTAGAAACATGAAGGAAACGAAGGTAAAAAGAACTAAAGAACCAAACAACGAAATGTAGAACAAACCAAAAAATTGAATGGGGCTAAAAAAAAATAAAACAATTAACAAAATTGCAAAAATGTCAAAGAAACGAAATGACGATTGAGATGTAAGTACTAAGAGATGCAGTTCCTCCTTCATTCATACATCATGTTGCCTCTGGAAACAAAACGTCAGATGGACAGTCTTGACGTTCAAAGCCCACTGGATGTAAGAATCATTTATGAAGAGCTTCAGCCTTGACGGTGTAAAAATTTGCAGACACCTACCAAAAGGTCAAAATAATTTCTACCCGTATCTTTTTCTACACTGTCACTAGAGCTACCTAATTTGCATGTAACGTCGAAAAATTGGAAACGCCACTCATCGCGCGCAGCAGGAATCAGACGAGACCTGGACGGAATTTGCATTTTATTATTAACACGAAGACAAACATTTTTCTGTATTATCTGCATAAAAATAACCGTCACATAGACATTCGACTTTACACTGCTCCGGTGTACCTAAATCGATCGGTGAAGTAGGGAGCAGACGGTAAAATCACCGGAGCAGCTCGATAAAGTGCAACAACTGCGAAAATCGCCATCTCCATAAATTTCTTAAGCGAAGTCGATAATCCGCCCGGCTTACTTAAGATAACTCGTCGGGTTTCTGTATTTTTAATAAAAGACTCGAGGTTAATTGTCTCCGCCGTCGTCGTCGGGCAAAAATTAATTTAGCAAATGCAACCGCTCCGCTGCAGGATAACAGGAGCGTGTTGGCGGCGCATTTGCATCGCCCGAGATTGGATTTTTCGACGAAAGTTTGGGTAAACGGAAAAGTTCGGCGCTTATCTGTGATGAGATCGGAGCGCCGGCCTGAATTGGAAAAGGAAAAATCGCCGGTTTTTGTATCAAAACAATTAAATTCGGGGTTATTGTCTCCAAGTTTGTTCGTTTAACTATATTAAGAGCAGTGAAAACATTATACTTTTTATCAAATTCCGTCCAGTGAACGTTCTGCGTTGAATACGTTGAATACAGTACGATATAACTGAGGTGAAAAGTGTTTCATTCTTGTTTCTCTATTTCTCGAGAGACAAGAATTAAACTTCCACCGAGGTTTGTATACTATTTTATTCACAAACATCCGAATTAGAATAATTTAGTCTTATTAACAGAACTATTGTTACATTCAGTTAATAATTAAAAGTCTGGTTGCCGGGGAAAAATTTACCGATGAAAAAAAAATTACTTTTTCTGGTGTGCCCACTTTCAAGTTGTTACAATTGTGTTGCCAAGTCATAAGAAATTATTTTACAAACTGAGGGATTTTAAACCAGTTTTGAACGCAGTTGTTTTTGTTACGTTGACGTTGTTAGGATAGAGAAGCCTTTACCACAGGTTGTCCAACTATATCAGTTTTATTTATTATCCGATTTTAATTTAAAAAATATACACAGTCCTACGTGGTATTTTTCAGAAATAAAAATGCACTTTATTGGCCGGATGGAAACTATATTATTACCTATTAAATATCGAAAATAATGTGAAAGGAGCGAAGTCCCATTCTATAATTTTTATCTCCTCAATTTATTTATGTATAGGCGATCATTAAATGAATAATTTAAGTGAATAAACGACTCATACACAATGAAAACATTTTCATCATATGCGTGTATCAATTTTTTATTGACTGGGTGGCATACAAAATTGTACCTACACACTACTGTTTATTTATGATTCGACATTGATCTACAAATCGGGGCCGAGTAGAAATCAATACTAATTAAGTAGTGTCCATTACTAACAAGATGACGTTAATAATGATATACACCAAACGGTCGCACCGTTTTATGAATGTCATCAATAAAGCGCTTAATGGACGCAAATATTGCATAAAAAACTCCCAATTACAACATATTTATACTAAATACTTGCGACATTACAGAGTCCTACATTTTAACGGTCAGCGCCATAAAAACCCGCGGCTACAAATTATTTTATCAGTGTTTATGGTCCTCTCTCTAATTGATAAAAGTAACGTTGCTGTGACTGTATAGTGTGAAAGTTTCAGGAAAATATGTTGTGAGGATCGTTTATAACAGCTAAACGTTGCAGGGGCCGTTTTACGGAGTCTATAAATTGGTTCTAAGGAAGTTGTAACGAGTGGGAATTTGCACAATTGATTTTTGGTTAGGGACTGCACCTTGATCCAGGATGTTCGTTGTTTATATTATTATACCGGGCAACTTTAATCAAGTCGCGCGTAGAACATTTCCATGCTTATTAGGCGCTATTGGTTGCTATATCTGAAATGCGTTTTTAGTTAGATGTTAATACACAGCGCCTCCAAATGCACCGGAATCTCGGAACAGGAGGGCCGAGTTTTTGTAGTCATTTCGTCCAGTTTTTGTGCCGCCTTTTTTGTAATGGCCGACCCGACTTTCTATTACCCGGTGGGTCACACAAGAGCTCCCGTGGCGTCTGCAGTGGGATCCTTTGTATCGAAAACGGCGTTTAGAAAGTCGCTCCCATTATTGGCCGAGCAAAAAATGGTCGTTCACCGCGCTGAGAATAAAGTGCCCCCGCTTCTATTCTCCATATTTGCCGAGCGCATGCAGATTAGCGGATGCATAGGAATAGCGAATTTCCACTGCGGTGCACTCGGATGCAGTGCTGCACGTATTGATCGCAGGCGGCTCCCGTCGGACCGTTACCGCCATCTGTGCCCCGTCCGAGCAACGCGACTTTTTTCTCGCCGGACCGGATTGGCGATCAGATAATGGCATCGCGATCCGGTCGCATTTTGCAAAACTGGAAGAATTAAAATTCCCGCCGCGCGCAATTGGACGAAGTTTTCTGGAGGGGAAACCCGCGACGTTTTCGGCCGGGGTAGTAGTTCCAGCAACAGGTAAAGACGTAACGGTGCTTGACGCTTCCCGGGTTCGTCGACAGTCGGCGCTAATGTCTACGAACGGCGTCCGGTTCAAGTTTTCCCGCCGGCCGCAGGTACATAATTTTCCGAGCTCTCATATTTTCGATACGGGAATGGGGGAAAGCGGCGAGAATGTGACGCGCGGAGGAGGTGCGGTGGGCGCGCCGGCACGGTCTGAGCGGGGACCGCAGCTGTCAATTCGAAGAACAAAAAGAAAACAAGGTCTTAGCGAGGTAATCTTTCCACCTCGAACTGTGGTGCTTTGATGAAATGAGATTGCGATGCTCGTGCGGCGAGGATGTTCCGGGGGAGTATCAGGCAAATTGGCAGCGATTTCGCTTCTTGAGTCGACAGGTGCCTTTTTTCTCTTCTTGGGCGTTTAATTTAATCCGTAATTACGATTGGATTAGAAATTATAAAACTATAAAAATGTCAGTGGAAGTATTGGTTTGAATAAATGAAAAAACATATTACTTATATTGGAGATGCGTCTGAAAGTTAAGGAAAAAAAATTAAGATTAGAAGTGTCGAGCTAAAAACATAGAAACCGAAATTAGAACTAAGACAACATAAAAGTAAGAACCAATAGGTTAAGCATCAACTAAAACGCAGTGGGCCCAATATTGAACCCTGTGGCACTCCTGAACGCGGGCAAAAGTGTTCATTGAGGAGTATAATAATTAGTATTATGTATTGAATGGCTGGTGGGGTTGCGACTGATGCCGAATTCGCCCTAAGAGTGCGTGTATGTTTCACAAAACACACGGGTCTGTCGAGACTGTTTCGTGTGGCAAAGATAAAACAAACGATAAAAATGGAAAAGAAGTGTTAAGCGAGCACGCAATAATGTCATCCAGCACTGTTTGAGCAAATTTAGTCATTGAAGTTACACATGACACATTATGTCTACAAAATGTCTAACTGAATTTATAGACAAAAAATAATTCTTTGCGCGCCCAATGAACAATGAAATCAGATAGAGATTGCATCTAGAGATTTTGAGTATAAAATCCGGCAGAAAACGCGCCATCTACCAACGTATAGCGCAACTCACACACTCATTAAAAATTATCATACCGAAATTATCAATTTCAAAATAAAACACCGCAAGCACGAATCGCCGGCAATTTTTTCGGTCGCAGGCGGCAGAACCTGATTTTCCCTCGTAATTTCCTCCCATAAACATCCGACTTTATCCGCGCGTCTAACTTCACTTTTTCAATAAACATAAACCGGCGGTCCAGGCCGCGGCGAAGAGGTCTCCGGTTTTTAATTAATCCGCCTCGAAACCAGTCCTCGGTCCGAACGCATGATCTACAACTTCATTTCGACGCACACACACAGACGGGCCAATTCGGAATCCTGCCGCCGTTCCCACGGAGGTTGACGACACGACTCGGGGAAAAAATGCCCCGATCACGAGGGGGTTAATTCCGCGATTCCGCGGTCGTAAATCAACGGCGACCCGAGGGTCAGGTTTAGATAGTTCGGTTTGTGTGGGACGATTAAGTGGAACAGCGATAAGTTGCTGCGCAGGAACGGAAAAGACTTTTGTATATTTCTTGTACTCGTGCCCCTTCCGCGGGAAAAAGTTACTGGGCTCGTTTTCGTGTTCGTCCCACTTCTGATGTTTCGCCACTTTTGTGGTCTTTGCTTCTCTAGATCGACAGTGGCTATTCGATGCAACAATTGCGAACTCCACAAACTTTAATAAATTACAATGGGAACATGTTTCGGCAGAACATGTTTCGGCAGCCCTTAAAGAATATTTCAAATTATTGTCAACCAGTTTGTCAACCATTCAGTCAAAAATGTAAATTTGAATATATATTTAGGTGTAAATCTCAATCTGGATTGATTCTCATTATAGTGGTATGAGGTTTCTTTGTGACTGAAAAGCGTATAGTTCTGGCACCGTTGGCGAGTGCGGTGGGCGGGTGGGCCGCACTGTTCACTGTACTCATCGACTGACTAAATGGATAAGAAATTTTAATAAATCTTTAAGGGCTGATGATGGCAGTAGTATTCTGCCGAAACATGTTCCCATTGTAATTTATTAAAGTTTGTGGAGTTCGACTTAAATATATTTAAATTTTAATTTACTCCACTTGGATTCATCGACATCCTTCTGATTTTATAAAATGGTTGAATTTACATTTAATCTACCCAGGCGACCTTGAAATTCCAAGTTTCTATACTTAGTTCTGGGATTATGAAATTCCAAGATTACCAATTTTAGAAATTCAAAAATTTCAAAAATACATTTCACATTCAAACGTTTGGACTTCCAAAACTCCACTTTAAATTCAACAAAATAAAAAAATAGAAATCATATATGTACAGTGTCATAATACTAGTAATATTAGAATTTTAGGTCAAAATTAGTGCTTTTTTAAAAAATTGCGGAGACCATTCCAACAGAGATAACTGAATACTTTTCTGTCAATATTTTTTTATAGATCCAAACTTTAATACACACTGAGTGAATCTCATCTAAATTGATATTTCTATACAGGGTTTCGCAAAATGTATATTAACTTTGGTATATTACTAACATTAGGACACTCTGTATATGATCTCTAATACATAATTTTAAATTGTGAAGGTATCGTGTGGCTATCGTCCCCCGAAAAACCCGTTGTGATATCTTTCAAAATAAGGGCGTAAACGACACCTCTGGGACAGCCGGTATATATAAATACATACCGGGTGTCCCAACTAAAATTTGTACCCCCAACAATTACAATTTCAAAAGACTCGAACAGGTCAATTCTGTTATCAAGTGGGACCAAATTGTACCAAACTTTCAAGTCTTAGATCTGACCCCTTTAGCCAGGGGGAGCACCTAATTAAAAAATTTAAATGGCATTGGGGTCGTCTGATCATTTTAAAGCTTATTCAATTCTCTATTCAGACCCACATTTATCAATTCCTTTCTACAAAAAAAGCATGAATTTGTTATTTTCCAAATCAAGAGTATTTTATGTAAATTTGGAAAATATCGAATTCATGTTGTAATTTTAGTTGGGACACCCCATATATGGTTGTAAAGTTCTAAAGTGAAAACATTTCGAGAATTCAAGATTTTTGGTACATCCGGATATGAAAGTTTTGAGATTTGGAGTTTCCAACATTTCCAGATTCCCAAAACTGAAAAGTTAGTGATAATATTATCGTTTCGGTGTCGAGACCAGATAGACGCACCGAGCCGTTCTTTGAACAATTTGCACGAACAAAAAAAGTTGAAAAATCGCAAGAGAAATTTAACAAGCAGTCCCGCTAATTACTGCCCGTTGTCCAGTCTGCTCGTTAGATGTCACCCGGTGCTGTCCCTCGGTTCCACAACCCGGACGCAGTCGAAGAACCCGAAACGTTCCCGGTCCTTGAAACCCTTGCATCTGTCCCTGCAATATCCCCCGACTTTTTATCGCTTCCGAACTCGATTCGCCTGCACTCCAGCAGATGGAGCGAACATTGCTCGGGAGAGTTCAGTTTGAATTATTTACGGGCGTCCCGACGCCATCCGTCTCCCGTTTTTGCGAAAAATGCTCCTGCAGGTCGCGATGTAAATATGCAAATTCGCAGGTAGATTAAGCGGGTTATGGGACGATTACAGTGCACAACGCCGGTGCATAATCCCGGTGAATTTCGCGCGACTGGTGATTCGGGTAGTTTAACACGAGAGCACGGCGGCGCTGCATACGAATTGCACATCTCGGGAATTGACTTGCAGCCGCAGGAACGGACTCGGAGAGAATTCATATTTTACGGAGGACGAGCGCCGAATTCCGAATTGGCGTAGGCAACCAGGAATGTCGCGCGCCATCGGAGGGCTGCACCGCGTATTGTTGGTTGCATACTTATCGTTATGGGCCCAGGCCTGACCTGGAAGTGCACCGGGTGGCCCGTCCGAACGGGACGTGTCTGGTGCGCCGGAATACAAAGCGGGGGATTATCGGCACGAACCACGGTCACGGCGCTGTTTTAGGTAACCTCGCCGGAATCACCGAGCTTGATTCGCAACTTCTGATGGAACCAATTACGTAAGACTTAGTACACGTCGTGTACAGCAATCGAATTTTTAACGGGCTCTTTGCGTGCGAAGTGCCGTCGTAAATCTTCCCGGACTCCGACGACTACCGCCGTTGTCATTTTCGGAGAATTTACGGCGGAATAATCAAAAGAGGAGAATTTACAGGCTGGGCGCGACCTTTGTATCGGAGATTGGTTTCTGGTTTATGTTGTTTTGGAGGTGGTTTTATAAGAGCTCGGCATTATAAACAAAAATAGCGCTACGAGTAGGTAAATATACAAACTCCGCCCGAGCGAGTAGCACTTGAAGCCCGTTTGTAAACATTGTTGTAACGAAATAATGTTGCTAATCGCGGCAGGTTGGATAAAAATAAGCGCGTGTGCTCGATTTAAGAGGTTGTCTAGGCGTTATTTTTAGACGGCATCTTAATTGTTGGAAAATGAATATTTTCGGAAACGTGGAATTTTACTGGAAGCTGGAAACGCGAAGCTTGGAAATTTCCGCAGGATGGTAGATTGCCAACATTTGGGAGGACGCTGATCAAAGATTTGCAGAAATATTTATTACACTATAAGATTAGTCGCTCTGAATCACCAAAAAGCTGTTTTGGGATTTCTCAGATTTCTTGCTTAAGGGTGTTATTCAATTGATGAGATTGAGACTTAATTTATGAAACCGTTATGCTGATTCCGAATCCGAAAACCAAAATAAATTTTGACTCTAGGTTTTACTTAAAATGGAGCTAAAATATAAGAATCGAGAGGGTGTTTCCAATACTGTTTATTAGGGTTCGCCATAAATTATTGAGATTCAGGCAACTTCCTTTAATTATTACCATCTTCATGATTATTATACCTACAATGGACCTACGTTGGACGTGCAAAATGTATTTGATGTACCGACAACAAAAAGGACAGACAAAAACGGTTCGTTCGGATTATTTGTTCAGAGTCGCTTGCATTATAAGTCAGTAATTCAAAATTTTGAAGGAAGTACATATGTACTCAAATTTCGAAAGATGAACGAAAGACATTTTTCCCAACCCCCGAGAAGTGGCGAAAAAATATTATAAAGGTTTTTTAAATTGTGTTTAAATTTTGTAAAAGGTAGTAAAAAAAGTTTCAAATAATCAAAATGATCTTTTAACTTTTTTGCTATTATTAAAATTAACAGAGTTAGGGCGGTTACAAATTAAGGGATGTTATATACAACTTCAAAAAATCATAGGGTGCTGAAAAGTTAATAGATTTTAATTTTTTTATTTACTCAGAAAAATATAAAATTTATTCTCAGAGAAATTGTTTATTTTTAAAGTTACATAAAAATTTCAATTTTTGAATTTCAAATTTAAAGGACTTTAAACGGTGAAATCAATCTTTTAAGTATTTTATACAGGGTGAGTCAATAGTGCGAGGATGGAAGATGGTGGCTTTACTAATGAAAATAAAAAAAAATATGTCATCATTTATATTACCATCAAAGCTGCACCGACTAAAATTATTTTCAGCTATATTTGGTGTTTCACTATTCCAGGGCCGTACTCAACTTAATGTTGTAAAATGGAACACCCCATATTTTTCTAAGGCCTTGGATAGCCCTATTAATTATCTTTCACTTTTGTTAAACATGATATGTCTTATACGTGTACTTATTGACCTATTTGGTATTGAACAGGTACAAATACTATAATTAATAATATTTTCTATTATAAATGTTATAAAAAAATGTTTACTATGAAAGTCTAAAATTAGGTACGCCTGAATATACCAGAGTTCAAAGAAATGCAAATTTAGCTCTCCCTTCCGTTTACCCAAATTATGCAAAGCCCTAGGAGCATGCAAGAATTTTTTTGAACGACGCTGTCCGCGCTCAACTTTAGTGTAAATCTAATCGAACGAATACATTCTGAAAATAAAGAAGTAAGATACCCCCACCGACCCCCTCTTATCTGCGACACTGATTATTTGTAACTATTGACTAAATTGCCCAGCGATGATGAGTACTTCCAGCACCCATTTCCTTCTCCCCCATCTTCCATAATTATTATTACATAAAAAATTTTAATTATTTTCTGTTTTTCAATTCTTCACTTCTGCGATATAAGGATAACAGTGTAACAATTACAGACATCATCATCACGTCCTTGAGTACCGACGATAAATCACTCTGAATGGAATTATGCAGGAATCATGACACTAATTAATTAATTGGGCCGGTAGAACTTGTAATTGCCGCTAATTAAGCTGCGAGTGCACGTCCATAAATTAATGAAGACGTAATTATCCCCAACTCGATAATCACGCGCAGACTAATTAATCAAGAAAAAATTCCGACCCGCCCGATTAAAATTTGAAACGCTCGCGTTCAACGACTCTTCCGTCCGCAAAAGGACCAAAAGCACCACGTGTCTCGGCGGTCGGGTCCCTGGGGCTGGCGTCCGGCAACCGGTTATGCCACAACTTACGAGCCAACCGCCGCCCAGGGACTCGAACGTCCGACCCGGTCCTGGAAAGTTATGCCGGGGGGATTATTATTCCGTGTTTTCGTGGATCCGCGACGAGACGAGCGTTTCCATCCACCTATCCCACCTAAATTAAACATCTCTTCTTGTGTTTAATCAAAGCGCAAAATATTTGAACACGTCCGTATTTCGCGTCGACAAACAGGGATCATAACATAAACACCATCCGACGTGACAAAACTCAATTTCCCCGGACGCGCTGCGAACGTAATCAACCGAAAAAATCCCATCCGAAAATCACATTCCGGGAGTGTTTATGTCTGGTATGCGACGGCGTTGCTGCGTTCCCACAATGCGACATCAGACGAGGTTTAAATATTTACAGTTCGGATTGCCTGGGTGGATCCGACGTGTTCACGGATTGTTCAGAGAAGAGGTTGAGGCGACGTGGTGCGGGAAATCGGGACCGCCCGGGGCAGGAAATAACATGAAGTTCCAATATTGTTTGAAATAAAGGTCTCTTTGGTGCTACCTTTTTAGTGTTCCGCAAGTTCCTCAGATTTCAAAATTGCTAGACTTCCTTACGATCTTCAGAGTTACCATAGTTCAAGATATCTTCAGGTTTCTCAAATTATCAAATTCCTCAATTTCTCAGCTTTCTTAAATTTCTAATCCCCAGGTTTTCTTGTCCTCAGGTTCTTACTTTCTTTAAAGTCTCAATCCTCACAAATTCATGAAATTCCTCACCTTAGGTTTCTCAAATTTTGAGCTTTCTACTTTTCTCATGTTTTCAGATTCTTTAAAATCTCCAGATTCAGATGTTGGCTTCATTCTTTTTTTTTTCTCAGGTTTTCAGGTTCTCAGGACTTCAGGTTCTCGGGTTTTCAAGTTTTCAGGTCCTGAGGATTTCAGGTTGTTGGCCTCGGATGTTGGCTCTCATACTTTAAAGTTTACAGGTTTTCACGTTCTCAAGATTTCAGTTTGTCTGTTTTTTAGTTTCTCAAAAAGCTCTTTTGACCCTCCGGACTGTAAGACGTTCAAAAAATGTCATCCAAGTTCTCCGTTGACGCTTTTTAAGGATGTAGGTAGAGCTTCCAAAATGTGCGTTGAAAGATCTTGGACTGAATAAATTTTGTTCAAGATTCGCGAAATATGATAATAAAAAATTACCAACATATTCTGATTTCAGAAACACTTTTTTGATACTCCTAGTTGAGACCCTAACAAAGTGAAAACATACAATGACCTGAAAACCTGAAATCCTTAGAACCAGAGAACCTGAGAAACTGCCAACCTCAAATTTTGAGAATCTGAAAACCTGATGCGAACCTGAAATCTTGCTAACCTGAAAACCTTCGAAACTAAAAACGTGAAAACCTGAAGAAAATTGTTTGTTCAAAATTCGCGAAATGTGAATAAAAAATTACCAACATATTCTGATTTTAGAAACTCTCTTTTAATTCTCCTAGGTGAGAGACTTTAACAAAGTGAAAACTCAAAGACCTGAGAACCTGAAATTCTGAGAAACAGAGAATCTGTGAAACTGACAACCTCAAATCTTGAGAACCTGAAAACCTGATGCGAACCTGAAATCTTGATAACTTGAAAATCTGTGAAACTGAAAACCTGACCAACTGAAATCTTGAGAACCTAAAAACCTGAGACCCTGAAATCCTGAAAACCTGAAAAATGGGAGATTTTGCTTTGAGTTATAAGGAATTATAAGAAAAACCATGGTGGAGACGTATTGAAAAAGCCCAATTTTGACTCCCGTGGCAGTGAAGAATTCAAAAAGAGTCGTAAAAGCTTTTCAAGAAAGTAAAAAATTCCTATAACACTGAGATCCTGTAAAACTTGAAATACTAGAACCAAAATAACTGAGAGTTTAAAAATTTTAGAACCTGAGAACCTGGAAACCTGAGAACTTGAGAACCTGAATAATTATGTGAAATCCTGAAAACATGAGAATTCGAAAACCTGAGAACCTCTCATTTTCTCATATTTTTGGAAAACTTACCAGAATCCGAGAATCTGACAGTGCGACAACAGGAACGCTAAAAATATGATATATTGAAAACATGAAAATTGCTTAAGTTGTCATCAGATTCGTCTCTTCAGATTTTATAAATCGCCTCTAATTTCTCTGATTTGTTAAGTTTTGATTATTTTTCAGGTTTAGTTTGTCAACTTCCTCAAAATCTTCAGCTTCATTCTTGTTTTTTTTTTTTTCAGGTTTCAGGTTCTCAGGTTTTCAAGTTCTCATGTTTCCAGGTTTTCAGGTTCGCAGATTTTCAGGTTATTGGATCGCATACTTGGGCTCGGATGTTGGTTCTAAAATTTTCAAGTTTACAGGTTTTCAGGTTCTCAAGATTTAAGTTTTTCAGAAAGCTCTTTTTCCATTCGAACCGTAGGTGAAGCTTTCAAAAAGTGTGTTGAAAGCGTTTGAACTGAATAACAATTGTTTGTTCAAAATTCGCGAAATTGATTCTCCTAGGTGAGCGACTCTAAAAAAGTTAAAACTCAAAGACCTGAAATCCTGAGAAACAGAGAACCTGAGAAACTGACAACCTCAAATCTTGAGAACCTGAAAACCTGATTCGAACCTGAAATTTTTATAACCTGAAAATCTTCGAAACTGAAAACGTGCAAACCTGAAAACATGAGAACTTGAAAACCTTAGACACTGAAGACCTGACAATCTGCAATCTTGAGACCCTAAAAACCTGAGAACCTGATAAATGGGAGATTTTACTTTGAGTGCCGACAGCGTCGTTAGACAGCTAGGAATTAAATAAAAAAACATGGTGGATACACTCTTATCGTTACAAATTATTTGATCTTGATTTTGCAAGACCTATTGAAAAAGCCCTATTTTTATTCCCGTCGCAGTGAAAAATTAAAAAAGAAAAAAATTCCTATAACACTCAGAACCTGAAAACTTGAACTCTGAGAGTTTAAAAATTCGAAAACTTGGAAACCTGAAATCCTGAGAATCTGAAAACCTGCGAACCTGAATATGTGAAAACCTGAAAACATGAGAATTTGAAAACCTGATAACCTCTCATGTTCTCATTCTTTTTTTGTTTCCCAGTTTTCTAGACTGCTTCTAAGGTTCTCAGAAGCTCACATTTTTTCTTTAAAATCTCCAGATTCATCATGTTGGCAATCTCTTCAATTTTATCAATCGCCTCTAATTTTTTAATATCCCACATTCGTTAAGTTTTGATTATTTTTCAGGTTCAGTTCGTCAACTTCCTCAAAATCTTCAGCTTCATTCTTGTGTTTTTTTTCAGGTTTCAGGTTCTCAGGTTTTCAGGATTTCAGGTTTTCAGGATTTCAGGTTCTCAGGTTTTCAGGTTTTCAGCTTCATTCTTGTTTTTTTTTTCAGATTTCAGGTTCTCAGGTTTTCAGGTTTTCAGGTTTTCGGGTTCTCAGGTTTTCAGGTTCTCATGTTTTCAGGTTTGCAGATTTTCAGGTTCTGAGGGTTTCGGGTTATTGGGCTCGGATATTGGTTCGAAAATTCTCAGATTTACAGGTTTTCAGGTTCTCAAGATTTCAGTTTGTCTGTTCTTCAGTTTCTCAAAACGCTTTTTTGACCATTCGGACTGTGGATAGAGCTTTAAAAAAGAGTGTTGAAAGATTTTGAACTGAATAAAAATTGTTTGTTCAAAATTCGCGAAATGTGACAATAAAAAATTACCAACATATTATTCTGAAACTCTTTTTTGATTCTCCTAGGTGAGAGATTCTAACAAAGTGAAAACTCAAAGATCTGAAAAGCTGAAATCCTGAGAAACAGAGAACCTGAAAAACTGACAACCTCAAATCTTGAGATCCTGAAAACCTGATGCGAACCTGACATCTTGATAACCTGAAAACCTGCGAAACTGAAAACGTGGAAACCTGAAAACATGAGAACTTGAAAGCCTAAGCAACTGCAGAAAATTGTTTGTTCAAAATTCGCGAAATGTGACAATAAAAAATTCTCAACATATTCTGATTTTAGAAACTCACTTTTGATTCTCCTAGGTGAGAGACTCTAACAAAGTGAAAACTCAAAGACCTGAAAACCTGAAAACCTTCGAAACTGAAAACGTGGAAATCTGAAAACATGAGCACTTGAAAACCTCAGAAACTGAAGACCTGACAATCTAAAATCTTGAGAACCTAAAAACCTGAGAACCTGAAAACTTGAGAACCTGAAAAATGGGGGATTTTACTTTGAGTGCCGACAGCGTCGTTAGACAGCTAGGAATTATAAAAAAAAACATGGTGGATGCACTCTTATCGTTACAAATTATTTGATCTTTATTTTCTAAGACGTATTGAAAAAGCTCTATTTTTATTCTCATGGCAGTGAAGAATTAAAAAAGAGTCGTAAAAGCCTTTCAAGAAAGGAAAAAATTCGTATAACACTCAGAACCTGAAAATTTGTGAACCTGAAATCCTGAGGATCTGAAAACCTGCAAACCTGAATATGTGAAAACCTGAAAACATGAGAATTTGACTAGACTGCTTCTAATGTTCTCAGACGCTCACATTTTCAGATTTTGAGGTTTTCAGGCTTTATTTAAATTTTGAGCTTTAAGGTTAACGAATTTTCCATTTCTCGATCATTCAGATTTAGGTTTCTTGCTTCACGACCTTCAGGTCTACAGATTCTAATATTTTCAGAATTTAGGGTTCTTAGGTTTTCAAGTTTTTTCATGTTTCGAGAATTTCAGTAGGTATTTCAGTTTCTCGGATCTTTTCACTTTGAAAAATGTCACCGATTTTGTATTTTGTAAATTATCCCAACTAACTTCAGGTTGTTATAGGTTTAGGGCTTTTAAATTTGAAGACTTATCTTCAACTTCTCGGGTGTTAAATTTTCAAATTTGTGGTTTTCAGGTTTCTTCTTCTCGTTTTACACTGGTGAAAAAAACCGGAACTGAAAAATGAAGACATTGCAAGCCTGAAAATCTTAGGACAGTGAAATCTAAATAGCTGAGAACCTATAAAAAATTTAAAAGTGGATGTGACTGAAAATGCGAGATTTTGAAAACTTGACTTGACCTGGCCTGAAAAATTTTTGAAAGCTCATAACTTAAAAACTAAGTCACCTACTGAGAATGGGTTTTAGATAGCCAATTTTAGCATGATTTCTGTAACTCTATTCAAAATTACAAAGCTCTGAGTAGATAGATTTTTTTTTAAGATTTTTGAAATTCAGGAGCGCTGCTAAAATGTAAAGCTGGACGAATATTTTCTTCTTGGGAGCTGTTTTTGGGCATTTTGTGACATTGTTTTTATATTTTCGAACTTCTTTGCTGTAAGTCTACTCTTATCATCCCTATTCTATATTTTAGTTTTGTAATTATATCTTTCTATTTCTCATTAATTATTGTTGTTGTATCAGACAAAAATATAAATTTTATTTTATTATTACGGTCGTTTTGCTTTCGCGCAATTCTGTATAAACGCAAAATAAATTAAATAATTCACATTCTCTCGTCCGATCTCCACATCCGGCCTTATTTGAGATACAATTTATTTTTAGTTATCTAAATTTCTGCGCAACCGAATGAACAGGGAGCGCAATAACGGAAACTGTAGTGCTCCAGATTTGGGAAATTTTTGTCGAATTTGTTATCGCAGTTCGCATTAGCAGGACGAGATTTTTAAATCGAAAAACTTTGGCGCAGTGTTTGGTGGAATATTTTTCTCTAGCTGCTTTCCAATTAGGAAAAAAATTAGCCTAATATTGAATTTGAGAACGTTTATTCTGCAAAATTACTCTCACAGTGGATTAAAAAAAATCTTAGGAAACATACTTGGCTTTGTAATAGCAATAATGACAGCTTTTACCCGACTTGTACTAACATTCCGTACCATCAACATTGTCAGAATTATCCACTTGTTAGATAGCCGAAGACGTAAATAACAAAAAATATCAACACTCAAACTGCAATGTCCAGATAACGTGAACACGGCATTATGCAACGAGTAGGTAGAATTTCCACATAAAACAAATAAAACGGATATCTAATATTTTCAACAGGTTGAAAACAACTTTCGAATTGCAGTTACCCAATGCTCGTCAGGTCAGATTTGGTAATCTAACTGTATCTGCGTTAAGACTTGATGCGAGATTATGGGAGTTTTTTCCATGAACGAAAATACCAAAACTTACGACTCTATTAAATTCAGAAAATGTGAGTAATACCATTAATTAATTAAATCATAATCTCAGCCTAGTTGGATTACGGCAATAAATTAATTAAGTTAATGTGTTTGTTTTTCTCTATGATGTAACTACAGGAGTCCGGGTTCGGACCGTGCCCGATTGGAAGATCATCCTCGCTTTAGCATTTTTATTAACCGAACCCGCTCTTCCATAAACAGCAATTTTCAAAAACATCTTTATCTCCTGACCTCGTTGCACAACCCGCGATGCCCCTCGAAAAATTTCCATCTTTTCCGCCCGTATAACACAAGCACGCTCTGCCGGTTATCTATGTCACGTCTATGCAACCAGCACGACCGCTCGCTTCCCGGTTCCTCCAGATGCGGAATTAAAGCCCCTCGTCGCCGCCCCCGGGAAAAAAACGGCGATAATCGCCCCGTTATTATTCATGTCGAGAGTTGTAACCCCGATGATGTTATTAAGCGGATTAGATAATAATTGATTCGTAAATTTTTTACGTCCGCTTCTCCATTTTTACGCTCGCTATAAATTACGTAAATGCGCGCCCGTTCGACTGTTTAAACGGACAGTCGGAGATAATAAACGTAAAGTGTCTTGAATGGATTCAACACGTAATCGGGAACGCTGTTTACAGCTCGGGGGGGCGAGATGGATTTTTTACGTTTGCGTCATGGGGGAAGAATTTTTTCTTTTTAGTTGCCACTTGAACACGTAAATAATTACGTTATCATAAGAGCTCCCCGTGTTTACCCAGATTCTAAGGATTTAAAGAGACGCGTTATTCTAATCAGGACATTTACCTTGAAAGCCTTACGCAAAATCCTTCGTCACGGCCTTCGATCGGATGCACCACACCATTTCCATTAATCACGAACCAACCTTGATGGTACTCTAAACGTCTCTGACCCTGAACGGCGGTTTCGCTCAATATTCACCCTTTCCAGCCCTTACCTGTCGAGATATTTATTGCACCTTCAAGTTTCACTTTCTAAATAAATGCCCCGCCAGTTCGTTTACATTTTATGGGGTGTTCGCCTTATTGCCTTGGATCCACGAGGACGATGACCAGACGGATTTTTTCAGGCAAGGGTTGAGGGGTTTTACGCAATCTGTATTCAGTCGGTCCCGGGTAAATATAGTCGGCAATTCAGTGACTGCATGCAGCCGAAATTGCTCGAGGTAAGGTTTGTGCGCGTTGTTTTGGGTGTAATTGGGGATGATGGGACGATAATTGGGGTCCGGATGCTAAGGTTGGTATAATTTCTTGTTTTGTGGCGTGGTTAGAGGGAATTCGCGGAGGGAGTTTTGTTGTGGGGGTTGTTTTGAGTAATTACTTGAGAAGTGGCTTGATATTTCTCGAAATTTATAGATTTAACAGTAGCTACTATTGACGTCCACTTCAATGGATACTGACGATGATGCTCTTCTGCAAAACAACATTTCTGGCCCCCGTTTGACTCTTTTATTCGTTTTCAAATAGTCTACTACCAGTACTCCCTTTTTATTCGGTTCGTCTCTTGTGAATTTGACTCTCTTCTAAAAGAATTGCTTTAATTTATTTTCTAGCATAGCAACAGGGTTTATTTATATTCTAACAAAGTATTTTTTCCTGAAAATATTCTATATAAGCCATCCAGCGGAAACCGGTTTCGGTCTTATTAGACCTCATCACTACGGTGTAAGCTGCAATTTATCTATAAACTTTTTCTGGTTATTGGATCAGGGGCCAATTGCACTAGATCAATTACGTCAACCGTTCAGTATCATTAGTATGGAAAGCGCCAGAGATATAGTGATATGGGGAAAATAAACAAGTGCAAAATAAAAAACCTACTCTCCGATTTGTATACGTGCTATTCAAAGTGTCAAGGCCGACAACAATCAAAGAATGCCGTCGCATGATTCTCGATAAGCAGGTTTTTTTTGCACTCGTTTATTTTCCTTATATCACTATATCCCTGGCCCTTTGTTTAGATATTATTTTTTGTTTTATCTTTTCCTCACTGATCATTTTTCACGTTGTGTGTTTATTCTCAGTTTTACCACTTTTCTGCTACTTTCGGTCTTCTTAATAGTTTCTTTACCGGCTGTACATTCATTTCACTTTTCCTTATTCTTATTCGATTGTCCCTTGTTCATTATTATGTTTCATTCATTTTTCGCAAATTATACTTCTCTTCACTCCATTTTTTTATCTTTTATGTTTCGATCTTCCTTCGTAGTATTTTTTTTCCTTCATTTACTAACGTGAATTTTCCCTGTAGTTATTTTTTCATCATTTTGTTCTTAGTTTCTCGTTTTTTTTTTTTACTTTTCTCTCCTTCTGTTCTTCAGTCCTCCATTTCTTTGTCGTTTGTTTTTAGTTCTTATTTTTTTATCACTTTACACGTGACCACAAATTCTCATTCTTTTTTTACTATTCGTATTTTGGATTCTGATTGCGAATTTGATTCGTGATTCTGAATTCCGACGTCACATTATTCGATTTGCGATTCTTCCGGTTTCGGATTTGATTTGATCTGTTTTATTGCTTCTATCCGATTTGATTCTGATTCTAAATTTGATTTTGATTCTACACACTGATCAAGAATAAAAATTTGAGCCGGCAACAATAAAATTTAAGTGGGTATATGTCAAAACTAGTAATCTTGTGATTCGTTTATCGGGGTTCACATCTACATTTAAATTTACATAAAAAAAAAACAATCTTAAATTTGGATTTCCGATTTGATTTGTTATTCTGATTTCCGACGTGATCTGATTCATTCGATTTTGGATTCTGATTTCCGATTTGATTGGTGATTCTGATTTCCGACGTGATCTGATTCGATTCGATTATGAATTCTGATTTCCGAAAAATAATCTGACTCGATTCGGGAGTCTTTTGATTGGTGATTTTGAATTCCCACGTCACATTATTCCATTCAGAATTCTGACTTGGATTTTGGATTGTGATTTGTGATTCTGATTTCCGACGTGATCTGATTCGATTAGATTTTGGATTCTGATTTCCGATTTGATTTGTGATTCTGATTTCCGAAATAATCTGACTCGATTCGGGAGTCTGACTCTGATTGCGAATTTGATTGGTGATTTTGAATTCCGACGTCACATTATTCGATTCAAAATTCTGACTTGGATTTTGGATTTTGATTTGTGATTCTGATTTCCAAAGTGATCTGATTCGATTCGGAATTCTGACTTGGATGTTGGATTCTGATTGCGAATTTGATTCGTGATTCTGAATTCCGACGTCACATTATTTCTGACTTGGATTTTGAATTGTGATTTGTGATTCTGATTTCCGACGTGATCTGATTCGATTAGATTTTCGATTCTGATTTCCGATTTGATTTGTGATTCTGATTTTCAAAGTGATCTGATTCGATTCGGAATTCTGACTTGGATGTTGGATTCTGATTGCGAATTTGATTCGTGATTCTGAATTCCGACGTCACATTATTTCTGACTTGGATTTTGGATTGTGATTTGTGACTCTGATTTCCGACGTGATCTGATTCGATTAGATTTTCGATTCTGATTTCCGATTTGATTTGTGATTCTGATTTTCAAAGTGATCTGATTCGATTCGGACTTCTGACTTGGATGTTGGATTCTGATTGCGAATTTGATTCGTGATTCTGAATTCCGACGTCACATTATTTCTGACTTGGATTTTGGATTGTGATTTGTGATGCTGATTTCCGACGTGATCTGATTCGATTAGATTTTGGATTCTGATTTCCGATTTGATTTGTGATTCTGATTTCCAAAATAACCTGACTCGATTCGGGAGTCTGACTCTGATTGCGAATTTGATTGGTGATTTTGAATTCCGACGTCACATTATTCGATTCAGAATTCTGACTTGGATTTTGGATTTTGATTTGTGATTCTGATTTCCGAAATAATCTGACTCGATTCAGGACTCTGACTCTGATTGCGAATTTGATTGGTGATTTTGAATTCCGACGTCACATTATTCATTTCAAAATTCTGACTTGGATTTTAGATTTTGATTTGCGATTCTGATTTCCAAAGTGATCTGATTCGATTCGGAATTCTGACTTGGATGTTGGATTCTGATTGCGAATTTTATTCGTGATTCTGAATTCCGACGATTTGATTTGTGATTCTGATTTCCGAACTGATCTGATTCGATTCGGAATTCTGACCTGGATATTAAATTGTCATTTCGAATTTGATTCGTGATTCTGAATTCTGATGTCCCTTTATTTGACTCGGGATTCTGACGTGGATTTTGGATTCTGATTTCGGATTTGTTTTGTTGATTCTATAAAAATTTGAACCGGCAACGACGCAAGTTAAGTAGAATCTTGTTAGGATTTGATTCGTGATTCTGATTTCCGAAGTGACTTGATTCGATTTGGGATTCTGCTTTGTTGATTCTATGCGATTTGATTCAGATTGGTCACAAAATTGGTAATCTTGTGATTCGGTTGTCAGGGTTGTCAGCTATTGACAGATGGTTGTAACCTTAAATTCTGATTTCGGATTTGATTCGTGGTTCTGATTTCTGACGTGATCTGATTCGATTCGGGATTCTCTTTGCATTCTGATTTCGGATTTGATTGATTTCTATTTGATTCTATCCGATTTTGGTTCTCGATTTGATTCTGATTAAAATTTACAAGTTCGGAAATTTCATCGATTCAAAATGTTTCAAATTGCAACAAATCATAAATTCTAAATTCTAAAATATAGGTATAGAATTTGGATTCTTCGATTAGACAGTAAATGAGAAATATACCTGGTGTTTCTAAAAAAATTTCCGCGCCAATTTCAAGGTCAAACGAAATTTTTATGTGGAATGAGACGTTTTCGAATGTGTTTTAAAGGCGTTTTTGTTATTCCACTCAATTAATTGTGAGCCTTAAGAATTTACAAATTGGTACATCTTTGAATTGTTAGCAGTTTTTTTTTGTCACAATCTATTGCAGTTGATAATGATGTATAAATTAACTTTTTTCTTCTCTGGTCTTTTTTTGTCCTTTGTTTCACTCATTCGTTCAAGTTCTGTAGTGTTTTGCCTCCTTGAGTTATAAACTGTTCTCCTGAAATGTCATTCTCGCTGGTGCGAGGTTTCTATTGCATCGCGAACGCCATCAATTGCACCACTTAAACGACGAATAAATGCATGGGGGTCGCGTTACTAGCAGAAGCATTAAAACCACATAAATGGTTAAACACCGGCCATTGTCTTAACTTATAGGAAGAGACAACCTACTTTCGAGGCGTGGGCACATACAATGGCCCATAAGCTGCGGCAAATGGTTGAACGATCTGGGATAAAGGCCCATAAACCCCGCGATTTTTTCCCTCCAATACGGAAACCGGGTCAGCTCGGATCCATCGCGAAACCGCAATCGTCACCATCTCCATCACAGCCCAGCTATTTTTATTGCACAACCGAGGTCAAGTTCAAGTTCGAGACGATCGTCCAACAATAAAACCGGCGAAGTTAGAGCTCGATTTCTTAATGCACCCAGCATACCTACCAGCGAGACGTCCGAGATATGCTGCAAATTCGAATAGAGACATTCCAGCCGGCGATGCTTAAAAAGCCGAGTAAAATGTTAATTCGCATTCTTGTCTTTTCTCGGAATTCGTAGAGCAAACTTTTCCGTTTTATCGCGGCGCGCACGCTGCCGGAATGTCACTCTTCGAACAACAAAGCGAATCATATCGGAGTCGAAGAAATAATCTTGTTTTCTTCGAGTCGGAGTTCGATATGAATATTTCAGTACGTTCGGTCGGTATGAGGGTTTGTTTTCGAAGACCTTTAACTCCGGAGGAGAAACGAATGAGCGGGATGTTTTATCCGCCGGATCAGAGAGCGTTTTGATTGGGGATGGGGGGATTCAATTTGGGAGCATATTCTTTCGGGTAATGGGTTTATTTGCGAGCGGACCGATCTCGACACTCGATCTAATCTAGACTCGGTTTTTATATCCATTTTTAATGAAAATTCATGACCTTACGATCGTACTGATTAATAATAAATGAAATCGACTTTTAAGATTTGAATAAGTGCTGAAGAGGATCTAAGCCTCAGCAGCACCCGACTCAACACTAGTTGCTGAGAAAATATTGTAACAAAAATTAAATGTATTCGTCATTTTTATAATCTTAGCAAAGCAATTCTATTGTTTCCCAGTGAGTAATTATTTTGCTTCCAATTTCGTACCTTTATATTTTAATAATTTAAAAATGTCAAAGTCTCGTTAACAACATTCAACATGATGCAAAATTTGATTTGCCAGCTAATCCTCTCCCACAGCATAAGACGACTTCATTACTAACCAAACAACTTGCACTTTGCATAGTTCGAAGACGCTGTTCATAATCTCGCCTTCCTGCATAAAGTCCTGCTTATATCTCTAATAAATATGCACAATATACAGGATGTTTAAACCAAATTCAAATCGGTCCTGTTTGGCTATACCTACAATTTTTAATTTACGGCTCTGCGCCACGAACAAGATTACAAATAATGCATAAATTACGACATATGCCGGATTGCACAACGCCACAAGCTATTTTAAAACAGACTGGCAGCAGTGCTCGTCCTCGTTGCCGCTCGAACGAGTTTTCGATAATTGGTACCGATCCATCGGAAAATGACGAAACTACATCTAAAAGTTTTAGTTGTCGATTGTCTCCACTCCCGTTGTAAATACCTGTGGGAATTTTATTGTAGTGATCTTCGTGTGCCAAGACGTCTTACGGAACGAGTTACCTACTTATGTTTTTTGTACGATAGTTTTTTCCATCATTTCGTTTCGATCGACGCTCTGTCGGTCCCCGGCCTCCCGGCTCCCCTACACCGCCGCGCCGCACCCCACCCCAGCTGCATACAATTAGACAGAGACGCCGCACAATGCAGTATTGACAAGCTGCGCGCGCGCCCCCTCGTTCCATGGCGACACCGTAACTCTTTGATATTGCGAGGCGTCCGACATTTTCGGCGCGGGCACACCTTCCAGAGATAAGAGCCCTCCACCCAAACACCGTAAATCGATCGTTTTAATGTCGAAAGTTCGAACGATACTGTTTATCATTATTTGGCCGTCCGTTTTGGTCGCGTTCGCCGTCTGAACAAGTGGGTCACGACGGAACATGATGTAACGCCGTCATAAAACATGATTTTATGGCGAGGCAACGACACGCGCCCGTTAACTGCTCTTGTACGAAGGTCGTTCGTTGACAGTGAAAATGTTAATGTGCAATAAAAGTAACGCGCCGTTCAGTGCTTGACGGATCGAACGGAGTAAATCGCGCGAGGGGCGGGAAGATGCTTTCGGCTGTCTCCGCGGATCGCCAACCGACGTGGTGGATATTAGCTTAGTTTGTAGACGCCATCTGGGTGCCGTTTGAATGGAAGTTTACTAAACAAGTCAAATACTACATATAAATACATAAAAACATAACACATTTATACACACAAAGCCAGAGCTGACACTTTCTCACTTATACACCCATGTCTACTTATACCTATATAGGTACGAAAATCAGTTTTGTTCATTATAAATTTTTCACCTTTGTGCAAAATCTCATGAATGGTGTTCTTATCGAACGCCTATAAAAACAATTTGTTGAAATCAATAGATTTATAGCGACCATTTATTTAACAGGAAATTTCGATTATTTCATATGGTCTAAGATCCCGACCATAATAATTATGATCGACCTTCACCCATCAGTTTACCGAATGGAAGGTACTTTTTATCAACCATAATCTATAAGTTAATGGGTTGACAAATGATATTTCTTCACTCATTATTATTTGTTCAATTGCTGATTCAGAGTCACCCATAAATGCAGTCTCGAAGAATTGAGGAAAGTAAATTTCAACTTCCTAGATTGTGGAGCGCAAGTGCCTGCATGGCAACCCAAAGAAATTCTCTTTAATTTGACATAACATTAGCATAAAGTTCGCACTAACACCACAAAACAATTAACAGACCCATTTTATTCACAAATCTGGTCGATCAGGTTTCTGGCGAAACTTTGGAAGGAATATTTTGCACGCGAAATTATTCCCCTCCGGGCTCATCGATAGGAAATTCTCGCATCTCGCTGGAATAACGCGTGTATCATTAGCGAGGGAACATGTGTCGGGGGGTGGAAATGTCGTCTAGAAAGTCTGTGCACGAACGACGACTTTACCGCGTATATTAAGGGTTGAAAAGTACATCGAAGTGGGATTTTTACAAGATTGGAAAAGTTTTAATGGCCGCGGCGGAGGGAGTTTGCTACTAATTGATGGTATTAGATATTTTTAAGGCGAGATATTCCGGAAATGAATGCCTCGGGGGCGATATGAAAATTACTTTCGATTTGGTGGACGTTGCAATGTTGCGACTATCTTGACAGTGTAGAGCTAATGGCTCCAACAGATTCGGCACTTTTGGTTCTCCGCTTTTATCTGTGCTTTACTTGTGCTTTCGTGATAAGTTCCGTAGTAATGCCAACCGCATTGTTTGCATGATTCCTATCTGCCCTGACAACAGCTCCGCCGTCGAACTGAAATTCATTTAAATAAGAAAACTTTATCTTTCTCCAAGCGCACGTGAGACGTGACTGGAGGTATTCCCGGCGTGTCCGCACATCTATTATTTACCCCAGGGCCGCCGACACAGACGTCTTCATACTTAATTAAACGCAGAACGCAACATCGCATGGAAATTAGCACGATTAAGACTGCATACGTCTAGAAAAATTCGCCGAATAAAAAGTTAATTAAGTCGGCGAGTGAAACCAGTTGATTATGGCGTGCAGGTGGTGCTTACGGGGTGAAAACGTGATCTGCAGTCTAATCATTATTTCAGCTCTCTAAAAAGGAAGGGTAATTCCTTATAATTATAAAATATGGACGTTAACAGCTCCGCTCAACGCCAGCGAGCTCGCCGTGCAGGTTCGAAGTGCATCAATTTAATTTTAATGGACGGCGACGTCGCGCAAGACGCACCAGACGAAAACGGAGGGGTTCTTGCACCGAATTCGGCGAATAAACGACGGGGAGTTTTTATTAAAATTTATCCCGGTCTATTCGTTTCTGCATTTGCATTCTGCCTGACATCGATGGCGAAATGCTTTTACCATTTCTCACGGTTCTATAATCGGGAAGGGCAGGGGTCGGCCTAATGGTCGCGGTTTTTCCTTCAGAGTTTTCAATACAGAGATGTTGTGGCAAATTCTTGGCAGATGATGCGTGAAAGAGCCGGGAATGTGTCGTGGACGAAATGGGAATTCCTCGGACATATACAATAGCGGGGCTTGGAATCGATAAGTCTAAATGACGAATCGATTCCGTTTGGACCATTGATGGGCGCGGACGCCATCTTCGAAAGTGTTCATGCGAGGTGCGGCTCCATCGTTCGGCTCTCAAGAAAAACTGAGTCAATCTCTCAATCTCTTTTCGTGTCATTTTGGTCCCTTTTTCTTCTCCTGTCTGTTTGGTCTTTTATTTTCTATAGGTACTCTGTATTCTATGTTTGTCTCTTATTTTTCAAAAGTCATTTTCTTTGTGTTTTGCTGAGAGGAATGTCAAATTTAAATTTAAATATAGTCGGCAGAAATATGTCAACGGCTGACAACCGAATCACAGGAATGTGTTTGTCTTGTTTGTAGATTTTTTTCTTCTTGCGTTACTATTTTTCCATACCAATTTATTAGACCAGACAAGAAAAGAGTGGTACAAAATTAACATAATTCACTAGTGTGAATCAAACTTTTTGGCCCTTTTGTGCATTCTGACAGCTGTCATTATACTGTCAAAATTATGAATTCTTAATGAACCATTTTGACAGTTATTCAAGAACAAATTAATCAGCTTAAAATTTCGAATACTTTCTTTACGGCGTGTAAACTTAGCTAATCCAGGACGTGCAATCTCTCTCTAAATTTTCTTTGTACTTGTTTCGCAAAAAAAATATTTCTTCAACCCCCAACCGAAAGTAGCATTTCGCGTCGGGACCAGCGTCTTTTGCGTCCTGATGGGGATAAAGCAAAATAGTATACGATAACGTAGCCAGAAAGTAGGATTCTCTGGCGTGCGTGATATATAAGTCCTCGGCTTCGCTTCGGCCCTAACTAAAAAAAAATTAAGACATAGAATAGAAAAAAAAAGACGATTCTACAGTGGACCATATTCATAAATGACACATCCAGTAGGTATAGTCAAAATTCTCTTTATCTAACTATGTAGGTTTGAATCGCAATTTTTTATGTAAGTACATGAAGTATTTTTTAAAAACATTTATACAGGATGACTGACAAAAAAACCCTTCAATGATGTATTCTGCTAATTTTTAACCCGGTTTGAATGAAAATTCAAATTATGTACATATTTTTAAAACGCTTTGATACGACTACATTTGAAACTTTTTCTTGCAGATTATTTTTGACAAATGACTGTCAACTGCTTTAACTTTTCTTTTTATTCTTATAAGGATTTTATATACCTACATTTAAAAATTCAAGAAAAATTAAATTAAAAATGTCCTTTTTAAAATCAAGTTACCAAAATTAACCATAAGAAATTATGAAGTGAGTCATGAATATTTATCAATCATAGTTTGTCAAAAAATACTTTATATTGACACGAAAGAATGTGTGGATTTTATCTAAACTGATTATTTTATCAAGATAGGTATATCAACAAATACATATCTTTTTTGAAGATGTCCACAATATCTGGGACATCATGAATGATTCAAAATTTCAAGAATCTAATATTTCATCGAAAAATTAGAATTCAAAATTCAAGATTTCCAAATTCAGAATTTGCAATTTCCAGATGCAGGAATTCACGATTTTTCGAAATTTCAAAATTTGGGAAGCCAGATTTAATTGCTTAAAATTTTCAAAGTTTGGAATCATAATTTGTAGTTTCCAAATTCAGAAATTAAATATTCAAAATTTTCAAATTCAGGATTCAAAATTAGCAAATTCAGGAATTCAAGATTTGCCCGATACACATGTTGAAAATTGGGGAATGGTTCAAAATTTCAAGAATCTAATATTTCATCGAAAAATTAGAATTCAAAATTCAAGATTTCCACGGTTCAAAATTTGCAATTTCCAGATGCAGGAATTCACGATTATTCGCAATTTCAAAATTTGGGAAGCCAGATTTAATTGCTTAAAATTTTCCAAATTTGGAATCCAAATTTGTAGTTTCCAAATTCAGAAATTAAATATTCAAAATTTTCAAATTTAGGATTCAAAATTAGCAAATTCAGGAATTCAAGATTTGCCCGATTCATATCTTGAAAATTGGAGATGATTCAAAATTCAAGATTCTAATACATATTTCATCGAGAAATTAGAATTCAAAATTCAAAATTTCCGAATTCAGAATTTGCAATTTTTAATTTCAAAAATTCACGATTGTTCGAAACGTAAAAATTTGGAAGCCAGATTTAATCGCTTAAAATTTTCCAAATTTGGTATCAAAATTATTCAAAAGTTGTAGTTTCTAAACTCAGAAATTAAAGATTCAAAATTTGTAAATTCAGGAATTCAAGATTTGCCCGATTCATATCTTGAAAATTTGGGAATTATTCAAAATTTCAAGAATCTAATATTTCATCGACAAATTAGAATTCAAAATTCAAGATTTCCACGGTTCAAAATTTCCAAATTCAGAATTTGCAATTTCCAGATTGAGGAATTCACGATTATTCGAAATTTCAAAATTTGGGAAGCTAGATTTAATTGCTTAAAATTTTCCAAATTTGGAATCAAAATTATTCAAAATTTCTAGTTTCTAAATTCAGAAATTAAAGATTCAAAATTTGCAAATTTAGGAATTCATGATTTGCCCGATTCATATCATGAAAATTGGGGAATGATTCCAAATTGAAGAATTTAATATTTCATCGAAAAATTAAAATTCAAAATTCAAGATTTCGACGGTTCAAAATTTAAATTTTTAATTTTTAAATTGAGAATTTGCAATTTCCAGATTGAGGAATTCACGATTATTCGAAAGTTCAAAATTTGGGAAGCCAGATTTAATTGTTTAAAATTTTCCAAATCTGGAACCAAAATTATTCAAAATTAGGAAATTCAGGAATTCAAGATTTACCCGATTCGTATCTTTAAAATTGGAGATGATTAAAAATTTTAGAATTTAATATTTTATCGAAAAATTAGGATTCAAAATTCAAGATTTCCACGGTTCAAAATTCAAGATTTCCGAATTCAGAATTTACAATTTTTAGATTTAAAAATTCACGATTGTTCGAAACTTAAAAATTTGGGAAGCCAGATTTAATTGCTTAAAATTTTCCAAATTTGGCACCAAAATTATTCAAAATTTGTAGTTTCCAAATTCAGAAATTAAAGATTCAAAATTTGCAAGTTCAGGAATTCAAGATTCGGCCATTCATATTTCGAAAATGATTCAAAATTTCAAGAATCTAATATTTCATCTAAAAATTAGAATTCAAAATTCAAGATTTTGACGGTTCAAAATTTCTAAATTCAGAATTTGCAATTTCTAGATTGAGGAATTCGCGATTATTCGAAATTTCAAAATTTGGGAAACCAGATTTAATTGCTTAAAATTTTCCAAGTTTGGAAATAAAATTATTCAAAATTTGTAGTTTCCAAATTCAGAAATTAAAAATTAAAAATTTGCAAATTCAGGAATTCAAGATTTGATCGATTCATATCTTGAAAATTGGGGAATGATTCAAAATTTCAAGAATCTAATATTTCATCTAAAAATTAGAATTCAAAATTCAAGATTTCGACGGTTCAAAATTTCCAAATTTAGAATTTGCAATTTTGAGATTCAGGAATTCACAACGACTATTTGAAATTTGAAAATTTGGGAAGCCATATTTAATTACTTTAAAATTTCCAAATTTGGAATTACAATTATTCAAGATTTGTAGTTTCCAAATTCAGAAATTCAAGATTTGCCCAATTCATATCTTGAAAATTGAAGATTATTCAAAATTCAAGAATATAATATTTCATCGAAAAATTAGAATTCAAAATTCAAGATTTCGACGGTTCAAAATTTCCAAATTCAGAAATTGCAATTTTCAGATTGAGGAATTCACGATTATTTGAAATGTCAAAATTTGGGAAACCAGATTTAATTGCTTAAAATTTTCCAAGTTTGAAACCAAAATTATTCAAAATTTGTAGTTGCCAAATTCAGAAGTTAAAGATTCAAAATTTGCAAATTCAGGAATTCAAGGTTTGCCCGATTCATATCTTGAAAATTTAGGAATGATTCAAAATTTTAAGAATGTAATACAGATTTTATTTAAAAATTAGAATTCAATATGCAAGATTTCGACGGTTCAAAATTTCCAAATTCAAAATTTGCAATTTCTAGATTGAGGAATTCACAATTATTCGAAATTTCAAAATTTGGGAAGCCAGATTGAATTGCTTGAAATTTTCCAAATTTGGAATCAAAATTATTCAAAATTTGTAGTTTCCAAATTCAGAAATTAAAGATTCAAAATTTGCAAATTCAGGAATTCAAGATTTACGTAATTCCTATCTTGAAAATTTGAGATTGATTCAAAATTCAAAAATCTAATATTTCATCTAAAAATTAGAATTCAAAATTCAAGATTTCCAAATTCAGAATTTTCAATTTCCAGATTGAGGAATTCACGATTATTCGAAATTTCAAAATTTGGGAAGCCAGATTTAATTGCTTCAAATTTTCCAAATTTGGAACCAAAATTATTCAAAATTTGTAGTTTCCAAATTCAGAAATTGAAGATTAAAAATTTGCAAATTCAGGAATTCAAGATTTGCCCGATTTTGTACATACGTATAAAAAATTGGGGAATGTTTCAAAATTTTAAGAATTGAAGGTATACCTAACTTCACTTTTATTTAGAACCATTAAACGTCAGAATCAGATGTTGTGACGTCACACACGTTAACTGTCATCTTTCAAAACTAAAAAGAATTGAAAGAATTTATTAATTTTAATATTAATTTAATTTAATAATTTTATATATTTATTTCTCTTAAAAAATATTTTTTGAAAAAAGTGAAGAAAGAGTAAAGCACAAAAACAAATTTAATATAAGTTCGAAAGGACCTACATTGAGACGAGAATCACGACGAGAGAATAGTGAATTTTTGAAGCACCAGGCGGAGCCGAGTTTTGCAATAAGCCCTCGCCCCTGTAAAGTGCCAGCGCACGAGTATTGAACAAAATTTTTTCTATTGGTTTACGCAAAATGAGTAAAAACACGAAATAACATCAAGTTTTGGGGTTAGGTTTGACAACTGTCAAATTAAATACATACGCGGGAATATGTACCTATATCTTATTTATATACCATTTTCTCCATTATGTATTTCACAAAATGAATACAAAAATATAATTTTTTAAACAACGAAAAATAAATAAAAATCCAGACAAGAAATTTAAACACAAAACAACGGAAACATAGATGGAAAACGTAGAAGGACAATGTATAGAAATTAAAAATACAAACCCATACAGATCATGTACCTAAAACAAATAAAATTATAAAATGTTGGCAACGAAGAAAACAAAGAAGGAAATTGATGAATATCGCCAAAAAGACAGGGACAAAAACGATGACTAACGATTTCTTTTTTATAATTATTAATTATGAAAGTGACCAAAAAGAAATGGAATAAGGAACAGAAACATAGAAGAAAAACGTCCGAACAAAAGAACAGGATAAGGAATATAAACAGATAAAGAGGTAGAATGAAAGAAGAGCAATATACACGTCACTTTCAGTGTCAAAAGAATTTTAATTGTTTATGCTTAATGTTTTTTTTTCTTAGTTCTTTTATCTGCATGTTTTCTTACCTCTCCATTATTTATTTTAATTCTATTAGGTTTTCGCTCTTAATTCTCCAGTGCTTTACTGCAATTTTGATGCAGACACTTGAAGAATATGAGAGACATGAAAGGATCTGTAAAACTGTAAAAAAAATCAGTAAGCTACTAAAAAAACTGTGATGGTACAAAAATGGGGTTGAAATACGCCTTGAATATTGAGAAACGATGCAAAACCAGAGATTACAAAAAACTCCCCATTGTGAGAAACACAGCAGCAAACCTCCGAAGGCCGCCACTTCCCAGAAGCCTCCACCTAACGGTGGATTTTATTTGGGGCCGAGGTATAAAACGTAGTGAAATGAAAAGTGAACTATTTACGACCGCACGGAATGACCACTTCCGAGGTCTTGCATAACTCTTTACTATTCACTGAAAGCTTTTCAGGCTGGACGTTGATTTATTTCTGCAGCTACTCTGAATAACCATTGTTGCTCATTTTGTTCGGTTTGGGCCTCTTGCGGCGGCGAGGAGGCGGTTAATTAAAAGTCGTGTGATCGTTTTATTAAAAGCTTTTGGCGCTGCCGGAGTATTCTTGAAATCGGGCCAGGACCGAGCATAAACAAGCTATCAGAATAAGTGCGTGTTGTGGTAATTACGAAGAGTTATTGTTATCGCCGTGTTTGTTTAGCAGGCAGTCATTGTCCAGTCCTATTTTTAGACACAACTCTTGATTTATTCGCTTTATCTTTCCAATTAATGCGAAGCCGTGCCGAGAATTGTTTTCTAAAATTTGTTCCGATCCGTTCTGATAGCTGCAAGCCAGTCTCATCTAACTTTAAAGTTATCGGGATTTTTTCGCCGCATGTCTTTACATAAATCCTTGATTTGGATAATTTAGTTGCAAATAAGAAGATGGTGTCTTAAATAATGCAGGAGTTTGCTCAACCAGCCCGATATGCTCAGAATGAAGATTCGGTAGTTACGCTAGGTCAGGACGTTGGTATTCATCGGAGCAAAACGCCTTCGGTGGCGGAATTTCTGTCGAGATTTACGAGAGTGGATGCATAAAAAATCTCTGCAGACACCGAAGGTATAGTTGGGTTCCAATTGGGAGAGTCTCGTTTCTAAACGGAATGGGGATTTATATTTTTATGTCAATTTTCATGCATCGGTTTTTTAAATTTAGAAAAAAACAAAAACTAAAGTCCGTTTCTTTTCCAGAGGACCGTCGTCGAGGATCGCCTCCACCGGATCGTCCCCAAGTGGTGAGCAAGCTTTTAAATAATCACCTCGCAATAAAACAACTTTACGACGCAGCAAAACAAACACGACACGAGCATATAAAACACACTCCATTCATACCGGTAGCCGAGTTGTAAAGTTGTAAAGCAATATCAAACCCATCCGAAATTAGTATAATGTCCCACATTTACAAATTACGCTATAACGACCATAAAAACGCAATAAACGCGGCGAATAAAACGTTTGAGGCAGGTCAGGGCTCGGGTCGTAAAACACTGTGTTATAGTCAGAAGTCGTACGTCGTAAAACCACCGCACCCAGTATTTTATAGACATCGGCCCAACAATCGCTAGTTACCGCGTTTCCTTCCGGCTCGCGATAGACCTTGAACTTGATCTTCCGGAAAAATTGCTTAATTGAGCAGGCGCTCGATGCGTTTTTGTTTTCAACGATGTAGCTACGACCTACGTGTTAACGACGAAAGAACGTCGAGCGACTACTGCACTAGCAGAATTTAATCGTAGATCTTTTGAAAGAACTTGGTCCCAACCAAGAAAACAACCCATAAAACGCATCCCTCAAGCCGCCTCCAGAAAACATTCCTCGCGTGAATTAAAACCGCCGCTTTTATAAATTCGTCCGCGACACGTTGGAGTGTCAGCTTCGGGGCTTTTGTGACGATTTAAACAGCATTTATGGTCGATCCGAGTGAATAACTGGCGGGACAAGCAGTTTATTGTGACGCGAGAGCGAAAATATCGGAGCGACTTGCAACGAAATGTCATCGCGATTAAAATATTTTTATTTTTTGCCGATTAGTTTTTATGTAGTGTATGTAACTCTCAAGGTTACGTCTATTTATGGGCTAATTTGCGTTGGTTGTGGAAACTGGATTGCCGGCTTTTAGATTTTTCTGAAAAACATTTATGTAAATGAAGTTTTAATTCTCGATATTAATTTTAATTAAAACCGCCCTGTGGATATTGGTGGGACGGGATTAATTAAATCTAGCAATTTCTTCATAACAATTCAGTGCGAGACAATTTTTAGTATTTATGCCTGGTGAGATAATAACAGTCTACTTAAATTCACTGCATGTCTGGCTACAATTTACCAAAATTTACTACCAAAGGTATTTGTTCTCTCGAATTTCCTGTAGATCTCCTGGCGGCAATGTTAAACCCAAACGGGAACAATTATAATTTTATTTTTTATTTTGGCCACGATCTTCTTTATTTCAACACACCCAATATGATTTTAAATTCTTTACATTTCTCTGATTTTGTTAAATTCATTGAATATTAGAAACTTTTGTACCTATCTGTTGGAAATGATTTTTCTTCATTCCCTACAGCCGAAAGCACGGTCTTCCCGGCCGCATTTCGCTCCGGGAACAGCGGATGAAGAAAAATAAAAAGGCCAGAAATGATGCCTTGGCGTATGTGAGATAAATTTTTTTTGTGTATTTTTTAAATCTTAAGAATTTTCCGGTTTCTTAGATAATTTTCAAAATCAGATCATTTGAACTCCTTTCTTGTAGTTTTTTAAATAAATGAATTTGATACCTACACATATTTCAGTGAATTCTTTTGAATTCCGTGAATTTATTGCGTAAAACACATAATAAATACAAAAATGGCAAAGATTACGTTACCTAAATTATTTATTGCCAGATAAAATATAAAATGTTGTAAAGTTATTATGAAATATGGAAACAACCGCCGAGAAACAAGAAGTGAAGTAAAGTAAATAAGTTTTTTTTTGTGTTATTTTCACAAATATTCCTTTATTCCATTTGTGTTGTATTCGTTCTTCTGACCGTATTTTACTAATTTTTTCACCATATTGAGTACAAAAAGTGTTCCATTGTTGCACTAGAGCAGGTACTTTTTCATTTCTCTATGGTGCAATAAAACCTTTAAATTGATAGTATGAGTTGGTCAGTACCAAACCGGACATTGTCCAAAATATTTTACAATCTTAAAAGATATTTCCACTGAGTGATCGAGACTAAAAATTTGGTTGGCAACAATACAATTTAGATAGAAATTCGTGAGCCTGTGATTTGGTTGTCAGCCGTTGACAGATGGTTGACAGCTAAATTTAAACTTGCATCAAACAAACATAACCTTACATTTACAAATGGCATTCCGCCAACCTAAAGACAAAAAAATCTAGGTAAATTGCCTGAATCTAGTATTACCAACTGAAACATAATAATTGATACACATAATTGATAATTGGTCTGTGTACCACAAGATAATGTTCCAAAGTCGCTTTTCTCCCAGTGTAAAATGACAACAAATTTTTCAAATCAAGCATAGTCTGCAAAAATTCCAAAATGAGCTAATATGTTACTAATTTACAAGAGTTTTGTTGCATATCGTCGGCCTAATGTGAAAAGTGTCATAATTTTGTCGAACAGTTCCAATTTAGGTGTTAGTCACAAGTGAGTAAAAAAATATTTTTTTTTACTCCCCAGTGATTGAAATTAGATTTTAGAGACTCAAAAATGGAAAAAGCACCTAATTTGGAACTGTTGGACAAAATTATGGTTTTGGTTATGCGCTTTTCACATTAGGTCGACGATATCCTAAAACCAAAAATAAATTCATTTTTATAACTCTTTTAGATCTATTTTATATTGGGCATTTTCACAAAACATGGTCTATGCGGGGCTTGGAACTGAGATCTTCATATTTCACCATTGTAATATTAGATAAGATCTGTTTTCTTTGTGATAACCGTAACCAACGATATTCTCAGTAAAATAACTTCTGGTACGATATTAGAAAAAAATGTGTATGCAACACGTGTAAAAAATGGTCGCGTGCAATAAACAGTCACTTTTACACTTGTTGCCTAAATCTCTTTTATGTTCTCTCTATTTTCATAAAATCTTATTATTATTGCCACCCCTCTATGTGCTCTATGTGCTGGGTTACTTTTCTGCTTTTCATCTACATTTTTATTTTTCTTCTACTATGTACTATCTTTATATGTTTCCATAATGCAGGGTCCCCATAAATGATTCGTATACCTATATCACGTTGCCTCTGGAAAACAAAATGTACATACTGTACGAATCATTTATGAGGACTACCTTTCAATTTACTTGCTGCAGCACCATCTGATTTTGACCTGACTGGAAAAGAACCCCCACTTTCTTGCCGAGAACAGGCAATGACACGTTTCTCTGATATCCGTCTTGTACTCCGTTTTCTGTCGGTTCTTTTCACAAAATTAAAGGGCCTTTACGAACAATAGGTGAATAGCCTATGATACATAATCAACCCAGTTGCATACAAGATTTTGTGTTTACGAATAGTAGCTCGCTTCGCTCGCTGATATACTATAAGATCATTACAAATTTTTATTGTAAAAGAATGTATCCTTTTAAATTTCGGAACTCAAACTTGGCACTTGAAAATGCAAAAATAATTGATTCAGCGAATTTTGAATATATCGATTTTGAAATCATAGAATTTTTTTAAAAAGGTGGTCGAAATGAGAACAGAAATAAAACAACCAAACATCAGTGACTACAGTGTTGCTAAATATGTAACGAAATGAAACATTACGAAAGTCTTCAAACTTCGACAAAAGGAACAAAAAATCTTGTATGAAACTGGGCTGGAATGGGAGGTTATTGACTCGTCTTGTTATGAATAGTAGAAAATTTATCCGTTCTTCAGTTTGTAACGAGTTAGAATACAGGAGCGAAGCTGGTATTCATTAACAATGTGAATCAGTAAATTACATATAATCAATCCAGTTGCATACAAGATTTTGTGTTCATGAATAGTAGCTCGCTTCGCTCGCTCATATATTACAAAAATGATTACAATTTTTTATCGTAAAAGAATGTATCTTTTATAATTTTGGAACTCAAAGTTGGCATTTGAAAATGGAAAGATATCGAATTAAGGTATGGAAATGAGCGAATATAAAAATTTTGAGTTCATAGAATTTTGGAAAAAGTAGTGATCCAGATAAGAACAGAAATAACACCAAACGGTGACTATAGTGTTGCTAAATATGGAACGAAATGAAACATTACGAATGTCTTCATAGTTTGACAAATGGAACGTAAAATCTTGTATGAAACTCGTCTGTAATGGGAAATTACTGACTCGTCTTGTCTATGAATAGTAGTCGTTCTTCAATTTGTAACGAGTTATGATATAGGAGCGAGCGAAGCGAGCTGCAATCGAGGCTGCAATATCCATAAAGAATGCGATTCAGTAAATGCCATTATTAAACCAGTTGCATACAACATTTTGTGTTTTGGACAACAGTATTAATAAGAAATTACACATTCTTTTACAATAATTACAATACAATTCAAATCAGTAAATTAAATAATCAACCTAGTCGCACACAGGAATTTATATTGGATTTGGAAAGGATTTACAGCGATGTAGTGTTGTTATTATATTCAACATTTTTATTTAAATTTTTTAGTTCTTTTATTATTCATCCGTTTTGATTATTGTCATCCCGCAACACCATCTTGTATACCTACAGGACGTTTAAAGAAAAATTATATATCTTCGTTATTTGTTTTTTTTTGTAATAGAAACCGAATGACAGTCCTTCAGTCGCTATAAACTGACATACAAATAAATGTTTCAAATAAATTTCAAGGTCAAACGATATATATCCGGAGGATGATCTTCCATGAGAATATAATTCACAAGCTAAGCCCTAGGTATATATGCACAACGAAAATCAAGTTGTTCGTCAAATATATTTTGCTTGAAACGAAAATATGGATTACACAACTGTTGTTTCATTCAGCCATTCAAAAATTATTATATTAGGTATACCTGCTATAATTTCGTTAAAATGAAAAGATGAATAAACAATATCCAGCTCTGCCCTTTTTTGGCGAAACACCCTGTATATCTTTTAGTGCTTTCGTTGTATTGTTTTTTCATTGATTTTTGAAATGACGACATCGAAAACTAACATACCATGTGCTATATCACTTTTCACGTGTGTTGCGTACAACATTTCTTTTACCGTCGTCCCAGAACCCAATTGTCACAGGTATATATATTGGACTGTTTTACTTTAACTCCGCCTAGTAGATGGGTATTAATTAAGTAAAATTATATAAATATAATTACTATTCTATATGCATCGTTTGTTGATCAAAAATTGGGTGTGAAAAAAAGATATTGTTAGATTACCATTTTAGTATGACGAAATAGATTTTTTGCTGCTATAATTTCGTTAAAATCAAACGATGAATAAACAAGATCCAGCTCTGCCCGTTTTTGGCGAAACACCCTGTATATCTTTTAGTGCTTTCGTTGTATTGTTTTTTCATTGATTTTTGACATGACGACATCGAAAACTAACATACCTACTATGTGCTATATCGCTTTTCACGTGTGTTACCTACAATATTTCTTTTACGGTCGTCCCAGAACTGAATTGCCACAGGTATATATTGGACTATTTTACTATAACTGCGCCTAGTAGATAGGTATTTTGATCGAGCCACGGATCGCCATTATTAATTACAATAATTCAAAATATATTAATTAAATAAAATTATATAAAAATAATTATTATTCTATATGCATCGTTTGTTGCTCAGAAATTGTGTGTGAAAAAAAGATATTGTTAGATTACCATTTTAGTACTTATGACGAAATAGTTTTTTTGCTGCTATAATTTCTTAAAATCAAACGATGAATAAACAAGATCCAGCTCTGCCCGTTTTTGGCGAAACACCCTGTATATCTTTTAGTGCTTTCGTTGTATTGTTTTTTTTTATTGATTTTTGACATGACGACATCGAAAACTAACATACTATGTCCTGTATCACTTTTCACGTGTGTTGCGTACAACATTTCTTTTGCGGTTGTCCCAGAACGGAATTGCCACAGGTATTTATTGGACTGTTTTACTTTAACTGCGCCTACTAGATAGGTATTAATTAGATAAAATTATATAAATATAATTATTATTCTATATGCATCGTTTGTTGATCAAAAATTGTGTGTGAAAAAAGATATTGTTACATTACCATTTTAGTATGACGAAATAGTTTTTTTGCACTCAAAGTAATAACACACAATTGTAATATTATCCACAGATTTTTTTACTACTATAGCTTCAGAAAATATCATTCGGTATATATCGTGTGACTGGCTTCTCTGTGGATTTTCTGGGCGGTGCACACACTATTTTCTTAGCTATACTTGACATTTTTGTTTTTAGTTTTTAGATGGAAATGACAGGTATTGATTTTAATGTAATTTTTATTCATTTAATTTCACATGCTACTTGATATCTTAGTTAAGTTCGTTCCGATGCTTTGCATCTTGGGCTTGGCCAAGAAAGATGTCTTCTCAACCTTGGTGTATAATTACTGTTTTTGCACTAGAGCAATAAAGAAGTACTTTTTGAACGGATGCAATAGTGAACTACCTTTTATACCCAAAATAGTGATAAAAATGGTCCATTTTCGCACCATCATCGTAGAAAAAGGACAAAGAGGCAAAAAAATCTTCTGAGCGTCAACTTCGGCACGAGAACGACCGGGTGCCACGACCGAACGACCACAGCTAAATTATTATGGGAAAGGCGGTTATATTGGACCACTTTTATTAAATCTAAATTTTTGCTGAATAATAAATAATAATAAAAATACCAAAGGCATGAACCCGTTAGGACAAAAAATCCAATAGGAAATAAATGCTTTTCACAATGAACATCTTAATATACTTTATCTACAACTGTTTAATAATTGACGTATCATACTTAAATACTTAACTAGGTCTATTATACACAGACAGGTTTTTAAGCATTATTAATGAAATATGAATACGGTTGACATTTTTTCTCAACGTCAAGTTTTTCACAAGGTTTAATTTCCAATTTTAATTCTAAAAGTACAGTAGTTGTAGATAAAACGTCGTATATTTCACTCTCAGATAATGGTGACTCGAATGGTTAAAATACTCGCCTGCGGCTCGTATTTTAATTTCCATTCTCTTGTGTAATAACCACCAGTAGGAAGTCAATATAAGTAACAAATACCAGACATAAAATTAAGTGCAGTTATCGAATATAGGTAGGTACGTCGGGATTGCTTTTAGAACAAAAGACTAAAAATTACAATGGAAACTTCAAAATTATTTTTTCGTAGTTAATAATGGTGTACTTTCCCCTGTATTGTAATAGCTAGCCAGCTAACAGGGCTGTACGATTTGGTTGTTTGTAAAAACTGTTGTTGGCATCGACAGTACAAAATACGAATAAAAGTCCAAATTCAACGGTACGTTTATGCGGAGAATTTTTACATCTAGATCAATATAATCTCTTAAAAGTGTTTTTTCGATCAAAAGATAACTGGAAATTATAATTATTCAATGTCTTTGTTGTTTGTATTTAACATTGTTGGGTCTTGGGATAAATGAATATAGTAGTTTTTGCAGCACTCGACTTCGTCTCGGCTCATTTGCAAGTAGAATGTTACCTTCCACGTTTGTCACACAATTTCCTTTTTTTTTTTAATTTACCAGAAATTAATTTTTATCACACAATAATTGTAAATATACTGAAAGACACGTAGCCTTCGCTGTGTTAGTAAATAGTTGCATCTGCAAGTTATCGATTATTATTTATCCACACAACAACCTGTTAGCTATATTAACATGGAAATGCGACTTTTTCTCTTCTCCTTCATTTACATATATTCAAACAAGGAGACGCACTCGTTTCAAGATCGTAAAAACCTGCAATCTTAATTGCTCCTAGACCGTTCGCTTTTCCAGCAGATTTCCTTTTTAATGGACCGGACTGGAAGCGGTTAAGAAGCAATTGCTGATGCATGAAAACGAACATCGAAATTCTTCGAACTTTAGCCGGCACCGCGACGAAGATATTTCATTATCGTGAAAGCCCGTCTCGACGGCTTAAGTTTGAGCAACTTGTTTTCACATTCTTCCAAAGTTAACGGTGCGAAGCCAAAAAGTCTCCGTGCGTTCGGACGTTTTATCGCATTACGAAGTCGGTGGAATCGAGAGGGTCAAGGATGAACGAGTTGAAATGAACGGGCGTGTGGTTTCACCTCTTCGTGGTTCGTATAAATTACCTATTTATAAGTGTTTCTCGATGAGGTGGATGAATCTATTTATTCACGGTGCCAGATTTTTTCTCGCAACACGATTCCGACGATGTCGTAAAGGCAGAACAAACAAGCCACAAATCACCGCGATTGTTCCCCGGCAATGAAATCTAAATGTGAAACGCTTTCGCGGCGAAGAGAGTTATAAATGCGGTTTATTGCACGAATAAATGATTTATAAAAATCGTAATGATCGGCACGTGCACGTTGATAAACTCCGGGGCCCAAGCCGGAGCAGGTTGTCTGTGGATGCGTTTCATCGACTCTTAAAACTTTACGACACATAAAACTTAACCTTTTACGGCCCACTTGCGCCGACAATCAATCTCGTTCTTTTTGCCACCCGTCAATTAATAACCGTTACACTTTACGACCCCGGCTCCTTCTGCCCGCCGATCCAATCTCCTCCAAAAATACAATTTCATACATAGCTGACTCAATTAAAACTTCCAACTTTACTTATCTCCATTTTCCAACCTTTTGGATTACTTTATTTATGCCCCCCACCACCGCTCCCGGGGAGTCATTTATGGCAAATCAAGCCCCTCCTAGTTCTCCATGGCCGCGTAGACACGCACCCCCGATTGGTCCGCGTTTTGAAAATGGGACGAGCTTCGGGCTAATATATTTCGACGGCTGACAAACGGGAATCATGGCCGCGGCATTTTCACCAATCATAGCGCCGCATTTTCATGGCTACCATCGACGGCGAGCTTGGGAGGTCGGCCGGTAGATGGCGCGAGCGACGTCGAATTTGCCGCCGCCGGAATTTAAATACCTTTTTTACCCCTGTAATAACTTGTTCCTGCTGACTCGATTTGAAAAATTTTTGATCAGAGCTCGGTAAATCTAGTCACCTCGGCTTTAAAAACTATAACTATTATTATTATTATTTAGTCAACCGGTTGCAGCCCCCATAGTGGTCCACAATGCAACCAACAAAACACCTGCAGTGACAAAGGTGGCTTCCATTTAGCCGCAATTTATTGCAAGCCGTAAACTCATTAGATAAACGCTACTGTTACCCCGAAGCCATCAATAAAAATCGGTAATTAACTGTAATTAATAATCTAATTTGCATCCACATCCAATTATCCGCAAATGGCTTGCGTGCACTTAATGTGTTTATAATACAGAGTGATCAGTTGAATTTTTACATCGATGCGCGCCATTACTGGTTGCAGAAGTCGGCTGTCACGAAATTTTTGTTTGGACCCATGACCAACAGAGGGACCGCCTACAGATTTCTTCATTTCGTGGCGTTGAAAGCTTATTTTGACAGGCACTCTGGTATTTTTGCGTCGTTGCAAGTGTATTTACATTGTAAGAGGTAATTGTTTATATGTTCTAACCGGTTCGCATCTATATTCTGCCAGGTATTTGGGTCACGTAAGCGCACGAGGCTGAAAACTTTGCTCTCAAGTAAGAAGACCTTCATTATTCTGGTAATTAAATATATTTTACAAGTATCACGTTTGCCGCTAAATAACTTTACAGTCTTTTAGTAGGTTTATATAGGCACTCTTTACTGTGTTAGAAAAACGCAGAATATTTTAAATAATACACTGATCATCTATTATGTTCAAATTGGGTGTGATCCACTAACTTGGAAGAGGCATGGTGGATGGCGGTTGTTTGATGTGGTCGAAGGCTATAGCATAAACAAGACATACACTAGATTGTATTATTTCTTTGAGGTGGTTCTCATCCGAATACTTGGAGATCTTCGTGTTGTGAGATGATGGCTGATGTGTCGTCTTTTGTTGGCATTTCACTGAGATATATGTCAACGATATATGGGATTATTCCCAAAATGGTGCCAAAAAGAACAGAATGCAATAATGCCTTTTTGGACAATTTTTCAAATCTGTTCTCTCCAAGTAAAATACTGTAGAGAAAATGTGTCGTGACAAAATATAAAGTAAAATTTTGTTTGCAACACCGTCTCGTTGGGCATTTTTTGTCCCGCGTGTAATAAACAGTGTTTTAGGTTACTACTTTGGCACCTTCTCTTTCATAATCTCATCTGAAATTATTTCCCAACCTTTCTGTGTCTTCAAATTTACTCTTGGTGTAATAATGTTTCAATTATAGTAAGTAACTGGTAAGTGGGTAATCATGCAGTAATAGAGCCCAGGTCACTATTACCATTTCAGCTATCTGTTTACAACACTGCCGGACAAATGTGAAGCGATGCGGGTTGCTGGAGCTCTCGGACTCCCATTTGAAATTCAGATTGCGGATTAGCCAAGTGGTCATTACATGCAGAAGCTGCGGAGTTGTGACGTAAGTCGACGTGGATGTCTTGCGATTAGAAAATCCTGGATACGACCCGTGTGAAGATGTTCGGGGTCAACACCACACAAGACTTTCCTATTTCGATTCTGTATCAACGACACAGGAATTTTAAATGAGACGTCGTTAACATTGTCAACCATAAAAGCACCGTTGATTTCTTTCAGCTATTCGATAAATTATCACTCAATTACCCAGGAAAGCGTTACACAATATATTTGAAAAAACAGACGGATCCGCGGAGTGAATGTCGACGAAACTAAAAACCAAATCACGTAACGTCGCGACCTTGTCTTGAAATACTACGGCTATTAGCGATTTGAGTCTATTTTCGTCACCCCAAAAGGATTCGCTTTTCCGCGAGCCGTCGTTGGAGGTGAGACGCTTTTTAAACGCTCAAATTAAAGAGAATTTCAAGACGAACATGCTGGTACCAACAAATCAGGTCAGTGACGTATAGATTACGCGATATGAGCAAAAATGTTTTCGGTGCCCAAACTTCAAAAAGCCGGAAGCGAAAAGACATTCAGACCAAAGATTTAGAAATTCGTAATAAATTCAGCATTAATAGCAGAACTGTATAGAAGTGTAATTTCTAGATTCTATACACACATTAGGATACCTGAAAAACGTTACGTAATTAATCTGAAATCCGTTGTCAATTTTTTAAACTTTAACGACATACGAAATTGAGCAAAAAAAACATTCAGAAATTCGGAATTCATTCAGATGCTCAAATAGAACTGTATACTAGTAATTCTTCGATGCTACATACACTAGAGTGCTTGAAAATTGTCAAGTAATTCATCAGAAATCCATTGTTAATTTCTGACAATTTTTGAAACATCATAAGGATTTCGCCCCAAGAGGGAAAATTAGAGGAAGACTCAGAAATTCGTAATTGATTCGGTTTTCCAAAACGAACTGGATAGAAGTAATTTTTCGATTCTACCTAGACTAGGATACTTAAAAATTGTCAAGTAACTCATCAGAAATCCGTACTTCTCCTATGACAATTTTTGAAACATTAACGAGAAACGAATATTGAGAAAGAAACACTCAAAAATTCGTAATTCATTCAGATTCCCATAAAGAACTGTGTCGTAGTAATTTTTGGATGCTACATATAGTAGAGTGCTTGAAGATTGTCAAGTAATTCATCAGAAATCCATTGTTAATTTTTGACAATTTTTAAAACATCAAGGATTTCGGCCCCAAGATGGAAAATTAGAGAAAGACTCAGAAATTCGTAATTGATTCGGTTTTCCAAAACGAACTGGATAGAAGTAATTTCTCGATTCTACATAGACTAGGATACTTAAAAATTGTCAAGTAATTAATCAGAAATCCGTACTTTTCCTCTGACAATTTTTGAAACATTAACGAGAAACGAAATTGAGAAAGAAACACTAAGAAATTCGTAATTACTTCAGATTCCCATAAAGAACTGTGTCCTAATAATTTTTCGATGCTACATATACTAGAGTGCTTAAAAATTGTTAAGTAATTCATCAGAAATCCATTGTTAATTTCTGACAATTTTTGAAACATCATAAGGATTTCGCCCCAAGAGGGAAAATTAGAGGAAGACTCAGAAATTCGTAATTGATTCGGTTTTCCAAAACGAACTGGATAGAAGTAATTTTTCGATTCTACCTAGACTAGGATACTTAAAAATTGTCAAGTAATTAATCAGAAATCCGTACTTTTCCTCTGACAATTTTTGAAACATTAACGAGAAACGAATATTGAGAAAGAAACACTCAAAAATTCGTAATTCATTCCGATTCCCATAAAGAACTGTGTCGTAGTAATTTTTGGATGCTACATATGGTAGAGTGCTTGAAGATTGTCAAGTAATTCATCAGAAATCCATTGTTAATTTTTGACAATTTTTAAAACATCAAGGATTTCGGCCCCAAGATGGAAAATTAGAGAAAGACTCAGAAATTTGTAATTAATTTGGTTTTCCAAAACGAACTGGATAGAAGTAATTTCTCGATTCTACATAGACTAGGATACTTAAAAATTGTCAAGTAATTCATCGGAAATCCGTACTTATCCTCTGACAATTTTTGAAACATTAACGAGAAACGAAATTGAGAAAGAAACACTAAGAAATTCTTAATTACTTCAGATTCCCATAAAGAACTGTGTCCTAATAATTTTTCGATGCTACATATACTAGAGTGCTTGAAAATTGTCAAGTAATTCATCAGAAATCCATTGTTAATTTCTGACAATTTTTGAAACATCATAAGGATTTCGCCCCAAGAGGGAAAATTAGAGGAAGACTCAGAAATTCGTAATTGATTCGGTTTTCCAAAACGAACTGGATAGAAGTAATTTTTCGATTCTACCTAGACTAGGATACTTAAAAATTGTCAAGTAATTCATCAGAAATCCGTACTTCTCCTCTGACAATTTTTGAAACATTAACGAGAAACGAATATTGAGAAAGAAACACTCAAAGATTCGTAATTCATTCAGATTCCCATAAAGAACTGTGTCGTAGTAATTTTTGGATGCTACATATAGTAGAGTGCTTGAAGATTGTCAAGTAATTCATCAGAAATCCATTGTTAATTTTTGACAATTTTTAAAACATCAAGGATTTCGGCCCCAAGATGGAAAATTAGAGAAAGACTCAGAAATTCGTAATTGATTCGGTTTTCCAAAACGAACTGGATAGAAGTAATTTTTCGATTCTACCTAGACTAGGATACTTAAAAATTGTCAAGTAATTCATCAGAAATCCGTACTTCTCCTCTGACAATTTTTGAAACATTAACGAGAAACGAATATTGAGAAAGAAACACTCAAAAATTCGTAATTCATTCAGATTCCCATAAAGAACTGTGTCGTAGTAATTTTTGGATGCTACATATAGTAGAGTGCTTGAAGATTGTCAAGTAATTCATCAGAAATCCATTATTAATTTTTGACAATTTTTAAAACATCAAGGATTTCGGCCCCAAGATGGAAAATTAGAGAAAGACTCAGAAATTCGTAATTAATTCGGTTTTCCAAAACGAACTGGATAGAAGTAATTTCTCGATTCTACATAGACTAGGATACTTAAAAATTGTCAAGTAATTAATCAGAAATCCGTACTTTTTCTCTGACAATTTTTGAAACATTAACGAGAAACGAATATTGAGAAAGAAACACTCAGAAATTCGTAATTTATTCAGATTCTCATAAAGAACTGTGTCGTAGTAATTTTTGGATGCTACATATAGTAGAGTGGTTGAAGATTGTCAAGTAATTCATCAGAAATCCATTGTTAATTTTTGACAATTTTTAAAACATCAAGGATTTCGGCCCCAAGAGGGAAAATTAGAGGAAGACTCACAAATTAGTAATTAATTCGGTCTTCCAAAACGAACTGGATAGAAGTAATTTCTCGATTCTACATAGACTAGGATACTTGAAAATTGTCAAGTCCTTCATCAGAAATCCCTAGTTATCCTTTGACAATTTTTGAAACATTAACGAGAAACGAAATTGAGATAGAAACACTCAGAAATTCGTAATTCATTCAGATTCCCATAAATAACAGTTTCCTAGTAATTTTTCGATGCTACATACATTAGAGTGGTTGAAAATTGTCAAGTAATTCAGCAGAAAATCCATTGTTAATTTTTGACAATTTTTTAAACATCAAGGATTTCGGCCCCAAGAGACCGAATTAGGAAAAGACTCAGAAATTCGTAATTCATTCGGTTTTCAAAAACGAACTGGATAGAAGTAAGTTTTCGATGCTACATAGACTACGATACTTAAAAATTGTCAAGTAATTCATCAGAAATCCCTAGTTATCCTTTGACAATTTTTGAAACATTAACGAGAAACGAAATTGGGAAAGAAACACTCAAAAATTCGTAATTCATTGTGATTCCCATAAAGATTTGTGTCCTAGTAATTTTTCGATGCTAAATATACTAGAGTGCTTGAAAATTGTCGAGTAATTCATCGGAAATCTATTGTTAATTTTTGACAATTTTTAAAACATCAAGGATTTCGGCCCAAGAGGGAAAATTGGAGAAAGACTCAGAAATTCGTAATTAATTGGGTTTTCCAAAACGAAGTGGATAGAAGTAATTTTTCGATTCTGCATAGACTATGATACTTCAAAATTGTCAAGTAATTCATCAGAAATCCCTAGTTATCCTTTGACAATTTTTTAAACATTAACGAGAAACGAAATTAAGTAAAAAAGAAACATTCAGAAATTCGTAATTCATTCAGATGCCCAAAAAGAACTGTGTACTAGCAATTTTTCGATTCCACATAGGCTAGAATACTTGAAAATTGTCAAGTAATTCATCAGAAATCCATTTCTAATTTTTGACAATTTTTTAAACATTAAGGATTTCGGCCGCAAGAGACTCACAAATCTGTAATTAATTTGGTTTCTCAAAACGGACTGCATAGAAGTAACTTTTCGATTCTACGTAGACTAGGATACTTTAAAATTGTCAAGTAATTCATCAGAAATCCATTGCTGGTTTTTGACAATTTTTTAAACATCAAGAGTTTCGGCCCTAAGAGGGAAAATTAGAAAAAGACTCAGAAATTCGTAATTAATTCGGTTTTCCAAAACGAAGTGGATAGAAGTAATTTTTCGATTCTGCATAGGCTATGATACTTCAAAATTGTCAAGTAATTCATCAGAAATCCCTAGTTATCCTTTGACGATTTTTTAAACATTAACGAGAAACGAAATTGAGTAAAAAAGAAACATTCAGAAATTCGTAATTCATTCAGATGCCCAAGAAGAACTGTGTACTAGCAATTTTTCGATTCCACATAGGCTAGAATACTTGAAAATTGTCAAGTCATTCATCAGAAATCCATTTCTAATTTTTGACAATTTTTTAAACATTAAGGATTTCGGCCGCAAGAGACTCACAAATCTGTAATTAATTTGGTTTCTCAAAACGAACTGCATAGAAGTAACTTTTCGATTCTACGTAGACTAGGATACTTTAAAATTGTCAAGTAATTCATCAGAAATCCATTGCTGATTTTTGACAATTTTTTAAACATCAAGAGTTTCGGCCCTAAGAGGGAAAATTAGAAAAAGACTCAGAAATTCGTAATTAATTCGGTTTTCCAAAACGAAGTGGATAGAAGTAATTTTTCGATTCTGCATAGACTATGATACTTCAAAATTGTCAAGTAATTCATCAGAAATCCATTTCTAATTTTTGACATATTTTGAAACTTAAGGATTTCGGCCCCAAGAGACTCACAAATTTGTAATTAATTTGGTTTCTCAAAACGGACTACATTGAAGTAACTGTTCGATTCTACGTAGACTAGGATACTTTAAAATTGTCAAGTAATTCATCAGAAATCCATTGCTGATTTTTGACAATTTTTTAAACATCAAGGGTTTCGGCCCTAAGAGGGAAAATTAGAAAAAGACTCAGAAATTCGTAATTAATTCGGTTTTCCAAAACGAAGTGGATAGAAGTAATTTTTCGATTCTGCATAGACTATGATACTTCAAAATTGTCAAGTAATTCTTCAGAAATCCCTAGTTATCCTTTGACGATTTTTTAAACATTAACGAGAAACGAAATTGAGCAAAAAAGAAACATTCAGAAATTCGTAATTCATTCAGATGCCCAAAAAGAACTGTATACTAGCAATTTTTCGATTCCACATAGGCTAGAATACTTGAAAATTGTCAAGTAATTAATCAGAAATCCATTTCTAATTTTTGACAATTTTTGAAACTTAAGGATTTCGGCCCCATGAGACTCACAAATTTGTAATTAATTTGGTTTCTCAAAACGGACTGCATATAAGTAACTTTTCGATTCTACGTAGACTAGGATACTTTAAAATTGTCAAGTAATTCATCAGAAATCCATTGCTGATTTTTGACAATTTTTTAAACATCAAGAGTTTCGGCCCTAAGAGGGAAAATTAGAAAAAGACTCAGAAATTCGTAATTAATTCGGTTTTCCAAAACGAAGTGGATAGAAGTAATTTTTCGATTCTGCATAGACTATGATACTTCAAAATTGTCAAGTAATTCATCAGAAATCCCTAGTTGTCCTTTGACGATTTTTTAAACATTAACGAGAAACGAAATTGAGCAAAAAAGAAACATTCAGAAATTCGTAATTCATTCAGATGCCCAAAAAGAACTGTATACTAGCAATTTTTCGATTCCACATAGGCTAGAATACTTGAAAATTGTCAAGTAATTCATCAGAAATCCATTTCTAATTTTTGACAATTTTTTAAACATTAAAGATTTCGGCCGCAAGAGACTCACAAATCTGTAATTAATTTGGTTTCTCAAAACGGACTGCATAGAAGTAATTTTTCGATTCTACGTAGACTAGGATACTTTAAAATTGTCAAGTAATTCATCAGAAATCCATTGCTGGTTTTTGACAATTTTTTAAACATCAAGGGTTTCGGCCCTAAGAGGAAAAATTAGAAAAAGACTCAGAAATTCGTAATTAGTTCGGTTTTCCAAAACGGACTGCATAGAAGTAATTTTTTGATTCTACGTAGACTGGAACACTTAGAAATTGTCAAGAAATTCTTCAGAAATCTATTGTTATTATTTGAAAATTTTTAATCATCAAGGATTTCGGTCTCGAGAGATCCAGAAATTCATAATTTATTCAAATTTCCTAAGCGAACTGTACAGAAGTAATTTTTGGATTCTATACATGCATTAGGACACTTGAAAATTTAGTTGGTCTTTTACCCAAGTCTAAAAACTTGTTTGTCATCCTGTATATTTATCTGTTAATATTACAGGTATCTGTTCTTAGTTTTTTGTACAGTTTACTGAAATTAGGTATGCTCCTTTTTGAGACAACTTTTATACTTTCCGATATTTATTTCATCTGTTTGTCTTTTTTGTCTCCATATTTTATTGTTTCTTTGAAGCTTTTCCTATGCTTTAATGTAGACTAAATGAAGTGAAAAACAAAATATGTATTATACACAAAGCAGCTGCTTGAGGTGTATATATTTATTCAGCAGATATGATTATGTGTCAGAGGAGACTAGACGAACGTAGATCCGTTATATTTATACTTATCAAGGTCCTCTTCTCAAGTAGGTATCGGTTATTTAACACTGATATCGAACAAAGAGATGTTTATACCAGCATGGAGGTTGTTGTCAATTAATTCATGGTGTTCAAACGTAATTAGAGAATTTGAGAGCTTACTTACTAATACTCGCTCCTGTCCAGAATAATAAGAAAGAGCTCGTATAGTGATCTCGAAGCCATTTATTCTAATTGGTTTCTAAATCGTTAAAACCGGATCAAATAACAGAGCTGCAACTCGATATGAACATAACAGGTGTTCAATTAAAAAAGTCATCAAGTTGTCAATAAACCGTCTAGATTATAGAGTCCATAAAAAGGATTTCTGACACTTAAGGACAGAAGCCGTGTTAACGTGATTTTTTCAGCGCTCGATTTGTATCCCATATTCGGTGTTTTTAATGGGGCGAAGCCCCATTAAGCTATTAAAGAAATGTCTCAAGCTCTATTAAATTCGGTCTTATCTATAAACGTCCAAATCAACCATAAGTGTTTTTCTTCGTTACACGCTCCTTCAATAATTGCGAGAAGCTTCTTTGTGCCGAGATCCAACCCTTCCAAAAATCCCAACTTTCTAATTCCACCCCTCGGATCCCCTAAGCCCGACTCGGAGAGCAGTCGATAAAGTGTCGATTTTATGCCCCTTCATACCTGCACGACGAGCCGTTCGCGGATCGCGCAAATTTAACCAAATCGTTACATTCCATCGCATAATATGGCGGGGGCAATAATAACATTCGGACGACGTTAATGCTAGACGTAACAGTGTAATTCAATAAACATAAACGGTTTACGGCCCCCAGAGAGCGTGCTCCGTCCTCGTCCCGGCCGCATAAATAAATACGCACCTATAGCCCGAATTGGGACACCCTCTCATTTATTCAGGGGACGAGGAAGAGGGCCGTTAATTCCGGTCGGGGGCGGCGAGATTTCGGTCAAGATGGTGGTTGCACTTGGAAGTGCACGGTGAGCGTGGTATTGATCCGGGGGTGGAAGTGCGGGCGGGGGAGACGAGTCAATGAAAAGCTTTCTGTTGTTAGATATGCAGGAAGGAGGAAGAATTGCTGATAGCGAGAAGGTACGTTCAACGGTGACACCTGAAGATGTCTGATAAGTCTTCCTAATTATTTATTTTGATGTAAAAATTAACAAAAAAAATCGTGTAGGTACCAAAAGATTAATAGTAGTTTATTCTTCCCATGCGTAAATAGATGCGTACAGTTACATAACAATTGTTATAATCAGTTATCTTTTATGAACAATAAATGCAATTATTGTTTTCTACTCACGATATAACGGCTTTATGGCACAATAAATTTACGGATTTCAGTTTCCATTTTCTCTGTGATTCAAGAGCTTTCCAAAGAAACCACTACCGCAAACTTAAATTATTTTTGCAACATTTGCATCTTCTATAATGTTACATCCAGTCTTCATAAATATTTCATAAATCGTGTTACCTCTGGAAAACAAAATTTTCATGTAGGTATACAGTTAGATTTTGAGGTTCAAAGCCTACTGGACGTTGATATCTAGCCTACTGTATTTTTGGATTTGAATTGATGAATACGCTCATCTAAATTACACTTTCAAAATTCTTATTTTTTTCTCTTTCCTCATCTCTTCCTTTCGCTCTTTCTCCTCATGTTAACTCGTGCTCTCTCTCTATCTTTTTTGTGAAAAACTTCTTACGGCTGCTTTTGTTTCTTATCGTCTGCTTCTTTTTTCCGTTCTCTCGTTCTCTCTACCACCTCCCCTGCGATATCTTCCCTCTTTTGCTGTCTCAATCGGTGTGTTTTTTTTAGATGCTCAATATTGCCAACTTAACATTTCAATAATTCTGTTAAACTATACAACAAGTGGTTTTTCATACATGGCCACCTTTGACTAATTTAGTTTTCGATCTCTATATTATGTTATATAAGTTTTCAACCTATGATGGGATTTCCACTTTCATCTCATGTTCTTGTAAATTCCACTGTCTCGCCGCCTTCTCCGATTCTTCAGATTCATTTCTAATGTTTACACTTTGATATCCTCTAGGTATCCGCTGTTTATTTTCCTGATCTTCTTATGTGCATTGTAGGTATATTTGTCTTTTTCTTCAGGTTTTTTCTATTCGTTAGCACTACCTCGTCTGATTTTATTGCCTTTCATTCCTTTTTTTTTTGTTGTTTATTTGCTTTGTGTGTGTTCAGATAAATAATAATTTTTTTATCCGCGAAATCAATAAATTTGTATATCTAGTTGCTTCCGGGACGGATCCCAGAGAGCTGAGGCTCGAAGGACCATGAATTATAGAGTTAGCTCTGAGCATCTGACAGCCGGATGTAGCTTCTTACTCCGAACTAAATATTATAGCCGTCTGATTAGGCACCTGTTTTATGCCACCAGAAAGTATTTTATCCTTTGACTTGTCATTTTTATTTATACTCACTAAACCCGACAAGACAATTCGGATTAGACCGAAGAGACCACCGCGACATGCACGAATTCATCATCCGCGATGCAAACTTCTTCGATTTTTCCCAGCAACCTGACTCTTACGTTTCGTGCCGTAAAACGGTATTTTATCACTTCGGTTGTAAAACACCCGCATGATCTCTTCCAGCGATAAAATAAAGACAAATTAAGTACCTAGTGTTTCACTGTAAACATCTCTTAAAATTGCCCACGTAAAAGTTAGAGGGTGTCAAATTATGACAATCAGACCAGAAGTGGTTAGAATCACACTTCTCCGAGAAGTGGTCATAAAACCTCGCATCGGTGTTTTATCGATTAAATGAATGACAGTTTAGAGCCGTAAAATGAGTAATGGTAATTTTATAGTTACGGCTTAGTTTTTGCGGACCCTACCACCCAGCTCGACGCGCGGAAATCTCGGCGGTTTTTTCACCGTCTCCCGCGGCCGTTAATTCGGATTCCCATCCCGTGCGCATATTTTCCCGATCATAACTCCCGTTAATAATTGACGGTTTTCTAAGAAAAAGGCGTTTATCCGTTCGAGGCGAGCGTGCAGTAGCCAGTATTTTGCCAAGTTTATGTCTGGAAGTTGCACCTAAGTATATAAGATGGGATCACGCCCCGTCTCTTATTCAGCGAGAAGCCGTCTCTGTCCCGCGGCTCCCCGTGAGACCGTCCTTACTAACTTAAACATTGCCTGCTCGCCTGTCCCAGACGGTACAGACACGAATTTGTGTGCTTTTCCTTCGCTATTTCTTCGCGTTATTGACTTCCACCGGTTCGATACGAGAGAGCTTCGAAATTCAGGGCCGGTTGCGTGAGACGTGAGACTTTGTCTCGACCGGTTATATGCTCTACACTTTAAGGAGGTATTTAGAAAACCAGAATGGAACGTGTTTGATGGAGCTGGAAGTTTATGGGGTTTCGTAGTTCGCGGGAAAGGAAAATACCCGTCCAATAATAACTGTGTATCATTAGTGTACAATTTGCTGCTATAAGAGCAATTGTTAGTTACAGTAGAGATAATGACGTTACATTCCTGCGTTACACTGCTTCATTAATTCTTCTGGCATAATTTTATTTACTTATTGCCTAATATTGTTCTTAACAAATTCATATTTGTACAGGAACGAAAAGTGCCGAATCTATTGGAACTATTAACTCATCAATTTTTGTAAAAGTAATTGTATCACTACAGTAAAGTTGCTTGAGATACAATCGGTTTTTACAAATGAAACCGACGTCTCAAAAGAAAAAAATGTTTTATTACCCATTTGTAAAAAAATTTGCACTTTTCAGACGAGAAGATTTTAAAGTATGTATTTTAAAAATTCCAGAAACTTAACATAACAAGAATTATTAAATTATTAAATATTAGTTTTAAACATCGTTTCCAAAGCGTTAATATTCTGAAATTTAAAAATCACCAACTTTCAAAATCCCAATAGTTCCAGATTCAAAATTCTTCCCATAAATTTTTGAAAATTACAAAATTAAGGTGTCATAATTTAAAGATTTTTTAGGAGTCGGAGATTCTATAATAGAAATTCTATGCGAACCGAGTCCGTGTGGAAAACAGAAAGTGCCGAATCTACTGGAACCATTTTTGCCCTGCGTTTAATTAATGCAGCAAGGGTCAAAAGTGGTAAGAGCGCAAGCCGCGATATACCTCTTTAAATGTTTTATATAATTTTTTTCTAGAATTGTCTTTAAAAATATTTAATTTATTTGAACACTTCAGTTGAATATGCAAACATTTTCCAACGAGACCCATTGGATAACTACTTTTTAGAGACGTGGCTTACAATATTTTTTCTACGATGGTCTAACTTATATTAATTTCTGTAAAAGTAATTGTATAACCACAGTAAAGTTGCTTGAGATACAATCGGTTTTTACAAATGAAACCGACGTCCCAAAAGAAAAAAATGTTTCATTACCCATTTGTAAAAAAAAACACTTTTTAGACAAAATTTTAAGGTATGCATGTATTTTAAAAATTCCAGAAACTTAACATAACAAGAATTATTAAATTATTAAACATTAGTTTTAAACATCCGTTTCCAAAATGTTAAAATTTTGAGATTTAAAAATCACCAACTTTCAAAATCCCAATAGTTCCAGATTCAAAATTCGTCGCATAAATTTTTCAAAATTATAAAATTAAGGTATAATTCAAAAATTCAAGTTCTTTAGGAGTCGGAGATTCTATAACACAAATTCTATGCGAATCGAGTCCGTGTGGAGAACGAGAAGTGCCGAATCGATTGGAACTATTTTTCCCTGCCTCTAATTAATGCAGCAAGGGTCAAAAGTGATAAGAGCGCAAGCCGTGATATTCCTCTTTAACATGTTTTATATAATTATTTTATAGAATCGTGTTTAAAAATATTTAATTTATTTGAACACTTCAGTTAATGTGCAAAAATTTGCCAACGAGACCAATTGGATAACCACTTTTTAGAGACGTGAAACCACTTTTTAGAGACGTGAAACCACTTTTTACAAATGAAACCGACGTCTCAAAAGAAAAAAATGTTTCATTACCCATTTGTAAAAAAAATTGCACTTTTCAGACAAGAAAATTTTAAAGTATATGTATTTTAAAAATTCCAGAAACTTAACAACAAGAATTATTAAACATTAGTTTTAGACATCCGTGTCCAAAATGTTAAAATTCTGAAATTTAAAAATCACCAACTTTCAAAATTCCAATAGTTCTAGATTCAAAATTCTTCTCATAAATTTTTCAAAATTACAAAATCATGGTATCATAATTTAAAAATTCAAGTTTTTTAGCAGTCGGAGATTCTATAATATAAATTCTATGCGAATCGAGTCCGTGTGGAAAACGAAAAGTGCCGAATCTATTGGAACTATTTTTGCCCTGCCTCCAACATGTTTTATATAATTTTTTTCTAAAATCGTTTTAAAAATATTTAATTTATTTGAACACTTCAGTTGAATATGCAAAAGTTTGCCAACGAGATCCAATTGGATAACCCCTTTTTAGAGGGGTGGCTTACAATATTTTTTCTACGATGGTCTAACTCATATCAATTTCTGTAAAAGTAATTGTATAACCACAGTAAAGTTGCTTGAGGTACAATCGGTTTTTACAAATGAAACCGACGTCCCAAAAGAAAAAAAAATTCATTACCCATTTGTAAAAAAATTGCACTTTTCAGACAAGATTTTAAAGTATGTATTTTAAAAATTCCAGAAACTTAACATAACAAGAATTATTAAACATTAGTTTTAGACATCCGTGTCCAAAATGTTAAAATTCTGAAATTTAAAAATCACCAACTTTCAAAATCCCAATAGTTCTAGATTCAAAATTCTTCTCATAAATTTTTCAAAATTACAAAATCATGGTATCATAATTTAAAAATTTAAGTTTTTTAGCAGTCGGAGATTCTATAATACAAATTCTATGCGAATCGAGTCCGTGTGGAAAACGAAAAGTGCCGAATCTATTGGAACTATTTTTGCCCTGCCTCCAATTAATGCAGCAAGGGTCAAAAGTGACATAACTCAAAGTTTTTACACCTGACATAATTCTCGGGCAAGAGCGCAAGCTGCGATATTCCTCTTTAACATGTTTTATATATTTTTTTTCTAAAATCGTTTTTAAAAATATTTAATTTATTTGAACACTTCAGTTGAATATGCAAAAATTTGCCAACGAGACCCATTGGATAACCACTTTTTAGAGGCGTGGCTTACAATATTTCTTCTACGATATTTTACCCATTTGTAAAAAAAATGCACTTTTCAGACAAGAAGAGTTTAAAGTATATGTATTTTAGAAATTCCAGAAACAACAACAAGAATTATTAAATTATTAAACATTAGTTTTAGACATCCGTGTCCAAAATGTTAAAATTCTGAAATTTAAAAATCACCAACTTTCAAAATCCCAATAGTTCTAGATTCAAAATTCTTCTCATAAATTTTTCAAAATTACAAAATCAAGGTATCATAATTTAAAAATTTAATTTTTTTAGCAGTCGGAGATTCTATAATACAAATTCTATGCGAATCGAGTTCGTGTGGAAAACGAAAAGTGCCGAATCTATTGGAACTATTTTTGCCTTGCCTCCAACATGTTTTATATAATTTTTTTCTAAAATCGTTTTTAAAAATATTTAATTTATTTGAACACTTCAGTTGAATATGCAAAAGTTTGCCAACGAGATCCAATTGGATAACCCCTTTTTAGAAGGGTGGCTTACAATATTTTTTCTACGATTGTCTAACTCATATCAATTTCTGTAAAAGTAATTGTATAACCACAGTAAAGTTGCTTGAGATACAATCGGTTTTTACAAATGAAACCGACGTCCCAAAAGAAAAAAAAATTTCATTACCCATTTGTAAAAAAATTGCACTTTTCAGACAAGATTTTAAAGTATGTATTTTAAAAATTCCAGAAACTTAACATAACAAGAATTATTAAATTATTAAACATTAGTTTTAAACATCCGTTTTCAAAACGTTAAAATTCTGAAATTTAAAAATCGCCAACTCTCAAAATCCCAATAGTTCCAGATTCCAAATTCTTCTCATAAATCTTTCAAAATTACAAAATCAAGGTACTATAATTTAAAAATTCAAGTTTTTTAGGAGTCGGAGATTCTATAATACAAATTCTATGCGAATCGAGTCCGTGTGGAGAACGAAAAGTGCCGAATCTATTGGAACCATTTGCCCTGCCTCCAATTAATGCAGCAAGGGTCAAAAGTGACATAACTCAAAGTTTTTACACCCGACATAATTCTCTGGCAAGAGCGCAAGCCGCGATATTCCTCTTTAACATGTTTTATATAATTTTTTTATAGAATCGTCTTTAAAAGGAATTATTTTTTTTGAACACTTCAGTTGAATGTGCAAAAATTTGCCAACGAGATCCATTGGATAACCACTTTTTAGAGGCGTGGCTTACAATATTTTTTCTACGATGTTTTACCCATTTGTAAAAAAAAATGCACTTTTGAGACAAGAAGATTTTAAAGTACTATATGTAATTTAAAAATTCCAGAAACTTAACAACAAGAATTATGAAATTATTAAACATTAGTTTTAGACATCCGTGTCCAAAATGTTAAAATTCTGAAATTTAAAAATCACCAATTTTCAAAATCCCAATAGTTCTAGATTCAAAATTCTTCTCATAAATTTTTCAAAATTACAAAATCAAGGTATCATAATTTAAAAATTTAAGTTTTTTAGCAGTCGGAGATTCTATAATATAAATTCTATGCGAATCGAGTCCGTGTGGAAAACGAAAAGTGCCGAATCTATTGGAACTATTTTTGCCCTGCCTCCAACATGTTTTATATAATTTTTTTCTAGAATCGTATTTAAAAATATTTAATTTATTTGAACACTTCAGTTGAATTTGCAAAAATTTGCCAACGAGACCCATTGGATAACTACTTTTTATAGGCGTGGCCTACAATATTTTTTCATCAATTTTTGTAAAAGTAATTGTATAACTACAGTAAAATTACTTGAGAAACAATCGGTTTCATTTGTAAAAATGAATTCGTCTCAAAAAAAAATGTTTTCTTGCAAATTTGTAAAAAATGTACTTTTTGGACAAAAAAATTTATGACAATAAGAATTATTAAATTATTGAACATTAGTTTTAAACATCCGTTTCCAAAATGAGTCGAGTCACATATTGTAAAATGTCAGGATGGCAAAAAATCAAGGTTAAATTGAAGATGCAAATACGCTGCTGATATGTAAAGTAAGAGTAAGATTCCAAAATTTGATTATTCGAAGTATTCAAAATTCTTCAAATGAATTTTTCAAAATTACAAAATTAAGGTATAATTTAAAAATTCAAGTTTTTTAGAGATTCTAAAATTAAAATTACAAATTCTATGGGAATCGGGTCTGTACGGAGAACGAAAAGTGCCGATCTATTGAAATGATATTTTCCTCTATCTCCAGGTAGATTGTAGCAAACAGAACTTTTTTGAGCTTGGGATTCCAGTGGTATTCTAAAATTCCAAAATATTAGCGATTATTAAGAAGTAAAGAAAATATCCAATAAATAATACATATATGTACCATAGTGGTGGACCATAGAAATAAAAAGTATTGTAAAAAGAAGAAAGAATGAAAAATACCCGAAACTGATGAATACAAAGAAAAACGGGGATGGGTAGAATTTGGAGAGAAACTTCTTAGAGAGGAAACTATTTTATGGCACTCTTAAACAAGACATAAGAAGGAATATAATATGATAAATACAAAGTGATTCAGAGGAACATTTATCAAAGAACTCTTTGGAAATTAGAAAAATGTCTATGTTTACACCATACGATCATCAATACCATACGATCATCAATCAAGGGCACATAATAAATACCAGGGATCATAGCATTTATTTTTATGATCGTTTACAAACTAGTCTGTTCGAAATATTTTCCAAAAATTTAAATTCGGCCTGCTTTGACATAGTTAATTCTCCACGGATAAGTCTAGCTCTCTTAAATTATTACTGAAGGGCATCCAGCCCTCACGTGGCAACTTGAAATATTTATCGAAAAGCGAACTTCGGAAAAATATAGATAAAATCTTATCTACTCGTCCACGAGAGCTCTAATTTGTGGTCGGTCTGCATGCTAGAGTTGAAACGAAATGCATTCGGTTGGATAATCTACGAGCATGCAAAAGTAGAACACGAATGTTTTGTAATGATAAAACTCTTGTAATGGATGTTTTATTGCAGCAAACATGATTTTATTGCTTTCAAAGTAAGTATGTTTATTCGGATGAAATCGTGGAGGTAATATTTAGTGGCTTTTGTTGTTTGAGGAATACCAACGAACGGCGAGTATCTCCATTTTTGCTTTGTAGTGACACTTTTTAACCCACAGTAATTAAATCATTAAGCAGAAGAATGTCGCCTTGAACGAAACTGGTTTCCAACTTGGGTCTTGTGCTATTTTTTAAATCGATTACTTTCACATCTTAATTCTGCTATTCTTTTTTGAACCTTTGTGTTCGATAATCGTTATCGAATCGACTCTTCGCGCCGCCGGCCGTACCCATGAAATCCGCTCTCTTGCCGGATTTTATTGGTCGCGTCCGTAATTTAAGTGGCAATAATTCGAGAAACATAACGATCCAGGCGCTGCATTAATAAAAAGGGATGTGAGTCGCTTCGGAAATTTGCTTCTTTTCCGTTCATTTCCTCGAGGGAAATAAATAGACGAAAAACACGACACGAGCATTTCGTAAACATGGCTTGGGGTGGCAGATTGGCGAAGCCCCCGAGATATCTGTATTGTGCGTGTTTGGAAAAATTGTATTTCCTCGAATGGCCCCGTCGCATGTGTCGACGACTCAAGATGGAAGACATTGCGGGGAAATTGAAGTGGGATATCTGGCAGTTTCGCGAAGTGATATGGCTGCTTAATTCGGAACAGGTTTGCGGTTGGGTGGTTCGTGGGAAATGGCCTTGTAAAGCGTCGGAGATAGCGGATTTTTGACGATTTTTGGAGACAGACTAATTTGGAGGAAATTGTCATGTCGTCGCTGTGCAAAATGCGGAATTTTTCCGTCTGAAAAGGCAACTAAGCCTGCAGGTTGCTCCAAAAAATTATTTAACGAAAATCGCAACAAACCCGGGCGAAATTAGTCCACAGCCATCCTCGTCTGGGCCGGCGACCCCATTCATCAGAAAAATTCCGGCGCGACGTGCACGCACCCCTCCCCGGCACCCTCGCCGTCAATCCGCCATTATTACATCCATAGCGGGGTGAAAGCGCGCCCTTATGTCCCCGGCGTTTAAGGGCGCTTTCGAAAGTGGGCGTAATGGTCCATTGCCGTGACGTCACGATGTCACTCATTGACGACATAAATTTTAGCACTTTGAAGAGCGTTAGCCTAGGTCGGGATTTTCTCTTTCATCTCGGCAATCGATGCGACATGTCTGGACGCATGTGAGGATTTACGCCTCGTTAACGACAAGTGCATCAAAGGTGGCTCGCGGAAAGGGTTGTCTTCGGTCGGAGGATGGGCGGCGGCGAGTGTTGCAACATGTGGAGAAAATGAAAAACCAATTTCGTCGCCACGAGGATGCAGTTACGATTAGGATTGCGTCTTTGGGATATCGAAGTGCGAGAAGAATAGCGAAACTGCTTCCTAAGAGCGAGTCCTCGAGAAATCAATTTGCTGAACTAGTACTGTGAGCTAGTGTTTCGTCTAGTTTTTGCACGATTTACGAATCTCAAAAATGCAGTTTTGAAATATTAATATTTTAAATTTGAGCCGCCCTTAGTCCCGACACATCGAATTTGGTAATGCAGAATCCAAAAAAAATTGAAAATATCTTTTCCAAGGGTCAATTCGGTTTACAAATCTCAAAATGAAATGAAAATGAATTTGTTTTGCACGTGTGGAACTATAGATTTTTTTTTATTTTGTTAATAATAATTTACGTCCGCTACAATGAAAATCTCCACTTTCGTCTCGGAAAGCAAGCTAGGTCGCATCCGAAATAGCGCCGCGTTCATGGGTGATATCAAAAATATCTTTAATTACGAGACCAAAATCAATATCTCGTCGCATAAATGCAGAACGTTACAACATGCAGCCATTTCTGTGTCGTTCCCGTAAAATTTTAATCTTCTCCGAGAACTGCTGACTTCGACATCGCTTGTTGCTCCGGATAAATATTCTCCGTGGAGTCACTTCTACAAATATGCGCATATTTTTACCATACATTTGGAGCGTTTTATTGCGTTTGACGTAGAGTAAATTTTCCGATTTGAAAGTTAAACGTTTGGCTGTTTCAGAATAGACTCGTTATATTTTAAAGTCACGGCAGAGGGGAATAATGTGCCGCACCTGTAGTGCTCTAATTAACGCTCATTTTCACACAAAAATTATTTTAAATTTTAGCTCCTCATATCCACAGATCGAAAACTAAATTAATCAAAGGTGGCCTTGCACGAAAATCCACTTACAGAATTATTTATAAAATGCAATGCTTTTTACTTCATTAACATTCTGTGTCATTCTTGCTCCAGTTTGGTCTTCTACTTTCTTGTCTTATATAATTTTAGTTCATCTTCGAAAGGATTCATCTCGGCTCTCAATTTATTTCCGTGATTTTTTTCCCATGATCAGATCGAGGGCCGTTCACCTCCACCGCTTCCCATTCCGTGGGCGGCAAAATTTTCCAACCACCCAGACCCTACAGAGACGTAATTTCAACTCTTTGTCGTTTCCTGCACGTCCGAATTGAATAGTCAATAGTCTACCTATTTTTTTCACCCTATTAACGATTCCGTCCCATCATCCTCTCATAAATATTCCTTGCATCCAACGTCAGTTTTCTCCTCCAACCTGTCGCTCACAAAGCCCCCCGACTGGTAAAAGGGAAATCTATTTTATTGCACAAGTTCTTTGAAAACTTTCGCTGCATTGCACAACGACGATTTTATAGCCGGGAGCACCCTGCGAGCAACCCTTTCAGGTCGGACGACTTTCTCTTCGTGCCTACCCCTAACAATTCCTAAAATTCAAAATTACAAGTGTGAAGTTGGCTTCGTAATTATTACGTATATATCTAAAGTTGCAATACCTTAGGAGGAGAACAAATTCGTGAGGAAAAAGCATCCCGAGACGAAGCAATCTAGCTCCTGCAGACCGTAGAGAATAGGGTGCGCGAAATAAGACGATAAATAAAACGAAATAAGCAATAGCCGTGCAGGAGGCGGACACAAATGGCAGACAGGTAAACGGGAAAACGGGCAATGTTTGCGAAAGTGCAATTGATGCTTCGGGAGCGCCGGCGATAAACGACATCTGTAAGCCGATTGTTCTTCCTCCGGGATAAGGTCTAATTCCCGTGTATTTTAACCGCGCGATCGCCTCTCTAACACCGGGAACAACGGGCATTCTTATTTAATGGACGTCTCGGATGAATGCGGAGGAGTCGCGGTGAATTCTAATCCCGACGCAACCGCTTGTCTTGCAGCTTTTACGAAGGCACGGAGAGGGTTTTGCGCGTTTTATTTGCCGCGGATGTTGAAAATCCATATTGTATGTCGGAATGGAGGAAGCGAGCTGGAGGCTCCTGTCAGCTTGGGCAATCACGGAAATTACTCTGTTGGGGCACCGACCTGCTGATACGCAACCAACTATTTAATACCAACATCTCGCTTCAGAAAACGTTGCCACATTTACGAATAAGCAGCATCTAGAATTTGAGTTATTGGCTTTCATTTATATTCCAGGACGTGTTTCCCCATAAAGACAAAAAGCCATTATCAGGTGGCAACTTACGGAACGTGTGCTGAGTGCAAAGGGGAGCAGAAAAATTGATTGAATATTGCAGTAACAACCCCGTTGTTCATCTTGCGATAGCTTTTACACTACCGTTATCGACAAAAAATGCACGTTGGCGGGTAACGGCGATCGATAAAAATTACCACACCTGAGTGGTAGCAATCAGCAATGTAAAACAGCGAAACAATTACCCGATAACGCGATCTAAATCGTGCCGCAATTACCCGGAATCGCTCAATTTCCATAAATTCACCTCCGGATTTTTCAAAGATCGGAACGGCAACTCGAAAACCCATTAATCACCCCATTGTTTACAGTTCACTTTGCATTCGCGCACCGCATGCGATAAAACCTGAAAATAAGACTTCAATTAACATACACAATCGCGAGTGTGCAAGTATAAACGTCGATGCTTTACGCTTAATTTATAGTTATGCGATTTGGATACTGACAAAAGCGTAAAAGTGGAGAGACGTGGAATAATTAAGCGTTTTCCCATGCGACCGGTACCGTGTTGTTTATTTCCACGTATTAGAAAAATTCAAGCTGGATCCGGTGAGTTGCGAGGACGCTGAAATCCCGCCGGGTGCCTAATGGACCGAAGGAACTTTTCAGCTGTTTCTGAAACACTGGACGAGTCGGTTTTACTGCTGGAAACGGATAGTTTTCATGAGTGTTATGACGACGACGAGTCGATAAGGGTTGTTATTGAAACGGCGACGATATTCGGGAATGTTGGGATGAAAGCGGTGTCTGCTCAGTGGCGATTCTGCAAGTCGACTAATTTCGTTTTCGATCTCTATGGATATTATGGGTTTATTAATGATAGAATACAATCATGTATTCACACACCCTCCGACATTTAGAAATTTTTATCAGTCCCAGATAACCCTGAAGAGGTCCTGAAGGTATCTCAAACAGTGTTAAAGAGTCGCAATAAATTAAAGAGCTCCTGCCAACTTAAAGAAGACAAGAAACATATAGATAGGAACAAATAGAAAAGAAGAACACGGATAAAAGAGACAATATGAGAGAAGGAAAAAGCAAAAAGACGAAACAACGCAAACTAGAGAAATAGAGAAAGAACAAGTAGTAGCAAATGCAATCATTAGTATTAAAACCTGGAAATCAAAGAAATTAAAAAATTGAGAATCTGAGAGACAGCAAGAGAAAGAAAGAAAGAAGATGAGAAGCAGGAGGTGTGAGAGAATACCAGAAATAAAACGAGAGCGGAAGAAACTAAAACCACAACGGACGGAAAGACGAGAAAGAGAATTTGATAGATAGAGTAAGAAATTTGGCAGAATGAATGAGGAGATGAAAGGAAATAATGAAGGGGAGAAAGATAGAACTCGGAGGTCAGAGAGACATCACGAGCAACATATGGATAGAAACACACAAAGAAGAGAACACTAACAGAAGAGAGAATATGAGAGAAGGAAAAACGAAAGGCAAGAAGACGAAAACACAAAAACACCAGATATAGGGAGAGAACCAAAGAAGGAACATATCTAAGAGAATCTGAGAGACAGATAAAGAAAAAGAGGACATGTGAGGTAGAAAGTGTGAGAGAAAATGAGGGTGACAAAATGTCGTGAGAGAGAAAACTGGAAGGAAAGGAAAGGCGAAAGCAAAACATAGAAAAATCTCAACATAAAAAGAAAAAGAGAAACAATATGTAATACAGAAAGAGTGAAAAATTTTAGAGAAGGGGAGAGGTAACAAAGGAGAAAGAAGGGAAAATATAATGATGGAGAAAGATAGAACACGGGGTTTAGAAAGACAAGAAAGACAGACAGAAAGAGAGAAAGTCGCTAAGAAATGCCTGAAGGCCCTGAAGACTAAAAATCTAAAGATCTTTAAAGCCCTAAGAAATTTTGAGGAATCTACGAACTCGTGAGAATAAGATTTTCCAGCTTCATAAGACTAAAAAAATCCCCAACCGATTAAAGAATAATTATTCTGAAAAAATACTTGGCACAACTACGGATTGCTAACACATCATCCAGCTCCTGATTTATATTTTTCTGTCGTTACGAGGTCTTCTCATAAATCTTATCTCGCATATCATATCTCATATCTCGTATATCGTATCTCATATCTTATGTCTCACAACTCATATTTTGTATCTCATATCTCACCCCAAGAATGGCAAAAGTGCAGTCCCCCCAAATCGATTTTTTTCCAAAATTTTTATTATGAATGTTCAGAAAATTTTTCGGATTTTACCAATTAAAATTGCCGTCCTGTATTCCTCTGCTCCGGAATTGCTTACACTTCTTTACATCCAAAAACAGTCTTGTTTTCAAATAAATATTTTTATCGCATTAATGTTTCTTTTTAAGGGTGAAACGCATTTTCAAAAACTCTCAAAAATTATTTCCGCACCCTGTATTGTATTGTGTATAAGGTTTAGGGAATTGAGTATTTTGAGAAGCACTTTTTCTAAATTCGGAATTTTCTGAGTTTATTATGGCATATTGTTTAGATTTATGTATGTATATTTAATATCCGGAATAGTACCTACTTTAAAATGCTTTCATTTCAAATCTAGAGTTTGTCACGAATTTTTAATCTTTTCTTAGGATAAAGCGTATTTTCAGAAATTCTCAAAAAATATTTGCACACACTGTACTGCCCGTGTTTATATTTTGTAAGGTATACAAGTTTGAGGAAGTGTCTTGAAATGCAAAATTCCGATATTTCTGATCAAATTCTCTCACTGATGGAAATAGAACATTGTACAAGTATTGAAAAACGGATATTTCAAACGAGTAGTGCCAACGAGTGACTTAGTTACTCTCACCGTCCTTCGAAATATCTTTCAGCACGTGTTGTACTATGCTTTTCCTATCTATATCTTTTCAAATCTAGGTGACCTCACGAAAGGCTACACTGTCTGTTTTAGCATAATTTATATTTTTGGAATCTGAAATGCTCTCTCGGTCATAATCGAAGTAGCGCACAAATGCGTACGGTAAAAATATGCTCCGCCCAAAGAATGTACGGTAATTTACGGCTCTGTAATTTACACACTCCGCGGGATCCCTCCGCCTGAAAAAATCGACCGCGTAAAAGTAAGAAAACCGAAAAAGACCTGTATTCCAGCATGTTCTCCATAAATTACCATTTATATGGCCTACACACAGCGCTTAATTTATTACTCCAATAAAACATTTTGTTTGTTTATTAATTGCACAATTACCTGGCAATTAATTAACGAAAGTAATTAACAAAGTAATTCCATCAACCACGGCCGCTGAACAACAATAAGTCCTCGACTTTATGCGTTTTGCAACAAACGGTCCCGAGGCGGAATCGTTAATTGTGATTTTCGCTAAACTTTCGTCCCCCATAAATAATGAGTAACGAGCTGGAACTAATGAAAGCGGGATTCAAAAACCGTCCATCTCGTTTATTAATAGAAATAATTTCAGTCTAGACGCATTTAGATATCAATTCGCCGTTCGAAACGGATCCGTTCGAGTGCAACGTCATTAATTTCGAAATTACAACATAATATGCATAAGGAATGGTGTAAATAAACCTTTATAAGAAATTGTTATCTTCTGTATCGTAATTTTCGCGAATTATGACAGCTTATCTGGCCGCGAGATTTCTTAAATATCCAAGTGCATATTAAATTATGCATTCGAATAATTTTTATATCTCATTTTCGCATTAAATGCAAGAAATATGGCGTTTTATTTCGTCGTTTTAATTCCGCGCGTACATAGCGGGACGCTCGGCCGCGATCATTTATCCTTATCTTGGCTCCGCCCCTGTTACGAACCTGTTCCGATGGGTGTCGCGGCCCGGTTTCCCCTATTCGTAACAAAAAATCCAACGTCTTTATCGCCGGGAATCAATAATCGAAAATTTTTGCCACTTGTGATGCGGCGAAACTGGACTGTTATCCTTCGGGCCGTCGGAGGTCTGGCCGAGAGTTTTTAGCGTGCGGAAAAGGTACAAGGTGAACGAGAAACTATGAAAATATGTAGGGAATTGGGGGCGATAACGATTTTTATTCGCTTTTATTGCTGCAGGTATAATTAGCAATTATAATAACATAATGCATAATAATGGATGTAGGGAATAGAATACATATAAAGAAAGAAGAAATATAGTTAAAAGAAGAAGAATTCCTGATTACCGACTGATACAGCAACACGTCGTGCAGACAACAATGAAATAAATAGGTATAGAGAAAAGGGCAGAGAAAATTGTAGAAAACAGCAAAGAAGAAGAGATACCAACGAAAGGTAGGGATAAGAAGTTTTGCTGCATTCCTGGAAAAAAAGAAAAAAAGGGAGAGGGCGTCCAGAAGAGGAAGAAGAGAAAATATTTAACATAAGAACAGCCAGATCGCCAGAAGTATCATGGACAAGTCAGAACAAATAAAAAGGGAACTAATGGAAGAAATGAAGGAGAAAAAAGACATGGGAGGGAGAGAGAAACAGGTTGAAAGAGAGGGAGAGAGAGAGAGAGAGACTGGGTTGATTATGTAATTTACTGATTAGCATTGTTTAAGAAAACCAGCTCGCTTCGCTCGCTCCTATATTCTAACTTGGTATGAAATGAAGAAATAATTTTTTCAATATAAAAAAAATTGTAATTTCTTAATACTTTTGTCCCGAAACACAAAATATTGTGTGCAACTGAGTTGATTATGTAATTTGCAGTTTCGCATTGTTTATGAATGCCAGCTCGCTTTCCTCGCTCGGCAGAACAGGAAGAAAAGAAGAGGAAAAAAAGAAGATTTTTAAAATAAGTAAAATAACAGATAATACCACCAGAAGCAGATAAAAAATGTGAAATGGTGAAATGAAGAGAACCATAGTTAAGTTGGAAGGAATAGAAATGGAACTAAGGAGGAAATGAAGGAGATTCGAAGAGAGAATAAAAAAATTAAGAAAGAGATTGAAAGTCAAAGGAATTTAAGGAGAAAGAGAAGAGATGGGAGGGAGAGAGAGACTGGGTTGATTATGTAATTTACTGACTAGCATTGTTTATGAAAACCAGCTCGCTTCGCTCGCTCCTATATTCTAACTTGGTACAAAATGAAGAACGAAATATTTTTTTTAATGTTAAAAAATGTGTAATTTCTTGATACTTTTGTCCCGAAGCACAAAATCTTGTGTGCAACTGGGTTGATTATGTAATTTACTGATTCGCAATGTTTATGAAAACCAGCTCGCTTCGCTCGCCCGGTAGAACAGAAAGACAAGTAGAGGAAAAAAGAAGACATATAAAATAAGTAAAATAACAGCAAGATCACCAGAAGCAGATAAAAAATGTGAAATGGTGAAATGAAGACAACCATAGATAAGTTGGAAGAAATAAAAATGGAACTAAAGGAGGAAATGAAGGAGATACGAAGAGAGAACTAAAAAATTAAGAAAGAGATTGAAAGCCAAAGGAATTTCAGGAGAAAGAGAAGAGATGGGAGGGAGAGAGAGAGAGACTGGGTTGATTATGTAATTTACTGACTAGCATTGTTTATGAAAACCAGCTCGCTTCGCTCGCTCCTATATTCTAACTTGGTACAAAATGAAAAACGAAATATTTTTTTTAATGTTAAAAATGTGTAATTTCTTGATACTTTTGTCCCGAAACACAAAATCTTGTGTGCAACTCGGTTGATTATGTAATTTACCGATTCGCAAGAGAAAGAGAGAGAGAGACAGCTGGAAGGGAAACTGGAGTATGAGAAAAGGAGAAAGAGGAAGAACAATATTATGATAACAGGATGGGGTTGGGAAAATAAGTAAATGGCAGGCCAAAGAGGGGATTGAGGATTTTTTGAGATGAAATGTAGGATCAAAGTAGATATCAAGTACTAGTAGAAATGAAAAATTGGAAGGAAAAGGCAAAAGTGATGAAACCAAAAAAAAAACTAAAAGGAAAGAAACAGACCTCATAAAACAAGAAAGAGTTACAGAAGAAATTAAGAGGCACAGCGGAGGAAGAACGGGGAGACGGAAAAGAAGTAAGAGTGGAATGGAATTAAACGAGACAGGGAGACTGGAGGTTGTGCAATAAGAAGAAGTAGGGGTGAGGGAGAAAATGGAGACGAGAGCAAAGGAAAAAAGACAAAGAAAGTAAGAGAGAGGGAAAGAGAAAGTAAGATTTGGGGGGGATCTAAAAAGGCATCGGCGTGGCCACACAGGATACATGGTGAGAAACGTACATATAGCCCATAAATGGTGGAAAAGAAATTACTTAGCAAAGATATGAACACAACAAGAAGCAAGAGAGAAGAATTAAAGAAGACATTAAAAATTAACAAAGAAGAATGTATATTGGGGGGGGGGGGGCGATTCCAAAAGTAAATGGTTTGTGACAACAAAGGGAGTGAGGCAAGGTTGGTCCCTCAGCCCCTTGCTTGTTCACTAGCATTGTTTATGAAAGCCAGCTCGCTTCGCTCGCTCCTATATTCTAACTTGGTACAAAATGAAAAACGAAATATTTTTTTTAATGTTAAAAAATGTGTAATTTCTTAATACTTTTGTGCCGAAAGACAAAATCTTGTGTGCAACTGGGTTGATTATGTAATTTACTGATTCGCAATGTTTATGAAAACCAGCTCGCTTCGCTCGCCCGGTAGAACAGAAAGACAAGTAGAGGAAAAAAAGAAGACATAAAATAAGTAAAATAACAGCAACATCACCAGAAGCAGATAAAAAATGTGAAATGGTGAAATGAAGAGAACCATAGATAAGTTGGAAGGAATAGAAATGGAACTAAGGAGGAAATGAAGGAGATTCGAAGAGAGAATAAAAAAATTAAGAAAGAGATTGAAAGTCAAGAGAATTTAAGGAGAAAGAGAAGAGATGGGAGGGAGAGAGAGACTGGGTTGATTATGTAATTTACTGACTAGCATTGTTTATGAAAACCAGCTCGCTTCGTTCGCTCCTATATTCTAACTTGGTACAAAATGAGAAACGAAATATTTTTTTTAATGTTAAAAATGTGTAATTTCTTGATACTTTTGTCCCAAAACACAAAATCTTGTGTGCAACTCGGTTGATTATGTAATTTACCGATTCGCAAGAGAGAGAGAGAGAGAGAGCTGGAAGGGAAACTGGAGTATGGGAAAAGGAGAAGGAGGAAGAACAATATTATGATAACAGGATGGGGTTGGGAAAATAAAAGTAAATGGCAGTCCAAAGAGGGGATTGAGGATTTTTTGAGATGAAATGTAGGATCAAAGTAGAGATCAAGTACTAGTAGAAATGAAAGATTGGAAGAAAAAGGGAAAAGTGATGAAACCAAAAAAAAACTAAAAGGAAAGAAACAGACCTCATAAAACAAGAAAGAGTTACAGAAGAAATTAAGAGGCACAGCGGAGGAAGAACGGGGAGACGGAAAAGAAGTAAGAGTGGAATGGAATTAAACGAGACAGGGAGACTAGAGGTTTTGCAATAAGAAGAAGTAGGGGTGAGAGAGAAAATGGAGACGAGAGCAAAGGAAAAAAGACAAAGAAAGTAAGAGAGAGGGAAAGAGAAAGTAAGATTTGGGGGGGATCTAAAAAGGCATCGGCGAGGCCACACAGGATACATGGTGAGAAACGTACATATAGGCCATAAATGGTGGAAAAAAAATTACTTAGCAAAGATATGAACACAACAAGAAGCAAGAGAGAAGAATTAAAGAAGACATTAAAAATTAACAAAGAAGAATGTATATTGGGGGGGGGGGGGGCGATTCCAAAAGTGAATGGTTTGTGACAACAAAGGGAGTGAGGCAAGGTTGGTCCCTCAGCCCCTTGCTTGTTCACTAGCATTGTTTATGAAAGCCAGCTCGCTTCGCTCGCTCCTATATTCTAACTTGGTACAAAATGAAAAACGAAATATTTTTTTTAATGTTAAAAAATGTGTAATTTCTTGATACTTTTGTCCCGAAACACAAAATCTTGTGTGCAACTCGGTTGATTATGTAATTTACCGATTCGCAAGAGAGAGAGAGAGAGAGAGAGCTGGAAGGGAAACTGGAGTATGGGAAAAGGAGAAGGAGGAAGAACAATATTATGATAACAGGATGGGGTTGGGAAAATAAAAGTAAATGGCAGGCCAAAGAGGGGATTGAGGATTTTTTGAGATGAAATGTAGGATCAAAGTAGATATCAAGTACTAGTAGAAATGAAAGATTGGAAGGAAAAGGCAAAAGTGATGAAACCAAAAAAAACCTAAAAGGAAAGAAACAGACCTCATAAAACAAGAAAGAGTTACAGAAGAAATTAAGAGGCACAGCGGAGGAAGAACGGGGAGACGGAAAAGAAGTAAGAGTGGAATGGAATTAAACGAGACAGGGAGACTAGAGGTTTTGCAATAAGAAGAAGTAGGGGTGAGGGAGAAAATGGAGACGAGAGCAAAGGAAAATTGACAAAGAGAGTAAGAGAGAGAAAGCAAGATGATATAGGGGGGGAACTAAAAAGGCATCGGCGAGGGCACACAGGATACATGGTGGGAAACGTACATAGGCAATAAATGGTGGAAAAAAAATACAGAATATAGCAAAGATATGAAGACAACAAGAAGCAAGACAGAAGAATTAAAGAAGACATTAAAAGATAACAAAGAAGAATGTATACCTTTGGGGGGGAGGCGATTCCAAAAGTGAATAGGTTTGTGAGATGTTGCTGTTGAAGAAGAGGAGGAAGGAGGAGAATGAGAATGAGAGATGGAAAGAACAAGAGCAGATAGAGAGTGCGCAAGAGAAGTCTCTGAGGTGGGTGCTAGAGGTGGATGGAGAAACACGAGAAGGAAGGGGAGAATGCAGGTTACTGAATGAGTGCTGGACAGAAAAGAATAAGGACGCAGGAGAGAACGAGGGGAAGAAATATTACCAGCGGAATGGGTGCGAGCAAAGAAATAGAAAGACTGAGAGAAAGGGGCATGTGGATGAATGTAATGAGATGAGACCAAGAGAGAATATAGATGTAAGAAAAATAAAATGGATAAAAGAGGTATGGAAGAGCAGGGAGATGGCTGAAGAGGAGAGGGAAGGGAGGGAGAAATGAAGATTTATTATTATTAGTTAAAAGAGGAATAAGAGAAGCGAAAAGGAATCTTTCTGCCATAGGATAAAAGCACTGACAGAAAAGAAAATGAACAAAAGGGAAGAAGGAGCAGATAAATGCGGTTTTCACTGGAAGATTATTATCTCCATTTCGTTCTACCTGATAATAATGTAAATTACCAACTTTCACGATTGAACCTCTCGATTCAAACGCAACTCAACGGTTTGTTTTTGTAAGCACCAGAAACCGAAACGACCCCAATCGTTCTCCCGTTCGTCTCGCCCCCAAACGTTCAAAAACCCAACCGCGAACTCCCCGAATTAAACTTCGGTTACATTTGTAAAATCAAAATCCGCAGCCGTCCGACCGCCGTAAACGGCCATTTTACATAAGTACTCTCCGAGCCAGCAGAACCAGAAAGATATGCAAATTTTAATTAAAGACAACGCGAATGGAGGCCGAGTGCCATTTCAATTTATTCCCGTGATTAGTTTTAATTAAATTATCAATTAAACAACTAGGCTCGAAACCGGAAAATTCCTACGCGTTTCGTCAGACCGCGTCGTATTTTTATAAATCTAAAATGTCACACGTGACCGCCGAACGGGGGCCGTAAATTCCGTCCTAACCTACAGCAACATCGGAGATAATTTACGGCGAATCGGGATTTTTTCTGGAGCGGGACAACGGGAGGTTCATTGCCACGAGCCCGCGGAGACCAAAAGCCGCAAAATCGCTACCAGACGACATAAAGAATTAAATTTATTGTGACACGCATTAAGAGGCAAATTGCTAGATTGCCTGAGCATTACGCAGCCGGCGAAAATATTTTTGATTTATCCGACGAGAAATCGCGGTTTTTCTAGACGAAAAGTGTCGCTTTATTGCAGCTTCTGACAATTACGGGCATTATCGCGGTTGTTTATGTCGATTCGAGTCGATGGTGATGCTTTGACCTTATTTGAACAACGTTTGGATTTAATCGGGTACGTGACGGTCGATAATTTTTGGTTTATCGGTGATTTATCGTTACTTAGTGACACTTGTGAAGTTTGTGGGAGACCGGTGATTATTTATATCGGGGCTATTAAAGGCAATTCGGTGATAACGGCGGTTATTTAGAGAAAAATATTTTATTTATGTCTGGGAGGAGGAACGAGATCTTTTCTGTGCTTTCAAAATTTAGGTACGCACAGATTTCAGCGAAAACAGACGGGCGGAAAAATTTTGTAATTTGAACACAATAAAGTAAGTAGAATCAAAAATCAGGCTTTCAATAAAAAAATCCCAAAATGCAGACGGAAGTTCCCAATTAAATAGCAAATTAATAACGTAATTGTATTTATTCACAATCGGTCAGTAATATACTGCGTTCCAACTTCAAAAGAGGTTGCAAAGTGATCAATTCCCGACCTCTAATTCCATTACCCACCTGATGGTGCCAGGCAACCCATTTAGATTATTAAAAGTAATATTATTGGTAACAAAGACAATCACTTAACTGTTTCTGCAGCCTAGCGGCAACTCGTGAACAGTTGACATATCCAAAATTACGATTACAAAGTATTCTTAGTGTTATTTAATAATTTGTGTAATAGTTCAGATGCTAAAAACTCCAATACCTAATTGTGAATAAAATAGGATACAAACTTCGGCAAAAGTACCATTACTATGTCTCGAGAACTAGTTCTATAGTTCTCTCGACAGTAATGGAATACTTTCCGTCTCAGTATGTAATATACTTACCCAAACTGTTCCATAAATTTTCCTGAAGTTAAAAGTTCTCTTCTTTTATTTCTAATTATTTCTAAATCAATCTACTTACCTTTAGTTTCTCGTTTTTTATATATTTTTCTTTCATCCCTATATTTAAAGTTTTTCATTTATATCGCTTAACTTCGTAACATAGAAGAACTAATGACATATAAATACATAAAATTTAATCATGAAGAGGAGGTAACTAAAATTGCTCGAAAAAGAGAAAAAAGAAGAAATAAGTATAGGTGCTATAATACCTAAATACCTAATAAAATGAAACAGTAAGAATTCTAACCGATGGTAGCGATTTAAAAAAACTTTGAGTTATTGCCATAATATGTCTTCGAGTGTGCAGTTTCTTATAAAAGTTCTTGTTTACAGCTCTCCTTAAATATATCTGATACTTGTAGTTTAACTAATTACGTACTTCATGTCTTCAGTGAAATTATTTCACCATTTCAGTCTCTGCAAATATCGGTTTTTTGAATTTATATTGACGGCAGAAAATAAAACCAATATTTCATCAAATTCTACCACAATCAATGTAGGTATAACATGAACATAAAAAAATACAAAAAATATTACATGAAACATGAAATGCATATCTGCATTATAAGACAATTTCTGTAAAGTTAGTTATCAAACACAAATGGTAAAAACATTAAGAAACACAAATAAAGTACAGTAAAGAAGGTAAAAGCTTGAGAAACTGTAAATTCCTAAAAGCCTAAAAAATCGAAGGCCTGAAAATCTGAAAACACAATATACCCATCTGAAAACAAGAAAAAACAAAAAATTGAACCTGAGAAATTGGGAGCTTGCAAATATGAGGTGCTGAAAACCCGAACATGAGAAGCCGATCGAAACCTAAACACATTTGTGAACCCAAGAACTGTATTGGTGATGTTCGTTTAAATATATTTTTTTATTATACCTGCATCAGAATCGCCGTTTAAAGCACGGCTGAGCGTGCGAATACAGGCGATTAAAGCACGGCGAGCTTTAAAGGTTGTCAAGGAAATATAGGTATCATTATAACTTCATCAAATTTGAAAACTTTTCATATTCCTTCAGGTATGGGTCTTTTGACTTCGATGATAGTATTTTGGATTCCGCTTGTTCGGCCAATGCTTCTATATCGGGTGAAATCTCGTTTTAACTAATTTTTCCTCGATTTTTGCTGACACGACTAAATGCAATGACAGACGTGGACGCGAGAAAAACGTAAACAATAATTGTCGTAACTAATGGCAATATTATTACGCCATTTCGATTTATCACGACAAAAAATATTTCTAAGTTTTTAGTGCTTAATTTGTTTTCAGTATTGCTGGTATAATAAAAAATAGCGTAAAGTATTCGTGGATAACTGGTCTTTAAAACACTTGCTCTATTTCGCGCGTGTTTTAAAAACCTTGTTATCCACTCATACTTTAATATACTATTTTTAATAACTGCAAAAGCAACAATCAGATAAATAAGAAAAAAAAAACGTAAAAGTCAACCAGAAACAGCTAAGAGACCGAAAACCTGGAAACCTGAGAGAGTGACACCCTGAAAACCTGAAAACGCAGGATCTTGAAATAGCTGAAAACTCGAAAGACTGAAAAAACTAATACGGTGGATATCCAGGAACAATGAAAATCAAAGAAAGCAAAAGTTTGAGAACCTGAAAACCTGCATGAAAAAATGGGCAATAAAATCTGAAAAATTCTAAAGCTCAAAACCTGAAAGTCTGAAATTCCCAAAACCCTAAACTAAATATTTGATGCGAAGAAGCTAAACCTGAAAAAGTCCGAGAACCTGAAAACCTTATAAGGTAATTTAGAATATGTGTGATTTTTTTAAACCACGTCCAATTAGTCCAATTAATAGTAATTTTTCTACTTTGGTGTCACAAAGTGTTCATTGAAGTCAAGCCAAGTGTCAACTTTTCAGATAAAGAACATAACCACCAACACAACCAGTACTACCTAATTCTAAAAATCCCTAGAATATTTGAAAAGCAAAATTTTAACATTTCCATAAAACGAAGAGCTCCAAAGTAGAAAAAATAGTATATTACACTCGTTTATAAATGAAGCCTCTTGTTAAACTCGTATAATAATGTACTATTATATACACCAAGATTGAAAAGACATTTTTCTTAGCCAAGCAAAGCGTCAATAATAGGGCGAAAAGGCTTCTCAACGTACTTACTACATATTTTTTTCATTATTATAGCACATTCTTCAATCCATGATGATGCGAAAGGTCGAAACGAATTTAACTAAGATATGCATGAAAACCAAGTAGCATGTGAAAACGGATAAAAATGACATTAAATCAATAGCAAAATTAACCATGCCAACATTGTCAATTGTTTCTATTCTTTACTGCTAGGAGAGAAAAATCCAACATTGGTAAGGTATACGGAATATCAATCAAAAACGATATAATATAATGTTGTTTTTTAAAGGTAAGTAGTAGTGAAAAATTTGAATTTTTTATATAAAATAAATTTTTATATATAAAAATGTCACCATTTGACTGACCACAACTGAGCAGAATTCATTTCGTATTGTTTTATTTGAAATCCTAAACCTAAAAGCACAAAAACATAAAAAAACACATTTTTTTATTTGCACATGACACCATAGTAGGTACCTAATACATAAATAATTGATTGTCATTCTCACCTTTTTGGTTTAGGCATATCTATAAACTGTCTATACCATACCTATATTTACAATATACCTACATATTTAAACAGATTTGTAGGTAACAACTGTATAATCGCCCCAAAATGTATTTTTTTCTTTCTTATTTTATTATAATTTTCTTTAGTTTGCTCTGACAAACCATTGTAACCATATTTCTAACCATGTATGTACTTGTACACTGAACGATCTTAGTATAGGCAACCAAACATACAACTTCAAATTTGCTGGTTCTATTGTCACCCCTTCTCTGAAACGCGGCTAAAAAGAAGTGGTTTTGGGGAATTCCTGAAATTAGTATTAGTATAACACTATGAACAAAAAATATTGTGCGAAACTCGTACGTTATGCGGTTTTACCATCTTGGTTTGTACATTATTGTTGGTTTTAATCTGGAGCTTGTTGATCTATATGTATTGTCAAATAAGTGACCTGTGTAAAAATGAGAGAAAGCAATTCTAAGTGCTAGGTATATCAAAAGTATACCACCGAGAGCAGAAAACTTTGAGCTGATTAGTTTCTCATTGAAATGAACTGTCAAAAGGGACACCAGTCCACAAGTCTGATTCGCAGTAGTGAATGATGTGAATTTGGAATTCAGTCCCAAGTATTTTCTGCCCTCGGTGGTACATTTGCTATTTTTATGTAGGTATCTACCATACTCTATCTTCCCATTGACAGTTTTAATTTTTCGAACTTGGGTATCTGCCGAATCCGGCATCGCTTTTGGAATTTTTGCTCCACACACTCGATAAAAACCAAACCAAACAAACGTGCAGGCCCTCCGATAAAGCAGAACAAACACAGCCCCCGGTGAAGTTTCCCTGCGCTCCCCTGATTAAATCATACAAGACTAAGTCGTTTGCTCAACAAGCCCGTAACGACGTCTCAACAATTAATCCCTCGTCTGCCGAAAACACCGTCGTGGTTAACAACAAAGTCATGTTTAGCGCTCGCGTAAAATTACACGCAATAAACGGATTATTTTATTACAGATAGGTAGTAAAACTATAATAAAGTACGCTGTAAACACGGCTTTAAATCAAGGGTCACGCGAATTCATCCGCTCTTTGACGTACGACTCCTCTAACCTAATTAATTAGTAGGCGTAAATTTTTTTTTGTTCGTTTCACAGCCTGATTTTGTTTTCAGATCCGACAGTGTGCATGCCGAAATTAACCTCACTTTCCAGACGCTCCTCCTGCCCCCCATCTCCCGTACTCTGTTTACTCGCGATGCATTCTCAATGGGGGATGATTCGCATCCAAGATGGCCGTGACCCCACCCGACGCCGGTCGCCATGGTAACGAGGGGCTGCCCCCCCCCCCCCTCTCGCCGGCCCCGAAGAGATGAAATTTTCCTATCATTCCGGCCGTGCACATGCGTTCCGATGCAGCCGAATCGATATTGCGGAGCGCACTGTACAGGTTCCTGTACGGGGTAGGTTTGCGACCAGGCTGCGATGATGGTGTTTTGCTGGTTGCTTAGTATAGGGGTGCAGAAAAATAATTTTTATTCGCTTTTGGGGCTTTTGCGACAATAGAGTTTAGGGTCGGAATGCAGGAAGCAGATGACGTTCAGGGAACGTTAAAACTTCAAGGTCGCTTGTTTTACGGCCGTCGTAAGTTACGAGCTTCAGCTTCACACACGGCCGTGATTTCCAATCGATGCGGTGGACTTACCGCGGATTAGGCCCTGTGCAGCTTAACGGCCGTCGTAAACTAACTTCACTTTTCGAGCAGGAATTCCAATAAAAGTGGGTGAGAAGTGGACAGTTTATTGAGCATACAGGTTAAGTACAGATCAAAGTGGTATACATGCTACCATAACACACTACTTATCTAGCCAGCGAGGGGTCCAGGGGTCCACCGGCGGCGTCCGTAGAAATGTGGCCTCCTGTTACGTATACTGAAGGTATACCGGACAGAAAACACTCAGGATACATTCAGTATACGTACAGGGGGTTTAACATTCTGTCTTCAGGAAGAGTCCCGCGAGGACGTCACGAAGTATCCTGCGAGGTCCCTCGGGAGTGCTGGTCCCAACGGCAGCCTGCTGAAAAGTCGATCGTGTTGAGCGTTGTTTACAGCCAAGTGAGGTTAATGGTACTCACCGGATGCTGGATCGGAGGAGCAGCTGTGGTGCGTCTTCCTCGTCCGAGGCTCGGTGTTGATCTGAAAGCTCGCGTCGCGGCGCTCCAGTCTAAACTATCGACGCCGACGCAACTCGAAGGGCGGCTTTCCCCGATCCTGTGGGCAGGATTTACCGCTTTATATCCCATATCGCACAGACTGTGAGGCTCTGGGTGTGGTCCCATACGCTGCAGGATGGGCATTGTTTATCCGGGCGTGATTACGTTGCACACTTTTATTCCTGAATTAGGTGATGCGCCGATGCGGTCACGTTCCGCGGTCGATGGATTAGGAATTAAGCGGACAGGAGAGGAGGGACGGGGGCGGGGTTAGGATGATGGACGGACTTGGTCCATGGGGGAAAGGGACCATGCACGATGGATCGGCACATGGACCACGTCACGCAACGAACACACTACTGTCGCCAAATCACGGTCCCGTCAGCTGTCATCGTCCTTCCTCTGCTGGCCTGAAAGGAGAGGAGAGCAGATAAATATCGTGATAAAGTCCGTGACGTATGCGTGTACCAACAGCGGTAGGTAATGTGTGCAAATAATGGCGACCGTGGTGGGTGCTACGCTGCAAAACGACTCTCTAAACTGCGGACTTTATAGAGCGTGCCAGACAATGACTGCACCTCCTTTTTTATTCGCCTCTACATGATGTCTGCAGTTGCACACCCACCGCGGACAGCACTCTCCCTTTCCGCCGGGAACAGTAGTTTTACTTTAGATGACTCACCTGGGCGACGTTCGAACGGCCGTTGAAACTCTCCCGAGAGGTTTTTCATTCGGCCTGCAAATATGTCTATTATGAGTAAATGAGAAATAACAATGTATACAAACAGTCAAGCGTCAAACACGACGTAAAACCATTAACATGATTGCTTTAAATGCGAACATTTGGGCAACTTTGTAGTGTGAACTCCTTAATGGACCACACTCGGGTTGAATTTGCAGACTCATCCACGACAGTCGCTGTTGACGCGACAATAACATGATAAAGTGTTCCGATTCACCCAGCGCATAATTACAATTACAAAAATACAGGGTGATTTTGAACAAGTGTGATTCCTTGAAACTCCCAATAGTTCATGAAAAACTTAGTTACTTAGTAAACTCACGCCTTACTATAGTTTTCTCTAAAATTTGTTGACGTCTTTTTAAACATGATGAACGAAGAAGAGGATGTGTAAGTAAGTAAGAAAATGTGATGTGGTTGCGATTTTCACGTGGAGAACCCGAAGAGAGTGTTCAGAATTTAGCAATATGCTTGGATGTGTTATGTGATCTCTTCCACCATTTGATGTTACCGTGTACGTTTCTTATCTTATTTTAAATAAATCGCCTTAATGGCCGCGTAGTTAACCTGGGTTAAAATAATGACACATGATCAAAATCACCCTGCATATACTCAACTATCAACTGCCACATTTCGCGAATAGCACTGTGCTGCTTTTGCGGGTGAGTTTGCAAACCCAGCTTCGCCTAGCCGTTCTTCACATTTTTATTTTTCCGTCAGTTCGAGAAGCCCGTGAGAGATGGCGACTGTGTTACATCCATCAATTACCAGGGCCGACCTTGATGTTAATTTCGACCCGAGAAGGCAGGAACCGGTTGGGACCCAATTAAACCTCCACATCGAAGACGGTCGGGTTTAATTAAAAATCGAGAAGACATGCTCGAACCATGGGACACGTCCTGAAACAAGAATGGAATGCATCAATGCGAGCGGCTCGTGCTAACGAGGCCAACTTCTTAAATTGAATCGCACGTTTTTCGGTCAAAATCTGGACGCTGGACCGCGAAGAAAAGGCCGTGATTTGTTGTTGTTTTCATTGGTCGCGTGTAACGCGGGACGGAAGTCGCTTTATGTGCAAATGAGGGCAATTCGTGATAAATCGCCCAAAGTGCCACATAAATTTGTTTGTTTATATCAAAATTCATTTGTGATCGTACGCTGAGCGCAACGAGAAAAATGCCGTAATTAGAGACACAACATCGAAGAACTGCAAGTTGGGACGTGGAGCGGCAATTAAGGCGAATTAACCTCAAATCGCGTTAATCATCCAGACTTGCATTTGCACGGTATTACATTAAATATCATTGCGATGGTATAATGTAAACGGCGGTTTTATTAAGAGTTACAGTCTGTAAACTGCACCGAGCACTTAGTTAATCTAGTTGAGAATCGGCGTTACTTATGCGAGCGAGGTTATTTGTTGAGAGTCGTGTTGATGCACCTACCAGATTTTTTCAGTTTGGAGTTGCCAGGCTGGATGCGTCTTTAGTCGGGATTCTGATTTCTTCCGTCGGTTCGCGGTTTCCACTGTGCGGGGACTAGGATATCCCGGCTCTGCAAACTGCATCAAAAAGCATTACAAATCACTTGTAAACTTGTCAAATAAAGCTTATACTGTATAGTCTATACACCATAATAACTTTTGAACAATATCGATAAAAGAATACCACACCCTCCTCCTACCCCCTTAAATGGACGACTCCTTTGACAAACAAGAGGACGCCAAAATTAACCCCACTTGCATCGTGCGTAGCCCGACACCAGTCCTATCTGCGTACTAAATTCCTCGCTTCTTTCCTGTACGACACTATAAGGTTAAGAATTCGTCAAGAATGTTTTCCTCTGATCTTAAAATCGGGCACAGGAAAATTGCAGAGGAATAAAAAGAGGTGAACCATAACAAGTGAGAAGAACCACAAATGTGAAGATAGAAAATAGGAAAAGAAACAGCACACAAAGAGAAAGAAACAAGAGCTTTTGGAGCAATGGGAGGGAAAGATTCTGAGAGTATGTACCTATACGGAAGAATAGGATATGGAAAAATGTCAAATAAATAAATAGCAAATAAATATATTTTTATAAAAAATATTTTCTCGTCCCGCAAGCTCCACCTACTGAAAACGTTAGCAATTGTTGTAATTGGTCCCACAGAATAAAATTCAAATTATTACCTATCATTCGTTAATTTAACATTCAAAAACACCAATAATTGATGTATTTATAGATTGGATGATGTAGTCTTATTCTTGTACGGAATACTCCCCAATAACGGCAACATATAACTCATCTATAGTCGAGCCGCTCAAGAGAGAGAGTTGTAAAGACGCGTGATCGCCACGCGATCGCTTGCTATTGGTTTGCGAAATGACCCGTTGCACTTTAGAGTACAGCGAAGAGAACCCAATTCCGACCAATTCATAACAAACAGAATGCGTTCTCCCTTCCTCACGCATATAGCAAGTATCGTTGCGTGTAAACTTGGTTTCGGTTTGCGATGATTTCACACCGCCTACAGCACGCCGCTTTCACGTGACCAAAGAGAAATCTAGACAATCGGGACTCTTATTGCGTTATCTAGATTTGTTAGCAAATAGATTTCTCATATTATGTATAATTTCTTTTGCTAAGATATAGTATAGGTATTACTAAAATTACAATGTTTAAAAGAATAATAAAATTTTTTAAATGAGACTAACATATTTATTTACTAACCCGACGAAACCCGATCTAATCCGATATGACCTAACCTCACCAGTCCTACCTAACGTTTTCGGTAAATTGTCAATGAATAATAAACTTATTTCATTATTGATCATATTCATTATATTCATTCATTATTGATGATACATATTAGATATCACCATATATTGTCTTTAATTGTTTTACCCTGTTCCCACTGTCAAACTAAAAACTTGAGTAGGCTGTATCGGGGACGCAGCAATTCAGTAAAATGTTCACTCAGGTTGTTGGGTGTACCTTTGGTCGTTCAGTGTAGAGGAGACTGGGGATGATTGTCACAGAAGCTATTATGGCGCCAAGACATAAATTAAGACTGTTCTGCAGACATCTTTATATGTGCTACAGGCACCTGCACTACCATTCGTAGTTTTATTGAGATCCGTTAAGAGGCGCAAAAATAATTTCGTGTTAGACTTAGTGCAGAAGTAAATTTGTGCGTTGTCCTGGCTAAATAAACATTCTAAGGTAAATACTTGTTGGTTACTACGAAATTACGATGTTCATATTTAAATTACTGGACAAATTAATATCTTAAAAGCTTTATATTTGGTTCTTTGAAGAAGAGGTTATATGGGGCTACTTGTCACAATGGCCGTGGGGCATCTTGTCACAATGACAACGAAATAAATATATTTATAGGGTTCACATGGTTAGAGTGTATAAGAGAAAAAAAAAGTTTTTTGGAAATGAAAATGCAACAGGTCAAAGAGGGGAAAAATGAAAGGGTGGCAAAAAAAAGGAAATATCAGTTGAAGAGGATGATGATGATACAGACTGTTTGGTTTGTGGCGGAAAATATAGTCAACTTCCCTAACACGGCTTGCTTGCCAGAAATCGTCAAGTAACCAAATGCCCCCTCCATTCGACTCTCAGCAACGTGTACTACTGGCCGTGGCCTAGTTGGTTAAATACCGGACTATGAACGTTCGAGTCCCGGTAGGAAAGAATGTGTTTCTTCATTATATTTTTGATCTGAAAATCATATTTTTGTACATTAAAGAACTTTTTTTGTTGCGCATTAGAAGAAGAAATATGATATGCAGTGTTAATGTATATTTTAGAATTAGTTCTAGTATGTATACTAGTTTTTTCATCATATTAGTTGTAGTGAAATAATTTATTTGATGTAAAAGTTATTTAACTGATGAATTATAAATTGATGGGTGATAAGTTTTCTGACGTGCAATTAAAAATATCCCTAAAAATTATATCAAGTTTTAATTTCGAGTTTTTCACTTCGTTCCTGACGGGGGTCCCGCGACCGCACACGTTTTTTTTCTGTTTAATTTCGTTCCTGTTTCTAATTTTCGATTTACTATGTTTGTAATGATGTGAATATTTTCAAACGTTTGTTTCCAATCTCTATAATGCACCTTGTTATTCTCCCAAAGCGTCAAGATTACCAACGGACACGAGAACACGTGGAGAAAATTGATAAAAATAAAGTAAATATAACATAGAAAAGTGAAGAAAAGAGCGAAGAAGGGAAAAGAAGCATAAATATGCGAAGGAATCAACGACAACCAACAATACACAGCACAGTGGAGAGGGTTACGAACAGGAATGAGGCAAGGCAAAGAAAAAGAACACATTCAAGAAGAAGATAAAACGGAAAGAGAAAGAGAGCTAGAAGAATCCCAAAAAATTAAGAAAAAGATTCATGATGATGATTGATTGAAAACAAGCACTGGGAGGAGAGAGACGAGAGAGTTTGTAGAGTGTGCAGAGAAGAAGAATGTGATGAGTTGCGAGAGGAAGAGAAGACTGGAAAGTGCTGTTAGGAGACGAAGGGAAAGGTCTAAGCTGGATGAAAGGAGTATACTAAACAAAAAAAAAGAACACAGAAGAAAACACTGAAGAAACAGGAAGAAATTAATAGTATATTATATACCAAGGTAGAGAAGCCGTTTTTTCTCAGCTGAGCAGTATTAATTAAGAATTAAGTTGGGAAGCTGAGAAAAGACTTTTATACCGTGGTTTATCCAGTGAGCGGCGAAAGTATGGAATAAATTCATAAAAAATTAAACAATTTTTTTTTCTAATTTTTTTTTTGAACGCGTCAATTTTGGTTTAGGTATAAAAATGAATATTTTGATCCCAAATTAAATTTCAAGCAGTCATTTTTTTTTAAATAGAAACCTCCAATTTTTTTTCTTGATTCAGATAGCCCTTTTAATTGTCTAAACGACAGTATAAAAATTTTGTAATCTTAGATAATGAAAGTTTTGAGAAAAAAAAATTGGATTTTTTATGACAAACAAAAACAAGTCAAAAAATCAAAAATTAGGGCTGATGATGGCAGAAGTATTCTGCCGAAACATGTACCATTAGTAATCTTTCAGTTATTAAAGTTTGTGGAGTTCGACATAGATATATTTAAATTTTAAATTAAAAGGGAATTAAGAAAAAAATAGGGGGTTTCTATTTTAAAAAAATATCGATGACGTCATCACTCGAAAACAAATGAGTGCTTGAAATTTAATTTGGGATAAAAATATTCCTTTTTATAAACCAAAACTGACCCGTCCAAAAAAAAATTTGAAAAAAAAAATTGTTTAATTTTTAGTGAATTTATTCCATACTTTTGCCGCTCACTGTATAAGTAATTTTTTTCACTACTAGCACCTTAAATCCTATAAATCATATTTTTCTGTCCATTCTTGTATATTAATAATTACATATAATTACAATCACGAATATTCCGCCAAATTCTAAGAAAGAGATTTTGTTTATGAAGTCCTATCTTAGGTATTGCCACATTTATTAGATATGCATTTTGCAGGAAATCCGGAAAAATAAAATATTGTATGAAACTCGGCTGTAATGAGAAATTATTGATTCACCTTGTTTATGAATAGTAGCTCGCTTCCCTCGCTCATATACCTATTATAAGATCCTTACAAACGAAAAGGACGAAATACAATTTTATTACAAAATTACTTTCTTTTACGATAAAAAAAATTTTTGTTCTTCAGTTTGTAACAAGTTGAAATATTGGTATTCTTAAACAATGCGAATCAGTAAATTATAAGTTACATACAAGATTTTGTGTTTCGGGACATGGAAATGTAAGAATATTAAATTATGTATCGAAATTAGCGAATTTTGAATATAAAAATTTTGACATTATAGAATTTTGGAAAAACAGAAAAAACACCAAACTGTAAAATCAACGACCCAAAAGAAAAAATAAAATCTTGTATGAAACTCGGCTGTAATGGGAAATTATTGACTTGTCTTGTTTATGAATAGTAGAGCTCGCTTCGCTCGCTCATATACCTATTATAAAATGCTTACAAGCGAAAAGGACGAAAGACATATTTGTTAAAAAATTACAGATTCCTTTACAATAAAAAAATATATTTCGTTCTTCAGTTTGTAACAAGTTGGAATATAGGAGCGAGCGAAGCGAGCTGGTATTCTTAAACAATTTGAATCAGTAAATTACATTATTAACCATGTTCCAACAAGATTTTGTGTTTCGGGACATTTGCAAATGTAAAAATACTCAAACTAAAGTATCGAAATTAGCGAATTTATAATTTTATAATTTTATATTTTATAATTTCCGTACATTGTGTTTTACTCAAATTTAGACAGAAGGAACATAAAATCTCGTATGAAACTCAGCTCTAATGGGAAATTATCGATTCGCCTTTATTATGAATAAGTAGTATCTAGCTAGCTGTCTTTGCTCGCTCCTATGTTGTAAACTCGTTACAAACGAAAAGGACGACAAGAAAATTTGTCCTTTTTCAATTCTGTTGTCATGGAACTCCAGATTTACATTGTTTTTTAATTGTGAAATCTTTCAGTTTTGCAGCCTCAAAAACAGTCTCGAAATTAGCTCATTTTGAACCTATAAAAATTTTGAAATTAGAATTTTACAAAGTGGTCAAAATAAGAACAGAACGATTTGACTAACGACACAGAAGAAAAATAAAATCTTGTATGAAACTCGGCTGTAATGGGAAATTATTGATTCACTTTGTTTATGAATAGTAGCTCGCTTTGCTCGTTCATATAACTACTTACTATAAAATCGTTACAAACTAAAACGACGAAATACAATTTTATTACAAAATTACTTTTTTTTCCGTTCTTCAGTGTGTAACAAGTTGGAATATTGGAGCGAGCGAAGCGAGCTGGTATTCTTAAACAATGCGAATCAGTAAATTACATTATTAACCAAGTTACAACAAGATTTTGTGTTTCGCGACATTTGCAAATGTAAAAATACTCAAACTAAGGTATCGAAATTAGCGGATTTTGAAATCACAAAATTTTGGAAAAACTTGCATATGAGAACAGAAATAACACCAAACAGTGACTCCAGTACCTATTGCTAAATATGGAACGAAATGAATAATTAGGAAAGTCTTCTAAGTTCAACTTTAAACAACGCAAGAGGAACATAAAATCTTGTATGAAACTCGGCTGTAATGGAAAATTATTGACTCGGCTTGTTTATCAACAGTAGCCTGCTTCGCTTCGAAATACACGTTTTTATTATAAATTTTTTTACTATATTTACAGACAAGAAAGTAAATCTTACCCTAAAGCGTATTTTCATTGTCACCTTTTTTTTATATTTTATAATCCCGCCTTTTGCATCTCGGCCACTTTATCATTTCCGGTTATATGCTATTTGGACCACAGGCTTTTCCTTCTTTTCCATATTACGAACCTAAAGAGCTAAATTGCTATCGTCAAAAGGCTTGTTAATTTTACACAAGTTATCAATGCGAATACTTCAATATAAAATGGTGTCGTTGGTACGCAATCAACAACTTTGGGACAGCCGATGATGCTACAACATACCTGACAAAACAGGTATATTCAAACAAATTATTCCCAATCTTTTCCACCATCCCCCGAAAACAAAACGAACGAACCAACCCCCGCAGCGCTTGAAAATTCCAGAGGTGCGACCCGAATTTGCGAAATAAAATTCGGTGTGTCTGACTAGCTCGGAATAATAACGAGAGAATGCGCTATCTCGTGTCTGCTCGCGTAATCGTTGTGAAAATCCCATTTTAAAAACACGACCAAATCTATGAATATTGCATTATTCGAAACATGGCCGCCGAACGGCCCTCGTAATTTGCGGATTTCCAGCCCGAATTTATCAATCATCGAGCGCTGATTAGAAACTGGAAATTCCGGTCGACGTGATGAAAATTTACGATTAGTCCGGTGCAGTTATTTCCATTAAAAGAAAATAAACAAGCGATTAGTCCGGCTCCGGACGCGACCGAAAATATCAATTTATAATCGAATAAAAAGGAAAACAAGGGATGTTACTGCAAATGCGAACTTAACATAAAGATATACAAGTACGATTTAATAGAGCCATTCGTTTTTTAATTTAGTACGCCGACAAACATAACCTCCCATTTAAATGTTTTAGCGTCGAGTTATGCGAATATTCAAACATACTGTGAGCATTTTTAGGAGTTTTTAGTTGCGTATAATCTGAATTTTACGGCGGTGTGGTACGAGACAACTTTACAGGTAGGTACGGCCTCAGTGCACTATTGTAAATTTATTCAATGCTGAATTACTAAAGAACACGTACGGCATTGTGTGCGCTATTTATAACGCCCGCGTTCTATAAATAAGCAGATTTGAGACGATTTTTGCGACATCTCGCTTGTTAAATCTTCGACGCGACATGTGCGCGAGTGATGTTGTTAACTGGCGGGGTCAAGGACGTTCGGGGCTAGACGCGGTCGGCGGATAGGAAGTCGCAAATTGGTGGGTGGCGATTTTTATCTAGGAGCGATTCAGATTTAAGTGCCATAAAATGATAAAACGTCGATATAAGTGTAATGTAATAAATTATTTCGCTCCTACGTTTACACGTCGCCGATTGTAGGTACCCTTTTTTGTGCTCTCATTTCTAATTTAATTTAAAGACTGAAGGCGATTCTAAAGTGTTTTCTAAACTTATTGTATACATCGACTTCTTGTGAACGAACCACAAGAAAAACGAGAACAGGCTTGAGCATCGTTAGCAAAAAAAATTACCTTTTGGCCTCCTGATTTTTACGTAAAATGTTGCTACTATGCGGTAAAGTAATCAGTGAATTTTTAGCTTTTCAAGAACGTTTAAAAACAATAAATTAAGTATAAGACAAAAAGTCCAATTTAGTACACGCTACTTTACCCAATAACTGACACAATAATGTACAAAATAAAACGGTAATAATTTTTATTTTTTATTATTACATGTGGCGCTCTCTATGAGAATTTAAAAGAAATCAACATTAATTTCGTTTTGTTGGTACCACTGTCATATTATATTAATAATGACATTTGACAGATTGATGTTTAATTACTTTTGGTTAATTATTATCAACTATTACGAAGCGTCCATTAATTACCTGAGTCGATTTTGGCGATTTTTCGAACAATAAAATACTTAAGCAGGAACTACTAAAATTCTTGGTGTAGGTTTGACGGCTGAGCGCGCAAGGCCACAAAAAGTCAAACTTTTACTTCTAATAAAACAATCTACTATTATCGCGGTTATTCGAATGCGAATATTTCACGTCGCTTCCCGAAATTTCAAGTCATTTCAGGTCGATTTAAGTTTCTTCAAGTCGCTTCAACTCCTTCCAAAATATTTAAATTCTTTTCAATTCGCTTCAAGTTTTTCAAGTCGTTTCAAGTTTTTTCAAGTAGCTTCCTGTCCCTTCAAAATATTTGAAGAATTCCCAGGTCGTTTCAAGACTATTAATGACATTTCAAGACTTTTTAAGTCGCTTCAATCCCCTTCAAAACTTCTCAAGTCACCTGAAGTCCATTCAAAGCATCTCAAGTCTTTTCAAGTCGCTTCCAATGCCTTCAAGATATATAAAATCTTCCCAGGTTGCTTCAAGACTCTTCAAGACATTTTAAGTCTTTTCAAGTCTCTTCAATACCATCCAAAACACTTCAAATCTTCCCAGGTCGCTTTAAGACATTTCAAGTCTTTTCAAGTTTCTTCAATTCCTTTCAAAACTTTCAAGTCGCCCCAAGTCTCCTCAAAACATTTCATGTACTTAGTTTCAATTCCCTCTAAATCTTTTCAAGTCCTTTTAACATATTTCACGTCGCTTCAAGACATTTCAAGTTCTTTTTAAATCGCTTCAAGTTTCTTCAAGTCGCTTCAAGACCTTTCATCGCCTCAAGTCCCTTCAAAATATTTCAAGTCGTTTCAAAACATTTCAAGTCCTTTCAAGTCCTTTCAAGTCTCTCAAAGTCGCTTCATCTTTCTTCAAGTCGTTTTAAGACACTTCAAGACTTTTCAAATCGCTTCAAAAACTTTTCAAGTCGCCCCAAGTTTCTTCAAAATATTTCATGTAGTTTCAATTCGCTCTAAATCTTTTCAAGTCGGTTCAAGTCCTTTTGACATATTTCACGTCGTTTCAAAACATTTCAAGTCCTTTTAAATCGGTTCAAGACCTTTGAAAATATTTCATATCGCCTCAAGTTCCTTTGAAACATTTCAATTCGTTTCAAGTCGCTTCAGCACATTTTAAGTTTTTTCAAGTCGCTTGCAGTCCCTTCGAGATATTTCAAATCTTCCCAGGTTGCTTCAAGTCTTTTCAAATCGCTTCCAATGCTTCCAATCTCTTTAACATGTTTCAAATCTTCCCAGGTCGCTTAAAGACTCTGGAAGACATTTCAAGTCACCTCAAGTCCATTCAAAGCATCTCAAGTCTTTTCAAGTCGCTTCCAATGCCTTCAAGATATATAATATTACCAGGTCGCTTCAAGACTCTTCAAGACATTTCAAGTCTTTTTAAGTCTTTTCAATACCATCCAAAACACTTCAAATCTTCCCAGGTCGCCTCAAGACCCTTCAAGTCTTTTCAAGTCGCTTCAAGTCTTTCCAGGTCCCTTTAAAATTCTTCAAGACATTTCAAGTCTTTTCAAGTTTCTTCAATTCCTTTCAAAACTTTTCAAGTCACCTCAAGTCTCCTCAAAACATACTTAGTTTCAATTCCCTCTAAATCTTTTCAAGTCCTTTTAACATATTTCACGTCGCTTCAAGACATTTCAAGTTCTTTTTAAATCGCTTCAAGTTTCTTCAAGTCCTTTCAAGTCCCTTCAAGTCTCTCAAAGTCGCTTCATCTTTCTTCAAGTCGTTTCAAGACACTTCAAGACAGTTCAAGACTTTTCAAATCGCTTCAATTTCCTTTAAAACATTTCAAGTCACCTCAAGTCCTTTCAAAACATCTCAAATCTTTTCAATTCGCTTCAAGTTTTTCAAGCCGTTTCAAGACATTTCAAATCTTTTCAAGTCGCTTCAAGGTATTTCAAGTCTTTTCAAGTGGCTTCCAGTCCCTTCAAGATATATCAAATCTTCCCAGGTCGCTTTAAGATTTTTCAAAAAATTTCAAGTCTTTTCAAATTTCTTCAATTCCTTTCAAAACATTTCATGTAGTTTCAATTGTCTCTAAATCTTCTCAAGTCGCTTCAAGACTTTTCAAAATATTTCATATCGCCTCAAGTCCCTTCAAAATATTTCAAGTCTTTTCATTTCGCTTCAAGTTTTTCAAGTCGCTTCAAGATATTTCACGTCGTTTCAAGACATTTCAAGTCCTTTTAAATCGGTTCAAGACCTTTGAAAATATTTCATATCGCCTCAAGTTCCTTCGAAACATTTCAGCTCGTTTCAAGTCGCTTCAGGACATTTTAAGTTTTTTTAAAGTCGCTTGCAGTCCCTTCGAGATATTTCAAATCTTCCCAGGTCGCTTAAAGACTCTGGAAGACATTTCAAGTCACCTCAAGTCCATTCAAAGCATCTCAAGTCTTTTCAAGTCGCTTCCAATGCCTTCAAGATATATAAAATCTTCCCAGGTCGCTTCAAGACTCTTCAAGACATTTCAAGTCTTTTCAAGTCTCTTCAATACCTTCCAAAACACTTCAAATCATCCCAGGTCGCTTCAAGAGCCTTCACGTCTTTTCAAGTCGCTTCAAGTCTTTCCAGGTCGCTTTAAGATTCTTTAAGACATCTCAAGTCTTTTCAAGTTTCTTCAATTCCTTTCAAAACTTTTCAAGTCGCCCCAAGTCTCCTCAAAACATTTCATGTACTTAGTTTCAATGCCCTCTAAATCTTTTCAAGTCCTTTTAACATATTTCACGTCGCTTCAAGACATTTCAAGTTCTTTTTAAATCGCTTCAAGTTTCTTCAAGTCGCTTCAAGACCTTTCATCGATTCAAGTCCCTTCAAAATATTTCAAGTCGTTTCAAAACATTTCAAGTCCTTTCAAGTCTCTCAAAGTCGCTTCATCTTTCTTCAAGTCGATTTAAGACACTTCAAGACTTTTCAAATCGCTTCAATTTCCTTTCAAAACTTTTCAAGTCGCCCCAAGTTTCTTCAAAATATTTCATGTAATTTCAATTCGCTCTAAATCTTTTCAAGTCGCTTCAAGTCCTTTTGACATATTTCACGTCGTTTCAAGACATTTCAAGTCCTTTTAAATCGGTTCAAGACCTTTGAAAATATTTCATATCGCCTCAAATTCCTTGGAAACATTTCAGGTCGTTTCAAGTCGCTTCAGCACATTTTAAGTTTTTTCAAGTCGCTTGCAGTCCCTTCGAGATATTTCAAATCTTCCCAGGTTGCTTCAAGTCTTTTCAAATCGCTTCCCATTCCTTCAAGATATTTCAAATCTTCCCAGGTCGCTTCAAGACTCTGGAAGACATTTCAAGACTTTTTAAGTCGCTTCAATCCCCTTCAAAACATTCGCTCTAAATCTTTTCAAATCGCTTCAAGTCCGTTTAACATATTTCACGTTGCTTTAAGACATTTCAAGTCCTTTTAAATCGCTTCAAGTTTCTTTAAATCGCTTCAAGACCTTTCAAAATATTTCATATCGCCTCAAGTCCCTTCAAGATATTTCAAGTCTTTTCAATTCGCTTCTAGTCTTTCAAGTCGTTTCCAAACATTTCAAGTCCTTTCCAGTCGTTTCAAGTTTCTCAAAGTCGCTTCATCTGTCTTCAAGTAGTTTCAAGACTTTTCAAGTCGCTTCAATTTCCTTCAAAACATTTCAAGTCACCTCAGGTCCTTTCAAAACATCTCAAGTCTTTTCAATTCGCTTCAAGTTTTTCAAGTCGCTTCAAGATATTTCAAATCTTTTCCACTCGCTTAAAGGTATTTCAAGTCTTTTCAAGTGGCCTCCAGTCCCTTCAAGATATTATTTGAAATCTTCCGAGATCGCTTCAAGACTCTTCAAGTCGCTTCAAGTCTTTCCAGGTCGCTTTAAGATTCTTCAAGACATTTCAAGTCTTTTCAAGTTTCTTCAATTCCTTTCAAAACTTTTCAAGTTCTTTTTAAATCGCTTCAAGTTTCTTCAAGTCGCTTCAAGACCTTTCATCGCCTCAAGTCCCTTCAAAATATTTCAAGTCGTTTCAAAACATTTCAAGTCCTTTCAAGTCCTTTCAAGTCTCTCAAAGTTGCTTCATCTTTCTTCAAGTCGTTTTAAGACACTTCAAGACTTTTCAAATCGGTTCAAGACCTTTGAAAATATTTCATATCGCCTCAAGTTCCTTGGAAACATTTCAGGTCGTTTCAAGTCGCTTCAGCACATTTTAAGTTTTTTCAAGTCGCTTGCAGTCCCTTCGAGATATTTCAAATCTTCCCAGGTTGCTTCAAGTCTTTTCAAATCGCTTCCCATCCCTTCAAGATATTTCAAATCTTCCCAGGTCGCTTCAAGACTCTGGAAGACATTTCAAGACTTTTTAAGTCGCTTCAATCCCCTTCAAAACATTCGCTCTAAATCTTTTCAAATCGCTTCAAGTCCGTTTAACATATTTCACGTTGCTTTAAGACATTTCAAGTCCTTTTAAATCGCTTCAAGTTTCTTTAAATCGCTTCAAGACCTTTCAAAATATTTCATATCGCCTCAAGTCCCTTCAAGATATTTCAAGTCTTTTCAATTCGCTTCTAGTCTTTCAAGTCGTTTCCAAACATTTCAAGTCCTTTCCAGTCGTTTCAAGTTTCTCAAAGTCGCTTCATCTGTCTTCAAGTCGTTTCAAGACTTTTCAAGTCGCTTCAATTTTCTTCAAAACATTTCAAGTCACCTCAGGTCCTTTCAAAACATCTCAAGTCTTTTCAATTCGCTTCAAGTTTTTCAAGTCGCTTCAAGATATTTCAAATCTTTTCCACTCGCTTAAAGGTATTTCAAGTCTTTTCAAGTGGCCTCCAGTCCCTTCAAGATATTATTTGAAATCTTCCGAGATCGCTTCAAGACTCTTCAAGTCGCTTCAAGTCTTTCCAGGTCGCTTTAAGATTCTTCAAGACATTTCAAGTCTTTTCAAGTTTCTTCAATTCCTTTCAAAACTTTTCAAGTTCTTTTTAAATCGCTTCAAGTTTCTTCAAGTCGCTTCAAGACCTTTCATCGCCTCAAGTCCCTTCAAAATATTTCAAGTCGTTTCAAAACATTTCAAGTCCTTTCAAGTCCTTTCAAGTCTCTCAAAGTTGCTTCATCTTTCTTCAAGTCGTTTTAAGACACTTCAAGACTTTTCAAATCGGTTCAAGACCTTTGAAAATATTTGATATCGCCTCAAGTTCCTTGGAAACATTTCAGGTCGTTTCAAGTCGCTTCAGCACATTTTAAGTTTTTTCAAGTCGCTTGCAGTCCCTTCGAGATATTTCAAATCTTCCCAGGTTGCTTCAAGTCTTTTCAAATCGCTTCCCATCCCTTCAAGATATTTCAAATCTTCCCAGGTCGCTTAAAGACTCTGGAAGACATTTCAAGACTTTTTAAGTCGCTTCAATCTCCTTCAAAACAACTCAAGGCACCTCAAGTCCATTCAAAGCATCTCAAGTCTTTTCAGGTCGCTTCCAATGCCTTCAAGATATATAAAATCTTCCCAGGTTGCTTCAAGACTCTTCAAGACATTTTAAGTCTTTTCAAGTCTCTTCAATACCATCCAAAACACTTCAAATCTTCCCAGGTCGCTTTAAGACATTTCAAGTCTTTTCAAGTTTCTTCAATTCCTTTCAAAACTTTCAAGTCGCCCCAAGTCTCCTCAAAACATTTCATGTACTTAGTTTCAATTCCCTCTAAATCTTTTCAAGTCCTTTTAACATATTTCACGTCGCTTCAAGACATTTCAAGTTCTTTTTAAATCGCTTCAAGTTTCTTCAAGTCGCTTCAAGACCTTTCATCGCCTCAAGTCCCTTCAAAATATTTCAAGTCGTTTCAAAACATTTCAAGTCCTTTCAAGTCCTTTCAAGTCTCTCAAAGTCGCTTCATCTTTTTTCAAGTCGTTTTAAGACACTTCAAGACTTTTCAAATCGCTTCAAAAACTTTTCAAGTCGCCCCAAGTTTCTTCAAAATATTTCATGTAGTTTCAATTCGCTCTAAATCTTTTCAAGTCGCTTCAAGTCCTTTTGACATATTTCACGTCATTTCAAAACATTTCAAGTCCTTTTAAATCGGTTCAAGACCTTTGAAAATATTTCATATCGCCTCAAGTTCCTTTGAAACATTTCAGGTCGTTTCAAGTCGCTTCAGCACATTTTAAGTTTTTTCAAGTCGCTTGCAGTCCCTTCAAAACATTTGAAGGATTCCCAGGTTGCTTCAAGCCTTTTCAAATCGCTTCCAATGCCTCCAATCCCTTCAAGATATTTCAATTTTTTCCAGGTCGCTTAAAGACTCTGGAAGACATTTCAAGACTTTTTAAGTCGCTTCAATCCCGGTCAAAACATTTCAAGTCACCTAAAGTCCATTCAAAACATCTCAAGTCTTTTCAAGTCGCTTCCAATGCCTTCAAGATATATAAAATCTTCCCAGGTTGCTTCAAGACTCTTCAAGACATTTCAAGTCTTTTCAAGTCTCTTCAATACCATCCAAAACACTTCAAATCTTCCCAGGTCGCCTCAAGACCCTTCAAGTCTTTTCAAGTCGCTTCAAGTCTTTCCAGGTCCCTTTAAGATTCTTCAAGACATTTCAAGTCTTTTCAAGTTTCTTCAATTCCTTTCAAAACTTTTCAAGTCACCTCAAGTCTCCTCAAAACATACTTAGTTTCAATTCCCTCTAAATCTTTTCAAATCCTTTTAAGATATTTCACGTCGCTTCAAGACATTTCAAGTCCTTTTTAAATCGCTTCAAGTTTCTTCAAGTCCTTTCAAGTCCTTTCAAGACACTTCAAGACAGTTCAAGACTTTTCAAATCGCTTCAATTTCCTTTAAAACATTTCAAGTCACCTCAAGTCCTTTCAAAACATCTCAAATCTTTTCAATTCGCTTCAAGGTATTTCAAGTCTTTTCAAGTGGCTTCCAGTCCCTTCAAAATATATCAAATCTTCCCAGGTCGCTTTAAGATTTTTCAAGACATTTCAAGTCTTTTCAAGTTTCTTCAATTCCTTTCAAAACATTTCATGTAGTTTCAATTGTCTCCAAATCTTCTCAAGTCGCTTCAAGACCTTTCAAAATATTTCATATCGCCTCAAGTCCCTTCAAAATATTTCAAGTCTTTTCATTTCGCTTCAAGTTTTTCAAGCCGTTTCAAGACATTTCAAATCTTTTCAAGTCGCTTCCAGTCCCTCCAAGATATTATTTGAAATCTTCCCAGATCGCTCCAAGACTCTTCAAGTATTTCTTCAAACATTTTAAGTCGTCTCAAGTCCTTTAGAAACATTTCATGTCGTTTCAAGTCCCTTCAAGATATTTCAAATCTTCCCAGGTTGCTTCAAGTCTTTTCAAATCGCTTCCAATGCTTCCAATCCCTTCAAGATATTTCAAATCTTCCCAGGTCTTCAAAACATGTCGCTTCAAAGTCTTTTCAAGTTTCTTCAAGTCGCTTTCAGTCATTGTCAAGTTTCAAGTCATTGAAGACATTTCAAGTGCTTCAAAATTGCTTCAAGTCACTTTTCTCCGATTATAAGGAAGAAATTGTTTGTCTTCGTTGACTTTTCTGACAAAGCCCGAACAAAAAGTGACAGCCATTGTTATTTCGGAAATTGTGGCGATCGCTTACCAATCCTATAAATTCTACTCGAATTTCGAGTGACTGGCGATCAATTCATTGACTAAATTCATTTTGAAAATTCGGAAACACAATATTTCGACGGTTCAAAATATAACAATTCAAAATTTGCAATTTCCAGATTCACTAATTCAGGACTTGACTATCCAAAATTTTAGAATTTGTAAATAGCTCAAGATTCCCAAATTCGGAATTTCCACCATCCGAAATTGACAGTATTTCCGAATTCAAAAGATTTTTATATTCGCAAATTTGTGACTTCAGTAACTCAAGATTTTAAGAATGTTTGAACGGTCAAAAATTTTCGGATTGAGAATTTCCATGATTTACAATTTGCGAATTCAAGATGTCGTCGATTTGAATTTCCGAATTCAGGAATTTAAATTTTGGACGATTTGGCAAATTCCAAAACTTAAATACTGTAACAATTCATAAGATTTCAATTGCACCTTCAATTTTTCTGTTTTGTTTTCATATACTCTTTAGGTTTTCCTATTTTTCTAATTAATTTAGTTTTCCAGTTTCCCAAATTCTCAGTTTCAATTTCTCTATTTCTCAATTCCTTAAATGCTGATTCGCTTATTAGTGTCTCAATTTTTGGTTTCAATTGTTTCATTTAAATTTTGCAAGTTTTTAGTTTCTCAATATCCTAATCCATTATTTCAGTTTTTCATCAGTTTTACTTTTACAGTTTTTCAGTTTCACGATTTCTTGACTTCTGAATTGGTCAGTTTCTCAATTCCCCATTTCTTCGAGTTCTAAGTTCTCCTTTTTTTCAACCGTTCCATTTTCCAATTTCCCAAATTCTCAATTTCAATTTTCCAATTTCTCAATTTTTCGTTTCCATTTTGGTTTTTAAATTTGCAATTTCTTAGTTTCTCAATTGCTGCTTTCAATTTTTCAGTTTTACTTTTCTGTTTTTTTAGTTTCTCAATTTCTTGTTTTCTTAATTTCTCAGTATTATATCGATTTCTCAATTTTTGATATCCTAGATTTTTCTATTTCTCAAACATTTAATTATATAATTTCCCAAATTCTCAGTTTCCCAATTTCTCATCTTCTTCAGTTCTATATTTTCCTGTATTTCTTAACCGTTAAATTTTCCTAGACAGTCGACTTCATAGAGAATACATAACAGTAGACAACGTCGTCCTTGAAATGCAAGCAATCAAAAATCTTTGGAAATTTGTCAATTCTTGACAGTTCAATCTTTTTAGAATAATCAATATATCAAAGAAATTGAAGAGAGAGAAGATGAAATAACGAAAGGACAAAAAATGATAAAATGGTATAAGCATGGAAATATGAAAGAGGATGAATGGGTGGAAAGTAAATGAAAAAAAAAGTATGAAAACAGGTGAAATATTAAAAGACAAAACGGTAATATAATATACAATAACAATTGATCAAATTTCAGTTCAGTTTTTAATTTCAAAGAATGGAAAATGTTTAAAGAGTGAAATAATAAACAAGAGTATGAAAGGCTGAAATGATAAAAGGGTAAAAACTTACATACAATAGAAGAAAAAGAATTTAAACGTAAAGTATGAAAGAAAATAAAAAGAATGAAAGGAGCAAAGAGTGGAAGGACAAAACAATAAAAAGAATTGAAAAGATAAAGAAAGGGAGAAAGGAAATAAAGGAATGACAAAAATGTAAGAGGAAATGATAAAATGATCAAGGAATGAAAAAAATTAAAGCAAGAGATTTTCAGGCACTGGAAAAATAATTAGTAGGAAGATGAAAAGAAACGAAACAATAAAAATATACCGGGTGTCGCAGAAATAACTACATTAATGCCACTAATTCAATAAAGTATGCCAAAACTACAGTTTCACTGGATTTTTTTGAGAACACCATTCTTTATATTTGGAATATTGCCCTTCATATCGGACCTTTGATTTCTGGGGTAATGGTTCTGAAGCAGCATTTTGGGTCACTTGTTTTATTCTGACGGTCTTGCTTAGAATTAGACGAAATGTCAAAGTTTATGAGTACCAATATTAAAAAATTAAATAATTTCCAATATTTTATTTTTTTCTTTTTCTTAAACATTATTTGTCGGCCAAAAAATTGTATACAAATTCCGTGCGTAAAGTGATTTCCCAAACGAGCTGTCGCGTTGTAAAATCAACTTTTCCGCACTCTAATGTAAATAAACATTTCCTCGATTTTTGATAAACTTACCTATTATCACGGCACGAATTTCGATAGTCGGAATCGCGAGTATGCAAAACGTGGCTCGCAGCGAATTTAATTAGATGGCGTTTTATGTCGCGCCTGCAATAACCGTATAGCAGCGGTAACGTAAGCGAAGGTAAGCCCGTAAAATAGGAGAAATATGAACGAAATGAATAACGTCTGTCAACGTTTGCATAAGCAACTCGTCAGAAATAAATATGCAGACGGTGGAGTGGAATAATCCGTTTGTTTGCATAAAAATGCATTCCTGATTTCCTCCTGTTCGCCGAACTATTGTAAGAACACGGAGGAGATAAGAATTCAAATTACATAAATTCATGCATTTTAAAGCATGCAGATTCATTCCTCACTCATTACTTTGCATCTTTTAACATTCGCATGGAAGATAGGGCGTATTTCCCTGCAGTCCAGTTCTGTTCGTGAACCGAATTTCCCTCCTGCGGAATTATATTTCTCGCAGATAAAAGCAAAAGGCACGAATGGAGCTAAGATTACGTAGGTTCCCTTATATTGCTATTCTTTCCGTCCCGCACTGGCGCAGGTTATCTCGTAAGGAAATTGCAGCTAAACGAGAATTTATGTATATAAACTTCATATCTTTTTATCAATTCACTTGTGCAAGCTAACGGCCTTACGTTCTTCGGAGAGATTTTCGTCTGGAGAGTGCTCGCGTTAATAGTTATCCTCGAGTGTTCCACTCACACCGGGAAAACTTTGCTAGATAAGAAACGGTCCCTCGATTTCAATAAAATAGGCCGCGCCTCGTCCGATATGCAAAATAAACACGCCGGCTGCGAAAAATGGCAAAAACCGAATACCGGAGAGCCGGAATTTAATTTTCTTTTTCAGAATACATTATTCCGGCCGTGCTCGAAAACACCGTCGAATATCGATTACAATCCGATTCCGATTATCCACACTCCACACATGCCGATTATGAAATCCGGCGGAACTCTCTCGGTGCCTTTAAATTCTCATCAGGTTCTTCGGGAGATTTTATTTACTTATCACAAATGAAGACGCCGATATTACGTCTAGGAGCGCTTTTGTATCGCAGCGGGCGGTCGGAAGTATGGGAGCTTTTATTAAGTTATTTCCAAGCGAGGAATTAATTTTCAGGAGGAAGCAACCGGTTCTGTTTAAAATCGAAGGGGAAATAACAGCTTCGGTATAGATTCGGGAGATAGTGGTTTCGGTGCTTCAGCGAGGGCAAATTAACTCCGCCGGAGCTTTCAGCTAGATGAGAGCTTTTTGAACACCGATTCAAAATAAATAGGGCTTAACGTGACACGGAGACGATTCTGTTTGGGTTTGGAACAAATATATAGTTGTATACATGCCGAAGGATTGACAACAATTTTAGTGGAAATCAGCTTTTTTTTAGAGGAGCGCATCCACCATTTTTTCACACCTCTTTACGACACTTTCGCGCTAGATATTAGAATAAAATATGCCTTTAAATTGATACGCCTTTCACTCGTATGTATTACATTCTCTTAATCTTCTTTGCGTGTGCGTTACGAGATAAGTACAACAGAGATGTTACGTAAGTGGTCCATTAAACAGCCCATTGGTTGACTAGAAGTGCGTTTTTATCTCGGCCTGGCTCTTCTCAAAAAGCATACGCCGGTCTTTGCCTGTGATTTAGTGGGCTGTTTAATAAAAGCAACGGTTTAATGGCCTCCGTCGATAACGCCATCGTTAAGTAGGTAGTTCCTTAATTTCAAAAAATGACCGGAAGTTGGGAATACTTCTGCTCAGCGGAAAGTCTGATAATAAAGTTATGCGTCAGATTCGAGAATGCGGTAATGGCCCATTCTCACTAAAGCATTGCAGATGTCCAGTAACCGCATCTGCAGAGTTAACTATCCAACAAATACCTACGTACGTTTTAAATATTGCAATTAAAACCGTACCCCGATGCAGTTTTCATTTCCACTCCTAACGCGATCGATAAACTAACATACTTAGTGCTTGCTTCTGGCAAGCTTTACGGCGGTATATTCGACTGATTAATTGCCGAGCGCGCGAAATTTTAATTAATCCGACAACACGGGCACCAGAAGAAATTCCCCCGCGTCCGTGCAGCTTTTCAAGAAACTGGAAACTCGAGATGCTATCTACACCTCACTTCAGAAATGCTGTTTATCCGCGCCATTTCGTGGATGGCTGAACCTGCTCCTGCATCAGAATTCGTTATCGCCTCGGTTATATCGGACTCGCTATAAAATGCACTTCTGCACGGTCAAACCCGACGAGACGCCTCTCGGATCTCGGAGGTGTTGGAGCGGCTATTTTTCAAAATTTCCGATCGTAAACGGGGAGGTTAGGGATGTTCGCGCGGGAGTTGGCGGTATCTTGATTTTGATCGGGGTGTGGGTCAGGGAGGGTGAAACGACAAAATATTGAATTAAGACACCTCCAGAATTTGAAGATGGTGTAATCACAAGATTTTCTTTCGGGTTGGACAACTTCTTCTTGTTACAATATGTTAAATTGTAGATGTAACCCTCGAGGTTAAAATCTACTCGTTTCGAAATTCAACCATATCTATGAATATTAAACTATATCTGTTAACATCAAAACCTATGATTTTTTTTTCAGCTTCTTTGTTCTTGGTAGTTTTCAGGTCAGAAGATCAGAAAATCAGGTTTTAAATATGTAATGTGAAAAACGGTTCGAATATGGAACAAAATCAGTCCCACGTGGTTTTTGAATTTATCGGGATTTTAAAATCGCTCCGCGCATCCACCATTTTTGAAATTATTTTGAAATAGCGGCAAGACACCGTTAGGAGACTCAATGGAGTTAAATCTCATTAAATAATGTAAAAACACGTTGAATATAAGTAAAAGAAACAGTCCCAAGTGAATTTGAAAATTATCGGGAATTTAGCGCCTTCACCATTTTTGAAGATATTCTGAAATAGCGAAAATACACCCTGAGGAGTCTCTATGGATTTAAATTTCATTAAATAATGTCAAAACCAGCTTGAATAAAGAAAGGAAACCGTCATAGGTGTCTTTTGAATATTTTGGAATTTTCTAAACACTCAGCGCCTCCACCATTTTTGAAGATATTTCGAACTAGCGAAAATACACTCTTAGGAGTCTCTAAGGGGAGTTAAATATAAAAAAACTGGTCGAATAAGAAAATTCAATAGTCCCAGATGGCTTTTGAAATTAACGGGATTTTAGAATCGCTCAGTGCCTCCCCCATTTTTGAAGATATTTTGAAATAGCGGAACTACACTCTTATTACTCTCTAAGGATTTAAATCTCATCAATTAATTTCAAAAACAAGTCGAACGAAAGAAAAGTATCAGTCCCAGGTGTCTTGAATTTATCGGAAATTTAAAGTCGCTCAGTACCTCCACCATTTTTGAAGATATTTTGAAATAGCGAATATACACTGCATGGAGTTAAATCTCATTAAATAATGTCAAAAACAGTTTGAATAAAAGAAGGAAACCGTCCCAGGTGTCTTTTTAATATGTTGGGATTTTAAAATCACTCAGCGCCTCCACCATTTTTGAAGAGATTTTGAGATAGCGAAAATTCACTCTTAGGACTCTGTAAGGATTTAAATCTCATTAATTAATTTCAAAAACAGGTCGAATGAAAGAGAAGTATCAGTCCCAGGTGTCTTTTAAATTTATCGGGATTTTAAAGTCGCTCAGTACCTCCACCATATTTGAAGATATTTTGAAATAGCGAATATACACTCTATGGAGTTAAATCTCATTAAATAATGTCAAAAACAGCTTAAATAAAAAAATAAAACCGTCCCAAGTGTTGGGATTTTAAAATCAGTCCGCGCCTCCACCATTTTTGAAGAGATTTTGAGATAGCGAAAATTCACTCTTAGGCCTCTGTAAGGATTTAAATCTCATTAATTAATTTCAAAAACAGGTCGAACGAAAGAGAAGTATTAGTCCCAGGTGTCTTTTAAATTTGTCGGAATTTTAAAGTCGCTCAGTACCTCCACCATTTTTGAAGATATCTTGAAATAGCGAATATACACTCTATGGAGTTAAATCTCATTAAATAATGTCAAAAACAGTTTGAATAAAAGAAGGAAACCGTCCCAGGTGTCTTTGAATATGTTGGGATTTTAAAATCACTCAGCGCCTCCACCATTTTTGAAGAAATTTCGAAATAGCGGAAATACACTCTTAGGACTCTCTAAGGATTTAAATCTCATCAATTAATCTCAAAAACAGGTCGAACGAAAGAAAAGTATCAGTCCCAGGTGTCTTTTAAATTTATCGGGATTTTAAAGTCTTTCAGTACCTTCACCATATTTGAAGATATTTTGAAATAGCTAATATACACTCTATGGAGTTAAATCTCATTAAATAATGTCAAAAACAGTTTGAATAAAAGAAGGAAACCGTCCCAGGTGTCTTTTTAATATGTTGGGATTTTAAAATCAATCAGCGCCTCCACCATTTTTGAAGAGATTTTGAGATAGCGAAAATTCACTCTTAGGACTCTGTAAGGATTTAAATCTCATTAATTAATTTCAAAAACAGGTCGAACGAAAGAGAAGTATCAGTCCCAGGTGTATTTTAAATTTATCGGAATTTTAAAGTCGCTCAGTACCTCCACCATTTTTGAAGATATTTTGAAATAGCGAATATACACTCTATGGAGTTAAATCTCATTAAATAATGTCAAAAACAGTTTGAATAAAAGAAGGAAACCGTCCCAGGTGTCTTTGAATATGTTGGGATTTTAAAATCACTCAGCGCCTCCACCATTTTTGAAGAAATTTCGAAATAGCGGAAATACACTCTTAGGACTCTCTAAGGATTTAAATCTCATCAATTAATCTCAAAAACAGGTCGAACGAAAGAAAAGTATCAGTCCCAGGTGTCTTTTAAATTTATCGGGATTTTAAAGTCGCTCAGTACCTCCACCATATTTGAAGATATTTTGAAATAGCGAATATACACTCTATGGAGTTAAATCTCATTAAATAATGTCAAAAACAGCTTAAATAAAAAAATGAAACCGTCCCAAGTGTTGGGATTTTAAAATCAGTCCGCGCCTCCACCATTTTTGAAGAGATTTTGAGATAGCGAAAATTCACTCTTAGGCCTCTGTAAGGATTTAAATCTCATTAATTAATTTCAAAAACAGGTCGAACGAAAGAGAAGTATTAGTCCCAGGTGTCTTTTAAATTTGTCGGAATTTTAAAGTCGCTCAGTACCTCCACCATTTTTGAAGATATCTTGAAATAGCGAATATACACTCTATGGAGTTAAATCTCATTAAATAATGTCAAAAACAGCTTAAATAAAAAAATGAAACTGTCCCAAGTGTTGGGATTTTAAAATCAGTCCGCGCCTCCACCATTTTTGAACAGATTTTGAGATAGCGAAAATTCACTCTTAGGACTCTGTAAGGATTTAAATCTCATCAATTAATTTCAAAAACAGGTCGAACGAAAGAGAAGTATTAGTCCCAGGTGTCTTTTAAATTTGTCGGAATTTTAAAGTCGCTCAGTACCTCCACCATTTTTGAAGATATCTTGAAATAGCGAATATACACTCTATGGAGTTAAATCTCATTAAATAATGTCAAAAACAGTTTGAATAAAAGAAGGAAACCGTCCCAGGTGTCTTTGAATATGTTGGGATTTTAAAATCACTCAGCGCCTCCACCATTTTTGAAGAAATTTCGAAATAGCGGAAATACACTCTTAGGACTCTCTAAGGATTTAAATCTCATCAATTAATCTCAAAAACAGGTCGAACGAAAGAAAAGTATCAGTCCCAGGTGTCTTTTAAATTTATCGGGATTTTAAAGTCGCTCAGTACCTCCACCATATTTGAAGATATTTTGAAATAGCGAATATACACTCTATGGAGTTAAATCTCATTAAATAATGTCAAAAACAGCTTAAATAAAAAAATGAAACCGTCCCAAGTGTTGGGATTTTAAAATCAGTCCGCGCCTCCACCATTTTTGAAGAGATTTTGAGATAGCGAAAATTCACTCTTAGGCCTCTGTAAGGATTTAAATCTCATTAATTAATTTCAAAAACAGGTCGAACGAAAGAGAAGTATTAGTCCCAGGTGTCTTTTAAATTTGTCGGAATTTTAAAGTCGCTCAGTACCTCCACCATTTTTGAAGATATCTTGAAATAGCGAATATACACTCTATGGAGTTAAATCTCATTAAATAATGTCAAAAACAGTTTGAATAAAAGAAGGAAACCGTCCCAGGTGTCTTTGAATATGTTGGGATTTTAAAATCACTCAGCGGCTCCACCATTTTTGAAGAAATTTCGAAATAGCGGAAATACACTCTTAGGACTCTCTAAGGATTTAAATCTCATCAATTAATCTCAAAAACAGGTCGAACGAAAGAAAAGTATCAGTCCCAGGTGTCTTTTAAATTTATCGGGATTTTAAAGTCGCTCAGTACCTCCACCATATTTGAAGATATTTTGAAATAGCGAATATACACTCTATGGAGTTAAATCTCATTAAATAATGTCAAAAACAGCTTAAATAAAAAAATGAAACCGTCCCAAGTGTTGGGATTTTAAAATCAGTCCGCGCCTCCACCATTTTTGAAGAGATTTTGAGATAGCGAAAATTCACTCTTAGGCCTCTGTAAGGATTTAAATCTCATTAATTAATTTCAAAAACAGGTCGAACGAAAGAGAAGTATTAGTCCCAGGTGTCTTTTAAATTTGTCGGAATTTTAAAGTCGCTCAGTACCTCCACCATTTTTGAAGATATCTTGAAATAGCGAATATACACTCTATGGAGTTAAATCTCATTAAATAATGTCAAAAACAGTTTGAATAAAAGAAGGAAACCGTCCCAGGTGTCTTTGAATATGTTGGGATTTTAAAATCACTCAGCGCCTCCACCATTTTTGAAGAAATTTCGAAATAGCGGAAATACACTCTTAGGACTCTCTAAGGATTTAAATCTCATCAATTAATCTCAAAAACAGGTCGAACGAAAGAAAAGTATCAGTCCCAGGTGTCTTTTAAATTTATCGGGATTTTAAAGTCTTTCAGTACCTTCACCATATTTGAAGATATTTTGAAATAGCTAATATACACTCTATGGAGTTAAATCTCATTAAATAATGTCAAAAACAGTTTGAATAAAAGAAGGAAACCGTCCCAGGTGTCTTTTTAATATGTTGGGATTTTAAAATCAATCAGCGCCTCCACCATTTTTGAAGAGATTTTGAGATAGCGAAAATTCACTCTTAGGACTCTGTAAGGATTTAAATCTCATTAATTAATTTCAAAAACAGGTCGAACGAAAGAGAAGTATCAGTCCCAGGTGTATTTTAAATTTATCGGAATTTTAAAGTCGCTCAGTACCTCCACCATTTTTGAAGATATTTTGAAATAGCGAATATACACTCTATGGAGTTAAATCTCATTAAATAATGTCAAAAACAGTTTGAATAAAAGAAGGAAACCGTCCCAGGTGTCTTTGAATATGTTGGGATTTTAAAATCACTCAGCGCCTCCACCATTTTTGAAGAAATTTCGAAATAGCGGAAATACACTCTTAGGACTCTCTAAGGATTTAAATCTCATCAATTAATCTCAAAAACAGGTCGAACGAAAGAAAAGTATCAGTCCCAGGTGTCTTTTAAATTTATCGGGATTTTAAAGTCGCTCAGTACCTCCACCATATTTGAAGATATTTTGAAATAGCGAATATACACTCTATGGAGTTAAATCTCATTAAATAATGTCAAAAACAGCTTAAATAAAAAAATGAAACTGTCCCAAGTGTTGGGATTTTAAAATCAGTCCGCGCCTCCACCATTTTTGAACAGATTTTGAGATAGCGAAAATTCACTCTTAGGACTCTGTAAGGATTTAAATCTCATCAATTAATTTCAAAAACAGGTCGAACGAAAGAGAAGTATTAGTCCCAGGTGTCTTTTAAATTTGTCGGAATTTTAAAGTCGCTCAGTACCTCCACCATTTTTGAAGATATCTTGAAATAGCGAATATACACTCTATGGAGTTAAATCTCATTAAATAATGTCAAAAACAGTTTGAATAAAAGAAGGAAACCGTCCCAGGTGTCTTTGAATATGTTGGGATTTTAAAATCACTCAGCGCCTCCACCATTTTTGAAGAAATTTCGAAATAGCGGAAATACACTCTTAGGACTCTCTAAGGATTTAAATCTCATCAATTAATCTCAAAAACAGGTCGAACGAAAGAAAAGTATCAGTCCCAGGTGTCTTTTAAATTTATCGGGATTTTAAAGTCGCTCAGTACCTCCACCATATTTGAAGATATTTTGAAATAGCGAATATACACTCTATGGAGTTAAATCTCATTAAATAATGTCAAAAACAGCTTAAATAAAAAAATGAAACCGTCCCAAGTGTTGGGATTTTAAAATCAGTCCGCGCCTCCACCATTTTTGAAGAGATTTTGAGATAGCGAAAATTCACTCTTAGGCCTCTGTAAGGATTTAAATCTCATTAATTAATTTCAAAAACAGGTCGAACGAAAGAGAAGTATTAGTCCCAGGTGTCTTTTAAATTTGTCGGAATTTTAAAGTCGCTCAGTACCTCCACCATTTTTGAAGATATCTTGAAATAGCGAATATACACTCTATGGAGTTAAATCTCATTAAATAATGTCAAAAACAGTTTGAATAAAAGAAGGAAACCGTCCCAGGTGTCTTTGAATATGTTGGGATTTTAAAATCACTCAGCGCCTCCACCATTTTTGAAGAAATTTCGAAATAGCGGAAATACACTCTTAGGACTCTCTAAGGATTTAAATCTCATCAATTAATCTCAAAAACAGGTCGAACGAAAGAAAAGTATCAGTCCCAGGTGTCTTTTAAATTTATCGGGATTTTAAAGTCGCTCAGTACCTCCACCATATTTGAAGATATTTTGAAATAGCGAATATACACTCTATGGAGTTAAATCTCATTAAATAATGTCAAAAACAGCTTAAATAAAAAAATGAAACTGTCCCAAGTGTTGGGATTTTAAAATCAGTCCGCGCCTCCACCATTTTTGAACAGATTTTGAGATAGCGAAAATTCACTCTTAGGACTCTGTAAGGATTTAAATCTCATCAATTAATTTCAAAAACAGGTCGAACGAAAGAGAAGTATTAGTCCCAGGTGTCTTTTAAATTTGTCGGAATTTTAAAGTCGCTCAGTACCTCCACCATTTTTGAAGATATCTTGAAATAGCGAATATACACTCTATGGAGTTAAATCTCATTAAATAATGTCAAAAACAGTTTGAATAAAAGAAGGAAACCGTCCCAGGTGTCTTTGAATATGTTGGGATTTTAAAATCACTCAGCGCCTCCACCATTTTTGAAGAAATTTCGAAATAGCGGAAATACACTCTTAGGACTCTCTAAGGATTTAAATCTCATCAATTAATCTCAAAAACAGGTCGAACGAAAGAAAAGTATCAGTCCCAGGTGTCTTTTAAATTTATCGGGATTTTAAAGTCGCTCAGTACCTCCACCATATTTGAAGATATTTTGAAATAGCGAATATACACTCTATGGAGTTAAATCTCATTAAATAATGTCAAAAACAGCTTAAATAAAAAAATGAAACCGTCCCAAGTGTTGGGATTTTAAAATCAGTCCGCGCCTCCACCATTTTTGAAGAGATTTTGAGATAGCGAAAATTCACTCTTAGGCCTCTGTAAGGATTTAAATCTCATTAATTAATTTCAAAAACAGGTCGAACGAAAGAGAAGTATTAGTCCCAGGTGTCTTTTAAATTTGTCGGAATTTTAAAGTCGCTCAGTACCTCCACCATTTTTGAAGATATCTTGAAATAGCGAATATACACTCTATGGAGTTAAATCTCATTAAATAATGTCAAAAACAGTTTGAATAAAAGAAGGAAACCGTCCCAGGTGTCTTTGAATATGTTGGGATTTTAAAATCACTCAGCGCCTCCACCATTTTTGAAGAAATTTCGAAATAGCGGAAATACACTCTTAGAACTCTCTAAGGATTTAAATCTCATCAATTAATCTCAAAAACAGGTCGAACGAAAGAAAAGTATCAGTCCCAGGTGTCTTTTAAATTTATCGGGATTTTAAAGTCTTTCAGTACCTTCACCATATTTGAAGATATTTTGAAATAGCTAATATACACTCTATGGAGTTAAATCTCATTAAATAATGTCAAAAACAGCTTAAATAAAAAAATGAAACCGTCCCAAGTGTTGGGATTTTAAAATCAGTCCGCGCCTCCACCATTTTTGAAGAGATTTTGAGATAGCGAAAATTCACTCTTAGGCCTCTGTAAGGATTTAAATCTCATTAATTAATTTCAAAAACAGGTCGAACGAAAGAGAAGTATTAGTCCCAGGTGTCTTTTAAATTTGTCGGAATTTTAAAGTCGCTCAGTACCTCCACCATTTTTGAAGATATCTTGAAATAGCGAATATACACTCTATGGAGTTAAATCTCATTAAATAATGTCAAAAACAGTTTGAATAAAAGAAGGAAACCGTCCCAGGTGTCTTTGAATATGTTGGGATTTTAAAATCACTCAGCGCCTCCACCATTTTTGAAGAAATTTCGAAATAGCGGAAATACACTCTTAGAACTCTCTAAGGATTTAAATCTCATCAATTAATCTCAAAAACAGGTCGAACGAAAGAAAAGTATCAGTCCCAGGTGTCTTTTAAATTTATCGGGATTTTAAAGTCTTTCAGTACCTTCACCATATTTGAAGATATTTTGAAATAGCTAATATACACTCTATGGAGTTAAATCTCATTAAATAATGTCAAAAACAGTTTGAATAAAAGAAGGAAACCGTCCCAGGTGTCTTTTTAATATGTTGGGATTTTAAAATCAATCAGCGCCTCCATCATTTTTGAAGAGATTTTGAGATAGCGAAAATTCACTCTTAGGACTCTGTAAGGATTTAAATCTCATTAATTAATTTCAAAAACAGGTCGAACGAAAGAGAAGTATCAGTCCCAGGTGTATTTTAAATTTATCGGAATTTTAAAGTCGCTCAGTACCTCCACCATTTTTGAAGATATTTTGAAATAGCGAATATACACTCTATCTAGTTAAATCTCATTAAATAATGTCAAAAACAGTTTGAATAAAAGAAGGAAACCGTCCCAGGTGTCTTTGAATATGTTGGGATTTTAAAATCACTCAGCGCCTCCACCATTTTTGAAGAAATTTCGAAATAGCGGAAATACACTCTTAGGACTCTCTAAGGATTTAAATCTCATCAATTAATCTCAAAAACAGGTCGAACGAAAGAAAAGTATCAGTCCCAGGTGTCTTTTAAATTTATCGGGATTTTAAAGTCGCTCAGTACCTCCACCATATTTGAAGATATTTTGAAATAGCGAATATACACTCTATGGAGTTAAATCTCATTAAATAATGTCAAAAACAGCTTAAATAAAAAAATGAAACCGTCCCAAGTGTTGGGATTTTAAAATCAGTCCGCGCCTCCACCATTTTTGAAGAGATTTTGAGATAGCGAAAATTCACTCTTAGGCCTCTGTAAGGATTTAAATCTCATTAATTAATTTCAAAAACAGGTCGAACGAAAGAGAAGTATTAGTCCCAGGTGTCTTTTAAATTTGTCGGAATTTTAAAGTCGCTCAGTACCTCCACCATTTTTGAAGATATCTTGAAATAGCGAATATACACTCTATGGAGTTAAATCTCATTAAATAATGTCAAAAACAGTTTGAATAAAAGAAGGAAACCGTCCCAGGTGTCTTTGAATATGTTGGGATTTTAAAATCACTCAGCGCCTCCACCATTTTTGAAGAAATTTCGAAATAGCGGAAATACACTCTTAGGACTCTCTAAGGATTTAAATCTCATCAATTAATCTCAAAAACAGGTCGAACGAAAGAAAAGTATCAGTCCCAGGTGTCTTTTAAATTTATCGGGATTTTAAAGTCGCTCAGTACCTCCACCATATTTGAAGATATTTTGAAATAGCGAATATACACTCTATGGAGTTAAATCTCATTAAATAATGTCAAAAACAGCTTAAATAAAAAAATGAAACTGTCCCAAGTGTTGGGATTTTAAAATCAGTCCGCGCCTCCACCATTTTTGAACAGATTTTGAGATAGCGAAAATTCACTCTTAGGACTCTGTAAGGATTTAAATCTCATCAATTAATTTCAAAAACAGGTCGAACGAAAGAGAAGTATTAGTCCCAGGTGTCTTTTAAATTTGTCGGAATTTTAAAGTCGCTCAGTACCTCCACCATTTTTGAAGATATCTTGAAATAGCGAATATACACTCTATGGAGTTAAATCTCATTAAATAATGTCAAAAACAGTTTGAATAAAAGAAGGAAACCGTCCCAGGTGTCTTTGAATATGTTGGGATTTTAAAATCACTCAGCGCCTCCACCATTTTTGAAGAAATTTCGAAATAGCGGAAATACACTCTTAGGACTCTCTAAGGATTTAAATCTCATCAATTAATCTCAAAAACAGGTCGAACGAAAGAAAAGTATCAGTCCCAGGTGTCTTTTAAATTTATCGGGATTTTAAAGTCGCTCAGTACCTCCACCATATTTGAAGATATTTTGAAATAGCGAATATACACTCTATGGAGTTAAATCTCATTAAATAATGTCAAAAACAGCTTAAATAAAAAAATGAAACCGTCCCAAGTGTTGGGATTTTAAAATCAGTCCGCGCCTCCACCATTTTTGAAGAGATTTTGAGATAGCGAAAATTCACTCTTAGGCCTCTGTAAGGATTTAAATCTCATTAATTAATTTCAAAAACAGGTCGAACGAAAGAGAAGTATTAGTCCCAGGTGTCTTTTAAATTTGTCGGAATTTTAAAGTCGCTCAGTACCTCCACCATTTTTGAAGATATCTTGAAATAGCGAATATACACTCTATGGAGTTAAATCTCATTAAATAATGTCAAAAACAGTTTGAATAAAAGAAGGAAACCGTCCCAGGTGTCTTTGAATATGTTGGGATTTTAAAATCACTCAGCGCCTCCACCATTTTTGAAGAAATTTCGAAATAGCGGAAATACACTCTTAGAACTCTCTAAGGATTTAAATCTCATCAATTAATCTCAAAAACAGGTCGAACGAAAGAAAAGTATCAGTCCCAGGTGTCTTTTAAATTTATCGGGATTTTAAAGTCTTTCAGTACCTTCACCATATTTGAAGATATTTTGAAATAGCTAATATACACTCTATGGAGTTAAATCTCATTAAATAATGTCAAAAACAGCTTAAATAAAAAAATGAAACCGTCCCAAGTGTTGGGATTTTAAAATCAGTCCGCGCCTCCACCATTTTTGAAGAGATTTTGAGATAGCGAAAATTCACTCTTAGGCCTCTGTAAGGATTTAAATCTCATTAATTAATTTCAAAAACAGGTCGAACGAAAGAGAAGTATTAGTCCCAGGTGTCTTTTAAATTTGTCGGAATTTTAAAGTCGCTCAGTACCTCCACCATTTTTGAAGATATCTTGAAATAGCGAATATACACTCTATGGAGTTAAATCTCATTAAATAATGTCAAAAACAGTTTGAATAAAAGAAGGAAACCGTCCCAGGTGTCTTTGAATATGTTGGGATTTTAAAATCACTCAGCGCCTCCACCATTTTTGAAGAAATTTCGAAATAGCGGAAATACACTCTTAGAACTCTCTAAGGATTTAAATCTCATCAATTAATCTCAAAAACAGGTCGAACGAAAGAAAAGTATCAGTCCCAGGTGTCTTTTAAATTTATCGGGATTTTAAAGTCTTTCAGTACCTTCACCATATTTGAAGATATTTTGAAATAGCTAATATACACTCTATGGAGTTAAATCTCATTAAATAATGTCAAAAACAGTTTGAATAAAAGAAGGAAACCGTCCCAGGTGTCTTTTTAATATGTTGGGATTTTAAAATCAATCAGCGCCTCCATCATTTTTGAAGAGATTTTGAGATAGCGAAAATTCACTCTTAGGACTCTGTAAGGATTTAAATCTCATTAATTAATTTCAAAAACAGGTCGAACGAAAGAGAAGTATCAGTCCCAGGTGTATTTTAAATTTATCGGAATTTTAAAGTCGCTCAGTACCTCCACCATTTTTGAAGATATTTTGAAATAGCGAATATACACTCTATCTAGTTAAATCTCATTAAATAATGTCAAAAACAGTTTGAATAAAAGAAGGAAACCGTCCCAGGTGTCTTTGAATATGTTGGGATTTTAAAATCACTCAGCGCCTCCACCATTTTTGAAGAAATTTCGAAATAGCGGAAATACACTCTTAGGACTCTCTAAGGATTTAAATCTCATCAATTAATCTCAAAAACAGGTCGAACGAAAGAAAAGTATCAGTCCCAGGTGTCTTTTAAATTTATCGGGATTTTAAAGTCGCTCAGTACCTCCACCATATTTGAAGATATTTTGAAATAGCGAATATACACTCTATGGAGTTAAATCTCATTAAATAATGTCAAAAACAGCTTAAATAAAAAAATGAAACCGTCCCAAGTGTTGGGATTTTAAAATCAGTCCGCGCCTCCACCATTTTTGAAGAGATTTTGAGATAGCGAAAATTCACTCTTAGGCCTCTGTAAGGATTTAAATCTCATTAATTAATTTCAAAAACAGGTCGAACGAAAGAGAAGTATTAGTCCCAGGTGTCTTTTAAATTTGTCGGAATTTTAAAGTCGCTCAGTACCTCCACCATTTTTGAAGATATCTTGAAATAGCGAATATACACTCTATGGAGTTAAATCTCATTAAATAATGTCAAAAACAGTTTGAATAAAAGAAGGAAACCGTCCCAGGTGTCTTTGAATATGTTGGGATTTTAAAATCACTCAGCGCCTCCACCATTTTTGAAGAAATTTCGAAATAGCGGAAATACACTCTTAGGACTCTCTAAGGATTTAAATCTCATCAATTAATCTCAAAAACAGGTCGAACGAAAGAAAAGTATCAGTCCCAGGTGTCTTTTAAATTTATCGGGATTTTAAAGTCGCTCAGTACCTCCACCATATTTGAAGATATTTTGAAATAGCGAATATACACTCTATGGAGTTAAATCTCATTAAATAATGTCAAAAACAGCTTAAATAAAAAAATGAAACCGTCCCAAGTGTTGGGATTTTAAAATCAGTCCGCGCCTCCACCATTTTTGAAGAGATTTTGAGATAGCGAAAATTCACTCTTAGGCCTCTGTAAGGATTTAAATCTCATTAATTAATTTCAAAAACAGGTCGAACGAAAGAGAAGTATTAGTCCCAGGTGTCTTTTAAATTTGTCGGAATTTTAAAGTCGCTCAGTACCTCCACCATTTTTGAAGATATCTTGAAATAGCGAATATACACTCTATGGAGTTAAATCTCATTAAATAATGTCAAAAACAGTTTGAATAAAAGAAGGAAACCGTCCCAGGTGTCTTTGAATATGTTGGGATTTTAAAATCACTCAGCGCCTCCACCATTTTTGAAGAAATTTCGAAATAGCGGAAATACACTCTTAGAACTCTCTAAGGATTTAAATCTCATCAATTAATCTCAAAAACAGGTCGAACGAAAGAAAAGTATCAGTCCCAGGTGTCTTTTAAATTTATCGGGATTTTAAAGTCTTTCAGTACCTTCACCATATTTGAAGATATTTTGAAATAGCTAATATACACTCTATGGAGTTAAATCTCATTAAATAATGTCAAAAACAGTTTGAATAAAAGAAGGAAACCGTCCCAGGTGTCTTTTTAATATGTTGGGATTTTAAAATCAATCAGCGCCTCCATCATTTTTGAAGAGATTTTGAGATAGCGAAAATTCACTCTTAGGACTCTGTAAGGATTTAAATCTCATTAATTAATTTCAAAAACAGGTCGAACGAAAGAGAAGTATCAGTCCCAGGTGTATTTTAAATTTATCGGAATTTTAAAGTCGCTCAGTACCTCCACCATTTTTGAAGATATTTTGAAATAGCGAATATACACTCTATCTAGTTAAATCTCATTAAATAATGTCAAAAACAGTTTGAATAAAAGAAGGAAACCGTCCCAGGTGTCTTTGAATATGTTGGGATTTTAAAATCACTCAGCGCCTCCACCATTTTTGAAGAAATTTCGAAATAGCGGAAATACACTCTTAGGACTCTCTAAGGATTTAAATCTCATCAATTAATCTCAAAAACAGGTCGAACGAAAGAAAAGTATCAGTCCCAGGTGTCTTTTAAATTTATCGGGATTTTAAAGTCGCTCAGTACCTCCACCATATTTGAAGATATTTTGAAATAGCGAATATACACTCTATGGAGTTAAATCTCATTAAATAATGTCAAAAACAGCTTAAATAAAAAAATGAAACCGTCCCAAGTGTTGGGATTTTAAAATCAGTCCGCGCCTTCACCATTTTTGAAGAGATTTTGAGATAGCGAAAATTCACTCTTAGGACTCTGTAAGGATTTAAATCTCATTAATTAATTTCAAAAACAGGTCGAATGAAAGAGAAGTATCAGTCCCAGGTGTCTTTTAAATTTATCGGGATTTTAAAGTCTTTCAGTACCTTCACCATATTTGAAGATATTTTGAAATAGCTAATATACACTCTATGGAGTTAAATCTCATTAAATAATGTCAAAAACAGTTTGAATAAAAGAAGGAAACCGTCCCAGGTGTCTTTTTAATATGTTGGGATTTTAAAATCAATCAGCGCCTCCACCATTTTTGAAGAAATTTCGAAATAGCGGAAATACACTCTTAGGACTCTCTAAGGATTTAAATCTCATCAATTAATCTCAAAAACAGGGCGAACGAAAGAGAAGTATCAGTCCCAGGTGTCTTTTAAATTTATCGGGATTTTAAAGTCTTTCAGTACCTTCACCATATTTGAAGATATTTTGAAATAGCTAATATACACTCTATGGAGTTAAGTCTCATTAAATAATGTCAAAAACAGTTTGAATAAAAGAAGGAAACCGTCCCAGGTGTCTTTGAATATGTTGGGATTTTAAAATCAATCAGCGCCTCCACCATTTTTGAAGAGATTTTGAGATAGCGAAAATTCACTCTTAGGACTCTGTAAGGATTTAAATCTCATTAATTAATTTCAAAAACAGGTCGAACGAAAGAGAAGTATCAGTCCCAGGTGTATTTTAAATTTATCGGAATTTTAAAGTCGCTCAGTACCTCCACCATTTTTGAAGATATTTTGAAATAGCGAATATACACTCTATCTAGTTAAATCTCATTAAATAATGTCAAAAACAGTTTGAATAAAAGAAGGAAACCGTCCCAGGTGTCTTTGAATATGTTGGGATTTTAAAATCACTCAGCGCCTCCACCATTTTTGAAGAAATTTCGAAATAGCGGAAATACACTCTTAGGACTCTCTAAGGATTTAAATCTCATCAATTAATCTCAAAAACAGGTCGAACGAAAGAAAAGTATCAGTCCCAGGTGTCTTTTAAATTTATCGGGATTTTAAAGTCGCTCAGTACCTCCACCATATTTGAAGATATTTTGAAATAGCGAATATACACTCTATGGAGTTAAATCTCATTAAATAATGTCAAAAACAGCTTAAATAAAAAAATGAAACCGTCCCAAGTGTTGGGATTTTAAAATCAGTCCGCGCCTCCACCATTTTTGAAGAGATTTTGAGATAGCGAAAATTCACTCTTAGGACTCTGTTAGGATTTAAATCTCATCAATTAATTTCAAAAACAGGTCGAACGAAAGAGAAGTATCAGTCCCAGGTGTCTTTTAAATTTATCGGGATTTTAAAGTCGCTCAGTACCTTCACCATATTTGAAGATATTTTGAAATAGCTAATATACACTCTATGGAGTTAAATCTCATTAAATAATGTCAAAAACAGTTTGAATAAAAGAATGAAACCGTCCCAGGTGTCTTTTTAATATGTTTGGATTTTAAAATCACTCAGCGCCTCCACCATTTTTGATGATATTTTGAGATAGAAAAAAATTCATTGGAGTCTGTGGAATAAGTAACGTCAAAAACGGCTGGAACAAGAAAAGGAGGCAGTCCCAGATGACTTTTAAATCTATCGGGATTTTTGTTGATCAGCGCCTGTACCATTTTTGATGATATTTTGAGATAGCGGAAAAACACTCTTTGGAGTCTCTGTGGAGTTAAATTTAATTGTGTATGGTCAAAAACGGCTGGAATAAGGAAAAGAAGCAGTCCGAGATGGGTATTGAAGTTTCTCAGCGCATCCACCATTTTTGAAGATATCTTGAAATAGCAAAAATACACCCTCATCTCTATGGAGTTCAATTTCATTAAATAATCTCAAAAGCTGGTCGAATAAGAAAAAGAATCAGTTCCAGGTGACTTTTGAAATTATCGGCATTTTAATGTTTCTCGGCGCATCCACCATTTTTGAGGATATTTTGAAATAGCGAAAATACAAACTGAGGTGTCTCTATGGAGTCAAATCTTATTTAATAATATCAAGAATTGGTCCAATTAAGGTAAAAAACAGTCCCAGATGACTCTTGAATCTATCGGGATTTAAAGTTGCTCATCGCCTACACCATTTTTGATGATATTTTGAGATAGCGGAAAAAAAACACTCTTTGGAATTAAATTTAATTGAGTGAGGTCAAAAACGGCTGGAATAAGGAAAAGAAGCAGTCCGAGATGGGTATTAAAGTTTCTCAGCGCATCCACCATTTTTAAAGATATCTTGAAATAGCAAAAATACACCCTCATGAATCTCTATGGAGTTCAATTTCATTAAATAATCTCAAAAACTGGTCGAATAAGAAAAAGAATCATTTCCAGGTGACTTTTGAAATTATCGGCATTTTAATGTTTCTCGGCGCATCCACCATTTTTGAGGATATTTTGAAATAGCGAAAATACAAACTGAGGTGTCTCTATGGAGTCAAATCTTATTTAATAATATCAAAAATTGGTCCAATTAAGGTAAAAAACAGTCCCAGATGACTCTTGAATCTATCGGGATTTAAAGTTGCTCATCGCCTACACCATTTTTGATGATATTTTGAGATAGCGAAAAAAAAACACTCTTTGGAATTAAATTTAATTGAGTGAGGTCAAAAACGGCTGGAATAAGGAAAAGAAGCAGTCCGAGATGGCTTTTGAAGTTTCTCAGCGCATCCACCATTTTTTAAGATATCTTGAAATAGCAAAAATACACCCTCATGAATGTCTATGGAGTTCAATTTCATTAAATAATGTCAAAAACTGGTCGAATAAGAAAAAGAATCAGTTCCAGGTGACTTTTGAAATTAGCGGCATTTTAATGTTTCCCGGCGCATCCACCATTTTTGAAGATATTTTGAAATAGCGAAAATACACACTGAGGAGTATCTATGGAGTCAAATCTGATTTAATATTATCAAAAACTGGTCGAATAAGAAAAAGTATCAGTCCCAGGTGTATTTTGAATATTTTGGGATTTTCAAATCACTCAGCGCTTCCAGCATTTTTGACGATATTTTGAAAGAGCGAAAATACAATCTTATGAGTTTCTATGGAGTTAAATCTCGTAAATTAATTTCAACAAAGGTTGAATAAAAAAATTATCAGTCCCAGGTGGCTTTCGAATTTATCGGGATTATCAAATCACTCAGCGCCTCCATCATTTTTGAAGATATTTTGAAATAGTGAATATACACTCTTAGGAGTCTCTATGGAGTTAAATCTCATTAAATAATGTGAAAAACAGCTTGAATATAAAAAAGGAAACCGTCCCAGGTGTCTTTTGAATATGTTGGGATTTTAAAATCACTCAGCGCATCCACCATTTTTGAAGAGATTTCGAAAAAGCGAAAATACACTCTTAGGACTTTCTAAGGATTTGAATCTCAATAATTAATTTCAAAAACAGGTCAAATAAAATAAAAGTATCAGTCCCAGGTGTCTTTTGAATATTTTGGGATTTTAAAATCACTCAGCGCTTCCATCATTTTTGAAAATATTTTGAAATAGGGAAAACACAATTTTAGGAGTTTCTATGGAGTTAAATCTCATTACTTAATTTCAAAAGCAGGTCAAATAAAAAAAAGTATCAGTCCCAGGTGGCTTCTGAATTTATCGAGATTTTAAAAGCGCTCACTGCCTCCACCATATTTTGAAATAGGGAAAATACACTCTTGGGAGTCTCTATGGAGTTCAACCTCATTAAATAATGTCAAAAACAGCTTGAATAAACAAATAAAACCGTTCCAGGTGTCTTTAAAATATGTTGGGATTTTAAAATCACTCAGGGCCTCCACCATTTTTGAAGAGATTTGGAAATAGCGAAAATACAGCCCGAGGAATCTCTGTGGAGTTAAATCTCATTAAATAATGTCAAAAACTGGTCGAACAAGAAAAAGAATAAATTCCGGGTGACTTTTGAAATTATCAGCATTTTAATGGTTCTCGGCGCATCCACCATTTTTGAAGATATTTTGAAATAGCGAAAATACACCCTGACGAGTTTCTATAGACTCGAATCTCATTTAATAATATCAAAAGCAGGTCGAATTAAGATAAGAAGCAGTACCAGATTACTTTTAAATCTATGGGGATTTTTGTTGCTCAGCGCCTGCACCATTTTTGATGATATTTTGAGACAGCGGACAAACACTCTTTGGAGTCTCTGTGGAATTAAATTTAATTAAATCATGTCAAGAACGCCTAGAATATGGTAAAGAGGCAGTCCTAGATGGCTTTTGAATCTATCGGGAGTTTAGAGTTTCTCAGCGCATCCACCATTTTTAAAGATATTTTGAAATTGCGAAAATACACTCTGAGGAGTCTCCATGGAGGCAGGTCTCATTAAATAATGTCAAAAACGGGTCGAATAAGGAGAGAAAGCAGTCCCAAGTCGTTTTTAAAGCTATCAGGATTAAAAAGTTGCTCAGCACCTACACAATTTTTTATGATATTTTCAAAAAGCGGTAGTATACCCTTAGGAATCTCTATGGAATTGAATCTTATAAATAATGTCAAAAACGGCTCGAGTAAAGAAAAGAAACATTTCCAAATGGCTGTGAAATCTATCGGGACTTTAAAGTTTCTCATCGCCTGCACCATTAAGGTGTTGAAAAATTTTCTTAAACTTTGTATTTTTATGGCACTATTGATAAAGCTTCAAAAATCGTTCAAATTAAAAGTCTTGTAATTTGGAAAAATATAGACACTTATAATGTGGCTGGTTCATTTTCTGGCAGATTTAAATTCAAGTTGCCCGAAAATATACATAAATACAAATCGTAGTATCAATCTAAATAAAGCACTTATAAGCACTGTGAATAGAGGACTATTGAAAAACTCTGAGCAACCCTGAAGGACTCGCAAATGTCTTGTAGACTTTTGAGTATAGTCCCAAAGAAGTCTGAAAAGCACTGAAGGGCCTGATGTGTAGGTACTGACTTTTGAGTAATGCTGAGGAATCATATACAGTATATGAAAATTTGTCCGCCTGGAGAAATCTTCCGTACAAGGTCAAAACGAAATTGACGCTATTGCAAGTGGTTTTCTAACGGTTAGTAAAACCGGAATCCACTACACGCAGATATTTTTGAATTTTTAATAAATTTAATAAACCAAGTGCGAAAAAGCTTTGTAATCGGCTAGTGTCTAACTGATTTTGTGCACAAGATCGATTGCACACCCTTTAGAATTCGTTACGCTATAAAGTCTCGATTTTTATTTTCGCCATTACGTAACGATTGTTGATCTGTTTACCAATGAGGAAATCCTTTAATTCTTGCGTATTCCCGGCTAATTTTACCAAATTGTTCCGATTACCGAACCTGGCCCTGATCCCGCCATCCCCAGCTAGATTGAGGATATTTCGATGCAGTTTTAAACCTCCGTTCTCATCAACTTGTAAATAAGAAAACGCGACTCGGAACGAGCACCGATCGCACTTATTGTTTTCGTACGAACTACAACTCCGATTTCATGGTCTTAAAAATTTAGTCCGTCTCGAATCCGGCTCAGGCGGTCCACATCGAACGTATCATTCTTCGAGCAGAAAAGTGTATAAAATTAGGTTCTGTCGGAGATCCGCCGCATAACTGCAGACCGTATCTCCGTTTCCAGTCTAATTCCGAATTGACGTCGAGTCGGTCATTTACGTTTTTACGGCTTTCGAATAGATATCGGACGTGATTTGGCCGGAGGAGCGAGTCAGGTGCAGGCATGCAGGAATCAATACTCGGCCGCGCCTCGCGAGAACCTCTTGTTTTATTACGCGATGCGAACTCGGCGATGACTTTTTGTAATGGGGGGGCTTGTTCCGTCAACAACTATCGCCCGGTATCCCTTCAATTACGCTGATAACGTGTAATGGAGGCCGCGAGATGCCTCTAAATTCCGCTAAACCAGCTTATTCCGGCCGGAGCTTAAACTCGCCCTCCCGCCTAATAAAAGCTCATGCAAATGAACGAGCCGAACGTCGGAAAAATTCCGAGAGGGTGTCAAAGTTTTTACGCGGCGGTGTGAGGACGTGACCTTTTTGGCTACGAGCTCATCGCCTTGTGTGACCCGGGATAATTGTTCTCACCCAACAACTCGATTGTTTCTGCAGGAATTACGACCGCTCTCGGTGCGTATTATCGAATTTACCACGGGCGACAATCTAGCGCGAACAGCTCCGTACGTGACGAAAGCGCAATTCCCGTTTCCAGAAAATAGAAACAAAAAACTTTTGTTCTAGGGAGCGATATTTTCTTATTCGGCGTTAAGTGTGAAAGCGTGTGCAAGATAAAAGATTGGCATGGGATTAAACAACGTGGCTCTGGCTCGACGGAGGAGCTCTAGCATTCCCTCGACGTTATTCCGAAACAAATGTTTATTGCTTTATAGAAACACGCTTCCGAACGATGAGCGGAATTACGCCGTTCACCTCTTATTTTTATCCGAGATAATTTTGTTTCACAGGTAGGTGGGTATGGAACACGCGAAATTCCACCGGGACGATAGGAGGTTTACAGACGAGAAGAAAGAAGCAGCCATCTTGTTTTTCTACTATTTTTATAGTCTGGGCACTAAAGATTAGTACAGCATTTCCTCTTTCATTGTTCAAAATTGTCTGTGACTTGCATTATATTCTATACCGGTTTCAATAGCCGTAAGGGTGGTTCTGTCTATGACTCCTTTTACTGTATTTATTCTCCTCCCCTATTTGATCATTATTTCTTCGTAATATGTTAATTTTTATTTTGCTCCGCGGAAAATCGGTTATCCTAAAAAACCGTTTAAAATTCCCCCGAAAACTTTCTATAATAGAAGAATGGGTAGCCATCCCAATAGAGCAACCTCTTAGGTCACGATCTCAATTTTCCTGAATGTGTATTGGAGAATTTCGATGACTCCCGAATATTGTACGTGATGGGAAGGCAGAACTCGGCCGGTTTTATTAAATTCCGAGCGACTGCCCCATCAAACCGACCCATAAATATTAATTAACACCGGGATTACGCAAACCCGAATCCCAGATATTTATAGAGTTATAAATCCATAGCGACGTTATATATATCGTAACGTCGTTGTTTATAAAATTTCGCATTTAGTGTTTATTTTTTCCGTCAGACGGGATAAGTTCCATGCCTAAAACACCAAAACAGAGGCGGAGATCAATGGGTGTTGGCCTTTATTTTCCGAAGTAATGGAGTGACAAGACCGTGTATATTTGATCAAATCGACGTGAAATTTGTATTCACGTTTCTAAATACATGAATCATGGATCGGTGTTTGTTTTGATGGTGCTAAAAAATTCGGGGAGGTTCGGTCTTATTGGTCATCATCGTATCACGTAAAATGTAGGTTCGTTTGACAAACTTAACTGCCGACAATTACAAATACATTGCTACAAATTCGTGTTTATTTACGTACTCGTTGCACGGCAGCAACCGTTCGGTAAACGACGTTTCAACAAATTTATCTCGAGTACTTACAACAAGTAACATGGCAGTTTATTAACCCTTAAAAAGTTTATTGGAACTTTAACGTTCAAACCATGAATATAACCATTCATGTTTTTATCGTTATTTAAAACCGCCGTCGAAGGATTTATTAACTTCAAGTAGCTCGTTTCGGTGCCATAGATTTTTTATTGACTCGCCGGAACGAGCAATTGTAGCAATAATTACCAGTAGGGATAAACAAACATTTTGGTGCGACGAGCGGGTGCCAGTGGTGATTGGAGATGTCATTTACGCATGTACATCCCATTTACCGATCACCCAACCTCCGGTCACCCGTCCATCGCACCGATCTCCCACGGAAACCCATCTTCGCCTCTGTATTAGCCGGAGAGTTTGAGCAATTTTTGAAGTTTTACTGCCGACTCCACGGCTTCCGTAAGTTCTTAATTAAAGTAGGTATAAGACCCCTTACCTCTTCCGACCCTCCCTCGAATTTTTAACAAGCTCGCCGTTCGAGGGTCGCAGTCGAATCATCGACGCGGCGAAACTCCTGCAACAAAAACGAGGATTAGCGACGAAATGAGAACAGCACGCGGAAGTGCAAGAGCGCCGTCTGCAGTTATTCTGAAGAGTGGCGAAAAAATTCCTTCTTGGGACTCATCACTGTTATAATCGCCGACAGCCGGTGCCCGAGGGATCATGATTCTTGTAATTAAGTTTGCAGTAGAGTTACAACGCGTTTGCTTGCGAATCGCCCCTAATACATTGCGAATTTCGGAACTATTATTGTTCTCGTGATGCGCACTTTGCGTTCGTCGAGGCAACAACCCGCGATGGAGCCGTTGGGAGGTTAACGGGTGTAAAGAGTCCGGCGGAAATTATTTTTTAAGTGTTGTGAAAATTTTTCATGTCTCTTGTACCCCATTCGTCGTTCCGTTTGGGGGATAAATTTTAAAAGAGTGAATATCTCCCACCAGAAAGGGAATTCATGAGTGGTGTTCCACAGGGCCCATCGGGACCGCTCTTATTCATTTTAGAAACAAAATAAAAATTTCAATTTCATACTTATTTATTGTTCCGTTTAATGAATGAAATCTCATTTTATTTTAGCATTTTTGGAACCCTTCAAATTCACGAACCGCCTATGGATATTTATTTTAACTTCACCTACAGACAATCAGTTTTTTTTTGTCCGGAAAAGATAGCGTCCTTATCAAGTTTCTAAATTTCTTGCACATTCGGGTGCAGTTACCTGTTGAGAAACACAATAATAAATCAGTTTATCGGGCGAACTCGACCGACCGAACTCCCTATGACGTACAGAAAGTCTAATTTTTACAGCCTGAGGATTCAATAAAACATAGTCATCGGAGAAGGTTTTAATCCGAAACACAAAATGTTGTATGCAACACCGTTCATAATCATGTAATTTACTAATTCCCATTGTTTATGAATACCAGCTCGCTTCGCTCGCTCATACATTCTAATTTCTAACAAAATGAAGAACGAAATAATTTTCTATTATTCATAAACAACACTACTCAATTTCTAATTACAGACGAGTTTCATACAAGATTTTATGTTTCTTCTGATGGTGTTGTCTGAAATCTAACTTTGAAGACTTTTTCATTTCGTTGCATATTTAGCAATACTCTCATTTCGATCACGTTTTCCAAAATTCTAAGATTTCAAAATTTTTATATTCAAAATTTGCTAATTTCGATATACCCTAGTTTGAAAATTAAAACGGATACATTCTTTTACAATAATTTTTTTTAATAATTTTATACTATATGGGCGAGCGAAGCGAGCGACTATGTATTCATAAACAAAAAATCTTGTATGCAACTATCATGTAATTACTGATTCCCATTGTTTATGAATACCAGCTCGCTTCGCTCGCTCATATATTCTAATACGTAACAAAATGAAGAACGAAATAATTTTCTATTATTCATAAACAACACTACTCAATAATTTCTAATTACAGACGAGTTTCATACAAGATTTTATGTTTCTTCTGATGGTGTTGTCTGAAATCTAACTTTGAAGACTTTTTCATTTCGTTGCATATTTAGCAATACTCTCATTTCGATCACGTTTTCCAAAATTCTAAGATTTCTAAATTTTTATATTCAAAATTTGCTAATTTCGATATACCCTAGTTTGAAAATTAAAACGGATACATTCTTTTACAATAAAAATTTGTAATAATTTTATACTATATGGGCGAGCGAAGCGAGCTACTATGTATTCATAAACAAAAAATATTGTATCGAACTATCATGTAATTACTGATTCCCATTGTATTTGAATACCAGCTCGCTTCGCTCGCTCACATATTCTAATTCGTAACAAAATTAAGAACGAAATAATTTTCTATTATTCATAAACAACACTACTCAATTTCTAATTACAGACGAGTTTCATACAAGATTTTATGTTTCTTCTGATGGTGTTGTCTGAAATCTAACTTTGAAGACTTTTTCATTTCGTTGCATATTTAGCAATACTTTCATTTCGATCACGTTTTCCAAAATTTGCTAATTTCGATATGCCCTAGTTTGAAAATTAAAACGGATACATTCTTTTACAATAAAAATTTGTAATAATTTTATACTATATGGGCGAGCGAAGCGAGCTACTATGTATTCATAAACAAAAAATCTTGTATGCAACTATCATGTAATTACTGATTCCCATTGTTTATGAATACCAGCTCGCTTCGCTCGCTCATATATTCTAATTCGTAAGAAAATGAAGAACGAAATAATTTTCTATTATTCATAAACAAGACCACTCAATAATTTCTAACTACAGTCGAGTTTCATACAAGATTTTATGTTTCTTCTGATGGTGTTGTCTGAAATTTAACTTTAAAGACTTTTTCATTTCGTTGTATATTTAGCAATACTTTCATTTCGATCACGTTTTCCAAAATTCTAAGATTTCAAAATTTTTATATTCAAAATTTGCTAATTTCGATATACCCTAGTTTGAAAATTAAAACGGATACATTCTTTTACAATAAATTTTTTTAATAATTTTATACTATATGGGCGAGCGAAGCGAGCTACTATGTATTCATAAACAAAAAATATTGTATGCAACTATCATGTAATTACTGATTCCCATTGTTTTTGAATACCAGCTCGCTTCGCTCGCTCACATATTCTGATTCGTAACAAAATGAAGAACGAAATAATTTTCTATTATTCATAAACAACACTACTCAATAATTTCTAATTACAGACGAGTTTCATACAAGATTTTATGTTTCTTCTGATGGTGTTGTCTGAAATCTAACTTTGAAGACTTTTTCATTTCGTTGCATATTTAGCAATACTCTCATTTCGATCACGTTTTCCAAAATTCTAAGATTTCAAAATTTTTATATTCAAAATTTGCTAATTTCGATATACCCTAGTTTGAAAATTAAAACGGATACATTCTTTTACAATAAAAATTTGTAATAATTTTATACTATATGGGCGAGCGAAGCGAGCTACTATGTATTCATAAACAAAAAATATTGTATCGAACTATCATGTAATTACTGATTCCCATTGTATTTGAATACCAGCTCGCTTCGCTCGCTCACATATTCTAATTCGTAACAAAATTAAGAACGAAATAATTTTCTATTATTCATAAACAACACTACTCAATTTCTAATTACAGACGAGTTTCATACAAGATTTTATGTTTCTTCTGATGGTGTTGTCTGAAATCTAACTTTGAAGACTTTTTCATTTCGTTGCATATTTAGCAATACTTTCATTTCGATCACGTTTTCCAAAATTTGCTAATTTCGATATGCCCTAGTTTGAAAATTAAAACGGATACATTCTTTTACAATAAAAATTTGTAATAATTTTATACTATATGGGCGAGCGAAGCGAGCTACTATGTATTCATAAACAAAAAATCTTGTATGCAACTATCATGTAATTACTGATTCCCATTGTTTATGAATACCAGCTCGCTTCGCTCGCTCATATATTCTAATTCGTAAGAAAATGAAGAACGAAATAATTTTCTATTATTCATAAACAAGACCACTCAATAATTTCTAACTACAGTCGAGTTTCATACAAGATTTTATGTTTCTTCTGATGGTGTTGTCTGAAATTTAACTTTAAAGACTTTTTCATTTCGTTGTATATTTAGCAATACTTTCATTTCGATCACGTTTTCCAAAATTCTAAGATTTCAAAATTTTTATATTCAAAATTTGCTAATTTCGATATACCCTAGTTTGAAAATTAAAACGGATACATTCTTTTACAATAAATTTTTTTAATAATTTTATACTATATGGGCGAGCGAAGCGAGCTACTATGTATTCATAAACAAAAAATATTGTATGCAACTATCATGTAATTACTGATTCCCATTGTTTTTGAATACCAGCTCGCTTCGCTCGCTCACATATTCTGATTCGTAACAAAATGAAGAACGAAATAATTTTCTATTATTCATAAACAACACTACTCAATAATTTCTAATTACAGACGAGTTTCATACAAGATTTTATGTTTCTTCTGATGGTGTTGTCTGAAATCTAACTTTGAAGACTTTTTCATTTCGTTGCATATTTAGCAATACTCTCATTTCGATCACGTTTTCCAAAATTCTAAGATTTCAAAATTTTTATATTCAAAATTTGCTAATTTCGATATACCCTAGTTTGAAAATTAAAACGGATACATTCTTTTACAATAAAAATTTGTAATAATTTTATACTATATGGGCGAGCGAAGCGAGCTACTATGTATTCATAAACAAAAAATCTTGTATGCAACTATCATGTAATTACTGATTCCCATTGTTTATGAATACCAGCTCGCTTCGCTCGCTCATATATTCTAATTCGTAACAAAATGAAGAACGAAATAATTTTCTATTATTCATAAACAAGACCACTCAATAATTTCTAACTACAGTCGAGTTTCATACAAGATTTTATGTTTCTTCTGATGGTGTTGTCTGAAATTTAACTTTGAAGACTTTCATTTCGTTGCATATTTAGCAATTTTCATTTCGATCACGTTTTCCAAAATTCTAAGATTTCAAAATTTGTATATTCAAAATTTGCTAATTTCGATAGACCCTAGTTTGAAAATTAAAACGGATACATTCTTTTACAATAAAAATTAAATTTTTATATTCTTCTTCTTTATAATCTTGTATGCAACTGGGTTGATTATGTAATTTACTGATTCCCTTTGTTCATGAATACTAGCTCGCTTCGCTCGCTCCTATATTCTAACTTGTTACACACTGAAGAATGGATTTTTTTTTATTGTAAAAGACGGTACTTAATAATACATTTGTCCGAGACACAAACAGTTGTATGCAACTGTTTTAATAATGTAATTTACTGAATGGCATTCTTTATGAATACCGCAGCTCGCTTCGCTCGCTCCTATATTGTAGCACATTACATACTGAAGAAGGAATACTATTCAATAATTTTCCATTACAGACGAGTTTCATACAAGATTTTATGTTCCTTTTGTATTGTTTGAAATCAAACTTTGAAAACTTTCGTTGCACATTTGGCAATATGTTTGGGCGAGCAAAGCGAGCTATTATGAATAAAAAAGACAAGTCAATAATTTCCCATCACAGCCGAGTTTCATACAAAATTTTATGTTCCTTCTGTGTTGTTTAAAGTCAAACTTTGATGAGTGGTAATTTTTCATTTCCTTCCATCTTTAGCAATATTGGAGTCACTGATAGAGATACTTTCTCACGGGACGTTGTTAAATCCGACATTGAAAAAGAGAGAGGGATGTTGTCAAACCCGAGATTGAGAAACACACTTTCTAAAGGGATGTTGTCAAATCCGAGATTAAAAAACACACTTTCTAAAGAGATGTTGTCCAACCCGAGATTGAAAAACACACTTGTGAAGGTGATGTTGTCAAACCCGACATTTAAAGAGACACTTTCTGAAGAGATGTTGTCAAACCCGAGATTAAAAAACACACTTTCTGAAGAGATGTTGTCCAACCCGAGATTGAAAAACACACTTTCAAAGGTTATGTTGTCAAACCCGACATTTAAAAAGACATTTTCTAAAGGGATGTTGTCAAACCCGAGATTGAAAAACACACTTTCGAAGGTGATGTTGTCAAACTCGACATTTAAAAAGACACTTTCAAAGGTATGGCATCAGACGAAAATCCGCATGTTATTTATTAGGCCCCACAATTTTCAAAAACATTGGGTTTTGAAGTAAAGACGTTTAATAGGTCAGTTTTAACTTTTTTTGCCTTGCGTTATTTTCACCGTTCAGGGGTGGCGTGTACCGAAATTAGCGTCAAAACTTCTACTAATTTTAACTCGATAACTACGGGGTTTAGGGCAAAATTTTATTAAGAAAAATTGTTGACACTGATGAGTTCCACTACAGATTAAAATTAGTGTAGTTATAGAACCTCCTCCTTTTTTGAAGTCGGTTAAAAATGGAAGACGAATCATCCAAGTCTATGCAAATTTAATTTTCGCGTCCTTATTCCTTCGAAACCCGCTCCTGATTTATTCCCGGCCCGAAAAGGTGGGCGCAATTTACGAGCCGAGATTTCGTGAATTATTGCGATTTACTTTTGCCTTAAAAGCGTTGATGCCTCGAGCGAAACGTGACCACATTTCATTTCCAAACTGCCGCAGTTACAGTTTTACACGCGCGATGCTAATTGCGGAGAATTCCGTTTTCCGAAGTTGATGTTTTTTAGAAGAGGCTATCAACAATAAAACGTATTACAGAGATTGGAATAATTCTCGCAGGCTGGCAAAGTTTCATTCATAAATCTGAGGAGGTAGCCTGAGCACGACAAATGCACATAAAACAGTTATTTATGGTAATGCCGTAATTAAGTGTAGGATATTAAATGGGCAATTCATCAGCGAAAAGTGACCTTCGGCTGTGCATTTTTACGAGCGCTTCCGTCTCGTAAAAGTACCTGTTTATATATAAGCGGTATAAAATGGATAGGTTTTTGGGGAACACCTGAGTGGGAGCGAAGAATTATTTCATGAAAATTGAATTATTACTGGGAATCAGAAGACGGCTCGGTGTGCGCACCCCCTCGAGGCAAGGAACTATGATGATGATCATTCGATAACGTTTTTGTTTGGTTACTCAATTCAGTGTCCAAATTTCCTACTGAAAAGAGGGCCCTCGCCGTAAAGCGCCAATTAATTAAACCCCAACGACGCACAATTTTAAGCTCATGCAAATGGCACCCGGAATCTCTTGTTTACGGCGAAAGAATTCCCTCGAGTCCCACATTTTTTCCGCGTTTAATCGCTCAATCGGCTCTACGTCGACCGAGCCTTTTTCGGACGAAATTTAATTAACTTTCGATGTCGTAGAAGTTTATTCGATTTTTATTCAGGCCCGAGATGACCGAAGTGCACGTAAAGCGTTTTTTTATCTTACGTCATCAATTAGGATTCGGTCGGCCGCCCCCCAATTTACATTTTTTCCCAGAGGTAACAAAGTACTTTGCAGATTAAACGTTGAAATGCTCAATAATGGCGCACGCACCCACCATTAACGTCCGTTTCCAAAGCAAGACATCATCTTGGGGTAATATAGACCATCCTCGCAATTTACGGAAATCCATGTGTAATAAAGTCTAATGGTAACTGGTTGCATGCGTCATAAGTGCAGGTGGGGGAAGGGCGCGCAATTTCGGGTAATGGATGGAAATGGGCCGAAGATGATTATGACAAATCGAGGAGAAGCGATTGGGGTCGTGTTCAACAGCTCAGGAACACTTATTAATTACGGGGGATTCGGAAAATAGTCGATGTAAAAAGAGTTTTTAAGCTCCTGTGATCCAAAAACATTTCTGTGTTCTCTGTTCTTTTTAATGCCACTTTCATCCAGCTTAGTCCTTTATCTTCTTCTACTAACAGCACTTTCCAGTCTTCCCTCTCCTTTCTCATCACCTCATGGCCAACATTTGTTTTGAGGATTCTGTAACTACAGTGGAGATGGACGACGAGATCAGCAGTCACGACATCGCATTTTAATTTACTTTGTCTCATAATAATTATTGGAAAATTATTATCGTTTGCTAAAGTCAAATGTTTATATATTATATTTTTGCAATCGTACCAGACACATTTAACATTTTAATATCGTCCTGTAGAGGAAAGAGGACAGAAATTTTGAACAGATGTCACCAATAAGCACGACGAAACTTGTACTAAATTTTTCTTTTCCTGTGTGACTTAGAGCGGCGTTGCTCGGCAATAGGCTTGTCAGAGCTTAGTTTCTAGCGGTATCAGGAAATAATAATGCAGATGGACGACGACACGAGTATCCATTAGGATGACCAATGGTACACCCAACAGTCTTAGTGCGACACCACAACATTTTTACCTAAAACGAGGCCAGTTAAGGACTCTTTAGGTTTTTTTAGGACTTCAGGATTCCTCAGAATTTATAAAAATTTCTTGGGACTTTTTAGGATCGTCCACAATTGCTCAGTATTCTTTTAAGTTCCTTCAAACTTCTCAGAATTGCGCAAGCTTCCTCAGGACTGTTTAAGTACTTTTAGGACTTCCAAGGACTTTTCAGGATTCCTCAGAATTGATCAAAGCTCCTTAGGAATTTTTAGGATCGTCCAGGATTGCTCAGAATGCTTTTGAGTTTCTTCGATTTTCTCAGAATTTCTCAGGACTTCTCAGGTTTCCTTAGGACTTCACAGGACCCTTCTCAGAATTCTTTGAGTTCCTTCAAACTTCTCAGAATTGGGCAAGCTTCCTCAGGACTGTTCAAGTACTTTTATTACTTCCAAGGACTTTTCAGGATTCCTCAGAATTGATCAAAACTCCCTAGGAATTTTTAGGATCGTCCAGGATTGCTCAGAATTCTCTTGAGTTCCTTCGAATTGCTAAGAATCTTTCAGGACTTCTCAGGTTTCCTTAGGACTTCACAGGACCTTTCTCAGGATTCTTTTGAGTTCCTTCAAACTGCTCAGAATTACGCAAGTTTCCTCAGGACTGTTCAAGTACTTTTATTACTTCCAAGGACTTTTCGGGATTCCTCAGAATTGATCAAAAGTCCTTAGGAATTCTTAGGATCGTCCAGGATTGCTCAGAATTCTTTTGAGTTAATTAGATTTTCTCAGGTTTCCTTAGGATTCCACAGGACCTTTCTGTGCCCGCAAGTCTTTTCACAAGATTTTTTAGATTTTCTCAGAATTACGCAGTATCTATTCCTCAGCACTCTTCAAAACCTTTCGAGATTTCTCAGAAGCCTTTTGTGCCCCGCGCTCTTCAGGTTGCTTCAGGATACCTCAGAATTTATCAAAACTCTTATGAAATTTTTGGGATCGTCCAGCATTACTCAGGATTATTTTGAGTTCCTTAGAACTTCTCACAATTTCGCAAGTTTCCTGAGGACTATTTAAGACCCTTCAGGTTTATATTTACAATATCTATGCCTATCGCAATACATATTATGTATGAAAATTAAACCCAAAAAGAGAACAAATTTTATTTTGTGTTTCTGTGATTTTATAATTTATAATTGGATGATTTTGAAGTTTGGGGTTTGTTATTTTGTGATGTGGTTATTGTGTGACTTTGTGACTTTGAGTGCCATTATGCTTTCTAAAACGGACTCCCTCTAAAACGTAGTTCATACAATATTTTTTGGTCTTAATTGGGTCTTTGTAAACGAAACAGGTGTTGCTATAACAAAAAGAAATTCAATTATTAATCATTTATTGCAGTTACTAGTGCAATAAAGAGGGTACTTATTAAATTATGGTAAATAAGAAGTACTTTTTGCAATAGTGAAGCAATGAACCCAAACACGTGCAAAAAATTACCTGTTTTTGCACGAATGTAAAAACAAATCGTTTTAATTCTAATTTTCATCGTGTAGCATTTAACATTTTATCTATTCTTCTGTGTTATTCTTTTAACATTTTGATGTTCTCATAATATGCAGATATCGAAAATGAATTTGTGATTTTGTGATTTTGTGATTGTGTGATTTTGTGATGTGATTTTGTGATTTTGTTATATTGTTATTGTGTGATTTTGTGATTTTGAAATATTTTAAATTTGTTACTAAACAGTTTCATTTAGCTTGCCTTGTTTGTGTGGTTCAAATCTAGTAATTAAAATTTTACCCCCTTCTTGTTGACCGATTAACGTGAAATTTTGTGCACGTCTTTAGTTTTGAAAGTTCATCAAGTTGTTTGTGATTTTTTGAATGACGAAGACGAATTGAAAAACGCATGTGATTTATTGCTTCATCTACAAGTTGAAAGTCTGCAATCACCAATACTCATACTACATTATTAATTTGGCAACAGACGTACTTTAAAATGCTATGTGTTTGATGACTTTCTTAAATGAACACATGATATATTCAGTATCATTGTAAATTCAACATGGCCGCCGCCTCAAAATGGCGGCTTTTTCAATCCCCTCAATATGGGTATCGAATGAAAGGGCTTAACTAGTAGAGTACAGTACATCATGAAAAAATTGAAGGTCCAAGATGGCCGCCACTACAAAATGTAGGATTACATATATATTTTTTCAATCCCTTGAATATGGGTATCAAATGAAAGGGCTTAACGACTAGAATACAGTACACCTTCAAAAGATTCAAAAGCCAATACAAAATGGCGGATAACAATTTTTTTTTCAATCCCCTCAATATGGGTATCAAATGAAAGGGCTTAACTAGTAGAATACAGTACATCATAAAACAAATCAAAATTCAAGATGGTTGCCGCTACAAAATGGCGGATTACATATTTTTTAGTTTTCAATCAAATGAAAGGGCTTGGCAAAAGGAACACAGTACACTTTAGAAAAACAAAAAATTTGAAAATAAAATAAGTAAAAATATTTTTAAGTTAATCAGTTTTATATTGTAAAGAAACATAGTAATGATGCAGATAATGTACTAAAAGCTAAAAAATAATTAGGTAGGTACCTCCTCATCAATCTTAGAGAATTGATCAGACTAAAATAAAATTGTGGGGCGTAGCGTAACCTGAGTAAATAATGTATAATGTTTTAGTACATTATCTGCATCATTATTATGTTTCAATACAATATAAAACTGTTTAACTTAAACATTTTTTTTACTTATTTTATTTTGTAACTTGCAAATGTGTGATTCAGGTTTCCTGGTATAACAAAACACGTCAACAAACTAACAGTGAGAAACGACGAGATGAAATTAAATTATGAAAATAAAACTCAAAAAGAGAACAGAATAAATTTGTGATTTTATAATTATTTTGTTATTTTTGTAACTTCCAAATGTGTCTAGATCGATGTTCTAGTTTTATAATTGTGTCTTTCTAATTTTGTGACCAAGGGTACGCCCAACAGCCTGAGTGCGAGACCACAACATTTTATCTTGAAAACGCATTATCTACCCGACTTTTTACACCATGTTTTACAAAGTCCTCTTCGCTAGACAATGATGTCTAGAAAACTCTTTGGTCCTTTCCTTTTCTTATTATTATTGCTTCTCCTCCTCATTTGTATTGCTAATCTCTTTTTTTATAACCGTATCTATATTATGTTCATTATTAATGGAGGCGTTGGAATTTTGAAATTATGTTGGGGAAAAGCTTGGCTGCAGTTCTTTTTATTGTATTTTGTTGTCGGTTTGGAATCGGCCATGTTGGAATTTTATGTTCATCCTCAAAAAAGGGGCGGGGTGTGGTTGCGTCGAAAAATACTTTGTTTTTTTCAGACTGTTATAATCCACTACAATCGAAGAAAATCTGTTAAAATTTAGGACATAATTAATATTTACAGGCTGACAAGAATAAAGTTTTTTTTCATTATTAACCTTAAATTTGTATTAATGACAGGTATTAGGAATGGTCACTAAATTAAAGGTGTGTTTAGATTTTCACAGCCTACTTCTATGCACATTAATATTGATGATTTTATAATTGTGTGAATATGTTATTTTATGATTGTGTGATTTTGAGTGCCATCTCGCTTTTTAACACGCAATGCATACAATATTTTTTGGTCTTCTGCTTCTTGACATTTCCATATGTAGTATATTTCTCCACTCCTTTCTTTCTTTCTACCGTTCTTCTATGTTTCTTTTCCTTTCTTCGCTGTTTTCTTCACTTTTCTACGTTTATTTACTTTATTTTCATCAATTTTCTCCTCGCGACTTCTCTCCACGTGTTCTCGTGTCGGTCGGTAATGTAGGAATCCCTATGCGTCCTCGTCCTGCTCCAACTCTAATTGGACTTCATGATCGCTTTCTTTACCACTATTTTCCTGTAATCCCACAGTTTCGACCCCACACCTCAGGGCCTAATCCCACAATAGTTCTTCTTCTGATTTACAGTCCTCGGGCGCTTCCCGCATTCGATAAATATAATTTCCCATCACGCAACATCATAGATTATGATTCAGAAGCCATCATATTCATATATTCCAGGGAGGGCTGCGCCGCATCCCTTCGTAAACACGAACAAGGGTCGATGCTGCATATAAAACGGATCATCACCCCCCTTTAGATCGGCCATCTGCATGGTCTGCCATCGCTGTAATCCCTTCGTACGGTTTTTCCGTGTCCAAGTTGCAAATCTAACATTTCCCGGCTTGGCTCTGGTGTGTGTTCGCGGTTTTTAATTTTTATCGGGATCGATCGCTGTGCGATCCTCGTTTGGGGTTGCTTCCACGCCGTTCGGCTCGCAGACAAACGAGCGGTTTATTGTTGGAGGAAGTGGCAGCAAAACGCCAGTAATGTTTATAGTTAATGTAAACTCGTGCAACGAGAGATTTATTCGAGGATGGAGCTCGAATCGGGCATTCACGGGGGAATTTTATTTTAGATATCGAGGAATAGATGGAGAGAATTTTATGGCGGCGTGCATGTGTTGCCGCGAGTTGTAAAAATAGCCGCCGAAATTAAAATAACACCGGTATCAAAAGATAATTTCTGAACAAATTTTATATTAGGAACCACCTTGGAACACAATAAAACGAGCTAACAGGTCCCCAACCCCAGCTGTCGAATTTTTGATTCATCGCCACTCCAACAACCCTTTACGTTTTTTCGGAATGAGGCCATCGGTCCTAAAACTCCTCTTCCTGTAAAAAACGTGAGCACAATAGACTGACCTTCCCGGCCCCCACGGCGTGGCTCCTTTCAACCCTTTGACGCGAGGACACCATAAAAAGGGTTGCGCCATTTACAATCGAGGGCGTCCTCGTAATTTAGCCACCGCTTAAACGAAATAACGGCCCTAAATCTTAACCGAAGGGGTGAAATAAACCTCCAGTCGAGTTAATATATGGCATCTATTGTGGCCTTCGACGGACGTTCTTCTTGCGTAACCTCGTCCAGACTCATCAGCGACGACGACGATAATTGGAATTACTTATTTTACGATTGAAAAATGACCGAGGGTGGTGCAATCAGCAAAGAAACTTGGGCGCTTGTTTCGATAGTTCCGGTGGCGAAACTTCGCAGACGTCTTTATACGAAAAGTTGCCGCGTTCGCACGCCCTTCCATTAGCGAAATTTAATTAAAATGCGATTCGGCGAAGCGGGCGATTTTTTAATCCTTCCGGAGTGCGGTGAACGTGTGCCGTAAACGTCTTAAATCTTCGACATGTGGATTCAATGGCTTCATATCGAGCTTCTTACGAACCGTACCGAGCAAATTGGATAATATATTCAAGTTATATTTCTTATTAGTCAAGGGCAGCTGTGCTCGCAGACTGTTACAATGTAAGACAAAACTCAACTCGAGCGTGGCTAATTTACGAGCCGAAGTTGCTCAAAAATGCTGTCGGATTCGAAAATAATTTATTCCGCTGTTGACAGTTCACGTAACGAGTTGCTTGGGTACTTTCTACGCGGATCGGGTTCGGGGAGTAGGAATGCCGATTAATTTGTTGCAGACGGGGATTTTTATCGCGATTAACATGTTGAGCGTGGCTTTGGGGCAAGGGGCCGTCGCGACACCGACTGGAAGCCTCGGTTGATCCTTCAGAGGCTTCGCTTGGGTGGTCTCCTTACCGCGCAAGTTAATTTTGTAATCTGCTGGACAAAGAGTGTTTACCATCCTCTGGGAGCTCTTCAGAACATTCTATATTTTTCGGTGCGCCCGAAGCCCCGAAATTAATTATCCGAAAATACGCCCACCTCTTTCGCGTCCAGGTCGTTATCGAGGAGGTTCTGTCATTACCCCGGCGAATCCACATTTCTGCAGCTGTTAATTATTCGCATTTTCCACTTTACGACGCGGGTCTTTCTTTTGTGTTCCGTTACCAAAGTATATTATTAGCGAGATAACGATACCCTTTGACTTTCACGGTTTGTTTTTATTTTCGATCGGAGGCTGTAAAGCCGGCAATTTATCGCACCGGAATGAGAATTTATCGATAAAGTCGCCTCCTTCCAACCGGCGATTGTTGTAATAATCGCGCGTAAAATATGGAAAGGTTATGTCGTGTGGAAACGATTTTTTCGATAAAACACCAACGACGGGAATCACTGGCGGCCGTTGATTAGATTACGACACATGTTTTAATAAACATGAAATAATAAAATTAATTAACGGGCTTTTAGTACCCACTTAAGTGCAAATTTATCTCCGCGTGTGATTAGTTATGCCTGTTAATTATTGATCATGTAAACAAAGATGGTGGGACAATCGATGGCTGATTTATCGTCCCGCAAGTGTGGGAATAGAACAAACTGCACTTTCAAATATCAGCTGTTTCTCAGTGCTCATCAATGATAATCCACGAAATTACGTGCGTTTCACTAGCAAGAGCGTCGCCGCCGCAATGATTAAAAAGGGAATTTACGGTGCATTTCGATTTGCACTTTCCACCGGAGGCGTTGTTCCGACCGAATTTATTCGTTTTCGGGGAGTTTCGGGCTCGCTTTTGACGTTCCCAGGGGATCATTATTCACCAACGCGGATTGAAACGGGTAGGTACGTCGAGCCCCTGCAAATCCGCCATGCGAACAAATTTATTGTCGACTGATATTAAAAAATGCCGGCCAGAGTCTTTTCAGATTGTTTCGGGCTTGGTAGCACTCCTCAGGTGATCGGCACTTTAGAGGTTGTTGTTCAATTCACACTTCTGCCATTATTTTGATATGAGACAAATTATGTGCATGTTTATCGCGGAAGAATGTTTCAAAAACAGTATACAACAACAAACTGCAGTGAGCTTTTAGTGGAGAATTTAGAATAACATGTTTAGGAACTCAACACCCGTGTCTCCTTAGCCGTTAAGAATAAGTCTGTCATGCCACATAAACACCCAATAATAAACAAAATCCAAACAATTAAATTAATAGAATCCTTGTTGTTGTTCTTCTTGATGAATAAATAACGGCCGTATGTTTCAACGTTATATTGAGTCTGACGGATAATTGAATTAAATCGCCTCCGGGCAGTGTTAACAGCTCTTTGTTGCAAAAAGAAAAAACGCTGGGCTCGGAATGTTCAACAACTCCGAACACGGTTTCATGTTCGACAATCCCGAATTTTAGTTTTTGGGTTTCCAAAATCGCAAAAAATCTTCCTCTCACAATTTAGTAGAAAATCGGCCAAATCGCTTACAGGGAACCGAATCGAAGTTTTTGATCTATGAGCTTTCAAATTCAAAATTACGCGATTCTAAATGCAAACTTTTCAAAGAGAGCTTTTACGTCGGAGATTGTCGCGGACTTGGATTTAGAAAATCTCAAAATATACGCAAAATTCACAAAAAAAGGCTCTGAGAAGGAGTACAGGTTTTTGGAGAATTGTTGAGCTTTATTTTTTGGACATTTATGCATTTCAGAAATCGTATTAATGGATATACAGAAAGAGTAGCCAAATATATTAATCAATTTCTGATTTATGAGCTTTCAAATTCAAAAATTTTCCAGTTTCCACAAAGAAAGAATTTTCCAAAATGTCCAAAAAAGTGTCCCCTCTTGTTCCCATTTGGTAATTTTTGGTGAATATTGAGTGAATTGGTTACAGCACACTAAGCAATATACAGGGTGACTGAGAAAAAACCTTTGACGCTGTGTCTTGATTATCACATATTAACCCGATTTGGAACTGTTTTACCGGCTGATGCAACAACGCGTGGTCTAGATAAAAGTGAAGTAAAGAAGAAAAGGGCAGAGAAAATTAAAGAAAATAACAGCAAGATCGCGAGAAGCAGATAAAAAAAGACAGTGAAATGGTGAGAATATTGCATTGTTTATGAAAACCAGCTCGCTTAACTCGCTCCTATATTCTAACTTGTTACAAAATTGTGTAATTTCTTAATACTTTTGTCCCGAAACAGAAAATCTTGTGTGCAACTGGGTTCATTATGTAAATTACCGATTCGCATTGTTTATGAATACCAGCTCGCTTCGCTCGGTCGGTAGAAGAGGAAAAAAATTAGATATTTAAAATAAGTAAAATAACAGCAATATCACCAGAAGCAAATAAAAAAATTGACAGTGAAATAGAGAGAACCATGGATAAGTTAGAAGAAATAAAAATGGAACTAAAGGAAGAGATGCAGGAGATACAAAGAGAGAACCAAGAAATTAAGAGTGAGATTAAAAGGCAAAGGAATTTAAGGCGAAGAGAAGAGATGGGAGAGAGAAACAGGCAAAGAGAGAGAGAGCGATTGGGTTGATTATGTAATTTACTGATTCGCATTGTTTATGAAAACCAGCTCGCTTCGCTCGCTCCTATATTCTAACATGTTACAAAATGAAGAACGAAATAATGCAAAAAAAAAATTTAATTTCTTAATACTTTTGTCCCGAAACACAAAATCGAGCACAAAATCTTGTGTGCAACTGGGTTGATTATGTAAATTACCGATTCGCATTGTTTATGAATACCAGCTCGCTTCGCTCGGTCGGTAGAATAGGAAAAAATAAGATATTTAAAATAAGTAAAATAACAGCAAGATCGCCAGCAGCAGATAAAAAAATTAACAATGAAATGGAGAGTTATGGATAATTAAATTAAATTTGAGAACTTCACGAATCGAAGAATTTGAAGAACCTTACCATTTGAGAAATCTGAGAAAATAACGAATCTGAAAATTGAGAACTCGAAGAATCTGAGAATTTGTGGAACCCGTCCAGCGAAGAATTTTGAGCAACCTGAGACCTTAACCTGAGAATTTGAGCAACCTAAGAAAGATAACCGAGTTCTCAGGTGTGACCAGGGTAGGAATTTGAGGAAATTGAGAAAATAACGAACCTGAGAATTTGATAGACCACACAGAATGTGAGAACTTAAAAAATTGAGAACTCAAAAAGGGAGAATTTGTGGAACCTGTCCAGCGAACAATTTTGAACAACTTGAGACCTTAACTTGAGAATTTATTGAGCAACTTGAGGAACCTAAGAAACAGCCGAATTCTTAGGCGTGACCAGTGTAGAAATTTGATAAACTTGAGAATTTGAGAAACCTAGAATATGAGAACTAGAAACTGAGAATTGGATAGACCACAGAGAATCTGAGGACTTAAAAAAATTGAGAACTCGATGAATCTGAGAATTTGTGGAACCCGTCCAGCAAACAATTTCGAACAACCTGAGACCTTAACTTGAGAATTTATTGAGTAACTTGAGGAACCTATAAGAAACAGCCGAATTCTTAAGTGTGACCAGAGGAGAAATTTGAGAAACTTGAGAATTTGAGGACTATAGAAAAAAATATTTCAGAAGTTAACGAATCGAGGAATATGAAGAAGCCGACAAGCGTAGAAAATTGAGGACAAGCATAGAAATTTTATGACCCTAAGAATTTGAGAAACCTAGAATTGTTAGGACTAGAAAAAGAAACATTTCAGAACTACACTAATCGAAGAATTTGCAGAACCCGATCAGCGTAGGAACTTGGGAAACCGGAGAAAATAACGAAATTGAGAATTTGATAAACCAACAAGAGAATCTGAGAACTTAAAAAATTGAGAACTCAAAAAGTGAGAATTTGTGGAACCTGTCCAGCGAACAATTTTGAACAACTTGAGACCTTAACTTGAGAATTTATTGAGCAACTTGAGGAACCTAAGAAACAGCCGAATTCTTAGGCGTGACCAGTGTAGAAATTTGATAAACTTGAGAATTTGAGAAACCTAGAATATGAGAACTAGAAACTGAGAAAATGACGAAACTGAGAATTGGATAGACCACAGAGAATCTGAGGACTTAAAAAAATGGAGAACTCGATGAATCTGAGAATTTGTGGAACCCGTCCAGCGAACAATTTTGAGCAACCTGAGAATTTATTGAGCAACTTTTGAGGAACCTAAGACGCATAGCCGAATTCTTAGGTGCGACCAGCGTAGAAATTTGAGAACTTGAGAATTTGAGAAACCTACAATTTGAAAACTATAGAAAAAGAAATTTCAGAAGTTCACGAATCGAAGAATATGAAGAACCCGACAATTGTAGAAATTTGAGGACCCTAAGAATTTGAGAAACCTACAATTTTTAGAATTAGAAAAAGAAATTTGAGAACTACACGAATCGAAGAATTTGAAAAACCTGACCAGCTTAAGAACTTGAGAAACCTGAGAAAATAACGAAATTGAGAATTTGATAAACCAACAACAAAATATGATAACTTAAATAAATTGAGAACTCAAGAAGTCTGAGAATTTGTGGAACCCGTCCAGCGAACAATTTTGAGCAACCTGAGTGAGACATTAACCTGAGAATTTATTGAGCAACTTGAGGAACCCAAGAAACATAGCCAAATTCTTAAGTGTGACCAGCGTAGAAATTTGAGAAACTTGAGAAGTTGAGAAACCTAGAGTTATAGAACTATAGAAAAAAATTCAGAAGTTCACGAATCGAAGAATATGAAGAACCCGACAAGCGTAGAAATTTGAGGACCCTAAGAATTTGAGAAATCTGCAATTTTTAGAACAAGAGAAAGATTTCAGAACTACACGAATCGAAGAATTTGAACAACCAGGGTAGAAATTCGAGGAACCTGACCTAACCTGACTTGCCCAGCGTAGGAACTTGAGAAAATAACGAAACTGAGAATTTGATAAGCCACTAAGAGAATCTGAGAACTCGAAGAATCTGAGAATTTGTGGAACCTGTCCAGTTAACAAATTTAACAAATTTGAGCAACCTGAGACCTTAACCCGAGAATTTGAGCAAGCTGAGGGACCTAAGAAAGATAGTTGAGTTCTCAGGTGTAATTATCATAGAAATTTAAAGAACCTGCGAATTTGAGAACGACACGAATCGAAGCATTGTAAGAATCTGACCAGCACAAGAACTTGAGGAACCTGAGAAAATAACGAACCTGAGAATTTGATAAACCACAAAGAATCTGAGAACTTAATAAAATTGAGAACGCGAAGAATCAGAGAATTTTTGGAACCTCTCCAGCGAACCTGACACCTTAACCTGAGAATTTGAGCAACTTGAGGAACCTAAGAAAAATAGCCGAGTTCTTAGGTGTGACCAGGGTAGAAATTCGAAACCATCACTAAGAGAATCTGAGAACTTAATAATAAAATTAAGAACTCGAAGAATATGAGAATTTGTGGAACCTCTCCAGCGAACCTGAGACCTTAACATGAGAATTTGAGCAACCTGAGGAACCTTCGAAAAATTCGAAACTGCGCAAAAGTGGAAGTGTGAATCCATGAATTTTCCCCACTGCAAATCACACTGAAATGAGAAAACCATAAATATGCGAAACTGAAATGATCAAACAGAAAATGATGAAATTAGGAAACTCAGATTTCTTTCAGATTTTTTAAAATCTGGGTTTCTATAAGGTTCCTCAGGACGATTGGAGGCTCTTGAGATTTTTTTTGGATTTGTCAAGATCCCTCGGGAGTTTTTAGGTTCGTCAAGATCATTAGGGACTTTCAGGGTCATCGGGACACTTCTGAAACTTTTTAGTATAATTCAGGATGTGTGAGAATTTCTCAAGATTTTTTAGAGCTTCCTTAGCACTCTCGTATTTTTTTTTTAGAGCGCTGTTTAATATTCTTGGAGAGCTGTGAACGCTCTTTCTCTTATATTATCGCGACACTTAATTTTTTCGACAAGTGACAGTCAACTTATTTTTTTTAAATTGCATTGTACATATTTTTTAGTGATTCCTATAAAGGCAAAAAATAATGACTACTTTGACAAATTACACAGAAATTGGCTTAAATTATCGTCTATGATCATACCGAGTGCATACACTGCCGATAATTTTTTAGAGTGCGCGAATTTATGCAAACGGCAATTTTTTTTGTAAAAATGCAAAGAAAAAGAAAACGTTTTTTTATTTTAAAATTTAAATATATCTATGTCGAACTCCACAAACTTTAATAACTGAAGGATTACTAATGGTACATGTTTCGGCAGAATGCTTCTGCCATCATCAGCCCTAATTTAACAAGAGATTAATGATACAATTGATGAATTACAAGAGGGGTTCTTACCTTAAAGAATATAAAAAATTATGACATTGACGTAATTTTGAATTAAATTTGACGTTTTCAAAGGGTTACATGATTTTTAAAAGATTTCGTAAAAACAACATTTTATAAATGTAAAAATTAAAAATGGATCAAAGAGAATCTGGTAAGTTTGTTTGAGTGAAAAATTAAAATAGTGAATTAATAATGGGATTATTGAAGTTATTCTGTTCATTTAAACAAGATCTGTTTTCCAGTTTCAAGGCTTTCCTTATTTCCAAAGTCTCGAGAAAATCTAATTTCCGGCCTTTATTGCATTTATGAATCAATTTGGAATTTGATGGTGAAAAACTATGTTTCGTTATTAATATATGATTGGCGAAAGAAGAAGGTGTTGATGGTGGAGGATCAAGATCTGTGTTGTTATAGATGTGCCTGAAATGTTCTTTAATACGGTCTGATATTTTGCGACCTGTCTGACCTATGTAGAATGACTCACAAGTAGAGCAGCTTAATTTGTATACACCTGATGATGATTTGTAATCTAATGGATCTTTATTTTTAATAAAAAATCTGGATAAGTTGTTATCTGTTATCCAGATTTTTTATTAAAAATAAAGATCCATTAGATTACAAATCATCATCAGGTGTATACAAATTAAGCTGCTCTACTTGTGAGTCATTCTACATAGGTCAGACAGGTCGCAAAATATCAGACCGTATTAAAGAACATTTCAGGCACATCTATAACAACACAGATCTTGATCCTCCACCATCAACACCTTCTTCTTTCGCCAATCATATATTAATAACGAAACATAGTTTTTCACCATCAAATTCCAAATTGATTCATAAATGCAATAAAGGCCGGAAATTAGATTTTCTCGAGACTTTGGAAATAAGGAAAGCCTTGAAACTGGAAAACAGATCTTGTTTAAATGAACAGAATAACTTCAATAATCCCATTATTAATTCACTATTTTAATTTTTCACTCAAACAAACTTACCAGATTCTCTTTGATCCATTTTTAATTTTTACATTTATAAAATGTTGTTTTTACGAAATCTTTTAAAAATCATGTAACCCTTTGAAAACGTCAAATTTAATTCAAAATTACGTCAATGTCATAATTTTTTATATTCTTTAAGGTAAGAACCCCTCTTGTAATTCATCAATTGTATCATTAATCTCTTGTTAAATTAGGGCTGATGATGGCAGAAGCATTCTGCCGAAACATGTACCATTAGTAATCCTTCAGTTATTAAAGTTTGTGGAGTTCGACATAGATATATTTAAATTTTAATTTAAATTTACTCCACTTGGATTTAAGGACATTCTTCTTGTTTTTTTATTTGGCAATAAATGTGCTTTAATCAAAATGCCGTGCCTTATCCGATTCAGTGTGGCTAAAATTGATGATACTGTTTCAAATAATAAATGAATTTATATTCTTTTTGAAAAGTTGTTGATTAACGTAAGTTATCGATAGTACTAGTGCAAAATTATCGCGTAATTCGAAGCTGATTGGGTGAATTCAAAAAAATTTGAAGGATTTGATTGGCTTAAATTATGTTAGGATACCTAAGCTCCCAGAAAAACAATAGTTCTTTCAAAAGTTATTCCACACAGCAGCATCATGAGAAAGACATAAAAAGGGAAAGATGGAAACATAATCAGCGATGAAAGTAATAAAATTATTAATAGAAAAAAATAAAACTGATATAGTAATCACAACAAGATGAAGATTAAATTATGATCTCAAGATTGTGTACCTAATTCCAAAAAGATTTAATTCAGGTTTCCTGGAAAGATTTGAAGAGTCTAACATTCAAAAGATTTCATCATGATGGGAAAGTATTTCTATCTAAACAAAGAATACTATTCATAACGTATCTATCATATCAGCCATATTTTTTTAAACTGGAAGAATGTCGATGAGTCAAAATGGAGTAAATTTAAATTAAAATTTAAATATATAGTAATACTTTCACAATAACGTCATAAATTTAAACATTCTTTAAAGGTAAGACCCTCTGTAATTCATCAATTGTATCATTAATCTCTTGTACAATTGGGGCTGAAGATGGGAGTAGTTTTGTTCCAATTTTACGTTTATTAAAGTTTGTGGGGTTTGACTTGAATATATTTAAATTTTAATTTTTGTTTACAGTAGCCACAAAATTGTTCATGAAGGGCACCAACCAAATCAAATGTTTAAAAAACGTGTGTCGATTCTTATCGCTTCTTTGACCTCAAAAACCCGACGCGTGCTCACTCACGCACGCACATGTCGCAAGAAACGACAAACGTTTCTTTAAGTATCTGATTTCCATCGGAATCGTTGATGAATAATTTTCTGCATCATAATTACGTTATATTAGGCATAAGGGTACTTTTTACCCACAGTGTGTAAATCTGATTAATCAAACGATATCATTTATCAATTTCCCTGACAACATTTCAAACAAAGTTGTCATCACAAACCCATATATGTATAGCACACGAGTGTTTATTAATACAGTCCGACAGAACGAGATGTTTACGGGGACACGAGTGGGTACACTTCCCTCATTATTTATTTATAAACTCAACAAACTACAGCATTTTTATGCAAAATAATTTTTCGGCCATCAGTATTGCACAGCGGTTACACTTATGTACATATTTATATGAGCTACAAATTTTATGGGCTATTTATAACTACCTAAACACAATCATAAAAATAAAGCTAACGTTACGAGCAATAAACCTGAGTAACGGCTGGCAAAAACTACATAATTTAGAACATTTTGTGGCTCGGACCGATCTAGCCGGCCGAAACTACGTCCGTCGCGGCCTCCTAGACCGAAATTAAAACTCGCCCCGCACCGCACGGCCGAGTTGTTTGTTTTCGACCTACCTCAACGTCCCTCGGCGCCGCGACGCCTTCCATCCTCCCTGCACACGCATCGGCACAAGAAACCACCACATAATTTCGAGGATTTTATGATTGCGTGGTCGATGCTCGCAAATAGACAGCCACACTGGTGACGGTTTTTTGTTTCGATTTGTCCCGGCCCGGGTTCCATGTTGGGCTGAAATTCGTCGGCCATGTTGGGATATCGACCAACTAGAACCGGCTGGCTACGCCCTGATGTCGTCCTCTCTTTGTGCTTAGGGCTATTGTTCAAGTGTCTGCGGAAGAGTGGCAGCTGGTGGGTACGTCCTGGACGGTTTTCTGGGTAAATCGAGCGACGGGCGGTTTCGAGGAGCAGTTGGCGACGATATTTTTACGCGGAGGTTGTGGGAATCGATAAGATGTCGCTGGAAAGCCGTAAGAACATTGAAGAGTTCAATTGAGCGGAAGGAGAAATATAAAAATTATTAAAATATTCCCACTACAGAGTAAACAAGAAATGTGTAGGTATATTGGAAATTTTAGACGATATGTTCTTTATGTTATTTTATAGATTTTCATGTCATCTATGTTTTTTGTCTGTTTTCTCAAAAAATAACTATTTTATTTCTTCGATTTCTTTCTGAATTCCTTTTGTGTCTATTGCTCTATTTGCTATATTTTAAATTCCTTGCAGATTTTCCTGTCTATTTACATTTCTTTATGATGTCATAGGTATTCTGTGCGTTAAGATTGCAACATTGGAACTTGCAACTTTTGTTGCACATTAACAGTCTAAGTAGTTTTTAATGCAACTCTTAGGTGGAGCAATGAGGCTGGAGAAACAAATAGGTGACTTCTGCAATTATAATTGTACGATTCATTTTAGGGTTTAGTTTTTTCTTTAATTTTTAATCTAAATTTCTGCCATGTTCGTATACTCTTCTACGTCTCCTGTCTTCCCTGTGTGTGTTATTGCCCGATTTTGGAAATTGTTTCTTTTTCTATTTTAGGTCCTTTTATGTATTTCTTGTCTGTTTTTGAATCCTTCACTTTTAAATATTGCTTTATGAAATTTTTTTATCTGACTCGTTGTCATTCTTTGTTTGACTGATTGTCTACTTAGTAAATTAAATGATGATATTTTTTATCTCCTGTTTGTGGAATTCCATCCATGTCTCTGCTTTTGTCCACTTTTTCTACATTTCTTTCTGCTCCTTCCTTCGAATAGACTGTTTATTGCACGGGGCGCGAAAAGTGCACGTCAACTACAATACCATTTTTTGCACGTGTTTCATACAACATTTTTTCTATACGATCGTCTCAGACCTCACTTTTTCACATTACTGTTAATTATACTACATTCGGCATGTACAGACGAAACAGATATTAGTGATAAATTCTCACATCAATTTATAATAAAAATTTATAGCACAGGCAAAAGTAAGTAGAGGAGACCGGGGATGGTTGTCACAGGAGCTATTATGACTCTACTGCAGGCATCTTTTTCTGTGCTGTCCTGGATAAATAAACATTGTAAGGTAAATAATTGTTACTACGAAATTGCGACTTTCTGAGTAACATGTTCATATTTAAATTACTGGACAAATTAATATCTTAAAAGGTTTGTTGGTTCTTTGAAGAAGAGGTTATATGGGGCTACTTGTCACAATGGCGATGGGACATCTTGTCACAGGTGAAAAACTGAAATAAATATATTTATAGGGTTCACTTGTTGCTACAGATGGTTAGAGTGTATAAGAGAAAGAAAAAAGGTTTTTGGAAATTATAATGCCACAGGTCAAAGGGGGGAAAAAGGAATGGTTTGTGGGTGAAAATATATTGTTTCAACTGAACCCTGGATTCAGTGTACGAAGTGCAGAAAATGGTCCCATATATTTTACTCGTGACAACTTACCCCGGATACTGTGACAACTTGCCCCAACTTGGGGCAAATTGTCACAGTTGACGCGCCTTCAAACATTATTTTTCAACACTCAGTACATTTGAAATTTGGCAACGAGGATTCTTGACTATACACATGAGTATGTAAGGGAGCGAAAATATATCTACAAAAAAATAAAACGTAAATTTTGTGACAACCATACCCGGTCTCTCCTGCCTATTTTGTTGCTGTAAGTAATTTTTTTTGATAATGTCGCGTTTGTGGGTTTCCTTTATTTATTTAAGCACTATGTACAAATTACTGCTACACCGTCACCTCTCGTATTATTTTTTTACACATCGCGCGGCACTACGGGTAGATAATGATCCCACTGATCCAATAAATAAACCGTCGCCTAAAAACTTCTAGGCGCCACCAGATAGTTCCATACTATCTCGAGTACGTTGTAGTAGTAAATCCAGAACGCTCTAGTAATTCATGACGTCATAATCTCAAGCCGCTGCATCTACGGGTCCACGTCCGTTACAATAAATTATTTCGGAGATAATAATAAATTCACATTACGTCATGTCAAGTATTTAAATACTTCCAAATAGAGAGAGAATATCGGAATAAAAAAATATATAAATATCATTCCTAGTTGTCCCATAAATCCTTTCAGTCTAATTTTGTTTTTCTGCAGTCTTTTGGTCGCAGAAGTATTCGGGCAAAAGTGTGGAAAATTTACAAGGTCTGCGTAACCAGAGCCGAATGACAAATTTCTGTTTTATCCGTTTGTTGATAAATATTCATTTCTTAAGCAAAACATTTTAACAGCCGCGTTCACACATAACGAATTTGTTTACAGACATGTACATTTTGCTTGAAAATTTGAAATTCTACCAAGTCGCCGAAATCTTCCACACATCGCGTATATCACCCCGCCTTTTTATTCCTCGTTTCCATACGGCCCATTACAGATACGGCTTCGGTCAAATTAGCCGAAACGGCGCCCTTATCGTCCATCTTTTGTGGCGACCCGCGGCCAACGACGTCGTTGCGCTTAATGCGGCACCGATATAGCGGCGATAAAATTTCCAAAGGGTTTTTAAAATACGGCGCTGCAACTGAATATTCGAACTCTATCGAAAACGGTTCTTGGCGAGAAGTTTGCGTACGAGGGCCGTAAAACGGCGCATAAAGACCAAAGTGGCGGGTCGCTCGTTGGACTAATATGGAAAATTTTCCGAGTTGGGAAACTTGTTTCGGATTGAGTGGTCGAGGTTTTCTGTATTTGCATGCGGGTTTCGGGGCTGGTGCATTGATTCACGTAGAAAATTAATTCTAGATAATAATTTGTATACAGGGTGATTTTGAACATTTTCAAATATCACACGCAATCAGCCTTGGTACAATGTGTGGCATTTTAAAGACTGAGCGATTCATAAAACAGAGCATTATCATTCCAGGCGTTTCCATTATTAAAACGCGGCAATTCAAGAGCCCGAAGATATGCCAATTGCCGCCGATTTAAATCCAAATTGGGCAATTTGTCGTAAAGCTAACACACAATTTTGTTGAATTCCCCCGCGAAATTCCGAAAATTGCCCGAATACCAATCAACAAGTGGTTACTCCCGATCTAAGAAATTTTCTGGATTGACATGCAGTTGTGCTAGTTACGGAATCGTTAATTAATTTAAAAACGGTCTACCTTTACATCTCGAACCATCGCACTAGTCTTTCCTGAGACGACCACCACACCACTGCTGGAGGTGTAAAAAATCTCTACGACTCAAGGGCGCGTAACCCTTTTTAGAGGAGCACTTTGTCAACGGAATTCAAAGGACTGGCAGCGACCTTGCCTCCGCAATCAAATTTATTGCTTTATTAGATTCCGGCAGTAACCTCAACCGCATTGTCTCACTACATATTGTACAAACAGACAGAACGTCTCGGATTACGTAATGCCACGATTACGAGATATGCAAATGGAGCCGTAAAATTTCCCTAGTTTTTCGTGACGCGTGACCCCGACAATGAAAGATTTCGCTCTTGTGGAATAATTAAAATGTTGCAGAGGCTTTTTATCAACGCCCGTTTTATTTGCGTTGTATTTTATTTTTAGTGTGTATAAATGTCAGAGGTAGTTTGTTTACACGCCTTTTAAGAAGCCATTAAATTCGTGTCTGTCTATAAAGCGTCGAAAATGAGGAAGTGTAGCCCTTTCGAGCGGTTTTGAAGGGCGACATTTAGAATGGGATCATTTACGACTTCACAGGTACGTTTGGGATTTATGAGTGGATTGTTGGAATTTTTCTATTTTTTGGTGACGGGATTGACAACTATTTTATTTCGGTCCTTCGGTTCATTGACGAGTTAACCCCATTTCAAGTATTTTTTATTACAATGTAAGTATTTTTTGAATTAAATTTTACTTCATCGATAGCAAATTTCAATATCCTGAAGTATACTAAAAAGTGTCCTGATGACCCTGAAAATCTTCATGAATCTAAAGACTTCTGGGGGACTTTGGCAAATCCAAATTCATTCTCAAGAGCATCCAATCGTCCTGAATGTCCTGAGGAACTTTATAAAATCCTAGTTTTCACAATTTTAATTTACATTTTTAGTTTCACTCAACCATAACTTCAGTTTTATAATTTCATTATTAATTTCAAACACCGCATCTTTATTTCTTCTCCCCTCCCCTGTCCTCTTCTGCCTACTCCCTCCTCTTCCTTTCCTCTTTCATCCATTTTATTTCCCTTCCATCTACATTCCATTCTCCTCATAATACATTCTTCACCTTCTTCCTCCCTCCTTCAACAAATTCTTTCTCTCTTCATTCTCTCGCACTTCCATTAATTTGTACCTGGACTCTCTGATTCCTTCCTTTCTTTCTTGTCTTTCTGGTTTCTTTGCTTGCATACCCACTCCTCCTTAATATTTCTCTCTCGTTTTCTGCGTTCTTCTTCTTTTCTCTCCAGCACTCCTTGGAGCTTGGCCACCCTTTTTTCCGGTTTCACTCTCAACCTCTTTCTTTTGCAGTCTTCTTTCACTATGTACCCTGGCGTTTCTCACTCCACGCCTAGCACCCACTTCAGATACTTCTCTTGCACTCCCTTTATCTCCTCTTATTCTTTCCATCCCCAAACCTCCGCTCCGTACAACAACATTTCTTCACTTACCTCTTCACCTCTTCCAGCGTGATCTATCCTCCTTCTGGTACTGTCTGGTTCCTCCTCATCTCTATTTTTGTTTTCCCTTTTTCTTTTTCTTCCTCCAGCAGCCTCATGAAGTATTCGTCCCACTCGTTCATCGTATTTCCTCACTTACTATTTATTTTTTTTCTTTCTCTTCTAATATTTGTTTCAATTCTTTCTCCATCTTGCCTACTTCTTGTTCTTCCAATCGCGTTTATGCCAGCTATGTAGGTTTATTCTCGTTCTTCATTTCCATTCCACAGCTCCCACCTTTTTTCCTCTATCCATTCCATCATCTTCTTCCCTTCCGCATTTTCTGCCTTGTCTTTGGATCTCCTTTTTACATCCCGTCTCTCTTCTTCCCAATGCCAGGCTCCTCTTTCTCCAATTCTCCCATTGAAATTAAGAAGTATACATTTTTCTTTGTTGCCTTTCAATGTTTCTTTTTTCCTTTGCTATATACTCTCACTATTTTCCACCATTTATTGCCTATATGTATGTTTATTTTCTCTCGTCTTTTCATTTTTCTTCTTTACTTCTTTTTTTTACCCCCGTTATTATTCCCTCTGCCGCTCTTCCTTTCTTCTTTCTTCTTCTCGCCCCCTGACATATTCCCACTTGAATTCTTTTTGTTCTTTTATCCATGTATAGGTTAAACTCACTTCCTCGAATTGCCCCACATAGTCCCAGAAAGCTTAAGAGTGTCTTTAATTGACAACGTGTTCTTTCGAAAGTAGATATACCTTATTTCTATGACATTTGTTTTGACAACGTTGTCTTAAAAATGTCTCTCTTTCGCGTTGGTTTTGACAACATCCCTTCGAAAGGATATCTCTTTGAACCCTGATGAAATCTCAGTAGTCAGTGTCAATGACTTTTGTTTTTACAACGTCCCCCTCAGAAAGTGTCTTCCTTTGACGTTTGTTTTGACAACATCGTCTTAAAATTCTCTGCCTTTAACTTTTGTTTTGACAACGTTGCCTTAAAAGTGTCTTTAATTGATACTGAAGGAATCTAGTTAGCTTTGAGCTGATCAGATGAGGTGATTCCTTGAGATTCCTTTCGTACTAGTTTCTATTTTCAAACGTATTGTAAACCCGCCGATTTTTTTACATTTTTTTTCTATTCGAAAGTGTGCTTTACATAGATTTCGAACATCGCAATTCTCTTTCTTGCTCAAGTTCAGGAGACCATAGATACTGAAGGAATCTAGTTAACTTTGATTTGATGAGATGAGGTGATTTCTTGAGATTTTTTTCGTACTAATTCCAATTTTCAAACGTTTCGTAAACCCGCCGATTTAAAAAACAAATTCTATTCGAAGTTGTGCTCCACATAGATTTCAGGAGACCATAGATATGGAAGAAATCTAGTTAACTTTGATCTAATGAGATGATGTGGTTCCTTGAGATTCCTTTCGTAATAGTTCCAATTTTCAAACGTATTGTAAACCCGCCGATTTTTTTACAATTTTTTCTATTCGAAAGTGTGCTTACATAGATTTCGACCATCGCGGTTCTTTTTCTTTCTCAAGTTCAGGAGACCATAGATACTGAAGGAATCTAGTTAACTTTGATCTGATGAGATGAGGTGATTTCTTGAGATTTTTTTCGTACAGATTCCAATTTTCAAACGTTTCGTAAACCCGCCTATTTTTTAAAGAAAAATTCTATTCGAAGTTGTGCTCTACATAGAGTTCAGGAGACCATAGATATCGAAGAAATCTAGTTAGCTTTGATCTAATGAGATGAGGTGGTTCCTTGAGATTCCTTTCGTACTAGTTCCAATTTTCAAACGTATTGTAAACTCGCCGATTTTTTTACAATTTTTTCTATTTGAAGGTGTGCTCTACATAAATTTCGAACATCGCGATTCTTTTTCTTTCTCAAGTTCAGGAGACCATAGATACTGAAGGAATCTAGTTAACTTTGATCTGATGAGATGAGGTGATTTCTTGAGATTTTTTTCGTACTAATTCCAATTTTCAAAGGTTTCGTAAACCTGCCGATTAAAAAAAAATCTGTTCGAAGTTGTGCTCTACATAGATTTCAGGAGACCATAGATATCGAAGAAATCTAGTTAGCTTCGATCTAATGAGATGAGGTGGTTCCTTAAGATTCCTTTCGTACTAGTTCCAATTTTCAAACGTATTGTAAACTCGCCGATTTTTTTACAATTTTTTCTATCCGAAGGTGTGCTCTACATAGATGTCGAACATCGCGATTCTTTTTCTTTTTCAAGTTCGGGAGACCATAGATACTGAAGGAATCTAGTTAACTTTGATCTGATGAGATGAGGTGATTTCTTGAGATTTTTTTCGTACTACTTCCAATTTTCAAACGTTTCGTAAACCCGCCGATTTAAAAAAAAATTCTATTCGAAGTTGTGCTCTACATAAATTTCAGGAGACCATAGATATCGAAGAAATCTAGTTAGCTTTTATCTAATGAGATGAGGTGGTTCCTTGAGATTCCTTTCGCACTAGTTCCAATTTTCAAACGTATTGTAAACCCGCCGATTTTGTTACAATTTTTTCTATTCGAAGGTGTGCTCCACATAGATTTCGTACATCGCGATTCTTTTTCTTTCTCAAGTTCAGGACACCATAGATACTGAAGGAATCTAGTTAACTTTGATCTGATGAGATGAGGTGATTTCTTGAGATTTTTTTCGTACTAATTCCAATTTTCAAACGTTTTGTAAACACGCCGACTTTAAAAAAAAATCTATTCGAATTTGTGCTCTACATAGATTTCAGGAGACCATAGATATCGAAGAAATCTAGTTAGCTTTGAACTAATGAGATGAGGTGGTTCCTTGAGATTCCTTTCGTACTAGCTCCAATTTTCAAACGTATTGTAAACCCGCCGATTTTTTTACAAATTTTTCTATTCGAAGGTGTGCTTTACATAGATTTCGAACATCGCGGTTCTTTTTTTTTTCAAGTTCAGGAGACCATAGAAACTGAAGAAATCTAGTTAACTTTGATCTAATGAGATGAGGTGGTTCCTTGAGATTCCTTTCGTACTAGTTCCAATTTTAAAACATATTGTAAACCCGCCGATTTTTTTACAATTTTTTTCTATTCGAAAGTGTGCTTTACATAGATTTCAGGAGACCATAGATATCGAAGAAATCTGGTTAGCTTTGATCTAATGAGATGAGGTGGTTCCTTGAGATTCCTTTCGTACTAGTTCCAATTTTCAAACGTATTGTAGACCCGCCGATGTTTTTACAATTTTTCTATTCAAAGGTGTGCTCTACATAGATTTCGACCATCGCCGTTCTTTTTCCTTCTCAAGTTCAGGAGACCATAGACACTGAAGGAATCTAGTTAGCTTTTGATCTGATGAAATGAGGTGGTTCATTGAGATTTTTTACGTGCTAGTTCCAATTTTCAAACGTATTGTAAACCCGCCGATTTTTTTACAATTTTTCTATTCGAAGGTGTGCTCTACATAAATATCGATCATCGCGGTTCTTTTTCTTTCTCAACTTCAGGAGACCATAGACACTGAAGGAATCTAGTTAGCTTTGATCCGATGAGATGAGGTGGTTCCTTGAGATTCTTTACGTTCTAGTTCCAATTTTCAAACGTATTCTGTACCCGCCGATTTTTTTACAATTTTTCTATTCGAAGGTGTGCTCTACATAAATATCGATCATCGCGGTTCTTTTTCTTTCTCAACTTCAGAAGACAATAGACACTGAAGGAATCTAGTTAGCTTTGATCTAATGCGATGAGGTGGTTCCTTGAGATTCTTTTCGTACTAGTTCCAATTTTAAAACGTATTGTAAACCCGCCGATTTCTTTTTTCAGTCAATCATAGTTTCACCGTTTCACGTTTTATAATTTTTTAATACAATCTGTGGTCAGTGTAATTTACAATGTGACAACCTGCTTTAAATTTTGAACATTGCTATTAGGGAGACATTTATTTGAATTATGTGTGAGTGTTGTTCTTTGCATGTTTTTTATCAGTTTATTGTTTGTATTTGTGTTTTGTTTGTTTGTTTCTATTTCAGATTACGGAATTCGTAGTTTCACAATTTCACATTTTCGTCCAATGAATTTCAGTCTACGTAACATACGTAATACGTTCTAAAGTAACAATTTCATAATTCAACGATTTACTATTTAATGTTTTACTATTTTATCATACCTATCATCACATTTTCAGTTTCATAACTCACGTTTGTAAGAACGTAGTTTAAAATAATTTGACATTTTTAGTTTTATAATTTTGAATTTTATAACACTCCTTCTGGGGAAGTCCTTGTCTGGGAGTTCTGTAGTTCTGCTGGTACCGTTCATGTTCCTATAGTTCTAGTATTTTTACTTAATTATTTTTATTTAGTATAGTTTAATAGTTTACTAATCCTCTTCCCTGACCCCGTCTTTCTTTCGCCTTTCGATAGTTTATAATAACCATAAAATCTGATATTGTTGCCCCCTCAACAAACTTCCCAACTTTCGAATACATAATTTATGATCTCCACTACCGTATCCTGTGCACTTTTTAATTAGCATCTCCGTGATAAACCACCCAACGAACACCTTTAATGTTCCAGCCGGTGTAAATAGTTGAGAAGCTGCAACACCCCGGCTTTTAATCTCGCGTTTAGAGCGAACTAGAAATTGAACATGATAACAAAGAGAGCCATAGCCATCATCCTTTCATGCATAACAGCGCTTAATCTAGAATTTTCAATGAAAGTGTAGTTGACTCGTACATAAAAGGTAACTATACCTACTTGTCCGCACATTTCAGTGGAGAATTCTCCTCACGGTTAAGTAGGTCATAAAATTGTTAGCTGAATAATAAACACACACGTCCGAAGTGGGAAGCTCATCGATATGTTTGATGCACTAGAATTACGAGGCATAAATTACCGTTTTTGTTACTTATTATCGTTTTACTGGCTATTTATTGCCTCGCTATCTGTGCGGAAATCTGCTACAATTCCACCCCGTGCCATACCGTCGACTAATAAATAACAGCATTTCCATGTCAAGCGCCCGATTATTTATATCCTCTTTTACGACCGCGGCGGTCGACCCGAAATAGAAAACTGTCCACCCCTGGAGCCACCCCTCGCGACTTCCCCCTCAGCTGCAGAGATGTCGCTGCGTCTATCGTCGGAGAGGATCGAACGGAAGGCGCGCGAAATTCGAAGCGGCGGCCACAAAGAAATCCGAAAAATTCCTTTCTGAAATTGTCAGCGGAGATTACCGTAATTTATCCCCGGATTATGGCAGAGGTCATACTGTGCTGGAGCACGAATTTGTTTTTTCCTTGCTGGCGATACATCAAGCGCATTTTATGGCATGCTTTAAAAGCATAAAAACGTAGACGTGAAATTTATTGCATGTTATCTCTATGGGTTTATCACCAGTTATTTATCGGTTTTATATGGCTTTTCATTCACTTAATATGCTTTTAATTAGCAAAAAATACATAAAGTCGCGGTTATGAAGGGCTCCTGTGTGGATTTAAAAGCTTGCCAGTTCCGCAAGATCGTGTTTTTCCGAGTACTTAAACTCTAACCCGCGAGTTTTGTGGCCGTAGGAAGTCTTCAGAGCTGCGAGTACGATAACGATGTCCCGATTTTTCGTTTTATTTACTGATGGAATTTTGCGATTTTGTTGGGAGTTTGGGGTGCGTTTAAAGGCACCCTCGAAAATTCTACCTGTGTCATTAACGGTCGTGACTATCGGAGCACAGAGGGCACTGGTTCTGAAGTCTTCCTCTTCGGTGTTCTTACGAAGTTGCACTAATTCGGCTTGACCTAAAATTCCTGAGAAATTATGAGAAAAGAAATTGCAACACAAAATTAGAGGGCTTTGAGAGCTCGGATGTACTTAAAACGAGAATGTAAAATAAACTGTAAAAGTCAAAACAAAGAAGTGAAAAGAAGACCAGGAGTGTTCACAAGTTTTTGGCGAAAAAACGTTCCTAGTGATCCCTGATATATTAAATATACTTACTTACTTACTATAGATTTTTCCCAAGACTACAATGAAAATAATTATAATTATTAAAATTGGTTGCTGCTTAGTTTCTAGTTGTGAAAATTCTTCTATAATATACAAGCCGATCGACAAAATCCTAGATTACCATTTTTTGTCCCATTTTCTCGGGCTTCTCAAATTTTTCCTACTCCTCAAATTGCTCACGTTCAAATTTCTTAGATTCCTCCAATTCACAAAAAAGGTACACTAGCCGTCAGGTCCACCGACCCCCTTCTTTCTTGATATCAGATTTCCCTAGTTCTCAATTTTCTTTAGTTCTCAAATTAGATTTCTCAAGATCTATATTCTTAAGTTCTTCAATGTCCTCAGGTTAGTCCTCCTAGCATCTCATGTTTTCCAAAATCTTATATTCTTCACACTCGCAGGTTGCTCAAGTAATTAATAAGATATATTTCCTTGCCTTTCGGCTTTGAAAAAGGATTCCTATTCCCATACAATGCTAAATAACTGAATACTGATTAAATAAAACTATAAAACATAAACATCACCAATAGCTAAATTAATTTCATTTTCCTCCCATCTCTTCCCCCCTTTTCTCTACATTCTTTCTTCTGTCTAAAACTCCTTTCATCCAGCCTAGTCCTTTCCCTTCTTCTCCTATCAGTACTTTCCAATCTTCTCTCTCCTCTCTCAGCTCCTCACATTCTTTCATCATGTGCTCTATTGTTTCTGCTCCTTCTCTGCATAGTCTGCACACTCTCTCGTCTGGTTGCTCAAGTTTTCAGGTTTTAGGTTCCCAAAATTTTGATGTTTTAAAATTTTAAGTTCTTCAAATTCTCAAGTTTCTTATGTTTACAAAGTCCTAGGTTACCAGGTTTCTCAATTTCTTAGGCTTTTCAAATTTTTCCTAATACTTTCTTTGCGGTCAAAGCTCAAGTTTTCAAGTTCCTACTTCTTTCATGACCTCACTTTTCCCAAGTTCTCAAATTTCTTTGGTTCTCAAATTAGATTTCTCAAGATCTATATTCTCAGGTTCTTCAAGTTGTCGGGTTTCCTAACATCTGGTGTATTTCAAGATTTCAGATTATTCAAATTCTCAGGTTGCTCAAGTTCTCAGGTTTTAGATCCCCAAAGCTCGGATGTCTCAAGATTTCACGTTGTTCAAATTCTTAAGTTTGTTATGTTTAAGAACTTTTGGGTTACCAGGTTTCTCAATTTCTAAGACTTTTCAAATTTTTCCTAATACTTTTTTTGTCGTCAAAGCTCAAGTTTCTCAAGTTCCTACTTCTTTCATTATCTCACATTTTCCAAGTTCTCAAATTTCTTTAGTTCTCAAGAGTTATATTCTCAGGTTCCTCTAGTTCTCGGGATTCCTTACATTTCGTGTTTTTCAAGATCTCAGATTATTCAAATTCTCAGGTTGCTCAAGTTTTCAGGTTTTTAGGTTCCGAAAGCTTTTTATGTTTACGAAGGCCTGGGTTACGAGGTTTCTCAATTTCTTAGGCTATTCAAATTTTTCCTAATACTTTCTTTGTGCTCAAAGCTTAAGTTCTCAAGTTCCTACTTCTTTCATGATCTCACATTTCTCAAGTTCTCAAATTTCTTTAGTTCTCAAGATCTATATTCTCAGGTTCTTCTAGTTCTCGGGTTTCCTAACATCTCGTGTTTTTCAAGATCTCAAATTATTCGAATTCTCAGGTTGCTCAAGTTCTCAGATTTTTAGGTTCCCAAAGCTCCGATGTCTCAAAATTTCACATTCTTCAAATTCTCAAGTTTCTTATGTTTACGAAGTCCTGGGTTACCAGGCTCCTCAATTTCTTAGTCTTTTAAAATTTTTCCTAATATTCTTTTTGGCTCTAAGCTCAAATTTCTCAAGTTCCTACTTCTTTCATGATCTCACATTTTCCAAGTTCTCAAATTTCTTTAGTTCTCAACATCTATATTCTCAGGTTCTTCTAGTTCTCGGGTTTCCCAACATCTCGTGTTTTTCAAGATCTCAGATTATTCGAATTCTCAGGTTGCTCAAGTTCTGAGATTTTTAGGTTCCCAAAGCTCCGATGTCTCAAAATTTCACGTTCTTCAAATTCTCAAGTTTCTTATGTTTACGAAGTCCTGGGTTACCAGGCTCCTCAATTTCTTAGTCTTTTAAAATTTTTCCTAATATTTTTTTTGCGCTCAAAGCTCAAATTTCTCAAGTTCCTACTTCTTTCATGGTCTCACGTTTCCAAAGTTCTCAAATTTCTTTAGTTCTCAAGATCTATATTCTCAGGTTCTTCAAGTTCTCTGGTTTCCTAACATCTTGTGTTTTTCAAGATCTCAGATTATTCGAATTCTCAGGTTGCTCAAGTTCTCAGGTTTTTAGGTTCCGAAAGCTCCGATATCTTAAAATTTCACGTTCTTCAAATTCTCAAGTTTCTTATATTTACGAAGTCCTCGGTTAAAAGATTCCTCAATTTCTTAGGCTTTTAAAATTTTTCCTCATACTATCTTTGTGCTCAAAGCTCAAGTTTCTCAAGTTCCTACTTCTTTCATGATCTCACATTTCCCAAGTTCTCAAATTTCTTTAGTTTTCAAGATCTATATTCTCAGGTTCTTCTAGTTCTCGGGTTTCCCAACATCTCGTGTTTTTCAAGATCTCAGATTATTCAAATTCTCAGTTTGCTCAAGTTCTCAGGTTTTTAGGTTCCGAAAGCTCCGATATCTCAAGATTTCACGTTCTCCAAATTCTCAAGTTTTTTATGTTTACGAAGTCCTGGGTTACAAGGTTTCAGAATTTCTTAGGCTTTTCAAATTTTTCCTAATACTTTCTTTGTGCTCAAAGCTCAAGTTTCTCAAGTTCCTACTTCTTTCATTATCTCACATTTTCCAAGTTCTCAAATTTCTTTAGTTCTCAAGAGTTATATTCTCAGGTTCCTCTAGTTCTCGGGATTCCTTACATTTCGTGTTTTTCAAGATCTCAGATTATTCAAATTCTCAGGTTGCTCAAGTTTTCAGGTTTTTAGGTTCCGAAAGCTCCGATCTCTCAAGATTTCACGTTCTTCAAATTCTCAAGTTTGTTATGTTTACGAAGTCCTCGGTTAAAAGGTTCCTCAATTTCTCAGGCTTTGCAAATTTTTCCTAATAATTTCTTTGCGCTCAAAGCTCAAGTTTCTCAAGTTCCTACTTCTTTCATGATCTCACATTTTCCAAGTTCTCAAATTTCTTTAGTTCTCAAGATCTTTATTCTCAGGTTCTTCAAGTTCTCGGGTTTCCTAACATCTCGTGTTTTGCCAGATCTCAGATTATTCAAATTCTCAGGTTGCTCAAGTTCTCAGGTTTTTAGGTCATTAAAACTCCGATGTCTCAAGATTTTACGTTCTTCAAATTCTCATGTTTCTTATGTTTACGTACTCCTTGGTTACCAGGTTTCTCAATTTCTAAGGCTTTTCAAATTTTTCCTAATACCCTCTTTGTGCTCAAAGCTCAAGTTTCTCAAGTTCCTACTTCTTTCATGATCTCACATTTCTCAAGTTCTCAAATTTCTTTAGTTCTTAAGATCTATATTCTCAGGTTCTTCTAGTTCTCGGGTTTCCTAACATCTCGTATTTTTCAAGATCTCAGATTATTCGAATTCTCAGGTTGCTCAAGTTCTCAGGTTTTTAGGTTCCGAAAGCTCCGATATCTCGAGGTTTCACGTTCTCCAAATTCTCAAGTTTTTTATGTTTGCGAAGTCGTGGGTTACCAGGTTTCTCAATTTCTTAGGCTTTTCAAATTTTTCCTAATACTTTCTTTGTGCTCAAAGCTCAAGTTCTCAAGTTCCTACTTCTTTCATGATCTCACATTTCCCAAGTTCTCAAATTTCTTTAGTTCTCAAGATCTATATTCTCAGGTTCTTCAACATCTCGGGTTTCCTTACATTTCGTGTTTTTCAAGATCTCAGAATATTCAAATTCTCAGGTTACTGAAGTTCTCAGGTTTTTAGGTTCTGAAATTTCCGATCTCTCAAGATTTCACGTTCTACAAATTCTCAAGTTTTTATGTTTACGAAGTCCTGGGTTACCAGGTTTCTCAATTTCTTAGGCTATTCAAATTTTTCCTAATATTTTATTGGCGCTCAAAGCTTAAGTTTCTCAAGTTTCTACTTCTTTCATGATCTCACATTTTCCAAGTTCGCAAATTTCTTTAGTTCTCAAGATCTTTATTCTCAGGTTGCTCAAGTTCTCAGGTTTTAGGTCCCCAAAGCTCCGATGTCTCAAGATTTCACGTTGTTCAAGTTCTTAAGTTTGTTATGTTTACCAAGTTCTGAGTTACCAGGTTTCTCAATTTCTTAGGCTGTTAAAATTTTTCCAAATACTTTTTTTGCCGTCAAAGCTCAAGTTTCTCAAGTTCCTACTTCTTTCATTATCTCACATTTCCCAAATTCTCAAATTTCTGTGGTTCTCAAATTAGATTTCTAAAGAAGTATATTCTCAGGTTCTTCAAGTTCTCAGGTTTACTAACATCTCATGTTTTTCAAGATCTCAGATTATTCAAATTCTGAAGTTCCTCAAGTTCCCAGGTTTTTAGGTTCCCAAAGCTCAGTTGTTTCAAGGTTTCACGTTCTTCAAATTCTCAAATATCTCAATTTCTCAAAAGTTTCCTACTTTCTCAATCCTCAAATCTGCTGAGTTTCTCAAGTTCCTATTTTCATATTAGATTTCTCAAGATCTCATATTCTTCAATGTCCTCAAGTTTCCTAGCATCTAATATTTTCTAAGGTTTCAGATTCTTCAAGAGTTTCTCAAGTTCCTACTTATTTCATTTTCTCAGATTTCCCAAGATCTCAACTTTCTTTAGTTTTCAAATTAGATTTATTAAGATCTTATATTCTTAAGTTCTTCAATGTACTGGGGAAAATTCTCAGGTTTCTAACGTTTACGCTCATCAGAAGTCCTGGGTTACCAGGTTTCTCAATCTCTCAGACTAGTCAAATTTTCGCTACTTTCTCAGTTCTCAAATCTTCTGAGTTTCTCAAGTTCCTACTTCCTTCATGACATCACCCGAGTTCCCAATTTTTTTTAGTTTTCAAATTAGATTTCTTATGATCTCAGATTCAGAGTCGTCGTATCTCATGTTTTCCAAGATCTCAGATTCTTCAAACTCTCAGGTTGCTCAAGTTCTCAGGTTCTTAGTTTCCCAAATCTCTGATGTTTCAAGATATCTTTTTCTTCAAATTCTCAGGTTTCTTATGTTTCCGAAGTTCTTAGGCTCATGAGAAGTCGTAGGTTAGTAGTTTCTCAATTTCTCAGGCTTCTGAAATTTGTCCGGCTTTCTTAGTCTTCAAATCTCAAGTTTCTCAAGTTCCAACTTTTTCATGATCTCAGATTTCCCTAGTTCTCAAATTTATTTAGATCTCAAGATCTCATATTTTTAGGTCCTTCAAGTTCTCGGGTTTCCTAACATCCCGTGTTTTCCAAGATCACAGATTCTTCAAATTGTCAAGTTGCTCAAGTTCTCGGGTTTTAGGTTCCCAAAACTATGATATTTCAAGATTTCAGGTTCTTCAAATTCTCAGGTTACTTACGTTTTCGAAGTTCTTAGGCTCATCAGAAGTCCTGTGTTACCAGGTCTCTCAATTTCTCAGACTTGTCAAATTTTTCCTACTACATATCACATTTCTCAAATCTGCTGAGTTTCTCAATTTCCTGCTTATTTCATGAGCTCAGATTTCCCAAGTTCTCAATTTTCTTTAGTTCTCAAATTAGATTTCTTAAGATCTCATATTCTTAAGTTCTTCAATGTCCTCAGGTTACTCAAGTTCTTAGGTTTTTAAGTTCCCAACACTCGGTTGTTTCAAGATTTCAAGTTCTTCAAATTCTCAGGTTTCTTACGTTTAGAAAGTTCTTAGGCTCATTAGAAGTCCGGGGTTACTCAATTTACAGGTTTCTCAATTTCTCAGACTTCTCAAATTTTTCCTACTTTCTCAGTCCTCAAATCTTATGTTTCTCAAGTTCCTACTTATTTCATTATGTCAGATTTTCCAAGTTGTCAAGTTACTTAAGGTCCAAGTTTCCTCGTTGCTTTCTCAGTTCCTTCCAATTTCTCAAGTTCTCGCTCGTATTCGACTTGTATTCTCAAGAGTTAAGAACAAATTTCTCACACATTCCAAGACTATCTAACAGTTTTTGCCAGAAAATTCTTGTCATTGTGGAGATTGGATCATCATATTTATGAACTTAGAAATATTGTCTAAGGAATTCTAGGTGCATTCTAGGGCCTTCCAAAAATGGTGGAGGCGCTAAGAATCAAATTTCCCAAATATTCCATTTTTTATATACTCCCAATATTTTGTGTCGTTGTAAAAATTACATTGTCAAAAATTTTCCGTCTGTCAAATCAGATCAGGGACCAGATAGTAGACCTACAAACGAATTCTGTCAATTTGTCCCATTATTTTTATGTTCGCGACGTAAAAATTTCTACCCTGAGAAGCTGATAAACACTGAAAAATTATTGCTGTACACTGGGAGACACTGTTACACTAAGTAGGCTCAGAGGCTTCATATATCACCAGAAAATTTGATCCAACCTAAGCCTGAAAACGCTGAGATTCTGATGCTAGATAGCATTCTATGTAACTAAAATGACCGGGAAAATTAAGCGGTCATATAATAATTAAATTTTGAAACCATAAAGTTCACAATGAGTACCTGACACATAATATTAATGTACCGTGCCGTATTAATGCGAATTTCTTTGGAGTTTAATAACACAAGTCATAAAATTTATGCTTTATGAAAGGCCATTATGTAAGCTCCATTAACGCGAACGCGTTAAATTAGTCTTAATTCCGATTTTGTTCGTCTCTGAAATTTTAGCGGGAGAGCTATTAATAATGTAGATGTAACGATTTATTTGTTTGTTGATATTTGGATAACCAGATTGGTGTATTGTTGGTTGCATAGTCCGCATCTTTGGTGTGCCAGTTCCTTCAAGTACATATTTAGTAGTAATGCTCCTACATTGTCGTTTAATCGACATTTTACGTCCTGCAACGATTCGCGTAATTAAGCCTTATTGGACCCAAATCGTGGCACCGTTAATAGTTCCATTACCGGACCCTGGCATTCGTTAAGCTCCACATAACCATAATTATTAACACTAGCATCATTACCATCCCGTATACTTTTCTACAATCTTCTCCATCTAGAACCGCGAAATAAACCATTAGTTTTACGAATCACGAGCGTGCGTTTGACAGAGGTCTCGGCCCATCCGGCGTCCAGTGTGCATAACGACCGGGGGGGTCAGAGTCCTGTGACGTCATCGAACGGGATTTCGGGGTGGCGCCGCGACGCTCCTGCAGGAATTCATTATACGGAGACTGCATCGCTTTAAAATCAGGACTTAATATCGATAAATTTCAGACATTTGCATTAGATGCGATGAGAGCTTTCCAAAAACGAGCCAGTTTCATTTCACTGCTGGTTTTATTGTTTTTGCAGCGGTTTTATTTACGGGGATGTTGTGACGGCGAGGTCGCGATAATTGCGTTGTGTACAATGAGAAGGAAAAAATATTCGTTTTATTATTCCGAGCGTCGGAAGCGTTGATCCTCGTGACGGAAGCTGTACTCGGGGTTCTGAAATCCAATGGCAAACTTTCCAGGAATCACCACAGATGTCGCCGATTTGTTACCTCCACCCTTGCAGCCGCGGTCGGCTGGGGGCGTCTCAACTGAGAGCCCGAACCAGTGATAGTGTGTAGTTGGAAAAATTTTGTGTGCACCGCTAAAGTCCACATCCAAGATCTCTTGAAAACGTGTAATAACCGCAGTTAAAGTCTAACAACACAATAAATTTTTTACCATCCTTTTATTGTCGCTGAAATTTATAGGTTTTTATTTTTGAATCACTTTTGACTTAACGACACGAGAACGAGCCAATATTATTTTATTTCAGCACTCGTTTAATTTACTGGACATAAGTTATCGTCATAGTAAATCACTAGAACGGTAGCGAAACCATTAAAAGTAAAATATGCGTATTTAAACTAGAAAACCTCCGTTTGCAATTAACCGAGTCTAAAAGCACTAATGTTTATTTATAATAAAATGTCTACTATAAACTGCAAATTACTTAATCCAACAAAACGCCAATACATAAAACCTGATATTTAATAAAGCAGATAACTTTTCCCACCGAAGGTGTGTTCCTTGCTGATATCTAACTTTTGAGATCTTTATTACTCGTGCTCGATTTATTTTTATGGAAGCTTATAAAACTAAGGAAGTTGCCGTATTCATACCATACAGAGTGGTTTAAAAGAATGTAAATCTACAAATCCCCGACTGTTTTTCCGCGCGCGACTTTTCGTCTCTCCCCCGTACGGACCGCAACAACTTTACGATTACTTTTACTTACCTCCCCGGCTTTTATTGAGTGTTTACTAAAGAACTGAAAACATCGCCCGGTTTATTTAAGGAGCATAACCGACTAGCACACATCCGTAACAACAAAGAAAACACGCTTTGACAGACAAACTGCCTCCAGTAATTGCGGGATTTTTCTTCAAGCATTGCCCCCATAAAAAAATTTACGAGCTCGCATCGCAATAAATAGCGAAAATATACTGGTTTCATGTACGCGTCCGCGTGTGCGTGAGGATGGAATGTAGATGGCGGAGATGGCTGCGACGAAGTGCAAAATTAGTTATCATGGGCTGGTGGGTTGTCTTGATGTTTCGCGTGTGGCAGGGTATTTTGTGGAAACGGGCCTGTGTTTGGATGTCGTTGTTTGCGAGACGTTTATCGAAGAAGGGGGGATTTTTTATTGGGTGTTTAATTGCATAAGACATGAAGACACACTGAATTCACTGTCCTACGATTGTAGATTTAGGCCGGATGAGCTGCGTACAAACAGTTTTGGAACCCAACAGCTAGAACGACAAAGAGTTCGAATTGAGCTCCCGTCCTTTCTTGCTAGCTCGTCTAGTTATGTAGAAGAACAGATACAGATACAGAATATGTACCTAAAACTTTGAAGACCTGAGAATCTGGAAATCTAAACAATATGGGCGGTGGTTTTTCTTTGGTTCAAATTTCTCTGGTTTCTCAAATTTATAGACTGGTCTGGTTACTCAAATTTTCCGATTTTTCGAGTTGTCGAATTTCTCAATTTCTTATATCCTCCAGTTCACAATAAGTAGGTTCCTCAAATTCTCAGGGTCCTCAAATTTCTACTCTGGTCACACCTGAGAAGTCGTCCATCTTTCTTGGGTTCGGCAAGTTGCTCAAATTCTCAGGTTGCTCAAAATAGTTCGCTAGACAGGTTCCACAAATTCTCATTATCGAGTTCTCAAATTGCAAGTTTCTCAAATTTTTTGGTTTCGCAAATGTCTACGCTGGTCATACCTGAGAACTCGGACATCTGTCTTGGGCTCCTCAAGTTGCTCAAATTCTCAGGTTCAGGTCTCGGGTTGCTTAAATTTCTACTCTGGTCACACCACAGAACTCGGCTATATTTCTTAAATTTCTCAAGTTGCTCAAATTCTCAGGTTGCTCAAAATAGTTCGCTAGACAGGTTCCACAAATTCTCATTATCGAGTTCTCAAATTTTTTGGTTCCTCAAATTCCAACGCTGGTCATACCTCAGAACTCCTCGGCTATCTTTCGTATGTACCTCAGGTTGCTCAAATTCTCAGGTTCCTTAAATTTCTAAACTGGTCACATTTGAGAACTCGGCCATCTTTCTTAGATTCTTCAAGTTGCTTAAATTCTCAGGTTGCTCAAAATAGTTCTCTAGACAAGTTTCACAAATTTTCATTATCGAGTTCTCAAATTTTCTGGTTTCTCAAATTACTGTTCTGGTCATACCTGAGAACTAGGCTATCTTTCTTAGATACCTCAGGTTGCCTAAATTCTCAGGTTCAGGTCTCGGGTTACTCAAACTTTTACGGTGGTCAGGTTCTTCAAATTTTTCGATTCGTGAAGTTTTCAAACTTCTTGTTCTAGTTTTCAAATAACTCCAGTTATCAAATTATGGGGTTCCTCAAATTTCTACTCTGGTTACACCTCAGAACTCGGCTATATTTCTTAAATTTCTCAAGTTGCTTAAATTCTCAGGTTGCTCAAAATTGTTCGCTGGACAGGTTCCACAAATTCTCATTAACGAGTTCTCAAATTTTCGGGTTCCTCAAATTTCAACGCTGGTCACACCTTAGAAGTCCTCGGCTATCTTGCTTATGTATCTCAGGTTGCTCAAATTCTCAGGTTCCTCAAATTTCTACATCTGAAAATTGTTCAAACTCTCAGGTTGCTCAAAATAGTTCTCTAGACAAGTTTCACAAATTTTCATTATCCAGTTCTCAAATTTTCTGGTTTTTCAAATTACTGTTCTGGTCATACCTGAGAACTAGGCTATCTTACTTAGATACCTCAGGTTGCTCAAATTCCTACACTGGTCACATCTGAGAACTCTGCTATCTTTCTTAGATTCCTCAAGTTGCTCAAAGAGTTCGCTAGACAAGTTTCACAAATTCTCATTATCGAGTTCTCAAATTGTAAGTTTCTCAAATTTTCTGGTTTCTCAAATTTCTACTTTGGTCATACCTGAGAACTCGGCCATCTTTCTTAGGTACCTCAGGTTGCTCAAATTCTCAGGTTGCCCAAATTTATTTTCTGCGCAGGTTCCACAAATTCTGAAATTGTAGGTTTCTCAAATTTTCAGGTTGCCCAAATTTTTACGCTAATCACACCTGAGAACTCGGATATGTTTCTTAGATACCTGAGGTTGCCCAAATTCTCAGGTTAAGGTCTCAGGTTGCTCAAATTTGTTAACTAGACAGGTTCCACGAATTTTCAGATTCTTCGAGCTCTCAATTTTTTCAGTTTTCAGATTCTCTTAGTGGTTCATCAAATTCTCCATTTCTTTATTTTCTCAGCTTTCTCAAATTTCTTGTTCTAGTTTTCAAATAATTTCAGTTCTCAAATTATGGGGTTTCTCAAATTTCTACTCTGGTCACACCTCAGAACTCGGCTATATTTCTTAAATTTCTCAAGTTGCTCAAATTCTCAGGTTGCTCAAAATAGTTCGCTAGACAGATTTCACAAATTCTCATTATCGACTTCTCAAATTGTAAGTGTCTCAAATTTTCTGGTTTCTCAAATTTCTGCGCTGGTCATACCTGAGAACTCGGCTATCTGTCTTAGGTACCTCAGGTTGCTCACATTTTCAGGTTAAGGTCTCAGGTCGCTCAAATTTGTTCGCTGGACAGGTTCCACAAATACTCAGATTCTTCGAGCTCTCAATTTCTTTAGATCTCAGATTCTCTTAGTGGTTTATCAAATTCTCAATTTCGTTATTTTCTCCGGTTCCTCAAGTTCCTACGCTGGTCAAGTTCTTCCAATGTTCGCTTCGTGTAATTCTGAAATTTATTTTTCTATGGTTCTCAAATTCTAGGTTTCTCAAATTATCAGGTTCTTCAAATTTCTATGCTAGTTACATCTGAGAACTCAACTGTCCTTCTTAGGTTCCTCAGGTTGCCCAAATTCTCAGGTTAGGGACGCTCAAATTTGTTCGCTGGACAGGTTCCACAAATTCTCAGATTCTTCCAGTTCTCAATTTTTTAAGTTCTCAGATTCTCTTAGTGGTTTATAAAATTCTCAGTTTCGTTATTTTCTCAGGTTCCTCAAGTTCCTACGCTGGTCAGGTTAAAATTCTAGGTTTCTCAAATTCTTAGTCCCCAAATTTCTACGCTTGTTGGGTTCTTCATATTCTTCCATTCGTGAAATTCTGAAATTTATTTTTCTATAGTTCTCAAATTCTCAAGTTTTTCAAATTTCTACGCTGGTCACACCTAAAAATTCGGCTGTTTCTTAGGTTCCTCAAGTTGCTCAATAAATTGTCAGTTTAAGGTTTCAGGTTGCTCAAAATCTTTCGCTGTTTCGACGTGTTCCACAAATTCTCAGATTCTTCGAGTTCTCAATTTTTTTTTAAGTTCTCAGATTCTCTCTTCCCATATCTTAGGGTCTTCAAATTTCTACGCTTGTTGGGTTCTTTATATTCTTCCATTCGTGTAATTCTGAAATTTCTTTTTCTATAGTTCTTAAATTCTAGGTTTCTCAAATTCTCAAGTTTCTCAAATTTCTACCCTGCTGACACCTGAGAACTCGGCTATCTTTCTTACGTTCCTCAAGTTGCTCAAATTTTCAGGTTAAGGTTTTAGATTGCTGAAATTTGTTCGCTAAACAGGTTCCACAAATTCTCAAACTCTTTGAGTTCTCAATTTTTTTAGTTCTCAGATTCTCGTAGTGGTTTATCAAATTCTCAGTTTCTTTATTTTCTCAGCTTTCTCAAATTTCTATGCTGGTCAGGTTGTTCAAATTCTTCGATTCGTGAAGTTCTCAAATTTCTTTTCTAGTTTTCAAATAATTCCAGTTCTCAAATTCTGGGGTTCCTTAAATCTCTACTCTGGTCACACCTCAGAACTCGGATATATTTCTTAAATTTCTCAAGTTGCTTAAATTCTCAGGTTGCTCAAAATTGTTCGCTGGACAGGTTCCACAAATTCTCATTAACGAGTTCTCAAATTTTCGGGTTCCTCAAATTTCAACGCTGGTCACACCTTAGAAGTCCTCGGCTATCTTGCTTATGTATCTCAGGTTGCTCAAATTCTCAAGTTTCTCAAATTTCTACATCTGAAAATTGTTCAAATTCTCAGGTTGCTCAAAATAGTTCGCAGGACAGGTTCCACAAATTCTCATTATCGAGTTCCCAAATTGTACGTTTCTCAAATTTCTAGGCTGGTCAGACCTGAGAACTCGGCTATCTTTCTTTGGTACATCAGGTTGCTCAAATTCCTACACTGGTCACATCTGAGAACTCTGCTATCTTTCTTAGATTCCTCAAGTTGCTCAAATTCTTAGGTTGTTCAAAATAGTTCGCTAGACAAGTTTCACAAATTCTCATTATCGAGTTCTCAAATTGTAAGTTTCTCAAATTTTCTGGTTTCTCAAATTTCTACTCTGGTCATACCTGAGAACTTGGCCATCTTTCTTAGGTACCTCAGGTTGCTCAAATTCTCAGGTTGCCCAAATTTATTTTCTGGGCAGGTTCCACAAATTCTGAAATTGTAGGTTTCTCAAATTTTCAGGTTGCCCAAATTTTTACGCTGATCACGCCTGAGAACTCGGATATGTTTCTTAGATACCTGAGGTTGTCCAAATTCTCAGGTTAAGGTCTCAGGTTGCTCAAATTTGTTGACTAGACAGGTTCCACGAATTTTCAGATTCATCGAGCTCTCAATTTTTTTAAGTTTTCAGATTCTCTTAGTGGTTCATCAAATTCTCAGTTTCTTTATTTTCTCAGCTTTCTCAAATTTTTATACTGGTCAGGTTGTTCAAATTCTTCGATTCGTGAAATTCTCAAATTTCTTGTTCTAGTTTTCAAATAATTCCAGTTCTTAAATTATGGGGTTCCTCAAATTTCTACTCTGGTCACACCTCAGAACTCGGCTATATTTCTTCAATTTCTCAAGTTGCTCAAATTCTCAGGTTGCTCAAAATAGTTTGCTGGACTAGTTCCACAAATTCTCATTATCGAGTTCTCAAATTGTAGGTAAGTTTCTCCAATTTTCTGGTTTCTCAAATTTATAGGCTGGTCAGGTTTTTCAAATTCTTCGGTTCTTGAAGTTCTCAAATTTCCTTTTCTAGTTTTCAAATAATTCTAGTTCTCAAATTTTAGGTTTTCCAAATTCTCAGGTTTCTCAAATTTTTATACACTGGTCACAACTCAGAACTCGACTATCTTTCTTAGGTACCTCAGGTCGCTCAAATATCTTCGCTGGGCAGGTTCTACAAATTCTCAGATTCTTCGAGTTCTCAATTTCTTTAAGTTCTCAGATTCTCTTAGGGGTTTATCAAATTCTCAATTTCGTTATTTTCTCCGGTTCCTCACGTTCCTACCCTGTTATTTTCTCCTATGTTTCGATTCGTGTAATTCTGAAATTTATTTTTCTATAGTTCTCAAATAATTCTAGGATTCTCAAATTCTCAGGATCCTCAAATTTCTATGCTAGTTACATCTGAGAACTCAACTATCCTTCTTAGGTTCCTCAGGTTGCTCAATCTCTCAGGTTAGGGTCGCTGAAATTTGTTCGCTGGACAGGTTCCACAAATTCTCAGATTCTTCCAGTTCTCAATTTTTTTAAGTTCTCAGATTCTCTGTGGTCTATCAAATTTTCAGGTTCGTTATTTTTTCAGATTCCTCAAATCCCTACGCTGGTCAGGTTCTTCAAATTGTTCGATTCGTGTAGTTCTGAAATTTCTTTTTCTAGTCCTAAAAATTCTAGGTTTCCCATATTCTTAGAGTCTTCAAATTTCTACGCTTGTTGGGTTGTTCATATTCTTCCATTCGTGTAATTCTGAAATTTCTTTTTCTATAGTTCTTAAATTCTAGGTTTCTCAAATTCTCAAGTTTCTCAAATTTCTACACTGGTCACATCTCAGAACTTTCTTAGGTACCTCAGGTTGCTTAAATTCACAGGTTAAGGTCTCAGGTTGCTCATATTTTTTGGCTGGACAGGTTCCACAAATTCTCAAATTTTTCGAACTCTCAATTTCTTTAAGTTCTCATATTCTCTTTGTGGTTTATCAAATTCTCACTTTCGTTGTTTTCTCAGCTTCTTCAAATTCATTCGCTGGTCAGGTTTTCAGTTTTGAAATAATTCTTTTCCTTTTCTCAGGTTCATCAAATTTCTACGCTGGTCACATCTTAGAACTCGGCTGTCTTTCTTAGATTCCTCAGGTTGCTCAAATTCTCACGTTAAGGTCTCAGGTTGCCCAAACTTGTTTGATGGACATTTTTCACAAATTCTTAGATTCTTCGAGCTCTCAATTTTTTTAAATTCTCAGGTTCCCAAATTTCTACGCTGATGGTCAGACCTGAGAACTCGGCTATATTTGTTAGGTTCCTCAAGTTCTTAGGTTCCACAGATTCGTCAGGAGGTTCACAGTTCTCAGGCACGTCATTTTCTGATTATTCTCTCTTCTTTGGAACTGTCTTTTCTCATTTTCTCAAGTCCCTGTGGTCTTGTGTTCTTTCAGTTTTTTTTTTAGAGTTTGACGATTTTCCTTTTATGTATCACATGCATGCTTTTCACATTTTTTTTTGTTCTTGTATTTTTGCAGTTTTTTGTGCATTCGGTTCTTCATTTCCTTGTACTTTTTCTTTCTGCACTTGATACTTGTTTTTTGTTTAGTTCTTGTCATTTATTTTTTCGTCTGGTCTTTTTCGGCGCCTATTGGAGTATCTTCCCGAAGAGTTATTGAGAAGCTCGTGGAGGTGCTTTTATTTGTGATTACTTTTTTTTCTAGATCTTTTTGTACCATGTGTTTGTGTCTATACTCTATGTAGGTATAAGTTTTTCTACGATCCGCCATTTTAGGTATAAAAATTGTTTCATTATTGCACTAGATCAATTTTTTTTTACCTTTTGGTAATATATGAGAATTTATATTTTTCACTAGAATCTGTTTCGTTCTATGGAGTGTACCTAGGTATACTCTCCAGAAAAGTGAGGTGTAGGACGGTTGTACAGAAAATATTGTATGCAACAAGTATAACAAGTGAGGTATGGCACCTAGAAATATATAGAAATTCAGAAAAACTGTCTATGTTTGGAGCATACGATTATCATGTATCATTGGTTGCCTATATGTTAGAATCAAATGCTCAAAATGTCCTCCGTTTTGTTCTAAGCATCGTCCAACTCGTCTCCTCATATTTACAAAAACATTGGTGTGGAATGGCTTGACTTCTGCAATTGCATTCTTGAAATATTTCATTGTTGCATTTGAAGTAACGCAGGTCGCACCATCCTGCTGGAAATATCTATAGGTATTGTAATTCTTCATCATCCAGTTGGTTTATAAATTTCTCTAAAATGGTCTGCTGACATCGCTCCGAATTTGGAGTTGTCGGCTTTATTATTGTCGACGGGACACTCCCACCCAAAGACTGCTCGTTCACTGTGTATACACATGCTAAGCGATCACACTGTATATGTATATTTTTTGTGCTAAGTAGAAATTAAAATTTACAAACTAGAAACTGCCTTCTTGAGTGATAATCACAACGTCAGCTTTTTGAAATACTTGAAACAAACCTTAGACCCTTTAATTCTACAATGATAAAATTTTAATCTCAAAATTTTTGAACTACGTGGAATTTGAAACTCTTGCAATGTTGGGATTTTGGGGTTCTAAGATATAAGCTGTTCAAGGTTTAAAATTTGGAAATTTTGAAATTCCAACCGCAGTTGCCTACAACCAGTTGCATAAGTACGAGGTAAGAGCAGTTATCGTAAACTGCAAAGCATACAATAAAGATAAAGCAAAACTAAACCTGATAACAGACTAATATAAATTTTGAGTGCTCAGATAACACGAAAGATTGCAATAAAACATTACATAAGAAACAACAAAACATCGTTTTTGTTTGTAAAATTTTTACAGCTTGTAAGTGTATGGAAATTATCGAAATTTGAAATTGATATGAGAGCTGTGCTAACCGTTAATTTTTATTAGCTGGACGTTTGAATTTGTCGTATAATTAATGAATCTCCATTTTTAACACCTACCTACTGGTCGACTTGTTTATTTATTTTCGTGGATATTTGATTTAATCTGTGTTAACCACATGTTGAAACTAGATAAGTGCAATCACAATGTGGCAAGCCCCATAAATCATGTTTATCTCTCTTTGATATTTTTGCACCAGGTTCAATGCCATGCGATGGTAATTTTGCTTTTTAAGCACCTGCAAAGGAGGTGATGCATATTTTAGGTTTAATATTGGTATATCTAGAATATTTTTATTACTATCGTTTGTTAGTCTTTATGGGGGTTTAGTCCTAATTTGGTGGGTAAGCAAATTAAAGAAATGACACACGATCAAAATCACCCTGTATCTCCGGGCCGATTTTCGAACAACCTGCGGGCGTCCCCATTCGTTCGTCGTTATACAACCAAAAACACGCGTTTACAACTCTCCCACCCCCGAAGCTCGTCTCCGACGAGCAGTCCATCATCCTCCTTCCTCCCCGTGTTTATGGTAATATCGTAGGACGCGATGACAGTCGGGCCATATCGTCCGTCTCGTACGCATGCCAAGCACCGATGTCAGCACACATTGTCACGGGATTGCGGGGATCCGTCAGAGCCAGACACCGAACGAGGGACGCAATGGGGCTGCCGATGACACCGTACTTAGTGAAATAACCGCAAAACGGTCATTTGCACTTTTACGGCTTCTTTCGGAGCCGCCTTCGCCCAGATTTTATCTCGGATGCGAGAACGAGAGGTGCTGCTCGTATTTTATGATCGACGAATGTCATAATGACGTCGTGCTCTTTTATGCGTGCGTGTAAATGAATTGTCGGGTGTTAGGAAACGGTTCGGTGGGAATATCGGAATCTGGGGGACGTCCTGGTCGATCTCTTGAAACTTTGAATTGGCTTCGGTACGCTTGACATATTGACATATTGGATTACCGTGCTCATATCTCTTTTTAATATTTAAACTGTTTTATCTGTTGTAAACCCCATGAACCTGAGAATTTAAGAACCAGAATATCTGTGAGAAGTCAAATTAAATTTTGGTTGCTTATATTTCTGATACACCTTGTATGTGTATTTCACTAACTGCAACTTTCTATGACAGGTGGTTTAAAATAACAATTAGTCAAAGTGGCTGTGAGTTCGCAGTACGCGGGCTCTACTGTAACTCGCTTCGGACCAGTTTGTAAGAACGTTGTTTTCTGTTGCAGGTGACGAGGTGATGCCGGACGAAGGGGTAAGTGTTGTGAGAATGGAGTCGTCGGGAGTTTTGAGGGATCGGGTGTCGTTTACGTTCCGTGATGCGTCATTTAGGGCGAGTAAACACGAATGCGTGACGATAATCCGAGGCCGTTTAGATAAAGCGGTGGCGTAAGGTCAGCATCCCGGAACGGCGGAGGCGTTTCGGGATGTTCGGCACAGATGGCGGTGTTTATTTGTGCGAGTGGCATCGGCGGCATTAAGAGCTGCGGAATGGACGACGGAAAATGAAGAAGTGAAGTGTGGAGCGTTTGCGTGTCCCGAGCGGAGCGCAAGTCTGCCCCCATTGGCCGGATCCGCACCTGCTCGGATTGGCGCGGCAGTGGAGGGGCGCCATTAGAGCGCTCTAGTACCGCGGATAAGGCATAGAGGGCTATAGACTGAACATACATGGGTCATAAAGGATTCGAAGAAGTAGAGGAGAAGGACGCGTAAGAAGAAATCCTCCGCGACGATTACCAGCAGCAGCAGCAGCAAGAAAGACGAGTGCGCGATCTCGTAAACGAGTGTGGTGCGGTAACCTGCGGACTATGACAAGTGCGCTGTGCAGTGGCCGCCGGGACCTTGCCTCGCAGCAATGAGTTCCAAATTCATAATCGATAGCATGCTCCCCAAGTACCACCAGCAGTTCCACCACCAGCAGCTGTTTCAGTCGCCCGCCGCCGCCGCCGCCGCTGCCGCCACCTCCTCCATCGAGGCCAGCCTCGCCGCCTCCGCGGTCAACTACAGCTCGTCCGGCTCGCCGACCGGCTCTTCGCCGCAGCACTCCAGCAGCAGCGCCTCGTCCACCTCCCCCGCCGCCAGGATGTACCCGTACGTGTCGGCCGCCGCTGCCCACCACCACCATCAGCAGCAGGCGGCGGCAGCCGTGGCCTTCGGCGCGGCCGCCGCCTCCGGCTCGATGGTGCCGTCGTTCTCGTCGAGCGCTAGTTCGGCGGCGCTGGCCGCCGCGGCCGCCGTGGACGCCGCCGCCGCGGACAAGTCGTGCCGGTACACGGCCGGCCTCGCAGCCAACGTCGCGCCCGCCGACTCCATGGTCAACTACACGCTCGGCCACCACCACCAGAACGGCTCCGCCGTGTCCGCCGCCACCTCCGTCAGCGCCGCCTCCGCTTCCATGGCCGTCGCCGCGCAGTTCTACCACCAGGCCGCCAGCGCCGTCGTCGACCCGCTCAACTCGTGCTCCCAGCCCGCCGCCCCCGGCTCGCAGCCCATCCCGGACATCCCCAGATACCCCTGGATGTCCATCACAGGTTGGTAACCGTCCGACGGCAGCACTTCTTCGGCTGCCGACGGAAGACTTCCTATAAACTTTTAACGACTGCTTAACAGACTATAACAATAAACCCACCCATAAAACTGCAGACAATACAAATCGTTCGCTCCACTTCCACACTAATTCGCTGCTATTTTTCAGACTGGATGAGCCCATTTGACCGCGTGGTCTGTGGTGAGTACAATGGTACATACAATTTTTTTCTTTCATTCCTAACATACAATTAAGCCCCCATTAACTCCGGACAATTTAATCGCCGATTATGTAATTATCTCTTATTTACGCTACTACCGACATTTTTTCCACGGCCGCGTCTGCGAAGACCTTGCACATTCAATTTTCAACAAGTAAATCGCTAATTGATGTTTAATCGTCGGCGATAACGCTTTACGACTGGTTCGCAAGCAATAAACACACAATTATAATTGAACTTTCTCATTTTTTCCGCCAAATACACACAACAAAACGGACCTACATCATGCGAGCAATAAACCCCCGGAAAAAAACACCGCTCTATCGGCCATTAATGCGAATTTATGGCGCATTAAATTTTTAGTTATGCGATACGAGCAGTTAACAATTAATTAGGCTAATATCGCTTGTTAATTGATCGAGTTTCCTTAATGTAGACATCAGTCGTTTCCAAAATGCGCGCGGAAATTTTTAGTTTACACCGCGGCCGCAGCTTTTCCGGGGCCAGAAACAAATTTTACAATCATCACTATATCGGGTCTTCATAAATATTCATGTTGCCTGTGGAAAACAAAATAGAGAATTGGATGTATGAACCATTTATGAACACCCTGTATTGAATTTCGAGGCTTTCGCAAATATCGGAAAAAGTGTTTTGCAGTTTGGAGCAAGTGGTAATCGCTATGGAAGATAGCGTGGAGCTTTTATCAAGCGTCTACTATATAAGATGACTGGAATTACGATGCTCGTAAAAAACTATAGTTGGAGGAAGAATCGCTGTTTATGAAATTGACAAAGTTTGGCCTTTTTGTTTATTTGGATGATAAACGCTGGTATCTCGTGGAGTGGAGAGGACATGATGCATTTTAAACTAGGGAGTAAGTTGGACACAATGAATATGTTATGAGTAGCAACAATTTATTTCTTAATACTAACGCTAATGATACACTGCCATTGGAGGAATTTTATTAATTTAAAATTAATCACCATTAAACCGTTGAAACTTGTATCTTTTTGACGTATTTGAATTTGAAATCGGATATGCCAATGTAAGCCCAATAAAAGAACCAACTTTACAAAAATAACATGAGTAAAATAACCACGTGGTGTATCCTAAGTATATCTGCATAGTTGCTTTTTTACCATTTTGTAAGTTGCAATATAAACGTCAGTACCATTCATTTTGAAGTTTATTTGTAAGATTATCATTTTAAGAACTTGAGTTACAAAAGTAGAAAATCCTCTATCTGCAAATGTTACCTGTAAAATCATTAATTTCATGTCTTATCTAACTTGTCTGTTAACACTACTTTCAACCATTCCAACATTTGCCTAGTTTTGCAAAACAGATGTTGTAAACACGTAACAACAAAGAGGTACATTTTCAAAACATGTCCACGTTAAGAATTCTGTAATACATGTTTGTATCATAGCATTACACTTTTAAAACCAAAATTCTTCTTTGTACCACAATTTTTATCAAGCAAAAACATCAAAACAGTGCAAAAATCATTTTTCGCTTGTGCAAACACTCTCTGTCATGCAATAATAAAGTGTCAGATAAACGTCACACTTTTTTTGCTTGCTGGGTTTGTGTCGAACTAAAAAACGTTGTATTACACTCGTTCCTGTGTACATTGGTGGCTTCCCGGCAGTAGGGTTTAAAGAAGCACCCAATTTACACAGGAACTCGTATAACAAATAACTATTACACATTAGTTAATAATATTATTGAAATGACGATGAGATTGATATCAATATGTATTATAGTGTGTTCATAAACATAATGCTTCTCTATGGATATACGATGATATAAATTACAGATTGTAAAGAAGTTATTCACAAATAATCGCCTGATAGCAGAAAGCACGGTCCTCCCGGCCGCATTTCGCTCCGGGAATAGCGGTTTTGCTGCCTGCTGGGGGATGAAACAAAAGCATACAACACATGGCCTGAAAGTTGGATGCCCTCGGCTTCGAGGAGGAAATCCAACGTTCTGGCCTTGGGTCCTGTATACTATTTTGTTTGGAAATTTATTAAAGGAACCCATTAAGTTCTGTTATTGTTATAAACATACAAATGCATACTATATAAACTTGTAAACATATTTAAAATTATTTGTCATTAACACTACTTTGAACCGTTCCAAAATTGAATTATTTTACAAAATATATATTGCAAACGATAAGCTTAATGAGGTGGGATATTTTTAACAGTAAGATCCCGAGACTACGTAAAATTGCCGATAATTTTTTTATAAATTACTTCAATAATTTGAAAAAATTATCAGAGGCAATTTGGCATACTAGAGGGGTCTTTTAGCTGACTATTTCTCGAAGAAAATTTTAACTGCAGTGTTAAGAACCTTATTTTTTACTGTTATTTTATTGAACAAGAAAAAAATGGGCAACTGAATGAAAGTAATGCGCGTATTATTTATAATAATTGTATTTTAATTATAATGATAGAAATTAAAACTGTTTAAATTAAATTGAATTTCAAAAATTATCGCAAAAGTGTCTAGAGCATTATTAACACAAACTCTAAATGCTTTTTTGTACCAAAAAGTTTCCCAAACAGTGCAAAAACCACTTTGATGATTCATACATCCCGTAGGCTTTGAACGTCAAAATTCTCCATTTACAGATTGATCAAGATTTAAATTTTAGCTGGCAGCTGTAAATTTAAAATTTCTTTTAGGTATAACATCTGTCAACGTCTGACACTGAAACACAGGCTAAGCAATAATTTTATTAACGGGTGTTCGACTGAAAATATATTTTTACCATAACCGCACTTTAGGTCATAGGTACTTAGATTAGATACATAGCCTTAGATTTCAGTTCTTGAGTTGCTCAGTTTCTCAGTTGACCATTATGTCCTCAAGTGCTCAGTTACATAGTGTTTCAGTTTTTCAGCTGCTCAAGTTCTCAAATTCTCAGCTTTCCTCAGTCTATTTTACTTACTCAGTTAATGTTTTTTTTTGCGTTCACGTTGTCAGTTATTCGATTGCTTATGTTCTCAATTAATTGCTCTCCCGACCACCCAGTTGCGTCATTCTTCAGCTACTTGCTGACCCAGTTTCTCAATTTGAGTACCTCGATTCCTCAGATTCTTTTTGCCTCAGTTCTTAGGTGCTTCAATTTCTCAGGTAAATGTTGATCATGTTTCAGCTTCTCAGCTGCAGGTTTTAGTTCTTCAGTTTTTCAGTTTCTTACTTTCTCAGATTTCAGTTATGCAGTTGCTCAGTTTCTGAGTTGATCATGTAAAGTTTCAGTTTTTCAGCAGATCAGCTTCTCAAATTGTCACTGTCTTAGTCTCTCAGATCACCACATTCTCAGAATTGCAAGTTTTCAGTTTGTTAGGTACTTACTAAATTGACACCTGAAGATTCTGTTTCTCTGGAAATAGCTCACTATTCTAGCACTCAACAGTTAGAGAAGACAATTTTGTCCTACTTTTTTCTTATAATTATATTTCTGTAATTTTCTTTCGCCTGCCCTATTCTTTCTTATTATCCAAATATTAGCTCCACGCACCAATCCGAATTATTGTTCTCAATTTTTGAAAAGTATTTTTTAACCCAAATTTCTTTTCCTTTAGTATGTTTTTTTTACAATTTTTTATGTAGTAATTTCACTTCTTCAATATGTTAAAAATATTTTGATGTCAAACTTTCTTGCGTTACAAATATCGTCAGATTTGAATCGGTAATAACTATGAGACCAATAATGCGTTAACAACGGTTGAGCCCACAACGGGCAGGGGACGTGTTTGTCGTGCTGCATTTGTTGTGCCTTTCAGTTGCTCAGTTTCTCAGTGTCCTCAAGTGGTCAGTTACTTAGTGTTTCAGTTTTTCAGCTGCTCAGGTTCTCAAGTTCTCAGCTTTCCAAGTTCCTCAGCCTGTTATATTTACCCAGTTAATGTTTCTTTGCCGTTCACGTTCTCAGTTATTCTACATATTGCTTATGTTCTCAATTAATTGCTCATCCCCCGATCACCACATTCTCAGAAGCTTTCAGTTTGTTTATTATCCAAATTTTAGCTCCACGCAACAATCCGAATCATTGTTCTTAATTTCTGAAAAGTATTTTTTAACCCAAATTTCTTTTCTTTCAATATGTTTTTTTATAATTTTTTATGTAGTAATTTAATTTCTCCAATATGTATTTTGAAGCGAAGACGTCTATTCACTCGTCAACTACAGTCAAACTTTCTTGCGATACAAATATGGTCGCTGACAACTACGAGACTAATAATGCGTTAACAACGGTTGAGCCCACAACGGGCAGGGCACGTCTATACGTGTTTGTCGTGCTGCATTTCTTTTGCCTGTGACGTCATCGGACTAGTGTAGATGTATGTTTGTGATTTATGGAAAGTTATCAATTAGTGTAGCTTGAAAACGCGTTTAGCTAGAACGTTGATTCAAGTGTCATTGTGAAGAGCTTGCGAAGCATCACAAGGAGCCAAAGTGAGATAATAAAAATATTCGACGCAAACGGATTGAAGCTCGCGTCAAAAAAGCTTCGTCATCGTCGAAAAGAAAGCGAATTAGTGTTGTATAAAGTTATAAATTACTGTAGCGTGAACGCGTTTAGCTAGAACGTTGATTCAGGTGTCTGCACCTTTACTTTTCTTTTTTTTTCTCTTATTTCATTATTTTTTCTAATGCCAAAATATTGCAATAAGTACCTACCTACGTATTTAATTATTTACATGTACAATCTGTCTGAATTAATACCAAACATGTGCACCACATATTATTTTTGGTCGTAGATGTCATGTTAGATAAAAAAGAACAAATACCATATGGTCCACAAGACTGCTCATCAAGAGCATAAAATGTATGTCAAGCGTGTGTCGTTTTATCACTCAAGTTTGCGTTCAGATTTTTGAGGTTGAGTTACAAAGATATCTCAGACTAATGACATTTGATAGAAATTAATATCTGCTTACGTTTATCGAACGAATTATCTGCCTAGACTAGTAAAAAGTAAAAATTTTTGTTGGGCTAATAACAAATATACATAGTTTGTTTTCAAATTCAAATTGTAAAAGTCATTTTCTATGGACTGCCAACAAGGTAACATAACCTCCAAGTTCATAACAATGACAGGACAACCCGCGTGATACCAACTTCACACTGTTGCCAATGTACTATTGCTTGGAGGAAAGTTAGGACATACTAATTTCCCTTCGCCACTCTAAATTTCAAATTTAATTTCGGATATTATTTTCGTGTTATAAAGTCGTCCGTTTTCCGATGCAGGGCTTGTTCATTTCGGACGATGCAGGGATAAATATTTGACACGGCCAGTGAAAATTTATGTGCGAAAACCTCTCGACTCCACCTCATTGTAATTCTCCCCGGCGAAAACCTCGCATATTTCACGTGTGCGACAAACAACGGCGTAATGCACGTTTCGGTTTAGTCTGGCAGCAATTCGAGACAAGACTCGTTTGTCTGGAATTAATTAGTGGGACTGGTTTCGGTGCTCGAAAATCGCGTCGTGTATTTTCGAAAATCGCCTTGAACCTGGCGGTTTTCCGCGCGGCATATATCGCTCCTAATTGACTATTTTGATATCAAAGTGCAAAGTTATGGCGTATAAAACACGATGATGCGAGTTTTATTTGGTTAATGGCCAATTCCGACTTCAAAACAAGCAGTTTTTGTTAACGCGCCCGTTTTTTACATAATTTAGATCGGAGTGCTTCGACGGGTGACGTTTTCGTAATTTATTGCGGCCCTCGTAACTTTCTAAAACCCTTTGGCCCGATTTTCACGAACCATATATCTCGCAAGGGGTGAGTGAAAGTCGGAATTCAATGGACACCTGAGGCGGAGGTTTTGTTGACTTTTCGGGCGAAAGGAATGCGCTTTTTTAATCGAGTTCTTGGGAATAGTCCAAGCAGTGGTTCGCGCCGTTAAAAATTAGTTCCGAGATTTTTATTCTCTCCGTGTGGTTCCTAGTATTTTTGGGAAGTTTTTCAATTACCCACAAATCAGAATCTGCACAATTTCCATCCAAAACAAGAAACATTGACCATTAACGAGCGCAGCTTGCAGACGACAGGCTCGTAAATTACTTTTGACGCCTTTTAATGAACCTCTTATCTCCACTAAAACTGCGCCCTAAAAATAGACCGACCATCCACGTGCCCCAAGCATGGTTTTCAAATTCGTGTTTGGGCCATTTTTACGACTGAATAAAACAGCACGTAAAAGTCCCCCGTAATGATATTAACGGCTTCGTTTGCAATTTGTACGGGTCAGCGTCAAATTGATACCGAAGTGTCGCAGATTTCTGAACTCTCACCTCCATAAATCAGCCGATAAGGCAGGTGGACGTCATTTCTTAAATTTGGGTACTCTCACCGAACATCAAGATATGATAGCATCTACGTTTCTCGGTTGGTTGACGTGATGGCGGCGCGATTTATCGCCCAAGGGCCCCAGCTATGCAAACCGCAAGGACGCCCGCAAAAATTTTGCTCTTCCCGAGAGGCGTAATGAGGCCATTTGCAAAACGACGCCTTGCAGAACTTTACCTTGATGTAATGAATTGGTTTTGTAATACAGTTCCTTGACATTTTCATGCAGATTGGAAGCCGAGATTTAGTTTGATTGATAGTCGTTCGGATGAAGTAGGTGGACGAGTCCAGGCTTTGCGCAAAATGGTGTTCAAAGCCGCTATATGGAAATTTCAAAATAATGTTCTTCTCGGCCTACGGCTCGTGCTTCAAAAATTCGAACTCGCCCCTGAAATATACCATTTTGAGTCCCTAGTCATAGAGTGATGTTGGATTATTCTAAACGTGTTGAGAGACCGAGAAAACGGAAAGTCATTACTTATCTAATACGTAATGATAAGAAAAAAGTTCATTACGCACGATCTACCTTCTTGCTGAGTGTTGGTTATTTTAACCGATAAGTTTGTTGACTTGGAGGCAAAAATATGGTGCCAACTTGCAAACCAAAAACTAAGTTTAACTTAACTAATGCTCTTCATAACGTAATCCATCAGGTTGCCATTCTTGAGCGCAGAAAATTGCTCCACATCGAGGCCGGATTCCGTTTCCGTTTCAATCCTTGTAGCTGCACGAGTTGCATGCAGTGCGAACTCCGCTACGAGCACGTTATCCAGGGACGTCTCCCGGGCCCTCTTCAAACTATTTTATAGCCTTCCTCCCCCTGCCTCCCTGCCGTGCCCAGGCGAACAAGCTTGATCGAGGAACCAGGGTATAAATTACCTTTCCGCGTCCCGCTTCCGCCGCCGCTCCTCTTGATTCATTCTCCGACGTCTAGAGAGAGCTGGCCGTGTTTCATTCCTACCTAAATTGGGAATTGTATTTACAGGATGTGGGGTAAGGGATTTATGGGCGTGAGTGCGAGATGGGACGTCGCGATATTCGAATTTACATTATTCCGAGTGTGGGCAGGGTGATTAAGGAATTCGAGGCTCGGAATGGCCGCGATCGCGAGCTTTAGGTAAACAATGCGACCAGACGCCCATGTGCAGTTGGCACAGTTCACGGACACTGTAAGCAAATTAAGCCACAATCTAATTGAAATGTTGATGTTATTTGTTTGGCTCGACCTTGTTAAGTATTCTGCTATTGATCACTTAATGGGAATATTTATTGGTGCTTATAAGACGGAGGGAGTCCGGGCCGTTGAATTGCTTTATAAACCGTCTTCGTAATGCGTGGATGGTGGGCGTAGGAAAAAGTTTGTATGCGACGCGTTGGAGAAACTGCACATTAGATCCGTCTCTCTACGTGAAACAGTTACAGAAAAATTATATTACCTACTAACTATTGTTTCTGATACGAGGAAGTTTCAGTTTTAGTTTTGGTCCTGCGATAAATCAAAAAAAAAAAGGAATTTCAAGGTTTGAGGTTACTTGAAATTTGACATCATCTGAGCGATTTTTAGAGAATTCAAAGAGACTGTTGGAACCATTTTCGGTTCTACTACGAACTGTCAAGCGTGCAGAATGTATAAATAGACAAAATTTAAAATAGAATCGCTAATTGTTGAAAATCCAGTTCGGCTTCGCCTCGGCCTTTATATCACGCACGCAGGGCATCCAACTTTCTGGCCTACTATTTCTCTTCATCCTCTTGCCAAAATTCGGACTTCTCGGCCGCGTTTCGCATGGGAAGCCGCCGTTTTTGTGGCCTGAGCGCAGCAGCATCTACAACAGTTCAATAAGGACCTATATCGGCCGGTATCTCGAGCATCAGGAATATTTCTAAATCCAAATATACATCATTTTAAGAAGGACATTTAAGGAATACAGTGCCGTTCTCAATTTATGAACTGTCAAATATGAAAATATAAAATTGAGTTCGGAATCGGACATTATCGCATATTTCGAGTGTTATCTAAGGAATCGGGCTTATTTCTAAATCCATATCTACATTAGTTTAAGAAGGATTTTTTGAGGAATACAGTAACGTTTTTGGCTCTGTGGAACTCCTTTTGGCTCGCAATTTATGAGCCGTCAAATATGAAAATATAAGAATTGAATCTGGAATCGGAACATCATCGCATATTACGGCCTCTATCTAAAGAATCAGGAATATCTCTAAAGCCAAATCTACATCAGTTTATGAAGAAGCTTTTAAGGAATACAGTGACGTTTTTGGCTCTGTGGAACTCCTTTTGGCTCGCAATTTATGAGCCGTCAAATATGAAAACAAAATTAAACTCCAAATCGGACATTATCGCATATTTCTGCCGATATTTAAGGAATCGGGAATATTTCTACATCTAAATCTACATCAGTTTAATAAGGACCTTTTAACGAATACAGTGACGTTTTTGGCTCTGTGAAACTCCTTTTAGTTCTCAATTCATGAGCTGTCAAATATGAAAATATAAAATTTAACTCAAAATCTGACATGATCGTATATTTCGTTCGGTATCTAAGGAATCAGGAGTAGTTCTAAATCCAAATCTGCATCAGCTTATGAAGAAATACAGTGACATTTTTGGCTCTATGGAACTCCTTTTGGCTCGCAATTTATGAGCCGTCAAATATGAAAACATGGAAATCGGACATTATCGCATATAACGCCCGGTATCTAAGGAATCAGGAGTATTTATAAATCCAAATCCACATCATTTTAAGAAGAACCTTTTGAGGAATACAGTGCCGTTTTTGGTTCTATGGAACTCCTTTTGGTTCTCAATTTATGAACTGTCAAATATGAAAATATAAAATTGAGTTCGGAATCGGACATTATCGCATATTTCGAGTGTTATCTAAGGAATCGGGCTTATTTCTAAATCCAAATCTACATCAGTTTATGAAGAACCTTTTAAGGAATACAGTGACGTTTTTGGTTCAGTGGAACTCCTTTTGGCTCGCAATTTATGAGCCGTCAAATATGAAAATATCAAATTGAATTCATAATCGGATATTATTGCATATTTCGACTGTTATCTAAGGAATTGGGCTTATTTCTAAATCCAAATATACATCATTTTAAGAAAGACCTTTAAGGAATACAGTGACGTTTTTGGCTCCGTGGAACTAATTTTGGCTCGCAATTTATGCGTCGTCAAATATGAAAATATAAAATTCAACTCGATATCGCATATATCGCCCGGTATCTAAAGAATCAGAAGTATTTCTAAATCCAAATCTACATCAATTTCAGAAGGACCTTTTGAGGAATCCAGTGACGTTTTTGGCTCTGTGAAACTCCTTTTGGCTCGCAATTTATGAGCCGTGAAATATAAAAAGATATTGAAATCTAACATCATCGCATATATCGGCCGGTATCTAAGGAATCAAAAATATTTCTAAATCTAAATCTACATCAATTTAAGAAGGACCTTTTGAGGAATCCAGTGTGGTTTTTGGCTCTGTGAAACTCCTTTTGGCTCGCAATTTATGAGCCGTGAAATATAAAAATATCGAAATCGGACATCATCGCATATATCGACCGGTACCTGAGGAATCAGGAGTATTTATAAATCCAAATCTACATCAATTTAAGAAAGAGCTTTTGAGAAATGCAGTGACGTTTTTGGCTCTTTGGAACTCCTTTTGGCTTTCAATTTATGAGTCGTCAAATATGAAAACACATCGAAATAGGACGTCATCGCATATTTCGGCCGGTATCTAAAGAATCAGAAGTATTTCTAAATTCAAATCTACATCAGTTTATGAAGAACCTTTTAACGAATACAGTGACGTTTTTTGCTTTGTGGAACTCCTTTTGGCTCGCAATTTATGACCCGTCAAATATGAAAATATAAAATTGAACTCGAAATCGGACATCAACGCATATTTCGACCGGTATCTTAAGGAATCAGGAATATTTATAAATCCAAATATACATCATTTTAAGAAGGACCTTTAAGGAATACAGCGCCGTTTTTGGCTCTGTGAAACTCCTTTTGGTTCTCAATTTATGAGCCGTCAAATATAAAAATATAAAATTGAATTCAAAATCGGACATTATCGCATATTTCGGCCGATATCTAAGGAATCAGGAGTATTTCTAAATCAAATCTACATCAGCTTATGAAGGTTCTTTTAAGGGATACAGTGACGTTTTTGGCTCGCAATTTATGAGCCGTCAAATATGAGAACGGACATCATCGCATATTTCGGCCGATATCTAAGGAATCAGGAGTATTTCTAAATCCAAATCCACATCATTTTAAGAAGAACCTTTTGAGGAATACAGTGCCGTTTTTGGTTCTGTAGAACTCCCTTTGGCTCGCAATTTATGAGCCGTCAGATATAAAAATATAAAATTTAATTCAAAATCGGACATTTGCGCATATTTCGCCCGGTATATATATAAGGAATCAAGAGTATTTCTAAATCAAATCTACATCAGCTTATGAAGGTTCTTTTAAGGAATACAGTGACGTTTTTGGCTCTGTGGAACTCCTTTTGGCTCGCAATTTATGAGCCGTCAAATATGAAGACATGGAAATCGGACATTATCGCATATTTCTGCCGATATTTAAGGAATCGGGAATATTTCTAAATCCAAATCTACATCAGTTTATGAAGAACCTTTTAAGGAGTACAGTGACGTTTTTGGCTCTGTGGAACTCCTCTTGGCACGCAATTTATGAGCTGTCAAATTTGAAAATATAAAATTGAACCCGGACTCGGACATTATCGCATATTTCTGCCGATATTTAAGGAATCGGGAATATTTCTAAATCTAAATCTACATCAGTTTAATAAGGAATACAGTGACGTTTTTGGCTCTGTGGAACTCCTTTTGGCTCGCAATTTATGAGCCGTAAAATATGAAAATATAAAATTGAACCCGGAATCGGACATCATCGCATATTACGGCCGGTATCTAAAGCACCAGGAATATTTCTAAATCCAAATATACATCATTTTAAGAAGAACCTTTTGAGGAATCCACTGGCGTTTTTGGTTCTGTGGAACTCCTTTTGGCTCGCAATTTGTGAGCCGTCAAATATGAAAACATGGAAATTGGACATCATCGCATATTTCGGCCGATATCTAAGGAATCAGGAGTATTTCTAAATCCAAATCTACATCATTTTAAGAAGGACATTTTGAGGAATCTAGTTACGTTTTTGCCTCTGTGGAACTCCTTTTGGTTCTCGATTTATGAGCTGTCAAATATGAAAATATAAAATGTTACTCGAAAACGGACATCATCGCATGTTTCGCCCGGTATCTAAGGAATCAGGAGTATTTATAAATCCAAATCTACATCATTTTAAGAAGAACCTTTTGGGGAATACAGTGCCGTTTTTGGTTCTGTAGAACTCCTTTTGGCTCGCAATTTATGAGCCGTCAAATATAAAATTGAACTCAAAATCGGACATTATCGCATATTTCGCCCGGTATATATAAGGAATCAGGAGTATTTCTAAATCAAATCTACATCAGCTTATGAAGGTTCTTTTAAGGAATACAGTGACGTTTTTGGCTCTGTGGAACTCCTTTTGGCTCGCAATTTATGAGCCGTCAAATATGAAGACATGGAAATCGGACATTATCGCATATTTCTGCCGATATTTAAGGAATCGGGAATATTTCTAAATCTAAATCTACATCAGTTTAATAAGGAATACAGTGACGTTTTTGGCTCTGTGGAACTCCTTTTGGCTCGCGATTTATGAGCCGTCAAATATGAAAATATAAAATTGAACCCGGAATCGTCGGACATCATCGCATATTACGGCCGGTATCTAAAGCACCAGGAATATTTCTAAATCCAAATATACATCATTTTAAGGAGGACCTTTTAAGGAATACAATGCCGTTTTTGGCTCTGTGACACTCCTTTTGGTTCTCAATTTATGAGCTGTCAAATATGAAAATATAAAATTGAAGTCGAAATCGGACATCTTCAGTAATAATATCACAAGAGCATAGAAAATATCGATTAAACTTCCGAGTCATGAGACGTATTCCGACGAAATATCACGACAGCGCAGCTGGAGTGGTATTTCGCGGAATACGTCGAATGACGAGGATAGTTTAATCAGATTATTTTCAATGCTCGAGTGGTATTTGTTAGGATTATATAACGAAAAAATGCGTAATTTTGACGGAACTTTTTTTCTGACCTTTATTAAGAATCATAAAAAAATCGTTCCTATGGCAAAGTTCATTGTTGGAGCCAGCCGAAACACCGAAATGAATATATCCCGTCGTCAAGGGTATCCTCACCTATATACATCGTAACTATGAAAAATCTGTAACTGCTATTGGCTCAATTTCTTATGAGGTATATAATCGCATATATCGCCCGGAATATAAAGAATCAGGAATATTTCTAAATCTAAATCTACATCAGTTTATGAAGAACCTTTTAACGAATATAGTGACGTTTTTGGCTCTGTGGAACTCCTTTTGGCTCGCAATTTATGAGCCGTCAAATATGAAAATATAAAATTGAACCCGGAATCGGACATCATCGCATATTACGGCCGGTATCTAAAGCACCAGGAATATTTCTAAATCCAAATATACCTACATCATTTTAAGGAGGACCTTTTGAGGAATACAATGCCGTGTTTGGCTCTGTGAAACTCCTTTTGGTTCTCAATTTATCAAATTGAACTGTCAAATATGAAAACATGTAAATCGGATATCATCGCATATATCGGCCGGTAACTAAGGAATCAGGAATATTTCTAAATCCAAATCTACATCATTTTAAGAAGAACCTGTTCAGGAATCCACTGGCGTTTTGGTTCTGTGGAACTCCTTTTGGCTCGCAATTTATGAGCCGTCAAATATGAAAATATAAAATTGAATTCGAAATTGGACATTATCGCATATTACGGCCGATATCCAAGGAATCAGGAATATTTCTAAATATTAATCTACTTCTTTCTTAATTTTGTATTTAGTTCCGTTATCGCCACATTCGCATTTCACTGCTGCATAGAATCGTCAACTTCTTTTTTTTTATAAAACTGAGTCAGTCCTGTGTCCTGTAGCATGATATTTGTCTGGACAATTTTTAAATCCAATTGTTACTTTCTACTCTTGCAAAAAAATTGAGTTTGTTATGTGCAAATTCTGGCTGTCTTGATCTCTGTTAAAAAAAATTGTTAATCAAAATCATTACAGAATTTTTTGGTACCAGAACCTGAGTACTCCTCTGAACCGGCCACTTTCCCTCCGCATCCTCGCAGACAATTTTATCCGTACCACCATCAACAGACGTACCGCCATTCCAATAATTCAGATTTTTTACGACCCCGCGGCCGAGATAAACGAAAATACTTACTTTTCGAGAATCGCCCGGAATTCGCGTCGCGTACATTTTTCACCTTATCTGCTGCCCGTGTCGCATCAATCAGAAATTTCTGCGGTCGGCCGCGGTACGCCGCTGGTGCTTTATGGCCATTTTTACGACTGATTATCCTCATTTAAAAACAATAAAACTGCAGTTAATATACGTGATTGCCAAAATAAACAGACACCGATCTACCGTAACCGGACACGGCTCGGCGCGTTTTTTATTGTCACACGTACAAGATCGATCAATCAATCTGCAGTTCGGTTTTATGATCTATTTTATGATTTTCGAGCGATAAGCATAATGACAGCAATATACCAATTATCTAAACGCGAGTGAAAAGATTTTATTGCATGTTGACAGTGGAACTTTATAGGGGTGTAAAACGATTCTTGGCTTGTCGGCTTAACTTGTTAAATTATTTTATGTTTTTATTTACTCGCCCGGCTGTATTCAGATTAGTTTTTAGTTTGCGGAAGACGTTGAGGTTTCATTACGTACAGTTACATTGCGGATAATTGGGACGCAATCGTTATCTGCCGGCTTTTATTGCCACTCGGGATGGTTTATTTTTATTGTGTGGACGGTTTATGGGGCGACGTGGGGGGTAGAAAGTTTGCGTTATTTTCGCGATTTTATTTACACTTGCGGACTCTCAACAAGTCGCGTGGAGTTCGGTTGGTTTTCGTTAATTTATTTACACCCACATTATTTACAGGTTTATTTACGGCGACTCTCTGAGAGAACATCCCCGTCTCGCCCTCGTCGCGTATTTATGAATTATTGCGAGCAATTCCCTAAACCCTAAATTAATTTGACCCGTAGAGCAATGAGTTATGGGCTCGTATCCATTAGGTGGCATATTGCCAGGCGATTGCAGCGCTTTGGCGGCGTAATTAGAAAGCCTCATCGCACAGCGGCGCTCGATGCCATAGCGGGAGGAATGTAATTAATAAAGAATTTAGCCGCTGCCACAGCAGCTCCTACCAAATGACTCGGAATATCCAAGAACGGCCGCGGATTAAAGTTAATTTTTATGCGGGGGAAGAGTCGGTGTCTTCGAGCTGATAACGCGGGGGTGGAATCACGCCGGGACGAGAGACAGTCGTTAGGGCCATCTGTTGCAGGGAGGAGGAATCGGCGCTTTAAAAAACAAACGGGGGAGGGTCCGAGGGGGATGAAAAGCAATTTGGCTTCTTTTCTAGATTTGCTCTTTTGACAAAACGTGTGAATTAAAGCAGCCAACGTCTTTGTATTGGAGTGAAAAATAATACCAAAAGTCCTGAAGTGCAGAGAGAATGCAATGGGAACAGGAAAAAAAAAACTAATTTTACTACTAATTACTTCGCGTCAAAAAAAACCTGCCCCACCGCAACGATGAAGTAATCACTTAATATCCAATATATAAGCGACAATAACTTACACAACCATGAATAATGACCTGACAAGACAATAGAATTGATGTCATTTGCAATTTCTTCTAACCAGTAAACTTAATGACCAGGTGCCAACTAATTCGAATTCCTGGTCTACAGTCGCATTTGTGAAATTCGTTCCCTTCGGGAAAAATGCCCGGTGACGTCTTCAAAGGTAAATAAACCGGTAGCGACCGTAAAAGTTCAGATTTTATGGCTTTCCAGTAAACGTGCGATACCGGAAGTCTTCCGTCGAAAAAAATCGGTGAATCATTGTTATTGATCGGAGGAGCGTTGTCTCACATTATAAATTTTCATCAAAGCGCGCCTGAATTTATGCACGCCCACGAAGAGGATGAGCGCAAATCCTCAGATGCAGAATGTTAATTCTACCTACATTCCTCACGGCTAAGTTTAGTCGGTGGATCTGAAGAGAGGTAGCAACATGGACACTCACCTGATTTTAACAAGGCCGAATCAGGTGAGTCTCCGTGTTGAGGAACTTGATACCAAAACTTGCACTCTGACATCATTAAATCCGAAACCGGCGGACTTTTATCGACCCGAAGAGAAAGTGTTCAATTCGCCGGATTTACGAGCTACAGTATTCGGGTCAAAACATTTTTCCATGTCGAACCTCCAGTTTCCAAATCCATGTCGCAAGTTGTTTGGGCCAGTCTTGTTTACCAACTTCCTATACCTCTTTCCGTCGATCGCTTCTCGATGGAAATACTTTCCTAATTGTTTCAAGAGCTGCAACGAACAGTCGGAAGAGTCGATTATAGTCGGAACGGTTTGGCGGAAGTCGTTGCAAAATTTTATAAGGTTTGAGTGGTCCGCGGGGGGCATGATTGCAACAGTTTTGGTTCACGTGTAACTAAGAAAGCGCAAAGTATAAGTTGGATCCAATTAAAAATTCTTGGGACAAATTTGTGGCTTTTCGAGCTTTTATTCATCCGTCCCTCTACAGCTTTATCGTTTGGAACGCAGATAAAAAATTACGACCAAGTGGGACCCCCAAAACCGAATTACAATATTTGTGTGGGTTTTTGAGTTGTGAGCTTTCAAATTGAAACATATAAATTTAGTCGGCGTTAGAAAATATTGTGCCTGGGTTATTTGCTTATCTCGCGTGTGAACTGCTTATTTGTACACAACCGATAAGGCCTTCCGACTCCTAGATGACGAACTGCAACCCTGCCTGGCTTGCTTGAAGGCAAGTCTTAAAAACTGCTCGATGGGAACGAACGTCGTCGTGCTCTCTCTTCGAGATTACTGCTTCCGAGGGTACATAAACAATCCGGCATTAACACGCCGGGGCGAGTGGCCGGAATGAAAAACCTTCCGCAGATCGGGCTGAAATATCGGAAGCAATTCGGAGCGTCAAATTCCCAAGGCGGCGACCCGGTATGATAATCACGTATCGTTTGAATTACAGGGGAGAGAGGGGTGCGCCCGTGTCCCGGATAACAAGTCCGCGTCCCTCGGGAGCAAAGGATGTGCCCTCGACCAGAAGGGGTCCCTACTAAAAAGAAAACGACCCGGACAATGGCGCATATACCGGCTATAGCCCGTTATGCAAACTATGGCTACTATCTCTTGTATAGGCCATTTGGCTCGCGATGGACAATCGTCGGTTAGGACCCGATTGCCGCTGTGGGACTCATCCAGAAAATTATATCATGCAGCAGGGGTGCGTGCGTTAAAGGGGAATGTTTATGGCGGCCGTTCCGGCACTCTTGCGGCAACTAGATGGCGGCATTTCCATAAAATTAACAACAAACAAAAAGGTTCCATTTTCGTGACCCCCTCGGTATGGAAATTTAACGGAGAGGTGCAGCAATTGCGCTATTTGATCTCTTGTATATCGACGACGATTAACGAAACACTCCCTAAAACTTAAAAGTCGTTCGATCTGCTGCTGGCCCTAAACCACGCAGGGCACGACCGTCAATTGCCCCAACAACGTCTAGACTCCTCCATAAAACGACGATTCAATTAATTGTTGCCGCAGGCATATCTCTCAATCAATCGAAACCAATAATTGCGACGAAAAAACAGTCCGGAAGCAGCTACAGCATGTAGGTGCATTTTATCGTAATCGAATGCTTTCTCCGTAGGCCGTAACGGCAGAGGAGCGGATTACACCGCCGCCCCCGGGAGCAGTGTTGCCAATATGATGTCATCTTTTCAAATAACCACTCCATTGGCCCGCAGCTGCGGCTGACGCTCGTTTCCCAGTTGCACCGTGTTGCTTCTTATCGCGGAGATAAAGGATAGAAATTGCAATGGGATGTGTGGTGAACGGGAAATGGGATTGGTGGGTTTGAAAGTCCCTCCAAAACGTGTTGCGGAAATTATAAATAGTGTAACGTTTGGCGACTTCGGGAGTTGTGACTGCGCTTGCGCCGATGAACAGCAACCGTGCTGTGTGAATTGAGGTTAGAGGTAAATTATGCCAACCTCTCTTTGTCATTTTTTCACGTTCTGATGTTTTCATTTTCTTTTGTTTCCAAGTTGTCAGATATTTCAGTTTTTCAGAAAAGCTCAAGTTTTCAGGTTTGCAAGCTGTCTTTCAGGTTTCAGGTTTTGACGTTTTTAGCTTCTTAAATTCTCAGGTTTCCGTTTTGGTATAAGTCTTCAAATTCTCAGTCTTTCAGATTTTCAGGTTGTCAAGACCATTTTCAGGTTGTTGAATTCTCAGGTTTCCCGTCTTCAAATTCTCAGTCTTTCAGATTTTCAGGTTGTCAAGAACATTTTCAGGTTCTTGAATTCTCAGGTTTTCCGTTTAGGTATAAGTCTTCAAATTCTCAGTCTTTTAGACTTTCAGGTTGTCAAGACCATTTTCAGGTTCTTGAATTCTCAGGTTTCCCGTCTTCAAATTCTTAGTCTTTCAGATTTTCAGGTTGTCAAGACCATTTTCAGGTTCTTGAATTCTCAGGTTTCCCGTCTTCAAATTCTCAGTCTTTCAGATTTTCAGGTTGTCAAGAACATTTTCAGGTTATTGAATTCTCAGGTTTTCCGTTTAGGTATAAGTCTTCAAATTCTTAGTCTTTCAGATTTTCAAGTTGTCAAGACCATTTTCAAGTTCTTGAATTCTCAGGTTTCCCGTCTTCAAATTCTCAGTCTTTAAGATTTTCAGGTTGTCAAGACCATTTTCAGGTTCTTGAATTCTCAGGTTGTCCGTTTAACTATAAGTCTTCAAATTCTCAGTCTTTTAGACTTTCAGCTTGTCAAGACCATTTTCAGGTTCTTGAATTCTCAGGTTGTCCGTTTAACTATAAGTCTTCAAATTCTCAGTCTTTTAGACTTTCAGCTTGTCAAGACCATTTTCAGGTTCTTGAATTCTCCGTTTAGGTATAAGTCTTCAAATTCTCAGTCTTTCAGATTTTCAGGTTGTCAAGACCATTTTCAGGTTCTTGAATTCTCAGGTTTCTCGTTTAGGTATAAGTCTTCAAATTCTCAGTCTCAGGTCGTAGGGACCCTGAGATCAAAAACTAGAGAAATTTGAGAGAATGCGGAATATAAGTGAACGGAGCATTGAATAACCCTGAACTGAACAGCGGACCTGATGAGAAATATTTGCGAGATTTAAGAAACATTCTGACTATAAAAATTAAAGAAGAAATGAGAACACCAAACGGTGACAACAGTATTGCTAAGTAGGGAAGGGAACGAAAAATTACGGAAGTCTTCACAAAAAATCTTGTATGAGACTCGTCTGTAATGGGCAATTACTGCCTCGTCTTGTAACAATGCGGATCAGTAAATTACATTACTAACCAGTTGCATATAGGTGTACAAGATTTTGTCAAAGTATTAAAAAATTACACATTCTTTCGCTTTAAAAAATTTGTTTCCTTCTTCAGTTTGTAGCAAGTTAGATTATAGGAGCAAGCGAAGCGAGCCGGTATACGAATTAGTAAGTTACATAATTAACCCAGTTGCATACAATTTTTTTTTTACAAATTACACCACCGTCCATTACTTTTTACGAATTAAATGTAAATTTTACTTATTAAAATAACAATTTGCACAAATGTTAAAAAAATGTATTTATCATGCAAAAGTAATTTTTCCACAAATCAGGAAAATTCGATTTCTTTGAGTGTATTGAAACTAATGGACGATGTGTACATGAATACCAAGAAAAATTACGAGTCTAAAAATTTTTACATAAAATGTTGTATGAAACTGGGCTGTGATGGGAAATTATTGACTCGTCTTGTTTATGAATGGTAGCTCGCTTCGCTCGCTCATATATCTACATATTATAACATCGTTACAAAGAAAAAGGGCGAAATACAATTTGTTAAAAAAATTACATTCTTAAAAAAAAATTCGTTTGTAACAAGTTAAAATATATTAGTGGCGAGCGAAGCGAGCTGGTATTCTTAAACAATGCGAATCAGTAAAGTATTTTATTAACCCAGTTACATACAAGATTTTGTGTTTCGGGACAAAAGTATTCAAAAATTACGCAGTTTTGAATTAAAAAAAAAGATTTCGTTCTTCGGTTTGTAACAATTTAGAATATAGGAGCGAGCGAAGCGAGCTGCTATTCATAAACAATGCTAGACCGTAAATTACATAATCAACCCTGCTGCATACAAGAATTTATATTGCATTTAATTTGGATTGTCCGATTCTGGAAATATGTATGCGAATTTTAAATACCTACCAAGTCTTGGACAAAGCAATCGAAATGGGAACAAAAATAACAAAAAGGAATAATTACGAAAGTCTTCAAAATTTTGCACAAAAGGGAACGTAAAATCTTGTATGAAACTCGTCTGTAATAGGAAACTATTGAATCGTGTTGTTTATGAAGAGTAGCTCGCTTCGCTCGCCCATCTGCCTATTACAAACGAAAACGAAGAAATTAACGTTTTTATTGTAAAATAATGTATCCTTTTTAATTTTGGAACTCAAAGTTGGCATTTGCATTTTGAACATAAAATTCATAGAATTTTGGAAAAAGTGATCGAAATGGCAACAGAAATAACACCAAACTGTGACCACAGTATTGATAAGTATGGACCTAAATGAAAAAATACGAAAGGAAAATACAACACAAATCGAACAAAATCTTGTATGAAACTCGTTGTTTATGAATAGTACAGCTCGCTTCGCTCGCTCATATACCTATTATAAAATCATTACAAGCGAAAAGGATGAAATACAAATTGTTAAAAAATTACAGATCCTTTTACAATAAAAAAAATATTTCGTACTTCAGTATGGTACTTTTTAATTTTGAAACTCAAAGTTGGCATTCAAAAATGCAAAAATATTCGAATTAACGTATCGCAATTAACGAAATGAAAAATTACGAAAGTCTTCAAAGTTCGAGGAACATAAAATCTTGTGTGACACTCCTCTGTAAGCGAGCTGGTATCCATAAAGAATGCGAATCAGTAAAGTACATAATTAACCTAGTTGCACACAAGAATTTATGTTGGATTCCAGAAATCAATGGTTTCGATTTTCTCGACTTTATGTCCGCTCAAAATTAATTCTCTCCGTTTCTCACCCTTTATCTCCGAATCGTAGCCCTAAATAAAAAAAGTGTTCTCTTGTAAAGTTATTGCCCGATTTATTGTGCTTCCCACAGTACCACTTTCATATTTTTGTCGTAAATAATAAACTAGAAACAAAATTATAAATGTAGAATGATGTAAAATTTTGAAATCTCGGGACCGCCGGGCTACGGACAGATTCTCGATCTCCCTCTCTGTCTTCTCTGCGTCCCTCGCCCATCGTATTTGCATCCCAGGCAGGCACAAGAACATTGCTTCAGATTCTTTTCTCTAAAAATGCTGGATACAACAAATTATGCATTATTGATTGTATGACGATGAAAATTTCCACAAAAACTGGTCTGTAATGGGAAATTATTGACTCGTCTTGTTTATGAAAGGTAGCTCGCTTCGCTCGCTCTTATATTATAAAACTGTTACAAAAGGACTAAATAAACGCCAAAAACCGTGTCGTTTTTAGTTTTGGAACTGAAACTTGGCAATTGAAAATGCAAAAATATTCGAGTTAGAGTATCGAAATTAGCGAATTTTGAATAATTATAAAAAATCTGAAAACAGACTTTTGGAAATGAGCACAAAAATAACACCAAACGGTGCACAGTATTGCTAATTTTGGAACGAAATGAAAAACTGTATGAAAATAGTTCTTGAATCTTGAGAGCAGAAGGAATCGGAAATTTTTGAAATCTGGAGCAACCTGACGCCTTGAGGAACCCGAAATTTAAAAACTAAGTTAATGATGGTCGTGTGGAAGAATTCTGTGCGGAATTTGAGGAGTTTGTGAACTTAAGAAATCAGAGAACTTCGTAAATCTGGAACGAAAGAGGTAGGAACTTAAAACTGAAGACCTGAGAAACCTATTCTAAGAATTGGAGCAATCTAATTTGAGTTGACAATTTGAGAACCCAAGTCATTTGAGGAGCCTTTCAGGAACCTTAAAAAACCCAAGGTGTCTGAGTAACCCAGTAAATTTGAAAACTTGATAAATTTAATTTGTGAACTGAAAGAATTTGAAGAACCTGAACATAGGATCTGGAAGAACCTGAGATTTTGGAAAACCTGAGATCTTCAGAACATGAGAATGTGGGAACTCTAGAAAAGCCTAAATTGAGAAAATCTCGAGGAATTCAGGAACCCGATGAATTTGAAACTTGAAAATTTGAGGGACCTTAACCCAGCAAATTTAGAAATCTAATTTGTGAACTGAGAATTTAAGAAATCCGGGGCCTTGGTAAACCTGAGTGATAGGGCAACCTGAACACAAATACTAATCGGCTGCGTATCAATCCTGAGCGCGGACAGCGTCGTGGTGGATGCGCCGGTCCAACAAAAAAAGAAAATGTTTTCTTTTTGCCGGTACATCACCCAATAAGGTCCTTTGATAAAGTCTACCGAATCCCATACACCTCCATGTTTATGCGAACCCCGGCGTCCACCGGCAAAACCGCCGCCAAACTCCGTCCAATAAAGACACCCCCTTAATCCGTGTCCGTTTCGCCGAAACCTCGTAAAGTCCGAATCACGCACGACAAAGCGCGTAATTCAAAATCGCGTAACGTTCTGATTAAGCGGGTTGATAGCCGGAGATTATGGGACCGACGTAATGTAGGTTAGACGCTTTGGTGCGCAACTTGAGAACATGAACATTGAAGGCTATAAGGATACATAAACACGCGTAAAGGAGCCATTCCGCGTAACTTTATCGCCATTTTGCCGCTGTTTAAGGCAGACGCAGAGTGCGTTCGAGGTGCGAGATAATGACGGTTGATAGTCTAATGGCAGCCGAACTGAGCCTGTGTAAACCTCGGGGGCGGCGAGGATGCACGCCGATTGCCAAATTACAGTCGAAAATATGATTCCAGTTACGGCAGTCTGCGCGCAAAAACGCCCGCCGTACCTGCAGGGGGTCGTTTTGGGGGTTGCTCGGGGAGCCGTTAAGTTTATGGGGATGTAGGATTCAAATTAGCGGGAGGTTGGGAGTTTTTGATTGTGGAAGAATGACTAGAGAGAGAGAGAGTCTCTTCGTTCTGGGGTGGTTTTACACAACGGCAAAGCGACATAAGACTTGATGACAAAGAAGCCAGTTTTGACCAAAGTAACTCCCAGAACACCATCATTGGCTCTCAACCCGTTCGACAACCTCAGCAAAGCCAAAACACTTCTTTGGATTAGGAAGCTAAACATACTGGAAATGGGAATCGCTCTGCTGTCCGCGTGGATTGTTGCGTGGCTTCTGCTTAACGACATATTTCAAATACATACTCTCTAATGTCGGCTCCCTTTGTCTGCGCCACAAATACCGACGTCGATCGGAGAGCATCGGGGCCTTATTTACGACGGGACCTCCGTCGCTTGCGAAAAAACGCTCGAGACGTCCGTCACGAGTGCCTAATTGAAATTTACGTTTCCAATAGCGTCGACTCCCCTCGCACATCAAATTTAAAACTAATTTAAAAGTTAACTCTTCTGCAGATTAAGCCGAGCCGGGAGGGGGCCGCGCGCAATTTGGCGCCATGTTGTAATTGCCTCGGCGGTCGAAGCCGGCAGCCCCATTGTTCAATAATGCACGTGATTTAGTGGAGGAGGGTGGGCGAGGGCACCTGAGCTTGTTTACGAGCGGGTCAAGCCCAGAACATTTGTCTTGGCCGCAACAATGCACCTAGGATTGGTCGTCGCCACGGAAAGGAAGGTCTGCACCTCTCTGATTAACGGCCGTCGGCTTTATCTCGGACGTCCTCCTCGAGACCACAATACGGATTAATTCGGGCTGCATTATTAATGGGGTCCCCGCCCCGATTTATGGTCCTTCTCGCGGCGCGGCCGTCTCGATGAGCCTTTATAGAAAGAAAATTGCTTCCATGAAATTTTCAGCTTCACATGAGGTGCGGTGGAAACTAGTTATGCAGATGAAATTTCAGTTCGGAGCCAAACGGCCGCAGTTATGTTAATATTTAAACAAAGAGTATAAGTAATTCGCCACTAGCGCGCACCGCTGCGAATTAACCCGGAAAGTAGTCTAATATTCTATTGTTTGTCTTCGGTCGTCATGGCGGCTAATTGAATCTCGGTATTGACCCATCGACGGCCTTTCGAAAGTCGACGAAAGTTTTACGAGGACGCATAAAAACGGAACGGTTCTTTTATATTGTGTCCGGCGATAACGGCGGCCCTACCGATATTTTAATTAGAACTATTCAGATAAGGAAGTTCGCGCTTTACGATTGAGGAGGACGGCGGCGAGATGGAGAAGGACGCAGAGGAGGTTTTTGTCAGAATTCTACGAGGCGAGCAAATTATTGATAAATGAAAAGTGTTTCCCTTTAGGTTTACGTCTGAACTACTGTTGAACACAAAGAAAGTTTTCCGTATATCTTATCCATAGGAAATCTATACCGTCAGCTCTTAGACTTAGTTATTTTTGCTATAAAAAAATAAAAACAAACAGTGGGTGCGGACACCGTCGTTACACATCTAAAAATTATAAAAAAGACAGCGGATGCGGATGCAATTTTCGATAAATTAGAAGAACATGCAAAGAACTTAAGTGTGATGGTAATTTTTGACATATGTACAATAATCTGAAAGAGACTAATAATGAGCGCGGACAGCGTCGTCAGACATTTAGAAATTATTAAAAAGGTGGTGGATCGTCCTTCGAAATATGTACATACTTTTACCGCTGGATGTGGAGGGGTGGGCTCACCGAGCCATTTCTGAAAAATTCCTTGAAAATCCAAATTTTTTTGTCAGAATTCTATAGAGATAAATAGTTTACGTTTGTACTACTCTTCTAACACAAATAAAATTTTACGTATATCTTATCCATAGGAAATCTATACCGTTGGCTTTTAGACTATGTATTACGATATTAGAATTATTTTTGATATCAAAAAAATAAGAAACAAATATCGAGCGCGGACAGCGTCGTTAGACATCTAAAAATTATTAAAAAGACAGGGGATGCGGTCTTTTAAATTGTTCAATAAATTAGAAAAACACACAGAACTTGGTGTGACCGTAATATTTGAAATTTGGTACAATAATTTGAAAGCGACTTATTATGAGCGCGGACAGCGTCGTCGGACATTTAGAAATTATTAAAAAGATGGTGGTTCGTCCTTGGAAATATGTACATACTTTTACCGCTTTATGTAGAGGGGTGGGCTCACCGAGCCATTTCTGAAAAATTCCTTGAAAATTTTGTTGTCAGAATTCCATAGAGATAAATAGTTTACGTTTGTACTACTGTTCTAACACAAAGAAAATTTTACGTATATCTTATCCATAGGAAATCTATACCGTTGGCTTTTAGACTATGTATTACCATATTAGAATTATTTTTGATATCAAAAAAATAAGAAACAAATATCGAGCGCGGACAGCGTCGTTAGACATCTAAAAATTATTAAAAAGACAGGGGATGCGGTCTCTTAAATTGTTCAATAAATTAGAAAAAGACAGAACTTGGTGTGACCGTAATATTTGAAATTTGGTACAATAATTTGAAAGCGACTTATAATGAGCGCGGACAGCGTCGTCAGACATTTAGACATTATTAAAAAGGTGGTGGATCGTTCTTCGAAATATGTACATACTTTTACCGCTGGATGTAGAGGGGTGGGCTCACCGAGCCATTTCTGAAAAATTCCTTGAAAATCCAATTTTTTTTTTGGTTAGAATTCTATAGAGATAAATAGTTTACGTTTGTACTACTATTCTAACACAAATTAAATTTTACGTATATCTTATCCATAGGAAAACTATACCGTCGGCTTTTAGACTATGTATTACGATATTAGAGTTATTTTTGATATCAAAAAAATAAGAAACAAATCGTGAGCGCGGACAGCGTCGTTAGACATCTAAAAATTATTAAAAAGACAGCGGATGCGGTCTCTTAAATTGTTCAATAAATTAGAAAAACACACAGAACTTGGTGTGACCGTAATATTTGAAATTTGGTACAATAATTTAAAAGCGACTTATAATGAGCGCGGACAGCGTCGTCAGACATTTAGAAATTATTAAAAAGATGGTGGATCGTCCTTCGAAATATGTACATACTTTTACCGATGGATGTAGAGGGGTGGGCTCACCGAGCCATTTCTGAAAAATTCCTTGAAAATCCAAATTTTTTTGTCAGAATTCTATAGAGATAAATAGTTTACGTTTGTACTACTCTTCTAACACAAAGAAAATTTTACGTATATCTTATCCATAGGAAATCTATACCGTTGGCTTTTAGACTATGTATTACCATATTAGAATTATTTTTGATATCAAAAAAATAAGAAACAAATATCGAGCGCGGACAGCGTCGTTAGACATCTAAAAATTATTAAAAAGACAGCGGATGCGGTGAAACGATTCTCCCCTCTGGCCTAAGATGTTGGCTTCAAAACTACTGTATTTGCTGGTCTGGATATTCTGACGTCGTTGATACATACATACGTAATCGGTTGCCCTCCGTTACTGCTGGGTGTCGGGGGATGGGTTTACCAAGTATTAAATCCTATTGGTGGAAATTTTTGATTACATCGTATTTTACCAAATTTTACTTACAAATAAAACCGTGTGTACTGCTCCGATTTTTTAAATGAAAGACATTGATAAGATACAAGCCTAGATTACTTTTCATTATTATTATTTCCATTTTCTTTTCGACGCACACCATTAAGGCTAAAACGCATTAGACGGTCGCGGTCCTGTCGCATCCCGAGCTGAGCTAGTCTCGACCGCGCTCAGTGAAGATCTTTCCCATGTTTTCTAACGCATGCATTTGCACTAGACGTTCGCGAGCTCGTCTCGGTCGCATCGCGGTCTCCTCCGATCGAGACGAGCTCGGGAACGTCTAGTGCGTGCGTTTTTGATGATCGCGTACTACGCTTAGAATGCATTCGGCGATCCATACAACGAGGAGAGCGCCAGCAGGATTGTGCGTAATTGCCAAATGGGAACAGTTGAGCCTGCGATGCGACGGGACCGCGACCGTCTAATGCGTTCTCTCCTTTACAGTCACCGACTTGAAACAGCGTGGGTCGGCTGAGTAAGTTTTTTTTTTGTGATTTATTCCATTCGAATTTCGATGGAATCACTAGTATTTTGTAATTCTGTGTAGGTAATGATTTGCCTGCACCATTACTGAAACCATTAGAAGTGAGTCGTGCAAGATCAGGTACCCGAGCATCGTAACGATAGCCTTGAGAACCTGACCAACCTGAAAATCTAACGCAACCTAGCCACCTGAAAAAACCTTTGAACCTGGAAAACACTAGAACCTGAAAACGGTGAATTGGCGATGTTTGCGCCGTGTCCACGCCGCTCTAAAATACCGAAAAAAAAATTGCTGGCTCTCCACCAAAGCACGGTGAACGCAAAACTTCGCCCAAATAAAGTGCTCGCGCCTGTTCCCCTCTCGTTCACGGCTTTCCGATCCGGAGAGTCATTCAGCCTCTAGCCCAAACATGTAATTAAGCACGTACGGGCTAGTCATGCGATATGTAAATGAAAGCTTCGAGCAAGATCAAATTCGGTAAGTCACGCGAGCTTTCAAGCGTTAACGGCGTCGTAAACTACCTGGATTACTGCGGTTACAAAGCTAATACCATGTAATGGGCCTTGTTATAGAGTGCTGGCCCGCTGAGCCTGTATGCGCGATAATTTGATAATATTAGACCGTTATTGAGGGTAATCGCCTTGATATTTCATAACGCGTTATTGCGTCCGACACGCCACGCATGTTTCGGTCGTTTATTGGACTGTTTTGGTCTTATCGGCCCGCGTTTATTTCTTCATTTGTAGAGGCGGAACCGATTCGGCCGGGTGCTAATGGCAGCGACATCTTGCCCGTTTTTTTTTAAGTCATCAAATCGCAGCTTCGAGGCCGCGGGTCCGAAAAGAGGGAAATCGGGTCGTAAAATCAAATTTATCCCCCGAATGCGTCCGCCAAGTTCCGGCAGCGGCAACTCCCCGAGAAGTTTCGTAAGTCATTAAGCCCGAAAGAGCGGCAGCCGAGCTCGGCGAGTCGCGAGGAACTTCCTCGGGCGACCGACCGCACAAGACAGAAAGGGCAAAATAAAATATAAGTTATGGGTTTTAATCTCGGGCTCCGTAACAGTGGGGAAAAGGCCAAACTATGCTATAAATATCGCCGGCTTGGCGTCTATTGCCACATATTTTTGTTAGTAAGATAACCGGTGCATCGCTGCAATCGGCGTCCGTCCCGCAGGGGGTGGAACGACGCCGCTGCCGTTAACGCTCCGAACACCTCTCGCTCTTAACGACATCGTAAACATCTCATTACACGACGTGTAAATCTAACAACTGCTCCTGCTTACGCCCGCTGATTTACGGCCGACGCTAAGAATAACCTTCGACTCCTCGGATCTAACGAGTGGAATAATGAGGCGATTATTAAACTGTCAAAATTCTAATTCATGGGCTTTTGTTGTTTCGACGATTCGGTGGGCTTCCCACGGATGGAGGCAATTAAGGTCGGGGGATCGGCGGCGTGAAGATGGGATGGATCTGATCTTTATGCCCACGTGATCGACTGGTCTAATTGGTCCGCGCTATCGAGGCGGCGGGAGCAGCGAATTAGCTAAGCCTAGTGCCCAGACCTGATTCTTCTTATGCCCGGAGTGCACGAGTTGAAAGAGGGAGAGATGCATCGTGGCGCCATCTCTTCGAGCGCATCAGAAACGTACCACGCACCCAGAGAAATTGACAGCCAGTCCAACACGAAAGAGGCCTAATCGGTCGTATAAACATAATTCTTCGCAGAATTAGCTTTTTCATTTTTCGCACCCCATTCACATTTATTCCCGACAAAAGTGCATCTCGCCCGGCGAGGATCCCCAACTGCCGATTGCAGCTTCTCTCAGTTAGATTGGTATCTTTCGACTGTCGAGCAATCACAATATAATACTGAGTACAAATCGTGGAGGTAGCGAATAAGGGATTTGTGTCTATGGGGTTAGCTCCGAAACAAAGAATCCAAACATTTACGACGCTCCCGGCAGCAGTTTGGCTAGTGAAACATTTGAAGCTATCTCGTTATCGATTGAGGCTGCGGGGATGCGAGACGAGGGAAATTATTGCACACGGCTCTGGCATCATCTGCATTAAAAACGGACCGAAACGACGCTGTCGGATGCCTCCATCAATATTCATGGTTTATCGTCTGGGCGGGCGGAAAGTTGGATTTATACACTTTTTCTTTATGAAAACCGTGATTTAAAAGTCACAGTTAGTCCGATGGAAACAACACATTGTATAATAGTCACGAAGATGGTAACAATTAAAGGAACTTGCGTGAATCTCAATAATTTATGGCGACCCTAATAAACAGTAGGTACCGATAGACGCAGTAAAGACGTCTATATTGGAAACACCCTCTCGATTCTTATTTTTTAGCTCGATTTTAAATAAAACCAAGTGTCAAAATTTATTTTGGTTTTCGGATTCGGAATCAGCATAACGGCTTTCATAAATTAAGTCTCAATCTCATCATTTTTTTCCAAACTTGACTGGTTTTTAATTCTTTTTTTGAAAAACCACTAGCACTAGGATTTTCAAAATAACAGATTAAAAAGTGTGTCCTGTTCTTTGTTGTGTCAAAATTTCATTGGAATTGCTTCAGTCGTTTTCCTTACATTGGTTCTCATAGCTCTCATGGAAGAATAACCCTTAAGCAATAAAAGATCATCAGTGGTGGATGCGCCGCTCCAAGAATCGTGCAAGAGTTAACACATGTTCCAAAAACCACCTCACATTTCCTTTTACGACCGGCATCACAAAGGGAATTTCAAAAATCCGCGCTCAAAATCCCAAACCACGCCCTTATCAACCAAGAAGCTCTTTATGACATAAGCACGATACCCACATGCCGCGAGAGCGACTTTATGCTCAGGCAGCCCATTAAAATTAGTTCACTGTCGAAAATGAAATACCGAGAAACGCGATACCGTTGAGAGTGTCTACCATTGCGTGGACACTTCTCTTTTGAAGATCCTCCGTTTTATGGGCTATAAATTAATCGGGGCGGCCATCCCACCCCTTCTGCGAGGTGAATAATCACCGTGGTATTCCTCACAGAAAAATTCCGCAGTGTTGTAGTCGTAAATTACACTTTACGCACTCCTGACCAGTTTTATGGCCGGTCATTATGGCCGCTTTTCAACTGTGTAGTTCGGCGATTTTCCAGGTGCGAGTGCGTGGAAAATTATCGCGGCGATACGGATCTGGACGGCCGCCGTTATCAGGACCGCACAATCCGAGAGAGGCCATTAAGCGTAAATTGTGACAGATGCAAATCGTCGGTACAGGCTAATGGCGGACTGGGTACAGTTAGCCTGAAAAATTATAGCAGTTAAGCAGTCGAATAAATAAGAGGAGAATAGTTTGCTTGGTTAAGTCGGCATTTCGCGAGCCACTTATATTGAATTTTAATGTTGGACTAAGTCGTTTAATTAAAATTAACAAGGAAACGATCTTACGGGTATGGAGTGTCGAGGAGTCGGGTGGATTTATGTCTCGAGAATGTTTTAATTAAATTCGTGCCGATGCGCGGGGTCCTTTCTGAGTTTGAGAGGTCACCTGGTCCATCTAATATTACTGACAAAAGTCCAAAATCACCCTGTGCACATATCGAGCGCCGCCCACCCCATCCGCCCGGCCATTATTTATTAACCCTTCCGCCCCCGTATCCAGTACATTTCAGCGTAAAATTGCATTTCTCATTACGATGCAAACCGCACAGAGTGCCGGCGCGCACATAATGGGACACACCGCCGCATATCCCATCCTATCCCAATAGGCCGGCATGAGCCGAGCAAATGAAGATAACGCCACATTACCCCGCCGATGCGCTGCTGTTGCAGTTTCTGCACGTCGAGGCCGTCCGCCGAAAATCACTGCACGTCGCGGGAGCACGGTACGTGCGCCAGTGGCGGCTCGTATCAAACAGAAACGGAGAGAGAGCGCCGTGCGCGAGCCGCATCCCGCATATACGGCGCCCATTCGCCGCTCCAAACTGCTCGTCCCGCTCGCTATAATTGGAATGTGTTGCAGAAATGCGGCCGTTCCGGGCACGAATGCCGCTACTGAGTTCTTTCTGCAATCAGCTGTGCATATTTTGTGTTCGAATGGGGGGAGGTGGGCGGCGAGTGGGTCGTGCATGTATAGGAGCGATTAATAGGGAATTTGAAGTACTAGACACCCATGTCTGGCACATCGTCAAATCGGAGGCCTGCATATAACAGCGTAATATTAATTAGCTTAAGTGTCCACATACTAAGGGTCTGCTCGCGCGAGAGAAAAACTGTAAAACCGAGCCAACGAGCAGCTGAGCAGTTTGATCGACTAAGGAAATGCAACTGTGCAGTTGAGATGTGATCAACTGGACAACTCGGCACAGTTGATATATGATAATCTGAGTAACTGAGACACTAAGAGTATGAGACAATAAAAACCCCAGGAACTGAGCAGCTTAAAAATTCTGAAACAAAGAAGCTGAGCAGTTAAATACTATAAAATTAAGCTACTGAGATACTGAGAACCTGAAAAACTGAGAAGTTGAGAAATTCATTGACTAAGAAACTAAGCAACTTCTGAGCACTCCAATATTTGAGGAACTGAGAAATTGTAAAAGAGCAACAGCGCAGATGTACTGTTGATACTGAGCAGCTTACAAATTCTAAACGATGCAGGAACAAAGCAGCTGAGCAGTTTAATCACATGAAATTAAGCTACTGAAATACTGAGATGCGCTGTTGATACTCGAGATATTGGGAAATCTAAAAATTAAGAAGCCGACATTCTGAGCAACTGAGCATTTGAGAATCTGAGCAGTTGATATATGATAAACTTGGATACCGAGAAACTGTATAACTGAAAAACTGAGCAGCTGGACAGTTGATATGAAAACCTGAGAACTTCAAAAACAGATCAACTAAGAAACTGACCAAATTGAAAACTGAGACATTAAGAAATTAATTGTTGAAATGTGAGCAACTGCAAACTTGAGAAAATGGGCAACTAAGACGCCGAGCAGTTGAGATATCAGCAACTGACTAACTAAGACGGAGACTGACAAACTATGGAACTGAACAATTGAGACATGAGAAGGGAGTCAACCTAAACAAGATAATCAGTAGACAGTTAAAAAAAGCATGATCTTAAAATTATGAGAATGAGCAAAATAAAAAAATTAAAATTAGGAAAATTAGAATTAGCTCTCCTAGAAATTGAAATAATTGTCCACATACTAATACATAGTTTCACTCGCGTGAGCAACTCTCGAAAGCAGCTCATAGTTACTCCAGGCGCCTAGATCTGTAACAGCAGCTGTTCTCAATTTAAACTAATAATCTGAGAAGCTGAGCAGCTGAGAGTATGTGAAACGGAAAAAGGGCAGCTGTGCAATTGAGACGTGATCAACTGCAAACTGAGCAGTCGATATAAAATATGATAATCTGAGTAACTGAGACACTGAGAGTACGAGAGAATTAAAATCTCGGCAACTGAGCAGCTTAAAAATTCTAAACGATGCGGGAACAAAGCAGCTGAGCAGTTTAAACACTATAAAATTAAGCTACTGAGATACTGAGATGCACTGTTGATACTCGAGATATTGGGAAATCTAAAAATTGAGAACCCGAAATTCAGAGCAACTGAGCATTTCAAAATCTGAGCAGTTGATATATGATAAACTGGGATACCGAGAAACTGTATAACGGAAAAACTAAACAGCTGGACAGTTGATATGAAAAACTGAGAACTTCAAAAACAGATCAACTAGCAACTGAACAACTTGAAAACTGAGACATTAAGAAATTAATTGTTGAAATGTGAGCAACTGCAAACTTGAGAAACTGGGCAACTAAGAAGCCGAGCAGTTGAGATATCAGCAACTGAGTAACTAAGACGGACACTGAGAAACTATGGAAGTGCACAGTTGAGATATGAGAAGGGAGTCAACCTAAACAAGATAATCAGTAGACAGTTAAAAAAAGCAGGATCTTCAAAATATAAGAATGAGCAAAATAAAAAAATTAAAATTAGGAAAATCAGAATTAGCTCTCCTAGAAACTGAAATAATTGTCCACATACTAATACATAGTTTCACTCGCGCGAGCAACTCTCGAGAGCACCTTATAGTTACTCCAGGCGCCTAGATCTATTAGAGCAGCTGTTCTCAATTTAAACTAATAATTTGAGAAGCTGAGCAGCTGAGATTATGTGAAACGGAAAAAGGGCAGCTGAGCAATTCCAATGCATAAACCCGTCATGTCCATTTCGGTAAAATGTTCAGGAGAGACAAAAACGTTTTGCGGTCAAAGTGTTTATTTTTAGATTTTTTTTTGGTATCTCATCCTATTTGAATGTACATTTATCATTAATTTGTAACTACTAAAAAGTTGGAAGGCAAAAAGTAGATTAAGTATGACGAAAAAACTAATGGACTTGACTGGTTTATGCAAAGTATTTACAAAACAAAAATTAGAAGTAAACGAAACAAAAATTAATCAACCATTTAAAATGATATTTTTATTGAATTTTAAGAATGGAGAACAATAGTAAAAACTAAAACTAAACATTTTGTATTATATTTTTATATTTTCGCTTATTCATTATCACTAAATTCTGACGCAGAAGATTAATTGTTATCTGATAAAAAGGTTTTATGGTAATTTTCATTATTTTCGTAAAACCATTGATATCTGATTTGATACCATCAATATCTTCGTAAAACCACTGTGGCACATAATTTTTATTATGTGCCACACACACTTATCATTAAAGAAAGTCGCTTAAAAATTATCGCAGATTTAACATTTGACTCTATTATCAGTACTGTGCAAGAACCAGTCAAGTCCTGGACATGACCGGTTCTTGCAGACGATTCAGAATTCAAAACTGTGCAAGAATATACCATTAACTAATTTCGGGCAAAAAGGGGACTTGACTGGTTTATGCATTGCACCCCTCAATTGAGACGTGATCAACTGCAAACTGAGCAGTTGATATAAAATATGATAATCTGAGTAACTGAGACACTGAGAGTACGAGACAATTAAAATCTCAGCAACTGAGCAGCATAAACATTCTAAACGATGCAGACGCAAAGCAGCTGAGCAGTTTCAACAGTATAAAATTAAGCTATTGAGAACCTGAAAAACTGAGTTGAAAGATTCATTGACTGAGAAACTAAGCAAGTTCTGAGGAACTGAGAAATTGTAAAATAACAACCGAGCAGATACGCTATTGATACTCGAGATATTGGGAATTCTAAAAATTGAGAAACAGAAATTCTGATCAACTGAGCATTTGAGAATCTGAGCAGTTGATATATGATAAACTGGGATACTTAGAAACAAGTGAAAAATTAAACAGCGGGACAGTTGATATGAACAACTGAGAACTTCAAAAACAGATCAACTAAGCAACTGAACAACTTAGATTAAGACATTAACTGTTGAAATGTAACTTGAGAAACTGGACAACTAAGAAGCCGAGCAGTTGAGATATCAGCAACTCTCCAGGGGCCTAGATCCACTAGAGCGGCGTTTTTTTTTAATATGAGCACCCAAGAAGTTGAGTTGGTTTACGAGCAACTGAGTGAGGACTTGAGAAACTTAGAAGCTTATATACTGAACAGCTGAGAGTATGTGGAACGGAAAGAGCAGCTGTGCAATTGAGATATGATCAACTCAAAACTGAGCAGTTGATATATGATAATCTGAGTAACTGGGAGTCTGAGAAGCTTAAACATTCTGAATGATACAAAAACAAAGCAACTGAGCAGTTTAAACACTATAAAATTGAGACACAACTCAGATTCTGAGAAGTTGAGAAATTCATTGACTCAGAAACTAATCACGTATGTTGAGCTACTGGGCACCCGAATATTTGAGAAACTGAGAAATTGTAAAATAGAGGAGACGCGCAGTTGAGATTTGAGACACTGGGATATTTAAAAACTGAGAACCCGAAATTCTGAGCAGCTGAGCGTTCCATTATCTGAGCAGCTATATAGGATTATATTTTATCGAGTAGTTGAAAATCAGAGGAATCGAGAAAGTGCAAAACTTAACTATAGAGCAGCAACTGGACATGTGATCAGTTGATATAAGCAACTGGAAACTGGAAAAACTGATCTACTGAGTAACTGAGCAACTTGAAAACTGAGAAATTCAGCAACCAAATGAGAAACTGAGGAACTGAAAACTGCCATCTGTGCGGTTGAAATTAGGCAAACTTAGAAACTGAGCAGCTGAGCACTTGAGATATAACTGAGGATCAGCCGATCAGTTGAGAATTGAGCTTAGTACACCAAAACAAAAACAATTTTTATTCAACACATTTTATTATCTTGAAGGTATACATTTCACTGTTGAAGCTCTCAAAACGGCTCCAATTCCACCACCGATCCAAAAACAGAAACCGATAGAAAACACAAACGAATCGAGGTCCAGACATGTGTAAACAAACATCCACTTTCCAATATTTGCATACTAAATCCTGCATAATACATTGTGAACTCGCTGACAACCAATATTACATTACCGCATGCACATAACGCAAAACTACTCCTATGAATTTAAAATGAGCTTCAAATTAATTTGCTAGTAAACATAATAAAATGTACCCCATAAAGTTTTATTACAGCGGACAACAATAGCGCATTATTTTGTCGTAATAATTTAGCGAGTACTTTCAAAATAGAAAAAGCCGACAATAAGGCATCATTGATGCTGTAAAGCACTTCTGCAAGTGGGTGTCCGGGCGTCATTGTGTTTTCCTTCGAAAAAATCCTCATTGTTGTAACTCTCTCAGAGGCGATAAATCTCCTCTCATGGGCGAGTTTTGATTCGGAGAACCGCCGCTAATCCCGGTTTAATTTATAGATTAGGTATAGTTACTGATGTCCCACGCCTTGTCCGAGATTAATTAAAGTGTTGATTTAGGACGAAGCGGAAGTCTTTTCTCTCGTTAAGGTTGCGTAAATTGCAGATCGAATCGGTGGCAAACTGGCTGTGGTCTGAAACAGAAATTTCAACTTAAAATGTGACGGAACGAAGATGACGTCTTCATTTACTGTTAGTTTGAGTGTGAACACCAATTCTAATCGCGAGATCTGTGAGAGTTTTGAGTTCAATGGCAGATTCAGAACGAGGTCCTACCCTCCTACCTTTCTTCGCACTCTTCATTTCCGCCCTTATAGTTATCGCTTCCTCCTTCGGAATTCCTCACACGACTTTAATCCAATCGCCGAAACATACATATTTCTTTATGTGGAGTTTACAAATTATCCGGAGGCGCCCCGATTGCATTTCCATTCCTCCGTTCCAGCATGCGGTTCCCCGTCGTAAACCCTGGAAGGAAACAATAACCATAATTAACCTGTTCGAAAAGGCAACGGCGAGGATACCCGATACCGAGCTGGTTTATCTCGACGTCGCGGACTTACAGCATAAAAGGACGAGTGTCTCACTTAAGAGATAGCTGTTGTCTTCGCGAAAACAAAGCTGTAAGTAACGTAATAACGAGAACTGTCGCGGAGGGCGTGGGACGAAAAGGTCCAATGAGGATATTTCATTGCTTGAATTATATATCGAGGAGCGTTACATTGTCACGGCAGAAGTAAGAGTGTTTGTCGTAGTTGTCACGCCGGTAGTCCCGCGGAATTCGGCCTCCTGGAAATTGAAGTCGGAGAGGTCAAGGCGACGATTTTTCCTCGACTCGCGGATTAGATAATTCCATCCTTGAACGTGAAGGAGTTGAATGCTCTTCTTATCACGAAACTGGTTAGATAAGGAGCGCGTTTTGAAAATGTCTTTGGGATTGACCGTTAACGAGCAGACAACGGAGAACGCCAAACTAATCTTGGAAGTGCTCTTAACGAATCGTGGGCGAACATAAACAAAACAAGATAAATCAGTGTTTTGCCAAAATTGTACGAGTTGTAATAAACAACGTGCTCTGATGTCGGTGGATTGCACACATGTTCTGTATTATGCTGAAATATAACTGTTGCAGTCTGGGCTGTTCAGATTTTACGTTTAAACATACGCGGTTGTAATTTTTATTGCTGTAAGCTGAATCTTTGAAAAGAATTGATTTTCAACATTTCTTTACCACACGACCCCCCATGCCATTTAATTTTTTTAAGGGGGTGGCCCCCCAGGCTAAAGGGGTGAGATCTGAGATTCTGAAGGTACTTGAGCCAAATAAGGTCCACCAATTTTTGCAAGTATATATTATGTATAGTTGAGTTTTTGTTCAACATCTAGGTGACCCGAAGGACGTTGTCCTGTCCAAAATTCAATCGATTTGTTTTTGGACAGATTTATTATATTGTCTTTTTTTTTTAATAAAATTCTGAATCTCGACAACAGCGCCAGCTACCGCGTTTAACTGTGGCTAAGAACCATCCAGGTAACCCCATAAGTACAAAAAAAATCATCAAAATCGGTCAATTTTTTTTTGATCTCTACAGCAGCGCCATCTATCGGGTCCAATTGTGGCTAAGAACTATCCAGGTGACCCCATAAGTAAAAAAAAAAATTGTCAAAATCGGTCAGAAAATAAAAAATATATATTCTGGATCGCGACAACAGCGCCACCCACCGGTTCCAACTGTAGCTAAGAACCATCCAGGGATCCACTCAAACACACACAAAAAATTTCATCAAAATTGGTCAAGCCGTTTAGGAGGAGATGAGTTACACACGCACACCGGAATTTTCTATATAAAGATATCGCAGCCAACTGGCTTAATTAGCCGTTCGTAGGCGCGAATGATATTTCAGCCATTCAATAAAACAGCTAGGTAAATGACTTGGATCGATAACGTTTAACCACTTGCCTAACTTTATTTTGCCCAAACTTAAAATATATCTTGGAGTATGGTCGGTCGAACGCGAAGCTCGAGGCACCAATTTCAATGATCAAGGAAAAAACAAATTTTCATAGACGGAAACTTCCGTGGTGCCTCGCGTTATTAAATTAAATTAAATTCTGTTATGAAGAGGTCACCTGTCAAATTCATCTGTCACTAATGTCAGATATTCATATTTTTTTGTCACATGGTCGCTTGTGAGTTTTGTAAAAAGGCTAGGCTAATTAAGCTAGTTGGCCGCGACATATACATAGTATAAGTAATATCAGTATTTATAAATAAATATGAATAAAAGTATATATATGCTTTCAGTACTAAAAGACATGCGTTTATTTACCCCCTTTGACAATTGTACAGGATCCTTATAAATGATTGTTACGTTACATCATGTTACATCTGGAAAACAAGAAATATATGCATTCAACATGTAAATTATGTTTTCCAGAGGCAATCATTTATCAAAACCCTGCACATTCAAAGACAATCACGGTTAGAGTGGACTCCAGTCGCGTGTCGGAGCTGACACGAACAATTACTTTTTTGTTGTGCACTTTGACAACATTAGAAAGTGCCGCTTGACAACATCCTTTTAGAAAGTGTCCTCCTTATGCGTTTTAAAAACATAAAAGCATTCCAAAAAGTGTCTTTCCTCTTGTCCGTTTTGACAACATTCCTGTAGCAAGTGTCTTTCTTTTATGCGTTGTAACAACGTTCCTGTAGAATGTGTCCGCGTTTTATAAAATTCCCGTAAAAAACGTCTTTCTTCTTGTTCGTTTTGACAACATTCCTGTAGAAAGTCTTTTTTCTTGTACGTTTTGCCAACATTCCTGTAGAATTAAAATTTAAATATGTCTACACAGTTATTACTATACAGTTATTAAAGTTTGTGGAGTTCGACTTAGATATATTTAAATTTTAATTTAAATTTACTCCACTTGGATTTAAGAACATTCTTCTTGTTTTTTCCTGTAGAAAGTGTCTTTATTATTGTTCTCTTTGTCAATCAACATCCCCTCAAAAAGTGTCTTTCTTCTTGTATATTTTGTAAACTTACCTATAGAAAGGGCCTTTTCTGGTTTATTTTGACAACATTCCCTTAGAAACTGTCTTTTTTATTGTGCACTTGAACAACATTCTTGTAGGAAGTGTTGTTTTTCTTCTGCCTTTTAACAACATTCTTTTAGAAAGTGTCTTTCTTATGTATTTTAACATTCCCGTGTACGTTTAGTCAACATTTAATTTGAAAGTTTTTTTTTGTTAATTTTGACATCTACTTAGAAAATATCTTTCTTCTTCCGTTTTTTTTGACAACAACCGCATAGAGAGTGTCTTGCTTCTTATGCGTTTTAACAACATTCTCTTAGAAAGTGTCTTTCTTCCTGTTCGTTTTGTCAACATCCACTTAGAGAGTTCTTTCGTCTTGTTCGTTTTGACAACCTTCCCTTTAGAAAGTGTCTTTTTTCTTGTGCACTTTGACAACATTCTTGTAGAAAGTGTGATTTTTCTTCTGCCTTTTAACAACATTCCCGTAAAAAGTGTCTTTCTTGTACGTTTTGTCAACATATAATTTGAAGGTGTCTTTTTCTTGTTCCTTTTGACAACATCCACTTAGAAAATATTTTTCTTCTTCCGGTTTTTGACAACAACCGCTTAGAAAGTGTCTTTCTTCTTATGCGTTTTAACAACATTCTCTTAGACAGTGTTTTTTTTTCTTGTTCATTTTGACAACATGTTTTTCGAAAGTGTTTTCTTGTTCTTTTTATAAAACATCCACTTGTAATGTATCTTTCTATTGCGGGTTTTGACAACATTCCCTTAGAAAGTGTCTTTTTTTTGTGCACGTTGACAACATTCTTTTAGAAAGTGTCTTTCTTCTTGTCCGTTTTGTCAACGTCCACTTAGAGAGTTTCTTTCGTCTTGTTCGTTTTAACAACCTTCCCTTTAGAAAGTGTCTTCTTTCTTGTGCACTTTGACAACATTCTTGTAGAAAGTGTCTTTTGCGGGTTTTGACAACATTCCCGTAGGAAGTGTCTTATTTTGTGCACGTTGACAACATTCTTTTAGAAAGTGTCTTTCTTCTTGTTCGTTTTGTCAACATCCACTTAGAGAGTTTCTTTCGTCTTGTTCGTTTTGACAACCTTCCATTTAGAAAGTGTCTTCTTTCTTGTGCACTTTGACAACATTCTTGTAGAAAGTGTGATTTTTCTTCTGCCTTTTAACAACATTCCCGTAAAAAGTGTCTTTCTTCTTGTACGTTTTAACAACATTCCCTTAGGAAGTGTCTTTTTTTGTTTTCATTTTGACAACATGTTTTTAGACAATGTTTTTCTTGTTCAATTTGTTAACATCCACTTAGAGAGTTTCTTTCGTCTTGTTCGTTTTGACAACTTTCCCTTTAGAAAGTGTCTTTCTTGTGCACTTTGACAACATTCTTGTAGAAAGTGTGATTTTTCTTCTGCCTTTTAACAACATTCCCGTAAAAAGTGTCTTTCTTCTTGTACGTTTTGTCAACATCTAATTTGAAGGTATCTTTATCTTGTTCCTTTTAAAAAAAAAAAAACTTAGAAAATATTTTTCTTCTTCCGGTTTTTGACAACAACCGCTTAGAAAGTCTTTCTTCTTATGCGTTTTAACAAAATTCCCTTAGAAAGTGTCTTTTTTTCTTTTCATTTTGACAACATGTTTTTAGAAAGTGTTTTTTTCTTGTATTTTTTGACAGCATCCGCTTGTAATGTATCTTTCTTTTGCGGGTTTTGACAACATTCCCTTAGAAAGTGTCTTTTTTTCTTGTTCATTTTGACAACATCCATTTAGAGAGTTTCTTTCTTGTTCGTTTTGACAACATCCGTGTAGAAGGTGTCTTCTTATGCGTTTTGACAACATTCCCGTAGAAAATGTCTTTTTACTTACGCATTTTGACAACATCCCCTTAGAAAGTGTCTTTTTCTTTTCATTTTGAGAACATGTTTTTAGAAAGTGTTTTTTTCTTGTACTTTTTGACAGCATCCGCTTGTAATGTATCTTTCTTTTGCGGGTTTTGACAACATTCCCTTAGAAAGTGTCTTTTTTTCTTGTTCATTTTGACAACATCCATTTAGAGAGTTTCTTTCTTGTTCGTTTTGACAACATCCGTGTAGAAGGTGTCTTCTTATGCGTTTTGACAACATTCCCGTAGAAAATGTCTTTTTACTTACGCATTTTGACAACATCCCCTTAGAAAGTGTCTTTTTCTTTTGCACTTTGACAACATTCTTGTAGAAAGTTTGATTTTTTTTCTGCCTTTTAACAACATTCCCGTAAAAAGTGTCTTTCTTGTACGTTTTGTCAACATCTAATTTGAAGGTGTTTTTTTCTAGTTTCTTTTGACAACATCCACAAAATATTTTACTTCTTTCGGTTTTTGACAACAACCGCTTAGAAAGTGTCTTTCTTCTTATGGGTTTTGACAACATTCCCTTGGAAAGTGTCTTTTTTTTCTTGTTCATTTTGACATGTTTTTCGAAAGTGTTTTTTTCGTGTACTTTTTGACAACATCCGCTTGTAATGTATTTTTCTTTTGCGGGTTTTGACAACATTCCCTTAGTCCTTTTTGTGCACTTTGGCAACATTCTTTTAGAAAGTGTCTTCCTTTGCGTGCGTTCTGTCCGAAGAGGAACGATATGAAAATAGTAGATTTAGAGTACAAAGAGAAATAACAGAATAAAAAGATAACGACACAAAAATAGTAGACGGACGCGGGTATAAAATTAGATGAAATTTAACTCATGGTCTAATGGGATTTAAAAATTAAAAAGGATGTCAGTGTTTTAGCTATTTCAGATTCTGATCATATATGACATAGTTTGTAAAATTCCCACCCCGTGCCCAATAAATCCAATGTTATGAGGTTTTTACGGAAAGAAAAATTGGAAAAGTTTTCCGGAAAATTCGGGAAAAACTGAATTGTTTTGTTCAATGGGATTATTGTTGCGGGTGGATAGTTTTTGCACACAATAAGAAAATTCATGCACAAAGGCGATTTTATAGCACGAAAAAGAAACCAACAAGCAGAGGTAAAAAAGTGGAAACTGGATTCAAAAGCTATTATTGCAATTAATTTAATGAAATAAAAAAAATATGTTTAAAAATTCGTTTTCATGTTGTACCGTAATCTGTGATAAATATTTTAGTAATTAACGTGTGAATTCTGTAGATCAAATAAAATTGTATAACTTGATACAAGTATTTACTCTACATAAGTTTAATGTACATGTGATTCTAGTGTTTACTATTTACATAATTACACATTAGATGTTTTGAATTGAAAAAAAAAAACGGGAAAATTAAATTTGGAGAGAACAACGTCTGTCGAGTCTTTCGTGTATTGAAATTAACATTTTCATAATAAAAGTGACCTGTTTTACAGAACATGAGGGGTTGCGACTTTAGAGGTGGTGTTTCGTGGGAAAGACTTGCCGGCGCTCATTGGAGGATTTAGTTATAGAAGTTATAAGCGTCCATCGTTCCATCAGGATTTTCTCATTACCAAAGATTGAACTTGATATTCTGGTTGCATTGTGACCAGTGCCTCCTCTGTAACCGAAGAAACCTTAATTCCTCCACGGCCATAAATCCGTCGGGCGTTAATCACACGGCCCTTCGTGTGCGGCAGAGTGGGGAGCGGTCCCTTGCGGCTCGAAGGGCACAGTCGGGGTTAGCATCTCGTTATGTAAAGTGTCTGTTTACAGGCATAACTTACGCGTTCAGCCTCGCCCATAACTCCGGCGGGTTGGCAGCGCAACCCGAAATGATGATGGCAAATGGCTCCACGACAACCGTTTTACAAGCAATTTCTAATCTTCTAATAGTCATCGGGCGATTTGTTAAATTGGTCGGTCGGCCTTTTTCTCTCAACGTTCGTCGGCTCGTCATCGACACACTCCAGACCCCCCCGATGAATCAACCGGGCTCTGTTGATCCTACCGAGATGAAAGCGAAAATTATAAAAGAATTATTTATTTTGGTCGCGGTTTATTTACCGATTCTTCGCACTGTTGCTAACTAAGTTTTCAACGCGACCTTTATTGCGCCGATATAACATATTATTCCTCGGCTTTGTGTTGTCCTGACGATCGATGAGCGAAGAACGGACGCTACGCATTCCACACAGGACCAGTTTCCATTTTAGAAGTACGCAAACAAGATATCTGAACTGTTGAACTTCACGGTAGGTGTAGTAGCGTGCTACTTACTCATAACGCAACCGGAAAATTAATGCGCACCATTACAATTACCTTAATTGGATTGTTGTGGGTTCTAATCGCCTGTGATTATCCCCAACAAATCAACATTATTTCATTAGGAGCAGACGCTTCCATTGGAGTAGCAAAAACTGAAATTTTGCACGCGATTTGAGTTCACGACGAGCTCGAGATTAGAAAGGATGTTTGCTGCAAAAATATTACTAACGCTAAAGTCGTTTATTATTACACAACAAACTATATCAACTATATTTCTTTAGACACTGAGCAATTAAGAAATTGAAAGTTTGAGAAACTGGGAAATTGAGACATTAGAATTACATAGATATTATTTATTGCTTAAAAACAGTGTCTAAAGCTCTTAAATTAATAATTTCTCTATCTTCAAATGTCTCAATCTATCAATCTAATTTTTTAAATCTCCTAATACATATCTCAGTTTCCCACTGTATTCAGAATTTCATAATTTCTCAATTTTTTAGTTTGAATTTATTCACGCAGTTTCACAATATCTAAATTTCTCAATCGCTTTTCTGTATTTCTGAATTTAAGAATTTCTGAACTTCTTATTTCAATTTCTGAATTTCTCAATCTCAATCTTTCATTCTCTCAATACCACAAATTCGCAATTTATGACCAACGATTTCAGAATATATGAGCGAGCGAAGCAAGACGAGTCAATAATAATTTTGTGGAAAATTATTCGTAATTTTTCCTGTAATTGATTTTATTATTTATTTATATTTGTAAAAAAAATGTTTTTGTTATTCCCGTTCTCATTTCGATTGCTTTTTCCAAGACTGATGGAAAATCCCTTAACTCGAATTATTGATTTCCGGAATCCAACATAAATTCTTGTATGCACTCGGTTGATCATGTAAATTTACTGATTTTACCCATTCTTTATGAAACCAGCTCGCTTCGCTCGTTCCTATATTCTACCTTGTTACGAACTAAAGAAATATTTTTTTAATGTAAAAGAAATGTATAATTTCTTAATACTCTTGTTGAAATAAAATCTTGTATGCAACTGTGTTGATTATGTAATTTCTCGATTCGTATTGTTTATGAATACCAGCTCGCTTCGCTCGCTCGGCGGAACAGGAAGACAATAAGAGAAAGAAGAGAAGATATTTAAAATATGTAATAGCAAAATCGCCAGAACGAGCTCATTGTCTCAATCTCTTAAATTCACAATAATTTCTCAATCTTTAAATTTTTCTGAATTTCTGAATTCCCGAGAATCTCAATTTCTGATTTTTGCATTTCTCGATTTCTGATTTTTGCATTTCTCGGTTTCTGAATTTCTTTTCTCAATTTCTGAATTTCTCAATCTTACAAATTCTCAATCTTCAATTGTTCCAATTTTCAAATATCTCAATTTCTCAAACTTTCCATTTCTTAATTGCTCACTTGAGACAAGCTCTGAAATTAATAATTTCTCAATCTTTAAATATTCATTTTTTTAAATTTCTCTGTTCCTCAATTTCTGATTTTTGCATTTCTGGATTTCTGAATTTCTTTTCTCAATCTCAACCTCTCATTCTACTGACTTCGTGCCCTTTTGCAGCGTTATGTATTTTGTATGTTTGTTATGTATTTTGCTTGATGTATATTGTTTGTACTATATGTTGCTGCAAATAAACTTTATTTATTTATTTATTTATATTCTCTCAATCCCACAATTTCTCAATTTCTGAATTGATCAATATCTCAATCTCCGAAATTTACAATTTCTCAAACTTTCAATTTCTTAATTGCTCAGTGTATCAAGCTCTGAAATTAATAATTTCTCAATCTTTAAATGTCTCACTCTCTCAATCTAATTTTTTAAATTTCAATCTCCTAATATCTCAGTTTCCCATTTTATTCATAATTTTATAATTTCTCAGTTTTTTTCGCAGTTTCACAATATCTAAATTGCTCACTCTTTTCTGTATTTCTGAACAAGACGACTCAATAAATTCACAATTTTTTTTTTGTTGGTATTTCATTAATAAATTCGTCCGAGACATAAAATATCGTATGCAACAGGTTTAATAATGTAATTTACTGAATCGCATTCTTTATGAATACCGCAGCTCGCTTTGCTCGCTCCTATATTATAAATTCTATGAACTCAAAATTTTTATATTCAAAATTTGCTCATTTCCATACCGAAGCGAGCTACTATTCGTACACAAAACGAGTCAATAATTTCTTATTACAGACGAAGTTCATACAATATTTTATGTTTCTTTTGCGTTGTTTATAGTCAAATTTTGAAGACTTTGGTAATTTTTCATTCAGTTCCATATTTAGTTCCGTTTGGTGTTATTTTTAATCTCATTTCGGTCCCAAGTATATTTAGGTACACATATTCATATGGTACGTTTGAGTTCCAAAATTAAAAACGATACATTATTTTACAATTTTGTTTGTAACGATTTTATAATATATGAGCGAGCGAAGCGAGCTACTATTCATAAACAAGACGGGTCAATAATTTTGTGGAAAATTTTGAAGATTCGTAATTTTTCCTGTAATTGATTTTATTATTCATTTATATTTGTAAAAAAAAAGTTTTTGTTATTCCCGTTCTCATTTCGATTGCTTTTTCCAAGACTGATGGAAAATCCCTTAACTCGAATTATTGATTTCCGGAATCCAACATAAATTCTTGTAGGCAACTCGGTTGACCATATAATTTACTGATTCGTATTGTTTATGAATGACTATATAAATAATTTCTCAATATCAACCTTTTCTCTCAATCTCCGAAATTTACAATTTCTCGATCTTCAATTGTCCTAATTTTCTAATATGTATCTCAATTTCCCAATTTCTCAAACTTTCAATTTCTTAATTGCTCAGTGTCTCAAGCTCTGAAATTAATAATTTCTCAATCTCTCAATCTAATTTTTTAATTTCAATCTCCTAATATCTCAGTTTCCCATTGTATTCAGAATTTCATAATTTCTCAGTTTTCTAGTTTGAATTTATTCATGCAGTTTCACAATATCTAAATTTCTCAATCTCTTTTCTGAATTTAAGAATTTCTGAATTTCTCAATCTTAGTTTTTAAATCTTTCATTCTCTCAATCCCACAAACTCGCAATTTCTGACCGACGATTTCGTAATATATGAGCGAGCGAAGCGAGCTACTTTCATAAACAAGACGAGTAAATAATTTCCCATTACAGACGAGTTTCATAGAAGATTTTATGTTTCATTTATTTACATTGTTGAAGACCACATTAATTCTTGTTTGCAACTGAGTTGATTATTTTGTAATTTACTGATTCGCTTTGTTTATGAATACTAGCTCGCTTCGCTCGCTCGGCGGAACAGGAAGCCAAGAAGAGAAAGAAGAGAAGATATTTAAAATAAGTAAAATATGTAATAGCAAAATCGCCAGAAAAGGAGCTCATGGTCTTATCTCTTAAATTCACAATAATTTCTCAATCTTTAAATTTTTTAGAATTTCCGAATTTTTGAATTCCCGAGAATCTCAATTTCTGACTTTTGCTTTTTTGGATTTCTGAATTTATTTTCTCAATTTCTGAATTTCTCAATCTCAGCCTCTCATTCTCTCAATCTCCGAAATTTACAATTTCTCAATCTTCAATTGTGCCAATCTTCGAATATCTTAATTTCCCAATTTCTCAAACTTTCAATTTCTTAATTGCTCAGTGTCTCGAGCTCTTGAATGAATAATTTCTCAATCTTTAAATGTCTCAATACATTTTTTTAAATTTCTCCGTTCCCCAATTTCTGAGAATCCCAATTTCTGGTTTTTGCATTTCTGGATTTCTGAATTTCTTTTCTCAATGTCAACCTCTCATTCTCTCAATCCCGGAATTTCTCAATTTCTGAATTGATCAATATCTAAATCTCCGAAATTTACAAGTTCTCAATCTTCAATAAATTGTCCTAATTTTCTAATATCTTAATTTCCCAATTTCTCAAACTTTCAATTTCTTAATTGCTCAGGGTCTCAAACTCTGAAATCAATAATTTCTCAATCTTTAAATGTCTCAATCTGTAAATCTAATTTCTTAAATTTCAATCTCCTAATATCTCAGTTTCCCATTGTATTGAGAATTTCATAATTTCTCAATTTTTTAGTTTGAATTTATTCACACAGTTTCAATATCTAAATTCCTCAATCTCTTTTCTGTATTTCTGAATTTAAAAATTTATGTTTTTTTGTTGTTTCAATTTCTGAATTTCTCAATCTTAGTTTTTAAATCTTTCATTCTCTCAATCCCACAAATTCGCAATTTCGTAATATATGAGCGAGCGAAGCGAGCTACTATTCATACACAAGACGAGTAAACAATTTTCCATTACAGCCGAGTTTCATACAAGATTTTATGTTCCCTTTTGCGTTGTTTGAAGTCGTCCTTTTCGTTTGTAACGATTTTATAATGCATGAGCGGGCGAAGCGAGCTATTATTCATAAACAAGACGAGTAAATAATTTCCCATTACAGACGAGTCTCATAGAAGATTTTATGTTCCATTTATTTACATTGTTGAAGACCACATTAATTCTTGTTTGCAACTGAGTTGATTATTTTGTAATTTACTGATTCGCTTTGTTTATGAATACTAGCTCGCTTCGCTCGCTCGGCGGAACAAGAAGCCAAGAAGAGAAAGAAGAGAATATATTTAAAATAAGTAAAATATGTAATAGCAAAATCGCCAGAAGGAGCTCATGGTCTTATCTCTTAAATTCACAATAATTTCTCAATCTTTAAATTTTTTAGAATTTCCGAATTTTTGAATTCCCGAGAATCTCAATTTCTGACTTGCATTTCTGGATTTCTGAATTTATTTTCTCAATTTCTGAATTTCTCAATCTCAGCCTCTCATTCTCTCAATCTCCGAAATTTACAATTTCTCAATCTTCAATTGTGCCAATCTTCGAATATCTTAATTTCCCAATTTCTCAAACTTTCAATTTCTTAATTGCTCAGTGTCTCGAGCTCTTGAATGAATAATTTCTCAATCTTTAAATGTCTCAATACATTTTTTTAAATTTCTCCGTTCCCCAATTTCTGAGAATCCCAATTTCTGGTTTTTGCATTTCTGGATTTCTGAATTTCTTTTCTCAATCTCAACCTCTCATTCTCTCAATCCCGGAATTTCTCAATTTCTGAATTGATCAATATCTAAATCTCCGACATTTACAAGTTCTCAATCTTCAATAAATTGTCTTAATTTTCTAATATCTTAATTTCCCAATTTCTCAAACTTTCAATTTCTTAATTGCTCAGTGTCTCAAGCTCTGAAATTAATAATTTCTCAATCTTTAAATGTCTCAATCTGTCAATCTAATTTCTTAAATTTCAATCTCCTAATATCTCAGTTTCCCATTGTATTGAGAATTTCATAATTTCTCAATTTTTTAGTTTGAATTTATTCACGCAGTTTCAATATCTAAATTCCTCAATCTCTTTTCTGTATTTCTGAATTTAAGAATTTCTGTTTTTTTGTTGTTTCAATTTCTGAATTTCTCAATCTTAGTTTTTAAATCCTTCATTCTCTCAATCCCACAAATTCGCAATTTCGTAATATATGAGCGAGCGAAGCGAGCTACTATTCATACACAAGACGAGTAAACAATTTTCCATTACAGCCGAGTTTCATACAAGATTTTATGTTCCCTTTTGCGTTGTTTGAAGTCGTCCTTTTCGTTTGTAACGATTTTATAATGCATGAGCGAGCGAAGCGAGCTACTATTCATAAACAAGACGACTCAATAACTTAAATTTTTTTATTTTTTTTTGGTATTTCATTAATAACATAAAATATTGTATGCAACTGGTTTAATAATGTAATTTACTGAATCGCATTGTTTATGAATACCACAGCTCGCTTCGCTCGCTCCTATAATCTAAGTTCTATGAACTCAAAATTTTTATATTCAAAATTCGCTCATTTCGATACCGAAGCGAGCTAATTCATACACAAGCCAAGTAAATAATTTCCCATTACAGACGAGTTTCATAGAAGATTTTATGTTCCATTTATTTACATTGTTGAAGACCACATTAATTCTTGTTTGCAACTGAGTTGATTATTTTGTAATTTACTGATTCGCTTTGTTTATGAATACCAGCTCGCTTCGCTCGCTCGGCGGAAAAGAAGAGAAAGAAGAGAAGATATTTAAAATAAGTAAAATATGTAATAGCAAAATCGCCAGAAGGAGCTCATGGTCTTATCTCTTAAATTCACAATAATTTTTCAATATTTAAATTTTTTAGAATTTCCGAATTTTTGAATTCCCGAGAATCTCAATTTCTGACTTGCATTTCTGGATTTCTGAATTTATTTTCTCAATTTCTGAATTTCTCAATCTCAGCCTCTCATTCTCTCAATCTCCGAAATTTACAATTTCTCAATCTTCAATTGTGCCAATCTTCGAATATCTTAATTTCCCAATTTCTCAACCTTTCAATTTCTTAATTGCTCAGTGTCTCGAGCTCTTGAATGAATAATTTCTCAATCTTCAAATGTCTCAATACATTTTTTTAAATTTCTCCGTTCCCCAATTTCTGAGAATCCCAATTTCTGGTTTTTGCATTTCTGGATTTCTGAATTTCTTTTCTCAATCTCAACCTCTCATTCTCTCAATCCCGGAATTTCTCAATTTCTGAATTGATCAATATCTAAATCTCCGACATTTACAAGTTCTCAATCTTCAATAAATTGTCTTAATTTTCTAATATCTTAATTTCCCAATTTCTCAAACTTTCAATTTCTTAATTGCTCAGTGTCTCAAGCTCTGAAATTAATAATTTCTCAATCTTTAAATGTCTCAATCTGTCAATCTAATTTCTTAAATTTCAATCTCCTAATATCTCAGTTTCCCATTGTATTGAGAATTTCATAATTTCTCAATTTTTTAGTTTGAATTTATTCACGCAGTTTCAATATCTAAATTCCTCAATCTCTTTTCTGTATTTCTGAATTTAAGAATTTCTGTTTTTTTGTTGTTTCAATTTCTGAATTTCTCAATCTTAGTTTTTAAATCCTTCATTCTCTCAATCCCACAAATTCGCAATTTCGTAATATATGAGCGAGCGAAGCGAGCTACTATTCATACACAAGACGAGTAAACAATTTTCCATTACAGCCGAGTTTCATACAAGATTTTATGTTCCCTTTTGCGTTGTTTGAAGTCGTCCTTTTCGTTTGTAACGATTTTATAATGCATGAGCGAGCGAAGCGAGCTACTATTCATAAACAAGACGACTCAATAACTTAAATTTTTTTATTTTTTTTTTGGTATTTCATTAATAACATAAAATATTGTATGCAACTGGTTTAATAATGTAATTTACTGAATCGCATTGTTTATGAATACCACAGCTCGCTTCGCTCGCTCCTATAATCTAAGTTCTATGAACTCAAAATTTTTATATTCAAAATTCGCTCATTTCGATACCGAAGCGAGCTAATTCATACACAAGCCAAGTAAATAATTTCCCATTACAGACGAGTTTCATAGAAGATTTTATGTTCCATTTATTTACATTGTTGAAGACCACATTAATTCTTGTTTGCAACTGAGTTGATTATTTTGTAATTTACTGATTCGCTTTGTTTATGAATACCAGCTCGCTTCGCTCGCTCGGCGGAAAAGAAGAGAAAGAAGAGAAGATATTTAAAATAAGTAAAATATGTAATAGCAAAATCGCCAGAAGGAGCTCATGGTCTTATCTCTTAAATTCACAATAATTTTTCAATATTTAAATTTTTTAGAATTTCCGAATTTTTGAATTCCCGAGAATCTCAATTTCTGACTTGCATTTCTGGATTTCTGAATTTATTTTCTCAATTTCTGAATTTCTCAATCTCAGCCTCTCATTCTCTCAATCTCCGAAATTTACAATTTCTCAATCTTCAATTGTGCCAATCTTCGAATATCTTAATTTCCCAATTTCTCAACCTTTCAATTTCTTAATTGCTCAGTGTCTCGAGCTCTTGAATGAATAATTTCTCAATCTTCAAATGTCTCAATACATTTTTTTAAATTTCTCCGTTCCCCAATTTCTGAGAATCCCAATTTCTGGTTTTTGCATTTCTGGATTTCTGAATTTCTTTTCTCAATCTCAACCTCTCATTCTCTCAATCCCGGAATTTCTCAATTTCTGAATTGATCAATATCTAAATCTCCGAAATTTACAAGTTCTCAATCTTCAATAAATTGTCCTAATTTTCTAATATCTTAATTTCCCAATTTCTCAAACTTTCAATTTCTTAATTGCTCAGTGTCTCAAGCTCTGAAATTAATAATTTCTCAATCTTTAAATGTCTCAATCTATCAATCTAATTTCTTAAATTTCAATCTCCTAATATCTCAGTTTCCGATTGTATTGAGAATTTCATAATTTCTCAATTTTTTAGTTTGAATTTATTCACGCAGTTTCAATATCTAAATTCCTCAATCTCTTTTCTGTATTTCTGAATTTAAAAATTTATGTTTTTTTGTTGTTTCAATTTCTGAATTTCTCAATCTTAGTTTTTAAATCTTTCAATCCCACAAATTCGCAATTTCGTAATATATGAGCGAGCGAAGCGAGCTACTATTCATACACAAGACGAGTAAACAATTTTCCATTACAGCCGAGTTTGATACAAGATTTTATGTTCCCTTTTGCGTTGTTTGAAGTCGTCCTTTTCATTTGTAACGATTTTATAATGCATGAGCGAGCGAAGCGAGCTATTATTCATAAACAAGACGAGTAAATAATTTCCCATTACAGACGAGTTTCATAGAAGATTTTATGTTCCATTTATTTACATTGTTGAAGACCACATTAATTCTTGTTTGAAACTGAGTTGATTATTTTGTAATTTACTGATTCGCTTTGTTTATGAATACCAGCTCGCTTCGCTCGCTCGGCGGAACAGGAAGCCAAGAAGAGAAAGAAGAGAAGATATTTAAAATAAGTAAAATATGTAATAGCAAAATCGCCAGAAGGAGCTCATGGTCTTATCTCTTAAATTCACAATAATTTCTCAATCTTTAAATTTTTTAGAATTTCCGAATTTTTGAATTCCCGAGAATCTCAATTTCTGACTTTTGCTTTTTTGGATTTCTGAATTTATTTTCTCAATTTCTGAATTTCTCAATCTCAGCCTCTCATTCTCTCAATCTCCGAAATTTACAATTTCTCAATCTTCAATTGTGCCAATCTTCGAATATCTTAATTTCCCAATTTCTCAAACTTTCAATTTCTTAATTGCTCAGTGTCTCGAGCTCTTGAATGAATAATTTCTCAATCTTTAAATGTCTCAATACATTTTTTTAAATTTCTCCGTTCCCCAATTTCTGAGAATCCCAATTTCTGGTTTTTGCATTTCTGGATTTCTGAATTTCTTTTCTCAATGTCAACCTCTCATTCTCTCAATCCCGGAATTTCTCAATTTCTGAATTGATCAATATCTAAATCTCCGAAATTTACAAGTTCTCAATCTTCAATAAATTGTCCTAATTTTCTAATATCTTAATTTCCCAATTTCTCAAACTTTCAATTTCTTAATTGCTCAGGGTCTCAAACTCTGAAATCAATAATTTCTCAATCTTTAAATGTCTCAATCTGTAAATCTAATTTCTTAAATTTCAATCTCCTAATATCTCAGTTTCCCATTGTATTGAGAATTTCATAATTTCTCAATTTTTTAGTTTGAATTTATTCACGCAGTTTCAATATCTAAATTCCTCAATCTCTTTTCTGTATTTCTGAATTTAAGAATTTCTGTTTTTTTGTTGTTTCAATTTCTGAATTTCTCAATCTTAGTTTTTAAATCTTTCATTCTCTCAATCCCACAAATTTGCAATTTCGTAATATATGAGCGAGCGAAGCGAACTACTATTCATAAACAAGACGACTCAATAACTTCACAATTTTTTTTTTATATTTCATTAATAAATTCGTCCGAGACATAAAATATTGTATGCAACTGGTTTAATAATGTAATTTACTGAATCGCATTGTTTATGAATACCGCAGCTCGCTTCGCTCGCTCCTATATTCTAAATTCTATGAACTCAAAATTTTTATATTGAAAATTCGCTCATTTCGATACCGAAGCGAGCTAATTCATACACAAGCCAAGTCAATAATTTCCCATTACAGACGAGGTTCATACAATATTTTATGTTCCTTTCGCGTTGTTTAAAGACTTTCGTAATTTTTCATCCAGTTCCATATTTAGCAATACTGTAGGCACCCGTTTGGTGTTATTTTTAATCTCATTTCGATCCCAAATTAATATATGTATTTATACATTTTCAAATGCTAAGTTTGAGTTCCAAAATTAAAAACGATACATTATTTTACAATTTCTTTTGTAACGATTTTATAATATATGAGCGAGCGAAGCGAGCTACTATTCATAAACAAGACGAGTAAATAATTTCCCATTACGGCCGAGTTTCATACAAGATTTTATGTTCCTTTTCGTCCTTTTCGTTTGTAAGGATTTTTAATATATGAGCGAGCGAAGCGAGCTACTATTCACTTCACAATTTTTTTTTTCCCTCTTTCATTAATACATTTGTCCGAGACATAAAATATTGTATGCAACTGGTTTAATAATGTAATTTACTGAATCGCATTCTTTATGAATACCGCAGCTCGCTTCGCTCGCTCCTATATTCTAAATTCTATGAACTCAAAATTTTTATATTGAAAATTCGCTCATTTCGATACCGAAGCGAGCTACTATTCATACACAAGACGAGTCAATAATTTCCCATTACAGACGAGGTTCATACAATATTTTATGTTCCTTTTGCGTTGTTTAAAGACTTTCAGTTCCATATTTAGCTATACTGTAGGCACCCGTTTGGTGTTATTTTTAATCTCATTTCGATCCCAAGTATATTTAGGTATACATTTTCAAATGCTAAGTTTGAGTTCCAGAATTAAAAACGATACATTATTTTACAATTTCGTTTGTAACGATTTTATAAAATATGAGCGAGCGAAGCGAGCTACTATTCATAAACAAGTCGAGTAAACAATTTCCCATTACAGACGAGTTTCATACAAGATTGTATGTTCCTTTGGTTTAAATTTTTGAAGACTACATTAATTCTTGTTTGCAACTGAGTTGATTACATATTATGTAATTTACTGATTCGCTTTGTTTATGAATTATTAATTTTGAGAGAGATTCAAAGGCAAAGAGAAGAATTTAAGGAGAAAGAGAAGGGATGAGAGGAAGCGAAAGGAATATTAAGAAGGGAGAACGAGGAAGAAGAATATTATGATAACAGGAAAGAAAAGGGAAAAGGGGAAAGGAAAGGTAAGAAGAAAGAGTGGGATAGAATGATTAAACTAGAACCCGAAAACATGGGATAAACTTAATCAACCTAGAACAGGAAAACCTGACATAAACCTGGAACGAAAATGACATCGGTTTTCGTCTCGGCTATAGAACGCAATTGATGTTTTGGGTGGACAAATTTCAGGATCGGTGTGGTGTATTTTTAAATATTTTTAAATAATTAATTTAATTATTACAAAATTTAATACCAACGGAAAATGAACACATGAAATCGGGGTAATTCGATGTAAAAACTCAAGACTTTAACTCACAATTCGAACGATGGATGTGTAATTCTTTTTTGTTTTGTTCGTTATTGTTTTTGAAAGTTTTCAGGAAAATAAAATTCGAGATATTACAAAGGAAAGTTGGAAAACTCGGAGAAAGTGCAAAAATCATAACCTTTTTTTGTTTTGTTCGTTATGTTCCCGGCATGGAAAATAACTCAATTGATAAAAAATCGGAAAAAACGCGATCCACCCTAAATTAAAATAAAATTACATTTGTTTTTATTTTTGTGTTGTTTCGCCATCTGTCCAAAAAGAAATTTATTGAAGGTTAGACAGGACAGTAGGTAGTTTGTAATAAATAACGTAACACCACTTCTAATATTTAAAAAAATATATTTGGTCCAAATATGTCTAAATTTTTCTTCTCCGACGGGATCGTTAAATACTACATTAAATAAACAAAGGAGCTTATGGGTCTTATTGTAAAACGGCAAAATTAGTGGCGCCAGCCGGATTGATACGGCCTTTGGGAGGTTCAAAAATGAACCAGGCATTGAGCATTCTGTTAGTGTCGATATTCAAATAAAAAAATAAATATTTCTATGGGATTTAGTAGATCACATTTCAGTAGGTGTCTAAGGTTTGTTTGTTTGTAACACTTAGGTTGTAGTCGAATATTTTGTATGGGCCCCGAGTACACGAAAACGTCCTGAAAACGGAAAAGCATCCTTTTTTTTACTAAATACTTCAGGTGCGCACCCCTTCGCCGGCCGGACTTTTTCCCTCTCGATGAAACGCGCGAGATAGGCTTTTCGGATTATTAATGTCTTAGTGCTGTCGCTGTACACATTACCGATAAGATAGGGGGTTGGAACGCCGTACAATGGAATCCGAGGCGGCCAGGGAGGCAATATGGCGGACCCGATCCGTAGCCATGGCAACCGGCCCTTCACCGCAGGGTTCACCCCTCTGCTGGAAGGCGGTAAATCACCGGCAGAACTCGACGGACGTCAGCCGGAAGTGATTTACGGCCCTCTCGGATCGGCGATTAATGCAAAATTATACGCCGCGCGACCGAAGAAGTTTTTCGCGCGCGGATGTAGCGACAAATGCGGGCAATCTGTCAACAGGAATATTCCGCCTCTGAATTCATCATTTACGGCCATAAAGGCCGTAATGTCGCCATCAAGAGCGCCATATCTGGCGTTTTGGGTACGTCGTCGCTTTAATTGCGATGGGAAGACGTCGCAGCCATCTGGTGCCGCGAATAAATGTATGCAAATCAAAGAGTTGCCGATCTCCGAGACTGTGACCGGAGGTGAAGCGGTGGAATTCCGCGCACGTATTTTCCTCCCTTTCCTTCACAGTCCTTCGTCTGAGACGCAGCCGGTGCAGGAATCGTGACTGAGACGATATTACCGCGCTCAACTGCCGATCGAGTTTTCCCGAAACGTTCCCGGCATTTATCATCGCGTAAAGTTTAAAATCCAATTATCGACAAAGATGTATCAGTGAAAAGACATTCCTGCGTCGGCTCGTACGATAAATCACCTCGATTCGGGTCCGATCTCGGAAAGCAATTACGTACGGTCTCCGCAATGCAGCGATATCCACTTAACTTTTTGTATTTCGTCCGCGGCGAATATCTGCTCGGAATTCTTTTAGTCGTAATAAAGGGCAATCGAACATCCTCCAAAGAGTCGGTGGAATGTTTTATTGCCGCTTTTTCTTGACGTATAAACAGGGCTTAGGACCGTAACGGTTATATTTTATTGCCATCTCGGTGACAGTGAGAGATGCTGACTTTAGGAAAGTTAGAACCCTTTTCAAGGAGAAAGTCGAACGGTAGTTTTTTAGTCGCTTGATAAAGGGTTTACTGCCTACCTTAAAAGAGAAAGTGGACGTTTTTCAGTTTTATTGTCGTGAGAGATAAAGTCGGTTCCAGGTAATTCCTCGAACTAATCGTTAAAGAGTCAAAGAGTTGTGCTTTCCCTTAACCATTTCTTTACAAACGACTATGGGGCTTTCTCAATTCTTTATTTCCGAGTTAAAAAGTGCACTCAAAACGGGCAAAACGAGTCTGACGAACAACTAAACAAAAATCATCATAAAAGAAGTGTTGAGCGAAGAAATCGCTTAACATACCAAAGGTGAAACTCAGGCTCAGATCTCAGTCCACCGATTTTTACGAATTGTTTTTTTTATAAGAGATTAGTAATTACTTTTCATTTTCAAAAATTTCACAGGTTCATTGATTATTTGCATTTTCTTTTCGACGCACACCAGTCCATTACAATCACCGACCTTAACCAGCGTGGGTCGTCTGAATAAGAAAGTAAGAAATCGGTTCGGATTAGAATTCTGAATTTGCATCATTCTTTTAATATTCCATTTCAAAAATTTTAAAAATGTTTCCAAGTATGAATTTGGCATAATGTTGCCCATTTGGAAATTAAAATTATAAAATTCAACCATAAAGGCTTCAGAAGTGTTAAAGATGACATTTAAAATTATTGTAAACCTGCAAATTTTGGACATTTTCAATTCGAAATTATTAGATCTACACACACAAAAGCCCTCAGAAGTACTATAGACTATATTTAAAATTGTTGCAAAATTGGTGGCTGCGCAATTTTATTTTAAACATTTTGAAGATTTAAAAAATATTCCCAGTATGAATTGAGCCTAATTTTGGACATTTGCAAATTGAAATTATAAAATTTAAAAATACAGTCTTCAAAAGTGTTATAAATCGTATATGAAATTGTTGCAAAATTGACGGATGCGCAAATTTAATTTAAACATTTTGAAGATTTGAAAAACATTTCCAGGTCTGAATTCAGTATAATTCGACATTATTAGATCTGAACTCACAAAAGCCCTCAGAAGTAGTATAGACTATATTTAAAATTGTTGCAAAACTGGTGGATGCGCAATTTTAATTTAAACATTTTGAATATTTAAAAGACATCTCCAGGTGTGAATTCAGTATAATTTTAACATTTTCAATTCGAAATTATTACATCTAAACTCACAAAGCCTTCAGAAGTGTTGTAGATGTTTATTAAAAAATTTTCAAAACTGGTGGATGCGCAATTTTAATTTAAACATTTTGTAGATTTAAAAGACATTTCCTGATGTGAGTTCAGTATAATTTTGGACATTTTCAATTCGAAATTATTAGATATAAACTCACAAAGGCCCTCAGAAGTGTTATAAAGGATATCTAAAATTGTTGCAAAACTGGTGGATGCGCAATTTTAATTTAAACATTTTGTAGACTTAAAAGACATTTCCAGATGTGAGTTCAGTATAATTTTGGACATTTTCTTTTCAAAATTATTAAATCTAAACCCACAAAAGCCCTCAGAAGTGTTATAGAGGATATTTAAAATTGTTGCAAAACTGGTGGATGCGCAATTTTAATTTAAACATTTTGAAGATTTGAAAAACATTTGCAGGTGTGAATTCAGTAAAATTTTGGACATTTTCAATTCGAAATTATTACATCTACACACAGAACCCTTCAGAAGTACTATAGACTATATTTAAAAATGTTGCAAAATTGGTGGCTGCGCATTTTTATTTTAAACATTTTGAAGATTTAAAAGACATTTCCAGGTGTGAGTTCAGTATAATTTTGGACATTTTCAATTCGAAATTACTAGATCTAAACTCACAAAAGCCCTCGGAAGTACCATAGACTATATTTAAAATTGTTGCAAAACCAGTGGATGCGCAATTTTAATTTAAAGATTTTGAAGATTTATAAAAGTTTCCCAGTATGAATTTGTCATAATTTTGGACACTTGCAAATTGAAATTATAAAATTTAAAAATACTAAAGGATTCGGAAGTGTTATGGATGATATGTGAAATTGTTGCAAAATTGATGGATGCGCAAATTTAATTTAAACATTTTGAATATATAAAAGACATCTCCAGGTTTGAATTCAGTATAATTTTAACATTTTCAATTCGAAATTATTACATCTACACACACAAAAGCCCTCAGAAGTACTATAGACTATATTTAAAATTGTTGCAAAACTGGTGGTTGCGCAGTTTTAATTTAAAGATTTTGAACATTTGTAAAAGTTTCCCAGTATGAATTTGTCATAATTTTGGACATTTACAATTTGAAATTATGAAATTTAAAAATACAGAAGGATTCAGAAGTGTTATAGATGATATTTGAAATTGTTGCAAAATTGATGGATGCGCAAATTTAATTTAAACATTTTGAGGATTTGAAAAACATTTGCAGGTGTGAATTCAGTAAAATTTTGGACATTTTCAATTCGAAATTATTACATCTACACACACAAAGGCCCTCAGAAGTACTATGGACTATATTTAAAATTGTTGCAAAATTGGTGGCTGCGCATTTTTGATTTAAACATTTTGAAGATTTAAAAAACATTTCCAGGTGTGAGTTCAGTATAATTTTGGACATTTTCAATTCGAAATTACTAGATCTAAACTCACAAAAGCCCTCGGAAGTACCGTAGACTATATTTAAAATTGTTGCAAAACCAGTGGATGCGCAATTTTAATTTAAAGATTTTGAAGATTTATAAAAGTTTCCCAGTATGAATTTGTCATAATTTTGGACACTTGCAAATTGAAATTATAAAATTTAAAAATACACAAGGCTTCAGAAGTGTTATAGATGATATTTAAAATTGTTGCAAAATTGGTGGATGCCCAATTTTAATTTAAACATTTTGAAAGTTTCAAAAGCATTTCCAGGTAAGAATTCAGTATAATTTTGGACATATTCAATTGGAAATTATTACATCTACACACACAAAAGCTCTCAGAAGTACTATAGACTATATTTAAAATTGTTGCAAAACTGGTGGCTGCGCATTGTTATTTTAAACATTTTGAAGATTTAAAAGACATTTCCAGGTGTGAGTTCAGTATAATTTTGGACATTTTCAATTCGAAATTACTAGATCTAAACTCACAAAAGCCCTCGGAAGTCTTATAGACTATATTTAAAATTGTTGCAAAACTGGTGGATGCGCACTTTTAATTTAAAGATTTTTAAGATTTATAAAAGTTTCCCAGTATGAATTTGTCATAATTTTGGACACTTGCAAATTGAAATTATAAAATTTAAAAATACACAAGGCTTCAGAAGTGTTATATATGATATTTAAAATTGTTGCAAAATTTTTGGATGCCCAATTCTAATTTAAATATTTTGAAAGTTTCAAAAGCATTTCCAGATAAGAATTCAGTATAATTTTGGACATATTCAGTTGGAAATTATTACATCTACACACACAAAAGCTCTCAGAAGTACTATAGACTATATTTAAAATTGTTGCAAAATTGGTGGCTGCGCATTTTTATTTTAAACATTTTGAAGATTTAAAAGACATTTTCAGGTGTGAGTTCAGTATAATTTTGGACATTTTCAATTCGAAATTACTAGATCTAAACTCACAAAAGCCCTCGGAAGTCTTATAGACTATATTTAAAATTGTTGCATAACTGGTGGATGCGCAATTTTAATTTAAAGATATTGAAGATTTATAAAAGTTTCCCAGTATGAATTTGTCATAATTTTGGACACTTGCAAATTGAAATTATAAAATTTAAAAATACTAAAGGATTCGGAAGTGTTATGGATGATATGTGAAATTGTTGCAAAATTGATGGATGCGCAAATTTAATTTAAACATTTTGAATATATAAAAGACATCTCCAGGTTTGAATTCAGTATAATTTTAACATTTTCAATTCGAAATTATTACATCTACACACACAAAAGCCCTCAGAAGTACTATAGACTATATTTAAAATTGTTGCAAAACTGGTGGTTGCGCAGTTTTAATTTAAAGATTTTGAACATTTATAAAAGTTTCCCAGTATGAATTTGTCATAATTTTGGACATTTACAATTTGAAATTATGAAATTTAAAAATACAGAAGGATTCAGAAGTGTTATAGATGATATTTGAAATTGTTGCAAAATTGATGGATGCGCAAATTTAATTTAAACATTTTGAGGATTTGAAAAACATTTGCAGGTGTGAATTCAGTAAAATTTTGGACATTTTCAATTCGAAATTATTACATCTACACACACAAAGGCCCTCAGAAGTACTATGGACTATATTTAAAATTGTTGCAAAATTGGTGGCTGCGCATTTTTGATTTAAACATTTTGAAGATTTAAAAGACATTTCCAGGTGTGAGTTCAGTATAATTTTGGACATTTTCAATTCGAAATTACTAGATCTAAACTCACAAAAGCCCTCGGAAGTACCGTAGACTATATTTAAAATTGTTGCAAAACCAGTGGATGCGCAATTTTAATTTAAAGATTTTGAAGATTTATAAAAGTTTCCCAGTATGAATTTGTCATAATTTTGGACACTTGCAAATTGAAATTATAAAATTTAAAAATACACAAGGCTTCAGAAGTGTTATAGATGATATTTAAAATTGTTGCAAAATTGGTGGATGCCCAATTTTAATTTAAACATTTTGAAAGTTTCAAAAGCATTTCCAGGTAAGAATTCAGTATAATTTTGGACATATTCAATTGGAAATTATTATATCTACACACACAAAAGCTCTCAGAAGTACTATAGACTATATTTAAAATTGTTGCAAAACTGGTGGCTGCGCATTGTTATTTTAAACATTTTGAAGATTTAAAAGACATTTCCAGGTGTGAGTTCAGTATAATTTTGGACATTTTCAATTCGAAATTACTAGATCTAAACTCACAAAAGCCCTCGGAAGTCTTATAGACTATATTTAAAATTGTTGCAAAACTAGTGGATGCACAATTTTAATTTAAAGATTTTGAAGATTTATAAAAGTTTCCCAGTATGAATTTGTCATAGTTTTGGACACTTGCAAATTGAAATTATAAAATTTAAAAATACTAAAGGATTCGGAAGTGTTATGGATGATATTTGAAATTGTTGCAAAATTGATGGATGCGCAAATTTAATTTAAACATTTTGAAGATTTGAAAAACATTTCCAGGTGTGAATTCAGTAAAATTTTGGACATTTTCAATTCGAAATTATTACATCTACACACACAAAAGCCCTCAGAAGTACTATAGACTATATTTAAAATTGTTGCAAAACTGGTGGTTGCGCAGTTTTAATTTAAAGATTTTGAACATTTGTAAAAGTTTCCCAGTATGAATTTGTCATAATTTTGGACATTTACAATTTGAAATTATGAAATTTAAAAATACAGAAGGATTCAGAAGTGTTATAGATGATATTTGAAATTGTTGCAAAATTGATGGATGCGCAAATTTAATTTAAACATTTTGAGGATTTGAAAAACATTTGCAGGTGTGAATTCAGTAAAATTTTGGACATTTTCAATTCGAAATTATTACATCTACACACACAAAGGCCCTCGGAAGTGCTATAGACTATATTTAAAAATTGTTGCAAAACTGGTGGATGCGAAATTTTAATTTAAACATTTTGAAGATTTGAAAAACATTTGCAGGTGTGAGTTCAGTATAATTTTGGACATTTTCAATTCTAAATTACTAGATCTAAACTCACAAAAGCCCTCACAAGTCTTATAGACTATATTTAAAATTGTTGCAAAACTGGTGAATGCGGAATTTTAATTTTAAACATTTTGAAGATTTAAAAGACATTTCCAAGTGTGAATTCAGTATAATTTTGGCTATTTCAATTCGAAATTATTAGAACTAAACTAAATTATTATAAATGATACTTAAAATTGTTGCAAAAGTGGTGGATGCGCAAATTAAATTTCAACGTTTTGAAGATTTAAGAGATTTCAAAATTTCAAACATTTAAGACTATCGAAAATTGCGAGAATTTGAGAAATTCAATTCCAAAGTGTCGTCCGTTAAAGATACCGGGGCCGTGGGAAAAGTTACCGCGTGGCCCGAGATAAATTTCTGAACAATGTTCCCTCATGATGTTGCCAGTGCACTGACGGCCGGTTTCGGTTGCAGGTCCCAACGGATGCCCCCGCCGCCGCGGCCGCCAGACCTACACCAGGTTCCAGACCCTCGAGCTGGAGAAAGAGTTCCACTTCAACCACTACCTGACCAGGCGGAGACGCATCGAGATCGCCCACGCCCTCTGTCTCACCGAACGACAGATAAAGATCTGGTTCCAGAACCGGCGGATGAAGCTCAAGAAGGAGCTGCGGGCGGTGAAGGAGATCAACGAGCAGGCGAGACGGGAGCGCGAGGAGCAGGAGAGGCACAAGCAGCAGCAGCAGGAGAAGCAGCAGAAGATCGAACAGCAGACGCACTCGTCGATACACCAGCACCACCACGACCCCATGAAGATGAGCCTGGACAAGGGGGGCGGCGGATCCGACCTGCTCAAAGCCGTCTCGAAAGTACCTACATAAAGATACCGAGCGGGCTAGTTCGCGCCGGACCAGAGTGTTGACGTTGCCGCGTACTGGTGACTCTAGTGACGAGACTCTTTTTGTTTGGAAGCTTCGTTGTGTTTCGTTCGTTGTACATAAGAGTAGTGTGTTCACGTTAATATTTTATACTTAAAGTAATTTTTATAGTATTCTTAAGTTGGCGATCAGGATCTGATCTAAACGTTACTTTGCGTACCACTGTTGTGATTATTTAAGTTTTAACCAGGAGGCATTCTAAAATGCGGTTTGATGTTTTACTTATCGTTCTGCTGAGTTGTTACGTTTTACTTTGTTTAACTTTGTGCCAAGCTTGTCGTAAGCAACCAGCCATATTATAGTGAACAGGAACTCACCGTATATTTTTACAGAATATATTGCAGTTTCCGAAACCACAGTTACAAAACTGAAAACGGCCGAGTATTTTACTCTTAGTACTCTTATACGTAATTTGGTGTCAGGGTAGTAAACCTAAAAATACAGTTTAGTAGTAAACAAAATTAACTTACATCTAAGCGTAATTTCCTTCTAATTCATAGCTATTGTCGTATTAGTCCAGTCAATCGACACAAAAAGGCCATACCTTGCGGGGCCAAGGGATTTTATACTTTTTTATTCGTATTCGGAGGTTAGAGCTTCGCGTCGCCGTGTTGGAAATGTACTACTAAATCCCACTTCTGAATCACGCCATATATTCGTTTTCACAATAAATACGTTCCTTTAATATTATCGAAAGGGTCAATGCACGTATTTATAATCTCCAAGAACTTCATAGCCTTTCTCTGTAGCTATCAAACAATATATTTAAAATACATGGCTAAGACTAATCAAAATTAAAAACGATCTATGTTCCATCTAGAAAAATCTGTCCTTCGTAACCAGAAGTGGGATATGTTCCGACACGGCAACCCGGGCGCAGTACGAAAATTCCTTGGCGTCCTTCAAGGACCCGTTGCCTGGACTACACCCCAACTCGTCTTCTCGTGTAAAATATTTTCTTAGATATTGATGTTGTTGCGTGTAAACTATGTAATAGTTTGTTGGCGACAGCGCCCGATCCACATTTAGATACGTAAATTGTACAATATTTTCAAAGTCACAAAGTGTAAAATTCTAACGTTTTGGAAATGTATTTCGTTCCATGTGTAAAAATCAATACGTATACGCGATTTTCGTTGATTTTCCAAATGATATTTTTTCGGTATTCGTTGTTGCTGAGTTAGTTCTCCGATCATCCCCCACTCGAATATTGTACAGACAGTTGTGTACATAATCTAGCTACGGCCATGTGGACGTATCGTTAATGAATTCCCTATATTCGCAACTTGGACTGATTAACGCTTTTAAGGAAGCAAAAGCTTACTAGCTGTAGGTTCTTACATATTTAGCAACCAGTATATCGTAGTACAAGTACCAATTACTTGCCTAGGACCTTCGTTATTTATTTTAGTCGGTGTGTAACTACGGATTCATTTAGCTTCTCCCCACCGGTGTGACTGTCCCGTTATTCCACAAAACCGAACAGACCAAACTTATTTTGTACATACGGTTCGGCTTCTTCAGTTCGCAAAATGGTCGGCTTGTTGGTTTTGTGAAATACGCCATGATTGCAGCTCTCTTCAGCCTGTGATAGAAAGATTACTTTTCGTGAAGCTGTACGTACACCGCTCGTTTCCACGACGACCGATTCCGGCCGACCCGACGACGAAGAAAAATTGTTGCTGTTGAAGTGCAATACCTTAATTATGTTGTTAGTTTTCTAGAAAGCACGTGCAATCTCATCACGTCCGCGCGGGGTGATACAGGGCATACCATTGGTACAAGATTTGTTAAGTTTAGGTAGATAGTTCTTCGTCGGTGGGCCGGGGGCGGCGTTGCTTTTTCGGGAAAACCATATCATTTACACAGTGCGGATACTTTAGTTGTGGAACGTTTGTTTGTATGACTGTAATTAACGTAATTTATAAAATGTTCATAATATCGTAAGTAGTGTAAGTGTACATGTTTCGTACTGTTTGGGTAGACCTTCCATACCAGCTCTCCAGCCGAATTACTCTTGAATGTATTATAAACGGTCGACCGTATCACTCCTATAGTGCTACCATTTGCTTTGATGCCATGTTTCATATATAACTGTATAACCCTATAAGATGTATTGTACAGATTGTCTGAACTGAATAAATATTTCTTTGGAAACCCTACTCGTTTTAATCGGGTCGGGACATCTGACCGCATTGCGCTGCAGACTCTTGGAACGGATCCAACCGATTTGAAATTATTTCACCAGCGGAGTCTCTGGTTCTTCGGCGGTGCCGATGACCACTATCGCACATAAATTACCCATCATCGCTTAAGTTCGCCAAAGAGCAGTTTCGATTTAAGCTAACTGCATAATTGCGCTTCCTGTCTAGACGTTTAGTCCCGGAGTTTTCGCGGAACAAAGAGAATTTAATATACGGCTCGGATTATTCCGGGAGCGTGAGTCGTAGCCCGAAGCGACAATGTTGTAAATGTATGAATTAATATTTCTGGCTTCTCAGAAATTTCAAAAATATTTAAGGAACAGGGAAGATTAATGAGAAATGGTGGATGCGCCAACACACAGTCGTTGATGTGTCTAGAAGGGTATGAAAATGGTGGATGCGGCAGTTGAGAATGTAAAAATTATACAGCGTGCTGTAACTTTTTTTCAAAATTGGCGCCTCCGCCCATTTTTAGTCGCTTCTACATCATCGTTGTTCTACAGATAAAAATCTAGATTTTCCATAAGCTCTATTATATATTTGTAGAACAAGGACATTTCAGAATTTTTGACGCAGAAAAATATTTAACCTGACATAAATTTCTACTGTCAATTTTGTGATATTTTTTTTGGAATTTTCAATTTTTAGAGAGAAAATAATCTTGTTACATCAAGTAGGCATTTTGACATATTTTTGTTTTATTTATTTAATGCAATAATTTTTTTTTAAAAGAAGAATATTATTTTCAGATATCAAGTTGCCATGCCATTTGACTTTTTTGGTGTTTTTTTGACATTTTTTGATGTTTTTTTTTATTTAATGCAATAAATTTTTGAAAAGAAAAAAACATTTTGATATACATATCAAATTGGCATTTCGTTTTATACTTTTTGGTGTTGTATTTATTTAATGCAACAAATTTTTAAAAATATTTTGATATATCAACTTAGCAGTTCATTTGACATTTTTTTGGTTTTATTTCTTCAAAACAATACATTTTTGGAAATTTCAAATTTTTTAAAAGAAAAAAATCTTGTTATATCAAGTTGGCATTTAAGTTTTTATTTATTTAATGTGACAACTTTTTGTAATTTAAAAGAAAAAAATATTCTTGTTTATTAAGTCGGCATTTCGTTGGACATTTTTTTATGTTTAATGTATTTAATGCAACAGATTGTCGGAAATTTCAATTTCTTTCTTTATTATTTTACCATCAAGTTGGCATTTCAAGTGGAAATTTCAATTTTTTTTAAAGTGAAAAAAACAATCGTTATATCAAGTTGGCATTTTATGTTACATTTTTTGATGTTTTATTTAGTTATTGGAACAAATTTTTGGCAATTCAAAATTTTTTAAAAGAAAAATATTATTTTCAGATGTCAAGTTGACATTTCATTTGACAGTTTTTGACGTGTTTGTTTTATTTATTAAATTCAGCATTTTTTTGTCAATTTCAAAAAATTTTAAAGAAGACAATTATTTTGATATACATAATACCTATAGTATTTTATTTGGCATCTTTTTGTTTGATTTATTTAATGCAAAAATTTTTTGAAAAGAAACAAAATTTGGTACATCAAGTTGGCAGTTCATTTAAAAATTTTTTGGTTTTATTTATTAATACAAGACATTTTTGGAAATTTCAAATGTTTTTAAAAGAAATAAATAATCTTGTTGTATCAAGTTGGCATTTAAGTTGACATTTGTTGATGTGTTTTTATTTAATGCAACAAATTGTTGGAAGTTACAATTTTTTTTAAGAAATAAATTATTTTAACATCAAGTTGGCATTTCATTTGACAACATGTTGAAGTTTTATTTATTTAATAATGCAACAAAATAATCTTGTTATGTATATCAAGTTGGCATTTCATTTGAATTTTTTTTGTTTTATTTACTTATATCAAACTGGCATTTCATTTCACATTTTTTGATGTTTTATTTATTAAATACAAAAATTTTTTGTCAATTTCAAATATTTTTAAAGAAGACAATTATTTTGATATAGGTATATACCTATAGTATTTTATTTGTCATATTTTTGTTCGATTTATTTAATACAACAAATTTTTGAAAAGGAAAAAAAATTGGTACATCAAGTTGGCAGTTCATTTGACATTTTTGTGGTTTTATTTATTAATACAAGAAATTTTTGGAAATTTCAAATGTTTCTAAAAGAAATAAATAATCTTGTTACATCAAGTTGGCATTTAATTTGACATTTTTTGATGTGTTTTTATTTAAAGCAACAAATTGTTGGAAGTTAAAAAAAAATTTAAGAAATAAATTATTTTAACATATCAAGTTGGCATTTCATTTGACATTATGTTGAAGTTTTATTTATTTAATAATGCAATAAAATAATCTTGTTATGTATATCAAGTTGGCATTTCGTTTCACATTTTTTGATGTTTTATTTATTAAATACAACAAATTTTTGTCAATTTCAAATATTTTTAAAGAAGACAATTATTTTGATATACATACCTATAGTATTTTATTTGTCATATTTTTGTTCGATTTATTTAATACAACAAATTTTTGAAAAGGAAAAAAAATTGGTACATCAAGTTGGCAGTTCATTTGACATTTTTGTGGTATTATTTATTAATACTAGAAATTTTTGGAAATTTCAAATGTTTTTAAAAGAAAAAAATTATCTTGTTATATCAAGTTGGCATTTAAGTTTTTATTTATTTCATGCAACAATTTTTTGTAATTTAAAAAAACAATCTTGTTTATTAAGTCGGCATTTCGTTTGACATTTTTTGATGTTTAATTTATTTAATGCAACATATTGTCGGAAGTTTCAATTTCTTTTTTAAATAAATTATTATTTTAACATCAAGTTGGCATTTCATATGACATTATGTTGATGTTTTATTTATTTAATGCAACAAATTGTGATTTTTTTTTTTTAATAAATTATTTGGGCACCAGGTTGGCATTTTATTTGACATAATATTTTTATGTTTTATTTATTTAATGCAAAAAAATTTTCAATTCAAATTTTTTTAAAAGAAATATTTTCAGATATAATTTCATTTGACATTTTTTGATGTGTTTAACTTATTTAGTGCAACAAATTGTTGGAATTTTTTTTTTTAAGAAATAAATTATTTTAACATATCAAGTTGGCATTTCATTTGACATTATGTTGAAGTTTTATTTATTTAATAATGCAACAAAATAATCTTGTTATGTATATCAAGTTGGCATTTCATTTCACATTTTTTGATGTTTTATTTATTAAATACAACAAATTTTTGTCAATTTCAAATATTTTTAAAGAAGACCATTATTTTGATATAGGTATATACCTATAGTATTTTATTTGTCATCTTTTTGTTCGATTTATTTAATACAACAAATTTTTGAAAAGGAAAAAAAAATTGGTATGTACATCAACTTGGCAGTTCATTTGACATTTTTGTGGTTTTATTTATTAATACAAGAAATTTTTGGAAATTTCAAATGTTTTTAAAAGAAATAAATAATCTTGTTATATCAAGTTGGCATTTAATTTGACATTTTTTGATGTGTTTTTATTTAATGCAACAAATTGTTGAAAGTTAAAAATTTTGTTTAAGAAATAAAATATTTTAACATATCAAGTTGGCATTTCATTTCACATTTTTTGATGTTTTAATTAATACAACAAATTTTTGGAAAATTCATTTTTTTTTAAGAAAAAAATTATCTTATATCGAGTTGGCATTTTATGTTACATTTTCTGATGTTTTATTTATTTAGTGGAGCAAATTTTTGGCAATTCAAAATTTAAAAAAAAATATATTATTTTCATATTTCAAGTTGACATTTCATTTGACATTTTTTGTGTTTTATTTATTTGATGCAACTAATTGTCGGAAATTTCAATTTTTTTTTAAATAAATTATTTGGACATCAAGTTGGCGTTTCATTTGACATATTTTTGTGTTTTATTTATTTAATGCCTCAAATTTTGGGAAATTTCTAAATAAAAAATATACGTATATGTTGATATATCAAGTTGGCATTACATTTGACATTTTTTTTGTTTTATTTACTTATATCAAATTGGAATTTCAAATATTTTTAAAGAAGACAATTATTTTGATATACATACCTATAGTATTTTATTTGTCATATTTTTGTTCGATTTATTTAATACAACAAATTTTTGAAAAGGAAAAAAAATTGGTACATCAAGTTGGCAGTTCATTTGACATTTTTGTGGTTTTATTTATTAATACAAGAAATTTTTGGAAGTTTGAAATGTTTTGGTTAAGAAATAAATTATTTGGGTAGGTATATCAAGTTGGCATTTCATTTGACATTATGTTGATGTTTTATTTATTTAATGCAACAAATTTTTGAATATTTCAAAATTTTTAAAAACCAAAAAAAATATTTTGTCAAGTCAAGTTGGCCTTTCATTTGACATTTTGTTGGTGTTTTATTTATGTAATGCAACAACTTTTTGGAAATTTCATTTTTTTTTAAGAAAAAAATAATCCTTATATTAAGTTGGCATTTTATGTTACATTTTTTGATGTTTTATTTATTTAGTGGAACAAATTTTTGCCAATTCAAATTTTTTTAAAAGAAAAATATTATTTTCAGATATCAAGTTGACATTTCATTTGACATTTTTTGATGTGTTATTATTTTATTTGACATCTTTTTGTGTTTTATTTATTTAATGCAACAAATTGTCTGAAATTTCAATATTTTGTTTAAATAAATTATTTGGACATCAAGTTGGCGTTTCATTCGACATATTTTTATGTTTTATTTATTTAATGCCTCAAATTTCTATATAAAGAATATACATATTTGTTGATATATCAAGTTGGCATTACATTTGACATTTTCTTGTTTTATTTATTTAATGTAACAAATTTTTGAAAAGAAAAAAAAATTATTTGATATATCAAGTTGGCAGTGCATTTGACATTTTTTGGGATTTTATTTGTTAATACAACAAATTTTTGGAAATTTAAAATATTTTTAAAAGAAATAAATAACCTTGTTATATCAAGTTTCATTTGTAATTTTTTGAGGTTTTTATTAGGCGCAACAAATTGTTGGAAGTTTCAAATGTTTTTAAAAGAAAAAAATAATCTTATATCAAGTTGGCATTCCATTTGACATTTTTTTGTTTTATTTATTTAATGCAACAATTTTTTTTAAAGAAAGAAAACTATTTTGATATGTCAAGTTGGCAGGTCATTTGACATTTTTTTGGTTTTATTAATTTATTAATACAACAAATTTTTGGCGATTTTTTTTTTTAAGAGAAATATCTTGTTATATCAAGTTGGCATTTGATTTGACATTTTTTGATGGTTTTTATGTAATGCAACAAATTGTTGGAAGTTATATATTTTTTTAAGAAATAAATTATTTGCACATGCCAAGTTGGCATTTCATTTGACATTATGTTGATGTTTTATTTATTTAATGCAACAAATTCTTGGAAATTTCAAAATTAAAAAATATAATCTGGTTATATGAAGTTGACATTTCATTTGTCATTTTTTGATGTTTTTATTTAGCGCAACAAACTGTTGAAGTTTCAAATGTTTTTAAAAGAAAAAAATAATCTTATATCAAGTTGGCATTTCATTTGATATTTTTTTGTTTTATTTATTTAATACAACAATTTTTTTAAAAGAGAGAAAACTATTTTGATAAATCAAGTTGGCAGTTCATTTGACATTTTTTTGGTTTTATTAATTTATTAATGCAACAAATTTTTGGCAATTTCAATTTCTTTTTAAGAGAAATAATCTTGTTATATCAAGTTGGCATTTGATTTGACATTTTTTGATGGTTTTTATTTAATGCAACATATTGTTGGAAGTTATTTTTTAAGAAATAAATTATTTGCACATACCAAGTTGGCATTTCATTTGACATTATGTTGATGTTTTACTTATTTAATGCAACAAATTCTTGGTAATTTAAAAAAAAATTAAAAGAGAAACAATCTTGTTATATCAAGTTGGCATTTTATTTGATTTTTTGGTTTTATTTATTTAATACAACAAATTTTTGGAAATTTCATTTCACATTTTTTTGTTTAATTTTTTTATATTAAGTTGGCATTTCAATTGACATTTTTTGATGCGTTTTATTTAATGCAACAAATTGTTGGAAGTTTCGAATCTTTTTTTTAAGAAACATGTAAATTATTTGGACATATCAAATTGGCATTCTATTTGACATCTTGATTTTTTATTTATTTAGTGCAACAAATTCTTGGAATTTTCAAAATTTTTTAAAAGAAAAAAATAATCTTGTAATATCAAGTTGGCATTTAATTTAATTTTTTTTTTGTTTTATTTATTTAATACAACAATTTTTTTTAAAGAAAGAAAACTATTTTGATATATCAAGTTGGCAGTTTTATTAATTTATTAATACAACAAATTTTTGGCAATTTCAATTTTTTTTAAGAGAAATAATCTTGTTAGATCAAGTTGGCATTTCATTTGACATTTAGAAATTGAAGAAATTGTTGGAAGTTAATTTTTTTTTTAAGAAATAAATTATTTGGACATACCAAGTTGGCATTTCATTTGACATTATGTTGATGTTTTATTTATTTAATAATGCAACAAATTCTTGGTAATTTCAAAAAAATTAAAAGAGAAATAATCTTGTTATATCAAGTTCGCATTTCATTTGACATTGTTGATGTTTGTTCATTTAATACTGTAACAAAATGTTGGATTTTTTTTAAGAAGCAATAATATTGTTATATCAAGTTGGCATTTCATTTCATATTTTTTAAGTTGGCATTTCAATTGACATTTTTTGAAGTGTTTTATTTAATGCAACAAATTGTTGGAAGTTTCGAATCTTTTTTTTAAGAAATTTTAAATTATTTGGACATATCAATTTGGATTTCATTTGACATTATGTTGATTTTTTTATTTATTTAATGCAACAAATTCTTGGAAATTTCAAATTTTTTTAAAAGAAAAAAATTATCTTGTAATATCAAGTTGGCATTGCATTTGACATTTTTTCTGTTTTATTTATTTAATGCAACAAATTTTTAAATGAAAAAAAATATATATATATCAAGTTCGCATTTTATTTGACATTTTTTGATGTTTTTATTTAATGCAACAAATTCTGGAAAACTTGAAATTTTTTTAAAATTTTAATTTTCAAAATAAAAAATACGTATATGTATGTATTTTGATATATCAAGTTGGCATTTCATTTGACATTATGTTGATGTTTTATTTAACATATTTTTGGAAATTTAAAAAATATTTTGATATATCGAGTTGGCATTTATTTCATTTGACATTTATTTATGTATTTTATTTATTTAATGCAACAGATTCAAAATTTGATGTGAAATGTCTTTGAAATCGGTGTAGTCAATTGAATTGTCACATTCTAAAAACAAATGTAAGGAAAACATTGTGTTAACATCGACTATATATAAAACATCAGGACTTGTTGGTAATTTCGTAATTCTGGAATGTTAAAACGTCATTTTCCAATGTAAAGTTGGGTGTCTTTTTGTTGTTGTTTGTTTCGTTATTTGGTGCAAGCTATCATACATACCAAACCGCTAGAAGACAGGGCTTTGCAAGGGGGTTGCCACCGCCGCCTGATGACTTTAATTTTAATAAGACGATGATTTCTTGGGTGAGGCATGAATCCGAGAAACCTCGACGACCAATGCAAGTTCGTGACGGCTACTTTTTGAATAGTAGATCCTGAATGACGTTGTTGTCTCGTCCTGCTGTTAAATTCCAATGCATTATGAGCAAAACCATGGAATATAGATATTTATGTATCAAGGGCATAATGAGGATGTTTATATTCGAGGGCCTCCGGCCCGAGATTTATAAACATCGAGTTATGCCCGTGGTGCATACAACGTTTTATATTTCACTGCATTTGAATTTGTGAACATTTAAAAAATATATAAATTTTGAATTTGATTTTGCTAAATTCCCTAGTTTGCGAATTTTCGAAAAACATGCCTCCAACCTGAATGTTTCTTCATTTAGACATAGTATAATTTGATAAATTGTTCAATTATTGGATGTTCATTTACAAATTGTACTTTTAACTTTAAATAAATAATAATAACAACATGGTTAAATTTTTGAGGGCATAATAAGCGGGCATTATCATTTATACGCCCTAGGGCATTATAGCTTGCTTAATATATCTCGTTGTCAAGGTATAAAAAACAAATAATGATTCAGTGAAATATAAAATAAATTTAGACAGTTTTGTTTATCTTGCAAACAAGGTCACGAGCAGAGCCGATCCAAATCATCCCCACATATGCGCCCCAGGCACTCTTCCCCCTCTATTTAGATTTCCGTGTTTAGATTAAAACCGAAAGCGCAAAGCCATCCCCCGAACGTTTATTGGGAACGCAGTTCCTCCAGGTAAACTCGAATTTCGGCCGAGTAAATTAGCTTCACAGCCGAGAAAAAGAGGCATAATATATTGTGTGTGGCCATTCCGGTAAAATATTCCCCCGGCATCTCGGGTGGGTGGAACGAACGTTGCAACGTCACTCGGATAACGTACAGTTCTCTAATTAAAGCGAAAAAGCGAGTCAGAAAGAGCGAACAAGGGCCGAGGCACATCCAATCTCTTCGGATCGTTTAACCTTCAAAGAGAAATACTGTAATTAGATACAGGGGTTCGAAAATTGGAAAGAGGGGTAAAGAACGCGCCGCCGCCGCCGCCGGTGTCGGACCATGAAATTAGAAGTTGCCTGAAGAGCCCAATAGAATATCGGAATATTTATAGGCGGGGGGTCCCGGACCGCTCCCAATATACCATGGAGATGACACTTTATGGCGGCTTGATTTCTTTTATGTGATAATGAACTGCTGGAAATTTCTTGCCCGATTGAAAAATTACCCAGCGCGTTAGTCACGGGTCGTAAAAAGTCGATTCGGGATTGGAAGACAACAAACACGGGTGGGGCAGGTACCATAAGGGTTCCAGGTGACCTTATATGGTATAATCTTCGGAGGATTATAACAGGTCTGAGAAAGGGGATACAAGGCATTAAAAGAAAGTAGAAACATCGGAACATCGGCCAAAAAGCGTCTCGGCTGCGGTATCGATTCTCGCTCCGGAATGGCTGAATGCATAATGAAAAAGTAAGCATAACAATATGTTCCGCGCATATAACACACATTCTTCTGCTTTTCTTTCCCCTTTACTACATAATAAGGCCCTTTTACTGAGCTGGATGGGTCGTACAGATCGTGTCTCGATCGCAGTTCGCTCAGCACGGCGATACGTTAGGTTCCGAGAGAATAGACCATGCTGGGGCTAAATTGATCAATTCAATAACCGCAATGTGCCACTAAAGTTTCTGCCTCCGCTGTTATATTTATAAGCTAGACGATTGCATACGCTATAAGGGAAATATTACACACGTAATACGTCGACGTTCCACACTCGTGTATTATATGCAACACTTTTGTGTTTGTGGATGTCCGTCGATAAACACCGAACGACACTCCCACACGTTTGCGTCTTCATCTTTGCCTCTTTCGCCAGCGAATTTCTGGAAAATGGTTGCGTACCGGGAATACCGTTCATTCGGCTCGAAGGACCAAACCAACAATGCAGCCGAGATAATCACTGCAATATTATCGAGCGGTGTATTGTCTCCGCGACGCCGAAACTCTCACAGTTTGTATTTTATGAAATTTCGTCGTCGCTGAAATTCAAACGATGATGTGTTCATCTTGCGCGATAAAGGCTTTACTCGTTCATGAAGAGCTTCTTGGGGTTTAGCCGCATCCGCAACTCTCATTGCATAACGTACTAAATCGATTAGATTCAACGATTTTGAAATCTACAAGAAGTTGCAACAATCGAATTGTCCTTGTTACTGTTGGTTTTCCTTCTTTCTTAAATCTTTAACTATTTAATGAATTATTTAACTATTTCTTTTCCTCCTTTGTTCTCGGGTTTAAGAATTGTCTTTAACTATTTTGTTTTCTCCGTTCTACTCGGGTGTAGTTAGTGTCTTTAACTACTTCGTTTCCCTCGTTCTTTCGTGGTTTAGGAACTGTCCTTAACAATTTTTTTCCTACCATTGTTCTCAGGTTTAGGGACTCTATAACTATTTCGTTTCTTTCGTTGTTCTCGGGTTTAGGGACTCTCTTTAACTATTTATTTTTCCCTTGTTCTCGGGTTTAAGAAGTGTCTTTAACTACATATTTCGTTTCCTCCCTTGTTCTCAGATTTAGGGACTGTCATATTTCGTTTCCTCTGTAGTTTTCGGGTTTGGGAACTGTCTTTTAACTAGTTCGTTTCCTCCGTTGTTTTCAGGTTTAGGGACTTACTTTTACCATTCAGTTACCCCCATTGTTCTAAAGTTTTGGGACTGTCTCTAACTATTTCGTTTCCTCCGTTGTTCTCAGGTTTAAGGACTGTCTTTTACCATTCCATTTCTCCCGTTGTTCTGGAGTTTTGGGACTGTCTTTAACTATTTCGTTTTATCTGTTCTTCTTAGCTTTAGGGACTGTTCTTAGCTATTTCGTTTCCTCCGTTGTTTTTAGGTTTAGGGACTTTCTTTTACCATTCAGTTGCCCCCATTGTTCTAGAGTTTTGGGACTGCCTTTAACTACTTCGTTTTCTCGGTGATTTTTGGGTTTAGTAACTGTCTTTTAACTATTTCGTTTCTTCCGTTGTTTTCAGGTTGAGGGTCTGTCTTTAACTATTTCGTTTCCTCCCATTGTTCTAAAGTTTTGGGACTGTCTTTAACTATTTCGTTTCCTCCGTTGTTCTCAGGTTTAAGGACTGTCTTTTACCATTCCATTTCTCCCGTTGTTCTGGAGTTTTGGGACTGTCTTTAACTATTTCGTTTTATCTGTTCTTCTTAGCTTTAGGGACTGTTCTTAACTATTTCGTTTCCTCTGTTGTTTTCAGGTTTAGGGACTTTCTTTTACCATTCAGTTGCCCCCATTGTTCTAGAGTTTTGGGACTGTCTTTAGCTATTTCGTTGCGACCATTGTTCTCTGCTTTAGGGACTGTTTTTAACTATTTTGTTTCCTCCGTTATTCTCAACTTTAGGGACTGTCTTTTACCATTTTGTTGCCTCCGTTGTTTTCGAGTTTTGGGACTGCCTTTAACTACTTCGTTTTCTCGGTGATTTTTGGGTTTAGTAACTGTCTTTTAACTATTTCGTTTCTTCCGTTGTTTTCAGGTTGAGGGTCTGTCTTTAACTATTTCGTTTCCTCCCATTGTTCTAAAGTTTTGGGACTGTCTTTAACTATTTCGTTTCCTCCGTTGTTCTCAGGTTTAAGGACTGTCTTTTACCATTCCATTTCTCCCGTTGTTCTGGAGTTTTGGGACTGTCTTTAACTATTTCGTTTTATCTGTTCTTCTTAGCTTTAGGGACTGTTCTTAACTATTTCGCTTCCTCCGTTGTTTTCAGGTTTAGGGACTTTCTTTTACCATTCTGTTTCCCCCATTGTTCTAGAGTTTTTGGACTGTCTTTAGCTATTTCGTTGCGACCATTGTTCTCTGGTTTAGGGAGTGTTTTTAACTATTTCGTTTCCTCCGTTGTTCTCAACTTTAGGGACTGTGTTTTACCATTTTGTTGCCTCCGTTGTTTTCGAGTTTTGGGACTGCCTTTAACTACTTCGTTTTCTCGGTGATTTTTGGGTTTAGTAACTGTCTTTTAACTATTTCGTTTCATCCGTTGTTTTCAGGTTTAGGGTCTGTCTTTAACTATTTCGTTTCCTCCCATTGTTCTAAAGTTTTGGGACTCTCTTTAACTATTTCGTTTCCTCCGTTGTTCTCAGGTTTAAGGACTGTCTTTTACCATTCCATTTCTCTCGTTGTTCTGGAGTTTTGGGACTGTCTTTAACTATTTCGTTTTATCTGTTCTTCTTAGCTTTAGGGACTGTTCTTAACTATTTCGTTTCCTCCGTTGTTTTCAGGTTTAGGGACTTTCTTTTACCATTCAGTTGTCCCCATTGTTCTAGAGTTTTTGGACTGTCTTTAGCTATTTCGTTGCGACCATTGTTCTCTGGTTTAGGGAGTGTTTTTAACTATTTCGTTTCCTCCGTTGTTCTCAACTTTAGGGACTGTCTTTTACCATTTTGTTGCCTCCGTTGTTTTCGAGTTTTGGGACTGTCTTTAACTACTTCGATTTCTCGGTGATTTTTGGGTTTAGGAACTGTCTTTTAACTATTTCGTTTCTTCCGTTGTTTTCAAGTTTAGGGACTCTCTTTTATCATTCCATTTCTCCCGTTATTCTAAAGTTTTGGAACTGTCTTTAACTATTTCGTTTCCTCCGTTGTTTTCAAGTTTAGGGACTCTCTTTTATCATTCCATTTCTCCCGTTGTTCTAAAGTTTTGGAACTGTCTTTAACTATTTCGTTTCCTCCGTTGTTCTCAGGTTTAAGGACTGTCTTTTACCATTCAATTTCTCCAGTTGTTTTCGAGTTTTGGGACTGTCGTTAAGTATTTCGTTGCGACTATTGTTCTCTGGTTTAGGGACTGTCTTTTACCATTTCGCTTCCTCAGTTGTTTTCGAGTTTTGAGACTGTCTTTAACAATTTCATTTCCTCGGTGATTCTTGGGTTTAGGAACTCGCTTTTAACTATTTCGGTTTTTCCGTTCTTTTCAGGTTTAGCGACTCTCTTGTATCATTCCATTTCTCCCGTTGTTCTAGAGTTTTGGGACTGTCTTTAACTATTTCGTTCTTTCCGTTCTTCTTAGCTTTAGGGACTGTCTTTAACTATTTTGTTTCCTTCGCTGTTCTCAGATTTAAGGACTATCTTTTACCAATCAATTTCCCCCGTTGTTTTCGAGTTTTGGGACTGCCTTTAACTATTTCGTTTCAATAGTTTTTTTCTGGTTTAGGAACTCTCTTTAACTATTTTTTTCCCTTCTTCTCAGGTTTAGGGACTGTCTATAACTACATATTTCGTTTCCTTCGTTGTTCTCGGGTTTAAGGACTCTCTTTAACTATTTCTTCCTCCGTTGTTCTCGGGTTTATGAACTGTCTTTTATCTATTTCGTTTCCTCCATTGTTCTCGAGTTTAGTCAGTGTATTTAACTATTTATTGTTTCTTCTGTTGTTCTCAGTTTTAGGAAGGGACTATCTTATACCATTTCGTTTCCCCGTTGTTCTCGAATTTTGGAACTGTTTTTAACTATTTCGTTTCCTCCGTTGTTCTCAGCTTTAGGGACTGTCTTTTACCATTTCGTTTCCTCAGTTGTTTTCGAGTTTTGCGACTGTCCTTAACTATTACTTCCTCCGTTGTTCTCAGGTTTAAGGACTGTCTTTTACCATTCCATTTCTCCCGTTGTTCTGGAGTTTTGGGACTGTACTTAACTATTTCGTTTTATCCGTTTTTCTTAGCTTTAGGGACTGTTTTTAACTGTTTCGTTGCGACCATTGTTCTCTGGTTTAGGGACTGTCTTTAACTATTTCGTTTCTTCCGTTGTTCTCAGATTTAAGGAGTAGCTTACCATTCAATTTCCCCGGTTGTTTTCATTTTTTTTTTACTGTCAATAACTATTTCGTTGCGACCATTGTTCTCTGGTTTAGTGACTGTCTCTAACTATTGCGGTTCCCCCGTTGTTCTCAGATGTAAGGACTGTCTTTTACCATTCAATTTCCGCCGTTGTTTTCGAATTTTGGGACTGTCATTAACTATTTCGTTGCGATCATTGTTCTCTGGTTTAGGGACTGACTCTAACTATTTCGGTTCCCCCGTTGTTCTCAGATTTAAGGACTGTCTTTTACCATTCAATTTTCCCTGTTGTTTTCGAATTTTGGGACTGTCATGAACTATTTCGTTACGACCATTGTTCTCTGGTTTAGGGACTGTCTTTAACTATTTTGTTTCCTCCGTTGTTCTAGGGTTCTGGGACTGTCTTTGGCTATTTCGTTGCGACCATTGTTCTCTGGTTTAGGGATTGTTTTTAACTATTTCGTTTTCTCCGTTGTTCTAGGGTTTTGGGACTGTCTTTAGCTATTTCGTTGCGACCATTGTTCTTTGGTTTAGGGACTGTCTTTAACTATTTCGTTTTCTCCGTTGTTCTATGGTTTTGGGACTCTCTTTTACCATTCAGTTTCCCTCGTTGTTCTAGGGTTTTGGGGCTGTCTTTAACTATTCTGTTTTCTTCGTTCTTCTGGGATTGAGGGACTGTCTATAACTATTTCGTTTCTTTCGTTGTTCTCAGTTTTAAGGACTCTCTTACCATTTAATTTCCCCCGTTGTTTTCGAATGTTGGGACCGTCTTTAACTATTTCGTTGCGATCATTGTTCTCTGGTTTTGGGACTCTCTCTAACTATTTTGGTTCCCCCGTTGTTCTCAGATTTAAGGACTGTCTTTTACCATTCAATTTCCGCCGTTGTTTTCGAATTTTGGGACTGTCATTAACTATTTCGTTGCGATCATTGTTCTCTGGTTTAGGGACTGTCTCTAACTATTTCGGTTCCCCCGTTGTTCTCAGATTTAAGGACCGTCTTTTACCATTCAATTTTCCCAGTTGTTTTCGAATTTTGGGACTGTCATTAACTATTTCGTTACGACCATTGTTCTCTGGTTTAGGGACTGTCTAACTATTTCGGTTCCCCCTTTGTTCTAAGGTTCTGGGACTGTCTTTGGCTATTTCGTTGCGACCATTGTTCCCTGGTTTAGGTATTGTCTTTAACTATTTCGTTTTCTCCGTTGTTCTAGGGTTTTGGGACTGTCTTTAACTATTTCGTTGCGACCATTGTTTTTTGGTTTAGGGACTGTCTTTAACTATTTCGTTTCCTCCTTTGTTCTAGGGTTTTGGGACTGTCTTTAGCTATTTCGTTGCGTCCATTGTTCTCTGGTTTAGGGACTGTCTTGAACTATTTTGTGGCCTCCGTTGTTTTTGAGTTTTGGGACTGTCTTTAACTATTTCGTTTCCTCGGTGTTTTTTGGGTTTAGGAACTGTCTTTTAACTATTTCGTTTCTTCCGTTGTTTTCAGGTTTAGGGACTCTCTTTTATCATTCCATTTCTCCCGTTGTTCTAGAGTTTTGGGACTGTCTTTAACTATTGCGTTTTATCCGTTCTTCTTAGCTTTAGGGACTGTCTTTAACTATTTCGTTTCCCTCCGTTGTTCTCATATTTAGGGACTGTTTTTTACCATTTCGTTGCCTCCGTTGTTTTCGAGTTTTGGGACTGTCATTAGCTATTTCGTTGCGACCATTGTTCTCTGGTTTAGGGACTGCCTTTAACTATTTCATTTCCTTCGTTGTTCTCAGATTTACCATTCAATTTCCTCCATTGTTTTTTAGTTTTGGGACTGTCGTTAACTATTTCGTTGCGACTATTGTTCTCTGGTTTAGGGACTGTCTTTAACTATTTCGTTTCCTCCGTTCTTCTCAGCTTTAGGGACTGTCTTTTACCATTGCGTTGCCTCCGTTGTTTTCGAGTTTTGGGACTGTCTTTAACTATTTCGTTTCCTCGGTGTTTTTTGGGTTTAGGAACTGTCTTTTAACTATGTATTTCGTTTCTTCCGTTGTTTTCAGGTTTAGGGACTTTCTTTTATCATTCCATTTGTCCCGTTGTTCTAGAGTTTTGGGACTTTCTTTAACTATTTCGTTTTCTCCGTTGTTCTAGGGTTTTGGGACTGTCTTTAGCTATTTCGTTGCGTCCATTGTTCTCTGGTTTAGGGACTTGCTTTCGATGATAACTTTTGTTGTCGTGTCGAGGTATTGTATCGAATTAAAACAAATATAATTCTTTACAAAAAAAATGTCAACAAGACTACCTCCAAGAATGACAGGTCATGGCGCGTCTGAAACCAATCTCTCAGTGTTGCCAATCTACTATTTTTGTTTTAGTCTTTTATTAAATAAAAATAAAAAAAATCTTTGTAATTTTGATATCGAAATTGGTCTGTGTTTTTAATTTGTTTTGTTCGTCTTTATACAACGTGTCCCAGAAATAAGTACAACAACTTTTTCCTTTACCATTTTTTCGAAATCACATTTTGAAATTACAATTTTACAACCCCCAAAAATAACGATACGCTTATGGATTTCTGACACAATGGTAATGACCGAATTCTGTTGTTTCTCTGGGAGGAAAGAAAAATTCACACTTTATTATCTTTACTTTTTGTGAACTTTTTTGTCGCTATGCGTCCCGGGTAAAAATGATAAGCGTACCTACCTGATACTAATTAGTTTAATATCGGACCGTGATTTGTTATTTTTTGTGGTGGACAAAGTTTGTGATCTGTTCTTGTGTAGTTTTGTTTTTAAAAATTCTAAATTTTATAAACAACGAATACTCCAGTTCCTGGAAGATGTGCGTTTATAAATCCGGACAACCATGTGGTTCCTGAACGACGGACGGTGCCCTTTGTCCCTTTGTCACTACGCTATAATATTGTACGAAATTGGTTGAATACGAATTTTCCCGTGTTCAACCTGCAGATGAAATGGAGGATTCTCTTATCGTAACCACCTACTTCTGCATTTTGAGTGATAATTTTGTTAATAATGTAAGTAAGCAATGAAAATTAATAATGTGTAATTTTTACTTTGGTATCATGTTTTATTACATAATAACAGTCTCTTCAGTTCATTTTCAATATCCCACAAAGAAACAAAAACAAACTGAAAGTAAATTAATTTTTTGTATGCTTGGTTTATCAGTGGGGATTTATAGAAAAACAAACCAGTAGCGGGTAACGAAATTCATACCAAATCTTTACACAATTTTAACTCGAAAACTAGAGGGTTTAGAGAAAGAAAGTATTGACAAATTGTGTTGCTATTCACTCGATCTATATGCTGTTAAAATTAATGTACTTATTTCTGGGACCCCTTGTATATTGATAGCCGGGCAAACTTTCTTGCGTTACAAATATCGTTTGTTTTTCCTGTGACATTATCGGACTAGTGTAGATGCATGTTTGTGATGGATGGAAATTAGCGTTGTATAGAGTTATGAATTAGTGTAGCGTTTAGAGAGCTTGCGAAGCTTTACTGGGACCCAAATTGAGATTTACGCCTTTACGTATCCTTTATTTGTTCCTGTTGGTAGGTAGTTGGGCCTTTCTATGGTTCGTCTACGATGTCAGCATTTCTCCCAGTAATCCTCTTTGTGTTATTACATATTATACATTACCTTATCATATCTTCTCGGAAATAATGCTTATATTTTTTAGAGGTCCCAAATTTGACGATTTCGACAAACAGAATTAGGCAGTAATATAATTTCTGAAAATATTTTAATCAGTGTTGTGATATGGATCTAAGAACCGTGAGAGCCACGGGCGAACGCCACAGTCGCAATTTCGAATCGCAGACCGTCGATACCTGCAGGAGCAAAAAGTGGATGTTTGGTCTCCGCGCCTCTACGTGCGAAAAGTTCTCACCCCGCGTCTTTCTCCCAGACAATACATCGCCATCTCAAGTGACCCGTAAATCCGGAACGATATTGTTATTGATGACGACATCGCATTTCGTCCGATAAGTTTTTTATATTTTATTGAACTTAATAAATCCCCATTTTCATATTCCCAGTTCGCACCGCGCCGAGATTGCCCCCAACATCAGGGACTCACAAATTACATTCCTCCCGTCAGACGCAGGTTCCGCGATGTTTTATCACTTCTCATTTTACTATCCGAAAAAACGGGACGGCCCCGGCTCGTAAATTAGCGATTTCCGAAAATATAATTCATTTCGATAAAGCCGTAAATTACCGGCCGATGTTCGATCCGAGTTTTACGGCGTTCGGACTCCGGCAAGGAGTATTTATTGGGCATTTTTTTACGAGCTCGTCGGAAATTATTATTTTACGTCTCGGATTGATAAGGCTGATAGTATGCAAACCCAATATTATGCAACGGCTTTTTAATGTCCTCGACCAGATTGTAATGCCCATTACCGACTTCATTTGAATAATGGCCGGAGTTACGTGCGCCGGAGTGCACGCATTTTTCAAATTGCGAATTAAAATGCAGTCGCACTAAAAAACGATCGTTATGAGACGGAAGTGTTTTTAAACGAGGCGGGGGGCCGATTGGGCCCAATGAGAGATGCGAGGATCATTTTTTACTGGGGCATTAGTCATTCTCATTATCGAGGAACGATACAAAAATTCGCAAAAAACTCAACCAGTTACAAAAAGTAAATCCCTTCCTGTTTTAAAAGGATGGTATCGACTTTTCTTTGTCTTTTGAGTACAGGTGATGGTACCGAGATGGACCTTGCGAAAAGGAAACTATCGTAAGTTTACCATTTTTGCATGCTGGAACCATATCAACAAGGTGCCTGTGAAATCACCACATTGTTATCAGTGCTCGATGAATTGCATAAAATACTTTGAAAGTCTGTAACATATTTACTGGACCGTGAAAATTCAACTATAGAATATGGAGCAGGAAGGTTTCTAAAACTCTAAAACACCAAAAATTTGTCGCATTAATTTTAAATCTACCTATAGTCTGGTTCACGTCAAGTCCCTAAAAATTATGATTGGGGTGTCATTCGATTCGTAATTGCACTATAAATTTTTTAGTTGAAGATCAATATCAAGTTATAAACAGTTAATTAAACAAAAAAATGTGGTTACATTTTTTGCAAATATTTCAAAAACTATTTGAGATAACCGAAATTTGAAAAAAGATTCTTAAAGAGCAGGAAATTTCCCAAAACAGGTCCTACCTCTCGGAATTGTCCCGGCAATATTTATAATTTTAATTTAGCGGCGAAAAAAGGCAAAAACGAGGGGCCAGCTCCCGTCCGCGCCGACCGAATTTGACACCTGAAAAAAAAACAAAAATATTTTAACCGAGTAAATATTAATATTAAGAAATAAAAAAATATATAAATTATCTGGACATATTAATTATTTAAAGAAATTACCTCAATTTTTCTATTAACAATGCATTTGTTAATTACGGTAATTGTTCTTGTTAAAAGTTAACATACAAACCCTGATAATTGTTAAACTAAAATCCTGGAATTTTTTTCACTTCTTGGAGCTGTTCCTTGAAGGGTTTAGAAAAGATCCCCGTTGGAAAAATTTTTTTTTTTTTATTTTTCACTTTTTTATTAACAATCAAAGGCTACTGAAATGTTTTGTTATTGCTGAAAGCAGTATAAAAATACTTGATTTTTAAATTTTAACTCCTATTGTTTAAAAAATTGTTATAAACATATACATTGTTTATGATTAAAAAAAAAATGAAATCTAATCCGTAATGGACAACGATTTAAAAAAAATATTGGTAAAAAACGCCTGTTAATTAACTTTTTTTTTTGTTGCTCAATATGTATTTATATTGCTCTTCTATATTATGGAAGATTTTTTTTTACTTTTTATTTGTTTATTTAAAAAAATGAATAAACAAATGAATTTTTCGGTTAATTTTTTCTGAATTCTTTGAAAAATGCAGAAAACAACCATGCATAGTTTTTTATGAAAAGAATTGTTTAGATTTTTAGATTTTCGTGCACTTTGCCTTGTCGTTTTCTTTCAGTTGTTCATCATTGTTCTTAAAATAACTTAAATCTTTTTTATTCTCCGTTAATCCATGAACAAATTGAGTTTTAAACCGAAGCTCTAACTCTATTATTTAGTAACTTTTTGTTTATTATTTATTAAATCTGAAACAAAAAAAAATGTACTACTAATTCTCCAGACACTATTTCTTGTTGCGTGCACCTCGTATGTTTACTATTAACTGATGAAAGTAACTGTAATAGTAGAGTAATAGTGCCCAAACCTACTTGCAGAAAAAAGTACATGGTATTCGAGTAAAAAGTTTTAGATTTTTAAGTTTTGGTGTTTAAAAATTCTCCAATTCTGAGACTTACAAGTTATCAGAATCTGAGACGTTTAGGTTTTAAGGTTCCCAGGTTTTCAGGTCGTCAGGTCAGGTCATTTTCAGATTTTCACGTTGTCTCTCTTTTTGAGCCAGTTTCAATTTCCAGATACTTTTAAGGTCTTAGTATTTTCGTATCTTACTACGTTTCGAGGCTCCTAGGTTTTCGGGTTGTCGGGTCAGGTCAGGTTTTCAAGTTGTCTATCTTTCAGATTTTTAAATTCTGCTGTTTTCAAATCCTCGAATTCTCAGACTTACATGTTTTCAGAGTCTTACACGTTTACGTTTTGAGGTTCCCAGGTTTTCAGGTTGTCAGGTAGGTCAGGCATTTTCAAGTTGTCTGTCTTTCATATTTTTAAATTCTGCTGTTTTCAAATTCTCCAATTCTCAGAGTTTGGAGATCTCAAAACTGCGACTTTTACATTTTGAGGCTTCCAGGTTTTCAGGTTGTCAGGTCAGGCCATTTTCAAGTTTTCAAAAGTTGTCTGTTTTTCTGAGGCAGTTTCTGTTCTTTCTGAAGAATTTTCGTATTTTACGTCTTGAGGCTCCTAGGTTTGCAGGTTGTCCGGTCAGGCCATTTTCAGGTTTTAAAATTTGTAAGTTCTGGTGTTTTAAAATTCTCCAATTCTTATACTTACAAGCTCTCAGAAATTCAGACGTTTACGTTTTCGTGCTTCTGAAGAATTTTCGTATTTTACATTTTGAGGCTTCTAGGTTGTCAGGCCAGTCAGGTCATTTTCAGGTCTTTAAGTTGTCTGTCTTTCTGAGCCAGTTTCTGTTCTTGCTGAAACTTTCAAGTCCTTAGAAGTTTCGAATTTTAGGTTTTAATGCTCCTAGGTTTTCAGGTTGTCGGGCCAGGTCAGGTTTTCTGGTTCTGGTGTTTTAGATTTCTCGAATCCTCCGACTTTATATTTCTTAAAAATTGCGATATTACGTTTTGAGGCTCTCAGGTTTTCAGGCTTTCAGATCAGGCCATTTTCAGGTTTTCAAATTGTTTGTCTTTCAAATTTTCAGTTTCTGTTTTTACTGAAACTTTCGAGTTGGAGGCTCCTAGGTTTTCAGGTTTTCAAGTCTGTCTTATCAGATTTTCAGGTCCTGGTGTTTTCAAACATTCGAGTTCTCAAAAACTGCGACTATTACGTTTTTTGGCCCCCAGGGTTTGAGGCCATTTTCAGGTTTTCAAGTTTTAGATTTTTAAGTTCTGGTGTTTAAGAATTCTCCAAATCTGAGACTTACAAGTTCTCAGAATCTCATACTTTTACGTTTGAAGTTCTCAGGTTCTCGGCTAAGGTCAGGTAATTTCCAAGTTTTTACATATTTTTTGTACTGTTTGTATGTTTTAAAATCCCCAAATTCCCAGAGTTACAAGTTCTCAGAATCTTAGAGATGCGTTTGCGGCACCTAGGTTTTCAGGTTGTCAGATCAAGTCCTGTCATTTTCAGGTTTTCGAGTTGTCTGTCTTTCTGAGACAATTTCTTTTGTTTCTGAAACTTCCAAGTCCTCACAAGTTTCTTATTTTACGATTTAAGCCTACCAGGTTTTAACGTTGTCAGGTTTTCAGAATTTTCGTATTCTACGTTTTGATGTTTCCAGGTTTTCAGGTTGTCAAGCCAGGTCAAGTCCGGTCATTTTTAGGTTTTCAAGTTGTCTTGTCTTCCTGAGGCAGTTTCTGTTCTTTCTGAAACTTCCAAGTGCACAGAAGTTTTGTATTTTACGTTTTGAGGCTTTCAGGTTGTCATTTCCAGGTTTTCACATTTTCAAGGACTGATATTTTTTAATTCTCAAATTCCCGGAGTTACAAGTTCTGAGAATCTCAGAGATGCGTTTTGAGGCTCCTAGGTTTTCAGGTTGTCAGGTCAAGTCCTGTCATTTTCAGGTTTTCAAGTTGTCTGACTTTCAGATTTTCTGGTTCTGGTGTTTTCAATTTCTCGAATTCTCAGAGATTCACAATTCTTAAAACTGGGACTTTGACGTTTTGAGGCTTCCAGGTTTTCAAGTTGTCAGGTCAGGTCAGGTCAGGTCAGGTCAGGTCAGGCTAGAGATGCGTTTTGAGGCTCCTAGGTTTTCAGGTTGTCAGGTCAAGTCCTGTCATTTTCAGGTTTTCAAGTTGTCTGACTTTCAGATTTTCTGGTTCTGGTGTTTTCAATTTCTCGAATTCTCAGAGATTCACAATTCTTAAAACTGGGACTTTGACGTTTTGAGGCTTCCAGGTTTTCAAGTTGTCAGGTCAGGTCAGGTCATTTTTAGACTTTCAAGCTGTCTGTCTTTCTGAGGCAATTTCTGATGTTTCTGAAACTTTAAAGTTCTCAGAATTTTCGTATTTTACGTTTTGATGTTTCCAGGTTTTCAGGTTGTCAGATTAGGTCATTTTCAGGTTCTCAAGTTGTCTGTCTTTCAGATTTTCAGGTTGTGCAAATTTTCGAATTCTCCAACGTTTGAAGTTCTCAGATTGTCGGGTCAGGTCAGCTCATTTCCAGATTTTCACATTTTCAAGGACTGTTTTTTTTTATAAGTTCTCAGAATCTCAGAGATGCGTTTTGAGGCTCCTAGGTTTTCAGGTTGTCATTTTCAGGTTTTCGAGTTGTCTGACTAAGATTTTCTGGTTCTGGTGTTTTCAATTTCTCGAATTCTCAGTTTCAAATCATAAAATCTGGGACTTTGACGTTTTGAGGCTTCCAGGTTGTCAGGCCAGCTCAGGTCGTGTCCGATCATTTTTAGGTTTTCATGTTGTCATGCCAGGTCAGGTCAGGTCCGTCATTTTTAGGTTTTCAAGTTGTGTGTGTTTCTGAGGCAATTTCTGTTCTTTCTGAAACTTCGAAGTCCTCAGAAGTTTCTTATTTTACGATTTGAGACTCCCAGGTTTTCAGGAATTCTCACACTTTCAAATTCTCAAAAACTGCGACTATTAATTTTTGAGGTCCCAGGTTTTCAGGTTGAGGTTAGGCCAGGTCAGGACATTTTCAGGTTCTCAAGTTGTCTGTCTTTCGGATTTTGAGGTTCTGCAAATTCTCGAATTGTAAGACTTTTAAATTCTCAGAATTTCAGACTTATGTCTGAAGTTCTCCGCTTGTTGGACCAGGTCAGGTCAAATAATGTGATTTTCAGGTTTGTAACTTGTCTGTCATTTTGAGAGTTTTTGTTGTTTTTGAGACTTTCGAATTTTGAGGATCCTAGGTTTTCAGGTCAAATCTTGTCATTTTCAGGTTTTCATGTGGTCTGACTTTCAGATTTTCTGGTTCTGGTGTTCCATTTCTCGAATTCTCAGTTTCAAATTCTTAAAACTGGGACTTTGACGTTTTGAGGATCCAGGTTTTCAGGTTGTCAGGCCAGGTCAAGTCCGGTCATTTTTAGGTTTTCAAGTTGTCTTGTCTTCCTGAGGCAGTTTCTGTTCTTTCTGAAACTTCCAAGTGCACAGAAGTTTTGTATTTTACGTTTTCAGGCTTGTCATTTCCAGGTTTTCAAGGACTGATGTTTTTTAATTTTCAAATTCCCGGAGTTACAAGTTCTCAGAATCTCAGAGATGCGTTTTAAGGCTTTTAGTTTTTCAGGTTGTCAGATGAAGTCCTGTCATTTTCAGGTTTTCAAGTTGTCTGACTTTCAGATTTTCTGGTTCTGGTGTTTTCAATTTCTCGAATTCTGTATCAAATTCTTAAAACTGCGACTTTACATTTTGAGGGTCCCAGGTTTTCAGGTTGTCAGATCAGGCCATTTTCAGGTTTTCAAGTCGTCTGTCTTTCTGAGCCAATTTCTGTTCTTTCTAAAACTTTCACTTCTTGAGCATTTTCGTATTTTACGTTTTGAGGTTTTCAGGTTGTCATGAAATTTTCAAGTTGTCGGTATTTCAGATTTTCCGGTCCTGCCACTTTTACGTTTTGAGATTCCCAGGTTGTCAGATTACCAGGTAAGGCCATTTTCAGGTTTTCAAGTTGTCTGTTCAGGTCAGGACATTTTCAGATTTTCAAGTTGGCTGACTTTTTTGGTCAGTTTCTATTCTTTCTGAAATTTTATTCGTATTTTACGATTTAAAGCTCCTTGATTTTAAGGTTGTCAGGCCAGGTAAGGTCATGTTTAGGCTTTCAAGTTGGCTGTCTATTTTCAGGTTGTCAGGTCATTTTCAGGTTTTCCGGTTCTAGTGCTTTCAAATACATACTCGAATTCTCAAACTTTCAAATTCTCAAAAACTGCGAGTACTACGTTTTGAGGCGCCCAGATTTTCAGGTTGTCAGATCTGGCCATTTTCAGGTATTCATGTTTAGGTTTTTAAGTTTCTATTGTTTTCAAATTCTCCAATTCTCAGAATCTCAGACGTTTTGAGGTTCCCAGCTTTTCAGGTTGTCAGGTCAGGTCATTTTTAGGTTTTCAGGTATTTCAGGTACTTTCAAATTCTCAAAAACTGCGACTATTATCTTTTGAGGTTCCCAGGTTTTCTGGTTGAGGTCAGGTCAGATCACGACATTTTCAGGTTTTCAATTTGACTGTCTTTCTGAGTCAGTTTCTGCGCTTTCTGAGGAGGTAAGTGTGGAGGGAAATCGCAGAGAAAGTGACTAAATAGCGAAGAGAGTCAACTCAAATTACCCCAAATAGTCATTTTCCTATAGAACTCTACAACGGTGCAACTCTCACCACGATATCTCTTAACTGTTTCGTATATAGGTATATGGCGATTTATAGCTTTGGCACTTGTGCAAAATTCGTAAATTCACCCGAAAACATCAGGTCACTCACCTGATTTATTGGCACCAGGGTGTTCTTTAGTCTAAGGGGGTATGTAATGTGTTTTTGGATTCTTCGAAATTTTATTAGGAACAAACTGTGCAAAATATCACTTTTCTGAAGGCACCAATCGAAGGAGGACTTCGGTATTTACTTATGTTCGGGGCTACGTTGGGGTAACTCTAACAATTTAGGAGTAGGACAGGATTAGAGCAAAATTAAAAAAATATATCCCCAAAACCCTCCCAAACCATCACTATCTTATGTAAATTGAAGCGAGGAAGCCGTACCTATATGTTTTCGGTTTCTCCCTATTATTATTATTTTAATATTCGTGACATATCTAGTTGGGACCACATTCGTCTCTATATTTTTTAGTTTTTAATATGTCAATGAATGGCAGGATATAAGCTATTTTTGAAACTTTCAAAATAGTTGGCACTTCTTTCGTACTACCTACATCCTACCCCCCTAATCATTTTTTGGTTCAAACACGTCCAGCTCAATGTGGAAATCATTATTACCATAAAAGCCAAATAAATTGCTTAATATGTCAAGGATTAACGAGATATGGACGTAGGAACCAAAACGGATCACAAATAGCTTTAGATTTAACGTCGAGATAACTTACATTGTTCAGTTTTTTCCAAGTGCGTCAAATTACCTTTGGGTACGCTTCTCCAAATGAGGGACATGAATATTAACGTCATTCCGCCTTAGAAAACCGTTTCGTTGTTGTGCCACCGATCTAAATTCGGCGATTGTTTACTATTATCGCACCAACCGCGTTATGTTCCAAACGTGATCGCAACCTCACGATGATATAATTGCAAATATGTAATTCAAATTTATTCCGGCGCTGGCAAATTGCGAACATTTATTTACGATCGTGATTGTGCACATATCGCATTTTCAGATATTTCATGCATGTTTAGTAAGTGCCATTTGAATTATCGTACACACAAACAATTAAAAGTAAGTTATGCACATATTAACCGCTTAGTACCTAATTACCGATACGCAGTACTAGCCGTCCGTTTCGACCGTTTAAAAAGCGGTCGCCATCCATCTTCGGGTGTCCGAGAACACAACGGACCGGCCATATTATTAACGGCCTTCACATCTCGAGGATCGGAAAAATATGGCCGAACCCACAACCAGTACGTCCACTCCAGGTACCGGACTGACCTCACCGCCGAGAAGCGATGGACGGCAGACAATGCCTTCTAATGTTAGACTTTCTCGTGAGAGACAAAGGCCCCAACTTGACTCAACTTAAGACTGGTCATCTCTGCATAAAATATATTGTGTAAATAATGCATTCAACATGTTTCAGGAAACCTTTCTGTAGTAGTATGTATATTAATTTATTACCTTTACAGGTTTATAAAGTATCCGATACATTTCCCATAACTCAAATAAAACTAAATAAATCAATAATTCAACACAATAACTAGCAGCTTTTATCCCTTCCCACTTATTGTCCCTCTTCTCCACTCAACCTTCCTCATCCATTCGATCCCTCTTCAGTCCTCATTCAAAATTTCTTCTCTACTCTCATCTCTCCCTCTCAATTCTACGCATTCCTTCAACAAATGCTCTATCGTCTCCTTTTTTTCTCCACACATCCTGCATACTTTATTATTATCCTCACTCCAATATTTATTCTCTCTCTCCCCATTTCCACATCTAAATCTTGCTATTATCACTCTCTCTTTTCTACTCTCTCTTCCAAGGTACTTTGGCATTTCTTCCGTTATTATTTTTTCATATTTCCCATTGTACCTAGACTTCCTAATTCTCGTTCTCCTTTCCTGCACTTGCACATCTCTATCTCTCTGCACTAATTCATCTGTCATTACTCTGCCTCTCTCTCGCATTCTTTCGATCTCCGCGCCTGCATACCCGTTTCTTTCGGAAATATGCCTCCCTCTCTTTCCATATCCCCTTTCCTATTTCTTTCCTTTTTTCTTTTAAACACTCTTGCAAAATTCTGCACTCTCCTCTCTCTATCACTCTCTCCTCAAATCTTATTGCTCTTTTTCCTGCTTCTATTCTTATTCCATCTCTCTTTGTTTCCTCCATCACTATATACCCCGGTGTCTCTCTCTCTACCCCTAGCACCAATTTCATATATTTTCCTTGCATCCCTTCCCATCCTTCTTGCTCTCTCCATCCCCATATTTCCGCTCCATACATCATCACGCTTTTCACCAAACTATCAAACATCATTACTCTCCTTCTAAAATCATGTCCAAATTTTCTCTCTCCTATTCCCCATACAGCTCCTATTATCTTATTTGATTTTTTCACTAACTCTCTCACATGTGCTGTTGCTGTGTTTCTTTCATTCATCACATAACCTAAATACTTAAATTCTTTCATTTCGTCAATTTTCTCTTTCTCCCATCTCCACTCGTTTACTTTTCTCCTACCACCCCCTTTTCTGAACACCATCATCTTGGACTTCTCTACATTCACCGTCAACTTTTTCCTCCTCATGTATTTCTCCATGTTTCCTATTATTTTTTACATACCTTTCTCCTCTCTCGCTAGCGCCACCAAATCATCCGCATATGCTAAAGACCACACTTTTTCTTTGCCCACCACAACCCCCCCTGCCTGTCCCTTCCTCTATATCTCCAATAAAAACTGCAAACAGGCTGGGGCTTAGTGGGCAACCTTGTCTTACTCCCTTATAAGTTTTGAAACATTCACTCACCCTTCCATCCACTCTCACTCTACTTATCGTAGATAAATCTTTATTTGCCCTACGGGCATTCTGATTCCTATACATATACAAGTAAACTTAACAATTATAATAATAAAAAAAAACTAAATAAAATTCTCTATTTCTTCTCCCTCCTCTTCCATACCTCTTTCATCCATTTAATTTCCCTTCCATCTACATTCAGTATTTCCTCTCTTTCTTTCCTCTCTATTTGTTTCATCTCACTGCACTCGTTCCACATAATATGCTCAATCGTCTCTCTTTCCTCATAGCACATTCTACACATTCTTCCTCCATCTTCTGCCCAATACCTATTTTCCCTCTCTTCATTTCCGCACCTAACCTCGCCATCATGTTTCTTTCTTTCTCGCTCTCCCTCCCCAAATACTTCGGTACTTCCTCGATCATGCATCTTCCGTACTTCCCGTTGTATCTGGATTTTCTAATTCTTTCTCTCCTCTCTTGTCTATCCGTATCCTTATCTCTTTCACTTAGTTCTACATTCATCCACACGCCTCTTTCTCTCAGTCTCTCTATTTCTTTGCTTGCATACCCATTCCTCCTGTAGTAATTCTCCCTATCATTCTCCTCTGAATTCTTCTTTTTTTCTCTCCAGCACTCCTTTAGTATCCTACATTCTTTCCTCCCTTCCATCCTGTCTTCGAACTTGACCGCTCTTTTTCCCGCTTTCACTTTCAACCTATTCCTCTTGCATTCTTCTCTCACTATGTAACCTGGCGTTTCTCTCTCCACCTCTAGCACCCACCTCAGATATTTCTCTTGCACCCTCTCTATCTCCTCTTGTTCTTTCCATCCCCAGACCTCTGCTCCGTACAACAACACGCTTTCAATAAGACTTTCAAACATCATCATTCTCCTCTTAAAATCGCCTCCCCACCTTCTCTCTCCTATTCCCCATACACATCCTATCACCTTGTTCGCTTTTCTTGCCAGTTCTCTAATATGTGCCTTATCTGTGGCTCTTTCATTGAACACATACCCCAAGTATTTGAATTCTCCTCCAATCACTCTCTTCGTTCTTCCTCTTTCTCTTATGGAACACCAGCATTTTTGTTTTCTCTACATTCACTTCTAGTCTTTTCTTCTTCACATATTTTCCTAAACTCTTTATCATTTCCTTTATTTCTCTTTCACTCTTTGCCACCATTACCACATCATCCGCAAACGCCAGGCTCCACACTTTTTTTCTACCTACCACACACCTATCAGCTTGTGCTCTCTCTAACATTCCGTCCATATCTGCCACATACATTGTGAACAACAAGGGGCTGAGCGGGCAACCTTGCCTCACTCCCTTTGTTGTCACAAACCATTCACTTTCCCTCTCCCCTACCTTCACTTTACTTTTTGTCTTCTCATATATCTCCTCCACCTTTCTTACCAGCCATTCATTTACCCCTTTCTCCCTCAGGCACTCAAACATCCTCTCTCTGTCCACCTTGTCAAAAGCCGCCTTGAAGTCTACGAATAATGCATACACCCTCCCCCCTTTCTTCTTTAACTCACTCTTCGTCAAATGGTCCAGGATGTATACATTATCCATAGTTCCCCTCCCCTCTCTAAATCCTGCTTGGCTGTCTGGTAATGCTCCCTTTTCCTCTATCTCTCTACTCATCCTTTAATTCAGAATTGATGCATACAACTTGTACCCTGTGTTTAGGAGAGTTATCCCTCCGTAATTTTCTACTTAATTTTTTTCCCCTTTTTTGTAAATGGGGTAAATTACCCCCTCTCTCCACCCTACCGGGAATCCTTCTCCTCTCCACACCCCATTCATTACCTCCACCAGTCTCTCTAGCACTCTTCTCGTCCCATACATCCACGACTCATTCTGTATTCTATCCCTCCCTGGTGCCTTCCCTTTCCTCAGTTTCTTCACATGCCTCTCCACCTCTTCCATTGTAATTTCTTCTCCTTCAGGTTCTACTCGGTTTCTCTTCGTCTCTATTTCCGTTTTCTTTTTTTCCTTTTCTCCCTCCAGCAGCCTCATGAAGTACTCCTCCCACTCATTCATCGTTATCTCCTCGCTCCCATTTTCTCCTTCTCTGTTCTTATTGCTTTTATCTCTTCCTCCTCTCTCTCCTTCTTCTGCCTCTTCTTCTCCCTGCATGTCTCTCTGTATCTTCTTTTCGCTTCTAAAAAGCCACTTCTGTTCCCTTTAGTCTTTCTCCACTTTCTTAGTTTTTTTATTGCTTCCTTTTTACGTTGCTCACATTCTTTGTCCCACCATTTATTCTTTCTTTTTGTTCCTCCACCTCTTTTGTCGCTGCTTTTTCCAATATTTCTACCAATTCTTTCTCCATTTTCCCTACTTCTTGTTCTTTAAATCTTGCTTTTTCCAGTCTTCTCTTATACTCTTCCACCCCTTGCTCGTCCCATACTTTACTTATGACCTTCCGCATTTCCTCTATTTTTTCTTCTCCTCTCTTCTCTCTCCCCCTTCCTATACTTATCTCTATAGGCAGATGGTCTGACTCTACTCTTTCCCCTATTCTGAATTCTTCGACTTCTTCCCATGCTTCTTCGTTTACTATTCCGTAGTCTATCACCGTCTCTCCTCTACCCACTATGTAGCTCCATTCTCCTTCTTCGTCCCCTTCTTTGTTTCCATTCAGCACTTCCCATCCTTTTTCTTCTATCCATTCCATCAACTTCTTCCCTTCCGCGTTTTCTTTCTTGTCTTTGGATTTTCTTTTTCCCTCTCCTCTCTGTTCTTCCCAATCCCTGGTTCCTCTTTCCCCAATTCTCCCGTCAAAATCCCCTCCCAGAAGCACACATTCTTCCCTGTTGTCTTTTAATGTTTCTTCTATCTTGCTTATTGTTTCTTTCATCTCTTTGCTATACACTGTCACTATTTTCCACCATTTACTGTCTATTTTAACGTTTCTCACCATGTGACCTTCCTCTTCTCCCTTCTTTTTAGTATTCTCTTTTATTCCTTTTTTACCCCTGTGATTATTCCCCCTGCTGCTCTTCCTTTTTTCTTTCCTCTTCTCGCCCCTTGCCATTCCCACTTGAACTCCTTTGGTAACAGTTTTTCTATTTTTTCCCAGGTTTCTGACCATGTTTCTGTTAATCCAACAATATCGAACTCCTTCACATAGTCCCAGAAGTCTTCTTCTTTTTTCCCTAGTCCCGCTACATTCCAAAATACCCCTGTTTTTCTCGTTACCTTCTTTGATTTCCCCCTTCCTTCCTTAGTTTCCCTCCTACTTCCTTCTTTGTTTCTTTTTTCCCGTTTTATTGTCCTTTTTACTTTGCCGTTGTCCCCCTTTTTCCCTCCTCCCCTTCTTCTTCTTATTGATAAAGCTCAAGTCTCTCTCTCTCTTTTCATTCCATCTCCATTGCTCCCCGTCCACTATTAATTTCCTGTATCCCACTCTTACTTCTTTCCCTTCTTCCCTTTTTTCCTTCGCCATACTTCTTAGTTTCTTCTGTAAATCTCTTTCTTTCTTTGTGAGGTCGTTGTCTATGTATATCCCCTTTGTTTCCCTCTTCTCCCTCAATTTTCCTTTGTGCTTCATTATTCTTTCCTTCTCACCCCATCCCTCCATCTCCACCAATACTTGATCCTTGTTAATCCTGTAACAATCTTTTACTTTACTATCCTCTACATTTTCCTTCAAAAACTTCTCTGCATCCTCTTTTTTTACATGACTTTTTCTTTCCCTGTCCCATCCTGTTATCACGATGTTGTTCTTCCTCTTTCTTCTCTCTTCGATTTCCATGCTCTCTTCCAGCTTTTCCACTCTCTCCTTCCACCAGTCTCTCTCTCCTTCCCATCTCTTCTCCTTCTCTTTAAACTCTTCTCTCTGCCTCTCTTCTCTCTGCCTCTCTAGTTCCTTGTTTTCTCGTCTTATTTCTTTCATCTCCTCCTTCAACTCTTGCAACAGCTCCAATATTTTTTTCTTCATCTCTGTGTCCGTTTCCTTCTCTTTCTCTGATGTCTTCTGTGTTTTCTTTACTCCAGGAGACCTCGCCGCTATTTTTGTTACCAGATGCTCATTTATCCCTCTCTTTCTCAAGCATTCCCACAGTAAATCTCTTTCCACATTTTCAGAAGCCGCCTTCAGGTCCACAACGAATGCATACATCTTGCCACCCCTCTTTTTTATCTCGTTTCCTGCTATGTGATTCAAGATATATACATTATCCATGGTCCCTCTACCTTTCCTAAATCCCGCCTGTCATTCTCATTCATTTCCTTCATCAGCCTCTCTTCCACAATCATCGCGTATACCTTATATGCTGTATTTAGGAGAGTGATCCCCCTATAATTACTGACTGTATCCTTTTCTCCTTTCTTATATATGGGCCATATTATCCCCTCCTTCCACTATTGGTGGAATGCCTCTCCCTTCCACACTCCATTCATTATCTCTAACAACCTGTTAACTTCCCTTTCCGTTCCATATATCCACGCTTCATTCTGTATACCATCCCTCCCCGGTGTCTTTTTTCTTTTCAGTTTTCTTAGTTGTTGCTCTGGTTCTTCTCTTGTTATATCTTCTATTTCTTCCACTCTTTGTTGTCTGTTTTCGTCACCCCCCAGCAGCTCACTGAAGTACTCTCTCCATTCCTCCATAGCAATTCCATCACTCACTCTCTCTCTCTGTTTTTCTTTCTTTCCTTATTCATACCTCTTCTTCCGCCTTTATACCCTTCATCTTTAGCTCTTCTTCCATCCGTTTCTTTTGCTTCTTCTCTTTGCATACTAAATTGTACCTCTTGCGTGCTCTCTTGTGCTTTTCCTTGGTTGCTTTTTCTTTTTTCTAATTTCTTAGTTTCCTTCTTGCTTCCTGCTTCCTTTCCTTGCATTCTTTATCCCACCACTCGTTCTTCCACAGCCCCATCTTTTCTCTTATCTCTATCTCTTTTTTTTCTGTTGCGATTCTTATGTTATCGCTCAGTTCCCTCACCTTTTCGTTTATTTCTGTTTCTTCGTATTTTACCTCCCTAAGTCTTGCTCTATAATTTTCTTTTCCTTCTTCCGTCCAAATGTTCTTCACAATTTTTCTTCTAAACTCATTCTCTCTTCATTTTGTCTTCAGTTCTAAAGGCATATGGTCCGACTCCATTCTTTCTCCCACCTTGAATTTCTCTATTTCATCCCATGTTTCTTCATTTACCATAACATAATCATTAACTGTCTCCTCTCTTCCCAGTTCCCATTAAGTATGTCCCACCCTCTTTCTTCTACTAAGCTAATCAGTACTCTCCCTTCTGCGTTTTCTGTAACATCTTTTGTTGATCTTCCTTCTATTGTTTCTTGTTCCTCTTCTATCCGTCTTCCTTTTCCCCCAATTCTTGCATCCTCCCCAATCAGCAAAGTTCCTTTTTTACTCGCTCTTCTATTATTCTCTTCGTTTCCTTCATACTGCTGCTGTACACTGTTACAATTCTCCATTTTCTCTGTTTACTTTTCACCGTTCTTTCCATAATCCCTCTTTCTTCTTTTGCTTCAGTTCCATTTTCTCGTTCCAGTCCCTCTTTCACCCCCATTATTATCCCACCTTTAGCTCTCCCTTTCTTGCTTTCCCTCTCTGCATATTGACATTTCCACTTAAACTCTTTGGGCATTCTCTTTCCAATTTTTCTCACCCCCTTTCTTCCACCCACGTTTCTACCATTCCCACTACGTCAAATTCTCTCAAATACTCCCAAAATTAATTATCTTTGTTTTTTATTCCCGCTACGTTCCAGAATGCTATTCTTATTTGCTCCTTCTCTCCCTGATTCCTCTCCGTAGTCGTTTTCCCTTTTCTGCCCTGTCGTTTTTTCTTGTGCTCTTATTGAAAAATTTACTGCATCTGACTCCCCCTTTTCTTCGTCCCACCTAAGCCCTTTTCCCTCTATCCATATCTTTTTACCGACTTCAAAAAAGGAGGAGGTTCTATGTTCGGCTGTATGTATGTTTTTTTTTTCCTTTTATGTATGTTCAGCGATTTCTTCGTCAATTGTGGATCGATTTTGAAAATTCTTCTTTTATTTGAAAGGATATACTCCGAAGGTAGTCCCATTGACAGCAAGTCCGGATCTGATGAGGGGATCCCATGGAAATCGAGGGAAACTCTCAAATTTTTCCTTTTATGTTCGTTCACCGATTTCTTCGTCAATTGTGGATCGATTTCGAAAATTCTTCTTTTATTTGAAAGGGTATACTCCGGAGGTAGTCCCATTGTCAGCAAGTCCGGACCTGATGAGGTGATCGCATGGGAATCGGGCGAAATCCTCACATTTTATAATTATTATGAACTCTCTCGAATGTAGTCGTTCAATAATTATGCAGGTCTTTGCGTCTGGGAGTCATCATTGCCTTAGATTTTTCAGGTAGTAATATTAATTCATCATTGTTTTAGTATTTCTGGTTTTAATTTTTTATAGTTTGCGTCTTTCATCTTCATTTTCAACCAGCCGTCGTTTTCTCATTCGAGCAGCGTCCTTACTAGGTCTACCCATCACTTAAAATTGTAAAATAATTAGCTTTAAAAAAAAAAAGAAACCGACTTCAAAAAGCGAGAAATAACTCAGTACATGTATTGTTACATGTGCTACCTACTGATCTGGTTGAAGTCGGTGCTAAGCCAAAAAAATAGGTAGTAGATAGATAGGCTGTCCGCTCCCGTCACATCGCAAGTCCCACCGCGCGCGCGCCGGAATGCGTGAGCGTGGGTGGGGGGCTCGCTCTGAGCAAAACATCCCAAACGGGCAGACACGTGCGGGGCAGACGTCGTTTACGGCCTGATATTGAATTTTTGATGCGCTATAATGTTGTTGATATATTTGTATAATGACAATAGGTTACAAATTTGTTAACCTCTTTGGCTTGGCACCGATTTCAAACAGATCAGTAGGTAGCACATGTAATAATACATGTACTGAGTTATTTCTCGCTTTTTGAAGTCGGTTTCTTTTTTTTTAAAAAGCTAATTATTATATTCTATGTACTCTCTTTCCTTTTTTTCTCTATTAGTTTTCTTTTATTGTCCATAACTTTCCTCTTTTCCCCCCAGCTCCCAACTTTTCCAGTTTCTTCTCGTTCTCGCATTCCTCTTCGTCCAGTCCTGTTACGACAATATTCTTTTTAAACCCGAAGATTGTCGATAAATCCAAGTGGAGTAAATTTGAATTAAAATTTAAATATATCTAAGTCGAACTCCACAAACTTTAATAATTGTAAAATTACGAATGGAACATGTTTCGGCAGATCACTACTGCCATCATCAGCCCTAATTTAACAAGAGATTAATGATACAATTGAATTACAGAGGTTCTTACCTTAAAGAATATAAAAAATTATGACATTGACGTAATTTTGAATTAAATTTGACGTTTTCAAAGGGTCACATGATTTTTAAAAGATTTCGTAAACACACCATTTTATAAAATGTAAAACTTAAAAATGGATCAAAGAGAATCTGGTAAGTTTGTTTGAGTGGTGAAAAATTAAAATAGTGAATTAATAATGGGATTATTGAAGTTAGTCTGTTCATTTAAACAAGATCTGTTTTCCAGTTTCAAGGCTTTCCTTATTTCCAAAGTCTCAAGAAAATCTAATTTCCGGCCTTTATTGCATTTATGAATCAATTTGGAATTTGATGGTGAAAAACTGTTTCGTTATTAATATATGATTGGCGAAAGAAGAAGGTGTTGATGGTGGAGGATCAAGATCTGTGTTGTTATAGATGTGCCTGAAATGTTCTTTAATACGGTCTGATATTTTGCGACCTGTCTGACCTATGTAGAATGACTCACAAGAAGAGCAGTTTAATTTGTTTACACCTGATGACGATTTGTAATCTAATGGATCTTTATTGTTAATAAAAAATCTGGATAAGTTGTTATCTGTTTTAAATGAAACTTTAAAACCGTTTTTCTTAAGTATTTTAGAGCATTTCTCTGAGACGACACCAAAGTATGTTAATGAATTTGAAAAGGAAATTGTTTCTGAAGGATTTTTAACCAAGTGGTGTGTGTATTTGAATTTGTTATAGTATCTATAGTATAATTTATTTATAGTTTTTAAAGAATATCCATTATTTGAAGCAATTTGTTTAATGTTATTAAGTTCTGTTTGAAAAGATTCAATTGTATCATTAATCTCTTGTTAAATTAGGGCTGATGATGGCAGTAGTGCTCTGCCGAAACATGTTCCATTCGTAATTCTACAATTATTAAAGTTTGTGGAGTTCGACTTATATAATGGCACAAATAAAGTTATTATTAATATTAGGCCGTCGGGCGAGTATTCTTCGAAAACTCTTTCAAAAGTGTCAAATTTTGATTTTAGACGCCGACGACTCGACCCAAGCGAAAGTCCACATTAGAGAAGATTGTGGCTTCTGGACTCAAATTTCTTAGTTTGAAGGACCATGAATCATTCTTCTGTCAAACGATGAATCGCAACCTGCAGCACTGCAAAAACGGCGATAACGGCGCGTTTTTGCCTTATCTTCGCCAATTAATTTTCTAATTGTTTACAACAACTCGGCGTAATTTACGGTCGCGAACGCTCTTAACTTAAAAGGTAGCAACAATTATCGGTTTCCTCATGTTTACTTTGAAATGCAGCTAATTACGGCATGCACGGATCGATGCAGGGAATTTACGAGCGCCGCGACTGATGATAATTAATAATAGGTTTAATTGCCGGGACCATTTAAAAATCGATTACAGAAACGTGACGTGTGTGGGAAAGGCCTTTCGGAAAAATATCCTCCGCGAGCCGCAGGACAAAGCGGGATATAAATAAGTCATTTTCATATTTATGCGGTAATAACTCATATATTTATAAATCAGTCAAAGCGGAATTGCTCGTTACTCAACATTGTTTCTGTGATGCGCACGTCTTTGTGCGTCCATAAAGATTTAAAGTTCCAAGCAATAAACAATGAGGAAGTGCGTTATTGCCGCAAATTGCATAATTGCGATCCGCGTAATGAGCATGGATTTTCAGCCTTTGGAAGAATCGCCGGGGCGCCCACGCCGTCTTACTTTCAACTTTAAAGACAACGTTATTGTTGTTTATCGCCGTTTTTATCTCTCTATCGGTAATCGTTGACTATTCCCCGGCAAATCGATTGTCTTCCATTTGCCGGCCGCTATTAGCGTTAGACGGATTTATCGCAGATCCTTGATTGTCAACGCGACCATTAAGCCGTCGTCGCACCGGACGAAAAATCACCTAAAGGTCGTTTGGAAATAATGCAAATCAGTCCAGTTTCCACTTTATCGACTTTATTGGTAAGTGGGAAGCGGTGCCATTAAGCGGCCGTAAAAATAAAACACGGCGTGAAAATAAAGTCCTGCCGAAAAATGCAATTAGGAGTGGTGACGTCACGGTCGGGAGAGCAGGGCTGCCAACGCACCGAGCGCGGCTTTTGCTGTGTTTGGGCGCAGAAAACTATTGGCTCAGATTTCGAGATTGATGATTCTTTCGAGTTGGCGAGTGATGACTAAGTGCATTGCACGGTTCTGTTTTTCTCCCAGGTTTTCAGCTTGTCAGGTTAGGTAATTTCCAGGTTGTCAGGTTGTCTGTCTTTCACACTTACGTTTCGAGGCGCTCAGGTTTTCAGGTTGTCAGGTCAGGCCATTTTCAGGTTTGAGCTTTTTAAGTTCTTGTGTTTTCAAATGCTCCAATTCTCAGTCTTACAAGTTTTCAGACTCTCAGACGTTTACGTCCGCGACTTTTACGTTTCGAGGCTCCCAGGTTTTCAGGTTGTCTGTCTTTCACACTTTCTAGTACTAATGTTTTCAATTCTCAAATTATTATCAGAATTACAAGTTCTCAGAATTTGCGATTCTTACGTTTCGAGGCGCCCAGGTCTTCAGGTTGTCAGGTCAAGCCATTTTCAGGTTTTAGCTTTTAAAGTTCTGGTGTTTTCACATTCTCCAATTCGCAGTCTTACAAGTTTTCAGAATCTCAGACGTTTACGTCCGCGACTTTTACGTTTTGAGGCTCCCAGGTTTTCAGGTTGTGAGACCAGGTCAGCTCAAGTGCTGTCATTTTTAAATATTCAAGTTATATACAAGTTCTCAGAATTTGCGATTCTTTCGTTTCAAGGCGCCCAGGTTTTCAGGTTGTCGGGCCAGGCCAGATCATTTTCAGGTTTTCAAGTTATAATGTTTTCAAATTCTCCGGTTCTCAGAATCTCATACATTTACGTTTTGAGGATCCCATGTCTTCAGGTCAGGTCATTTTCAGGTCATTTTCAGGTTTTTTAAATTGTCTGTCCTTCAGATTTTCAGGTTCTGTTTCTCAGAGTTTCAGGTCCTTAGAATCTCAGCCTTACCTTTGAAGTTCTTGGGTTGTCCTGTCAGGTCAGGTCATTTCCAGATTTTCAACTTCTTTGTCTCTTTGAGCCAGTTTCTGAAACTTTTAAGGTCTTAGTATTTTCGTATTTTACGTTTCGAGGGTCCTAGGTTTTCAGGTTATCCGGTCAGGTTAGGTTTTCAAGTTGTCTGTCTTTCAGATTTTTAAATTCTGTTTTCAAATCCCCTAATTCTCAGGCTTACAAGTTTTCAGAATTTCAGACGTTTACGTTTTGAAGTTCCCAGGTTTTCAGGTTGTCAGGTCAGGTAATTTCCAGGTTTTCAAGTTGTCTGTCTTTCATACTTTTTTAAATTCTGCTGTTTTCAAATTCTCCAATTCTCAGAGTTTGAAATTCTCAAAACTGCGACTTTTACATTTTGAGCCTTCCAGGTTTTCAGGTTGTCTGTCTTTCTGAGTCAGTTTCTGTTCTTTCTGATGAATTTTCGTATTTTACGTTTTGAGGCTCCTAGGTTTTCAAGTTGTCAGGTCAGGTCATTTTCAGTTTTTCAAGTTCTAGCGATTTCAATTTCTCAAAAACCGCGACTTTTACGTTTTGAGGCTCCTGGGTTTTCAGGTTGTCAGGCCAGTCAGGCCATTTTCAGGTTTTCAAGTTGTCTGTTTTTAGATTTTCAGGTTCTCGGTGAGGTCAGGTCATTTTTAGGTTTTCAAGTTCTGGTATTTTAAAATTTTCGGTTTCTCAAACTTTCAAATTTTCCAAAGCTGCTACAATTACGTTTTGAGTCTCCCAGGTTTTTAGGTTGTCAAGTTGGCTATGTTTCTGAGACAGTTTCTGTTCTTTCTGAAACTTTCAATTTATCAATAGGTATTTTACGTTTTGGGCCCCCTAGGTTTTCAAGTTGTCAGGCCAGTCAGGTCCTTTCAGGTCTTTAAGTTGTCTGTCTTTCTGAGCCAGTTTCTGTTCTTTTTGGAACGATTAATCCTCAGAATCTTCGAATTTTACGTTTTGAGGCTCCAAGGTTTTCAGGTTGTCGGCCCAGGTCAGGTCATTTTCAGGTTTTCTGGTTCTGGTGTTTTCGATTTCTCGAATTCTCCGACTTTATATTTCTCAAGAATTGCGATATTAGGTTTTGAAGCTCCCAGGTTTTCGGGTTGTCAGATCAGGCCATTTTCAGGTTTTCAGGTTTCAGCTTTTTAAGTTCTGGTGTTTTCACATTCTCAAATTCTCAGACTTACAAGTTTTCAGAATCGTTTTGAGGTTCACAGGTTTTCAGGTTGTCAGGTTAGACCATTTTCGGGTTTTCAAGTTGTTTGTATTTCAGATTTTCATTTTCTGGTTTTCTCTAATCCTCAAACTTTCAAGTTCTCAAAAATTACGACTATTACGTTTTGGGGCTCTCAGGTTTTCAGGTTGTCAGGTCAGGCCATTTTCAGGTTTTCAGGTTTTAGCTTTTTAAGTTCTGGTGTTTTAAAATTCTCCAATTCTCAGACTTATCAGTTTTCAGAATCTGGGACGTTTGCGTTTTGAGGTTCACAGGTTTTCAGGTTGCCAGGTTAGACCATTTTTGGGTTTTCAAGTTGTCTGTATTTCAGATTTTCAGTTTCTGGTTTTTTCAAATACTCGAATCCTCAAACTTTAAAGTTCTCAAAAATTACGACTATTACGTTTTGAGGCTCCCAGGTTTTCAGGTTGTCAGGTCAGGCTAGTTTCAGGTTTCAGCTTTTTAAGTTCTTGTGTTTTCAAATTTTCCAATTCTTAGACTTATCAGTTTTCAGAATCTGAGAGGTTTACGTTTTGAGGTTTACAGGTTTTCAGGTTGTCAGGTTAGACCATTTTCGGGTTTTCAAGTTGTCTGTATTTCAGATTTTCAGTTTCTGTTTTTTTTCAAATACTCGAATCTTCAAACTTTCAAGTTTTCAAAAATTACGACTATTACGTTTTGACGCTCTCAGGTTTTCAGGTTGTCAGGTCAGGTCAGGTCAGGTCAGGTCAGGTCAGGTCAGGTCAGGTCAGGTCAGGTCAGGTCAGGTCAGGTTGTCAGGTCAGGCCATTTTCAGGTTTTCAGGTTTTAGCTTTTTAAGTTCTGGTGTTTTAAAATTCTCCAATTCTCAGACTTATCAGTTTTCAGAATCTGGGACGTTTGCGCTTTGAGGTTCACAGGTTTTCAGGTTGCCAGGTTAGACCATTTTTGGGTTTTCAAGTTGTCTGTATTTCAGATTTTCAGTTCCTGGTTTTTTCAAATACTCGAATCCTCAAACTTTAAAGTTCTCAAAAATTACGACTATTACGTTTTGAGGCTCCCAGGTTTTCAGGTTGTCAGGTCAGGCTATTTTCAGGTTTCAGCTTTTTAAGTTCTTGTGTTTTCAAATTTTTCAATTCTTAGACTTATCAGTTTTCAGAATCTGAGAGGTTTACGTTTTGAGGTTTACAGGTTTTCAGGTTGTCAGGTTAGACCATTTTCGGGTTTTCAATTTGTCTGTATTTCAGATTTTCAGTTTCTGGTTTTTTTCAAATACTCGAATCTTCAAACTTTCAAGTTTTCAAAAATTACGACTATTACGTTTTGACGCTCTCAGGTTTTCAGGTTGTCAGGTCAGGTCAGGTCAGGTCAGGTCAGGTCAGGTTGTCAGGTCAGGCCATTTTCAGGTTTTCAGGTTTTAGCTTTTTAAGTTCTGGTGTTTTAAAATTCTCCAATTCTCAGACTTATCAGTTTTCAGAATCTGGGACGTTTGCGTTTTGAGGTTCACAGGTTTTCAGGTTGCCAGGTTAGACCATTTTTGGGTTTTCAAGTTGTCTGTATTTCAGATTTTCAGTTTCTGGTTTTTTCAAATACTCGAATCTTCAAACTTTAAAGTTCTCAAAAATTACGACTATTACGTTTTGAGGCTCCCAGGTTTTCAGGTTGTCAGGTCAGGCTATTTTCAGGTTTCAGCTTTTTAAGTTCTTGTGTTTTCAAATTTTCCAATTCTTAGACTTATCAGTTTTCAGAATGTGAAACGTTTACGTTTTGAGGCTTACAGGTTTTCAGGTTGTCAGGTTAGACCATTTTCGGGTTTTCAAGTTGTCCGTCTTTCAAATTTTCAGTTTCTGTTTTTTTTTTCAAATACTCGAATCTTCAAACTTTCAAGTTTTCAAAAATTACGACTATTACGTTTTGAGGCTCCCAGGTTTTCAGGTTGTCAGGTTAGACCATTTTCGGGTTTTCAATTTGTCTGTATTTCAGATTTTCAGTTTCTGGTTTTTTCAAATACTCGAATCCTCAAACTTTCAAGTTCTCAAAAATTACGACTATTACGTTTTGAGGCTCCTAGGTTTTCAGGTTGTCAGGTCAGGCCATTTTCAGGTTTTCAGGTTTCAGCTTTTTAAGTTCTGGTGTTTCTAAAATTCTCCAATTCTTAGACTTACCAGTTTTCAGAATCTGAGACGTTTGCGTTTTGAGGTTCACAGGTTTTCAGGTTGTCAAGTTAGACCACTTTCAGGTTTTCAAGTTGTCCGTCTTTCAAATTTTCAGTTTCTGTTTTTTTTTTCAAATACTCGAATCTTCAAACTTTCTAGTTTTCAAAAATTACGACTATTACGTTTTGACGCTCCCAGGTTTTCAGGTTGTCAGGTCAGGCCAATTTCAGGTTTTCAGGTTTCAGCTTTCTAAGTTCTGGTGTTTTAAAAAAATTTCCAATTCTCAGACTTACAAGTTTTCCGAATCTCAGACATTTACGGTTTGAGGTTCACAGGTTTTCAGGTTGTCAGGTTAGGCCATTTTCAGGTTTTCAAATTGTTTGTCTTTCAGATTTTCTGGTTCTGGTGTTTTCAATTTCTCGAATTCCTAATTAGAAATTTTGCGAGTTTAAGTTTTGAGGCTTCCGGGTTTTCTTAAATACTCGAATTCTCAAACTTTTAAGTTCTCGAAAACTCCGACTATTGTATTTTTAAGTTCTGGTGTTTTCAAATTCTTCAATTCTCAAACTTACAAGTTCTCAGAATTTTAGACGTGGACGTTTTGAGGCTCCTAGATTTTCAGGTTGTCAGGTTGGCTGTGTTTCTGAGACAGTTTCTGTTCTTTCTGAAACATTCAAATTTTCAGGATTTTACGTTTTGGGCCCCCTAGGTTTTTCGGACCAGGTGAGGTTGTTTTCACGTTTTCGAGTTGTCTTTCAGATTTTCCGGTTCTGGTGTTCCAAAATTCCTCAAATTCTTGGACCCACAAATTCTCAAATACTTACTGCGACTTTTGTTCATTTTCAGGTTTTCAAGTTGTCTGTCTTTCTGAGCCAGTTTCTTTTTTTCTGAAACTTTTAAGATATTTTACGTTTTGAGGCTCTTAGATTTTCAGTTTGTCAGGTCAGGTTAAGTCAAATCAGCTAATTTTGAGGTTTCTATGTTGTCTGCCTTTCTGTTGTTTCTGTTCTCAGACTCTTCGAATTTTACGTTTTGAGGCTCCTAGGTTCTTAGGTTGTCGTGTCGGTCAAGTCATTTTCACGTTTTCATCAGGATGACTCTCTTTCACACTTTGAGGTACTGATGTTTTTAAATTTTCGAATTCCCGGACTTACAGCTTCTCAGAATCTCAGACGTTTACGTTTTGAGGCTCTGACGTTCTGACATTTTCAGATCCTCAAAATCGCAGGATCCCAGATTATTACGTTTTTAGGTTCACGGATTTTTCAGGGGGTTTTCAGGTTCTGTTTCAGGCCGTGAATAAGAAAACGATCAGTCTAATATATCAGGATCATTGAGAATTCCCACTTCTAGGTGATTCCAAAAGAATAAAATGAAAATAAGTTATCAAAAGCAAATAATAAGGAGTGAAAGGTATCGGATGAATATTGGAAAGTGAAGTACGAAATGGGAAAAACTGAAAATATTCTAAGAAGGAAACAGAGAAAATTCAGGAGAAAGGGGCGAAAGTTTAAAAGAGACTATATCGAAGCTTGAAAAAGAAAGGGCTCTAATAAGATCATGCTGAAAAAGACCCAGAATGGAACAGGACGGATATTGAAAAATTAAAATAGTATCATCATACGGCCCACTCCTTTTTAATTAGTTGTTAATTATTTCATTGCTTTAAAAATAATATGTATAAAGAATGGCATAAAAACGGTGGATGCACCATAAATAAATATACAGATACTGCTATATAATAATGCCATCAATATCGTACTTATTTTAAAAAAAAATTATTTTGGAGTTGCGCATCCACCATTTTTGCAACCGTTTTCGTATTTTACTATATTTGCGCATGTCGTTATAAACAATATCGCACGATAACTACTTATAAAATAAATACTACTTGAGGAGTTCGAAGCTGTCGTTAGGTTTGGGGAGAATGTGTGTACATAATAATCTAACGGTTTCGTTAATATCCGGAAAATAATCTAAGCGTTCTTGTTGACATTTTTAAGGTCGAAGTGTTGAAGTCGTTTAGAGCCCAACTTGGTACAAGACGACCCGACGCAGACCTCTAGCGTCTACATCGAACTCTCAAGATATCGCAAGAAATATCCCAAAATCTGATTGTACGCCCACATGACAATGTATTTCTTTACAACACGATCTCGATATGAATTATTCCGGTTGAGGCGATAAGAAAACAAACACTGGGAACGGAGTGAAAACTCGGCCGTAAATTGTAACACTATCACAGCACATTTTTAATTAGCAATAAAATAACAAACACTAGACACTATCTCTGCTGCCAGCACGATATTTCAACCAGTCTTGGAGCGCCAGACTACGCGTTCGGGATCCGGCGGAAAGAATTTCTGGGGATTTTTAGAAAATTTCTCGGCGTGACTCCTCGTGGAAATTCACTTCTCCCAATGCGGGCGTGTCTCGTAATTGCTCACAATAATCAATTAGACACCAGTGGCGGCGCATCAACATTCTAATTAATTTATCGTCGATTTGCACCTAAGTGCCGAAGCTTGCGGTTAATCATCAGGTCGTGCAAAATATTTCACGTTTAATTGTTGGCCATTTCCATAAACGCAATTAAATGGCGTCGAAGCTGATGAATAATAATTCCTTCCGTTGGGATAATTAAAAACGGAATTATTTTAACGTCCAGGTCTTGAGCTTTACGGGACAAGTTTATCTACTAACTACGGCTTTTTTATTAAAAATGTAGGTCTGGTTTAGTGTGTACTTCATTTTTATGCAGAACGTTCCGTTCGAGGGTTATGAGTCAACTTACTTTTATTTCACGTGTGGTAGATGCAAAATTCAGAAATTTTCTGCAGCCGAACGAAGCTCAAGCTTGGCGGTGTCGTTTGTCGATAAATATTGTTTAGTTTAATTTTTTTATTGAGTTAAAAACGTCAAGATAACATTGCCCGTGAGAACAAAATTTACACGTTGTTCATCAAGGGGACCTATGGAAACGAGGACGAGCTTGTCAGATAAGTTACATGTGCATGGATTGAAAACATCATATAGGCCGTGCATTTCAATGACTTTTTGAAGTCACTCGATGAGCAAACATTTTGAATCATCTCATCTTCGGAATGATTAACTCTCACTCGAAGAACTTTCTCTTGTCGAATTACTTTCTAAATTTTGACTCAATTTCCAATTTGATATTTGGAAGAGTTGCATTGGAATACCAGGATTTAGAGATTTAGAATTTTTTTCGATAGTTGTGGCGGACTTACATCAATTAGGATTTATGGCCTCATGGGCCTTCGAGGCCAATAAATCACAAAGCTGGTACCATCTGAATCGAAACAGACCGACAGTAATAAACCAACGAGAAAAAGAAATACAGTTGCTAAACCATTCAGCAATAGAAGATACAGATAATTGTGTTGCGTCGACATCGATTAAGGCCCACATTTTATTCATTATGGTCCTTCGAGCCCCTGCCACTGAATTTACCGGTAAGCCCACACTGAAAATTTCGTCGATTGCATCGGAAAACTCGTCCAAATCGAACCCGTCCGGACCTGAAAGCAGTCGGTTCGCATCGAAGGGGGGGCCGTGACGTCACAAAGCTGGTACCGCCTTAACAGGGGCAATGGGCGGGAAATAAATAAAATTTACGACGTGCTATTTAACTGCTATCTGGCGGCAGAGTAACGAAGCGTGCGGAGGCCATTACGACTCTGCTATTGGCTGGAGGTCCCGGCAGACAAGCGAGCGCGCCTCCCTCGGTCCGCGGCCGTGCTCCCGACGGAGACGAACGCGAGACGTGCGTCCGGCATTGGGTCGCGTATCGATTCGCCACCGTGCGGACGGCGCGAGCTGCGACGCACGTCCGCGGTCGTGGCGTGTCGACGACAGCGACGGCGGACGCGCGGGATAGGCGGGATGTTTGCGATTATTGCCGGAATTTGTTCCTGAAAAATTAGGGATTAAGCGAGGTGCGAAGGGGTGATCGATCGGCGGGACGGGCGTCATAACCGCAAGGGTTGAATGCGTCGTTACGCCGTCTGTGCCAATTTCCACCCCCGCCGTCTGCGGGGTGGTTCTTATCACGAGTGATAACGCCGGAGAGCCGTCGCTGCAAAAAGAGGATCCTTTATCGTAGCGGGCCGAGTAGGTAGTCGCAATAAAAAGGTCGTTAAAGCGACTTTTACTGCAGTTAAAACTGTAAAAGTGCGTCCGAATAGCCGAATAAAATACGAGCTTCTCTAGGCACGCGCCGCAATCATCAAACCACTGTTTATGAGATGATAATAATAATAAAGCCAGATTAAACCGATCGTTAAAATAAGTTTAGAGCCGTATAAACGCCAATTTTATACTTGTCGTGTTTTATGGTTCAATTCATTGATAATATACCTGCCTTTTTAAATTAACGGCGTTCTTTATTTGCGCCAATAGCTTTATTGTGGTCGATTCTTTACGGCGGCGTTAATGGCTTTGTTTTACAGTGTCCTAGGCGTGATTTATCTCCGCGGTCGCTGCCATCTGCTGGTCAGAAGCTGCACCGATTGAACGCGCGCTTGCCGCGATCGCCGGCAGAGGGGGAGAGCTTTCGTAGGACATTATCCTAAAAGATGGCACTCCCGATCCCGAATACGGACTTACAAACTTGCGGCGATAAAAGAGACGTTTCTATTCATCAAGTTGGCGTTAGCGTCGTTTGTTATTTTACATTCATGGCGATGTCGGCGATCGCATTAACGACTCTTGTAGTTCCGGAGAAGAAATGTCTTAACGCTACATCCATATATTTGCTTTTGATATATCCCCTTGGGTGTCTCTTTTATATATTTTCGGGACTCCATTACGCATTGTTAATGTAAATTTTGTGTTAATAGTTTCCGATATCATGAAAAATTACTATGTAAGGATGCTAGATCTGCTTCGATTATTCGGTGGAACTGTTATAGCAATTCTTATGTTTACGTCAATTACCATGAGGTATTTTTAAAAAATTTAAATTTTTTGAAGGGAAAAAATATCGTTTTTTACATATCACGTTGGGTGACGTTTTATAGGTTTTCGGACATCAACAACGCATTTTTCATGTCATTTTATGATTATTTGTAGGATTAGTTTACATTCAACTATTATAACAATTTGGTATGTTTGAATCAAAGATTTGTCCAACATGAGGTATTTTTTTTAATTTCAAAATTTTTGAGGGGAAAAAAAAATTTTATACTTCATGTCGGGTGTCGTTTTATAGGTTTTCGGACATCAGAAACACATTTCTGATGCCATTTTTGTGTTAATACTTCTGGTTTGCCAGATATCTTTAAAAACTACTTTTGATCCGATATTTGCTTCGATTATTTGGCGGACGATTTTATATTCAACTATTATAACAATTCTGATATGTTTACATCAATTGCTTGTCCAACATGAGCCATTTTTTAAAATTTAAAAATTTTTGAGGGAAAAGAAATTCATTTTTTATTCTTCATGTCGGGTGTCGTTTCATAGGTTTTCGGACATCAGAAACGCATTTCTGATGTCATTTTTGTGTTAACACTTCTGGTTTGCCAGATATCATCAAAAGCTACTTTTGATCCGCCACTTGCTTCGATTATTTGTAGGATGAGTTTATATTCAACTATTATAACAATTCTGGTATGTTTGCATCAAAAAATTGTCCAATATGAGATATTTTTGAAAATTTCAAAATTTTTGAGGCGAAAAAATTTCGCTTTTTACATATCATGTTGGGTCCCGTTTTATAGGTTTTGGGACATCAGAAATACATTTATCATGTCATTTTTGTGGTACTGCTTTCCGTTTGCCAGATATCTACAAAAGCTACTTTTGATCCGATATTTCCTTCGATTATTTGTAGGATGACTTTACATTCAATTTTTATAACAATTCTGGTATGTTTACCTAAAAGAATAGTCCAACAATAGCTATTCCTGAAAATTTCAAAATTTTTGGGGGAAAGAAATTTCATTTTTTATACTTCATGTCGGGTGTCGTTTTATAGGTTTTCGGACATCAGAAACACATTTCTATTGTCATTTTTGTGTTAATACTTTCCGTTCACTAGATATCATCAAAACCTACTTTTAATCCGACATTTGCTTCGATTATTTGTAGGATGAGTTTATATTCAACTATTATAACAATTCAGTTATTTTTGCATCAAAGATTTGTCCAACACGAGCTATTTTTGAAAATTTCAAAAATTTTGAGAGAAAAAAAAAAGGTTTTTTATTTATGATGTTGGGTGTCGTTTTAGACGTTTTCGGATATCAGAAACACATTTCTATTGTCATTTTTGTGTTACTTCGTATGTTTACATCAAATATTTGTCAAACATGACGTATGTTTTAAAATTTCAAAATTTTTGATGCGAAAAAATGTCGTTTTTTACTTATCATGTTGGGTGTCGTTTTATAGGTTTTCGGATATCAGAAACACATTTCTGACGTCATTCTTGTGGTAATACTTCTGGTTTGCCAGATATCATTAAAAACTACTTTTGATCCGATGTTTGCTCCGATTATTTGCTGCACGAGTTACATTTACTATTGCAACAATTCGTGTATGTTTACTTCAAAAAATTGTCCAATATGAGATATTTTCGAGAATTCCAAAATTTTTGAGGCGAAAAAATTTCGTTTTTTACATGATGTTGTTGGGTATCGTTTTATAGGTTTTGGGACATCAGAAATACATTTATCATGTCATTTTTGTGGTAGTGCTTTCCGTTTGCCAGATATCTACAAAAGCTACTTTTGATCCGATATTTCCTTCGATTAGTTGTAGGATGACTTTACATTCAATTTTTATAACAATTCTGGTATGTTTACCTAAAAGAATAGTCCAACAATAGCTATTCCTGAAAATTTCAAAATTTTTGGGGGAAAGAAATTTCATTTTTTATACTTCATGTCGGGTGTCGTTTTATAGGTTTTCGCACATCAGAAACACATTTCTATTGTCATTTTTGTGTTAATACTTTCCGTTCACTAGATATCATCAAAACCTACTTTTAATCCGACATTTGCTTCGATTATTTGTAGGATGAGTTTATATTCAACTATTATAACAATTCAGTTATTTTTGCATCAAAGATTTGTCCAACACGAGCTATTTTTGAAAATTTCAAAAATTTTGAGAGAAAAAAAAAGTTTTTTATTTATGATGTTGGGTGTCGTTTTAGACGTTTTCGGATATCAGAAACACATTTCTATTGTCATTTTTGTGTTACTTCGTATGTTTACATCAAATATTTGTCAAACATGACGTATGTTTTAAAATTTCAAAATTTTTGATGCGAAAAAATTTAGTTTTTTACTTATCATGTTGGGTGTCGTTTTATAGGTTTTCGGATATCAGAAACACATTTCTGACGTCATTCTTGTGGTAATACTTCTGGTTTGCCAGATATCATTAAAAACTACTTTTGATCCGATGTTTGCTCCGATTATTTGCTGCACGAGTTACATTTACTATTGCAACAATTCGTGTATGTTTACTTCAAAAAATTGTCCAATATGAGATATTTTCGAGAATTCCAAAATTTTTGAGGCGAAAAAATTTCGTTTTTTACATGATCTTGTTGGGTATCGTTTTATAGGTTTTGGGACATCAGAAATACATTTATCATGTCATTTTTGTGGTTGTGCTTTCCGTTTGCCAGATATCTACAAAAGCTACTTTTGATCCGATATTTCCTTCGATTATTTGTAGGATGACTACATTCAATTTTTATAACAATTCTGGTATGTTTACCTAAAAGAATAGTCCAACAATAGCTATTCCTGAAAATTTCAAAATTTTTGGGGGAAAGAAATTTCATTTTTTATACTTCATGTCGGGTGTCGTTTTATAGGTTTTCGCACATCAGAAACACATTTCTATTGTCATTTTTGTGTTAATACTTTCCGTTTACTAGATATCATCAAAACCTACTTTTAATCCGACATTTGCTTCGATTATTTGTAGGATGAGTTTATATTCAACTATTATAACAATTCAGTTATGTTTGCATCAAAGATTTGTCCAACACGAGCTATTTTTGAAAATTTCAAAAATTTCGAGAGAGAAAAAAAGTTTTTTATCTATGATGTTGGGTGTCGTTTTATACGTTTTCGGATATCAGAAACACATTTCTATTGTCATTTTTGTGTTACTTCGTATGTTTACATCAAATATTTGTCAAACATGACGTATGTTTTAAAATTTCAAAATTTTTGATGCGAAAAAATTTAGTTTTTTACTTATCACGTTGGGTGTCGTTTTATAGGTTTTCCCACATCAGAAACGCATTTCTCATGTCATTTTTGTGCTAGTACTTTTCGTTTGTCAGATATCATCAAAAGCTACTTTTGATCCGACATTTGCTTCGATTATTTGTAGGATGAGTTTATATTCAACTATTATAACAATTCTGGTATGTTTGCATCAAAGATTTGTCTAACATGAGCTATTTTTGAAAAGTTCAAAATTTTTGAGGGGGAAAAAAAATTGTTTTTTACATATCAAGTTGGGTGTCGTTTTATAGGTTTTCGGACATCAGAAACACATTTATCATGTCATCTTTATGTTAGTACTTTCCGTTTGCCAGATATTATCACAAACTACTTCTGATCCGACATTTACTTCGATTATTTGGTGGATGAGTTTACACTCAACCATTATAACAATTCTTATATGTTTACATCAAATATTTGTCCAACATGAGGTATGTTTTAAAATTTCAAAATTTTTGATGCGAAAAAATTTAGTTTTTTACTTATCATGTTGGGTGTCGTTTTATAGGTTTTCGGATATCAGAAACACATTTCTGACGTCATTCTTGTGGTAATACTTCTGGTTTGCCAGAAATCATTAAAAACTACTTTTGATCCGATGTTTGCTCCGATTATTTGGTGTACGAGTTACATTCAACTATTGTAACAATTCGTGTATGTTTACATCAAAAAATTGTCCAATATGAGATATTTTTGAAAATTCCAAAATTTTTGAGGGGGAAAAAATTTGTTTTTTACATATCAAGTTGGGTGTCGTTTTATAGGTTTTCGGACATCAGAAACACGTTTCTCATGTAATTTTTGTGGTAATACTTCTGGTTTGCCAGATATCATAAAAAGCTACTTTTGATCCGATGTTTGCTCCGATTATTTGCTGCACGAGTTACATTTACTATTGCAACAATTCGTGTATGTTTACTTCAAAAAATTGTCCAATATGAGATATTTTCGAAAATTCCAAAATTTTTGAGGCGAAAAATTTCGTTTTTTACATGATCATGCTGGGTATCGTTTTATAGGTTTTCGGACATCAGAAACACGTTTCTCATGTAATTTTTGTGGTAATACTTTCCGTTTGCCAGCTATCAATAAAAACTACTTTGGGTCCGATTTTGAAGATGTTTTTTTTACAGATCATGATGTTGGGTGTCGTTTAGTATGTTTTCGGACCTCAGAAACGCATTTCAGATGCCTATTTTGTGCTCACACCTTCTGTTTCCCAGATATTCGATGCTACTTTTCATTTATTCCCCTCTTATGCCCTGATTTTAATGATAGCGTGTTTGGACACGCAACGCCCCTCTCAGCCAACAATGCCACCGCTCCCGCCCGAGCTGATAACTCATAACTATCACTAACCTTAGGTTAATTACTTCCAGATTACCACAAGCACTGGTACACACCACACGTCACTTTGCCGACCATTTCACCACTATCTACCACCGTCCTCCAAAGGGCGAAACCTGGATGTTTTTTTCCGCAGGTCGCGGCTTCCCAGAACCTCCACAAAAGCGACTTTCTATTTTCCTCAATCCTTTTTTTATTATTTTATTGCACCTAATTTCCGTCAGCCGCTTTCGGGAAGGGTTCCGTTTTCGGATGTTTTCACCGACTTTACGGTCCATTGTTGGTCTTTTTTGTGACCAGGGCGTCGTGTCGTCGAGATTTATGGTCAGTATTCGACCATTATTTTTACGACGTGTTCATTAATTCCGTTTCGTCGTTACAACCGACGAGGACGGCATATGAAATATTCATGGGCGAGGGAATTCGCAAGTGGTGTCCAGCATGGATTTTTTACCGGCGGGTCAATTAGGCCAGTTCGTTAAATACTGGGAGGTGATAAGGCCGTCGTCGGTCATTCCGGCCTTTTACTTTTCGTCTGAGTTTCGATAAAGTGATTGGAAAAGTTGGGTGTCCCTGAAATTTGCTGCGGCAAGTTTTTCGGGAAATAAACTGGTTGCAATATCACAGTACATACATCTTAATTCTCAATGTTTATAATTTAAAGAGACACTTCCCAAATGAACAAGGGCGAATTGACGACCTCGTCAACGACCGGCCGCTCCTTAATTGCGCCTCGGAATGTCTCCTAATCAGAGGTCCCTCCCAATTTAAATTGTTATTTTCGAAATTTATTCCCGACTGAAGAATTCCCCCGAACAAAACGTATTATTAAGATTCCTCGAAAACACATAACGTACGTTTTTTAGTCAGCGACTGCTCCACCTTGACTCGCCCGAAATATTTATGAGAGGAGATAATGAGATTCTAACAGCAGCCCGACTCGGTCGGCAAGACGGCCATCTGATTCATCAGGCCCTGTCAAGACGGCCATTTTGAATAATAAAAGTAATTTTTAATGCGCTATGAATATTTTTCGTTTGATCAGTTTCCGATGGCGGGACTGGGGGTTAATTGGTTGGTTCTTGATTTATTTATTTACTGATTGGTAGTAAAGATATTTAAAATACCTTCATCATTAAGTAATCACAAAAATTGTTCGATGTTCTTTCTCCAATATGTACTCGTATGGACGCACTCAAGAAAATTGGCCACTCGTCCTTCGAACTCGTTCTTTCAATGTTTATTTTAAATTTGGCGGTACAATATTAAAAATGGATCGTGGGTTGTATTGAATAACCAGCAAGTAGGCGAGTAATTAATAAATTGTTAACAAAATTAACTTCAAACCTCAAATGACAGCTGTCACTTGATCTACGCACAACGCACCAATAGCGTGCCAGTTGCAAGACCTTTGCTATGACCGGTTATTTGTGCAACTTGAAATTCGGGCTTAGGACCTGCTCAAAACGCAGACGCAAAAATAATCAAAAATTAGGTTAAGGCATGTTTATTATCAAGAAAAACACAACATTTTAATCCAACTTGGTAAAAAAAAATTGAAAATTCTACAAAATAAAATATCGATTCTTTTGTAAAATACATAATTGAGACACTGGTAAGTACATAACTAAATATACAAATTTTCCGCTTACGTGTTTAATTTGACAGCTGTCTAACCTAACCTCAAAATTTGTTGTTAATTCGTGTTTTTCCTCATTTTTCGTGAACGAATACAAAAAATGTTGTTCAACACCCGTGCGCTGTCACTTTTCAGGGACGAGGGCTAATTTCTGAAGCCGAGTGTTGCAAATGAACCCGAGCTTTGACAGCGCACTTGTATCGAAAATAACTATAGAATTACAATATATGTATATCTTATGTGGTGTTATCGATACTACTACTATTTGACATACCAGATGAAACAAATTGTAGATTGTTTTTTGAAAATATTGGATTTACAATTATTACAAATAATAGGAACATTATTTTATATATGACAAATATACCTAGAACAAACTAAAATCTGTGGAGACAGTAATGTTTGGATAAATATTTACATTTATATATTTCTTTAAAGCTAGAGCAATTTCGAAACAATTTAAAGTCCCTCGGTTATGTATGTATATAAAAAAAACAGATAAATATAAAAATCACGACAAGAAAGTATCACAGATTTAGCGTTTTCACCCATTAAAGATGTCCAAATGTGACTCAACTCATTGTTTATTTTGCGTAAGCTAATCAGTCGCGACGACTGTTGTACAGGGTGATTTTGAACTTGTGTCATTTCTTGAAACAGAGAACACTAACAGTATTTGGATAAACTTACTTGCTAGGAGCTATTTAGAAACAAAATTAAACATGACTAAATAAACGGAAGACAAAGATTTATATAAATAAATAATTGACACAACATTTTTCATAACACTGAATTTTATATAAAAAATTTTTGGAAATTATTAAATCTATTGCAGTCTAAACCGGTCCTTCGCAAAGTGTTCCCAGAAGCTGAAGGGGTTTCATAAAGTGCCACATAATTTTGGTTTTAAGCTAAAAACCAGAAAACCTGAAAAGACTCAAAGAGAACACAGAACGACCCAAAGAATCGAAAAAAAAAAACAACCAAACGAACCAAAACAATTAAAAGAATTAAGAGTCAAGAACAAAATCAAGAGCACGCAAAAGAACTAAAGTTGGAAATACAGGAAGAACTAAAATAACTTAGACGTAAGACGTAAGAAACGCAAACGTTAGAAATATCAAATCAAGAGAACCAAAAATTATACAGATATGAGACGTAGATGAAGACTTAAGATGTTGACGCCAACGTAAGACGTGTACCTCCGTAAGAAGTCGACGTAGACATAAAACGCAAAGGTTAAACACAGATTTGGATATTAATTAATACCCTTATCCTAAAATAAGTCACAGACGTAAAAAATAGGTATTATCAAAAATGTGCGAAGTAAGATTTATAAGACGTTGCGGCTGACGCAAACGTAAGACGTGTATCTACGTAAGAAGTAGACGCAGACATAAAACGCAAACGTTAAACACAGATTTTGATGTTAGTACGATTATCCTAAAATAAGTCACAGACGTTAAAAATAGGTGTCATCAAAAATTAAAACGCAGACATAAGAAGTTAAATTGAAAAAACAGAATGTGCATGTAAGAAGTAAGATTTAAGACGTTGCCGTTGACGCAAACGTAAGATGTAGACACAGGCGTAAGACATACAGGTAGACGATGCAAATATAAAAATTGGACACAGACGTAAGACGCCGACGTGAGACGTAGATGTGAAACGTAAACGTTAGAAATATCAAATCAAGAGAACCAAAAAATAAGACAGCTATGAGACGTAAGATGTTGACGCAAACGTAAGACGACGTAAGAAGTAGACGCAGGCATAAAGCGCAAACTTAAACACAGATTTGGACGTGGACGTAAGTCTGCAGTCTAAAACGCAAACGTAAATCTTGGATTTGGATGTTAGTAATATTATTCTAAAATAAGTCGCAGATGTTATTAATATCATCAAAAATTAAGACGCAAACATAAGAAGTTAAACTGAAAAAAACAAAATTTATACATCATGTAAGAGGTAAGATTTATGACGTTGCCGTTGACGCAAACGTAAGATGTAGATGTAGACTTACACTTAGACGATGCAAACATAAAATTAGGAGACAGGCGAAAGGCTTTGACGTAAGACGTAAACGTAAGAGGTGGAAACGTAAGACTCAGACAAAAGATGTAAGGCGCAAACGTAAGACGTACACATGAAACGTAAACGGATATAACGTAATGGAATAAGACGGATATAATGAGACGTAAGTTACAGACGTACATGTAGACATAATATGTCTTATATTATATTATAATAATATATATATATATATATATAATATTATAAGATGTTGACGCAAACGTAAAACATAGATTTGGATGTTAGTAATATCATCGTAAAATAAGTCGCAGACGTAAGACGCGGACGTCAAAAATATCATTAAAAATTAAGACGCAGACATAATAAGTTAAATTGAAAAAACAAAATTTGTACATCATGTAAGAGGTAAGATTTACGACGTTGCCGTTGACGCAAACGTTAGATGTATAGATGCAAACGTAAGACTTACACGTAGACGATGCAAATGTAAAAATAGGACACCGACGAAAGACGTAAGATGTTGATGCAAACGTAAGACTTGAACGTAAGTTATTGCAGTTTAAAACGAAAACATAAATCTTGGATTTGAATGTTAGTAATATTATTCTAAAATAAGTCGCAGACGTAAGACGCGGAAGTTAAAAATATCATCAAAAATTAAGACGCAAACATAAGACGTAGACTTGAAACCTAAACGGATATAACGCAATGGAATAAGACGGATATAATGAGACGTAAGTTACAGACGTAGATGTAGACATATAAGATGTTGACGCAAACGTAAAACATAGATTTGGATGTTAGTAATATCATCCTAAAATAAGTCGGAGACGTAAGACGCGGACGTTAAAAATATCATCAAAAATTAAGATGCAGGCATAAGAAGTTAAATTGAAAAAACAAAATTTGTACATCATGTAAGAGGTAAGATTTACGACGTTGCCGTTGACGCAAACGTTAGATGTATAGATGCAAACGTAAGACTTACACGTAGACGATGCAAATGTAAAAATAGGACACCGACGAAAGACGTAAGATGTTGATGCAAACGTAAGACTTGAACGTAAGTTATTGCAGTTTAAAACGCAAACATAAATCTTGGATTTGAATGTTAGTAATATTATTCTAAAATAAGTGGCAGGCGTAAGATGCAGACGTTAAAAATATCATCAAAAATTAAGACGCAAACGTAAGACGTAGACTTGAAACCTAAACGGATATAACGTAATGGAATAAGACGGATATAATGAGACGTAAGTTACAGACGTAGATGTAGACATATAAGATGTTGACGCAAACGTAAAACATATATTTGGATGTTAGTAATATCATCCTAAAATAAGTCGCAGACGTAAGACGTGGACGTCAAAAATATCATCAAAAATTAAGATGCAGACATAAGAAGTTCATTTGAAAAAACAAAATTTGTACATCATGTAAGAGATAAGATCTACGACGTTGCCGTTGATGCAAACGTAAGATGTATAGATGCAAACGTAAGACTTGAACGTCAGTTATTGCAGTTTAAAACGCAAACATAAATCTTGGATTTGAATGTTAGTAATATTATTCTAAAATAAGTGGCAGGCGTAAGATGCAGACGTTAAAAATATCATAAAAAATTAAGACGCAAACATAAGACGTAGACTTGAAACATAAACGGATATAACGCAATGGAATAAGACGGATATAATGAGACGTAAGTTACAGACGTAGATGTAGACATATAAGATGTTGACGCAAACGTAAAACATAGATTTGGATGTTAGTAATATCATCCTAAAATAAGTCGGAGACGTAAGACGCGGACGTTAAAAATATCATCAAGAATTAAGACGCAGACATAAGAAGTTGCATTGAAAGAAGAAAACAAAAATCTACATGTACCTAAGTAGTAAGATTTAAAACGTTGCCGGTGACGCGAACGTAAGATGTAGACGCAGACGTAAGAGAATAAAAAAATCGGACAGACATGGGACGTAGACGCAGGCGTAAGACGCAAGACGCAAACATCAGAAGTTAAATTGAAAAACAAAATTGGTACATCATGTAAGAGGTAAGATTTACGACGTTGCCGTTGACGCAAACGTAAGATGTAGATGCAGACTTACACGTAGACGATGCAAACATAAAATTAGGACACCGACGAAAGACGTAAGATGTTGATGCAAACGTAAGATTTGAACGTAGACGATGCAAATGTAAAAATAGGACACCGACGAAAGACGTAAGATGTTGATGCAAACGTAAGACTTGAACGTCAGTTAATGCAGTCTAAAACGCAAACGTAAATCTTGGAGTTGGATGTTAGTAATATTATTCTAAAATGATTCGCAGGCGTAAGATGCAGACGTTAAAAATATCATCAAAAATTAAGACGCAAAAATAAGAAGTTAAATTGAAAAAACAAAATTTGTACATCTTGTAAGAGGTAAGATTTACGACGTTGCCGTTGACGAAGACGTAAGATGTCGATGCAGATTTACACGTAGACGATGCAAACATAAAATTAGGACACAGGCGAAAAGCTTTGACGTAAGACGTGGACTTAAGACGTTAACGTAAGACGCAGACGTAACACGCAGACGTATATAAGACGCAGACATAAGATGGAAACGTAAGACCCAGACAAAAGACATAGACGTAAGACGCAAACGTAAGACGTAGACATGAAACGCAAACGGATATAACGTCATGGAATAAGACGGATATAATGAGACGTAAGTTACAGACGTAGATGTAGACATATAAGATGTTGATGCAAACGTAAGTTAATGCAGTCTAAAACGCAAACGTAAATCTTGGATTTGGATGTTAGTAGTTAGACTTATTCTTAAATAAGTCGCAGACGTAAGACGTAGACGTAAGACGCAGACGTAAGACGCAGACGTAAGACGCAGACGTAAGACGCAGACGTAAGACGCAGACATAAGATGGAAACGTAAGACTCAGACAAAAGACATAGACGTAAGACACAAACGTAGGACGTAGACATGAAACGTAAACGGATATAATGTAATGGAATAGGACGGTATAATGAGACGTAAGTTAGTTACAGATGTAGATGTAGACATATAAGATGTTGACGCAAACGTAAAACATAGATTTGGATGTTAGTAATATCATCCTAAAATAAGTCGCAGACGTAAGACGTGGACGTCAAAAATATCATCAAACATTAAGACGCAGACATAAGAAGTTGCATTGAAAGAAGAAAACAAAAATCTACATGTACCTAAGTAGTAAGATTTAAAACGTTGCCGGTGACGCGAACGTAAGATGTAGACGCAGACGTAAGAGAATAAAAAAATTGGACAGACATGGGACGTAGATGCAGGCGTAAGACGCAAGACGTCGACGCAGACGTCATAAATAACTGAAAATGCTGTTAAATTTAAGTTAAAGAGAAGAGGATGAAAAAATAAGTCGAAGATGTAACACGTAAGAAGTGAAACGCAAGACGCAGACGTATAATGATCGATAGATGTAAGACGTAACCGTAATACGTTAGAAATAAGGTCCAAAAGAAATCAATAAGCAAAGGAAATTAAAGAACCCCAAGGAACGCCCATCAGAAGAGCAAAAATTTCACAAGGAACCAAAGGATCCTGAAAAGGGTCGAAAAATTCAGAGATAACCCAAAAGAAAGAAAGGAAGGAACCAAAATAATGGAAAGAACCCCAAGAACTCATAAGAGCCAAAAAATAAGAAAAACCAAAAGAACTAAATGAAACCATTAAAAGCACCAAAAACTGGAAAGAAAAAATTCAAAATGGAAACAAACGAACCTAAAATTGTATATATTTCGGTCATTGGTAATCCAACAGTTTTTTTAATTTATATAAAACGGACCGTTACATTTTAGTTCAGCCAAGATTAATATTATTTAAATAAATTATTACCGTATACTTGAAAATCAGACAGCCAGCGCACCTCCAAAAAATCTTCGAGAACCTGAACAACCGCCGGTTTTTAGTTGCAGTTTAGGAATTAACATTTTTACGGTCTGGCGGCAATCAGAAGACAATCAGCAATCGAGTATGCACCACCAGATCAGAAACATGAGACATGCCGTCTGGGTGTTAACAAATGCTTTCCTATGCCCACGAACGCATTTGTATTCGGATAACGTACTAATCCGAAAAAGGCGCCGGGGAAGCCGATGTTACGAAAAAGTTTCTTTCGGTCCTTGCGTGTGAAAATAAAATGTAATTTCATGGGGAAGCAATAATGTCGGCCGTGGGAGCGACAGAACGTCTCGGCAGTGTTAAAAGTGCAAATACCAGACATCTTCATTCCCGATTGCCGCGAGGCCATAAACAAGATGGTATCGAATCCTGCAGTAGGACGACGCCGCGAAAGAGAAACGATCCGGCGGAATTTTAATCTCGTAAGATATTCGCGGCATTAATTTGAATAAAGGCAACATTAAAACATCTCAAGGTGACGATGAATCAAGCTGGTGCAGCCGAAGGTCTCCAGCAGTTCCTCCTCGTTGCCTTGGTAACGGGAGGATCTCCGCCAATCCGCGAGCTGCAGGAGGCGGCCGCGGATGCTTTAAGACCCAGATACGCATTCTTCTTATTTCCAGCATTCCCATTACTGCGGAATCCCCTGCGATGCATCGCTCCTGCCTCCGACGTTGTTCTTGTTTCCTTAACGGCTTTTTCGGACAGTGACGTAATGCCTCCGCCAGGAGATCCCGTTCCCAGAAGTCCTGGAAATTTATGCATTTTTTTTACTGAGTTCCATCTACTATACGGGGTTACAACAGCGCCGTCGATGATTTGGCCGTTGCGGCACGAACGCAGGTCGTTGATTGACCGGATTTATGCCAATCAAGTGACTGTCAACGACGTGCGTTCGCGACGAAGGAGAGAAAAATCTGTGACGAAACGCAGATTTTTTTGACGAATTTATCGAAACGTACAAAAACTAAAAAAATCAACAAATGGGAATGTAAGTTCTTGTTACATTTATTCATTACATTTACTATATAAAAGTTCTTCTGTCTGTTGTTGGGTCACCGAAATCGGAACTGTTGTGATATATTAAACCGGAAATACTGCGATATATTCAATATTGTAACTGTGATGTCAATTTTCGACAAGTAGGCTGGTTGGTCGATATGGTTAAAGAAAACGTCATGGATATAGTGATCTACCGAAAATAAACAACTTGTTATAAAAAAAAACTGCTTATCGCGAGAATAATGTTTCGGCACTCTTTGATTCATCGTCGGGGAATCTTTGTTTATAAGTTTTATATACCTACTTTCACAATTATGCAGTCGTCTAAAAAAAATTCCTAGGTTTTTTAGGAAACTTTGAGGATTTTGTCTTCAATTCCCATCTTCCCCACATTCTTCCCTTGCATATTTTTAACACCTTCCCGTTGCAATTTAATTTCTTTCTGAATCTCATGATTCCATCGGAAGAGGGCCGAACAGTAAGACAAGAAGAGCAAGAAGTGAAAATAAGATAATTTGGAAGAAATAAAAAGGGAACCAAAGGAAGAAATGAGGGAGATACGAAGAGAGAACTAAGAAGAGAATTCAGAATAATGAACGCGGACAGCGTCGTTAGACATCTATAAATTACATAAAAATTCAGTTTTTTTTCTCAAAATAAAAAATGGAAAACATGCACGAAACTTAAAATATGTATTGCGTATTGAATGTTTTTTTTTCTTGTATGGAATAATCAGGAATAAATTAATAATGAGCGCGGACAGCGTCGTTAGACATTTAAAAATTATATAAAAATTGAGTTGGAATCACTTTTCGAAAATAAATAAGGTAAAGATTCAGAGTCTTTAATATTGTTGTATTTGAGTGGTTTTTGATTTGAAGTTGTCAGGAATAGACTAATTAGGACGAACAGTGTCGTTGGACATTTAAAAATTATATAAAAATGGTGGATGTGCTCTTTTAAATAAAATTTCAATAAATAAAAAAAATTAATGGAGCCCATATTGCGGTATTTGTGTTGTTTTTGACATGAAATAATTTAGAATAGACTGATAATGAGAGCGGACAGCGTCGTTAGACATCTAAAAATTACATAAGTATTAAGTTTTTTTTCTCAAAAAAAAAAGATGGAAAACATGTACGAAACCTAATACGTATTGCGTGTATTGAATTGTTTTTTTTTTGTATGGAATAATCAGCAATAAACTAATAATGAGCGCGGACAGCGTCGTTAGACATCTATAAATTACATAAAAAATCAGTTTTTATCTCGAAAAAAGGAAAACATGCACGAAACCTAATACGTATTGCGTATTGAATTTTTTTTTTTGTCTGGAACAATCAGGAATAAACTAATAATGAGCGCGGACAGCGTCGTTAGGCATTTAAAAATTATATAAAAATTGAGTTGCAATCAATTTTTGAAAATAAATAAGGTAAAGATTCACGCTTGCGAACCTAAAGTCTTTAGAACCTGAAAAACCGTGAAACTGAAAACGCGAAAATCTGAAAACATTATAATTTGAAAACCTGACAAAATGAAATTTTGAGAACCTAAAAACCTGAGAACCAGAAATCCTGATAACCTGAGAGCCTGAAAACCTGACAAATTAAAAACCTCACAACATGAAATCTTGAAAACATGAAAATGTGAAACACTTAAAACGTGAGAACCTGAAAACTTGCGAACCTGAGAGGGTGACAACCTGAAATCTTGAGAAGCTGAAAACACGCGGACCTGAAAAATCTTGCGAATCTGAAATCTTTAGTACCTGAAAACCTATGAAACTTAAAAGACGAAAACCTGAAAACATGAGAACTTGAAAACCTGAGAAAATGGGATCTTGAGAACCTAAAACCCTGAGAACTTGGAAACCTGAAAGCCTGAAAACCTGACAAATTAAAAACCTCAACCTGAAATCTTGAGAACCTGAAAATGTGGAACACTTAAAACCTGAGAACCTGAGAGACTGACAACCTGAAATCTTGAGAACCTGAAAACTCCCAAACCTGAAAATGTCAAAACCTGAGTCCTTAAAATATTGTTGTATTTGAGTGGTTTTTGATATGAAGTAATCAGGAATAGACTAATGAGGACGAACAGCGTCGTTGGACATTTAAAAATTATATAAAAATGGTGGATGCGTTCTTTTAAATAAAATTTCAATAAATTTAAAAAAATCCATGGAGCCAATATTGCGCGGTATTTGTGTTGTTTTTGACATGAAATAATTTAGAATAGACTGATAATGAGCGCGGACAGCGTCGTTAGACATCTATAAATTACATAAAAAATCAGTTTTTATCTCAGAAAAAAGGAAAACATGCACGAAACCTAATACGTATTGCGTATTGAATTTTTTGTTTGTTTGGAACAATCAGGAATAAACTAATAATGAGCGCGGACAGCGTCGTTAGACATTTAAAAATTATATAAAAATTTTGTTGGAATCAATTTTTGAAAATAAATAAGGTAAAGATTCACGCTTGCGAACCTAAAGTCTTTAGAACCTGAAAAACCGTGAAACTGAAAACGCGAAAATCTGAAAACATTAGGTATAACTTGAAAACCTGACAAAATGAAATTTTGAGAACCTAAAAACCTGAGAACCAGAAATCCTGATAACCTGAGAGCCTGAAAACCTGACAAATTAAAAACCTCACAACATGAAATCTTGAAAACATGAAAATGTGAAACACTTAAAACGTGAGAACCTGAAAACTTGCGAACCTGAGAGGGTGACAACCTGAAATCTTGAGAAGCTGAAAACACGCGGACCTGAAAACGCTTGCGAATCTGAAATCTTTAGTACCTGAAAACCTATAAAACTTAAAAGACGAAAACCTGAAAACATGAGAACTTGAAAACCTGAGAAAATGGGATCTTCAGAACCTAAAACCCTGAGAACCTGGAAACCTGAAAGCCTGAAAACCTAACAAATTAAAAACCTCAACCTGAAATGTTGAGAACCTGAAAATGTGGAACACTTAAAACCTGAGAACCTGAGAGAGTGAAAACCTGAAATCTTGAGAACCTGAAAACTCCCAAACCTGAAAATGTCAAACTCTGAGTCCTTAAAATATTGTTGTATTTGAGTGGTTTTTGATATGAAGTAATCAGGAATAGACTAATGAGGACGAACAGCGTCGTTGGACATTTAAAAATTATATAAAAATGGTGGATGCGCTCTTTTAAATAAAATTTCAATAAATTTAAAAAAATCTATGGAGCCCATATTGCGGTATTTGTGTTGTTTTTGACATGAAATAATTTAGAATAGACTGATAATGAGCGCGGACAGCGTCGTTAGACATCTAAAAATTACATAAAAATTCAGTTTTTTTTTTCTCAAAAAAAAAGATGGAAAACATGTACGAAATCTAATACGTATTGCGTATTGAATTGTTTTTTTTTTTTTGTATGGAATAATCAGCAATAAACTAACAATGAGCGCGGACAGCGTCGTTAGACATTTAAAAATTATATAAAAATTGAGTTGGAATCACTTTTCGAAAATAAATAAGGTAAAGATTCACGCTTGCGAACCTAAAGTCTTTAGAAACTGAAAAACCGTGAAACTGAAAACGCGAAAATCTGAAAACATTATAACTTGAAAACCTGACAAAATGAAATTTTGAGAACCTAAAAACCTGAGAACCAGAAATCCTGATAACCTGAGAGCCTGAAAACCTGACAAATTAAAAACCTCACAACATGAAAATATGAAACACTTAAAACGTGAGAACCTGAAAACTTGCGAACCTGAGAGGGTGACAACCTGAAATCTTGAGAAGCTGAAAACACGCGGACCTGAAAACGCTTGCGAATCTGAAATCTTTAGTGCCTGAAAACCTATGAAACTTAAAAGACGAAAACCTGAAAACATGAGAACTTGAAAACCTGAGAATGTGAAAACCTGATAAAATGGATTCTTGAGAACCTAAAACCCTGATGACCTGGAAACCTGGAAGCCTGAAAACCTGACAAATTAAAAACCTCAACCTGAAATCTTGAGAACCTGAAAATGTGGAACACTTAAAACCTGAGAACCTGAGAGACTGACAACCTGAAATCTTGAGAACCTGGAAACTCCCAAACCTGAAAATGTCAAAACCTGAGTCCTTAAAATATTGTTGTATTTGAGTGGTTTTTGATATGAAGTAGTCAGGAATAGACTAATGAGGACAAACAGCGTCGTTGGACATTTAAAAATTATATAAAAATGGTGGATGCGTTCTTTTAAATAAAATTTCAATAAATTTAAAAAAATCCATGGAGCCAATATTGCGCGGTATTTGTGTTGTTTTTGACATGAAATAATTTAGAATAGACTGATAATGAGCGCGGACAGCGTCGTTAGACATCTAAAATTTACATTAAAATTTAGGTTTTTTTTCAAAAAAAAAAAAAATGGAAAACATGCACGAAACCTAATACGTATTGCGTATTGATTTTTTTTTTGTATGGAACATTATAACTTGAAAACCTGACAAAATGAAATTTTGAGAACCTAAAAACCTGAGAACTAGAAATCCTGATAACCTGAGAGCCTGAAAACCTGACAAATTAAAAACCTCACAACATGAAATCTTGAAAACATGAAAATGTGAAACACTTAAAACGTGAGAACCTGAAAACTTGCGAACCTGAGAGGGTGACAACCTGAAATCTTGAGAAGCTGAAAACACGCGGACCTGAAAACGCTTGCGAATCTGAAATCTTTAGTACCTGAAAACCTATGAAACTTAAAAGACGAAAACCTGAAAACATGAGAACTTGAAAACCTGATAAAATGGGATCTTGAGAACCTAAAACCCTGAGAACCTGGAAACCTGAAAGCCTGAAAACCTGACAAATTAAAAACCTCAACCTGAAATCTTGAGAACCTGAAAATGTGGAACACTTAAAACCTGAGAACCTGAGAGACTGACAACCTGAAATCTTGAGAACCTGAAAACTCCCAAACCTGAAAATGTCAAAACCTGAGTCCTTAAAATATTGTTGTATTTGAGTGGTTTTTGATATGAAGTAATCAGGAATAGACTGATGAGGACGAACAGCGTCGTTGGACATTTAAAAATTATATAAAAATGGTGGATGCGTTCTTTTAAATAAAATTTCAATAAATTTAAAAAAATCCATGGAGCCAATATTGCGCGGTATTTGTGTTGTTTTTGACATGAAATAATTTAGAATAGACTGATAATGAGCGCGGACAGCGTCGTTAGACATCTAAAATTTACATTAAAATTTAGTTTAAAAAAAAAAAATGGAAAACATGCACGAAACCTAATACGTATTGCGTATTGATTTTTTTTTGTATGGAACATTATAACTTGAAAACCTGACAAAATGAAATTTTGAGAACCTAAAAACCTGAGAACCAGAAATCCTGATAACCTGAGAGCCTGAAAACCTGACAAATTAAAAACCTCACAACATGAAATCTTGAAAACATGAAAATGTGAAACACTTAAAACGTGAGAACCTGAAAACTTGCGAACCTGAGAGGGTGACAACCTGAAATCTTGAGAAGCTGAAAACACGCGGACCTGAAAACGCTTGCGAATCTGAAATCTTTAGTGCCTGAAAACCTATGAAACTTAAAAGACGAAAACCTGAAAACATGAGAACTTAAAACCTGATAAAATGGGATCTTGAGAACCTAAAACCCTGAGAACCTGGAAACCTGAAAGCCTGAAAACCTGACAAATTAAAAACCTCAACCTGAAATCTTGAGAACCTGAAAATGTGGAACACTTAAAACCTGAGAACCTGAGAGACTGACAACCTGAAATCTTGAGAACCTGAAAACTCCCAAACCTGAAAATGTCAAAACCTGAGTACTTAAAATATTGTTGTATTTGAGTGGTTTTTGATATGAAGTAATCAGGAATAGACTAATGAGGACGAACAGCGTCGTTGGACATTTAAAAATTATATAAAAATGGTGGATGCGCTCTTTTAAATAAAATTTCAATAAATTTAAAAAAATCCATGGAGCCAATATTGCGCGGTATTTGTGTTGTTTTTGACATGAAATAATTTAGAATAGACTGATAATGAGCGCGGACAGCGTCGTTAGACATCTAAAATTTACATTAAAATTTAGTTTTTTTTCAAAAAAAAAAAAAAAATGGAAAACATGCACGAAACCTAATACGTATTGCGTATTGATTTTTTTTTTATGGAACATTATAACTTGAAAACCTGACAAAATGAAATTTTGAGAACCTAAAAACCTGAGAACCAGAAATCCTGATAACCTGAGAGCCTGAAAACCTGACAAATTAAAAACCTCACAACATGAAATCTTGAAAACATGAAAATGTGAAACACTTAAAACGTGAGAACCTGAAAACTTGCGAACCTGAGAGGGTGACAACCTGAAATCTTGAGAAGCTGAAAACACACGGACCTAAAAACGCTTGCGAATCTGAAATCTTTAGTGCCTGAAAACCTATGAAACTTAAAAGACGCAAACCTGAAAACATGAGAACTTGAAGACCTGATAAAATGGGATCTTGAGAACCTAAAACCCTGAGAACCTGGAAACCTGAAAGCCTGAAAACCTGACAAATTAAAAACCTCAACCTGAAATGTTGAGAACCTGAAAATGTGGAACACTTAAAACCTGAGAACCTGAGAGACTGACAACCTGAAATCTTGAGAACCTGAAAACTCCCAAACCTGAAAATGTCAAAACCTGAAAACTCCCAAACCTGAAAATGTCAAAACCTGAGTCCTTAAAATATTGTTGTATTTGAGTGGTTTTTGATATGAAGTAGTCAGGAATAGACTAATTAGGACGAACAGTGTCGTTGGACATTTAAAAATTATATAAAAATGGTGGATGCGCTCTTTTAAATAAAATTTCAATAAATTTAAAAAAATCCATGGAGCCCATATTGCGGTATTTGTGTTGTTTTTGACATGAATTAATTTAGAATAGACTGATAATGAGCGCGGACAGCGTCGTTAGACATCTAATATTACATAAAAATTCTGTTTTTTTTCTCAAAAAAAAAGGAAAACATGCACGAAACCTAATACGTATTGCGTATTGAATTGTTGATTTTTCTTGTATGGAATAATCAGGAATAAACTAATAATGAGCGCGGACAGCGTCGTTAGACATTTAAAAATTATATAAAGATTGAGTTGGAATCACTTTTCGAAAATAAATAAGGTAAAGATTCAGAGTCTTTAATATTGTTGTATTTGAGTGGTTTTTGATATGAAGTAGTCAGGAATAGACTAATGAGGACGAGCAGCGTCGTTAGACATTTAAAAATTATATAAAAATGGTGGATGCGCTCTTTTAAATAACATTTCAATAAATTTAAAAAAATCTATGGAGCCCATATTGCGGTATTTGTGTTGTTTTTGACATGAAATAATTTAGAATAGACTGATAATGAGCGCGGACAGCGTCGTTAGACATCTAAAAATTACATAAAAATTCTGTTTTTTTCTCAAAAAAAAATTAAAACATGCACGAAACCTAATACGTATTGCGTGTATTGAATTGTTTATTTTTCTTGTATGGAATAATCAGGAATAAACTAATAATGAGCGCGGACAGCGTCGTTAGACATTTAAAAATTATATAAAAATTGAGTTGGAATCACTTTTCGAAAATAAATAAGGTAAAGATTCACGCTTGCGAACCTAAAGTCTTTAGAAACTGAAAAACCGTGAAACTGAAAACGCGAAAATCTGAAAACATTATAACTTGAAAACCTGACAAAATGAAATTTTGAGAACCTAAAAACCTGACAAATTAAAAACCTCACAACATGAAATCTTGAAAACATGAAAATGTGAAACACTTAAAACGTGAGAACCTGAAAACTTGCGAATCTGAAATCTATAGTTCCTGGAAACCTATGAAACTTAAAAGACGAAAACCTGAAAACATGAGAACTTGAAAACCTGAGAATGTGAAAACTTGAAAAAATGGAATCTTGAGAACCTAAAACCCTGAGAACCTGGAAACCTGAAAGCCTGAAAACCTGACAAATTAAAAACCTCAACCTGAAATCTTGAGAACCTGAAAATGTATATTTGAAATTATATTTCAGGGGGGTATATTTCAACGGGAGAGTCGGAGAAAGAGGAGCCGAGGTTTGGGAAGAAGAGAGACAAGGTAGAAAATGCGGAGGGGAAGAAGCCTATGGAACGGATAGGGGGAAAATGGTTGGAGGTGTTAAATGGAAATATACAAAGTATAAGAATTCAGAGTAGGGGAAAGTATAGAGTCACCCCAGGGAGAGGGAAAGAAGAGAAAAGAGTACAAGAAAGAACAGAGGAAACACAGAAGAAGGTGATGATCAAAATATGGGACGAACAGGGGATGGAGGAGTACAAGAGAAAAGAGAAATAACAGTGAGAGGTAGAGGAGCAAGAAAGAGGAATTATTGGTGGGACAAAGAAATTATTTTATTTGAAATTAATACAAAATGTATAGTACGGTGTTACTGTCTTTTAACTATTTCGTTTCCTTCGGTGTTCTCGACTGTCTTTCACTATTCCATTTCTTTCTTTGTTCTGTGAATCGCGCAAAGGTGTTTCTGATCACTAAGACTGATATTTCTAAAGGATCAAATACCCAAAATTAATTTTGGAAATGAAGTTTCAACTTAAGTATTTATTTTAAAGAAAAAAATCTCATAATGTGATAGTGTCAAGTTGAATCATGGGGGCAACAATAAATTATTTATCCACAGCTGCCATTTTTATCGCGTCAGCATGTGCGTTAATTGCTTTTAAATTCTTTTTACCTTGACAACGAATAATGGTACTTAGCGGGCATGCAATTTGTTTGTTCCATTTACTCAGGTGTAATTACAAGGTACGGGTTCTAATGACTGAAGTAGCGTTGTCTACTATTTGGTTACAAATAATTTTGTACATCTTTACTGATCCTTATTCTCGTTCGTGCGTTTTCTCGCAATCCCACCGCACAAAAAAAACCATCCCGAAACAACAACCACACAGCGCTTATTTAAATGCTAACGACGCAATTATAATAAACATCATTGCCGCTATCATATAACTTTATCCTCATCTAAACACACAATAAACCTGCGAACCGCAATTATCATGCAAATCCCCTCCGATAAATTATCAGAACCCCGCACCTGTGGATCGAACCGCTTGTTTCGTCCTCGGATCGGGCGACTTCATCGTTTCCAAAAAGCCGTAACTTTCCTCTCACGAAATTGAGTCCGGGGCCTGATTTATAATCGGCCCTCGGTCCTTACCTCTCAGAATGTGAGGTCGCCGGACGCCCGGTCCGTCTTGACGGCTCAGTCTAACGGCACGTCGAAAACAGTACCCGCCGAAAGAAACTAAATAAAAGAGATGATGTACGTTCTCGTTGCTTCGGAATTTTTCTCTCCGGGCCCCCCCCGAAATGAATAATGGGCTCTCCAACAAAGAGATTAAGATATCCAGCTATGGCCGACCAGGTTTGTTTACGAGAACTGGTTCCACAGATTAATGGTTCTATTAGAGATGCCTTCTGCGTATGCTGCCATGGGAATGAAATGTGTTAATCTGCTTGATTATGCATTGCTTTCGAAAGAGGTTTTACCTGTTTTGAGGTCGCACGCTCGGTTTCGACGATTCGAAGAGGTTTTCGGGATGAAGGGGTCATGCTTCATCCATTTTTTCCGGTGGTTTGAACATGGGCGAGGTTCTTGAAGAGTCACTGGAACGAGAATGGTGTTCATACATTAAATTAAATTAAAGCTTATATAAAAAACATTTATATAAAAAAATTGCAGTTTTTTTAAATTTACTTTTAATGTTGCTTCGGTCGTCGTAACGTTGGTCCCCATCGATTTATGACACCGAAAGCCTTGTAATTACACCCATCGGTAAATGCAACAAACAAATACACTTTAGCGATTGCATGTGAGTTAAGTGCCCTTATTTGTCGTCGAGGTAAAAATAACTGACGCACATGCTGACACAGACTGAAAATAGCAGCAAATTACAAGGTGAAGATAAAAAATGGGGCCCCCATGACACGACCTCCACCGCCGGAGTTGCCTTCCGTGGCAAGAAATAGTCGGGCAAGTCTACGAAATTAGACTAAATGTTTTGACTTCGACACTTACAACTTTGAGATTGAAATTTTCCCAGTTTTCGCAGCTTCTCAGATCTGCCGAATTTCCCTATTTTTATGTTTCTCGAGTTTTCCAACTTCCCAGGATTGTCAGCTTTCTCCAGTCTCTCAATTTCTCAATTCTGCAAGTTTTGAAATTTCGCATTTCCCATTTCTTCAGGTTCATCAAGGCTTTCTCATATTGCTTAATTTTTCAAATTCTCAAAAATAGTTGTTAGATATTTTTTTAAAGGATATCTGTGACTCAAAGTACTTTAAATAAAAAAAAATTGTTTTTAGATTATGTATATAAAATTCGAAAATTGTCAAAGATTTGCTTTCTCACAAAGGGCCCGTTATGACACTTTTTGGATTCAGTAGAGACTGTAGAATGGTAGAAATGTCTCCCGAGGCTCTTGTTCAAACACCGAATTTCTTACGATTTTTTTAGTGTCGTGTCCAAATTTCTATTGAGATTATATAAAATTCGAAAATTGTCAAAGGTTTCATCTTTGTCAAGGACCCGTTATGACACTTTTTGGATTCAGTAGAGACTGTAGAATAGTAGAAATATCTCACAAAACTCTTGTTGAAGCACTGAATTTTTTACGGTTTTTTTAGTGTCGTGTCCAATTTTTATTGAGATTATAGAAAACTCAACAATTGTCAAAGACTTCTTCCTTCATCAACTGCCTATTATGACACTTTTTGGATTCAGTAGAGACTGTAGAATGGTAGAAATGTCTCACTAGGCTCTTGTTCAAACCCCAAATTTTTTACGATTTTTTTAGTGTCGTGTCCAAATTTGTATTGAGATTATATAAAATTCAAAAATTGTCAAAGGTTTCATCTTTGTCAAGGACCCCTTATGACACTTTTTGGATTCAGTAGAGACTATAGAATAGTAAAAATATCTCATAAAAGTCTTGTTCAAACACTGAATTTTGTACGGTTTTTTTAGTGTCGTGTCCAATTTTTATTGAGATTATAGAAAACTCAACAATTGTCAAAGACTTCTTCCTTGATCAACTGCCTATTATGACACTTTTTGGATTCAGTAGAGACTGTAGAATGGTAGAAATGTCTCACAAGCCTCTTGTTCAAACACCAAATTTTTTACAATTGTTTTAGTGTCGTGTCCAAATTTCTATTGAGATTATAAAAACTTCGAAAATTGTCAAAGGTTTCATCTTTGTCAAGGACCCGTTATGACACTTTTTGGATTCAGTAGAGACTGTAGAATAGTAGAAATATCACACGAGGCTCTTGTTAAAACACCGAATTCTTTACGATTTTTTTAGTGTCTTTTCCAAATTTCGATTGAGATTATAAAAAATTCGAAAATTGTCAAAGGTTTCATCTTTGTCAAGGACCTTTTATGACACTTTTTAGATCCAGTAGAGACTGTAGAATAGTAGAAATATCTCACAAAGCTGTTGTTCAAGAACTGAATTTTTTAGTTTTTTTTTTAGTGTCGTGTACAATTTTTATTGAGATTATAGAAAATTCGAAAATTGTCAAAGACTTCTTCTTTGATCAAGTGCTTATTATGACACTTTTTGGATTCAGTAGAGACTGTAGAATGGTATAAATGTCTCACGAGGCTCTTGTTCAAACACCGAATTTTTTACGATTTTTTTAGTTTCGTGTCCAAATTTCTATTGAGATTATATAAAATTCGAAAATTGTCAAAGGTTTCATCTTTGTCAAGGACCCGTTATGACAGTTTTTAGGTTCAGTAGGGTCTGTAGAATAGTAGAAATATTTGGCAAAACTGTTGTTCAAGCACTGATTTTTTTACGGTTTTTTTAGTGTCGTGTACAATTTTTATTGCGATTATACAAAATTCGAAAATTGTCAAAGACTTCTTCTTTGATGACGGGCCCGTTATGACACTGTTTGGATTCTGTAGAGACTGTAGAATGGTAGAAATGTCTCACGAGGCTCTTGTTCAAACACCGAATTTTTTACGATTTTTTTAGTGTCTTGTCCAAATTTCTATTGAGATTATATAAAATTCGAAAATTGTCAAAGGTTTCATCCTTGTCAAGAACCCGTTATGACACTTTTTGGATTCAGTAAAGACTGTAGAATAGTAGAAATATCTCACAAAACTGTTGTTCAAGCACTGAATTCTTTACGTTTTTTTTAGGTCGTGTACAATTTTTATTAATATTATAGAAAACTCTAAAATTGTCAAAGACTTCTTCCTTGATCAAGTGCCTATTATGACACTTTTTGGATTCAGTAGAAACTGTAGAATGGTAGAAATGTCTCACGAGGCTCTTGTTCAAACACCGAATTTTTTACGATTTTTTTAGTGTCTTGTCCAAATTTCTATTGAGATTATATACAATTCGAAAATTGTCAAAGGTTTCATCTTTGTCAAGAACCCGTTATGACACTTTTTGGATTCAGTAGAGACTGTAGAATAGTATATATATATCTAACAAAACTGTTGTTCAAGCACTGAATTTTTTACGTTTTTTTTAGTGTCGTGTACAATTTTATTGAGACTATACAACATTCGAAAATTGTAAAAAGTTTTATCTTTGTCAAGGACCCGTTATGACACTTTTTGGATTCAGTAAAGACTGTAGAATAGTAAAAATATTTCATAAAAGTCTTGTTCAAGCACTGAATTCTTTACGGTTTTTTTAGTGTCGTGTCCAATTTTTATTGAGATTATAGAAAATTCAACAATTGTCAAAGACTTCTTCCTTGTTCAAGTGCTTATTATGACACTTTTTGGATTCAGTAGAGACTGTAGAATGGTAGAAATGTTTCATGAGGCTCTTGTTCAAACACAAAAAATTTCACGATTTTTTTAGTGTCGTGTCCAAATTTCTATTGAGATTATATAGAATTCGAAAATTGTCAAAGGTTTCATCTTTGTCAAGGACCCGTTATGACACTTTTTGGATTCAGTAGAGACTGTAGAATGGTAGAAATGTCTCACAAGGTTCATGTTCAAACACTGAATTTTCTGAGGTTTTTGTAGAGCGCCTCTTGTCTCAAGGGGTTCTCCACTGTCCCAAGGGGGCCCACTGTCTCAAGGGGACCCCACTGTCATCATACATTATTGTCCAAATTTCTATTGAGATTATACAAAACTCAAAGATTTTTTCCATGATGGAGAGCCCGTGTTGACACCTTCTGAGGGAATATTTTCAATGTCGGGTTTGACAATATCGCCTTAGAAAATGTCTTTATCGGGTGTGGCAACGTTACCTTTGAAAGTGTATTTTTTAGTGTCAAGTTTGACAACATCCTTTTAGAAAGTGTCCCCTTATAGAGATTATTGTCTTTTTCAATGTCGGGTTTGCCAACATCTCCTTCGAAGGTGTCTTATTGATATCTGGTTTGACAACATTCTTTTAGAATGTTTCTTTTTCATTGACGGGTTTGACAACATGCATTTGTTGATTAAGTTTCAGTGGCCTCAAATTTTCAGGCTCCTGAGATTCCGATTTTACCAGGTTCCTCACAACCTTAGGTTTCTCGATTGCTGCGTGGTTTCTTAATTTTTAAGGTTTTAGTCTACTGATTTTGTCAGCTTCCTTAATTCGTTAGGTTAAGGTTATGGACGAGGCAGGTCTGGGATTAAAGAGAAGAAGAGTAAGAGCTAGGACTTTTGAATGTTGGAAGCTTGAATGTTGCAAGAATGGTAGAATGTTTCCCCAAATCCGATATCAAAAATGGAAAGCACTTATGTTAATACCCATCACAATCTTTGAATTTAATAACTCGAAGAACTCGATCCCGGCTCAAAGCTCCGACGGAAAGCTTGTAAAAGGCACGTCTTCACAATGACGGATGCATCGTTCGAAATGAAACTCCCCCTCGCCGTTCGAAAGCATAATCTATCCGCGCCGCTTAATATTCCTCCGAGCTGCAAGATTGCTTTAAACTGCCAATAACAATAGACCTAATTTAAAAAGGGCGCATAAAAGTTAAGCACAGCTTTCGGCGCGTTTCATACCCGCTCGACTGCCTCGGCGGCCATTAAAATCAGAAATTTAGTGGCGAGATAAGCGGCAAAGTAAAACGAAAAGAAACGCCTTAACTCACACATATAACTGTCCGCCGAAATGAGCTTACTTGCCCGTTTCGCAGAAATATTCCTAACTCGGATATTATACGAGGGTTTTTCGACGGTTTTTCCGGGGCGCCCGACGACTTGTGCAAACTGCAATGAGAAACGAAAACAAAACGATAAACCATCTGATATACGGTTTTCAGTTCATTTTCTCGGCTTTTATCCAAACAAAGCGTCTGCACTTTCAGACGACGGAACGACCTTGCAATACGACCGGGACGGGGATTTTTCGAAGTACGGCGGGTTTTGAGAAGTGACAAAAGCTTAGTTATGGAAGCGTTTGGATTGGCGATTCAATCTTCCAATATAGAAGTTCGACCGCAACTTTGCAAGGACTGTGATATAAATTATAGATGCTTCTTACGTCAATGGAAAATTGTTGCGGTTTTGTTTCATGTACTGTTTATTCTCTTATAAATACTTCTAAACTAAACTAAAATTTTGAAGATGAAATCTTTGACAATTTTCCAATTCTATAATATGATCTCAATAAAAATTTGGACACTTCACTAAAAAACAAATCCGTTTCATAAACAAGAGTCTTGTGAGACATTTCTACAGTTCCTACTGAACCAAGAAAGTGTCATAACGGGCCCTTGCTCGAGGAAGAAGTCTTTGAACGAGAGCCTCGTGAGGCTTTTCTATTATTCTACAGACTCTACTGAATCCAAAAAGTGTCATAATAAGCACTTGATCAAGGAAGAAGTCTGACAATTTTCGAATTTTGTATAATCTCAATAAAAATTGTACACGGTACTTTAAAAAACGCAAAAAATTCAGTGCTTGAACAACAGTTGTGTGAGTTATTTCTAATATTCTACAGTCTCTACTGAATTCAAAAAGTGTCAGAACGGGTCCTTGACAAAGATTAAACCTTTGACAATTTTCGAATTTTATATAATCTCAATAGAAATTTGGACACGACCTAAAAAAACCGTAAAAAATTCAGTGCTTGAACAACAGTTTTGTGAGATATTTCTACTATTCTACAGTCTCTACTGAATCCAAAAAGTGTCATAACGGGTTCTTGACAAAGATGAAACCTTTGACAATTTTTATATAATCTTAATAGAAATTTGGACACGACACTAAAAAAATCGTAAAAAATTCAGTGCTTGAACAACAGTTTTGTGAGATATTTCTACTATTCTACAGTCTCTACTGAATCCAAAAAGTGTCATAATATGCACTTGATCAAGAAAGAAGTCTTTGACAATTTTCGAGTTTTCTATAATCTCAATAAAAATTGTACACGACACTAAAAAAACCGTAAAAAATTCGATGTTTGAACAAGAGCCTCGTGAGACATTTCTAGCATTCTACAGTCTCTACTGAATCCAAAAATTGTCATAACGGGTCTTTGACAAACATGGAACCTTTGACAATTTTCGAATTTTATATAATTTCGATAGAAATTTGGACACGACACTAAAAAAATCGTAAAAAATTCGATGTTTGAACAAGAGCCTCGTGAGAAATTTCTACCATTCTACAGTCTCTACTGAATCCAAAAAGTGTCATAATATGCACTTGATCAAGAAAGAAGTCTTTGACAATTTTCGAGTTTTCTATAATCTCAATAAAAATTGTACACGACACTAAAAAAACCGTAAAAAATTCAGTGCATGAACAACAGTTTTGTGAGATATTTCTACTATTCTACAGTCTCTACTGAATCCAAAAAGTGTCATAACGGGTTCTTGACAAAGATGAAACCTTTGACAATTTTTATATAATCTTAATAGAAATTTGGACACGACACTAAAAAAATCGTAAAAAATTCGGTGTTTGAACAAGAGCCTCGTGAGACATTTCTACCATTTTACAGTATCTACTGAATCCAAAAAGTGCCATAATAGGCACTTGATCAAGGAAGAAGTCCTTGACAATTTTGGAGTTTTCTATAATATTAATAAAAATTGTACACGACCTAAAAAAACCGTAAAAAATTCAGTGCTTGAACAACAGTTTTGTGAGATATTTCTACTATTCTACAGTCTCTACAGAATCCAAAAAGTGTCATAACGGGTTCTTGACAAAGATGAAACCTTTGACAATTTTCGAATTTTATATAATCTTAATAGAAATTTGAACACGACACTAAAAAAATCGTAAAAAATTCGGTGTTTGAACAAGAGCTTCGTGAGACATTTCTACCATTCTACGGTCTCTACTGAATCCAAAAAGTGTCATAAAAGGCACTTGATAAAGGAAGAAGTCTTTGACAATTTTCGAGTTTTCTATAATCTCAATAAAAATTGTACACGACACTAAAAAAACCGTAAAAAATTCAGTGCTTGAACAACAGTTTTGTGAGATATTTCTACTATTCTACAGTCTCTACTGAATCCAAAAAGTGTCATAACGGGTCCCTGACAAGGATGAAACCTTTGACAATTTTCGAATTTTATATAATCTCAATAGAAATTTGGACACGACGCTAAAAAAATTGTAAAAAATTCGGTGTTTGAACAAGAGCTTCGTGAGACATTTTTACCATTCTACAGTCCCTGCAGAATCCAAAAAGTGTCATAATAGGCACTTTATTAAGAAAAAAACGCAAAAAATTCAGTGCTTGAACAAGAGTTTTGTGAGTATCTCAATAGAAATTTGGACACGACAGTAAAAGAAAATCATAAAAAATTCAGCGCTTGAACAAGAGTAAAACAGTTATTTTATTAACGTTATATTGAACAGTGTTTGAGGTAAAAAAATGTTTTGCCAAGCATCCCATTATTATTCACAAAGCCATTTTATTTGAAGCACTTCTGAGGATTAAAAAATATTGGGATACGGGATCGTAAAATCGCAGTTACTAAGCACACCAGCTGTCAAAAAATTTTTCGTGTGCATGCGAGGAGGGACAAATTGAATATTCATCCCTGCGACCTTAGCCGCAGTTGTAAACATGCTCTAAAGTTAAATACCGATTAATTAAAACCCACGACGACGATAACAATAAAAATAATTCCCCGTAATGGCACCTAAAAACCTCCATTCATGATTTCCCATCCGTAAAATTTTTACGAGAAAACGAGAACTTGTTAAGAAAACAATGTGGAGGTACCAGAGCATTCGAAGGTGTTTTATATTTATGTTAACTGCCGCCGTAAAATGATACACCCATAATAAAATCCCCGACTACCGAAACCACTTGCACACTAGAGATATTAAAAATTACGAGCACTAAAGCTAATTTCGCGCAATAAAATGTACGTTATGGCTTTTAGAACATAAAACGTCACGCCTTCTGTTTTTCAAAAATGTGTCAACAGCAATCAATTTTACGACAGACAGTTATTAAGTGTTACGACCTCTTTACGAGCAGTAAAAGTCATGGGTTCGTCAGTGACCGTCGTGCGACGGCCCAACAAAGGCCCAGATTTAGAGCCCTGAGTTGTGATACAATAAAAACTCTAATCTGGTTACACCGTACTCAAAATTTCTACCCCCGCCGCTTTACTCACCCCGTAAATTAAAATTCAAATTGGACGGAATCCACCCCTTGTCTAATCCAACGTCCAATCTTCGGCGATATATGATTATACGCGAGGTTCCGGTCGATCTCTCACACAAGGCCCTTCCGGATGTGCGGTTATGTGCGGACATACCCGTCCATCACCCTTTATCGCTTCAACAAATACAACCCTCGCATGAATGCCGGACGAACCATCCCCTCTTCGTGATTATGGGACGCAGCCTTTCGCCTGGAAACAATATTTTCGAATTAATTGACGTGGCCCGGGGGTGACCGACGGAATGGCTTCGTGGGGGCGGGGGACTGCTGTAAATCGTCGATAAGTCACTGATAATGGGGGATCACGGTGTTGTGTGGGATTAAGTGCAAGAGTTGTGGGGCTTGGTGCATCCACCATTTTAAAGTAATTTATCCCGGCGCATCCACCAATTTCGTACATTTAATACAAAACCGTCTCCCTCGTCTGGGGATCGTCCGCGATTAGTAATAAAAATGTAAGAGATTTCGCAGACGGTTCTTCTGCAATCGCGGTGTTCGTCATAAGGCCGGTCTAATCCCCACGTGCTTGCGGCGCCTCGTAACGGCAGATAAAACTCATATGAATGGCGAACAGTCGAGAACAAATATTACAAGTCGCATGAGTTGAGTTCCTTACGTGCAAGGAATAGGCGGGATGGGACAAGATGGAAAGCGCAATTCCGACTCCCCATTAACCTAACTTCGGGCTCGCATAGCTGAGCAGACTGCTTTCCTTCCCTTCTCTTCCCTGCCGTTCGTTCCTTCCCGTGCCGCGGCGTCGTCGAATTTTTTACGCAGGGCGGGATTCGAGAAAATTAAGAAAGAAAGATTGCCCCGGCGCATCCACCATTTTTAGCTCCCCAGTCTCACAGTTTTTTACTGTCAACTCAGCCACCTGATTTAAGAAAGAGATTTAAAAAAATTGCACAGCAGTAGTTTTTATTTAATTAAAGTTTCTAACCAATTTTCCGTCTTTTGCAGGCGCCCAGCCTGAAGAGGAGTAGAGTCATCTTAATTACCGGTAAGTTTTATTCTTATTAGGCGTTGATGTCTTTAAGTATCGTGTCGACACAAATTAACAAAAATGTGAGAAGCAGCTATTGTCCCGGCGCCTCCACCAAAATTCAGGAAACAGAACACCGAACCCCACCTAATGCCCGTTCCAACCCCCAAATTCAACTTCAGCAACTCCCGTCCCTAATCCCAAAAGTTCCTAAACCCGTCTGGATGCGGCCCTGGAAAGCCGCTATCTCGCAGGCACAGACAATATCTCTTAGCGGATCGAGTTTCGCTTCACTTCCCAATCCGGGGCCTTATCCGCGCGACTCTGGAATTGCAGCTCTAGCAAAAGGCTTAGCCCGCAGGATACACCTCCGTCGTACACTTCATTTAACACGGATAACTGCCGTCTCGACCCTCCTTCCGCCCTATCGCGCCGGCAATTGTCACGCGAAATGTTCGTCGCGGAGTGCGTGCGAATTTCGGAGATCAAAATAACGCTACAACGTTTCGGAGTAATAACGACAAGATGGGGTTATAGAGCTGAGTCTAATTGTTTGGACGTCTCGGGACAGAGGAGTCGGTGGACGGGAGCTCCAGCCGCGCTCCTGTTTTCGTTAGCAGTTGGGCGAGTTTTCGTATTAGGGGTCGTCCGTCAATAACGTGAGACGTCTTTTTTTAAATTTGGGATTTGGTGAGATTTGACTACATCTCTCCCCCCTCACTTTTGCTCACGTATTAACGGACGCCCCCTTAGGGCGAAGGCACTTTCAACTTACATAAAATACAGTGATGGCTTGGAAGCGTTTTATTTTTACATTTTATTTAAAAAGATTTAAAAAAAATCTAGGTATGAATTTTGGGTATTTTCAATTCGAAATTATCGGATTTAAACTCACAAAAGCCCTCGTGCTATAGAAAATAATTAAAATTTTTGCAAACCTGGTGGATGCGCAATATTAATTTAAACAGTTTGAAGATTTAAAAGACATTTCCAAGTGTGAATTCAGTATAATTTTGGACATTTTCAATTCGAAATTATTAGATCTAAACTCACAAAAGCTTCTTAGAATTGTTACAGATGAAATTTAAAATTGTTGCAAAACTGGTGGATGCGCAATTTTTGATTTAAACATTTTGAGGATTTAATAAATGTTTACAATCATGAATTTGGCTTAAATTTGGACATTTGCAAATTGAAATTACAAAATTTAAACATACAAAAGTCTGCAGAAATGCTACAGATGAAATTTAAAATTGTTGCAAAACTGGTGGATGCGCAATTTTGATTTAAACATTTTGAAGATTAAAAAAAAATAGTTGTCAATTCAGTATAATTTTGGACATTTTCAATTTGAAATTATTAGATCTAAACTCACAAAAGCTCTCAGAATTGCTACAGATGAAATTTAAAATTGTTGCAAAACTGCTGGATGCGCAATATTAATTTAAACAGTTTGAGGATTTAAAAAATGTTTACAATTATCAATTTGGCTTAAATTTGGACATTTGCAAATTGAAATTACAAAATTTAAACATACAAAAGTCTGCAGAACTTGAGGATGATATATAAAATGTTTGCGAAACTGGTGGATGCGCAATTTTAATTTAAATATATTGAATATTAAAAAAAAAAATAGCTGTGAGTTCAGTATAATTTTGGACATTTTCAATTCGAAATTATTAGATCTAAACTCACAAAAGCTCTCGGAATTGCTACAGATGAAATTTAAAATTGTTGCAAAACTGGTGGATGCGCAATATTAATTTAAACAGTTTGAAGATTTAAAAGACATTTCCAAGTGTGAATTCGGTATAATTTTGGACATTTTCAATTCGAAACTATTAGATCTAAACTCACAAAAGCTCTCAGAATTGCTACAGATGAAATTTAAAATTGTTGCAAAACTGGTGGATGCGCAATTTTGATTTAAATATTTTGAAGATTTAAAAAAAAAGTTGTGAATTCAGTATAATTTTGGATATTTTCAATTGGAAATTATTAGATCTAAACTGACAAAAGATCTCAGAATTGCTACAGATGAAATTTAAAATTGTTGCAAAACTGGTGGATGCGCAATATTAATTTAAACAGTTTGAAGATTTAAAAGACATTTCCAAGTGTGAATTCGGTATAATTTTGGACATTTTCAATTCGAAATTATTAGATCTAAACTCACAAAAGCTCTCAGAATTGCTACAGATGAAATTTAAAATTGTTGCAAAACTGGTGGATGCGCAATTTTGATTTAAATATTTTGAAGATTTAAAAAAAAAGTTGTGAATTCAGTATAATTTTGGATATTTTCAATTGGAAATTATTAGATCTAAACTGACAAAAGCCTCAGAATTGCTACAGATGAAATTTAAAATTGTTGCAAAACTGGTGGATGCGCAATATTAATTTAAACAGTTTGAAGATTTAAAAGACATTTCCAAGTGTGAATTCGGTATAATTTTGGACATTTTCAATTCGAAACTATTAGATCTAAACTCACAAAAGCTCTCAGAATTGCTACAGATGAAATTTAAAATTGTTGCAAAACTGGTGGATGCGCAATTTTGATTTAAACATTTTGAAGATTAAAAAAAAAAAGTTGTGAATTCAGTATAATTTTGGACATTTTCAATTCGAAATTATTAGATCTAAACTCACAAAAGCTCTCAGAATTGCTACAGATGAAATTTAAAATTGTTGCAAAACTGGTGGATGCGCAATTTTGATTTAAACATTTTGAAGATTTAAAAAAAAAAGTTGTGAATTCAGTATAATTTTGGACATTTTCAATTCGAAATTATTAGATCTAAACTGACAAAAGCCTCAGAATTGCTACAGATGAAATTTAAAATTGTTGCAAAACTGGTGGATGCGCAATATTAATTTAAACAGTTTGATGATTTAAAAGACATTTCCAAGTGTGAATTCTGTATAATTTTGGACATTTTCAATTCGAAATTATTAGATCTAAACTCACAAAAGCTCTCAGAATTGCTACAGATGAAATTTAAAATTGTTGCAAAACTGGTGGATGCGCAATTTTGATTTAAACATTTTGAAGATTTAAAAAAAAAAGTTGTGAATTCAGTATAATTTTGGACATTTTCAATTCGAAATTATTAGATCTAAACTGACAAAAGCCTCAGAATTGCTACAGATGAAATTTAAAATTGTTGCAAAACTGGTGGATGCGCAATTTTGATTTAAACATTTTGAAGATTAAAAAAAAAAAGTTGTGAATTCAGTATAATTTTGGACATTTTCAATTCGAAATTATTAGATCTAAACTCACAAAAGCTCTCAGAATTGCTACAGATGAAATTTAAAATTGTTGCAAAACTGGTGGATGCGCAATTTTGATTTAAACATTTTGAAGATTTAAAAAAAAAAGTTGTGAATTCTGTATAATTTTGGACATTTTCAATTCGAAATTATTAGATCTAAACTCACAAAAGCTCTCAGAATTGCTACAGATGAAATTTAAAATTGTTGCAAAACTGGTGGATGCGCAATTTTGATTTAAACATTTTGAAGATTTAAAAAAAAAAGTTGTGAATTCAGTATAATTTTGGACATTTTCAATTCGAAATTATTAGATCTAAACTCACAAAAGCTCTCAGAATTGCTACAGATGAAATTTAAAATTGTTGCAAAACTGGTGGATGCGCAATATTAATTTAAACAGTTTGATGATTTAAAAGACATTTCCAAGTGTGAATTCGGTATAATTTTGGACATTTTCAATTCGAAATTATTAGATCTAAACTCACAAAAGCTCTCAGAAGTGTTACAGATGAAATTTAAATTTGTTGCAAAACTGGTGGATGCCCAATTTTGATTTAAACATTTTGAGGATTTAAAAAATGCTTACAAGTATGAATTTGGCTTAAATTTCCACATTTTCAAATTGAAATTAAAAAATTTAAACATACAGAAGTCTTCAGAACTGTTACGGATGATATATAAAATTTTTGCGAAACTCGTGGATGCGCAATTTTAATTTAAATATATTGAAGATTAAAAAAAAAGTTGTGACTTCAGTATAATTTTTGACATTTTCAATTCGAAATTAGTAGATCTTAACTTACAAAAGCTTCTCAGAATTGTTACAGATGAAATTTAAAATTGTTGCAAAACTGGTGGATGCGCAATATTAATTTAAACAGTTTGAAGATTTAAAAGACATTTCCAAGTGTGAATTCGGTATAATTTTGGACATTTTCAATTCGAAATTATTAGATCTAAACTCACAAAAGCTCTCAGAATTGCTACAGATGAAATTTAAAATTGTTGCAAAACTGGTGGATGCGCAATTTTTTATTTAAACATTTTGAGGATTTAAAAAATGTTTACAATAATGAATTTGGCTTAAATTTGGACATTTGCAAATTGAAATTACAAAATTTAAACATACAAAAGTCTGCAGAACTGTTACGGATGATATATAAAATGTTTGCGAAACTGGTGGATGCGCAATTTTAATTCAAATATATTGAATATTAAAAAAAAATAGCTGTGAATTCAGTATAATTTTGGACATTTTCAATTCGAAATTATTAGATCTAAACTCACAAAAGCTCTCAGAATTGCTACAGATGAAATTTAAAATTGTTGCAAAACTGGTGGATGCGCAATATTAATTTAAACAGTTTGAAGATTTAAAAGACATTTCCAAGTGTGAATTCGGTATAATTTTGGACATTTTCAATTCGAAATTATCAGATCTAAACTCACAAAAGCTCTCAGAATTGCTACAGATGAAATTTAAAGTTGTTGCAAAACTGGTGGATGCGCAATTTTGATTTAAACATTTTGAAGATTTAAAAAAAAAAGTTGTGAATTTAGTATAATTTTGGACATTTTCAATTCGAAATTATTAGATCTAAACTCACAAAAGCTCTCAGAATTGCTACAGATGAAATTTAAAGTTGTTGCAAAACTGGTGGATGCGCAATTTTGATTTAAACATTTTGAAGATTTAAAACAAAAGTTGTGAATTCAGTATAATTTTGGACATTTTCAATTCAAAATTATTAGATCTAAACTGACAAAAGCTCTCAGAATTGCTACAGATGAAATTTAAAATTGTTGCAAAACTGGTGGATGCGCAATTTTGATTTAAACATTTTGAAGATTTAAAAAAAAAAGTTGTGAATTTAGTATAATTTTGGACATTTTCAATTCGAAATTATTAGATCTAAACTCACAAAAGCTCTCAGAATTGCTACAGATGAAATTTAAAGTTGTTGCAAAACTGGTGGATGCGCAATTTTGATTTAAACATTTTGAAGATTTAAAACAAAAGTTGTGAATTCAGTATAATTTTGGACATTTTCAATTCAAAATTATTAGATCTAAACTGACAAAAGCTCTCAGAATTGCTACAGATGAAATTTAAAATTGTTGCAAAACTGGTGGATGCGCAATTTTGATTTAAACATTTTGAAGATTAAAAAAAAAAGTTGTGAATTCAGTATAATTTTGGACATTTTCAATTCGAAATTATTAGATCTAAACTCACAAAAGCTCTCAGAATTGCTACAGATGAAATTTAAAATTGTTGCAAAACTGGTGGATGCGCAATTTTGATTTAAACATTTTGAAGATTTAAAAAAAAAAGTTGTGAATTCAGTATAATTTTGGACATTTTCAATTCGAAATTATTAGATCTAAACTGACAAAAGCCTCAGAATTGCTACAGATGAAATTTAAAATTGTTGCAAAACTGGTGGATGCGCAATATTAATTTAAACAGTTTGATGATTTAAAAGACATTTCCAAGTGTGAATTCTGTATAATTTTGGACATTTTCAATTCGAAATTATTAGATCTAAACTCACAAAAGCTCTCAGAATTGCTACAGATGAAATTTAAAATTGTTGCAAAACTGGTGGATGCGCAATTTTGATTTAAACATTTTGAAGATTTAAAAAAAAAAGTTGTGAATTCAGTATAATTTTGGACATTTTCAATTCGAAATTATTAGATCTAAACTCACAAAAGCTCTCAGAATTGCTACAGATGAAATTTAAAATTGTTGCAAAACTGGTGGATGCGCAATATTAATTTAAACAGTTTGATGATTTAAAAGACATTTCCAAGTGTGAATTCGGTATAATTTTGGACATTTTCAATTCGAAATTATTAGATCTAAACTCACAAAAGCTCTCAGAAGTGTTACAGATGAAATTTAAATTTGTTGCAAAACTGGTGGATGCCCAATTTTGATTTAAACATTTTGAGGATTTAAAAAATGCTTACAAGTATGAATTTGGCTTAAATTTCCACATTTTCAAATTGAAATTAAAAAATTTAAACATACAGAAGTCTTCAGAACTGTTACGGATGATATATAAAATTTTTGCGAAACTCGTGGATGCGCAATTTTAATTTAAATATATTGAAGATTAAAAAAAAAGTTGTGACTTCAGTATAATTTTTGACATTTTCAATTCGAAATTAGTAGATCTTAACTTACAAAAGCTTCTCAGAATTGTTACAGATGAAATTTAAAATTGTTGCAAAACTGGTGGATGCGCAATATTAATTTAAACAGTTTGAAGATTTAAAAGACATTTCCAAGTGTGAATTCGGTATAATTTTGGACATTTTCAATTCGAAATTATTAGATCTAAACTCACAAAAGCTCTCAGAATTGCTACAGATGAAATTTAAAGTTGTTGCAAAACTGGTGGATGCGCAATTTTGATTTAAACATTTTGAAGATTTAAAACAAAAGTTGTGAATTCGGTATAATTTTGGACATTTTCAATTCGAAATTATTAGATCTAAACTCACAAAAGCTCTCAGAATTGCTACAGATGAAATTTAAAATTGTTGCAAAACTGGTGGATGCGGAATTTTGATTTAAACATTTTGAAGATTTAAAAAAAAAGTTGTGAATTCAGTATAATTTTGGACATTTTCAATTCAAAATTATTAGATCTAAACTGACAAAAGCTCTCAGAATTGCTACAGATGAAATTTAAAATTGTTGCAAAACTGGTGGATGCGCAATATTAATTTAAACAGTTTGATGATTTAAAAGACATTTCCAAGTGTGAATTCGGTATAATTTTGGACATTTTCAATTCGAAATTATTAGATCTAAACTCACAAAAGCTCTCAGAATTGCTACAGATGAAATTTAAAATTGTTGCAAAACTGGTGGATGCGCAATTTTGATTTAAACATTTTGAGGATTTAAAAAATATTTACAATTATGAATTTGGATTAGATTTGGACATTTGCAAATTGAAATTACAAAATTTAAACATACAAAAGCCTGCAGAACTGTTACGGATGATATATGAAATTTTTGCGAAACTGGTGGATGTGCAATCTTAATTTAAATATATTGAATATTAAAAAAAAAATAGTTGTGAATTCAGTATAATTTTGGACATTTTCAATTCGAAATTATAAGATCTAAACTCACAAAAGCTCTCGGAATTGCTACAGATGAAATTTAAAATTGTTGCAAAACTGGTGGATGCGCAATATTAATTTAAACAGTTTGAAGATTTAAAAGACATTTCCAAGTGTGAATTCGGTATAATTTTGGACATTTTCAATTCGAAATTATCAGATATAAACTCACAAAAGCTCTCAGAATTGCTACAGATGAAATTTAAAATTGTTGCAAAACTGGTGGATGCGCAATTTTGATTTAAACATTTTGAAGATTTAAAAAAAAAAAAGTTGTGAATTCAGTATAATTTTGGACATTTTCAATTCGAAATTATTAGATCTAAACTGACAAAAGCTCTCAGAATTGCTACAGATGAAATTTAAAATTGTTGCAAAATTGGTGGATGCGCAATTTTGATTTAAACATTTTGAGGATTTAAAAAATGTTTCCTAGTAAGAATTAGGATAGTTTTTGACCTTTTAGGTATTGGTATTTTGGGCAGTCGTCGACGATACCCAATTTTCTAGTTTCTTTTTTGTAATAGTTGGGCGCCCTAGCAGATTAAGAGCAACTTGGCCATCACGGATTCTATTGTTATTTATATTACACTGATGTCTCTTTTATGCGTGAATGGCCAGCTATTTCCAGTTTTACAATGCAGCCAATCGTTCCACCAGGTGCTTCGGCATCGAAAGCTCTTCCGTTCATTGTCAACACAAATAATTCATCTTCCCCCATGTCAGTGTTGCGGTTCGGATGGAGCGTCGTAAATCGAAATATGCGGCGCATGATGACATCCTCCTAGAGCACCTATGGGAACTTTTTTAACATTTATGAATGTAACCTGGGGTCGCATGTGGAGAGATGTGACACCGATGAGGTCTGGAATGGCCTATAAAAAAGAACGGCTCATTCGGTGTACTAGAGGGGATCAATATAATCGATAAACGAGATATCAGAACGTGTTTTATAACAGTTTGTGGGCAGATTTTACATCAGTAATGGCGGCAGCACGGCGCTGATAGCTCATAAAAACCATTGTTACTAAATATATAACCAATTTAAAGTAATAACTCGCAATACCAACAAACCGTATTCGGATAGCGGAAAATTTTAGGGCCGGGTGAAAACCCCTCCCGGCACGTTTAATTAGAAGACTCCCGGGGGCCGAATCTTTATTAAACTTGTTTGAATTATGGTCTCGAAGATGCGAAGGTGGCAATAAAATTGAGATTCAGATATGCAAATCTCGGCGAGCCGAGAGGGACAGGGATTGCGGAATTTCCATAGAAAGGCTCGTCTCGCGTTTTGAAGGCTTATATAAAGCTGTAAATTTATTAGTCGGAAAATCCCGTTAGAGTGTTCAGTTTAAGCAGGATTAACACTCCATTCGGGCACTAGATGATGGCGGTTCCGGCTTCACGAGACATTAAAACATATTTATCGATAGCGGAGCGGCCATTGCGCCGGTATATATTCGGCCGTGATTGCTGCAGCCGAACAGCTTTGTCAAAATCTCACATTTTGAAGAAACGGCTACGTCCGATCCCCAAACCTGGATTCAAAGATTTTGTTTAGTGCTGTGGGTGCTTTGGTTAATTTCACAGGGAATTCCACCGTCGCCGATCACTCAACAACTGCGATAATTTCACACGTAGTTCGAATGGAAATGCAGCTCGAACTGCAATTTCCACCCGAATAACCGCCATTTTCACGTGCCGGCGATCCATCCGATGAGTTTCCTCTCGCGCTCGAAAAATCCCTCCCGATTTACGGCCAGTTTTCCGCAGAAAATCCTCGCTTTGACGGACGCGTTAAAATTTCGCCGACAACAAACACGAAAGCCATCCCAAATGAATTTAAAAGTTCGCTAGAGGAATTTGTTGTCGCAAACTTCGTACCTACTCTAAATGCAAATAGGGGCGTCGGAAAAACAAACAACGGGACGCCTACGCCCCCTTTCGGCTGAATTTCAGACAATGAGTTAAATATTCATGAAAAATAAATTAAATGTAAATACATCCGAGCGAGCGTAATTGTTGAACTTTCCCCGAAGACGCATCTGCGATTTACATCCCTCGGAACTAATTCCGGCCGAACCGCTGATTTACTGTCGCGTAAAACGTTTTATAAAAGTTATTTCAATCGAGATTCAGACTCTAATATCGTCTTAATGCGAGCGAGGGGGAGCGCCGCTCCTTCGGCGAGTAACACATGTCGGAGAGGACTGAACGAAGAAACCGAGATGGAGTTTCGCCGGGTCAATAAAATAAACGGGGATTTTGTGTGCAAAATTGCATCGGAACGATGGAAGATACACGATTCGGAACGCTGTGCGTTTTCTAGATAAATCTTATTCACTCGTTCGTTTGGAGGGAGAGACCAGCATACCTACATAGTTTATGTTGACCCTAAAATTTAATTCTACTGACAGAACGTCGGAGGACCCTAAAACCTCAGAGTGCAAATAAGACAAATAATCGTTTCGTAAACCATTGTATTTCAAATTAAGTGTTTTTCTCGACAACCGTCCTTTGGAAAGTGTCTCTTTCATTGTCGGGTTTGACAACATCCCCTTTGACGGTGTCTTTTAATGTTGGGCTTGACAACATACCCTTAGAAAGACATACCCCAACATACCCCTCCGCTGCCTGTTCCCCCTTTAATGAGTCTCTGAACTATTTCTCTCCGTTGCCTGTTTCACCTTAAGCGAGTTTCTTGACTATTTCCCCCCACGGCCCTATTTAACGAGTTTAGTCGTTGTTTTCTTTCACTGTCTGCTCCTTCTTTCGCGATTCGTTTAACTATTTCCCTCCTCGGTAAAGTCTCTTGACTATTTTCCTCCAGTGCCTGCTCCTCGTTTAGCGATTCTAATTAATTGCGCCCGCTACATGCTGCCCCAATTATTTCCTTCCCTTCTTTAGCGATTTGCTTAACTATTTCCCCCCGCGGCCGTTCCCCCCTCAACGAGTCTCTTAACTATTTTTCTCCAGTGCTTGCTCCTCGTTAAGCGAGTTTCCTTACTATTTCCCTCCGCCGCCTGTTTCACCTTTAGCGAGTGTCATAATTATTTGTCTCTTTTGCCTGTTCTCCATTTAGCGAGTCTCTTAACTATTTCCCTTTACAGCCTGTTCCCTCTTTAGCGAGTCACTTAACTATTTCCCCTCCACTGTCTGCTTCCCCTTTAGTAAGTCTCCTAATTATTTGCCTCCACTGCCTGTTCGCCATTTAACGAATCTCTAAATTATTTCTCTCCGTTGCCTGCTCCTCCTTTAGCGAGTCTCCTAACTATTCCCCTTTACAGCCTGTTCCCTCTTTAGGGAGTCCTTTAATTATTTCGTTCCACTGCCAGTTCCCCTTTAGCGAATTTCTTAACTATTTCTCTCCGTTGCCTGTTTCCCCTTTAGCGAGTCTCTTAACTATTTCCCTCCAGTGCCTGCTCCTCTTTAGCGAGTCTCATTAACTATTTCTCTTCATTGCTTGCTCCTGCTTTAGAGAGTCTTTTAACTACTTCCATCCACAGCCTGTTCCCCCTTTAGCGAGTCTTTTAACTATTTCTCCTCTGCCGTCTGTTTCCCCTTTTGCGAGTCTTTTTATTATTTCCTTGCATCTGCTCCTTCTTTATCGATTCGCTTAACTATTTTCCTCCTCTGCACGTTCCCCCTTTAATGAATCCCTTTCCCTCCGTTACCTGTTTCACCTTAAGCAAATTCCGTAATTTTCCGCGATTCGCTTAACTATTTCCCTCAACGGCCGAGGGTCTTAACTATTTCTTTCCAGTAGCTGCTCCTCCTTTGATGATTCTCTTAAATATTTCACTCCGCTGTCTGTTTCCCCTTTAGCGAGTCTCCTAATTATTTGCGTCCGCTACGTGCCACTTTTAACGAGTCTCTTAACTATTTCCCTCCGTTGTTTGTTTTACCTTCAGCGAGTTTCTTAACTATTTCTCACCACCGCCAAGTCTCTTAACTATTTCCCTCAAGTGCATGCTCCTCCTTTAGCGAGTCTCTTAACTATTTTCGCCCTGGCCTACTCCCTATTTAATAAGTTTCGTAATTATTTCTTTCCACTATCTTCTTCTTTAGCGATTCGTTTAACTATTTTCCTCCGCGGCCGAGTCTCTTAACTATTTTTCTCTGCGGCCTATTCCCCCTTGAGCGATTCCCTTAAATATTTCCCTATGCTGTTTGTTTCCCTTTTATTGAGTCTCCTAATTATTATATCCGTCCTATACCTGCCACCCTTTATCCAGTCTCTTAACTATTTCCCCTCGTCTGTCTGTTTCCCCTTTAGCGAATCTCTTAACTATTTTTCTCCGTTCCCTGTTCTCCCTTTAGCGAATCTCTTAACTATTTCCCTCCAGTGCCTGCTCCTCCTTTAGCTAGTCTCTTAACAATTTCCCCCCGCGGTCTGTTCCCCATTTAACGAGTCTCTTAACTGTTTCCCCCCAGTGCTCTTTCTTTAGCGAGTCTTTTAACTATTTCTCTCCAGTGCTCTTCCTCTAGCGAGTCCCTTAACTATTTCTCTCTGCGCCCTGTTCCCCCTTGAGTGATTCCCTTAAATATTTCCCTGTGCTGTTTGTTTCCCCTTCATTGAGTCTTCTAATTATATCCGTCCTCTACGTGCTACTTTTTAACCAGTCTCTCAACTATTTTCCTCCGTTGATTTCTGTTTCACTTTCACTGAGTTTCTTAACTATTTCCCCCCGCGGCCTGTTCCCCATTTAACGAGTCGTTTAACTATTTCCTTGAAGTACCTCATCCTCCTTTAGCGAGTCTCTTAACTATTTCCTCCCGCGGCCAACTTTGTATTTAATAAGTTCCCAAATTATTTTCTTCCACTAGCTCCTCCTTCCTTAGCAAGTTTTTTAACTATTTCCCCTCGTGGCCTGTTCCTCATTTAGCGAGTCTCTTAACTATTTTCGCCCTGACCTACTCCCTATTTAATAAGTTTTGTAATTATTTCCTTCCACTATCTTCTCCTCCTTTAGCGATTTGCTTAACTATTTCCCTCCGCGGTCGAGTCTATTAACTATTTTCTTCCAGTGCTCTTCTTTTAACGAGTCTCATAACTATTTCCCTCTGCGGCTTGTTCCCCCTTGAGCGAGTCTCTTAAATATTTCTCTATGCTGTTTGTTTCCCCTTTATTGAGTCTTCTAATTATATCCGTCCTCTACGTGCTACTTTTTAACCAGTCTCTCAACTATTTTCCTCCGTTGATTTCTGTTTCACTTTCACTGATTTTCTTAACTATTTCCCCCCGCGGCCGGTTCCCCATTTAACGAGTCGTTTAACTATTTCCTTGAAGTACCTCATCCTCCTTTAGCGAGTCTCTTAACTATTTCCTCCCGCGGCCAAGTTTGTATCTAATAAGTTCCCAAATTATTTTCTTCCACTAGCTCCTCCCTCCTTAGCAAGTTTTTTAACTATTTCCCCTCGTGGCGTGTTCCTCATTTAGCGAGTCTCTTAACTATTTTCGCCCTGACCTACTCCCTATTTAATAAGTTTCGTAATTATTTCCTTCCACTATCTTCTCCTTTTTTAGCGATTTGCTTAACTATTTCCCTCCGCGGCCGAGTCTATTAACTATTTTCTTCCAGTGCTCTTCTTTTAACGAGTCTCCTAACTATTTCCCTCTGCGGCTTGTTCCCCCTTGAGCGAGTCTCTTAAATTTTTCCCTATGCTGTTTGTTTCCCCTTTATTGAGTCTCCTAATTATATCCGTCCTCTACGTGCTACTTTTTAACCAGTCTCTCAACTATTTTCCTCCGTTGATTTCTGTTTCACTTTCACTGAGTTTCTTAACTATTTCCCCCCGCGGCCTGTTCCCCATTTAACGAGTTGTTTAACTATTTCCTTCAAGTGTCTCATCCTCCTTTAGCAAGTCTCTTAACTATTTCCCTCCAATGTCTGCTTCTCCGTTAGTTAGTCTTTTAACTATTTCCCCCCGCGGTCAACTCTCTATTTAATAAGTTCCCTAATTATTTTCTTCCACTAGCTCCTCCTTCCTAAGCGAGATTCTTAAATATTTCCCCTCGTGGCCTGTTTCTCATTTAGCGAGTCTCTTAACTATTTCCCTCTCCGGCTTTTTCCCCCTTGAGCGATTCTCTTAAATATTTTCCTATGCTGTTTGTTTCCCCTTTATTGAGTCTCCTAATTATATTCGTCCTCTACGTGCTACTTTTTAACCAGTCTCTTAACTATTTCCCTCCGTTGTTTTCTGTTTCACTTTCAGTGAGTCTTTTAACTATTTCCTTCGATTGCCTACTCCGCCTTTAGCGAGTCTCTTAACTATTTCCCCCCGCGGCCAACTCTCTATTTAATAAGTTCCCTAATTATTTTCTTCCACTGGCTTCTACTTCCTTAGCGAGTTTCTTAACTTTTTCCCCTCGTGACATGTTCCCCAATTAGCGAGTCTCTTAACTATTTTCGCCCTGGCCTACTCCCTATTTAATAAGTTTCGTAATTATTTCCTTCCACAATCATCTACTTCTTTTGCGATTTGCTTAACTATTTCCCTCCGCGGTCGAGTCTCTTAACTATTTCCTTCCAGTGCTCTTCTTTTAACGAGTCTCCTAACTATTTCCCTCTGCGGCTTGTTCCCCCTTGAGCGAGTCTCTTAAATATTTCCCTATGCTGTTTGTTTCCCCTTTATTGAGTCTCCTAATTATATCCGTCCTCTACGTGCTACTTTTTAACCAGTCTCTCAACTATTTTTCTCCGTTGATTTCTGTTTCACTTTCACTGAGTTTCTTAACTATTTCCCCCCGCGGCCTGTTCCCCATTTAACGAGTCGTTTAACTATTTCCTTCAAGTGTCTCATGCTCCTTTAGCAAGTCTCTTAACTATCTCCCTCCAATGCCTACTCCTCCGTTAGTGAGTTTTTTAACTATTTCCTTCCATTGCCTACTCCTCCTTTAGCGAGTCTTTTAACTATTTCCCCCCGCGGCCAACTCTCTATTTAATAAGTTCCCTAATTATTTTCTTCCACTGGCTTCTCCTTCCTTAGCGAGTTTCTTAACTTTTTCCCCTCGTGACATGTTCCCCCTTTAGCGAGTCTCTTAACTATTTTTGCCCTGGCTTACTCCCTATTTAATAAGTTTCGTAATTATTTCCTTCCACTATCTTCTCCTTCTTTAGCGATTCGCTTAACTATTTCCCTCCGCGGCCGAGTCTCTTAACTATTTCCTTCCAGTGCTCTTCTTTTAACGAGTCTCCTAACTATTTCCCTCTGCGGCTTGTTCCCCCTTGAGCGAGTCTCTTAAATATTTCCCTATGCTGTTTGTTTCCCCTTTATTGAGTCTCCTAATTATATCCGTCCTCTACGTGCTACTTTTTAACCAGTCTCTCAACTATTTTCCTCCGTTGATTTCTGTTTCACTTTCAGTGAGTTTTTTAACTATTTACCCCCGCGGCCTGTTCCCCATTTAACGAGTCGTTTAACTATTTCCTTCAAGTGTCTCATCCTCCTTTAGCAAATCTCTTAACTATTTCCCTCCAGTGCCTGCTTCTCCGTTAGTTAGTCTTTTAACTATTTCCCCCCGCGGTCAACTCTCTATTTAATAAGTTCCCTAATTATTTTCTTCCACTAGCTCCTCCTTCCTTAGCGAGATTCTTAAATATTTCCCCGCGTGGCCTGTTTCTCATTTAGCGAGTCTCTTAACTATTTCCCCCCGCGGCCTACTCCCTATTTAGTAAGTTTCGTAATTATTTCCTTCCACTATCTTCTCCTTCTTTAGCGATTCGCTTAACTATTTCCCGTCGCGGCCGAGTCTCTTAACTATTTCCTTTCGGTGCTCTTCCATTAGCGAGTCTCTTAACTATTTTCCTCTGCGGCTTGTTCCCCCTGGAGAGATTCTCTTAAATATTTCCCTATGCTGTTTGTTTCCCCTTTATTGAGTCTCCTAATTATATCCGTCCTCTACGTGCTACTTTTTAACCAGTCTCTTTAACTATTTCCCTCCGTTGTTTTCTGTTTCACTTTCAGTGAGTTTTTTAACTATTTACCCCCCCCTGGCCTGTTCCTCAATTAACGAGTCGTTTAACTATTTCCTTCAAGTGTTTCATCCTCCTTTAGCAAGTCTCTTAACTATTTCCCTCCAATGCCTGCTCCTCCGTTAGTGAGTCTTTTAACTATTTCCTTCGATTGCCTACTCCGCCTTTAGCGAGTCTCTTAACTATTTCCCCCCGCGTCCAACTCTCTATTTAATAAGTTCCCTAATTATTTTCTTCCACTGGCTTCTCCTTCCTTAGCGAGTTTCTTAACTTTTTCCCCTCGTGACATGTTCCCCAATTAGTGAGTCTCTTAACTATTTTTGCCCTGGCTTACTCCCTATTTAATAAGTTTCGTAATTATTTCCTTCCACTATCTTCTCCTTCTTTAGCGATTCGCTTAACTATTTCCCGTCGCGGCCGAGTCTCTTAACTATTTCCTTTTAGTGCTCTTCCTTTAGCGAGTCTCTTAACTATTTCCCTCTGCGGCTTGTTCCCCCTTGAGCGATTCTCTTAAATATTTCCCTATGCTGTTTGTTTCCCCTTTATTGAGTTTCCTAATTATATCCGTCCTCTACGTGCTACTTTTTAACCAGTCTCTCAACTATTTTCCTCCGTTGATTTCTGTTTCACTTTCACTGAGTTTCTTAACTATTTCCCCCCGCGGCCTGTTCCCCATTTAACGAGTCGTTTAACTATTTCCTTCAAGTGTCTCATGCTCCTTTAGCAAGTCTCTTAACTATTTCCCTCCAATGCCTGCTTCTCCGTTAGTGAGTCTTTGAACTATTTCCCCCCGCGGCCAACTCTCTATTTAATAAGTTCCCTAATTATTTTCTTCCACTGGCTTCTCCTTCCTTAGCGAGTTTCTTAACTTTTTCCCCTCGTGACATGTTCCCCATTTAGCGAGTCTCTTAACTATTTTTGCCCTGGCTTACTCCCTATTTAATAAGTTTCGTAATTATTTCCTTCCACTATCTTCTCCTTCTTTAGCGATTCGCTTAACTATTTCCCGTCGCGGCCGAGTCTTTTAACTATTTCCTTTTAGTGCTCTTCCTTTAGCGAGTCTCTTAACTATTTCCCTCTGCGGCTTGTTCCCCCTTGAGCGATTCTCTTAAATATTTCCCTATGCTGTTTGTTTCCCCTTTATTGAGTCTCCTAATTATATCCGTTCTCTACGTGCTACTTTTTAACCAGTCTCTTAACTATTTCCCTTCGTTGATTTCTGTTTCACTTTCACTGAGTTTCTTAACTATTTCCCCCCGCGGCCTGTTCCCCATTTAACGAGTCGTTTAACTATTTCCTTCAAGTGTCTCATTCTCCTTTAGCAAGTCTCTTAACCATTTCCCTCCAATGCCTGCTCCTCCGTTAGTGAGTCTTTTAACTATTTCCTTTGATTGCCTACTCCTCCTTTAGCGAGTCTTTTAACTATTTCCCCCCGCGGCCAACTCTCTATTTAATAAGTTCCCTAATTATTTTCTTCCACTAGCTCCTCCTTCCTTAGCGAGATTCTTAAATATTTCCCCTCGTGGCCTGTTTCTCATTTAGCGAGTCTCTTAACTATTTCCCCCCGCGGCCTACTCCCTATTTAATAAGTTTCGTAATTATTTCCTTCCACTATCTTCTCCTTCTTTCGCGATTTGCTTTACTATTTCCCTCCGAGGCCGAGTCTCTTGACTATTTCCTTCCAGTGCTCTTCCTTTAGCGAGTCTCTTAACTATTTTCTTCTGCGGCTTGTTCCCCCTTGAGCGATTCTCTTAAATATTTCCCTATGCTGTTTGTTTCCCCTTTATTGAGTCTCCTAATTATATGCGTCCTCTACGTGCTACTTTGTAACCAGAATCTTAACTATTTCCCTCCGTTGTCTTCTGTTTCACTTTACACTATTTCTCCACGCGGCATGTTCCCCATTTAACGAGTCGTTTAACTATTTCCTTCAAGTGTCTCATCCTCCTTTAGCGAGTCTCTTAACTATTTAATAAGTTCCCTAATTATTTTCTTCCACTAGCTCCTCCTTCCCTTAGCGAGATTCTTAAATATTTCCCCTCGTGGTCTGTTTCTCATTTAGCGAGTCTCTTAACTATTTCCCCCCGCGGCCTACTCCCTATTTAATAAGTTTCGTAATTATTTCCTTCCACTATCTTCTCCTTCTTTCGCGATTTGCTTTACTATTTCCCTCCGAGGCCGAGTCTCTTAACTATTTCCTTCCAGTGCTATTCCTTTAGCGAGTCTCTTAACTGTTTCCCTCTGCGGCCTGTTCCCCCTTGAGCGATTCTTTTAAATATTTCCCTATGCTATTTGTTTCCCCTTTATTGAGTCTCCTAATTATATCCGTCCTATACGTGCTAATTTTTTACCAGTCTCTTAATTATTTCCTTCCGTTGTCTTCTGTTTCACTTTAAGTGAGTTTCTTAACTATTTCCCCCCGCGGCCCTGTTTCCCAATTAACGAGTCGTTTAACAATTTCCTTCCAAGTGCCTCCTCCTCCTTTTGCGAGTCTCTTAACTATTTCCTTCCATTGCCTATTCCTCCTTTAGCGAGACTCTTAACTATTTTTCCCCGCCTCTAACTCCCTATTTAATAAGTTCCCTAATTATTTTCTTCCACTAGCTTCTCCTTCTTTAGCGATTCGCTTAACTATTTCCCTCCGCGACCGAGTCTCTTAACTATTTCCCGCTAGTGCTCTTATGTTAGCGATTTCACTTAAATATTTTCCTATACTTTCCTTTATCGAGTTTCCTAATTATATTCGTCCTATACGGGCCACTCTTTGACCAGTCTCTTAACTATTTCCCCCCGCGGCAAACTCCCTATTTAATGAGTTCCCTAATTATTTTCTTCCACTATATTCTCCTTCTTTAGCGATTCGTTTAACTATTTCCCGCCGAGTCTCTTAACTATTTCTCTCTGCTGCCTGTTTCCCCTTTAGCGATTCTCTTAAATATCTTCCTATACTTTCTGTTTCGCTTTATCGAGTCTCCTAATTATATTCGTCCTATACGTGCCACCTTTTAACCAGTCTCTTAACTATTTCCCTCCGTTGTCTATTTCACTTTAAGCGAGTTTTTTTACTATTTTCCCCCGCGGCCTGTTCCATATTTACACCTTTAAAAAGTTTCTTAACCATTTCCCTCCGCGGCCTGGGTTTGACAACATTATCTTTTAAAGTGTCTTTTTCAATGTTGCGTTTAGAAAGTCATTTTCAGTGTCGGGTTTCACAACATCCCGTGAGAAAGTGTATTTTTCAAGGTCATGTTTGACAGCATTACCTCTGAAAGTTTTTTTCAATATCGGGTTTGACAAGATCCCCTTAGAAAGTGTCTTTTTCTGTCAGGTTTGTCAATATCCCATTAGAAAATGTATCGGGTGTGACAACGCCCCCTTAGAAAGTGGGGTTTGTCAAAGTCGGGTTTGACAACATCCCCTTAGAAACTCTCTTTATCAGGTTTGACAACATCACTTTTGAAAGTGTATTTTTCAGAGTCGAGTTTGACAACATTCCTTTAGGAAGTGTCTTTCTAAATGTCAGCTTTGACAACATCCCTTTGGAAAGTGTCTTATGAAATTTCGGTTTTGACAACATCCCCTTAGAAACTACCTTTTTCTGTGTCGGTTTTGACAACAATGTCTTAAAAAATGTTTTCTTCAACGTCGGGGCCGTAAGAAGTATTTTTGTTAATGTTGCGTTTGACAACATCCCCCTAGAAAGTGTCTTTCTAAATGTCAGCTTTGACAACATCCCTTTGGAAAGTGTCTTATGAAATTTAAGTTTTGACAACATCCCCTTAGAAACTACCATTTTCTGTGTCGGTTTTGACAACAATGTCTTAAAAAATGTTTTCTTCAACGTCGGGACCGTAAGAAGTGTTTTTGTTAATGTTGCGTTTGACAACATCCCCCTAGAAAGTGTCTTATTGAATGTCGGTTTTGACAACATCGCCTTTGAAGGTGTCTTTTCAATTTTAGGCTTGACACCCTTTTAGAAAGTCTCTTCTCCAATGTCGGGTTTGTCAATGTCTTTAAAAGATTTGACAACATCACATTTGAAAGTGTATTTTTCAGAGTCGAGTCTGACAACATTCCTTTAGAAAGAAAGAGGCCAAATTTCACAATCCAGATTGTAGCTTTCGTGTTGTGGATGTAACATTACAGATTTTGTATTACATCTTCAAATTTTAGAAGACGGATTTTAGATTGCATTTTCTAGAGTTCACGCTTTAGGCTTCAGATAAGTATTAGGTTTAAATTGCCACATGCCAGATTCTATTTTAAATTCTCAATATACATTCTACATTCCAGGTTGCAGATTCTAGATTATACACAGTCTTCAGATATTAGGTGCAGATTTCACATTCCAGATTGCAGAATTCGAATTTTAGCTTTAAGATTTCAGATTTAGAATGCAAATTTCACATTCCAGACTTGAAGTTTTAGGTTCCAAGTTTTCTGGTTGTGAAGTTCACATTCCAGATTTCGGATTTGGAAGGACAGATTTCAGATGGCATTTTCTAGAGTTCAGGCTTTAGGCTTCAGAGATAAGATTTGAGTTGCTACATTCCAGATTCACATGTTAAATAGGCTTCAATATTAGGTCCAGATTTCACATTCCAAATTCCAGAAAAAAAAATCGTTTTGTAAAGGATTATATTTTAAATCAACCGTTTTGCGAGTTGAAAAAGAACGCTACTTTCTGTTGCTAGTGAAGTCGTCGACTATATAGGTTACATGCGTTAAAGGGATGACACCCTGTATTTCCAGTACCCACAATCGTCTGCCGTAACCACGACTGAATAATCAGGATCCTCGCCGGCCATCTTGCGGCATAAGTCAGACAGAAGACACCCATAAATCAGACCCGCACAGGTAACCAAGATCTGCCCCTCGCCTACCTGGATTAAGTTACAGCTTATTGCCGTTCTCCACGCCGTTACAACAGACGTTAAAGATAATTTAGATTACGAATAATGGCCATAATCGGCCGTTGTTGGCCCGAGTGCTTTTCATTTAGAATGTTTTGTTAATAACATAATGGATTGTGTTCGAAGCGCATTTGCGGCCCCGTAGAATGAAAAATTAAGTCGTTTGTCAGGCCGGAGGATGGCATGCGAGGCGGCCATTACGGATATTCAAAAATATAATAATGGCCTTCGCTGCGCGCTCCTCCTGATTTTTATGACGGCGGTTGTGTCTTAATGAATTGTTTTTTGGTTTTTATTCATGGGCGCGCGACACGAGATCGGCCGGGAGACGATGGGGTGGCTCCGTCGTTTTTAAACTTCCTCGGACGTAAAGCCTCATGTTTATGGAACGTCCGGGGAAGCGAGTGTAACATCTGAATTTGAGCCCAGTTTCGTATAACCCTTCTTTATTACCTTATTCCGATACATCAAGATCCTTCCTGAACGCATTCCGGATTTATGTTGATCTCTCTTACGTCTCCTTCGGCCGAAATGAAACATGCATTTGCGAACTTTCTCCCGGAATTATTTTCATCGGAACCGTAAATAAACGCTTGGGATACCACGAGGATTACTTGGACTTGTAGAGTAGTAGTGGTATATTCCTTCACAGGTTTATAAAGTATCCGATTAATACACTTCTCATAACTCACTAAAATAAAATATAATATAATATAACTAGCAGCTTTTTATCCGTCCCCTCAACCTTCTTCATCTATTCGATCCATCTTCAAAATTTCTTCTCTACTCTCATCTCTATCTCTCAATTCTACGCATTCCTTCAGCAAAATGCTCTATCGTCTCTATCTCTTCATACTTCTCTAATTTTTCCTGCACTTGCACATTTCTATGTCTCTGCACTTAATCATCTGTCATTACTCTGCCTCTCTCTGCATACCCGTTTCCTTCGAAATATGCCTCCCTCTCTTTCCATACCCCCTTTCCTATTTCTTTCCTTTTTTCTTTCAAACATTCTTGCAAAATTCTGCACTTTCCTCTATCTATCACTCTCTCCTCAAATTTTATTGCTCTCTTTCCTGCTTCTATTCTTATTCCATCTCTCTTTCTTTCCTCCATATATACCCCGGTGTCTCTCTCTCTACTCCTAGCACCCATTTCAAATATTGTCCTTGCACCCCTTCCAACCCTTCTTGCTCTCTCCATTCCCATATTTCCGCTCCATACATCATCACGCTTTTCACCAGACTCAAATATCATTGATGTGAAAAGAAATACATAGTTAGGAAACTAGCTAAAAGAGAAACAGATGGCGAAGGGGAAATAGTTAAGAGGCTCGCTAAAGGGTGGAGGGAAATAGTTAAGAGGCTTGATAAGGGGGAACAGGAAATGGAGGTATATAATTAAGAGACTCGCTAAAGAGGAAACAGGCCGCAGAGGGGAAATAGTTAGGAGACTCTCTAAAGGAGGATCAAGCACTGGAAGGAAATGGTTAAGAGACTCGCTAAAGTTGAAAGAGATAAATAAATCGGGAGTAGACCGCGGGAGGAAATAATTAAGAGACTCGCTAAAGGAAGAGCAGGCAATGGAGGGAAATTGTTAAGAGGTTCGCTAAAGGAGGAGCAGGCACTTGAGGGATATAGTTAAGAGAGTCGTTAAATGGGGAACAGACCCCGAGGGGAAATAGTTGAGAAGCTAGCTAAAAGTGGGATAGGCAACGATACGGAGGGAAATAGTTAAGAGACTTTCTAAAGGAGGAGCAGGCGACGGAGGGAAATAGTTAAAGAGACTTGCTAAAAAAGGAGCAGGCATTGGAGGGAAATGGTTAAAAGACTCGTCCGCGGAATGAAATAGTTAAGCGAAAGAAGGAGTAGATAGTGGAAGGAAATAATTAGTAAACTCGTTAAGTCGGGAACAGGCCGCTAGAGAGAATAGTTCAGGGACTCGTTAAAGAGGGTCAGGCAGTGGAGGGGAATAGTTCAGAGACTCGCCTGCTGTGGGAAATACTTAAGCGAATAGTTAGGAGACTTGCTAAAGGGGGAACAGACCGGCGGAGTGGAAATAGTTAAGAGACTCGCTAAAGGGGAAACAGACAGCAGCGGGGAAATAGTTGGGAAACTCGCTAAACGTTAAATAGGCAACGATACGGAGGGAAACAGTTAAGAGACTTTCTAAAGGAGGAGCAGGCGACGGAGGGAAATAGTTAAAAAGCTTTGCTAAAAAAGGAGCAGGCATTGGAGGGAAATAGTTACGAGACTCGCTAAAGGAGGAGCAGGCATTTGAGAGAAATATATAAGAGACTCGCTAAAGGGGGAACAGGCAGTGGAAGGAAATAATTAAGAGACTGGCTAAAGGGGAAACAGACAGCGGAAGGGAAAGAGTTAGCAGACTCGCTAAAGGTGGAGCAGCACTGGAGGGAAATGATTAAAAGACTCGGCCGAGGAATAAAATAGTTAAGCGAATCGCGAAAGAAGGAGTAGATAGTGGAAGGAAATAATTAGTAAACTCGTTAAGTCGGGAACAGGCCGCTAGAGAGAATAGTTCAGGGACTCGTTAAAGAGGGGACAGGCAGTGGAGGGAAATAGTTAAGAGACTCGCCTGCTGTGGGAAATACTTAAGCGAATAGTTAGGAGACTTACTAAAGGGGGAACAGACCGGCGGAGTGGAAATAGTTAAGAGACTCGCTAAAGGGGAAACAGACTGCCGAGGGGAAATAGTTGGGAAACTCGCTAAACGTTAAATAGGCAACGATACGGAGGGAAACAGTTAAGAGACTTTCTAAAGGAGGAGCAGGCGACGGAGGGAAATAGTTAAAAAGCTTTGCTAAAAAAGGAGCAGGCATTGGAGGGAAATAGTTACGAGACTCGCTAAAAGAGGAGCAGGCATTGGAGAGAAATATATAAGAGACTCGCTAAAGGGGGAACAGGCAGTGGAAGGAAATAATTAAGAGACTGGCTAAAGGGGAAACAGACTGCGGAAGGGAAAGAGTTAGGAGACTCGCTAAAGGAGGAGCAGCACTGGAGGGAAATGATTAAAAGACTCGGCCGAGGAATAAAATAGTTAAGCGAATCGCGAAAGAAGGAGTAGATAGTGGAAGGAAATAATTAGTAAACTCGTTAAGTCGGGAACAGGCCGCTAGAGAGAATAGTTCAGGGACTCGTTAAAGAGGGGACAGGCAGTGGAGGGAAATAGTTAAGAGACTCGCCTGCTGTGGGAAATACTTAAGCGAATAGTTAGGAGACTTACTAAAGGGGGAACAGACCGGCGGAGTGGAAATAGTTAAGAGACTCGCTAAAGGGGAAACAGACTGCAGAGGGGAAATAGTTGGGAAACTCGCTAAACGTTAAATAGGCAACGATACGGAGGGAAACAGTTAAGAGACTTTCTAAAGGAGGAGCAGGCGACGGAGGGAAATAGTTAAAAAGCTTTGCTAAAAAAGGAGCAGGCATTGGAGGGAAATAGTTACGAGACTCGCTAAAGGAGGAGCAGGCATTGGAGAGAAATATATAAGAGACTCGCTAAAGGGGGAACAGGCAGTGGAAGGAAATAACTAAGAGACTGGCTAAAGGGGAAACAGACAGCGGAAGGGAAATAGTTAGCAGACTCGCTAAAGGAGGAACAGCACTGGAGGGAAATGATTAAAAGACTCGGCCGAGGAATAAAATAGTTAAGCGAATCGCGAAAGAAGGAGTAGATAGTGGAAGGAAATAATTAGTAAACTCGTTAAGTGGGGTACAGGCCGCTAGGGAAAATAGTTCAGGGATTCGTTAAAGAGGGGACAGGCAGCGGAGGGAAATAGTTAAGAGACTCGCCTGCTGTGGGAAATACTTAAGCGAATAGTTAGGAGACTTGCTAAAGGGGGAACAGACCGGCGGAGTGGAAATAGTTAAGAGACTCGCTAAAGGGGAAACAGACAGCAGCGGGGAAATAGTTGGGAAACTCGCTAAACGTTAAATAGGCAACGATACGGAGGGAAACAGTTAAGAGACTTTCTAAAGGAGGAGCAGGCGACGGAGGGAAATAGTTAAAAAGCTTTGCTAAAAAAGGAGCAGGCATTGGAGGGAAATAGTTACGAGACTCGCTAAAAGAGGAGCAGGCATTGGAGAGAAATATATAAGAGACTCGCTAAAGGGGGAACAGGCAGTGGAAGGAAATAATTAAGAGACTGGCTAAAGGGGAAACAGACTGCGGAAGGGAAAGAGTTAGGAGACTCGCTAAAGGAGGAGCAGCACTGGAGGGAAATGATTAAAAGACTCGGCCGAGGAATAAAATAGTTAAGCGAATCGCGAAAGAAGGAGTAGATAGTGGAAGGAAATAATTAGTAAACTCGTTAAGTCGGGAACAGGCCGCTAGAGAGAATAGTTCAGGGACTCGTTAAAGAGGGGACAGGCAGTGGAGGGAAATAGTTAAGAGACTCGCCTGCTGTGGGAAATACTTAAGCGAATAGTTAGGAGACTTGCTAAAGGGGGAACAGACCGGCGGAGTGGAAATAGTTAAGAGACTCGCTAAAGGGGAAACAGACTGCAGAGGGGAAATAGTTGGGAAACTCGCTAAACGTTAAATAGGCAACGATACGGAGGGAAACAGTTAAGAGACTTTCTAAAGGAGGAGCAGGCGACGGAGGGAAATAGTTAAAAAGCTTTGCTAAAAAAGGAGCAGGCATTGGAGGGAAATAGTTACGAGACTCGCTAAAGGAGGAGCAGGCATTGGAGAGAAATATATAAGAGACTCGCTAAAGGGGGAACAGGCAGTGGAAGGAAATAATTAAGAGACTGGCTAAAGGGGAAACAGACTGCGGAAGGGAAAGAGTTAGGAGACTCGCTAAAGGAGGAGCAGCACTGGAGGGAAATGATTAAAAGACTCGGCCGAGGAATAAAATAGTTAAGCGAATCGCGAAAGAAGGAGTAGATAGTGGAAGGAAATAATTAGTAAACTCGTTAAGTCGGGAACAGGCCGCTAGAGAGAATAGTTCAGGGACTCGTTAAAGAGGGGACAGGCAGTGGAGGGAAATAGTTAAGAGACTCGCCTGCTGTGGGAAATACTTAAGCGAATAGTTAGGAGACTTGCTAAAGGGGGAACAGACCGGCGGAGTGGAAATAGTTAAGAGACTCGCTAAAGGGGAAACAGACAGCGGAAGGGAAATAGTTGGGAAACTCGCTAAACGTTAAATGGGCAACGATACGGAGGGAAACAGTTAAGAGACTTTCTAAAGGAGGAGCAGGCGACGGAGGGAAATAGTTAAAAAGCTTTGCTAAAAAAGGAGCAGGCATTGGAGGGAAATAGTTACGAGACTCGCCTGCTGTGGGAAATACTTAAGCGAATAGTTAGGAGACTTACTAAAGGGCGAACAGACCGGCGGAGTGGAAATAGTTAAGAGACTCGTAACAGACAGCAGAGGGGAAATAGTTGGGAAACTCGCTAAACGTCAAATAGGCAACGATACGGAGGGAAACAGTTAAGAGACTTTCTAAAGGAGGAGCAGGCGACGGAGGGAAATAGTTAAAAAGCTTTGCTAAAAAAGGAGCAGGCATTGGAGGGAAATAGTTACGAGACTCGCCTGCTGTGGGAAATACTTAAGCGAATAGTTAGGAGACTTACTAAAGGGGGAACAGACCGGCGGAGTGGAAATAGTTAAGAGACTAGCTAAAGGGGAAACAGACAGCAGAGGGGAAATAGTTGGGAAACTCGCTAAACGTCAAATAGGCAACGATACGGAGGGAAACAGTTAAGAGACTTTCTAAAGGAGGAGCAGGCGACGGAGGGAAATAGTTAAAAAGCTTTGCTAAAAAAGGAGCAGGCATTGGAGGGAAATAGTTACGAGACTCGCCTGCTGTGGGAAATACTTAAGCGAATAGTTAGGAGACTTACTAAAGGGGGAACAGACCGGCGGAGTGGAAATAGTTAAGAGACTCGCTAAAGGGGAAACAGACAGCAGAGGGGAAATAGTTGGGAAACTCGCTAAACGTCAAATAGGCAACGATACGGAGGGAAACAGTTAAGAGACTTTCTAAAGGAGGAGCAGGCGACGGAGGGAAATAGTTAAAAAGCTTTGCTAAAAAAGGAGCAGGCATTGGAGGGAAATAGTTACGAGACTCGCCTGCTGTGGGAAATACTTAAGCGAATAGTTAGGAGACTTACTAAAGGGGGAACAGACCGGCGGAGTGGAAATAGTTAAGAGACTCGCTAAAGGGGAAACAGACAGCAGAAGGGAAATAGTTGGGAAACTCGCTAAACGTGAAATAGGCAACGATACGGAGGGAAACAGTTAAGAGACTTTCTAAAGGAGGAGCAGGCGACGGAGGGAAATAGTTAAAAAGCTTTGCTAAAAAAGGAGCAGGCATTGGAGGGAAATAGTTACGAGACTCGCTAAAGGGGGGAACAGGCAGTGGAAGGAAATAATTAAGAGACTGGCTAAAGGGGAAACAGACAGCGGAAGGGAAATAGTTAGGAGACTCGCTAAAGGAGGAGCAGCACTGGAGGGAAATGATTAAAAGACTCGGCCGAGGAATAAAATAGTTAAGCGAATCGCGAAAGAAGGAGTAGATAGTGGAAGGAAATAATTAGTAAACTCGTTAAGTCGGGAACAAGCCGCTAGAGAGAATAGTTCAGGGACTCGTTAAAGAGGGGACAGGCAGTGGAGGGAAATAGTTAAGAGACTCGCCTGCTGTGGGAAATACTTAAGCGAATAGTTAGGAGATTTGCTAAAGGGGGAACAGACCGGCGGAGTGGAAATAGTTAAGAGACTCGCTAAAGGGGGAACAGACAGCAGAGGGGAAATAGTTGGGAAACTCGCTAAACGTTAAATAGGCAACGATACGGAGGGAAACAGTTAAGAGACTTTCTAAAGGAGGAGCAGGCGACGGAGGGAAATAGTTAAAAAGCTTTGCTAAAAAAGGAGCAGGCATTGGAGGGAAATAGTTACGAGACTCGCCTGCTGTGGGAAATACTTAAGCGAATAGTTAGGAGACTTACTAAAGGGGGAACAGACCGGCGGAGTGGAAATAGTTAAGAGACTCGCTAAAGGGGAAACAGACAGCAGAAGGGAAATAGTTGGGAAACTCGCTAAACGTCAAATAGGCAACGATACGGAGGGAAACAGTTAAGAGACTTTCTAAAGGAGGAGCAGGCGACGGAGGGAAATAGTTAAAAAGCTTTGCTAAAAAAGGAGCAGGCATTGGAGGGAAATAGTTACGAGACTCGCTAAAGGAGGAGCAGGCATTGGAGAGAAATATATAAGAGACTCGCTAAAGGGGGAACAGGCAGTGGAAGGAAATAATTAAGAGACTGGCTAAAGGGGAAACAGACAGCGGAAGGGAAATAGTTAGGAGACTCGCTAAAGGAGGAGCAGCACTGGAGGGAAATGATTAAAAGACTCGGCCTAGGAATAAAATAGTTAAGCGAATCGCGAAAGAAGGAGTAGATAGTGGAAGGAAATAATTAGTAAACTCGTTAAGTCGGGAACAGGCCGCTAGAGAGAATAGTTCAGGGACTCGTTAAAGAGGGGACAGGCAGTGGAGGGAAATAGTTAAGAGACTCGCCTGCTGTGGGAAATACTTAAGCGAATAGTTAGGAGACTTACTAAAGGGGGAACAGACCGGCGGAGTGGAAATAGTTAAGAGACTCGCTAAAGGGGAAACAGACAGCAGAGGGGAAATAGTTGGGAAACTCGCTAAACGTCAAATAGGCAACGATATGGAGGGAAACAGTTAAGAGACTTTCTAAAGGAGGAGCAGGCGACGGAGGGAAATAGTTAAAAAGCTTTGCTAAAAAAGGAGCAGGCATTGGAGGGAAATAGTTACGAGACTCGCTAAAGGAGGAGCAGGCATAGGAGAGAAATATATAAGAGACTCGCTAAAGGGGGAACAGGCAGTGGAAGGAGATAATTAAGAGACTGGCTAAAGGGGAAACAGACAGCGGAAGGGAAATAGTTAGGAGACTCGCTAAAGGAGGAGCAGCACTGGAGGGAATGATTAAAAGACTCGGCCGAGGAATAAAATAGTTAAGCGAATCGCGAAAGAAGGAGTAGATAGTGGAAGGAAATAATTAGTAAACTCGTTAATTGGGGTACAGGCCGCTAGGGAAAATAGTTCAGGGATTCGTTAAAGAGGGGACAGGCAGCGGAGGGAAATAGTTAAGAGACTCGCCTGCTGTGGGAAATACTTAAGCGAATAGTTAGGAGACTTGCTAAAGGGGGAACAGACCGGCGGAGTGGAAGTAGTTAAGAGACTCGCTAAAGGGGAAACAGACAGCAGCGGGGAAATAGTTGGGAAACTCGCTAAACGTTAAATAGGCAACGATACGGAGGGAAACAGTTAAGAGACTTTCTAAAGGAGGAGCAGGCGACGGAGGGAAATAGTTAAAAAGCTTTGCTAAAAAAGGAGCAGGCATTGGAGGGAAATAGTTACGAGACTCGCTAAAGGAGGAGCAGGCATTTGAGAGAAATATATAAGAGACTCGCTAAAGGGGGAACAGGCAGTGGAAGGAAATAATTAAGAGAATGGCTAAAGCGGAAACAGACAGCGGAAGGGAAAGAGTTAGGAGACTCGCTAAAGGAGGAGCAGCACTGGAGGGAAATGATTAAAAGACTCGGCCGAGGAATAAAATAGTTAAGCGAATCGCGAAAGAAGGAGTAGATAGTGGAAGGAAATAATTAGTAAACTCGTTAAGTCGGGAACAGGCCGCTAGAGAGAATAGTTCAGGGACTCGTTAAAGAGGGGACAGGCAGTGGAATGAAATTGTTGAGAGACTCGCCTGCTGTGGGAAATACTTAAACGAAGACTTACTAAAGGGGGAACAGACCGGCGGAGTGGAAATAGTTAAGAGACTTGCTAAAGGGGGAACAGACAAAAGATGTATATAATTAGGTGACTAGCTAAAGGGGAAACAGACAGCAGAGGGAAAATAGTTAGGAGACTCGCTAAAGGAGGATCAAGCACTGGAGGGAAATGGTTAAGAGACTCGCTAAGGGAGAAGTAGGCATTTGAGGGATATAGTTAAGAGACTCGTTAAATGGGGAACAGGCCCCGGGGGGAAATAGTTGAGAAACTCGCTAAAAGTGAAATAGGCAACGATACGGAGGGATATAGTTAAGAGACTGGTTAAAGGGTAGTACGTATAGGACGAATATAATTATTAGACGCGATAAACAAACAGCGTAGGGAAATATTTAAGAGAATCGCTCAAGGGAGAACAGGCAGCAAAAGGAAATAGTTAAGAGACTGGTTAAAAGGAAAACAAGCCGCAGAACAAAATAGTTAATAGAATCGCCATAAGTCGCAGAACGAAATATAGTTAAGGGACTCGTTAAAGGAGGCATAGAGCACTAAAGGAAATAGTTAAGTGAATCGCTAAAGAAGAAACAAATAGTGGAAAGAAATAATAATTAAGAAACTTATTAAATGCGGAACAGGCCGCGGGGGGAAATAGTTAAGAGACTCACTAAAGGAGGAGCAGGCACTGGATGGAAATAGTTAAGAGACTCATTAAAGGGGAAACAAGCAGTGGAAGGAAATAATTAGGAGACTCGTTAAATGGGGAACAGGCCACGAGGGGAAATAGTTAAGAAACTTGCTTGAAGTAAAACAACAACGGAGGGGAAATAGTTAAGAGACCGGTGGCACGTATAGGACGAATATAATTAGAAGACTCACTAAAGACGAAACAGATGGCGGCGGGGAAATAGTTAAAAGACTCGCTAAACAGTGAAGAGGCTGTAAAGGGAATTAGTTAGGAGACTCGCTAAAGGAGGAGCAAGCACTAGAGAGAAATAGTTACGAGACTCGGCCGCGGAGTGAAATAGTTAATCGCGAAAGAAGGAGCAGATAGTGGAGGGAAGTAGTTAAGAGATTCACTAAAGGAGGAGCAGGCACTGGAGAGAAATAGTTAAAAGACTCGCTAAAGGAGGAGCAGGGATTGGAGGGAAATAGTTAAGAGACTCGTTAAAGGGGCAACAAGTAGTGGAAGGAAATAATTATATTAGACTTGTTAAATGGGGAACAGGCCACGAGGGGAAATAATTAAGAAGCTAGCTTGAAGTGACACAGACAACGGACGGGAAATGGTTAAGAGACTGGTGGCACGTATAGGACGGATATAATTAGGGAAGTCAATAAAGGGGAGACAAACAGCATAGGGAACTATTTAAGAGAATCACTCAAGGGGGAACAAGCTGCAGAGGGAAATAGTTAAGAGACTCGCTAACAGAACAGCACTAGAGGGAAATAGTTAAGAGACTCGCTAAAGGAGGAGGAGGCACTTGAAGGAAATAGATAAACGATTCGCTAAATGGGGAACAAGGAGCGGGGGGAAATAGTTAAGAGACTCACTAAAGAAGGAGCAGGCACTGGAGAGAAATAGTTAAGAGACTCGCTAAAAGAGGAGCAGGCACTGGAGAGAAATAGATAAGAGACTCGTTAAAGGGGAAACAAGCAGTGGAAGGAAATAATTAAGAGACTCGTTAAATGGGGAACAGGCCACGAGGGGAAATAGTTAAGAGACTGGTGAAAGGGGAAACAATCAGAATAGGGAAAAATTTAAGAGAATCGCTCAAGGGGAACAGGCTGCAGCGGGAAATAGTTAAAAGACTCGCTAAAGAAGAGCGCTGGAGGGAAGTAGTTAAGAGACTCGGCCGCGGAGGGAAATAGTTAAGCCAATCGCTAAAGAATTAGAACATAGTGGAAGGAGATATTTAGGAAACTTGTTAAATCGGGAGTAGGCCGCGGGAAGAAATAATTAATTGACTCGCTAAAGGAGGAGCAGGCAATGGAGGGAAATTGTTAAGAGGCTCGCTAAAGAAGGAGCAGGCACTTGAGGGATATAGTTAAGAGAGTCGTTAAATGGGGAACAGGCCCCGGGGGAAATAGTTGGGAAACTCGCTAAAAGTGAAATAGGCAACGATACGGAGGGAAATAGTTAAGAGACTGGTTAAAGGGTAGTACGTATGGGACGAATATAATTATTAGACTTGATAAAGGGGAAACAAACAGCATAGATAAATATTTAAGAGATTCGCTAAAGGAGGATCAAGCAATGGAGGGAAATGGTTAAGAGACTCGCTAAAATTGAAAGAGACGGCGGAGTGGAAATAGCTAAGAGACTTTCTAAAGGAGCGGCAGGCAACGGAGGGAAATAGTTAAAGAGACTTGCTAAAAAATGAGCAGGCATTGGAGGGAAATAGTTAAGAGAGTCGCTAAAGGAGGAGTAGACACTGGACAGAAATAGATACGAGACTCGCTAAAGGGTGAACAGGCAGTGGAAGGAAATAATTATGAGACTCGTTAAATAGGGAACAGATAACGAAGGGAAATAGTTAAGAAGAGACTGGTTAAGGGGTGGCACGTATAGGACCAATATAATTAGGAAATTCGATAAAGGGAAAAAGACAGCGTAGGGAAATATTTAAGAGAATAGCTCAAGGGGAATCAGGCTGGAGCGGGAAATAGTTAAGACACTCGCTAATGGAAGAGAGCTGGAGGGAAGTAGTTAAGAGACTCGGCCGCGGAGGGAAATGGTTAAGCGAATCGCTAAAGAATTAGAACATAGTGGAAGGAAATATTTAGGAAACTTGTTAAATCGGGAGTAGGCCGCGGGAAGAAATAATTAAGAGACTCGCTAAAGGAGGAGCAGGCAATGGAGGGAAATTGTTAAGAGGCTCGCTAAAGAAGGAGCAGGCATTTGAGGGATATAGTTAAGAGAGTCGTTAAATGGGGAACAGGCCCCGGGTGGAAATAGTTGAGAAACTCGCTAAAAGTGAAATAGGCAACGATACGGAGGGAAATAGTTAACAGACTGGTTAAAGGGTAGTACGTATAGGACGAATATAATTATTAAACGCGATAAAGGAGAAACAAACAGCATAGAGAAATATTTAAGAGAGTCGCAACAAGAGTCGGAACAGGCCGCAAAGGGAAATAGTTAAGAGATTCGCTAAAGGGGAAACAGACTGCGGAGAGGAAATGGTTAAGAGAACGGCTCAGGAGAAGCAGGCATTGGAGCGAAATAGTTACGAGACTCGCTAAGGGGGGGGGCAGGCATTGGAGAGAAACAGTTAATAGACCCGGTAAAGGAGGAGCAGACACTGGAGAGAAATAGATAAGATACTCGCTAAAGGGGGAACAGGCAGTGGAATTAAATAATTAGGAGACTGGCTAAAGGGGAAACAGACAGCGGAAGGGAAAGAGTTAGGAGACTCGCTACAGGAGGATCAAGCACTGGAGGGAAATGGTTAAGAGACTCGCTAAAGGGGAAAGAGACGACGGAGTGGAAATAGTTGGGAAACTCGCTAAAGGAGGAACAAGCACTGGGGGAAATAGTTAAGAGACTTGCTAATGGGGAAACAGGCAAAGGAGGTATATAATTAGGAGACTCGCTAAAGGGGAAACAGACAGCAGAGGGGAAATAGTTAGGAGACTCGCTAATGGAGGATCAAGCACTGGAGGGAAATGGTTAAGAGACTCGCTCAAGTTGAAAGAGACGGCGGAGTGGAAATAGTTAAGAGACTTTCTAAAGGAGGACCAGGCAACGGAGGGAAATAGTTAAAGAGACTTGCTAAAAAAGGAGCAGGCATTCTAGGAAAATAGTTAAGAGACTCGAGGAGCAGGCACTGGACAGAAATAGATACGAGACTTGCTCAAGGGTGAACAGGCAGTGGAAGGAAATAATTATGAGACTCGTTAAATGGGGAACAGATAACGAAGGGAAATAGTTAAGGAGAGACTGGTTAAGGGGTGGTACGTATAGGACCTATATAATTAGGAAATGCGATAAAGGGAAAAAGACAGCATAGGGAAATATGTAAGAGAATCGCTCAAGGGGGAAACTGGCTGCAGCGGCAAATAGTTAAGAGACTGGTTAAAAGGAAAACAAGCCGCAGAACAAAATAGTTAATAGAATCGCCACAAGTCGCAGAAGGAAATATAGTTAAGGGACTCGTTAAAGGAGGCATAGAGCACTAAAGGAAATAGTTAAGTGAATCGCTAAAGAAGGAACAAATAGTGGAAGAAAATAATAATTAAGAAACTTATTAAATGCGGAACAGGCCGCGGGGGGAAATAGTTAAGAGACTCACTAAAGGAGGAGCAGGCACTGGAGGGAAATAGTTACGACACTCGGCCGCGGAGTGAAATAGTTAATCGCGAAAGAAGGAGCAGATAGTGGAGGGAAGTAGTTAAGATACTCACTAAAGGAGGAGTAGGCAATAGTTTAGAGATTCGTTAAAGAGCAAACAAGCAGTGGAGGCAAATATTTTAGAGACTCGCTAAAGGGACAACAGACAGCGGAGGGGAAATATTTAAGAGACTCGCTAAAGAGGGAACAGGTTGTAAAGGGAAATAGTTAAGAGACTTGCTAAAGAGAGAACAGGCAAAAGAGTCAAATAATTAGGAGACTCACTAAGGGTGAAACAGACAGCGGGGGGAAATAGTTAGGAAACTCGCTTAAGGAGGAGCAGATAACGGAAGGAAATAATTGGGGCACTCGTTAAGTGAGAAACAGGCCGCAGGGAGAAATAGTTAAGAAACTCGCTGAGCTAAGAGACTCGTTAAAATAGCATGTAGCGGGCGCAATTAATTAGGAGACAGGCCACAGAGGGAAATAGTTAAGAGACTCGTTAAATGGGGAAAAGGGCGCGGGGGGAAATGGCTAAGAAACTCGTTGAAGGTGAAGCAGGCAGCAGAAGGAAATAGTTAAGAGACTTGTTAAAAGGGAAACAGGCCGCAGAACAAAATTGTTAATAGAATCGCCACAAGTCGCAGAAGGACATATATAGTTAGGGGACTCCTTAAAGGGAGCATAGAGCACTAAAGGAAATAGTTAAATGAATCGCTAAAGAAGGAACAAATAGTGGAAGGAAATGATTCAATGGGAAACAGGCCGCGGGGGGAAATAGTTAAGAGACTCACTAAAGGAGGAGCAGGCACTGGAGGGAAATAGTTAAGAGACTCGCTAAAAGAGGAGCAGGCACTGTAGAGAAATAGATAAGAGACTCGTTAAAGGGGAAACAAGCAGTGGAAGGAAATAATTAAGAGACTCGTTAAATAGGGAACAGGTCACGAGGGGAAATAGTTAAGAAACTCGCTTTAAGTGAAACAGACAATGGAGGGGAAATAGTTAAGAGACTGGTGGCACGTATAGGTCAAATATAATTAGGAGACTGGATAAAGGGAAACAGAAAGTATAGGGAAATATTTAAGAGACTCGCTAATAGAAGAGCACTAGAGGGAAATAGTTAAGAGACTCGACCTCGAAGGGAAACAGTTAAGCGAATCGCTAAAGAAGGAGAAGCTAAAATAATAGGAAACTTATTAAATAGGGAGTTAACCGCCGGGGGAAATAGTTAAAAGACTCGCTAAATGAGGAGCAGGGATTGGAGGGAAATAGTTAAGAGACTCACTAAAGGAAAAACAGGCACTTGAGGGAAATAGTTAAACGACTCGTTAAATGATGAACAGGCAACGGAGGGAAATAGTTAAGAGACTGGTTAAAGGGGAAACAAACAGCATAGGGAAATAGTTAATAGACTCGCTAAAGGAAGAGCGCTGGAGGCAAGTAGTTAAGAGACTCGGCCGCGGATGGAAATAGTTAAGCGAATTGCTAAAGGAGGAGATCATAGTGGAAGGAAATAATTAGGAAACTTATAAAATCAGGAGTAGGCCTCGGGAGGAAATAATTAAGAGACTCGCTAGAGGAGGAGCAGGCAATGGAGGGAAATTGTTAAGAGGCTCGCTAAAGAAGGATCGAGCACTGGAGGGAAATGGTTAAGAGACTCGCTAAAGGGGAAAGAGACGGCGGAGTGGAAATAGTTGGGAGACTCGCTAAAGGAGGAGCAAGCACTGGGGGGAATAGTTAAGAGCCTCGTTGAAGGGAGAAGGGAGGGCGGAGTGGAAATAGTTACGTTTTGAATGGTTTGGGGAGTTATTAAACTGCACTCATGTCGAATTCTTCCTTCAAGATCATCCAAATTGTTTTTGATACACCTTCCTTTTTAAGTTCCCCCATCGAAAAAAATCTAATAGGGTTTGATCTGGGGACCTAGCTTGCCATTCTATTGGACCTCTTCTTCCATCTTCTTAAAAAAACTTTGGGCTTAGTGTGTGGGAGCACTATCCTGTTGCAACCAGATATTATTATTCAGAAGTTCATTTATTATTCAATAGAGAAAAACAGTTCAGTTCACGCTTTATTAGCCGCTCATCTAATCGAGCACCACAAAACACGTCAGCTCGGTTCAACTGCCCGAATCGCGGAATCCCATTCGACTGATAAATTGATGGTTATTTGAATTCCTCAGTAGAGCCCTCAGCGGCGCTGGATGACTGCCGCCCTTCGTGAACACTAGAATGTTTATACTCGACGACTCTTTGTGGCAATTGCGACTTGTTGCCGTAACTGTATCCTCCGTCTTTCCTCGTCGAGTGTACACGGACGAAATAAGGAAGCAGGAAACTGGAAGGAGCCCGAGGCGGAGGGGAAATTGCGGCCGTAAATCTAGCGTTCGCAAGTATCTGCTGGCCCCAGAGCCGTGAGTGTTTTTATTATAATTCGAGACGAGCAACAATGACGTTGTTGTAACGACCCTTTTCCCCGTTCTCGAAACAAGTAAAAACTATCTCCCCGGCGACAATTTCTGCAGGAAGCCGCTATGATCGACGGCGTTCATTAAGCTCTCGTGGAGTGTGTGGCGTCGTCGTCGTACATTTCCAGGACCGCAGCAATATAGCGAGAACAAGATCCTCGAGCCAGCCCAAGTTTGCGAACTTATATCAGCCGTATGCAGGCGCACCCACGCCATGTTTCAGCCAGCCGAGTCTAATTAAACAGCCGTTTTAATTAACACCCTAAATTATATCTTAAATGAAATTCCAGTATCGTTTATCTCGGAACTCCGACGCCGCGTTATCCAACTTCGGATATTAGGGGTCCGTGGCGCGCAAAGCGGAACGGGATGCGTTCTTAGTTTGAGGGATCTTTTTAAAAAATCATGTAACCTTTTCAAAACGTCAATTTTAATCATCTTTCAAAACAACGTCATAATTTAAACATTCTTTAAGGTAAGAACCCAACTGTAATTCATCAATTGTAAAATTAGGGCTGAAGATGGGAGTAGTTCTCTACCGAAACATGTTCCTATGTAATTTACGTTTATTAAAGTGTGTGGAATTTGACTTGAATATATCTAGATTTTAATTTAAATTTACTCCACTTTGATTCATCGACATTCTTCCAGGTTGTTTTATTTTTACTTTGTCTTTGAGTGGTTGAGTACAGTAGTAAAGACATTTTATTATTATTATTATATAAATTGCAGAATTGAGATTTTAAATTTCAAATGCTGTCTTACACTCAAATCCGCGGACATGATAGCAAAATTTCCTGACGATCGCTTTTTAAATAGTAGTGCGTGAATTGTACCATCCTTCGGAAGCCGTAGACCGGTTTCGTTTCAAATTTCGAGCCGCGAAATCGTCATCCGCATGAATTTTGCCCATCCCGAAACCTTTCAGCGACCCAACGATGGTATTTTAATTAATGTAAAACTCGACGGACGAAGCCGAGATCGGAAAGATAGCGCAATTTATGGACACGGCGCTGGTCGTCCTATGAATACTTCCATCGGAGCGGTAGGGTCGCGGGGAAGTCTTCGAGACGAAACACATGCCCTTAAACGCTTCAAGTGGCAATTAAGAGCATCGAATCAGAGTATAAAATAATTGTATCCATTCCATGTGCTGTGTAAATGTAATTTGAGACGAGCTGGCTGCGGTCGGGGGCGAGATGTCTCGTTGGCGTTATTAAGCCGGCGGTTGGAAAGTTTCGGGGGTGGGAGGGGCGCAACGGGGGGGTTGGCTGACGATTGTTGTCTTTATGAAATTTTTGTAGTTGTCGAGCGTGTTGTTGGGTCAATAAAGTAAAGCGTTGCGAAGTTTGATGTTGTGATTATTGATAACAACGCGGCAAAACGTAACGAGTTTTATTTGTGAAGTTGTACCAATTAGGAGCGTGAATAAGTTTTTTTTTTTTTTTTAATTTAAATATATCTAAGTCGAACTCCACAAATTTTAATCAGCGTAAAATTATAAATGGTACAATTTTTTTATATTCTTTAAGGGCTGATGATGGCAGAAGTGTTCTGCCGAAACATGTACCATTTATAATTTTACGCTGATTAAAGTTTGTGGAGTTCGACTTAGATATATTTAAATTTTTTAATTTAAATTTACTCCACTTGGATTTAAGAACATTCTTCTTGTTTATAAGTATTTTTTTAGTCACCAGTATCTACATGTTTTCAAGTCCTATAGTCGAAGGTTCAAATTGAGAAGAGAAGAAAAAATAGCAAGATATATATTTGGACTCCCATATATTTTATATTGCAACAAAAATCCCAATTTCGCAAGACTTTTGAGATTTGGAATTTCGATTCTATATTTCACGCTTCAAGTTGCAGATATTCCAAAATTCAAAAAACTATTAATTTATTTCTGGCCAAAGAGCTACAGAGCATGTTTCACTGTATCCAAGACTCGAAAATTGTTAGTAACTTTTTTTTGCACAGGACAATTTTTTGACGAATTCGGATTTAACGTATTTAGCCAGCTCTGTGGAATCGTTTCAGATTGTAGATTTTGGGTTGTGGATGTCACATTACAAATTTTGTATTACATCTTTAAAATTTTAGAAAACAGATTTTAGATTGCATCACGCTATAGCTTCACATTCCAGATTGCACATCTAGATTGCAGTTTTCCAATTTTAGATTTCAAATTCAAAAAGATTCCAAATTTGGCATTCCAGAATACGGATTTCGAAGTTAAAATTTCAGATTCTGTATTCCAGATTTCAAGTTTTAGATATAGGATTTGAGATTTCACATTCCAGATTACACATTTCAGATTTCATATTCCACATTGTAACTTTCCAAATTCAAGCTTTAGATGACAGATCTAGAATGCATATTTGGAGCTTCAGATTCCAAATTGCGGGTTATGGATGTCACATATCAAATTTTATATCAAATTCTAGAAATCAAATTTCAGATTTTAAATTGCAAATTTTATATTTCACGCTTTAGGTTCACATTTGAGATTCCACATTCCAGATTTCACATTCTAGATTGCTTGCAGATTCCCGAGCACAATTTTAGATTCTTTATCCCACAATTTAAATTTTGGATGAGTATAGATTCGAGATTTCATATTCACATTCCAGATTCTAGATTTCTAGTGCACTTTAAGCTGCAGATATTATATGCGAGATCTCACATTCCAGATTACACATTTCAGATTTCATATTCCAAATAGCAAATTTACAATTTATTTTAAGCTTTAGATGTTGTCAGATCTAGAATGCAGATTTGGAGTTTCGGGTTCCAATTTTCGGGTTGTCAGTGTCACAATCCAGATTTTTTCGATTTGGGGGAACAGATTTCAGATGGCATTTTCTAGAGCTTTAGAAATTAATTAGATTTGAGTTGCCACATTCCAGTCTGCAGATTTCACATGCCAGACTTGAGGTTTTAGGTTTTAAATTTTTGGTTGTGAAGTTCACATCCCAGATTTCGATACTAATTTCACGCTTCAAGTTGCAGATATTCCAGATTTCACATTCTAGATTGTAGATTTACAATTTATTTTAAGCTTTAGATGTCAGATCTAGAATGAAAATTTTAGATTGCATATTTTACATTTGCACATTCTAGATTGCAGATTTCCAATCTTAGATTTTAGATTTCAAATTCAAAATGCACATTTTAGATTGCAGATTCCCGAGCTGAATTTCAAATTTAAGATTTTGGATTCTTTATCCAATATTTCAAATTTTAGATATAAGATTCGAGATTTCATATTCACATTCATCTTCTAGATTTGAGGGAACATATTTAAAATGCCATTTTCAAGAGTTCACGCTTTAGGCTTCAGAAATTAGAATTGAGTCGCCACATTCTAGTCTGCAGGTTTCACATTCCAGACTTGAGGTTTTTGGTTTTAAATTTCGGGTTGTGAAGTTCACATTCCAGATTTCGATTCTAATTTCACGCTTCAAGTTGCAGATATTCCAGATTTCACATTCAAGATTGCACATTTACAATTTATTTTATGCTTTAGATGTCGTCAGATCTAGAATGCAAATTTTAGATTACATATTTTACATTTGCACATTCCAGATTTGACATTCTAGATTGCAGATTTCCAATCTCAGATTTTAGATTTCAAATAAATTGAAAATGCGCATTTTAGATGCACACTCCCGAGCAGAATTTCAAATTTAAGATTTTAGATTCTTTATTCCAGATTTCAAATTTGAGACATAAGATTCGATATTTCATATTCACATTCCAGATTGTAGATTTCAGAATTCATACTTTAAGCTGCAGATATTATATTCGAGATCTCACATTCCAGATTACACATTTTAGACTTCATATTCCAAATTGCAAATTTACAATTTATTTTAAGCTTTAGATTTTGTCAGATCTAGAATTCAGATTTGGAGTTTTGGATTCCAATTTTCCGGTTGTCAGTGTCACATTCCAGATTTCACATTTCATCTTTTAAATTTGGGGGAACAGGTTTCAGATGGTATTTTCTTAAGAGTTTACGCTTTAGGCTTCAGAAATTAGATTTGAGTTGCCACATTCCAGATTGCAGATTTCACATTCCAGGCTTGAGGTTTTAGGTTTTACATTTTTGGTTGTGAAGTTCACATCCCAGATTTCGATACTAATTTCACGCTTCAAGTTGCAGATATTCCAGATTTCACATTCCAGACTTCACATTCTAGATTGCAAATTTACAATTTATTTTGAGCTATAAATGTCGTCAGATCTAGAATGCAAATTTTAGATTGCATATTATTTTACGTTTGCACATTCCAGATTTCACATTCTAGATTGCAGATTTCCAATCTCAGATTTTAGATTTAAAATAAATTGAAAATGCGCATTTTAGATTCACACTCCCGAGCAGAATTTTAAATTTAAGATTTTAGATTCTTTATTCCAGATTTCAAATTTGAGACATAAGATTCGAAATTTCATATTCACATTCCAGATTGTAAATTTCAGAATTCATACTTTAAGCTGCAGATATTATATTCGAGATCTCACATTCCAGATTACACATTTCAGATTTCATATTCCAAATTGCAAATTTACAATTTATTTTAAGCTTTAGATGTCGTCAGATCTAGAATGCAGATTTGGAGTTACGGATTCCAATTTTCCGGTTGTCAGTGTCACATTCCAGATTTTTTAGATTTGGGGGAACATATTTCAGATGGCATTTTCTAGAGTTCACGCTTTAGGCTTCAGAAATTAGATTTGAGTCGCCACATTCCCGATTGCAGATTTCACATTCCAGACTTGAGGTTTAAGGTTTTAAATTTTGGGCTGTGAAGTTCACATTCCAGATTTTCGAATTTCGATTCTATATTTCACGATTCAAGTTGCAGATATTCCAGATTTCACACTCTAGATTTCATATTCTAGATTGCAGACTTCCAATTTCAGATTTTAGATTTCAAATTTAAAAAGCACATTTTAGATTGAAAATTTCGGTTTGTGGATGTCGCATTCCAGAATGCATACTTTAAGCTCCAGATATTCGAGATCTCACATTCTAGATTACACATTCCAGATTTCATATTCCAAATTGCAAATTTACAATTTATTTTAACTTTAGATGTCGTCAGATCTAGAATTCAGATTTGGAGTTTTGGATTCCAATTTTCCGGTTGTCAGTGTCACATTCCAGATTTCACATTTCATCTTTTAAATTTGGGGGAACAGGTTTCAGATGGTATTTTCTTAAGAGTTTACGCTTTAGGCTTCAGAAATTAGATTTGAGTTGCCACATTTCAGATTGCAGATTTCACATTCCAGACTTGAGGTTTTAGGTTTTAAATTTTGGGTTGTGATGTTCACATTCCAGATTTTGAATTTCGATTTTATATTTCACTGCTCAAGTTGCAGATATTCCAGATTTCACATTCCAGACTTCACATTCTAGATTGCAAATTTACAATTTATTTTGAGCTATAAATGTCGTCAGATCTAGAATGCAAATTTTAGATTGCATATTATTTTACGTTTGCACATTCCAGATTTCACATTCTAGATTGCAGATTTCCAATCTCAGATTTTAGATTTAAAATAAATTGAAAATGCGCATTTTAGATTCACACTCCCGAGCAGAATTTTAAATTTAAGATTTTAGATTCTTTATTCCAGATTTCAAATTTGAGACATAAGATTCGAAATTTCATATTCACATTACAGATTGTAAATTTCAGAATTCATACTTTAAGCTGCAGATATTATATTCGAGATCTCACATTCCAGATTACACATTTCAGATTTCATATTCCAAATTGCAAATTTACAATTTATTTTAAGCTTTAGATGTCGTCAGATCTAGAATGCAGATTTGGAGTTACGGATTCCAATTTTCCGGTTGTCAGTGTCACATTCCAGATTTTTTAGATTTGGGGGAACATATTTCAGATGGCATTTTCTAGAGTTCACGCTTTAGGCTTTAGAAATTAGATTTGAGTCGCCACATTCCCGATTGCAGATTTCACATTCCAGACTTGAGGTTTAAGGTTTTAAATTTTGGGTTGTGAAGTTCACATTCCAGATTTTCGAATTTCGATTCTATATTTCACGATTCAAGTTGCAGATATTCCAGATTTCACACTCTAGATTTCACATTCTAGATTGCAGACTTCCAATTTCAGATTTTAGATTTCAAATTTAAAAAGCACATTTTAGATTGCAAATTTCGGGTTGTGGATGTCGCATTCCAGAATGCATACTTTAAGCTCCAGATATTCGAGATCTCACATTCTAGATTACACATTCCAGATTTCATATTCCAAATTGCAAATTTACAATTTATTTTAACTTTAGATGTCGTCAGATCTAGAATGCAGATTTGGAGTTACGGATTCCAATTTTCCGGTTGTCAGTGTCACATTTCAGATTTTTTTTTAGACTTGGGGGAACAGATTTCAGACTGCATTTTCTAGAGTTCGCGCTTCAGGCTTTAGAGATTAGATTTGAGTTGCCACATTCCAGATTGCAGATTTCACATTCCAAACTTAAATTAAGGTTTTAAATTTCGGGTTGTGAAGTTCACATTCCAGATTTCGAATTTCGATTCTAATTTCACGCTTCAAGTTGCAGATATTCCAGATTTTGCGTTTTAGATTTCACATTACAGATTTCACATTCTAGATTGCAGATTTACAATTTATTTTAAGCTTTAGATGTCGTCAGATCTAGAATGCAAATTTTAGATAGCATATTTTAGATTTGCACATTCCAGGCTCCACATTCTAGATTGCAGATTTCCTATATTAGATTTTAGATTTTTTATCCAAGATTTATATTATATTCAAGATTTCATATTCACATTCCATATTGTAAATTTTAGAATGCATACTTTAAGCTGCAGATATTATATTCGAGATCTCACATTCCAGATTACACATTTTAGATTTCATCTTCCAAATTGCAAATTTACAATTTATTTTAAGCTTTAGATGTCGTCAGATCTAGAATGCAGATTTGGAGGTTCAGAGTCCAATTTTCCGGTTGTCAGTGTCACATTCCAGATTTCGCATTTCATCTTTTAGATTTGCGGGAACAGATTTCAGATGGCATTTTCTAGAGTTCTCGCTTTAATCTTCAGAAATTAGATTTGAGTTGCGACATTCTAGTCTGCAGACTTCACATTCCAGACTTGAGGTCTTTGGTTTTAAATTTCGGGTTGTGAAGTTCACATTGCAGATTTCGATTCTAATTTCACGCTTCAAGTTGCAGATATTCCAGATTTCGCATTCTAGATTTCACATTCCAGATTTCACATTCTAGATTTCAGATTTACAATTTATTTTAAGCTTTAGATGTCAGATGTAGAATGCAAATTTTACATTTGCACATTCCAGATTTCACATTCTAGATTGCAGATGTCCAGTCTCAGATTTTAGATTTCAAATAAATTTAAAATGCGCATTATAGATGCACATCCCCGAGCAGAATTTCAAATTTAAGATTTTAGATTCTTTATTCCAGATTTCAAATTTGAGATATGAGATTTGAAATTGCATATTCACATTTCAGATTGTAGATTTCAGAATTCATACTTTGATCTGCAGATATGTATTATATTCGAGATCTCACATTCCAGATTACACATTTTAGACTTCATATTCCAAATTGCAAATTTACAATTTATTTCAAGCTTTAGATGTCGTCAGATCTAGAATGCAGATTTGGAGTTTCGGGTTCCAATTTTCGGGTTGTCAGTGTCACATTCCACATTTCACATTCTAGATGTCACATTCTAGATATCATATTCTAGATGACACATTCTAGATTTCACATTCCAGATTTCACATTCTAGATTGCGGATTTGGAGTTTCAGGTTTCAATTTTTCGGTTGTGATTGTCACATTCCAGACTTTTCATCTTTTAGATTTGAAAGAACAGATTTCAGATGACATTTTCTAGATTTCACGCATTATGATTATTAGATTTGAGTTGCCACATTCCAGCTTGTTTTTCGGGTTGTGAATCACATTCTAGATTTCGAATTTCGGATTTAAATTTCACTCTTCAAATTTCAGATATCACATTCTACATTTCAGTTTTGAGATTGCAGATTTTCAATTCCTGGAGGTATGTCAGATTTGAGGTTTCAAATTCCAATTTAACGGTTGTGTATATCATATTCTAGATTTCGGATTTCAGGGTATTTCAGGGTTGCTGAGTTTAATCGACATGAGACATGAAAGAAACACTTCAAATAGGCAACGCTGTAACCTTTGTTTAATAAAAATTGGGATATTGTTGGATATGTTGGATGATTGCTGCTACGATAACATTATGAATTCGTTTCTTAAATAATTAATTTATAAAGCCATTACAAAGAAAAATTAATTGTGAAATCTTTTATAACACTAAAAGCATATCTATATTTTAAAATGAAACTTGTTAGTCGAGATGTGAGTACGAAAAAGTCTTAAGGGAGCCCTCATGTCCCAAACACATTTTTGAATTAATTCTGCAGGAGCTCAGTTTTTAAAGTGTTAATTTATTAGTTTCGAAGAGGTCTTAAGCTTAATTATTGTAAACCCAAACTGAACAATTTGTTTCTGTTTATTGTTTCTTAAATACAGTCGAACCTACCATTTTCTTGCTGTCCGCGATTTATGACACCCGATATGTTTCAAAGTGCATATTCAGATATTACAGTCACATTCCGAATCACACATTCCCAATTGCAGATTTTCAATTTCAGGTTGAGAATGTAGATTTGAAGTTTCGGATTCCGAATTTCGGGTTGTGGATATCGCATTACATATTTCGGGTTTAGTATTTAATTTATATTATTATAATTATATTATTTAAAGAGGTATGGAAGAGGAGATTGCTTTAAGAAAGGGCTAAAATGCTTTTAAGATTTGGCAACAGGTTATTTGAATACATATGTTGGAAGAACCTCGCAGGAAACACCTTCAGATCTCATACAAGGTAAAGAAAGTGAAACCACCAATGTGAAAAATTACTCCGACAGTTCTGTCTATAAGAATAAAGATATACATAAATAAGTACTTATTGTTTGAACCTTGAAATAGCATGGTTCTCACAACAGGTAGCTTCTCATTTACATTTACAACTTAATAGGCACATCCACGTCCGAGACAATTACTTTTACGAACCGCGCAGATGTTGGATATCAGAAGCATGAATTTGTACCAACAATAGTAATGAGCTAATTAGACCTCGTAATATTGTTATTAAAGTCATATTTGGTGCCGTCTACAAACAATTCTCACGAATGTGTAACAGATATAAATTCACCATTAATGTGATTACCGGTTCAGACTTCTTCCAATTAAGGCGGACAGCTCCAGTCCAAATAAAAAATCGGCGGCCGGACACCCACAACCCCCCACTTTTTAACTGTTAATTATCGCACACGGCATTATTTTTACGGTCTGGAAGGACCGAAATAATTATTATAAACATTAAGCGGAGAAAAAAGCGAAATTAATTCCGCGTGTATTCAGATGCGAACGTTCCATTTGAACTTTTTTCGCTTTTGAATAGAGAGCTTCTGAGTTTTCTCGTCGACTTTTATGGGCCATTCCGGAGAGTTATGTAGATTAAAAGTTGCAACTGTAATTGCTATTTAAAGCCGTGGAACGAATTCAGTTTCGAATATAGAAAATTCATGAATAAGTTAAGGCGCTTGTTCGGAAGTCGGACAAATTTGTTCGGGGGCGAAAATTAAAATTGCCCGTCGTGGAAATGACGGATTCGTTGTGCCCAAAACTGGCATGTTTGATTACCCTTTATCGAACGCCCTCTTAGGCGGTATTCCATCACGATATAAAGCAGCGCATGAGCACACCGCGCCTGTGTGTTTAATGTTTTTCTCTAAAGTGAGCTAAAACCTTTATCTTTATTGTTTCACATTCGTGAAAGCGTATAAGGAAAGAAATGTATAGCGCACGTTGTGGAAAAAACAACAAGATAGAAAACGCTTTTATTGATTTCAGTAGCGCATAACTGGGTTTGCGTCGAGAATGTGAGGCTGCGGGTGGGACGCGTGGACCGGAATGTCACAGTCTAGACGCGGAACGAGGGGAAGCCGAATGGCCGCTTCAAGCAAGTCGTGTGGGGTGCTGGAGGTGGGTGGTGATGAAGGAAAAAGGAAATATTAAAGATGTTGAAAGGCCGGTCCTTAATGGGAGTCTTAATGTGTATCGGACCGTTGATGGAGGCGAAATTTGGAAGGAAAGAGTGGAGGTCGTTGCGGAAATAGTGGGGGAGAGTTACCTCTGAAGTAGTGCAGAAATAACCCCCGTCTCGAGATAGTTTTCCATAATCTGATTACTTTCTAACTTGCTCATATTTTAGTGCTTAAAGTTGCTTAAAAACGATTCTGTGGGCCTTTCAATTTACAGAGCTGGCTAAATACATTAAATCCGAATTCGTCAAAAATCGTCCTGTGCAAAAAAAAATCGAGTCTTCGATATAGCTCTTTGGCCAGAAATAAATGAATAGTTTTTTGAAAAGCATCGAGTTTCCTATCTTGTAGCAACTCTAAACTCGATTTTCTCGGCTTTACGTCCCCTCAAAATGAATTACTTTATGCGATTTCCCCATTTATTGTGCTTCCTATAATAGTACCACTTCCAAATCTCGGAACCTCCTGGCTACGGACAGATTCTCGATCACCCTATGTGTCTTTTCTGCGTCCCTCGCCCATAGTAATTGCAACTTTTTAAAAATGTTCGAAATTATTATGTGTACACATTCTATTTAATATTTTTGATAATAATTTTATTCTTGAATGCGTTTCTCTAATACATGTTCGATACAGCTCTCAAAATAACACTGTTTTTTCAGTACAAATTAAAAAAACAATATTACAATTTATTTTTTATTAAGAAATAAAACAAATCAAACAAAATAAGAATCGAAAATATATTATTTATTGGTTGTATAATAAAATTATGGAGATTATTAAATACGGTTTCGTTAAATTTAACTCCCAAATCGTTTAAGACTTCTTGGCACATTAGGTATGTTTTTTTCCCAATTCCTAACAGCGATGGTTTTGTCGACTCGAATTTTTTATAGGTCTTAAATCAGGTCGACTTGCTGCCATGGAACAAAAATTATGGTTGAAGATTCCGGTTCAGATTTCACATTCCAGACTTGACTTAGGTTTTAAATTTCTGGTTGTGAAGTTCACATTCCAGATTTCGATTCTATATTTCACGCTTCAAGTTGCAGATATTCAAAATTTCACGTTCTAGATTTCACATTCCAGATTTCACATTCTAGATTGCAGATTTCCAATCTCAGATTTTGATGTGAAAGTTATTAGCCTTTTTTGGGTGGATAATTTTGATACAACTCTCATAATAACACTTTTTTAGATTTTTTTTTTAATTATTTCTACTGATGTTTTGTTATTGCTCAAAGCAATATAGAAATATTTGTTTAAAAAATTGTTATAAACAAATGTATTGTTTATATAATTTTCAAAAAATTCTTTTTTAAATCTAATCCGTAATGTAAATGATAAAAAAAAACGTTTCTTAAAAAAAAAAACGCCTTTGTTCATTAACAATTTTTTTTAAAATCATTATTTACATTGCTCTTCTATATTATTGAATTTATATTTAAAACATTTTATTAAAGTGTAAATTTCAATACAGCGCAATTTTTTTTTTCGAAATTTCGTTTTTTTGCATTTTCTGAAGAAATTTTCCATAGTAATGTATATTTTTTTGTAGACCATCAGAATGTAGAGGTTTCAACGAACAAAAAGCGCACCTTTTTTGACGTGAGAATTTTCGATTGAAAATGAGGTTACTTTTTCGATATAAAATCAAAATAAGGAGAAAAAATAAATATTTTCAATCGAAAAATTTACAGCGTGTTTGGAATTCCACCAATTTTTGTAAAAAAAATTTTTTGTGGGAGATAAAAATTAAAACCCAAAAAGTCGGTTATTTTAATTTTTCGCAGATATTTTGAGGTTATGTGAAAAAAATGTAAACACAAAAGCGTGTTTGGTAATAAAGGTAATCACACAACTGTTACTGCAGCCTCGCGACAACTCGTGAGCAGTTGACAAATACGATTACAACTTACCCTTAATGTGATTTAATAAATTGTGTAATTGTACAAATTCCAAAAAATCTTTTTTTCTGACAAATAATATCAATTGTTGCAGTGCTTACTAAGTGTAAACATTTGACTGAAATTAAACGTCGCAATAATAGTTCATTTTAATAAGATTTAATTATTAAATTTCGCTTACCTAATTGTGAAAAAAATAGTATACAAACGTCGTCAAATGTACCATTCCTATATCTATTCCTCGATAGGAATGGAATACTTTCCGCTTCAGTATGTAATAATTTTCTAATAAAAAAATACTAGAAATGAGTCTTTTTTTTGTTTTTTGTTTTCGACAATTTTCTATCGAAAAATTATATTTTAGGGTTAATTTGAGGTGACTCAACTATCCACGGCCTGTTCCCTATTTAGTAACTTTCTTTACTATTTCTCCACGTGGCCTGTCCTCTCTTTAGTGACTCTCTTTGCTAAACGGCATGTCCCCCCTATAGCAACTCTTCTGACTATTTTTGACCACATCCTGTCTTGCCTTTAGTTACTCTCTTAATTATTTTCCCCCACAGTCTGTCCTCTATTTAGTAATTTGCTTTTCTATATTCTATTTCCCTCCACAGCTTGTGCCTCATTTAGTAACTTTCTTTACTATATCTTTCTGTGGCCTGTCCTCCCTGGAGTGACTCTCTTTGGTATTTCCCTCAACTGCGTGCCTTCCTTTTGTAAGTCTCTTTGGTATTTCCCTCCACGGCCTGTCCTCCCTGTAGTTACTCTCTTTACTATTTCCCTCTACAACCTTTCCTCTATTTAGTAACTTTCTTTTCTATTTTCTATTTCCTTCAACTAACTGCCCCCCTTTAGTAACTCTCTTAGCTATTTCCCTCCACGGCCGGTCCTCCCAGTAGTGACTCTTTTTGCTAAACGGCATGTCTCTTCTCTAGGGACTATTTTGTCTATTTCCGACCACGGCCTGTCCTCCCTTTAGTTACTCTCTTAATTATTTCCCCCCACAGTCTGTCCTTTATTTAGTAATTTTCTTTTCTATTTTCTATTTCCCTCAACTAACCGCCCCCCCCCTTTTGTAACTCTGTTAGCTATTTCTCTCCACGGCTTGTTTCCTCTCTTAACTATTTACCTTCACGGCCTGTCCTCCCTCTTGGGGGACTCTTTTCTATTTTTCTCAACTGCCTGCCCCCCTTTTGTAATTCTCTTTGGTATTTCCCTCCACGGCCCGTCTCCTCACTAATAAAAACCTGTCCTCTATTTAGTAACTGTCTTTTCTATTTTCTATTTCCTTCAACTAACTGCTCCCCTTTAGTAACTCTCTTAGCTATTTCTCTCCACGGCTTGTTTCCTCTCTTAACTATTTACCTTCACGGCCTGTTCTCCCTTTAGTGACTCTCTTTGCTACACGGGTGCCCCCTCTATATAGGGACTCTTTTTTAACTATTTCCGTCCACGGCCTGTCCTCCCTCTAGGGGCACTCATTACTATTTTCCTCAACTGCCTGCCCCCTTTTTGTAATTCTCTTTGGTATTTCCCTCCACGGCCCGTCTCCTCACTAATAAAAACCTGTCCTCTATTTAGTAACTTTCTTTTCTATTTTCTATTTCCCTCAACTGACTGCCCCCCCTTTAGTAACTCTCTGAGCTATTTCCCTCCACGGCCGGTCCTCCCAGTAGTGACTCTTTTTGCTAAACGGCATGTCTCCCCTATAGGGACTATTCTGACTATTTCCGACCACGGCCTGTCCTCCCTTTAGTTACTCTCTTAATTATTTCCCCCCACAGTATGTCCTTTATTTAGTAATTTTCTTTTCTATTTTCTATTTTCCTCAAGTAAACGCCCCCCCCCTTTTGTAACTCTCTTAGCTATTTCTCTCCACGGCTTGTTTCCTCTCTTAACTATTTACCTCCACGGCCTGTTCTCCCTTTAGTGACTCTCTTTGCTACACGGGTGCCCCCTCTATATAGGGACTTTTTTTTAACTATTTCCGTGCACGGCCTGTCCTCCCTCTAGGGGCACTCTTTTCTATTTTCCTCAACTGCCTGCCCCCCTTTTGTAATTCTCTTTGGTATTTCCCTCCACGGCCCGTCTCCTCACTAATAAAAACCTGTCCTCTATTTAGTAACTTTCTTTTCTATTTTCTATTTCCTTCAACTAACTGCCCCCCCTTTAGTAACGCTCTTAGCTATTTCCCTCCACGGCCGGTCCTCCCAGTAGTGACTCTTTTTGCTAAACGGCATGTCTCTTCTATAGGGCCTATTTTGTCTATTTCCGACCACGGCCTGTCCTCCCTTTAGTTACTCTTTTAATTATTTCCCCCCACAATCTGTCCTTTATTTAGTAATTTTCTTTTCTATTTTCTATTTCTCTCAACTAACCCCCCCCCCTTTTGTAACTCTCTTAGCTATTTCCCTCCACGGCTTGTTTCCTCTCTGAACTATTTACCTTCACGGCCTGTTTTCCCTTTAGTGACTCTCTTTGCTACACGGGTGCCCCCTCTATATAGGGACTCTTTTTTAACTATTTCCGTCCACGGCCTGTCCTCCCTCTAGGGGCATTCTTTTCTATTTTCCTCAACTGCCTGCCCCCCTTTTGTAATTCTCTTTGGTATTTCCCTCCACGGCCCGTCTCCTCACTAATAAAAACCTGTCCTCTATTTATTAACTTTCTTTTCTATTTTCTATTTCCCTCAACTGACTGCCCCCCCTTTAGTAACTCTCTGAGCTATTTCCCTCCACGGCCGGTCCTCCCAGTAGTGACTCTTTTTGCTAAACGGCATGTCTCCCCTATAGGGACTATTCTGACTATTTCCGACCACGGCCTGTCCTCCCTTTAGTTACTCTCTTAATTATTTCCTCCCACAGTATGTCCTTTATTTAGTAATTTTCTTTTCTATTTTCTATTTTCCTCAAGTAAACGCCCCCCCCCCTTTTGTAACTCTCTTAGCTATTTCTCTCCACGGCTTGTTTCCTCTCTTAACTATTTACCTCCACGGCCTGTTCTCCCTTTAGTGACTCTCTTTGCTACACGGGTGCCCCCTCTATATAGGGACTTTTTTTTAACTATTTCCGTGCACGGCCTGTCCTCCCTCTAGGGGCACTCTTTTCTATTTTCCTCAACTGCCTGCCCCCCTTTTGTAATTCTCTTTGGTATTTCCCTCCACGGCCCGTCTCCTCACTAATAAAAACCTGTCCTCTATTTAGTAACTTTCTTTTCTATTTTCTATTTCCTTCAACTAACTGCCCCCCCTTTAGTAACGCTCTTAGCTATTTCCCTCCACGGCCGGTCCTCCCAGTAGTGACTCTTTTTGCTAAACGGCATGTCTCTTCTATAGGGCCTATTTTGTCTATTTCCGACCACGGCCTGTCCTCCCTTTAGTTACTCTTTTAATTATTTCCCCCCACAATCTGTCCTTTATTTAGTAATTTTCTTTTCTATTTTCTATTTCTCTCAACTAACCCCCCCCCCCCCTTTTGTAACTCTCTTAGCTATTTCCCTCCACGGCTTGTTTCCTCTCTGAACTATTTACCTTCACGGCCTGTTTTCCCTTTAGTGACTCTCTTTGCTACACGGGTGCCCCCTCTATATAGGGACTCTTTTTTAACTATTTCCGTCCACGGCCTGTCCTCCCTCTAGGGGCACTCTTTTCTATTTTCCTCAACTGCCTGCCCCCCTTTTGTAATTCTCTTTGGTATTTCCCTCCACGGCCCGTCTCCTCACTAATAAAAACCTGTCCTCTATTTAGTAACTTTCTTTTCTATTTTCTATTTCCCTCAACTAACTGCCCCCCCTTTAGTAACTCTCTTAGCTATTTTCCTCCACGGCCGGTCCTCCCAGTAGTGACTCTTTTTGCTAAACGGCATGTCTCTTCTATAGGGACTATATTGTCTATTTCCGACCACGGCCTGTCCTCCCTTTAGTTACTCTCTTAATTATTTCCCCCCACAGTCTGTCCTTTATTTAGTAATTTTCTTTTCTATTTTCTATTTCTCTCAACTAAGCGCCCCCCCCCCCCCTTTTGTAACTCTCTTAGCTATTTCTCTCCATGGCCTGTACTCCCTGTAGTGACTCTCTTAGCTTTTTCTCTCCGCGGTCTGTCCTCCTTTTAGTAACTCTCTTTGCTAAACGGCATGTCCCCCCTATATGCGTGCCTCCTTTTTGTAAGTCTCTTTGGTATTTCCCTCCACGGCCTGTCTCCTCTCGAATGACTTTTTTAACTATTTCTCTCCACGGCCTGTTTTCGATTTTTGGATGTAAAATCTAAATGAGTTCGCGTCACCGACGTGCTAAAAATTTTGAAGTGAAAACTTCTTCAAGTGCTTTTTGCGCTTTCTCTGAATAGTGGACGAAACTGATCCGTCACAGTGACGCCGGCTCCGCTTTTTTTTTGAGTGAAAATTTCTTTAAGCGCACCTTGCACTTTTTCTCAATGGCGGTAACGCTGTCCGGTCACTCACAACGCACATTTATTTCCACACGGTCAGGCGGGTCAGGCACCATTTTTCCCCCAATAGATAAAAAAATATACCGGATGTCCCAGAAATAACTACATTAATTTTAACCACTAGTAAAATTTTTCTCTACACCCCGTAGTTATCGAATTAAAATTAGTGGAAGTTTTGACGATAATTTCGGTACACGCCACTGAACCACTCGGAATGAATTTAAACCGCTCGGCGTAAATAAACAAAAAGTCTAAAAACTGACCTACTAAACGTGTTTGCTTCGACATGTTATGAAAATAACAATAATAAATAATGTTATTGAAAATTGTGGGGCCTAATAAATAACATGCGGATTTTCGTATTATTAAAGTTGAAAATACCTTCTCCGATGATTATGCATTATTGAATCCTCCGGCTGTAGAAATTAGACTTTCTGTACGTGATAGGGATTTAATTGTTGCTTTTTCAAAATTCTCCAAATTCGATTTGCTAACCTTCGGGTACTGGCGTTTTTTTTTTTGCAAAACACAATGCACAACTTCAACGGAAATTAGGCACACGAGAAAAACACAAAGTAAAATACAATAACACGCCCGGTCGAGTTCGTCTGATTCTCAACAGCAGGTAACTGATGCACCCGAGATTGCAAAAAAATTAAGAAACTTGATAAGGACGTTTCTTTGTCCGGACCAAAACAACTGATTGTCTGTAGGTCAAGTTAAAATAAGTATACTAGTAATTACATTGATGGTATCGGTGAATCGACAACAATGTGATATTATTACACATTTATATCGTGTGGTCATAAGTACACACACATTTTTTTTTATTTTCAAAATTTACTCCCTTGAAGTTCAGAAATTTTCAATTTTTCTTTACTTCTACTACTAATCTCTTCGAATATAATTAAATATCAAGGTTCTCTTTCGATTGGCGCCCTCAGAAACGTCGTATCTTGCCCGGTTTGTGCAATTTCGAAAAATCCCAAAAAATTACCCAAAATTTTCGGTCTGTGAAGTGCCAAAACTTAAAACAGCATATCTCTGAAACCGTTAGAGTTTGTGCTGCGTGGGAGTTGTACCATTTTATTTAGGAGGTGAAGTTCTATCAAGAAGAGATTTTTTAACAGACGGCTTAGTCGCATCAATTAACATAGGAAACTGATGGTTTGAAAGCCTTTTGAGGAAAAAAAAAAATTGTGAATATTTCAATTCCCGAACTTTGAAATTAGAAATCAAATTGTGTCGTTGGACCGTTCAAATCTTGAATTCGGAATTGCCGATTCTGAATAATGAAAATTGCGAATTTGTAAATTTAGAATTAAGAAGAAGTATTTGGGATTTGCAAATATTGAATTGTGGCAGAAAAACTATATTTGTTTTTTTTTAGCTGCGGGCCAAATTTGTAATGAAAATGCATAATAAATTATATCGGATGCAGCAGTCTGTTCTGTGATGTAATTTTTCATTTAAAATTTATTACGTAATTAATGATAATTAAATGTGATGTTGAAATCGATAGCGCTATTGATTCCTTCTCCACAACTTATTGCAAAACGGCCACCACAAGCGCTAAAAACGGTAATTTATGATTATCGCCATTCTCGGCCAGTAATTTTCGCTATCAAGGCGACCAACGTCATTGTCGTATAGATAACAAATGCATCACCTTTTAAGTCTAATTGCAAGTTGTCACTCGTCGACCATTCACCACAACAACCCATTCGACGAGAAAAATGGCGGTTGCCCCACGACACGATACGGGTTATTACGGACCTCTTAATACAGAATAAGTGGGTTCCTGGGCGTTCCCGCTTCCACTCCATTCCGAACCCGAATAAAACGATAATCATGTCGAGCGTATCACCTACATACATCGCGTCCTTTTGTAAACTCGAAGTGGCGAATATCGCGTTCTGGTGAGATATAGAGAAAACTAAAATGAAAATGTCTTGAGACGTCCCCCGGGCACCGTTTACCCGGCGAACGACAATGCGTCTTGGTAACGACTTCCCGTCTGTGTTACTCCATGAATACATTTTCTTTGTTCGTTCCTTCCTTCGTGTCGACCGAGTAACATGCCTGTTTTACATGCATTGAATTTTCAAACGGCCATTTATACATCAGATATAATTATTTTGCATAAAGCCGCTCCTACCGAATGCGGCACGTCGTAAATGCACCCACTTATTACCGAGTGCGCCCTAAAACTGCAGATTTTTATTTATCGGAGCTTCCATCTTTCTAAGTGCGGCTTTCGCGGATAGGAGGATTTGATGAAATTTGCCGTATTAATGAATTATTTGTCCCAAAATGCGTCTGCATGCATAATAAATTAAGCTAAGATTGCAATAGCGTTAATATTAGGTTAATTTCTCTGGCAAAGCACCAAAAGATAATTGGGGTGTCATTCGATTAGTAATTGAACCAAGAATTTCTTAGTTGAAAATCAATATCCGCAAAAAAATTACAAAGGCTATAAATAATTAAGTAAACAAAAAAAGGTGGTTAGGTTTTTTGCAAATATTTCAAATACGATTTGAGATATCCGAAATTTGAAAACAGATCCTTAAAGGGCAGGAAATTTCCCAATGAAAGTCCCACCTCCCGGAATTGTCCCGGCAATATTAATAATTTTAATTTAGGGGCGAAAAAAGGCAAAAACGGCTCCCGTCCGCGCCGACCGAACAGAAAAAAAAATTTAACCGAGTAAATATTAATATTAAAATCAAAAAAAATTGGTATTATCTGGACATATCAATAAACAATAATCCGTCGGTAAAAAAAATACCTCAATTTTTAACCGACTTCAAAAAAGGAGGAGGTTCTCTATTCGACTGTATATATGTTTTTTTTTATGTATGTTCGGGCATAACTTCTTTGTTTATGAACCGATTTCAATTATTCTTCTTGCGTTATATTCAGTATACCTTCAGGATGATCCCATTTTAATTTAATTCGTATTGGACGTAAGATTTCGAAGTTATAGATGGAAATTCCTCAAAATCAAATGGAAATGTGTTCGAATGACGCTACCTGCTCGAAATGAATGGTTTATGGCCTCAACCCAACCCCAGTGACAAGCCGAGAATAAATACACAGTGGTCAACGACGTGATTTATTGTGTCTTACCGAAACCGACTTCAAATATAATTTCTTTGTTTATGAGCCGATTTCAATTGAATCGTTTATTGTTAAAACAAGCCAAGTAATATTTTGCAGACTTTTCAGGAAACGAAAAAACTATGGAAAATTGATCTACAATTGTGTTTTACTATGCCCTTGGCATATAAGCACTATCAATTAGTCGCAAATTTTAGCATACATGATATGGTACTTGGATGCTTTCTGTACCAATCGATTTATGTCTATAATATACAGGCTGTCTCATTTAAAACTCCCCAGTCCAGATTTCTCCGAATTGATAACTCTGATTGAAAAATCTTCGAACAGGTCGATTTTATTTACCAGGGGCACATCTTTTCAGATTCTTTTCAAGTTTCGGCGCTTCGCCCTCTTCGCGAGGGGGCTGTTAGTCCCAAAATCTTAAATGGCACTATGGGTCGAGTGATACCTCATTTGAAAGGTATTGAAGGCCTATCTACAATTTTTTGCTGTTTTGACCGTACAAACAATAATTTTCTATTTTCAACATAATCCACATTTTCTCATGCTGTCTCCCATAAAACCACAAAGACAATCTATTTTCGCGCTCGCGTGGATTTGAAGCGTCCTTACTAGGTCTACCCATCACTTAAAATTGTAAAATAATTAACTTTTTAAAAAAAAAGGAAACCGACTTCAAAAAAACCCAAAGTAACTAAAACTAAAAAGTAAAAAGTTATTTGTTGTTCCGGTTAAGAGCGTTCATTACCAGACGCCATCTTGGATAATTTGTTTCTTCGAATAAATCGATTACCATATTGATTTATTGATTTTTAAAAACGCGGAAAGTTAGAATCTTGGACCCATGCGTTTACGAAAGTCCAAAATTTTTTGTTTCTAAAAAAGATTGAAAAAAAAATCGTTAATTGACAGAAAAATTTTGTTTAGGGGAGTTTCGAACGTTGCTACAACTTATTAAAAACGTTCCGTGTAAAAAAACAAATTATTTACGCAAGTACTAAGCACATGAATGGAAAAATTTGTTTTAATAATTTTCTAAGCGGTTGGTGTCGCCATCTATAGCAGATTGGGGGTTGTGAACAATTTGGCAACAAAGCTCTCGGTCCTACGGCTCTCACAACGCACTGTTTTGTGCTCAGTAGAGCGGCAGCCAGTGCTCGTAGAGGATGTACTTGTCTTGTAGATCGATGATCGATAAATAAAGACCAACATCGATTGAAATTTCAGGGCAATTTTAGAATGAAAGAAGAAGTTATTACCCACATAGTTAATTTTTCAAAAACCAATTCAAGGGTCCTTTTGAATTATGGGTTGTGAGAAAGCGAATCAAATTAGAGCAAAAATTCACAGGAATTCAATAAATTATAACAGTAACTGCGTATAGCTGCGTATTAGCTTTATGATGAATTGTTATTGAGTTGCCTATTATGGAAATAGGTATTTCCCAAGACATACTTTTACATTGTTTTTTTTTTGTTCTGGAGATCAGTTCATGATATCAAAAGGGCCATTTTAATAACGAATTGGATACAAAGAAACGCCGAACACACATAATAATTTTGGCAGTTCTTAAAAAAATACTTCTTGGTTGTCAAAGAGACCGCCAATTATAAGAGCACAGAACCTGAGAACAGTCTTGACTGCAGTAGGCTTTTAGTGTTTTCAAGTGTTGTTACTTTTGACTAATTGTTAGTGTAAAAACTAGACTTTTCGCCATATTGACTCCAACAGACTTTGCGTTTTTTGTATTCTTAGTTTTGACTATTGTTATAGTGTTAATAGTTTTGTTAGTGATAGTTTTTTGTGATATGGGGGGTAAAAAGACGCGATAGTGGTAAGGGTAACAGAACTTTATCGGGGAAAAGAAAAAACCGGCGATTGGCCCAATTGAGGTGGGTATTGAGAATTTTTTTTTAGATTTGTGCACGGATAAGTGTAGGATCGATATACAGACCGTTTCAATCGAAACAACAGGTCAATTTTTATCTCGAGGGGGACATGTTTTGATGCAATAGTAAGCAGGCTTGGTGCAACCCCATACGCCTGACAGGAGCAACCTCGATTTTTTAAATAGGGAATAGGGGTCGAGTAACATGTCGTTTGAAAGGTCTTTTAATTTTTTTTATTTGCATAGTCTATAAGTTAGTAATAAAAAATGAAACATTTTTTACGGATTTGTTTTGTATTTAGGAATGCCTGCAATTAACGATAAAAAGCTTGCAATAAACATTATTAGACAATTTATTATTGATCTGAATAATGCTGTAATCAAATTTGTCGCCATCCATACTCATTTATACCAATCCTTAACAATAAGTAAATAAATAAACTGAAAACAAAATAGTCGTGTTAATTTCCTGAGCGATAAAGCAACTGTAGCATTGAACACTAAATTTGTTTTTTTTTTGTGTATTTGGTAGGTATGAGAATAGGTGGTAAACTATTTTTCACATAGACATGGGGGCCCAGGGGCCCCCCTTGGGCTGGACCGATTTTTCGGGTCGACCGATTCTTATGATTTTTTTTTTTTTTTTTTGTATATTTGATAGGTATGGGAATAGGTCGGTGAGTATTTTTCAAATGGATATGGGGGCCCAGGGGGCCCCCTTGGGCTGGACCGATTTTTCGGCTCGACCGACTTTTATGAAGTATTTTTTTTATATTTGGTAGGTATAGGAATAAGTCGTAAAGTATTCGCCCCGAATAGCAGAATAACTATTAAAACATGGACATGAAGGCCCAGGAGGGCCCTTGGGTTTATAATTCAAGAAGGGCTTTTATGATATTTGATTTGTTGGATTTGTCTCCGCCCCGAATAGCAGAATGACTATTGAAACATGGACAGGGGGCTCAGGGGGAACCCTTGGGTTTATAACTCAAGAACAGCTGGACCGATTTTTATTATCTTTGATTTGTTGTGTTTGTCTCCGTCCCGAATAGTAGAATAACTATTAATAAATGGGCATGGGGGCTCAGGGGCCTCCTTTGGTTTATAACCCAAGAACGGCTGGACCGATCTTTAATTTGTTGGATTTGCCTCCGCTCGAATAAAAAAAGTGAATTTAGCTAATAAGTTAACACAACATTTATTGATTCTGAGGCGATACAAAGTTCGCCGGGTCAGCTAGTTTTTTATATAATTGTATACCTGTTTTTTTATTATTTGGACTCCAAAAGGAATTCTATATGAAGTGGTAGTTTTATTTGACTGTATAAAATGTACAAAATAACCAACATTTGTAATTTTTAGAATAATTTTGACGAAGAATTCTGGAAAGAACAAATGTACCCGCATTTGAGGATTTTTTATTTTAATTGTTTTTTACCTGAGTTGTTAGATCCAAGGCAGAAGCGAGGAAAAACAATAAGGAACCCCCCAAGGAATGAGGAATTAACTTTTGAAATTATTAGACAATATTAAGGAAATCCTCGTGATTCCGACCTTCACGAGGTTTCTTGCTGGTCAGATGTTTAAATCGCACATCGTAGCCACCCCCAAAACCACGGGGTGATTAACTACGAATACCGAGAATTACCCTGAGGAAACGCAACGACCTCAAGATAAGCGCCTTCTGCATTCCAGTAGTTATTATTATGATTGTTTATTTTATTTTTATTATTATTGTGATTTATTTTCTTTCTCCATTTCCGCACAACAAAAATAAACTAAAAAATTATTATACGAGTTCCTGTGTAAATTGGACGCTTTATGCCACAAGGGGTTTATAAAAGCACGAGTGAAACGCGTGCTTTTGTGAACCCCGAGTGGCGTAAAGCGTTCAATCTACACAGGAACGAGTGTAATACAACGTTTTATCGTTCGATACAACCCTGGAAAGCCTTTAAATTGCTTAAAATCCATAAAAATAGTTTGACGTTTATCTGTCATTTTAATTATGTCATGACAGTGTTTACACAAGCGAAAATTTGAAAATTCTGACAATGTCGAACGATAAATGTTATTTTTTCCATTCCTACTAATAAAATGCTCATTTTATATATCAAATCTCATTATTAAAACAGTAGTTTAATCAAAAGGATGAATAAAATGTGAAAAGAGTGAATAAAATGTTTATAGCAACACTTTATTCACGTTGTTATTGACAACACGAATAAAGTAAAAAAATAAAAATTCGCACTACCTTTGAAATTTTTGTTGCTATCGATGGCTTGTTTATAAAACATGACAGTTCACGCAAATTTTTCAAATTCTTCAATTTAGACTCTGAAAGTGCGTTTTAACTGGCAAATAAACAGCCAGAAAGCATAGCATAAGATGTTCTGAACGAAGCTGCGGCTGCAGTATACAATTTATGTATTGCCTGAAAAATCAAAATTAGTTAAAAAGTTTGAAAACAACGAGGAAATTCTGCTGGCCTATTTCTTCGAAAAATCGAAGAAAGTAAAGGTGTCCACCTTATGGTGTCGTTACTCAATGCTCGGAGCAACGCTATCTATAAATGAAAATATTGATATTTCCAAGTAAGTCAACCTAAATACTTATTCTTAATTAGATTGAACTATTGGAGTTTTACAGGTTTTCAAGGCTCATCACATTTATAAAAAGACAGACTTCAATGAAAGGCCTGTAACATCCACTGCACTTGACCATGACGAAAGAGTGGTCAATTTAACTTCCACTGTACTTAATGAAAGTAGAGTCAATTTTCCTTCTTTAAGTATTCATCAAATTAGTAATAGTACAATTAACATTTATGTAAATGAATTACCTAAGAAATAAACCTTTTTGAAAACTCGAAATTGGAAAAAATATTGTATGATACACGTGAATAAAGAAATTTTATCCACTCAAAAACATTATCACACTCGGCTACGCCTCGTGTGCTAAACTGTTTTTTTCGTGGATAAAATTTGTCTTTATTCACTTATACCATAAATAGCTATTATTTAATCTTTAATGTCAAAATTGAATTTTATCTACTCTTTACCGCATGTTAAAATTATATACGACGATAAAATTGATGATTATCTATCTTTTCGAGCGTCCACGTTATTAAATAATTAATATATACCACATAAATAACTATTACCTTTTGCCACGACGTTTTACCATGACAATAATACAAAATTTATTTTATGCATGAAATTATCTAGCTGAATTGATTATTTACTTTACCTCTACGACAAAGTTAATTTTTGTAAACTCAATTTTGTTGTTGTTCTTTCAAAAGTAAATTTGATCCGGTAGAACAATAGCCTCTCGTGTAATTACATAGGGACGATTAATTTTACGCATTTGGCAGAACCATTATTGGTCAGAAAATACAATGTTTCTAGAAAACTATATTTTGTTCGATTAAAAGTTAGGGCTAACTTTTTTCACTGTCAAACTTAATTCAATTCAATAAATCATTTGAAATTATGATTATTTTAAAATTATGTTCCATTCCTAACAGTGCACACCGCTTTGTGATTTTTCAACTTCCATCCCTCAGTCGTTCGATGATATAAAAGCAAGCGCTACAAGCTGTGTTGTCAGATCGTTTTAAGAGTACGAACAAGCTCAGCACTCCCACTATTTAGTCTCTCTCTTCGACGCACGCTTGTGGGATGCAACGCAAGCTGCATTCGTGTCTACACACCGACAGCATTAGGGCATGTGGTTTCTACAGAGACGGAAGACGAATGTTTGTTTACATTTGAAAACTTGACCGACTAGAGAACGCTCTTAATGTAATTATTTATTTTTCCGTTTAATGAAATTCAGAAATTATTGTTGATTATCTAATTATTAATTGTTTTATAATTTTGAAGTTGGTGCCATAAAAGCAAATTATACACCTTCCTACAATAACAAATTAGTTACTACGAAAAAAAATATAAAAACAATTCATAGGAATTACATAATAAATAATTTTTTATTTATTTCAAATCTAACAATAATTCATCTCTCGGTAAATCCAACCTAAATCATGCAAAATTATTACTACGAATATATAGCTTTTACCTAATGTATCAAATGTGTTCTGAAAACTTTAATTCAGTAATCATAATCGTGAATTAAGAAGTCTAAAATTATCAGGGAATTATAACTTTAAAATGTATAATTTTATGTTTTACTTGGCACCGACTTAAAAATTATAAAACAATTAATAATTAGATAATCAACAATAATTTCTGAATTTCATTAAACGGAAAAATAAATAATTACATTAACCGGAACAACAAATAACTCTGAAATTGGAAATTTTTATTTTTTACTTTTTAGTTTTAGTTACTTTGGGTTTTTTGAAGTCGGTTTCCTTTTTTTTAAAAAGATAATTATTCTATTAACAAACAAACCCTGATAATTGTTAAACTAAAATCCTGGACTTTTTTCTCTTCTTGTAGCTGTTCCTTGAAGGCTTTAGAAAAAAAAAATTAGAACAAGATGACACCCTTTGGAAAAGGAAGAAAATAAAATAAAAATAAGAGGAAAAATAGGATTGCAAACCTCAGTGCATTGTCTTTGTCCTTCAAAAGTACCCCAACCCGAAAATTTTGGGGCTATCTCGAACCCTAATTTTACGCACCGACGGATGTCTAATTGTTTCGTAAGATGATTCAGAATCAGAAACTTTTGTTTTGGTAATTGCAAACAACAATCATCGATGTCGATCTCGTCAATAACGATAAAATCTCCAAATTCCTGTTTTATTGAGTGCAATGAAAAATTTTACAACCGCCTTTTCAAAAACACACTTATTTCACGACAACGAGCTAAGTCGAGTCTGTCGTTCCGCCGGCATTATTACTCGTTAATAAAGGACACAATGCACTAGAATCTCCCGGCTGAATTATAGTCAATTTAACGACAATTTACAAGCAGTCAAGCGCCTATATCTGTCAGCGAGCCCGCGATTTGGTCTACTTTATAGCCCCGCCCATTGGAAATGTCCATCAGGACTATTTCGTTCCTCATTAAAGGCTCTGTAAATCGCTATCTTCGTCCTCGTCTATAACGTGGCACACACGACCGCCGACTCTTTCTGACTCGTTAACTCGTCCACGATGTTTTTATCGTTTTGCTCCCTTTTTCCTCCGTTCCACGATCACGACCCGAAAACAAACAGACCGCCGTTGTCGAAAGAAGACGGATAAAAGAAATCCGGTCGTATGTGATGTTCGGATGGGTCCAAATCGCCATCGGTAAATGGCCCGTGCCTGGCGATTAAAAAAGGAGGAAGGAGACGCCATCTCCGGGAGAAAATTAAAGTCACGATAACGCATAGACGAAGTCGTCTTATCTTCGCGCTAAATTTAGATAAGTGTGAGGATAACGGAACGGGCCCCAGTCAGATCACGAATTGATTAAAATGGCACTACAAACAGTGGGGTTAAGCGCCCTGACGACGCCAGACTTTTATTAAACAAGGGCCCAACCGGAATTTTCAAGGAACACATGTTGCACAGGGGCGCGTAAAAAAGGGCATTCATCGGTATTCAGTGCTTGGAACGGAACGTTCGTCTTGACCCCACACCTGATTTATCTCTTTATTTTATAAAACTGTATACCGGGTGTCAACTATTGAAAATTGTGGGGCTTAATAAATAACATGCGGATTTTCGTCTGCCCCTACCTATTATTTAAGTTGAAAATACCTTTTCCGATGATTATGTATCATTGAATTAGACTCTGTACGTGATAGGGATTTAATTGTTGCTCTTTCAAAATTCTCCAAATTCGATTTGCTAACCTTCATTTGAGAGAAGGAAAGTCTTAATATGGGAAAAAGAAACGATAATGAAGGAGAAAGATAGAACAACGGATAGAACATGAAGGGGAGAAATTTTTCTGATGAAATTCTCTCACTGACGGAAATAGTACATCGTACAACAAGTTATGAAAAACAGATATTTCAAACGGGTTGTACACTATGCTTTTTTTCAGTTAACGATAAACCGTATTTTTGGTACCAGTAGGTCATATTTTGTAAAGTTTAGAGAATTCCGAGTGTCTTCATCTCTTGCATGTCAAATCCCAAATCAATTCGTTCACCACTGAATTGACCTTTTTCGAGACTCACAAATCATTTTTTTTTAATTAAGTCAATAAAACAGACTTAATTATGGGGTGATGTCCGACGATAACTAGATATGTTAATTTAACATTCGGAAATCTTTACGACCCAACTACCAGCACGAATCAGATTGTCCCGATAAAACATGCCCCAAAATCCCATAAATCCCTCCTTTTGAGCACTAACGACCCGAACAACACAATGACCGAAAAACATAAATATAAAGATATTTTAGAAAAACAAGTTCATAATTCCGGCGTCCCCGGCGCATTATTTTCTCTCCTTCCGAACGGCCCTCATTGTGGGAAACTCAGGTGCGTTTGATGTTCGCTTGTTTACGCTCATGACCGGAGGCTACTGATGTCTTTCTGGCAATAAAAGAGACAGCTCGGAAGGTGCGACTCATTGAAACGTCAACGTAATGGAGTGTTTTACTGCTTTAGCCCGTGTCGGAAACTTGATACGAACTGTAAAACGGTGACGTTTCTTTCCAGGGTTTATTTATGCCGTTGTTGGGGACGTTCAATGGGTGTTTGATAGGAATTAAGAGAGTTATCTGGTAGTCGGACGGTCGTACGTTATCTCGATCGACAGCCACTCGTTTTGTACGGATTGTTGAGAAGCCGTGGATGGTCAACTTGTGCACAAACAATTTAATGGGTCTGTTTATTGTTGTCGGTGAATATTGGGTTTTGGTCTGACGACCTCTTGAAAACAAACAGCGTTTGTGTTAGTGTAAACATAACAAGAGAAGGGTGTAGTATTATACTCCGTCTATCACAAGCTACAAAAAAAAAAATTACAACTTATTAGTTGGAGCATTGTAAAATAACGTGTATGAAATTTTTTGGCCGATAAGCTTTAGGCAATAATTAATAATAAATCCTCCTGATTTCTTCTAAAACCTGCAAATTCAAATTCTTCATTTCAAATTTCCCTTTCTCCTCAAATTCTTCTCATTCCTCCCCATCTTACGGTAGATTTACATTCAAAATGTACTTCTCGACTTGGATGATCGAGACAACTTAAAAAAAAGCTCCCACGTCTGATGTTACCGCAAAATTAGAATCAGAACATTCCAAGTCAATGACTTAAAGTCCTCGAAAAAGCTCTGAATGCTTTAAAAATGGTACAAAATTCCACCGATTCCCTAGAGCTTTAAAATTTGGACCAGATGCACAAAAATAAGATGTTCAACACTGAATGCGGATATTTTACTTGGTCCTTGCATTATGTTTTCAAAATAAAAAAAATTTCCCTTCGAATTCTTAAAATAAAATTAACTTCATGAGCTGAGCTGAGCTTTAAATGGTAAAATATTCCTCATTCCTCATTGAGCTTTTAAATTTGGAACAGACATACAAAAACGATGGAAGCAGATATTATATTTAAGATTTCACATTCCAGATTCCACATTCTAGATAACGGATTTTTAATTTCAAATTTTAGGTTTCAGATCCCAATTGCAGGTTTCTAAACGGATTGTGGGAATGTCATATTCCAAATTTCCCATTTGATATTTCAAAGACAGATTTCAGGGTTCAAGATGTAAAGTCCAGATTACAAATTTTAGATTTCACATTCTAGATTTCATATTCCAGATTTCACATTCCAGATTGTAACATATTTTCAATTTCAAGTTTTAGATTTCATATTCATATTGCACGTTTCCAAATTGCGGGTTGTGGATGTCATATTCCATATTTCACATTCCAGATCTCATATTACGAATTCTAAATTTTACGCTCCTTACATTAGTTTATTGATTTTACAATTTAGATATTAGATTTCACATTCCGGATTATACATTCTAGATTTCACATTCCAGATTGCATATTCTAGATTATAGATTTCCAGTTCCAACTTTTTGATTTCAGATTCAGAATGAACGTTTCCAAATTTCAGCTGCGGGTGTCATATTCCATATTTCACATTCTAGATTTCAGATTACAATTTCTAAATTTTACGCTCCGGATATTAGATTCTAGATTTTACCCTTCAGATAGGCATTAAATTTCACATTTCACATTACAGATTGCATGGATTTCAAATTAATTCCAAGTTTTTGATTTCAGATTCAGAATGCACGTTTCCAAATTTCAAATTACGAATTGTAAATTTTAAGCTTCGAATATTAGACTATAGATTTCATAAGATTTTACATTTCACATTCCAATCTCCAAATTCTTTAGATTATAGATTTCCAATTTCAAGTTTTAAATTTCGTATTCAGAATGCACGTTTCCTAATTTCGGTTTATGGATGTCATATTCCATATTTCACATTCCAGATTTCATATTACGAATTCTAAAGTTTACGCTCCGGACATTAACTTATTGATTTCACAATTCAGATATTAGATTTCACATTTCACATTTCACATTCCGGATTATACATTCTAGATTTCACATTCCAGATTGCATATTCTAGATTATAGATTTCCAATTTCACGTTTTAGATTTTGTATTCAGAATGCACGTTTCCAAATTTCGGGTTATGGATGTCATATTCCATATTTCACATTACAGATTTCATATTACGAATTCTAAATTTTACGGTCCGGACATTATAGCTTATTGATTTCACAATTCAGATATTAGATTTCACATTTCACATTCCGGATTATACATTCTAGGTTTCACATTCCAGATTGCATATTCTAAATTATAGATTTCCAATTTCAAGTTTTAGATTTCGTATTCAAAATGCACGTTTTCAAATTTCGAGTTATGGATGTCATATTCCATATTTCACATTCCAGATTTTACATTACGAATTCTAAATTTTACGCTCCGGACATTAGCTTATTGATTTCACAATTCAGATATTAGATTTCACATTCCGGATTATGCATTCTAGATTTCACATTCCAGATTGCATATTCTAGATTATAGATTTACAATTTCAAGTTTTAGATTTTGTATTCCGAATGAACGTTTCCAAATTTCGGGTTATGGATGTCATATTCCATATTTCACATTACAGATTTCATATTACGAATTCTAAATTTTACGCTCCGGACATTATAGCTTATTGATTTCACAATTCAGATATTAGATTTCACATTTCACATTCCGGATTATGCGTTCTAGATTTCACATTCCAGATTGCATATTCTAGATTATAGATTTCCAATTTAAAGTTTTAGATTTCGTATTCAAAATACACGTTTCCAAATTTCGAGTTATGGATGTCATATGCCATATTTCACATTCCAGATTTTACATTACGAATTCTAAATTTTACGCTCCGGACATTAGCTTATTGATTTCACAATTCAGATATTAGATTTTACATTTCACATTCCGGATTATGGATTCTAGATTTCACATCACATTCCAGATTGCATATTCTAGATTATAGATTTCCAATTCCAAGTTTTAGATGTCAGATTCAGAATAATCGTTTCCAAATTTCAGCTGTGGGTGTAATAATCCATATTTCACATTCTAGATTTCAGATTACAAATTCAAAATTTTACGCTCCGGATATTAGATTCTAGATTTCACCCTTGAGATGGGTATTGAATTTCACATTTCACATTACAGATTCCACATTCTAGATAATGGAATTTCTAATTCCAAGTTTTAGGTTTCAGATACAGAATGTACGTTTCCAAATTTCAAATTACGAATTCTAAATTTTAAGCTTCGGATATTAGATTATGGATTTCATAAGATTTTACATTTCACATTCCAATGTCCACATTCTTTAGATTATAGATTTCCAATATCAAGTTTTAGATTTCGTATTCAGAATGAACGTTTCCAAATTTCAGCTGCGGGTGTCATATTCCACATTTCACATTCTAGATTTCAGATTACAAATACTAAATTTTACGCTCCGGATATTAGATTCTAGGTTTCACCCTTCAGATAGGTATTGAATTTCACATTTCACATTACAGATTGCATATTCTAGATAATGGAATTTCTAATTCCAAGTTTTAGATTTCAGATTCAGAATGCACGTTTCCAAATTCTAAATTACGAATTCTAAATTTTAAGCTTAGGATATTAGATTATAGATTTCATAAGATTTTACATTTCACATTCTTTAGATTATAGATTTCCAATTTCAAGTCTTGGATTTCATATTCAGAATGCACGTTTCCAAATTTCGGGTTATGGATGTCATATTCCATATAGTTCACATTCCAGATTTTATATTAGGAATTCTAAATTTTACGCTCCGGACATTAGCTTATTGGTTTCACAATTCAGATATTAGATTTCACATTTCACATTCCGGATTATACATTCTAGATTTTACATTCCAGATTACATATTCTAGATTGTAGATTTTCAATTCCAAGTTTTAGATTTCAGATTCAGAATGCATGTTTCCAAATTTTGAATTACGATTTATAAATTTTAAGCTTCGGATAGTACATTATAGATTTCATAAGATTTTTTTCACATTACAATCTCCACATTCTTTAGATTATAGATTTCCAATTTCAAGTTTTAGATTTCGTAGTCAGAATTAATGCACGTTTCCAAATTTCGGGTTATGGATGTCACATTCATATTTCACATTCCAGATTTCATATTACGAATTCTAAATTTTACGCTGCAGACATTTCACAATTCATATATTAGATTTCACATTTCACATTCCGGATTATACATTCTAGATTTCACATTCCAGATTGCATATTCTAGATCATAGATTTCCAATTACAAGTTTTAGATTTAAGATTCAGAATGCATGTTTCCAAATTTCAAATTACGAATTCTAAATTTTAAGCTTCGGATATTAGATTATAGATTTCATAATATTTTACATTTCACATTTCAATCTCCACATTCTTTAGATTATAGATTTCCAATTTCAAGTTTTAGATTTCGGATTCAGAATGCAAGTTTCCAAATTTCGGGTTACGTATGTCATATTTCATATTTCACATTCCAGATTTCATATTAGGAATTCGAAATTTTACGCTCTGGACATTAGCTTACTGATTTTACAATTCAGATATTAGACTTCACATTTCACATTCCGGATTATACATTCTAGATTTCACATTCCAGATTGCATATTCTAGATTATATATTACCAATTCCAAGTTTTAGATTTTAGATTCAGAACGAACGTTTCCAAATTTCAGCTGTGGGTGTCATATTCCATATTTCACATTCTAGATTTCAGAATTACAATTTCTAAATTTTAGGCTCCGGATATTAGATTCTAGATGTCACCCTTCAGATATCTATTTAATTTCACATTTCATATTACAAAATTGCATATTCTAGATAATGGAATTTCTAATTCCAAGGTTTAGATTTCAAATTCAGAATGCACGTTTCCAAATTTCAAATTACGAATTCTAAATTTTAAGCTTCGGATATTAGATTATAGATTTCATAAGATTTTACATTTCACATTCCAATCTCCATATTCTTTAGATTATAGATTTCCAATTTCAAAATTTAGATTTCGTATTCAGAATGCACGTTTCCAAATTTCGGGTTATGGATATCATATTCCATATTTCACATTCCAGATTTCATATTACGAATTCCAAATTTTACGCCCCGGACATTAGCTTATTGATTTCACAACTTAGATATTAGATTTTACATTTCACATTCCCGATTATACATTCTAGATTTCACATTCCAGATTGCATATTCTAGATTATAGATTTCCAATTCCAAGTTTTACATTTGAGATTCAGAATGAACGGTTCCAAATTTCAGCTGTGGGTGTCATATTTCGGACATATTCCATATTTCACATTCTAGATTTCAGATTACAATTTCTAAATTTTACGCTCCGGATATTAGATTCTAGATTTTACCCTTCAGATAGGTATTGAATTTTACATTTCACATTACCGATTGCATATTCTAGATAATGGAATTTCTAATTCCAAATTTCAGATTTCAGATTCAGAATGCACGTTTCCAAATATCAAATTACGAATTCTAAATTTTAAGCTTCGGATATTAGATTATAGATTTCATAAGATTTTACATTTCACATTCCAATCTCCACATTCTTTAGATTATAGATTTCCAATTTCAAGTTTTAGATTTCGGATTCAGAATGCAAGTTTCCAAATTTCGGGTTATGGATGTCATATTCCATATTTCACATTCCAGATTTCACATTACGAATTCCAAATATTACGCCCCGGACATTAGCTTATTGGTTTCACAATTCAGATATTAGATTTCACATTTCACATTTCCGATTATACGTTCTAGATTTCACATTCCAGATTGCATATTCTAGATTATAGATTTCCAATTCCAAGTTTTACATTTGAGATTCAGAATGTACGGTTCCAAATTTCAGCTGTGGGTGTCATATTCCGGACATATTCCATATTTCACATTCTAGATTTCAGATTACAATTTCTAAATTTTACGCTCCGGATATTAGATTCTAGATTTCACCCTTCAGATAGGTATTAAATTTCACATTTCACATTTCAGATTCCACATTCTAGATAATGGAATTTCTAATTCCAAGTTTTAGATTTCAGATTCAGAATGCATGTTTCCAAATTTCAAATTATGAATTCTAAATTATAAGCTTCGTATATTAGATTATAGATTTCATAAGATTTTATGTTTCACATTCCAATCTCCACATTCTTTAAATTATAGATTTTTAATTTCAAGTTTTAGATTTCGTATTCAGAATGCACGTTTCCAAATTTCGGGTTATGGATATCATATTCCATATTTCACATTCCAGATTTCATATTACGAACTCTAAATATTACGCTCCGGACATTAGCTTTCACAATTCAGATATTAGATTTCACATTTCACATTTCCGATTATGCATTCTAGATTTCACATTCCAGATTGCATATTCTAGATTATAGATTTCCAATTCCAAGTTTTACATTTGAGATTCAGAATGAACGGTTCCAAAGTTCAGCTGTGGGTGTCATATTTCGGACATATTCCATATTTCACATTCTAGATTTCAGATTACAATTTCTAAATTTTACGCTCCGGATATTAGATCCTAAAACATAAATTTATGGAATCTTGTATGAAACTCGTCTGTAATGGGGATTATTGGCTCGTAGAAAATTATTTCCTTTATTAGTTTGTAACGAGTTAGAATACAGGAGTGAGCTGGTATTCATAAACAATGCGAATCAATAAAACACATAATCAACCCAGTTGCATACAAGATTTTGTGTTTACAAATAGTAGCTCGCTTCTCTCGCTGATATACTATAAAATCATTACAAATTCTTATTGTAAAAGAATGTATCCTTTCAAATTTTGGAACTCAAACTTTGCACTTGAAAATGCAGAAATATTATTAGGGTATCCAAAATAATGGATTCAGCGAATTTTGAAATCATAGAATTTTGGAAAAACGTGGTCGAAACGAGAACAGAAATAACACCAAACATCAGTGACCACAGTGTTGCTAAATATGTAACGAAATGAAACATTACGAATGTCTTCAAACTTCGACAAAAGGAACATAAAATCTTGTACGAAACTCGGCTGGAATGGGAAGTTATTGACTCGTCTTGTTTATGAATAGTAGAAAATTTATTCGTTTTTCAGTTTGTAACGAGTGTACAGGACCGAGCGAAGCGGGCTGGTATTCATAAATAATGTGAATCAGTAAATTACATATAATCAATTCAGTTGCATACAAGATTTTGTGTTTATGAATAGTAGCTCGCTTTGCTCGCTCATATATTACAAATTTTTATTGTAAAGAATGTATCCTTTATAATTTTGAAACTCAAAGTTATACATTCTAGATTTCACATTCCAGATTGCATATTCTAGATTATAGATTTCCAATTCCAAGTTTAGATTTCAGATTCAGAATGAACGTTTCCAAATTTCAGCTGTGGGTGTCATATTCCATATTTCACATTCTAGATTTCAGATTACAAATTCTAAATTTTACGCTCCGGATATTAGATTCTAGAACATAAATTTATGGAACATAAAATCTTGTATGAAACTCATCTGTAATGGGGATTATTGTCTCGTAGAAAATTATTTCGTTTAAGTTTGTAACGAGTTAGAATATAGGAGCGAGGCGAAGCGAGCTGGTATTCATAAATAATGTGAATCAGTAAATTACATATAATCAATCCAGTTGCATACAAGATTTTATGTTTACGAATAGTAGCTCGCTTCGCTCGCTCATATATTACAAAATTATTACAAATTTTTATTGTAAAAGAATGTATCCTTTATAATTTTGGAACTCAAAGTTGGCATTTGAAAATGAAAAATATCGAATTAACATCCCTATAGAATTTAGTGAATATAAAAATTTTGAGTTCATAGAATTTTGGAAAAAGTAGTGATCCAGATAAGAACAGAAATAACAGCAAACGGTGACTACAGTGTTGCTAAATATGGGACGAAATTTAAACAACACAGAAGGAACATAAAATCTTGTATGAAACTCGTCTGTAATGGAGATTATTGTCTCGTAGAAAATTATTTCGTTTATTAGTTTGTTTGAGTTAGAATATAGGAGCGAGCTGGCATTAATAAATAATGTGAATCAGTAAATTACATATAATAAATCCAGTCGCATACAAGATTTTGTGTTTATGAATAGTAGCTGGCTTCGCTCGCTCATATATTACAAAATTATTACAAATTTTTAATGTAAAGGAATGTATCCTTTATAATTTTGGAACTCAAAGTTTGCATTTTAAAATGAAAAATATCGAATTAAGATCCCTATCGAATTTAGCGAATATAAAAATTTTGAGTTTATAGAATTTTGGAAAAAGTAGTGATCCAGATAAGAACAGAAGTAAAACCAAACGGGACTACAATGTTGTTAAATATGGATCGAAATAAAACATTACAAATGTCATCGCAGTTTGACTTTAAACAAGACAAGTGGAAAATAAAATCTTGTATGAAACTCGTCTATAATAGGAAATTATTGAATAGTAGTCGTTCTCCAGTTTGTAACATGTGAATCAGTAAATTACATATAATCAATCCAGCATACAAGATTATGTGTTTATGAATAGGATAAAAGTCGAGGCAAATAAAAAATATCCGAGCCAGTTCTATGTTGTTTTATATTTTTTGGGAAACAAGGCCCCCCCTTGGGACAGGGGGGCGTAGCTACCATCTGAACTGCCATCGTCAACGGCATCATAACTATTATCAATCAAATATCACGAAAAATATATAGGCGGAGGTTTTATGTTTTTGTAATGCTTAACATTGTAACAAATAAGGTACAAAAATAACGGCTAAATCTATAGGAATCTTAAGAACCTGAGAATGTGAGAAGCGAGTATCTGGAATACCTGACGACCCAGAAAAGAAATTTTTAAAATTTTACAGTACCCTTACAATGTTGACAAACCCGGAAAGAAATTAACACATCTGAAATCTTGACTCATGATAACCTGAGCAATTGGCCATTTGAAGAATTTTTGGAAGCGACAAACTAATGTACCTATTCTAGCGAGTGAGCAACAAAATTCGTGATCGCAGTTGGTTAACGTATATCGGTTGTTTTACTTTACTGTTTACAATTCACATTACTCGATGACTTTTTACACAATCGTATCGACTCAAAATTTTGGATTCAGAGGCTCCTACGATCACGAATTTTGTTGCTCACTCGTTACAATCAGATAAGACCAGCTTTTCAAAGACATGACATCCAATGCTGTGATACGTTGGTTTAATTGGATAAATATAAAAAATGTTGCGTTTCTACTTTACGTCCATTCTTAATTAGCTCCAAATCCTTAATTTATTGTCGTTATTTATCGCCTTGTTATCTTTTCTCAATTCTGGAAACGGAATATTTAATTTAAAATCTTAACTGGTTTAAAATTTATACTTATCATAAATTAATATATTTAGTTCTTTTTTATACCATCTTTTTTAATCATTGATATTGACACAGCCCATCCCAGCACTTCTATTTTATCTCGACGACGATGAAAGCTGAGCGATTAGATAAGGGATTTCACTTATTCTCTTTCTCACTGAATTGTTCTTATTCGTATGTGCGACATAAACACTACAGAATAAGTGTTTATGTTGACGCAACCCATCTCGGCCCCTCTAATGAATCCTTCCACCCTCGACGACGAAAGCCGAAGACGAGTTGAGTGACATCCTGATCATAGATAAGGGCAACGATGGGAAAATTATGTTTCATGAAAGCTCTAACGTTCTTTTTCGTAATTCAAGTCGAAGGAGGCGAATAAATTCAATTAGCCAGCTCGAGGTTCGCGTACCGTAAGGGGTGTTTTATCGGGCGACGGGTAACCTGAGAATTTAAATGCTATTCTAAGAACGTCACTGGGATAGTTTCCACATTCCTGTTTTAATGTATCTGGAGCGCGGGATGATTTAATCGTGGTGCCATTTTGTTCTTTTTGTGGGCCTTCGAGCTCGCAGTTAAGGTGGGTGTCCACCGCTTGTTTTGACAAGACGGCCATCTACTCCATCCTTCCAATTTGCATCCAGGTAGCAATTCCGGTTACGCGGCCATAATCCTCCGACCAATGGGACGGCTCCGTTTCGAGTATTTCACGTGTGCCCACGGACATCTGGCAGGTGCGGAGGATCCTCCCGCGGCGTCCAATCGATAGCGATGAATGGTAAATCCGATGTCGTCGTCTGGAACAACTCTGTCGACGGGCACTCTGCCATAACTCAGGTGATAATGGTCGTCGGAATTGCCCGGCACCCAGGCGCATTGCGATATGCTCGCACTTCGCCAAATGAACAACTCATCATCGCTCCATCTCTCTCCCACCTGGACTAATAACGCGCCGTCCTCTTTATTCTCCAGATCGTGGATTGTTTTCGGACCGCCGCCTCTAATATACGAGTATCATTTCCGCGGCGCGGCCCCCAGAATGTGACGGGCGCCCCGGCGGCGGTGCCGACGCGCTCACAGTCTATCCTGTTTTCATAGTGCTAGCGGGTTAGTTATCTAGCTGACTTGATCCGAGGCTTTGCAGCGATCCAATTATCCGGATATACGGAGCGTTTCGATTCAGACCCCGTTTGGGATTCATTCCGGTTTAAGCCCCATTAAATATTTGGCCTCCTCTCGGATCATCCCGTTTTAATTTTACTCGTATGTTAATTTCGAGGCGAAAATGCAGATACGGACCGACGGGTTATCGAGCGATTTTTTATCGGGGTTAAAACGTGAGGTGATACCTCTGCTGCAATTATTCGACGAGGGTCGCGACGATGATGTCTGTTTCTAGTTCGGTCAATAACAATGTGTGTTTACTCACCCTCGACGGCCGGATCGCCACCTGAAACAAACAAAACATGATTAATCAGTCGATGGTAACGATATTTCGAAAACTCTTTTACAAATTACCTCCCCATTAAAACAAACAAACCATGTGCCGCCGAGATAACGACGACATTATCTAAATTGAGACATAAAAACGCAGCGGCTTCCTCCCTCGAGCTGATACCCGGTAATAGCCATAGATCTAATCCCGACAACTTCCATAGTTTCCAATTCGCGTTACCGGAGCGGCACCTGAGCCGGTAATCAATTCCGCCGAGTCTAAATCTTAGCGCGCCCCCATTGGCTGCTTCTTCAGTAATTTACTTAATGGTTCCCTGCTGCGCGCTCCCCAGCCGTAAGTCTTGCGTTACAAGAAGTAATGGCCGGCCGTCACGCTTTGAACCCCGCACAATGTGGGACGTCCCCCTGCCCTCGACCCTCTTTTCGCAACCCCTGGACCGGCGGCGCTAAGAAAACGGACGGGCCTTTGTTTTCGGAGCCGACGATGAAGACGTCAGGGGTTCGGGTCGAGGAACGGAGATGCGATGGATCTGATGGCGTTCGATGGGGGTCGTGAAAGGGTGCGGTGTGATGTGGAAATTCCGAGAAAAGAAAATTTCGAAATTGCCGAAATGAAAGTTTTGTACACTCAAATTTTTTTCGCGAATATAAAATTGATTTTGGGAATTCAAGATTTCGGTGGTTCACAATCAGCGAATTCAGAATTTCTAGGATGTAGTAGTTGCAATTTCTGAATTGGGGAATTTTGAAGAAGCTGAGGCAGGGGTTCAAAAACTGAGCGACTTTGGGACTCATTTATTAAAAATGGGAAAGAGAAACTGATTCACTGAGAAACCGTAAATAAACTGGAAAACCTAACAAGTGAGATAATGATAAACTGCGAGCAAATTGACTCAGAAATTAAAACACAATGATGCTGAGAAACCGAAAGAACTAAACAAATAAAATCTTTGATAACTTAAAAACATACATACATTATTTATGTACTTAGAAACGAGGGAACTAAATAAATGAGAAAGCAAGAAATTGTGAAACCTTCAAAATACGAATCTGAGAAGCCAAGTCACTGAGAAAATGAGCGACTGGGGAGTTGAGAAACTGGAGAAAACACTGAGGATCTGAGTCACTGAGAAGAAGAGGAATTGAAGAAATGAGCGACTTTGGGACTCAGGAATTAAAACATAAAAAATGGGGAAAAGAAGCTGATTCTCTGAGAAGCTGGAACGAATCTGAGAAAATTAGAAATTGAGAAACATAACAACTGAGATAGTCATAAACTGACCAAATTGACCCAGTAATTAAAGCACAAAGATACTGAGAAAACGAAAGATCTAAACAAATAAAAAACTGTGATACATTAAAAACTCGAAACTGAGAAGCTGAGTCACTGAGAAAATGAGCGACTGCGGAGTTGAAAAAGTGGAGAAAACACTGAGGATCTGAGTCACTGAGAAGAAGAGGAATTGAAGAAATGAGCGACTTTGGGACTCAGGAATTATAACACTAAAAATGGGGAAAAGAAGCCGATTCTCTGAGAAGCTGGAAATAATCTGAGAAAATTAGAAATTGAGTACCTAACATAACAACTGAGATAGTCATAAACTGACCAAATTGATCCAGTAACTAAAGCACAAAGATACTGAGAAAACGAGAGATCTAAACAAATAAAAAACTGTGATACATTAAAAACTCGAAACTGAGTAACTGAGTCACTGAGAAAATGAGCGACTGCGGAGTTGAGAAAGTGGAGAAAACACTGAGGATCTGAGTCACTGAGAAGAAGAGGAATTGAAGAAATGAGCGACTTTGGGACTCAGGAATTAAAACACTAAAAATGGGGAAAAGAAGCTGGAAATAATCCGAGAAAATTAGAAACTGAGATAGTTATAAACTGACCAAATTGATCCAGTAACTAAAGCACAAAGATACTGAGAAAACGAAAGATCTAAACAAATAAAAAACTGTGATACATTAAAAACTCGAAACTGAGAAGCTGAGTCACTGAGAAAATGAGCGACTGCGGAGTTGAGAAAGTGGAGAAAACACTGAGGATCTGAGTCACTGAGAAGAAGAGGAATTGAAGAAATGAGCGACTTTGGGACTCAGGAATTAAAACACTAAAAATGGGGAAAAGAAGCTGGAAATAATCCGAGAAAATTAGAAACTGAGATAGTTATAAACTGACCAAATTGATCCAGTAACTAAAGCACAAAGATACTGAGAAAACGAAAGATCTAAACAAATAAAAAACTGTGATACATTAAAAACTCGAAACTGAGAAGCTGAGTCACTGAGAAAATGAGCGACTGCGGAGTTGAGAAAGTGGAGAAAACACTGAGGATCTGAGTCACTGAGAAGAAGAGGAATTGAAGAAATGAGCGACTTTGGGACTCAGGAATTAAAACACTAGAAATGGGGAAAAGAAGCTGGAAATAATCCGAGAAAATTAGAAACTGAGAAACATAACAACTGAGATAGTCATAAACTGACCAAATTGACCCAGTAATTAAAGCACAAAGATACTGAGAAAACGAAAGATCTAAACAAATAAAAAACTGTGATACATTAAAAACTCGAAACTGAGAAGCTGAGTCACTGTGAAAATGAGCGACTGCGGAGTTGAGAAAGTGGAGAAAACACTGAGGATCTGAGTCACTGAGAAGAAGAGGAATTGAAGAAATGAGCGACTTTGGGACTCAGGAATTAAAACACTAGAAATGGGGAAAAGAAGCTGGAAATAATCCGAGAAAATTAGAAACTGAGAAACATAACAACTGAGATAGTCATAAACTGACCAAATTGGCCCAGTAATTAAAGCACAAAGATACTGAGAAAACGAAAGATCTAAACAAATAAAAAACTGTGATACATTAAAAACTCGAAACTGAGAAGCTGAGTCACTGAGAAAATGAGCGACTGCGGAGTTGAGAAAGTGGAGAAAGCACTGACGATCTGAGTCACTGAGAAGAAGAGGAATTGAAGAAATGAGCTACTTTGGGACTCAGGAATTAAAACACTAAAAATGGGGAAAAGTAGCTGATGCTCTGAGAAGCTGGAAATAATCCGAGAAAATTAGAAACTGAGAAACATAACAACTGAGATAGTCATAAACTGACCAAATTGGCCCAGTAACTAAAGCACAAAGATACTGAGAAAACGAAAGATCTAAACAAATAAAAAACTGTGATACATTAAAAACTCGAAACTGAGAAGCTGAGTCACTGAGAAAATGAGCGACTGCGGAGTTGAGAAAGTGGAGAAAGCACTGACGATCTGAGTCACTGAGAAGAAGAGGAATTGAAGAAATGAGCGACTTTGGGACTCAGGAATTAAAACACTAGAAATGGGGAAAAGAAGCTGGAAATAATCCGAGAAAATTAGAAACTGAGAAACATAACAACTGAGATAGTCATAAACTGACCAAATTGACTCAGTAACTAAAGCACAAAGATACTGAGAAAACGAAAGATCTAAACAAATAAAAAACTGTGATACATTAAAAACTCGAAACTGAGAAGCTGAGTCACTGAGAAAATGAGCGACTGCGGAGTTGAAAAAGTGGAGAAAACACTGAGGATCTGAGTCACTGAGAAGAAGAGGAATTGAAGAAATGGGCGACTTTGGGACTCAGGAATTAAAACACTAGAAATGGGGAAAAGAAGCTGGAAATAATCCGAGAAAATTAGAAACTGAGAAACATAACAACTGAGATAGTCATAAACTGACCAAATTGGCCCAGTAATTAAAGCACAAAGATACTGAGAAAACGAAAGATCTAAACAAATAAAAAACTGTGATACATTAAAAACTCGAAACTGAGAAGCTGAGTCACTGAGAAAATGAGCGACTGCGGAGTTGAAAAAGTGGAGAAAGCACTGACGATCTGAGTCACTGAGAAGAAGAGGAATTGAAGAAATGAGCTACTTTGGGACTCAGGAATTAAAACACTAAAAATGGGGAAAAGTAGCTGATGCTCTGAGAAGCTGGAAATAATCCGAGAAAATTAGAAACTGAGAAACATAACAACTGAGATAGTCATAAACTGACCAAATTGGCCCAGTAACTAAAGCACAAAGATACTGAGAAAACGAAAGATCTAAACAAATAAAAAACTGTGATACATTAAAAACTCGAAACTGAGAAGCTGAGTCACTGAGAAAATGAGCGACTGCGGAGTTGAGAAAGTGGAGAAAGCACTGACGATCTGAGTCACTGAGAAGAAGAGGAATTGAAGAAATGAGCTACTTTGGAACTCAGGAATTAAAACACTAAAAATGGGGAAAAGAAGCTGGAATTAATCCGAGAAAATTAGAAAGTGAGAAACATAACAACTGAGATAGTCATAAACTGACCAAATTGGCCCAGTAACTAAAGCACAAAGATACTGAGAAAACGAAAGATCTAAACAAATAAAAAACTGTGATACATTAAAAACTCGAAACTGAGAAACTGAGTCACTGAGAAAATGAGCGACTGCGGAGTTGAGAAAGTGGAGAAAACACTGAGGATCTGAGTCACTGAGAAGAAGAGGAATTGAAGAAATGAGCGACTTTGGGACTCAGGAATTAAAACACTAGAAATGGGGAAAAGAAGCTGGAAATAATCCGAGAAAATTAGAAACTGAGAAACATAACAACTGAGATAGTCATAAACTGACCAAATTGGCCCAGTAACTAAAGCACAAAGATACTGAGAAAACGAAAGATCTAAACAAATAAAAAACTGTGATACATTAAAAACTCGAAACTGAGAAGCTGAGTCACTGAGAAAATGAGCGACTGCGGAGTTGAGAAAGTGGAGAAAGCACTGACGATCTGAGTCACTGAGAAGAAGAGGAATTGAAGAAATGAGCTACTTTGGAACTCAGGAATTAAAACACTAAAAATGGGGAAAAGAAGCTGGAATTAATCCGAGAAAATTAGAAAGTGAGAAACATAACAACTGAGATAGTCATAAACTGACCAAATTGGCCCAGTAACTAAAGCACAAAGATACTGAGAAAACGAAAGATCTAAACAAATAAAAAACTGTGATACATTAAAAACTCGAAACTGAGAAACTGAGTCACTGAGAAAATGAGCGACTGCGGAGTTGAGAAAGTGGAGAAAACACTGAGGATCTGAGTCACTGAGAAGAAGAGGAATTGAAGAAATGAGCGACTTTGGGACTCAGGAATTAAAACACTAGAAATGGGGAAAAGAAGCTGGAAATAATCCGAGAAAATTAGAAACTGAGAAACATAACAACTGAGATAGTCATAAACTGACCAAATTGACCCAGTAATTAAAGCACAAAGATACTGAGAAAACGAAAGATCTAAACAAATAAAAAACTGTGATACATTAAAAACTCGAAACTGAGAAGCTGAGTCACTGTGAAAATGAGCGACTGCGGAGTTGAGAAAGTGGAGAAAACACTGAGGATCTGAGTCACTGAGAAGAAGAGGAATTGAAGAAATGAGCGACTTTGGGACTCAGGAATTAAAACACTAAAAATGGGGAAAAGAAGCTGGAAATAATCCGAGAAAATTAGAAAGTGAGAAACATAACAACTGAGATAGTCATAAACTGACCAAATTGGCCCAGTAACTAAAGCACAAAGATACTGAGAAAACTAAAGATCTAAACAAATAAAAAACTGTGATACATTAAAAACTCGAAACTGAGAAACTGAGTCACTGAGAAAATGAGCGACTGCGGAGTTGAGAAAGTGGAGAAAACACTGAGGATCTGAGTCACTGAGAAGAAGAGGAATTGAAGAAATGAGCGACTTTGGGACTCAGGAATTAAAACACTAGAAATGGGGAAAAGAAGCTGGAAATAATCCGAGAAAATTAGAAACTGAGAAACATAACAACTGAGATAGTCATAAACTGACCAAATTGACCCAGTAATTAAAGCACAAAGATACTGAGAAAACGAAAGATCTAAACAAATAAAAAACTGTGATACATTAAAAACTCGAAACTGAGAAGCTGAGTCACTGAGAAAATGAGCGACTGCGGAGTTGAGAAAGTGGAGAAAGCACTGACGATCTGAGTCACTGAGAAGAAGAGGAATTGAAGAAATGAGCTACTTTGGGACTCAGGAATTAAAACACTAAAAATGGGGAAAAGTAGCTGATGCTCTGAGAAGCTGGAAATAATCCGAGAAAATTAGAAACTGAGAAACATAACAACTGAGATAGTCATAAACTGACCAAATTGGCCCAGTAACTAAAGCACAAAGATACTGAGAAAACGAAAGATCTAAACAAATAAAAAGCTGTGATACATTAAAAACTCGAAACTGAGAAGCTGAGTCACTGAGAAAATGAGCGACTGCGGAGTTGAGAAAGTGGAGAAAACACTGAGGATCTGAGTCACTGAGAAGAAGAGGAATTGAAGAAATGAGCGACTTTGGGACTCAGGAATTAAAACACTAAAAATGGGGAAAAGTTGCTGATGCTTTGAGAAGCTGGAAATATTCTGAGAAAATTGGAAATTAGAAACATAACAACTGAGATAGTCATAAACTGAGCAAATTGACCCAGTAACTAAAGCACAAAGATACTGAGAAAACGAAAGATCTAAACAAATAAAAAACTGTGATACATTAAAAACTCGAAACTGAGAAGCTGAGTCACTGAGAAAATGAGCGACTGCTGAGTTGAGAAAGTGGAGAAAACACTGACGATCTGAGTCACTGAGAAGAAGAGGAATTGAAGAAATGAGCGACTTTGGGACTCAGGAATTAAAACACTAAAAATGGGGAAAAGTTGCTGATGCTTTGAGAAGCTGGAAATATTCTGAGAAAATTGGAAATTAGAAACATAACAACTGAGATAGTCATAAACTGAGCAAATTGACCCAGTAACTAAAGCACAAAGATACTGAGAAAACGAAAGATCTAAACAAATAAAAAACTGTGATACATTAAAAACTCGAAACTGAGAAGCTGAGTCACTGAGAAAATGAGCGACTGCGGAGTTGAAAAAGGGGAGAAAACACTGAGGATCTGAGTCACTGAGAAGAAGAGGAATTGAAGAAATGGGCGACTTTGGGACTCAGGAATTAAAACACTAAAAATGGGGAAAAGTAGCTGATGCTTTGAGAAGCTGGAAATATTCTGAGAAAATTGGAAATTGAGAAACATAACAACTGAGATAGTCATAAACTGACCAAATTGACCCAGTAACTAAAGCACAAAGATACTGAGAAAACGAAAGATCTAAACAAATAAAAAACGGTGATACATTAAAAACTCGAAACTGAGAAGCTGAGTCACTGATAAAATGAGCGACTGCGGAGTTGAAAAAGGGGAGAAAACACTGAGGATCTGAGTCACTGAGAAGAAGAGGAATTGAAGAAATGGGCGACTTTGGGACTCAGGAATTAAAACACTAAAAATGGGGAAAAGAAGCAGATTCTCTGAGAAGCTGGAACTAATCTGAGAAAATTAGAAATTGAGAAACATAACAACTGAGATAGTCATAAACTGACCAAATTGACTCAGGAACTAAAACACAATGATACTGAGGAACCAATACAACTAAACAAATAAAAAACTGTGATACATTAAAAACTCGAAACTGAGAAGCTGAGTCACTGAGAAAATGAGCGACTGCGGAGTTGAAAAAGGGGAGAAAACACTGAGGATCTGAGTCACTGAGAAGAAGAGGAATTGAAGAAATGGGCGACTTTGGGACTCAGGAATTAAAACACTAAAAATGGGGAAAAGAAGCAGATTCTCTGAGAAGCTGGAACTAATCTGAGAAAATTAGAAATTGAGAAACATAACAACTGAGATAGTCATAAACTGACCAAATTGACTCAGGAACTAAAACACAATGATACTGAGGAACCAATACAACTAAACAAATAAAAAACTGTGATACATTAAAAACTCGAAACTGAGAAGCTGAGTCACTGAGAAAATGAGCGACTGCTGAGTTGAGAAAGTGGAGAAAACACTGAGGATCTGAGTCACTGAGAAGAAGAGGAATTGAAGAAATGAGCGACTTTGGGACTCAGGAATTAAAACATTAAAAATGGGGAAAAGAAGCTGATTCTCTGAGAAGCTGGAACTAATCTGAGAAAATTAGAAATTGAGAAACATAACAACTGAGATAGTCATAAACTGACCAAATTGACCCAGTAACTAAAGCACAAAGATACATATACACAATAAACTGTGATACATTAAAAACTCGAAACTGAGAAGCTGATTCACTGAGAAAATGAGCGACTGCTGAGTTGAGAAAGTGGAGAAAGCACTGAGGATATGAGTCACCGAGAAAAAGAGGAATTGGAAAACTGAACGACTTTGGGACTCGGGAACTAAAATGCTAAAAATGGGGAAAAAAAGCTGATTCTCTGAGGAGCTGGAAATAAACTGAGAAAATGAGAAACCGAGAAATCGAACAACTGAGCAAATTGACTCAGGACGTAAAACACAAAGATACTGAGAAAAGAAAGAACTAAATAAATAAAAAACTGTGATACATTAGAAACTCGAAACTGAGAAGCCAAGTCACTGAGAAAATGAGCGACTGGGGAGTTGAGAAACTGGAGAAAACACTGAGGATATGAGTCACCGAGAAAAAGAGGAATTGGAAAACTGATTGACTTTGGGACTCAGGAACTAAAATGCTAAAAATGGGGAAAAGAAGTTGATTTTCTGAGGAGCTGGAAATAAACTGAGAAAATGAGAAACTGAGAAATCGAACAACTGAGATAATGATAAACTGAGCAAATTGACTCAGGACGTAAAACACAAAGATGCTGAGAAACCGAAAGAACTAAACAAATGAAAAACTGTGATACATTAAAAACTCGAAATTGAGAAGCCAAGTCACTGAGAAAATGAGCGACTGGGGAGTTGAGAAACTGGAGAAAACACTGAGGATATGAGTCACCGAGAAAAAGAGGAATTGGAAAACTGAACGACTTTGTGACTCGGGAACTAAAATGCTAAAAATGGGGAGAATAAGCTGATTCTCTGAGGAGTTGGAAATAAACTGAGAAAATGAGAAACTGAGAAATCGAACAACTGAGATAATGATAAACTGAGCAAATTGACTTAGGACCTAAAACACAAAGATACTGAGAAACCCAAAGAATTAAACAAATAAAAAACTGTGATACATTAAAACTCGAGATTGGGAAGTCACTGAGAAAATGAGCGATTGAGGAATTGAGAAATTTTATTCGGCGCAGCCACCATTTTCAATTTCACCATTTCAAAGAGTTTCGATAGAATTGATAATCTGGCGATAAAGCGGAAATGAATTTGGTTCTTCTGGAGAAATTTTAATATTTGGCTAGAGATACATCCTAAATAGCGCATCCACCATTTTCCACACTGCTGTCAAATTATAATATCGACGGGTTAAATTAAATTAAAAAAAAATTTTAACTAAAATAGACATATTTTACTCCAAACAATTCCATAAAAACTATTACAAAGGGTTTTGTGACCATTTTTTTTTTACTAAACCTCAGAATATTAACAAAAATAAATTTGACAATCTGGTGCAGAATTTTCGGGCATATGCAGCTCAGGTGTAGCATCCACCAATTTGATTTAAGTTAAATAATGAACTCCATTTCAAAAATGGGGGTGTAATGAAAATTTCCTATGACATTATGTAATTATTAATAATAGTTATCTATGCAACAAGCGTTGTTTTGTGTTGCACACAGAATTTTTTCCAAGACAGTTTGTACTCACTTTTCTGGAGAATACTTTTATTGACAAAGAGAGATTATTACATCATCGTTCCTTTATTCCTTTGGTTTTGCCATTTCGAATATGCCCAGTCTGGTCTTTCATGTCCTCTACTATATACAAGGTGATTTTGAACAACTGTCGCTCCTGGGACTGAAAAATTATTATTATTTAAAACTTGAAAAGTCGTTATTATATGCATAATATTTTAATATATCCATGAGCTAATTGGGTTTAGAGCAGAGAAATGCCCCATTTGTTTCGATCGCAACTGCATCGGATTTATGTGACGGCATAATGTGATTTATTCCATTCGTGATTTGCATTTTTTACGTGATTTGATTGGGATTTTATGAAGCGTCGTAATTGTGTTTCGCGAGTGTTTACATAATAATCTGTGTTTCTATCGACAATATAAATTTAAAAAAATATGTAGCCCATGGCTCCGTCCCACCTCCTCGTCGACGCCTTTATACGCGGTAGGTGGTCCGCACACACACCATATCTCGCCCCCGATCTGCGGAAGACCTGTGCTCTTCATTATTGCTTCATAATTCCTCGAGGAATGCGTATGAACCGTGCGTGGAATGGCAATATCCCTTAATGGCGCAACTTCCCTCCCAGATATTTAAGACGGCCCCGATTACCTGTCTTTGCGAGAGTTGTTGTTATGGTTTTACCCCATAAAGCAGGCCGCAGGAATTTCGGGTCGCGGGATGGAAGGAAGGAAGTCGATTTGTGGTCGTCCAGCTGGGATGCAAAAAACACAATGAAGATGACTGCATTGTGATTTAAATTGCCGCGCGATAAATCGGATTCGCAGAATGGGGAGAGTGAAATATTCGTCTCTCGGGATGGGAAAGGTGAGCGGGGTCGACATATTTGCGCGGATAAGAAGCAGGAGTAGGTAGTTCTTTTCTTCGGTCTTTATTTCTTTATTTGCCTTCGGTGAACACATGCTGTTGTCATAACTCAAAAACGCTTTAGCAATTTCCTAACAAAAAACCGTCTATTTATTTCTTCGAAAACTTCTTCAAAATCATAAGTATATATAATACATAACACCGAGTCCACCATTAGGTGCGTTCCCAAACCAGTAAACAAGTCATCCCCATCACCATTTTTTAGCCGACCCTCGATTAAAGAATGCAACCTATAATTACAATTTAAATGGTTTTCTTTCTACGGTTCAGGGGAGTTTCATAAAGCGTGCGCACAAAAATATCCTTTCGAGATTAATGGCCGGCATTGTAAGAAAGAGCGCATTGAGATGTTAAGGGAGGGACCAACGTGATGGATGGGATCTACCCAGTTCCCGAGGTTCCCATGGCCGTTCGGACAGAGTGCTTTTGTTGTAACTCATACGACCGCTCGAAAAAAATTACAGCCACGACGAAGAGAATGTGACTAATGGGGTGGGTGTTGCAATTAAGACGTTATTAAAATAAATTGCCGGGGCAGGTAGATGAAGACTTCGTCTAGACTTGGTCACATAAAACGGTGATCTAATTTCACTCCCCCTCCCCCGCCTGTGTACAGGAAATCAAAGCACACCCGCCGGCAACAAGTAGGAACAAAAATCTCCCGTAATTACTTAAAACGCGATAAAATAATCATTTAACTTTTATGATCAACTCATAACATAACCATGCAATAACCAGTACGACTCGGCAGGGCGGGACTCGCACCGCCAAACCGCCCAACGGCTCCCGGAAAAACTGACCGTCGCGTCCCGACATCCTCCGCCGGATTTACCGCGCAAGAAAAACCTCTCCTTACCTGCGATTTAAGCGGAAATTTGAATAAAATCCCGGCGTTTCCGAGCGCGGCCCGCGTTCCCCGCTCATGGAGAACCCATAGCGCTGAACGCAACGACCATTGTAACGGCCGGAATGGGCCCTCCCGAGACCGGAATGGGCAATGCGCTCGAGAATGGCCCATCTTCTCGCAAGTAGCGCTCCGAGTGCCCCATTGAATATTTAGTCTCGTTATTGAAAACATGATGCTCTCAAATGTTATTCATGCAGTCGAGGAAGACGCTGATGACGTCGTAAAGCTCGCAGACGAGCATCCTTTTGACCGAGGACGGCGTAAAGAAACCGGAGGACCGATGATGCGGGATGAATGGCAAGAAACGAGTCGTTGATGTAAATAAATGGGGGAGGTGGTGGCGATTCGAGCTTTCGGGGGATCACGGCGGTAAATGCGAATAAAATTATAATAATAAAAGCGAAATATCTAAGAAGTCAAGGGTTCAAAAAGCTCTCTATAAAGCTCGTATTATTTTTTTTCCCTTACCTTTCCTTAATTTCTCACTTTTTGCATGTTATTGAAATTCTTAATTTGAAAATGCAACGCAATCTCGAGCTTCCGAATTTTGAAACTTTGTCAGTCTAAATATTGAATTTCAAAATTTTGAAACAACGAAATTTTGAAATGGTTAGTTAGTCAGTTTCCCATTTTCTCAGTTTTTCAATTCCCCATTCAGATCCTTAGTGCTTTCTCCAGTTTCTCAACTCCCAGTCGCTCATTTTGGCAGTGCCTTGGCTTCTCAGTTTCGAGTTTTTAATGTATCACAGTTTTTTATTTGTTTAGTTCTTTCGGTTTCTCAGTATCTTTGTGTTTTAGTTCCTGAGTCGATTTGCTCAGTTTATCATTATCTCAGTTGTTTGGTTTTCAGTTTCTCATTTTCTCAGATTATTTCCAGTTTTTCAGTGAATCAGCTTCGATTTCCCATTTTTTGTGTCTTGGTTCCCGAGTCCCAAATTCGCTCAGCTTTTCTATAATTTATGTTTCTCCCCAGTTATTATCCATTTACTTAGGTTCTCAATATCTCACTTGAATAGTTTTTTACTATCTCAATTTCTCAGTTGCATAGTTGTCCTCGGTCCCAGATTTTCCATTTTTCAGTTGAACTGATTCTCAGTTTTTAGTCTGCAATTTCTCGATTGCTCAGTTTTATGTTTTGACTCAGGTATTATACATTTTCGTAGCTAGTATTTCTAATTAGTTGCTCACTGTCTCAGTTCCTCAAATTTTCAGTTGAACAGTTTCTCAACTTTTCAGTTGAATAGCTTCTCAGTTTCTCAATATTTCAGTTGAATACTTTCTGTTTTTCAATATCGTAGTGGCTCAAATTTTCGGTTAGTCAACTTCTCAGTGGCTCTATTTTCTCATTGTCTCAGTCTCTTACTGTCTTAATTTCTCAGTTGGATACTTTCTCACTGCGTCAGTTTCTCAACATCGCGTTTTCTTAATTTCACAATGGCTCTAATTTATTTTTCTCCTCAAGTATTTATTTTATTCGCTTCTCAGTTGTTATAAATTTTCCTCCCATCTAAATTTCCCACTGTTTCGGTTTCTCAATTTTTTTTTGAATAGCTTATCAGTTTGCAATTTCTCAGCTGAATGTTCTCACTATCTGAGTTTATAAATTTTTTAGTTGACTTGTTTCTCAGTTTCTCATTTTCTCGGTGGCTCTATCTTAAGTTTCTACTCAATTATTTATTTTCTTAGCTTTTCAGTTTCTCAATTTCTCAGTCGAATAGTTTCTCAGTTTCTCAATATTTCAGTTAAGTATTCTCTCCGTTTTTCAATATCGTAGTGGCTCAAATTTTCGGTTACTCAATTTCTCAGTGGCTCTACTTTCTCATTTTCTCATTGTCTCAGTCTCTTACTGTCTTAATTTCTCAGTTGAATAGTTTCTCAGTTTCCCAATTTTCCAGTTGAATAGTTTGTCAATTTCTCAGCTTTTTTTCTGAGTTTACCAATTTCTCAGTTGAATACTTTCTCACTGCGTCAGTTTCTCAACATCTCGGTTTCTTAATTTCACAATGGCTCTAATTTATTTTTCTATTCAAGTATTTATTTTATTCGCTTCTCAGTTGTTATAAATTTTCCTCCCATCTAAGTTTCCCACTGTTTCAGTTTCTCAATTTCTTTTTTGAATAGCTTATCAGATTGCAATTTCTCAGCTGAATGTTCTCACTATCTGAGTTTATAAATTTTTTAGTTGACTTGTTTCTCAGTTTCTCAATTTCTGAGTGGCTCTATCTTAAGTTTCTACTCAATTATTTATTTTCTTAGCTTTTCAGTTTCTCAATTTCTCAGTCGAATAGTTTCTCAGTTTCTCAATATTTCAGTTGAGTATTCTCTCCGTTTATCAATATCGTAGTGGCTCAAATTTTCGGTTACTCAAATTCTCAGTGGCTCTATTTTCTCATTTTCTCATTGTCTCAGTCTCTTACTGTCTTAATTTCTCAGTTGAATAGTTTCTCAGTTTCCCAATTTTCCAGTTGAATAGTTTGTCAATTTCTCAGCTTTTTTTTCTGAGTTTACCAATTTCTCAGTTGAATACTTTCTCACTGCGTCATTTTCTCAACATCGCGTTTTCTTAATTTCACAATGGCTCTAATTTATTTTTCTCCTCAAGTATTTATTTTATTCGCTTCTCAGTTGTTATAAATTTTCCTCCCATCTAAATTTCCCACTGTTTCGGTTTCTCAATTTTTTTTTGAATAGCTTATCAGTTTGCAATTTCTCAGCTGAATGTTCTCACTATCTGAGTTTATAAATTTTTTAGTTGAGTTGTGTCTCAGTTTCTCAATTTCTGAGTGGCTCTATCTTAAGTTTCTACTCAATTATTTATTTTCTTAGCTTTTCAGTTTCTCAATTTCTCAGTCGAATAGTTTCTCAGTTTCTCAACATTTCAGTTGAGTATTCTCTCCGTTTCTCAATATCGTAGTGGCTCAAATTTTCGGTTACTCAATTTCTCAGTGGCTCTATTTTCTCATTTTCTCATTGTCTCAGTCTCTTACTGTCTTAATTTCTCAGTTGAATAGTTTCTCAGTTTCCTAACTTTCCAGTTGAACAGTTTGTCAATTTCTCAGCTTTTTTTTCTGAGTTTAACAATTTCGCAGTTAAATATTTTCTTACTGCGTCAGTTTCTCAACATCTCGGTTTCTTAATTTCACAATGGCTCTAATTTATTTTTCTCTTCAAGTATTTATTTTATTCGCTTCTCAGTTGTTATAAATTTTCCTCCCATCTAAGTTTCCCACTGTTTCAGTTTCTCAATTTCTTTTTTGAATAGCTTATCAGTTTGAAATTTCTCAGCTAGATGTTCTCACTATCTGAGTTTATAAATTTTTTAGTTGACTTGTTTCTCAGTTTCTCATTTTCTCGGTGGCTCTATCTTAAGTTTCTACTCAATTATTTATTTTCTTAGCTTTTCAGTTTCTCAATTTCTCAGTTGAATAGTTTTTCAGTTTATCAATATTTCAGTTGAGTGTTCTCTCCGTTTTCAATATCGTAGTGGCTCAAATTTTCGGTTATTCAATTTCTCAGTGGCTCTATTTTCTCATTGTCTCAGTATCTTACTGTCTTAATTTCTCAGTTGAATAGTTTCTCAGTTTCCCAATTTTCCAGTTGAATAGTTTGTCAATTTCTCAGCTTTTTTTTCTGAGTTTACCAATTTCTCAGTTGAATACTTTCTCACTGCGTCATTTTCTCAACATCGCGTTTTCTTAATTTCACAATGGCTCTAATTTATTTTTCTCTTCAAGTATTTATTTTATTCGCTTCTCAGTTGTTATAAATGTTCCTCCCATCTAAATTTCCCACTGTTTCGGTTTCTCATTTTTTTTTTGAATAGCTTATCAGTTTGCAATTTCTCAGCTGAATGTTCTCACTATCTGAGTTTATAAATTTTTTAGTTGAGTTGTGTCTCAGTTTCTCAATTTCTGAGTGGCTCTATCTTAAGTTTCTACTCAATTATTTATTTTCTTATCTTTTCCGTTTCTCAATTTCTCAGTCGAATAGTTTCTCAGTTTCTCAATATTTCAGTTGAGTATTCTCTCCGTTTATCAATATCGTAGTGGCTCAAATTTTCGGTTACTCAAATTCTCAGTGGCTCTATTTTCTCATTTTCTCATTGTCTCAGTCTCTTACTGTCTTAATTTCTCAGTTGAATAGTTTCTCAGTTTCCCAATTTTCCAGTTGAATAGTTTGTCAATTTCTCAGCTTTTTCTCTGAGTTTACCAATTTCTCAGTTGAATACTTTCTCACTGCGTCAGTTTCTCAACATCTCGGTTTCTTAATTTCACAATGGCTCTAATTTATTTTTCTCCTCAAGTATTTATTTTATTCGCTTCTCAGTTATAAATTTTCCTCCCATCTAAGTTTCCCACTGTTTCAGTTTCTCAATTTCTTTTTTGAATAGCTTATCAGTTAGCAATTTCTCAGCTGAATGTTCTCACTATCTGAGTTTATAAATTTTTTAGTTGACTTGTTTCTCAGTTTCTCAATTTCTGAGTGGCTCTATCTTAAGTTTCTACTCAATTATTTATTTTCTTATCTTTTCCGTTTCTCAATTTCTCAGTCGAATAGTTTCTCAGTTTCTCAATATTTCAGTTGAGTATTCTCTCCGTTTATCAATATCGTAGTGGCTCAAATTTTCGGTTACTCAAATTCTCAGTGGCTCTATTTTCTCATTTTCTCATTGTCTCAGTCTCTTACTGTCTTAATTGCTCAGTTGAATAGTTTCTCAGTTTCCCAATTTTCCAGTTGAATAGTTTGTCAATTTCTCAGCTTTTTTTTCTGAGTTTACCAATTTCTCAGTTGAATACTTTCTCACTGCGTCATTTTCTCAACATCGCGTTTTCTTAACTTCACAATGGCTCTAATTTATTTTTCTCTTCAAGTATTTATTTTATTCGCTTCTCAGTTGTTATAAATGTTCCTCCCATCTAAATTTCCCACTGTTTCGGTTTCTCATTTTTTTTTTGAATAGCTTATCAGTTTGCAATTTCTCAGCTGAATGTTCTCACTATCTGAGTTTATAAATTTTTTAGTTGAGTTGTGTCTCAGTTTCTCAATTTCTGAGTGGCTCTATCTTAAGTTTCTACTCAATTATTTATTTTCTTATCTTTTCCGTTTCTCAATTTCTCAGTCGAATAGTTTCTCAGTTTCTCAATATTTCAGTTGAGTATTCTCTCAGTTTATCAATATCGTAGTGGCTCAAATTTTCGGTTACTCAAATTCTCAGTGGCTCTATTTTCTCATTTTCTCATTGTCTCAGTCTCTTACTGTCTTAATTTCTCAGTTGAATAGTTTCTTAGTTTCCCAATTTTCCAGTTGAATAGTTTGTCAATTTCTCAGCTTTTTTTTCTGAGTTTACCAATTTCTCAGTTGAATACTTTCTCACTGCGTCAGTTTCTCAACATCTCGGTTTCTTAATTTCACAATGGCTCTAATTTATTTTTCTCCTCAAGTATTTATTTTATTCGCTTCTCAGTGGTTATAAATTTTCCTCCCATCTAAGTTTCCCACTGTTTCAGTTTCTCAATTTCTTTTTTGAATAGCTTATCAGTTTGAAATTTCTCAGCTAGATGTTCTCACTATCTGAGTTTATAAATTTTTTAGTTGACTTGTTTCTCAGTTTCTCATTTTCTCGGTGGCTCTATCTTAAGTTTCTACTCAATTATTTATTTTCTTAGCTTTTCAGTTTCTCAATTTCTCAGTCGAATAGTTTCTCAGTTTCTCAATATTTCAGTTGAGTATTCTCTCCGTTTATCAATATCGTAGTGGCTCAAATTTTCGGTTACTCAATTTCTCAGTGGCTCTACTTTCTCATTTTCTCATTGTCTCAGTCTCTTACTGTCTTAATTTCTCAGTTGAATAGTTTCTCAGTTTCCTAATTTTCCAGTTGAACAGTTTGTCAATTTCTCAGCTTTTTTTTCTGAGTTTAACAATTTCGCAGTTAAATATTTTCTTACTGCGTCAGTTTCTCAACATCTCGGTTTCTTAATTTCACAATGGCTCTAATTTGTTTTTCTCTTCGAGTATTTATTTTATTCGCTTCTCAGTGGTTATAAATTTTCCTCCCATCTAAGTTTCCCACTGTTTCAGTTTTTCAATTTCTTTTTTGAATAGCTTATCAGTTTGCAATTTCTCAGCTGAATCTTCTCACTATCTGAATTTATAAATTTTTTAGTTGACTTGTTTCTCAGTTTCTCAATTTATCAGTGGCTCTATCTTAAGTTTCTACTCAATTATTTATTTTCTTAGCTTTTCCGTTTCTCAATTTCTCAGTCGAATAGTTTCTCAGTTTCTCAATATTTCAGTTAAGTATTCTCTCCGTTTCTCAATATCGTAGTGGCTCAAATTTTCGGTTACTCAATTTCTCAGTGGCTCTACTTTCTCATTTTCTCATTGTCGCAGTCTCTTACTGTCTTAATTTCTCAGTTGAATAGTTTCTTAGTTTCCCAATTTTCCAGTTGAATAGTTTGTCAATTTCTCAGCTTTTTTTTCTGAGTTTACCAATTTCTCAGTTGAATACTTTCTCACTGCGTCAGTTTCTCAACATTTCGGTTTCTTAATTTCACAATGGCTCTAATTTATTTTTCTCAAGTATTTATTTTATTCGCTTCTCAGTTGTTATAAATTTTCCTCCCATCTATGTTTCCCACTGTTTCAGTTTCTCAATTTCTTTTTTGAATAGCTTATCAGTTTGCAATTTCTCAACTGAATGTTCTCACTATCTGAGTTTATAAATTTTTTAGTTGACTTGTTTCTCAGTTTCTCAATTTCTGAGTGGCTCTATCTTAAGTTTCTACTCAATTGTTTATTTTCTTAGCTTTTCCGTTTCTCAATTTCTCAGTCGAATAGTTTCTCAGTTTCTCAATATTTCAGTTGAGTATTCTCTCCGTTTATCAATATCGTAGTGGCTCAAATTTTCGGTTACTCAAATTCTCAGTGGCTCTATTTTCTCATTTTCTCATTGTCTCAGTCTCTTACTGTCTTAATTTCTCAGTTGAATAGTTTCTCAGTTTCCCAATTTTCCAGTTGAATAGTTTGTCAATTCCTCAGCTTTTTCTCTGAGTTTACCAATTTCTCAGTTGAATACTTTCTCACTGCGTCAGTTTCTCAACATCTCGGTTTCTTAATTTCACAATGGCTCTAATTTATTTTTCTCCTCAAGTATTTATTTTATTCGCTTCACAGTTATAAATTTTCCTCCCATCTAAGTTTCCCACTGTTTCAGTTTCTCAATTTCTTTTTTGAATAGCTTATCAGTTTGCAATTTCTCAGCTGAATGTTCTCACTATCTGAGTTTATAAATTTTTTAGTTGACTTGTTTCTCAGTTTCTCAATTTATCAGTGGCTCTATCTTAAGTTTCTACTCAATTATTTATTTTCTTAGCTTTTCCGTTTCTCAATTTCTCAGTCGAATAGTTTCTCAGTTTCTCAATATTTCAGTTGAGTATTCTCTCCGTTTATCAATATCGTAGTGGCTCAAATTTTCGGTTACTCAATTTCTCAGTGGCTCTATTTTCTCATTTTCTCATTGTCTCAGTCTCTTACTGTCTTAATTTCTCAGTTGAATAGTTTCTTAGTTTCCCAATTTTCCAGTTGAATAGTTTGTCAATTTCTCAGCTTTTTTTTCTGAGTTTACCAATTTCTCAGTTGAATACTTTCTCACTGCGTCAGTTTCTCAACATCTCGGTTTCTTAATTTCACAATGGCTCTAATTTGTTTCTCTCTTCGAGTATTTATTTTATTCGCTTCTCAGTGGTTATAAATTTTCCTCCCATCTAAGTTTCCCACTGTTTCAGTTTTTCAATTTCTTTTTTGAATAGCTTATCAGTTTGCAATTTCTCAGCTGAATCTTCTCACTATCTGAATTTATAAATTTTTTAGTTGACTTGTTTCTCAGTTTCTCAATTTATCAGTGGCTCTATCTTAAGTTTCTACTCAATTATTTATTTTCTTAGCTTTTCCGTTTCTCAATTTCTCAGTCGAATAGTTTCTCAGTTTCTCAATATTTCAGTTAAGTATTCTCTCCGTTTCTCAATATCGTAGTGGCTCAAATTTTCGGTTACTCAATTTCTCAGTGGCTCTACTTTCTCATTTTCTCATTGTCTCAGTCTCTTACTGTCTTAATTTCTCAGTTGAATAGTTTCTTAGTTTCCCAATTTTCCAGTTGAATAGTTTGTCAATTTCTCAGCTTTTTTTTCTGAGTTTACCAATTTCTCAGTTGAATACTTTCTCACTGCGTCAGTTTCTCAACATTTCGGTTTCTTAATTTCACAATGGCTCTAATTTATTTTTCTCAAGTATTTATTTTATTCGCTTCTCAGTTGTTATAAATTTTCCTCCCATCTATGTTTCCCACTGTTTCAGTTTCTCAATTTCTTTTTTGAATAGCTTATCAGTTTGAAATTTCTCAGCTGAATGTTCTCACTATCTGAGTTTATAAATTTTTTAGTTGACTTGTTTCTCAGTTTCTCATTTTCTCGGTGGCTCTATCTTAAGTTTCTACTCAATTATTTATTTTCTTAGCTTTTCAGTTTCTCAATTTCTCAGTCGAATAGTTTCTCAGTTTCTCAATATTTCAGTTGAGTATTCTCTCCGTTTATCAATATCGTAGTGGCTCAAATTTTCGGTTACTCAAATTCTCAGTGGCTCTATTTTCTCATTTTCTCATTGTCTCAGTCTCTTACTGTCTTAATTTCTCAGTTGAATAGTTTCTCAGTTTCCCAATTTTCCAGTTGAATAGTTTGTCAATTTCTCAGCTTTTTCTCTGAGTTTACCAATTTCTCAGTTGAATACTTTCTCACTGCGTCAGTTTCTCAACATTTCGGTTTCTTAATTTCACAATGGCTGTAATTTATTTTTCTCTTCAAGTATTTATTTTATTCGCTTCTCAGTTGTTATAAATGTTCCTCCCATCTAAATTTCCCACTGTTTCGGTTTCTCATTTTTTTTTTGAATAGCTTATCAGTTTGCAATTTCTCAGCTGAATGTTCTCACTATCTGAGTTTATAAATTTTTTAGTTGAGTTGTGTCTCAGGTTCTCAATTTCTGAGTAGCTCTATCTTAAGTTTCTACTTAATTATTTATTTTCTTAGCTTTTCAGTTTCTCAATTTCTCAGTTTATCAATATTTCAGTTGAGTATTCTCTCCGTTTCTCAATATCGTAATGGCTCAAATTTTCGGTTACTCAATTTCTCAGTGGCTCTATTTTCTCATTGTCTCAGTTTCTTACTGTCTTAATTTCTCAGTTGAATAGTTTGTCAATTTCTCAGCTTTTTTTCTGAGTTTACCAATTTCTCAGTTGAATACTTTCTCACTGCGTCAGTTTCTCAACATCTCGGTTTCTTAATTTCACAATGGCTCTAATTTATTTTTCTCTTTAAGTATTTATTTTATTATTTTATTCGCTTCTCAGTTGTTATAAATTTTCCTCCCATCTAAGTTTCCCACTGTTTCAGTTTCTCAATTTCTTTTTTGAATAGCTTATCAGTTTGAAATTTCTCAGCTAGATGTTCTCACTATCTGAGTTTATAAATTTTTTAGTTGACTTGTTTCTCAGTTTCTCATTTTCTCGGTGGCTTTATCTTAAGTTTCTACTCAATTATTTATTTTCTTAGCTTTTCAGTTTCTCAATTTCTCAGTCGAATAGTTTCTCAGTTTCTCAATATTTCAGTTGAGTATTCTCTCCGTTTATCAATATCGTAGTGGCTCAAATTTTCGGTTACTCAATTTCTCAGTGGCTCTACTTTCTCATTTTCTCATTGTCTCAGTCTCTTACTGTCTTAATTTCTCAGTTGAATAGTTTCTCAGTTTCCCAATTTTCCAGTTAAATAGTTTGTCAATTTCTCAGCTTTTTCTCTGAGTTTACCAATTTCTCAGTTGAATACTTTCTCACTGCGTCAGTTTCTCAACATCTCGGTTTCTTAATTTCACAAGGCTCTACTTTATTTTTCTCTTCAAGTATTTATTTTATTCGCTTCTCAGTTGTTATCAATTTTCCTCCCATCTAAGTTTCCCACTGTTTCAGTTTCTCAATTTCTTTTTTGAATAGCTTATCAGTTTGCAATTTCTCAGCTGAATGTTCTCACTATCTGAGTTTATAAATTTTTTAGTTGATTTGTTTCTCAGTTTCTCAATTTCTGAGTGGCTCTATCTTAAGTTTCTACTCAATTATTTATTTTCTTAGCTTTTCAGTTTCTCAATTTCTCAGTCGAATAGTTTCTCAGTTTCTCAATATTTCAGTTGAGTATTCTCTCCGTTTATCAATATCGTAGTGGCTCAAATTTTCGGTTACTCAAATTCTCAGTGGCTCTATTTTCTCATTTTCTCATTGTCTCAGTCTCTTACTGTCTTAATTTCTCAGTTGAATAGTTTCTCAGTTTCCCAATTTTCCAGTTGAATAGTTTGTCAATTTCTCAGCTTTTTTTTCTGAGTTTACCAATTTCTCAGTTGAATACTTTCTCACTGCGTCATTTTCTCAACATCGCGTTTTCTTAATTTCACAATGGCTCTAATTTATTTTTCTCTTCAAGTATTTATTTTATTCGCTTCTCAGTTGTTATAAATGTTCCTCCCATCTAAATTTCCCACTGTTTTGGTTTCTCAATTTTTTTTTGAATAGCTTATCAGTTTGCAATTTCTCAGCTGAATGTTCTCACTATCTGAGTTTATAAATTTTTTAGTTGACTTGTTTCTCAGTTTCTCAATTTCTGAGTGGCTCTATCTTAAGTTTCTACTCAATTATTTATTTTCTTAGCTTTTCAGTTTCTCAATTTCTCAGTCGAATAGTTTCTCAGTTTCTCAATATTTCAGTTGAGTATTCTCTCCGTTTATCAATATCGTAGTGGCTCAAATTTTCGGTTACTCAAATTCTCAGTGGCTCTATTTTCTCATTTTCTCATTGTCTCAGGCTCTTACTGTCTTAATTTCTCAGTTGAATAGTTTCTCAGTTTCCCAATTTTCCAGTTGAATAGTTTGTCAATTTCTCAGCTTTTTTTTCTGAGTTTACCAATTTCTCAGTTGAATACTTTCTCACTGCGTCATTTTCTCAACATCGCGTTTTCTTAATTTCACAATGGCTCTAATTTATTTTTCTCTTCAAGTATTTATTTTATTCGCTTCTCAGTTGTTATAAATGTTCCTCCCATCTAAATTTCCCACTGTTTTGGTTTCTCAATTTTTTTTTGAATAGCTTATCAGTTTGCAATTTCTCAGCTGAATGTTCTCACTATCTGAGTTTATAAATTTTTTAGTTGAGTTGTGTCTCAGTTTCTCAATTTCTGAGTGGCTCTATCTTAAGTTTCTACTCAATTATTTATTTTCTTAGCTTTTCAGTTTCTCAATTTCTCAGTTGAATAGTTTCTCAGTTTATCAATATTTCAGTTGAGTATTCTCTCCGTTTCTCAATATCGTAATGGCTCAAATTTTCGGTTACTCAATTTCTCAGTGGCTCTATTTTCTCATTGTCTCAGTTTCTTACTGTCTTAATTTCTCAGTTGACTAGTTTCTTAGTTTCCCAATTTTCCAGTTGAATAGTTTGTCAATTTCTCAGCTTTTTTTTCTGAGTTTACCAATTTCTCAGTTGAATACTTTCTCAATGCGTCAGTTTCTCAACATCTCGGTTTCTTAATTTCACAATGGCTATAATTTATTTTTCTCCTCAAGTATTTATTTTATTCGCCTCTCAGTTATAAATTTTCCTCCCATCTAAGTTTCCCACTGTTTCAGTTTCTCAATTTCTTTTTTGAATAGCTTATCAATTTGAAATTTCTCAGCTGAATGTTCTCACTATCTGAGTTTATAAATTTTTTAGTTGACTTGTTTCTCAGTTTCTCATTTTCTCAGTGGCTCTATCTTAAGTTTCTACTCAATTATTTATTTTCTTAGCTTTTCAGGTTCTCAATTTCTCAGTTGAATAGTTTCTCAGTTTCTCAATATTTCAGTTGAGTATTCTCTCCGTTTCTCAATATCGTAGTGGTTCAAATTTTCGGTTACTCAATTTCTGAGTGGCTCTATTTTCTCATTGTCTCATTGTCTCATCTCTTACTGTCTTAATTTCTCAGTTGAATAGTTTCTCAGTTTCCCAATTTTAGTTGAATAGTTTGTAAATTTCTCAGCTTTTTTTCTGAGTTTACCAATTTCTCAGTTGAATACTTTCTCACTGCGTCAGTTTTTCAACATTTCGGTTTCTTAATTTCACAATGGCTCTAATTTATTTTTCTCAAGTATTTATTTTATTCGCTTCTCAGTTGTTATAAATTTTCCTCCCATCTAAGTTTCCCACTGTTTCAGTTTCTCAATTTCTTTTTTGAATAGCTTATCAGTTTGCAATTTCTCAGGTGAATGTTCTCACTATCTGAGTTTATAAATTTTTTAGTTGACTTGTTTCTCAGTTTCTCAATTTCTGAGTGGCTCTATCTTAAGTTTCTACTCAATTATTTATTTTCTTAGCTTTTCCGTTTCTCAATTTCTCAGTCGAATAGTTTCTCAGTTTCTCAATATTTCAGTTGAGTATTCTCTCCGTTTCTCAATATCGTAGTGGCTCAAATTTTCGGTTACTCAATTTCTCAGTGGCTCTATTTTCTCATTGTCTCAGTTTCATACTGTCTTAATTTCTCAGTTGAATAGTTTCTCAGTTTCCGAATTTTCCAGTTGAATAGTTTGTAAATTTCTCAGCTTTTTTTCTGAGTTTACCAATTTCTCAGTTGAATACTTTCTCACTGCGTCAGTTTCTCAACATCTCGGTTTCTTAATTTCACAATGGCTCTAATTTATTTTTCTCAAGTATTTATTTTATTCGCTTCTCAGTTGTTATAAATTTTCCTCCCATCTAAGTTTCCCACTGTTTCAGTTTCTCAATTTCTTTTTTGAATAGCTTATCAGTTTGCAATTTCTCAGGTGAATGTTCTCACTATCTGAGTTTATAAATTTTTTAGTTGACTTGTTTCTCAGTTTCTCAATTTCTGAGTGGCTCTATCTTAAGTTTCTACTCAATTATTTATTTTCTTAGCTTTTCAGTTTCTCAATTTCTCAGTTGAATAGCTTCTTCGTTTCCCAATTCATCAGTTAAATAATTTCCCACTGTCTCAGTTTCCTAATTTTCCAGTTGAAACGTTTCTCAATTCCTCGGATTAATATTTTCTGACTTTACCCTTTTCTCAGTTGAATACTATATCAATTTCTGAATTTTTCAGTTTCTCAATTTCTTGGTGGTTATAATTTATGTCTCTCTAGTTATGTTTGAAATTATTTCTATTTTTTTTTTAGTGACTCAGATCCTGTGTTTTCCCCAGTTTCTCAACTCCTCAGTGGCTCGCAGTTTTTTATTTGTTTAGTTGTTTAGTTAGAAATTATTGCAATTTGTAAATATCAATCTGAAATTTGTAATTTGTATGGAAAAATGGGATAGCGTGATTGTGTGAGCCTGAATGATGAAGTGTTTTTTACTATTTTATGATAATATGTTTGTCTAATCAATTTTTTAGATAATCGAAGGTTTAATGAATGGGTAATCGTCTACAGCACGAGCGGACAATTTGTATGTATGTATATCATTAATACTTACGCCAGGTTTTTTTGGCAACACCTGCGACTATCTGTACCACCGACCCACCCACAACTAACCCTATTTCCTTCGAAAAATCCCTTCAAACCACCCAACCTTGCGACAAGAATACCCCTTTGTTAAAAACGTAACGGCCGAATTTGGGTAGGGTTGTAAAAAAGGCGCCCGATTTATGGAAGGTCATCCCGTCGCAATAAATCCGTCAAGTTAAAAAATTCCTTGGGACTTCTTGCAGCTCGACCTTGCTCGACAAAACCACAGTTTCGCCGAGACGGCAATAGTGCACCTCCCGTCGCTTGATACCACGGAAATGATGGGCGCATTAGTGCTCTCGGCACTGCGCACTTAAACATTTTTATCTTTAAGAGGGTGTAAAATATACAAATTGAGGCCGGCTTTAAAATTAAACGAACGAGCCGTGAGAGATCCACGGATCTAAACAAAGCATTAGGGGAATTGAAAACGGCGATAAATGCTCTCGCCACCTTTCGGTAATGAAAAAGTTCGCCGGGGGAGTGGCGCAGGGGTGAGTGGCGGGTCCGGTGATCTTCACTAGCAATGTTAATTAATCAGTGTTACTCTTGCATAAGCGTACCGGCAAACACAACCGCTTGCCGATGGTGGTAATGGATTTATTTTACGCGATCGTAAAAGCGAATGTCTTCGCAAACAACAGCTGAGATAGCGAGTAATGACGATTGATGGAGGGGTGCGCTTCCGGAAGGGTTGCACCAATCAGGTGTGCGTCGGGAACGAATGCGGTCCATAGCTCTGCATTCTCATTAGACTCATTAGACTTACACGTAAATGCGCTTATACTCCCCGGATGCGATGTATTAGACCCCTAATTGTGCCGGGTATGTTTCCCGCTGACGTGAACAGCTTCCCGGGTAATTAGGCGGTTCGATGGCTATGGTGTATGAATTAAACATTATCGGAATGGAAAGTTTGGGATTTCCGCGGAGTCTAATTAAGTCGGTGTGCCGTTCTATAAACAAGTTTTCTCCACGTGCTGCGATAATGGTTCTTTTTCTTTTCGATTTAGAAACGTCACACAAAAATTAAAATTTCTCCAGAAGATGCAAACTCATGTCTGCTATATCGCCAGATTGTGATGTTCCATCGAAGCATCACTCTTAGAAGTATGAAAATGGTGGCGGCGCCGAATAAAATTTAAGCGATAGAATTTGAGATTGGGTTATTTCTATCATCAAAGTTTTAAATTTGGTTCAATAATAATTATTGAGAAAAATCGATTGATCATTTGACAGAAGTTCGAAAATTGGTGGATAAAATTGAAATTACTTTCGGAGAAACAACGTCGACGAGCCCTTTTAGTCAACAGATTGAATCGCGGAAATCCTGAATTTGGAGGATTTGACGAATCCTTGCACATTCAAATTTCCCAGATTTTTTACCGTTCAAATATTAAACTGCCGCATTGGATTTATGAATTTGTCAAACGTTGAAATTGTAAATTTCTACTTTCTCGAAATCTTGAATACTCGGATTCTCAATTTATTGATCTTGACCTACGAAATGTTGAATTCATATTGGAAAAATCTTCAAATCTCTGAACTTCCAAAATTTATTGACCCATGAAATCTTGAATTCCTGAATTTTAAAATTGAAAATTTTTAATCGTCTAAATTATAAATTCCTGACTTTCCAAATCTTATATGGAAATCCTCCTATAATTTTAAGTCGTTTAAAATCTGAAATGACTGAATTCTAAAAATTTTTCCACACGAAATCTTGAATTCCTGAAAAAAGTCCTTGCAATCTCTGAACTTTCAAATTGTCAACCTATGAAATTTTAAATTCCTGTGTTCAAAACTTTCAAATTTTGAATCGCAGAAATCCTGAATTTGGAAGATTTGAATCTTCAGAATTTCCCCAATTTTCAGTCATTCAAATATTGAGCTGAAGGCCAGAACTTCTGAACTTGGGAATCGTTGAAATTGTGAAATTCTCATTTCTGAAATTTTTAATCCTTCGAATTTTGAATAACGGGATTCTCAATTTATTGTCCTATCAAATTCTGAATCTCCAAATTTGGAAAATTTTGAAAAATTGAATTTGAGATCACAAATTTGGAAATCAAAAAACTCCTGAATTCTAAAATGTTTAACCCATCAAATCTTGAATTCCTTAATTTGAAAATTGCAATTTTTAAATTCTTCAAATCTTAAATTGCAAATTTTTAATCGTTTAAATTATAAATTCCTGATTTTTCAAATCTTATAGGGAAATCCTGCATTTGATGATAATTTTGACAAAGTAGTTTAAATTATAAATCCCTCTACTTGTGAATTTGAAATAGTTGAAGTTTAGTTTTTCTAAAATTGCAAATTGTGAAAAGTTGAAATTGTTAACTTAAGAAATTTTAAATTTCTGAGTTCAAAATTTTGAAATTTTAAATCGCAGAGACTCTGAATTTCGAGGATTTGAATCTTTATAATTTTCCAAATTTTGAGTACTTCAAATATTAAACTGAAGCCTTGAACTTTTAAATTTGCGAATCGTTGAAATTGTAAAATTTAATTTCTGGAATTTTGAATCGTTCGAATCTTGAATACAGGGATTCTCAATTTATTGACCTCTCAGAGCTTGAATTCCCGAATTTGGAAAATTTGAATCGAACAAATTACAAATTTAGAAATAATTGTTGACCTCGTAAACTTGCTATATCTGAGTCGTTCAAATCTTATAAATGCCTGAATTCTGAAATTTTTAACCCATGAAATCTTGAATTCCTGAATATAAAAATTGTCAAATCTTGAATTGCAAATTTTTAATCGTGTAAATTATAAATTTCTGACTTGAAATTTTAAATACGGAAATCCTCCATTTGGTAATTTTGACTAACTAGTTTAAATTCTAAATCCCTCTATGCACTTGTAAATTTTGAATAAGTAGTCGAAGTCTAGAGTTTCTAAAATTGCAAATTGTGAATCTTTGAAATTTTGAAATTGTGATTTCTCAAATTTCAAGTCGTTCAAGGCCTTGCAATCCCTAAACTTTGAAATTGTTAACCGATGGAATTTTAAATTACTGTGTTCCAAACTTTCAAATTTTGAATCGCAGAAATCGTGAATTTGGAAGATTTGAATCTTTACAATTTCCCAAATTTTGAGTTGTTTATATATTAAGCTGAAGCTGAAGAACTTCTGAATTTGTGGATCGTTGAAATTGTGAATTTTTAGTTTTTCAAATATTGAATCGTTCAAATCTTGAATATCGGGATTCTCAATTCATTGACAAAAGAAATTTTAAGTTCAAGTTAGGAAATAATTTTTGAAATCGTAAACTTGCTATTTTTGAGTCGTTAAAATCTTTAATGCTTGAATTCTAAAATTTTTAACACATGGAATTTTGAATTCCAGAATTTGAAAATTGCAATTTCTGAATCCTTCAAATCTTGAATTGCAAATTTTTAATGGTCTAAATTATAAATTCCTTAAATTTTAAATGGAAATCCCTCATATGGTAATTTTGACAAAGTATTTTAAATTGTAAATCCCCCTGCTTGTAAATTTTGAATAGTTGAAGTCCAGTTTCTAAAATTGCAAATTGTGAATCGTTGAAATTGAATGTCTAAATTCTCAAATTTCAAGTCAACTTTCAAATTTTAACCTATGAAATTTTCTTTCGCTCTCCCCATTTCGATTGCTTTTTCGAAACTTCGTATTCAAAATTCGCATGTTTGAAGAATCACAGAATCCAAATTTAAAAAATTCGGCAAGCCCTCCATATAAATTCTTGTGTGCAACTAAGTTGATTATGTAATTTACTGATTCGAATTGTTTATGAATACCAGCTCGCTTCGCTCGCTTGTTAAACACTGAACGACGGAAAAAATATTGTATTGTAGTTATTGTAAAAGAATGTGTAATTTCTTATTAATGTACTGTTGTCCGAAACACAAAATGTTGTATGCAACTGGTTTAATAATGTCATTTACTGAATCGCATTTCGCTTCGCTCGCTCCTATATTATAACTCGTTACAAACTGAATAACGACTATTATTCATAAAGAAGACGCGTCAATAATTTCCCTTCACAGACGAGTTTCATACAAGATTTTATGTTCCATTTGTCTTGTTTATAGTCAAACTTAAAATTTTTATATTCGCTAAATTCGATAAGAATCTTAATTCGATATTTTTAATTTTCAAATGCCAACTTTGAGTTCCAAAATTATAAAGGATGCATTCTTTTACAATAAAATTTGTAATCATTTTGTAATATATGAGCCAGGGAAGCGAGCTACTATTCATAAACACAAAATCTTGTATGCAACTCGATTGATTATATGTAATTTATTGATTCGCATTGTTTATGAATACCAGCTCGCTTCGCTCGCTCCTGTATTCTAACTCGTTACGAACTAATAAACGAAATAATTATCTACGAGACAATAATCCCCATTACAGACGAGTTTTATACAAGATTTTATGTTCCTTTTGTCGAAGTTTGATGTCTTTCGTAATGTTCCATTTCGTTACATATTTAGCAACACTGAAGTCACTGCTGTTTGGTGTTATTTCTGTTCTCATTTCGACCACGTTTTTCCAAAATTCTATGATTTCAAAATCGATATGTTCAAAATTCGCTTAATCCATTATTTTGGATACTTAATTAAGATTTTTGCATTTTCAAGTGCCAAGTTTGTGTTCCGAAATTTAAAAGGATACATTCTTTTACAATAAAAAATTGTAATGATTTTATAGTATATCAGCGAGCGAAGCGAGCTACTATTCGTAATCACAAAATCTTGTATGCAACTGGGTTGATTATGTAATTTATTGATTCGCATTGTTTATTAATACCAGCTCGCTCGCTCCTGTATTCTAACTCGTTACAAACTAATAAACGAAATAATTTTCTACGAGACAATAATACTTATAACAGACGAGGTTGATACAAGATTTTGTGTTCCTTTTGTCGAAGTTTGAAGACTTTCGTAATGTTTCATTACGTTACATATTTAGCAACACTGTAGTCACTGATGTTTCGTCTTATTTCTGTTCTCATTTCGACCACCTTTTTCGAAAAATTCTGTGATTTCAAAATCGATATATTCAAAATTCGCTGAATCAATTATTTTGGATATCTAATTAATATTTTTGCATTTTCAAGTGCCAAGTTTGAGTCCCGAAATTTAAAAGGATACATTCTTTTACAATAAAAATTTGTAATGATTTTACAATATATCAGCGAGCTAGTATTCGTAAACACAAAATCTTGTATGCAACTTGGTTGATTATTACTTAATTTATTGATTCGCATTGTTTATAAATACAAGCTCGATTCGCTCGCTCCTGTATTCTAACTCGTTACAAACGAAATAATTTTCTACGAGACAATAATCGCCATTACAGACGAGTTTCATACAAGATTTTATGTTCTTTTTGTCGAAGTTTGAAGACTTTCGTAATGTTTCATTTCGTTACATATTTAGCAACACTGTAGTCACTGATATTTGGTGTTATTTCTGTTCTCATTTCGACCACGTTATTCCAAAATTCTATGATTTCAAAATCGATATATTCAAAATTCGCTGAATCAATTATTTTTGATACCTAACTAATATTTTTGCATTTTCAACTGCCAAGTTTGAGTCCCGAATATTAAAAGGAACATTCTTTTACAATAAATATTTGTAATGATTTTATAATATATGAGCGAGCGAAGCGAGCTACTATTCGTAAACACAAAATCTTGTATGCAACTGGGTTGATTATGTAATTTACTGATTCACATTGTTTATGAATACCAGCTCGCTTCGCTCGCTCCTGTATAGTAAATTCGTTACAAACTGAAAAACAAATAAATTTTCTACTATTCATAAACCAAACGAGTCAATAGACTTCCCATTCCAGCCGAGTTTCATACAAGATTTTATGTTCCTTCTGTGTTGTTTAAATTTCGTCCCATATTTAGCAACACTGTATTCACAGTTTGGTGCTATTTCTATTGTTCTATCGATCACTGCTTTTTCCAAAATTTTATGCACTAAAATTTCTCGAGTTCAAAATTTTCAAAATTTGAATCGCAGAAATCGCGAATTTGGAGGATTTGAATATTTCGAAATTTCCGAGTCAGTCAAATATTAAGCCGAAGTCTAGAATTACAGGGATTCTCAATTTATTGATCTTATGAAATCTTGAATTCCCGAATTTGGAAAAATTGAATCGTTGTGATCACAAATTTGGAAATTAAGTAATTTGTGATTCCTGATTTCTAAAATGTTTAACCCATGAAAACTTGAATTCCTGAATTTGAAGATTGCAATTTTTAAATCCGTCAAATCTTGAATTGCAAAATTTTAATAATTAGTGTAAATTATAGATAAATTCCTGACTTTTCAAATCTTGAATTTTGAAATTTTGAATCGCGGAGACCCTGAATTTCGAGGATTTGAATCTTTATAATTTCCCAAATTTTGAGTACTTCAAATATTCAGCTGAAGCTTTGAACTTCTGAATTTGGGACTCGTTGAAATTGTAAATTCTAATTTTTTTAATTCCAATTCTAATAATTCTTAATTTATTGACCTATGAAATTTTAAATTACCTAATTTGGAAAACTTAAATCAATCAGATCACAAATTTGGAAATAATTTTTTAAATCGTAAACTTGCTATTTTAGTGTCGTTTAAAATCATTAATGCCTGAATTCTAAAATTCTTAACTCACGGAAACTTGAATTCCAGAATTTGAAAAGAAAGTTGCAATTTCTGAATCCTTCAAATCTTGAATTGCAAATTTTTAATGGTCTAAATTATAAATTCCTTAGATTTTAAATGGAAATCCCCCATTTGGTAATTTTGACAAAGTATTTTAAATTGTAAATCCCCCTGCTTGTAAATTTTGAATAGTTGAAGTCCAGTTTCTAAAATTGCAAATTGTGAATCGTTGAAATTGAATGTCTAAATTCTCAAATTTCAAGTCAACTTTCAAATTTTAACCTATGAAATTTTCTTTCGCTCTCCCCATTTCGATTGCTTTTTCGAAACTTCGTATTCAAAATTCGCATGTTTGAAGAATCACAGAATCCAAATTTAAAAAATTCGGCAAGCCCTCCATATAAATTCTTGTGCGCAACTAAGTTGATTATGTAAATTACTGATTCGAATTGTTTATGAATACCAGCTCGCTTCGCTCGCTTGTTAAACACTGAACGACGGAAAAAATATTGTATTGTAGTTATTGTAAAAGAATGTGTAATTTCTTATTAATGTACTGTTGTCCGAAACACAAAATGTTGTATGCAACTGGTTTAATAATGTCATTTACTGAATCGCATTTCGCTTCGCTCGCTCCTATATTATAACTCGTTACAAACTGAATAACGACTATTATTCATAAAGAAGACGCGTCAATAATTTCCCTTTACAGACGAGTTTCATACAAGATTTTATGTTCCATTTGTCTTGTTTATAGTCAAACTTAAAATTTTTATATTCGCTAAATTCGATTAGAATCTTAATTCCATATTTTTAATTTTCAAATGCCAACTTTGAGTTCCGAAATTATAAAGGATGCATTCTTTTACAATAAAATTTGTAATCATTTTGTAATATATGAGCCAGGGAAGCGAGCTACTATTCATAAACACAAAATCTTGTATGCAACTCGATTGATTATATGTAATTTATTGATTCGCATTGTTTATGAATACCAGCTCGCTTCGCTCGCTCCTGTATTCTAACTCGTTACGAACTAATAAACGAAATAATTATCTACGAGACAATAATCCCCATTACAGACGAGTTTTATACAAGATTTTATGTTCCTTTTGTCGAAGTTTGATGTCTTTCGTAATGTTCCATTTCCTTACATATTTAGCAACACTGAAGTCACTGCTGTTTGGTGTTATTTCTGTTCTCATTTCGACCACGTTTTTCCAAAATTCTATGATTTCAAAATCGATACGTTCAAAATTCGCTTAATCCATTATTTTGGATACTTAATTAAGATTTTTGCATTTTCAAGTGCCAAGTTTGTGTTCCGAAATTTAAAAGGATACATTCTTTTACAATAAAAAATTGTAATGATTTTATAGTATATCAGCGAGCGAAGCGAGCTACTATTCGTAATCACAAAATCTTGTATGCAACTGGGTTGATTATGTAATTTATTGATTCGCATTGTTTATTAATACCAGCTCGCTCGCTCCTGTATTCTAACTCGTTACAAACTAATAAACGAAATAATTTTCTACGAGACAATAATACTTATTACAGACGAGGTTGATACAAGATTTTGTGTTCCTTTTGTCGAAGTTTGAAGACTTTCGTAATGTTTCATTACGTTACATATTTAGCAACACTGTAGTCACTGATGTTTCGTGTTATTTCTGTTCTCATTTCGACCACCTTTTTCGAAAAATTCTGTGATTTCAAAATCGATATACCTATTCAAAATTCGCTGAATCAATTATTTTGGATATCTAATTAATATTTTTGCATTTTCAAGTGCCAAGTTTGAGTCCCGAAATTTAAAAGGATACATTCTTTTACAATAAAAATTTGTAATGGTGTTATAATATATGAGCGAGCGAAGCGAGCTACTATTCGTAAACACAAAATCTTGTATGCAACTGGGTTGATTATGTAATTTATGGATTCGCATTGTTTATAAATACCAGCTCGCTTCGTTCGCTCCTGTATTCTAACTCGTTACAAACTGATAAACGAAATAATTTTCTACGAGACAATACTCCCCATTACAGACGAGTTTCATACAAGATTTTGTGTTCCTTTTGTCGAAGTTTGAAGACATTCGTAATGTATCATTTCGTTACATATTTAGCAACACTGTGGTCCCTGATGTTTGGTGTTAGTTCTGTTCTCATTTCGACCACGTTTTTCAAAAAATTCTATGATTTCAAAATCGATATACATATTCAAAATTCGCTGAATCAATTATTTTGGATACCTAATTAATATTTTTGCATTTTCAAGTGCCAAGTTTGAGTCCCGAAATTTAAAAGGATACATTCTTTTACAATAAAAATTTGTAATGATTTTACAATATATCAGCGAGCTACTATTCGTAAACACAAAATCTTGTATGCAACTTGGTTGATTGTTACTTAATTTATTGATTCGCATTGTTTATAAATACAAGCTCGATTCGCTCGCTCCTGTATTCTAACTCGTTACAAACGAAATAATTTTCTACGAGACAATAATCGCCATTACAGACGAGTTTCATACAAGATTTTATGTTCTTTTTGTCGAAGTTTGAAGACTTTCGTAATGTTTCATTTCGTTACATATTTAGCAACACTGTAGTCACTGATATTTGGTGTTATTTCTGTTCTCATTTCGACCACGTTCTTCCAAAATTCTATGATTTCAAAATCGATATATTCAAAATTCGCTGAATCAATTATTTTGGATACCTAATTAATATTTTTGCATTTTCAACTGCCAAGTTTGAGTCCCGAAATTTAAAAGGAAACATTCTTTTACAATAATTATTTGTAATGATTTTATAATATATGAGCGAGCGAAGCGAGCTACTATTCGTAAACACAAAATCTTGTATGCAACTGGGTTGATTATGTAATTTACTGATTCACATTGTTTATGAATACCAGCTCGCTTCGCTCGCTCCTGTATACTAAATTCGTTACAAACTGAAAAACAAATAAATTTTCTACTATTCATAAACCAGACGAGTCAATAGACTTCCCATTCCAGCCGAGTTTCATACAAGATTTTATGTTCCTTCTGTGTTGTTTAAATTTCGTCCCATATTTAGCAACACTGTATTCACAGTTTGGTGCTATTTCTATTGTTCTATCGATCACTGCTTTTTCCAAAATTTTATGCACTCAAATTTCCCGAGTTCAAAATTTTCAAAATTTGAATCGCAGAAATCGTGAATTTGGAGGATTTGAATCTTTCGAAATTTCCGAGTCAGTCAAATATTAAGCCGAAGTCTAGAATTACAGGGATTCTCAATTTATTGATCTTATGAAATCTTGAATTCCCGAATTTGGAGAAATTGAATCGTTGAGATCACAAATTTGGAAATTAAGTAATTTGTGATTCCTGATTTCTAAAATGTTTAACCCATGAAAACTTGAATTCCTGAATTTGAAAATTGCAATTTTTAAATCCTTCAAATCTTGAATTGCAAAATTTTAATAATTAGTGTAAATTATAGATAAATTCCTGACTTTTCAAATCTTGAATTTTGAAATTTTGAATCGCGGAGACCCTGAATTTCGAGGATTTGAATATTTATAATTTCCCAAATTTTGAGTACTTCAAATATTAAGCTGAAGCCTTGAACTTCTGAATTTGGGACTCGTTGAAATTGTAAATTCTAATTTTTCTAATTCCAATTCTAATAATTCTTAATTTATTGACCTATGAAATTTTAAATTACCTAATTTGGAAAACTTAAATCAATCAGATCACAAATTTGGAAAGAATTTTTTAAATCGTAAACTTGCTATTTTAGTGTCGTTTAAAATCATTAATGCCTGAATTCTAAAATTCTTAACTCACGGAAACTTGAATTCCAGAATTTGAAAATTGCAATTTCTGAATCCTTCAAATCTTGAATTGCAAATTTTTAATGGTCTAAATTATAAATTCCTTAGATTTTAAATGGAAATCCCCCATTTGGTAATTTTGACAAAGTATTTTAAATTGTAAATCCCCCTGCTTGTAAATTTTGAATAGTTGAAGTCCAGTTTCTAAAATTGCAAATTGTGAATCGTTGAAATTGAATGTCTAAATTCTCAAATTTCAAGTCAACTTTCAAATTTTAACCTATGAAATTTTCTTTCGCTCTCCCCATTTCGATTGCTTTTTCGAAACTTCGTATTCAAAATTCGCATGTTTGAAGAATCACAGAATCCAAATTTAAAAAATTCGGCAAGCCCTCCATATAAATTCTTGTGCGCAACTAAGTTGATTATGTAATTTACTGATTCGAATTGTTTATGAATACCAGCTCGCTTCGCTCGCTTGTTAAACACTGAACGACGGAAAAAAATATTGTATTGTAGTTATTGTAAAAGAATGTGTAATTTCTTATTAATGTACTGTTGTCCGAAACACAAAATGTTGTATGCAACTGGTTTAATAATGTCATTTACTGAATCGCATTTCGCTTCGCTCGCTCCTATATTATAACTCGTTACAAACTGAATAACGACTATTATTCATAAAGAAGACGCGTCAATAATTTCCCTTTACAGACGAGTTTCATACAAGATTTTATGTTCCATTTGTCTTGTTTATAGTCAAACTTAAAATTTTTATATTCGCTAAATTCGATAAGAATCTTAATTCGATATTTTTAATTTTCAAATGCCAACTTTGAGTTCCGAAATTATAAAGGATGCATTCTTTTACAATAAAATTTGTAATCATTTTGTAATATATGAGCCAGGGAAGCGAGCTACTATTCATAAACACAAAATCTTGTATGCAACTCGATTGATTATATGTAATTTATTGATTCGCATTGTTTATGAATACCAGCTCGCTTTGCTCGCTCCTGTATTCTAACTCGTTACGAACTAATAAACGAAATAATTATCTACGAGACAATAATCCCCATTACAGACGAGTTTTATACAAGATTTTATGTTCCTTTTGTCGAAGTTTGATGTTTTTCGTAATGTTCCATTTCGTTACATATTTAGCAACACTGAAGTCACTGCTGTTTGGTGTTATTTCTGTTCTCATTTCGACCACGTTTTTCCAAAATTCTATGATTTCAAAATCGATATGTTCAAAATTCGCTTAATCCATTATTTTGGATACTTAATTAAGATTTTTGCATTTTCAAGTGCCAAGTTTGTGTTCCGAATTTTAAAAGGATACATTCTTTTACAATAAAAAATTGTAATGATTTTATAGTATATCAGCGAGCGAAGCGAGCTACTATTCGTAAACACAAAATCTTGTATGCAACTGGGTTGATTATGTAATTTATTGATTCGCATTGTTTATTAATACCAGCTCGCTCGCTCCTGTATTCTAACTCGTTACAAACTAATAAACGAAATAATTTTCTACGAGACAATAATACTTATAACAGACGAGGTTGATACAAGATTTTGTGTTCCTTTTGTCGAAGTTTGAAGACTTTCGTAATGTTTCATTACGTTACATATTTAGCAACACTGTAGTCACTGATGTTTCGTGTTATTTCTGTTCTCATTTCGACCACCTTTTTCGAAAAATTCTGTGATTTCAAAATCGATATATTCAAAATTCGCTGAATCAATTATTTTGGATATCTAATTAATATTTTTGCATTTTCAAGTGCCAAGTTTGAGTCCCGAAATTTAAAAGGATACATTCTTTTACAATAAAAATTTGTAATGGTGTTATAATATATGAGCGAGCGAAGCGAGCTACTATTCGTAAACACAAAATCTTGTATGCAACTGGGTTGATTATGTAATTTATGGATTCGCATTGTTTATAAATACAAGCTCGATTCGCTCGCTCCTGTATTCTAACTCGTTACAAACGAAATAATTTTCTACGAGACAATAATCGCCATTACAGACGAGTTTCATACAAGATTTTATGTTCTTTTTGTCGAAGTTTGAAGACTTTCTTAATGTTTCATTTCGTTACATATTTAGCAACACTGTAGTCACTGATATTTGGTGTTATTTCTGTTCTCATTTCGACCACGTTCTTCCAAAATTCTATGATTTCAAAATCGATATATTCAAAATTCGCTGAATCAATTATTTTGGATACCTAATTAATATTTTTGCATTTTCAACTGCCAAGTTTGAGTCCCGAAATTTAAAAGGAAACATTCTTATACAATAAATATTTGTAATGATTTTATAATATATGAGCGAGCGAAGCGAGCTACTATTCGTAAACACAAAATCTTGTATGCAACTGGGTTGATTATGTAATTTACTGATTCACATTGTTTATGAATACCAGCTCGCTTCGCTCGCTCCTGTATACTAAATTCGTTACAAACTGAAAAACAAATAAATTTTCTACTATTCATAAACCAGACGAGTCAATAGACTTCCCATTCCAGCCGAGTTTCATACAAGATTTTATGTTAGATCTGTGTTGTTTAAATTTTGTCCTATATTTAGCAACACTGTATTCACAGTTTGGTGCTATTTCTATTGTTCTATCGATCACTGCTTTTCCAAAATTTTATGCACTCAAATTTCCCGAGTTCAAAATTTTCAAAATTTGAATCGCAGAAATCGTGAATTTGGAGGATTTGAATCTTTCGAAATTTCCGAGTCGGTCAAATATTAAGCCGAAGTCTAGAATTACAGGGATTCTCAATTTATTGATCTTAAGAAATCTTGAATTCCCGAATTTGGAAAAATTGAATCGTTGTGATCACAAATTTGGAAATTAAGTAATTTGTGATTCCTGATTTCTAAAATGTTTAACCCATGAAATCTTGAATTCCTGAATTTGAAAATTGCAATTTTTAAATCCTTCAAATCTTGAATTGCAAAATTTTAATAATTAGTGTAAATTATAGATAAATTCCTGACTTTTCAAATCTTGAATTTTGAAATTTTGAATCGCGGAGACCCTGAATTTCGAGGATTTGAATCTTTATAATTTCCCAAATTTTGAGTACTTCAAATATTAAGCTGAAGCCTTGAACTTCTGAATTTGGGACTCGTTGAAATTGTAAATTCTAATTTTTCTAATTCCAATTCTAATAATTCTTAATTTATTGACCTATGAAATTTTAAATTACCTAATTTGGAAAACGTAAATCAATCAGATCACAATTTGGAAAGAATTCTTTAAATCGTAAACTTGCTATTTTAGTGTCGTTTAAAATCATTAATGCCTGCATTCTAAAATTCTTAACTCACGGAAATTTGAATTCCTGAATTTGAAAATTGCAGATTTTAAATCTTTCAAATCTTGAATTGCAAATTTTTTATCGTCTAAACTATAAATGTCTGACTTCAAATTTTATATGGAAATCCTCTCCATTTGGTAATTTTGACAAAGTATAGTTTAAGTTTTAAATCCCTCTAAGTACTTGAAATTTTTGAATAAATCCAAAGTTGAGTTGTCTAGAGTTTTTAAAATTGCAAATTGTGAAACGTTGAAATTTTGAATTTCTGCTTTTCCAAATTTGGAATCGTTCGATTCCTTGCAATCCCTGAACTCTAATTGTTAAACCTATGAAATTTTGAATTCCTGAATTCAAAATTTTCAAATTGTGAATCACAAAAATCCTGAATTTGGAGGATTTAAATCTTTAGAATTTCCCAAATTTTTTGTCGTTCAAATATTAAGCTGAAGTCCAGAACAATTCGTGAATCGTTGAAATTGTGATATCCTAATTTTTAAAATTTTGAATCGTTCCAATAGGTACCAGGATTCTCAATTTTGAATTGCCGAATTTGGTAATTTGAATCGATCAGATCACAAATTGAGAAATAATTTTTAAACTCGTAAACTTGCTATTTTTGAGTGGTTCAAATCTTGAATTGCCAATTTTTAATCGTCTAAGTTAAAAAAAAATTATCGATCAGATCACAAATTTGGAAATTAGATAATTTGTAAATTCCTAAATTCTGAAATGTTTAACTCATAAAATCTTGAATTCCTGAATTCGAAAATTGCAATTCTTGGATACTTCAAATCTTGAATTTCAATTTTAGCGCTGCTTAACTATTCTATATTCTCTGGTATATCTCGGCAGATAAAAATGCTATAAACCAAAACAGGCTTCGAACCCACTTGCGCCCTTTTCCCGACCGTGACATTGAACGAACCAATTCGTAAGTTGTTCGCTCTAAAAATAACAAGGTAAGAGTTTTTTAAGCCTTGAACTTCCGCAATAATCCCCAAGTGAGGATCGTCAAACGTCACAGTGAGAGCTTTAGAGCCGTGTCGGCGAGCAAATAACCATCACGCGTATTGCCCCATAACGGCCCTTCTTCTGTCCCCCCGACGAAAACACGTACGGAGCCCGGGACAAACCACGTCTTGCGATAATTACGTAACGTGATTTTCATTTTTCGCATTCGGCGAACGAACGAGGATTTCGCAAATTCCTTTCCGCACATAAACACGTCCAATAACTTGAAAATAATGCGGACGGTACAAGAAAATAAACACAGTCAGTTTTCGCGCGCCGTTCCAAACGAGTATAATTCAGTTTATGGCCCTTCGGAGCGTCATATATGACTCTTCCTCGGGGATCGTCCCGAATCGGCGGCAGACTGTGACTTCGCGCGGGCGTTTTTTACCGGTCGGGTACATTCTGATGGCGATTTTCGGGACGACGGGGATGAGAATGTGAGCGGCGGAACGGGGAGGGTCGAGGGAGCGTCACAGTCGACGGTTCATGCAAATTGCCGAACGGACCGTATCGTGTGAGTTTGCAGTTTTGTTTGTTTCGGGAGAGAGGATCATGACTGATCGCGTAATCAAGAGCTTTTATTTGTTTACTGAAAAAACTCCAAACTCTGGGGTTGTAAACGAAATTAATTGACCCGCGCTGGCGGGTGTTAATTAGACTCCGAAACAGACAACGGGAAATTACTTCTTCTTAAAAGCCGCCCCTCCGCCATCAAACCCCAAACGCTAATTACAGGTGCATAAAAGCCCGGCGCAGTTCCCGCACGATCTCACAGATGGCTGCAGCACTTTAAAACAAAGCTCTGCCCGAGATACCTGCTTCGATCGAGCTCTTCAGCTTGATTGCCGTAACGACCAACAGAGTGAACCGCTATTGGGTCGTTCCGCTCCGAACTTCCCATCTCGCCGACCATTTTCACATGCTTGGTTGGATTTATTCCTCGAGGAAAAAAATTCTTGCATGAGCCTTTAATTGCGCACGGGATGCACATACGGGTACCGGCGTGGACGTAAATCTCGGCCAGTCGTTGACCAAATCCTCGATGGTAATTAGGAGATAGTGGGATTAGGTGTTCATTAGGATAGTGGATGTTTATTGGGGTTTTGGGGGATTAGGGTGGCGACAACGGGGCTGGGATCGCTTTTAGAGGGGCAAATTTGGTAATGGACAGTAAGTAAGGAGGGTGTTGTCGTACATGCAATTATTAGCTGTTGTCACAGAGGATTTCACTTATGTAAATTAATCAGATGATGAAACACGGAATTTTATTTTGAAAGAGTGACGAAGAAATATGGATAAATCACGTTCTGGCGATATTACTGTAATCGATACCTATTGAAAAACAGCAAGAAAAAGCTACTGGAAAACAGATAATAAATAATATACCTACCTACTTATAATAATATAACAAAATTGAAAAATATTATTTTATCTACGACTGTTACATTATAAAGTTATTATATGCCTACCAATAGACTCATAATTTAGTTCATATTACACTAGTGGAATATAAATTCATGTTTCACGACTTTTGAAAATTTCTGTTTATTATTATTTTTACAAAGTAAAATGTAAATTAAGAAAAACAAAAGTGACTCCAAAACGTCGATGATTTGAAATTTGCACATATCTTCTTAAAGTACACGAGCACAGTATCCTCAGAAAAGGTGGAAGTTTTGTTTTTTAGCCGCCATTCGTTGAAATTATTGTTCACAATTTCATAATTTTTTCATAATTCATAACCAACTAATAAGCACGACAAAACTTAAACCTTAAATTTAAATAATGCAATCGTAGATAAAGTATAGTATTCAATTTGTGTATAATGGGCCATATTACACTCGAATAATTACAACACTCGTATAATATGGCCTATATTATACCCTCATTAAATAATATACTATTAAATCAAAAATCAAGAAAATTTTAAATTGTTATGGCAACCAAACAAAACTTAAAAAACTATATTCATTGCAAGAACTGTTTTTGGTGGTTTTTCTGTCCGCTTTTATTCTGAGGACTTACACTGGACTTGAAAACCTGAAAATGGCCTGAAAGACTGGGAACCGCAAGACGTAAAAGTCGCAAGTTCTGACAATTTGGGTGCCTGAGAATTCGAGAATTTGAAATGTCTAGTATCTGAAAATCTGAAAGACAGACAACTTGAGAACCTGAAAATGACCGGATCTGACAGCCTGAAAACCTGCGAACCTCAAAACGTAAACGTCTGAGATTCTGAGAATTGGAGAATTTGAAAAAAAAAAAAAAAAAAATTTAATCTGAAACATAAAAATCTGAAAATGGCCTGATCTGACAACCTGAAAACATGGGAGCCTCAAAACGTAATAGTCGCAGTTTTTGAGAACTTTAAAGTTTTTCGAGAATTTGAAAACACCACAACCTGAAAACTGAAAAACGGACAACTTCAAAATCTGAAAATGACCTGACCTGACAACCTGAAAACCTGGGAAACTCAAAACGTAAATGTTTGAGATTCTGAGATTTGAAGAACTCGAAAACAATAGAAACTTAAAAATCTGAAGCACGAAAATCTGAAAGAGGTCTGATGTGACAACCTGAAAACCTGCTAACCTCAAAACCTAAACCTAAAGATTCTGAGAACATGTAAGTCTGAGAATTGGAGAGTTTGAAAACCTGACCTGACCTGACAACCTGAAAACCTGGGAGCCTCAAAACATAATAGTCGCAGTTTTTGAGAACTTTAAAGTTTTCCGAGAATTTGAAAACACCACAACCTGAAAATCTGAAAGACGGACAACTTGAAAATCCTGAAAACCTGGGAACCTCAAAACGTAAACGTCTGAGATTCTGAGGATTGCAAAATTTGAAAACATTAGAAACTTAAAAATCTGAAACATGAAAACATGAAAGTAGCCTGATCTGACAACCTGAAAACCTGATAGCTTCACAACGTAGTACTCGCAGAGAATGTGAAAGTTTGAAAATTCTAGAAATTGAAAACACCAGAATAAGACAACCTGAAGAAAACCGGACAACCTGAAAACCTAGGAGCCTCGAAAGGTAAAATTCGAAAATTCTGAAGACTTGAAAGTTTCAGAAAGAACAGAAACTGACTCAGAAAGACAGTTATCTTGAAAACCTCAAAATGTCCTGATCTGACCCGAACTGACAACCTGAAAACCTGGGAGCCTCAAAACTCAATAGTCGCAGTTTTTGAGAATTTGAAAGTTTCAGAATTCGAGTATTTGAAAGAAACGGAACCTGAAAATCTGAAAGGCGGACAAATTGAAAATCTGAAAGTGACCTGACCCGACAACCTGAAAATGCTGACATTTGGAGAATTTGAAAACAAAAAAATCTTAAAAATCTGAAACATAAAAGCCTGAAAATGGCCTGATGTGACAACCTGAAAACTTGAAATGTGACAACCTGAAAACCTGAAATGTGACAACCTGAAAACCTGGTTGCTTCAAAACGTAATAGTCGCAGTTTTTGAAAATTTTATAGTTTAAGAATTCGAGTATTTAGAAATATTAGAACCGCAAAAAGTAAAAGTCGCAAATTCTGAAAATTTTGGTGTCTGAGAATTCGAGAATTTGAAACTTTTAGAACCTGAAAATGACCTGACCTGACAACCTGAAAACTTGGGAGCCTCAAAACCTAATAGTCGCAGCTTTTGAGAACTTGAAAGTTTGAGAATTCGAGTATTTCAAAACATCAGAACCTGAAAATCTGAAAGACAGACAACCTGAAAACCTGCGAACCTCAAAACGTAAACGTATAAGATCTGAGAATTCTACAGTTTGAAAACACCAGAATTTAAAAATCTAAAACATGAAAACCTGAAAATGGCCTGACCTGACAACCTGGGAGCCTCAAAACATAATAGTCGCAGTTTTTGAGAATTTGAAAGTTTCAAAATTCGAGTATTTGAAAGAAACGGAACCTGAAAATCTGAAAGGCGGACAAATTGAAAATCTGAAAGTGACCTGACCTGACAACCTGGGAAACTCAAAACGTAAATGTCTGAGATTCTGACATTTGGAGAATTTGAAAACAAAAGAATCCTAAAAATCCGAAACATAAAAGCCTGAAATTGGCCTGATGTGACAACCTGAAAACCTGAAATGTGACAACCTGAAAACCTGGTAGCTTCAAAACGTAATAGTCGCAGTTTTTGAGAATTTTAAAGTTTGAGAATTCGAGTATTTGGAAATATTAGAACCTGAAAACCTGGGAACCGCAAAAAGTAAAAGTCGCAAATTCTGAAAATTTTGGTGTCTGAGAATTCGAGAATTTGAAACTTTTAGTACCTGAAAATCTGAAAGACAGGCAATTTGAGAACCCGAAAATGACCTGACCTGACAACCTGAAAACCCGGGAACCTCAAAACGTAAGCGTCTGAGATTCTGAGAATTGGAGAATTTGAAAACACCAAAACTTAAAAATCTGAAACATGAAATTCTGAAAGTGACCTGACCTGACAACCTGAAAACCTGGGAGCCTCAAAATGTAAACGTCTGAGATTCTGAGAATTGGAGAATTTGAAAACAATAGAAACTTAAAAATCTGAAAATGGACTGATCTGATATCTGAAAATCTGAAAGACAGACAACTTGCAAGCCTGAAAATGACACGACAACCTGAAAACCTGCGAGCCGTAAACGTATAAGATTCTGTAAACCTGTAAGTTTCAGAATTGAAGAATTTGAAAACAATTGAAACTTAAAAATCTGAAACTTGAAAAGCTGAAAATGACCTGACGTTGACAACCTGAAAACCTGGGAGCTTGAAAATCTAAACGTCTGACATTCTGAGAATAGGGAAATTTAAAAACAATAGAAACATGAAAACCTGAAAATGTTCTGATCTGACAACCTGAAAACCTGAGAGCTCCAAGCCGTAAAAGTCATAGTATTTGAAATTTAGAAAATTCGAGAAATTGAAAACACCAGAATAAGAAAATTTGAAAGACAAGACAATTTGAAAACCTGAAAATGACCTGACCCGACAACCTGAAAACCTAGGAGCCTCATAAGGTAAAATACGAAAATTCTGAAGACTTGATAGTTTCAACAAAACCTCAAAATGTCCTGATCTGACCTGAACTGACAACCTGAAAACCTGGGAGCGTCAAAACGTAATTGTCGCTGTTTTTGAGTATTTAAAAGTTTGGGAATTCGAGTATTTTAAAACACCAGAACCGGAAAATCTGAAAGGCAGACAACCTGAAAACCTGAAAATGACCAGGCCCGACAACCTGAAAACCCAGGAGCCTCAAACCGTAAATTACGAAAATTCTGAGGGACTTGAACATTTTCATTGCTGGGTTGCTTCGCGGATTGTTCTTAACCGTTGAACCTCCTTAACTTTATCAAACTTTTTGGTAGTGATTTATCTCTTTCCTATCCTTCATGATCCATTCCGCTGCCTAATTTACATTTTTCCTTGCTGGCTCGACGAGCCTGACTAAAATTATCCGGAGACGAACTGTCCAATGAATCGTTGAAAAGAAATTCCGAAAAAACACCCCGAAGTAGGTCAATAAAATCCATCATGGCAGCGCAATAACGGCGAGGAGTCCTCTCCCCAACCCATTAATCCCTGCATAATCGAGCACGGCTGATCTGTGTCCGCTCGAGATCCATGAATAAATAAACCGCCCCCATGCCCCCGGCCCGCCTGGGAAAAAACCACCCTCCGTCGCAAACATATAAATATCTTCCAGTGGAACGACCTCTTTGACATCCGGCCGTCTTCCATTGGCGTCTCCTTTCCGCTTCCGTCGGGTTGTTTGTTCTGGAAGAGGTAGAGGAATTCGGGGGGATCCCCTGCAGCTTTGTCTGCAGATGAACGATAACGGGAGGCTACGACACTATTGTCGCTGCGCGGCCATACTGTCCTATCTATATGAAAGTCCATTGTTATAACGGCACAGTAAATCTGCGCCGTAGATTTGAATAAGGCCGCAGGAAATGCGAAATTGTAGCCGTAATGGAACGTCTAATGGACTACTACGTGCTTGATGATGCCTCGAGGCGGGTTTTTTGAGTTATGGAAGCGCTGCCTGTCTGGGAATCCGCGTCGCATTTGCCTTTCTGATCGATCCGTCTTCCCTACGTTAAATAAAACATAAACAAATATTTATTCAGGAGACGAGGGCTGATTTATGGGGCAAAAAAACCGACACACTGCACGCAAGATGGGAATGTTTTATTTATGGGAGTTACCGATAAATGGCGGCTAATGCGTGATTGCCGCGAGAAGGATTTACAATTTAAAGGAGCTCGAGACCGCCGAGGACGATTGTCGACCCAAATCTGGACCGTTACACCACGAGATCTTCTCAAGCTACGTAACGAATAATGCTCGAAGAGAAACACAGGAACACTTTTCACCAACGACGTTGTCAGGCTCACTTTGGGGTCTTGAATTTGGAAATCTTGCCATTTGTTATTACAATTTTGGGAATTGATTGTCAACATCTTTTTAAATGTCGGGTTAGAAAATGTCTTTTTTAGACGACTACATTTGAAAGTTACCATATCTACGAGGCAACCTGCTTGTCCAAAGTTTACATTATCACCACAGTTACAATGTTACAATATATCGCAACTCTTCCGGTTCATATCACAACTGTTGTGATTTTAGTTATCTTTCAACAGACGTAAGAACTTTTATGAAGGAATTGTAATGAATTAACAAATATAGGTACGTCGGATTTTGATTGAAAAAAATGCGGATGACCCGTAAATTTAAGAGAAAAAGGGGTAACATTTCAATGGGGCATGTAAAGTAATCCGTTCAAAAGTGGAAATATCATTGCTCGTGTGACTTTCCTCACTCGCATGATATTTCTCACTTTCGACACTAGTTGCGAAAACTACTATTTCAGTGTGCCAAAACTTCGTCATCGGCTAAAAAGTTTTATACATTATGTGTGTGGTAGGTATTTTACATCACTCAGTTTTATTAAAACACTCCGCTTATAATGTAATATACTATTTCAATGGTACTTGGCACTATTCTCTTATAAAGTGTCTTTTTCAATATCGGATTTGACAGTATCCCCTTAGAGAATTTCTGTTTCAACGTTGCCTTTGACAACATCCCGTGAGAAAGTGTCTTTTTCCACGTCGGATTTGACATCACTTTTGAATGTCTGTTTTTCAGTGTCGTGTTTGACAACATCGCTGTAGAAAGTGTCTTTTCAAATGTCGGGTTTGGCAACATCTCCTTCGAAAGTGTTTTTCATTGTCGGGTTTGACAACATTAAATTAGAATGTGTCTTTTTCAATGTCGGGTTTGACAACATCCTGTCAGAAAGTTTCTTTTTCTATGGTGCTTGGAACTATTCTGTTATAAAGTGTCTTTTTCAATATCCGATTTGACAGCATCCCCTTAGAAAGTGTCTGTTTCAACGTTGGCTTTGACAACATCCCGTGAGAAGGTGTCTTTGTTCACATCGGATTTGACATCACTTTCGAATGCGAGTTCTTTAATGTCGCGTTTGACAACATCGCTGTAGAGAGTGTTTTGTTAAATGTCGGGTTTGGCAACATCCTCTTAGAAAGTGTTTATTTAATGTGCGGTTTGACAACATCTAAGTGGAAAGTGTCTTTTTCAATGTCGCTTTTGACAACATTTCCTCCGAAAGTGTTTTTCAATGTCGGGTATGACAACATCCTGTCAGAAAGTTTCTTTTTCAATGGTGCTTGGCACTATTCTCTTATATAAAATGTCTTTTTCACTATTGGATTTGACAGTACCCCCTTAGAAAGTGTCTGTTTCAACGTTGGCTTTGACAACATCCCGTGAGAAAGTGTCTTTCTCCACGTCGGATTTGACATCACTTTTGAATGTGTGTTTTTCAGTGTCGCGTTTGACAACATCGCTGTTGAGAGTGTCTTTTCAAATGTCGGGTTTGGCAACATCCTCTTAGAAAGTGTTTTTTTAATGTGCGGTTTGACAGCATCCAATTAGAAAGTGTCCTTTTCGATGTCGGGTTTGACTACATCCTCGAAAGTGTTTTTCAATGTCGGGTTTGACAACATCCTGTCAGAAAGTTTCTTTTTCAATGGTGCTTGGCACTATTCTCTTATAAAATGTCTTTTTCAATATCGAATTTTACAGTATCCCCTTAGAAAGTGTCTGTTTCAACGTTCGCTTGGACAACATCCCGTGAGAAAGTGTCTTTTTCCACGTCGGATTTGACATCACTTTTGAATGTGTGTTTTTCAGTGTCGCGTTTGATAACATCGCTGTAGAGAATGTCTTTTCAAATGTCGGGTTTGGCAACATCCTCTTAGAAAGTGTTTTTTTAATGTGCGGTTTGACAACATCCAATTAGAAAGTGTCCTTTTCAATGTCGGGTTTGACAACATCTTCGAAAGTGTTTTTCAATGTCGGGTTTGACAACATCCCCTTAGAGAGTGTTTTTTTCAATGTGCGGTTTCACAATATACAATTATAAAGTGTCTTTGTCAATGTCGGGTTTGACAACATTACATTTGAAAGTGTCTCTTTTTCAATGTCCGGTTTGACAACATCCAATTAGAAAGTGTCTTTTTCATTGTCGGGTTTGACAACATTACTTTAGAAAGTATCTTTTTCAATGTTGGCTTTGATAACATCCCGTTAGAAAGTATCTTATTCCACGTCGGATTTGACATCACTTTCGAATGCGAGTTCTTTAATGTCGCGTTTGACAACATCGCTGTAGAGAGTGTTTTGTTAAATGTCGGGTTTGGCAACATCCTCTTAGAAAGTGTTTTTTTAATGTGCGGTTTGACAACATCCAAGTGGAAAGTGTCTTTTTCAATGTCGCTTTTGACAACATTTTCTCCGAAAGTGTTGTTTAATGTCTGGTTTGACAACATTAAATTAGAATGTGTCTTTTTCAATGTCGGGTTTGACAACATCCTGTCAAAAAGTTTCTCTTTCAATGGAGCTTGGCACTATTCTCTTATAAAGTGTCTTTTTCAATATCGGATTTGACAGTATCCCCTTAGAGAATTTCTGTTTCAACTTTGCCTTTGACAACATCCCGTGAGAAAGTGTCTTTTTCCACGTCGGATTTGACATCACTTTTGAATATGTGTTTTTCAGTGTCGTGTTTGACAACATCGCTGTAGAAAGTGTCTTTTGAAATGTCGGGTTTGGCAACATCTCCTTCGAAAGTGTTTTTCATTGTCGGGTTTGACAACATTAAATTAGAATGTGTCTTTTTCAATGTCGGGTTTGACAACATCCTGTCAGAAAGTTTCTTTTTCTATGGTGCTTGGAACTATTCTGTTATAAAGTGTCTTTTTCAATATCCGATTTGACAGCATCCCCTTAGAAAGTGTCTGTTTCAACGTTGGCTTTGACAACATGCCATGAGAAGGTGTCTTTGTCGACGTCGGATTTGACATCACTTTTGAATGTGTATTTTTCAGTGTCGATTTTGACAAAATCCTCTTTGAAAGTGTATTTCTTAATGTGCGGTTTGACAACATCCAATTAGAGAGTGTATTTTTAAATGTCGGGTTTGACAAAATTACATTTGAAAATGTCTTTCTGAATGTTCGGTTTGACAGCATTCAATCAGAAATAAGTGTCTTTTTCAATGTTGGATTTGAAAACATCCAATTAGAAAGTGTCTTTGTGAATGTCGGGTTTGACACCATTACACTTGAAAGTGTCTTTTTAAATGTCGGGTTTGAGAAAATCCTCTTAGAAAGTGTATTTTTTAATGTGCGGTTTGACAACATCCAATTAGAGAGTGTATTTTTAAATGTCGGGTTTGACAAAATTACATTTGAAAGTGTCTTTTTGAATATCCGGTTTGAAAGCATCCAATCAGAAAATGTCGGATTTGACAACATCCAATTAGAAAGTGTCTTTGTCAATGTCGGGTTTGACAACATTACACTTGAAAGTGTCTTTTTAAATGTCGGGTTTGAGAAAATCCTCTTAGAAAGTGTATTTTTTAATGTGCGGTTTGACAACATCCAATTAGAGAGTGTATTTTTAAATGTCGGGTTTGACAAAATTACATTTGAAAGTGTCTTTTTGAATATCCGGTTTGAAAGCATCCAATCAGAAAATGTCGGATTTGACAACATCCAATTAGAAAGTGTCTTTGTCAATGTCGGGTTTGACAACATTACACTTGAAAGTGTCTTTTTAAATGTCGTGTTTGAGAAAATTCTCTTAAAAAGGGTCTTTTTCAATGTCGGGTTTGACAATACATATTACATTTGAAAGTGTTCTTTTCCGATGTCCGGCTTGACAAGATTAAATTAGAAAGTTTTTTTTTCAATGCTGTTTGACACTATTCTCTTATAAAGTGTCTTTTTCAATATCGGGTTTGACATCATCCAATTAGAAAGTGTCTTTTTCAATGTCCGGTTTGACAACATCCAATTAGAAAGTGTCTTTTTCAATGTCCGGTTTGACAACATCCAATTAGAAAGTGTCTTTTTCATTGTCGGGTTTGACAACATTCCTTTAGAAAATTTATGTTTCAATGTTAGGTTTGACACTAAGCCCTTATAAAGTCAAATTTGACAACATCACCTTTGAAATTGTGTTTTTCAATAACTATCACGCAATGTCACCTTAGAAAATGTGTTTATCGAGTTTGACATCTTGATATTTTTCCTGGCATTTCTAAACTTTGGCTTATTTTGAAATTTTATGGATTGAAATCTTTCGAATCTTGGGATTTGGAATCTTTTTCTAGTTCTTTCAAATCTTGAGAATTTGACCAAGTTGTTGTACAGGAACCAAACCTGACGCAGGAACCAAATCTGGGTTTTAATTAAATGCGTAACGCATATTGTTAATTCACTTTTTATCTGAAGAAATAGTAAAGTAAATTTTCAAAAATTTCTCATGACGGTTTCGAAGTTGAACCAAAAAAATAAATACACCCGCCCTGGCCACGACCCAACGAACGCGGACCTCCTCGAATAAACACCGCTCCGACATGCTATATGAAGTGCGTGTCCGATTTTAACCATCAGACACTCTCCGAAATTTATTAGCGAAGAAGAGCATGGAAATTGGCCGCTCCGTGGTCTCCTTGCACACAGCCGTAAGTTGATGCGAATATGTGTGATTATGCGTGAAAAAAATGCCGCAACGCGGGATGGTTCCATCTCCGTCGTACTCCCGGCAGGTATGCGGCGACGCTGAACCCCCGGTCCGAGATATTTATTAGGGATTGATGTGATTCACGACCTCGTATACCCTTCAGAAGAGCACTGAGACTAATTTAAAAGCACTTTTAATAGACGGTTTTTTCGCGCTGAACAAATTTCGTCGAGAGTGGTTTTCCCAGTGTAAGTGGCGCTTCAGATAGAGCTGCATTTTTGGACGACTTTCGGAGAACATGTTTTACTAGTTAGAAATTAGTGGAGCGACTTTCTCTTTCTTGTTGATTGCCCCCTGTTTCTGTCATCGATTCGCCCCATTGCCCTCCACGGCCAGGATCAAAAAATCCCTCCGCAGCCCAATTCCGGGACCACCTAAACCGTTTCGGCAATTTTATACTGTTTACCATTTCTCCGGCGATACGTCTCTGGAATGGCTTATTCCGCAGTGTTCGTATATCCCTCTTGGCTCCTTACTTTGCCGGGCAGCGCCATCAAATTGCGGCGATAAATTTAACTAACGTCTCCCCTCCGACTCGCACCACATTTCATACCGCCGCTCTTATCTCTCTCCCCCAACAGCGAGAGCGATCTGCTCGTCCGCCTCTTCGTTTTCTCTCGGGTTAATTAAACTTTTGATCGCTTCGTAGGATGAATGTTATGTTTGTCTTTGGATACCTGCTATGCGCGAAGCTCGAGTTTCCGAAGAGACTGCGGGGTTAACGGCGTTCCCGTCTTTTTGGCACATGTGGCCCGTAGAGGGTCAACTATGCAACTTGTAAGTATGGAATAGAAATCCCAACCCTGGCTGACTTCCACCAATAACCATCATCAGGCATCTGAACTCTTTTTTTTTTTTCTCCACTCCTGTATGTTCGAATTTATCTCACCGCCCCTCGGCCTGCGCCCGACAGATTATAAATTCATTCATTCCGAACAATTGAGCTCCAATCAGTCGGGCCGGAACACAATAAAAATGTCTCCGGCACTTGCCGGCAATTAACTGCAAGTTCTTCGGAATCGACTGGCGAAACTGTTGTATTTACTTTATTTTTGAGCTATTGGACGGGGCCGGCGTTTCACGCGCCATTTGCCTCTCCGTCGGTGGCGGCGTGACGTCGGATGGACACGAAATGGAACTTCCGGGAAGACACCATTCCGGACGATCCCCGGCGATAAAAAGTTGCTGAGCGCAGAGAAGGAGAATGTCAAAACGAAGAGTCACGGTCGACATTCTTTTGTGTTGAGCTCGGCGAGATAAGGCGGTAACGCGGAAGGGCAGCCTACGATCGTGTGTTTTAGTCACACTTGTTCAAAATCACCCTGTACAAAGCTCGCGGTCATCAAGAAGCAGCTCCGTGTAATACAGACATAACCGTCGTTAATAGCAAAAAACTCCTATCTCCAATCTCGAAATTTACACAAACGTAATTACGTAATCCCGTTACGAGGAGCGCCATTCCTTAAATTGCGATAATGAACCATCCAAATTTGATAACGCGGACGAGACGTCATATTTACGGATTACGTCCGACTTCTCCCCTGCTGCACCGCCGCCCCGGGGCTCAACTTAATTGAGAACGAAATTTATTCAGCCTTAAGGCTCGACCGGGGATCCCCTCAGACTGTGCGGCGTCGTTAGGACCGAACGACCGATTGTTCACCGTCTAACGCCGCTTTGAGCTTGTGCAAGAGCCGCTCGCGATGGTGGCACGTGAAGTGCATTCTCAATAGACGCCATTAAAAATAACACGACGAAGTTGCGAGTATTTATAACTCCCTCGTGCGACTTTTTAAAATTTTACCTTGTTTATTGCCTTCGGAATCGCTGCCTCACCTTAGGAGCGAATGCTGGAATGTATTGTAATGGCGCTGGAGGAATTGCCATTGTCCGTCTTTCGTTCGGTTCGATCGGGTTGCGACACGAGGGGTGGAAATTTCCATTTGGGGTCGGTGGAGCGTGCGGACGCCTCGCGAGGATTTTATTTGTTGTTGTTTGTCTTTTTCGTGCGCGCGTTCGAGAGTGAGCGTAAACTGTTGCGGTCGGAAATGTTGTAAATGTGACACTAAATGCCGCTATATTCATGAGAATTATCATTAGCATCATGAGGTTGTAATGCAGTGCTCCGACATTGTTAGAAGCGTCACATTGTATTGGCGTCTGCATAATTGGTCGCAGGTTTTACGAATTGAATAAAACTAAATGTCTTCTGATTACAGGAGATGTTGCTATAGCAGTAGTCAGAGGACAGCGTTATCAAAGATTTATGTTCTTCGGATTCTATTGTCAGATTGGGTTTTCCGTAACCAATATTTTTTGTCCTAGAAAGACATAGACGCTTCTGTAAGTTTTGGAAGTTTTAAATCACCACTCAAAACAAGCTATTGGGATTAAATTGCATTTATCCGATTTAGCTATTTCGTCTGTGTATAAATCTGCTCCAAATTGGAAAGCTCTATGAAAAGACGGCAATTTCTGGGAGTATTGTGGTTAGGAACATGCTCCAAAAAGATAGAGCTTTTGAACCCTCAAAAAAGACTTTTCTTTAATCATTTCTGTACATTTTGGGAACCTCTAGTTTTAATCTTGGGGCAACCAACAAAACTCCATTTCTTGATTTTGAAAATTCATACTTCAGTGGATCTTTCTGAAACTGAAAAACAGAACGGACGATTTTTTGGGGATTTTTTGAGTTAACGAATACCCCAAGAAGATAAAATTCATAAAACCTCAAAACAGTTATCTCCACAGTTAATTTGGGAATTTTGAACATTGTCTAAATATTTTTGTCAATTATCAAATTTAGCCAATTATCACGTTGGTATATAAGTATAAGGTTAGCTTAATTTTCAGGTTTTCCAAAATTTCAAAGTCCTCCAGTTCTCAAGTTCTCAGTTTCTTAGGTTACTCAAGGTTCCTTAAAATATCTTACTTTCCAAGTACTTATTCAAATTCTCCTAATTCTGAGCTTCTTCAAGTTTTGAGGTTCCCTAACACCTGAGGTTCTTTACAATCTCGGGTTCCTCAAGTTCTCACCATGGTAGGTTCCTCAAAGTAGGAGGTTAGCTTAGTTCTCAGGTTTTCCAAAACTTCAAATTCCTCTAGTTCTCAAGTTTAGTTTTTCAAGTTCTCAGTTCCTTAGGTTACTCAAGGTTTCCTAAGATATCTTAGTTTCCAAGTTCTCCTAATTCTGAGGTTTTCCTAGTTTTCAGGTTTCCTAAGATCTCAGGTTCTTCACGATCTCGGCTTTCTCAATATTTTACGTTGGTAGGTTCCACAAAATGTAAGGTTAGCGTAGTTCTCAGGTTTTCCAAAACTTTAAGTTTCCTAAGGTCTCAGGTTCTCCATGATATCAGGGTTCCTCAAGATCTCACGTTGGCTGGTTGCTCAAAGTAGGAGGTTAGCTTAGTTCTCAGGTTTTCCAAAACTTCAAATTCCTCTAGTTCTCAAGTTCTCAGTTTCTTAGGATACTTAAGGTTCTCTAAGATCTCGGAGTTTCCAATATTTCAAATTCTCTAAATTCTGAGGTTCTTCAGGATTTCAGGTCCCCTAAGATCTCAGGTTTCTCAAGTTCTCACGTTATGGTAGTAGGTTCTTCAAAATAGGTATAAGGTTACCTTAATTCTCAGGTTTTCCAAAACTTCAAATTGCTCCAGTTATCAAGTTGAGTTTATCAAGTTCTCAGTTTCTTAGGATACTCAATGTTCCCTAAAATCTCAGAGTTTCCAAGTTTTCAAATTCTCCTAATTCTGAGGTTCTTCAGGATTTCAGGTTCCCTATGATCTCAGGTTTTTCACGATCTCAGGTTTCTGAAGTTCTCACGTTATGGTACTAGGTTCCTCAAAGTATGTCTAAGGTTAGCTTAATTCTGAGGTTTTCCAAAACTTCAAATTGCTCCACATTTCAAGTTGAGGTTTTTAAGTTCTGACTTTATTAGGATACTCAAGGTTTCTTAAAATCCCGAAGTTTCCAAGTTTTCGAATTCTCCTAATTCTGACTAGGTTCCTCAAAGTAGGTCCAAGGTTAGCTTAATTCTCAGGTTTCCCAAAACTTCAAATTGCTCCAGTTCTCAAGCTGTGTTTATCAAGTTCTCAGTTTCTTAGGGTACTCAAGGTTCAAGTTTTAGAATCCTTCAAATTCTGAGGTTTTTTACGATCTCAGGTTTCTCAAGTTCTCATGTCATAGTACTAGGTTCCTCAAAGTAGATATAAGCTTAGTTTAATTCTCAGTTTTCCAAAATTTCAAATTCCTCCAGATATCAAGTTGAGTTTATCAAGTTCTCAGTTTCAAGGTTTCTTAAAATCTCGGAGATTCCAAGTTTTCGAATCCTCCAAATTCTGATGTTATTTAGGATTTCAGGTTCCCTATGATCTCAGGTTTCTTAAGTTCTCATGTTATGGTACTAGGTTTCTCAAAGTATGTATAAGTTCTTAGTTTATTAGGATACTCAAAGTTCCTTAAAATCTCGGAGATTCTAAGTTTTCGAATCCTCCAACTTCTGAGGTTCTTCAGGATTTCGGGATTCCTATGATCTCAGGTTTCTCAAGTTCTGATGTTTTGGTACTAGGTTTCTCAAAAAAAAAAGTTTTGTAACGCGTTGTTTAAATACTCTCCCTCCCGCCCTTGTAACGCACCGTTACGTTTTACAAGACCCCCCCTCCCCCCAAATTGCGTTACGTAATACTTGAATGCTCCCTAACTCAAAAGTGGTAAAAAAATTGTTCTTCCTCCTAAAGCTTTGCAATTTGGAGTAGATATTCAGAAAAGACACCTAATCGAGCATCGGATTAAGAATCTCAATTTTATGCTGATTTTTATTTATGAGCTTTCAAAATCAAAAAGTAGTATAATCAAAAAGAGGTCCCAGAATGTCAAGAAATTACTCAAAGCTCCCCGATAAAGCTTCCAGATTTTTTTTTATTTAGTAAATTTCATGATATTCACGAGTATCAAAAATGGTAAAACAGTTGTTCTTCCTCCTCTTTTACGATTCAGAATCCCGATTATCAAATCAAAAAGTAGTATTTCTTTGTTCCCTCCGAGTTTCAAAAAGCATAATTTTACATTTCTTGAGCTTTATGCCTTTTTGGGGTACCGCAGTCCTCTTTGGATTTGGAGCGAATGTGAATTCTTGTGTTATGCCCTTTCAAACTAGAAAAGGTGTTATTGCGCCAACAGCATCATTTACAGCAGTACTTACAACAATTGCAAAGTCGTTAACGATAATGGCTCATTTCGACACGTTCTAAAACAATGTCGAGGCCAATCTCATGAGATAAATAATTATTTGTTCTTTCTGTCGTACTCCTGACCGGAGGCTGCTCTCTTCCAAGAACCAATTCCACCAGACACCATTATCGGAAAAAAATCTTCAAACAAAGCACACAAACAATCGTCGCGGCAATAAAAATCCTCCGATCGCCCGTCCGTGTTATTGAACTAGTGACATACTGGTAACAATGAAATATCGCTCTTATTAATACACTCCAATTAGCATAAACGATAATTCATTCTTCAGGAAGCAGCCGTAATTAAACCATTAATTTCATACCCATAAAGATAGCGTTTTACGATCGAGATCAAAAGTTCATCGTAATAATAACGACGATAAATCACAACACTCGACTCGATGGATATTTATCGTGTCCGATCCGCGTCGAAACCGACCTGCACATCCTCAACAATCTCCCCAAATATTTACACGAGGTCGGAGCGACGAAGGAGTGATGGGCGTTTGTTGAAAACTCAGAGAAGAGCGCGGCCCAACCCTTCGCCCGTATTTACGTCCCGGTGATGGATTGTGATTGGAAACAGTTCCCGAGGGACTTTCGGAAGACGCTGTAAATCTGCGACGGGGGAATTAACGCGGAGAGGTGTGGGACGGAGTGGCGAGTCGTCTCGTCGCTGCCCGTGGGCATGTGTCCGAGTGTTGGTTTTTTGCGGTGGTGAAACGGCTGTCAGATTTGCAACATCGCAGCTCGAAACGTCAACTATGCAAAATAAGACAGACGGCGGAACGCTCGAAACGGATTCAATTAACGATGCGAAATTGCAACGGCGCACTTATTTGGACTTTATAAAGTTCTGTTGAGTTGTAATTATGTAAAAATGCTTTCATAATGAAGGCTTAGTAGCGGTTGCTCGCAAAAGGCACTCATAAAATGGCTAATAGCTTTCAAAACACTTCATGAATGTTAACGACCACAAGGATGCAATAAAATGTTTATTTTCTCGACATGGTTATTTTAAGCGCTATTTATTAAACAACCATGTCGGTGGTGCGGTAAAAAGGCATTTTTCCGTCCCAACTAAATCCGATATTGTCCAAATTACAATAACATTCACGCAACGGCCGTAAATATTTCAAGCGCGAAGCAATAGCACCTGTTAAATACCAGTTAACCCCGGTATTGACATCACTTATCATTAAATATTAACTCGGATGGTGGCTAATTCCTGTTCGTGTCAATTAATCGGGGTTGTTTACTTTAATTACTCTCCTATTTCAATCGGTTTCGGGGCCAAATATTTGCTCGTCCATAAATACGGACGGGGTCCGGTTCGGAAAATGGGGCGGTTGATTTATCGCCCGGTTATTATTGTAGTTCAGTTACCCCGAATTTCTCAGGTAAAAAACGGTGCGTGTACCAGAAGGCGAAGGAAATAATTAGCTTTACAAAAGGAACCCGACTTCACTAAAAAGTATCACTAACAAGCTTGTAAGTTACAGAAGGGGTAAAAACAGATATTGTTTACCGCCGTGTAAAATTTCATAAGCATATCGTTGATGGTTTTGGAGATATATCTCGGTTTGGCCGAATACATAGTTTTCATCTTTTGTAAACAAGACTATTGAAATTTAAAATTTGTAAAATATTGTCTGTGTAAGCTACAAGCTTGTAAGTTACAGAAGGCGTAAAGAGAGGTATTGTTTACAGCCGTGTAAATTTTCATAACCATATCGTTGATGGTTTTGGAGATATATCTCGGTTTGTATCTAAAACCCAAAAAAAGGTTTGGGGTTGCCATTTAAAAAAATTGATGACGTCATCAACAAAATTTTTATGTCAAAAGATCGACCTGTTCGAGCGTTTTTCGCAAAAACAGTACATAACTAATTATGAATTTTGTGCGTTACTTTATGATCACTCTGTATACATGTATATATGTATATACAATCGAATAGAGAACCTCCTCCTTTTTTTAAATCGGTTAACAAAAATTATTTTGAGTCTGAAAACCCGAGCTAGTTGTTGCTATGTTTTTCGACCTCCTTTCGGACGGCTTCACCGAGGTGCGATCTTCGTTTGGCTGGACCTGGTCGCAAGTATTTTCGAGCTGGCACATCTCCGTGCTCCACTTCGAAGGCTCGTCGGCAGTAACGAGAAAACCATGTGCGGTTTCGCTGAATGGCGAGATGTCTGAAATATTTACTGCGGCCGGTGAACCTCGCCAACCGGCCAGCCGAGCCCGGAGCACTCGAAGGAAATAAACCAGTCTTTCTGGCTCCTGCCGAGAAAAAAACCTCTCGAAACTGAACCGATATTTTTTGCTCGTGCGCTGATCGATTACGCACAGTTTAATTTTTTATCGTCGCTTGCGATAAATGAGCACCGGCGATAAATTCGCCCTCTTGGAGATTGCGTGCAGGACGTAAACGATGGCCGCGGATGGGCAATATATTTCTCGCCGTAATTTACATGCACGACGTACATGCATTACCAGGTAGCTAAGTACGAGTTTCATGTGCGTTCGTATTATTTATTCGGCGATTTGGGACGGCGCGATGTATTCCTGCGGTCGCAGGAATGTGATGGGTGCGGGGCGGGCGGACGGCGAGATTAAGTTTCGAGAAGATGGCGATAGTGATGGTTGTGCGTTTTCGAGTTATCTTCCTGCGACACACGGAGAGGTTCGACGACGCTTTCGTCTATAGTGAGAAGATAAAAGTTTGTGAGCTCGGGTGTATAAACAATGCGGGCTTATCGTCTTCGGGAAGTTATTGCCGGTATCGGAGATTAACGACGGTGTTTGCAGGAATTTCTAGGGTCGGCGTTATTGCGATCGAGAGCTGTGAACTTAAGCCACACGTAAGGCACTCTGTGTTGCGTTGCGTCCATTATTCTTCTCGGCTCTATTTTCCTTAAACATCTCATTTCGGTTGTTCTTCTGCGGTTGAGGATAATAGGGAACGGTGTGGCAAGCTTTTTGGTTTCCAAGTTAAAAATAGAATGCTCCCAGAAAAAATCCTCTTCAGATTGTTTAAGCCTTAGGTTTGTGGTGCATTTCTGTCTTCCAAAAATCATTGTATTTTCAATTCAAAAGTAGATCCCGCAACTTTGAAATTCTAACCTAATAAAAAATACTTCCGCTCACCGGGTGTACCACAGCAGGCAGGCAGACAACACAAAATCTTATTAGACTTGGTGAGTAGCGACACCAGCTAGCCCGGACCGGTAGCCCTTTGGCGCACCTGGAGAATCAAGATATATGAACCCCATTACCGGTTGGAAGGTCTTTAAGGAAGGGGCAGGGGCACCATAACAGACGTGGATTCTCAATGTCTCACCATGCTCGAGATCACCTTCTCGAGTATTCTGTACACAGCGAGAGCATGACGGGATCCATAACGTTCTGGATATGAAAGTCTGGAATAATTGTCGCGAAGATTCTGTGTGGAAGCCGATGTATTTAAATACAATTTATATTTAAGTCTCAGTTAGAGTGGAAGAGTAATGGGTGTAGTAAATCAGTTGCCGTTTAGTGATTTGTAAATAGTGTAAATAATGTTATTAGAGTCTAAAGTAAATTGTACATAGCGTGTAAATAAATAGTTGAACCCAGAAACGCAGCGATGTATTCGGAATAGGTATAGGTATCGACTCAGAAAGTCGAAATTCCAATTTTTGCCACAAAGCTCGTACGTCTGAGATTGCAAGCAATTTGGATTCAGCGATTCTTAGTATCTACAGAAATGAATCTTGGAATCTCCGAGAATTTAGGGAACCTTGAGTATCCTAAGAAACTGAGAACTTGATAAACTCAACTTGATATCTGGAGGAATTTGAAATTTTGGAAACCTGATAATTAAGCTAACCTTATACCTATTTTGAGGAACCTATTACCACAACGTGAGAACTTGAGAAACCTGAGATCGTGAAAAACCTGAGATTTTAGCGAACCTGAAAGCTTGAAGAACCTCAAAATTTTAGAGAATTTGAAAATTTGGAGTCTCCGATAACCTAATATTACCCGTGAATATCCCAAAGTCATGAAACTTACTAAATTCAAAAAAAAATCTTTCTGGGAGCTTTGTCTGAGAGCTTTGAGTAATTTCTTGATATTTTGGGACCTTTCGATAGAAGATTTGCCACAATATTCGAACTACAGGCTTTTTTCCAAAAGATAAGCCTTTCGAAGCTCGGGGGGTAAAAAAATACTACTTTTTGATTTTGAAAGCTCATAAATAAAATTCAGCATAAAACTAAGATTCTGATTCCGATGATCGATTTAGCTGTCGCTTTTGAATATTTGCTCCAAATTACGAAGCTTTAAGAGGAAGAACAAATTTTTTACCATTTTTGAGTTACTCGTGAATATCCCAAAATCACGAAACTTACTAGATTCAAAAAAAATCTTTCTGGGGCTTTGTCTGAGAGCTTTGAGTAATTTCTTGATATTTTGGGACCTCTCGAATGAAGATTTGCCACTATATCCGAACTACAGGCCTTTTTCCAAAATTAAAAAATTTAAATATATCTAAGTCGAACTCCACAAACTTTAATCAGCGTAAAATTATAAATGGTACATGTTTCGGCAGAACACTTCTGCCATCATCAGCCCTTAAAGAATATAAAAAATTATATTCTAATTTAGAAGAATTTAAAGAATATAAAAAATTATATTCTAATTTTTTATATTCTTTAAGGGCTGATGATGGCAGAAGTGTTCTGCCGAAACATGTACCATTTATAATTTTACGCTGATTAAAGTTTGTGGAGTTCGACTTAGATATATTTAATTTTTTTAATTTAAATTAACTCCACTTGGATTTAAGAACATTCTTCTTGTTCTTTTTCCAAAAGATAATTATTTTGAGGCTCGGGGAGGTCAAAAAATACAACTTTTTGAATTTGAAAGCTCATAAATAAAATTCGACATAAAATTGGGATTCTGAATCCGATGATCGATTTGGCTGTCTTTTCTGAATATCTACTCCAAATTGCCAAGCTTTAGGAGAAAGAACAAATTTTTTACCACTTTTGAGTTACTCGTGAATATCCCAAAGTCATGAAACTTTCTAAATTCAAAAAAATTCTTTCTGGGAGCTTTGTCTGAGAGCTTTGAGTAATTTCTTGATATTTTGGGACTTCTCGAATGAAGATTTGCCACAATGTTCGAACTATAGGCCTTTTTCCCAAAGATAAGCATTTCGAGGCTCGGGGAAGTCAAAAAAATACAACTTTTTGATTTTGAAAGCTCATAAATAAAATTCAGCATAAAATTGGGATTCTGGATCTGATGATCGATTTAGCTGTCTTTTCTGCATATCTGCTCCAAATTACAAAGCTTTAGGAGGAAGAACAAATTTTTTACCATTTTTGAGTTACTCGTGAATATCCCAAAGTCATGAAACTTAATAAATTGAAAAAAATTCTTTCTGGGAGCTTTGTCTGAGAGCTTTGAGTAATTTCTTGATATTTTGGGACCTGTTGAATGAAGATTTGCCACAATATCCGAACTACAGGCCTTTTTCCAAAAGATAATCATTTTGAGGCTCGGGAAAGTCAAGAAAATACAATTTTTTGATTTTGAAAGCTCATAAATAAAATTCAGCATAAAATTGGGATTTTAGATCTGATGATCGATTTAGCTGTCGTTTCTGAATATCTGCTCCAAATTACAAAGCTTTAGGAGGAAGAACAAATTTTTACCATTTTTGAGGTACTGCTGAATATCCCAAATTCATGAAACTTACTAAATTTAAAAAAAACTTTCTGGGCGCTTTGTCTGAGAGCTTTGAGTAATTTCTTGATATTTTGGGACCTGTTGAATGAAGATTTGCCACAATATCCGAACTACAGGCCTTTTTCCAAAAGATAATCATTTTGAGGCTCGGGAAAGTCAAGAAAATACAATTTTTTGATTTTGAAAGCTCATAAATAAAATTCAGCATAAAATTGGGATTTTAGATCTGATGATCGATTTAGCTGTCGTTTCTGAATATCTGCTCCAAATTACAAAGCTTTAGGAGGAAGAACAAATTTTTACCATTTTTGAGGTACTCCTGAATATCCCAAAATCATGAAACTTACTAAATTTAAAAAAAACTTTCTGGGCGCTTTGTCTGAGAGCTTTGAGTAATTTCTTGATATTTTGGGACCTGTTGAATGAAGATTTGCCACAATATCCGAACTACAGGCCTTTTTCCAAAAGATAATCATTTTGAGGCTCGGGAAAGTCAAGAAAATACAACTTTTTGATTTTGAAAGCTCATAAATAAAATTCAGCATAAAATTGGGATTCTAGATCTGATGATCGATTTAGGTGTCGTTTCTGAATTTCTGTTCCAAATTACAAAGCTTTAGGAGGAATAACGAATTTTTTACCATTTTTGATACTCGTGGATATCCCAAAGTCATAAAAATTACTAAATTCAAAAAAATTCTTTATGGGAGCTTTGTCTGAGAGTTTTGAGTAATTTCTTGATATTTTGGGACCTCTTTAATGAAGATTTGCCACAATAACCGAACTACAGGCCTTTTTCCAAAAGATAATCATTTTGAGGCTCGGGAAAGTCAAAAAAATACAACTTTTTGATTTTGAAAGCTCATAAATAAAATTCAGCATTAATTGGGATTCTAGATCTGATGATCGATTTAGCTGTCGTTTCTGAATATCTGTTCCAAATTACAAAGCTTTAGGAGGAATAACGAATTTTTTACCATTTTTGATACTCGTGGATATCCCAAAGTCATAAAAATTACTAAATTCAAAAAAATTCTTTATGGGAGCTTTGTCTAAGAGTTTTGAGTAATTTCTTGATATTTTGGGACCTCTTTAATGAAGATTTGCCACAATATCCGAACTACAGGCCTTTTTCCAAAAGATAATCATTTTGAGGCTCGGGAAAGTCAAGAAAATACAACTTTTTGATTTTGAAAGCTCATAAATAAAATTCAGCATAAAATTGGGATTCTAGATCTGATGATCGATTTAGCTGTCGTTTCTGAATATCTGCTCCAAATTACAAAGCTTTAGGAGGAATAACGAATTTTTTACCATTTTTGATACTCGTGGATATCCCAAAGTCATAAGAATTACTAAATTCAAAAAAATTCTTTCTGGGAGCTTTGTCTGAGAGTTTTGAGTAATTTCTTGATATTTTGGGACCTGTTGAATGAAGATTTGCCACAATATCCGAACTACAGGCTTTTTTCCAAAAGATAATCATTTTGAGGCTCGGGAAAGTAAAAAAAATACAATTGTTTTATTTTGAAAGCTCATAAATAAAATTCACCATAAAATTGGGATTTTAGATCTGATGATCGATTTAGCTGTCGTTTCTGAATATCTGCTCCAAATTACAAAGCTTTAGGAGGAAGAACAAATTTTTACCATTTTTGAGGTACTCCTGAATATCCCAAATTCATGAAACTTACTAAATTTAAAAAAATCTTTCTGGGCGCTTTGTCTGAGAGCTTTGAGTAATTTCTTGATATTTTGGGACCTGTTGAATGAAGATTTGCCACAATATCTGAACTACAGGCCTTTTTTCAAAAGATAATCATTTTGAGGCTCAGGAAAGTCAAAAAATACAACTTTTTGATTTTGAAAGCTCATAAATAAAATTCAGCATAAAATTGGGATTCTAGATCTGATGATCGATTTAGGTGTCGTTTCTGAATTTCTGTTCCAAATTACAAAGCTTTAGGAGGAATAACGAATTTTTTACCATTTTTGATACTCGTGGATATCCCAAAGTCATAAAAATTACTAAATTCAAAAAAATTCTTTCTGGGAGGTTTGTCTGAGAGTTTTGAGTAATTTCTTGATATTTTGGGACCTCTTGAATGAAGATTTGCCACACTATCCGAACTACAGGCCTTTTTCCAAATGATAATCATTTTGAGGCTCGGGAAAGTCAAAAAAATACAACTTTTTGATTTTGAAAGCTCATAAATAAAATTCAGCATAAAATTGGGATTCTAGATCTGATGATCGATTTAGCTGTCGTTTCTGAATATCTGTTCCAAATTACAAAGCTTTAGGAGGAATAACGAATTTTTTACCATTTTTGATACTCGTGGATATCCCAAAGTCATAACAATTACTAAATTCAAAAAAATTCTTTCTGGGAGCTTTGTCTGAGAGTTTTGAGTAATTTCTTGATATTTTGGGACCTGTTGAATGAAGATTTGCCACAATATCCGAACTACAGGCTTTTTTCCAAAAGATAATCATTTTGAGGCTCGGGAAAGTAAAAAAAAATACAATTGTTTTATTTTGAAAGCTCATAAATAAAATTCAGCATAAAATTGGGATTTTAGATCTGATGATCGATTTAGCTGTCGTTTCTGAATATCTGCTCCAAATTACAAAGCTTTAGGAGGAAGAACAAATTTTGACCATTTTTGAGGTACTCCTGAATATCCCAAATTCATGAAACTTACTAAATTTAAAAAAAACTTTCTGGGCGCTTTGTCTGAGAGCTTTGAGTAATTTCTTGATATTTTGGGACCTGTTGAATGAAGATTTGCTACAATATCCGAACTACAGGCCTTTTTGAAAAAGATAATCATTTTGAGGCTCGGGAAAGTCAAAAAAATACAACTTTTTGATTTTGAAAGCTCATAAATGAAATTCAGCATTGAATTGGGATTCTGATTCCGATGATCGATTTAGCTGTCGTTTTTGAATATCTGCTCAAAATTGCAAAGCTTTTGGAGGAAGAACAAATTTTTTACCACTTTTGAGTTACTCGTGAATATCTCAGTCATGAAACTTACTAAATTAAAAAAAAAGAACTTTCTGGGCGCTTTGTCTGAGAGCTTTGAGTAATTTCTTGACATTTTGACACTTCTTGAATGAAGATTTGCTGAAATATCTGCAGTACAGGTTTTTTTCCCAAAAATAAGCATTTCGAAGCTTGGTGAGGTGAAAAAAATTTAAAATTTTGATTTTGAATGCTCATAAATAAAATTAAGCATAAAATTGGGATTCTGATGAATTCGAAGTTCGATTTAGTTGTCTTTTCTGGATATCTAGTCCAAATTAAAAACCTTTAAGAGGAAGCACAAATTTTTTAACATTTTTTAGGTACTCGTGAATATCCGCCTTGAAACTTACTAGATTTAAAAAAAAAAACTGGGAGCTTTGTCCGAGAGTTTTGAGTAATTTGTTTACATTTTGGGATCTCTCGAATGAAAATTTGTCACAATATCTGAATTAGACTTTTTTTCCAAAAATAAGCATTTCGAAGCTCGGGGAGGGCAAAAAAATACAACTTTTTGATTTTAAGCTCATAAATAAAATTCAGCATAAAATTGGGATTCTAGATCTGATGATCGATTTAGCTGTCGTTTCTGAATATCTGCTCCAAATTACAAAGCTTTAGGAGGAAGAACAAATTTTGACCATTTTTGAGGTATTCCTGAATATCCCAAATTCATGAAACTTACTAAATTTAAAAAAAACTTTCTGGGCGCTTTGTCTGAGAGCTTTGAGTAATTTCTTGATATTTTGGGACCTGTTGAATAAAGATTTGCTACAATATCCGAACTACAGGCCTTTTTGAAAAAGATAATCATTTTGAGGCTCGGGAAAGTCAAAAAAATACAACTTTTTGATTTTGAAAGCTCATAAATAAAATTCAGCATAAAATTGGGATTTTAGATCTGATGATCGATTTAGCTGTCGTTTCTGAATATCTGCTCCAAATTACAAAGCTTTAGGAGGAAGAACAAATTTTTACCATTTTTGAGGTACTCCTGAATATCCCAAATTCATGAAACTTACTAAATTTAAAAAAATCTTTCTGGGCGCTTTGTCTGAGAGCTTTGAGTAATTTCTTGATATTTTGGGACCTCTTGAATGAAGATTTGCCACAATATCCGAACTACAGGCCTTTTCCAAAAGATAATCATTTTGAGGCTCGGGAAAGTCAAAAAAATACAACTTTTTGATTTTGAAAGCTCATAAATAAAATTCAGCATAAAATTGGGATTCTAGATCTGATGATCGATTTAGCTGTCGTTTCTGAATATCTGCTCCAAATTACAAAGCTTTAGGAGGAAGAACAAATTTTGACCATTTTTGAGGTACTCCTGAATATCCCAAATTCAAGAAACTTACTAAATTTAAAAAAAACTTTCTGGGCGCTTTGTCTGAGAGCTTTGAGTAATTTCTTGATATTTTGGGACCTGTTGAATGAAGATTTGCTACAATATCCGAACTACAGGCCTTTTTGAAAAAGATAATCATTTTGAGGCTCGGGAAAGTCAAAAAAATACAACTTTTTGATTTTGAAAGCTCATAAATGAAATTCAGCATTGAATTGGGATTCTGATTCCGATGATCGATTTAGCTGTCGTTTTTGAATATCTGCTCCAAATTGCAAAGCTTTTGGAGGAAGAACAAATTTTTTACCACTTTTGAGTTACTCGTGAATATCTCAGTCATGAAACTTACTAAATTAAAAAAAAAAGAACTTTCTGGGCGCTTTGTCTGAGAGCTTTGAGTAATTTCTTGACATTTTGACACTTCTTGAATGAAGATTTGCTGAAATATCTGCAGTACAGGTTTTTTTCCCAAAAATAAGCATTTCGAAGCTTGGTGAGGTGAAAAAAATTTAAAATTTTGATTTTGAATGCTCATAAATAAAATTAAGCATAAAATTGGGATTCTGATGAATTCGAAGTTCGATTTAGTTGTCTTTTCTGGATATCTAGTCCAAATTAAAAACCTTTAAGAGGAAGCACAAATTTTTTAACATTTTTTAGGTACTCGTGAATATCCGCCTTGAAACTTACTAGATTTAAAAAAAAAATCTGGGAGCTTTGTCCGAGAGTTTTGAGTAATTTGTTTACATTTTGGGATCTCTCGAATGAAAATTTGTCACAATATCTGAATTAGACTTTTTTTCCAAAAATAAGCATTTCGAAGCTCGGGGAGGGCAAAAAAATACAACTTTTTGATTTTAAGCTCATAAATAAAATTCAGCATAAAATTGGGATTCTGAATCCGCTGATCGATTTAGCTGACGTTTCTGAATATCTGCTCCAAATTAGAACGCTTTAAGAGGAAGAACAATTTTTTTTACCATTTTTTAGGTATACTCGTGAATATCGCAATGTCATGAAACTTGATGTCATGAGACCTCTTGAATGAACACAATATTTGTCCGAGAGCTTTGAGTAATTTCTTGATGTTTTGAGGCCTCTCGAAGGAAGATTTGTCACAATATTTGAAGTACAGGCTTTTTTTTTTCAAAAATAAGCATTTCGAAGCTGGGGGAGGTCAAAAAAATACTTTTTGATTTTGAAAGCTCATAAATGTTTTATCATTTTTGATACTCGCGAATATCCCAAAGTCATGACATACTTACTAAATTTAAAAAATATATATTTCTGGAAGTTTTGTCCAAGAGCTTTGTGTAATTTAATATACATTCGAAGAAATGTAACTTTTTTGTCTTGAAAGCTCATAAGAAAATTTCCAGAAATAATATTCTAGTTCCGCGATATACGGATGCTATCCAGACTCTCTTAATGACAGCTGTACCTACTAACATTAGTATTGTTGGTCTCTTGAAGTGGTTCCAAATGTATTTTTCTTTGTCCGTATGATTAAGAAATGCGCTCTTTGCAACTAAGCATTAAAAAAAAATCACGTGGGTATATCGGTGGTAAAGCTTTCCGGGCTCGTACGATGAACTCGCTTACTCCTGTTTCCATCCTCATTGTTTTGGGTCTAAATACCGGAAAACCAACGACGGTTCGATCTACCTAAAAGGCCAGACGCGTTGGCCGGGGTTGGCCGGTCGTCCGCGAAGACTTGATGGAAAAGAACGTGGGTTAGATACCATGCATCTTTACATAACATCTCGGCGAAGTTTATCTCCGGCAATAACTCCGGTTGTCAGGTACGTACTAGGCACAGACTGTATCTCGTACACAAGGACAACGTTTTATGTGCGCAACGAAAAAATCCTTAATATCAAACACGCTAACAGCGTCGCTGTTCTCGAGACACCTACTTCGCTTGTCGGGCTGATGGATGCGTCTCTTCGGGATTGGTCGACGAGGAAGTGTTGGAAGTCTTCGCGACGGTAACGACCGATTAGTTATGGTAAATATCGGCGGGTATCTAAATTAGGCGCGGGAGCGGATCGCAAATGAAGCCATTTTGAAATTTGTTTATGGAGTGGCCAAATTTGGTGTCGTTGTTTGTAAAATATCCCGTGGGTTGATGGGAACAATAGCTCGTATTTCAGGAAAATGGCCGTTGTAAATCTCGGGCCGGGCGTTTGTATCGGCTGCACTTCAGAGGATGCGGTGTTGCGACAATGGGCCCGGTTTGCAGACACACTTTGGGGACACGCTGTAAGAAGGGGTTCGGAGGTGCAGCCGATGTCTTTGTCTTTCTATTTGTCAACTAATTGGCCGAAGCGCGAAAATGAAGGGAGTAACATTTATTCTGAGGCACTTTCAAAATTTATTTTTCTGAGAGTCCTGCAGTGTACCACTTATGCTTTATCGGAATGTCTTGGACAGGTGTGATCACTCCTCGCGAACGGCTGGAAGCCGATGGCGTCCAATAAATCCATAAAGTTAATTATTCAACCGGGGACTAATGTTAAGAACCAACGCGAGCAGCGTTTTCTTTTCTTGCGTGGTCGCCACCGCAGATCGGCTATCTACTAATAAGCGAATTTGGCGAAAACAAGAGTATCGAGCTTAATGGAAAGCTCTTCGAGTCACTCTCACGAAGGCGCGATTAAAGTGATTTACGGAGTCCTATTTTAGGAATGTTGTCAAAAGAAATCTTTTGGGCCGATAAATAACACGAACCGTGAGGTGTACACCTCACGGAAATTTTACTTCGTCCGGCGTTGTTTAGTAGTCACGTCATCCGGGAAAATTGTGTAAGAGGTATTTTTTACAGTTACGAGCTTGTGGCGGCGGAACTGACTTTCTCGATTTTGTAGGAAATCAAATTTCCCAAACCCGAATTGCGTCACGAGATCGCTCGCGGTTAAAAAATTGTCGAGGATAAATCCGAACACCCAGTGTATTGCTATGATTTTGGGGCTTCTAGTGTCATGCTGATGATGTTTTGTGTTGGTTTCGCCGAGATATAGGACGAGAAAAGAAAGAGAATTGAAGATGTGAAGAAAACAATAGAAAAACAAAACGTGTATAAACAGAATACAAGAATAATGATTTGGAAGGAGAAGCAAAAAGAAGAAAATGAAGAAAGATATAACAGAAGGGAGAGAGAATGAGAGATAAAGATTAAGAGACATGAGAAGAAAGGTAGTGGCGGAACTACCAAGGACATAGAATAGGAAAGATGAAGGATGGGAAGAATTGAAAGACACATAGATTCAAAACCGTCAACTATATTGTTATGAAATTTTACACAATTGTAAGGAATAACTATTTTTCCTGCATCTGTAATTTTCAGGTTTCTAGGTTACATAGTATATTTTTAAATTATTTAAAAAACCTGAACAGGATTAGATTTTTGAAAACATGAGATCTAAGCGAACCTTAGACAATGAAGAACCCAACATCCTGAGAGCTTGAGAAACCAAACTTGCGAAGTAGAGGAATGAATTCTGAAAAACTTGAGATTTTAGGAATCTTGAGAACTTGAGTAAATTAAGAACCTGGCATAACTTGAGACACCAAACTTAAAAATCGAAGGAACTTAATATTTTGGAAACTTTTTGAACTTGGCGAACCTCAGATTTTCAGAATTCTATCAAAATGAGAACTTGAGAAACAGAAATTGGGAACTGAAGGAACCTGATTTGAAGAAACTGAACTCTCGGAAAACCTACAATCTTACAAAACTTGAGAACTTAAAGAACGTGAGAATTTGCGCAATTTGAGATTCTGAAAAATCCAAGATGTTAGGGCATTTGAGACCTTGGGAAACCAACCTCGAGAATTGGAGGAATCACAAAAAAATTAAAAATTCAGGAAACTTGAGGCCTTGAGTAACATGAGAACTATGATAACTTGAGAAACCAAATTTCAGGATTGGATTAGATTTTGGAAAACATGAGAACTATGCGAACCTTTGACATTGAAGAACCTAACGACCTGAGAACTTGAGAAACACAAATTGAGAACTGAAGGAACCTGAAATCTCTGAAAACATAATCTTACCGAACCTGAGAACTTAAAGAACTTGAGAATTTGCAGAATTTGAGATTTTGGAACATCTTAAATGTTAGATCATTTGAGGTGTTGGGAAGGCAACCTTGAGAACTGGAGGAATCAGAAAAATAAAAAAAACACTGAAATTTCAGGAAACCTGAGGCCTTGAGTAGCATGAGAACTATGATAACTTGAGAAACCAAATTTCAGGACTGGATTAGATTTTGGAAAACATGAGAACTGTGCGAACCTTTGACATTGAGGAACCTAACAACCTGAGAACTTGATAAACCAAATTTGAGAAGTAGAGGAATTGAATTTTGAAAAACTTGAGATTTTAAGTAAGTTGAGACACCAATCTTAAGAACCGGAGGATCTTAATATTTTGGAAAATTTTTGAACTTAGCAAACCTTAGATCTTTAGAAACCTAACAAGCTGAGAACTTGAGAAACACAAATTGAGAACTAAAGTAACCTGAAATCTCTGAAAACATAATCTTACAGAACCTGAGAACTTAAAGAACTTGAGAATTTGCAGAATTTGAGATTTTGGAACATCTTAAATGTTAGATCATTTGAGGTGTTGGGAAGGCAACCTTGAGAACTGGAGGAATCAGAAAACTAAAAAAACACTGAAATTTCAGGAAACCTGAGGCCTTGAGTAGCATGAGAACTATGATAACTTGAGAAACCAAATTTCAGGACTGGATTAGATTTTGGAAAACATGAGAACTATGCTTACCTTTGACATTGAGGAACCTAACAACCTGAGAACTTGAGAAACCAAATTTGAGAAGTAGAGGAATTGAATTTTGAAAAACTTGAGATTTTTAGAAAGTTGAGATACCAATCTTAAGAACCGGAGGATCTTAATATTTTGGAAAATTTTTGAACTTAGCAAACCTTAGATTTTTAGAGACCTAACAAGCTGAGAACTTGAGAAACACAAATTGAGAACTGAAGGAACCTGAAATCTCTGAAAACATAATCTTACAGAACCTGAGAACTTAAAGAACTTGAGAATTTGCAGAATTTGAGATTTTGGAACATCTTAAATGTTAGATCATTTGAGGTGTTGGGAAGGCAACCTTGAGAACTGGAGGAATCAGAAAACTAAAAAAACACTGAAATTTCAGGAAACCTGAGGCCTTGAGTAGCATGAGAACTATGATAACTTGAGAAACCAAATTTCAGGACTGGATTAGATTTTGGAAAACATGAGAACTGTGCGAACCTTTGACATTGAGGAACCTAACAACCTGAGAACTTGATAAACCAAATTTGAGAAGTAGAGGAATTGAATTTTGAAAAACTTGAGATTTTAAGAAAGTTGAGACACCAATTTTAAGAACCGGAGGATCTTAATATTTTGGAACATTTTTGAACTTAGCAAACCTTAGATTTTTAGAAACCTAACAAGCTGAGAACTTGAGAAACACAAATTGAGAACTGAAGGAACCTGAAATCTCTGAAAACATAATCTTACACAACCTGAGAACTTAAAGAACTTGAGAATTTGCAGAATTTGAGATTTTGGAACATCTTAAATGTTAGATCTTTTGAGGTGTTGGGAAGGCAATCTTGAGAACTGGAGGAATCAGAAAAATAAAAAAAACACTGAAATTTCAGGAAACCTGAGGCCTTGAGTAACATGAGAACTATGATAACTTGAGAAACCAAATTTCATTACTGGATTAGATTCTGGAAAACATGAGAACTATGGGAACCTTTGACATTGAGGAAACTAACAACCTGAGAACTTGAGAAACCAAATTTGAGAAGTAGAGGAATTGAATTTTGAAAAACTTGAGATTTTAAGAAAGTTGAGACACCAATTTTAAGAACCGGAGGATCTTAATATTTTGGAAAATTTTTGAACTTAGCAAACCTTAGATTTTTAGAAACCTAACAAGCTGAGAACTTGAGAAACACAAATTGAGAACTGAAGGAACCTGAAATCTCTGAAAACATAATCTTACACAACCTGAGAACTTAAAGAACTTGAGAATTTGAGATTTTGGAACATCTTAAATGTTAGATCATTTGAGGTGTTGGGAAGGCAACCTTGAGAACTGGAGGAATCAGAAAACTGCGATTTTAGGAAACTTGAGACCTTGACAATTTGAGAAACCAAATTTCAGATCTAGATTAATTTGATATTTTGGAAAAAATTAAAACTAAGCGAACCTTAGACATTGAAGAACCTAACAACCAGAGAACTTGAGTGGAGGAACTGAATTTTGAAAAATATTAAGTAACCTGAGACAGCAAGCTTAAGAACTGGAGAAACTTTTTCAAAACCTAGTAACCAGGCGAACCATAAACCTTCAGAAACCTAACAGCCTGAGAACGTGAGAAACCAAATTTGAAAAGTAGAAGAAGTGAATTCTGAAGAACTTGAGATTTTAGGGAACTTGAGATGTTGAGTAAGTTAAAAACGTGACATAACTTGAGACACCGACCTTAAGAACTGGAGGAACTTAACAACCTGAGAACTGAAGAAATGTGAAAATTTGAAGAATCTCGGAAAACCTAAAAATCTGAGAACTTAAGAAACTTGAAAATTTGCATAACTTGAGATTCTGAAAACTCCGAGATGTTGGGGCATTTGAGACCTTGAGAATTGGAGGAAACTTAAAAATTTGAAAAACCTGCGATTTTAGGAAGCTTGAGACCTTGACAATCTGAGAAACCAAATTTTATAACCAGATTAATTTGATATTTTGGAAAAAAATTAAATCTAAGCGAACCTTAGACATCGAAGAACCTAACAACCTGAGAATTTGAGAAGTGGAGGAAGTGAATTTTGAAAAACTTGAGATTTTAAGAAAGTTGAGACACAAATCTTAAGAACGGCAGGATCTTAATATTTTGGAAAATTTTTGAACTTAGCAAACCTTAGATTTTTAGAAACCTAACAAGCTGAGAACTTGAGAAACACAAATTGAGAACTGAAGGAACCTGAAATCTCTGAAAACATAATCTTACAGAACCTGAGAACTTAAAGAACTTGAGAATTTGCAGAATTTGAGATTCTGGAACATCTTAAATGTTAGATCATTTGAGGTGTTGGGAAGGCAACCTTGAGAACTGGAGGAATCAGAAAACTAAAAAAACACTGAAATTTCAGAAAACCTGAGGCCTTGAGTAGCATGAGAACTATGATAACTGGAGAAACCAAATTTCAGGACTGGATTAGATTTTGGAAAACATGAGAACTAAGCGAACCTTTGACATTGAAGAACCTAACAACCTGAGAACTTGAGAAACGAAATTTGAGAAGTAGAGGAATTGAATTTTGAAAAACTTGAGATTTTAAGAAAGTTGAGACACCAATCTTAAGAACCGGAGGATCTTAATATTTTGGAAAATTTTTGAACTTAGCAAACCTTAGATTTTTAGAAACCTAACAAGCTGAGAACTTGAGAAACACAAATTGAGAACTGAAGGAACCTGAAATCTCTGAAAACATAATCTTACAGAACCTGAGAACTTAAAGAACTTGAGAATTTGCAGAAGTTGAGATTTTGGAACATCTTAAATGTTAGATCATTTGAGGTGTTGGGAAGGCAACCTTGAGAACTGGAGGAATCAGAAAAATAAAAAAAACACTGAAATTTCAGGAAACCTGAGGCCTTGAGTAGCATGAGAACTATGATAACTTGAGAAACCAAATTTCAGGACTGGATTAGATTTTGGAAAACATGAGAACTATGCGAACCTTTGACATTGAGGAACCTAACAACCTGAGAACTTGATAAACCAAATTTGAGAAGTAGAGGAATTGAATTTTGAAAAACTTGAGATTTTAAGAAAGTTGAGACACCAATCTTAAGAACCGCAGGATCTTAATATTTTGTAAAATTTTTGAACTTAGCAAACCTTAGATTTTTAGAAACTTAACAAGCTGAGAACTTGAGAAACACAAATTGAGAACTGAAGGAACCTGAAATCTCTGAAAACCTAATCTTACAGAACCTGAGAACTTAAAGAACTTGAGAATTTGCAGAATTTGAGATTTTGGAACATCTTAAATGTTAGATCATTTGAGGTGTTGGGAAGGCAACCTTGAGAACTGGAAGAATCAGAAAAATAAAAAAAACACTGAAATTTCAGGAAACCTGAGGCCTTGAGTAGCATGAGAACTATGATAACTTCAGAAACCAAATTTCAGGACTGGATTAGATTTTGGAAAACATGAGAACTATGCGAACCTTTGACATTGAGGAACCTAACAACCTGAGAACTCGAGAAACCAAATTTGAGAAGTAGAGGAATTGAATTTTGAAAAACTTGAGATTTTAAGAAAGTTGAGACACCAATTTTAAGAACCGGAGGATCTTAATATTTTGGAAAATTTTTGAACTTAGCAAACCTTAGATTTTTAGAAACCTAACAAGCTGAGAACTTGAGAAACACAAATTGAGAACTGAAGGAACCTGAAATCTCTGAAAACATAATCTTACAGAACCTGAGAACTTAAAGAACTTGAGAATTTGCAGAATTTGAGATTTTGGAACATCTTAAATGTTAGATAATTTGAGGTGTTGGGAAGGCAACCTTGAGAACTGGAGGAATCAGAAAAATAAAAAAAACACTGAAATTTCAGGAAACCTGAGGCCTTGAGTAGCATGAGAACTATGATAACTTGAGAAACCAAATTTCAGGACTGGATTAGATTTTGGAAAACATGAGAACTATGCGAACCTTTGACATTGAGGAACCTAACAACCTGAGAACTTGATAAACCAAATTTGAGAAGTAGATGAATTGAATTTTGAAAAACTTGAGATTTTAAGAAAGTTGAGACACAAATCTTAAGAACGGCAGGATCTTAATATTTTGGAAAATTTTTGAACTTAGCAAACCTTAGATTTTTAGAAACCTAACAAGCTGAGAACTTGAGAAACACAAATTGAGAACTGAAGGAACCTGAAATCTCTGAAAACATAATCTTACAGAACCTGAGAACTTAAAGAACTTGAGAATTTGCAGAATTTGAGATTCTGGAACATCTTAAATGTTAGATCATTTGAGGTGTTGGGAAGGCAACCTTGAGAACTGGAGGAATCAGAAAACTAAAAAAACACTGAAATTTCAGAAAACCTGAGGCCTTGAGTAGCATGAGAACTATGATAACTGGAGAAACCAAATTTCAGGACTGGATTAGATTTTGGAAAACATGAGAACTAAGCGAACCTTTGACATTGAAGAACCTAACAACCTGAGAACTTGAGAAACGAAATTTGAGAAGTAGAGGAATTGAATTTTGAAAAACTTGAGATTTTAAGAAAGTTGAGACACCAATCTTAAGAACCGGAGGATCTTAATATTTTGGAAAATTTTTGAACTTAGCAAACCTTAGATTTTTAGAAACCTAACAAGCTGAGAACTTGAGAAACACAAATTGAGAACTGAAGGAACCTGAAATCTCTGAAAACATAATCTTACAGAACCTGAGAACTTAAAGAACTTGAGAATTTGCAGAAGTTGAGATTTTGGAACATCTTAAATGTTAGATCATTTGAGGTGTTGGGAAGGCAACCTTGAGAACTGGAGGAATCAGAAAAATAAAAAAAACACTGAAATTTCAGGAAACCTGAGGCCTTGAGTAGCATGAGAACTATGATAACTTGAGAAACCAAATTTCAGGACTGGATTAGATTTTGGAAAACATGAGAACTATGCGAACCTTTGACATTGAGGAACCTAACAACCTGAGAACTCGATAAACCAAATTTGAGAAGTAGAGGAATTGAATTTTGAAAAACTTGAGATTTTAAGAAAGTTGAGACACCAATCTTAAGAACCGCAGGATCTTAATATTTTGTAAAATTTTTGAACTTAGCAAACCTTAGATTTTTAGAAACTTAACAAGCTGAGAACTTGAGAAACACAAATTGAGAACTGAAGGAACCTGAAATCTCTGAAAACCTAATCTTACAGAACCTGAGAACTTAAAGAACTTGAGAATTTGCAGAATTTGAGATTTTGGAACATCTTAAATGTTAGATCATTTGAGGTGTTGGGAAGGCAACCTTGAGAACTGGAGGAATCAGAAAAATAAAAAAAACACTGAAATTTCAGGAAACCTGAGGCCTTGAGTAGCATGAGAACTATGATAACTTCAGAAACCAAATTTCAGGACTGGATTAGATTTTGGAAAACATGAGAACTATGCGAACCTTTGACATTGAGGAACCTAACAACCTGAGAACTCGAGAAACCAAATTTGAGAAGTAGAGGAATTGAATTTTGAAAAACTTGAGATTTTAAGAAAGTTGAGACACCAATTTTAAGAACCGGAGGATCTTAATATTTTGGAAAATTTTTGAACTTAGCAAACCTTAGATTTTTAGAAACCTAACAAGCTGAGAACTTGAGAAACACAAATTGAGAACTGAAGGAACCTGAAATCTCTGAAAACATAATCTTACAGAACCTGAGAACTTAAAGAACTTGAGAATTTGCAGAATTTGAGATTTTGGAACATCTTAAATGTTAGATAATTTGAGGTGTTGGGAAGGCAACCTTGAGAACTGGAGGAATCAGAAAAATAAAAAAAACACTGAAATTTCAGGAAACCTGAGGCCTTGAGTAGCATGAGAACTATGATAACTTGAGAAACCAAATTTCAGGACTGGATTAGATTTTGGAAAACATGAGAACTATGCGAACCTTTGACATTGAGGAACCTAACAACCTGAGAACTTGATAAACCAAATTTGAGAAGTAGATGAATTGAATTTTGAAAAACTTGAGATTTTAAGAAAGTTGAGACACAAATCTTAAGAACGGCAGGATCTTAATATTTTGGAAAATTTTTGAACTTAGCAAACCTTAGATTTTTAGAAACCTAACAAGCTGAGAACTTGAGAAACACAAATTGAGAACTGAAGGAACCTGAAATCACTGAAAACATAATCTTACCGAACCTGAGAACTTAAAGAACTTGAGAATTTGCAGAATTTGAAATTTTGGAACATCTTAAATGTTAGATCATTTGAGGTGTTGGGAAGGCAACCTTGAGAACTGGAGGAATCAGAAAAATAAAAAAACACTGAAATTTCAGGAAACCTGAGGCCTTGAGTAGCATGAGAACTATGATAACTTGAGAAACCAAATTTCAGGACTGGATTAGATTTTGGAAAACATGAGAACTATGCGAACCTTTGACATTGAGGAACCTAATAACCTGAGAACTTGAGAAACCAAATTTGAGAAGTAGAGGAATTGAATTTTGAAAAACTTGAGATTTTAAGAAAGTTGAGACACCAATTTTAAGAACCGGAGGATCTTAATATTTTGGAACATTTTTGAACTTAGCAAACCATAGATTTTTAGAAACCTAACAAGCTGAGAACTTGAGAAACACAAATTGAGAACTGAAGTAACCTGAAATCTCTGAAAACATAATCTTACAGAACCTGAGAACTTAAAGAACTTGAGAATTTGCAGAATTTGAGATTTTGGAACATCTTAAATGTTAGATCATTTGAGGTGTTGGGAAGGCAACCTTGAGAACTGGAGGAATCAGAAAAATAAAAAAAACACTGAAATTTCAGGAAACCTGAGGCCTTGAGTAGCATGAGAACTATGATAACTTGAGAAACCAAATTTCAGGACTGGATTAGATTTTGGAAAACATGAGAACTATGCGAACCTTTGACATTGAGGAACCTAACAACCTGAGAACTCGAGAAACCAAATTTGAGAAGTAGAGGAATTGAATTTTGAAAAACTTGAGATTTTAAGAAAGTTGAGACACCAATTTTAATAACCGGAGGATCTTAATATTTTGGAAAATTTTTGAACTTAGCAAACCTTAGATTTCTAGAAACCTAACAAGCTGAGAACTTGAGAAACACAAATTGAGAACTGAAGGAACCTGAAATCTCTGAAAACATAATCTTACCGAACCTGAGAACTTAAAGAACTTGAGAATTTGCAGAATTTGAGATTTTGGAACATCTTAAATGTTAGATCATTTGAGGTGTTGGGAAGGCAACCTTGAGAACTGGAGGAATCAGAAAAATAAAAAAAACACTGAAATTTCAGGAAACCTGAGGCCTTGAGTAGCATGAGAACTATGATAACTTGAGAAACCAAATTTCAGGACTGGATTAGATTTTGGAAAACATGAGAACTAAGCGAACCTTTGACATTGAAGAACCTAACAACCTGAGAACTTGAGAAACGAAATTTGAGAAGTAGAGGAATTGAATTTTGAAAAACTTGAGATTTTAAGAAAGTTGAGACACCAATCTTAAGAACCGGAGGATCTTAATATTTTGGAAAATTTTTGAACTTAGCAAACCTTAGATCTTTAGAAACCTAACAAGCTGAGAACTTGAGAAACACAAATTGAGAACTGAAGGAACCTGAAATCTCTGAAAACATAATCTTACCGAACCTGAGAACTTAAAGAACTTGAGAATTTGCAGAATTTGAGATTTTGGAACATCTTAAATGTTAGATCATTTGAGGTGTTGGGAAGGCAACCTTGAGAACTGGAGGAATCAGAAAAATAAAAAAAACACTGAAATTTCAGGAAACCTGAGGCCTTGAGTAGCATGAGAACTATGATAACTTCAGAAACCAAATTTCAGGACTGGATTAGATTTTGGAAAACATGAGAACTATGCGAACCTTTGACATTGAGGAACCTAACAACCTGAGAACTTAAGAAACCAAATTTGAAAAGTAGAAGAATTGAACTTTGAAAAACTTGAGATTTTAACAAAGTTGAGACACCAACCTTAAGAACCGGAGGATCTTAATATTTTGGAAAATTTTTGAACTTAGCGAACCTTAGACCTTCAGAAACCTAACAACCTGAGAACTTGAGAAACACAAATTGAGAACTGAAGGAACCAGAAAACTTGAAGGACATGAAATCTCTGAAAACTTATAATCTTACGGAACCTGAGATCTTAAAGAACGTGAGAATTTGCGCAATTTGAGATTCTGGAAAATCCGAGATGTTAGGGTATTTGAGACCTTGGGAAACCAGCCTTGAGAATTGAAGGAATCACAAAAAAATTAAAAAACCTGAAATTTCAGGAATCTTGAGGCCTTGAGTAACATGAGAACTATGATAACTTGAGAAACCAAATTTCAGGACTGGATTAGATTTTGAAAAACATGAGAACTAAGCGAACCTTTGACATTGAGGAACCTAACAACCTGAGAACTTAAGAAACCAAATTTGAGAAGTAGAGGAATTGAATTTTGAAAAACTTGAGATTTTAGAAACCTAACAAGCTGAGAACTTGAGAAACACAAATTGAGAACTGAAGAAACTTGAAAATTTGAATGAATTTGCACAATTTGAAATTCTGAAAAATCCGAGATGTTAGGGCATTTGAGACCTTGAGAATTGGAGGAAACTTAAAAATTTGAAATTTGCGATTTTAGGAAACTTGAGACCTTGACAATTTGAGAAACCAAATTTCAGATCTAGATTAATTTGATATTTTGGAAAAAACTAAAACTAAGCGAACCTTAGACATTGAAGAACCTAACAACCAGAGAACTTGAGTGGAGGAACTGAATTTTGAAAAATATTAAGTAACCTGAGACAGCAAGCTTAAGAACTGGAGAAACTTTTTCAAAACCTAGTAACCAGGCGAACCATAAACCTTCAGAAACCTAACAGCCTGAGAACGTGAGAAACCAAATTTGAAAAGTAGAAGAAGTGAATTCTGAAGAACTTGAGATTTTAGGGAACTTGAGATGTTGAGTAAGTTAAAAACGTGACATAACTTGAGACACCGACCTTAAGAACTGGAGGAACTTAACAACCTGAGAACTGAAGGAATGTGAAGATTTGAAGAATCTCGGAAAACCTAAAAATCTGAGAACTTAAGAAACTTGAGAATTTGCATAACTTGAGATTCTGAAAACTCCGAGATGTTGGGGCATTTGAGACCTTGAGAATTGGAGGAAACTTAAAAATTTGAAAAACCTGCGATTTTAGGAAGCTTGAGACCTTGACAATCTGAGAAACCAAATTTTATAACCAGATTAATTTGATATTTTGGAAAAAAATTAAATCTAAGCGAACCTTAGACATCGAAGAACCTAACAACCTGAGAATTTGAGAAGTGGAGGAAGTGAATTTTGAAAAAAAAATAGGTAACTTGAGGTAGCAGGCTAAGGACTGGAAGAACTTTTTGGAAAGCCTAGTAATTTTCTCGTAATTTTCCAAACCTAGCAATCTGACAACTTGAGAAACACAAATTGATAACTGAAGGAACCTGAAAATTTGTAGAACCTGATAATTTAAGAACTAGATTAATTTGATATTTTGGAAAAAAAAACTAAGCGAACCTTTGAAATTGAAGAACCTAACGGCCTGAGAAGATGAGAAGTAGAGGAACTGAAATTTTTGAAAAAATAAGTAACTTGAGACAGCAAGCTTAAGACTTGGAAGAACTTTGTAACCTAGGAACATGGCGAACCTTAAACCCTCAGAAACCTAACAACCTGAGAACTTGAGAAACCAAATTTGAGAAGTAGAGGAAGTGAATTCTGAAAAACTTGAGATTTTAGGAAACTTGAGATCTTGAGTAAGTTTAGAACGTGACATAAGTTGAGGCATCGACTTTAAGAACCGGAGGAACTTAACAACCGAGAACTTGAGAAACACAAATTGTGAACTGAAGGAATCTGAAAATTTGAAGAACCTGAAATCTCGGAAAATATAAAAACCTGAGAGCTTAAGGAACTTGAGAATTTGCACAATTTGAGATTCTGGAAAATCCGAGATGTTAGGACATTTGAGACCTTGAGAATTGGAGGAAACTTAAAAATTTGAAAAACCTGCAATTTTAGGAAACTTGAGACCTTGACAATTTCAGAACGAGATTAATTTGAGATTTTGGGAAAAAATTAATACCAAGCGAACCTTAGAGATTGAAGAACCTAACAACCTGAGAACTTGAGAAGTGGAGGAACTGAATTTTGAAAAAATTAAGTAACTTGAGACAGCAAGCTTAAGAACTGGAAAAACTTTTGTAATCTAAGAACCAGGCGAACCTTAAACCTTCAGAAACCTGATAACCTGAGAACTTGAGAAATGCAAATAGAGAACTGAAGGAATCTGAAAATTTGAAGAACCTGAAATTTCGGAAAACCTAAAAACCTGAGAAATAAAGGAACTTGAAAATTTGCACAATTTGAGATTCTGGAAAATCCGAGATGTTAGGGCATTTGAGACCTTGAGAATCGGAGGAAAATTTGAAAAACCTGCGATTTTAGGAAACTTGAGATCTTGAGAATTTAAGAAATCAAATTTCAGAACTAGATTAATTTGAGATTTTGGAAAAAAATTAATACCAAACGAACCTTAGACATTGAAGAACCTAACAACCTGAGAATTTAAGAAATGGAGGAACTGAAATTTTTAAAAACTTAAGTAACTTGAGACAGCAAGCTTAAGAACTGGAAGAACTTTTGTAGCCTAGGAACCAGGCAACCCTAAAAACTTCAGAAACCTAACAACCTGAGAACTTGATAAACCAAAAATTTAGATGCAGAGGAAGTGATTTCTGAAAAACTTGAGATTTTAGGAAACTTGAGATCTTGAGTAAGTTAAGAACGTTACATAACTTGAGGCACCGACCTTAAGAACCGGAGGGACTTAACAACCTGAGAACTTGAGAAACACAAATTGAGAACTGAAGGATTCTGAAAATTTGAACCTAAAAACCTGAGAGCTTAAGGAACTTGAGAATTTGCACAATTTGAGATTCTGGAAAATCCGAGATGTTAGGACATTTGAGACCTTGAGAATTGGAGGAAACTTAAAAATTTGAAAAACCTGCAATTTTAGGAAACTTGAGACCTTGACAATTTCAGAACGAGATTAATTTGAGATTTTGGGAAAAAATTAATACCAAGCGAACCTTAGAGATTGAAGAACCTAACAACCTGAGAACTTGAGAAGTGGAGGAACTGAATTTTGAAAAAATTAAGTAACTTGAGACAGCAAGCTTAAGAACTGGAAAAACTTTTGTAATCTAAGAACCAGGCGAACCTTAAACCTTCAGAAACCTGATAACCTGAGAACTTGAGAAATGCAAATAGAGAACTGAAGGAATCTGAAAATTTGAAGAACCTGAAATTTCGGAAAACCTAAAAACCTGAGAAATTAAGGAACTTGAAAATTTGCACAATTTGAGATTCTGGAAAATCCGAGATGTTAGGACATCATTTGAGACCTTGATAATTGGAGAAAACTTAAAGATTTGAGAAACCTGCCATTTTAGGAAACTTGAGACCTTGACAATTTAAGAAACCAAATTTCAGAACTAGATTAATTTGAGATTTTGGAAAAAAATTAATACCAAACGAACCTTAGACATTGAAGAACCTAACAACCTGAGAATTTAAGAAATGGAGGAACTGAAATTTTTAAAAACTTAAGTAACTTGAGACAGCAAGCTTAAGAACTGGAAGAACTTTTGTAGCCTAGGAACCAGGCAACCCTAAAAACTTCAGAAACCTAACAACCTGAGAACTTGATAAACCAAAAATTTAGATGCAGAGGAAGTGATTTCTGAAAAACTTGAGATTTTAGGAAACTTGAGATCTTGAGTAAGTTAAGAACGTTACATAACTTGAGGCACCGATCTTAAGAACCGGAGGGACTTAACAACCTGAGAACTTGAGAAACACAAATTGAGAACTGAAGGATTCTGAAAATTTGAACCTAAAAACCTGAGAGCTTAAAGAACTTGAGAATTTGCACAATTTGAGATTCTGGAAAATCCGAGATGTTAGGACATCATTTGAGACCTTGATAATTGGAGAAAACTTAAAGATTTGAGAAACCTGCCATTTTAGGAAACTTGAGACCTTGACAATTTAAGAAACCAAATTTCAGAACTAGATTAATTTGAGATTTTGGAAAAAAATTAATACCAAGCGAACCTTAGACATTGAAGAACCTAACAACCTTAGAACTTGAGAAGTGGAGGAACTGAATTTTGAAAAATAAAAGGTAACTTGAGGTAGCAAGCTTAAGAACTGAAAGAACTTTTTGGAAAGCCTAGTAATTTTCCAAACCTAACAATCTGAGAACTTGAGAAACACAAATTGAGACCTCAAACCTGAGCATTTAAAGGGGGAAAAAATTGTGGTAAAAATGTTGAGAAAGTCTCATAAAAGTCAAACAACAGGAAAAACAAATTGAATTAGAAAATAGGAAGTAAAGAAGAAAATTTAGAAATTACTTTCTCGACGTTGTGTCGTGAAACCGATTTTTTCGCATTTCTAGGCTTTTGTTCCCATTTTTGAATTTGATAAGTTGTATCATTGTACAAATTGAATTAATCAATTCGTGAGGTATTCTAGATAAAAATATTCAATTGATCGCAATGTATATGAGTGTGTTTGGGTCCTACATTTGTTGTTTTCTTTCCAGACAGTTCCCGATAAAGCCTTCAACGAGTCGAAATTATGCAGCAGAGCCAGAAATAACCCCGAAATTGGTGGTAAGTCTATAGTCGACATCCGGACCTCCTCCTTTCCCGCGATGCACTTGCAGAAATGTCACGGACTCGCAACTAATTAGATTAGCATCAATAACAACCAACGCCACATTAAAATAACACAATTTATTCCACCGCACGCACGTAAAAAATATTGTTTATCGCACGGCGTCGCCGTAAACAGGCGGGTGTGAAACGCAAACCGTGTTTTTTTCACGAAAACGCCATAAATCGAGGCGCATAACGCGAGAAGACGCTTCCTCCGGATTGTCCATCACGGGAGAGGCCTTTCGTTCTGGCACAGTATCTCGTGTTAATATGAAATTTACATCTGAAGATAGAGGAGTATCTATTACAATTTACACAACGCGGTGTTTGGTTTCCTAGTTTTAATTACTGGCGACTTGTTGTTTATGCATAGTGTGCTTTACATTTACCATATTAAAACATGCAGCACATGGCCGTAAATTCTAACGTGCAATTTCGCTGTGGTTTTCTCATTGCGAAATTTACAGCATCACAACGGGCATAATGCCGCCGGGGTCGTAATTAAAGGGGGCACATTGCGGGCGGTTTTATCAAAAAGTGCATTTTTGCGAAAGAACTAAATTGCGAGTAGATGCAGATAAACATACAACTAATGCAAATTTCGATCTGATAACCCGAATTTCCCACTCTTAATCCGTCATAAACACAGCCGCATGGTCGCCATAAATGGTCCTGCTCCCAGGATAATTCCTGCAATTACACCGGAATAATTGGACAGGCCTCGGAAGTGCTTAATTAGAGCTAAATTCGATTTGTAAGTGCGGCTCTCTAGCGTTCATTATAAAGTGTAAACCAGTAATTTCATCCTCGGGTGCGTCTTCATGAATGAAACAATTACCGCTTTAACGACCGAAGACACCAAATAAAGCGCGACGCGGAGTTTTTGTTCCGGCCGCACGCATGCGGTTACGTCCCTGACGAATTCGATCCTTTTCGTTCATATTTCTCTTCTGTATTATCTTCCGGGCCGTTTCCACCTGCAATGATCGGCGTTATGGGCATTCGCGACATTTTATCGCGGCAATTCAAAGCACATCGTCCGTGTATAGATACTGAGGAAGGCATTGTGTCGTTCCGTTGCGGGTATTTCGATTATTTTTCCTACATTACCCTCCGAAAATAATCCGGCGTACATCTCGGCATGTTTATTCTGGAGTTTTTGCAGCGAGAACCGCAACAGCCTTATTAATTGCGAATATATGTGTCGGATGACTCCATAAATTGGAACGGGGTTTCTCGAGAACGTCGTAAGTGCGCTATTTATTGCTTTATAATGGATATTTACAGCCCGGGGGACGTTACTTCAGGCTCGGACTTAAAATCTCGGAATCCGTACCCACCTCGCTGGCGTAATTTATACATGCGTGGACGTAACTCTTAGAAGAAGGAATAAAAGTGTCGAATCTATTAGAAATCTTTCAGTCACGGGTGGGACGGGTGAAAAATTCGGCTTGACCACCTGCTAGTTCGCACGCCGCAACATCGCGTGTTGGCGCACTGCAGTGATATCTGCACGCCACTGGCGCGATCCGAGGGCGCTGCACTCCGCGTCTATGTTTTATGTAAAGGAGACTCGTAAATAAGGTCCACTTTAAATCATGCTCGCCTCTCGGCGAGCTACATCTCCGAACACGGCACCTCGCTCAGGTGGTCGGAGGTTGGGCCGCACGAAGACGTGATGGAGTCCGTTCTTCGGCCGTTACCAGCCCCGTCCTTTGTTTTAATGTCTTTATTTCGGTATCGAAGCGTCGGAAAAAGTCGCCGCAATCAGCGAGCACTTGTTGATAAGTCGACGGGGCCCACGTCTGGAAAATCTCGAAGCAATTTCACGACGCTCCTACGTACACACAACAATGTGTCTGCGCTCTAAATCTTTTTAATAATGATTTGTTGGAGACACTTCAAGCGGTTGTTAAAGAAATGCTAAGTGGTCGGGATTTATCTGGCGGGGTAGTGTCACCTCCGGTTCGTTACGACTCTTCATTCTTTCCTTAGTTCCTCAAAGCCGATCGATAACGACGAGAGAGCGACCTAACATTTAAGAAAACACGAAACTAAAAGTCTCTTTCAAAAGTTACGTTTGCGCTTGCGGTTACGTTTGCGGCAAAGAATAGGCTCACAAAACCTATTTTATTTTAGAACCTATTATTCTATAGTCAATCGTTTTTTGGCTCTCCTTCTCATTTCCATACAAATCTCCTTAATTTAATTTTTATTTTCCCAATTTTCTTTAGATTTTTAACTTTGACTTTACTTTTTGGAACGTTCTCAACGTTGGAGTTTTCTTTCAAAAATTACGGTTACGATCATGGTTAAGTTTACGTAAATGTTTGTGTTCTTATTCACCTTAATCAAACAACACGAAACTTCAAACTTTACGGTTTACAGTTACGTTTATGGTTGCGTGGACAGTTTCGCAAAAGATAACTGCTGTACATTTTGGAAGACCCCAATTCCAAATTTGTTGCAATCTCCGACGTACGAGATTTCTATATTGCTCAAATACGGTGAAAAAGTATTTTATTTTAAGAGAACTAAAACTTGAACCCTGAGATCCGCATTCCAGAAATAAATCGAACCTAGAATGCTCAGATTGAAATGTGAAGTCTAGAATGTGAAATCTGGAATTTAATATCCGAAGCGTAAAATTTAGAATTTGTAATCTGAAATCTGGAAAGCGGAAATGCAAAATATCGAACACACTTTATCGAAAAACAAAATATCGAAAATACAAATCATCGAAACGACAAAATGTCGCAGGTAAAAAGGTGACTGTTCTACCCAAAAAACTACAAGATTTTCTATGAAAATGATCATACTAAACTATTCTAGACATTCTTACGAAGAGATTGAGTAAAAATTTGCTTTTCCGCGGATCATTGAAATTGGTGCCTCGCGCTTTGCTCTCGACCCTTTAAAGAAACATACTCCAAGGAGGTCATATTTCTCTGTACGTGGAACTCGAAATGTGGACAGGGCAGATTGAGTAAAAATTTGTTTTCTCGTGGATCATTAAAATTGGTGCCTCGCGCTTTGCGCTTGACCTCTTAAAGAAACATACTCCAAGAAGGTCATACATATTTCCCTGTACGTGGAACTCGAGATGTGGACAGGACAAATTGAGTGAAAATTATTTTCCCGTGCATCATTGAAATTGTGTATTTCGATATTTTATTCTTCCATATTTTGTAGTTTCGATGATTTGTTTTTCGATATTTCGTACTTTCGATATTTTGTTTTTCGACAAATTGTGTTCGATATTTTGTATTCGATAATATTTTCGCCTTCAAATCTAGAATGTGAAATCTGGAATTCACTATCTGAAATATGGAATCTAGAATCTAATATCCGAAGCGTAAAATTTAGAATTCGTAATATGAAATCTGGAATGTGAAATAATAAATATGACATCCACAACCCGAAATTTGGAAACGTGCATTCTAAAATCTCAAACTTGAATTTGGAAATTTGTAATCTAGAATGTTCAGTTTGGAATGTAAAGTCTAGAATGTGAAATCTGGAATTTAATATCTGAATTGTGAATTCTAGAAAATAATATCCGAAGCGTAAAATTTAGAATTTATAAACTGAAATCTGGAATGTGATGTCCACAACCCGAAATTTAGAAACGTGCATTCTAATTCCAAAATGTAAAACTTGAATTTGTAAATTTGTAATCTAGAATGTTCAGTCTGGAATGTGAAATCTGGAATTTAATTCTGAATTGTGAATTCGAGAAAATAATATCCGAAGCGTAAAATTTAAAATTTGTAATCTGAAGTCTAGAATGTGAAATCTGGAATTTAATATCTGAATTGTGAATTCTAGAAAATAATATCCGGAGCGTAAAATTTAGAATTTGTAATCTGAAATCTGGAACGTGAAATGGGGAATATGATGTCTACAACCTGAGATTTGGAAACGTGCATTCTAACTCCAAAATTTAAGACTTGAATTTGGAAATTTGTAACCTAGAATGTTCAGTATGGAATGTGAGGTCTAGAATGTGAAACCTGGAATTTAATAGCTGAATTGTGAATTCTAGAAAATAATATCCGGAGCGTCAACTTTAGAATTTGTAATCTGAAGTCTAGAATGTGTAATCTGGAATTTAATATCTGAAGTGTGAATTCTAGAAAATAATATCCGAAGCGTAAACTTTAGAATTGTAATCTGAAGTCTAGAAGGTGAAATTTGGAATTTCATATCTGAACTGTGAATTCTAGAAAATAATATCCGAAGCGTAAAATTTAGAATTTGTAGTCTGAAATCTGGAATGTGAAATGGGGAATATGATGTCCACAACCCGAGATTTGGAGACCTGCATTCTAACTCCAAAATTTAAGACTTGAATTTGGAAATTTGTAACGTAGAATGTTCAGTATGGAATGTGAGGTCTAGAATGTGCAATCTGGAATTTAATATCTGAATTGTGAATTCTAGAAAATAATATCCGAAGCGTAAAATTTAGAATTTGTAGACTGAAATCTGGAATGTGAAATGGGGAATATGATGTCCACAACCCGAAATTTGGAAACGTGCATTCTAAATCTAAAATCGAAGACTTGAATTTGGAAAGTTGTAACCTAGAATGTTCAGTCTGGAATGTGAAGTCTAGAATGTGAAATTTGGAATTTAATATCGGAATTGTGAATTCTAGAAAATAATATCCGAAGCGTAAAATTTAGAATTTGTAATCTGAATTCTAAACTGTGAAATTTGGAATTTAACATCTGAATTGTGAATTTTAGAAAACAATATCCGAAGCGTAAAGCTTAGAAATTGAAATCTGAATTCCAGAATGTGAAATACGGAATTTAATATCTGAAGAGTGAATTCTAGAAAATAATATCCGAAGCGTAAAATTCAGAATTTGTAAACTGAAATCTGGAATGTGAAATGGGGAATATTATGTCCACAACCCGAAGCGTAAAATTTAGAATTTGTAATCTTAAGTCTAGAATGTGAAATCTGGAATTTAATATCTGAATTTTGAATTCTAGAAAATAATACCCGGTGCGTAAAATTTAGAATTTGTAATCTGAAATCTGGAATGTGAAATGGGGAATATGATGTCCACAACTTGAAATTTGGAGACCTGCATTCTAAATCTAAAATCTGAAACTTGAATTTGGAAATTTGTAATCTAGAATGTTCAGTCTGGAATCTGAAGTATAGAATAGAATGTGAAATCTGGAATTTAATTATGAATTGAGAATTCGAGAAAATAATATCCAAAGCGTAAAATTTAGAATCTGTAATCTGAAGTCTGGAATGTGAAATCTGGAATTTAATATCTGAAGTGTGAATTCTAGAAAATAATATCCGAAGCGTAAAATTTAGAATTTGTAATCTGAAGTCTAGAATGTGAAATCTGGAATTTAATGGACTGAAGTGTGAATTCTAGAAAATAATATCCGGAGCGTAAAATTTAGAATTTGTAATCTGAAATCTGGAATGTGAAATCTGGAATTTGATGTCCACGACCCGAAATTTGGAAACGTGCATTTTAAATCTAAAATCTAAAATTTGTTATCTAGAATGTTCAGTCTGGAATCTGAAGTCTAGAATAGAATGTGAAATCTGGAATTTAATTATGAATTGAAAATTCGAGAAAATAATACCCAAAGCGTAAAAATTTAGAATCTGTAATCTGAAGTCTGGAATGTGAAATGTGGAATTTAATATCTGAAGTGTGAATTCTAGAAAATAATATCCGATGCGTAAAATTTAGAATTTGTAATATGAAGTCTAGAATGTGAAATGGGGAATATGATGTCCACAACCCGAGATTTGGAGACGTGCATTCTAACTCCAAAATTTAAGACTTGAATTTGGAAATTTGTAACCTAGAATGTTCAGTATGGAATGTGAGGTCTAGAATGTGAAATCTGGAATTTAATAGCTGAATTGTGAATTCTAGAAAATAATATGCGGAGCGTAAACTTTAGAATTTGTAATCTGAAGTCTAGAATGTGTAATCTGGAATTTAATATCTAAAGTGTGAATTCTAGAAAATAATATCCGAAGCGTAAACTTTAGAATTTGTAATCTGAAGTCCAGAATGTGAAATCTGGAATTTAATATCTGCATTATGAATTCTATAAAATTATATCCGAAGCGTAAAATTTAGAATTTGTAATTTGAAATCTGGAATTTGAAATGGGGAATATGATGTCCACAACCCGAAATTTGGAGACGTGCATTCTAAATCCAAAATTTAAAACTTCAATTTGGAAATTTGTAACCTAGAATGTTCAGTATGGAATGTGAAGTCTAGAATGTGAAATGTGGAATTTAATATCCGAATTGTGAATTCTAGAAAATAATATCCGAAGCGTAAACTTTAGAATTCGTAATCTGTAATGTGAAATGTGGAATATGACATCCACAACTCGAAATTAGGAAACGTGCCTTCTGAATACGAATTCTAACTTGAAACTTGAAATTGGAAATCTATAATGTACAGAATGTGGAGTTTGGAATGTGAAATGTAAAATCTAATATCTGAAATGTGAAATCTAGAATCTAATATCAGGAGCGTAATATTTAGAATTCGAAATCTGAAATCTAGAATGTGAAATGTGGAATATGACACAATCCGAAATTTGGAAACGTGCACTCTGAATTATCTAAAATATACAGTATGTATTGTGAAATCTAGATTCTAATATTCGAAGCGTAAAATTTGGAATTCGTAATAGGCAGTCTGTAATGTGAAATCTAGAATTAATATCTAGATCATAAAATTTAGAATACGTAATCTGAAATATGGAATGTGAAATGGGGAATATGACGTCCATAACCCGAAATTTGAAAACGTACATTCTAAATCCAAAATCTAAAATTTGAATATTCAGTCTGGAATGTGAAATCTGGAATTTAATATCTGAAGTGTGAAATCTAGAATGTAATATTCAGAACGTAAAATTTAGAATACGTAATTTGCAGTCTGGACATCCACATCCCTAAATTTGCAAACATGCATTCTAAATCTAAAATTTAAAACTTGAAATTGGAAATGTGTCACCTAGAATGTTCAGTCTGGAATGTGATGTCTAGAATGTAATATCTAGAAAATAATATTCGATACGTAAAATTTAGAATTTTTAGTCTGAAATGTGGAATATTACATCCGCAACCTGAAATTTGGAATTGGAAATCTATTATCTAGAATATGCAATCAATAATGTGAAATCTGGAAGTCAATACCTGAAATGGGAAATCTGGAATGAATATAATTATTTAGATCATAAAATTTAGAATTCGTAATCTGAAATCTAGAATGTGGAATGTGGATTATGACATTCACAGCTGAAATTTGGAAACGTGACTGTAATGTGAAATTTGGAATTCAATATCTGAAATGTGAAATCTAGAATGTAATATTCAGAACGTAAAATTTAGAATACGTAATTTGCAGTCTGGACATCCACATCCCTAAATTTGCAAACATGCATTCTAAATCTAAAATTTAAAACTTGAAATTGGAAATGTGTCACCTAGAATGTTCAGTCTGGAATGTGATGTCTAGAATGTAATATCTAGAAAATAATATTCGATACGTAAAATTTAGAATTTTTAGTCTGAAATGTGGAATATTACATCCGCAACCTGAAATTTGGAATTGGAAATCTATTATCTAGAATATGCAATCAATAATGTGAAATCTGGAAGTCAATACCTGAAATGGGAAATCTGGAATGAATATAATTATTTAGATCATAAAATTTAGAATACGTAATCTGAACGCTGGAATGTGAAATGTGGAATATGACATCCTCAACCCGAGATTTGGAAACGTGCATTCTAGAATGTTCAGTCTGGAATGTGAAGTCTAGAATGTGAAATCTGGAATTTACTATGTTAAGTGTGAAATCTAGAGAATAATAAATCCGAAACCTAAAATTTAGAATTTTTGAAGTGTGGAATATGACATCCGCAATCTGAAATTTGGAATTGGAAATCTATAATCTAGAATATGCAGTCTGATGTAATGTGAAAGCTAGAAAATGAAATCTAGAATATAATAGAATATATGTAATCTGAAATCTGGAAGGTGAAATGTGTAATATGAAACCCACAACCCGAAATTTGAAGACGTGCAATATGAATATGAAATCTAAAACTTAAAATTGAGAATCTGTTACAGAAGGTGCAATATAGAATGTGGAATTTGGAATATGAAATCTAGAATGTGGAATCTGGAATGTGAAGTGTAAAATTTGTAGTCTGAAATTTAAAACTTGAACCCCGATGAAATTTGTTGTTTGAAATATCAAATTGGAAATGTGGAATATGAATACTGAAAAGTAAAATTTGAAATTAAAAATAATAAATAATAAGTAATAAGAAATGCAAAGTGCAAGAAATCCAAGGAATAAGGAATAAAAAATCGCAAGGAATGAGTTTGAATCGAAGAGGATAAAGTTGACAAACCTGAACGGCCGCAAAACCTGAAATGCTTAGTTCTTCGACTCTTAGTTTTAATCTCTTGCAAAGGAAAAACTGTGCGAAAAAAAGACATTAGGACCTGGTCAATTTTTTATCCTCCTCCTATGCACCGCCATGCATCCGATGGACCGACTCCTCGTTCCGTTACAAAAACCGATAAGAGATCAGACCGTCGAGGAATTTCCCCCGGAATTTCAATATGAGGACCTCTCATTTGACCCTGGCATCTCATACGAGCCTCAACTATCCATAAATTCCCTCGTGATTACGACGACGACCGTTTCGCGACCGTGGGGTGACGATACGAGGAAAAAAAGCACCGGCGTCATTTCGGTACCTCGCCGAGGTTGAAGCCCAAGGAGTAACAAACAGCTGCACCACGACCGTGCGCGGATAGTGGATGTTTAGGATTCATGCGGGAAATTATGTAAAGCAAGTTGAAACGAACAAATCATGGAAGCACAAGCACAAATAGTTTGCGTATTTGCTCGCCGGAATAAAAATTATCTCGTGACTGCGCAGCAATTCACTGCGGTTGTCGGGATGCGAAGAGTTAAGTGAACAGGAAAAGCAAGTATTTTAAATATTTTACTGCAGTCGCGGATTTATCGGGGAGATAATTCGTCGGGGCCGGATTAATCGTTGCGGACGCGTGCTGGGAGCGAAAAGTCGACGTTTCGGTTTGTGCGGAGGTTTTTCTGTCGCTAATTAAGAAGTTCATTATTATTATATATATTTTTTTATTGTTGATCAAAATCTAAAATAAAGTTTAGTCATAAATCAGGTTTAGGCATAAATCAGGTTTAGTCATAAATTAGGTTTAGTCATAAGTCCGGTTCAATTACAATTCAGATTTAGTCATAAGTCAAGTAAAGTCAGTCAGGTTAAATCACAATCATCCAAATTCGATTAGAAGTCACATTGAGTCACAGGTGAATTAAAATTATGTAGAATTAAATTCCAACAGGTAAGTCATAATTCAGGTTAGGTCACAAATCAGAATCTATTAGAAGTCAGATTGAATCACAAACTGCGATTAATTATTATTGTAAGTCGGGTTCGCAATTGACTTACCATCAGGCATCTCATTGATGATGCCACCGCCTAATCTTCGCCACCACTCAATCGATTTTCAGTCCCACAAATTATTTTCCCATTTTTCCACCCGATCCGCGACATGTCCCAGTCGCGATATCGCAATCACGCGATACCACCTCCAAAGGTCCTTAACTTTGTCTGTCCTCTTCCCCGAACCCATCCCTTTTCAAAAGCAACCCAGCATCGTCCTCAAATAAATTTCGCACGTATACATTTTTATAGCCGTCCAATTTGGGTCAAGCAAAAAACGTCCATTGTCCAAACAAAAAAAAAACGGTCCGCCCGGCCTTCAATAACCCATTTCGTCTCGGTTTATTGCAGCATCCCTTTGAATTTTTTTCGGGGTAAAACGCAGCAACCTTGCGGTCGACCTCGACGTTGGGGTTGTGTAATGCGAGAGGTAGGGGTGTTGGTCCACTTGCCGCAAAGTGTAGTCGAGGTGGTCGGCTGCTCGGTTTGGAAGTGAAAAATATCAGTGTACGTGCACGCGAGGTCGTCACTCGTGTTAATTGGTTGTAAATTGTGATGAGTGGTTGTTTTCGGACGCGGCCATGGGTTGGTGCATGGGACGCGGATTCCAGGTGTGATGTACGGCCATCTGGGGAATGCGAGTGATTCTGAGGATACGTATTGTAGAGGTAGTTTGAGGTAAATATTTTTGTGGCTTGCATCACGGTTGATATGAAACTAAATGAGGATGAATATAGGGTGAAGAATGGAAGAACGTTAAAGATGGAAAGAAAACAGAAGAATAAAGAGAAATGTAGAAGCACTCGAAAGAACGAGAATTGCAAAATAATATGAGAGAAGCAAGGTATGTATAATATGTAGAATTCTAAATTCGCATGTGCCAGTCCTAGAATCTAATCCCTAATCCGGAATATCAAATTTCGAATGTAATAGATATCTGCAAACCTAAAATACCCTGTAGAATCGGGAATATCAAATCTTGAATTTGGAATCTCGAATCTCGAATATTGAATCACTAATCTCGAACCTCGAATCTCAAATCCCGAATCTGAGATTTGGTATATGCAATGTATAATATAGAATTCGAAATTCGCACGCGCATCAGTATATCTAACATTTAATCCCTAAATTTCGAATCTCATATCTGCAAGCCTAAAATACCTCGAATTGGAAAATCTTCGATCTTAAATCTCGAATAGCAAATCTTGAATTTGGAATCTCTAATTTCGAACCTCGAATCTCAATTCCCGAATCTGGACTTTGTTATCTGCAAGGTATAATGTAGAATTCGAAATTCGGATGCGCAGTCCTAGAATCTCGAATATGTAATGTCTCATCCCTAATCTCGAATATAAAATTTTGAATCTAATATTTGCAAACCTATAAAATACCCTGTAGAATCGGGAATGGAATTTGGTATTTGATTTGTGACTCAATCTGACTAATAGGTTGTGACTTGTGACCTGACTTGTGATTTAACTTTAATTACGACTCACCTGACATTTAATTAATCGTGATTTGTGGCTCAGCCTGACTTCTAACAGAAATGTAATTCTACATACTTCTAATTTATGTCTGCCTTGCCACCACACCTCCTGAATTGTCACTGAACTCACAAACGTTTTGATTTGTGACTCAATGTGACTTCTAATCGAATTTGAATTTGACTTTACTTGACTTGTGAGGGAACGTGATTTATGACTTCTTGTTATGACTTCTAACTTACCGTATGACTTGTCACTGAATCTGAATTATGATTGAACGTGACTTGTGACTAAACCTGATACTAATTCCCAATTTCTTGATTTGAATTATTTATCTTGTCAAATTCTCAATTGCTCAATGTTTGATTCACACAGTTTCACAATTTCAAAATTTCTCAATCTCTTCTCTGTATTTCTGAATGTAAGAATTTCTGAACTTCTTATTCAATTTCTCATTTTTGAATCTTTCATTCTCTCAATCCCACAATTTCGCAATTTCTGAATTGATCAATATCTAACGATTTCATAACAAGACGGGTCGATAATTTTCCGTTACAGACGAGTTTCATACAAAATTTTATGTCCTTTTGCGTTGTTTGGTTTCATATTTAGCAATACTGTAGTCACCGTTTAGTGTTATTTCTGTTCTTATTTTGATCACTTTTCCAAAATTCTATAATTTAAAATTTTTTATATGTACATATTCAGAATTCGTTAATTTCGGTACCCCAATTCGAATATTTTTACATTATTTTACGTTAATTTTGTCCTTTTAGTTTGTAACGATTCATAAACAAGACGAGTTAATAATTTCCCATTAATTTCTCAATCTTTAAATTTTTCTGAATTTCTGAATTTCCGAATTTCTGAATTCCCGAGAATCTCAATTTCTGATTTTTGCATTTCTGAATTTCTTTTCTCAATTTCAGAATTTGTCAATCTCAACCTCTGATTCTCTCAATCTCAATTTCTCAATTTCTGAATTGATCAATATCTCAATCTCCGAAATTTACAATTTCTCAATCTTCAATTGTCCTAATCTTCAAATATATATCAATTTCCCAATTTCTCAAACTTTCAATTTCTTAATTGCTCAGTGTCTCAAGCTCTTAAATTAATAATTTCTCAACCTTTAAATGTCTCAATCTGTCAATCTATTTTTTTAAATTTCGATCTCCTAATATGTATATCAGTTTCCATTGTATTCAGAATTTCCTCAATATCTTTTCTGTATTTCTGAATTTTTGAATTTCTGAGCTGCTTATTTCAATTTTTGAATTTCTCAATCTAAATTTTTAAATCTTTCATCCTCTCAATCCTCAAATACATAAATAAGTCGAGACAACAATTTCCCATTACAGACGAGGTTCACACAGTATTTTATGTTCCTTTTGCGTTGTTTAAAGTTGAACTTTCAAGACTTTTGTAATTTCTCATTTCATTCCATATTTAGCAATAATATAGTCAGTATTTGGTGTTACTTCTGTTCTCATTTGCAACATTTTTTTTTCAAAATTTTAAAATTTTTACATGTAAAATTCGCTAATTTTGATACCCTAGTTTGAATATTTTTACATTTCCAAATATCCCAAAACAAAAAATCTTGTATGTAACTTGGTTAATAATGCAATTTACTAATAATAATGTAGCTGTTATAAAATGGTTACAAACTGAAGAACGAAATATTTTTTATTGAAAAGGAATCTGTAATTTTTTAACAAATTTGTATTTCGTCCTTTTCGCTTGTAACCATTTTATAATAGCTACATGGGCGAGCGAAGCGAGCTACTATTCATAAACAAGACGAGTCGATAATTTCCCATTATACCTACAGGTCTAAATTGGAGTAAAAAATTTCGATACAATTGTTTGTGTATTTTTACATTTCCAAATGTCCCAAAACAAAATCTTGTATGTTACTTGGTTAATAATGCAATTTACTAATTCGCATTGTTTAAGAATACCAGCTCGCTTCGCTCGCTCATATGTTGCAATTTGTTACAAACTGAAGAACGAAATATTTTTTATTGAAAAGGAATCTGTAATTTTTTAACAAATTTGTATTTCGTCCTTTTCGCTTGTAACCATTCTATAATAGCTACATGGGCGAGCGAAGCGAGCTACTATTCATAAACAAGACGATTCGATAATTTTCTATTATACCTACAGGTCTAAATTGGAGTAAAAAATTTCGATACAATTGTTTGTGTATTTTTACATTTCCAAATGTCCCAAAACAAAATCTTGTATGTAACTTGGTTAATAATGCAATTTACTAATTCGCATTGTTTAAGAATACCAGCTCGCTTCGCTCGCTCTTATATCCCAACTAATTACAAACTGAAGAAAGAAAATTTGTTTATTGTAAAGGAATGTGTAATTTTTTAACAAAATTGTATTTCGTCTTTTTCGAACTGTGAAGACTTTCGTAAATTTTCATATCGTTCCATATTTATCAATACTGTAGTCTCAAGTTTTATATGTACATATTCAAAATTCGTTAATTTCGATACTCTAATGCGAATATTTATACATTTTCAAATGCCAAGTTTTAGTTCCAAAATTAAAAAAAAAAGATACATTATTTTACAATAAAGACTTTAATTTGCTTCTTTTCGTTCGTAACAATTTTATAACACATATATGAGCGAGCGAAGCGAGCTATTATTCATAAACAAGACGAGTTAATAGTTTCCTATTACAAACGAGTTTCATACAATATTTTATTTTCCTTTTGTTTAAAATTTTGAAGACTATTTGGTGTTACTTCTGTTCTCATTTGCACCACTTTTTCCAAAATTCTATAATTTTAAAATTTTTACATGTAAAATTCGCTAATTTTGATACCCTAGTTTGAATATTTTTACATTTCCAAACGTCCCAAACACAAAATCTTGTATGTAATGCAATTTACTGATTCGCATTGTTTAATAATACTAGCTCGCTTCGCTCGCTCTTATATCCCAACTGTTTACAAACTGAAAAAAGAAAAAAAATTATTGTAAAAGAATGTTATTTTTTTTACAAAATTGTATTTCATCCTTCTCGTTTGTAACTATTTTATAGTAGGTATATGAGCGAGCGAAGCGAGCTACTATTAATAAACAAATCGAGTCAATAATTTCCCATTACAGACGAGGTTCGTACAATATTTTATGTGCTTTTTTCGAACTGTGAAGCCTTTCGTAAATTTTCATATCGTTCCATATTTACCAATACTGTAGTCTCAAGTTTTATATGTACATATTCAAAATTCGTTAATTTCGATACTCTAATGCGAACATTTATACATTTTCAAATGCCAAGTTTGAGTTCCAAAATTAAAAAAATATATATATTATTTTACAATAAAGACTTTAATTTGCTTCTTTTCGTTAGTAACAATTTTATAATACATATATGAGCGAGCGAAGCGAGCTATTATTCATAAACAAGACGAGTTAATAATTTCCTATTACAAACGAGTTTCATACAATATTTTATTTTCCTTTTGTTTAAAATTTTGAAGACTATTTGGTGTTACTTCTGTTCTCATTTGCACCACTTTTCCAAAATTCTATAATTTTAAAATTTTTACATGTAAAATTCGCTAATTTTGATACCCTAGTTTGAATATTTTTACATTTCCAAACGTCCCAAACACAAAATTTTGTATGTAATGCAATTTACTGATTCGCATTGTTTAATAATACTAGCTCGCTTCGCTCGCTCTTATATCCCAACTATTTACAAACTGAAAAAGGAAAAAAAATTATTGTAAAAGAATGTTAATTGTTTAACAAAATTGTATTTCGTCCTTCTCGTTTGTAACTATTTTATAGTAGGTATATGAGCGAGCGAAGCGAGCTACTATTAATAAACAAAACGAGTCAATAATTTCCCATTACAGACGAGGTTCGTACAATATTTTATGTTCCTTTTGCGTTGTTTAAACTGTAACTTTGAGGACTTTCGTAATTTTTCATTTCGTTCCATATTTATCAATACTGTAGTTTCAGATGCCAAGTTTGAGTTCCAAAATTAAAAAAGGATACATTATTTTACAATAAAGACGTTAATTTGGTCCTTTTCGTTCGTAACAATTTTATAATATATGAGCGAACGAAGCGAGCTATTATTCATAAACAAACGAGTTTCATACAAGATTTTATTTTCTTTTTGTTTAAATTATTGTTTAAATTATGTAATTTACTGATTCGCTTTACAAGATTACAAGAAAGGAAAGAAGAGAAGATATTTAAAATAAGTAAAATAATAGCAAGATCGCCAGAAGCAGATAAGAAAATTGAGAGTGAAATGGAGAGAATTATGGATAAGTTGGAAGAAATAAAAATGGAACTAAAGGAAGAAATGAACGAGATACGAAGAGAGAACCAAGAAATTAAGAGAGAGATTGAAAGGAAAAGACAAGAATTTAAGGAGAAAGAGAAGACAGGGAGAGAGAAGCAGGTTGAGAGAGAGAGAGAGAAAGAGTGTGACACAGCTGGAAGCGAAAGGGGAATATGTAGGAAGGAGAAGTAGGAAGAAGAATATTGTGATAGCAGGATGGGTAAGGAAAGGAGAAAGGGAAAAGGAAACATGATCTTTGAGCTTTCTTGGGTTTTGACTTTCCCGAGCATTCCCAAATTCCAAAAAATTGTCCATAGCTTTCGATTATATACAGAACGGATGGCGCAATCGACTACTGAAGCCCGAATTTCGATATTTTATTAATTTTTAATCGAATTTGAATTATTATTGTGCTTTAACATGACTGACTTTACTTGACTTGTGATGGAACGTGATTGATGACTTCTAACTTAACGTATGACTTATGACTAAATCTGAACTGTGATTGAACCTGATTTATAACTAAACCTGATTTAAGACTAAACCTGACTTATGACTAAACCTGACTTATGACCGAACCTGATTTATGACTAAACCTGATATTTGAGCTTTTTTGGGTTCTGACTTTTCCGTGAATTCCTATAGTAAAAAAAAACGTAAACAAATCAGCCATAGCTGGCGATTATAGGTATACAGAACGGATGGAGTAATGCACTACCGAAACCCAAATTTCGATATTTTATTAACTTCTAATCGAATTTCAATTATTGTGCCTTAACCTGTCTGACTTTACATGGCTTGTGAGGAAACGTGATATATGAGTTATTGTTATCGAACTTAACGTATGACTTGTGACTAAATCTGAATTCTGACTGAGCCTGACTTATGACTAAACCTGATTTATGACCAAACCTGATTTATGACTAAACCTGATAATAAAGTTAATTATAGGACTCTTTCTTCCATAATGTTGACATTCCAAGTTTGTATTTCAGTGCGAAACACAATAACTGCACAGATAAATTCCCTTCTTCGTTTAATTTAATCTCGGAATGGTTTGTGTTTTAATTTGCAAATCCCCCCGTAATTGACGAGACAGTTCGACTAACCCATTTGCATGACTGAAACCGTCCTATTTTGATCCCGGGACGAAATCGTGGCGGTTGTGGCCGTCGGAGGACCGCATCGCGAGTAAACAGGAGATACGCAAGTGCTCGTGGGTGTCCGATTCCGGCTATATGTATTCAATCAATCAGTATTTTATCTTCATATTTATTCCGCGAAGAAACGTTTATCGCTACCGGGAATTGATCAATGAGCCGTTGAAAGTTGCGGAACATTGTCTCGGGGCGTTTATTTTTCCTGCGTTTCGCTTGACCGATGAAATTCCGGCCGGGGCGATAATTTCGTCTTTTAATCGCATTTTTGTAGCTCCGCCGACCTCTTCGTTGATGCGTTAAAACGCTCCATAAATATGATGGCTATCTTTTGTAAATTGAAAAAGAAACTTTCACTTCTTATGCGAGATTGATCCGTCCAATGCATACATTTCCATCGCTAAAGAGGCGATGCGGTGGTAATTACACCTTCCGGGCGGATTTATGGGCGCTGCGAGTTCTAGTCCTACCGGACTGGCTCGATTTTAGATTCTCTGTATTTGCAATAAGACAATTTCAAAATCCCCGCACACGCCCAACGAACCCCGACTTTTCCATCCGCAACCCGTCCCCTTCACCGAGGTGAAAGGTCGCCGCGAAACCCCGGATCAAATCGTGATAATTGAATCGCATGGAAATCGAGTCACGCCGAACACTTCCAGCTCGCAGAATGGTCCTTAAACACCGAGCGCATAACGTTTAAGAGCTGTTAAGAAAACATTTGCTCCCATTGATTTTACGATCATTTTTACTGGTCGTAAAAATCAAAGTTATGGCTTGTTTATGTTTACTACTGTTTAGTGGTAATAAATGTAGGATTTAGTTACAATGCAGCCAGACCTATGCCAACCTAGAGGCGGTTGCTCTTCAATGTCGGCTTTATTGACGCGTTTGATGGTCTGTTTATTATTCCACCTTGTAAACGGAGCGAAATTATTATTTTACGGTCTTTCGGGATGGTATACGGCGATGTTAATTTGGCGCTGGATTCCGACGGACCGAGCTTTTTCAGACGGGGATTTACGGAATGGGGCGAATTACACAAATCAGAAGGTTTATCGTCTAGGCGTTAGTGCCGGGGGTACCACCATATCGATAAGTTTGTGCAGACGGTGGCACAATGGCGTCATTATATTTTAATTCGATTAATTAATGGAGATATTGTATGGGCAGCTGGGTGTTGATGAAATGTTTATTTAGCGGCGGGAGGACTACATTCAGGCAAAATAAACACTTTACATACTTGGATTCGCAGTCACCATGTCAATGGTCTTTGACATAATTTACAAAATAACGAACGAAACTGCAATGCTTGTTTCATAATTTTTTGGCTGTTTTATAAAACACTGTATAATTCGTTAACGGTTTTGATTTCAAACGTGCTCACAAATTTATTTAAAAATTTACATTGTTTTATAAAACGTTCAATGTTTTATAAAAATTATGTCTCAGATTATAAAACATCTCAGATGGTGTATTTTTTACTAATTGTTAATTTCAACACTGTTTGCATACGAGTAGGGTTGTCGTTTGAGACATCCAGCGAAATATTTCCGAAGCCATCAACGATATCGTTATGAAATTTTACACCGCTGTACTCTCTTTCTCTCTCATGTCACTTTCAAGATTATAACCCATACGGTGAATTTTTTATCGATTTTTATGTGTTCGCATAAGAGCGCAGATGTCGTTTGAGACAACCAGAGAAATATCTCCAAAACCATCAACGATATCGTTATGCAATTTTACACAGCTGTAAAGTACGACCTTCTTGCTCTCTCATGTAACTTTCAAATTTATAACTCGGATGGTGATTTTTTTATTAATTTTTAATTTCAACACTGTGTTTGCATTCGAGTATAGGGTTGTCGTTTGAGACATGCAGAGAAATATTTCCGAAACCATCAACGATATCGTTATGAAATTTTACACCGCTGTACTCTCTTTCTCTCTCATGTCAGTTTCAAGATTGCAACTCACACGGTGAATTTTTTATCGATTTTTAATTCCAACACTGTGTTCGCATAAGAGCGCAGATATCGTTTGAGACAACCAGAGGATTATCTCCAAAACCATCAACGATATCGTTATGCAATTTTACACGGCTGTAAAGTACGACATTCTTGCTTTCAGGTAACTTTCAAATTTATGACTCAGATGGTGATTATTTTTATTAATTTTTAATTTCAGCACTGTTTGCATATGAGTAGGGTTGTCGTTTGAGACATCCAGAGAAATATTTCCGAAACCATCAACGATGTCGTTATGAAATTTTACACCGCTGTACTCTCTTTCCCTCTCATGTCACTTTCAAGATTATAACTCACACGGTGAATTTTTTATCGATTTTTAATTCCAACACTGTGTTCGCATAAGAGCGCAGATGTCGTTTGAGACAACCAGAGAAATATCTCCAAAACCATCAACGATATCGTTATGCAATTTTACACAGCTGTAAAGTACGACCTTCTTGCTCTCTCATGTAACTTTCAAATTTATAACTCGGATGGTGATTTTTTTATTAATTTTTAATTTCAACACTGTTTGCATACGAGTAGGGTTGTCGTTTGAGACATCTAGAGAAATATTTCCGAAACCATCAACGATATCGTTATGCAATTTTACACTGCTGTCCTCTCTTTCTCTCTCATCTCACTTTCAAGATTGTAACTCACACGGTGAATTTTTTATCGATTTTTAATTACAACACTGTGTTCGCATAAGAGCGCAGATGTCGTTTGAGACAACGAGAGAAATATCTCCAAAACCATCAACGATATCGTTATGCAATTGTACACGGCTGTAAAGTACGACATTCTTGCTTTCAGGTGTAACTTTCAAATTTATGACGCAGATGGTGATTTTTTTATTAATTTTTAATTTCAACACTGTTTGCATACGAGTAGGGTTGTCGTTTGAGACATCCAGAGAAATATTTCCGAAACCATCAACGATATCGTTATGCAATTTTACACCGCTGTACTCTCTTTCTCTCTCATGTCACTTTCAAGATTATAACTCACACGGTGAATTTTTTATCGATTTTTAATTCCAACACTGTGTTCGCATAAGAGCGCAGATGTCGTTTGAGACAACCAGAGGATTATCTCCAAAACCATCAACGATATCGTTATGAAATTTTACACTGCTGTACTCTCTTTCTCTCTCATGTCATTTTCAAGATTATAACTCACACGGTGAATTTTTTATCGATTTTTAATTCCAACACTGTGTTCGCATAAGAGCGCAGATGTCGTTTGAGACAACCAGAGAAATATCTCCAAAACCATCAACGATATCGTTATGCAATTTTACACAGCTGTAAAGTACGACCTTCTTGCTCTCTCATGTAACTTTCAAATTTATAACTCGGATGGTGAGTTTTTTATTAATTTTTAATTTCAACACTGTGTTTGCATTCGAGTATAGGGTTGTCGTTTGAGACATGCAGAGAAATATTTCCGAAACCATCAACGATATCGTTATGAAATTTTACACTACTGTACTATCTTTCTCTCTCATGTCACTTTCAAGATTATAACTCACACGGTGAATTTTTTATCGATCTTTAATTCCAACACTGCTCGCATAAGAGCGCAGATGTCGTTTGAGACAACCAGAGAAATATCTCCGGAACCATCAACGATATCGTTGTGAAATTTGACACAGCTTTCTCTCTCGTGCTCTAACTAGATGGCTTAGATAAACAACGTTCTATTGTTTTTAAAAACATGTCCAAGATATTTTAAATAATTGCAACAACACCTTACATACTTGACGATTTAACTGCACAAACTTGCTCGCACAAGCCGATTTGAACAAACGACTCTAGACCCTCGTGTTTTTTACGCCTCTATGTCGCAACACCGCGTTTTCTCTCATTTGCATCTCCCAATAAACACCGAAGCGCTCAAGTGAGACCCGGACACTAATTACCTCATCTACGAATCTGCCCCCCGGCCATCCCAAATTACGCAGAAAGCGTCGATCGAGGCCGCCACGAAATTCCTGTCGCAGGAAAAGAGCTCCACACGAAATCGAAAGGGTGTCTCGGCCGCGAGGGACCGGTTCGGCGCCATTTTAGTGCGCTCCGGCTCCATGTTATGCTCCGTTTATAGACCCGAATAGCGCGTTTATAAACCTGTGCCGAAGCGCGAAGGGTGTCGTTTTCATTTCGTCTATTATTATTATCTATTTCGTTCCTTGCTGAACAGAGGGATTGCGGCGGCTTGATTGCGCCGCAGAACGGGGCCGGAATTGATGCACTTCTTGAGATGGCGCCGATTACGAGGTGAGGGTGAAGGAATTTTATTTGGCTATTGAGAAAATGTTTGCTTACACAATGACACGATCGTGTAAATCTGATGATAATTGTACAACCGACGTGCTAAAGACAACAAAGCATCTGATGGATACTAGAGAGGACAATTTTGTTGATAAAAAGTTGAGGTGAAATTTTTCACCCCTATTTTAAGAAACGCTTCATCTGTCTGCGTTAAATCCACCACTGTTTCTATTTTCGCAACACTCGAGCTCTAAACATCTCACCGCTTGCATTTTCAATAAACACTAAGGCTATCCTCTCAACCACTTCCTGATTAGTCATCACGATTCGCTACAACAAAAATCAAAACAGCAACGCTTAACCAGTCTTTCAATCTCACGGTGATTAATCTTCCCTTTGGGCCGCTTTCAACACCGCCATCGCAACACAATTTTTTCCGTCGAAGATCTTCGGAGATAATGCTGAACCACGCACTATCCAGTGTTCAAATTTAAATCGGGAAAAATCAAAAGTGGAAGGCGAGGCGAGCGTCTTATATATAATTTTAACAAACTATTATTTAGAGCGATTACCCAGCGTTTTGAGATTTTACGCTCGACGGTGTTCACGAAAATTTTAAATTAGTATGCATAGAATATGCGCGTCTGTGGCCAGCACACATTGTTCTGTAATTTTCGTAATGTGTGGAAGGTGAGTGTATATTTTATAATATTCGATGTTATTATGTTAAGTGCCCCCCAAGGATAAAGATGGCGTGAGTAATTGATTCGGTACTGGGAAATTAAGTGGCCCGTTGGAGGGTGGAGTGGATGAAGATTAGTGATTTTCTTTTTGGTTTTATCGATGTGTGCTGAAAATACGTTGTGGCAGGCCTGAATATCCTCGTGGAAACACAGAGTGTGGGGATGTTAATTTGATATAACCATTTAAAAAAATACCGGAATCTTCACAACACCTCAAATTACGAGAAGAGTTAAAAACCTTTCCGAGCCGTTGCAGTTAATATTATAAAATATTTTGAAAACCATCAACGGTATTGTTATAGCTTACGTAGTGCATTTTTAATTAATTTTAAATTTCACTACTCATGTCTACACACGAGTGCAAATTTTGTTTCAAATGGATATATTCAAAACCGTCAAAGATAATGTATGAAATTTTACAGAATTCTGAGGAATAACTCTCTTTCTGTCTTCTGCAGTTTTCAAGCTTGTATTTGACGCAGTGTAGTTTTTATCAATTTTAAATGGCATTACTCATGTCCACATACGAGCGCAAATTGAGTTTCCAATGAATATATTAAAAACCATCAGCCATATTGTTATGAAATTTTGCACAATTCTGCAGAATAAGTATCTTTCTTCCTTCTGTAATTTTCCGGCTTCTAGCTTACGTAGTGTATTTTTTATTAATTTTAAATTTCAATACTCGTGTCAACACAAGTGAGAAAATCTAGTTTCAAATGAATATATTCTAAACCGTCAACGATATTGTTATGAAATTTTACACAATTCTGAGGAATAACTCTCTTTCTGTCTTCTGCAGTTTTCAAGTTTTATTTGACGCAGTGTATTTTTTTATCAATTTTAAATGGCATTAGTCATGTCCACATACGAGCGCAAATTTAGTTTCCAATGAATATATTCAAAACCGTCAGCGATATTGTAATGAAATTTTACACAATTCTGCAGTATAAGTATCTTTCTTCCTTCTGTAATTTTCAGGCTTCTAGCTTACGTAGTGTATTTTTTATTAATTTTAAATTTCATTACTCGTGTCAACACACGAGTGCAAATTTTGTCTCAAATGGATATATTCAAAACCGTCAACGATATTGTTATAAAATTGTACACAATTCTGAGGAATAACTCTCTTTCTGTCTTCTGCAGTTTTCAAGTTTGTATTTGACGCAGTGTATTCTTTTATCAATTTTAAATGGCATTACTCATGTCCACATACGAGGGCAAATTTAGTTTCCAATGAATATATTCAAAACCGTCAGCGATATTGTAATGAAATTTTACACAATTCTGTAGAATAAGTCTCTTTCTTCCTTCTGTAATTTTCAGGCTTCTAGCTTACGTAGTGTATTTTTTATTAATTTTTAATTTCAATACTCGTGTCAACACAAGTGAGAAAATTTTATTTCAAATGAATATATTCAAAACCCTCAACGATATTGTTATAAAATTTTACACAATTCTGAGGAATAACTCTCTTTCTGTCTTCTGCAGTTTTCAAGCTTGCATTTGACGCAGTGTATTTTTTTATCAATTTTAAATGGCATTACTCATGTCCACATACGAGCGCAAATTGAGTTTCCAATGAATATATTCAAAACCATCAGCCATATTGTTATGAAATTTTGCACAATTCTGTAGAATAAGTCTCTTTCTTCCTTCTGTAATTTTCAGGCTTCTAGCTTACGTAGTGTATTTTTTATTAATTTTAAATTTCATTACTCGTGTCAACACAAGTGAGAAAATTTTGTTTCAAATGAATGTATTCAAAACCGTCAGCGATATTGTTATGATTTTTTTTTCCAAAATTCTATGAACTCAAAAGTTTTATATTCGCTAATTTCGATACCTTAATTCGATAGTTTCCATTTTCAAATGCTAACTCTTGAATTCCAAAATAAAAAGGATACATTCTTTTACAGTAAACATTTCTATTGATTTTATATCATATGGGCGAGCGAAGCAAGCTACTATATTCATTACAACAAAATCTTGTATGCAACTGGATCGATCATGTAATTTACTGATTCGCATTCTTTATGAATACCAGCTCGCTTCGCTCGCTTCTGTATTCTAACATGTTGCAAACTGAAGAACAAAATACTTTTCTATTATTCATAAACAAAACGAGTCAATAATTCCTCATTACACACGAGTTTCAGACAAGATTTTATGTTTCATTGCTCTAGCCACACTGTGGTCACTGTTTGGTGTTATTTCTGTTCACATTTCGACCACGTTTTTCCAAAATTCTATGATTTCAAAATGTATATTACATAGTCAAAATTCGCTGAATCAATAATTTCGATACATACCATAATTCGAATAATTTTTCATTGGCAAATGCCAACTTTGAGTTCCAAAATTAAGAAGGATAAATTTTTTTTACAATAAAAATTTGTAATCATTTCGTAATATATGAGCGAGCGAAGCGAGCTACTATTCATAAACATAAAATCTTTATGCAACTGTAGAATACTTGTTACACAATTCTGTAGAATAAGTCTCTTTCTTCCTTCTGTAATTTTCAGGCTTCTAGCTTACGTAGTGTATTTTTTATTAATTTTAAATTTCATTACTCGTGTCAACACAAGTGAGAAAATTTAGTTTCAAATGAATATATTCTAAACCGTCAACGATATTGTTATGAAATTCTACACAATTCTGTGAAATAAGTCTCTTTCTTCCTTCTGTAATTTTCAGGCTTCTAGCTTACGTAGTGTATTTTTTATTAATTTTAAATTTCATTACTCGTGTCAACACAAGTGAGAAAATCTAGTTTCAAATGAATATATTCTAAACCGTCAGCGATATTGTTATGAAATTTTACACAATGCTGAGGAATAACTCTCTTTCTGTCTTCTGCAGTTTTCAAGTTTGGATTTGACGCAGTGTATTTTTTTATCAATTTTAAATGGCATTACTCATGTCCACATACGAGCGCAAATTGAGTTTCCAATGAATATATTCAAAACCATCAGCGATATTATTATGAAATTTTACACAATTCTGTAGAATAAGTCTCTTTCTTCCTTCTGTAATTTTCAGGCTTCTAGCTTACGTAGTGTATTTTTTATTAATTTTAAATTTCATTACTCGTGTCAACACAAGTGAGAAAATCTAGTTTCAAATGAATATATTCTAAACCGTCAACGATATTGTTATGAAATTTTACACAATTCTGAGGAATAACTCTCTTTCTGTCTTCTGCAGTTTTCAAGTTTGTATTTGACGTAGTGTATTTTGTATTAATTTTAAATGGAATTACTCATGTCTAGACACGAGTGGAAATTTTGTTTCAAATGAATATATTCAAAACCGTCAGCAATATTGTTATGAAATTTTACACAATTCTGTAGAATAAGTCTCTTTCTTCCTTCTGTAATTTTCAGGCTTCTAGCTTACGTAGTGTATTTTTTATTAATTTTAAATTTCATTACTCGTGTCAACACAAGTGAGAAAATTTAGTTTCAAATGAATATATTCTAAACCGTCAACGATATTGTTATAAAATTTTACACAATTCTGAGCAATAACTCTCTTTCTGTCTTCTGCAGTTTTCAAGTTTGTATTTGACGCAGTGTATTTTTTTATCAATTTTAAATGGCATTGCTCATGTCCACATACGAGCGCAAATTGAGTTTCCAATGAATATATTCAAAACCATCAGCCATATTGTTATGAAATTTTGCACAATTCTGTAGAATAAGTCTCTTTCTTCCTTCTGTAATTTTCCGGCTTCTAGCTTACGTAGTGTATTTTTTATTAATTTTAAATTTCATTACTCGTGTCAACACAAGTGAGAAAATCTAGTTTCAAATGAATATATTCTAAACCGTCAGCGATATTGTTATGAAATTTTACACAATGCTGAGGAATAACTCTCTTTCTGTCTTCTGCAGTTTTCAAGTTTGGATTTGACGCAGTGTATTTTTTTATCAATTTTAAATGGCATTACTCATGTCCACATACGAGCGCAAATTGAGTTTCCAATGAATATATTCAAAACCATCAGCGATATTATTATGAAATTTTACACAATTCTGTAGAATAAGTCTCTTTCTTCCTTCTGTAATTTTCAGGCTTCTAGCTTACGTAGTGTATTTTTTATTAATTTTAAATTTCATTACTCGTGTCAACACAAGTGAGAAAATCTAGTTTCAAATGAATATATTCTAAACCGTCAACGATATTGTTATGAAATTTTACACAATTCTGAGGAATAACTCCCTTTCTGTCTTCTGCAGTTTTCAAGTTTGTATTTGACGCAGTGTATTTTTTTATCAATTTTAAATGGCAATACTCATGTCCACATACGAGCGCAAATTTAGTTTCCAATGAATATATTCAAAACCGTCAGCGATATTGTTATGAAATTTTACACAATTCTGTAGAATAAGTCTCTTTCTTCCTTCTGTAATTTTCAGGCTTCTAGCTTACGTAGTGTATTTTTTATTAATTTTAAATTTCATTACTCGTGTCAACACAAGTGAGAAAATTTAGTTTCAAATGAATATATTCAAAACCGTGAGCGATATTGTTATGAAATTTTACATAATTCTATAGAATAAGTCTCTTTCTTCCTTCTGTAATTTTCAGGCTTCTAGCTTACTTAGTGTATTTTTTATTAATTTTAAATTTCATTACTCGTGTCAACACAAGTGAGAAAATTTTGTTTCAAATGAATATATTCAAAACCGTCAACGATATTGTTATGAAATTTTACACAATTCTGAGGAATAACTCCCTTTCTGTCTTCTGCAGTTTTCAAGTTTGTATTTGACGCAGTGTATTTTTTTATCAATTTTAAATGGCAATACTCATGTCCACATACGAGCGCAAATTTAGTTTCCAATGAATATATTCAAAACCGTCAGCGATATTGTTAAGAAATTTTAAACAATTCTGCAGAATAAGTCTCTTTCTTCCTTCTGTAATTTTCAGGCTTCTAGCTTACGTAGTGTATTTTTTATTAATTTTAAATTTCAATACTCGTGTCAACACAAGTGAGAAAATCTAGTTTCAAATGAATATATTCTAAACCGTCAACGATATTGTTATGAAATTTTACACAATTCTGAGGAATAACTCTCTTTCTGTCTTCTGCAGTTTTCAAGCTTGCATTTGACGCAGTGTATTTTTTTATCAATTTTAAATGGCATTACTCATGTCCACATACGAGCGCAAATTTAGTTTCCAATGAATATATTCAAAACCGTCAGCGATATTGTAATGAAATTTTACACAATTCTGGAGAATAAGTCTCTTTCTTCCTTCTGTAATTTTCAGGCTTCTAGCTTACGTAGTGTATTTTTTATTAATTTTAAATTTCATTACTCGTGTCAAAACAAGTGAGAAAATTTTATTTCAAATGAATATATTCAAAACAGTCAACAATATTGTTACGAAATTTTACACAATTCTGAGGAATAATTCTCTTTCTGTCTTCTGCAGTTTTCAAGTTTGTATTTGACTCAGTGTATTTTTTTATCAATTTTAAATGCCATTACTCATGTCCACATACGAGCGCAAATTGAGTTTCCAATTAATATATTCAAAACCGTCAGCGATATTGTTATGAAATTTTACACAATTCTGCAGAATAAGTCTCTTTCTTCCTTCTGTAATTTTCAGACTTCTAGCTTACGTGATGTATTTTTTATTAATTTTAAATTTCATTATTCGTGTCAACACAAGTGAGAAAATTTAGTTTCAAATGAATATATTCAAAACCGTCAACGATATTGTAATGAAATTTTACACAATTCTGTAGAATAAGTCTCTTTCTTCCTTCTGTAATTTTCCGGCTTCTAGCTTACGTAGTGTATTTTTTATTAATTTTAAATTTCATTACTCGTGTCAACACAAGTGAGAAAATTTAGTTTCAAATGAATATATTCTAAACCGTCAACGATATTGTTATAAAATTTTACACAATTCTGAGCAATAACTCTCTTTCTGTCTTCTGCAGTTTTCAAGTTTGTATTTGACGCAGTGTATTTTTTTATCAATTTTAAATGGCATTGCTCATGTCCACATACGAGCGCAAATTGAGTTTCCAATGAATATATTCAAAACCATCAGCCATATTGTTATGAAATTTTGCACAATTCTGTAGAATAAGTCTCTTTCTTCCTTCTGTAATTTTCCGGCTTCTAGCTTACGTAGTGTATTTTTTATTAATTTTAAATTTCAATACTCGTGTCAACACAAGTGAGAAAATCTAGTTTCAAATGAATATATTCTAAACCGTCAACGATATTGTTATGAAATTTTACACAATTCTGAGGAATAACTCTCTTTCTGTCTTCTGCAGTTTTCAAGCTTGCATTTGACGCAGTGTATTTTTTTATCAATTTTAAATGGCATTACTCATGTCCACATACGAGCGCAAATTTAGTTTCCAATGAATATATTCAAAACCGTCAGCGATATTGTAATGAAATTTTACACAATTCTGTAGAATAAGTCTCTTTCTTCCTTCTGTAATTTTCCGGCTTCTAGCTTACGTAGTGTATTTTTTATTAATTTTAAATTTCATTACTCGTGTCAACACAAGTGAGAAAATTTAGTTTCAAATGAATATATTCTAAACCGTCAACGATATTGTTATAAAATTTTACACAATTCTGAGCAATAACTCTCTTTCTGTCTTCTGCAGTTTTCAAGTTTGTATTTGACGTAGTGTATTTTTTATTAATTTTAAATTGAATTACTCAGGTCTAGACACGAGTGGAAATTTAGTTTCAAATGAATATATTCAAAACCGTCAGCGATATTGTTATGAAATTTTACACAATTCTGTAGAATAAGTCTCTTTCTTCCTTCTGTAATTTTCAGGCTTCTAGCTTACGTAGTGTATTTTTTATTAATTTTAAATTTCATTACTCATGTCTACACACGAGTGCAAATGTTGTTTCAAATGAATATATTCAAAACCGTCAACTATATTGTTTTGAAATTTTACACAATTCTGAGGAATAACTCTTTTTCTTCCATCTGTAACGCAGTGTATTTTTTATTAAATTTAAATTTCATTACTCATCTCTACCTACATACGAGCACATTTGTTTTTAAACAAAAATAATTAAAACCGTCAACGATATTGCTATGAAATAATTCACTCTAAAATTTTTAGACCATCTAAAGAGGTATTGTTTTATTGTATTTTATATTCTTACATACTTTAAAGGGGGTTAAAGGGGCGCCAGATCAGATTAGGCGCAATCAAACCTTAGTCCGCTACTGGAAATTAATAATGATGCTTAACCTTGAGAAATGCATATATTAAACCAACATGATGGAGAGAATAAAACATCAGTCATGAAATTTATTATACTTGTAGATAAGATTTACACCTTTTTAATAAGCCGTTATTTTATATGAGAAATGACTTATTTAATGCGCTTTATTGAATGTATACATACAAGATCTTGACTGTTTATCTTATTTCAGTGTCAGTTTTACTGTTCGTGTTGAACTACTGTTATATTATTTTGTTTATTGTAGTTGTGACATTCGGTATTTATGTGTCAGAAAGGATAATAAACAGTAATGTGAACATAAAAATGTAAGTATATCGATATATGTATGCCAAAGCAAGAAATATTGACAATAAATTTATGTTGACTGCGAAGTTGTATTTTGTATTCAAGTTTCGTCTGTAGCAAATATCATTTATTAGTCCTAAAGACGTACCTACTCATTATTGGCACTAAGAGGTACTTGTTATTGTTGCTAATGATGCAGAATTCTACTTATTAACTCGAGCTACTTGTTTCAGACTTCATCGTGTCCAACCTTCGCCAGTGTCGAGGTATTAAAATTTAAATTCCAATGCGGACTAGCGCCGTCTTATTTAAGAATCATGTGGATGGTGCTCCGGCCATAACCCCAATTCGCAAATTGCCAATACAAGACTCGCCATCACACCTGAAACGCTATCGTCTATCCTACAAAAAGATCATGCACGTCGCCTCGAGTAAGAAAATCTACGAAAAACCACTACGTCACTCATCGCCTACTTTCCAACTCTCGACTCACCCAAAAATCACCTAAAAAACCCCGAAACTGTGAAAAATTCCACCGAAAACGAGCTGGAAGCGGCCCGCGAGGGTAGGGGAAGCGTCCAACATGGCCGCCGCGGCCGGAAGCCCTCCGTTTGTGCCCCGCCGAGACTCCCGTGGATTCTGGAATTTCCGCGGATCTCCTGTGGGAAGACGACGGCGTTTCCGGTGAGTTTTCACGCATTTTTCTCGGGAAACGCGCGAAGGTTTCGGGACCATCGACGGAGGCCAGCGGGCCGAAGCTCCGCCTCTTCGGCATGTTTTGGTTCTGACAAAAGACAGGCGGCGGCCATTAGGCCGACTTCGATGCATTCTGGGTAGAAGAATGGAAGCTGGATTTGGGAATTCGACAACGGCGGAAATGATCCCGATGCGATGTCGGGAGTTTGTGGTTTAATTAAGAGAGGTGACGATGAGGGGGAGTGAGAGGGCGGTAATTAACGGCGGGGTGAGGAGGGGGAGGAGTCGCGACGCTCACTGTCGTTTTCGGGAGTTTGTTCGACGTAAATCTGAGCACAGGTTTGTTGAGTTTATTTTATTCGTCGATTTGTTTGGGCCGTTTTTTGCAATTAAAAACTCTTTCGTCAGGATGACGACACGAGTTGATTGTCAGTCGGGCCGCAAAATGCTTTCAGACAAATTAGTCGGTAAACCATCGAGGATAGTAGGTAAACAGGCTTATTACGCAGGTGCTGTTCAGTAAATAGGATATTAACGGATCGTGTGTAAAATTATATAAACCAGTTAGTTTATTTATTATTTGGATCAAAGCAATTTCATTTACACAGCGATTGAAAATAATTTAACATTTGATCATCAAGCCTTCTGTCTGGAAACGTGTGTCGTTTCTTATCACATGCGTGTGTCTGCATTTTTGAAGGGTGTCAGAATTTTGAGGTTAGAATAATGCAAAGAACCAATTGCTATGATAAAGGACTATTTAAGTACATCTTACATCCTTTTTTATTGTCCCTATTTGATTTTGCTGTTTTTTTATTTTCTCATTACTGTACTATGTACTATTATGAACTGTACTACTGTAAACATTCATAACACACGTACCTACACCTTTTGAGGCATTTTAAAGACATTTTTTGACACATTATTGTAGTCGTATGGTCCCTATTGTGTCCAAAAATGTCATAACAGCCCTTGAAAGCTAAGGATTTTGACAAAACAAAGGACAAACGGCAGTTTCTAATATAATCTGATTAGGTACATGAAACATAAAAAATACAATTTCTAAAATAATGTAGACTAAATAAAAACGACACTTTCTCAAAGGATTTTGACCAAACAAATCTCAAAAATGCACTTTTTAAAACGATGTCGATGAAATAAAAAAGACTTTCCCAGTTTGTAGAAAAAAATTTGAGAAAATTGGATTCTGACAACACAAATGGCAGAAAAGGCACTTTCTAATGGGATCTTATTAGGTACATGAAACATAAAAAAGACAATTTCTAAAATAATGTAGACTAAATAAAAACGACACTTTCTCAAAGGATTTTGACCAAAGAAATCTCAAAAATGCACTTTTTAAAACGATGTCGATGAAATGAAAAAGACTTTCTGAGTTTGTAAAAGTATTTTGACAAAATCGGATTCTGACAACACAAATGGCAGAAAAGGCACTTTCTAATGGGATCTTATTAGGTACATGAAACATAAAAAACACAATTTCTAAAATAATGTAGACTAAATATAAACGACACATTCTAAAAGGATTTTGACCAAACAAATCCCAAAAAATGCACTTTTTAAAACGATGTCGATAAAATAAAAAAGACTGTTTGTAGAAGATATTTGAGAAAATAGGATTCTGACAACACAAATGGCAGAAAAGACTTTCTAATGGGATCTTATTAGGTACATGAAACATAAAAAAGACAATTTTTAAAATAATGTAGACTAAATAAAAACGACACTTTCTAAAAGGATTTTGACCAAACAAATCTCAAAAATGCACTTTTTAAAACGATGTCGATAAAATAAAAAAGACACTTTCTAAAAGGATTTCGACAAAACAAATGACAAAAATAAATTTAAAGGGATTTTGACAAAACAATGGCAAACAACGCACTTTTTAAAAGGATGTTAGCAGAAGTTACAAAACAAAAAACAGATTGTAAAATAAATAACAAAATAGAATTCTGACAACACAAATGGCAGGAAAGGCACTTTCTAATAGGATCTTATTAGGTACATGAAACATAAAAAAGACAATTTCTAAAATAATGTAGACTAAATAAAAACGACACTTTCTAAAAGGATTTTGACCAAACAAATCTCAAAAATGCACTTTTTAAAACGATGTCGATGAAATAAAAAAGACTTTCCCAGTTTGTGGAAGAATTTAGAAAATAGGATTCTCACAACACAAATGGCAGAAAAGACACTTTCTAATAGGATCTTATTAGGTACATGAAACATAAAAAAGACAATTTTTAAAATAATGTAGACTAAATATAAACGACACTTTCTAAACGGATTTTGACCAAACAAATCTCAAAAATGCACTTTTTAAAACGATGTCGATGAAATAAAAAAGACTCAGTTTGTAAAAGAATTTTGACAAAATATGATTCTGACAACACAAATGGCAGAAAAGACACTTTCTAATAGTATCTTATTAGGTACATGAAACATAAAAAAGACAATTATTAAAATAATGTAGACTAAATAAAAACGACACTTTCCAAAAGGATTTTGACCAAACAAATCTAAAAAATGCACTTTTTAAAACGATGTCGATGAAATAAAAAAGACTCAGTTTGTAAAAGAATTTTGACAAAATAGGATTCTGACAACACAAATGGCAGAAAAGGCACTTTCTAATGGGATCTTACTAGGTACATGAAACATAAAAAAGACAATTTCTAAAATAATGTAGACTAAATAAAAACGACACTTTCTAAAATTATTTTGATCGAACAAATCTCAAAAATGCACTTTTTAAAACGATGTCGATGAAAAAAAAAGACTTTCCCAGTTTGTAGAAGAATTTTGAGAAAATAGGGGTCTGAGAACACAAATGGCAGAAAAGGCACTTTCTAATACGATATAATTAGGTACATGAAACATAAAAAAGACAATTTCTAAAGTAATGTAGACTAAATAAAAACGACACTTTCTCAAAGGATTTTGACCAAACAAATCTCAAAAATGTACTTTTTAAAACGATGTCGATGAAATAAAAGAGACTCAGTTTGTAAAAGAATTTTGACAAAATAGGTTTCTGACAACACAAATTGCAGAAAAGACACTTTCTAATGGGATCTTATTGGGTACATGAAACATAAAAAAGACAATTTCTAAAATAATGTAGACTAAATAAAAACGACACTTTCTCAAAGGATTTTGATCGAACAAATCTCAAAAATGCACTTTTTAAAACGATGTCGATGAAATAAAAAAGACTCAGTTTGTAAAAGAATTTTGACAAAATATGATTCTGACAACACAAATGGCAGAAAGGACACTTTCTAATAGTATCTTATTAGGAACATGAAACATAAAAAAGACAATTTCTAAAATAATGTAGACTAAATAAAAACGACACTTTCCAAAAGGATTTTGACCAAACAAATCTAAAAAATGCACTTTTCAAAACGATGTCGATAAAATAAAAAAGACTTTCCCAGTTTGTAGAAGAATTTTGAGAAAATAGGATTCTGACAACACAAATGGCAGAAAAGGCACTTTCTAATGGGATCTTATTAGGTACATGAAACATAAAAAAGACAATTTCCAAAATAATGTAGACTAAATAAAAACGACACTTTCCAAAAGGATTTTGACCAAACAAATCTAAAAAATGCACTTTTTAAAACGATGTCGATAAAATAAAAAAGACAGTTTGTAAAAGTATTTTGACAAAATCGGATTCTGACAACACAAATGGCAGAAAAGGCACTTTCTAATGGGATCTTATTAGGTACATGAAACATAAAAAAGACAATTTCTAAAATAATGTAGACTAAATAAAAACGACACTTTCTCAAAGGATTTTGATCGAACAATCTCAAAAATGCACTTTTTAAAACGATGTCGATGAAATAAAAAAGACTCAGTTTGTAAAAGAATTTTGACAAAATAGGATTCTGACAACACAAATGGCAGAAAAGGCACTTTCTAATGGGATCTTACTAGGTACATGAAACATAAAAAAGACAATTTCTAAAATAATGTAGACTAAATAAAAACGACACTTTCTAAAATTATTTTGATCGAACAATCTCAAAAATGCACTTTTTAAAACGATGTCGATGAAATAAAAAAGACTCAGTTTGTAAAAGAATTTTGACAAAATAGGATTCTGACAACACAAATGGCAGAAAAGGCACTTTCTAATGGGATCTTACTAGGTACATGAAACATAAAAAAGACAATTTCTAAAATAATGTAGACTAAATAAAAACGACACTTTCTAAAATTATTTTGATCGAACAAATCTCAAAAATGCACTTTTTAAAACGATGTCGATGAAAAAAAAAGACTTTCCCAGTTTGTAGAAGAATTTTGAGAAAATAGGGGTCTGAGAACACAAATGGCAGAAAAGGCACTTTCTAATACGATATAATTAGGTACATGAAACATAAAAAAGACAATTTCTAAAGTAATGTAGACTAAATAAAAACGACACTTTCTCAAAGGATTTTGACCAAACAAATCTCAAAAATGCACTTTTTAAAACGATGTCGATGAAATAAAAGAGACTCAGTTTGTAAAAGAATTTTGACAAAATAGGTTTCTGACAACACAAATTGCAGAAAAGACACTTTCTAATGGGATCTTATTAGGTAAATGAAACATAAAAAAGACAATTTCTAAAATAATGTAGACTAAATAAAAACGACACTTTCTAAAAGGATTTTGACCAAACAAATCTGAAAAAATCACATTTTAAAACGATGTCGATGAAATAAAAAAGACTTTCTCATCAGTTTGTAAAAGAATTTTGACAAAAAAAAACAGTCGGTGATGCAGAACCTCCTCGCCGCATCTTAAATAAATCTTACATAAACGCTTTTTGAAAAATCACTCAAAATGGCCGCCCTGTGATAGAACTCCAGATATGGATATTCGAAATTTGAAGTTCCTGAACACCGGAAAACATTTTTGCTCATGTCTCGTAGACCGTAGGTCACTGACCTGATTTATTGGCACCAGCGTGTTCATCCTAAATTTCTTTAATTTGTGCATGTATGATCAACGCTAGTTCTATAGTAAGTACAAAAGTGTTTTCATAAAAAAAAGGTTCGCCGACTGTGAATCAAAGAGTGCCGACACCTTATTCTCGATAACCAGTTTTTTTTATAAGTGGTGTTGTTTCTTTGCGTTAGATCACTACATCCATGGCGTTTTCTTTAATATAATGCTTGATTTCAGGAGGTTAGAATTCACAAATTTTGGGTCATTTTTTGGGATTTTTAGATTTTTTACGACGTTTCTGAGGGCGCCGATCGAAAGAGAACCTCGATATTTACTTCGCGATAACTAGTAGGAGAGGATCACCCTGTATATTTCTCCCCCAATTTTTTTTAATGCTGATAGGTACATATATCAAAGAGAACAATTTTATAAGGTATATAAATTTATTTGTATATTTTACATGTAGGTAGGACCTTTTAGTGCGTCGATTTTAGTCATTTAAAATGTTCAACAGGTATATCTAGGACTAAAATTTTCCAAATTTGGGAGTTCAAAATTTACAAATTCAGAATTTCCACGATGTTAAATTTGGGAAATTTAAATTTTCCGAATTTGGGAATTCAATATTGTAATTTACAAATTTGGGAAGTCAACATTACAACGATTCGATTTCGAAAACCCGCTGAACCGTCCCATGTCCTCAGAAACGTCAGCATCAAACAAAGAGAAGGTCGTGACCCGACAATTATCAACCCAATTGGAAAATATGGATTAAATATAAACACATCCATTATTCAATTCATGGCGGACGTCTGAAACGATAATTTATCGTTGTGGTCTCTTTCTTTTTGGAGATGAAATGCGGTGTTAGACTCGGACTCGCTCCGAATTAAGAAACGTGTCTGCGGCCGACGAGAAATGCAAACATGTTTGTGGTTGTTGGTGCACTTGTAGCGCGGATTGAAGAGTGAAATATGGACTGGTTGGAGGGTGGGTGGTACCGTGGATTTTTCGACAAGAAGAACCGTCACATGGCGGTGTCCTCGACCTTTAACACCGTTCTAGTTAAAAATACGTCCTGCCGCGGCAGTAAACAGTCAATAATAATCTTAGACAGTGTTCAAGGTGCTAAAAATAAAAGCCTAATCTTGAGTGTGTGTGTTTTTAACCGGGGACTCGATGGGGAGTTTGAGCACAACCCAACTCTCAATAATTATTTATAAATGTAAATCCCTCGAGCGACACAGAACCTTAATTAGTGAAATCGGCACGTAGGTGTCAAGAGCACCTCCAGATCCACCTCATGAATCCTCATTTCAATATCCTCCCGCCGATAAGATAAGATTGAAACCGTCGCCGTTTTTCCTCTCGGTTTGATTAGCAACAATTACGCCCGATGCCGTAAATCAACTCGGATGTCGTGACCACGGCCGATAAATAACCGCCCATATGCGCGCATCATCCTCCCGGCTTAAACTCCATTTTCTCGGAGGCGATAAGGCAAAAACGGAATTGTCCCGCGTGTTTACCTTGGACGGATATTAAAGAGTTTAAGCCGCGTTTCCGAAGAGGGGATAAATCGCGCCTATAGGGTGGGTATAACATCTACAACGTAAAGCACCCATCGCAGTATCGTAATGAGGCTTGTTAGTAGTTAGTAAAAGTGGTAACGGCGCGTTAAAATGTCGTAAAGCGGCTTTTTATTAGCCGTAAAGTTCCTGTAAGGTCGAGAGGTTCTTACGGCTGTTAAAGACTCGCTCCGTGTAGATGTCCGATTTGGCACAACGGCACGTAAACAATTATCGTCTTTTTATGCCGAGTTTACGGCCAATAAGCTGCTGGGTGTATTGGGGCTGCGACGGCCCGCCGGGGTGCCAATCGGCCGACACCATGGTAATGCCCGTGTGGCAAGAAATAAAACGAAGAGCGGACAACCGCAAGGCAGTTATTTCTGCCGGTTTAGTGGTTTGCGATTGGGCGTAAATTAGAGATTTTGCTTTTGTATGGAGGGATTAGGCGGATAAAAGTGTCCCCAAAATAAAAAAACCTAATCCTTATCTACTTCTGAGTAAGGAATTAATGTCTTATCCAAAATTACTTACTTAAATTTATTTGTGTAAAGTATACATAGAAGTAAATACACACGTCAAAAATACAATCAATACAATAAAAGGTACAACACTAACCTAAACAAAAAAATCCTTACAAAAAAAAATACAGCCGAACATAGAACCTCCTCCTTTTTTGAAGTCGGTAAAAAGAGAAATCAATAATAATTTATTCAATGTCTACAAAATTGCATTCAAGGAATTCGTCAAAAGAATAAAAGCTTTTTTGATCAAAAACCTTGATTTTTCTGACAGTCTGGAAGGGCGTTGAAAAACTTTATGGAGAAATAATCTGGTCTTGTACAACACAACAAGAACATAAGCGATCCAATCGCCTCTCGATATGGAACACTCTTTTTGTGGTGACGTTGACTTTGTTAATGTAACGGACGTGGACCCGAGATGACTCATAGCAGTAGCGGCGTCATCAATTACTAGAACGTGCCGGATTTATACTACAACGTACTCGAGTGTGACATCATCTTTTGGAATGTCCGGTACAGATCGACAGCGCGTTGATCAATGGAACATCTTGAGGCGCCCGGAAAGATTTAGGCGCCGGATATTTATTCGAGGACGTTCCAGCGGAAAACCACTCTAATCGTATCATCTAGTCGCATCGAAGTCGACGATCAGTGGGTTGAGTCGGACCGTTGCCTTTATCTATCCGGAGTGCCGCGCGATGTGTAAATAAATAATACGTGAAGTAGTAAATTGTAAATAGTGTAATATAAGAAGTAAATAAATTGTACAACCCGAGAACATCGTAGAAAATGGAATAGATAAAGGGAATCCCCAAATTAAAAAAAAATTGAAGACTCGACAACCACGAGGGAAACAAAATAGTTAAAGAAGCTCACAAAACTCAAGAACAAAGAAGGAAACGAAATAGTTAAAGACAATCATTAAATTCGACAACCACGAGGGAAACAAAATAGTTAAAGACACACCCTAGACCCCAACAACAAAGAAGGAAACGAAATACTTAAAAACACTACCCCGACAATGTCGTGGGAAAAGAAACAGTTAGACGCTGTCCAATCTCAAGAACAACGGCGGAAACGAAATAGTTAAAGACACTCCCTAGACCCCAACAACAAAGAAAGTAACGAAATATGTAGTTAAAGGAGCTCACAAAACTCAAGAACAACGGCGGAAACGAAATAGTTAAAGACACTCCCTAGACCCCAACAACAAAGAAAGTAACGAAATATGTAGTTAAAGGAGCTCACAAAACTCAAGAACAACGGAGGAAACGAAATAGTTAAAGACACTCTCTAGACCCCAACAAAAAAGATGGTAACGAAATACCAACAAAAAAGAAGGTAACGAAATAGTTAAAGAAGTTCGCAAAACTCAAGAATAACGGAGGAAACGAAATAGTTAAAGACAGTCTATAAATCTGAAAGCAATGGCGGAAACAAGATCGTGAAAGAGAGTTCTTAAACCTGAGAACAAAGAAAGAAGCAAAATAGTTAAGGACAGTCCCGAAACCCCAGAACATCGTAAAAAATGAAATAGTTAAAGATACTCTCCAAACTCAAAAATAACGGAGGAAACGAAATAGTTACTCCCTAAACCTCAAGAACAACCAAGAAAACAGAAGCTAACAAAACTCAAGAACAAAGGAGGTAACGAAATATGTAGTTAAAAATAGTCCCCAAAAAATAGTTTCAAAATTTGAAAACAATGAACGAAACGAAATTGTTAAACACACTTCCCAAACTTAAGAACAACGGACGAAACGAAATAGTTATAGATCGTCTCTAAATCTGAAAACAATTGCGGAAACAAAATCGTGAAAGAGAAACCCTAAACCCGAGAACATTGTGGGAAACGGAATAGCTAGACACTTCCCAAACTCAAGAACAACGGAGGAAACCAAATAGTTAAAGACACTCTCTAGGCCGCAACAAGAAAGAAGGTAACGAAATAGTTAAAAAAGTTAGCAAAACTCAATATTAACGGAGGAAACGAAATAGTTAAAGACAGTCTATAAAACTGAAAACAATGGCGGAAACAAAATCTTTAAAGAGCGTTCTTAAACCCGAGAACAAAGAAGGAAGCAAAATAGTTAAGGACAATCCCGAAACACTAGAACATCGTAGGAAATGAAACAGTTAAAGACATTCTCCACATTCAAAAATAACCGAGGAAACAAAATAGTTATAGATACTCCCGAGACCGCCAGAACAACGAAAAAACAAAATAGTTAAAGAAGCTCACAAAACTCAAGAACAAATAAGGAAACGAAATAGTTAAAGACACTCATTATACTCGAGAACCCCGAGGAAAACGAAATAGTTAAAAACAGTCCCTAAATTTAAAAAGAATGGCGGACACAAAATCATGTAAGAGAGTCTCAAAACCCGAGAGCAAAGAAGAAAGCGAAATAGTTAAGGACAGTAACGAAACCCCAGAACATCGTAACAATGAAATAGTTAAAGATACTCTCCAAACTCAAGAACAACGGTGGAAACGAAATAGTTAAAGATAGTCTCTAAATCTGAAAACAATGTCAGAAATTAAATAGTTAAAGAAGCTCACAAAACTCAAGAACAACGGAGGAAACGACATAGTTAAAAACAGTCTCTAAATCTGAAAACAATGGCGGAAACAAAATCGTGTAAGAGAGTTTCAAAACCTGAGAGCAAAGAAGGAAGCGAAATAGTTAAGGACAGTCCTGAAACCCGAGAACATCGTAGGAAGTAGAATAGTTAAAGGCAATCATCAAACTGGAGAATCACGAGGGAAACAACATAGTTAAAGACAGTCCCTAAACCCGAGAACATCGTGGGAAACGAAATAGTTAAAGACACTTCCCAAACTCAAGAACAACGGAGGAAACGAAATAGTTAAAGATAGTCTCTAAATCTGAAAACAATGGAAGAAATGAAATAGTTAAAGAAGCTCACAAAACTCAAGAACAAAGAAGGAAACGAAGTAGTTAAATACACTCATTAAACTCGACAACCACGAGGGGAACAAAATAGTTAAAAACAGTCCCTAAATCTGAAAACATGGCGGAAACAAAATCGTGTAAGAGAGTTTCAAAACCCGAGAGCAAAGAAGGAAGCGAAATAGTTAAGGACAGTCCTGAAACCCGAGAACATCGTAGGAAGTAGAATAGTTAAAGGCACTCATCAAACTGGAGAATCACGAGGGAAACAACATAGTTAAAGACAGTCCCTAAACCCGAGAACATCGTGGGAAACGAAATAGTTAAAGACACTTCCCAAACTCAAGAACAACGGAGGAAACGAAATAGTTATAGATAGTCTCTAAATCTGAAAACAATGGAAGAAATGAAATAGTTAAAGAAGCTCACAATACTCAAGAACAAAGAAGGAAACGAAGTAGTTAAATACACTCATTAAACTCGACAACCACGAGGGAAACAAAATAGTTAAAAACAGTCTCTAAATCTGAAAACAATGGCGGAAACAAAATCGTGTAAGAGAGTTTCAAAACCCGAGAGCAAAGAAGGAAGCGAAATAGTTAAGGACAGTCCTGAAACCCGAGAACATCGTAGGAAGTAGAATAGTTAAAGGCACTCATCAAACTGGAGAATCACGAGGGAAACAACATAGTTAAAGACAGTCCCTAAACCCCAGAACTTCGTGGGAAACGAAATAGTTAAAGACACTTCCCAAACTCAAGAACAACGGAGGAAACGAAATAGTTAAAGATAGTCTCTAAATCTGAAAACAATGGAAGAAATGAAATAGTTAAAGAAGCTCACAATACTCAAGAACAAAGAAGGAAACGAAGTAGTTAAATACACTCATTAAACTCGACAACCACGAGGGAAACAAAATAGTTAAAAACAGTCCCTAAATCTGAAAACATGGCGGAAACAAAATCGTGTAAGAGAGTCCCTAAACCCGAGAACAAAGAAGGAAGCGAAATAGTTAAGGACAGTCCTGAAACCCGAGAACATCGTAGGAAATGGAATAGTTAAAGGCACTCATCAAACTGGAGAATCACGAGGGAAACAACATAGTTAAAGACGGTCCCTAAACCCGAGAACATCGTGGGAAACGAAATAGTTAAAGACACTTCCCAAACTCAAGAACAACGGTGGAAACGAAATAGTTAAAGATAGTCTCTAAATCTGAAAACAATGTCAGAAATTAAATAGTTAAAGAAGCTCACAAAACTCAAGAACAACGGAGGAAACGACATAGTTAAAAACAGTCTCTAAATCTGAAAACAATGGCGGAAACAAAATCGTGTAAGAGAGTTTCAAAACCCGAGAGCAAAGAAGGAAGTGAAATAGTTAAGGACAGTCCTGAAACCCGAGAACATCGTAGGAAGTAGAATAGTTAAAGGCACTCATCAAACTGGAGAATCACGAGGGAAACAACATAGTTAAAGACAGTCCCTAAACCCGAGAACATCGTGGGAAACGAAATAGTTAAAGACACTTCCCAAACTCAAGAACAACGGAGGAAACGAAATAGTTAAAGATAGTCTCTAAATCTGAAAACAATGGAAGAAATGAAATAGTTAAAGAAGCTCACAATACTCAAGAACAAAGAAGGAAACGAAGTAGTTAAATACACTCATTAAACTCGACAACCACGAGGGAAACAAAATAGTTAAAAACAGTCCCTAAATCTGAAAACATGGCGGAAACAAAATCGTGTAAGAGAGTCCCTAAACCCGAGAACAAAGAAGGAAGCGAAATAGTTAAGGACAGTCCTGAAACCCGAGAACATCGTAGGAAATGGAATAGTTAAAGGCACTCATCAAACTGGAGAATCACGAGGGAAACAACATAGTTAAAGACGGTCCCTAAACCCGAGAACATCGTGGGAAACGAAATAGTTAAAGACACTTCCCAAACTCAAGAACAACGGTGGAAACGAAATAGTTAAAGATAGTCTCTAAATCTGAAAACAATGTCAGAAATGAAATAGTTAAAGAAGCTCACAAAACTCGAACAACGGAGGAAACGAAATAGTTAAAAAGAGTCTCTAAATCTGAAAACAATGGCGGAAAGAAAATCGTGTAAGAGAGTCTCAAAACCCGAGAACAAAGAAGGAAGCGAAATAGTTAACGACAGTCCTGAAACCCGAGAACATCGTAGGAAATGGAATAGTTAAAGGCATTCATCAAACTGGAGAATCACGAGGGAAACAACATAGTTAAAGACAGTCCCTAAACCCGAGAACTTCGTGGGAAACGAAATAGTTAAAGACACTTCCCAAACTCAAGAGCAACAGAGGAAACGAAATAATTAAAGATTGTCTCTAAATCTGAAAACAATGGAAGAAATGAAATAGTTAAAGAAGGTCCCAAAACTCAAGAACAATGGAGGAAACCAAATAGTTAAAGACACTCACTAAACTCGAAAACCACAAGGGAAACGAAATAGTTAAGGACAGTCCCCAAATCCGAGAACATCGTAGGAAACGAAATAGTTGAAGACACTCCCCAAAATCAAGAACCACACAGGTAACGAACTGACAACAATGGAGGAAAATGGAAAACAACATGGAATAGTTTAAGGCACTCCCCAAATTCAAAAACAGCGGAGGACTCGACAACCCTAAACCCGAGAATAACGGAACGAAATAGTTAAGAGACAGTCCCTAAATCCGAGAACAACTAGGGAACGAAATAGTTACAGTCAGTCCCGAAATCCCAGAACAACTGAGGGAAACAAATAGTTACAGACAGTCCCTAAACCCGAGAATAACTGACGGAACGAAATAGTTAAGAGACAGTCCCTAATCGCGAAAACAAAATCGGAAACGAAGTAGTTATAGACAGTCCCTAAATCCCAGAACAACTGAGGGAACCAAATAGTTACAGACAGTCCTTAAACCCGAGAATAACTGACGGAAAGTAATAGTTAAGAGACAGTCCCTAAACCCGAAAACAAAATCGGAAACGAAATAGTTACAGACAGTCCCGAAATCCTAGAAGAACTAAGGGAACGAAATAGTTGCAGACAGTCCCTAAACCCGAGAATAACTGACGGAACGAAATAGTTAAGAGACAGTCCCTAATCGCGAAAACAAAATCGGAAACGAAGTAGTTATAGACAGTCCCTAAATCCCAGAACAACTGAGGGAACCAAATAGTTACAGACAGTCCCTAAACCCGACAATAACTGACGGAAAGAAATAGTTAAGAGACAGTCCCTAAACCCGAAAACAAAATCGGAAACGAAATAGTTACAGACAGTCCCGAAATCCTAGAACAACTGAGCGAACGAAATAGTTACACACAGTCCCTAAACCCGAGAATAACTGACGGAACGAAATAGTTACAGAGAGTCCCTATACCCGAGAATAACTGACGGAACGAAATAGTTAAGAGACAGTCCCTAATCCCGAAAACAAAATCGGAAACGAAGTAGTTATAGACAGTCCCTAAATCCGAGAACAACTAAGGGAACGAAATAGTTACAGACAGTCCCGAAATCCCAGAACAACTGAGGGAACCAAATAGTTAAAGACAGTCCTTAAACCCGAGAATAACTGACGGAAAGAAATAGTTAAGAGAGAGTCCCTAAACCAGAAATCAAAATAGGAAACGAAGTAGTTACATACAGTCCCTATAAACCCAAGAATAACTGACCGAACGAAATAGATAAGAGACAGTTCCTAAACCCGAGAATAACTGACGGAACGAAATAGTTACAGAGAGTCCCTATACCCGAGAATAACTGACGGAACGAAATAGTTAAGAGACAGTCCCTAATCCCGAAAACAAAATCGGAGACGAAGTAGTTATAGACAGTCCCTAAATCCGAGAACAACTGAGGGAACGAAATAGTTACAGACAGTCCCTAAACCCGAGAATAACTGACGGAACGAAATAGTTAAGAGACAGTCCCTAATCCCGAAAACAAAATCGGAAACGAAGTAGTTATAGACAGTCCCTAAATCCGAGAACAACTGAGGGAACCAAATAGTTACAGACAGTCCTTAAACCCGAGAATAACTGACGGAACGAAATAGTTAAGAGAGAGTCCCGAAACCCGAAATCAAAATAGGAAACGAAGTAGTTACAGACAGTCCCTAAACCCGAGAATAACTGGCGGAACGAAATAGATAAGAGACAGTCCCTAAACCCGAACACAAAATCGGAAACGAAATAGTTACAGACAGTCCCTAAACCCGAGAATAACTGACCGAATGAAATAGATAAGAGACAGTCCCTAAACCCGAAAACAAAATCGGAAACGAAGTAGTTACAGACAGTCCCTAAACCCGAGAATAACTGGCGGAACGAAATAGATAAGAGACAGTCCCTAAACCCGAACACAAAATCGGAAACGAAATAGTTACAGACAGTCCCTAAACCCGAGAATAACTGACCGAATGAAATAGATAAGAGACAGTCCCTAAACCCGAAAACAAAATCGGAAACGAAGTAGTTATAGACAGGCCCTAAATCCGAGAACAACTGAGGGAACGAAATAGTTACAGACAGTCCCTAAACCCGAGAATAACTGACGGAACGAAATAGTTAAGAGACAGTCCCTAATCCCGAAAACAAAATCGGAAACGAAGTAGTTATAGACAGTCCCTAAATCCGAGAACAACTGAGGGAACCAAATAGTTACAGACAGTCCTTAAACCCGAGAATAACTGACGGAACGAAATAGTTAAGAGAGAGTCCCGAAACCCGAAATCAAAATAGGAAACGAAGTAGTTACAGACAGTCCCTAAACCCGAGAATAACTGGCGGAACGAAATAGATAAGAGACAGTCCCTAAACCCGAACACAAAATCGGAAACGAAATAGTTACAGACAGTCCCTAAACCCGAGAATAACTGACCGAATGAAATAGATAAGAGACAGTCCCTAAACCCGAAAACAAAATCGGAAACGAAGTAGTTACAGACAGTCCCTAAACCCGAGAATAACTGGCGGAACGAAATAGATAAGAGACAGTCCCTAAACCCGAACACAAAATCGGAAACGAAATAGTTACAGACAGTCCCTAAACCCGAGAATAACTGACCGAATGAAATAGATAAGAGACAGTCCCTAAACCCGAAAACAAAATCGGAAACGAAGTAGTTATAGACAGGCCCTAAATCCGAGAACAACTGAGGGAACGAAATAGTTACAGACAGTCCCTAAACCCGAGAATAACTGACGGAACGAAATAGTTAAGAGACAGTCCCTAATCCCGAAAACAAAATCGGAAACGAAGTAGTTATAGACAGTCCCTAAATCCGAGAACAACTGAGGGAACCAAATAGTTACAGACAGTCCTTAAACCCGAGAATAACTGACGGAACGAAATAGTTAAGAGAGAGTCCCGAAACCCGAAATCAAAATAGGAAACGAAGTAGTTACAGACAGTCCCTAAACCCGAGAATAACTGGCGGAACGAAATAGATAAGAGACAGTCCCTAAACCCGAACACAAAATCGGAAACGAAATAGTTACAGACAGTCCCTAAACCCGAGAATAACTGACCGAATGAAATAGATAAGAGACAGTCCCTAAACCCGAAAACAAAATCGGAAACGAAGTAGTTATAGACAGGCCCTAAATCCGAGAACAACTGAGGGAACGAAATAGTTACAGACAGTCCCTAAACCCGAGAAAAACTGACGGAACGAAATAGTTAAGAGATAGTCCCTAATCCCGAAAACTAAATCGGAAACGAAGTAGTTATAGACAGTCCCTAAATCCCAGAACAACTGAGGGAACCAAATAGTTACATACAGTCCTTAAACCCGAGAATAACTGACCGAACGAAATAGATAAGAGAGAGTCCCTAAACCCGAAAACAAAATCGGAAACGAAGTAGTTATAGACAGTCCCTAAATCCGAGAACAACTAAGGGAACGAAATAGTTACAGACAGTCCCTAAACCCGAGAATAACTGACGGAACGAAATAGTTAAGACACAGTCCCTAATCGCGAAAACAAAATCGGAAACGAAGTAGTTATAGACAGTCCCTAAATCCCAGAACAACTGAGGGAACCAAATACATAGTTACAGACAGTCCTTAAACCCGAGAATAACTGACGGAAAGAAATAGTTAAGAGACAGTCCCTAAACCCGAAAACAAAATCGGAAACGAAATAGTTACAGACAGTCCCGAAATCCTAGAACAACTGAGCGAACGAAATAGTTACACACAGTCCCTAAACCCGAGAATAACTGACGGAACGAAATAGTTACAGAGAGTCCCTATACCCGAGAATAACTGACGGAACGAAATAGTTAAGAGACAGTCCCTAATCCCGAAAACAAAATCGGAGACGAAGTAGTTATAGACAGTCCCTAAATCCGAGAACAACTAAGGGAACGAAATAGTTACAGACAGTCCCGAAATCCCAGAACAACTGAGGGAACCAAATAGTTAAAGACAGTCCTTAAACCCGAGAATAACTGACGGAAAGAAATAGTTAAGAGAGAGTCCCTAAACCAGAAATCAAAATAGGAAACGAAGTAGTTACATACAGTCCCTATAAACCCAAGAATAACTGACGGAACGAAATAGTTAAGAGACAGTCCCTAATCCCGAAAACTAAATCGGAAACGAAGTAGTTATAGACAGTCCCTAAATCCCAGAACAACTGAGGGAACCAAATAGTTACATACAGTCCTTAAACCCGAGAATAACTGACCGAACGAAATAGATAAGAGAGAGTCCCTAAACCCGAAAACAAAATCGGAAACGAAGTAGTTATAGACAGTCCCTAAATCCGAGAACAACTAAGGGAACGAAATAGTTACAGACAGTCCCGAAATCCTAGAAGAACTAAGGGAACGAAATAGTTACAGACAGTCCCTAAACCCGAGAATAACTGACGGAACGAAATAGTTAAGACACAGTCCCTAATCGCGAAAACAAAATCGGAAACGAAGTAGTTATAGACAGTCCCTAAATCCCAGAACAACAGAGGGAACCAAATACATAGTTACAGACAGTCCTTAAACCCGAGAATAACTGACGGAAAGAAATAGTTAAGAGACAGTCCCTAAACCCGAAAACAAAATCGGAAACGAAATAGTTACAGACAGTCCCGAAATCCTAGAACAACTGAGCGAACGAAATAGTTACACACAGTCCCTAAACCCGAGAATAACTGACGGAACGAAATAGTTACAGAGAGTCCCTATACCCGAGAATAACTGACGGAACGAAATAGTTAAGAGACAGTCCCTAATCCCGAAAACAAAATCGGAAACGAAGTAGTTATAGACAGTCCCTAAATCCGAGAACAACTGAGGGAACGAAATAGTTACAGACAGTCCCTAAACCCGAGAATAACTGACGGAACGAAATAGTTAAGAGACAGTCCCTAATCCCGAAAACAAAATCGGAAACGAAGTAGTTATAGACAGTCCCTAAATCCGAGAACAACTGAGGGAACCAAATAGTTACAGACAGTCCTTAAACCCGAGAATAACTGACGGAACGAAATAGTTAAGAGAGAGTCCCGAAACCCGAAATCAAAATAGGAAACGAAGTAGTTACAGACAGTCCCTAAACCCGAGAATAACTGACGGAACGAAATTGTTAAGAGACAGTCTCTAAACCCGAAATCAAAATAGGAAACGAAATAGTTACAGACAGTCCCGAAATCCTAGAACAACTGAGGGAACGAAATAGTTACAGACAGTCCCTAAACCCGAGAATAACTGACGGAACGAAATAGTTAAGAGACAGTCCCTAAACCCGAAATCAAAATAGGAAACGAAATAGTTACAGACAGTCCCGAAGTCCTAGACCATCTGAGGGAACGAAATAGTTACAGACAGTCCCTAAACCCGAGAATAACTGACGGAACGAAATAGATAAGATACAGTCCCTAAACCCGAGAATAACTGACGGAACGAAATAGTTAAGAGACAGTCCCTAATCCCGAAAACAAAATCGGAGACGAAGTAGTTCTAGACAGTCCCTAAATCCGAGAACAACTGAGGGAACAAAATAGTTACAGACAGTCCCGAAATCCCAGAACAACTGAGGGAACCAAATAGTTACAGACAGTCCTTAAACCCGAGAATAACTGACGGACGAGAATAACTGACGGAACGAAATAGTTAAGAGACAGTCCCTAATCGCGAAAACAAAATCGGAAACGAAGTAGTTATAGACAGTCCCTAAATCCGAAAACAACTGAAGGAACGAAATAGTTACAGACAGTCCCGAAATCCCAGAACAACTGAGGGAACCAAATAGTTACAGACAGTCCTTAAACCCGAGAATAACTGACGGAAAGAAATAGTTAAGAGAGAGTCCCTAAACCCGAAATCAAAATAGGAAACGAAGTAGTTACACAGTCCCTAAACCCGAGAATAACTGGCGGAACGAAATAGATAAGAGACAGTCCCTAAACTCGAAAACAAAATCGGAAACGAAGTAGACAGTCCCTAAATCCGAGAACAACTGAGGGAACGAAATAGTTACAGACAGTCCCTAAACCCGAGAATAACTGACGGAACGAAATAGTTAAGAGACAGTCACTAAACCCGAAAACAAAATAGGAAACGAAATAGTTACAGACAGTCCCGAAATCCTAGAACAACTGAGGGAACGAAATAGTTACACACAGTCCCTAAACCCGAGAATAACTGACGGAACGAGATAGTTAAGAGACAGTCAATAAAACCCGAAATCAAAATAGGAAACGAAATAGTTACAGACAGTCCCTAAACCCAAGAATAACTGACCGAACGAAATAGTTAAGAGACAGTCCCTAATCCCGAAAACAAAATCGGAAACGAAGTAGTTATAGACAGTACCTAAATCCCAGAACAACTGAGGGAACCAAATAGTTACAGACAGTCCTTAAACCCGAGAATAACTGACGGAAAGAAATAGATAAGAGACAGTCCCTAAACCCGAAAACAAAATCGGAAACGAAATTGTTACAGACAGTCCCGAAGTCCTAGAACAACAGAGGGAAAAAAAAAAGTTACAGACAGTCCCTAAACCCGAGAATAACTGACGGAACGAAATAGCTAAGAGACAGTCCCTAATCCCGAAAACAAAATCGGAAACGAAGTAGTTATAGACAGTCCCTAAATCCCAGAACAACTGAGGGAACCAAATAGTTACAGACAGTCTTTAAACGCGAGAATAACTGACGGAAAGAAATAGATAAGAGACAGTCCCTAAACCCGAAAACAAAATCGGAAACGAAATAGTTACAGACAGTCCCGAAGTCCTAGAACAACTGAGGGAAAAAAAAAGTTACAGACAGTCCCTAAACCCGAGAATAACTGACGGAACGAAATAGCTAAGAGACAGTCCCTAATCCCGAAAACAAAATCGGAAACGAAATAGTTATAGACAGTCCCTAAATCCTAGAACAACTGAGGGAACGAAATAGTTACACACAGTCCCTAAACCCGAGAATAACTGACGGAACGAGATAGTTAAGAGACAGTCAATAAAACCCGAAATCAAAATAGGAAACGAAATAGTTACAGACAGTCCCTAAACCCAAGAATAACTGACCGAACGAAATAGCTAAGAGACAGTCCCTAATCCCGAAAACAAAATCGGAAACGAAATAGTTATAGACAGTCCCTAAATCCCAGAACAACTGAGGGAACCAAATAGTTACGGACAGTCCTTAAACCCGAGAATAACTGACGGAAAGAAATAGTTAAGAGAGAGTCCCTAAACCCGAAATCAAAATAGGAAACGAAGTAGTTACAGACTGTCCCTAAACCCGAGAATAACTGGCGGAACGAAATAGATAAGAGACAGTCCCTAAACCCGAGAATCACTGACGGAACGAAATAGTTAAGAGACAGTCAATATAACCCGAAAACAAAATCTGAAACGAAGTAGTTATAGACAGTCCCGAAATCCTAGAACAACTGAGGGAACGAAATAGTTACAGACAGTCGCTAAACCCGAGAATAACTGACGGAACGAAATATTTAAGAGACAGTCCCTAATCCCGAAAACAAAATCGGAAACGAAGTAGTTATAGACAGTCCCTAAATCCCAGAACAACTGAGGGAACCAAATAGTTACAGACAGTCCTTAAACCCGAGAATAACTGACGGAAAGAAATAGATAAGAGACAGTCCCTAAACCCGAAAACAAAATCGGAAACGAAATAGTTACAGACAGTCCCGAAGTCCTAGAACAACTGAGGGAAAAAAAAAGTTACAGACAGTCCCTAAACCCGAGAATAACTGACGGAACGAAAAAGCTAAGAGACAGTCCCTAATCCCGAAAACAAAATCGGAAACGAAGTAGTTATAGACAGTCTCTAAATCCGAGAACAACTGAGGGAACGAAATAGTTACAGACAGTCCCGAAATCCCAGAACAACTGAGGGAACCAAATAGTTACAGACAGTCCCTAAACCCGAGAATAACTGGCGGAACGAAATAGTTAAGAGACAGTCAATAAAACCCGAAATCAAAATCGGAAACGAAGTAGTTATAGACAGTCCCTAAATCCGAGAACAACTGAGGGAACCAAATAGTTACAGACAGTCCCTAAACTCGAGGATAACTGACGGAATGAAATAGTTAAAGACAGTCCCTAAACCCGAGAACATCGTGGGAAAACAAATATGTAGTTAAAGATACTTCGTAAACTCAAGAACAACGGAAGAAACGAAATAGTTAGAGACACTCCCTAAACCCCAACATCAAAGAAGGAAACGAAAAACTTAAAAACACCCCCCCGACAATATCGTGGAAAACGAAATAGTTAAAGAGATTCTATAAATTTGAAGACAATGGTTGAAATAAAATCATGAAAGAGAGTCCTTAAACCCGAGAACAAAGAGGAAAGCAAAATAGTTAAGGACAGTCCCGAAACCAGAGAACATCGTAGGAAATGAAATATGTAGTTAAAGACATTCTCCAAATTCAAAAACAAGGGAGGAAACGAAATAGTCAAAGACAGTCTCCAAATCTGAAAACAATGGAAGAAGCGAAATAGTTAAAAACACTCCCTAAACTCCAACAACAGAGAAAAAAATGATATAGTTAAAGACGCTCACAAGACTCAAGAACAACGGAGGAACCGAAATAGTTAGAGACAGTCTCTAAATCTGAAAACAATGGAGAAAAAAAAATGGTGAAAGAGAGTCCCTAAACCCGAGAACATTGTGCTAGACGAAATAGTTAGACACTTCCCAAACTCAAGAACAACGGAGGAAACGAAATGAAGATTTTTTAAAAGAATGTTTAATTTCATCGTTTACCCATTTTTTGGTGGTTGTTTTAAAACTTTTTTCTTTGAGGGGGAAACAGTTATTAAAATGAAACAGAAAGATTTATTTACACAATCTATGTTATACAGAGATGGCCAGTCTTGTTGTTAGACATTTTTAGCAGTCTTTAGCCGAAAAGGATCTTTTTGACGTTGTGCATGATCGAATTTCCAGATGATGTTATTGCGCGGAATTATTGCTCTTGCTGGAGCATCTTGTTGCTTCCAAAGCATCGTCTTTGATTTTCGGATCTTCGTCTCTCTGTTTCAGTGCTGTACCGTCCACATGTCCCATTAAACCCTTGGCTTCTAGGACTGCCTTTATCTCAAACTTCCACCTTCCATAGTTGGATTTGTCCAGGCGAATTATATCTCTTGCAAATTCCATATTTACTAAATATCCCATCCTACAAATTCATATATTGTTTTTTAAAAATTGCTCCACTTGAAAGCGATATTATGTAAGATCGGAATATTTATCTGCATACATTAATATCTACTACTATCAAATAACATAGACTTCTTTCCGCTATTTCAAAATATCATCAAGAATGGTGGAGGCGCTAAGCGATTTTAAATTCATAGTAAATTCAAAAGCGGCCTTGGACTGTTTCTTTTCCTTACTATAGACCGCTTTTGACATAATTTAATTAAATTTAAATCTAGTGTCTCTGATACATTTGTGTTGTGAGAATCCTTTTAGAAAGTGTCTTTATTGATTTTTCAAAATTAATAATTTGGATGGAAGGGAAATAAAATGGATGAAAGAGGTATGGAAGAAGAAGGAGAAATTAATACAGAACGTATATAATGTTATGGGTTATGTTGCGTACGCAACAGGAATCGGAAACCTCGTAGGGCAAATGAACATTATCTAAGACGCGGCGTGGACACTACCCAATTTAACCCCAAATCCACAAATAAGGTCAAATACTCCAGACTACGTTCCTGCACACCGATCCCGGCAATCGACCCATCCAATTAATACCGTCTTCGAGCATCCACCACCTACAAAGCGGCCGCGATATTTACCCGCGCGAGATAAACACTCCCTGAAACCGCAACTTAATTGAACAGCCGCATCATAACATTCGCAAAGCAAATAAACAAAGCGAATAAGGATCACGACTGTTCCATCGGATGAAAGCTCTTCTATACAAGGGCTTTCGTCTGGAGGTTGCGGCAAAAAAGCTGCTCGACTTCTTGACTATTTGCGCGGCGATATCAAAAGGTTTTGCTCAGGCCGGTCACGTCCGAGCACGTCGTATATTCATTTCGGATATGACGGTTTTTCGGACGAGATTCGAGTCAATTAGCGCGCCGGGGGGTCGTAAATTGATTTGAATTCGGTACGGAGTTGTGTTCCGACCGGATAAAAAGAGATTGGTGTTAAAAAGCAGCAGCGGGGCGAAGAATGCAAATTAGTTTACTGTGCGATCGGTAATGGAGGCGAATTTGAATATGAATGGAGTGTTTCTAATCTTACAAGTTACAATTTTACAGAAATAAGAGTTTGGGGGCTTCTTTTACAATTTGGAAGCTTTTACGTTTTTATCAAACATTTTGGCATTTAGATATGTTACATATATAGGGATCACAATGTAGTTACAAACTTCGATTCCTCCCTGACTTTTTTCCTTGGCCTCCTTTATGTTTAATTGCTTACACACAATCAAGATACAGCTGGAATAATTACGTACCTACTAGACTAACAATCTAAGCAGGAAAGTCATTCTGGACTACATCAGGGAGGCCGCCTGGGACCACTAATATTAATTACAAATCAATTATCGTAAATCTTAGGAATTAACATAACAATTTTATAACTACAACAATCGACATAATAACGCCATTAGCAACACCATTTTCCTCCTCGTAAACCTCGCCCACAAGCGCCCGGCGAAAGTGAGCGCCTTAATAATAAGTGAGTTCTTCGGTGCGGGCAAACAACATAACCGGAGCTTATTTCGCAACCTTATCGCGAGCAGAAACATTTGTGCCTCATTTTACAAGCCGTTCCGTGCACCAACGACTTCTTATAGGCCATAAAACTCCCATCGTATTGATTGCAAACGGTTTCGGAATACGGTAACTGCGCCCTCCCCTCCTGGTTCGGCTACCGGCCGACAGAGCGCGCCCCGTTTTCGGTCTTCGGCGAGTCGGGACGTGAACCGGACGACCTTCATTCCGGATTTTTCGAGCAGGTAGAGCTGCGGTCCTCCGGAGCTGAAAATTTTGTGTGTGACAACGGATGGTAATTTGATTTCTAGGATGGGGTTAATTATCGTAGGTGATTGCTTGAACGGTAGGTGGGTAATTGGAGGTGTTGTTTACAGGGAGCTCTGTAAGTGCTGGCGAAGAGATGGACGGAGATAAGAGAAATGAAGTTTAAATTGGTCACGCTTCGGTGGGAAAGGAGTTAGGTGTGTTTAGAGGAGGACGGGCGAGCGTGGAATACGTTTTGTTTTCTCGATAGTGATCTTACAGTGGGATTTTTCCTTGATTTGTGAGATTTTCATTGGACGGCAAATTAGCAAGTGAAAGTCGGGCTCCGCTGCTCTAGCTTTTCGGGTTTCCTCTTTGCTTTTCTCCAACCATATTTACAGCTTGGGCTTCTTCCTTCTCTTGTCCCTTTAGAAACTCTAAAAAGAAATAAAAAGTTAAAGAATATAACCAACAACAAAACTCATAACTAGATCACAATCCAAAAGCACAAAAATCACAAAATCACGACTCAAAATGTTGTTTTTTATCAATTTATTTATGACGTGAAAACGTCTATTCACTCGTCAAGTACAGAGATAACCGGTCAACTTTTAGCGTTACAAATACATATCGTCAGATTTGAATCCCTAATAACTACGAGACAACGGTTGAGCCCGCAACGGGTAGGGCATGTCTGTACATGGGCCCAAAGTGAAATTTTATCCCGAAGACATCTTCACGTCAAAATCTAAGTAAATTAATTAAAAATAAATTAATTTATTTAGTATATAATATATAATGAAAATAATTTATTTAATAAAAACCAATTTTTAGTAAATTAGAAACGATAATCCAAAGACTTTACTAGTACGAAGTATAAGCTATTTTGACATCAAATACTAAATTAATTAATAATGAGCGCGGACAGCGTCGTTGGACATTTAGAAATAATTAAGAAATGTTGGAGCGCTCTTCTAAATAAAATTCTCAACATTAGGTTATTAATTAAATTATGTAATTAAAATATTAATTTGAGCTATAAGATATTAATATAAATACCCAGGAATCTATTATTAATGAGCGCGGACAGCGTCGTTAGACATTTAGAAATAATTTAAAAATTTTGAATCGTTCTTCTAAATAAAATTATCAATAAATTAGAAAAAATACGCAGTGACTCTGACAGCAGGATATATTCGAGCTATATTGTATAAGATACTCAGAAGTCAATTGATAATGAGCGCTGCCAGCGTCATTAGACATCTAGAAATAATTTAAAAATGTTGGACCGCTCTTCTAAATAAAATTCTCAACTTTAGGTTATTAATTAAATTAATTAAAATTAATTTGAGCTATAAGATATTAATATAAAATACCCAGGAATCAATTAATAACAAGCGCGAACAGCATCGTTTAGAAATAATTTAGAAATGTTGGATCGCTGTTCTAAATAAAATATTCTCAATAAATTATAAAAAAGCCTGTTACTCTGACATTAGGATATTAAATTTGAGCTATACTTATTGATATAAGATACTCAGGAATCAATTGATAATGAGCGCGGACAGCGTCTTTGGAAATAACTTTAAAATGCTGAATTGTTTGTCTAAATAAAATTCTCAATAAATTTAAAAAAATACTAAGTGACTCTGACAGGATATATTTGAGCTACATTGATATAAGATACTCAGAAGAATTAATAATGAGCGCGGACAGCGTCATTAGACATCTAGAAATAATTAAAAAATGTTGGATCGCTGTTCTAAATAAAATTCTCAATAAATTAGAAACAATATATGACATAAGGCCTTTGAGATATATTGACAGAATACTCAGAAATAATAAATAGTGAGCGCGGACAGCGTCGTTAGGCATTTAGAAATAATTTTAAAATGCTGGATTGTTCGTCTAAATAAAATTCTCAATAAATTTGAAGAAGGCTCAGTGATTCTGACATGACGATATTTGAGCTATATTGATATAAGATACCCAGGAATATATCAATAATGAGCGCGGACAGCGTCGTTAGACATTTAATTGAAATAATTTTGAAATGCTGCTTTGCTCGTCTAAATAAAATTCTCAAGAAATAAAAAGAAAACATAGTGGCTCTGACAGTAGAACATATTTGAGCTATATTGATATAAGATACCCAGAAATCAATTGATAATGAGCGCGGACAGCGTCGTTAGACATTTAGAAATAATTTTAAAATGCTGGATTGTTCGTCTAAATAAAATTCTCAATAAATTAAAAAAAAACTCAGTGACTCTCACAGTAGAATATATTTGAGATATATTGATATAAGATACCCAGAAATCAATTAATGAGCGCGGACAGCGTCGTTAGAGATTTAATAGAAATAATTTTAAAATGCTGCATTGTTGGTCTAAATAAAATTCTCAATAAATTTGAAAAAATACTCAGTGACTCTGACAGGATATATTTGAGCTATATTGATATAAGATACTCAGAAATCAATTGATAATGAGCGCGGACAGCGTCGTTAGACATTTAGAAATAATTTAAAAATGCTGGATGTTCGACTATAAAATTCTCTATAAAATAGAAAAAAGGCGCAGTGATTCTGACATGAGGGTATTTGAGCTATATTGATATAAGATACCCAGGAATATATCAATAATGAGCGTGGATAGCGTCGTTAGACATTTAATAGAAATAATTTTATAATGCTGCATTGTTGGTGTAAATAACATTCTCAAGAAATAAAAAAAAAACTTAGTGGCTCTGACAGTAGAACATATTTGAGCTATATTGATGTAATAAACCCAGAAATCAATTGATAATGAGCGCGGACAGAGTCGTTAGACATTTAGAAATAATTTTAAAATGCTGGATTGTTCGTCTAAATTAAATTCTCAATAAATTAGAAAAAGACTCAGTGATTCTGACATGACGATATTTGAGCTATATTGATATAAGATACCCAGGAATATATCAATAATGAGCGCGGACAGCGTCGTTAGACATTTAATTGAAATAATTTAAAAATGCTGCATTGTTCGTCTAAATAAAATTTTCAATAAATTAAAAAAAAAACTCTGTGACTCTCACAGTAGAATATATTTGAGATATATTGAAATAAGATACCCAGAAATTAATTAATGAGCGCGGACAGCGTCGTTAGACATTTAATAGAAATAATTTTAAAATGCTGCATTGTTGGTCTAAATAAAATTTTCAGTAAATTAAAAAAAAAAACTCTGTGACTGACAGTAGAATATATTTGAGATATATTGATATAAGATACGCAGAAATCAATTGATAATGACCTCGGACAGCGTCGTTAGACATTTAGAAATAATTTTAAAATGCTGGATTGTTCGTCTAAATAAAATTCTCAATAAATTAAAAAAAAACTCAGTGACTCTCACAGTAGAATATATTTGAGATATATTGATATAAGATACCCAGAAATCAATTAATGAGCGCGGACAGCGTCGTTAGAGATTTAATAGAAATAATTTTAAAATGCTGCATTGTTGGTCTAAATAAAATTCTCAATAAATTTGAAAAAATACTCAGTGACTCTGACAGGATATATTTGAGCTATATTGATATAAGATACTCAGAAATCAATTGATAATGAGCGCGGACAGCGTCGTTAGACATTTAGAAATAATTTAAAAATGCTGGATGTTCGACTATAAAATTCTCTATAAAATAGAAAAAAGGCGCAGTGATTCTGACATGAGGGTATTTGAGCTATATTGATATAAGATACCCAGGAATATATCAATAATGAGCGTGGATAGCGTCGTTAGACATTTAATAGAAATAATTTTATAATGCTGCATTGTTGGTGTAAATAACATTCTCAAGAAATAAAAAAAAAACTTAGTGGCTCTGACAGTAGAACATATTTGAGCTATATTGATGTAATAAACCCAGAAATCAATTGATAATGAGCGCGGACAGAGTCGTTAGACATTTAGAAATAATTTTAAAATGCTGGATTGTTCGTCTAAATTAAATTCTCAATAAATTAGAAAAAGACTCAGTGATTCTGACATGACGATATTTGAGCTATATTGATATAAGATACCCAGGAATATATCAATAATGAGCGCGGACAGCGTCGTTAGACATTTAATTGAAATAATTTAAAAATGCTGCATTGTTCGTCTAAATAAAATTTTCAATAAATTAAAAAAAAAACTCTGTGACTCTCACAGTAGAATATATTTGAGATATATTGAAATAAGATACCCAGAAATTAATTAATGAGCGCGGACAGCGTCGTTAGACATTTAATAGAAATAATTTTAAAATGCTGCATTGTTGGTCTAAATAAAATTTTCAGTAAATTAAAAAAAAAAACTCTGTGACTGACAGTAGAATATATTTGAGATATATTGATATAAGATACGCAGAAATCAATTGATAATGACCTCGGACAGCGTCGTTAGACATTTAGAAATAATTTTAAAATGCTGGATTGTTCGTCTAAATAAAATTCTCAATAAATTAAAAAAAAACTCAGTGACTCTCACAGTAGAATATATTTGAGATATATTGATATAAGATACCCAGAAATCAATTAATGAGCGCGGACAGCGTCGTTAGAGATTTAATAGAAATAATTTTAAAATGCTGCATTGTTGGTCTAAATAAAATTCTCAATAAATTTGAAAAAATACTCAGTGACTCTGACAGGATATATTTGAGCTATATTGATATAAGATACTCAGAAATCAATTGATAATGAGCGCGGACAGCGTCGTTAGACATTTAGAAATAATTTAAAAATGCTGGATGTTCGACTATAAAATTCTCTATAAAATAGAAAAAAGGCGCAGTGATTCTGACATGAGGGTATTTGAGCTATATTGATATAAGATACCCAGGAATATATCAATAATGAGCGTGGATAGCGTCGTTAGACATTTAATAGAAATAATTTTATAATGCTGCATTGTTGGTGTAAATAACATTCTCAAGAAATAAAAAAAAAACTTAGTGGCTCTGACAGTAGAACATATTTGAGCTATATTGATGTAATAAACCCAGAAATCAATTGATAATGAGCGCGGACAGAGTCGTTAGACATTTAGAAATAATTTTAAAATGCTGGATTGTTCGTCTAAATTAAATTCTCAATAAATTAGAAAAAGACTCAGTGATTCTGACATGACGATATTTGAGCTATATTGATATAAGATACCCAGGAATATATCAATAATGAGCGCGGACAGCGTCGTTAGACATTTAATTGAAATAATTTAAAAATGCTGCATTGTTCGTCTAAATAAAATTTTCAATAAATTAAAAAAAAAACTCTGTGACTCTCACAGTAGAATATATTTGAGATATATTGAAATAAGATACCCAGAAATTAATTAATGAGCGCGGACAGCGTCGTTAGACATTTAATAGAAATAATTTTAAAATGCTGCATTGTTGGTCTAAATAAAATTTTCAGTAAATTAAAAAAAAAAACTCTGTGACTGACAGTAGAATATATTTGAGATATATTGATATAAGATACGCAGAAATCAATTGATAATGACCTCGGACAGCGTCGTTAGACATTTAGAAATAATTTTAAAATGCTGGATTGTTCGTCTAAATAAAATTCTCAATAAATTAAAAAAAAACTCAGTGACTCTCACAGTAGAATATATTTGAGATATATTGATATAAGATACCCAGAAATCAATTAATGAGCGCGGACAGCGTCGTTAGAGATTTAATAGAAATAATTTTAAAATGCTGCATTGTTGGTCTAAATAAAATTCTCAATAAATTTGAAAAAATACTCAGTGACTCTGACAGGATATATTTGAGCTATATTGATATAAGATACTCAGAAATCAATTGATAATGAGCGCGGACAGCGTCGTTAGACATTTAGAAATAATTTAAAAATGCTGGATGTTCGACTATAAAATTCTCTATAAAATAGAAAAAAGGCGCAGTGATTCTGACATGAGGGTATTTGAGCTATATTGATATAAGATACCCAGGAATATATCAATAATGAGCGTGGATAGCGTCGTTAGACATTTAATAGAAATAATTTTATAATGCTGCATTGTTGGTGTAAATAACATTCTCAAGAAATAAAAAAAAAACTTAGTGGCTCTGACAGTAGAACATATTTGAGCTATATTGATGTAATAAACCCAGAAATCAATTGATAATGAGCGCGGACAGAGTCGTTAGACATTTAGAAATAATTTTAAAATGCTGGATTGTTCGTCTAAATTAAATTCTCAATAAATTAGAAAAAGACTCAGTGATTCTGACATGACGATATTTGAGCTATATTGATATAAGATACCCAGGAATATATCAATAATGAGCGCGGACAGCGTCGTTAGACATTTAATTGAAATAATTTAAAAATGCTGCATTGTTCGTCTAAATAAAATTTTCAATAAATTAAAAAAAAACTCTGTGACTCTCACAGTAGAATATATTTGAGATATATTGAAATAAGATACCCAGAAATTAATTAATGAGCGCGGACAGCGTCGTTAGACATTTAATAGAAATAATTTTAAAATGCTGCATTGTTGGTCTAAATAAAATTTTCAGTAAATTAAAAAAAAAAACTCTGTGACTGACAGTAGAATATATTTGAGATATATTGATATAAGATACGCAGAAATCAATTGATAATGACCTCGGACAGCGTCGTTAGACATTTAGAAATAACTTAAAAATGCTGGATGTTCGTTTAAATAAAATTCTCAATAAATTAGAAAAAAGGCTCAGTAATTCTGACATGACGGTGTTTGAGCTATATTGATATAAGATACCCAGGAATATATCAATAATGAGCGCGGACAGCGTCGTTAGACATTTAATAGAAATAATTTTGAAATGCTGCTTTGTTCGTCTAAATAAAATTCTCAAGAAATAAAAAAAAAACTTAGTGGCTTTGACAGTAGAATATATTTGAGCTATATTGATATAATATACCCAGAAATCAATTGATAATGAACGCGGACAGCGTCGTTAGACATTTAGAAATAATTTAAAAATGCTGGATTGTTCGTCTAAATAAAATTCTCAATAAATTAGAAAAAGGCTCAGTGATTCTGACATGACGATATTTGAGCTATATTGATATAAGATACCCAGGAATATATCAATAATAAGCGCGGACAGCGTCGTCAGACATTTAATAGAAATAATTTTGAAATGCTGCTTTGTTCGTCTAAATAAAATTCTCAAGAAATAAAAAAAAACTTAGTGGCTTTGACAGTAGAATATATTTGAGCTATATTGATATAATATACCCAGAAATCAATTGATAATGAACGCGGACAGCGTCGTTAGACATTTAGAAATAATTTAAAAATGCTGGATTGTTCGTCTAAATAAAATTCTCAATAAATTAGAAAAAGGCTTAGTGATTCTGACATGACGATATTTGAGCTATATTGATATAAGGTACCCAGGAATATATCAATAATAAGCGCGGACAGCGTCGTCAGACATTTAATAGAAATAATTTTGAAATGCTGCTTTGTTCGTCTAAATAAAATTCTCAAGAAATAAAAAAAAACTTAGTGGCTTTGACAGTAGAATATATTTGAGCTATATTGATATAATATACCCACAAATCAATTGATAATGAGCGCGGACAGCGACGTTAGACATTTAGAAATAATTTTAAAATGCTGTATTGTTCGTCTAAATAAAATTCTCAATAAATTAGAAAAAGGCTCAGTAATTCTGACATGACGGTGTTTGAGCTATATTGATATAAGATACCCAGGAATATATCAATAATGAGCGCGGACAGCGTCGTTAGACATTTAATAGAAATAATTTTGAAATGCTGCTTTGTTCGTCTAAATAAAATTCTCAAGAAATAAAAAACAACTTAGTGGCTTTGACAGTAGAATATATTTGAGCTATATTGATATAATATACCCAGAAATCAATTGATAATGAACGCGGACAGCGTCGTTAGACATTTAGAAATAATTTAAAAATGCTGGATTGTTCGTCTAAATAAAATTCTCAATAAATTAGAAAAAGGCTCAGTGATTCTGACATGACGATATTTGAGCTATATTGATATAAGATACCCAGGAATATATCAATAATAAGCGCGGACAGCGTCGTTAGACATTTAATAGAAATAATTTTGAAATGCTGCTTTGTTCGTCTAAATAAAATTCTCAAGAAATAAAAAAAAAACTTAGTGGTTCTGACAGTAGAACATATTTGAGCTATATTGATATAAGATACCCAGAAATCAATTGATAATGAGCGCGGACAGCGTCGTTAGACATTTAGAAATAATTTAAAAATGCTGGATTGTTCGTCTAAATTAAATTCTCAATAAATTAGAAAAAGACTCAGTGATTCTGACATGACGATATTTGAGCTATATTGATATAAGATACCCAGGAATATATCAATAATGAGCGCGGACAGCGTCGTTAGACATTTAATTGAAATAATTTAAAAATGCTGCATTGTTCGTCTAAATAAAATTTTCAATAAATTAAAAAAAAACTCTGTGACTCTCACAGTAGAATATATTTGAGATATATTGAAATAAGATACCCAGAAATTAATTAATGAGCGCGGACAGCGTCGTTAGACATTTAATAGAAATAATTTTAAAATGCTGCATTGTTGGTCTAAATAAAATTTTCAGTAAATTAAAAAAAAAAACTCTGTGACTGACAGTAGAATATATTTGAGATATATTGATATAAGATACGCAGAAATCAATTGATAATGACCTCGGACAGCGTCGTTAGACATTTAGAAATAACTTAAAAATGCTGGATGTTCGTTTAAATAAAATTCTCAATAAATTAGAAAAAAGGCTCAGTAATTCTGACATGACGGTGTTTGAGCTATATTGATATAAGATACCCAGGAATATATCAATAATGAGCGCGGACAGCGTCGTTAGACATTTAATAGAAATAATTTTGAAATGCTGCTTTGTTCGTCTAAATAAAATTCTCAAGAAATAAAAAAAAAACTTAGTGGCTTTGACAGTAGAATATATTTGAGCTATATTGATATAATATACCCAGAAATCAATTGATAATGAACGCGGACAGCGTCGTTAGACATTTAGAAATAATTTAAAAATGCTGGATTGTTCGTCTAAATAAAATTCTCAATAAATTAGAAAAAGGCTCAGTGATTCTGACATGACGATATTTGAGCTATATTGATATAAGATACCCAGGAATATATCAATAATAAGCGCGGACAGCGTCGTCAGACATTTAATAGAAATAATTTTGAAATGCTGCTTTGTTCGTCTAAATAAAATTCTCAAGAAATAAAAAAAAACTTAGTGGCTTTGACAGTAGAATATATTTGAGCTATATTGATATAATATACCCAGAAATCAATTGATAATGAACGCGGACAGCGTCGTTAGACATTTAGAAATAATTTAAAAATGCTGGATTGTTCGTCTAAATAAAATTCTCAATAAATTAGAAAAAGGCTTAGTGATTCTGACATGACGATATTTGAGCTATATTGATATAAGATACCCAGGAATATATCAATAATAAGCGCGGACAGCGTCGTCAGACATTTAATAGAAATAATTTTGAAATGCTGCTTTGTTCGTCTAAATAAAATTCTCAAGAAATAAAAAAAAACTTAGTGGCTTTGACAGTAGAATATATTTGAGCTATATTGATATAATATACCCACAAATCAATTGATAATGAGCGCGGACAGCGACGTTAGACATTTAGAAATAATTTTAAAATGCTGTATTGTTCGTCTAAATAAAATTCTCAATAAATTAGAAAAAGGCTCAGTAATTCTGACATGACGGTGTTTGAGCTATATTGATATAAGATACCCAGGAATATATCAATAATGAGCGCGGACAGCGTCGTTAGACATTTAATAGAAATAATTTTGAAATGCTGCTTTGTTCGTCTAAATAAAATTCTCAAGAAATAAAAAAAAACTTAGTGGCTTTGACAGTAGAATATATTTGAGCTATATTGATATAATATACCCAGAAATCAATTGATAATGAACGCGGACAGCGTCGTTAGACATTTAGAAATAATTTAAAAATGCTGGATTGTTCGTCTAAATAAAATTCTCAATAAATTAGAAAAAGGCTCAGTGATTCTGACATGACGATATTTGAGCTATATTGATATAAGATACCCAGGAATATATCAATAATAAGCGCGGACAGCGTCGTCAGACATTTAATAGAAATAATTTTGAAATGCTGCTTTGTTCGTCTAAATAAAATTCTCAAGAAATAAAAAAAAACTTAGTGGCTTTGACAGTAGAATATATTTGAGCTATATTGATATAATATACCCAGAAATCAATTGATAATGAACGCGGACAGCGTCGTTAGACATTTAGAAATAATTTAAAAATGCTGGATTGTTCGTCTAAATAAAATTCTCAATAAATTAGAAAAAGGCTCAGTGATTCTGACATGACGATATTTGAGCTATATTGATATAAGATACCCAGGAATATATCAATAATAAGCGCGGACAGCGTCGTCAGACATTTAATAGAAATAATTTTGAAATGCTGCTTTGTTCGTCTAAATAAAATTCTCAAGAAATAAAAAAAAACTTAGTGGCTTTGACAGTAGAATATATTTGAGCTATATTGATATAATATACCCACAAATCAATTGATAATGAGCGCGGACAGCGACGTTAGACATTTAGAAATAATTTTAAAATGCTGTATTGTTCGTCTAAATAAAATTTTCAATAAATTAGAAAAAGGCTCAGTGATTCTGACATGACGATATTTGAGCTATATTGATATAAGATACCCAGGAATATATCAATAATGAGCGCGGACAGCGTCGTTAGACATTTAATAGAAATAATTTTGACATGCTGCTTTGTTCGTCTAAATAAAATTCTCAAGAAATAAAAAAAAAACTTAGTGGCTCTGACAGTAGAACATATTTGAGCTATATTGATATAATAAACCCAGAAATCAATTGATAATGAGCGCGGACAGCGTCGTTAGACATTTAGAAATAATTTTAAAATGCTGTATTGTTCGTCTAAATAAAATTCTCAGTAAATTAGAAAAAGGCTCAGTGATTCTGACATGACGATATTTGAGCTATATTGATATAAGATACCCAGGAATATATCAATAATGAGCGCGGACAGCGTCGTTAGACATTTAATAGAAATAATTTTGAAATGCTGCTTTGTTCGTCTAAATAAAATTCTCAAGAAATAAAAAGAAAACATAGTGGCTCTGACAGTAGAACATATTTGAGCTATATTGATATAATATACCCAGAAATCAATTGATAATGAGCGCGGACAGCGTCGTTAGACATTTAGAAATAATTTAAAAATGCCGGATTGTTCGTCTAAATAAAATTCTCAATAAATTAGAAAAAGGCTCAGTGATTCTGACATGACGATATTTGAGCTATATTGATATAAGATACCCAGGAATATATCAATAATAAGCGCGGACAGCGTCGTCAGACATTTAATAGAAATAATTTTGAAATGCTGCTTTGTTCGTCTAAATAAAATTCTCAAGAAATAAAAAAAAACTTAGTGGCTCTGACAGTAGAACATATTTGAGCTATATTGATATAATAAACCCAGAAATCAATTGATAATGAGCGCGGACAGCGTCGTTAGACATTTAATGCAAATAATTTTAAAATGCTGGATTGTTCGTCTAAATAAAATTCTCAATAAATTAGAAAAAAGGCTTTTTGACTCTGACATATGGACATTTGAGCTATATTGATATAAGATACTAAGAAGTCAATAATTAATAATGAGCGCGGACAGCGTCGCTAGACATTTCGAAATAATTAAAAAATGTTGGATCGCCCTTTTAAATTAAATTCTCAATAAATTAGAAAAAAGACTCGGTAATTTTGACATGACGGTATTTGAGGTACAGTGACTCTGACATTAGGACATTTGAGCTATATTGATATAAGACACCCAGAAATCAATTAATAATAAGTGCGGACAGCGTCGTTAGACATATTAGAAATAATTTTAAAATGTTTATCGCTCTTGCAGTATTTCATGTATGTTTGGTTGCATAGCTTGCGGCGCTAGCAACATGGAAAATAATTCCTACAATCGACCGATGTTCGGCTTATGCAAAGTCGAAGAGACTTTGGAAGAGAATATGTCAACATCTTCTATTTTTATGAAAATATGAATAAAAATCTGGTAACTGAAAACATGATTTGTCTATAGAAAACAACAACTTGTGAAATCTTTCTACAAATTTTATTCTTTTTTAAATTAAGAAGAACGTTTTAAAATTAGAATATATAGTGCAGTATCACCGATTGGACAGAAAAGGAAAAAAAACTCCAACAAGAGCAATAGCGGAAAGCACCGCGATCGATCGGCGATAATGAAGAAATCAAATCGGAATTTGCTGCAATCGAGCAAACCGAGCAAAAAATTTCATCACTTATGTCCATAGTGTTTATTAGATGTATTTCAACATTCTTCACTCACGTAAATAGTTTATTGATAACTAAATTACGGAGGCACGTCTGTGCCACAAACGGCGAACATACCATCACAGATCGAAGAGTTTTCCAACATGAACTAAATCATGGTGAGCCCATCAAGACGAGAGACTCGTGCGATTTTAACAGTTGAAAGAATGCAGAAGGCAGAGTAACTTTTATAATTACAAAATAATTAAATTCTCCCGTTAATGCCAGTAAACATTTCTACCTATTCCCCCGGGACGTCGACTAATTAAATTAAAAAATTCTTCGTGGGCATCAATATCTGCATATTTCACTTCTTGTTACTTCATAAATACAGCCACACTGTGCACGAAGATAAGACAGTGTTGAAAACGAATTAAACAACACGTTGTGTGGTTTTCCTTTACGTACCTTTACAACGTCTGGATGAACAGTGAAAAGAGCTGTTCTTCAGTAACACAACGATATTGATTGTTACACGTACGGTGTATTGATCTAAGATGATTAACGGCTCACTGACTGACCGCCTATCTCAGTCGCTAATTATATCAAAACCTGTATTCAAGTGCTCCGATAAAGTCCACATTTAACGACTACGTGTCGACGTCTGCATTGAACACAATGTAAATGGGTAAACTGTTCTTGTTTACATAATAATTTTAGCGAACTTGCCAGTTCATAATTCAGGGATAAATATTAGGCACGGGCGAACGCTTCGGGGGCTATAGACAGAAAGTTTATTTATTTTATACAATTTTTGCGAGTGGCGCATCCACCATTTTTAAGCAAGCCTACCTGTGGAACTCTTAGCGTCTGATCCACGTGGAACCCTTTAAATCACGTATCTGTAACGCATCAGTTCGCACGATCTCCTAATCCGCGAGTTTCAAAAAACGCGAAGAGCAATTATCACCGGGCTGTTTGGCAACAATAAACGCAATTAAGTACCCCGAAACCGATACCGATGCGCCCAGGTGCATATAAATTTCTTTAACGTTCGAGCTGCGACCATTGTTGCGGATGCTGTAACTCATCACTATCTTACCGGGGCGATTATTTTCGCTGTTAAGCGACTTGGAGAGTTTTACGTAATGTCAATGCGGCAATCGCTTCATTGTTATTCGTCGTGCGGGTAATATATTAAGTTGTGTGGATTTTTATTGCGCGGCGTATTAAGTTGCAATGTAATTTCGTAACGCGTGTTTTCCATGGCTGATTTATCGGGTTTGTTTCGTTGATAAATCTCAATTAGACGCGGGGAATGTCCGGCATGCGAGCGGTCGTCGGCGCGCGAATTTGAGGAGGTTTGCCTCAAATTTACGTTTGACGCATGGTGAAAATCACCCTGTAGACGACTCACTTATGTATTCCAGTTTAGATGATTAAGCTGAAATTGTTGTGTAAAGTGCGAAATGTGGATATCACAGACATTAAAATATGCATATCGTTAGATACTTTTGGTCCGTATGCAGGGCGACTTTGAACATTTGTCAGTCGTAATTCACTCAGGATGCGAATCGAAACAAAAAAGGTATCATTTCGACTGTTGTTAATAATTTGATATATTTTTTAAAGTAGAGAGTTCCACATGCTGTCGAAACCTCAATAAATTAGTTTTGAAAGCACAAGTGAACGATACCTCCATGTAATTTTTCACTCGGTGTTCTCGAAAGGGCATAAACATCTTAACGTGTACGCAGCCCCTATAGTCACTCCCGAGTCGTTCTAAGTCATTAGCAGGGCGAGCGAACGAGCAATGTTTATGCAGATTGCCACATAAAATTTGTACGGCGAGTAGTCATCAAATTATAAAGTTATCACTTATCTGTGCCGTAAAACGCGCGTAACCGACCTGCCGGCCATCCCGGCGGCAATTACGCGCTCGTAAAAAGGCAATAAAATTCGGGCCGGTAGGTGTCGATTTCGGCACCTCGACATGCACAGAGGTAAGACGGCAATAAAAGGCCATTTTATCGGGATTTGAGTGATCGTAAACGTCAACGACGACCACGGCAGAGTTATGGAGTCCCGTCGGCGAGCCAAGTCACACCCAGAAGCGTGCCGGAGCGATAAAATTTTTACGATCGGATCCGCTTCAATTTTCGCTCTTTTACGAGCGTTTCGAGTGTTGCTCGTTTCGATGCCGGGAAGTGTCTGGTTTCGGCGGTCGAGCTGTCGTCCGACAGGTGGCGCTAGTCGACGGCGGGGGCCGTCGCAACGTCCGGATCGAATCGCGATTGGTTCGCGCGCTCCCCCCACCGCCGGCCGCCTGCCATTTCGCGAGCACGTGCGAAAATCGGGCCGCAAGGGCCGGAGGGCCGGTCGCGTGCGCCCCGACGCCGCGAGGAGTGGGGGGCGGGAAGGGACGGGGGCCGGAGCGCGAGGCATCAGACTCCGGAGCTCCAGTGGGTCCCGATCCGCGATCGCAGTCAGCAGCTACGCGCGCATTCCGGTCCGAGCTGCGACGTCGTGCGCTCGTGCGAACTCGCAATCACGTATACGTACGTACGTTACACACTCAGATATCCAAAGGCCACTCGATCGCCGCGATCGACCGTGATGTCGGTTCGGGGTGTCCACCTGGTGCAGTGACATTCGAGTGCTACAGTGACAGATTCGACAGAAAGACAGAAGAAGCCAGCCAGTGTGCAGCATGAACTCCTACTTCGAGCAGAGCGGCTTCTACGGGGGCCACCACCACCAGAGCGGCGCCGTCACCGGCGCCCACCACCACGAGCAGACGGCCGCCGCGGCCGCCGCCTACCGTTCCTTCCCCCTCAGCCTCGGCATGTCGCCGTACGCCTCCAGCCAGCACCACCACCACCACCACTCGCTGCACCAGGCGGCGCGCCCGCCCCAGGACTCGCCGTACGACGCGTCGGTGGCGGCCGCCTGCAAGCTCTACTCGGCGTCGGGGGCGGGAGACGGCCAGCAGAACTCCGTCAACTACAGCACCTCCGGCTCGAAGCCGGACTGCTCCAAGGGCAGCGCCGACCAGAACGGCTACGCGTCGGTGGTGGCGGCGGCCGCCGTGAAGGACGTGTGGCAGAGCGCCGCGGCGGGCGGCGGCGCCAACCTCGCCAACAGCCTCGCGGGGCCCGTGCGGCCGGCGGCGTGCACGCCCGACTCCAGGGTGGGCTACGGATCGGCGGTGGGACTCGTCGGCGGCGACCCGGCGTCCAGTCCGGGGGCGGCCGCCGGACGCACCGCCAACTCGCTCTCCTGGAACAACCCCTGCTCCATCAACTCCACCTCCTCGCAGCCGGTCGGCACGCAGATACACCAGCAGACGAACCACACGTTCTACCCCTGGATGGCCATTGCAGGTGGGTGATGCTTGAGTTAAGGGTGCCGATCCGTGCAACAAGTCACTTCCGGGCGGACGCGCCTCCGCTCAAAAAAGATCTCATTCGCGGTAATTACACTTAAAGAACACTTGAAAATTTTAAACTAGAATAAACTTTACAATAAAACATCAATTTTTCGCACGCGACGGCAGTGGCGTATCTCCGGGGGTTTGGCGGAAGCACTGGGAATGCGTTTTCCATTTATTCACATTTAGCGTAATTACAGTTATGAGTGCACCGAGTGAGTGACCTAATGGGCTGTTTATCATCTCTCTTAATTCAAATGGTAAATTTAATCACTTGACGATATTTTTATTAGTGTCAACAAAGTTTTTTAGGTGTCTTAAATGACCTAGAAAAATAGTGTTGTTGACCCGCACGAATTTTTTTTGCGGTTGTTTATCAAATTTTCTACTGAAATACTGTCCCACGAAAACCGTTCTATTTTAGCAAATTAATGAGTGTTATTCTGTTCGGTTTATAATAATTTACCTGGGGCGCCCAGCTGGTCCGAACTACCCCAGAAGGTATCGGAAGCAAATTCCATTATGTCCGTAAATTTATGGGTGTGAGAGCCCATAAATCCCAAAAATCGTAATGTTTTGTTGTTATTTAAAAATGTTTTGACAAATAATTACAATAAAGTGGAGAAGAGTATAAAGAAAAAATTCTTACTCTGAGAAACTCAAAAAGGAGAAGAGTGAATATGAAAATTTAGCATAATTTAATTTTTTTCAAAAAGTCGGTGCAATCGGATTCGCGCACAAAGACAGTCGAGTATCCGAAATTCGTGTCGGTATTTTTCCATTCATTCCCCTCGAAGACAAGACGAAACTTCAATTCCTAAATTATGGTTTCGCACGCGAGACATCGTCATCGAAATGAGCGAGAGGCACTAACGCGTCGCGCTTATCCAAACGATATTGTAACTGGCGTTTACGAGCGATTTTACGGCCTCGTCGAAATAATTCAGAGACCGCTTCCTTATTTCGTTTTTTCGGCAGCACAGGACCCGAATCGGGCATTACGTAACCCCCGAGTTATGCAAACGTTGAACCTGCGCCCCGACCGGAGTCAAGTGCGTGTAAAATCCGGGTTGCAACGTGTCGCACCCCTCCGTCCGTCCGATCAGCTGTTCGGAATGTGTGTCGAAAAGACCCCGAAATAATCGCGTTTGTTTTCGTCGGTCGAAATAATGGAGCGCGTCTTGGGTCAACGGAACGTAATTTGGTTAAGGTCGTTCGACAATAACGTCGCTAACGAGCGCGCGAGTATCGGGAGTAATGAGTTCGGGGTGGTTTTATTTACGGCCGACGCTCCACCATCCGGCGCGGTTTCTTTTCCGATTTCACATCTCGACCTGAAATTAAAAATCGGGAATTTTCGGCCGCCCCCCGCGCGGCTGCAGTAACAATCGCCCACTTCATTCAGATGATAATTCCTTCGCGGGTCTGGAGTCCGGAGTAGTTCCGAATTGTCCGGAGGCAGTCCGGATGAGCGATGACGTATTACCCAGTCGGGCACCCCTTTTGTGCTCCGCTCGCTACGGTCCGCTCCGAAAACATTGTCTTCCAAGGTGTTGGGGCAGGTCGGGAACAAGGATAAATAAGTAAATCGATTTATAAATCGCCGGAGTTCCCCGGGGTTCCGGTTTGGCTCCATCACCGTCAAGTTCATAATAATTCTTGTCTAACTTCCTGAACCTGAAAATAAAAATCGAAAAGGACCAAACCATGTAAGATTCCCAAACAACAAATCGGTTTCTACCTCTCGAACCGGACAAATTAACACTAAACGCCGCCGATTTACATAACAGCGGAGATAAAATTCGCGCGCTGTCAAAGCCGTCAAACCGGGGGTTGGCGCAGTTGGACTACCCTTCAACAGAGGGCGCCACCGACCCAAGGAGCGTCCACCGGCAGCGCCTTGCGGGTCGCCTCACTCATCCGACTTTCAGATAAAAATGTCGCCGAGTAATTTATGACAAGACGTATTTTTCGAGTAATTAACCGCGATCAATTATGGGTTAATTAATTAGCGGTTGTGCAACGTTCGAATAAATTATCGTGTTTGCTCAAAGTGGGATTTGGGTTTAGGAGAGCGTGGGATACGTCGTTGTTTTTTCCTATCTAATAATTTGACATTGGTGATGGCATTTGGTGGTAATTGGCTGATTGAAATGTGAACATGGAGAGAGGTTCCGTAGGGGTGACGAGAAGAGATATGATGTGTGCAAATTTGGATTTCCGTCGGCAACACTTTTAGGGAGGGTCTTGGAATCGGTACGATCAATCAGGTGTTCTTTTTCGATTCAACAGAAAGTCTTTGAAAATCTTTGAGCCGTTCAATTTTCATTGTCTCTGTCTAATTAAATAGGATCACAAAATCGAGAGAAAAATACCTCTGTGGTGTACAACACCAGTACCGGCCGAAACCTGATTTGAAACCCACAGCGTGACTAACCATGGACGAACTAGATATATCCTCTTTCACCATGATCACACTGAAGGTAAAGTTACCAAAGACTGATAAATCATAACACTCTGATATTGATCAAATATAAATCATCCCGCACTAGTGATAAACGACTGTTTAGCGCGGGATTTATGTGGAAAAAATCCAAATAAATTAACTATAGATTTTTTTGGTAAATCCGAGCCGTATCGCTAATGAATGTCTTCCAGTTGGAATAATTGCCGGGCTTTGTTTACAAACTGTGACTGGTGTATTTATATCCATGCACACATCATGTTTATGTGTATATTACATAGTTGGAATATCAAACGTCCACTACTCATATCCACGATTGTAATGGGACCGCTCGATGACACCTGTTCGTGGCACAACTGCGTCTTACACCAACCTTTAAAAAACGCTTCCATTCAGGCCAAAAAGACCTTGAGAGCGCCCGCAAGGCCGCTCTTCCAAAAGACTTTTTACCTTCGCCGCCGGACACTTTTGAGAGTTATTCGTCGGAGCAACAAACCCGGAACAGAAGCCGCGAATCGAAGTGGAATAATAAAATTAGCGTTCGGTAATGGAGCAGGTCTCGTAACAAAGCCATTACTCCGCCTTCGTGCCATAACAGTGAAGAGCTGTTGCAATCATCAAATCGGCTCGTAACTTACGGCTCCGTGCCAACTATTTTAATATTTTCGTCTAGTAATTAAGCCATTAATCAATGGTTTTTGTGTCCGCCGTGATTTACGCCCAACGGTAGAATTTCATCTTCGCCGGGACCTAAATCATCGTCATTTTTTCGACGGGGAAAACAGAGGGATAATTATGTTGTGCGGCCCAAATAGAGACGTTAGGACCGTAACGGTCGTCGTAAATTTGCCCTCCGTCGCTCACCTGGAAGATCGACTTCTTTGTTTGCGAGAGTTGTTTTAGTACTCGATGAGCCGCAGACGCGACCATTGATTTGTGTAAAATTTTGTACACAACTCGTGCGTAATCCGACTTCACAATTTCGACCGCGATTGTTTTGTTCGTCAAGAGTCACGGGTCACACTGTTTATTTCCTGCGAAAATATCACCCCGCGAGGTGTCCCACAAGCGCCCACGTCGGACCCCATCCTTTACTTTACCACGAAACTCTTCTTCTCGGAACCAATTTTCGACGGAGCGACCAAACCGAGGCGGTAAAAAACGAAAAGACCCCCCTAATAACAGTCCCAAATTACAATGCCCGTCCGCATAATGGCGACCCTGAGATCGGCGCGCAGGGGAGCAAATTGTCCGTTAGTCCTCCTCTGCCCATCAAAATGTTAACACCGGCTCGTGCAGTGTCCGTTCGGTCGCAAAAATCGCCGTATTGACCCAGGCAATTAATGCCCGACGCGCGGGGCATGCAAAGCGCCCATGATGGTATGCGAGGGGCGTCGCGTCGACATGTGCGGGAGCTTCTTGTGTCCGGTGTGTGTGTGTGTGTGTTTATGAAATTATTCGGCTGCTGAACTGGATCGTCGCTGAAAATTTGCCCTCACAACGTCCAAGTGTAGAAGAAATAATGTGAATTAGACGCACTTTTACTTACAACGCTCGTCTTCGACTCGTCTGCGTTTCATTGTATTGTATTTCTAAGTTCTAACTAAAATTTTACAATTCTTCTTCTTGGAGCGACAAATACCTAGAGATTTTCTGAATTTTCGAAACTTAACCTCCACCCCCACGAGCCGCCTCTGATAACCCGAATGAGTTATCACCGCGCCTCTGACAACTAGAATGCACTAAATCATGGTAGTCTTAAAGGAAACGTCCCGAATGTCTTCGGGACAAGATGTATTATGTTTTCTCCTGAGCTCTTCGCTCTCTCGTGCCGGCGGCGACGTTACGTAATTCCGTGGCCCGCTCTAGGTACCCACGAATTGCACAAGTCAAAATTCCGTCGGATTTATCTCTAGGCTAATAACAAGTTCGTGCCTAACTTGAATTCGGGGACGATACCGGCAGTCGTTACAAGTGAGGCATGGCGCCGTTTCATTTATACAAACACGGCGCGGTTCAGATATCGGCTATCTGCTCTGTTTGGATTTTACACGTTATTGCCTTAATTATCCGGGGGTGGAAAAAGCGGAGGTGGTCGCGAGATAAAGAATAAAGGAGGCGGGATGATGGATTCGTCTGCGGGAGACCGGAACGTACGGTAGCGGGTCTTTGTAACGATTCTTGCTATCAGAAAGAAATTCAAACGCGTTTTGATGCATCACACCGAAGTCTCTTCGGGTTCCAAATTACTCGCCTGGAAATTTAAAAACCAAAATACTGCCACTATTTAGGTATAGCGCTATCTGAAAAATCTAAAGTATGTAACCTGTGTAAAAATATGTTTTACCATTAAATATTATTTCGTACGTACGTTTAAAAACTGAACAAATCTGGAAGGAAGCAAAGAAACTATATAATAACACAAATTCAATACATTTTCATTCTGAATTCGGGTTTAGACATTTGGACATCTTTGTATCAAAATCAGTCGGGTTGTATCAAAATACTGCAGCTATTTAGGTATATTAAAAAATTTACTCCACTTGGATTTAAGAACATTCTTCTAGTTTATTTAGGTATAGTCGCGTGTGTAGAATCTAAAGTATGTAACCCGTTCAATAATAGAAATTATTAAACATTATTTCATCAATTGAATCAAGATTAAATTAAAACCTACAAATCAAAAATACTGCCACAATTTGGATATAGTCGTATGTGTCAAATCTACAGTATGCAAGCTGTGCAATAATTTAAATTATTAAACTTTATTTCACGAATTGAATCAATATACCTATATGGAAATCCATTCAGTCAACTTCCAAAAATTTTAAGAAATCTGAACAATTGCTAAATTGAAATTCACACACTTTGATGTTTCATTAGGATTTCAGGTTTACTCCCCTTTCGGGTTTTAGACATTTTCGGTATCAAAATTAGTCGGGTTTCGAGTTTGGAAAATTTTGAGCTCTAAAAGTTAAACCCCCCAAACCAATAATACTGCAACTATTTAGTTATAGTCGCGTGTGTAGAATCTAAAGTAGGTATGTAACCGGTGCAATAATAGAAATTATTAAACATTATGTCATCAATTGAATCAAAAGATCTGAAGTGGAAAAAATTTCAAGGCATTTTGATTTTTCATACTGAATTCAGGTTTACCCCCCTTTCGGGTTTTAGACATTTCCGGGTTTCAATTTTGACCTCTAAAAGTTAACCCTCAAACCAAAAATACTGCAATTATTTAGATATAGTCGCGTGTGTAGAATCTAAAGTATGTACCTGTGCAATAATTTAAATTATTAAACATTATTTCACGAATTGAATCAAGATACCTGGATAGGAATCCATCCAGTCAACCTCCAAAAATTTAAAAAATCTGAAGTGGGAAGAATTGATAAAACTGAAATTCTACACACTTTGATGTTTCATACTGTATTCAGGTTTACCACCCCCTTTTCGGATTTTAGACATTTTCGGTATAAAAGTTAGTCGGGTTTCGATTTTGAAAAATTTTGAGGTCTAAAAGTTAAAATCCCCAAACCAAAAATACTGCAACTATTTAGGTATAGTCGCGTGTGTAGAATCTAAAGTATGTAACCCGCGCAATAATAGAAATTATTAAACATTATTTCATCAATTGAATCAATATTAAATTAAAACCTACAAACCAAAAATACTGCCACTATTTGGATATAGTCGTATGTGTCGAATCTACAGTAGGTATATGCAAGCTGTGCAATAATTTAAATTATGTATTAAACATTATTTCACGAATGGAATCAATATACTTATATGGAAATCCATTCAGTCAACCAAATTTTAAGAAATCTGAAGGGAAAAGAATTGCTAAATTGAAATTCAACACACTTTGATGTTTCATAGTGATTTCAGGTTTCGGGTTTTAGACATTTTCGGTATCAAAATTAGTCCGGTTTCGAGTTTGAAAAAAATTTGAGCTCTAGAAGTTACACCCCCCAAATCAAAAATACTGCAACTATTTAGGTATAGTCGCGTGTGTAGAATCTAAAGTATGTAACGCGTGCAATAATAGAAATTATTAAACATGATTTCATCAACCGAAAAATCGCGCCAACTTCCAAAAATTTAAGAAATCTGAAGTAAAAAAAACTCCTAAAGATAAATTTAACACATTTTGATGTTTAATACTGAATTCAGGTTTACCCCCCTTTCGGGTTTTAGACATTTTCGGTATAAAAATTAGTCGGGTTTCGAGTTTGAAAAATTTTGAGCTCTAAAAGTTAAAACCCCCAAGCCAAAAATACTGCAACTATTTAGGTATGTAGAATCTAAAGTATGTAACCCGTGCGATAATATAAATTATTAAACATGATTTTATCAACAGAAAAATAGCGCCAACTTCCAAAAATTTTAGAAATCTGAAGGGGAAAAAACTGCTAAAGATAAATTCGACATATTTTGATGTTTCATACTGAATTCGGGTTTACGCCCCTTTCGGGTTTTCGGTATAAAAATTAGTCGAGTTTCGAGTTTGAAACATTTTGAGCTCTCAAAGTTAAAACCCTCAAACCAAAAATACTGCAACTATTTAGGTATAGTCGCGTGTGTAGAATCTAAAGTATGTAACCCGTGCGATAATAGAAATTATTAAACATGATTTTATCAACAGAAAAATCGCGCCAACTTCCAAAAATTTAAGAAATCTGAAGGGGAAAAAACTGCTAAAGATAAATTCGACATATTTTGATGTTTCATACTGAATTCGGGTTTACCCCCCTTTCGGGTTTTAGACATTTTCGGTATCAAAATTTATCGGGTTTTGAGTTTGGAAAATTTTGAGCTCTAAAAGCTAAATCCCCCAAGCCAAAAATACTGCAACTATTTAGGTATGTAGAATCTAAAGTATGTAACCCGTGCGATAATATAAATTATTAAACATGATTTTATCAACAGAAAAATAGCGCCAACTTCCAAAAATTTTAGAAATCTGAAGGGGAAAAAACTGCTAAAGATAAATTCGACATATTTTGATGTTTCATACTGAATTCGGGTTTACGCCCCTTTCGGGTTTTCGGTATAAAAATTAGTCGAGTTTCGAGTTTGAGCTCTCAAAGTTAAAACCCTCAAACCAAAAATACTGCAACTATTTAGGTATGGTCGCGTGTGTAGAATCTAAAGTATGTAACCTGTGCAATAATAGAAATTATTAAACGTTATTTCATCAATTGAATCAAGATTTATAGGAATCCGATGGGTCACCGACCTTCAAAATTTAAGAAATCTGAAGCGGGAATAATAGCTAAATTGAAATTCAACACACTCTGATGTTTTATACTACTGAATTCAGGTTTACCTTCCTTTGGGGTTTTACACATTTTCGGTATCAAAATTAGTCGGGTTTCGAGTTTGGAAAATTTTGATCTCTAAAATTAAACCCCCCAAGCCAAAAGTACTGCATAAATTAGGGTATAGTCACGTGTGTAGAATCTAAATTATGTAACCCGTGCAATAATGGAATGCAATAAGAAATTTGAACACATTTTGATGTTTCATACTGAATTCGGGTTTTAGCCATTAGTCGGATTTCGAGTTTGTAGAATTCTAAAAATTAAGCCATTCAAACCAATAATCTAAAGTATGCAACCCGTACAATAGGGTTTTACGTTATTAACCATTATTTCATTGATTAATTAATATTTATTATAGACATTCAATAATCAACGAGCGATTTACAACTAAAAAAACTGAAGTGAGAGAAAGGGGAATAATTCAACAACTAAGAGACTCAATATTTCATGATGACGTCTTTATTTGTTACTTATATTGTCGTAGGTATTATATCCTTGGATTAAAGACTGAATTATGGTGTTGCTAGACTGTTTGTTACATTTAATAAAAGAGATGTCTGCTTCTATAAATAAACAGAATGGCGTTTATTTTTCGAAGTAGAGGAATAACGGATTTTGAAAATCTAAAATATAACTTCCTGTAATTAAAACACCAATGACCATTTTGAGGCAGAAGTTTGCTATTTTTTTTAGTCCTTAGTAGTAATTTTTTCAAAATTTTGGTACTCTTCGAACATTTACAAAAAATATTTATATAAAGTCAAGTTATACATAAAATTATGGCGTGAATACACAAAGCGGCCATCTAGTGGTCCAGTTAATCATGTGACTTCCACCAATGACGGCCAACGATTCGATCACCTGACCAAAGCTAACTAGCCCGCTACGAAAAAAAATACTCTCCAACTTTCCATCGGAATTCGAGTACAGACTCTCCCCGAGGGGCGGGTCGGGGCCGGGGGTGCGAAGGCGCTCCATTACAGTGTGCGGTGACAGGTCATGAATCAAGTCGGCCAGTTTGCTCTAGGATGCGTTCCGCCGCCGGGTCCGCTCCCATCTTCGATGCTCGACGCATTGATGGATGTGCACCTAAGAGCCGGCGATTTTTTCGGAGGACATTTTTTGGCGCGTGGTCGCCATAACTTAGGCTAAATCGGAGTTGAGAGCAGTCCAAGATAGCGGCAGATAATAGACTCGTCACGGGTCGAGGGGGCCTGCCTCGAAAAGTAATTTAATAATTTCGGACTTAGAACATGATTAAAAAATTGTAGTCAGGTGACACGCTAGCTGTCATTGTACAACCAACCAGGGCGCTGCAATGAGTCACGTGTCTTTGAATTCTCTACACTTTTTCACAGATCGCAACCTTGAATTCCCGACTTTGTCTGCAAAGTTCCTAATTGTGGCTACAAACCCGAAAACAACATCTTTTTATATACTAATCATACATAATAACAGTTTACGGGGGCACGCCTACGGAGCTGAAAACCGCCTTAAATACGGTACTAATCAGTGCATCGTTAAATTCGATTTTCTTGTGCGTTTTTCCTTCTAATCCTTGGCTAACTTAAGTCGTAAATTGAGCCCACGCAGTACTGTTTCATTTCGTATTCGTCAAAAATGAATAACGATTAGACAATATTTATGACACGGGATAAATTCCGATTGCAATCACCGGTAGCGGCAGCAGAAAATTTCCCGAAACCTCGTTGGTCGTTCACCCTATGGTCCTTCAAAATCGCAACCGCAAGATCGAAAATAACTCCTGTGTTTGTGCATTGTTAACGTGTCGCTCCAAACAGCTGCTGGGAAAAATGCTTTTTACGCTCCACCATAATTGGGCCTCGCATCAAGGAATTCGAGATTACGTCGTTATTAGGCCTTTATCTAAATTAGATCGTCCGCGATGTTACGACTTCATAGTTCAGAATGATTAAGTTAAAATACGCAGCGCTTGATTAACAGCCGATAACCGATTACGCGTCCAGGCTAGTCCGGCCGATTTCGGGCTCGCACGTCGGGCTCCCGTCTGCTAATTGAGCCGTACCGTCGCGGAGTCGTCGATCGAGGCCGCGCCGACAGAATTCCGAATTCCTGCGAGAAAATTACTCGTTTTCGCGTCTCCGCGTGCACACAAATCCTTCATGTTACGCAAACCGCAATTTTTGCCGGCAGACAGTTAAATTACACGTTGCGCGCGGCAGGATTTTCGAATTTTATCGACTGACATTCGGAAATTCGCAGGACCGGATCTCGACCAGAGCCGTTTTTATTTTTGCTCGCTCGGCTCCAGGTGACGTCACCAAAGTGGGATATGCTCACGTGGGCGCCCTTATTGTCAGCCCTGTCGACGCGATCATTTTTGCACTTGGCCGTCTAGACCGGCGGAGCGACCAGGAAACGTCAAAACAGTGTCGACACGGCGACGATCGCCGACGTTCATCGCCTCAAAAAATGCCCCCGAGATCGTGCAAACGAGCAGGTAATCGCCGCAAATTACGTCCCGCGCAATTGCAGCGTTCTGGGGTGAAATATCCCTAATCTCGCACAACAACCGGCCCCGAAACGAGAGGGCAGATCCGCCGCGCCGGTCGGGGGACGGAGACGGCAGACCGTCGTCGTGCGAGAAATTTTGATTTACCGACCGAGCAAGCGATGCTATCGCGAATTCAGATTGAGCCTAATAGAATAGCCTGGTACGATCCAGCGACGTTGGTGGTCGTGCATATGCCTATTATATTAATAACACTTCGCCTTATTAAAAATGCATTAGGTCGTTTATTTATTGATTTAAAACGGTGGGTGGATGGTTTCGCGGTGGTGTGCTTGCACGAAGTCGCCGCATTTATCTCGGGCGTTGTATCGAAATTGTGGTTCGCGCATTTTTCGGATCATAATTGAAAGTGTAGCACGTTAATGAAACGGTGCGGAATTATTTATTGCCCAAGATTTGCACCGCGTTTTTATTTCTTCACGTTTGTTGCACTTTTCGTTTGCTGCCGCGATTTATGGGACAATAAATCGCGCGATTAAAATCCAATAACGCCGATAATTAAATACAGGGCGGTCTCGGAACGAGCACGCACGAGGAGCTGCCATCTTGTTGATAATAACAGGTGCGGGGTGGGCGGGCGCCGCAAGGATCCGTTCTGGGACCCGCGCCGGACGGATTCGCGAAATCATCTATATGGTCGGATTCTAGTAGATCTTTTATGTTAGAGTTTTGCGAACAGTTGATGTTACGTTGTGATGACGCAACGCCGTTAGAGGTTTGCACCGTCGGATTCAGGAGGTCGATTTCTATCAGAAAGTGATCATTTTGAGAAATTTTTCAAAAAATGTAAAGTTTGCATTGTCAAGATTAAATTCAGAATCAAAATTGAAGCAGTTCCAGAATTAGAATCAAATCCAGAATCCAACCTGGAATCAAAATCAAATCAGATCAATTTCAGGATGACAACCTAATCACATCTAAAATTCAGAATCAAAATTAAACCAGTTCCAGAATCAGAATCCAACCTATAATCAAAATCAAATCAGATCAATTTCAGGATGAGAATCAAATCACATCCAACATTCAGAATCAAAATTAAACCAGTTCCAAAATTAGAATCAAATCCAGAATCCAACCTAGAATCAAAATCAAATTAGATCAATTTTAGGACGAGAATCTAATCAAATCAACAATCAGAATAAACGAATCGAATAAAATATTCTGATATCCCAAACCAAAATTTGTTTTGGTTTTTCGTTATGATTTTTATTTGATTATCATTTGTCGTTGTCAAGATTAAATTCAGAATTAAAATTAAACCAGTTCTACAATTAGAATCAAATCCAGAATCCAACGTAGAATCAAAATAAAATCAGATCAATTTCAGGATGAGAATCTAATCAAATTTAGAATCAATGTCACGCACAGATCGAATCAATTCAGAATCAGATCAGAATAAAAACGAATCGAATAAAATCACACTCTAAAATCCCAAACCAAAATCCATTTTAGTGTTTCATTATGATTTTGATTTGATTGTCATCTGTCGTTGTCCAGTTTAAATTTATAATTAAAATTAAACCAGTTCCAGAGCTAGAATCAAATCCAGAATCCAACCTGGAATCAAAATCAAATCAGATCAATTTCAGGATGACAACCTAATCACATCCAAAATTCAGAATCAAAATTGAACCAGTTCCAGAATTAGAGTCAAATCCAGAATCCAACCTAGAATCAAAATCAAATCAGATCATTTTCAGGACAAGAATCTAATCAAATCCACAATCAGAATAAAATTCAGAATCAAAGTCACGTATAGTTCAAGTCTTGATACGAATCAATTCAGAATCAAATCGGAATAAAAACGAATCGAATAAAATCCCAAACCAAAATCCATTTTGTCATTTGCGATTTTCAAGATTAAATTTAGAATGAAAATGAAACCATTTCCAGAATTAGAATCAAATCCAGAATCCAACCTAGAATCAAAATCAAATCAGATCAATTTCAGGATGAGAATCAAATCAAATCCAAAATTCAGACTCAAAATTAAAGCAGTTTCAAAATTGGAATCAAATCCAGTTTCCAACCTAAAATTAAAATCAAATCAGATCAATTTCAGAACGAGAATCTAATCAAATCCACAATCAGAATCAAATCGGAATAAAAACGAATCGAATAAAATCGCATTCTGAAATCCCAAACCAAAATCCATGTTGGTTTTTCATTATGATTTTGATTTGAGTGTCATTTGTCAAGATTAAATTCACAATCAAAATAAAATCATTTCCAGAATTAGAAACAAATCAAATCCAGAATCCAATTTAGAATCAAAATCAAATCAGATCAAATTCAGAATGAGAATTTAATCAAATCCAGAATCAGAATAAAGGTTAAGTCCAGATGATAGAAATCAAATCAGAATAAAAACGAATTGAATAAAATCGCATTCTGAAATCCCAAACCAAAATTCGTTTTGGTTTTTCATTATGATTGTCATTTGCATACAAGATTTTGTGTTTACGAATAGTAGCTCGCTTCGCTCGCTCATATATTGTAAAATCATTACAAATTTTTATTGTAAAAGAATGTATCCTTTTAAATTTCGGGACTCAAACTTGGCACTTGAAAATGCTAAAATATTAATTAGGTATCCAAAATAATTCATTCAGCGAATTTTGAATATATCGATTTTGAAATCATAGAATTTTTTGAAAAAGGTGGTCGAAATGAGAACAGAAATAAAATAAGCAAACATCAGTGACTACAGTGTTGCTAAAGATGTAACGAAATGAAACATTACGAAAGTCTTCAAACTTCGACAAAAGGGACATAAAATCTTGTATGAAACTTGTCTGTAATGGGGATTATTGTCTCGTAGAAAATTATTTTGTTTATTAGTTTGTAACGAGTTAGAATTTAGGAGCGAGCGAAGCGAGCTGGTATTCATAAACAATGCGAATCAATAAATTAAATAATGAACTAAGTTGCATACAAGATTTTGTGTTTACGAATAGTAGCTCGCGTCAAGATTCAATTCAGTATTAAAATTAAACCAGTTCCAGAATTAGAATCAAATCCAGAATCCAACAATCAATTTCAGGATGAGAATCTAATCAAATCCACAATCAGAACAAAATTCAGAATCAAATCGGAATAAAAACGGAATGAAATCGCATTGTAAAATTCCAAACTAAAATCCATTTTCTCATTTGCGATTGTCAAGATAAAATTCAGAATCAAAATGAAATTATTTCCAGAATTAGAATCAAATCCAGAATCCAACCTAGAATCAAAATCAAATCAGATCAATTTTAGGATGAGAATCTAATCCCATCCAAAATTCAGAATCAGAATTAAACCAGTTCCAGAACTAGAATCATATCCAGAATCCAACCTAAAATCTAAATCAAATCAGATCAATTTCAGGACGAGAATCTAATCAAATTCAGAATCAAAGTCACGTACAGATCAAGTCCTGATAACAATCAATTCAGAATCAAATCGGAGTAAAAACGAATCGAATGAAACCGCATTCTAAAATCCCAAAACAATATCTATTTTGGTTTTTCATTATGATTTTGATTTAGATTGTCATTTGCCATTGTCAAATGTCAAAATGAAATTATTTTGAGAATTAGAATCTAATCAAATCCAAAATCCAACTTAGAATCAAAATCAAATCAGATCAAATTCAGAATGAGAATCCAATCAAATCCGGAATCAGAAGAAAGGTCAAGTCCAGACAAATCAGATTCAAGTCAGAATAAAAAGGAATAGAATAAAATCACATCCTGAAATTTCAAACCAAAATTCGTTTTGGTTTTTCATTATGATTTTGATTTGATTGTCATTTCTCGTTGTCAAGATTAAATTCAGAATTAAAATTAAACCAGTTCCAGAATTAGAATCAAATCAAATTCAGAATCAAAATCACCTACAGAGATCAAGTCTTGATACGAATCAATTCAGACTGAAATCGGAATAGAAACGAATCGAATGAAACCGCATTCTAAAATCCCAAAACAATATCCATTTTGGTTTTTCATTATGATTTTGATTTTGATTGTCATTTGCCATTGTCAAATGTCAACATGAAATTATTTTGAGAATTAGAATCTAATCAAATCCAAAATCCAACTTAGAATCAAAATCAAGTCAGAATGAGAATCCAATCAAATCCGGAATCAGAATAAAGGTCCAGTCCAGACAAATCAGAATCAAGTCAGAACAAAAAGGAATTGAATAAAATCGCATTCTAAAATCTCAAACCAAAATTCATTTTCAGAATTAAAATTAAATCAGTCCCAGAATTAGACTCACATCGAATCCAGAATCCAACCTAGAATCAAAATCAAATCAGATCAATTTCAGGATGAGAATATAATCAATTCAGAATCAAAGTCACGCACAAATTCAGAAAACGAATCGAATGAATTCGCATTCTAAAATCCCAAACCAAAATCCCTTTTGGTTTTTCATTATGATTTTGATTTGATTGTCATCAGAATTCAGAACTAAAATTAAACCAGTTCCATAATTGGAATCAAATCAAATTCACAATCCAAAATTTCACAATTAAAAATCAAGCCGAATTCTGACTAATTCTTAAATTGTGAATTTTGGAATTTATAAATTTCGGAATATCTGAATTAATATACCTAGAGAATTTTGGAATCCCAGAATCTGCGAATATGCATTTAAGTCTGTAAATTACCTACCTATTGGAATTATGATTTTCAGAATTTTGATATTTCGTAATTTAGCATTTTGTGAATTTTGGGTAACTTGGAACTTGAGAATCCTGGAATCCGTGAAACCTGTAAGATTATCAATTTTGAAATATTTAATGTGAATATTGGAATTTTAGAATTTTAAATTCGCGTATGTATTTGTGAATCCCGAAATCTGGCCAATCTGTATTGTGAATTTTGGAATTGTGAAATCCCAGAATTTTATAATTGTTGAATTTGTGAATTTGTGTTTTTTTTTTTTATTATTATTAATATTTTTTTATTAAATTACGTCAATGTCATAATTTTTTATATTCTTTAAGGGCTGATGATGGCAGAAGTGTTCTGCCGAAACATGTTCCATTAGTAATTTTACAGTTATTAAAGTTTGTGGAGTTCGACTTAGATATATTTAAATTTTAACTTTGGAATAGGCATGTGGAACTTGGAATTTTGAAATTTGGAATTCGTGTAGGTATTTGTGAATACCGAAATCTGGCCATTCATTGAATTGTGAATTTTGGAATTTATGTTTTGGAATATCTGAATCTTGGTATAGAGAATCTTCGAATCCCAGTCTTGTAATATCTGAATTTCAATCTGTAAATCTTGTAATCTGTAAAAATTTAATTTGTGAATTTTGGAATCTGTGACTTTTTTAAATCGTGGATCTGCAATTGTAATTCTGAGAATTTTGATATTCTTTATTTTTGGAGTCTGAATTCTGGAATTTGTCAATTTTGGAATAGGCATGTGGAAGTTGGAATTTTGAAATCTGGAATTCGTGTAGGTATTTGTGAATACCGAAATCTGGACATTCATTGAATTGTTGATTTTGGAATTTATGTTTTGGAATATCTCAATCTTGGTATAGAGAATTTTCGAATCCCAGTCTTGTAATATGTGAATTTCAATCTGTAAATCTTGTAATCTGTAAAAATTTAATTTGTGAATTTTGGAATCTGTGACTTTTTTAGTTCGTAGATCTGCAATTGTAATTCTTGGAATTTTGATATTTGTTATTTTTGGATTCTGAATTCTGGAATTTGTCAATTTTGGAATAGGCATGTGGAATTTGGAATAGGCATGTGGAAGTTGGAATTTTTAAATTTGGAATTCGTGTAGGTATTTGTGAATACCGAAATCTGGACATTCATTGAATTGTTGATTTTGGAATTTATGTTTTGGAATATCTCAATCTTGGTATAGAGAATTTTCGAATACCAGTCTTGTAATATGTGAATTTCAATCTGTAAATCTTGTAATCTGTAAAAATTTAATTTGTGAATTTTGGAATCTGTGACTTTTTTAGTTCGTAGATCTGCAATTGTAATTCTTGGAATTTTGATATTTGTTATTTTTGGATTCTGAATTCTGGAATTTGTCAATTTTGGAATAGGCATGTGGAAGTTGGAATTTTTAAATTTGGAATTCGTGTAGGTATTTGTGAATACCGAAATCTGGACATTCATTGAATTGTTGATTTTGGAATTTATGTTTTGGAATATCTCAATCTTGGTATAGAGAATTTTCGAATCCCAGTCTTGTAATATGTGAATTTCAATCTGTAAATCTTGTAATCTGTAAAAATTTAATTTGTGAATTTTGGAATCTGTGACTTTTTTAGTTCGTAGATCTGCAATTGTAATTCTTGGAATTTTGATATTTGTTATTTTTGGATTCTGAATTCTGGAATTTGTCAATTTTGGAATAGGCATGTGGAATTTGGAATAGGCATGTGGAAGTTGGAATTTTTAAATTTGGAATTCGTGTAGGTATTTGTGAATACCGAAATCTGGCCATTCATTGAATTGTGAATTTTGGAATTTATGTTTTGGAATATCTGAATCTTGGTATAGAGAATCTTCGAATCCCAGTCTTGTAATATCTGAATTTCAATCTGTAAATTTTGTAATCTGTAAAAATTTAATTTGTGAATTTTGGAATCTGTGAATTTTTTAATTCGTGGATCTGCAATTGTAATTCTGAGAATTTTGATATTCTTTATTTTTGGAGTCTGATTTCTGGAATTTGTCAATGTTGGAATAGGCATGTGGAAGTTGGAATTTTTAAATTTGGAATTCGTGTAGGTATTTGTGAATACCGAAATCTGGCCATTCATTGAATTGTGAATTTTGGAATTTATGTTTTGGAATATCTGAATCTTGGTATAGAGAATCTTCGAATCCCAGTCTTGTAATATCTGAATTTCAATCTGTAAATTTTGTAATCTGTAAAAATTTAATTTGTGAATTTTGGAATCTGTGACTTTTTTAATTCGTGGATCTGCAATTGTAATTCTTAGAATTTTGATATTCTTTATTTTTGGAGTCTGAATTCTGGAATTTGTCAATTTTGGAATAGGCATGTGGAAGTTGGAATTTTTAAATTTGGAATTCGTGTAGGTATTTGTGAATACCGAAATCTGGCCATTCATTGAATTGTGAATTTTGGAATTTATGTTTTGGAATATCTGAATCTTGGTATAGAGAATCTTCGAATCCCAGTCTTGTAATATCTGAATTTCAATCTGTAAATTTTGTAATCTGTAAAAATTTAATTTGTGAATTTTGGAATCTGTGAATTTTTTAATTCGTGGATCTGCAATTGTAATTCTGAGAATTTTGATATTCTTTATTTTTGGAGTCTGATTTCTGGAATTTGTCAATGTTGGAATAGGCATGTGGAAGTTGGAATTTTTAAATTTGGAATTCGTGTAGGTATTTGTGAATACCGAAATCTGGCCATTCATTGAATTGTGAATTTTGGAATTTATGTTTTGGAATATCTGAATCTTGGTATAGAGAATCTTCGAATCCCAGTCTTGTAATATCTGAATTTCAATCTGTAAATTTTGTAATCTGTAAAAATTTAATTTGTGAATTTTGGAATCTGTGACTTTTTTAATTCGTGGATCTGCAATTGTAATTCTTAGAATTTTGATATTCTTTATTTTTGGAGTCTGAATTCTGGAATTTGTCAATTTTGGAATAGGCATGTGGAAGTTGGAATTTTTAAATTTGGAATTCGTGTAGGTATTTGTGAATACCGAAATCTGGCCATTCATTGAATTGTGAATTTTGGAATTTATGTTTTGGAATATCTGAATCTTGGTATAGAGAATCTTCGAATCCCAGTCTTGTAATATCTGAATTTCAATCTGTAAATTTTGTAATCTGTAAAAATTTAATTTGTGAATTTTGGAATCTGTGTATTTTTTAATTCGTGGATCTGCAATTGTAATTCTGAGAATTTTGATATTCTTTATTTTTGGAGTCTGATTTCTGGAATTTGTCAATGTTGGAATAGGCATGTGGAAGTTGGAATTTTTAAATTTGGAATTCGTGTAGGTATTTGTGAATACCGAAATCTGGCCATTCATTGAATTGTTGATTTTGGAATTTATGTTTTGGAATATCTCAATCTTGGTATAGAGAATCTTCGAATCCCAGTCTTGTAATATCTGAATTTCAATCTGTAAATTTTGTAATCTGTAAAAATTTAATTTGTGAATTTTGGAATCTGTGACTTTTTTAATTCGTGGATCTGCAATTGTAATTCTTAGAATTTTGATATTCTTTATTTTTGGAGTCTGAATTCTGGAATTTGTCAATTTTGGAATAGGCATGTGGAAGTTGGAATTTTTAAATTTGGAATTCGTGTAGGTATTTGTGAATACCGAAATCTGGCCATTCATTGAATTGTGAATTTTGGAATTTATGTTTTGGAATATCTGAATCTTGGTACAGAGAATCTTCGAATCCCAGTCTTGTAATATCTGAATTTCAATCTGTAAATTTTGTAATCTGTAAAAATTTAATTTGTGAATTTTGGAATCTGTGAATTTTTTAATTCGTGGATCTGCAATTGTAATTCTGAGAATTTTGATATTCTTTATTTTTGGAGTCTGATTTCTGGAATTTGTCAATGTTGGAATAGGCATGTGGAAGTTGGAATTTTTAAATTTGGAATTCGTGTAGGTATTTGTGAATACCGAAATCTGGCCATTCATTGAATTGTTGATTTTGGAATTTATGTTTTGGAATATCTCAATCTTGGTATAGAGAATCTTCGAATCCCAGTCTTGTAATATCTGAATTTCAATCTGTAAATTTTGTAATCTGTAAAAATTTAATTTGTGAATTTTGGAATCTGTGACTTTTTTAATTCGTGGATCTGCAATTGTAATTCTTAGAATTTTGATATTCTTTATTTTTGGAGTCTGAATTCTGGAATTTGTCAATTTTGGAATAGGCATGTGGAAGTTGGAATTTTGAAATTTGGAATTCGTGTAGGTATTTGTGAATACCGAAATCTGGCCATTCATTGAATTGTTGATTTTGGAATTTATGTTTTGAAATATCTCAATCTTGGTATAGAGAATCTTCGAATCCCAGTCTTGTAATATCTGAATTTCAATCTGTAAATTTTGTAATCTGTAAAAATTTAATTTGTGAATTTTGGAATCTGTGACTTTTTTAATTCGTGGATCTGCAATTGTAATTCTGAGAATTTTGATATTCTTTATTTTTGGAGTCTGAATTCTGGAATTTGTCAATTTTGGAATAGGCATGTGGAAGTTGGAATTTTGAAATTTGGAATTCGTGTAGGTATTTGTGAATACCGAAATCTGGCCATTCATTGAATTGTTGATTTTGGAATTTATGTTTTGGAATATCTCAATCTTGGTATAGAGAATCTTCGAATCCCAGTCTTGTAATATCTGAATTTCAATCTGTAAATCTTGTAATCTGTAAAAATTTAATTTGTGAATTTTGGAATCTGTGACTTTTTTAGTTCGTGGATCTGCAATTGTAATTCTTAGAATTTTGATATTCTTTATTTTTGGAGTCTGAATTCTGGAATTTGTCAATTTTGGAATAGGCATGTGGAAGTTGGAATTTTTAAATTTGGAATTCGTGTAGGTATTTGTGAATACCGAAATCTGGCCATTCATTGAATTGTGAATTTTGGAATTTATGTTTTGGAATATCTGAATCTTGGTATAGAGAATCTTCGAATCCCAGTCTTGTAATATCTGAATTTCAATCTGTAAATTTTGTAATCTGTAAAAATTTAATTTGTGAATTTTGGAATCTGTGTATTTTTTAATTCGTGGATCTGCAATTGTAATTCTGAGAATTTTGATATTCTTTATTTTTGGAGTCTGATTTCTGGAATTTGTCAATGTTGGAATAGGCATGTGGAAGTTGGAATTTTTAAATTTGGAATTCGTGTAGGTATTTGTGAATACCGAAATCTGGCCATTCATTGAATTGTTGATTTTGGAATTTATGTTTTGGAATATCTCAATCTTGGTATAGAGAATCTTCGAATCCCAGTCTTGTAATATCTGAATTTCAATCTGTAAATTTTGTAATCTGTAAAAATTTAATTTGTGAATTTTGGAATCTGTGACTTTTTTAATTCGTGGATCTGCAATTGTAATTCTTAGAATTTTGATATTCTTTATTTTTGGAGTCTGAATTCTGGAATTTGTCAATTTTGGAATAGGCATGTGGAAGTTGGAATTTTTAAATTTGGAATTCGTGTAGGTATTTGTGAATACCGAAATCTGGCCATTCATTGAATTGTGAATTTTGGAATTTATGTTTTGGAATATCTGAATCTTGGTACAGAGAATCTTCGAATCCCAGTCTTGTAATATCTGAATTTCAATCTGTAAATTTTGTAATCTGTAAAAATTTAATTTGTGAATTTTGGAATCTGTGAATTTTTTAATTCGTGGATCTGCAATTGTAATTCTGAGAATTTTGATATTCTTTATTTTTGGAGTCTGATTTCTGGAATTTGTCAATGTTGGAATAGGCATGTGGAAGTTGGAATTTTTAAATTTGGAATTCGTGTAGGTATTTGTGAATACCGAAATCTGGCCATTCATTGAATTGTTGATTTTGGAATTTATGTTTTGGAATATCTCAATCTTGGTATAGAGAATCTTCGAATCCCAGTCTTGTAATATCTGAATTTCAATCTGTAAATTTTGTAATCTGTAAAAATTTAATTTGTGAATTTTGGAATCTGTGACTTTTTTAATTCGTGGATCTGCAATTGTAATTCTTAGAATTTTGATATTCTTTATTTTTGGAGTCTGAATTCTGGAATTTGTCAATTTTGGAATAGGCATGTGGAAGTTGGAATTTTGAAATTTGGAATTCGTGTAGGTATTTGTGAATACCGAAATCTGGCCATTCATTGAATTGTTGATTTTGGAATTTATGTTTTGAAATATCTCAATCTTGGTATAGAGAATCTTCGAATCCCAGTCTTGTAATATCTGAATTTCAATCTGTAAATTTTGTAATCTGTAAAAATTTAATTTGTGAATTTTGGAATCTGTGACTTTTTTAATTCGTGGATCTGCAATTGTAATTCTGAGAATTTTGATATTCTTTATTTTTGGAGTCTGAATTCTGGAATTTGTCAATTTTGGAATAGGCATGTGGAAGTTGGAATTTTGAAATTTGGAATTCGTGTAGGTATTTGTGAATACCGAAATCTGGCCATTCATTGAATTGTTGATTTTGGAATTTATGTTTTGGAATATCTCAATCTTGGTATAGAGAATCTTCGAATCCCAGTCTTGTAATATCTGAATTTCAATCTGTAAATCTTGTAATCTGTAAAAATTTAATTTGTGAATTTTGGAATCTGTGACTTTTTTAGTTCGTAGATCTGCAATTGTAATTCTTGGAATTTTGATATTTCTTATTTTTGGATGCTGAATTCTGGAATTTGTCAATTTTGGAATAGGCATGTGGAAGTTGGAATTTTGAAATTTGGAATTCGTGTAGGTATTTGTGAATACCCAAATCTGGCCATTCATTGAATTTGAAGTTTGGAATTTATGTTTTGGAATATCTGAATCTTGGTATAGAGAATTTTCGAATCCCAGTCTTGTAATATGCGAATATCTGCCGGTGTTGGAATTGTGATTCTTAGATTTGTTAAATCTGTTAATTCTGGAATATGCGGATGCCGGAATTTGTAATGTAACGTAAATTGAGTAATCTGTGAAAATTGGAATAATGAAATTTTAGAATTTGAAAAGCGCTCTTAAGAGTTTTGCGAACAGTTGATGTTAGGTTGTGATGCAACGCCCACTTTTCTAAATAACATTCTTTTTTCCGATGAAGCTATATTTGTAATTTCATTAATATTTCGTTGAACCGATTTCTCGGTGTTTTCGCGAATTTTGCGGATTCGGGAGGGAAAGTGACCATTTTGAGTGATTTTTCAAATGTACATTTTCTTAAAGAAATTTAAAATACGCCCCTGCTTAAATCCGTCACAAATAATCAACAACCCGGCAACGCCGCCCCACCCCCACCACCGGCGCCAATTAAAAACCCAATCAAGTGCGTCCATCTGGCAAAATGATATTGCCAACCAAAGTAACTCTTCCGGCGTTAATATACGGCCGTGGAAACAATCGTCGCGGAGTTTTATTGCTCATTCAATCGGCACTTTCTTAGGTTTTCTCAGCGGCAAATGGGTGTAAGACAATAAAACCTGATGCATTGTGATTGTATACGACAGAAGGAATCTGTTTGATAAAGGACGGCCTCAAATTGAGACGCGCGCTCTTAAATGCAAATTTAATTGTCGGCTGTAGTCCGCGACGCCGATGTGGCAACGTCGGACGCATAGGTGCGTCGGGATTGATGATCTCTTGGCCCCTCCGTGACGGACACGGGGTTGCGGCGGCCATTAGAGAAAGGGAAAACACACGATGTTGTGTTGCGATCTCGCTGTCTGCAGGGTGATTCTCAGAATGTGTCACTATTGGCACATCAAGAATTAGCGGTCCGAGGTCAAGTGACATAACTTACCCACTATATCCGCATATATCAACCGGCGACCGAGTCCGGTTTATTCGCCACGCTAGGCCTAACAAACACAATGGGAAATCGGCAAAAAATCCGCGAACCCATTCAATTACGCAATACATCAACCTATCAATATGCTCACACACGACCCCGTCCAATAAATATTCCCAACCTCCCGACGCCCGTGGCGCTGTCGACGTCCGTCGTAACTCATACCGTGCAAGTACCAAGAAAATAAAATCTTCATTGTATCCATTATCGTGCCATAAATCGCGGGTGAATACAGGTCTGCGGAAGATTGACGCTCCGCTTGATGTATTTTACGAAAATGCACTGTAAACATTTATTTTAGTGCGTCCAGCGGAAATTTATCGCTCCTAGGGTTCGTGTTTTCGATTATTTATAGACGAGAGATTGCCGCAATCTTGTCATTAAAATTTTGTATTTTTTATGGAAGGTTCAGTGTCGTCGGAACGTTGTTCGGAGATTACGTATGCGCGGTGAGTGAGTCGGGGTCATGTATTATTTATAATTTTCGTTAGTTTTCATTATGTTAATCCGGAGCCGTTGCAGTTTTTGTTTTCAGCGGTACTTGCGCAATAAAAATGTGAAGACTCCGCTCCGACCTTAATTGATGGAGGCCGACGAGTTATGGGTGATATTTAATTGAAACTGTTACCAAAGCTAAAAGGGAGCGATTACCGTAATGACGCGATACCTAATTAGTGTTGTTCCGATGAATTATTCAACGACATATGGGCAATAAGAAGAGACGTCGAGTTCGAGAAAAAATTCTGGCGATTTCCACACTCGCCGTTGGCCATCTTCTGACCGGAATCGGCGCTCGGTTTTATGAAATCCGTAATTAGTCCGAGACCCCCGAAAGAAAAACATTGCGTAAAACACAATTTCGGAGCGGCAGCGCCATCACTCACGTCCGTCCCGTCGTTGAAGCCGGATTTACATAATCGAGAATTAAAAAACAATGAAACGTCCGCAGTGATGAACTTATCTGGTCGTTTTAAAGACCCCCGAAATTTTTACCTGTGATGTCGACGACCGACGAAAAAACGGAGAATTACTGGAGCTTTGTTGTTCCTCGGCCTTGGCGTTTTACGTGTCGTTTCATTGAAAAAACTGTGGCAGAAAGCTCGCAGATTCGTTACAGGCAATTGTGCGCGGCCCTGAACGCCGAGGTTTTTTGTGGAAAAACGTCGAAGTACGGTGAGTTTTTATCTCGGGGCTTTCGGACGCTGGCGGACCGCATCGCAACCCACTGTGTCATTACGGCCGTGACGTCGGAGGCGGCCGCAAAAACTTTGCGGCGGGATCTCGATTTTTCATTTTGATCGGAGGCTGTCGGGTTTTGTAAAGCATCAAACAATACAATCTGCGTGCATGACAGTAGCTTTATAAATTTCTCGCTTTTTTCTTCTACGAAAGGATACCAAAATTAAATAGGTGTGCGGTACGGTTGCAAAGATACAAGCATTTAAAATGATAAAGATATGTGTACGTTTTATTGCTCTTAAAAACACTTCGTACACATATAATTATTTTATTTATAACTGCAATAGTTTGTCCAACGTTTTATAGAATGTTTCAGATTATAAAACATCAGTATTTCATAAAGAATTATAAAATAACAAGACCAGAACCTGAGAAACTAAGAATCAAAAACATATTTTATAATATTTTATGTAACTCGAAGTGATAGCGAATTAAAAGTAATACATAGTTGTTTAATAATTTTTTCGCTGTTCTATAAAACACAATGTGTAAATTTGTCAAACGGTTCGATTTCAAATGTGCTTACAAATCTATTAATTTTATATAGTTTTATAAAATGTCCAATGTTTTATAATATATATTTCAAATTATAAAACGTCTTTATTTCATAAAGAATTATAAAAGAATCTGAAAATTTGAAAACTTTAAAATTCTACGGACCTGTAACACCAGAATTTTATCACACTTACTTCCATGGTTTAGATATACATTTTATTGCTTCTAAAAACACGTCTAAAATACTTTATAAACTCCATTTCATGTAACTCGAAGTAGTATCGAAACTGTAATAGTTGTTTAATAATTTTTTGGCTGATTTTATAAGACAGAATGTGTATAATTCGTTAACGGTTTTGATTCCAATGTGCTCACAAATCTTTTTAAAATTTTTATATTGTCTTATAAAATGTCCAATGTTTTATAATATATTTCAGATTATGAAACATCTGTATTTCATAAGGCAAAAGACCAGAACATATGGTTTAGATATACGACGTTATCACTTTTTAAAATGCTAAAATCTAAAATGCTGTATAAAATACTTTATAAACTCCATTTCATGATAGTCGAAGTAGTAACGTTAGCCGTTTTATAAAACACAATTTCGTATAATTCGTTGACGGTTTCGATTTAAAATGTTAAAATGTTATAACATAAAATCTTGTATGAAACTCGGCTGTAATGTGAAGTTATTGACTCGTCTTGTTTATGAATAGTAGCTCGCTTCGCTCGCTCATATTATTATATTATAAAATCGTTAAAGAATGTATCATTTTTAATTTTGGAACTCAAACTTGGCATAAATATTTTGCGTGCATCGAGTTTTGGGAAAAGCAGTGATCGATAGAACAATAGAAATAGCACCAAATGGTAGCTCCAGTGCTGCTAAATATGGGACGAAATTTTACGAAAAATCTTGTATGAAATTCGTTTGTAATGGGGATTATTGCCTCCTAGAAAATTATTTGGTTTTTTAGTTTGCAAGAAGTTAGAACACAGGAGCGAGCGAAGCGAGCTGGTATTACCAAACAATGCGAATCGGTAAATTACATAATCAACCCAGTTGCATACAAAATTTTGTGTTTATGAATAGTAGCTCGCTTCGCTCGCTCATATATATAAAATACTTTATAAATATTCTCCGAACCTTATTTCATGTAACTCCAAGTGGTAACGAAACTGTAATAGTTGTTTAATAATTTTTTGGCTGTTTTATAAAACACAGGGTGATAATTCGTCAACGGTTTTAGTTTCATAATATGTGCTCACAAATCTATTTAAAATGTCAATAGGTATTGTTTCATAAAACGTCCATTGTTTTATTACTATAAAACATCTGTAGATTCATAAAGAATTATAAAATACCAGGACCGGAACCTGCGAAACTAAGAATCTGAAAATTTGAAAACTTTAAAATTCTACCGAACTCTAACACCAGTTTTTTATTCATACGTACTTATGACAAAAAAGAATATAAAATCTTGTATGGAACTCGTCTGTAATGGGGATTATTGGCTCGTAGAAAATTATTTGGTTTTTTAGTTTGCAAGAAGTTAGAACACAGGAGCGAGCGAAGCGAGCTGGTATTCCTAAACAATGCGAATCGGTAAATTACATAATCAACCCAGTTGCATACAAAATTTTGTGTTTATCAATAGTAGCTCGCTTCGTTCGCTCAGACATCTAAAATACTTTATAAATATATTTTCTGAACCCCATTTCATGTAACTCGAAGTAGTAACGAAACTGTAATAGTTGTTTAATAATTTTTTGGCTGTTTTATAAAACACAGAGTGATAATTCGTCAACGGTTTTAATTTCATATGTGCTCAGAAATCTATTTAAAATGTCAATAGGTATTGTTTTATAGAACGTCCATTGTTTTATTATTATAAAACATCTGTATTTCATAAAGAATTATAAAATACCAGGACCGGAACCTGCGAAACTAAGAACCAGAAATTTGAAAACTTTAAAATTCTACGGAACTGTAACAAGTTTTTTATTCACGCGTACTTATGACAAAAAAGAACATAAAATCTTGTGTGGAACTCGTCTGTAATGGGGATTATTGGCTCGTAGAAAATTATTTCGTATTTTAGTTTGCAAGAAGTTAGAATACAGGAGCGAGCGAAGCGAGCTGGTATTCCTAAACAATGCGAAGCGGTAAATTACATAATGAACCCAGTTGCATACAAAATTTTGTGTTTATGAATAGTAGCTCGCTTCGTTTGCTCAGACATCTAAAATACTTCATAAATATACTAACTCGAAGTGGTAACGAAACTGTAATAGTTGTGTAATAATTTTTTGGTTGTTTTATAAAACAAAGGGTTATAATTCGTCAACGGTTTTAGTTTCATATGTTCTCACAAATCTATTTAAAATGTCAATTGGTATTATTTTATAAAACGTCCATTGTTTTATTATTATAAAACATCTGTATTTCATAAAGAATTATAAAATACCAGGACCGGAACCTGCGAAACTAAGAATCTGAAAATTTGAAAACTTTCAAATTCTACCGAACTGTAACACCAGTTTTTTAGTCACACGTACTTATGACAAAAAAGAACATAAAATCTTGTATGGAACTTGTTTGTAATGAGGATTATTGGCTCGTAGAAAATTATTTCGTTTTTTAGTTTGCAAGAAGTTAGAATACAGGAGCGAGCGAAGCGAGCTGTTATTCCTAAATAATGCGAATAAGTAAATTACATAATCAACCCAGTTGCATACAAAATTTTGTGTTTATGAATAGTAGCTCGCTTCGTTCGCTCAGACATCTAAAATACTTTATAAATATATTTTCTGAACTTCATTTCATGTAACTCGAAGTAGTATCGAATCTGTAATAGTTGTTTAATAATTTTTTGGCTGTTTTTATGAGACACAATGTGTATAATTTATTAACGGTTTTGATTCAAATGTGCTCACAACTCTTTTTAAATTTTTTATATTGTTTTATAAAATGTCCAATGTTTTATAATATATCTGAGACTGTTTTATAATATGTATCAGATTATAAAACATCTGTATTTCATAAGGTACAAGACCAGAACATGCGAAACTAAGAATCTGAAAATTTAAACTTTAAAATTCTACCGAATTATAACACCAGTTTTTTATCACACGCACCCACATAAGTATATGGTTTAGATACAAAACGTTTTATCGCTTTTAAAAACACGTTTAAAATATTTTATATAAATAATTGTTTAATAAATTTTTGGCTGTTTTTTATAAAACACAATGTGTATAATCCGTTAACGGTTTTGATTCCAATGTGCTCACAAATATTTTTAAAATTTTTATATTGTTTCATAAAATTTCCAATGTTTTATAATATATCTCGGATTGTTTTATAATATTTTAAAACTAGGAATTTGAAAACTTTAAAATTCTACCGAATTATAACATATACGTTCTACTGTTCTTAAAAACACCTGTAAAATATTGTATAAAAAACTCCATTTCATGTAACTCGAAGTAGTTGTAGTTGTTTAATAATTTTTTGGCCGTTTTATAAAACACAATTTTGTATAGTTCGTTAACGGTTTCGATTTAAAATGTTAACATTGTTTTATAAAACGTCCAACGTTTTATAATGTCTCAGATTATAAAACATCTGTGTTTCATAAATAATTATAAGATAACCGGAGCCGTTAGTTTTTTTTATAATTTGCTCATGTATGAATGTGTAATAAAATGTTGCGACTGTGACAGATCGTTCCAGGATTGTACAAAATCTTTTCACGAATAAAACTCCTTTTACTGCCTATCGATTTTACTACCACCCAGCACCCAAATCGGCGTCCCGGGCGATTACCAGGAAACATCGAATTATATCAATTCAATTATTAGCGCGGCAGCCCGAATGGGGCTAAGGATGCGAAACGATTCGGGAAGCGGTTAGTCCGGAGTCCACGCCGCGACAAGGATAGTATTAATTACTCCAGGATTAATGTGATATTGATCGAGGCGGAACTGTGCCGGCTCGATTCCGGCTCTCCAATTCTTCATTGTTTGGTTCGGGTGTTATCTTCGAGATGCACTTGGAAAGCGACGAGTTGACCCCGGAGTTTATCGCTGGATGACTGGTGCAAACTGGACGTTTTTTGGTGCATTTTTGGTAGACGCAACTTGCTGGGTCATCTTGTTTGGTCTTCGCGGAAAATTATTGTTGTTCGGTTGTGAGGACCTTGCACCCTGACGGGCATTAGCATAACCACCAGTTCCAGCGGCAATTACAAGTTATTAGCTGTAACCCCAAAAACCCTAATTGCGGGCGCAACCTGTAATTTTTTCGCCGTTTCTGGCAACTTTCTCTAACGGTGCTTCGACGAGCACTACAAAAGCTGTGTGCTTATCGGTCCTCGCCATCTTCCACCAATGATAACTCGCCGTTTAATTGGTAATTGGCAATGTGTGTAATAAACACTTTGTTTTCCGCACGACTGGGCAATTAGACGGAAAAAGTGGTGCCGAGGGAGGGCACCTGTAGGATAAGAGAGTCTGTTAATAATAAAGTAAAATTGCGAAAATGGTGGATGCGCCACTCATTATCGGTCCCACAACCGACCCTTGTGTCACACCCTCCTGCCTATTCCATCCACCAACAACGCCACTTTTTCCACAAAACGGGCCCAGACTCTCCTCCACTCGGCCTCCTCGTCGTCTTGCTTCCACTCTTCCCCCCCGTGCGTCTTCCAGCACGACATGGTCCCCCCAGATCCTACTTCCGTCGCTACCACGGGTCCGTTCGGGTGGTCCATGCATCATCTCCGCAGGCGTCGATGTAAGACGTCACCGCGGATCCCCGAACCGATTAGTACAACATGCGGGCTGCGGCGATCCATCATTAATCCGCACGCGGACTTCTTGAGAAAAATGAGCTGATTTGGACCGTTTAACTATCGATCTCGGACGGAGGGTCGTTCGCCCGAATTGCGCTCATTTGGGGCTTAACACCTGGCGGTTTTTCGGCCGTAAATCAGTCGGAGGAGTGGACCAAGATTCGCGGTGCTCTCAATAGTGTTTGTGATATTCGTCACGATTTATTGCGACACGTGTTCGACGGCTATCTTCGTTGCGGTTAGCCTTCCTCCGCAATGAAACACAATTCTGCACATCCTTATCGAACTCGCAAAGCGTCGACCTTTTTTTAATATTCGCCCCCGGCAAATATTACTTTTATTGATTCCCTCGGCAGCTTGACAGAAATGAGACCTTCATTGACCGGTTATGCAGATCCTGGAGGTTCGGTGTGTGTGTGTTTGGTTAAAAGGCCGGTGGAAACTCCGAAACAGGGTCACGAGCGGAAAGCAAGTCTCCGATTCGGTGATGTATGGCCGTGTGTCGTTTTTCCTAGGCTTTGTTTTGTCCTGTGTGTTCTTGGGCGCCGCCGCTTTAAAAACGAGCCGAATAACTTGTTTTGATGCTATCTGAGAGGACTGACGAAAATAGGGCCCCTCGACGTGGCCGCATTGAGGGGCACTTCCTCGTGGTGGATGCCCTGATTTATGCCGAATGGCGCAGTCGGTCAGCAGTCGGGTTGGTGGACGTCTCGGGTCGGGGGCCCGTTTGTAGGACTCAGCGTTGGGAGAATAAAAAACGTGACATTACTCTTTTTTTCCAGTATGTCAAAAAGCTTCTTTGTCTTTACGAATTTCCTACAAATTTTTACGAAAAAGATTTCTAATGGATAACGGGAAATTTTGTACGTGGCATAAAGTTTAAAAATGGACCTAAAATGAGTCACTTGTCATTTATCGGTTGGGCCGAGTCATAGACTTCTGACGTCACTTCCGGTTGAAGTTATGCAGTACATCGATGTAATTGAAAAACTAAAATATGACTGGTGGATATCCTATTTGTTTAACGACGCTGTCCGCGCTCGATATTAGTGTAAATCTGATTTGGATATATAATATGTCTTTTTTTCATTTTGTTTTACCATTTACACTAAGAGTGACGTGGATAAGAGAACACAAGCTTTACATTGTGTTTTTCACTGAAATTTAGACAAAACGAACCTAAAATCTTATATGAAACTCGACTGTAATGGGACATTATTGTCTGGCTTCTTTATGAATAGTAGCTCGCTTCGCTCGCTCATATATTATAAATTCGTTACAAAGGAAAAATGACCAAATAGACATTTTCATTGTAGAATAATGTATTCGTTTTAATTTTGGAACTCAAACTAAAATATTCGAATTAAGATGAATTTTGAATACTTTTAAACAAGACAAATGGAACATAAAATCTTGTATGAAACTCGTTTGTAATGGAAAATTATTGAATCATTTTGTTTATGTAAATGCTGGTATAACTATAAATAAAGTTTCGTAAAGTTTAAAGTATGAATAGTAGTCGTTTTTCAGTTTGTAACGAGTCAAAATATATTGGCGAGCGAAGCGAGCTGCGGTATTCATAAATAATGAGATTCTGTAAATTACATAATTAAACCAGTTGCATACAACATTTTGTGTTTCGGACTAAAGTATTAATATGAAATTACACATTCTTTTGCAATAATTACAATACTTTTTTTTTTCCGTCAAGCGACAGTAAATTACATAACAACGCGAGTCAGTAATTACATAATCAACCTAGTTGCACACAATAATTATGTTGGATTCCAGAAATCAATAATTCTAGTTAAGGGATTTTTTTGGAAATGACTTAAAAAATTTACACAAAAGGAACATAAAATGAAACTCGGCTGTAATGGGAAGTTATTGACTCGTCTTGTTCATGAATAGTAGCTCGCTTCGCTCGCTCATATATTATAAAATCGTTAAAGAATGATGTACCTTTTTGAATTTTGGTACTCGAAACTTGGCATAAAAATCTTGAGTGCATGGAATTTTGGAAAAAGTAGTGACCGAAATAACAACAGAAATGTAATGGGACATTATTGGCTGGATTGTTTATGAATAGTAGCTCGCTTCGCTCGCTCATATATTATAAAATCGTTACAAACGAAAAATGACCAAATTGACCTTTTTATTGTAAAATAATGTATCCGTTAAAGAATGTACCTTTTTGAATTTTGGAACTCAAACTTGGCGTACAAATTTTGAGTGCATAGAATTTTGGAAAAAGTTGTGACCGAAATAACAACAGAAATAGCACCAAACGGTAACTACAGCGTTGCTAAATACGGAAAGAAATTTAAACAACACAGAAGGAATCTTGTATGAAACTCGTCTGTAATGATGAATTATTGACTCATCTTGGTTATGTTATGTATTTTTTGTATGTATTATATCCATATTTGTTTTGTTTCTTACGTTTGACCATAATTTTATATTTACAATAATTACATTGTGTATGTTTGACGTGTGTGAAAAACATTGTATGTTTGTTGAGCACAATAAACTATTTATTTATTTATCTATCTATCTATCTATGAATAGTAGTCGTTTTTCTATTTGTAACCAATCAGAATATATTAGCGAGCGAAGCGAGCTGCGATATTCATAAAGAATGCGATTCAGTAAATGACATTATTAGACCAGTTGCATACAACATTTTGTGTTTCGGACAAAAGTATTAATAAGAAATTATACATTCTTTTACAATAATTACAGTACAATTTCTTTCCGTCAAGCGAGCGAAGCGAGCTGGTATTCATAAACAATGCGAATCAGTAAATTATATAATCAATCCAGTTGCATACAAGATTTTGTGTTTATGAATAGTAGCTCGCTTCGCTCGCTCATATATTACAAAATGATTACGGATTTTTATTGTAAAAGAATGTATGCTTTTTAATTTTGGAACTCAAATTTGAAAAATATCGAATTAAGGTATCGAAATTAGCGAATATAAAAATTTTGAGTTCGTAGATTATTGGAAAAAGTTATGATCGAAATAATAATAGAAATAACATCAAACGGTGCATACAGTGTTGCCAAATGTGGAAGGAAATGAAACACTACGAAGGTGTTCACAGTTTGACTTTTGTAGAACATAAAATCCTGTATGAAACTCGTCTGTAATGGAAAATTATTGACTCATCTTGTTTATGAATAGTAGTCGTTTTTCAATTTGTAAGGATTCAGAATATATTGGCGAGCGAAGCGAGCTGCGGTATTCATAAAGAATGAGATTCTGTAAATGACATTATTAAACCAGTTGCATACAACATATTGTGTTTCGGACAAATGTATTAATAAGAAATTACACGTTCTTTTACAATAATTATTACAATAGAATTTTTTTTCCGTCAAGCGAGCGAAGCGATCTGGTATTCATAAACAATGCGAATCAGTAAATTATATAATCAACCTAGTTGCACACAATAATTTATGTTGGATTCCAAAAAAAAATTATTCTATTGCCGAAGTTTTTAAATTTGGGTTCTCCGATTCTCGAATTTTGAAGTCTTCGAAAAATCTATAGAAATTGCGACAGGGACAACGAAACATATTTTCTACAGACATACATGAATAACATGCAAAATTACGAGTCCTATAAATTTTACACAAAAGGAGTATAAAATTTTGTACGATACTCGACTGTAATGGGAAATTATTGACTGGTCTTGTTTATGAATAGTAGCTCGTTTCGCTCGCTCAAATATATTTCATTTGCCAGTCGTGCCAATGTAGGATCAATGAAATATAACCAACTTTACAAAAATCAAGAGAATAAATATAGTGACGTGATAGGTTTGGTGTTCAACATGAAAATTTATTTTTTCAAAATTTTATTTTACAATTGTTCGTATCAGCCCGATTTCATGATGAGTTGCGACGGTATTAAATGCCGGAGACGTCTTAAGTAAAGACCAATAACAATCCAGAATTCAATTTCCTGTTTGTTGGCGTCAAACGATATTCTTCTTTAAAAAGGGGTGCCACGGGGTTACGGCTGAGCGGGATGCGGCATCCTTATATTATTTTATTTGAGGCATTAAAACCTACAATTTCATAGATGTGTTTACACTTTACGATGCATACAAAATAAAGAGAAGATCGGTATAAAAATTGATTAGTTAAAATGTAGTTTTGCGATTGCAATTCAATATAGGTGGTACAGATTGAATCGTAAAATCGTAGCGAGCTTCGGCGACGTTATTTGTTATGCGATTGCAGTCACAATATATTAGTTTCCACATTCAGCCTGAAAATCTACAGAATTTTAAAAATGACTTTAAAATGGGTTCAGCCTTCAAATAAATATGGAACGGAATACTAAATACGGAATGAGATCGAGATAAGATAGGAAACTCATTTTAAAGTAAAGCTAAAAAGTGTTTATCGGTTTTTAGACCTTTACACTTACATCCATTTTCAGCTCATTTATGACAAATTTTGCGTTAGTTCACTTTCAAAGGGCGCGGCGGCCACACACCAAAATATTTTTTTATCCGCTTGGAACGTTTAATGACACTCTTTCTAGCATTCTTTTCGTTCATGATGTCAACGTGTAACATGAACTGAGTCCATCTGCGACACCTAAAAGAATATCACTGTTATTGGTATATAGTGTCTATTTTAAAAGTGTAATTTGTTGAATAATTTTGAATAATCAAAACGCGATACGTTTGCTTGTGTGTTGATGTTGCAATTTATCAGGTATCTCGGACACCTCTGAAGATGTCGGTCTCATGTTTTAGACAGCTTCTATTTATTGCTGCTGCCATCGCAAAGTTTGTCTATTGCGTCGTTGATTGGATGATAAATTTTCCGATCTTTGAACCTCTGAATAATTATTTGAAGAGATATAATGTAATTAGATAACGTGGGACCTAATGGGTTGTCCTGAATAAACACTAAAAAAGTTCTGGTGTGCTTTTCTATTCCTGAACAGCAATTTTAAATCATCCCAGCATCCCCTGTCGAGAATCATCTTGTCATATCTCCCTTGAACACGCACAGCGTGTTTTATGCCCGTTCCCGACGTTAATGCCCTTTTTATTAGCGGTTAAGTCCGACGGCCCGAAATCGGATCTATAAACTAATTTTGCTTTATGGACCCGCCCGGCGAGCACCTCTTTTTCTATTCCGGGAGTCAAGTGTCCCGGATTAACCTCATTACCGCCGTAATGAAATTCGCGTGTTCTTCGCGCCGATGTCCAACCTGGGCTTTGCTGAAAGCTACACTCCGAGCACAAAAAGGACCCGGATTACCCCGTTGCGTTTGGCGAGGGGTGAATTATGGCCATCAGAAACATCCGCTGGCGCGAGCGGGCGGGGGTGGTCTGCGTGGGATGGACGTCGGGTGCCTTTATTTTACATCACCTGTTCAATTATGCAGGGCACTCGAAATGGTGCATCGCTCTGGTCAAGGTGGTGTGAGCACATGAGCCGGAATCAGCTAAATGCAGCCCGCACGACTCGAGAAAGTATTTCTGGTTGCGGCAGGCTCGCGATTAGTAGACACCCTTTCTTGCTCCCCTTCGCCCAGTGAGCCACCGACCCAAATAAGCAGCTGACCATTCGCGCTCACTCGTTCGATCTGATCCTTCGCGGCAGCGCTCACGGACCTGAACATAAACACCGGTAGCAATATTAAATTAGCATTTCCCGCGATTTATGGACCACAAACGGAATAAAAAGCGTCCGCGCCGCGAATGCATCAAGGAAACAATCATTGAAATTTATCGTTTCTGAAAGTTCGGAAAAAAGCACCGCCGGCAGGATATGCACACTGACATTGTTTTGATATGCATAAAAATGCGTTCGGATGCGTTTTTTCGCGTGCCGAGAAACGACTCGAGACGTCGTTACGGCGATTTTTTCCGTCATGTGCATTGTTTGCCGGTCGGGGTTTTCTTAAATGCATAAATTCATTCCTCTAGCGTGTTATCTCTTTTCCTGTTGCATTGCCTTAACTGAAAATTGCGCCGTAAATAAGACGCGGAGAAAGCTTTTACATTCGTGGTTCAGGTCCGGCCGGCGCGCTGGCCCCGACGTGTCCGACAGGGGTGGCCGAATTAAAATCTGCGTTTAATTAAAACCTACAGCTCCCATACCGGTGATCGATACGAAAGACATTCAAACACGCGCCCTGCGAAGTGTCGTCCGAACTGCCATCTAGCATGCCACGGCGCACTACACCCGAACAATAAAAATACATCACTCGCCAAACACACCTGACAAATGAAACACTGCATCTTTGATTTATCGCGCCCGTAAATCCCCGTTACACATTAAGGGTGTACGCGGACGAAAATATTAAAACGGATGTATTTTTAGTTACGTGATAATATTAAATAACTCTCGGCTTTGGAGACACAACGATCTATTTTCATTGTGCGCACTTGCGACCACTTCAACGCTGTTAAGATGGTACCCTGCGATCCGAAAAAGTTTCGAGGGGGTGGGCCCACCGAGCCGGAGTGAGGAGTTCGTTTCTAGGTTACGATGCAAAATAATAAATAAGGAAGCTCTGTCTCTTCACCATCGTAGCGCGCTCTGCACGTTTGGGAGGGTGGGAAAAAAATCTAACAACATATACAGGGTGCATGTAACCTTTAGTTTTTTGTGTTCTCAGGCTTTAAACTTTTTAGTTATGAAATTCTTTTTTCACTAGAATTAGCACTAGAATTTAAAAAAAAATCTGTTAATTCACGTGTTCGAGACACAGGCCGCAGGGAATCCCATTCGTTTGGGACAAATTCCTGGCGTCAATTTTTTACCGTATACACCTGGACACTACTTCTCTTAATTTCAATTGCCACTTTGGTCTTAAATTCAAAAAATTTTCCGCAATAAAATAAATTAATATCTTCGTATTTTCATCGATTTTATTGTTCACGTCTACAATAAAATCGACACAATGCCATGACCGATTAAGAGGGCACCATGCGATCCAAAAAATATCGCAAAGTGTCGAGGGGGTGGGCTCACCGAGCCCCTGTGAGGAATTCATCCCTCTCATGTATATCCGAGGTAGGGGTGCGATATTCACATTACCACTAGATTTATCAGTAAAATAAAAAATAATAAGTAAGGAACCTCTGTGGTTTCACTATCACTAGAATTAGCACTTAAATTTTAAGAATTTATTTTTGCTCCTAAATTAAAAAATATTTCCACAACAAAATAAATTGTAGACTGGGACAGAATTTACACCGTCGTCTACAATGCGAAGATGATTTATTTTATTTTGGAAATATTTTTTAATTCTATACTTCTAACCATCTAAGCACCCATAGTAATAAAACAGCTCCCAGGAGCATGGCGCAATAAATAATCGATCAAAACGTTGCGTTAATTTTGAGGCGCAGCGTAACATGAAATAACTCTCCCGGAACGGGGCTTCGGAGACAACTTCAATCCGTTTTCATTATGCGCACTTTCAGCGGCAAGATCCGCCTGACCACACACGTACAATACCGCGGCGTTTTTATTTATCACTAGTACGGCATAGATACGTAGACCGAAAACGTGAGTTATAGCAGCTCGAAATCATTAACTGCCGGGGCACTGGCCGACGGCTCGTCGGGAAGAACACCGAGCGATGAGGAGCGTCGCCGTCGGCGATAAATCAAAAAACCGGCCCAGTATGTTTAGTGTAAAATGTGCAGCCATCTCCCCGAGCGCGCGCAAACTCGAATTTGGCGCCCTCGCAGCGCCCCCGGCGGCGGCACGGCGAACCCGCGCGCGATCTCGGCCCTTGCCGCCATCTGTGAGCGTCAGCGCGAAGCCGCGGTGGTGGGGGAGTCATGTGCTCGCGGCGCGCGAGTGGGGAGCGCAGGGGAGGTGTGCATCATAACGACAAGTGAACAAACAATTGACGGCGCCCGTCAAAAGACGATCCACTTGTGATGGACGCGGGAGGGGGGGAGCGACGGGACCGGAGGGGGGCCGGCGCGTAAATATCCGCGAGGATTTGGCGAATTGATGGGATCAGATATGCTAATGGCGCATAAATATGTGCGCGTTGTTTTTATTTGGGAGGTAATTTTATCGGCGCGCATCGATCCGGAGGTGTATTTAACGGATAAAAGTGGAGTCGGACGGTTCGTGGGTAATCATGGCAGACGATCTCCGCGCGTAAATCATTTGTCATATCTGACACGAGCCAGGTAGGTGTTTTGCCAATATGGCACGGAGCGGCCGGCGGGAAAGTGGGCTCTATGGGCGATGTGCCCTCGATGGGTTTTCGCGTGCACCTGGCGCGGGTTCCTTGAGTCGAACACCCTCTTGAGCGCGGCAATAAATCAGAGGAGGGACAACCCCCGGCGCAATATGTCAGTGGTTGGCACCCGGGGTGAGACGAGGTGGGTGGCAATATGGCCGGGACGGAGAGGAACACAATTGGCCGGAGTCACAAATCCAATGGGTGACACAGGTCTTCTTGCCCAGTTTTGACACACCATTTTCAGTTATCCCATCCGCATCAAAACGGCAAAACCACCGGCTATTTACGAGGCCGCGACCGCTTGAATAAAATATCGAGAGCGGCGTGTAGGTGTTGCGCGATTTTTCGTCTGTAAACATTTTCCCTTCGGTCTTGATAGTATGCAAATGTAATTTTAAAGTCATCATTTAGAGTTGCTGCAGGCTAATGGCGTTTTACCAAACCAACTGCATTAATGAACTCTTCCAGAGTCCAGACAGACATGTTTATACCCACACGAAGTTGCACGCGCTCCGGACCATATCGCTTATTTATTATTACAAGTACTTGTACAGAACGTGACCTAGACGATGGAAGAAATCGCTAAATTATTGCGTTTTGGCCGGCGGAAGCGGGGAGGGCTTCTCCTGTGATGTTTTTCTGGTGGAGCAAATCGCCACAGGCTCATTTACCAGAGAACGCCTCGAATCCTAAATTAAGCGCCGATTGACTTCTCAGGGCTCGAAGGACCAAAAAAACAAAACTGTGATGGTACCGCAATGTAATGTGTGAAACACTTTGACTCGAAGGACCAGCCTGTCGCCTACAGACACTATCGAAATATATTGTTGAAAGAAAACTGAAACTGAAGAAGAGTTTTCTGACAAAATAATTGTTTTATATAAATTATAGCGTTTTGTACAACCTTCGATTTTGGAGCCGAAGCTTTCACCATTATTCAAAAATTGCCAAAAAATAATTCCAGTTGTCAAATCCTCTATTACGACACGTTCTGAGTTTCATTGTGTCTTTGGAATGGAGGAAGTGACATTCCAGAGCTATTTGACAAAAGCAAATATGTCTATGAATTTTTAATTTCATGATTGAGCTGTTGCTTTAAGGATACAAATTGTCACTTTTAAAAAATTGATAAAAAGTAATTCCAATTGTCAAATCTACTATTATGACACGTTCTCAGTTTCTTTGTGTCTTTGGAATGGAGGAATTGACGTTTCAGAGCTATTTGACAAAAGCGGATTTGTCTGAATTTTTAATTTCAAAATTCAACTGTGGCTTTAAGGATATAAATTGTCATGTTTCAATAATTGCCAATAAAAAACTCCAACTGTCAAATTTACTATTATCTTATGAAATGTCTTTATCGGATTTGATATTATCTTTGGAGGTGTATTTTTCAATTTCGGGTTTGACAACATCCCTTTAGAAAGTATCTTTTTAAATGTCGGGTTTGACAACATTAGGATATTTTTCTATGCTATGTTTGACAAAATCCCCATAGAAAATGTCTTTATCGGGTTTGACAACATTCCGTTTAAGAAGTGTCTTTTTCAGTGTTGGATTTGACAACCTCCCGTGAGAAAGTGTCTTTATAAGTGACTACAATATTACTAAATATGGAAGGAAATGAAAAATTACGAAATTGTAATGCGAAATTATTGACTCGTCTTGTTTATGAATAGTAGCTCGCTTCGCTCGCCCATACATAATAAAATCGTGACGAAAAAGACGAAATAAAATTTTTATGGTAAAAATATGCAACGAAAGTCTTCAAAGGAACATAAAATCTTGTATGTATTTCGTTCTTCATTTTATTACAAGTTAGAATATATGAGCGAGCGAAGCGAGCTGGTATTCATGAACAATGGGAATCAGTAATCAATTCACTGCATACAAGATTTTGTGTTTATGGATAGTAGCTCGCTTCGCTCGCTCATATATTACAAAATGATTAAAAAAAATTATTGTAAAAGAATGTATCGTTTTTAATTTTGGAACCAAAGTTGGCACTTGAAAATGCAAAAATATCAAATTAGCAAATTTTATTTGATTGATGATTTATTTTATTTGATAATCCAAATGTGGCTTTAAGGATAAAATTTTTCACCTTTCAAAAATTACCAAAATATAACTCCAATTGTCAAATCTACTATTCTGACACGTTCTGACTTTCTTTGTGTCTTTGGAATGGACGAATTGACTTTTCAGAGATATTTGACAAAAGCAAATATGCCTATGAATTTTTAATTTTTTAATTGAACAAATTGTCACTTTTAAAAAATTGACAAAAAGTAATTCCAATTATCAAATCTTCTATCATGACACGTTCTGACTTTCTTTGTGTCTTTGGGATGGAGGAAGTGACATTTCAGAGATTTTTGACAAAAGCAGATTTGTGTGTGAATTTTTAATTTCACAATACAACGGTTGCTTTTAGACAGTCGATGAGTATAGTGGACAGGGCGGCCCACCCGCCCACCGCACACACAAACGGTACCAAAACCATGCGTTTTTTCGTCACAAACAAACATATAATATACGACTTTGACTTAAAAAAAAAAAAATGAAATCAAAAATTGTCAAAAAATTATTCCAGTTGTCAAATCCTCTATTATGATACGTTCTGAGTTTCATTGTGTTTTTAGAATGGATAAATTGACTTTTCAGAGCTATTTGACAAAAGCAGATGTGTGTGTGAATTTTTAATTTCACAATACAACTGTTGCTTTTAGGATAAAATCAAAAATTGCCAAAAAATAATTCCAGTAGTCAAATCCTTTATTATGACATGTTCTGAGTTTCCCTGTGTTTTTGGAATGGATGAATTGACTTTTCGGAGCTATTTGACAAAAGCAAATATGTCTATGAATTTTTGATTTCATAATTGAGCTGTTGCTTTAAGGATACAAATTGTCATTTTAAAAAAAATGACAAAAAGTAATTCCAATTGTCAAATCTACTATTATGACACGTTCTGAGTTTTTTTTGTGTCTTTGGAATGGAGGAAGTGACATTCCAGAGCTTTTTGACAAAAGCAGATTTGTGTGTGAATTTTTAATTTCACAATACAACTGTTGCTTTTAGGATAAAATAAAAAATTGCCAAAAAATAATTCCAGTCGTCAAATCCTCTATTATGACACGTTCTGAGTTTCCTTGTGTTTTTGGAATGGATGAATTGACATTTCAGAGCTATGTGACAAATGCACATATGTCTATGAATTTTTAATTTCATAATTGAACTCTTGCTTTAAGAATACAAATTGTCACTTTTAAAGAATTGACAAAAAGTAATTCCAATTGTCAAATCTACTATTATGACACCTTCTGACTTTCTTTGTGTCTTTGGAATGGAGAAAGTGACATTTCAAAGCTTTTTGACACAAGCAGATTTGTGTGTACATTTTTAATTTCACAATACAACTGTTGCTTTTAGGATAAAATCAAAAAATTGCCAAAAAATAATTCCAGTTGTCAAATCCTCTATTATGGCACGTTCTGAGTTTCATTGTGTCTTTGTAATGGAGGAAGTGACATTTCAGAGCTTCTTGACAAAAAAAGATTTGTGTGTGAATTTTTAGTTTCACAATAAACCTATTGCTTTTAGGATAAAATCAAAAATTGCTAAAATATAATTCCAGTTGTCAAATCATGTATTATGACACGTTCTGAGTTTCTTTGTTTTTTTGGAATGGAGGAAGTGACATTTCAGAGCTTTTTGACATAAGCAGATTTGTGTGTGAATTTTTAATTTCACAATACAACTGTTGTTTTTAGGATAAAATCAAAAATTGCCAAAAAATAATTCCAGTTGTCAAATCCTCTATTATGACACGTTCTGAGTTTCATTGTGTCTTTGTAATGGAGGAAGTGTCATTTCAGAGCTTCTTGACAAAAAAAGATTTGTGTGTGAATTTTTAGTTTCACAATAAAGCTATTGCTTTTAGGATAAAATCAAAAATTGCTAAAATATAATTCCAGTTGTCAAATCATCGATTATGACACGTTCTGAGTTTCTTTGTTTTTTTGGAATGAAGGAAGTGACATTTCAGAACTTTTTGACAAAAGCAGATTTGTGTGTGAATTTTTAATTTCATAATTCAACTTTGGCTTTAAGGATACAAATTGTCACTTTTAAAAAATTGACAAAAAATAATTCCAGTTGTCAAATCCTCTATGTGACACGTTCTGAGTTTCATTGTGTCTTTGGAATGGAGGAAGTGACATTTCAGAGCTTTTTGACATAAGCAGATTTGTGTGTGAATTTTTACTTTCACAATACAACTGTTGTTTTTAGGATAAAATCAAAAATTGCCAAAAAATAATTCCAGTTGTCAAATCCTCTATTATGACATGTTCTGAGTTTCCTTGTGTTTTTGGAATGGATGAATTGACTTTTCGGGGCTATTTGACAAAAGCAAATATGTCTATGAATTTTTAATTTCATAATTCAACTTTGGCTTTAAGGATACAAATTGTCACTTTTAAAAAATTGACAAAAAATAATTCCAGTTGTCAAATCCTCTATTATGACACGTTCTGAGTTTCATTGTGTCTTTGGAATGGAGGAAGTGACATTTCAGAGCTTTTTGACAAAAGCAGATTTGTGTGTGAATTTTTAATTTCACAATACAACTGTTGCTTTTAGGATAAAATTAAAGATTGCCAAAAAATAATTCCAGTTGTCAAATTCTCTATTATGACACGTTCTGAGTTTTATTGTGTCTTTGGAATGGAGGAACTGACATTTCAGAGCTTTTTGACAAAAACAGATTTGTGTGTGAATTTTTAATTTCACAATACAACTGTTGCTTTTAGGATAAAATCAAAAATTGCCAAAAAATAATTCCTGTTGTCAAATTCTCTATTATGACACGTTCTGAGTTTCTTTGTGTTTTTGGAATGGTTGAATTGACTTTTCAAAGCTATTTGACAAAAGCAAATATGTCTATGAATTTTTAATTTCATAATTGAACTGTTGCTTTAAGGATACAAATTGTCATTTTAAAAAAATTGCCAAAAAATAATTCCAGTTGTCAAATCCTCTATTATGACACGTTCCGAGTTTCATTGTGTCTGGAATGAAGGAAGTGACATTTCAGAGCTTTTTGACAAAAGCAGATTTGTGTGTGAATTTTTAATTTCACAATACAACTGTTGCTTTTAGGATAAAATCAAAAATTGCCAAAAAATAATTCCAGTTGTCAAATCCTCTATTATGACACGTTCTGAGGTTCATTGTGTCTTTGGAATGGAGGAAGTGACATTTTAGAGATTTTTTTACAAAAGCAGGTTTAATTTCATAATTCAACTGTGCATGGCTTTAGAGATAAAAATTTTCACTTTTCAAAAATTCACAAAAAGTAATTCCAGTTGTCAAATCTCATGACACGTTCTGAGTTTCTTTGTGATAGAGGGATTGAATTTTCGGAGCATTTTGATATTTAAAAAAAATTATATTTAGATCTATGTCAAATCCAATCGGTTTGCATGTCCATCTCCCTAAAGCCCACAGTATGTCACTCTTGTCATCCATCTATCCACACTTGTTTTTTCTCACAAATTGGATAACGACTAGTTGCGGCAACCACGGCTCATCGCTCGAGCACTGATTGATGGTTTGCGGTTTGAAACATGAGACGCACCAGGGCACCAAACTCATCACCCTCAAAAAAATTTCCGAAAGCGACAACGCATCAACATCTCGGTACCAATAAATAACTCGGACACCACACACGCTCCTTTTCGTCGACGCACACAACTGTTAACCTATTAGTTCGCTTAAACTGCAATATCCATAATGAAGTGGCGACCATAAAACGGACGCAGCTTCCATAAAACGTCCCATCAATTGAATGAAATTATACGTTGGGCTTTCAAGAAGCAGGTTCGAAGCACCTGCGAACGTAAAAACGGAACGCGGATTGTAATGCCCTTGGTTATTGGGCTAATCGGATAGTTGCTCGTCGAAATGGATTCGCGGCGGAATTATGGATGTAAATCCGAAAATAAACACGGGTCGGGCGACATCCTAGTTGCGCAGTATTTATAGAAACCCTCCCACGATTTATCGCGTGGAAGAAATACGTTAAGAAGATAAATAAAAAACGCGATAAATCCTCCGGCAAACAGACGCATTTTTGCCGACGCGGCCGGATTAATAAAAGTTTTTCCGACTTTCCTTCGGAAAACAACGCGCAACGGTATCTCTTCTCGGATAGCAGCACGCCATACAATCGGCTTGATTAAATAAGCTCGTTGAATTCAATCTCGACCCGAGCAATCTATCCAATTTTCCACTAGTCTTATCTTTTCAGCCCTCCTTTATGATGTCGGCCAATCAGGTCTCGCGTGCATAAGTCACGTGAACGACCTTCCAGCCGGGATTTATTCAAATTGGTGGAAATTTGGTGAAAGTCCTGTTTATATTTAGAAAGAGGGTGGGTTATAAATACTGTCCTAACGAGATGGTTCGGCAGCTGCGTGCAGTAAACAACGAATGACGAGGAGCCAATCTTACGTGTTGATGTTGAGCACTCGGAGATGATGAGGATTTTGGCCTGAAAGAAGACGCATACTATATTGGAAACATATATGATGGACGGTGGTCGCCCGATGTGGCCGAAGGCTATTATGCTGAAGTAAACGACACATAATTTTGGACGTCTGGAGATATCTAAAGAAGCATAAAAATTAACACGTAATAGTTTCTTGTAACACTATGAGGTATTAAGAATGGGATTTAGATCTTCGCATAATGGCAGCTTTCACTATTGCGCCTGCGCAGCTGTCACAATGGCCACGTGTCCAACATGGCGTCGCTGGAGGCCATCATCATTTTGTCTCATTCGAGAGAGTACTGGAAGATAAAGTGTAAAGCAAAACAATTAAAAGGAGAAGAGAATAAGTACTGGTACCAAATTCGAAACTACTGGTGTGCAAAGGGTGCGTTGCGGTAGAAGCCCATTTGGTCGGGGTCGGTACTCGGAAGAAAACAAAGCAAGAGTTCGTCGAGAGGAAAGCGGGCAATTTCGCGAGACGATAAAGAACGCCCCTGCCGAAAATCCTCCGTGGTCGTCCGTGAATCTCATTACGGTTTAATAGCTTAATTTGCCTGTGGTGCGAGGACGGCAAAGAAAGCAATTAAAAAATGGCGGGCGAGAGAGGGTCGGTCCGGTACTCTCGCGGAGGAGCTGAAATTAAGCATGTGACGACCTTAAATGAAGTCGACGTGGAGCATGAAATACAGGTTCAGCAGGTCCGACGCCATTACTCATCTCTTTTATTTTGATTTTTCGATCCCGCGAACTCGGCTTGTTTTTGTTTCCCCGCATGCGAGGAGAATTCCATTCTGTACTGGATTTCTGTTAATTTTTACCGATGGATTCGAAACCGTCTCACTTCTTCTCATTAGGCGGACGTCTGCAGAATATGATACCATATAAAGGCCACAATATCTGAATTTAATACCGGCGCAGCTCCGGCCATAATTTATAACTGCAAAGACGATCCTGATGCATTGCCCTCGTCCTCGATGCCGTCGTTTATTTTTCCAACGTGGGAACAGCTAGGTCTTCGGAAGCCGAGGAATCCTAGTTAATTAACCGCATTTTCAATTACCGACTTCGTTACCGATTTTTTCGCCCGCTCCGCCATCAGATAAACACCTCAGCTCGTTGGCTTATGCGATTTATCTGCGCGCTTGATTTATCGCTTATTAGCGCAAATAGGACGAGGAGCACCTTCTCGGAAAGGCGCTTTTTAAAATATCTAAAAACAGTCGCCATTAGCTCGTGCTAATGGTCGAGGTGTTGCAGCAAACCGATTTCTTTTCAAGACTATTCTCTTGGGTGGTCACTAATTAAGATTCAACTTGATTACAATTGTCGCTAACGGTATGGCACGCTGATCCTAACAAAGAAACTATCCGTACCTAGAAATACAAAAAAGGAAATGCTGACATTGTTTACACGTCGTTATTATGAGCGACGCCGGTTTTGCTGAAATCTGAACCATTTCAGATATGTTCTCCCTGTGAGGTCGAGACCGTTCCGACCAGGAATGGTTAATTGGCCTTTCTAATACCGAATCCTGCGGCATTATCCTGCGAATTCCGCGCCGGCAGGGTGGCATTTCGAGCGACGACCCCTCACCTTTCGCCGCGAACGTCGATACGCACACACACACCGAGCCAGTTATGAATAATTGAATTAGATGCGTGTAAGCATAATTCGCGAGTTGTAATTATGGAAAGCGGTTGCTCGTTATCGACACGTTCCGCCGATTGGCGCGGTGATACCGTTTTCCAGGCTTCGAGCAAGCCGGCGAATAAATCGCCATCCTGATGATGCCTGCGAACTGACAAAAATCGCATTTGCTGCTTGCAATTCGGGGGAAGCAACCGAATACTGCCCAAATGCACTACGTAGGATATCTTCGATATCATCAGCGGAGGAGCAGTGTCATTTTCATTAACTGGTTTGACAACCTCCCTTTAGAACCTTTGAAAGTGTGTTTTTCAATCTCGGGTTTGACAATATCCCTTTAGGAAGTGTCTTTTAAAATGTCGGGTTTGACAACATTCCCTCTTAGAAAGGATCCTTTTCTATGCCGTGTTTGACAAGTTTTTCAATGTCGGGTTGTACAACATCTCTTTATAGAAAGTGTGTTTTTCAATCTCGGGTTGGACAACATCTCTTTAGAAAGTGTGCTTTTCAATCTCGGGTTTGACAACATCCTTTTAGAAAGTGATTTTTAAAATGTCGGGTTTGACAACAATACCTTTGGAAGTGTGTTTGTCAATCCCGGGTTTGACAATATCCCTTTAGGAGGTGTCTTTTTAAATCTCGGGTTGGACAACATCCCTTTGAAAGTGTGTTTTTTAATCTCGAGTTTGACAACATCCCTTTAGAAAGTGTCTTTTTAAATGTCGGGTTTGACAACATCACCTTTGAAAGTGTGTTTTTTAATCTCGGGTTTGACAACATCACTTTAGAAAGTGTCCTTTTAAATGTCGGGTTTGACAACATCACATTTAAAAGTGTGTTTTTCAATCTCGGGTTTGACAACATCCCTTTAGAAAGTATCTTTTTAAATGTCGGGTTTGACAACATTCCCTCTTAGAAAGGATCGATCTTTCTCTATGCCGTATTTGACAAAATTCCCTTTGAAGATGTCTTTATCAGGACTGACAACATCCTTTTTAAAAACTGTCTTTTTCATTGTCGGATTTGACAACATCCCGTGAAAAAGTGTCTCCATCAGTGACTACAATATTGCTAAATATGGAAGGAAATGAAAAATTACCAGACTCATCAAAGTTTGACTTGACATAAAATCTTGTATGAAACTCGGCTGTGATGGGAAATTATTGACTTGTCTTTTTTATGAATAGTAGCTCGCTTCGCTCGCCCAAACATATTGCCAAATGTGCAACGAAATAAAAACTTACGAAAGTCTTCAAAGTGTAATTTCAAACAATACAAAACGAACATAAAATCCTGTTCGAAACTCGGCTGTAATGTGAAGTTATTGAGTCGTCTTGTTTATGAATAGTAGCTCGCTTCGCTCGCTCATATATTATAAAATCGTTACAAACAAAAATAACGACTTCAAACAACGCAAAAGAAACATAAAATCTTGTATGAAACTCGGCCGCAATGGGAAATTATTGACTCGTCTTGTTTATGAATAGTAAAAAATTATTTCTTTCTTCAGTTTGTAACGAGTTAGAAAATTGGAGCGAGCGATGCGAGCTGGTATTCATAACAATGGGAATTACTAAATTACATAATCAACCAAGTTGCATACAAGATTTTGTGTTTATGAACACATAGTAGCTCGCTTCGCTCGCTCATATATTATAAAATCATTACAAATTTTTATTTTAAATGAATGTATTCTTTTGGCAATGCAAAAATATCGAATTAAGGTATCGAAATGAGCGAATGTTGAATATAAAAATTTTGAGTTCATGGAATTTTGGAAAAAGTAGTGATCTAAATAAGAACAGAAATAACACCAAACGGTGACTACAGTGTTGTTAAATATGGAGCGAAATAAGACATTACGAATGCCATCACAGTTTGACTTTAAACAAGACAAATCTAACATAAAATCTTGTATGAAACTCGTCTGTAATGGGAGATTATTGAGTAGTAGTCGTTCTTTAGTTTTTAACGTGTTAACGTGTTAGAATATAGGAGCGAGCGAAGCGAGCTGCGGTATTCATAAAGATTGCGAATCAATAAATTAAATGATTATGAACGGAGTTGCAAACAAGATTTTGTGTTTATGAATACAACATCCTTTTAGAATGTCTTTTTAAAATATCGGGTCTGACAACATTCTCTCTTTTTCTATGATGTGTTTGACAAGATCCTCTTAGAAAATGTCCTTATCGGGTTTGACAACATTCTTTTAGAAAGTGTCTTTTTAAATGTCGGCTTTGACAACATCCCCTTAGAAAATGTCTTTGTCGGGTTTGACATCATCTTTTTAAATGTCGGGTTTGACAATCTCCCTTTAGAAGGTGTCTTTTTAAATGTCGGGTTTGACAACATTCCCTCTTTTTCTAGGCCGTGTTTGACAATATCCCCTTAGAAAATGTCTTTTTCGGGTTTAACAACATCCTTTTAGAAAATGTCTTTTTCAATGACGGGTTTGGCAACATCCCGTGAGAAAGTGTCTTTATCAGTGACTACAATATTGCTAAATATGGAAGGAAATGAAAAATTACCATTACTCATCAAAGTTTGAGTTTAAACAACACAGAAGGAACATAAAATCTTGTATGAAACTCGGCTGTGATGGGAAATTATTGACTTGTCTTTTTTATGAATAGTAGCTCGCTTCTCTCGCCCAAACATATTGCAAAATGTACAACGAAATAAAAACTTCAACAACGACTTCAAACAACGCAAAAGAAACATGAAATCTTGTATGAAACTCGGCCGTAATGGGAAATTATTGACTCGTTGCATACAAGATACAACCCAGATGCATACAAGATTTTGTGTTTATGAATACATAGTAGCTCGCTTCGCTCGCTCATATATTATAAAATCATTACAAATTTTTATTATCCTTTTGGCATTTGAAAATGCATAAATATCGAATTAAGGTACCAAATGAGCGAATTTTGAATCAAAAATTTTTGGAAGAAGTGATTGAAATGAGAACAGAAATAACACCAAACGGGAGTAGAGTATTGCTAAATATGCAACGAAATGAAAAAGTCTTCAAAGTTAGATTTCAGACAAAGGAAGGAAGATAAAATCTTGTATGAAACTCGTCTGTAATTAGAAATTATTGATTTCTTTCTTCAGTTTGTAACGAATGAGCGAATTTTGAATATAAAAATTTTGAAATTTTAGAATTTTGTAAAACGTGATCGAAATGAGAGTATGTATTGCTAAATATGCAACGAGATGGAAAAGTCTTCAAAGTTAGATCTCAGACAACACAGAAAGAACATAAAATATTGTATGAAACTCGTTTGTAATAATTAGAAATTATTGACACGTCTTGTTCATGAATAGTAAAAAATTAATTCGTTTTTCAGTTTATTAGAATATAGGAGCGAGCGAAGCGAGCTGGTATTCATAAAGAATGCGAATCAGTAAATTAAATGATTATGAACCGAGTTGCATACAACATTTTGTGTTTATGAATACAGATTACAAATTTTTATTGTATCCTTTTTAATTTTGGAGCTCAAAGTTGGCATTTTGAAAATCGCAAAAATATCGAATTAAGGTATCGAAATTAGCAAATTTTGAATTCATAGAATTTTGGAAAAAGTGAGTGTAATGAGAACAGAAATAACACCAAATGGTGACTACAGTGTTGCTAAATATGCAAGGAAGTGAAAAGTATACGAAAAGTCTGACTTCAAACAACACAAAAGGCACATAAAATCTTGTATGGAACTCGGGTGTAATGCGAAATTATTGACTCGCCTTGTTATAAACAAATTTCCAATTTGAATATTTTTACATTTTCAAATGCCAAGTTTGAGTTCCAAAATTAAAACATTAATTTATGTTGTCTTTTTCGGTTGTAACAATTTGAACCTATAATATATGAGCGAGCGAAGCGAGCTACAATTTCTGAAAATGTAAAAATATTCGAATTGGTGTACCTATCGTAATTAGCGAATTTTGTATATTCAAATTTTGGAAAACGACCGAAATGAGAACAGAAATAACACCAAACGGGGCTAGAGTATTGGTAAATATGCAACGAAATGAAAAAGTCTTCAAAGTTAGATCTCAGACAACACCATCAGAAGGAACATAAAATCTTGTATGAAGCTCGTCTGTAATTTGAAATTATTGACTCTTGTTTATGAATAGTAGAAAATGATTTCGTTCCTCAGTTTGTAACGAGTTAGAAAATTGGAGCGAGCGAAGCGAGGTGGTATTTGTAAAGAATGCGAATCAGTAAATTAAATGTTGCATACAACATTTTGTGTTTCGGACAAATGTATTGAGAAATTACACTTTCTTTTACAATAAAAGAAAATATTTTGTTCTTCAGTTTGTAACAACATAAAATCTTCGAAGCTTTGTCTATGAGTTTTTAATTTCACAATTCAACCGTAGCTTTAAGGAAAAAAAAGTTTAAATAATTTCCAAAGAATTATTATGACACGTTTTGAGTTTCTTTGTCTTTTTGGAATGCAGGAAATGACATTTCAGTCCCACAAAAACTGCTGTTATGATATACGAGTGATTGCAAACTCCACCCGTGTTAGCACACTACATTTCGACCGTTTTACTCTTCAAGTTTGGACACTTCCGGGACTCTCCGTCTTGCAGTTGGTCCAAACACGGTATAACTCTACTCCCGGGGGTCATCTCGACTCCGCGTTATCTCGAACTGCCGACCTACTCACTGGAGATTCCCGAAATTCTTTTCAGCTAATTGCGAGAAGCATCGCGATGAAAACTTCGCTTTTACGAGCACTCGACGCTCTCACCATCGACAAGACGAGCCGGTTCGGGCAATTTCCGCAACACATTGGGGTTCTCATATTCATAATCACGTTACCCCGAGCGTAATAAGCGCAGTTGTAGGTACAAATGAGAAATTGCGCCCGGCCGCAAACATAACTCGGCGCAGCCGGCAAGTATATCACAACCCCGCTGAATTATGGGTAATGAACATTGTGTTTATTTAATCCGAAACGCAATGGTGTCCGTAAAACGGGGCGCTGCGTCCGGAAAAACCGTCGATGCCTTTTCGGCGGCCGATATTCTTAACAACCGACGGGTCGTCGCGGAGGTATACGGCTTTATTAAAGCAGATTTATGTCCCCTGTCGTTTCGCTAATCAAATAGGAAACCTGTACTACGCGAAGTATGTTCTGGTGCACACAATAACGCATTCCGGAAAGATCTCGCGTCGATAATATCGAGCTCGAGAAGTCCGCGCTCTCGAACGCCCCCTTCTGGCTTGCCGGTAATCCGTATTAATGGTAATTGCATATTTGACCCTCTAAGTGTAAAATGCCGCAATCTCTCCTCCCCAGTAAGTGCGAAGTAAGAACTCGAAATGGAGAATTAGAAGTTAGAAGAGCTTTAGGGCTGGCCTGACACTAATTTGAAATTTAAACTGGCCGTATATTAGCTTGTATGAATTTTAGTGAGGCAGAGCTGAATTATCGCGGCTCGAACTTTAAAACTTGCGATTCGATTCTAGCATCTCGGCCGGGCTTGTCGACAAAGGCGAGAGTTTTGAAGGGGGATTGAAATTATTCTTTAAAAGTTGGGGAAATTCGGGAGCGGTGTTGGAGGTCTCTGCCTCGGGTAATTAACTACTCTTTAATTGTTTGCCAGAGGAAACATACAAACTCTTCTTCAAGTTCTCTTGAAAGCAACTTGGCAATAATTTTTTTTTTAAATTGTCAAACTACTTGCTGACGGCAACAAAAGTTGTTATGACATTTATGAACTCATGATAGTTTCTAAAATAATTCCTTTAGAAAGCTTTTTTTAACAATCAAGAATTTATTACGAATTTTTACTTGAGCTGTTTCTTAAGTGTTGTCATAAAAATAAAAAAATGTCAAATGGTACATGCTGACGGCAGCACAAGTTGTTATGACATTTATTGAACTGATCTTAGTGTCTAAAATGTACACAGTCCTTTACAAAGCACTTTCTGATAATGAAGAATTTATTACCAATTTTTACTTGAGCTGTGTCTTAACACTGAAATCACAAAAATAAAAAATTGTCAAACGGTACTTGCTGACGGCAACAGAAGTTGTCATGACATTTATTGAAATGATGATAGTTTCTAAAATATACTCAGTCCTTTACAAAGCTCTTTCTGACAATGATGAATTTATTATGAATTTTTGCTTGAGCTGTTTCTTAACAGTGAAGTCATAGAAATAAAAAATTGTCAAACGGTACTTGCTGATGGCAGCACATGTTTTTACGACATTTATTTAACTGATCTTAGATTCTAAAATATACAGTCCTTTACAAAGCTCTTCCTTTCTACTAGCCTTCTAATTTAGAAATATTTCTTCAAACAATCGTTTTCAAGATATAATTTTTTTATTTGAGCACCTCAAAATTTGTCTCGATTTTGGGCCTCCACAAAAATTAATAATAGTTAATAAAAACAATATATTGTGTCTATTAATAATTTTTTTTTAGATATTATCGCTCACGGATTTCTACGATCGAAATCCATCTGCAATTTCGAAACGGGTAATTAAACAATTACATAATTAAAAATTCAATATCAGTATCACAAAAATAGGAGCCGCGTCCTTTTTTAAGATCCCAGAATTTAGCATTCACGCACAAGGACCTTCCCTCGAAAAATCCACCCCACACCACCTCTCGAAATCGGGTGCAATATGTTGGATCCCACGATCCCGTGTAGTGTTGTGTTTATTGGCCGTTCATTTACGCTGGTGTTTAATCTGCCCGCCCCCGCCGCGGCCTTCTGCGGCGGCGGCGGCGGCGTATTGTAAGCCCCGTTACACCAATTTCCAACTCGTGCTCTATCATCTCCGTCGCGTCCGCCTCTCGCCAGCGATGTGGAATGAGACGGCCTGCACGTCGTTCCGAAATTGCCTGGGACTTTCGATAATTTAAGTGTATGCATGTTCTATCGCTTTAGGCAAGTGCAACCCGAACCACCGGGGCTGATGTAAAGCTCGGCGGGGAATTAAATCGGCCCTAGATGCTAAACAGCGGAGGGCTCTTCTCTTAAATTCAGCATGCGAAAGGTGTTTCGTGGAGTCCCCCAGGGCTCGGCGGTGTCACCGGCGTTCTTCATCTTTTTTCGATCGCGACAAAACCTCGCCACCATTGTCGTCACATGTTCTTACACCCTTTCTTTTGTTGCAGGTGAGTGAGCAGCCCCTTCCACGCCGTCTCCGCTCGCTAATAGAATTCAGAACACATTCTTGCTTTTCTTGAATTGCCCAGTATTTATTTGCGGCGTGCATTTATTCGTATGTGACATGCAGAGAGAGGTATGTGCATTTTGATTTTCTTTTATGACGGCCGTCCGTCATCTTAATGGCTACAGGTTTTCTTACCGGGAATTATCGAGAAAGCAGTTTTTGCTAAAATCGCATTGTTCGCGTGATTCTTTAATGATCGTGTTTCAAAACTATTACTGCTGAAGAAACGAGAGCTGTTATGGCGGTCGTTGGAGAATTCCGAGCGATGATCGAGTGGGGGCCGGCAGCATCCCCCGGTTCGGTGTCGCTCGAAAACGCCCGGGGGGCAGTGGCCTCGTTTGACAAAAAACGCGGCTGCTCCCTGGCGATGCAGCTAATTAGGTATCAAAGACTCGCACACGCGTATCTTCCATCTGCATCTGCGGCATTTCATGATTTCATTCACCTTATGTGGTTCGCGTAATTGGATCCAGTAATCCGATAGGTCCGTTGATAAGTCGGAGAGCTCCGTTGTTATCAACTGTGGGAAATTGGCTTCGTTTCGCAAAAATCCGGCAGCACCACTTCCACGGCAGACGGCCGAGTAAATATTAAATTGAATTATTTGAAGGCAATGACAGGACAAGAACAGCCGGTGACGAGAATCGAGCTCGAGTCCACTATTTATCTTGCGGCCTGTCACCGCTGAAGGGGACAGAAACAGTTGAGATTCCTCCGGAGCGACCAGTTGAAATAAAAATGTCGCAGATGCGGTCTAGGTGCTCGGCAAGCTCAGTTTTAGTCTCAAATTCGCCACAGCGGAAGTATCGGTTTCCAGCTTCTTCGAAGGACCACGACATACACCGCATTAACGGTCCGTTTGTCCTTCCGCGTATTGTCTCGACTTTCCTTCCTCCGGATCCGCTCGAGCACAACCAGTGGTCAACGCTCGCAGCGGCCGCAAACGTCTTTATTCTCCTCAGTCATCTCGACGCAAAAAGATCCTTCCTGAGCCAAAACTATCCAGACTTAAACCCGTTTTCTCGCCGAGGAACAGCAGACGGAGAGACCCGGCGAATGATCAATGCATTTATGCAGCACTTCTTATTTCTTATCCGCGACCGGATTCTGCGGCAGCTGCGATCCGCTGGTGTAAGAAAAGACGTACTTTTTACCGACGATCCGATCGGCTCCGTGCGTTTCTTCAGGCATCCGCGCCGGACGGAGGGAGGCATTCGGACGACGTCCGCGGACACATCTTAATGTCGTCGGAGGATGGAGATGTTTTGACGGGTTCTGAGCCGTCGGCGGTGACACCGCGACGTCGACGTCGACGTCAACGCTCCTCCGAGATAAGCTCGGAGGAGAGTCCGCGGGAGTCCGCATCCAGGCACACACGCCACAGACGAATGCAAATGCGTTTCCATGGCTACAAACTGCAAGACATAAATTTCAGCCGGCACTCACCTCGCGCGAATATTTCATTTCGAAAATAAAAACGTTATCAGACGATTATTTGACCCGGCCATTGTGAACCCGCTTATTTGCTCCTCGCGGTCATCTGATTTCAATCAATTTGCCGCCCGAGCCGAGATTTTCCCAGTGAAAAACGACCGAACCACCCACCGAGAAGGTGCCCGGTTTCGAGGAGCGCACAGCGTCGAGGTTACTAAATCTAAGAGAGCAATACAAAAAATATTTATGTTGGTATTGTGACGGTACAAATTTTCAACGACCCGAAAGAAATAATTGGGTGCGTGGCCGCAGAAATGTAATTTTTATGTGCCCTTTGATTCGCCTTGAAGTGCTTCTGTTTATGAATTATGTTGGGCGAACGATCCATGACACCTATTGGCGTAAATCGGAAACCTACATATATGCACTTTATAATTAGATGTCGTCAAACCCGAAATAAAAAAATCACATTTTCATGAGATGTCAAATTCAATTGTCAACATTGAAGAATGACACTGTCTAAGAAGATGATGTCAAATCCAGCATTAAAAAAATAACTTTTTAGGGAAATGTTGTCAAACACATTGTAAAGGATTGTTGTCAAACCTAAAGCTAATAAAGAGACTTTCTAATGGGATGTTGTCAAAACAAACATTAAAAAAGACATTTTCTATGGAGACGTTGTCAAATCCAATTTTAAAAAAGACACTTTTTAAGGGATTTTGTCAAAGCCAAAATAAAAAAGACAAAACCTTAGTTTTCCCAATTTCTTAACTTCTCAGTTCCTCAATTTCTCAGATCCTTAGTTTCCAAATTTCTCAATTTCTCGATTTCTGTTTCTCAATTTTACAATTTCTTAATTTCTCAGTTTCTCAATTTGTCAATTTCTCAGCGCCTCATTTCTTCAAGAGTTTGGTACCCCAATTTCTCAATTTCAAAATGTCTCAACTTGTCAATTTCTAAATACATATTTCAATTTTTCATTTTCTCAATTTCTCAACTTCTCAGTTCCTCAATTTCTCAGCACCTCGTTTTTTCATATCCTTAGTTTCCCAATTTCTCAATTTGTCAATTTTTCAATTTCTCGATTTCTCAATTTCTCAATGTCGCAACTTCTCAGTTTCTAAATTTCACAATTTCTTAATTTCTCAATTTCTCAGCGCCTCGTTTCTTCAAAACCTTGGTGTCCCAATTTCTCAATATCTCAATTTCAAAATGTCTCAACTTGTCAATTTCTAAATACATATTTCAATTTTTCATTTTCTCAATTTCTCAACTTCTCAGTTCCTCAATTTCTCAGCACCTCGTTTTTTCATATCCTTAGTTTCCCAATTTCTCAATTTGTCAATTTTTCAATTTCTCGATTTCTCAATTTCTCAATGTCGCAACTTCTCAGTTTCTAAATTTCACAATTTCTTAATTTCTCAATTTCTCAGCGCCTCGTTTCTTCAAAACCTTGGTGTCCCAATTTCTCAATATCTCAATTTCAAAATGTCTCAACTTGTCAATTTCTAAATACATATTTCAATTTTTCATTTTCTCAATTTCTGAGCACCTCGTTTTTTCATATCCTTAGTTTCCCAATTTCTCAATTTGTCAATTTTTCAATTTCTCGATTTCTCAATTTCTCAATGTCGCAACTTCTCAGTTTCTCAATTTCTCTATTTTCCAGCGCTTCGTTTCCTCAAAATCTTGGTGTCCCAATTTCTCAATATCTCAATTTCAAAATGTCTCAACTTGTCAATTTCTAAATACATATTTCAATTTTTCATTTTCTCAATTTCTCAACTTCTCAGTTCCTCAATTTCTCAGCACCTCGTTTTTTCATATCCTTAGTTTCCCAATTTCTCAATTTGTCAATTTTTCAATTTCTCGATTTCTCAATTTTTCAATGTCGCAACTTCTCAGTTTTTCAATTTCTCTATTTTCCAGCGATTCGTTTCCTCAAAATCTTGGTGTCCCAATTTCTCAATATCTCAATTTCAAAATGTCTCAACTTGTCAATTTCTAAATACATATTTCAATTTTTCATTTTCTCAATTTCTCAACTTCTCAGTTCCTCAATTTCTCAGCACCTCGTTTTTTCATATCCTTAGTTTCCCAATTTCTCAATTTGTCAATTTTTCAATTTCTCGATTTCTCAATTTCTCAATGTCGCAACTTCTCAGTTTCTCAATTTCTCTATTTTCCAGCGCTTCGTTTCCTCAAAATCTTGGTGTCCCAATTTCTCAATATCTCAATTTCAAAATGTCTCAACTTGTCAATTTCTAAATACATATTTCAATTTTTCATTTTCTCAATTTCTCAACTTCTCAGTTTCTCCATTTCTCAGCACCTCGTTTTTTCATATCCTTAGTTTCCCAATTTCTCAATTTGTCAATTTTTCAATTTCTCGATTTCTCAATTTCTCAATGTCGCAACTTCTCAGTTTCTAAATTTCACAATTTCTTAATTTCTCAATTTCTCAGCGCCTCGTTTCTTCAAAACCTTGGTGTCCCAATTTCTCAATATCTCAATTTCAAAATGTCTCAACTTGTCAATTTCTAAATACATATTTCAATTTTTCATTTTCTCAATTTCTCAACTTCTCAGTTTCTCCATTTCTCAGCACCTCGTTTTTTCATATCCTTAGTTTCCCAATTTCTCAATTTGTCAATTTTTCAATTTCTCGATTTCTCAATTTCTCAATGTCGCAACTTCTCAGTTTCTAAATTTCACAATTTCTTAATTTCTCAATTTCTCAGCGCCTCGTTTCTTCAAAACCTTGGTGTCCCAATTTCTCAATATCTCAATTTCAAAATGTCTCAACTTGTCAATTTCTAAATACATATTTCAATTTTTCATTTTCTCAATTTCTCAACTTCTCAGTTCCTCAATTTCTCAGCACCTCGTTTTTTCATATCCTTAGTTTCCCAATTTCGCAATTTGTCAATTTTTCAATTTCTCGATTTCTCAATTTTTCAATGTCGCAAATTCTCAGTTTCTAAATTTCACGATTTCTTAATTTCTCAGTTTCTCAATTTCTCTATTTCCCAGCGCTTCGTTTCCTCAAAATCTTGGTGTCCCAATTTCTCAATATCTCAATTTCAAAATGTCTCAACTTGTCAATTTCTAAATACATATTTCAATTTTTCATTTTCTCAATTTCTCAACTTCTCAGTTCCTCAATATCTCAGCACCTCGTTTTTTCATATCCTTAGTTTCCCAATTTCTCAGTTTGTCAATTTCTCAATTTCTCGATTTCTCAGTTTCTCAATTTCTCAATGTCTCAATTTCTCAGTTTCTCAATATCTCAGCACCTCCTTTCCTCAAAACCTTAGTTTCTCAATTTTTCAATGTCTCAACTTATTCTCAGATCCTTAGTTTTCCAATTTTTCAATTTGTCAATTTCTCAATTTCTCTATTTCCCAGCGCCTCGTTTGCTCAAAATATTGGTGTCAATTTCAAAATGTCTGAACTTGTCAATTTCTAAATACATATTTCAATTTTTTATTTTCTCAATTTCTCAACTTTTGTTCCTCAATATGTCAGCACCTCGTTTTTTCAAATCGGTAATTTCCCAATTTCTGAGTTTGTCAATTTTTCAATTTCCCGATTTTTTATTTCTCAATTTCTAAATGTCTCAATTTCTCAGTTTCTCAATATCTCAGCACCCCGTTTTCTCAAAACCTTAGTTTCCCAAATTCGAAATGTCTCAACTTATCAATTTCTTAATGCATATTTAATTTTTTATTTTCTCAATTTCTCAACTTCTCAGTTCCTCAATTTCTCAGCCCCTCGTTTCTTCAAATCCTTAGTTTTCCAATTTCTCAATGTCTCAGTCTCAATTTCTCAATGTCTCAATTTCTCAATGTCTCAATTTCCCAATCTCTCAACTTCTCAATTTCTAAATACATATTTCAATTTTTCATTTTCTCAATTTCTCAACTTCTCAATTTCTATGAAGATGTCATATTCTAACATTGTAAAAACAGTCCCGACATGGTGGTTGACAGCCGACAGTTGCTGCAGAAAGCTATACCGAAAACTCGATTCGAAATACTATAGAAATCACAGAAAAAAATCCATTTAAAAAGAGAACTTTGTATTATCATCTGTAGAACAAAACGACCGATAGATTTCAATAAGCGAGCGAAGCGAGCTACATTCACTATTAAAACCTCACTTTCAGTATTAGCATGGTGGTTGGAAGCTGATAGACGTTGCGGAAAGCTGTATAGAAAGTTTGATCTAAAATACTGTAGGAATCTCAGACAAATTTCCATATAAAACGAAAATAACCAATGGATTTACAAGCGCGAGCGAAACCAGCTACACATCCTATTAAAATTTCAATTTCAGTCCCGATATGTTGGTTGGAAATCGACGGTTGCAGCTGAATGCTATATAGAAAATTTGATCCGGAAAACTCTTGTAGAAATCGCAGAAAATTTTCCAAAACTTGCATAACCATTTATATACCAGAGCGCCCCATAGATTTTAACAAGCGAGCGAAGCGAGCTACACTTATTATTAAAATCGAACTTTCAGTTCTGGTATGGTGGTTGGAAGCCGACAGCTGCTGAAGGCGGCCATATAGAAAATTTGGTCCGAAATATGTATACTCCGGAAATCGCAGATTGAAGGAGATGTTGTCAAATCCAAGGCTGAAAAATCTTTTTAAAACAAGTTATTGTCAACATTGAAAAGTGACAGTCTAAGACACTTGGATGTTGTCAAGAGACGCATTAAAAAAAGGCATGTGTGTTTTCAAACCAAGCATTGATTTTCTAAGACTTTCTAAGAAGTTGCTGTTGTCATATCCAATATTAAAAAAAGACATATTTTTAAGTAATGTCAAACTCTATATCAACGATCACAAAAAATAAACTGGGTGCGTGGCCGCCACGACCCTTAGAAGGGAACGTATATAGAAATGTAAGCGGATTACTTCTAGAATCGTATATAATGAATTAAAAAGCTCTTTAAACTTTCGCCACACACAAATCGGAATGTATTATCAAAATATACTTTTTTTAAATGTGATTTTTATATGCACCTATATGACACCTATAGGCATAAATTGAAAATCTACCTATATGCTTCCTGTAGGCGGCAGCCGCCTCTTAATTCAAAAATGAAAAATAAACTGCAACGAGCACTCATTTTTCAAAATAATATAACAAGAGAAGGAACTGAGGAGAATGTAAAAAGATAATTAGTTATAATTAGGGAGACTTCAATGGTAGGGGTGACAACAAAAACAACACCATACAACAGAAGCGTGAAATTTCAACGCTTCTCCATTGAGATGTATCTTTGAAAAATCGAAGCAGTTTACAGTGGCGCAATTTCGGCCTCACGACCCCCGACCCATCGACAGTATACGCCGTCATTAACCCCGAATCCTGAAGAGGACACAAAGGAAACTTCCCGTCCGAGCACGTTGACTGCCGCCATCAATCCCGCGTTATCTCCGGTTGGCACAACGTCGCAGCGCCGCCGGCGCAAAAACTCCCCGTAAAGAAAAGACAAAAGGACGTGACAGTCCAATTTCCATTTCGGATCGAAATCGGAAGTTTATCAGAGCCGCCGGCGGAATTAATAAATCGGCGGCGGCTTAATTGCCGCCGTAAAGAACAAGGGAAGAAAGTCGACAAAAATATCGAAGGCCATCCCCCGGATATTGGCCGCTCTGGGCCCGCGGTCTGCGGCCAAACATCCGAAACGCGCATCTAAGACGGCGTAGGGCGGGGGCGGGCGCCCCGAGCTCGGGAGAAATTATGTAGGAGGCATTGGGAGCAATATATCTCCGGCGGACGTGCCAGACAGAGTAGACGGGGTATTATATAGGAAGGAAGGAACCTGAGGCCGGGGGCGGCGGCCGCCCGCTCCCCAGGCGCTCGTCCCCCGGAATGAGACACTTGCCGCCGCCGCCGCCACCGTCTTAAATTGTCATCCGAAGAAAGAAAGTTCATTACGGACTCCGCCCCGGATTATTTGCGGCCGCGGGCGGCGCAATCGCTCAGTGGGGGCGGCGCGGACAGCGGTCAATCGCGACGGGGTGTTTTGTAAGAAAATAGAACTGGTTCGAATAAAATGTCAGGCAAGGTGGGGGGGGGGGGGGTTTGGTTAAAAGCAAACTGCAAAAAACACACCACTGTAAATTCTCGTTAGGTAACCGGAGGGTTGTAATTACATTTGCCATCGGTTTGACGTATTGAGCCATCACAATTATTGGCACATCGGGGTGAACCCGAGGGATTAGATCACTGGATTTTTGACCAGTTATTTATATTTGTTGCGACCCCCGCCGGGGGTGGCCGCCCCAGTCCCCGATGAATCCGTAATTAATATAATTTTTGATCCACAAACAGAGCTCAATTTAAAATCACTTTAATTCGGCCACATTTGCATATAATTCATTAATTTGCATTAGTGGCGTCCATAAACCAAAAAATTTGAATTAAACTGCATATTAATACCCTCGCTGACCATAATTTATAGACACACGCGTCGCTAGACACGCCGTTATTAATTTACGACGACGAACCAAATCTACTTAAACTTTTCGCCGGAGTTAATTGGCTCCGAAAGAAATTTATGGCGCGTGTCCTTTGGCCCATCTTCGCCGTTCAAACACAATATATTCCACTCGTCGGCTATATAATATAACGAGGTAGTAATGTGTCAAGCGTAATATTGCGCTATTCATTGCGGTGTCGAGGATTGTGCTAATCTGACGGAATTACGCAGGTCGTAATTCGAACTGGCGAGCTAAAGCCCTTTTAATGCGATGCATTGTCTGGAAAGCGCGGCTTTCGCGGGGAAAAACCGAAGGTGGAGGTGAGCGGCTCGATCGAAACAATCATCGCGTTTTTATGGCGTTTCATCTCTAAATATGCGACCGCTAATGACGCTGTCGTCAACTAATCGCCTAGATAACGATCGAATTACTGCAATTAACGAGAATTATTGTCATTATCAAGGCCTAATTGCGCGCCGGACATTTTTTCTCCAAGGTCCTGTTCGGGCGCCGAGGGGTGTGAGTCAACAGCTGGAGAAAAAAAAAGTGGTTGTCATTTCTAAACCACCTGCGCACCGCACTTCTCGTTAAATCGTGGGAAGATCTGTTTTGCCATTGGCCGACCGCTACTGAGTTTAGGGCCTCCACCGAAACCCTCGGGCCCGCTATACTTGACCACTCGACCCGGGCACTCCTGCTCTTCGTTTTGCTCCACCGACCACGACCGCTTCTTCGTGTCCGGCTCCCAGATCCGTCGTGATTTACGCCCTCCGTCTCCGACTCTTCCTTAATTACGCACGTGAGACAGTTAAGGCCAATTTCAATTAATTTGCATCCCACGCTCGTTTTATTTTGTCTAAGTAAAATTTCAAGTGCGCGAAATGTGAATAAATCGACTCCCGAGATGCATCGTCCATAGAGGTATGCAAATGCGGAATCAGTAGCCGCTGTAATCTAGATCTGGAAGTAAATACGGGTATAGGTGGATTCGCCTCGTTTTTGTCGAGCGCTTTTCCGAGCGGGTGCATAAGAAAATGCAAGCGTTCCCGGATAATTTATCGGGAGAATTCGCCGGAGGAAATACGACGACGGCTACTTTACGAATTGCCTAGCGCTAAAAAGAGGAGAACGAACCGGAGGCTTATTTATATTTTCATCCGAGGAACGGCGGGGAATAATGATGAGCAGGAAGTGGCGCTAGACCCGTCGGTATTTGCATCGACTGATTAAAAACGACAAACGGCCACACATCTCATTTAGCATTGAACTTTGTCTGTCTGGTCCCGACCGCCTCCGTTGGCAGTGTTGCACTGCACGCCCCTATTAGACTAATAACTGTTGTCTGCGAGTCACACAATCGATAATTTGCCATTGTTATCTGCAATATGTCGCCAGCTCATTTCTTGCAAGTGGAAGTTGGACCCGAAGACGTCTATGCTCTTAACTGATCCTACATATTAGCCGCATTTGGAAATTATTTCAGACAGCTAAGAGAGTAATAGTGCTGCATTACGGGCCCATCTCGAATGTTCTCTCTGTTGTGACTGGGGTGATGAAAGTATCCTCCTTGTCCACCGTCTCGAAATTAAAAACGTACCTACTCAAACCCAATCGCTCGGAAAGAAGCTCCACCTGGAGTTCCATCGTCTTCCCGTTTATTGTCGCGAATAAAAGATCTGTCCAAAGACCCAGCACCCGAACTTTCTACCCGTTTCTGGGAAAAGCACCTTTATTTTTTACGGCTTCGTCTAACGGTGAAACTTTCTCTTCTTTTCAACCCGCCGGTAAAAAAACATCGACACATGCGATTCCGCACGACGGGGGCAGTTTGGAAAGTCGTTAGGAGCAAGCGGTGTCTTTGCTGAGTGGGATCCGCGCATCGGCCAAAAATAAAATCGCATGTCGGCATAATGGCGTGCTCCGACGACCGTCGCTAGAAATTAATGCGGGAGACGCACGAAAGGGTGACGTTTACGGAGTTGTAGACACAACAAAGTTTTTGCCGACTTTGGCATCGGACGAATCAACGCCGAAAAAGGTTCAACAGTAATTAGGAGCATCGAAAGTAATCAGAAATTATTGTAATAGAAGATTTGAAAAATAAATACAAATTCGGACAATTGAAACAGAACCCGGAAGGAAAATCATTTGGACTGACAATAAAAAGAATAAACAATTAATATATCGGCGCACCCACCATTTTTGCATAAACGCTATTATTAAGTATCTCTAAAAATCTAGAAATGTGAAAATAATTCCCTAGAAATTTATTTTATGTCATTTTGGCATGAAATCGACAGATCTACACATTTCCAAGTATTTTTTTACGGCTTTGCGTATTTCTAAAATAAATACTAAATATTTCCCCAACTTCCACGATTGATAAAAATACCGGAAATGTCCACCCACCGGCTCATTACAAATTTACGCTCCTCGCTAATTTATGTTGTTATTTTTGGCACGTTCCCTTTGTTTATCCTCGTGTGTTTTTACTTTCATCGCGCAACGGCTTTCGGCAACGATACAAATATTTACACACTTACACTTGTCCATTCAACAGCGATTAGAGGACATATTGTAAATTCTACTCCAACAAGCACTCGACCACAAACGAGCCCACTTGTGCCTGTTAATAAGATCATAATCATTCTGCTTAAGTCCACACGGCGCAATAAAAAACAAAATCAAGGACATCCACACCGTAATGACAAAGAGGAAAGTGATACCGGTGGTTCATCGCGCGAACCGAGGGATATTCTTCATTTTCAACAAAACAAAACGAATTTACGACTCCGTGAAACGAAAGCGACCATAATTTGCATATTTTATAATGATCGCAGCGAGATACCTGCAGGTATTTACCTACTCCAATGATAAATGGGACTTTTTTCCGTGAAAGTGTCGACTCTTTTTGTTTCTCCCAGAACGGGTCTGCACTCTTTTAATCAAAACGGAGATCATTAAGGGATAAATACGGGAAGCTGACAAAGTAGGATTTTTTACCGGGCTGACGGATGGGAGTGGGAAACCGAATGAGATGCACGGAGACACCGAGATGATGGTCGCGATAAAGGGGAGATGGAAATCTTACAAATGCGGACACAGAGTTCGTGGTAAAAAAGTGCCTAAACGAACAACTAAATAAATGAAATGTGGGAATGTTGGCTGCACGGTGGATATGCACTTCCTTGTTTGGAGTTGTTTATGGCCGATGTAAAATTAGTTGATTATTGTTTTTAATAGCGCTGCAAAAACCTGAAATACGAGGCAGTCGATGGCGAAACGCGCAATAAAAATTATGCCTTTATATAAACTAACGATTTTAGATAAATTATCCGCTTTTTAGAATGTAGAATTTTTCCAGCCTTGACTGGCGCAATAAAGCCTGTCCACGCCACAAAAAATCCCGTCGAGTTCAATTACGCGCATGATAAAGAAAAACCGTCGCAATAAACAACAAATATTGAATTGTAAAAAGCGTCGAAAGGAAGCGCTGTGGCGACCTCTGCCTGAAACCTATAGTCTCTATTCCGAATTAACATGCAACAGACATGCTTTGAGCCTACATGCATGCAACATGTCAGCCGGCCGGAGCGATAAATAACCCTCGCGCAAATATAAATCAACAAACGAGTTAATCACTCGCAAAGAAAATAGAGAATGATCGCGAGGCCAAAGTCCGCCGCCCTCCGATCCAATTAACGCGCTCCAGAAGTCGGGAAGTTGGAAATTCTGGGCGTCGTCTGCGCGGATTCGTCCGACAGTCAAGTCGGAAAAATTTCGAAGCTGGCAAAAACTTGTTGTGTCGCCGATACCAACATGCGACTTTATTCAGAAACAAGACGACTCAATAATTTCCCATTGCAGACGAGTTTCATACAAGATTTTATGTTCCTTCTGTGTGGTTTAAAGTCGAACTTTGAAGACTTTCACTTTCAAAACATTGTCGTGGTGTTATTTCTGTTCTCATTTCGAACCTTTTTTTAAAATTCTATGAATTCAAAATTCTTGTTCAAAATTCGCTAATTTCGATACCTTAATTCGATATTTTTGCATTTTCAAATGCCTACTTTGAGTTCCAAAACTAAAAAGGATGCATTTTTTATAATAAAAATTTCTAATGATTTTATAATAAACACAAAATCTTGTATGCAACTGCTTAATAATGTAATTTACTGATTCGCGTTGTATATGAATAACAGCTCGCTTCGCTCGCTCCTATATTCTAACTTGTTGAAAACTGAAGAACGAAATAATTTTTTTATTGTAAAAGATTAATTTTTAAATAATTTTTATGCGAGTCAATAAATTGCTATTATATTCGAGTTGCACACAAAAAGTTATGTCGGATTCCAGAAAATTGCCGAATTTTTTATTCTCCCATTCTCGAAATTAGTGAATTTTGAACACCAAAATGTCGAAATCATAGTCTTGGAAAAAGCAATCGAAATGTGTAGGAACAGGAATAACAAAGACATAACTTTGACAAATATATTCAGGAAAGTTTTACAAACAACAAAAAAGGGAACATAAAATCTCGTATGAAACTCGGCTCTAATGGGAAATTATTGATTCGCCATTTTTATGAATAGTAGCGGGCTTCGCTCGCTTCTATGTGGTAAACTTGTTACAAACGAAAAAGACTACAAAATTTGTAAGAAGTATTTGTAAAATTTGTAAGAATGTGTCCTTTTTAATTTTGTTGGCCTGGAACCCTAGGTTTGTATTTTTTTTAAATACTGGAAATTTGTCTAGGCATTTGGAAATCTAAAATATTCGAATCACGATATTGCGGAATTTTTAAATTTGGATCTTCGATTCTTGGAAAAATATAAAATATAAAATAATCAACCTAGTTGCGGACAAGATTTGGTGTTTATGAATAGTAGCTCGCTTCGCTCGCTCATATATCATAAAATCTATATACGAAAAAAGAGACAGCGTCGTCAACTAAATAGGCAAACCAGCTTTGACTGCAGACAGCGTCGTTAACCAAAACGGAAAAAAGGTGGCTAAGAGAACACAAGTTTCTTTACATCGTGTTTTTTACTCAAATTTCCTAAAAAAGGGAAATAAAATCTTGTATGAAACTCGGGTGTAATGGGACATTATCGACTCAACTCGCTCATATACCTATTATAAAATAAGCTAAAAGGCCGGAATATAAATTTCAGTTCTTCAGTTTGTAAAAAACAACACCAATCAGTAAATTAGATTATTAACCCAGTTACAGACAAGATTTTGTGTTTCGAAAATGTAAAAATATTCAAACTAGGGTGTCGAAATTAGCGAATTTTGAATGCAAACATTTTGAAATTATAGAATTTTGGAAGTGTTGGAAATGACAAGAGAAATAACACCAAACGGTGACTCAAGTATTGTTAAAACAAAGCAAAAGGAACTTGTATGAAACTCGGATGTAATGGGAAATTATTGACCGGACTTGTTTATGAATTGTAGCTCGCTTCGCTCGCTCATATATCTATTATAAAATTGTCACAAACGAAAAGGACGAAATATAATAATTTTGTAGAAAAGTACACATTCTATCACAATAAAAAAATTCGTTCTTCCGCTTGTAAAAAGTTGAAATATTCTTAAACAATGCGAATGAGTAAATTATAAGTAAGTTACATACAAAATTTTGTGTTTCTGGACATTCGAACATCTAAGAATATTCAAACTAGAGGGTATCGAAATTAGCGAATTTTGAAGGTACAAATTTTGAAATTATAGAATTTTTGAAAATGTTTTTCAAATGAGAACAGAAATAACACCAAACAGTAAAGTTAAAGTTCGACTTTAAACAACACAAAAAGAAAAGAAAATCTTGTATGAAACTTGGCTGTAATGGAAAATTATTGACTCGTCTTGTTTATGAATAGTAGGAAACTATTTCGTTTTTCAGTTTGTAACAAGTTGGAATATATGAGCGAGCGAAGCGAGTTGGTATTCCTAAACAACGCGAATCAGTAAATTACATTATTAACCAAGTTACATACAAGATTTTGTGTTTCGGGATATTTGAAAATGTAAAAATATACAAACAATTGTATCGAAAATTTAAAATTATCGACTCGTCTTGTTTATGAATAGTAGCTCGCTTCGCTTGCTCATATACCTATTATAAAATCGTTACCAACGAAAAGGATGAAATACAAATTGGTTAAAAAAAATCTGATGATTCTTTTACAATAAAAAAATATTCGTTCTTCAGTTTATAACAAGTTGGAACATAGGAGCGAGCGAAGCGAGCTGGTATTCTAAAACAATGCTAATCAGTAAATTAGATTATTAACCAAGTTACATACAAGATTTTGTGCTTCGGGACATTTGGAAATGTAAATATATTCAAACTACGGTATCAAAATTGGCTAATTTTTAAAGTAAAAATTTTGAAATTATAGAATTTGGAAAAGTATTGGAAATGACACCAAACAGTGACTAAAGTATTGCTAAATATAAGAGGAAATTAAAAATTACGAATGTCTTCTAAGTATTTGACTTTAAACAACACAAAAGAAAAATAAAATCTTGTATGAAACTCGGCTGTAATGGGAAATTATTTATGGATAGTAGAAAATTATTTCGTATTGTAACGAGTTAGAATATAGGAGCGAGCGAAGCGAGCTGGTATTCATAAAGAATGCAAATCGGTAAATTACATAATCAACCCTGTTGTATACAAGATTTTGTGTTTATGAATAGTAGCTCGCTTCGCTCGCGCATATAAATTACGCTAAATTATGAAATCGTTACAAGCGAAAAGGACGAAAAACAAATTTGTTAAAAAATTACAGATTCCTTTACAATAAAAAAAGTATTTCGTTCTTCATTTTGTAACAAGTTGGAATATATGAGCGAGCGAAGCGAGCTGGTATTCTTAAACAAGGCGAATCAGTAAATTACATTATTAACCTAGTTACATACAAGATTTTGTGTTTTGGGACATTTGAAAATGTAAAAATATTCAAACAACGATATCGAAATTAGCGAATTTTGAAATTATAGAATTTTTTAAAGATTGTTGGAGATGAGAACAGAATTAACACCAAAGGGTAAAGTCGAAGTTTGACTTTAAACGACACAAAAGAAAAATAAAATCTTATATGAAACTCGGCTGTAATAGGAAATTATTGATTCATCTTGATTATGCATAATTATCGCTCGCTCATATATTATAAAATCATTACAAATTTTTATTTTAAATGAATGTATTCTTTTGGCAATGCAAAAATATCGAATTAAGGTATCGAAATGAGCGAATGTTGAATATAAAAATTTTGAGTTCATGGAATTTTGGAAAAAGTAGTGATCTAAATAAGAACAGAAATAACACCAAACGGTGACTACAGTGTTGTTAAATATGGAGCGAAATAAGACATTACGAATGCCATCACAGTTTGACTTTAAACAAGACAAATCTAACATAAAATCTTGTATGAAACTCGTCTGTAATGGGAGATTATTGAGTAGTAGTCGTTCTTCAGTTTTTAACGTGTTAACGTGTTAGAATATAGGAGCGAGCGAAGCGAGCTGCGGTATTCATAAAGATTGCGAATCAATAAATTAAATGATTATGAACGGAGTTGCAAACAAGATTTTGTGTTTATGAATACAACATCCTTTTAGAATGTCTTTTAAAAATATCGGGTCTGACAACATTCTCTCTTTTTCTATGATGTGTTTGACAAGATCCTCTTAGAAAATGTCCTTATCGGGTTTGACAACATTCTTTTAGAAAGTGTCTTTTTAAATGTCGGCTTTGACAACATCCCCGTAGAAAATGTCTTTGTCGGGTTTGACATCATCTTTTTAAATGTCGGGTTTGACAATATCCCTTTAGAAGGTGTCTTTTTAAATGTCGGGTTTGACAACATTCCCTCTTTTTCTAGGCCGTGTTTGACAATATCCCCTTAGAAAATGTCTTTCGGGTTTAACAACATCCTTTTAGAAAATGTGTTTTTAAATGACGGGTTTGGCAACATCCCGTAAGAAAGTGTCTTTATCAGTGACTACAATATTGCTAAATATGGAAGGAAATGAAAAATTACGAGACTCATTAAAGTTTGAGTTTAAACAACACAGAAGGAACATAAAATCTTGTATGAAACTCGGCTGTGATGGGAAATTATTGACTTGTCTTTTTTATGAATAGTAGCTCGCTTCGCTCGCCCAAACATATTGCAAAATGTGCAACGAAATAAAAACTTCAACAACGACTTCAAACAACGCAAAAGAAACATAAAATCTTGTATGAAACTCGGCCGTAATGGGAAATTATTGACTCGTTGCATACAAGATACAACCCAGTTGCATACAATCATTACAAATTTTTATTATCCTTTTGGCATTTGAAAATGCATAAATATCGAATTAAGGTACCAAATGAGCGAATTTTGAATCAAAATTTTTTGGAAGAAGTGATTGAAATGAGAACAGAAATAACACCAAACGGGAGTAGAGTATTGCTAAATATGCAACGAAATGAAAAAGTCTTCAAAGTTAGATTTCAGACAAAGGAAGGAAGATAAAATCTTGTATGAAACTCGTCTGTAATTCGAAATTATTGATTTCTTTCTTCAGTTTGTAACGAGTTAGAAAATTGGACCCAGCGAAGCGAGCTGGTATTCATAAAGAATGCGAATCAGTAAATAAGGTGGTTATGAACCGAGTTGCATACAAAATTTTGTGTTTCGGACGAATGTACATTCCTATTAGGAAATTACACATTTTTTATACTTATTTCTTTTTCTTCAGTGTGTAACAAGTTAGAATATAGGAGCGAGCGAAGCGAGCTGGTATTCATGCACAATGGGAATCAGTAAATTACATAATCCACCCAGTTGCATACAAGATTTGGTTTGGTGTTTATTCGCTTGGTGTTCGCTCGCCCATATATTATAAAATCGTTAAAAAAATTTATTGTATTAGAATGTATCGTTTTTAATTTTCTAACTAGGGTATGGGAATGAGCGAATTTTGAATATAAAAATTTTGAAATTTTAGAATTTTGTAAAACGTGATCGAAATGAGCGTATGTATTGCTAAATATGCAACGAGATGGAAAAGTCTTCAAAGTTAGATCTCAGACAACACAGAAAGAAAATAAAATATTGTATGAAACTCGTTTGTAATAATTAGAAATTATTGACACGTCTTGTTCATGAATAGTAAAAAAATATTTCGTTTTTCAGTTTATTAGAATATAGGAGCGAGCGAAGCGAGCTGGTATTCTTAAGCAAGGCGAATCAGTAAATTACATTATTAACCTAGTTACATACAAGATTTTGTGTTTCGGGACATTTTGTGTTTCGGTAAATATGTATATTCAAACTACAGTATCAAAATTGGCTAATTTTTAATTTAAAAATTTTGAAATTATAGAATTTGGAAAAGTATTGGAAATGACACCAAAGAGTATTGCTAACTATGAGAGGAAATTAAAAATTATGAAAGTCTTCCAAGTTTGACTTTAAACGACACAAAAGGAAAATAAAATCTTGTATGAAACTCGGCTGTAATGGGACATTATTGACTAGTCTTGTTTATGAATAAATAGTAGCTCGCTTTGCTCGTTTATATACCTATTAAATTTGTTAAAAAACTGCAGATTGTTTTGCAAAAAAAAAAAAAATTCGTTCGTCAGTTTGTAAAAATAGAATATAGGAGCGAGCGAAGCGAGCTTGTATTCTTAATCAATGCGAATTAGTAAATTACATTATTAACCCAGTTACATACAAGATTTTGTGTTTCGGGACATTTGAAAATGTAAAAATACAGAAACAAGGGTATCAAAATTTACGAATTTTTAATGTAAAAATTTTGAAATTATAGAATTTGGAAAAGTATTGGAAATGACACCAAACGGTGACTAAAGTATTGCTAAATAGGAGAGGAAATTAAAAATTACGAAAGTCTTCCAAGTTTGATTTTAATCAACACTAAAGGAAAATAAAATCTTGTATGAAACTCGGCTGTAATGGGACATTATTGACTGGTCTTGTTTATGAATAAATAGTAGCTCGCTTCGCTCGTTCATATACCTATTATAAAATCGTTACAAGCGAAAAGGACGAAATATATATATTTTTAAAAACTGCAGATTGTTTTACAATAAAAAAATATTTCGTTCTTCATACAAGATTTTGTGTTTCGGGACATTTGAAAATGTCAAAAAAATTCAAACTAGGTTATCGAAATTAACGAATTTTTTGAAATTACAGAATTTTGAAGAAATTGTTGAAATGAGAATAGAAATCACACCAAACAGTGACTCAAAGTATTGCTAAATATGGAAGTATGTATTTCCAGTTTGAGTGTACAACACAAAAGCAAAATAAAATCTAGTATGAAGCTCGGATGTATAATGGGAAATTACTGATTCGTCTTGTTTGCAAGAAGTGGACAGGAATAAGGATAAAAAATAACAAACTGACTTGAAATATTTGAGCTCATAAAATTTCTGACAAAATCCAGAGATCTATGAAGCTTAAACCTGAAGTGGTTGGTTGACCTGACAAATTAAAACATATATCGTACACACCAAGACCTTTCTCTTTTTTCTTAAACATGCAATAATGGCTATCCAGTTTGTAGTACATATTACAATTTGACCTTTTTTTATTGCCCACATGTACCACGCACCCATAGCTGTGAGTCTTATGAAACTCCTTGTCACCGGAATACCTACATGATTTTCCAGATTTACCAGAAACCATAACCGCTCTGTGTATTCCGCGAAGATAAAACGGTTCCAAACATACCAGTTTTGAAGGCTGTACACAATCTTCAGCCCGTCCTACACTCATTACAACCGTTGTTTATGGCAGTGATACAAATGTCATCCGCATATTGTGTACAAACTATGAAGATGTTGTGTAAGCATTAAATATCCGGACCTTGAGGGAAACCTTGAAAAACTAGTCGTGATCTAACGTTTCGGGTCTCGCTGGCTTCGCCCATGGCCCACTGATAAGACGCGTTTTGTCCGCCGAAAAACCTCCCGCTCGCTTCGCTCGAGCGCCGATTAAATGAAATCAGTACGAAGTGTTTTTACGGTGCTCGAACGGCGCATAAAAGGCATATAAAAATCCAATGAAATGAAGTGTAAATGGTGTCGTATCATAAAGGTGAAATGGCCGTCGGTGAACGCGCAAATGCCGGTCCGGGACCGGTTACGATCCCGCCGGTGAGTTTAGGCCGCACATCTAGCCAGCGCATGCCGAACAAACGACGGATGCAGGCAGCCATGGCCGACTGCGATCTTTGTGATTTTTGGATGGTTCTAATTACGAAGGTGGGAAAATGGATGTTTGACGCGGCATTATTCCGGTCGATCGTAATTGGGTTTGTAATTAAGCGTTTTGATTTACGGGCGAGATTGCAAACGGGGGTTGTGAATCAAATTTCGTTCTTCTTATTCACGCGCGGTGTTAATTAATTTGTTAATTGTGTTGTACAAACATTATGTAGATATCATTAATTTATTCAAATCATGATAAACATATCAACGCTCACTTAATCGTCGTTTTATTAACTGTATAAAGTGCTATTTGTTTTCGAAGGACCATAATTTTGTTCGGACGTTTAAATTCAGTCATCGACTTGATAATGAAATAAGAGACCCTGTACGAACGTGACCGGATTTTTACACAATGTTTACATTCGGGTCGCGCTTTGCCGATATTTTCATTGAAGCAATAAACCAGCGAACTCATCACCGTAATATATGCAGCGACATGGGCAATAGCCGGTTGGATCGCAGAGTTGGACGGTAGCACAGATTTCTTATTATCACTCCAAACACCTGCGTGTTTAACATTGTAGTTGTAGACAAACTAGAGTATTTAACTTGGTGTTGTTTTTTATGATACTTTAGCCCAAAAAACGACCTTATAGGTACTGACGAAACGATAACAGCGTTAAAAATTAGTCAACACTCTATATACCTATTTTTATTCCATATTTCTGTCACCCAGTAAGCTGCTGGTAATTTATGCGTGTGTAAATATTTGTACTTGTGTTCACATCTGAGTATCTTGTAACGATTGACGGATGAATATTATGTTTGTGTAGTGTGGTTTACATTTCACACTCTTTACAATAACATTGTTTTGTATATCGGATATACAGCACACATATTTTTAGTACGTTATATAGAAAACAAATAAATTGTGATCATAATATATCATATTATAAATGTCAATTTGTTTTATTACCTGCTGTATACACAAATACAGAATAAATTTTGATGATATACTAAGTAAATAACTGAATACTTTGTCAATGGGAAAATATATTTCATTATTGCCACCTTTCTGCAATTTTGCCTAAGTGTTATGGCATAATTACGTATTGACCACTTTGTATATTTATGCAGTACTTAGGACCCACGGAAAGTGGTCGTTGGAAGCAATTAAGCTACAATGTTGTGTAAGAAGTAAACAAAATAATAACTGATATACCGACACGAGTACCATAATTATAATTTTTTTATCAAGCAGTGTAACAACTTAGATATCTAAAAAAGCACTCACGCCATGGCTCTTCCACCATATATAATTAACGGAATTGGAACAAAAAATACTTCTTGAATAATTTTGTTAAAAGATGTGCCGCCTAGCGGGGCCACTATCGTGCACGTACTCTCCCAAGACGGAGAAAAATTGGGGCAATTATTTTGAGGAATTTTAATTAAAGATAAAATGCGCTCCTTTAATTGGAAATTTATGCAAACATATTTTTATATCTAAGGAGGAAAGTAGCCGCATGTTTTATATTTATCGGTAGTACCTACCTAAATTTTTTGATATACACTGGGTATATAAGTGTAGGTAGGTCCATAATATAAAATGTATCTTATACACATTATATGAAGTTATGAAATCACTAAAGAGCAAAATATCTAATATCAAAGTGATGAAAAAGGGAAATATCGATATGTACATACATATTTCAATTTTTCAGTTTCTCAATTTCTCAACTTCTCAGTTCATCAATTTCCCAGCACCTCGTTTTTTCAGATCCTTAGTTTCTCAATTTCTCAATTTGTCAATTTCTCGATTTCTCAATTTGTCAATTTCTCAGCGCCTCGTTTGCTGAAAACCTCAGTTTCCCAATTTCTCAATTTCTCAATTTCTCAATTTCTCAATTTCTAATTTCTCAATTTCTCAATTTCTCAATTTCTAATTTTTAAAATTTCTCAATGTATTAACTTCTCAATTTCTAAATTTCACAATCTCTTAATTTCTCACGTTCTCAATTTCTCAATTTCTTAACTTCTCAGTTCCTCAATTTCTCAGCACCTCGGTTTTTCAGATCCTTAGTTTCCCAATTTCTCAATTTGTCAATTTCTCAGCGCCTCGTTTCCTCAAAACCTCAGTTTCCCAATTTCTCAATTATTCGATTTCTCAAGGTCTCAATTTCTCAGCGTCTCGTTTCCTCAAAACCTTAGTTTCCCAATTTCTCAATGTCTCAATTTCAAAATATATTAACTTCTCAATTTCTAAATACATACATATTTAAATTTTTCATTTTCTCAATTTTTCAACTTCTCAGTGCATCAATTTCTCAGCACCTCGTTTTTTCAGATCCTTAGTTTCCCAATTTCTTAACTTGTCAATTTTTCAATTTCTCAATTTCTCAGTTTCTCAATTTCTCAATTTCACATTTTTTTAATTTCTCAGTTTCTCAATTTCTCAATTCCCTAGCGCCTCGTTTCCTCAAAATCTTGGTGTCCCAATTTCTCAATATCTCAATTTCAAAATGTCTCAACTTGTCAATTTCAAAATACATATTTAAATTTTTCATTTTCTCAATTTCTCAACTTCTCAGTTCCTCAATTTCTCAGCACCTCGTTTTTTTTTTCATATCCTTAGTTTCCCAATTTCTCAGTTTGTCAACTTTTCAATTTCTCAATGTCTCAATTTCTGTTTCTCAATATCTCAGCACCTCGTTTCCTCAAAACCTTAGTTTCCCAATTTCCAAATGTCTCAACTTATCAATTTCTAAATACATATTTCATTTTTTTATTTTCTCAATTTCTCAACTTCTCAGTTCCTCAATTTCGCAGCATCTCGTTTTCCCAGATCCTTAGTTTCCCAATTTCTCAATTTGTCAATTTCTCAATTTCTCAATTTCTCAATTTCTCAATTTCTCAATTTCTCAATTTCTCAATTTCTGAATTTCTGAATTTCTGAATTTCTGAATTTCTGAATTTCTGAATTCCTAAATTTCTCAATTTCTCAATTTTACAGTTTCTTAATTTCTCAGTTTCTCAATTTCTCAATTCCCTAACGCCTCGTTTCCTCAAAATCTTGGTGTCCCAATTTCTCAATATCTCAATTTCAAAATGTCACTTGTCAATTTCTAAATACATATTTAAATTTTTTATTTTCTCGATTTCTCAACTTCTCAGTTTCTCAATTTCTCAGCACCTCGTTTTTTTTTTCATATCCTTAGTTTCCCAATTTCTCAGTTTGTCAACTTTTCAATTTCTCAATGTCTCAATTTCTGTTTCTCAATATCTCAGCACCTCGTTTCCTCAAAACCTTAGTTTCCCAATTTCCAAATGTCTCAACTTATCAATTTCTAAATACATATTTCATTTTTTTATTTTCTCAATTTCTCAACTTCTCAGTTCCTCAATTTCGCAGCATCTCGTTTTCCCAGATCCTTAGTTTCCCAATTTCTCAATTTGTCAATTTCTCAATTTCTCAATTTCTCAATTTCTCAATTTCTCAATTTCTCAATTTCTCAATTTCTCAATTTCTGAATTTCTGAATTTCTGAATTTCTGAATTTCTGAATTTCTGAATTTCTGAATTTCTGAATTTCTGAATTCCTAAATTTCTCAATTTCTCAATTTTACAGTTTCTTAATTTCTCAGTTTCTCAATTTCTCAATTCCCTAACGCCTCGTTTCCTCAAAATCTTGGTGTCCCAATTTCTCAATGTCTCAATTTCAAAATGTCTCAATTTGTCAATTTCTAAATATGTATAACGAACGAACAAAACAGCGAAGTTAATTAACGACGCTGTCCGCGCTCACTCTTGGTGTAAATCGTAAAATAGAGTGAAGAAATGGACAATAAAAGCTTTTATTTCAGGTTTGTAACAATTTTATAACATATGAGCCAGCGAAGCTACCTACTATTCATAAAAAAGACGAGTCAGTAATTTCCCATTACAGCCGAGTTTCGTACAAGATTTTATATTTCTTTTGCTTTGTTTAAAGTCGAACCTCTCATTTGTAACACTTTTTTCAAAATTTTTACATTCAAAATTCGCTAATTTCGATACCCTAGTTTGAATATTTTTACATTTCCAAATATCCCGAAAACAAAATGTTGTATGTAACTTTGTGAATAATGTAATTTACTGATTCGCATTGTTTTAGAATACCAGCTCGCTTCGCTAGATCCTATATTGCAACTTGTTACAAAATGAAGACCGAGATATATTTTTTTTATTGTAAAAGAATCTGTAATTTTTTATTTTGTCCTTTTCCTTTGTAACCATTTTATAATAGGTATATGAGCGAGCGAAGCGAGCTATTATTCATAAACAAGATGAATCAATAATTTCCTATTACAGCCGGGTTTCATATAAGATTTTATTTTTCTTTTGTGTCGTTTAAAGTCAAACTTCGACTTTACCGTTTGGTGTTAATTCTTTTCACATTTCCAACAATTTTACCAAAATTCTACAATTTCAAAATTTTTACATTCAAAATTCACTAATTTCGATACCGTTGTTTGAATATTTTTACATTTTCAAATGTCACAAAATACAAAATCTTGTATGTAACTTGGTTAATAATATAATTTACTGATTCGCATTGTTTAAGAATACCAGCTCGCTTCGCTCGCTCCTATATTCCAACTTATTACAAACTGAAGAACGAAATATATTTTTTTATTGTATAAAGGAATCTGTAATTTTTAAACAAATATGTATTTCGTCCTTTTCGCTTGTAACCATTTTATAATAGGTATATGAGCGAGCGAAGCGAGCTACTATTGATAAACAAGACAAGTCAATAATTTCTCATTACAGCCCAGTTTCATACAAGATGTTATTTTTCTTTTGTGTCGTTTAAAGTCAAACTTCGACTTTACCGTTTGGTGTTAATTCTGTTCTCATTTCCAACAATCTTTAAAAATTCTATTATTTCAAAATTCGCTAATTTGGATATCGTTGTTTGAATATTTTTACATTTTCAAATGTCCCAAAACACAAAATCTTGTATGTAAAATGGTTAATAATGTAATTTACTGATTAGCATTGTTTTAGAATACCAGCTCGCTTCGCTCGCTCCTATATTCCAACTTGTTACAAACTGAAGAAGGAAATATATTTTTTTATTGTAAAGGAATCTGTAATTTTTTAACAAAATATGTTTTTCGTCCTTTTCGCTTGTAACCATTTCATAATAGGTATACGAGCGAGCGAAGCGAGCTACTATTCATAAACAAGACAAGTCAATAATTTCCCATTACAGCCTAGTTTCCTACAAGATTTTATTCTTCTTTTGTGTCGTTTAAAGTCAGACTTCAACTTTACCGTTTGGTGTTATTTCTGTTCTCATTTCCAACAATTTTTCCAAAATTCTATCATTTCAAAATTTTTACATTCAAAATTCGCAAATTTCAAAACCCTAGTTTGAATATTGTTACATTTTCAAATGTACCAAAACACAAAATCTTGTATGTAACTTGGTTAATAATATAATTTACTGATTCGCATTGTTAAAAAATACCAGCTCGCTTCGCTCGCGCCTATAACTATTCCAACTTTTTACAAACTGAAAAACGAAAAATTTTTGTAGATATTGTAAAAGAAAGTGAATTTATAACAAAATTGTATTTCGCCTTTTTCGTTTATAATAGGTATATGAGCGAGCGAAGCGAGCTACTATTCATAAACAATATGAATCAATAATAATTTCCCAGTACAGCCGAGTTTCATATATATTTTTTATAGGTTCAAAATTCGCTAATTTCGAGACTCGAATTTTTGAGCTTGCAAAACTCGGAGATTCCAGAATTAAAAAAAAAATGTAAATCTAGAGTTCCAGGACAACAGAATTTAAAAAGGACACAATTTTTTGTCGTCCTTTTCGTTTGTAACGAGTTTATAACATAGGAGCGAGCGAAGAGAGAGCTACTACTTATTCATAATAAATTCGAATCGATAATTTCCCATTAAAGCCGAGTTTCATACGAGATTTTATGTTCCATTTGTCTAAATTTGAGTAAAACACAATGTATAGAAAGTTGTGTTCTCTGGTCCACCCTTTTCCGTTTTGGTGGAAATCGTTGAATAGAATGAAAATAAAAAGAGGATTTTCTATTTGCTTGACGACGCTCTCTTATTTTTTGAAAATAGCTCATTTTTATTTTATTTTATCATGCTCACGATTATATATAATATCCCTACAGATTTGCACTGATACCTATTGAGTGCGGAAAGCGTCGTTGCATAATATATATATAAAAAGAACTTCTTATTTGCTTATAACGACGCTGTCCGCGCTCACTTATCATACACACATCACATGTACACTATATAATATTGAGCGTACTCAAATTTTTCCTGTGTGTTTTATATTTATACAGAAATAGCTAAATTCCAAATTACCAAATAGCAGTTTATCTCACCACTGCACGTCGTTGATAACTACACGTTTTGTGAAAGGACCATGACAGCCTTCGATGCGATTTTTTCAATTTCTGATCTAGCCATCCATGAGGGGTAAGTCATACGGTGCCACAGCTGGCTAGATATGTTTTATTTGAGCGCCGCAATTTTCATCAACGAAAGAAAACCACCTGAACTAACCTGAGCAACAACTCAAACACCACCACTCAAACATCGACATCGCACTGAGTACCTGCACTAAAAAATCAACTTTCTAACGACAATAGGTACGCCTAAAAAACTTTCTACCAAAAAACGGCACCAAAGGGACGACTACTTTCTATTTTACGGCCTACTTCGGAGAATACTCTTTTTACGGGCTTATCTCCACGCTAGCGGGTTTTTACGAGGTGAAACAAAGACAAAGTAAGTACCGCAAGCGATTGCATCTAACCTGTGAACTTTCCACATGCAAATATCCCACTTGCGACTCCGTAAAGATAACCTGTAATGTATACCGCGGCCGGCCCATAACCCATTATGACAACTCTATTCCCTGCGACCGCTAATAGAAGGAAAAATCGCCGTTGCACTCGTGAAAATCACCCGCGAGTCGCGCGGCCCGCGCGCATCCCTCACATCAGGCAGGCCATGTTTTCGTGTGCGAGTGTGCCGGCCATTGCGCAAGTTGGCGTCGTCGCTTGTTTCGGCGTTTCCGGTCGACGGGGCGGCCGTCGTCCGCGCGAACTCGTCACATCACCACCGGAAGACCTGCAGGTAATCAGCGAGCACCTGTTTTCCGGGAGATTTCCCGGAAATCGGCGGCTTTTCGGGGAAAACGCCGGCGAGAGGCAGCACCGTCGGGAATTCAACATGGCGGCGCGATTGACAGGTGGCCGGGGTGGGGGGCGTATGCGCGGATCCGACCGGGAATTTTCGGCCCCATGAATGGGACCAACGGCGAACGTGGAGGACAGTGGCGTGCGTAGGCGATGATTTAATATCGTAGGTGATCGGAAAAAGTTACTAATTAAGTGGAAATAATTTTCATGTCGCCATCAATGATTTTCGTGTTGCCCCCATTCTCTTGGTATTGGCTGTTCGTTTGTATTTTTTATTGAGTGCCCTCGGGAAAACATCCCTCTCGAATGCATGTCGTTGATAACTACTAAGGACGTGCGGGTAGACAGACGGTATCTTGTTTTGTTTAACCACGCTGTCCGTCCTAATTTCTCATAGGTATATGCACATAAAATTTAGAGTAATATTAACGACAGATTTGCACTAATATTGAGCGCGGACAGCGTCGTTATGTAAATAGAAAATGTTCGCCAAATTATTTTTCCACTAATATAGAAAAATTCAATTAAAATGGTGGATTTTCTAGTTGTGTAACGGTGCTGTCGTTCCATATTATTGTAAATCGTTTAAAAAAAATATTAAAAAATGTTATATTTATATGCGAATAATGAGCGTGGATAGCGTCGTTAAATAATAAAAAAAAATCTTATTTGCTTAACGATGCTGTCCGCGCTCGCTATGACAATACATCAGATTTATATTAGTACTGAGCGCGGACAGCGTCGTTAAACAATTAGGAAATCCACCTATGATCGTCAAGATATATATATATATAAATTTTTTTTTCTTTTTTTTTAGTTTCTCTGACAGCGCCGTTAAACAAATTGGATTTTTTTTTCATACTTATTAACGACACTCCGCTCTATCGCTCTAAGTGTCAAATATGTATAATTGAACGCGGATGGTGTAGTTAATAATCAGAAAATAAAATAAAATAAAAATGTTGGATATTTATTTGTTTAACGACGCTGTCCGCGCCTATTATTCGTACATCCTACATCAGTTGATCAGTTGAGCGAGGACAGCGTCGTTAAACAAATAGGAAATCCGCCTTTTTCCGTTTTCGTTAACGACGTTGTCCGCGCTCACGTAATATGCACATCAGATTTACACTAAAATTGAGCCCGGACAGCGTCGTTAAAACAATAAAACAATATTATATTTATGGGTTAATATATGTAATAGATTTACCAAACAGGGATCTTCTTCGATTCTGTTTCTCGAGAATGGTGAGATGGTATATTTGACATAACCACCTGTTTCTTTTTTCGGGTTTATTGCTTTTTAGCTTCCCATTGGTATGAAAAATTAAGATAACACCGCACCGGTGTATTTTGAGTACCCTAATTGTGATTGCAATGGAGTTGTCGCCAGAGCTGTTTGCGATGCGACCCGACGGTGTCTGCAGCTCGCCACTCTCCGCCGAAATTTGCCAAACGACAATAATAAGCATAAAACCGTTTACAAATCCACTTTCGCAACGGGTCTAATGATGTTGATATAGCTAATAAAACCGCTCGATCCGCCGGTCCGCAACATTTTCGGGACGGCTAATACACCGGCATTTTAAAAAGGTTAAGTGTTGGGTTGAGGGAAAGCGAGGGTCCCATTATAATAAGGACTGCCTCGACCCATCTCCGCGAATATGCAGCACCCAGTCATTTGGTAAAACGCGTCAAAAACGGACGTTTTTTTTCGTCGTCGTCGTCGTCGCGGCCGTGCAGCGGGATCGCCAGGTACGTTTCGAGCTTTTATCCCGGATGATTGCTTAGTTTTATTTGCGTTTAGAACGCGCCGGGAAGTATTGATTTAGTTGGGAAAAAATAAGTCCATGCGCCATAAAGCTTGGATCCGAACGAGGCGAGCTTTTCCGTTGCGTCCGAATTATGGAAATTGCACGGTTTCGCACGTTGCAAACACCAGCTTTTCGATACGATCGGCTTAATTATTCATCTTCGGCCGGACAAAGCTGTGCTTAAATTACCCCGACGGCTGTGTATATAACTCGCTGCTTTGTACGGTGGAAATGTAAGTCGCAGGATGAGTAGATCGTTATGGAAATCGCCCGAGGCGGTTCTTGCTTCGAAAATAAACAATTTGAGAGGGGGTTTGCGCGGGGGTTAATTCTGAGGTGTTGAAGACGCGAGGCCGCTTTGTCTGGGAGCTCCAGTGTGTGCGTAAATTTCACTTGTAGACGGAGGCTAATTCGGGAATTTCATGAAGAACACTTTGTTCGTTTTGGGCCTTGGCAGTTGCAGGTTTTCGTTTCTAATCCCGCTTTGACGTAATTAATTTGGAAAATAGGACTGGTGTATTAATACAAAAACGCACAACCTCGGTCGTTTTTTGGGGCCGCACACCAGTGTCGGAGCACCCTGCAGACCTCAGTGGAGAGTTTGTTGTTCCTCCTCTTCTTTATGTGATTTTTGAAGCGATAACGTTGTTCAATCTGAGACAATCTGAGGGTTTTTCATTGTCAATTGGTTGATAAAGTGGCTTAGACATGGGCACAATTTTCCAAATTTGGGGTTTGAAAACATTCCGTGAGGATGTGATTTTTTATTTTGGATTTGACAACATCCCTTAGAAAGTATCTCCATATTTCAATGTTGGATTTGTCAAAATGTCCTAGCAAGTGTCTTTTCCAATATTGGGTTTAACGACATTCCTTTGGACAGTGTCTCTTTCAGTCTTGGATTTGACAACATCTTCTTAGAAAGTGTATTTGACAAAGTTACAATATGCCCTAGAAAGTGTCTTTTTAATGTTTTTACGAAAATCTTTTGGAAAGTGTCATTTAAAGTGTTGGATCTCCTTCAATCTGTGATTTCCAAAGTCTACATATTTCGTATCAAATTTTCTATATAACCACCATGCCAGAACTGAAAGTGCGATTTTAATAATAAGTGTAGCTCGCTTCGCTCGCTTATTAAAATCTATGGGTGGCTTTGGTATATAGATGTTTCGGATCGAATTTTCTATACAGCATTCGGCTGCAACTGTCGGCTTCCAACCACCATGCCCGTACTGAAAGTGAGGTGAATGTAGCTAGTTTCGCTCGCGTTTGTAAATCCATTGTTTGTTTTGACGTACAGACCGTTATATAAAGTTTTGTTTTTAAATGGAAATTTGTCTGAGATTTTTACAAGTATTTCGGATCGAACTTTCTATACAGCTTTCTGCAACGTCTATCGGCTTCCAACCACCATGCCTGTACTGAAAGTGAGATTAAAATAATAAGTTAATAGATGTAGCTCGCTTCGCTCGTTTATTAAAATCTATGGGGCGCTTTGGTATATAGATGGTTATGAAGGGTTTTGTTTTTAATTGGAATTTTTTCTGCGATTTCTACAACAGTATTTCGGATCAATTTTTCTACATATCATTCGGCTGCAACCGTCGGCTTCCAACCAGCATGCCGGGACTGCAATGTGTAGCTGATTTCACTCGCGTTTGTAAATCTATTGGTTATTTTGACGCACAGACGGTTATATAAAGTTTTATAAGGAAATTTGTCTGAAATTCCTACAGTACATATTTCGGAACGAACTTTCTATACAGCTTTCTGCAACATCTGTCGGCTTCCAACCACCATGCCAGTTCTTAAAGTGAGATTTTAATAGTGAACGTAGCTCGCTTCGCTCGCTTATTGAAACCTATGGGTCGTTTTGTTGTACAGATGGTAGTACAAAGTTCTCTTTTTAAACGGATTTTTTTCTGTGATTTCTATAGTATTTCGGATCGAATTTTCGGTATAGCCTTCTGCAGCAACTGTCGGCTTTAAACCACCATGTCGGAACTGAAAGTAAAGTGTTTATAGGGTGTAGCTCGCTTCGCTCGCTGGTTAAAATCTGTGAGTCTTTTTGATATAAAATTATGTTTTTTTCTTTTCGATTTCCACAGTATTTTGGTCGAATGTTCTTCTGCTCCAGCTTTTGGCTTCCATTCATCATGCCGGTCAAGGGGTAAAAGTCAGTTTACAATGTTAGAATATAACAGCATCCTCTTTGAAATTGAGAAACTGGATGTTCAGAAATTGAGAAATTGAAAGATTGCGATATTGAATAACTGAAAAGTTGAGAAATTGAGAAAATGCAATATTGAAATTTGTATTGAGAAATTGAGAAGCTGAGACATTGAGAAATTGAGACACTGAGAAATTGAGACATTGAGAAATTAAAAAATTGAGACATTGGGAAATCAAAGATTTGAGAAAACGAGGGGCTGAAAAATTGAGGAGTTGAGACATGGATAAATTGAGGAATTGAAAAATTGACAAATTGAGAAATTGAGAAACTAAGGATTTGAGGAAACGGGTAGCTGAGAAATTGAGGAACTGAGAGGATGAGAAATTGCAATTTCTATTGAAGAATTGAGAAATTGAGACGCTGAGAAATTGAGACATGGAGAAATTGAGAAATTGGGAAACTAAAGATTTGAGGAAACGAGGGGCTGAAAAATTGAGGACTTGAGACATTGATAAATTGTGAAATTGAGGAATTGAAAAATTGACAAATTGAGAAACTAAGGATTTGAGGAAACGGGGCGCTGCGAAATTGAGGAGTTGAGACATGGATAAATTGAGAAATTGAAAAATTGACAAATTGAGAAATTGGGAAACCAAGGATTTGAGAAGTTGAGAAATTGAAATTTGTATTGGGAAATTGAGAAGTTGAGACATTGAGATATTGAGACCTGGATAAATTGAGAAATTGAGAAATTGGGAAACTAAGGATTTGAGGTAACGAGGCGCTGAGAAATTGAGGAGTTGAAACATGGATAAATTGAGAAATTGGAAAATTGAGAAATTTAATTGGTAAACTAAGGATTTGAGGAAATGAGGCGCTAAGAAATTGAGGATCTGAGAAGTTGAGAAAATGAGAATTTAAATTTGTATTGAGAAGTTGAGACACTGAGAAATTATTGAGACATTGAGAAAATGAGATATTGGGAAATTGAGATATTGAGATATTGAGACATTGAGATATTGAGACATTGAAAAATTGAGAAATTGGGAAACTTAAGATTTGAGGAAACGAGGGGCTGAAAAATTGAGGACTTGAGACACTGTTAAATTGTGGAATTTAGGAATTGAAAAATTTAAAAATTGAGAAATTGAGAAACTAACGATTTGAGGAAACGAGGCGCTGAGAAATTGAGGAGCTGAGAAGATGAGAAATTGAAAAATTGAGATGTTGAGAAATTGAGAAATTGGGAAATTCAGAAATTGAAAAATTGACAAATTGAGTAATTGGGAAACTAAGGATTTGAGGCAATGAGGCGCTGAGAAATTGAAGATCTGAGAAGTAGAGAAATTGAGAAAATGAAAATTGAAAATTGTATTGAGAAATTGTGAAGTTGAGACACTGAGAAATTGAGACAATGAGAAATTGAGATATTGAGAAATTGAAGAATTGGGAAATTAAAGATTTGAGGAAACGAGGCGCTGAGAAATTGAGAACCTGAGGAATTGAAAAATTGACAAATTGAGAAATTGGGAAACCAAGGATTTGAGAAATTGAAATTTGTATTGAGAAATTGAGAAGTTGAGACATTGAGAAATTGAAACACTGAGAAAATGAGACATTGAGAAATTGAAAAATTGAGAAATTGCGGAAATAAAGACTTGAGGAAACAAGGCGCTGAAAAATTGAGGACTTGAGACATTGATAAATTGAGAAATTGAGAAATTGACAAATTGAGAAGTTGAGAAATTGAAAAATTGAGAAATTGAAAAATTTACAAATTGAGAAATTGAAAAATTTACAAATTGAGAAAATGGGAAACTAAGAATTTGGGGAAACGAGGCGATGAGAAATTGAGGAGTTGAGACATGGATAAATTGAGAAATTGAAATATTCTCAAATTGAGTAATTGGGAAACTAAGGATTTGAGGAAATGAGGGGCTGAGAAATTGAGGATCTGAGATGTTGAGAAATTGAGAAAATGAAAATTGAAATTTGTATTGAGAAATTGAGAAGTTGAGACACTGAGAAATTGAGACATTGAGAAAATGAAAAATTGAAAAACTAAGATTTGAGGAAACGAGGGGCTGAAAAATTGAGGACTTGAGACATTGATAAATTGTGGAATTTAGGAATTGAAAAATTTAAAAATTGAGTAATTGAGAAACTAAGGATTTGAGGAAACAAGGCGTTGATGAGAAATTGAGAAATGTAGAAATTGAGAAATTGAGAAAGTTGAGAAACTGGGAAAAATAAGGATTTGTCTTTTTTATTTTGGGGAACCTGAAAACCTGAGAACCTAAAAACCTGAGAACCTGAAATATTGAGAACATGAAAACGCGCGAATCTCAAAACATGGCAACCTGAAATCTTGAGAACTTGAAAATGTGAAAAACTGAAAACCTATAAACCTACGAAAACTGGAAACATGAGAATTTGAAAACCTGAGAATCTGAAAACCTGTGAACCTGAAAACGTGAAAAGATGAGAACCTAAAAATCGAGAACATGAAAACCTGAAAACCTGAAGACGTGGAAACCTGAAAATTTGAGAACCGGAAATACTGGGTTTTCAGGTTCTGGGGTTTTCAAGTTCAACCCGAAATCGGGAGAACCTGAAAACATGAGAAGCGCCGGAAAACCTAGGTTTTCAGGTTCTTAGGTTTTCGAGTTCTCATGTTTTCAGATTGTTAGGCTCGCATGTTGGTTTGCGTGTTTTCATGTTTAAAGGTTTTCAGGTTTTCACATTTGATCTAATTTTTCAAGTCGAACTGAAAAAGCTCTATGTCGCTTTCAGGTTCGCAGTTTCACAGGTCCTCAGCTTCTCCGGTTTTCAAGTTTTCAGGTTTTCAGGTTCGCAGATTTATATTGTGAAATTGAGAGATTTGAAAACGAGGCGCTGAGAAATTGAGAAATTGAGGAATTGTAAAATTGACAAATTAAAAAAAAGTGGGAAAACGGGGCGCTGAGAAATTGAGGAACTGAGGGGACGAGAAATTGAAATTTGTATTCAAAAATTGAGGAGTTGAGACATGGATAAATTGAGAAATTGAGAAATTGAGGAGTTGAGACATGGATAAATTGAGAAATTGAGAAATTGAGTAATTGGGAAACTAAGAATTTGAGGAAATGAGGCGCTGAGAAATTAAGGATCCGAGAAGTTGAGAAATTGAGAAAATGAAAATTGAAATTTGTAATGAGAAATTGAGAAGTTGAGACACTGAGAAATTGAGACATTGAGAAATTGAGACAATGAGAAATTGAGACATTGAGAAATTGGGAAACTAAAGATAAATTGTGGAATTTACGAATTGAAAAATTTAAAAGTGAGTAATTGAGAAACTAAGGATTTGAGGAAACAAGGCGTTGATGAGAAACTTAAAAATGTAGAAATTGAGAAGTTGAGACGTTGATAAATTGAGAAATTGGGAAACTGGGAAAAATAAGGATTTGTCTTTTTTATTTTGGGTTTGACGAAATCTCTTAAAAGGTTTCTTTCTTAATATTGGATTTGACAACATCCGCATAGAAAATGTATTTTTTTAATGATTGTTTTGACAACATCCCTTTAGAAAGTGTCTTTATTAGCTTTGGGTTTGACAACAATCCTTTAAAATGTGTTTTTATGCAATATTTGACAACATTTCTCTAGAAAGTGTCTTTTTTAATGCTGAAGTTGACATCATCTCCTTATAACTGTATTTTTGAATGTTACAATATAATCATACACCTTCTTAGATTGTCTTTTTTAGCGTAGGATTTGACAAATTTCCATGGGAATGTGAATTTTTAATTTTGGGTTTGACAAAATGCCCTAGAAAGGGTGTTTTTAATGTTGGTTTTTTTAAATTTGGTTTATCTCTTCGAATGTTGGAATATAACAATGTCTATTTTAGGGTAGGATTTGACAGCATATTTCCACATCCCTTTGGAAAGTGTCTTTTTTAGTCCTGAATTGGACAAGATCACAGAATGTGTCTTTTTTAATTTTGGGTTTGATAACATCGACTTATAGGAATTGAGTTTTATGATGGGTTTGACAAAATTTACATAGAAAGTATCCTCTTCAATATTAGATTTGACAACATCCATTTACATTTTTTGTTTATTAAAATTTTACTTATAATCCATAATTGTTTAAAACTCCTAGATGTCTAACGGCGCTGTTCGCGCTCATTACTAGTTTATCCAATATATTATTTATAAAAAATACCCATATTATGTATATGGTAGTACTAGGATCTACCTCCCACCCTATAATTTATTAAAAATTTCACATATAAGTGCGCATCCACCATTATTTAATAATTTCTAATTGTCTAACGACGCTGTCCGCGCTCAAAGTCAAATTGTAAATTTTATTGATTACAAGGTAGGTACTTACAATAAAACACTTTTTTTTTTGATTTTTTAATCCGAGACGTTAAGAGGTTTAGAGGGGGCGAATTTCTATTTTGAATCAACGAGGAGTAAAAACGAACAAAAAACAAGGGGAGGTCCAGAATTATTTCACATATGTACCTACTTATAAAACGTTTGAGGAAGTATTTGAAGCAAATGTACCAAAATAGAGAAAAAAAAAAACACAAAAACTACAAATTTGAAAATACACACAACTTTTTCCATCAACCACCTGCGCGCCCCCACAACACCCAGAAATCAGCAGTAAATAACATCCTGGCCCACAAACCCGAGATGAATCACCCGAAAGCGTTGTTTTCACGCGCAGTCTACGACCTGCGAGCTGCTTGGCCCACCGAAAACAATTTGGCCCGTGACAGACGGAATTTACGGCCGTTATGAAAATAGAAAATATTTAAATCTTTTTCTCCTATTTTGACCGGCCCGTATCACCGGCCCGAAATCACCGGCGATAAATCTCGACGGGAAAAAAAAATGCGTACAAACGTGGGTCTTGCTCAAGAAGCTGAGAAAGTGGGAGTGGTGTACGGGATTTTTGTACCGAGATCCTCGAACGCGATATGCGGGCGCAAAGTGTTTCTCGTCGTTCGGTCGCTCCCGAATTTAATAATAAAAAAAGGGAAGTGCAGTCCGTCAAAGTTGGGATAAATAATACATAAGCAGCGGACACATGTGAGGGAGACTTACCATAAATTTCCAATAGCGCTCGCTAATGTAAGCATTATATTAGGTTGATTTAGGAGCGAAACGGTGAGATATATTGGACGCGGCGTTACAAATAAAATCCATTTCTCTATTGGAGTTGCCATTTTGAAATCGGAACGAGTTCAAGACCGCAATGTGCGAGTTTTTCATCAGGCGGGGTTCTTGCAGGCCATGTCTGGTCAGGGCATAAACCGTACATGTCGTGGAGTGATGCCAACATGATAACAGTAAATCATAACAAAAGCGCGATTTTCAGAGGCGCGTCCAATTCGTTTATTTATCGCGGAACAACATCTAATTGCCGCTAATTTACGACGCCACTTATCACCGCGAGAACACACTTTTTCATACCTCGATTTAATTACATCAATGTAAAGTCGCTTATGCGTAAAAGACAGCAGAAGAACTGCTTGTTAATTGCGGTCGTGCATTAATCTGCATAATCCGAACGGGCGAAGGAAGTCGGATCATAACTACATTATTTTAATAGTGGCGGTAATTGCATGTTTTGTGGAAGCTCCGAGGTGGTCTGGCCGCTGTTTTGTGACGAAATCTGCTTCTTGCGAGCGTGTTAATTGTGGTAATCAAATGAGGGAAAAAGCCGTTTCGAACTTCGGCGGTGAGCGCTTCCCAGGGATAATTTATGAGGCGAAGAGGCGACTTCCGAAGCGTTTTGTCAGACGATCACATCCGCGTTTTCACTAAACTTTATACAACAGCAAAAACTCGTACAGAAATGTAAACTTGGAATTCTGAGTTTAGAAATTTTGAATTCCCAAAGCCTTTGCAACTTGCATTGTTGAGTTTCCCACATTTTCAATTCTTGAAATCTAGATTGAATCGTTGACATTTCGAATTCCAGGACTTGCAAATTATAAATCGGTCGTTGGACCCCCGAAATTCGAATATAGAAATTTTGAATTCCCAAATTTTTTCAGGTTCCCAGATTTTCAGGTTGAACTTCAAAACCTGAGAACCTGAGAACCTGAAAAGTTTTCAGGTTCTCAGATTTTCATGTTCTTAGATTTTCAGGTTCCCACCTTTTCAAGCTTTCAGGTTTGCAGGTTTTCAGGTTCTCACGATTTTGGGTTGCACTTGGAAACCTGAGAACCTGAAAACGGAATAGAGCTTTTTCAATTCGTTTTGCAAAATTAAATCAATTCATCAGTCCCTATACAGCGTGATATTTTGGAAAGTACATAAAGAAATTGTGACTAACATTTCAAAAGTTTTAAGTCAAAAAATGGTTGTCATTCCAATACTGTTAGTCAATCGGTCAGTTGTGGATGCGGCGGCCCACCCACCCACCGCATTCACATTATGTGGTGCCATGAACGAAATGGTTTTTAGTCACAAAGAACAATTGTGAAATACAAGAAACGAAATTTGGATACAATATGAAAATGGTTGTCATTCCGAACCAGTTTGTCAACCATTTGGTCAAAAATGCAAATTTGAGTATAATATATTTCGGTATAATATATTTCGGTATAATATATTTCGGTATAATATATTTCGGTATAAGTCTCACTTTGGGTTGATTCTCATTACTGGTATAAGATTTGTTTTGTGACTAAAAAGCGTATGGGTCTGGCACCGTTTGTGAGTGCGGTGGGCGGGTGGGCCGCCCTGTCCGCTGTACTCATCGACTGACTGACTGATGAGAAATAACAACAATTTTTTTTTAACTTTAGTTTCTCACATTTGCTAGAAATTTGCTGGCATATTCTAACATTGTAAAATAGAGTTTATAAGGAGGTGTTGTCAAACCCAACATTGAAAATGACACTTTCTAAGGAATGTTGTCAAATCCAAAATTAAAAAAGACACAAACCCATGGAATGTTTGTCAAATCCTGCGCTAGAAAAGACAATCTAAGAAGATGGTGTCAAACTCAAATAAAAAAATACACGCTCTGAGGAGATGTTCTCAAACCCAAGACTAAAAATACACTTTCTAAGGGATGTTCAAGAAAGTAAAACATTCGTGTAACACTGAGAACCTGAAAACCTAAGAACCTGAAAATGTGAAAACCTGCGAAACCTGGAAACATGAAAACCTGAAAAGATGGGAACCTGAAAATCGAGAACATGAAAACCTGAAGACGTAGAAACTTGAAAATCTGAGAATCTTAAATACTAGGTTTTCAGGTTCTCTGGTTTTCAAGTTCAACCCGAAATCGTGAGAACCTGAAATACTGAGAACATGAAAACGCGCGAATCTCAAAATCTGGCAACCTGAAATCTTGAGAACCTGAAAATGTGAAAACCTTAAAAGATGAGAACATGAAAACCTGAAGACGTGGAAATCTGAGAACCGGAAATACTACGTTTTCAGGTTCTCGGGTTTTCAAGTTCAACCCGAAATCGTGAGAACCTGAAAACCTGCAAACCTGAAAATGTGAAAACCTGAAAACATGAAAACCTGAAAATCTGAGAAGCGAGAAGTTTTCGAGTTCTCATGCTTTCAGGTTGTTAGGTTCGCATGTTGGTTTGGGTGTTTTCATGTTTAAAAGTTTCCAGGTTGTCAGGTTTTCATATTTGATCTAATTTTTCAAGTCAAGCTGAAAAAACTCTATGTTGTTTTCAGGTTCGCAGCTTCTCAGGTTCTCAGCTTCTCCGGTTTTCAAGTTTTCAGGTTTTCAGGTTCGCAGACTTTCAGGTTTTCAAGATTTGAGGTTGTCAGTTCTTCAGGTTCTCAAAAAATTCTCTTTTGACGCTCCTTACTGTAGAGTTTTCAAAAATTCTGTTGAATGGTCTTCAACTGAAATGTGACAATAAAAAATTCCCAACATATTATTCAGATTTTAGAAACTCTCTTTTGGTTCTCCTAGATGTAAAGAGACTCTAACAAAGTGAAAATTTAATGACCTGGAAACCTTAAATCCTGAGCAACTGAGACACTGAGAATCTGACAACCTCAAATCTTGACAACCCGAAATCGTGAGAACCTGGAAATCTGAGAACTTTAAAAAATGAGAACCGTAACAACTAAGAACTTGAGAACCTGAGAATCTGAGGGCCTGAACATTTGAGAACCTGAAAAGCTGGAATTCTGAGAACCCGAAAGTCTGTGAACCTGAAAACGTGACAGCCTGAAATCTTGAGAATCTAAAAATCTCGGAACCTAAAAACTTGAGAACCTGAAAAATGTGAGATTTTACTTTGAGTGCGGACAGCGTCGTTAGACATCTAGAAAGCATAAAAAACGATCGGTCAAAGACGTGATTAGAGTATTTTAGTGATTTTTTATATGAGTGCGGACAGCGTCGTTAGACAGGTAGGAACTATAAAAAAACAGCGGTGGGTGCGTTCTTATCGTTGTTTTTTAGGGACACTTTTTGAGAAGTTTCTAGGATATTTAACCAAATCCAACAGAAATATTATACACTTTCTAGGGGATTTTGTCAAACCCAAAATAAAAAATGACATATTCTAAGTTGACGTTGTCAAAGACAACATTGAAGAAGACACTTTATAAGGAGATGTTGTCAAATACAAGACTAAAATAGAAACTTCCCAAACGGATGTCGTAAAACCCAACACTGGGAAAGACACTTTATAAGAAGATGTTGTCAAACCCAAAATAACAAGTCAGATCCTAATGAAATGTTGTCAAATCCTACGCTAAAAAAGACATTCTAAGAAGATGCTGTGATATTCCAAAATTAGAAAAGACACTTTCTAATGAGATGTTGTCAAACTCAAATTAAAAAATACACGCTCTGAGGAGATGTTCTCAAACCCAAGACTAAAAATACACTTTCTAAGGGATGTTCAAGAAAGTAAAACATTCGTGTAACACTGAGAACCTGAAAATTTGAAAAACTGAAAACCTGAAAACCTGCGAAACCTGGAAACATGAAAACCTGAAAAGATGGGAACCTGAAAATCGAGAACATGAAAACCTGAAGACGTAGAAACTTGAAAATCTGAGAATCTTAAATACTAGGTTTTCAGGTTCTCTGGTTTTCAAGTTCAACCCGAAATCGTGAGAACCTGAAATACTGAGAACATGAAAACGCGCGAATCTCAAAATCTGGCAACCTGAAATCTTGAGAACCTGAAAATGTGAAAACCTTAAAAGATGAGAACATGAAAACCTGAAGACGTGGAAATCTGAGAACCGGAAATACTACGTTTTCAGGTTCTCGGGTTTTCAAGTTCAACCCGAAATCGTGAGAACCTGAAAACCTGCAAACCTGAAAACATGAAAACCTGAAAATCTGAGAAGCGGAAATACTAGGTTTTCAGGTTTTCAGGTTCTTACGTTTTCGAGTTCTCATGTTTTCAGGTTGTTAGGCTAGCATGTTGGTTTGGGTGTTTTCATGTTTAAAAGTTTTCAGGTTGTCAGGTTTTCATATTTGATCTAATTTTTCAAGTCAAGCTGAAAAAACTATGTTGTTTTCAGGTTCGCAGCTTCTCAGGTTCTCAGCTTCTCCGGTTTTCAAGTTTTCAGGTTTTCAGGTTCGCAGACTTTCAGGTTTTCAAGATTTGAGGTTGTCAGTTCTTCAGGTTCTCAAAAAATTCTCTTTTGACGCTCCTTACTGTAGAGTTTTCAAAAATTCTGTTGAATGGTCTTCAACTGAAATGTGACAATAAAAAATTCCCAACATATTATTCAGATTTTAGAAACTCTCTTTTGGTTCTCCTAGATGTGAAAATTTAAAGACCTGGAAACCTTAAATCCTGAGCAACTGAGACACTGAGAATCTGACAACCTCAAATCTTGACAACCCGAAATCGTGAGAACCTGGAAATCTGAGAACCTGAAAAGGTGAAAACCTGAAAACATGAGAACCGTAACAACTAAGAACTTGAGAACCTGAGAATCTGAGGGCCTGAACATTTGAGAACCTGAATAGCTGGAATTCTGAGAACCCGAAAGTCTGTGAACCTGAAAACGTGACAGCCTGAAATCTTGAGAATCTAAAAATCTCGGAACCTAAAAACTTGAGAACCTGAAAAATGTGAGATTTTACTTTGAGTGCGGACAGCGTCGTTAGACATCTAGAAAGCATAAAAAACAGTATTTTAGTGATTTTTTTATGAGTGCGGACAGCGTCGTTAGACAGGTAGGAACTATAAAAAAACAGTGGTGGATGCGTTCTTATCGTTTTTTTTTTTTTTTAGGGACACTTTTTGAGAAGTTGTCCAATTCAAGATTAAAAATACACTTTCTAAGGGATGTTGTTAAACCCAAAATAAAAAATGACATTCTAAGTTGACGTTGTCAAAGCCAACATTGAAGAAGACACTTTATAAGAAGATGTTGTCAAACCCAAAATAACAAGTCAGATCCTAATGAAATGTTGTCAAATCCTACGCTAAAAAAGACATTCTAAGAAGATGTTGTGATATTCCAACATTAGAAAAGACACTTTCTAATGAGATGTTGTCAAACTCAAATTAAAAAATACAAGTTCTGAGATGTTCTCAAACCCAAGACTAAAAATACACCCTCCAATGGGATGTCGTAAAACCCAATATTGGAAAAACACTTTCTAAGAAGCTGTTCTCAAATTCAACATTAAAAGGGCACTTTCTAAGGGATTTTCAAGAAAGTAAAAGAGAGGGCCTGACAACCTCAAATCTTAAGAACCTGAAATCTTGAAAACCTGAAATCCTGAGAATTTGAAAACCTGTAAACCTGAAAACGTGAAAACCTTAAACGATGAGAACTTAAAAATCTAAGAACATGAAAACCTGAAAATCTGAGAACCGGAAAAATTAGGGTTTCAGGTTCTCAGGTTTTAAAGTTCAACCCGCTATCGTGAGAAACTGAAAACGTGAAAATTTGAAAACCTGAGAATCTGAAAACCTGTGAACCTGGAAACGCGAAAACCTGAAAACATGAGAACTTAAAAACCTGACAATCTCCGAACCTGGCAACCTGAAATCTTGAGAACCTAAAAATGTGAAAAACTGAAAACCTGAGAACCTGAAAATCTGTGAATATGAAAATGTGAAAACCTAAAAAGATGAAAATTTGAAAACCTGAGAATCTGAAAACCTGTGAACCTGAAAAGATGAGAACCTGAAAATCTGAGAAGATGACAACCTGAAAACTTGAAAATCTGAGAACCGGAAAAAATAGGTTTTCAGATTTTCAGGTTCTCAGGTTTTCACAGTTCAACCCGAAATCGTGAAAATTTGAAAACCTCAGAATCTGAAAACCTGTGAATCTGAAAACGTGAAAACCTGAAAAGATGAGAACCTGACAATCTGAGAACCGGAAAAACTAGGCTTTCAGGTTTTCAGGTTCTCAGGTTTTAAAGTTCAACCCGAAATCATGAGAACCTGAAAACGTGAAAACCTGAAAACATGAGAACCTGAAAATCTGAGAACATGAAAACGTAAAAGTCTGAAAACAGAATTTGAAAACCTGAGAACATACAAATGTGACAACCTGAAATCTTGAGAATCTAAAAACCTGAGAACCTGAAATCCTGACAACTTGAAAACTTGAGAACCTGAAAAATGTGAGATTTTACTTTGAGTGCGGACAGCATCGTTTGACATCTATAAAGCGTAAAGACTATCGGTCAAAGACCTTATTAGAGTATTTTAGTGACTTGATATGAAATAATAAAAAATAGAGCGAAAACCTGAAAACATGAGAACTTGACAACCTGACAACCTGAAATCTTTAAAACCTGAAAATGTGAAAGACTTAAAACCTGAGAACCTGAAAACCCTGGAACATGAAAACCTGACCAACTTTGGGACAATATAGAATTAAGTTTATAATGATGTTTCGAAAGAGTGCGATTATTTGACGAACACGACCATCCGCTGCGCCACTGCTACCAACGAAATCATCATGATTACAAGAAGGCATACGGCAAATCTCCGCGGAATATCGTATAACCACATTGTCGCACCACCAGACGAGAGTTGAATGGAGGGCAATAACTCATGAATAAATAAATAAAATCAAACCCGCGTCGCGGGAAATACTCTTGTATTCCCGACGATTTATGGAAGTTCGTTAGCTCGTAAACTCGACGGCCATCCGATGTTATGGACTGCAACATCGCACCCCGTAACTAAGCGAGCGGTCGCAAGGACTCGCTGCAGCGGTCTCAATTAGTCCGACAGCGGGCCGAATTTTCCTCCAGAAGGTCTGACGACCACCGTCGCTAATTAATTTAGATAATAACTGGATGCACGCCGCGCGGAAACTGGTAATTTTCCGTCTTCCAGGAGGTCTCGGGTGTTGGCATTATAGACGGTCTAATTGCAGGTAGCGAAATTGGCCTTATCCTGTCGTAATTTACGCATCGATCATGCAAGAAATCTCCAAGAGGTCCATGATGGAGTGACACCGGCCGGACTCTAATTAAACCATTGACCTAAAGCATGGTTTAGCCGTAGTTAATTTACAACCTCCATTTACTGCAATTAGAGACTCTGCTTGGACAAAGTGAATTACAGAGCGGACGGTGATTTAGAACGGCTGAAATTATGGAGCGTTTTTGCGAATTATCGACGCAGAAGGAGGATGCGTGAGGAATTCCATGATTAAAATTTCGCGTATAACGTATGGACTGTTTCGGAATATAAAACATGGGCGTAAAACGGGTTCGGTATTTTATTGCATATTTAATGGGCCATTTCTAGCACCCATCCGAATGTGGGAGCGTCCGTAAATGGCATTCCCGAAATTCGGAAAAAAAATCGTAGTCAACAGAATAGTACGGGCGAGGTACCCTGCAGATTCCAAAATAAAATTGAAACGTGGTCGGTCTACCCAAAAAGAAAGACACAACAACACTTGATCCGGCAGCTCCATATCTGCACCCTCCTCTCAAAAACTCCCCGAATAACTCACTGCAACCTCTCTCTCGACGTTATTAAGCTCGCAGTTACTCACATTGCGGTTCCAAGGCATGAGTTATACCGGCACTGCAGACTAATGACGCACCGCAGACTCGCGTTCAGCGCCAGCAAGAACTAACCGCGCTGTTAAATACGCTTTGTTGTTAATTTACTGGATGAGAAATTCGACCGAAGACACAGTTTCATTAAAACGTTCGCACACACATGCCGGAGATGCAATAGTCTTGCGGGCGATGCGTCAGGGTGTGGCCGCCCTAACGGCAATAAGCCGCGGAAAATGGAGGCAGAGGACGTGACCTGGAAGACAAACGACTCGGCGGATCGCCGTTTTATAAAAATTCGAGTGTCGTAAGAAGGACCGGCCGAAAAATTTAATACAGAGTGCCCCGACGACACCCTCGATGCAAATGCACGAACGGACCGCGTCCTGAACGAAAACGGTTTGTCACGATTTGGACGCACTGATATAGCCGACAAGGCAATAAAGCTTTGTCTATAAGGGCAATATTTCCCGAAATCCCATACTTTAGAAAGTCGTAAAGAAGCCTAAAAGGGCTTTATAGTTATTCGCTCGATGTGCTTTACGAGGAGTCTCCAATATCGATATTTAAAACGAGATTGAGACCACCGAAGAACGCGTCTTGCATCATAATTTACTCGCGTATACATAATGAACATTTCCTGAAAGGAGAATGAAAACACGAGATTTTCTACAACATGCTTGTGCAACCGCATTGACAACTAGATGCATGGTCGTGCCGTAATGCCCATAAAAAATAACAACGTTCTCTTTAAAGGTTACGGTGAGCTGGGAAGAGAATGCGGCGATAGGGCCCCAATTAGAATCGAACGAGAGCATCGACAAGTCGGACGAAATGATTTAGGGCGCTTGTCAGCAGGACGAGTATGATATCTCCATAGGAATCCGCGGCGGACATAAAGACATCGCGCGTGCATTCCTGCAGCATGTGCTGCTGCTCCTGCATCAAGACGTTGGACTTGTCCGTACAGCGGCGGTTCGTGGGTCACATGCATTTCTTGGTTTTTTCAAAAGAGAGGAGTTGCTCGGGCGGCCAGCAGTCACTCGACTGACAGTTTTGGAAAGAAAGCTGAACGTAGATTCCAAGAAGAACTCGATACTATTGGATGTTAGAAGACAAAGGATAAACACCTGAAGGTGAAACGGTGAGGATGGATAACCCTGACGCCCACACTAAATGGGGCAACAAGAAAGTGCATCTGTTACAAGTACTGAGTAGCCAAGATTCCATATTTATCTGACGTAAATTAACACTTCAAAATATTTGTTAAGGTTTGACTTCCACTTTGCAGCAAGTGCCCAAATATCAATAGACAGACTGACAAAAAATACTGCAAAATGACGGAAAAAATGACTGTTGAGTAACCAAGATGTTGGCTTTGACAACATCGATTTAGAAGGTGTCATTTTTAATTTTGCGTTTGACAGCATTCCATTAGAAAGTGTATTTTTTTATTTGGATTTGGCAACGTCATCTTCTAAGAACGTCTCTTTTAGCGAAGGATTTGACAACTTTCCATCGGAATGTGATTTTTTATTTTGGGTTTGACAAGACCCCTGTATAAATTTCTGTTGGATTTGGTTAAATATCTCAGAACGTGTATTTTTAATGTTGGGTTGGACAACTCAAAAATCGCTAAAATCCTCTAATAAGGTCTTTAACCAATCGTTTTATATGCTTTCTAGATTTCTAACGACGCTGTCCGCACTCAAAGTAAAATCTCACATTTTTCAGGTTGTCACGTTTTCATGTTCTCAGGCTTTCAGACTTTTACGTTTTCAGGTTTGCAGGCTTTCGGGTTCTCAGGAATCCAGCTTCTCAGGTTCTCAGGTTCTCGGGTTTTTATGTTTTCAGGTTCCCAGATTTACAGGTTCTCAAAATTTGAGGTTGCTGAGGAGTTAAGGTTTTCAGGTCTTTAAATTTTCACTTTGTTAGAGTCTCTTTACATCTAGGAGAACCAAAAGAGAGTTTCTAAAATTAGAATAATATGTTGAGAATTTTTTATTGTAATTCAAATTCAAATATTGTAATTCGGTTTTCTCGGATTATCAGGTTGACAGATTTTTAGTTTTTCAGGTTCTCAGATTCTCAGGTTTCCAGGTTTTCAGGTTCTCAAGCTTTCAGGTTCCCAGGTTTTCAGGTTTTGAGGTTTTCAAGTCCTCAGATTTTCAGGTTCTTAGACTTTCAGGTTCTCAGCTTCCTAGGTTCTTCGGTTTTCAGATTTTCAGGTTCCCAGGGTCTTATATTTTCAGGTTCTCAAGTTTTCAGGTTCCGAGATTTTTAGGTCACCCAAGCTCGCTTCTTACGCTCTTTTCTGTAGAGCTTTCAAAAAGTGCATTGAAAGCTTTTCAACTGACTAAGAACTGACTGTTCAAAGTTCCAGAAAGGCGACAATAAGAAATTCCCAAAATATTCTGATTTAAGGAACTGTCTTTTAATTCTTCTGTAAAAAGACTCCTGAGCCACTGAACCTGAGAACCTGAAAACCTGAAAACTTGGAATCCTGAGAACCCGAAAACCTGCAAATTTGAAAACGTGAGAGCCTGAAAATTCTAAAACCTGAGAACCTGAAAAAATGAGAGATTTTATTTCGAGTGCGGATAGCGTCGTTAGACATCTTATAGGAATAATAAAAAAATAACGGTGGCTCCGTTTTTATCGTTAATTATTATTAACATCAGCTAATTATTAACAACTAACATCCTAATGTTTGATCTAATTTTTCAAGTCGAACTGAAAAAGCTCTATTTCGTTTTCAGGTTCGCAGGTTTTTCAGGTTCTCAGGTTTTCATGTTTTCACGTTTTCAGTTCTCAAACACTAAAGCCGGAGAGGGACGGAAGAATTTTATACATTTTTTTAAATCCAGGAATAACCCAGAATGATAAAGCTCTATTTCGTTTTCTGATTCTCAGGTTTTCAGGTTCTCAGACTTTTAGGTTTTCAAGGTTCTTAGGTTCTTAGGTTCTCCGGTTCTCAGATTTTTAAGTTTTCAGGTTCTCAGATTTTCATGTTCCCAGGTTCTTATGTTTTCAGGTTCTCAGGTTCTCAAGTTTTCAGGTTCTCAGGATTTTAGTTTTTCAGGTTTTCAGGTTCCCAACGTTCTCATATTCTTAGGTTCTTCGGTTCAGGTTTTTAGGTTTTCAGTTTGTCAGGTTTTCGGGTTTTCATGTTTCCATTATTATTCGCAGATTTTCAGGTTTTCATGCTGTCAAAATTTCAGTTTGTTTTTCAGGTTCTCAAAACCTCTTTTGACTTTCCTGACTGTAAAACATTCAAAAACTGTCACGCAATTTCTCTCCTGACGCTCCTGAAATCTTGAGCAACTGAATCTTGAGTACTCGAAATCGTGAGAACCTGAAAATCTGCGAACCTGAAAACGCGAGAACCTGAAAAGAATTGAGGAATTGAAAACCTGCGAACCTGAAAACGTGAAAACATGAGAACCGAAACAACTAAGAACCTGAAAAATCTGAGAACCTGAAAATTTGAGAACTTGAGAACCCGGAATCCTGCGAATCCAAAAACGTGAGGGCCTGAAAATTCTAAAATCTGAGAACCTGAAAAATGAGAGATCATCTAATTTAACAAATAACTTATTAAGATCTGATCTGATTTTTCAAGTCGAACTGAAAAAGCCTTATTTTGATGTTGTCGATTTTCAGGTTCTCATCTTTCCAGGTTTTCACACTTTCAGATTCGCAGGTTTTCACATTTTTAATTCTTTAAGATTTCAGGTTGCGAAGTTTTGAGATTCGCGCGTTTTCATGTTTCCAGGATTTCAGGTTTTCAGGTCTTTAAATGTTCACTTCGTTAGACTCTCTTTGCAAATAGGAGAACCAAAAGAGACTTTCTAAAATTAGAATAAAATGTTGTGAATTTCTTATTGTCACATTTCAGTTGAAGAGCATTCAACACAGTTTTTGAAAGCACTACAGTAAGGAGCGCCAATAGAGATTTTTTTGAAAACCTGAAGAACTGACAACATCAAATCTTAAAAACCTGAAAACCTGAAAATCTGCGAACTTGAGAACCTGAGAACCCGAAAACGACGTGGAGCTTTTTCGGCTCGATTTGAAAAATTAGCTCAAATGTGAAAACCTGTAAACATGAAAACACGCAAATTAACATGCGAGTTTAACAACCTGAAATGCTCAGAACCTGAAAATCTGCGAACCTGAAAACATGAGAACTCGAAAACCTGAGAATTTGAAAGCCCAGCTTTTTCGGTTCTCAGATTTATAGGTTTTCAGGTTCTCAGATTTTCAGGTTGTCATCTTTTCTGGTTTTCAGGTTTGAAAATTCCCAGGAACTTAAACTGTTCCGTCATGTGATATGAAGATATCGTAAAAAAATCATCCGTCTCTCTCCAGCTTTGAGAACCTGAAAATCGGAGAACCTGAAAGCCTGAGGACCTAAAAACCTCAGAACCTGAAAATCGACAAACCTGAAAACATGCAAATCAACATGCGAACCTAACAACCTGAAATCCTCAGAACCTAAAAGTCTGTGAACCTGAAAACCTGAAAACGTAAGAACTTAGCTAACCTAGCTTTTCAGGTTTTCGGGTTTTCAGGTGCTCATCCTTTCAGGTTTTTTACGTTTTCAGGTTTGCAGGTCAACCTGAAAACGGAATATGTAGAGCTTTTTCAATTCATCTTGCAAAATTATATTGTTTAAAATTATACATGTTTAAATTATCCACCGTTTTTATGTCATTCCTATATGTCTAACGACGCCGTCGGCGCACATTATTATTGGTATATTTTTGTTTATTATCTATTAAAATATAATACCACGTTTTCTAATTTTTATAATTTATTAAAGGAGGCACTAACTGCAAATAAAATTTAGAAGAAATTAGAGGAAAGTTCAGAGGCCTTTATACGACACGGTATCTTGATACACAATAATCAGAGATGGAGTAATGAACGTAGTTGCAAAATCGGAATGTTAGATGATTTTCTTATTGTCAATCAGAACGAGCAAATTTTCACTTAATATTTCCTCTTTTGCCAAGACAGAATTTTTAAAATGGCGTTTCTTTTGAAGATGGAAGGTTCCCCAGCTCAATTTAATCCTACCGACTGCGCCAATTAACTTCCACACAAAGCTTCGCGTAACTAAGTTCAAAGGTCAGTACATCCAAGTTGCTTAATCCCCCGTTAACTACACCCCGCTGTATTTCTGCACTTTTCGGTCGTTTTTAAGCCGGGGCCGTAAATCACCGGGACGCCGCTTTCGGGTGGTTCCCTTTTTTCTTAACGGAATACAGGATGCGGAGACGCCGAGTGATAATATATTTAGCAATTAATTTTGGTAGCAAAGCATGCGGGAGATTTATTTTTAAGTTTGAAATACTACCAAGTTTCGAACTAATTCACGATGAAAGATATATAAATGTGAGAGCGGCAAGCGCGCCGCCGTAAATAAGACGAGTGTGTGAAACATAAATTCTTTGCGTCCCGGCGAAGCGGTACCGTACTTCGATAAAATTAGACCCGGAGGGGGAGCGATTTTCGGTTTCGGTAGTCGTCCGAGTGGCATTCCCGATAGGTATGCGATTTTGCTAATTGTGCCATTATATTAGTCAATAACGGTTGTTAAAGGCACCTGAAGAGCCGAGATAACCTTATCGAAGAGCCGCGAAGAGCAGCAGCAGCAGGATTGGCCAGTAATAAGAATCTGCATCGGCGAGCGACCGGTTCTATATAAGGTCCCCTACACGACAAGCCTTCGCTGCTGTCACCGGCATTTCCTCCGCTAATGAGATGGAATTGGACGGACAAGCTTTTGCCGTTGGCCAGTTTCCTGCGCTTCGGCGAAAAAACGGAACGACGAGCCATCGCCATCGCCTCTAATAATATTCGAGGCAGGCTTCTAACGGCGAGGCCCTATTAAAACCGGGTCCGAAAGAGGATTCCTGACGAGCCCGCTGTATGAAAAATGTATCGCGCGCCGAGCAAAAACTGATTGGTTCGTTCGGATGGTTTTTGTCGCCGATGGCGGCTGACTCTTTGTACCGCGCGGACTCTGGAATCCCGCAATCAGAGAGACGGCGGCCAATTACGACGAAAACGTCGGACCCGAGACGGGTCCTTGCGTGACGCCGGGTTGGGAACAGTAATTGGAGATGCTGTAAAAGTTAGAATGCATCACGTTCTGGAGAGGCTAAAATTACGCGTCGCTGCTGGCGAACCCTTTGTTACGACGTCGATAGATGTAGTCTCGGATCGCACAACAAAGTTCCATTAGATTGTAGATCACCCCACGATAACTGTTGCAACAACGCGTGCAAGAAGTGCGACGTCACGTCGAGGGTCACTTTCAATGCCCATCCGTCAAGCACCGACTTTCTACCTTTTTTAACTTTTCCTAAAAAAGCTTTCTAATCAATTTCGGGGCGGCCATAAAACTTTCCCCGCAAAAATGCCGATTGTTGCGCCCAATTTCTCTTTTTAGGACGTCTTGCCGTTTTTTACCTGGATTTACGGCACTTCAATTATCCCTTGACGGACCTAACGCGGATTTATGTCCCTCCGCCGGCGAATATCAATATGATTATCGCATAATCGTGACGGATTAACTCGTTCGGGCTTATCGGCCGATCGACAATGACGTTTTCATATTTCCGTCGAAAGACCGAAGACTTCTTCTTGCATGCGCGCTGAAATTTCGCAATTTGTACCGGCATAAATCCCCCACTAACTCAGTTCGTTTATTTTCAGGTGAGGAGCGTAGCATGTTTGGGAGTTTATCACTAGACACCCCGTTAACTGGTAATTAACCGCTACAATGGCAACCGTGAGTACATATCATGATCCATCTCGTTCACCGGCACACGGCCTCTCGCTTCCAAGACCTCTTCTTTCTCTCTCCCAGGAGCATTGTGCTCGTGCAAGGGCTGATCCATCCGCCCGTGATATTGCATTACCCCGGACTATTGGATCGTGTAATAACGCCGGGTAACTATCGGGGAAGAATAAGCTTGCGGCTGTTACGATGACCTCTCCGGGGGTCTTTTCCTGTTAAAAATACATACGTATGTGAAAATTCGGTTGTTGACATCTCAACAGAATATGTACTCAGCATTTCTTCTCTATAAAAAATTCTTCATACATCGACAAGGCCTTGAACGTCAAAAAGTCCCATCTAACTACGTATGATGTATGAATCGTTTATGAAGACCCGATATAACATTCTAAACTATGTAATGGGGAAATGCTACATTGACACGTCTTTTATATATTTTTGAAACACTTGAAAAATCATCAAAAATTCATCAGTCCCTCCACAGCCCTATATTTTGGAAAACAGATAAAGAAATGGTGACTAAATGGGAGTCCCAAAACGGAATTAGAATATTTGTCTTGGTTCTTGAGTTGTGAGCTTTTAAATTCAATAAATTTCGTCTGTTCCATCATGTGGGAACAGATTTAGTCTAAAGAGGTCCCAAAACAAATAGAAATGACAAAAAATCCATTTAAAAGCTGCTGGGAGAAATATAGTTCATGAGGCTTTTCGAGCTTTATCTTTCCGGGACATTCCTGTATTTCAAAAATCGTAAAAAATCATCCGTCCATCTCCAGATCTACTGTTTAAGAACCTGGAAACAAAATAGAGCTTTTTCAGTTCGATTTGCGAAATTAGATCAAATGTTTAACGATAAGAACGGATTCACCGCTATTTTATTTTATTATCCCTAGATGTCTAACGACGCTGTCCGCGCTCAAAATGAAATGTTTCATTTCTCAAGTTCTTAAGTTTTAAGGTTCTCATGTTTTCAGATTTTCAGGTTTTCAGGTTTTATGTTCGCACACTTTCGGGTTCTCAGGATTCCAGAAACCTGCAAACCTGAAGACGAAATAGATGTCAATCAAATCAAAAATTTTTAACGATAAGAACGGATTCACCGTAATTTTTTTTATTATCCCTAGATTTCTAACGACTCTGTTCTCTCAAAGTGGAATCTCCAGTATTTCAGGTTCTTAATAGGTTCTCAAAATTTCATCAGATTGTCAGGTTTTCAAGTTCTCATAAGTTTTCAGGTTTTCACATTTTCAGGTTGGCAGTTATCAGGTTGAGAGGTTCCGTGTTTCTCAGAATTTCAGCTTTTCAGGTCTTGAAGTTTCACTTCAAACTTTTTGAAAGCTCTAGTAAGGAGCGTCAAAAGAGAACTTTGCTGGCAGTTTTTGAACCTTTTACAGTCAGAACAGTCAAAGAGCTTTATGAGAACCTTAAAAGCAGACAAACTGAAATCTTGAGAACCTGAAAATATGCGAACCTAACAACCTGAAATCCTCAGAACCTGAAAACACGAAAACCTGAATACGTGAAAACCTTAAAATCTAAGAACCTGAAAACTTGGGAACCTGAAAACCTAAGAATCTGAAAAGCTGAGAAACCTGCAAACCTGAAAAAGAAATAGATGTCAATCAAATCAAAAATGTTTAACGATAAGAACGGAGTTACCGTTATTTTTTTTATTATCCCTAGATGTCTAACGACGCTGTCCGCGCTAAAAATAAAATGTCCCATTTCTCAGGTTCTCATGTTTTCAGATTTTCAGGTTTTCAAGTTCTATGTTTTCAGGTTTTATGTTCGCACACTTTCGGGTTCTCAGGATTCCAGGTTCTCAGGTCCTCAAGCTTTCAGGTTTCCAGGTTCACAGGTTCTCAGATTTTCAGGTTCTTAGTTGTTTCGGTTCTATGTTTTCATGTTTTCAGGTTCAGGTTTCAATTTTTTTCAGGTTTTGGGGTTTTCAGGTTCGCAAATTTTTAGGTTCTCACGATTTCGGGTTCTCAATATTCAGTTGCTCAGGATTTCAGGTTCTTAGTTCTTATGGTTCTCATTTTTCAAAGTTCTCATGTCATCAGGTTTTCATGTTTTCAGGTTCCCAGATTTCCAGGTTCTCAAGATTTGAGGTTGTCACATTCTCAGTGTCTCAGTTGCTCAGGATTTAAGGTTTTCAGGTTTTTAATTTTTCATTTTGTTAGAGTCTTTTCACATCTAGGGGAACCAAAAGAATTTTTCTAAAGTTAGAATAATATGTTGAGAATTTTTTATTGTAATTAAAATTTAAATATTGTAATTCGGTTTTCGTTCTCAGATTCTCAGGTTTACAGATTTTTAGTTATTCAGGTTCTTAGATTCTCAGATTTTTAGGTTTCCAGGTTTTCAGGTTCTCAAGCTTTCAGGTTCCCAGGTTTTCAGGTTTTGAGGTTTGCAGGTTCTCAATGTTCTCAGGTTCCTAGGTTCTTCGGTTCTCAGATTTTCAAGTTTTCAAGTTCTCAGATTTTCAGGTTCCCAGGATCTTATGTTTTCAGGTTCCGAGATTTTCAGGTCACCCAAGTTCTTTTCTGTAGGGTTTTGTTAGGATCTCCTTATAGTTAGGAGAATGATAACAGAGCTTTAAAGCAGCATATTATGTTGGGAAATTTTTATTATCGCAAAAGTCAAAAGAGCTTTTTGAGAACTTGAAAAACAGACAAACTGAAAACCTGAGAACCTGAAAACTTGTAAATCTAAGAACCGAAGAAGCTAGGAACGTTAGAAACTTGGGAACCTGAAAAATTGATAACCTGAAAATCTGAGAACTTAAAAAAACCTGAGAACCTGAAAACTAGAAAACCTGAAAACCTAAGAACCTGAAACCTGAGAACCTGAAAACTCGAGAATCTGAAAATTTGAAAACCTAAGAATCTGAGAACCTGAAAATCCGAGAATCTGAAAACCTGAGAATTTGAAAACGAAGTAGAGCTTTATCTTTCCGGGAAGTTCCTGGATGTCAAAAATTGTAAAAAATTCATCCGTCCCTCTACAACTTTACCGTTTGCAACACAGATAAAGAAATTATGACTAAATGGGACTCCTAGAACCGAATCACAATATTTGTATTGGTTTTCGGGTTTAGCTTTCAAATTCAAACATATAAATTTCGTGGGTTCCAACATGCGGGAAATTGCTATCTATTGAAAAGAGATGAGAACCTGAAAACCGGAGAACCTGAAAACGTAAGAACCTGAGAACCTGAGAACCTGAAAACCTGAAAACCTGAAAATCTGAGAACCTGAAAACCTGAGAATCTGAAAACCAAACCTGAAAACCTGAGAACCTAAAAACCTGAAAACCCAAGAACCTGAGAACCTGAGAACCTGAAAACCTGAGAATCTGAGAACCTGAAAACGTGGGAGTCTCAAGACCAAATAGAGCTTTATCTTTCTGGGACATCCCTGGATTTCAAAAATTGTAAAAAATTCATCCGTTCTTCTGCATCTTTACCGTTTGGAAGACAGATAAAGAAATTATGACTAAATGGGTCTCCTAAAACCAAATCACAATATTTGTATTGGTTTTTGAGTTGTGAGCTTTCAAATTCAAACATAAATTTCGTCGGTTCTAGATACGGGAAATTGATAACTCTTGAAAGGGAGTTCGTACGTCTCAGATTGCAACAGATTTAAACTAAAGAAGTCCCAAACCATACACAAATGACAAAAACTTCATTTAAAAAACTTTTGGAATTAATATAGTTTTTGAGCTTTTTCGAGCTTTATCATTTTACGACACTCCTGGCTTTCAAAATTCGTAAAAAGTCGTCCGTCCATTTACAGCTTTACCGTTTGGAACCTCACATAAATAAAATATGACTAAATGGGACTCCCAAAACCGAATTACAATATTTGTATTAGTTTTTAAGTTGTGAGCTTTCGAATTATTCAAACATAAATTTTCGAACCTGAAAAAATGAAAATGTGAGAACTTGAAAACTTGAGAAACTGAAAACCTGAGAACCTGAAAACGTGAAAACCTGAACTTCTGAGAACCGAAGAACCTGAGAACCTGGGCACCTGAAAAATCGAGAACCTGAAAACCTAAAAAACCGAAAACTTGAAAATTTGAGAATGGAAGAACCTAAGATCCTGAAAACTTAGGCACCTGAAAAATTGAGAACTCGAGAGTCTGAGAACCTGAAAACGTGAGAACCTGAGAATCAGAACCTGAAAACTTGAGAATCTGAAAATGAAATAGAGCTTTATCTTTCCGGGACATTCCTGGATTTCAAAAATTGGACAAAATTCATCCGTCCCTCTACAGCTTTACCGTTTGGAACGCAGATAAAGAAATTATGAGTAAATGGGACTCCCAAAACCGTATTAGGATTCAAATCCTACTTACGTAAATGCACTAAATGCAAAATGGATTTGGTTTTAATTTAGTTTAATTGTCGTGTTAGCCATCCTGACAGCCCTCCCGTGCCCTAGTTTTCGTGCCACTCGCTTCGCCCGGAAAGTGATCGGTACGTTCCCTCAATGAACCATGCACGGACGATAATTTTGTAGAAAGTTCCCATTGATGTTTTTTGTCACGCTGCAGCTCGTAGGCAATAAACAACGTCTTGTCGAGTATAATTGATACTTCGATTCAAGACATCTTTTTTCTAATTTCATGCAAGCAACAACTTTCGTCCACAACTATACAATCTCGGGCATGATTTTCAATAATCTCGCAATTATCCGGCGATAAATCTAGCATTGCCGCTACCGATCTCCCATTAAATGGGCGGGCGATATCGCCTGCCGATGGCACCGCCGCCGCTTCTTACGACAGTTTCGCTCTCCATATGTAATCTCCACTTACGCGGCCGAAATCGAGGAATTCTTCAATTTCACACCGGCCGGCGAGAGTTTCCGTTGGCCGTGCGAAATAAATCACGCATCTGCTGTTAGACAATCGGGCGATCAGAATCCACTTAAAATCGGACAAAGCCTCCACTTAAAAACTGTCAGAGATGATGTACGTCCTACAATACCGCACGCCTTTGCCGATCCAAACTAGAAGCAATAACAAAAAGTGCATCTGTCTGTCCCATTGGACATCTCGCTGCCAATCCCGGTCCCCCATCAATAAGCAATAAATGTCGATACGTGACTGGAGGCAAAACCATCCCTTACGCATGAGTCACTTCATAAAGCCACGTTAATGTGATCTACGATCCACGTACGAGTCTATTATGGAAATTGGGGAGCGACGGAAAAACGCCCGGATTAGTCCCCGTCATAACGTGTAATCCGACTCGGCAGAGACATAAAATATGCCGGAGAGAGTTTATATGTCTCAATCTACATAGAATGCGACGCATATCGATAACGAGGATCGATCACCGGTTGACAACTGCTAAGTTCCACGTCTATGGGCATGGATGTCGATGCGGATACCTCACAGGCACTAGCCTCGATCATTTCCATGCGTGCGTATCGCCTGCATTTGCACTTCGTTAATAAAACCGCATCAGATACAGAATCAAAATAATATGCGGGGCTTTAATCTTCCAGTTTATGCCCACTTCCGGTCACTAACTTTCCACCTAATGAGTTTGGACAGCGCATGCTATAACTTCTTTCGCTTGACGCATGCAAATTCATTAACGTGGAAAAATGGCCTTCGACGACGGGTTGCAGTGGAAAAGCCGTTCTTCTTCTTCCTCCTCGACTTTTCCCTCTATTGGTTTCTCGTTTTCAGCTTCCAAAAAATTCTGTTGTCTTCCATTTGAGGAGAGCTTTTATTCTGTTCTTTCTTGATTTGTTGGCATCTCCAAGAATTTGGCTTTGGTCCAAGGTTCTCAGGTTCCCAAAATTTCGGGTTTTCAGGTTTTTAAGTTATCACTTTGTTTTGAGAATCAAAAGAGAACTTTAAAATCAGAATATGTTGATAATTTTTTATTGATGTCAGTTCTTGAACCCTTCTTCGCGGTGAGAATCAAAATAAAGCTTTATCAATTCGTCTTGCAAAATCAGATCTAATGTTTAACGATAAGAACGCATCCACGGTCGTTTTTTTTATAATTCCTAGCTGTCAAACGACGCTGTCCGCGCTCATTGTTAGTCTATTTCTCATTATTTTATATTAAAAGTTGCTAAAATACCTTAATAAGGTCTTTGACTGATCGTTTTTGTACCTACTTTCCAAATGTCTAATGACGCTGTTCGCTCTCAAAGTAGGTAAAAGCTCCCATTTTCAGGTGCTGATGTTTTCACTTTTTCTGGTTCACAGGTTTTCAGGTTCTCGGGATTTCAGACTCCCAGGTTCTCAAATTTTTAAGCCCTCAGGTTTTCAGTTACTCATGTTGTTAGGGTTTCCGGTTTTCAGTTTTTAGAGTTCTCATATTTTAGGTTTTTAGGTTGTCAGGTTGTCAAATCCTATGTTTTCAAGTTTGACGTTTTCGTTCAGGTTTTCAGACCTTAATAAGTTCTGTGAAGGATCTTTTTTCATACTTTCTAGATGTCGAATGACGTTGTCCGCGCTCAAAGTGAAATCTCCCATTTTGCAGGTTCTCAGGTTTCAAATTTTCAGGCTCCCAGATTTTCAGGTTCTCAGCATTTCAGGTTGTCAGGTTTTTAGGTTTTCACTTTGTTAGAGTTTTTTTTTCAGTTAGGAAATTGAAAAGAGAGCCCGCTTCTAAAATCAGAATTGGTTGGGATTTTTTTATTGTCACATTATGCGAATTTTTAACACACAGTTTTTGGTCAGTTGAAGAGCTTTCTATTTATCTATGGTAAGGAGAGTCAAAAGAGAACTTTGGTGAATCAAAGGAGAACTTTTTGGGAACCTGGAAAACTGATAACCTGAAATCTTAAGAACCTGAAAAATTGAGAAAATGAAAATCTGAATTCGTGAAAACGTGGAACGCTGAGAACCTAAAAACATGCGAACCTGAAATTTTTATAACCTGAGAACCGAAAAACTAGAGAACCTTAAAACCAGGGAACCTGAAAATCTGAGATCCTGAAAACCTCAGCCAAAAAACATGCGAACCTGACAACCTGAAAACATGCGAACCTGACAACTTGAGAACCTGAAAACATGCGAACCTGAAGTCTTGAGAACCCGAAAACATGCGAACCTGACAACCTGAGAACTTGGTAAACGTGAGAACTTGAAAATCGTGAGAACCTGAGAATCTGAAAACATGCGAACCTGAAATTCTGAGAACCGGATAATCTGAGAACCTGAAAATCTGAGAACTTGAAAACCCAATATCCTGAAAACCTGAAAACGTAAAACCCTAAACTTCTGAGAACCGGAAAACATGCGAACCTGACAACTTGAGAACCTGAAAACATTCCAATCTGACAACCTGAGAACCTGAAAACATGCGAACCTGAAATCCTGAGAACCTGAAAATCTGCGAACCTGAAAGCCTCGGAACCTGAAAATCCGGGAACACAAAAACCTGAAAATATAAACACGTGAAAACTTAAACAGCTGAGAACATGGAAACATCGGAACCTAATAACCTGAGAATTTGAAAACATGTGAACCTGAAATCCTGAGAACCGGAAACCATGCGAACCTGACAACTTCAGAACCTGAAAACATGCGAACCTGACAACCTGAGAACTTGGTGAACGTGAGATCCTGAAAACGTGAGAACCTGAGAATCTGAAAACATGCGAGCCTGACAACCTGAGAACCTGAAAACATGCGAACCTGAAAACATGCGAACCTGAAATCCTGAGAACCTGAAAATCTGCGAACCTGAAAATCTGAGAACTTGAAAACCCAATATCCTGAAAACCTGAAATTCTGAGAACCGGAAAACATGCGAACCTGACAACTTGAGAACCTGAAAACATGCGAACCTGACAACCTGAGAACCTGAAAACATGCGAACCTGAAAACATGCGAACCTGAAATCCTGAGAACCGGATAATCTGAGAACTTGAAAACCCAATATCCTGAAAACCTGAAATTCTGAGAACCGGAAAACATGCGAACCTGACAACTTGAGAACCTGAAAACATTCCAATCTGACAACATGAGAACCTGAAAACATGCGAACCTGAAATCCTGAGAACCTGAAAATCTGCGATCCTGAAAGCCTCGGAACCTGAAAATCCGGGAACCCGAAAACCTGAAAACCTAAACACGTGAAAACTTAAACAGCTGAGAACATGAAAACATGGGAACCTGTTAACCTGAGAATTTGAAAACATGTGATCCTGAAATCCTGAGAACCGGATAATCTGAGAACCTGAAAATCTGAGAATTTGAAAACCCAATATCCTGAAAACCTGAAAACGTGAAAACCTGAAATTCTGAGAACCGGAAAACATGCGAACCTGACAACTTGAGAACCTGAAAACATGCGAACCTGACAACCTGAGAACCTGAAAACATGCGAACCTGAAAACATGCGAACCTGAAATCCTGAGAACCGGATAATCTGAGAACTTGAAAACCCAATATCCTGAAAACCTGAAATTCTGAGAACCGGAAAACATGCGAACCTGACAACTTGAGAACCTGAAAACATTCCAATCTGACAACATGAGAACCTGAAAACATGCGAACCTGAAATCCTGAGAACCTGAAAATCTGCGAACCTGAAAGCCTCGGAACCTGAAAATCCGGGAACCCGAAAACCTGAAAACCTAAACACGTGAAAACTTAAACAGCTGAGAACATGAAAACATGGGAACCTGTTAACCTGAGAATTTGAAAACATGTGATCCTGAAATCCTGAGAACCGGATAATCTGAGAACCTGAAAATCTGAGAATTTGAAAACCCAATATCCTGAAAACCTGAAAACGTGAAAACCTGAAATTCTGAGAACCGGAAAACATGCGAACCTGACAACTTGAGAACCTGAAAACATGCGAACCTGACAACCTGAGAACCTGAAGACATGCGAACCTGAAATCCTGAGAACCTGAAAACTTGCGAACCTGACAACCTGAGAACTTGGTAAACGTGAGAACCTGAAAACGTGAGAACCTGAGAATCTGAAAACATGCGAGCCTGACATCCTGAGAACCTGAAAACATGCGAACCTGAAATCCTGAGAACTTGAAAATCTGCGAACCTGAAAACCTCGGAACCTGAAAATCCGAGAACCCGAAAACCTGAAAACCTAAACACGTGAAAACTTAAACAGCTGAGAATATGAAAACATGGGAACCTGAAAACATGCGAACCTGACAACCTGAGAACTTGGTAAACGTGAGAACTTGAAAACGTGAGAACCTGAGAATCTGAAAACATGCGAACCTGAAATCCTGAGAACCTGAAAATCTGCGAACCTGAAAACCTCGGAACCTGAAAATCCGATAACCCGAACACCTGAAAACCTAAACACGTGAAAACTGAAACAGCTGAGAACATGAAAACATGGGAACCTGTTAATATGAGAATTTGAAAACATGTGATTCTGAAATCCTGAGAACCGGATAATCTGAGAACCTGAAAATCTGAGAACTTGAAAACCCAATATCCTGAAAACCTGAAAACGTGAAAACCTGAAATTATGAGAACCGGAAAACATGCGAACCTGACAACTTGAGAACCTGAAAACATTCCAACCTGACAACTTGAGAACCTGAAAACATGCGAACCTGAAATCCTGAGAACCTGAAAATCTGCGAACCTGAAAGCCTAGGAACCTGAAAATCCGAGAACCCGAAAACTTGAAAATATAAACACGTGTAAATTTAAACAGCTGAGAACCGGAAAACATGCGAACCTGACAACTTCAAAACCTGAAAACATGCGAACCTGAAATCCCGAGAACCTGAAAACTTGCGAACCTGACAACTTGAGAACTTGGTAAACGTGAGAACCTGAAAACGTGAGAACCTGAGAATCTGAAAACATGCGAGCCTGACAACCTGAGAACCTGAAAACATGCGAACCTGAAATCCTGAGAACTTGAAAATCTGCGAACCTGAAAACCTCGGAACTTGAAAATCCGATAACCCGAACACCTGAAAACCTAAACACGTGAAAACTTAAACAGCTGAGAACATGAAAGATGGGAACCTGTTAACCTGAGAATTTGAAAACATGTGATCCTGAAATCCTGAGAACCGGATAATCTGAGAACCTGAAAATCTGAGAACTTGAAAACCTGAAAACGTGAAAACCTGAAATTCTGAGAACCTGAAAACATGCGAACCTGAAATCCTGAGAAACTGAAAACTTGCGAACCTGACAACCTGAGAACTTGGTAAACGTGAGAACCCGAAAACGTGAGAACCTGAGAATCTGAAAACATGCGAGCCTGACAACCTGAGAACCTGAAAACATGCGAACCTGAAAACATGCGAACCTGAAATCCTGAGAACCTGAAAATCTGCGAACCTGAAAATCTGCGAACCTGAAAATCCGCGAACCCGAAAACCTGAAAACCTAAACACGTGAAAACTTAAACAGCTGAGAGTATGAAAACATGGGAACCTGATAACGTGAGAATTTGAAAACATGTGAACCTGAAATCCCGAGAACCGGATAATCTGAGAACCTGAAAATCTGAGAACTTGAAAACCCGATATCCTGAAAACCTAAAAACGTGAAAACCTGAAATTCTGAGAACCGGAAAACCTAAGATTTTAAAAACCTTGGAACCAGAAAAATTTAGAACCTGAAAACCTGCTAACCCGAAAACGAAATGGAGCTTTTCATTGAATTTGTTCAAATATTTAACAACGCATCCACCGTTATTTTTTTATTATTGCTTGGAAGGAGAAGTTTTATACTTATAACATGGACACTTCACTCTTTTCAGAAGCTTCTTCTTCTTCGACTTTTCCCTCTATAGGTTTGTCGTTTTCAGCTCCCATAAGATTTTCCCAATGTCTCGTGAGCCTAAAGCTCTAATTCATAATTAGCCCAGTTTCAGTTTTATTTTCTTTATGGTGTAATGCACTTGAGCTGTATTCTCCATGCTAATCATAGTGTTACATTTTCATTTTCCCGTCTTTTTGGGTTTATGTTCGAATGGTCACATTTTGATGCAGTTTTTCTCGCGGTATTCAGTTCCGGGCTCATTTTGACTTGCCTCAAATTTTCGTCCGGGTATGAGTAGTCGAAAGGCGTAACTGTCGGCATCCAGAATGCAGAAAAACTTCCGCACAAAACACTGTTTAAAAAGCCAGTCCTCTCGGGCTTATGCCGTCGTCGTCGGCCGCCACTCTCCCGCCCAACCCAGACCTCTTAAGCGGAATTTTTGCCCGGTTTGACTCATCCAGGTACTAGTTACGTGAGATGCTATCGAATAATTGTAATTAATTACGAGCGACGAGCGCTTTTAGCCGTTATTACGGGCCGGAGCTTGTGGGATAATCACGGCGGAAGAACGGCACGCAGAAATGATACGTATTGGTAAGAGGTCGAGGGTAAGCTCACACTTAAAAGCCAGCATTACCGATTTTGTGGTATTCAATTTGCATCACGAGGCACCTCGCCGAGGTGTTATTACGAACGGTACCGTCGTCGGTCCGGTGGTAGTTGGGATGGTCGTCTCTCGCGTCCCTCGTCGTACAACCGCGAAGAATTTTAATTCTTTGTTTGGTCTTCGGAATTTTATTTGCTCGGAAAGTCAGTCGGCTGTCGGTGTGTTGTTCCAACGGCACGAAGTCGGGACATGCCTGACGCTTGCTTCGTTTTACTTGTAATTGGATTCTCATTTCCGACGCATTCAGAATGGCGATAAAGGTCGGCTGATTCTTTATAACGAACACTTAGAAAATTTTAATTGGCCGACTCCTTTTTTGGGCGAGTCGCGGCTCGCGATTTATCATCTGGAAACGGCCCGACGCACTGGAATTATTTAATATTATTAAAATATTTGCAATGGCAAAAAGACACACCGGAACAGCAGTTGCGAGGCAGGTGCAAGTTCTTGCGGTCGCGGCCGGTGCCTTCCAGACTGCAGTATTTCTCCGTGCGACCGACGGCTGCATTATTTAATTAACTGCTATTTTTTAATGCCGGCATTAACAACCTCGTCGATCCAGATTAAATTATGCGAGCGATGGTGCCTTTTATAGAATTATAGATTCGGTACGTGCAATCGCAACGAGTTTCTAATTTTCTCGACAGGTATTTATGGTCTGAACTAGTTGGCGACTTTTCCCAGATCGAATTCGAGAGGATGACGGAGGGGGCCGTCGAGCGGCCCAATTGCGCGGGGAGACCCGCGAGACTTTCTTTATTTTTCTTCGATCTTCGCATCGTTATAGTTATTACGACTTGCCTGTTTTCAACCATTTCCTGATTTTTTATAATGCAGCGTTTTTAAACGAAGGGACTCCTAATTTCTCAATTCCGTCTTTTGTTGAGTCTCTCATTCTTTTGATTCAACAATCTCTTGACCACTCGATATGTTAATCCTTCAACTTCACAATTTCTTACTCTCTCGATCCGTCGACCCAAATCTGCGAATCTCGGAGCTGTTCACAATGCTTCAATCTCAATTCTTCCCTCTCTATGTCTCAATCAATGTAAGACGAGTTTCCCTCGCAATCATTTGTGGTTAATAGTTTTAGTTCAAAATGTTTCTCAATTTTCAATTTCTCAATTTCCCACTACATTTGCTCAAACTCTCAATTTCAGTGTCTTAATTTGTCAATTTCTTACTATCAATTTCTCAAATTTTTAATTTCTCATTCTTATTCTCTCACCTTCTCGATTTGCGATTCTCAATTTTCATATTTAACAAACTTACAATTTCTCAATTTCCCAAACGTCTACTATACTCAGCGACTGACTAAATGGATGAGAAATAACAACCATTTATTGACTATTTTTTTGCTAGAACTCACTCTCGTGTTCAATCCAATTCCAAAATCTTTAAGTCAAAAAATGGTTGTCATTCCAATACCCTTAGCCAATCAGTCAGTTGTGGATGCGGTGGCCCACCCGCCCACCGCATTCACATGTGATGCCATGAACCATATGGTTTTTTGTCACAAAGAACAACTGTGGAATACAAGAAACGGAATGTGGATATAATATGAAAATGGTTGTCATTCCGAACGAGTTTGTCAACCAGCCAGTCAAAAATGTAAATTTCAGTATGTATATGTATATATATTTTGGTATACATTTTTTTGGTGGATACAATATGAAAATGGTTGTCATTCCGAACCAGTTTGTCAACCACTCAGTCAAAAATGTAAATTTGAGTATAAATCTCAAATTGGATTCATTCTCATTACTGGTATAAGGTTTGTTTGTGACTAAAAAGCGTATGGTTTTGGCACCGTTTATGAGTGCGGTGGGTGGGTGGGCCGCCCTGTCCACTATACTCATCGACTGACTAAATGGATGAGAAATGACAACCATTTATTGAATTTGTTTTTTCTTTAAAAACTAGAATTCTCTCTTGTTCAATCCAATTTCAAAATTTTTAAGTCAAAAAATGGTTGTCGTTCCAACACCCTTAGCCAATCAGTCAGTTGTGGATGCGGAGGCCCACCCGCCCACCGCATTGACAAGTGGTGCCATGAACCATATTCTTTTTAAATGTCTCGATATCTCAATTCCTGATTTTCTACGTTTGTTTTTCTATTTGTAGTTTCTCAGTTTCTGAATGTCCTGACGTCTCGATCTCTCAATCCCTCATCTTGTGTTTTAAGAGACCCATTTCTCTAAGTTAGAATTTGAGAAGCTTCAAATGTGGGAAATTGAGGAAACAGAAAGTGAGATCCTGAGAATCTGGGAAAGTGGTCCGAGAGTGGCCGTTGCAGACGGTCCGACGGTGCCAGAATCTCGGTACCGCCGAAATTGTAATTTATGGTTACTCACTATTTATTGACGACTCCTACAGCTTTCTAAAACGCGTCGGCGTGGCCTCATCTACCGTCCTAATCCCCTTTGATACGAACAATCCCACCCATAAACAACCCATGATTCCCACCACGAGAACTCATTAGCCGCCACCACCCATACATCACCCATCTCCCTCCGGACATCAACATAACCGCACTTATGAGACACATGTCAACGGCCATGGCGGTCACGTGGTCGCCGCTCCGCCCATCATTGTTTATAATTATATGTTGCGCTAATGGTGCGCAATTACGCTACTGTAAACTGCACCGTAATTAATTGCATCGTGATTTTCCTCGAATCCGCATCTCGCCATATACTGAGGACTTAACGGATTCTTTCTTTGCATCCACATCGTCTAATTGCATTCTCGCTTCATATTCCTAACAAGGGGTACGGCGGGATTGTTGTGTGTTTAAGGATGACTCCATGGATTTTTCTTTTCAGATTCATTGGGTAAGTGCTAAGTGATTGTAGCGAGCGAATTTTCGGAAGGTATGTGACTTTCTTTGGGGATCAGTTGACTGGCCGACGACCACGCGATGTATAGTGAGGGTGGAAGTAAGTCAAACTGGCTGCGGTGTAAGTATTGATTAAGTAGTTACTATGAATCACCACCGAAGATTAAGCTCAGTTTCACTTATTTCTAGACAAAATTTGGATGAATTTTTTTCATCAAATTTCTAACTTTTTTAAATGGCAAGAAGTGTTGAATTTAATGTTTTTAAGAAGAGCATTTTTTCTGTGATGTAACAAAATAAAATAAATAACTTTTTGCAAAATAAGAAATTGTAAAAATAATTTTAGGCTCAGTAATTTTTTTTTTATAACATTTATAATACAAAATATTATTAATTATAGTATTTGTACCGACTCACTACCAAATTTGTAGAAACCGTGAAATCGTCGACCCTCACTTGCTTCGAAGTAACAATTAGAGGAAGTTGCCTGAATCTCAATAATTTATGGCGAACCCTAATAAACAGTAGGTACCGATAGACACAGTAAGGACGATTGGGTGATCCAGTGAAATAAGTTCACGCCCACGTCTCTATTGGAAACACCCTCTCGATGTTTATTTTTTAGCCCCATTTTAAGTAAAACCAAGGGTCAAAATTTATTTTGGTTTTCGGATAAATTAAGTCTCAATCTTATCATTATTACATCACTGAATTATTAAATTTGACCCTTCGTGCCATTTAAAAAAAATCAAGTTAGCCTTGTATTTTCAAAATAAATGATGGTAGAATATTGAAAAAGATCTCTCGCTGAACCGTTCTGGAAATATTTAGCTGTATCCATACTTTTTAGCGACCCTGTAAATGGCCCTTCAAGTAACCATTAGAAACAAAAAAATGTTGCCGCGTGACGATGTTGCGTTACTTCATCTATCTGAGAAACTTTCGAAGACCGCTCGACGAGATCCGAGCCGCATCATCGAAAAACTGCAAACCCGCGATTTGCATACAATCTCCGCGTAATCCGGACATAAAACTCGAACGACCTCCTCGCATGTCTCGGTGTCTTTTTTGCGGGGCGTCGCGACGCACGCCAAATGACTTCTGCAATTGCGGCGTAAGTTATCTCGCGACGATATCCATCTACCCTCGCGATGAATAATGGAAGAGAGCGGCGTTCGTCTCGAAGATGTCGTTTCGCGCTCACCTACGTGGCTGTTTGCATCGAATTTCGACGACTGGGGAAGTTTTAAGCCGCCGGCTTTGGAAATGAGCTTCGAAGTCGGATTTCGCGGGGATCTGCATGCGGGATGTGCGGCTTTGGCTCGTATTGTTCGCTTACATAATATTTTGTGTAAGCGCTTCCGGGGCGGTAAACGGGTTTTTTGTACTTCTGCGATTACGGCGTTTGACAGCCATGAATATTTAACGACCGCTCGGATTTCTAATGGTTTTCGTGAAAATCTCTCGATTCCGACCGGCTTTCTCCAATTAAGTCCGAAACTGTGTTTATCCCGGCCCGCGGTCGTCTTCGTCTTTCGAAACCTGACGCTTATTCAAATGTCCTCTAAATCACGGCATCTATAAGAGCCCTCTATTTGCATGAACCGGACACCTGTAGTGTATAATTTACGCCCGAATTCGATTTTTCCCCATTCTCGAAGGTGTCGACGGCGATCGCGTTAATAATTTCCATTTATCTGCTCTTCGTGCAGCACCGGCGTCCATCTTCCTCGCTCTCGTCTACGACTCGAAACTTTGATTTCCACACCGAGTTATTACCGGTCGAAAATTAATAAAATAAAATGGTTCGCCTACCGATTACAAAGATGAATTTGAATAATAGCAGGCCATTACCCGGGCCCGATTTCTTCATTTTCCTGCGTGGAATACGTAAAAGGTCCAACAACGTCTCCATTATAACCGGGCGGCGGGCTGATGGCCGCGTGATTACCAATCTTCGCGTATAACACCGCGCCGGTTGGTGGGGCCAAGTGATCGCGACTTGGGAGGTCCGCAGCTACATTTCTTATAAACGTTTTATACTTTTTAGCAACCATATACATCATAGATTGAACGTACCCTCGAAATGAATAACGTTGACTTTTTGTTGCCGGCCGTGCGCCTCGCGGCCGGACGGTGCGGGTCGGAGGACGATGTCGGTTTAATTAAGGTGGTGATCTTCTCGTGGTGGTGGTGGTGGACAGGCACCCGATTTGATTTGCGAATTCTGCACGTCCGAATTGCAATTCTATACGACGATGGACGATTTTTTTTCGAATTCGGTGTCCCAAAAACATCATTTTGACAATGTTTCAGTCTTTCAATCTTCCAATTTTTCGATGCCTTCTAAAGCTTTCAAGTTCAAACCTATACTCAGTCCCTCCCTTTTAGCGTCTCAATTTCTCATTCTCTCAGTCTCCCAAAACCAAGGAATTGAAAAAGGAGGAGACTAAGCACCTGAAAACAGATACGTACGCGCGAGTCTGACAAAGTGACAAATTGTCCGATACGATATTTGTTTCAGTAATGAGGATGACAACAGAAACCGAAAATTCACTACATATACATCTTTTTTTTGTCTAGGTTGATTTGGGTCTATCCCAGGTTTTCGCTCATTGATTCATGTTTATCCCAGGTTTTCCTGTTCGAAGTTAATTTTAGTATATCCCAAGTTTTCGGGTTCTAGGTTAATTCAGGTTTATCCCAACTTTTCGGGTTCCAGGTTGATTCAACTATATTTCAGGTTTATCTCAATTTTTCGAATTTTAGTTTGATTCAGGTTTATCTTAAGTTTTCGTGTTCTAGATTGGTTCATGTTTATCCCAGGTTTTTGTTCAATGATTCAGGTTTATCCCAAGTTATCCTGTTCTAGGTTGCTTTAGGTTTATCGCGAGTTTTGAAGTTCTATGTTGATTCAGGTTTATTCCATGTTATCGTGTGTCCAACTTTCATTCTGGTTTATGCCAGGTTTTCCTGTTCTAGGTTGATTGAGTTTATCCCATGTTTTCGGGTGCTAGGTTGATTAAAGCTTATCCCAGGTTTTCGCGTTCATTGATTCATGTTTATTCCAGGTTTTTCTGTTCGAAGTTAATATTAGTATACCTATCCCAAGTTTTCGGGTTCTAGGTTGATTCAAGTTTATCCTAACTTTTCGGGTTCCAGGTTGATTCAAGTATATTTCAGGTTTGCGTTTTCGGGTTCTAGTTTAATTCAGGTTTATCATTCTATTTCCATTGAATCAATCTCTTCACTTTCTCCTCAAATTCTTTTCTTTGCCTTTCAATCTATCTGTTAATTTTGTGGTTCTCTCTTCGTATATCCTTTATTTCTTTCTTTAGTTCAATTTTTATATATTCCAACTTATGCATGAATATCTCCATTTCACTGTCACTTATAGGCTTCTGGCTATTATTTTACTTATTTTAAATATTTTATCTTCTTGTTTTTTTTCTTGTTCCCCCGAGCGAGCGAAGCGAGCTGCTATTCATAATCAAATCGAATCAGTAAATTACATAATAATCAACCCAGTTGCAAACAAGAATTCATGTAGTCTTCAAAAATTTAAACAAAAGGAACATAAAATCTTGTATGAAACTCGTTTGTAATGGGAATATATTGACTCGTCTTGTTTATGAATAGTAGCTCGCTTCGCTCGCTCATATAACTACCTGTTATAAAATAGTTACAAACGAAAGGGACGAAATACAATTTTGTTAAAAAATTACACATTCCTTTACAATACACAAATTTTTCTTCAGTTTGTAACTAGTTGGCATTCTTAAACAATGCTAATCAGTAAATATCATTATTAACCAAGTTACTTACAAGATTTTGTGTTTTGGTACATTTGGAAATGTAAAAATATTCAAACTAGGGTATCAAAATTAGCGAATTTTACATCTAAAAATTTTAAAATTATAGAATTTTGGGAAAAGTGTTACAAATGAGGACAGAAGTAACACCAAATAGTGACTACATTATTGCTAAATATGGAACGATATGAGAAATTACGAAAGTCTTCAAGGTTCGACTTTAAACAACGCGAAAGGAACATAAAATATTGTATGAACCTCGTCCGTATAATGGGAAATTATTGTCTCGTCTTATTTTTGAATAGTAGCTCGCTTCGCTCGCTCATGGATCACCAAATCGTTGGTCAGAAATTGCGAATTTGTGGTATTGAGAAAATGAAAGATTTAAAAACTGAGATAGAGAAATTGAAATAAGAAGCTCAGAAATTCTTTGAGGATTTGAGAATTTGAGAATTTGAGAATTTCAGAATTTGAGAACAGAGAAATTTAAAAAAATAGATTTAGAGATTGAGACGTTTAAAGATTGAGAAATTATTAATGTAAGAGATTGAGACCTTGAGCAATTAAGAAATGGAAAGTTTGAGAAATTGGGAAATTGAGATATTTGAAAATTGGGACAATTGAGGATTCAGAAATTGTGGGATTGAGAGAATGATATAGAGAAATTCAGAAATTGACAAAAGCAATTCAGAAATACAGAAATGCAAAAATCAGAAATCAACATTTTCGAGAATTCAGAAATTCGGAAATTCAGAAACAATCCAGTGTGAAAAATTGGGAAATTGTAAAATACCGAATATGGGCAAAAATTTAAAGATTGCTATTTTTCACTTATTTTAAATATATTCTTTTCTTTCTTTTATTGCCTTCGTGTTCCGCCGAGCGAGCGAAGCGAGCTGGTATTCATAAACAATACGAATCGGTAAATTACATAATCAACCCAGTTGCATACAAGATTTTGTTTCCACAAGAGTATTAATAAATTACACATTTCTTCTACATTAAAAATTATTTCGTTCTTTAGTTTGTAACAAGATAGGATATAGGAGCGAGCGAATCGAGCTGGTTTCATAAACAATGCGAATCAGTAAATTACACAATCAACCGAGTTGCATACAGGAATTTATATTGGATTCCGGAAATCAATAATTCGATTTAAGGGATTTACCAGTTTTGGGAAAAGCAATAGAAATGGAAACGGGAATAACAAAAACATATGTTTTACAAATATAAATGGATAATAAGAACAATTACAGAAATATTACGAATCTTCAATATTTTCCACAAAAGGAACATAAAATCTTGTACGAAACTCGTCTGTAATGGGAAATTATTGACTCATCTTACTAAATTGACAAATTATCAAATTCTGAATACAATGGGAAACTGAGATATTAAGAAATTGAAAGTTTGAGAAAATGAGAATATTGAGAAACAGAAATTTAGGAATTGAGGAACAAAGAAATAAAAAAAATTAGATTGGTAGATTGGCATTTAGAGATTGAGAAATTATTATTTTAAGAGCCTGAGGCACTGAGCAATTAAGAAATTGAAAGTTTGAGAAATTGGAAAATTGAGATATTTGAAGATGATTACAATTATTGAAGTTTGAGATATTGATCAATTCAGGAATTGAGAAATTGTGGGATTGAGAGAATGAGAGATTGAGATTGAGAAATTCAGAAATTCAGAACAGAAATTCAAAAATCTAGAGATGGAAAAATCAGAAATTGAGAATCTCGGAAATTTAGAAATTCGGAAATTCAGAAACAATCCAATGTGAAAAATTGGGAAATTGTGAAATACCGAATATATTAGGTATGGACAACAATTTAGTTGAGAAATTTTGAATTCAAGAGACAGCGATTTTGTTATTATTTTAATTATTTTATTAAATTATCTTCTCTTTTTTCTCTTTTTGTCTTCCTGTTCCGCCGAGCGAGCGAAGCGAGCTGCTATTCATAAACAATACGAATCGGTAAATTACATAATCAACACAGTTGCATACAGGATTTTGTTTCGACAAGAGTATTAAGAAATTTACACATTTCTTTTACATAAAAAAAATTATTTCCTTTTTTAGTTCGTAACAAGTTAGGATATAGGAGCGAGCGAAGCGAGCTGGTTTTATAAACAATGCTAATTACATAATCAACCGAGTTGCATACAAGAATTTATGTTGGATTCCGGAAAACAATAATTCGATTTAAGGGATTTACCAGTCTTGGAAAAAATAATCGAAATGGGAAGAGGAATAACAAAATCATAAAATATACTTACAAGAATAACAACAAAAGTTACAGGAAAAATTATGGAAGTCTTTCCACAAAAGGCAGATAAAATATTGGATGAAACTCGGCTGTAGTGGGAAATTATTATTGACTCGTTTTGTTTAGTAGTAGCTCGCTTCGCTCGCTCATATATGTACCTATTATAAAATCGTTACAATCGGAAAGGACAAAATAGAAGTGTTTACTGTAAAAGAATCCTTTTTAATTTTGGAACTCATACAAACATTTGAAAATGTAAAAAAAATATTTTATTAGAGTAATCGAAATCAACCTTAAACCTGAAAACTTGGGATAAACATAAATCAACGTAAACCTGAAAATTTGGGATAAACCTGAATCAACCAGGACTCAACAGCTTGGAACAAACATGAATTAAAAAGGTTTTCATTTTCAAGGTTGATCCAGGTTTATCCCAAGTTATCGTGTTCGACGTTGATTTAGGTTTATTACAAGTTTTCCCGTTCTGGGTTGATTGAGGTAGTTCCAAGTGGATTGTGGAAATGTGGAACAACTCGAATTCACCTAGAAAACGAATACCTGCCACGAACCTGTACCGGAAAACCTGGAACAAACCTGAATGGATCTGAAACCCGAAAACTTGGGATACACTTCGATTAATCTGTAAAGCGAAAACTTGGGATACACTTCGATTAATCTGTAAAGCGAAAACTTGGGAGATACCTGAATCAACCTAGACCCCGAAAATATGGGATAAACCTGAATCAACCTAGAACCCGAAAATATGGGATAAACCTGAATCAACCTAAACTTGTTATGACAATATTGTTCTTTCTCCTTCTCGTTTCTTCATACTTTTTCTTTCTTCTCTTCACTTTTCAATGATTGTCTTAGTTTCTTAGTTCTCTTTGTATGTCCTTCATTTCTTCCTTTAGTTCCCTTTTTATTTCTGCCTTATCCATGATTCTCTCCATTTCACTGTCAATTTTCTTATCTGCTTCTGACGGTCTTGCTGTTATTTAACTTATGTATTTTAAATATCTTTTTTTTCTTTCTTTTGTTGTCTTCCTGTTCCGCCGAGCGAGCGAAGCGAGCTGGTATTGATAAACAATACGAATCGGTAAATTACATAATCAACACAGTTGCATACAAGATTTTGTGTTTCGGGACAAAATTATTAAAAAATTACACATTTCTTTTACATTAAAAAATTATTTCGTTCTTCAGTTTCTAACAAGTCAAAATATACGGAAAAAATTCATGTTTCTTTTCACGTGATGGCATTCAAGCCGAAATCAAGCTGTGCGGTACTCGTCATACCTTAACGACGTTAAAATGGACGAAGGAGAAGCAGTTTTAGTAGCGTTTCCATCGCCTAGACGAATCTCTTCTCGGATCGTTATGATCGGGCGCGTCTGTTCTATTATTCCGGGATTTATGCGTTTCGTCCGGGCATAAGGGCCCTTAATGAGCGTAAACAGGCGTTTTAGAGGACCCGACAACGCCCATCCATCATAATAAGCGACTTCGGCTCGAACAAACAGAAACAGGCGACGTACACATGTACAATATAGTCGTGAGAGCCTCCTCTCCGGTGGGTGTATGTAAAACGGGGTGAAGTCCCGAAAGAAAGAATCGAGGCGAACGCGCGATAAATCACTGTCTTCGTTGGAACAGCATGATGTCGGGACGCAGCAGCCATCTTGAGAGGAGCGTCTGGGGCCCCCCGGGGGTACGTCGACTTTCTTCTAATTAGCTCGCTCCTGAAAACTAATTCATACGCAGCCAACACTCGCACAAGACAAACTGCGATCGTAATTAATAGCCGCAATTAAAACAAAGATTTAGTAGGGGAGGGGGGCGGCCCATAATGAAAGCCAAATGGTAGTTTACTAGCGCGGTATTTACGTGTTGCGCATAACTTTGCAAGTTTACCTAAGTCCCGCCGCTGTAAACATGTCTTGAACGTAAGCCGGCCGCGTCTTTCGCGAAATTAGTGCGGAGACACCTCTTCGGACTTCTTCCGAGGAGTTCCCTCCGACGACGAACCCGATACGGCGACTCCGATCGACCACCGCAGATAAAGCGCAAACAATGCCAGTAAATTCAGAAATGCCCGAAAAGAAGAAGTAGTGCACGCTATCTTTACATCGGATCCCCGGTCCTTATTGATTTATGGGAGGCACCGCGTAAACGAATATTTGTAAGAGTGCCCCCTCCGGGATTTCAAAACGACAATTCGGAGGGGCGCATTAAAATTCATGCGCTAAATAATGATGTAAAATGCATAATGCATTATCGCAATAAATAATCAACGAGGAAGGTGGATAAAAATTGAGACTTACAGCCGCAGTAAGAGAAACGCCGGCACGAAATCTCTTTGTTCTCGGCTGCGAACAATGGAATGTAAAACAAGCTGGAACCGCGTTTACATGTAATTTTAATCAAAGACCGGAGCAGTAGCCTCAACTTCGATATTGTAATTGGGTGGGTATTATTCGAAAAGGTGCGATTTTGCACACAATTTGCAGGACGACGCGGGAAACTATATAGATGTTCATAAAGCTCGGGGGCGCTTTGCATACGGCCGCCGTTCCGCCGCTGCACGCCCACCTCCCAGGTGACGATTTACGCCCACCGACGTTTTTACTGTTCGTAACGACTTCACCGAGACGGCGTGGAAAGCCTGTGAACGGTTCGAACTCGCGGCCGCGTTTCCTGAAGAACCGCCTATTGCTCAATTTCGGCGAAGAAATCGGGGAGTGTTTCATCTTGTGCGTGCTGACGGTTGTCCCGATGAATAAACAACATTTATAGATTAACGGAAAGATTCAAATCAAGATTAGGCTGTTTTTGGAATGCTCAAAATGTCACGTATTTTAGAACAGCTATTTAACGGATACTTGGTTCAGACGAACATCTCTTCTTCGACCTCTTCGACCGTGGGTGTAGATGTTACTTTTCTTCTCCACTTATTCCTTATCCTTAGCATCCATTTGCTTGAGTCCCGTACGTATACCTTCCTTTCCTTTTTTTTGTGTGCGTCATAGGGTGGTTCAGGCTTATCCCAAATTTTCCTGCTCTAGGTTGATTCAGGTTTACCCCAATCTTTCGGGTTCTAGGTTGATTCAGGTTTACCCCAATCTTTCGGGTTCTAGGTTGATTCAGGTTTACCCCAATCTTTCTGGTTCTAGGTTGATTCAGGTTTATCCCAAATTATTATCTTCAACGTTGATTTCGGTTTGTCCCAAGTTTTCCTGTCGATTTAGGCTTATCCTAAGTTTCCGCTTTACAGGTTGATTGAAGTTTATCTCAAGTCTTCTGGTTTGTTGTAGGTTTTCGGGTTCAGGTTTGAGTCAGGTTCGCCGAAGATTTTGGGCTTTAGGTGAATTTCCATTTTTTTTCTCGTATATTTTCTCAGGTTTACTCGTGTTTTTGGGGTTTGTTTAGGTTATCAAAACGGCTGAGCAGAACTTCACAATTGACAAACCTCATGTTTCTGTTAAACTCACTATCTCGATATCTATCAAACCTCATGTTTCTGTTAAACTCACTATCTCGATATCTTTCCCACAAGTCCTTCTGACCATCTTTGATTTTATTTTACTTATTTTAAATATCTTTTTTTCTTCTGCTCCTGGTCTTCCTGTTCCACAGAGCGAGCGAATCGAGCTGGTATTAAAAAACAATGCGAATCGATAAATTACATAATCAACCCAGTTGCATACAAGAATTTATATTGGATTCCAGAAATCAATAATTCGAGTTAAGCAATTGCCGAATTTTTAAAATCGGATTTTCTGATTCTCGAAATAAGCAATTGGGAAATTATTGACTCGTCTTGTTTTTGAATAGTAGCTCGCTTCGCTCGCTCATATATTATAAGTAAAATGGTTACAAACGAAAAGGACCAAATAAAACTTTTGATTTTAAAATAATTAATTTTGGAGCTCATAGTTGGCATTTGAAAATGTAAAACTATTTGAATTAGGGTATCGAAATTAGAGAATTGTAAACAACCTAGTCATGGCAATTATCGCCACCTAACTCAAAACTAATTTTAATCAACCTTGAACCCGAAAACTTGGAATAAACATGAATCAAGTTCAACCTGAAAATTTGGGATAAGCCTGAATCAACCAGGACCCAAAAGCTTGGAACAAACATGAATTGAAAAGGTTTTCATGTTATCGTTCTATGTTGATTCAGGTGTATCCCAGGTTATCGTGTTCAACGTTGATCGGGACAAAATTAATAAAAAAATAGTCTTTTGCACTAAAGAATTATTCCATTCTTCAAGCTAGAATATATGAGCGAGCGAAGCGAGCTGGTATTCATAAACAATGCCGATCAGTAAATTACATAATCATACACGAATTTTGAATAATAATCTTTTTTTAAATACAAAACAATTTTTTTACAAATATACATGAATAGTAAGAAAAAGTACAGGAAAAATTACAAAGTTTTCACAAAAGGAACAAAAAATCTTGTATGAAACTCGTTCGTAATGGAAAATTATTGACTTGTCTTGTTTATGAATAGTAGCTCGCTTCGCTCGCTCATATATGTACCTATTATAAAATCGTTACAAGCGGAAAGGACGAAATAGAAGTTTTTATTGTAAAAGAATCTTTTTAATTTTGGAACTCATACAGCAGGACCCAACAACTTGGAACAAACATGAATTAAAAAGGTTTTCATGTTCAAAGTTGATCCAGGTTTATCCCAAGTTATCGTGTTCGACGTTGATTCCGGTTTATCCCAAGTTTTCGAGTTCTAGGTTGATTCAGGTTTATCCCAAATCATGAGATCAAGGTTGATTTAGGTTTATTACAAGTGGATTGTGGAAATGTGGAACAACTCGAATTTGCCTAGAAAACGAATACCTGCTACGAGTGTGACTCGAACCTGTACCCGAAAATCTCGAACAAACCTGAATCGACCTTAAACCTGAGAACTTGGGATACACCTCGATTAATATGTAAAGCGAAAACTTGGGTGAAACCTGAATCAACCTAGAACCCGAAAATATGGGATAAACCTGAATCAACCTAAACCTGTCCTTCCTCCTTCCCGTTTCTTCATACACCACTATTCCTTCTAGCCTCTTTCTCTCTGTTTCTTTCCCTCCTATCGCTGCTCTTTTTTTCTTCTCTTCACCTTTCAATCATTCTCTTAGTTTTTTAGTTGTCTTCGTATGTCCTTCATTTCTTCCTTTAGTTCTATTTTATTTCTTTCTTATCCATGATTCTCTCCATTTCAGTGTCGATCTTGCTGTTATTTAACTTATTTTAAATATATTTTTTTTCCTTTCTTGTCTTCCTGTTCCGCTAAGCGAGCGAAGCGAGCTGGTATTCATAAACAATACGAATCGGTAAATTACATAATCAACACATTGCATACAAGATTTTGTTTCGACAAGAATATTAAGAAATTACACATTTCTTTTACATTAAAAAATTATTTCGTACTTCAATTTGTAACAAGTGAGGATATAGAAGCGAGCGAAGCGAGCTGGTTTCATAAACAATGCGAATCTGTAAATTACATGATCAACCGAGTTGCATACAAGAATTTATGTTAAGGGATTGCCGATTTTTTTTTTAAATCGGATGCTCTGATTTTCGAAAAATGCAAATGGGGAATTATTGGCTCGTCTTGTTTATGAATAGTAGCTCGCTTAGGTCGCTAATATATTATAAAACGAAAAGACGAAATAAAAATTTTTGTTGTAGATGAATGTAGCAAACTTTTTAATTTTGGAAATCATAACTGGCATTTTGAAAATGTAAAAATATTTGACTATAATTTGAATGAAAATATTGGAATAATTAGCGAATTAACGCCACTTGGGTTAAACATGCATCAACTTAAACCTGAAAATTTGGGATAAGCCTTATTCAACCAGGGCCCAAAAACTTGGAACGGACTTGGAACAAACATTAATCAAATAGGTTTTGATATTCAAGGTTGATGCAAATTTATGATACAGGTTTTCGTTCTATGTTGATTCAGGTTTACCCCAAGTCATCGGGTGAAGGTTGATTTAGGTTTATCCAAAATCATCGAGTCAAAGTTGATTTAGGTTTATTACAAATTTTCCCGTTCTAGGTTGATTAAGGTAGAACATGAATACCTGGCACAAAACTGACTCAAGCCTGTATCCGAAAACCTAGAACAAACCTGAATCGACCTCAAACCCGAAAGCTTGTGATACACCTCGATCAACCTGTAAAGCGAAAACTTGGGAGAAACCTGAATCAACCTAGAACCCGAAAATATGGGATAAACCTGAATCAACCTAAACCTTCCCGTTTCTTCATACTCCACTTTTCCATCTAGCGTCTTTCTCTCTGTTTCTTTCCCTCCGATCGCTTCTCTTTCTTTGTTCTCTTCACCTTTCAATCATTCTCTTATTTTTTTAGTTCTCTTCGTATGTCCTTCATTTCTTCCTTTAGTTTTCTTTTATTTCTTCCTTATCCATGATTCTCTTCATTTCACTGTCGATCTTGCTGTTATTTAACTTATTTTAAATATATTTTTCTTACTTTTCTTGTCTTCTTGTTTCGCCGAGCGAGCGAAGCGAGCTGGTATTCATAAACAATACGAATCGGTACATTACATAATCAACACAGTTGCATACAAGATTTTGTTTCGACAAGAGTATTAAGAAATTACACATTTCTTTAATTTACATTAAAAAATTATTTCGTTCTTCAATTTGTAACAAGTCAGGATATAGGAGCGAGCGAAGCGAGCTGGTTTCATAAACAATGCGAATCTGTAAATTATATGATCAACCGAGTTGCATACAAGAATTTGTTGGATTCCAGAAATCAATAATTCCACAACAATCAACGCCACCTTGGGATAAACATGAACCAACTTAACCCTGAAGATTTGGGATAAGCCTTAGTCAACCAATACTTGGAAGAAACATGAATCAAAAAGGTTTTCATTTTCAAGGTTGATGCAAATTTATGACACAGGTTTTCGTCGGGTGAAGGTTGATTTAGGTTTATCCAAAATCATCGAGTCAAAGTTGATTTAGGTTTATTACAAATTTTCCTGTTCTAGGTCGACTAAGGTAGCACACGAATACCTGGCACGAAACTGACTCAAGCCCGTACCCGAAAACCTAGAACAAACCTGAATCGACCTCAAACCCGAAAGCTTGTGATACACCCCGATCAACCTGTAAAGCGAAAACTTGGGAGAAACCTGAATCAACCTAGAACCCGAAAATCTGGGATAAACCTGAATCAACCTAGAACCTGTTATCACAATATTGTTCTTCCTCTTTCTCGTTTCGTCATACTCCAGTTTTCCTTCTAGCTGTGTCATTCCTTTTTCTCTGTCGATCTGTTACTTATTTTAAGTATCTTCTCTTCTTCTCTTCATGTTACGCCGAGCGAGCGAAGCGAGCTGGTATTCATAAACAATGCGAATCGGTAAATTACATAATCAACCCAGTTGCATACAAGATTTTGTGTTTCGGGACAAAACTATTAAAAAATTACAGTTTTTTGCATTAAATGAATTTTTTTTTTTTTCATTCTTCAAGTTAGGATATCATTATGAGCGAGCGAGGCGAGCTCGTATTCATAATCAATGCGAATAAACAATACAAAAGGGAAATAAAATCCTGTATGAAACTCGGCTGTAATGGAAAATTATTGAGTCGTCTTTCGTCTGCACGCCCACCTCATAACAATTTCACCGAGACGTCGTGGAAAGCCTGTGAACGGTTTGAACTTTCGGCCGTTCCCGAAGAACCATCCATCACCTATTAGTTTTTCATCTTGTGCGTGCTGACGGTTGTCCCGATGAATAAACAACATTTATAGATTAACGGAAAGATTGAAATGAAGATTAGGCTGCTTTTGGAATGTTCAAAATGTCACGTATTTTAGAACAGCTATTTCTTAACGGATGTTTGGTTGTGATTCGACCGTGGGTGTAGAGATTGTTTTTCTTCTCCATTTATTCCCATCCTTAGCATCTTATTGTCTTTCGTCCTGTCATTCCAACTCAGAATCACTTCAAAATGGATGTTCACTTTTTGACAGCCGAATTGGTATTAACAATGTGGCATTTAGGCGAGAATTGAAGACACACCCGATCCCTGCGGTCCTTCCACGCTCGCATCTCAAAGGGTTGACCGTCCAAACGGTGATTCACGACTACTGTCGTACAGGCCCTCGTGTCGCGTAAATCTCCGAAATACCTCCCCATAAATCAGCCGCGTTCCACCGAACGTAAGATTAACCCCAGACAATCCTAAGTACTTTTCCTGGTACAATGCCTGCGTTCGGCCTCGAATGATATCAGATACATGCTTTAAATATATCGCCGAGAAGAGGACGTTCGTCTCTGTCGCGGGCCGGGGGTGGGCGAAGCGGCAGGGCCAAAGACGCGTCGGGGTGAGTTATGGGAGCCGAGCTCTCGGAATGGCGGGGTGGAGGTGCGTGGGGAGGCGGAAACGGGAGCGTATTATGGCCGCCGGGTCAGCGGCGCGGGGGGTGGGGCCGCTCCTCACCGGTAAAAATGGTGGCACCGTCGTCTTCTCGTCACGAGGAGGGTGTCGCAATTATGGCCCGCACGTTCGGAGGGTCGGGGCGTGACCGGACGGAAGCAATAGATGGTCAATAATTCAACGATTCCGTGCGTGCCCTCGCGGACCGATCCACCGCAAAATGCGTGCAGTGCGCCCCAGATGGTCCCGTGCAAACCGGCGCCGATGGCGATACATGATTTACGCCTCTTGTTCTACAGCCATAAAAGTCGCCCCTAAATTATGCCGCTGAAATATGTCTAATTCCGAACCGGAGTGATGCTCCCGGTCCAGATGTACGCGGCGCACATGTGTGAACCACCCAGCCCAGCGATGGTTGTAGTTCCGCCCGGAGACGCCTCTGCCCGGCGAAATCTCCTTATTAAACCAATTAGGAGAATGCATCTGCTGATAAAACTAATGCCGCTGCTCGACTAATTGGGAGTATAACGAGAAGCAGACGTCGGTTCGGACGCGACGTTTCTTTTCCTTCTCCTCCCTCGTTGCCCATATCGAGATTACGACTTTTTATTTTTATCTCACCGTTGAGGTTTTCCCAATTAAAAAAGACCCCATGTTGTATAAATGCATCGTGCGTCCCCGACGCAGTGACGCGTACGGCGAGGGATGTCGCGAGGGAGGAAATTTTTACAAAGCAACTTTAGGAGCGGCTTCTTGAGGCGTCGCTTGATTTGGACCGACCATATTATCAGATGGAACCCTTTTTAGAGATCCAGTTGGCAATCAAAAATAGAAAAATCCCGCAGTGCCCCCACAACCATTACGAGATGAGCAATACTGCTCTCGTTACCGTCGATTATTGCGTCAGTTCGGCGGTATTTCATTACACATTTAGTTGCAGTTAGTTTCGTGTAAACATGCCCAATTCACTCCTAAGTTTTCGGGTTCTAGGTAGATTCAGGTTTATCCTAAGTTTTCGGGTTCTACGTTGTTTCAGGTTGGTCGCAGGTTTTCGGGCTCTATGTTGATTCAAGAATATCCAAAGTTTTCGTGTTCTAGGTTGATTCAGGTTTATCACAGGTTCTCGGGTTCTAGGTTGATTCCTAATTATATATCCCAAGTTTCCGGGTTCTAAGTAGATCCATTTTATCACGGTTTTCATTCATTGATTCAGGTTTATCACATGTTTTCCTGCTCTAGGCTGATTCAGGTTTATCCCAGTCTTTCGGGTTCTAGGTTGATTCAGGTTTATCCCAAGTTATCATATTCAAATCTGATTTCGGTTTGTGCCAAGTTTTCGGGTGCTAATTTGATGCTTATCCTAAGTTTTCGAGTTATAGGTTGATTTCCGGACTGTACATTTTGATTGGGGTTTATCTCAAGTTTTTATGTTTTAGGTCAATTCAGGTTTGTTCCAGGTTTTCGGGTTCAGGTTTGAGTCAGGTGCGCCGAAGGTTTTCGTGTTCTAGGTGAATTGAAGTTGTTCCACTAGAACTGAATTTTCGAAATTGGATTCTCTGATTTTCGAAATTTTGAATACCAGTCTAAGTATAAGATAAAGTATAAGAAATATTGCAAAGTTTTCTCAAAAGAGACATAAAACTTGTATGAAACTCGTCCGTAATGGTAAATTATTGACTCGTCTTGTATGAATAGTAGCTCGCTTCGCTCATTCATATATGTATAAATTCGTTTCAAACGGAAAGTACGAAATAGTTTTTTATTGTAAAAGAATCCTTTTTAATTTGGGAATTCATACAAACATTTGAAAATGTAAAAATATTTAATTACCTAGTATTGAAATTAGCCATTTTTGAATAAAGTAGGTATGGCAATTAACTCAAAATTAATTTTGACAACCTAGAACCCGAAAACTTGGGATAAAGTTAAAGATTTGGGCCTGAATCAGTCACTACCCGAAAACTTGAAACAAACATGAATTAGAAAGGCTTTCATGTTCAAGGTTGATCCAAATTTATGACAGGTTTTTGGTTCTAGGTTGATTCAGGTTTATCCCAAGTTATCGTATTCAACCTTGATTCTGGAATATGGGATATACCTGAATCAACCTAAACCTGTTATGACAATATTGTTCTTCCTACTTCTCGTTTCGTCATACTCCACATTTCCTTTTAACTGTGTCATTTCTCTCTCTCTCTCTCTCTTTCTCTCTCTATCTCTGTCAACTTGTTTTTTCCTTGATTTATTTTTTCTTTTCCTTTAGTTCCCGTTTTATTTCTTCCTGATTCATGATCTGGATCATTTCACTGTTAATTTTCTTATCTCCTTCTGGCGATCTTGCTGTTTATTTTACTTACTTTAAATATCTTCTTCTCTTCTCTTCATGTTCATGTCTGTAATGGGAAACTATTGATTCGCTTCGCTCGCTCATATACCTGTTACAAACGAAAATGACAAAATGAACGATTCCTTTTTAATTTTTTAATTTTGGAACTCTTCAAAATATGACACAAAAAGAATATAAAATCTTGTATGAAACTCGGCTGTAATGGGAAGTTATTGACTAGTCTTGTTTATGAATAGTAGCTCGCTTCGCTCGCTCATATACCTATTATAAAATCGTTACAAACGAAAAGGACGAGATACGATTTTGTTACAAAATTCTTTCTTCAGTTTGTAACAATTTGGAATATAGGACCGAGCGAAGCGAGCTGGTATTCATCAACAATGCAATTCGGTAATTACAGAATCAACCCAGTTGCATACAAGATTTTGTGTTTCGGGACAAAATTATTAAAAAAAATACAGTGTTTTGCATTAAAATATTATTTCATTCTTTAAGTTAGCGAGCGAAGCGAGCTGGTATTCATAACAATGCCAATCAGTAAATTACATAATCAACCCAGTTGCATACAAGAATTTATGTTGGATTAAAAAAATCAATAATTCGAGACAAGGGATTGCTGAATCGAAATGAGAACAGGAATAACAAAAACAAATGTTTTACAAATACATATACATGAATAATAAGAAAAATTACATAGTTTTCACAAAAGGAACAAAAAATCTTGTATGAAACCCGTCCGTAATGGGAAATTATTGACTCGTCTTTTATTACAAAATCGTTACCTCGGAAAGAACGGAATAGGAGTTTTTATTGTAAAAGAATTTTTTTAATTTTGTAACTCATACAAACATCTGAAAATATAAAAATATTTATTATAGTATCGAAATTAGCGATTTTTGAATAACGTACGTTAGCGCCACCTAACTCAAAATTAATTTTAATCAACCTAGAACCTGAAAATTTGGGATAAGCCTGAATCAGCCAGGACCCAAAAACTGGAAATTAAAAATGATTTAAAAAGGTTTTCATGTTCAAGGTTGATCCAAATTTATGACAAGTTTTGGTTCTAGGTTGATTTAGGTTTATCCCAAGTTGTCGGGTTCTAGGTTGATTCAGGTTCACCCCAAGTTTTCTGGTTCCAGGTTGATTTAGGGATTTTCGTTTTTGATTAATTTAGGTTTATTACAAGTTTTCCCGTTCTAGGTTGATTAAGGTTTATTTAAAGTTCCAAGTGATGGTATGTGGAAAAGTAAACAAACTGGAATTCACATAGAACATGAATACCTGCCACGAATCTGACTCAGACCTGGACCTGAAAACCTGGAGCAAACCTGAATCAACCTAGAACCCGAAAATATGTTATAAACCTGACTCAACCTAGAACCTGTTAACGTAGAATTGTTCTTCCTCTTTCTCTTTTCTTCATATTCTGTCAACCTGTTTTTGTTTCCTTCCCATCGCTTTTCTTTCTTTCTTCTCTTCACCTTTCAATCATTTGCTTACTTTCTTAGTTCTCTTCGTATGTCCTTCATTTCTTCCTTTGGTCCCCTTTTTATTTTTTCATTATTAATGATGTTGACCATTTCACTTTCTTATCTCCTTCTGGCCATCTTGCTGTTATTTGACTTATTTTAAATTTCTTCTCTTCTTCTCTTCATGTTCCGCCGGGCGAGCGAAGCGAGCTGGTATTCATAAACAATGCACTTTGGTAAATTACATAATCAACCCAGTTGCATACAAGAATTTACAATTCAATAAAAAGCAATAATTCGAGTTAAAGGATTGCCGAATTTTTTAAATCGGATGCTCTGATTCTCGAAATATGCAAATTTTGCATACCAAGCAATCGAAATGGGAACAGGCATAAGAAAAACAAATATTTTAAGAATATAGTTGAATAATAAGGAAAAGGTTTGCATGTTCTAGTTGTTCCACTTTTCCAAAATCCACTTGGAACTTTCAATGATTTTTGTTATTTTGTTTGTGTGAAATTTTTGCTCAGGTTAATTGTGGTTTATTCGGTTTATTGTCTTTCTAAATAAATAAAATAATAGCAAAATCGTCAGAAGGAGCTCATTGTCCCAATCTCTTAAATTCACAATAATTTCTCAATCTTTAAATTTTTCTGAATTTCCGAATTTCCGAATTTCTGAATTTCTGAATTTCCGAATTTCCGAACTTACAAATTTCCGAATTTCTGAATCCCCGAGAATCTCAATTTCTGATTTTTGCATTTCTGGATTTCTGAATTTCTTTTCTCAATCTAAACCTCCCATTCTCTCAATCCCACAATTTCTCAATTTCTGAATTGATCAATATCTCGCTCTCCGAAATTTACAATTTCTCAATCTTCGAATATCTGAATTTCCCAATTTCCCAACTTTGAGAAATTAGTTTCCATTTCTTAATTGCTCAATGTCTCAAGCTCTGAAATTAATAATTTCAATCTTTAAATGTCAATCTCTCAATATAATATTTTTAATTTCTCTGTTCCTCAACTTCTAAATTTCTGTTTCTCAATATCCTCATTTTCTCACACTTTCAATCTCCTAATATCTGTTTCCCATTGTATTCAGAATTTCATAATACAATATCAAAATTTCTCAATCTCTTTTCTGTATTTCTGAATTTAAGAATTTCTGAACTTCTTATTTCAATTTCTGAATTTCTCAATTTGTTTTTAAATTTTTCATTCTCTCAATCCCACAAATTCGCAATTTCTGACCAACGATTTCCTAATATATGAGCGAGCGAAGCGAGCTACTATTCATAAACAAGACGAGTCAATGATTTCCTACTACAGACGAGGTTCATACAATATTTTATGTTATGTTGCGTTGTTTAAAGTCAAATTTTGAACACTGTAGGCATCCGTTTGGTGTTATTTTTATTCTCATTTCGATCCCAAATATATTTATACATTTTCAAATGCTAAGTTGAGTTCCAGTTAATTTCGTCCTTGTCGTTTGTAACGATATTATAATATACGAGCGAGCGAAGCGAGCTACTATTCATAAACAAAAGGAATCGATCATTTCCCAGAACACACGAGTTTCATACAAGATTTTATGTTCCTTTGGTTTAAATTTTTGAAGACTACATTAATTCTTTGTTTGCAACTGAGTGGATTATTATGTAATTTACTGATTCGCTTTGTTTATGAATACCAGCTCGCTTCGCTCGCTCTGCGGAACAGGAAGACAAAAATAGAAAATATTTAAAATAAGTAAAATAATAGCCAGAAGAGAGAATCATGGATAAGTTGGAGGAAATAAAAATGGAATTAAAGGAAAAAATGAAGGAGATATGAAGAGAGTGCCAAGACTTTAAGAGATAGAGAGAGATTGAAAGACAAAGAGAAGAATTTAAGGAAAAAGAGAAGAGATGGGAGGAAGAGAGAAGTAGGTTTGAGAGAGAAAGAGCACAGCTGGAAGCGAAAGGGAATATTAAGAAGGGAGAAAGAGGAAAAAAATATTATGATAACAGGGTGGGAAAGAAAAGGGAAAGAAGAAAGAGTGGGAAACAGGAAATTAACAATAGACGGTGTTCAATGGAAATAAAATGATAGACTTTAATTACTTTAATTAACTCAATCAACTTAGAACAGGAAAACCTGGGCATAAACCTGAACCATAAATCAAAGTTAAACACACGATAACCTGGAATAAACCTGAATCAACATAGAACTTCAAAACTTGCGATAAACCTAAATCAACCTAGAACAGAAAAACATGGGATAAACCTGAGACAATGAACGAAAACCTGGGATTAACATGAATCAATCTAAAACTTAAAAAATTGAGATAAACCTGAATAAATGAACGCAAACCTGAAATATACTAGAATCAACCTGGGACCCGAAAAGTTGGGATAAGCCTGAATCAACCTAGAACCCGAAAACTTGGGATATTCTAAAATTAACTTAGAACAGGAAAACCTGGGATAAACATGAATCTCAATTTGGCACTTTGTCAGGCTCGCGCGTACGTATCTGTTTTCAGGTGCTTAGTCTCATCCTTTTTCAATTCCTTGGTTTTGGGAGACTGAGAGAATGAGAAATTGAGATACCAAAAGGAAGAGACTAAACAGTAAACCAAATACTAAATACAAGACTAAATATATACTAAACAGCCTATTAAGTACCACAGGTACCCTATGACGGCAAACAGTCAGAATCCAACCCAAACTGCACCATCATCGCTAAGCATTCTAGTGTTGATATGCAATGGTAGAAAATACGAATAAAGAAATTGCAACTCTCGTAATGGACAACCCGCGTTTTGGCACGCCGGCAGCGCCTCGTCCACTTCCTCGACAACTCTCCATCCGAGCAATTACTCCCCGCAGATAAGACATCCGAAAAACTCCTGCAAACACCGTCCCTTCCGCCCCATTTGACGACCTCCACCCTCATTGTTTTTGCTCGCATCCAATCCGTCCGAACTTCTCCCGGCCCGCCGTAAATCTCCCGGAACTTTTTGCCCCGCTTGCGAGTTATACAATCCCGATATCCCGGAACTTATTTAACCTCATCTGTTTATTCGCTTATTCGGCAGATGCCGTCCATCTCTGCGAGCCGCGCCCGCGATTTATGCCCCCCGTTTAATTGGGAGCCGCGCAAAAATACGAAGACAAATCATTCGGACGGATCTCTACCCTTCTTCTTATTCGCCATGCAACAGTAAGTGGAAGTAATATCGCTTCCGCGACGCGCCCGAGTTATTTACAGCACGGTGGATTTGGGGTGCGCGTTTGTGTTAAATTGGATAACGGGCCGGGGCCCTCCCGGGGGCGGCGTGTGTGGGGAAAAAGACGGGGGTGGGTGGGTGCGTTCGTTCGGAAGATTGCCGAAATTAATTTATTTGTTGTTCTTCTGGAGATCCTCGGGTTAATGGACCGTGTCGTCTGGCATGATCTGATAAAAAACGACGCGATCAATCAGAACGAGAAAGTACCAACACTTTTTAGAGAACCTAATTCCCAACAACCACTTTTAACCTCGAAGCCCATAAATCGCGCCGTCGAAAAACGACCGCCGCAGCCATTAGAAGTGGACCGAAGGAAATCAATTATATCAAAGCTAATAGAGCCGGATTGACTGAGACGTGGCGGTCGGTTAATTGTCGGGTAATTTTATTTACTGGCAGCCACTTCGCAAACTAACCCTAGAATTGGCAGTTTATATATGGGGGACAGTAAAGTTTGCGGACCCGACAACGAATAGACTGCCGGCGTGATGTAAACACAATTACCGAATCAATGTGACTGCAGGGACGCTCCATAATTCTGTATTGTTCGTGAATTGGGCATGTTTACACGAGACTAACTACAACTAAATGTGTTATACGTTTGCGGCAATATACTAACCCCATTATAATGAGATACAGCCGAACTGACGCAATAATCGACGCGGTTGTCGGACGTGCGTGATTGGGTTTGGCCGTTTCGGGAACGAGAGCGGTGTTGCTCAACTAGCAACGGGTGTGAAGGCGGCAATGTGGGATTTAAAAACAGTAGATTGGCCTAAATGCACGAAAAAAAAAACAATCTCGCGACATCCCGCGCAGGCATTAAAATTTTAACGTAAACTCAGTAAACATTCACGTTAGATTTCCATTTGTAAAACCAGATTAATAAATCACACGTGCCGAGCTGTGGTGCGATCGAGATGCTTTGGGATTGAGGCCGGCTGTGGAAGGCCAAGAAGCTGCAATTGGCCAATCGTTCGGCATCAACGTCCAGTAGCTTGTGGCCGTTGTTTCAAATTAGCCAATCGTGAAGTGACAAAGGGAGGAGCCTCACCGAAAATTTACCCAGCACGATATCGCGTTACATGAAACTTCATCAATTTATTTTTTGAGATATTTGTTAAAAGCCTGTGCAAATCGCCTCTATCTTTAATGATCTTTTTGAAATTTCAAGGAGTGACACTTGTTCAAAGTCACACTGTAAATAATTTGGAAATTTGTATCATATACAATATAAACACATATAATTATGTATTACTTATTATGTAGTGTCTGACAAGAGTAACTCAGATACATCAATCTATTGCGAAGTTATCTGACGATGAAGTTGACAATTCTACACAATGCAAACGCGAATGTTGCTACGGCGCTATTGTCATCGTATAGTTCCATTTTTATTTGTTCCAACTTATCCATGATTCTCTCTTCTGGCTATATTTTACTTATTTTAAATATTTTCGCTTTTTGTCTTCCTGTTCCGCAGAGCGAGCAAAGCGAGCTGATATTCATGAACAAAGCAAATCAGTAAACTACATAATAATCAAATCAGTTGCAAACAAGAATTAATGTAGTCTTCAAAAATTTAAACAAACGGAACATAAAATCTTGTATGTACCTAGTCTGTAATGGGAAATTATTGACTCGTTGTGTTTATGAATAGTAGCTCGCTCATAAATTATGAAATCGTTACTCATAAATTGCGAATTTGTAGGACTGAGAGAATGAAGGATTTAAAAACTGGGATTCAGAAATTCAGAAATTGAAACAAAAAAATCAGAAATACAGAAAAGAGATTGAGAAATTTAGATATTTTGAAATGAGTACAATGGGAATCTGAGATATTAGGAAATTGAAAGTTTGAGAAAATGAGAATATTGAGAAAGAGAAATTTTGAAGTTGAGGAACATAGAAATTAAAAAAATATAGATTGAGATATTGACATTTAAAGATTGATAAATTATTAATTTAAGAGCTTATCTCAATTGTCTCAAGTGAGCAATTTAGAAATGGAAAGTTTGAGAAATTGGGAAACTGAGATATTCCAAGATTGGGACAAATGAAAATTGAGAAATAGTAAATTTCGGAAATTGAGATATTGATCAATTCAGAAATTGAGAAATTGTGGGATTGAGAGAATGAGATTGAGAAATTCAGAAATTCAGAAAAATTTAAAGATTGAGAAATTATTGTGAATTTAAGAGATTGAGACAATGAGTTTCCAACTTATCCATGATTCTCTCTTTTGACTATATTTTACTTCTTTAAAATATTTTCTCTTTTTGTCTTCCTGTTCCGCAGAGGGAGCGAAGCGAGCTGGTATTCATAAACAAAACGAATCAGTAAATTACATAATAATCAACTCAGTTGCAAACAAGAATTAATGTAGTCTTCAAAAATTTAAACAAAAGGAACATGAAATATTTTATGTAACTCGTCTTGTTTATGAATAGTAGCTCGCTTCGCTCGCTCATTTATTACGAAATCGTTGGTCAGAAATTGCGAATTTGTGGGATTGAGAGAATGAAAGATTTAAAAACTGAGATTCAGAAATTCGGAAATTGAAACAAAAATTCAGACATTCTTAAATTCAGAAATACAGAAAAGGGATTGACAAATTTAGATATTGTGAAACTGCGCGAAGAAATTCAAACTAAAAAATTGAGAAATTCTGAATACAATGGGAATCTGAGATATTAGGAAATTGAAAGTTTGAGAAAATGAGAATATTGAGAAAGAGAAATTTTGAAGTTGAGGAACATAGAAATTAAAAAAATATAGATTGAGATATTGACATTTAAAGATTGAGAAATTATTAATTTAAGAGCTTATCTCGATTGTCTCAAGTGATCAATTAAGAAATGGAAAGTTTGAGAACTTGGGAAATTGATATATTCGGAGATTGAGAAATCCAGAAATGCAAAAATCAGAAATTGAGATTCTCGTGAATTCAAAAATTCGGAAATTCAAAATTTCAGAAGTTCAGAAATTCAGAAATTCAGAAAAATTTAAATATTGAGAAATAATTGTGAATTTAAGAGACTGAGACAATGAGCTCCTTTTGGCGATTTTGCTATTATTTTACTTATTTAATATCTTACTTAATATCTTCTCTTCTTTCTTTTCTTGTCTTCCTGTTCCGCCGAGCGAGCGAAGCGAGCTGGTATTCATAAACAATACGAATCGGGAAATAACAGAATCAACACAGTTGCATACAAGATTTTGTTTCGCCAGGAGTATTAAGAAATTGCACATTTCTTTTACATTAAAAAAATATTTCGTTCTTTAGTTCGTAACAAGTTAGAATATAGGAGCGAGCGAAGCGAGCTGGTTTCATAAACAATGGGAATCAGGAAATTATTTTTTACAAACAAATGAATAATAAAAACAATTACAGGAAAAATTACGAATCTTCCAAATTTTCCACAAAATGAACAAAATATTTATGAACCCCGTCTCTAATGAGAAATTATTGACTCGTCTTGTCTATGAATAGTAGCTCGCTTCGCTCGCTAATATATTACAAAATCGTTAGTCAGAAATTGCGAATTTGTGGGATTGAGAGAATGAAAGATTTAAAAACTGAGATTGAGAAATTCAGAAATTGAAACAAAAATTTCAGAAATTCGGAAATACAGAAAAGAGATTGAAAAATTTAGATATTGTGAAACTGCGTGAATAAATAAAAATTGAGAAAATGAAAATATTGGCAAAGAGAAATTTAGAAGTTGAGGAACAGAGAAATTAAAAAATTGAGAAATTATTAATTTAAGAGCTTGTCTCAATTGTCTCAAGTGAGCAATTAAGAAATGGAAAGTTTGAGAAATTGGGAAATTGAGATATTCGAATATTGGGACAATTGCAGATTGAGAAATTGTAAATTTCGGAGATTGAGATATTGATCAATTCAGAAATTGAGAAAATAAGAAGTTCAGATTGAATGCAAAAATCAGAAATTGAGATTCTCGGGAATTCAAAAATTCGGAAATTTAGAAATTCAGAAATTCAGAAATTCAGAAATTCAGAAATTCAGAAATTCAGAAATTCAGAAATTCAGAAATTCAGAAATTCGGACATTCAGAAGGATTTAAAGATTGAAAAATTATTCTGAATTTGAGAGATTCAGACAATGAGCTCCTTCTGGCGATTTTGCTATTATTTTACTTATTTTAAATATCTTCTCTTTTTTCTCTTCTTGTCTTCCTGTTCCGCCGAGCGAGCGAAGCGAGCTGGTATTCATAAACAGTTGCATACAAGATTTTGTTTCGACAAGAGTATTAAGAAATGACACATTTTTTTACATAAAAAAAATTATTTCGTTCTTTAGTTCGTAACAAGTTAGAATATAGGAGCGAGCGAAGCGAGCTGGTTTCATAAACAATGTGAATTAGTAAATTACATGATCAACCGAGTTGCATACAAGAATTCGAGTTAAGGGATTTACCATCAGTCTTGGAAAAAGCAATCGAAATGGGAACGGGAATAACAAAAACATTTTTTTACAAATATAAATGAATAATAAAAACAATTACAGGAAAAATTACGAATCTTCGCTCGCTCATGTATTACGAAATCGTTGGTCAGAAATTGCGCATTTGTGGGATTGAGAGAATGAAAAATTTAGAAACTGAGATTGAGAAATTCAGAAATTGAAATAAGAAATTCTTAAATTCAGAAATACAGAAAAGAGATTGAGAAATTTAGATATTGTATTATGAAATTCTGAATACAATGGGAAACTGAGATATTAGGAGATTGAAAGTGCGAGAAAATATTGGGAAACAGAAATTTAGAAGTTGAGGAACAGAGAAATTAAAAAAATTAGATTAAGAAATACAGAAAAGAGATTGAGAAATTTAGATATTGTGAAACTGCGTGAATAAATTCAAAGTAAAAAATTGATAAATTATGAAATTCTGAATACAGTGGGAAACTGAGATATTAGGAGATTTAAAAAAATTGGATTGAGAGATTGAGACATTATTAATTTAAGACCTTGAGACACGTAGCAATTAAGAAATTGGGAAATTGAGATATTAGAAAATTCGGACAATTGAAGATCGAGAAATTGTAAATTTCGGAAATTGGGATATTGATTAATTCAGAAATTGAGAAATTTAAAAAATTAGATTGGGAGATTGACATTTAAAGATTAAGAAATTATTAATTTGGGAGCTTGAGACGCTGAGCAATTAAGAAATTGAAAGTTTGAGAAGTTTCTATTACCAACATAGCTTATGGCATTTCGATAGAAAATTGTTTCATTTCATTTTTCGCTTGACACCCCATCTTACGGACATCACGAAAAGTCACGTATGGCTGAGCATTCAATTCTTCTACTGATATGAAATCAAATATTTCATCCCTTGCGTCAATCATCGCGGTAATAGCCCCACGTCGTAATTACACGGCTTTTGCCAACACTTGCGCTTCTTTCCCATTCGGAACTAATTGTGTTCTTCGGCGCGGCGTCTGACTACAGACATTAGAAGCACTGTTGACCGATTACCGCCCGAAATTCGGGCCGACACTGTAATTACATTAGAAAATTACGGCGGGAAATTTTTGGCTTCGGAACCGGTTGACCTTCGGCGAGAAAGGAGTACCATCCCCTAATCCCACCGACGGCTACCGCCCGCACCCACCACTCACGTGCATCTCGTTATCCACTTACCATAATGGCTCACTCCGCCGGGTCGCGAAACCCCGCGCAAATAATAATCACCGATCCTCGTGAGCGCTAGATGTTGATGGTATCTCCGCGGATAGATATTGATGGACCAGCGAGCACCCGTCGATACCGTCTTCATTACCTTCGCCGCATGTTCTCGTTTTACATATCTCGATGCACGAAGATTACTAAACGACTTTTAATGCGTTAACTCATGCTATTAACGAAATATGGTGGATCGGGGCAATAAAACGCGTTCAAGTAGCCCCGGCCGGCGTCTAGGGGAATATCTCAATCAGCCTCCGCGCACGCAATTATCGATTGCCTCGTAAACATCGCCGATTCTATGCAAAAGCTCCCGATAAATTAATACCATTCTTATTAATATACGAGGCGTACGCGTTCGTTTATCCAGACAAATACACCCATTAATAACCGGCCGCTTCCAAACCCGGGTGATTAATGGCCGCGGCTTTTGAGTTATTTCGTCGGTCGACCTTGGACCGCAGGGTTCTACCTGGGACCCCCGGGGGGCCGCCGCACACCAATGGGAACGGGCTTCCCGAGGGGGGCGCCGCCCCGGTAATCGCGGACGATTTCTCCTTTTTGCCGCTGGAACGCGAGTTTGTCACCGTCTTCCGTCGACGTACGAAGCGAAGAAAAACGTTCCGTGATGAGTCTTCCCTGGCTTCCATAAGCACCGGAAAGTGTTAACGACAAGAGGTGGTAGCGCTTCCATATGCTCGAGCGCGTTGCGGTCGAATCGACATCAGTAAGTCCTTTGTAATATTTTATTTGTAGTCGAAAGCACCAAACAAGCAAGCAGTTAGTGGTCAAAACCACAGAAAAGACCAAAAGAAAAGTACGGAGATCAAGATAAATTTATTAGATTTTAGTTCTAGATCGATTCAGAATTATCTCATCAAGCTTCGGATTCTAGATTAATTAATCCTAGGTTTTCCTGTTCTAAGTTAATTTTGGCTTATCGGGTTCTGCGTTGATTCAGGTTTATCCCATGTTTTCGGGTTCATCTTTATCCCAGGTTTTTCTGTCCTAGGTTGATTTAGGCTTATCGCAGGTTTTCGTTCATTGATTCATCTTCATCCCAGATTTGACTATTTAAAGTTAATTTTTGTTTATCCCAAATTTTCGGGTTCGTGATCGATTCAGGTTTTTCCTAGCTTTTCGGGTTCTAGGTTGATTCAAATATATTTCAGGTTTTCGTTCATTTGTTCAGGTTTATCCGATTTTTTCTTGGTCTATGCTGATTCAGGTTTATCCTAAGTTATGGTGATCAACGCTGATTTATGTTTATCCCAGGTTTTCGTTCACTGATTCATGTTTATCCCAGGTTTTTCTGTTTTAGGTTGATTTAGGTTTATCCCAGGTTTTTCTATTTTAGGTTGATTTGGGTTATAATCCAGATTGTATTTTTGTTTATCCCAAATTTTCGGGTTCGTTGATGATTCAGGTTTTCTCAACTTTTCGGGTTCCAGGTTGATTTAAGTATATTTTAGGTTTTCGTTCGTTTGTCCAGGTTTATCCTATTTTTACTTGGTTTAGAATGATTCATGTTTATCGCAATTTTTCGAGTTCTAATTTGTTTAAGTTTTATCTCAAGTTTTCGGGTTACAGATTTATTCATGTTTGTCCCAGGTTTTCGTATCCTAGGTTGATTTAGCTTTATCCCATGTTGTTGTGTTAAATTTTGATAAATATTTATCCCAAATTTTCTGGTCTAGGTTGATTTAGCTTTATCCTAGACTTTCGTTTTCGTTCATTGACTCAGGCTTATCCGGAGTTATCGTGGTCAACGCTGATTAATGTTCAGACCAGGTTTTTGTTCATTAATTCTATAATTCGAATTCTAATTTGTTTGAGTTTTATCTCAAGTTTTCGGGTTCCAAATTGATTCATGTTTATCCCAGGTTTTCCTATTCTAGGTTGATTTAGGTTTATCCCAGATATTTATTTTAGCTCATTGTTTCAGATTTATCCCATGTTTTCGGGTTCCAGGTTGATTCAAGTATATTTCAAGTTTTCCTTCATTTATTCACGTTTGTTCCATTTTTTCCTTAGACTTATCCCAAGTCATCGTGTTCAACGCTGATTCATGTTTAGCCCAGGTTTTCGTTCATTGATTCATGTTTATCCCAGGTTTTTCTGTTCTAGTTTGATCAAGGTTTATCTCAAGTTTTCGGGTTCTAGATTGATTCATCTTTATCCTAGGTTTTTCTGTCCTGAGTTGATTTAGGTTTATCCTAGGTTTTCGTTCTTTCATTTTTCTGTTTTAGATGATTGTGGGTTTATCCCATGTTTTCGGGTTCAACATTGATTAGGGCTTATCGCATAATTTCTTTCATTGATTCATGTTTATCCCAGGTTTTTCTCTTCTAGTTTGATTAAGGTTTATCTCAAGTTTTTGGTTTCCAGATCGGTTCATCGTTATCCCAGGTTGTTATGTTCAAGGTTGATCCATATTTATGACAGGTTTTCGTTCTAGGTATGTGTCGATTCCGGTTTATCCCAAGTTTTCCTGTTCTAGGTTGATTAAGGTTTATTTAAAGTTCCAAGTGGATTGTGGATTGTTATTCTTATTTTAAATATCTTCTTTTCTGCTGTTCATGTTCCGCCGAGCGAGCGAAGCGAGCTGTTATTCATAAACACTGCAAATCAACATAGTTACACACAAGATTTTGTGTTTCGGAACAAAATTATTAAAAAATTACCGTCTTTTGCATTAAAAAAATTATTCCATTCTTCATGTTAGAATATATGAGCGAGCGAAGCGAGCTGGTATGCATAAAAAATACGAATGGGTAAATTACATAATCAACCCAGTTGCATACAAGAATTTATGTTGGTTTCCAGAAATTAATAATTCGAGTTAAGGGATCGTCGAGTTTTTTAAATCGGATGCTCTGATTCTCGAAATGGGAAATTATTGACTCCTCTTGTTTATGAACAGTAGCTCGCTTCGCTCGCTCATATATTATAAAATCCTTAAAAACGAAAAGACGAAATACAAATTTTTGTTGTAAAATAATGTACGATCCTTTTTAATTTTGGAACTCATACTTGGCATTTGAAAATGTAAAAATATTTAAACTTGGAACAAACATGAATTAAAAAGGTTTTCATGTTAAAGATTGATTCAAATTTATGACTGGTTTTCGTTCGCTGTTGATTCAGGTTTATCCCAAGTTATTGTATTCAACGTTGATTCAGGTTTATCCCAGGTTTTCGTTAATTGATTTTGTTTTTCTGTTCTAGTTTGATTAAGGTTTATCTCAAGTTTTGGGGTTCTAGATTGATCCATCTTTATCCCAGGTTTTTTAGTCCTGGGTTGATTTAGGTTTATCCCGGGTTTTCGCTCATTGTTTCAGGTTTATCCAGAGTTATCGAGTTCCAGGTTTATTCTAGTGTATTTCAAGTTTTCGTTCATTTGTTCAGGTTTATCCTTTTTTTTTCTATATTGATACAGGTTTGTTCCAAGTCATTGTATTCAACGTTGATTCAGGTTTTAACTTTAGTTTATCTCATTTTTTTTTTTCTATGTTTATTCAGGTTTGTCCCAAGTTGTTGTTTTGTTTGTTGTCCCAACATTGATCTAGGTTTATCCCAGGTTTTCGTTCATTGATTAATGTTTATCCCAGGTTTTTCTGTTCTAGTTTGATTAAGATTTATCTCAAGTTTGCCGATTCTAGATTGATTCATCTTTCTCCCAAATTTTTCTGTCCTGGGTTGATTTAGGTTTATCCCAGGTTTTCGTTCTTTAATTCATATTTATCGCAGGTTCTTCTGTTTTAGATTGATGTGGATTTATCCCATGTTTTCGGGTTCAACATTGATTATCGCTTATCGCAGGTTTTCGTTAATTGATTCATTTTCGTCCCAGATTTTCCTATTTAAAGTTAATTTTTGTTTATCCCAAGATTTCGGGTTCCAGGTTGATTCAAGTCTGTTTCAAATTTTTGTTCATATGTTCAGGTTTATCCCATTTTTTTCTTGGGTATATGTTGATTCAGGTTTATCCCAAGTTATTTTATTCAACATTGATTCAAGTTTATCCCAGGTTTTCCTGTTCTAGGTTGATTCAGGTTTATTTAAAATTCCAAGTGGATTGTGGATTGTTACTTATTTTAAATAAGCGAGCTAGTATTCATGAACAATGCAAATCGGTAAATTACAGAATCAACCCAGTTGCATACAAGATTTTGTTTCGTTACAAAATTATTAAAAAATTACCGTCTTTTGCACTAAAAAAATGATTCCATTCTTCAAGTTAGAAAATATGAGCGAGCGAAGCCAATAGGTAAATTACATAGTCAACCCAGTTGCATAAAAGAATTTATGTTGGATTCCAGAAACTAATAATTCGAGTTAAGGGATTGCCGAAAATTTTTAAATCGGACGCTCTGATTCTGGAAATATGCAAATGGGAAATTATTCACTCGTCTTGTTTATGAACAGTAGCTCGCTTCGCTCGCTCATATATTATAAAATCGTTACAAACAAAAAGACGAAATAAAAATTTTTATTGTAAAAGTTGTAGGATCCTTTTTAATTTTTGAACTCATACTTGGCATTTGAAAATGAAAAAATATTTTAACTTGGAACAAACATGAATTAAAAAAGATTTCATGTTCAAGTTTGATCCAAATTTATGACAGGTTTTCGTTCTATGTTGATTCAGATTTATCCCAAGTTATTGTATTCAACGTTGATTCGGGTTTATCCCAGGTTTTCGTTCATTGATTTATGGTTATCCCATTCTAGTTTGATTAAGGTTTTGGGGTTCTAGATTGATTCATCTTTATCCCAGGTTTATATGTCCTAGGTTGATTTCGCTTTCAACATTGATTAAGGCTTATCGCAGGTTTTTGTTAATTGATTCATTGTCATCCCAGATTTTCCTATTTCAAGTTAATTTTTGTTTATTCAAAATTTTTGTATTCGTGGTTGATTTAGGTTCATCCCAACTTATCGGGTTGCAGCTTGATTCAAGTATATTTCAGGTTTTCGTTCATTTGTTCAGGTTTATCTCAATTTTTCGGGTTCTAGATCGATTCATCTTTATCCCAGGTTTTTCTGTCCTGGGTTGATTTAGGTTTTAGGTTGATTTGTGTGTTGATCCCATGTTTTCGGGTTCAACATTGGGTATAAGACTTGTCGCAGGTTTTCGTTCATTGATTCATGTTTACCCCAGGCTTTCCTGTTCAAGGATGATTTAGGTTTATTTAAAGTTATCGTGTTCAACTTTGATTCATGTTTATCCCAGGTTTTCTTTTATTGATTCATGTTTACCCCAGGTTTCTTGTGCTAGGTTGATTCGGGTGTCTCCTATGCTTTCGTATTATTTTTTATCTTCATTTGATGTTGATCTAATTCCATGATGACCTCCAAACCGTTTCATTTCCTTTTTTGTAGCTTCATTTGATGCATGTGTATCTCCCTTATGTTTTTGCATTTTATTGAAGCTTATGTACCGATCTCATCAAGTCCTCTCTATTTCGTTATAAATAGGTAATTTTGTCGCTCACTTTATGTGTATGTGCTTCCTTTCTTCAGTGATTGCTCTTTGTGGTTATTGGCACTCTACTATTAATTTTCTTTGTGTATCCTTTCCGTGGTGTTCTATTCTAACCACTTTTAGAATAATAGAGAACGAGTTAACCATTTTCTGACATGTGATGTTCGCTTAAGGAGTGACCAAATGGTTTACAAATGGCACCAATTTGACGTCTCCATAACGGAGAAGAAATCATTTTGGCCCAAAACCTGATTGTTTCATCGTTGAGGAACTGTGACGCTGGGACGCCGCGCTGTCTTGTTAATCTTATTGTTGTGTCGTCCACAAATCCGCCTTTACTGACCCTCTCTTCTTCCAGGAGCGAACGGCCTCCGACGGAGAGGCCGCCAGACCTACACCCGCTACCAAACCCTCGAGCTGGAGAAAGAGTTCCACACCAACCACTACCTGACCCGGCGGCGGCGGATAGAGATGGCGCACGCCCTCTGCCTCACCGAACGACAGATAAAAATATGGTTCCAGAATCGAAGGATGAAGCTCAAGAAGGAGATCCAAGCCATCAAGGAGCTCAACGAGCAGGAGAAGCAGGCGCAGGCCCAGAAGGCGGCGGCGGCGGCCGCGGCGGTCGCTTCGCAAGTGGACCAGAATTAGTGGATTACCTCGGTGCTGTTGGCGGATCAGCGGAACTCTTAGAGCTAGGTGAGTTTTCGGATAAGCGACTGCGGCGTTCGGGGGCGGCGATGGGTAATAATCATAAAAGGGGCATCGAACGACTTTGTTTACAACACTTCGGGGGCGGTTTACGAGCGGTTGCGGGGAACGGCCCTCTTGTGGTTATTATATTCATTGGAGTAGTTTATTGTTGAACGACTTGACGAAGTTTCTTCAGGTCCTATCGTAATAAATATTAACGCACCTCATAAGCATCGCAGCAAATATAAAAATCGTCTCCCGCTCGCGAAGCGGCACCGAAAGAAAATTAAGATAATTGTGTTTCCATTCGGCTATTTGTAATGCCTCCGAATTTATGTACGGAATTTTAGTGTTTAATCTTCGAGTGGAGAAAATCCCCTTGCGTAATTACTCGGCGTGAGAGATGGCGCCCCGGTTGCATTCTGGCAAGCGTTCCGCTCCTCTATATACACCAGCACCCCTCCTCCGAGGCTTCATAATTGATCAATTTAATTGCATTTCTTACACCACGCGAAATCCAACTCGTTGGGACCAGAATTGTAATTAAGAGGGAGATCGTTCCGATTCGGGTCATAATTAAGATCCGGGAAGGGGGTGGTGTGACAAATTGCGCGTTGTTTAGTTTTGATATCCGTAAAATGGAGGCCGGAGAATTTAATTTTTTTGTCTGCCGATAAGGTCTATTTCAACATCCACTCTTCAAACGCGACTAACCTACAAAAACCGTGCATTATTCATTCGCAACGGACTTTATGGGAGCCGTTTCAGCTTTCAACTCGCAATGAAAATGTTTTCTTATTGGGTTTATTGCCACTTGCTAAATCGCCCGACCGGCCATACCAGATCGCTACTTTATCCATAACGGACCCGTCTCAATAAAAGTTTCAGCAATCATAACTTAATTAAGCGAAAATCCGGTTCCATAATTATCGGGCGTATTTACATGCGATGAATTTCAATTATGGGCTTTGATAGGAATCTGTTTACAATCGCGGGTCGTTACGTTTTAATAATTGAGTGCGTCGATAGGCCGCCGGTTGAAGAACGTGTTTGTCGGTAATGTCGGTAATGCATAATTACCGCTTATTAGATGGCTGTGGAACTGCGCCGAGTAGGCAACCAACAATACGCACGCACTTTATTGGGTGTAATCAAGTGGGCGTTACGAGTGTGCACGTAGGTCGTAAATAATCTCTATGCACATTTAACTACGCAATGATTCGAACCATTACAGAAATACAATGATTAATTTTCTCACCCAGTAGGCTGGGCGTCTCAAATGCGTGTCGTTGATAACTACGATCGTTTGAAATTTGACGTGTGTGTACAGTCAATAACATGACAAAAATTGTTTTTGTGGCAATATCTAAAGTACCAATTAGAACGTGCAGGCAACCAGCAATACACAGGCGAAGTTACAAAATGACAGTACGGTGTAAGTAAAGACAATTCTTTCACTTTCCAAGGGCAACTTGATGATAAAACTTCACATGAATTGTGGACACGACATTACCGATTGCGCCAGTTGCCGATAAACAACGCCGCGTGGTGCCCTCTGTCGCAGCCGTCATTAACGTCGTCTTAATTGGTCCCGCCATAAACCTGTCGCGGCCGCAGTCAAAACAACTCTTTGCCAAAACGGTGCGTTTTTGACGGGTCGTCGTCACTCGTTTCAACAAATTGCGCCAATAAAGTGTCAACGATGGCGCAATAAAGCACCGGGAAAGTCGTAACTCTGGCGCGTCCGCACAACAGCAACCATTAAATTGGTTCTGATGCCGGCTAGAGCGGTCGTTAAACTGTTCGGCTGTTTATGGCGGCGCATAGTTCGGCTACCGAGGCCTAGATGGCACCGCTGCGGTCACAGCTCGCTTGATTGTAACGATGACGTTTTTGTGTTTACGTCGGCGAGTTGATATAAATTGTTTTTCGACCGGGAGCGGCTCCCGTAAGTCCGGATGCGAACCCTCCGGGACGCAGGACCCTAAACGGTCGTTTTATTGCGAATCTCCGACAAGTGCCTCCGGATTCTACCAGAGGGGATTGGCGTTGTTCCTCCGCCGAATAAGCGGAGCGGCCATTTTTTATCGCTCCCGAAGAAGTCGATAATGACGCGGAAGCGCGCCGACGTCGTTCACGAATAAACCAAATATGACTAACGACCAATAAAAGCCGGAGTATTTGTTGATTCAACTAACCGATGTAGTAAAACATGTAAACATGCAACCGTAATACGAGGGACATTACGACTTTACGACCGCGTTTACAGGTCGTAAAAATCAGTTTAACTACCGAGAAGTGTGTTGGGCTTTTATTACATGTTACTTCTTCATTCTGGAGGTTTATGGCGTGTCACTTTTGAGTGTTCTTTAATGGGATTTTAAGCGGCGCGGTTGATGCCCTATCTTATCGGACCGCGCCGATAATTAAAAGCTCGTAAAATTTTCGGGAGTTTTACATAACAGATGTAACTCCCGTTTATTGCTTCATTTACATTAATGTCTTTGTTGCACGATTTTACGACCTGCTCGGGGCGCCGCGCGGGTTTACGACCGATTTTGCACCTTCGGATTGGCGAAGCCGCCTTGACGACCCGTCAGATCTGAGCCACAGGTGCGCCAATCGCCACCCGGCTGGACCGTAAAATCCCCTGGACATTTGCGGTGGCGAAACGGCCCGAGATAAATACGTCACGAGTCCCGATCATAAGCGGCAGATGTTTACAACAATTTCCCGGATTCTCTTCGCAGTTGTTTAATTAAATCCACGTAGAGTTGGTCGTGAAAAAGTGCCCGAGAACGTCTGCGTTGAGTTATGGCCCTAACACAACACGTGACCGAGGAGGGGGTTGATCGATAAAACATCTCCCCTATACGTCGCCCACCCCCACGTCCGGAGAAAGAAAATCGTTACTTGTGAAGAATCTAATAAATGCGTGTCGGAGGATTCCTGCACGTTGCGTAATTCCTTATCGACGAGGAGCGAAAATTGAAAGGTGTCGACAAAAGCTAGTGCAACCTTCAACCCGGCCCACTCGGACCTCCGCATCAAAAGGCTGTTAAGTCATTTGCAGAAATTGCGTTCTTCGCATATCGCGATCGGGCATAAATACTCCTCCTGGCGGGACGCCGATGGTGTCAGATGCGCTATCTGCAAACACATCTGGTCGAGCCCGAAGAGCACAATGGATGATGCTTTTGATATATGCGCGTCTTACCTGGCCACGCACCCCTAAGGTTCGAAAAATGGTAGCCGACGGGTGGAATGCTGACGGAAAGGGAAAAACACGAGTAAAGCACGCGGATTAATCGGTCGCGGTAGGTATTTAAATTCGCAATAACTAATTGTCGTTGTCTCTTTTGTTCTCAGGTCGGGCCTGTTCTTGTGTTAGTGTTGAATACTTGTTAAGGCAGTTTTGTAAACTCAAATCGCTATCGCGGGGTAGTCTTTTGTGTTACTTTTATTTTTAGACTTATTTCTGTAATTTTTTACTTTTATAAATTAATAAACACTTTGAAGTCGTTTGGAAGGAGTTTTGAGATTGTAAGTACATCTTTTATTATACACTAGTTTCATCTCTTATCGATCATCACCCACCGCCCCAATTAGACGGGACCCCATCGAAACAAACTCGAAAAGTATTCTGACAACCGGAGCGATAGGCCTCATATCGGCCTCGGCCGTTAGACTGTGATATTCCGGTGCGGCGACGTCCCTCCGCACCCGGTCACAATCTAAACGAGCGCAGAAGTTCGGTCACGGCAAATGCTTTTACGAGCATCGGGGGTAATATAAAGAAAATGAAAAACACTATATGTAGTATTGTCTCAGAAGGTGATACTGACAACTGGTCCCGGCTTGACGTCGACCGGAAACTCTCTTCCAGGTTCCCCCTCGAGTTCCGGGCTCTTCCCGCTACATTGCGTCGCCTTAAAGCCAAGGTGTCTGGTTTAAAATGCTAATCTTCACAAATGGGGTGCGCGTTATTTTGAAATATGGTTTTGTTTTACATTTTTATTGCGCCCGCATTTATAATAGCGTTTTTCAATTTGTGGCGCGACGAAAGACAAGCGCTTTTTTTAATTGAACGGTTTTTGCCAATTAGGCGTGCCTGGTTTTCTTTCCACGCATTTGTTGTGACTGCCATATTGTCTTCAGCACTCGAATTCTAGAAAGAGAAACAGAAATTAATTAATTCGAAAACGAAGAAACACCTGCGCCCCAAAACGGGCGCCGATAAATAATTTCGCTTAAACAAAATGAATAAATTCCCAGCTTACCAGCGCTCCTTTTTTATTTATCCAAATTCGTTAGATCCGCGCCATAAATCCGGCTTAACATTCGACAAACTCACATTCCCGAAACCTTGCCCTTATTTCAGGAAAGGGCCCGGACCGCCGCCATTAGCCTATTTGCTCTCTCGGATTTATCGCCGCTTTACCTCTCGCCGAATCAATTAAAAACATAACGAGCGTTGTTCCTCGAGTTTTACATCTTCATTCCGAAGTTGCAGCAAGTATGTAGGCAGGATTTAACGCGTAGTGGGGAAAGAAGAGATATTTATTCAGATTAAGCTGACATCTGTGGGAGAACGTTGTTAGAGCGTTATTTTGTATAATTATTAATTTATGGCCGGCTGAGCAGATTAGTTCGTAATGTCGGGGACAATTTGTAGCGTTGATGTCTCCTCGAATTAGGGCTTTGTGCGATTTTTCAAAAACGCTGGCTTTTTTCCACGCTCGATAAATCAAGATTTAAGATGCGAGCTTTGTTGTACGGCCGGACTTAGATTTACCTCTTGGATTTTCGTGCTGGAATAAATTATAACGGCTGATATATGGGCGTCCGTACTCATCAAGTGCGGGCCGATCTCGTCCGTTTGGCTGGGAATACGCTCGGCTGCAAAGTTAACGCCCACTGGTAAATATTTTGGAAATTGATCGGCTGATAGGGATCAGAGAATAAATAAAAAAACCGAAACGTGAAAAGTTGTGGAAACTGTAACACCATCATGGATCAAGTTATAAGTTATAATCTAAAAATTATCTGTCGTTTTTTTTAACACCCTGTACGCTATATACTGCGTCAAAGGTTTTTGTCAGTCACCCTGTACGAGAAAAGTAGTAGATGATCGCTAGGCTTTGGCTGCAATAAACGAAATCTAAAGGAAAAACACTCAAGTCTGAAACTGACAAAGAAAAATAATCCCGAGGCCTGACAGCAATAAACCAAACTGATAGATAAAGAGCGTCGCTAGGCTTGACAGCAATATGCGAAACTGTCACAGAGAGTAGCTAGTCCTGACAGCAATAAGTGAAACTCAAAAATAAACAGTCGCTAAACACGACAGCAATAAATGAAATGGAGAAAGAACGTCAGTTGCCAGGCGTCACACCAATAAGCGAAACTAATAGAGAAAGGCAATTGCTATGTCTGACAGCAATAAACAAAACTAACGAAGGAACACAGCCGCTGGGTTTGACACCAATAAACAAAATTGAGAAAAAAAGTTAGTCACTAAGCTTGACAGCTATAAGCGAAACTGGGAAAGAAGAGCACTTTCAGAGACCACTGATAGATAAAGAGACTTGCTAGGCTTGACAGCAATAAACAAAACTGTGAAAGGAACCCGGTCAACAAGCTTGACAGCAATAAGTGAAACTGAGAAAGAAAAGCGCTTCCTAAGACTGATACCAATAAACGAAACTGAGAAAGAAAAACAGTCACTAAACTTGATAGCAATAATTCAGTCGGAGAAAAAAAGACGCCCGCTAAACCCGACAGCAATAAACGAAACTGATAGAGAAAGACAGTCGCTAGGCTTGACAGCAATAAGTGAAACTGAGAATGAAAGACAGTCACTAATCTGGACAGCAATAAGTGAATCTGAGAAAGACGCTCGCGAAATCCGATTGCAATAGGCGAAACTGACGAAGAAAGAAAATTGCTAGAGCTAACAGCAATAAACAAAACTGATAAAAAAAAACAGTCGCTAGACTTGACAGCAATAAGCGAATCTGAGAAGGAAAAACGCTCGCAACACCCGACAGCAATAAACGAAATGACAAAGAAGAAAAATTTCTAGGCCTAACAGCAATAAACGAAACTAGTCGCTAGGCTTGACAGCTATAAGTGAAACTGAGAAAGATACACAGTAACACATGAAACTGGAAATGAAAGACAATCACTAAACTTGATAGCAATAAGTGAATCTGAGAAAGACGCTCCAGAAACCCGATAGCAATAAGCGAAACTGACGAGGAAAGAAAATTGCTAGGCCTGACAGCAATAAATGAAACTGATAAAGAAAGACAGTCGCTAAGTGTGACAGCAATAAACGAAACGGATAGATAAAGACAGTCGCTACGCTTGACAGCAATAAGTAAAACTGAGAAAGACGCTCGGGAAACTCGACATCAATAAGCGAAGCTGACGAAGAAAGAAAATTGATAGGCCTAACAGCAATAAACTAAACTGATAGAGAAAGACAGTTGCTAGACTTGACAGCAATAAGTGAAACTGAGAAAGATATACTTTCATTAAAAAACATGACAGCAATACACGAAAGTGAGAAAGAAACACAGTCACTAAAATTGACAGCAATAAGTAAATCTGAGAAAGAAAGAGCGCTTCTAAAATCAGAATTTGTTGCGAATTTTTTATCGTCACTGATAACCTCAAACCTTGAAGATCTGCAAACCTGATATCCTGAAAACCTGAAAATATTAAAACCGGAAAATCTAAGAACCTGAAAATCGGAGAGTCCGAAAAGCTGAAAACCTGAATACGTGAAAACCTGAAAACCTAAATACGTGAAAACCTGAAAACCTAAGAACCTGGGAACATGCGAACCTAATGAAAACCTGAAATTCGGAGAACCTGGAAACCTGAATACGTGAAAAAATGAAAACCTGAGAATCTGGAAAATTGAGAACCTGAAAACCTGAGAACCTGGAAACATGCGAACCTGATGAAAACCGGAGAACCTGAAACCCCGAAAATATGAAAGTTTGAAAACCGGAAAACCTAAGAACCTGAAAACCTGAGAACCTGAAAAATTGAGAACCTGAAAATCGGAGAACCTGAAAACCTAAGAACCTGGGAACATGCAAATCAGAGGACCTGAAAATCTGGGAACCTGAAAACCTGAGAACCTGGAAACATGCGAACCTAATGAAAACCTGAAATTCGGAGAACCTGGAAACCTGAATACGTGAAAAAATGAAAACTTAAATACGTGAAAACCTGAAAACCTAAGAACCTGGGAACATGCGAACCTAATGAAAACCTGAAATTCGGAGAACCTGGAAACCTGAATACGTGAAAAAATGAAAACCTGAGAATCTGGAAAATTGAGAACCTGAAAACCTGAAAACCTGAGAACCTGGAAACATGCGAACCTGATGAAAACCGGAGAACCTGAAACCCCGAAAATATGAAAGTTTGAAAACCGGAAAACCTAAGAACCTGAAAACCTGAGAACCTGAAAAATTGAGAACCTGAAAATCGGAGAACCTGAAAACCTAAGAACCTGGGAACATGCAAACCAGAGGACCTGAAAATCTGGGAACCTGAAAACCTGAGAACCTGGAAACATGCGAACCTAATGAAAACCTGAAATTCGGAGAACCTGGAAACCTGAATACGTGAAAAAATGAAAACCTGAGAATCTGCAAAATTGAGAACCTGAAAACCTGAAAACCTGAGAACCTGGAAACATGCGAACCTGATGAAAACCGGAGAACCTGAAACCCCGAAAATATGAAAGTTTGAAAACCGGAAAACCTAAGAACCTGAAAACCTGAGAACCTGAAAAATTGAGAACCTGAAAACCTAAGAACCTGGGAACATGCGAACCCGATGAAAACCGGAGAACCTGAAACCCTGAAAATATGAAAATTTGAAAACCGGAAAACCTAAGAACCTGAAAATAGGAGTACCTGAAAACCTAAGAACCTGGGAACATGCAAACCTGATGAAAACTAGAGGACCTGAAAAATCGAAAACCTGAAATTTGGAGAACCTGAAAACCTGAATACTTGAAAACCTGATAACCTGCGAACCTGATAAACCGGAGGACCTGAAAACCTGGGAACCTGAAAAATCGAGAACCTGAAATTTATAGAGCCTGAAAACCTGAAAACCTGAAAATATGAAAATTTCAAAACCGGAAAACCTGAGAACCTGAAAACCTGAGAACCTGAAAAATCGGAGAACCTGAAAACCTAAGAACCTGGGAACATGCAAACCTGATGAAAACCAGAGGACCTGAAAATCTGGGAATCTGAAAAATCGAGAACCTGAAAACCTGAAAACCTGAGAATCTGGAAACATGCAAACCTGATGAAAACCAGAGAACCTGAAACCCTTAAAATATGAAAATTTGAAAACCGGAAAACCTAAGAACTTGAAAACCTGAGAACTTGAAAAATTTAGAACCTGAAAATCGGAGAACCTGAAAAGTCGAAAACCTGAAAACCTAAGAACCTGGGAACATGCGAACCCAATGAAAACCGGAGGACCTGAAAACCTGGGAACCTGAAAAATCGAGAACCTGAAATTTGGAGAGCCTGAAGACCTGAAAACCTGAGAACCTGGAAACATGCGCACCGGATGAAAACCGGAGAACCTGAAACCCTGAAAATATGAAAATTTGAAAACCGGAAAACCTAAGAACCTGAAAATCGGAGAACCTGAAAACCTAAGAACCTGGGAACATGCAAACCTGATGAAAACTATAGGACCTGAAAACCTGGGAACCTGAAAAATCGAGAAACTGAAATTCAGAGAACCTGAAAACCTGAATACGTGAAAACCTGAAAATATGAAAATTTGAAAACTAAGAACCTGAAAAACAGTAGCTAAACTTGACAGCAATAAGTGAATCTGAGAAAGACGCTCGCGAAACCCGATAGCAATAAGTGAAACTGACGAAGAAAGAAAATTTTAGGCCTAACAGCAATAAACGAAACTGATAGAGAAAGACAGTCGCTAGGCTGGACAGCAATAAGGGAAACTGAGAAAGAAAGACGCTCGCAAATCTCGATAGCAATAAGTGAAACTGACGAAGAAAGAAAATTTTTAGGCCTAACAGCAATAAACGAAACTGATAGAGAAAGACAGTCGCTAGGCTTGACAGCAATAAGGGAAACTGAGAAAGAAAGACGCTCGCAAATTTCGATAGCAATAAGTGAAACTGACGAAGAAAGAAAATTTTTAGGCCTAACAGCAATAAACGATACTGATAGAGAAAGGCAGTCGCTAGGCCTAAATGAAACGAAAGTGAGAAAGACAGATGTTCGATAAACCACACAAGAATAAAAGAAACGGAGAAAGAAAGAAACTCGCTTGATCTGGTAGCAATAGAAGAAATTGTAAGGAAAGACAATTAGATCTAAATGTCATGAACGATACTGAGAAAAAAACACAGATACTAAGCCTGACAGCAGTAATTGAAACTGACAAAAAAAAAATTGCTAGGCCTGAGAACAATAACCGAAACTGATAAAGAAAGGCAGTCGTTAGTTCTGAATGCGCTAAACGTAACTGTTACTAAGCTTGACAGCAATAATCGAAATTGGGAGAAGGAGGCACTTGCGGGTAGTAAGACTGACGTGAAATGGGGGAAGATAGACAGACTCTAAGCCAGACAGCAATAAACGAAACTGCTAGAGAAAGACAGTCGCTAAGTCTGGCAGCAAAAGCTTCACAGCAATAAGCGAAATTGAGAAAGAGTGGCACTTATTAAAACTGATAGCAATAAACGAAACTGAGAAAGATACACAGTCGCTAAATACGATAGCAATAAACGAAACTGAGAAAGAAAGGGAGTTGCTAGGTCTGGATGTAATAAACGCGACTGACAAAGAGAGACAGTCGCTAGACCTGACGGCAGTAGGCGAAACCGCGAATGAAAGACACTCGATAAAAACGAGAGCAAGAAACGGAACTGAGAAAGACAGACTCTTTCTGATCCAGAGAGTATTAAAGGAAACTGATAGAGAAAGACAGTCGTTCGGCTTGACAGCAATAAGAGAAAGTGATAAAGAAAGACAGTCGTTTGTTCTGAATGCAATAAATGGAAGTGGGAAAGAAAAACAGTCACTAAGCGTGACAGCAATAAGCGAAATTTTGAAAGAGAGGCAATTATTAAATTATTAGTCTAAACCCGCCAGCAATAAACGGATCTAAGAAGTCGCTAGGCCGGACAGCAATAATGGAAGCTGAGGCAGAAAGACAGTTACTAAACCCGATAATGTGTGTTATTACATTGTCCCGTCGCGGCGGTCCTAAGACATTATTTTCGTCTATGAAGTTGCACGGCTCAATTAGTAAGAAGAGCGAGTGGCGGTCGCGTTGATTTTGCATCCCAGCGTACTCCCCGGCGTGATTATTGAATTATGAAGGGCCCGAGTTGAGCTATTGTTTCAAATGAAATATCCGAGTGTTGAGCAGCGCGGCCATAAGTTGTGCGGGCAGAGCATGTATAACATGGCGATATCTTCATATAACGCCGTCGGACAGCTCTCGTATTTCTTGTATCAGTACCGAGAAACACCCTGCTGCTTTGCGGAGTTATATATTGCGGTCGACGATTGTACCTTGTAGTAGTACCAGCTAGGCGCCCTATCTCTCCATCTATTTCGAACGCCCATTTTCCCATGCTCGCTTATTCATAAATAACGTTATTGTTTCCGATATTTTATTCAGAATCGCGCTTCCGCCCGATGAATAAAACGCAATAAAAACCGTATCAACAGGCTATAAAAATTATATTTATCCATTAACAGATCCCGCCCCGACGCGCGATTACCATGAAACGCGCATAAACAAAAACTTCCAAAATGTGGATATTCCGATGCCAACCGGAAGACATATTAGATGATGGAGTGTGCTCGGCGAATGCGCGCCTTGGCAATGTTTACCGAATTCGTAACATTATTTTCCAGACGAGACTCGATCGTTTTAATTGAAACGCCGCTAAAAAATTGGCCGTGCATGCGAAATGAAGACGGGCGCGTGTATTCCGCACACATAGAGCGCCGATCGGGATGATTTGTGGACGGCCGAAAGTATAATAAAAAAGATGGAGCGCGAATTTAGATAATGCATATTTCACAGACGCATAAATCAAAACGTGTGCCCGGACTAACAATTTGGCGGAAGGAGCGGTCGAGTGCATCTTGAAAGTGCATTCGTTCTGCCCAATTCCGAGCCGTGAGGGATAAAGGAACGTATGTCTCTTTTGGGCGTCTTGCTGTACTGGGTGATCCCGATTTGCGTCGCCGTCTCAGAAATTAATTGTGCTTTATTTATGATTGAATCTCTTCGGTGTTTTCTTCTCGGGCACGCCACTGGACGCGCGGGTTGGACGCACCCGCAGGTTCTTCATTTTGTCTAACCCAAGTCTAACGCTACATTTACGGTCAAGACCTTTTGGAAGGATCTTTAGATATTTTGGGCTTTCAAGGATTTATCAGGATTGCTTAGTGCCTGAAATCCTTCAGGATTTTTCAGGTTCTTTAAGATTTTTTTGAATTTGGTCTTATATCAAAAAATATATATGTCGTTTCTATTTGTGTTTTATAAGTAGATTTAAGAATTCTTCGGGGCTTTCAGAAGCCTTTTATTTTAAGCTCTTCAAGATTCTTTAACGCTTTTCACCACTTTTTGGAACCCATTAGGTCAAGTCAGAACCCTTTGATATTTTTCAGTGGTGTTCTAGAGGGTTTATTTGGTATTGATATTTGATTAATTTAGCTCTATACTGTACGCATTCTGTCTCTAATTTTGGTAGCCATAGTCCAAGGTTCTCAGTTTACAGTTTACAAGTTCTTTGTTAGAGTCTCTTTTCCACTTTTCAGGCTCCCACTATTTTAGGTTGTCAGGTTTTTGGGTTCTCAGGTTCTCATATATTCAGGCTCCCAAGTATTCAGGTTCTCAAGTTATCCGGTTTTCGAGTTCCGATATTTTCATGTTTTTAGGTTTCCAATTCTCAGATTTTCAGATTTTCAGATTTTCAGATTTTCAGATTTTCAGATTTTCAGATTTTCAGATTTTCAGATTTTCAGATTTTCAGATTTTCAGATTTTCAGATTTTCAGATTTTCAGATTTTCAGATTTTCAGATTTTCAGATTTTCAGATTTTCAGATTTTCAGATTTTCAGATTTTCAGATTTTCAGATTTTCAGATTTTCAGATTTTCAGATTTTCAGATTTTCAGATTTTCAGATTTTCAGATTTTCAGATTTTCAGATTTCCAGGTTGTTCAGGTTCTCCGATTTTCGGGTTTTCAGGTTTTCAGGTTTTCAGGTTGTCAGGTTTTCAGGTTCCCAAGTTATCAGCTTCGTAGATTTTCTGGTTTTCCGAATTTCAGGTTCTCGATTTTTGAGGTTCCCAGGTTTTCAGTTTCTTCGGTTTTCATCAGATTCGCATGTTTCCAGGTTCTCCGATTTTCAGGTTCTCAGGTTCAGTGACAATGAAGAATTCTCAACAAAATCTGGTTTTAGAAGCTCTGTTTTGATTCTCCTAACTGAAAAGAGACTCTAAAAAAGTAAAAACTTAAAGACTTTACAACCTGAAATCCTGAGAATGTGAGAACCTAATAAACTGAGAACCTGAAAACCTGAGAGCTTGAAAATTTCAAAATCTGAGAACCTGAAAACTTGAGAACATGCAAAGTGGGAGATTTCACGGACAACGTTGTTAGACTTCCAAGAATTATAAAAAACACAACCGCGGATGCGTTGAATTTTCAGGTTTTCAAGTTTTCAGGTTTTCAGTTTCTCAGGATTTCAGGTCGTCAAGTCTTTAAGTATTCACTTTGTTAGTCAGAAAGTTAGAACAGAGCTTCTGAAATCAGAATTTGTTGAGAATTTTTTACTTTCATTGTTAATCTCAAATCTTGAGAACCTGAAAACATGCGATCCTGAAATCCTGAGAACATGCAAATCTGAAAACTTAAATACCTGCAATCTTGAGAACCTGAAAACTTGAAAACCTGAGAATCTAAGAACCTGAAAACCTGGGAACCTGAAAATCGGAGAACTTGAAAACCTGGGAACCTGAAAATCGGAGAACTTGAAAAACTGAGAGCCTGAAAACCTAAGAATGTGAAAACCTAACCTGAATTTTACAGGTTCTCAGGTTTTCAAATTTTCAAGCTCTCAGGTTTTCAGGTTCTTAGTTTCCTATCTAGGCTTTCAGGATTTCAGGTTGTCAAGTCTAAGTTTTGTCATTTTTAACCTCAAATCTTGAGAACCTGAAAACATGCGAACCTGAAATCCTGTGAACGTGGAAGAAACATGCAAACCTGAAATCTTGAGAACCTGAAAATTTGCGAACCTGAGAACTTGAAAAACGTGAAAACCTGAAAATCTGAGAAACAGAAAACCTAAGAAATACCATTAATAGTCTATTTCTAATTATTTGACATCAAAATTTACTAAAATACCTTAATAAGGTCTACTGATGGCTTTTTACAGTCTACAGGTGTCTAACGACGCTGTCCGCGCTCAAAGTAAAATCTCTCATTTTGAGTTTATCATGTTTTCACCTTTTCTGGTTCGTAGGTTTCCAGGTTCTCAGGATTTCTGATTCTATATTTTCAGGTTTTCACGTTTTCAGGTTGGCAGGTTTTCAGGTTCTCAAATTTTCAAGCTTACGGGTTTTCAGGTTCTCAGGTTTTTAGTGTTTCCGGTTCTGAGGTTTAGAGTTCTCATATTTTTAGGTTTTCAGGTTTTCCCGTTTTCAGATTCTTAGGATTTCAAGTTCTCAAATTTCCAGGCTCTCACTTTTATACGACGTTTTTACTTTCTTGAAACGCTTTTATGACCCTTTCTGAAGTCTTTACTGCATCCGCGTTTTTTTTTTATAATTCTTAGAAGTCTAACGACGAAATCTCCCACTTCTCAGGTTTTCAAGTTTTCAGGTTCTCAGATTCTGAGGATTTCAGCTTGTAAAGTTTTTACATAGCTTATAAAATCATAATTTGTTGAGAATTTTTTATTTTCACTGATGACCTCAAATTTTGAGAATCTGAAAACTTGAGAACCTCTAACCCTGAAAATCTAAAAACGTTAGAATCTGAAAATCTGAAAACCGGAAAACTTCAGAACCTGAAAACCTGAGGACCTGAAAAATTGAGAACCTGAAAAATTACGAACCTGAAAACTTGAGAACCTGAAAACCTGAGAACCTGAAAACCTGAGAACCTGAAAATCTGAGAGTTGGAAACCTAAGAACCTGAAAAATTGAGAACCTGAAAATCGGATAACTTGAAAACCTGAGAACCTGAAAATCGGATAACTTGAAAACCTGAGAACCTGAAAAATCGAGAACCTGAAATTCGGAGAACCAGAAAATCTACGAACCTGAAAACCTGAGAACCTGAAAACCTGAAAACCTGAGAACCTGAAAATCTGAGAATTGGAAACCTAAGAACCTGAAAAATTGAGAACCTGAAAATCGGATAACTTGAAAACCTGAGAACCTGAAAATCGGATAACTTGAAAACCTGAGAACCTGAAAATCGGATAACTTGAAAACCTGAGAACCTGAAAAATCGAGAACCTGAAATTCGGAGAACCAGAAAATCTACGAACCTGAAAACTTGAGAACGTGAAAACCTGAGAACCTGAAAACCTGAAAAGATGAAAACTTGAGAACCTGAAAATCTGAAAATCTGAGAATTGGAAACCTATGAACCTGAAAAATTGAGAACCTGAAAACCGGTGAACCTGAAAACGTGGGACCCTGAAAAATCGAGAACCTGAAATTCGGAGAACCTGAAAACTTGAGAACCTGAAAACCTGAGAACCTTAAAACCTGAAAACCTGAGAACCTGAAAATCTGAAAATCTGAGAATTGGAAACCTAAGAAACTGAAAAATTGAGAACCTGAAAATCGGATAACTTGAAAACCTGAGAACCTGAAAAATCGAGAACCTGAAATTCGGAGAACCTGAAAATCTACGAGACTGAAAACTTGTGAACCTGAAAACTTGAAAACCTGAGAACCTGAAAATCTGAAAATCTGAGAATTGTAAACCTAAGAAGCTGAAAGCTTGAAAAACTTGGAAACCTGACATCAGTACTTTTCGGGTTTGTTTAACATCCTTCAGGACTTTTAGGATTTTGTCGAATATTTGAGCGTCGATGGCACAAGTAGAGCAATGCGTTTACCATTTCTTCAAGACTTCGATTAAGCTCCAAATCAAGATCCAATTACTAACCGCCCGATCTGCCATTTTGGCACCGACCGTAACTCATCTCGAAGGAACCCGATCGGCGTTATCAGTCCATCAAAGACCCATCGGAGGTCGCAAGCAAAACAACTTTATCTGCCTCCTCGCGCCCGCACCGCCATCTGTATTCGGCGATTTATGTTCGCCCGCTTTAAAAGTTCGCATCCCCTTCTCCCGGCCGTCCTTTATCTGTGGTCGTCTCATTTCCCGGTCGGTTGGACGCAATCGAGTACCTTTTTAAGTTTCAGAAACTATTCTGTCACTTCCATCTGATAGCCGGCGAAAATTTATCGCCGACGAGTCAATTCGGGCGTCCGTCTCACCTCCGAGAACCCGGGGGTTGGAATTTACGTCGCCTGATTATGCATTATACTGTGTGGATGTCGAATTGCAATATCCACTTTCTATACAAACATAAAAGCAGTTTTGGGTTAGTCCCGGAATTTATGGGTGAATGAAATTTGCTGAGTACTCTCTTTGAATTGATAGTTCGTATAAATCAGCGGCCAGGATATTGCCGCAAAAATTATGTCCCAACTTTGCAGACTCTTTTGCAGTCAGATAAATTGACTTTTATAATTTGTTACGTTTATTACCGGGTTTGGCTTGTTTGCGGAGGGTATTTGCATCGTTCCTTAGGACGAGAAAAATGTTAACTGGTCAGGGGGTATTAATTACGGGACATAAAAAGCAAACGGGGATCATCGGATTCGCATAACGGAGAATTTTTGCCGCTGTGGAACGGCACAGCATTGTGCATTAATGAGCCCGTTGAAACATTCGATAAAGCAGCCGGTTCCCTCTGGTTTGTAAAACACACAATACTGTAAATATATTCTTTAAATTTAAGTTCTGAGGTTACAATTCAAAATTTAGAGAATTTCTTGACATACTTCTTATAGCTTCATCCGAAAAGAGAATATTGTTCAGGAAATTCGGCGTTCCACTAACATCAACTGTTCGCAAAACTCTAAGCGCCGCTCGGGATGCGGGAAATTGCTATAACTTGAAAGAGAGCTCGTATTGCTGAGATTACAACAGATTTATACTAAAGATGTCCCAAACCATTCAGAAATGACAAAAAATCCATTTGAACAGCTCTGGGAAGAAATATAGTTTTTAAGGTTTTTCTAGCTGTACCATTTTGGGACATTGCTGGATTTCAAAAATCTTAAATAATTCGTACGTCCCTCCGCAGTGTTACCATTTGGAACACAGATAAAAAAATATTACTAAATTTGATTCCTAAAAACCGAATTACAATATTGATCTTGGTTTTTGAATTATGAGCTTTCAAATTCAAGCATATAAATTTCGTTGGCGTCAAAATGCGGGAAATTGAGAACTTTTGAAAGAGAGTTCGTACGTCTGAGATTACAACAGATTTATACTAAAGATGTCCCAAACCATTCAGAAATGACAAAAAATCCATTTGAGCAGTTCTTGGAAGAAATATAGTTTTTGAGGTTTTTCTAGCTTTATCATTTTGGGACATTGCTGGATTTTTAAAATCCTAAATAATTCGTCCGTCCCTCCACAGCGTTACCATTTGGAACACAGATAAAAAAATATGACTAAATAGGAGTCCTGAAAACCGAATTACAATATTCATCTTCGTTTTTGAATTATGAGCTTTCAAATTCAAGCATCTAAATTTGGTCGGTTCCAAAATGCGGGAAATTGGGAACTTTTGAAAGAGAGCTCGTACGTCTGAGATTACAACAGATTTATACTAAAGATGTCCCAAACCATTCGGAAATGACAAAAAATCCATTTGAACAGCTCTTGGAAGAAATATAGTTTTTGAGGTTTTTCTAGCTTTACCATTTTGGGACATTGCTGGATTTCAAAAATCTTAAATGATTCTTCCGTCCCTCCACAGTGTTACCATTTGGAACACTGATAAAAAAATATGACTAAATTCGATTCCTAAAAACCGAATTACAATATTCATCTTGGTTTTGGAATTATGAGCTTTCAAATTCAAGCATATAAATTTCGTCGGTTCCAAAATGCGGGAAATTGAGAACTTTTGAAAGAGAGAGAATCCGAATTGAGATTTACACCAAAGTATATTTTACTCAAATTTACATTTTTGACTGCATGGTTGACAAACTGGTTCGGAATGACAACCATTTTCCTATTTTATCCACCAAAAGAGATTTATACCAAAATGTATATACATATATTCAAATTTACATTTTTGACTGAATGGTTGACAAACTGTATTCCATAGGTGTTCTTTGTGACTAAAAACTATTTCACAACGGACCGATTGACTAAGAATATTGGAATGACAACCATTTTCTGACTTAAGAATTTTGAAATTGGATTGAACACGAGAGTGAGTTCTAGTTTTTAAAGGAAAAAACAATCAGTAAATGGTTGTTATTTCTCATTAATTTAGTTAGTCGATGAGTATAGCGGAGAGGGTGGTTTTCCTGATTATCTCTGAATTAAAAATTTTCCTAATTCTCCGGTTCTATTGAGTCTCTTGTATCTGCTTATTGTCTTCATATTGTCAGATTGATTAGCTGATAATATTTCGTGGCGAAAGTACGAATGACTATTATGAAATTTTTTGGACTGAAAAAAGGTTGAGGAATATAAAGCTCTTTTGCTTTCATGGAACCTTTTATATCATTGAGAAGATCGTCTCATTTTGACTAATTTTCCTAAACTAAGACTGGAGGTTTTCTGAGAACGTGATGCTCAAAAAACAACTGGAAGTGTTTTGGACCGAATTCAATAATGGTGGAGGTGCCGTTCCAAGATTCAATAAAATTGTGTTTCTTCCAACTAAACTCAACAACTACCTTGACGAGCTGGTCCTTTTCGGATCACTGTTAATCCCTCTCGTTCCTAATAACTTCGCCCGAACGTTGGCACTTTCCACCCCCATCCCCCGCACCGCCGGCTTTATTGTGAGTCACGTGTCGGCACTTGGAGCTTCCTGTCTCGTCCTCCGAAGGCGAATCTGATCGAAAATGAAAAAGTTGTGCGGAGAACTCGAGAGATGGATAAAGGAGTTGTGCAGTTTCCTATTTATCGAGTTTGAAAAGAGAGATAAGAGACGGATGCGATGTGTATGCGGGTCGCGTAAGTGGAAGGGGTGCGACAGCATGGCGGCGAACGTCACATTGCTCATTCTTTGCGCACTCAGCACATTTTAAAATGTATCAACCCCCTATAAAATTACAATAAGATATGTCGGCATGTTTATGGACAAACAAAAGGTCGCTGCTGCAGCGCCGGAGATGGGAAAAGAGAGGAGTCTGCGGAATCGCGCGATCAAATTAATTTGATCTTTGTCGGAGTGCGAGATGGTCCGGTCGCATGCCGGAGCGGCATTAGCGGGTTCCGGGAGGTCGAAACAGGTAACGCGCTTAATTGAATTTCGGACAGATTCGAGCTTTTGTGTCGGCGATTTATAACGACTCCGGCACAAAAAAGCGAATTTTCGTGGCTCTCCATTTCGGTAATGTGATGAAAGCTCGGTGCACGCAAATGAATTTACGGCACGCGGCTCTTAATATTTCTCAATTAATTGAATTACAATATGCATTAAGCACGTGTTATTACGCTTTTAATAAGCCGGCAAATATCAATTTGTTGTTGGAATCAATTCCGAAAATTACACCGGCAGCCGATTACAAGGCAACAAATTTCCATAACTCATCCGGATTTCGATACGTATAGTAATTATTGCAGTTGGTTTTATGAATCGGGCCTTCTTGCGTCGCCGCCTGTGGTCCGCCTTCGTCTCTCAATATGGCGGAGTATAATTAACGTAACTAATACTGCAGCAAAGAGATTAATATGCAATAATTTACTGCCGGCGCTGCTGAGTGGGTAACGCAGAAAACTGAACTGGCTTTGTCTGCAGTTCTCCGCACGCCGCCGAGCGGCAGCATGATTAACCGACTTCATTTGGAACACAAATTCCACCAAATGCAAATTTAATAAGTCTACTTGTGTTTTTGCGCGCACGGGGGGCGGGCGGCGTTCTTTCTCCATCTCGATCGGCGCGGTAAACAATGCTGGAAGCGCGGTCCTTCCGTCTCCTCGTCGCAATCGACATCCGGACTCTTGCCGAGGCCAGCAAAACTCCAAGCTCCGGACCTTCCCTCTTCCAATCTCGATCTATTTGTTTAGCGATCCTCGCCGCCGGAACAATCCGTCGGTCTTATCTCGCCCCGCCACCGCCAGCCCGAGCAGATTTATCGCGTCCTCGGAATTATATTTCGAGGTATAATAATGCATCAAATTCGGAGGATCTATGGGCAAATATAAATCGGGAATTAAATATAGAATGGAAGCGCCGCCGGTAGATATATCGAGCTGCAAACGCGGACCGACGCGGCATTACTCAACCGTAAGCCGGAACAATCCCCCAATTTATCCCGGGCTTGGAAGGTAGCGGATCTCATTGGGATTTGATGAAACTGTGCGCGTTTGCTAATCTGGCGGTTAACAAGCTTTGCAAAATAGATGCAGCGCAAAAACTTGGCCTGCAGGCGATCGGAGGGCTTCCGAACGTCCCCCTGATATATGCTGGTTTCGTGGAGTCCACCCTTGACCAATTTGTCGTTGCTACAAACCATGTGTGTTTACCACATTTATTATGTAGATTTTTTTCATGTTTCTAGTTAGTCTGTTTCTTTACGCACAGAGACCAAAAATTCTCAATTCGGATAAGACGTTTGCCACGAGGCGTCATGATCTAAAATTGCGTGAGGCAAAAAGCCGAACGACTGACATACATTGTTGATAAAGTTCCGTACAAAATTTACAAGCATTTTTTGTAGCTGTTAAATTTATGTAAAATTTATTTAAGGTTTTATTTATAGAAGAGCAAATCACCGTTTCTAAAAAAATCTGGATGTCTAACGACGCTGTCCGCGCGTTACTGTACCTTGTCAGTAAAATGTAGAATTAGAAAGTATTAAATAATGGTGGATGCGCTCTCGTATGTGAAATTTTTTATGAATTTGAGAAATTAGACATTATATGGGTAATTTTTTTACAATGTCTTGAATAGACTACTAATGAGCGCGGACAGGAATTTATTCAAAAACGGTGGATGCGCTTATAAGTAAAATTTTAACAAATAAAAAAAGACACTTTCTATATAGACTTTATCTAACCCAACATAACAGGACACATTTTAACGTAATGTTTTCAAATTCAAAGCTAAAGAAACACTTTCTAAAGGAATGTTGTCAAATGCAACATTGAAAAGTACACTTTCCAAAAGGATGTTGTCAAACCTGACATTGAAAAAGACACTTTCTAAGAAGATGTCAAATCCAGCATTAAAAAAGAGACTTTCTAAGAGGATGTTGTAAAATCCAAATTAAAAAATACATTTTCCAAAAGGATGTCGTAAAACCCGACATTGCAAAAGAAACTTTCAAGGAAGATGTTGTCCAAATGCAGCATGAAGAAAGACACTCTCTAAGGGGATGTTGTCAAATCCAAATTAAAAAATAAACCTTCCAAAAGGATGTCGTAAAACCTGATATTGAAAAAGACATTTTCTAAGGGGGTGTTGTCAAATCCAAATTATCAAATACAGTATCTAAAAGGATTTTGTCAAATCCAGTATTAAGAAAAAACACTTTCTAAGGGGAGGTTGTCAAATCCAAATTGAAGAATATACTTTCCAAAACGATGTCGTAAAACCCGACATTGAAAAAGACACTTTCTAAGATGGCAAATCCAGCATGAAAAAAAGACACTTTGTCAGGGTATGTTGTCAAATCCAAATTAAAAAATAAACTTTCCAAAAGGATGTCGTAAAATCTGATATTGAAAAAGACACTTCCTAAGGGGGGTGTTGTCAAATCCATATTATCAAATATAGTTTCAAAAAGGATGTTGTTAAATCAATTAAAAAAGACACTTTCCAAAAGGATGTCGTAAAGACGGACATTGAAAAAGACACTTTCTAAGGGGGTGTTGTCAAATCCAAATTATAAAATACACTTTCCATAAGGATGTCGTAAAACCTGATATTGATAAACACACCTTCTGGGGGGTGTTGTCAAATCCAAATTATGAAATACAGTTTATAAAAGGATGTCGTAAAGCCCAACATTGGAAAAGACACTTTCTAAGAAGATGTCAAATCCAGCATTAAAGAATACACTTTCTAAAGGGATGTTGTCAAATAAAAGTAAAGTAAAACCTGATATTCAAAAAGACACTTTCTATGGGGTGTTGTCAAATCTAAATCAAGTAATAGATTTTCCAAAAGGATGTCCTAGAATCCGACGATAAAAGAGACACTTTCTTAGAAGGTGTTGTCAAATCCAGCATTAAAAAACACTTTCTAAGAAGATGTTGTCAAATCCAGCATTGAAGAAGACACTTTACAAAGGGATGTTGTCAAAAGGATGTTGTAGAATCCTACAGAAAAAAACACACTTTTTTAGAAGATACACTTTCTAAGATGTCAAATCCAGCATGAAAAAAAGACACTTTGTAAGGGTATGTTGTCAAATCCAAATTAAAAAATACATTTTCCAAAAGGATGTCGTAGAACCATACATTGAGGAAGACACTTTCTAGGAAGCTGTCAAAACCAGCATTAAAAAGACACTTTCTAAGTTGTTAAATCTAAATTAAAAAATACACTTATTAAAAGGATGTCGTCGAACCCGACATTGGAATAGACACCTTCTAAGAAGATATCAAATCCAGTATTAAAGATGACACTTTTTAAGAAGATGTCAAATCCAGCATTAAAAAAACACTTTCTAAAGGTATGTTGTCAAATCCAAATTAAAAAAGACACTTTCCAAAAGGATGTCGTAAAACCCGACATTGAAAAAGGCACTTTCAAGGAAGATGTCAAATCCAGCATTAAAGAAGACACTCACTCTCTAATGGGATGTTGTCAAAACCGAATTAAAAAATACACTTATTAAAAGGATGTCGTCAAATCCAGCATTGAAATAGACACTTTCAAGGAAGATGTTGTCAAATCCAAATTAAAAAGTACATTTTTCAAAAGGATGTCGTAAAACCTGACATTGAAAAATATACTTTCAAGGAAGATGTTGTCAAATCCAGCATTAAAGAAGACACTCTCTAAGGAGATGTTGTCAAAACCGAATTAAAAAATACACTTTCCAAAAGGATGTGATAAAACCTTAAATTGAAAAAGATACTTTTTAAGAAGATGTTGTCAAATCTAGAATTAAAAAGACACTTTCTAAGTTGCTAAATCTAAATTAAAAAATACACTTATTAAAAAGATGTTGTCGAACCCGACATTGGAAAAAACACCTTCTAAAAAGATATCAAATCCAGCATTAAAGAAGATACTTTCTAAAGGGATGTTGTCAAATTCAAATTAAAAAATTAACTTTCCAAAAGGATGTCGTAAAACCTGATATTGAAAAATACACTTTCAAAGAGGATGCTGTAGAATCCGACAGAAAAAAGACACTTTCTAAGGGGAGGTTGTCAAATCCAAATTAAAGAATATACTTTCCAAAAGGATGTTGTAAAACCTGACGTTGAAAAAGACACTTTCTTAGAAGATGTTGTCAAATCCAGAATTAAAGAAGACACTTTCTAAAGGGATGTTGTCAAATCCAAAGTAAAAAGTAAACTTTCCAAAAGGATGTAACACCTGATATTGAAAAAGACACTTTCTAAGGGGGTGTTGTCAAATCCAAATTATCACATACAGTTTCTAGAAGGGTGTTGTCAAATCCAAATTAAAAAATACACTTTCCCAAAGGATGTTGTAGAATTCGACAGAAAAAAATACACTTTCTCAGAAGATGTTGTCAAATCCAGCATTAAAAAAAACACTTTCTAAGGGGAGGTTGTCAAATCCAAATTGAAGAATATACTTTCTAAATGGATGTCGTAAAACCCGACATTGAAACAGACACTTTTTCAAAAGATGTTATGTCAAATCCAGCATTAAAAAAAAACACTTTCTAAGGGGAGGTTGTCAAATCCAAATTGAAGAATATACTTTCTGGAAGGATGTCGTGAAACCCGACATTGAAAATGACACTTTTTCAGAAGATGTTATGTCAAATCCAGCATTAAAATAAAACACTTTCTAAGGGGATGTTGTCAAATGTAAATTAAAAAATATACTTTTCAAAAGGATGTCATTAAAACCCGACATTGGAAAAGACACTTCCTAAGAAGATGTTGTCAAATCCAGCATTAAAGAAGACACTTCCTAAGGGAAGGTTGTCAAGTCCAAATTGAAGAAAATACTTTCTAAAAGGATGTCGTAAAACCCGACATTGAAAAAGACACTTTTTCAAAAGATGTTATGTCAAATCCAGCATTAAACAAAAACACTTTCTAAGGGGATGTTGTCAAATGTAAATTAAAAAATACACTTTTCAAAAGGATGTCATTAAAACCCGACATTGGAAAAGACACTTTCTCAGAAGATGTTGTCAAATCCAGCATTAAAAAACACTTTCTAAGGGGAGGTTTTCAAATCCAAATTGAAGAATATACTTTCCAAAAGGATGTTGTAAAACCTGATGTTGAAAAAGACACTTTCCAAGAGGATGTTGTCAATTCCAAATTATAAAGTAGAGTTTATAAAAGGATGTTGTCAAATCCAGCATTAAAGAAGACACTTTCTAAAGGGATGTCGCAAAACCCGATATTGAAAAAGTCACTTTTTAGGGGGGTGTTGTCAATTCCAAATTATAAAATAAAGTTTATAAAAGGATGTCGTAAAACCTGACATTGAAAAGGCTTTCAAGGAAGATGTTGTCAAATCCAGCATTAAAAAAGACACTTCCAAAAGGATGTCTTAGAATTCGATAGTAAAAAAGACAATTTCTCAGAAGATGTCAAATCCAGCATTAAAAAACACTTTCTAAGGGGAGGTTGTCAAATCCAAATTAAAGAATATATTTTCCCAAAGGATGTTGTAAAACCTGATATTGAAAAAGACACTTTCCAAGAGGATGTTGTCAATTCCAAATTATTAAGTAGAGTTTATAAAAGGATGTTGTCAAATCCAGCATTAAAGAAGACACTTTCTAAAGGGATGTCGCAAAACCCGATATTGAAAAAGTCACTTTTTAGGGGGGTGTTGTCAATTCCAAATTATAAAATAAAGTTTATAAAAGGATGTCGTAAAACCTGACATTGAAAAGGCTTTCAAGGAAGATGTTGTCAAATCCAGCATTAAAAAAGACACTTCCAAAAGGATGTCTTAGAATTCGATAGTAAAAAAGACAATTTCTCAGAAGATGTCAAATCCAGCATTAAAAAACACTTTCTAAGGGGAGGTTGTCAAATCCAAATTAAAGAATATATTTTCCAAAAGGATGTTGTTAAACCTGATATTGAAAAAGACACTTTCCAAGAGGATGTTGTCAATTCAAAATTATAAAGTAGAATTTATAAGAGGATGTTGTCAAATCCAGCATTAAAAAACACTTTCTAAAGGGGTGTTGTCAAATCCAAATTAAAAAATAAACTTTCCAAAAGGATGTCGTAAAACCTGATATTGAAAAAGACACTTCCTAAGGGGGTGTTGTCAAATCCAAATTATCAAATACACTTTCCAAAAGGATGTTGTAAAACCCGATATTGAAATAGACACTTTCTTAGGGGGTGCTGTGTCAAATCCAAATTATAAAATACAGTTTATAAAAGGATGTCGTAAAACCTGACATTGAAAAGGCTTTCAAGGAAGATGTTGTCAAATCCAGCATTAAAAGACACTTCCAAAAGGATGTCTTAGAATTCGATAGTAAAAAAGACAATTTCTCAGAAGATGTCAAATCCAGCATTAAAAAACACTTTCTAAGGGGAGGTTGTCAAATCCAAATTAAAGAATATATTTTCCAAAAGGATGTTGTAAAACCTGATATTGAAAAAGACACTTTCCAAGAGGATGTTGTCAATTCAAAATTATAAAGTAGAATTTATAAGAGGATGTTGTCAAATCCAGCATTAAAAAACACTTTCTAAAGGGGTGTTGTCAAATCCAAATTAAAAAATAAACTTTCCAAAAGGATGTCGTAAAACCTGATATTGAAAAAGACACTTCCTAAGGGGGTGTTGTCAAATCCAAATTATCAAATACACTTTCCAAAAGGATGTTGTAAAACCCGATATTGAAATAGACACTTTCTTAGGGGGTGCTGTGTCAAATCCAAATTATAAAATACAGTTTATAAAAGGATGTCGTAAAACCTGACATTGAAAAGGCTTTCAAGGAAGATGTTGTCAAATCCAGCATTAAAAGACACTTCCAAAAGGATGTCTTAGAATTCGATAGTAAAAAAGACAATTTCTCAGAAGATGTCAAATCCAGCATTAAAAAACACTTTCTAAGGGGAGGTTGTCAAATCCAAATTAAAGAATATATTTTCCAAAAGGATGTTGTTAAACCTGATATTGAAAAAGACACTTTCCAAGAGGATGTTGTCAATTCAAAATTATAAAGTAGAATTTATAAGAGGATGTTGTCAAATCCAGCATTAAAAAACACTTTCTAAAGGGGTGTTGTCAAATCCAAATTAAAAAATAAACTTTCCAAAAGGATGTCGTAAAACCTGATATTGAAAAAGACACTTCCTAAGGGGGTGTTGTCAAATCCAAATTATCAAATACACTTTCCAAAAGGATGTTGTAAAACCCGATATTGAAATAGACACTTTCTTAGGGGGTGCTGTGTCAAATCCAAATTATAAAATACAGTTTATAAAAGGATGTCGTAAAACCTGACATTGAAAAGGCTTTCAAGGAAGATGTTGTCAAATCCAGCATTAAAAGACACTTCCAAAAGGATGTCTTAGAATTCGATAGTAAAAAAGACAATTTCTCAGAAGATGTCAAATCCAGCATTAAAAAACACTTTCTAAGGGGAGGTTGTCAAATCCAAATTAAAGAATATATTTTCCAAAAGGATGTTGTAAAACCTGATATTGAAAAAGACACTTTCCAAGAGGATGTTGTCAATTCCAAATTATAAAGTAGAATTTATAAGAGGATGTTGTCAAATCCAGCATTAAAAAACACTTTCTAAAGGGGTGTTGTCAAATCCAAATTAAAAAATAAACTTTCCAAAAGGATGTCGTTAAACCTGATATTGAAAAAGACACTTCCTAAGGGGGTGTTGTCAAATCCAAATTATCAAATACAGTTTATAGAAGTATGTCGTAAAACCTGACACATTCTGAAAGACACTTTCTAAGGACACGAGCAATAAAAAGACACCTTCTAAAGGCATGTTGTCAAATTCAAATTAAAAGTACACTTTCCAAAGGATGTTGTAGAACCTGACGTTGAAAAACACACTTTCTAAAAAGATTGTCAAATCCAGTGTTAAAAAATACAGTTTCTAAGGGGATGTTGTCAAACCGAAAATTCGCGACACATACTTTAGTAGTAGTAATTTTTATCAATTTTTTTGGTTTGTGTTTTGACTGTTATGAAACGTAGATTAAAAATTACTTAAAAAATATTAAGAAGAGCTTTGCGAACTATTTTTTTTTTGCCAAACATGAGATTACTCTTGATATTACATTATTATTAAGATTTAGAATGGTTTTTTCTTGGATGTAACTATACATCGTTTGGTTCTTTTCATCGTAGAAGCTGATATGTTCGACGAGCGTGCTGCAGGGATCAAGCTTGCCCCCCTAAATATTCCTTCCCATCCAGCCGCGCATCCGCCTCCTTCCTTGACCATTGCCCCAGGTCAAGTTTAAGTATTCCACCGGAAGGTCGATTTAAAATTCCCCACGCACTTCGACGAGCGCCACCCGCAGACAAATTGCAAACCACGTATGATTTCGCCTTTCGTTGACATCCTTGTTATGCGATCTTCGTCTGATACGCAACTACACGCCGTGATAAAAATAGACTCACGTACCTATCTTTGTATTGATACTACGTGCTCTTCGATTGCGATATTGTTTACTAACCGCGATGCCGGCTAATAAAATTCTTGATTTATTCGCGGCATACGACGATCGTAAAGTTTTTATATCGGAACTCGGTATTGTAATTAAAACCGCGGAGGAAAGACACCTGGGCTGCGAGTGCTCCGATGCAAAATTTATGAGGAGAGAGCGACGGAGGGTGGTAGGAACGCGTGTAATTGCCGTTTTTTGGAACGGGCGGTTCGGGGAACAGGGGTTGCAGGTAAACGCACAAAAAACGATGACCCTGGATTCGACACGCCGGACAATGCGGCGGTCGTTGTCGGCTCCCATGAGTTGGAGGTCGTCGCGTTTTGTTCAATTTTCGACAAGATTAGTTCTCGCTAAACCTTGAATAATAGTCGTCTCCGTGTTGCTTCCTCTGGTGCGTGGTCTTTCATAACTGTCTCCAAAATCGATATCCCGGATAAATAATTCAAGCAGCACGCTTTGTTTGCCGAAGAACGAACGCAATATCGTCGATCCTGCGCGCCTCCTGACATCATTCGGCGCGAATATACTGCCCGTGCGAACCGATAAATTATAAAAATATATAGGAGAAGAAGAGAAAGGGCAATGACGGACGGTCGCGCGCGGACCCGAATTTCCATCATTCTCCCGATATTTCTTCGCGGCTGACACCTCCCATAAAGCACGTTCGTCCGTCAGAGGCACAACATGGCCGTCTCTTCCAGTTCCCCGAATTTTTAAGCACACTTATCGGTCCGGATCTCTCGGCTCTCTCCCTCTTCGGTCTTCGCCCTGCTGCAACCCTCGGCAGCCATGTGACCGGCAATCCTTCACCGGGAGACAGCCAACTCGTTGCCGCGGTGATAAATCTTCCATCTTGCCACTTCTAATTGGCTCTCTTTTGGCCGAGTTTAATTTCATGTCGGCTCGGCATGTCCGAGCAATTTCGACCTCCGTCTTCCGGTGCTGTGAATTACTTATAAACATCTGACTTATATTCCAATCTCAGAAGTTCAGTCCACCGATGCCAAAACCGAGGAAGAACCAGTCCGAACTCGCGCTCATAAGTCAAAGAACATCTGTTGCAGATCGGCGATCGCGCAAAAACTGGAATTACAACAGACTAATCTAATTGGTGTGAAATAACCATAAAGCCATCCTCCCGACGATGGAGACATCTTGCGGCCGCAGAACTCGTTCCGCAAAATAGCCATAAAGCAAGTCGGTCGAGACATAAATTTCGCGGGCCCGCTAAGAGGGATACAACACATACAAATTCTCAATTAGCCTCGGAGCTACTCCCATGGATTTTTATTAGCCGTTCGTCAAGCGTCCCGCGTCCGGAAAAATTCCCCCGAAGAAATTAATTAAGGCCGCGGCCACCGGTGGTGCATGAGCCATTTACATTTATCTTTAATGAGGACAAGATCGCATTTGCATGATACCGATCGGATCGCCGGGCCGAAGATGACGAGCCCTCTAAGTCGGCCCTCGTAAATTACGCTCCGGCTGGAAAAATCACAAGTCTAATTGATAATGAGGCGAGCTTCCAGCATCAAAGCCGGATAATACATCGTCGGGTTATCGTGATCGGCGATCGACGCGAAGATCCACGCGAACACGGTCCGTCCTTATCTGTGCGTGTATCCCAGCGCATACAAGAAGGCCAGCATGTGCCTTATTGGAGCAACATCGCGCAAATCTCTTCTGGTATTGAGATGTTAGCTTGGGAATCTTGATCGGATTTCTTCGGCGGCCGCCAACGCTGTGATTCGAGACATGGGCACGAACCGGTTAATTAGAGATAACAGGATCGGTGGCACCCACGATGGGACGACGGGATATGTGGGAACGGGGTGAGAGCGTGACGATCGACGAAATATGGACGGAAGGATGTCCAGGACGGAGGTCGTGACCGTCGACGTCGCGATTCGGATTCGGTTGCCGAAGATTAGGTAAACGCCGCACGAACTGGTTTACGCGGGACCTAATTGGCGCAGCTGGTGGGATTTTTTGATTTGTTCAGAACTGTAACGAATTTTATGTTTGCATTTATACCGATTCTGTAGGTATACCATAAAAAGGTAGCTGATGAAGACCATTTAAAAGGAACTATAGAAAGCATCAAGCTGAACCAAAAATAATGCACAGGTTGCATACTATAGATTCGACACATAATACGTCTATACGTAAACAGTGGCAGAATTTTTGGTTTGTAGGTTTTTAAAACTCCACACTCCAAACCTGACCAATTTGGATGCATATAGTGATGCGGGATGATTATAAATGATGTTCCATCAAGTTGGCTTTGGAAAATACGTCATAGTATTTTTAACCATTTGCCGCTTCAATATTCATTGTGCACAACGATCCAGGAGTAAATTGTTGGTCGTCTACTAATTAATTAAAATAAGCGCTAAATGGTCGTTAAAAATACGTTGACGGAAAACTATTTATAATTACTCTGTATAACGCAAATAACAAAAAAGCTGCTTATCGAGAATAATGTGTCGGCACTCTTTGTATCACAATCGGCAAACCTTTGTATTGCACGTGTCCATTAGGTTTTTTATGAGAACTCGTTTCTTTGCTTTAAGTTACTATAGAGTTGGCGTTTACTATAACTTTCGCAGTTGAAATAAAGTTGCGATACAGGAAAATAGAGAAACAAGGAAATTACGAAATACAAAAACAAACAATCAAAATAGTAAATTGATGTAATAGATTGATTTCGTTATGCATTTCGAAATGACGATATAACGAAATTCCGAAATTACGATATTAACCGATTATGGGATTACGAAATTATAAAATCATTAAATTACGAAAAGAAGATACAACAAATTAATGGAATAGTAAAACGGCGAAATAACGAAATTTTCAAATAAAGGAATCACGAAATACTACATAATAGAAATAGCGAGATTGCAATAAAGGAAAATAGAGAAGCAAGGAAATAACGAAATACAAAACTAACAAGAAATTAAAATTTCGTTATAGATTTCAAAATGACGAAATAACGAAATTCCGAAATTACAATATTATCGGACTATCGGATTACGGAATTATAAAACTGTGAAATTACGAAATTTTTATATAACCAAATCATGAAAAACCACATAATAGAAATAGCGAACTTGTGCTATAGGGAAGTAGGTAAACGGGGAAATAGACAAATAAGGAAATGACGAAATACAAAACTAACAAAAATCAAAGTAGTAAAATGATGTAATAGATTGATTTCGTAATAGATTTAAAAATTACGAAATTACGAAATTCCGATATTACCATACTAGCGAATTGTGGGATTACGAAATTATAAAATCATGGGAATACGAAATGAAGAAACAAGTGAAAGAAATAATAAAACCGCAAAATGACGAAATTTTCAAATAACGAAACTGCGTAATTACGTCAGATGTTAAGGGGGAGGTAGGTGCTTAAATTATAAACTTCGTGACGTCACATGTATAAATCTAAATATTAAAACTCTAAACTTTAATTTTGGAAGTGCTGACGACCTGTGACCACGACGCAGGTCAGAAATAAGGAAATTCGTTTGACGTAATTTATTGCACAGGTTGCATACTTTAGATTCTACACATACGACTACACCTAAATAGTGGCAGTATTTTTGATTGATAACTTAAAATTTTCCAAACTTGAAATCCGACTAATTTGGAAACCAAAAATGTCCAAAACCCGAAAGGGGGGTAAACCTGAATACGAAACAAAATGTGTTGAATTTATCTTTGGATTTTTTTTTTATATGAATCTTGATTCTATTGATGAAATAATGCTTAATAAATTATAACGAGTGAGCAACAAAATTCGTGATCGCAGTTGGCTAAACGTATATCGGTTCTTTTACTTTACTGTTTACAATTCACATTACTCTATGACTTTTTACACAATCGTATCGATCAAGAATCGACTCAAAATTTTGGATTCAGAGGCTCCTACGATCACGAATTTTGTTGCTCACTCGTTATTATCGCACAGGCTTCATACTTAATTTTATATTCAAAATTCGCTCATTTCGATACGTTAATTCAATATTTTTGTATTTTCAAATGCCAACTTTGAATTCCAAAATTAATACATTCTTTTACAGTAAAAATTTGTAATGATTTTATAATATATGAGCGAGCGAAGCGAGCTAGTATTTATAAACACAAAATCTTGTATGCAACTGAGTTAAGTATGTAATTTACTGATTCCCATTGTTTTAAAATACCAGCTCGCTTCGCTCGCTCCTATATTCTAACTTATTACAAACAGAAGAACGAAATATTTTTTTTATGTAAAAGAATGTGTAATTTAATAGTTTTGTTCCGAAACACAAAATTTTGTATGCAACCGGGTTGAGTATGTAATTTACTGATTCGCATTATTTATGCCAAAACCAGCTCGCTTCGCTCGCTCCTATATTCCAACAAACTGAAGAATGAAATAATTTTCCGCTATTCATAAACAAGACGAGTCAATAATTTCCCATTACAGCCGAGTTTTCTACAAAATTGTATGTTCCTTTTATGTCAATTCAATATTTTTGCATTTTCTAATGCCAAATTTGAGTTCCAAAATTAAAAAGAATACAATGGTTATATAGTATATGGAACGAGCGAAGCGAGCTACTATTCATAAACACAAAATCTTGTATGCAACTGGGTTGATTATGTAATTTACTGATTCGCATTGTTTAAGAATACCAGCTCGCTTCGCTCGCTCTTATATTATAACTTTTTACAAAGTGAAGAACGAAATATTTTTTTTTATGTAAAAGAATGTGTAATTTAATAGTTTTGTTCCGAAACACAAAATCTTGTATGCAACTGGGTTGAGTATGTAATTTACTGATTCGCATTGTTTAAGAATACCAGCGCTTATATTCCAACAAACTGAAGAGTGAAATAATTTTCCGTTATTCATAAACAAGACTAGTCAATAATTTCCCATTACAGCCGAGTTTCCTACAAAATTTTATGTTCCTTTTATGTTAATTCAATATTTTTGCATTTTCGAATGCCAACTTTGAGTTCCAAAATTAAAAAGTATACATTCTTTTACAGTAAAAATGGTTAATGATTTTATAATATATGAGCGAGCGAAGCGAGCTACTATTCATAAACACAAAATTTTGGATGCATCTGGGTTGATTAAGTAATTTACTGATTCGCATTATTATTTATGTCCAAAACCCGAAAGGGGGGTAAACCTGAATTCAGTTTGAAACCTCAAAATCTATTGAATTTATCTTTGGAATTTAATAGTTTTGTTCCGAAACACAAAATCTTGTATGCAACTGGGTTGAGTATGTAATTTACTGATTCGCATTGTTTAAGAATACCAGCGCTTATATTCCAACAAACTGAAGATTGAAATAATTTTCCGCTATTCATAAACAAGACTAGTCAATAATTTCCCATTACAGCCGAGTTTCCTACAAAATTTTATGTTCCTTTTATGTTAATTCAATATTTTTGCATTTTTGAATGCCAACCTTGAGTTCCAAAATTAAAAAGGATACATTCTTTTACAGTAAAAATTGTTAATGATTTTATAATATATGAGCGAGCGAAGCAAGCTACTATTCATCAACACAAAATTTTGTATGCAACTGTGTTGATTATGTAATTTACGGATTCGCATTATTATTTATGTCCAAAACCCGAAAGAGGGGTAAACCTGAATTCAGTTTGAAACCTCAAAATCTGTTGAGTTTATTTTTGGAATTTAATATTTTTGTTCCGAAACACAAAATCTTGTATGCAACTGGGTTGATTATGTAATTTAGTGATTCGCATTATTTACGAATACCAGCGCTTATATTCCAACAAACTGAAGAATGAAATAATTTTCCGCATACGACTACACCTAAATAGTGGCACTATTTTTGATTGATAACTTTTAAAACTCAAAATTTTCCAAACTCGAAACCTGACTAATTTGGAAACCAAAAATGTCCAAAACCCGAAAGGGGGGTAAACCTGAATACAGTACGAAACATCAAAATGTGTTGAATTTATCTTTTTCTTCCACTTCAAATTTCTAAAATTTTTGAAGGTTGACGACTATCTGAATGAATCTTGATTCAATTGATGAAATAATGCTTAATAAATTGTATTATCGCACAGGCTAGATACTTAATTTTATATTCAAAATTCGCTAATTTCGATACCTTAATTTCGATTTTCAACTGCCAATTTTGAGTTCTAAAATTTAAAAAGATATATTCTTTTACAGTAAAAATTTGTAATGATTTTATAATATATGAGCGAGCGAAGCGAGCTACTATTCATAAACGCAAAATTTTGTATGCAACTGGGTTGATTATGTAATTTACTTATTCGCAGTTTTTAAGAATACCAGCTCGCTTCGCTCCTATATTCTAACTTGTTACAGACAGAAGAACGAAATAATTTTTTTATGTAAAAAAATGTGTAATTTAATAGTTTTGTTCCGAAACACAAAATCTTGTATGGAACTGGGTTGAGTATGTAATTTACTGACTCGCATTGTTTAAGAATACCAGCTCGCTTCGCTCGCTCCTATATTCTGGCTTGTTACAAGCTGAATAACGAAATAATTTTTTTTATGTAAAAGAATGTGTAATTTAATGGTTTTGTTTCGAAACACAAAATGTTGTATGCAACTGGGTTGAGTATGTAATTTACTGATTCGCATTGTTTAAGAATACCAGCGCTTATATTCCAACAAACTGAAGAGTGAAATAATTTTCCGCTATTCATAAACAAGACTAGTCAATAATTTCCCATTACAGCCGAGTTTCCTACAAAATTTTATGTTCCTTTTATGTTAATTCAATATTTTTGCATTTTCGAATGCCAACTTTGAGTTCCAAAATTAAAAAGTATACATTCTTTTACAGTAAAAATGGTTAATGATTTTATAATATATGAGCGAGCGAAGCGAGCTACTATTCATAAACACAAAATTTTGGATGCATCTGGGTTGATTAAGTAATTTACTGATTCGCATTATTATTTATGTCCAAAACCCGAAAGGGGGGTAAACCTGAATTCAGTTTGAAACCTCAAAATCTATTGAATTTATCTTTGGAATTTAATAGTTTTGTTCCGAAACACAAAATCTTGTATGCAACTGGGTTGAGTATGTAATTTACTGATTCGCATTGTTTAAGAATACCAGCGCTTATATTCCAACAAACTGAAGATTGAAATAATTTTCCGCTATTCATAAACAAGACTAGTCAATAATTTCCCATTACAGCCGAGTTTCCTACAAAATTTTATGTTCCTTTTATGTTAATTCAATATTTTTGCATTTTTGAATGCCAACCTTGAGTTCCAAAATTAAAAAGGATACATTCTTTTACAGTAAAAATTGTTAATGATTTTATAATATATGAGCGAGCGAAGCAAGCTACTATTCATCAACACAAAATTTTGTATGCAACTGTGTTGATTATGTAATTTACGGATTCGCATTATTATTTATGTCCAAAACCCGAAAGAGGGGTAAACCTGAATTCAGTTTGAAACCTCAAAATCTGTTGAGTTTATTTTTGGAATTTAATATTTTTGTTCCGAAACACAAAATCTTGTATGCAACTGGGTTGATTATGTAATTTAGTGATTCGCATTATTTACGAATACCAGCGCTTATATTCCAACAAACTGAAGAATGAAATAATTTTCCGCATACGACTACACCTAAATAGTGGCACTATTTTTGATTGATAACTTTTAAAACTCAAAATTTTCCAAACTCGAAACCTGACTAATTTGGAAACCAAAAATGTCCAAAACCCGAAAGGGGGGTAAACCTGAATACAGTACGAAACATCAAAATGTGTTGAATTTATCTTTTTCTTCCACTTCAAATTTCTAAAATTTTTGAAGGTTGACGACTATCTGAATGAATCTTGATTCAATTGATGAAATAATGCTTAATAAATTGTATTATCGCACAGGCTAGATACTTAATTTTATATTCAAAATTCGCTAATTTCGATACCTTAATTTCGATTTTCAACTGCCAATTTTGAGTTCTAAAATTTAAAAAGATATATTCTTTTACAGTAAAAATTTGTAATGATTTTATAATATATGAGCGAGCGAAGCGAGCTACTATTCATAAACGCAAAATTTTGTATGCAACTGGGTTGATTATGTAATTTACTTATTCGCAGTTTTTAAGAATACCAGCTCGCTTCGCTCCTATATTCTAACTTGTTACAGACAGAAGAACGAAATAATTTTTTTATGTAAAAAAATGTGTAATTTAATAGTTTTGTTCCGAAACACAAAATCTTGTATGGAACTGGGTTGAGTATGTAATTTACTGACTCGCATTGTTTAAGAATACCAGCTCGCTTCGCTCGCTCCTATATTCTGGCTTGTTACAAGCTGAATAACGAAATAATTTTTTTTATGTAAAAGAATGTGTAATTTAATGGTTTTGTTTCGAAACACAAAATGTTGTATGCAACTGGGTTGAGTATGTAATTTACTGATTCGCATTGTTTAAGAATACCAGCGCTTATATTCCAACAAACTGAAGAGTGAAATAATTTTCCGCTATTCATAAACAAGACTAGTCAATAATTTCCCATTACAGCCGAGTTTCCTACAAAATTTTATGTTCCTTTTATGTTAATTCAATATTTTTGCATTTTCGAATGCCAACTTTGAGTTCCAAAATTAAAAAGTATACATTCTTTTACAGTAAAAATGGTTAATGATTTTATAATATATGAGCGAGCGAAGCGAGCTACTATTCATAAACACAAAATTTTGGATGCAACTGGGTTGATTATGTAATTTACTGATTCGCATTATTTATGAATACCAGCGCCTATATTCCAACAAACTGAAGAGTGAAATAATTTTCCTCTTTTCATAAACAAGACTAGTCAATAATTTTCCATTACAGCCGAGTTTCCTACAAAATTTTATGTTCCTTTTATGTTAATTCAATAGTTTTGCATTTTTAAATGCCAACTTTGAGTTCCAAAATTAAAAAGGATACATTCTTTTACAGTAAAAATTTGTAATGATTTTATAATATATGAGCCAGCGAAGTGAGCTACTATTCATAAACACAAAATCTTGTATACAACTGGGTTGAGTATGTAATTTACTGATTCGCATTATTATTTATGTCCAAAACCCGAAAGGGGGGTAAACCTGAATTTCGTTTGAAACCTCAAAATGTGTTGAGTTTATCTTTGGAATTTTTTTCCACTAAAATTTTTGAAGGTTGGCGATTAAAAATTTTCAAGATTTATATGTTTTGATTCAATTTATGAAATAATGCTTAATAAATCATATTATTGCACAGCTTACATACCTTATATTCTACACATACAATACCTAAATAGTGGCAGTATTTTTGGTTTGTTCGTTTTAACTTCTGTTACTCAAAATTTTCCAAACTCGAAACCTTACTAAAAATGTCCAAAACCCGAAAGGGGGGTAAACCTGAATCCAGTAGAAAACATCAAAATGTGTTGAATTCCGTCGCCGAAATGGGGTCTCTTTTATATTATTAGTTTGGAATATCCTAGAGTCGGTCCCAGGTAGTGAGAAATGTCTTTTTACAATTAAGACAGTTAAACAAATAAAACGACAGGGTCGAGAGACGTATTGGCGCCAGGCTGGCGACCTGACCAAAATCGACATCTTATTCAATTCCTATTCTAAAAAACTAAAACTACGTATTTGCACGGAAAGCGATCATGCGACGGACCACACCATGAAAAACGACAATCGAAAACTTGTTGAAACCGCGAATTTCCCACCGCAAAACATTCCCAATTACCGTAAAAACGAAGTCGTTCGAGTGTTAATGCAGTAGCGCATAATGGCGCAGTATATCCCCGACACACAGTAGACGAAACTTAATTGCATCTCGAGCGCCACGAGACTTGCAGACCCTTTTAAAAATCGCATCGGAAGCCTCAACCAAAGCAACATATACATGAGTGTTTAATGGTGCGACAAATTTCATACAGCAGCGTATTATACGTCAGGATAAATATCCCCAGACATGGTCTCTGAGATACGGCGAGAGCCAACTAAGTGAAGCGGTTCAAGAAGAATAGAACCCAGATAAATTTATAAACGCTGATTTACTGCCGCTTGTATCGTCTGCACTGTAAATCGCAAATAAAATTTATTCCGGGAGTATCTCCGCGATCGAAATTTCTGGCGTCCCGACCGCGCTGACGGATTACGTCTTATCAGCGGCTTATCCGGAAGATATCTGCGACGATGTATTCCGGACACGAATGAGGTCGCTCCGGAGAAATACAAAACTATATCTAAACTCGGCACCAGCGACTTTGCTCAAATGCGTTTTATCAAAATATATCGCCGTGGCATGAGATGCTTTTGTTAGACGGTCAATAATTTATCGACTTTTGTTTTATTTGCTGACGACTTGTACGGCGATATTTTTCGAATAAAACTCTCAATACAAATGGCGCGTATGCGTGCATGTCTGCCGAATCTGTCGCGGAGGAAACGGGATTTATCTAGCGTTATATTCAAATCGGCATCTTGGATGTTCGGGAACTGTGGCGTTCGGGCGCCAAGCCCACAGCGTTTTGTGGCTCTTCGTCATTATTTGCTCGTCGATTTACTGAATGGAAGGAACTAAAATAGTCATAAAGAAAAAAATACACTAAATAGTGTAGAAGAGCATGCCCAACAGCTGACGATCAACATTATATCTACTCTGGTCAGGAATACTGCCTTATCTTATTGGAGGAATTGATGGACACTTGGCTCCGTAGATCGTCTTTATCTTCCTTTTTCTCTGAAAAGATTCCACGAGCCGCTCCTCAGCGACACACTCTTCTAGCTGCGTGTTCCGAACCGGACGCCGATAACTTAACATGTCATGATTTCCAAATAATATTTATAATGACGGAAGTTTGATTTACGGGCCCGATTTCGAGCCGCCGATTGTTGGGTCGGGAAAAGACTTTATTTACGAGACGTGGCGGCGGGGGAGCTTATTCTCGAAAATAGTTGGAATAAGTAACGGGACGCGAAGAAATATTTGGAGTATTTGCATGGATTTCGCAAGCGTGATCGATGGTCGCTGACGTATACGGCTATCCGGTTATGGAAGTGAATTCCCGTTTTGCGTTGGGTGTGGGGTTTGGAAGACGACACATTAGTGTGGCTTTCATAATACAAATGTAGTTGGAGCAATTGACGGCACCTCTGCCGCGCTATTGATTCCCGGAAGCGTCCCCCTCCCCCGCTCGTTAGCCCGAAAACGCACTCGCACCACTCATTAATATGTCGTTTTTAACACCGGGACGTTCCCGTGTTTTTATCAGCGCTGAATGCGAAATGAGTTATGGACTGGAATTGGCGGAGATCACAGGTCGTAGGGTTGTCACTGGTCAGTGTATTTGTGTATTATGTGATTGCGTTTCGTAAAATGCTTTATGACCGCATTGTTTCGCGCATAGCTCGGATATTCGGAGAGTCCGGTTCTCGTTCTCTCTCCTCCTTGTCCGCTGTAAACAACATCGACGCCCCTGATGTTTATCTGCTCCCACGGTTCTTCAACAACGCGTGACGTACTGCCACTGGACAATTATTCACGTGCATCAAAAGTTAATAATTCATCAGGAGGAGCATTAATCACGCGTTTGACAACCACCTTAATGTATCAAATCACGCCATAATTGATTTATCGGCGGTCGGTAGCGCGAGCAATTGATTTGCATTAACAATGCGTAAACTGGTTCGGATCGCCGTATTTCAGCGCGGGTCGGACATCTTTCGCGACAATTATCCGGTGTCGCGAATAAAAAATTCTCCGTGGTGGCGGCGCGGCGTTTGTTTTAATATAGAAAGCGAGGGTGAAAGCGGAGATGAATATCTGCGAATAAACCACTTTAATTTTAAATAACAAGTGTAAATGACATCCTGCTAATTATGGTTTATCTCTCGCGCTCCCCTCGCGTTAATCTTCATATTGTTGAAAATTTCATAAGCGCGCACTTATCGCGCTTTCTTTTCGGCGTCCGGGTTTGGACCAAAACGTTTTTGCTCCGCTGATGCCGTCTTCCAAATCGACGGTGTCGAGGGGTGGGCACGCCGAGTCGTAGTGGTCTTAGTACATCTAAGCACAGCCACAATAAAATGTCCAACGTAAAATTTTGATTCAAATAGCGCATCCACCATTATCGCGCTAGAATCAATACTCAAACAGAAGGCTCAACTATACGGGATTCTGCGATCCCCGTCACGTGACTTTTCGGTAGTTTGTGGATGTCCGTAAGATGGGGTGTTAACCGAAAAATGAAATGAAACAATTTCTTATCGAAATTGGAACGAAAATGAAATCGGTGTTCGTCTCGGCAATAGAACGCAATTGATATTTTTGGAGGACAAATTTCAGGATCGGTGTGGTGTATTTTTAAGCAATAAATAATTTCAAAGATTATAAAATCGAAGCATGATTTCACAAAACAGTGAATAGGAAGGTGTAGTTACAAAATTTAATACCAACTCAGAAAATGGACATTTATTAACATTCATTATTAGACACAAGTAGATAATTCAAAATCGAACTTAAAAATATATTAGTAAATTAGGGTAATTCGATGTAAAATTGGACTAGATTTTAATTTGATCTTAACTTAATTTCAGGTTTTCAGGATTTCACTCATAATCACAAATTTTCAGATGTTCAACTTATTTCCCATTCACAAAACCAAATTTCAGGATAATTCTTAGGGGATTTTGTGTCAGGTTTTGAGGTTGTCAGGGTCGCATTCCTCATATTTTTAGATTTCGAAGTTGTTCTTTCTTTCTTTTAAGTCTTCGGGTCCTCAGAATGTCAAAGTTTTACGTCTTCAGGTTTTAGGTTGTCAGGTTCGAAAGCCTTAGATTTTCAGATTTTCGAGTTAGCGGTATTTTATTTTTTTATGTTTTCAGGCTTCAAGGTTTTCGGTTTGTCAAGATGATGTTCAAGTTCTCATGTTTTAATTCTCGAATCTCAGGTTTTCAGGATCTTACTCAGAATCATAAATTTTCAGATTTTCAAGTGAATTCGCATTCTCAAAAACAAATTTCTGGATAATTCTTAGGGGATTTTGTGTCAGGTTTTGAGGTTGTCAGGTTCGCATTCCTCATATTTTTAGGTTACTAAGTTGTTCTTTCTTTCTTTTAGGTCTTCGGGTTCTCAGAATGTCAAAGTTTTACGTCTTCAGGTTTTAGGTTGTCAGGTTCCAAAGCCTTAGATTTTCAGATTTTCGAGTTAGCGGTATTTTATTTTTTTACGTTTTCAGGCTTCAAGGTTTTCGGTTTGTCAAGATGATGTTCAAGTTCTGATGTTTCAATTCTCGAATCTCAGGTTTTCAGGATCTTACTCAGAATCACAAATTTTCAGATTTTCAAGTGAATTCGCATTCTCAAAAACAAATTTCTGGATAATTCTTAGGAGATTTTGTGTCAGGTTTTGAGGTTGTCAGGTTCGCATTCCTCATATTTTTAGATTTCGAAGTTTTTCTTTCTTTCTTTTAGGTCTTTGGGTTGTCAGAATGTCAAAGTTTTAGGTCTTCAGGTTTTAGGTTGTCAGGTTTCAGAGCCTTAGATTTTCAGATTTTCGAGTTAGCGATATTTTATATTTTAACGTTTTCAGGCTTCAAGGTTTTCGGTTTGTCAAGATGATGTTCAAGTTCTCATGTTTTAATTCTTGAATCTCAAGTTTTCAGGATCTTACTCAGAATTACAACTTTTCAGAGTTTCAAGTTATTTCGCATTCTCAGAAACAAATTTCTGGATAATTCTTAGGAGATTTTGTGTCAGGTTTTGAGGTTGTCAGGTTCGCATTCCTCATATTTTTAGATTTCAAAGTTGTTCTTTCTTTCAGGTCTTCGGGTTCTCAGAATGTCAAAGTTTTACGTCTTCAGGTTTCAGGTTGTCAGGTTTCAAAGCCTTAGATTTTCAGATTTTCGAGTTAGCGGTATTTTATGTTTTAACGTTTTCAGGCTTCAGGATTTTCGGTTTGTCAAGATGATGTTCAAGTTCTGATGTTTCAATTCTTAAATCTCAGGTTTTCAAGATCTTACTCAGAATTACAACTTTTCAGAGTTTCAAGTTATTTCGCATTCTCAAAAACAAATTTCTGGATAATTCTTAGGGGATTTTGTGTCAGGTTTTGAGGTTGTCAGGTTCGCATTTCTCTTATTTTTAGATTTTGAAGTTGTTCTTTCTTTCTTTTAGGTCTTCGGGTTGTCAGAATGTCAAAGTTTTAGGTCTTCAGGTTTTAGGTTGTCAGGTTCCAAAGCCTTGCATTTTCAGATTTTCGAGTTAGCAGTATTTTATGTTTTAACGTTTTCAGGCTTCAAGGTTTTCGGTTTGTCAAGATGATGTTCAAGTTCTCATATTTTAATTCTCGAATCTCAGGTTTTCAGGATCTTACTCAGAATCACAAATTTTCAGATTTTCAAGTTATTTCGCATTCTCAAAAACAAATTTCTGTATAATTCTTAGGGGACTTTGTGTCAGTTTTTGAGGTTGTCAGGTTCGCATTCCTCATATTTTTAGATTTCATAGTTGTTCTTTCTTTCTTTTAGGTCTTCGGGTTCTCAGAATGTCAAAGTTTTACGTCTTCAGGTTTCAGGTTGTCAGGTTTCAAAGCCTTAGATTTTCAGATTTTCGAGTTAGCGGTATTTTATATTTTTACGTTTTCAGGCTTCAAGGTTTTCGGTTTGTCAAGATGATGTTCAAGTTTTCATGTTTCAATTCTCGAATCTCAGGTTTTCAGAATCTTACTCAGAATCACAAATTTTCAGATTTTCAAGTTAATTCGCATTCTCAAAACAAATTTCTGGTTAATTCTTAGGGGATTTTGTGTGAGGTTTTGAGGTTGTCAGGTTCGCATTCCTCATATTTTTAGATTTCCAAGTTGTTCTTTCTTTCTTTTAGGTCATCGGGTCCTCAGAATGTCAAAGTTTTACGTCTTCAGGTTTTAGGTTGTCAGGTTCCAAAGCCTTAGATTTCCAGATTTTCGAGTTAGCAGTATTTTATGTTTTAGCGTTTTCAGGCTTCAAGGTTTTCGGTTTGTCAAGATGATGTTCAAGTTCTGATGTTTTAATTCTCGAATCTCAGGTTTTCAGGATCTTACTCAGAATCACAAATTTTCAGATTTTCAAGTTAATTCGCATTCTCAAAAACATATTTCTGGATAATTCTTGGGAGATTTTGTGTCAGGTTTTGAGGTTGTCAGGTTCGCATTTTGCATATTTTTAGATTTCGAAGTTGTTCTTTCTTTCAGGTCTTCGGGTTCTCAGAATGTGAAAGTTTTACGTCTTCAGGTTTCAGGTTGTCAGGTTTCAAAGCCTTAGATTTTCAGATTTTCGAGTTAGAATTATTTTATGTTTTTACGTTTTCAGGTTTCAAGGTTTTCGGTTTGTCAAGATGATGTGCAAGTTCTGATGTTTCAATTCTCGAATCTCAGGTTTTCAGGATCTTACTCAGAATCACAAATTTTCAGATTTTCAAGTTAATTCGCATTCTCAAAAACAAATTTCTGGATAATTCTTAGGAGATTTTGTGTCAGGTTTTGAGGTTGTCAGGTTCGGATTCCTCATATTTTTGGATTTCTAAGTTGTTCTTTCTTTCTTTTAGGTCTTCGGGTTCTCAGAATATCAAAGTTTTACGTCTTCAGGTTTTAGGTTGTCAGGTTCCAAAGCCTTAGATTTTCAGATTTTCGAGTTAGCAGTTTTTTATATTTTTACGTTTTCAGGCTTCACGGTTTTCGGTTTGTCAAGATGATGTTCAAGTTCTGATGTTTCAATTCTCGAATCTCAGGTTTTCAGGATCTTACTCAGAATCACAAATTTTCAGATTTTCAAGTTAATTCGCATTCTCAAAAACAAATTTCTGGATAATTCTTGGGAGATTTTGTGTCAGGTTTTGAGGTTATCAGGTTCGCATTCCTCATATTTTTAGATTTCAAAGTTGTTCTTTCTTTCAGGTCTTCGGGTTCTCAAAATGTCAAAGTTTTACGTCTTCGGGTTTTAGGTTGTCAGGTTTCAAAGCCTGAGATTTTCAGATTTTCGAGTTAGCAGTATTTTATATTTTTACGTTTTCAGGCTTCAAGGTTTTCGGTTTGTCAAGATGATGTTCAAGTTCTGATGTTTTAATTCACGAATCTCAAGTTTTCAGGATCTTACTCAGAATTACAACTTTTCAGTTTCAAGTTATTTCGCATTCTCAAAAACAAATTTCTTGATAATTCTTAGGAGATTTTGTGTCAGGTTTTGAGCTTGTCAGGTCCGCATTTCTCATATTTTTAGATTTCGAAGTTGTTCTTTCTTTCTTTCAGGTCTTCGGGTTCTCAGAATGTCAAAGTTTTACGTCTTCAGGTTTTAGGTTGTCAGGTTCCAAAGCCTTAGATTTTCAGATTTTCTAGTTAGCGGTATTTTATATTTTTACGTTTTCAGGCTTCAAGGTTTTCGGTTTGTCAAGACGATGTTCAAGTTTTCATGTTTTAATTCTCGAATCTCAGGTTTTCAGGATCTTACTCAGAATCACAAATTTTCAGATTTTCAAGTTAATTCGCATTCTCAAAAACAAATTTCTGACTAATTCTTAGGGGATTTTGTGTCAGGTTTTGAGGTTGTCAGGTTTTGAGGTTGTCAGGTTTTGAGGTTGTCAGGTTCGCATTACTTATATTTTTGGATTTCTAAGTTGTTCTTTCTTTCTTTTAGGTCTTTGGGTTCTCAGAATGTCAAAGTTTTACGTCTTCAGGTTTCAGGTTGTCAGGTTTCAAAGCCTTAGATTTTCAGATTTTCGAGTTAGCGGTATTTTATATTTTTACGTTTTCAGGCTTCAAGGTTTTCGGTTTGTCAAGATGATGTTCAAGTTCTCATGTTTTAATTCTCGAATCTCAGGTTTTCAGGATCTTACTCAGAATCACAAATTTTCAGATTTTTAAATGAATTCGCATTCTCAAAAACAAATTTCTGGATAATTCTTAGGAGATTTTGCGTCAGGTTTTGAGGTTGTCAGGTTCGCATTCCTCATATTTTTAGATTTCATAGTTGTTCTTTCTTTCTTTTAGGTCTTCGGGTTCTCAGAATGTCAAAGTTTTACGTCTTCAGGTTTCAGGTTGTCAGGTTTCAAAGCCTTAGATTTTCAGATTTTCGAGTTAGCGGTATTTTATATTTTTACGTTTTCAGGCTTCAAGGTTTTCGGTTTGTCAAGATGATGTTCAAGTTCTCATGTTTTAATTCTCGAATCTCAGGTTTTCAGGATCTTACTCAGAATCACAAATTTTCAGATTTTCAAGTTAATTCGCATTCCCAAAAACAAATTTCTGACTAATTCTTAGGGGATTTTGTGTCAGGTTTTGAGGTTGTCAGGTTTTGAGGTTGTCAGGTTTTGAGGTTGTCAGGTTTTGAGGTTGTCAGGTTTTGAGGTTGTCAGGTTTTGAGGTTGTCAGGTTCGCATTACTTATATTTTTGGATTTCTAAGTTGTTCTTTCTTTCTTTTAGGTCTTCGGGTCCTCAGAATGTCAAAGTTTTAGGTCTTCAGGTTTTAGGTTGTCAGGTTCCAAAGCCTTAGATTTTCAGATTTTCGAGTTAGCAGTATTTTATATTTTAACGTTTTCAGGCTTCAAGGTTTTCGGTTTGTCAAGATGATGTTCAAGTTCTGAGGTTTCAATTCTCGAATCTCAAGTTTTCAGGATCTTACTCAGAATTACAACTTTTCAGAGTTTCAAGTTATTTCGCATTCTCAAAAACAAATTTCTTGATAAGTCTTAGGAGATTTTGTGTCAGGTTTTGAGGTTGTCAGGTTCGCATTCCTCTTATTTTTAGATTTCGAAGTTGTTCTTTCTTTCTTTTAGGTCTTCGGGTTCTCAGAATGTCAAAGTTTGACGTCTTCAGGTTTTAGGTTGTCAGGTTCCAAAACCCAATTTTTTCAGATTTTCGAGTTAGCGGTATTTTATATTTTTACGTTTTCAGGCTTCAAGGTTTTCGGTTTGTCAAGATGATGTTCAAGTTCTGAGGTTTCAATTCTCGAATTTCAAGTTTTCAGGATCTTACTCAGAAGTACAACTTTTCAGAGTTTCAAGTTATTTCGTATTCTCAGAAACAAATTTCTGGATAATTCTTAGGAGATTTTGTGTCAGGTTTTGAGGTTGTCAGGTTCGCATTCCTCATATTTTTAGATTTCAAAGTTGTTCTTTCTTTCAGGTCTTCGGGTTCTCAGAATGTCAAAGTTTTACGTTTTCGGGTTTTAGGTTGTCAGGTTCCAAAGCCTTAGATTTTCAGATTTTCGAGTTAGCAGTATTTTGTTTTAACGTTTTCAGGCTTCAAGGTTTTCGGTTTGTCAAGATGATGTTCAAGTTCTCATGTTTTAATTCTCGAATCTCAGGTTTTTAGGATCTTACTCAGAATCACAACTTTTCAGAGTTTCAAGTCATTTCGCATTCTCAAAAACAAATTTCATATTTTTAGATTACTAAGTTGTTCTTTCTATCTTTTAGGTCTTTGGGTTCTCAGAAAGCCATATTATTATATTATATTATTTATCGTCCATATTTTATTATATTAAGTATATAGTGCATTGGAAGGTGTATTTAAAACCCAAATAAAATTGGCGGTTGACGGTGTCATAGTTCAAAAATTTTGACAACACTGTTAGAGTGTTGATATTCAGAGCCCCAACTAAACGAGTGAAATGATTTCAGGCGACGCCCCAGGCCCCGGAGGTTCCGAGCACCCGCCCCACCGACCCCTCCGCTAAATCGGACCACGAGTGACAAGTGTGAGACTAGCACGCCAAAATGGACCGTCGTGCGACATGTGTATACTTTAGTGGCTAGTGTAATATAATTATTTATAATCCAAAGTAATTAATGTTGACGACAGCGGCGAGATATTTTTCGAACTGTACACACTTCTGTTTTATATAAAGCGCCGCTGCGAGGAGAAAGAACATGTGCGAATGAGATCACTTATATACGTAATTGGGTTTATGTGCCATAATTCACAAAAAGTTAACGATATACGTAAATTGTAATCCTAGTAGGTGTAAGATCTAAATTGTGAGGAGTTAAGTAAGTGACTGAGTATTTTTTCTATTAGTGTACATATTGTTTGGTAGTGGTCCAGCAAGAGCACAAGAACCGATCCGCCGGGAGCTTTTTGTGGTCTTGAGCCTCCATGTCGAATGTCCACTTGCAATTCTTTATGGATCTCTATTTTTTGTTACTTTGTAAATCTAGGCGTAATTGTGTAACTGCCGATGGCTGCCGCAGTTTATCGATGTTGTCGAATTGTTACGCTGAGGACGCCCAGCCACATTGGGAGTTTGCGACATGTAAATATAGATACTCTCTCGTTTGCTACTTTTCTAGAGCACCGCTTGTACTAATTTGTCTACGAAATTTTCGTTTTGTATATGCTGTAAATAAAAGGTGGAGAAAACTAAAACCTCTTTAAGAATTTATGCATCTGTGCGTACGTACCTAAAATAGCTTAAGAGATGAAGCATTTTATACTTTAAGATATACGACTTTAGTTTAATTGTTCGAAACGAAAGTACAACAAATGTATACGTAAATGTACTAATTAACGCAGAGGAACTCTGTACCTTGCAAACCAGTGTGTTTGGGCCGAAGCTACATCTTGGTAATCCTAAAACTTTGTACATAAGCTGTAAAATTTTCATAGGGTAAGGATAAAATGTATACTGTTCATCTAGAGTATTGTTTGTTTTTCTTTCTCGTTTTTATCGACATTTTGTTGCTTATTTGTTGCTCAAGATTTAATTTTTCATGTAATATACGCTCCCTATCTTCTCTGTCGTCTATGTGTGACTGTAATTTATTTTAATAAAAGTCATGTTCTCAACTCTTCTTTTATTCGCGGCACTCGTTTACGACGCCTCAAACACCTAAAGTTGAGCGAATACTTGCTGCATTTAATTATTTCAACCCGCAAACGGGGAGCCGCTGGTAAGAACACTCCGAACATGTTTCAGACAACCTTGTTGATATCCACGTTATGTTTATGAGATCTTAATCGGATTGTTAGCTCATTAAGTGAATTACGCAATCGGGGAGACAAAAGCGAGATCAATTATCTGATAATTCTGTGCCACGACTTAATTATGTAACCTTAATCGGTTTGTTACTAGCATTCCAAAAATTGTTTACAGGTTGTAAAGTACTTAAGAATAGAATTAATTTTATAACAAGTTAAGAGCTTTTAAACGCTGTCTTTTCGTCGAGTCAATCGCAAAGAAAATTACATTCTAGCTATTGCACATCGTCAGGAGATATATTATGTAATTCTTCCCTGTGGCAACCTCCAGCAATACCAATCGTTAAAACAACTCAAAATAAAACTGTATGTAAACAATTTTATCCAAATATTTCTACTATTTACTTTTGCCAAAAGATACAGCTCATCAGGAGCTTCTTTCAGAACTCGAAAAGTCAAAAATTCAGTTTCAAGATACTTGGAAATATTTTTTAACGGTATTGTGTCCAAAATATTTTTTGCACTTTTATCGGACGAATTTGGAATTAATTCTAGACTTTTGTCTCCCTGCAAAATCAAGTAGGTAATGGTAATGCGGAGCGAAATCAAGTAGGTAATGGCTCACGGTATAAATGACAGTTGGAAGTTAAAAAAGTATTTATTTTGGAATAATGGATTTTGTTTCCTTGCAATTGAAGAACAATTTTATTTTCCAATTTTACGTTAATCATGTAGGTAATGGTTCACAGTGTAAATTAATGACGGTTGGCCGAAGGGATTTTGTGTGTTAAAAAAACACCCATGGGTGTTGGGTGCAAGTACTGGGAGTGACCATACTGGAAATTGTATAGAAATTGAAAATGGTAGAGGCGTTGAGCGTTTTTAAAATTTCTATAGATTCAAAAGCCACTTTCGTTATTCGACCCCTTTTCCCCGTTTGACCCCTATTTTAAAATAATAGATAAAATAGTGGAGGCGCTGATGCGATTATAAAATTGCAATAAATTGAAAATTCATCTCCATAGACTCCAAAGTGTGTCTTTCCGCTATTTTAAAATATTATAAAAAATGGTGGAGGCGCTGAGAAAATAAAATAAAATACCTATATATTGAAAAGACATCTGGGAATGTTTCTTCAACTCCATGGACAATACTAAAGAGTGTTTTTCTGCTTTTTCAAAAGTCATCAAAATTGGTGGAGGCGCTGGGAAATTTTAAAATACCAATATATTCAAAAGCCGCATGGGGCTGTTTTTTTTTCTGTATTTGAGACGTTTTGCACATTATTTAATTAGATTTAACTCCCTAGAGACACTTAAGTGTGTTTTTCCGCTATTTGAAAATGTCACAAAAAATGGTGGATGTGCTGACCGATTTTAAAATCCCAATAAATTCAAAAACCACCTGGGATTGTTTCGTTTCATTGTTCGAGCAATTCTTGACATTATTTAATAAGATTCAATTCCACAAAGACTTCTAAGATTGACTTTCCGCTATTTCAAAATATAATCAAAAATGGTGAAGGCGCTGAGGGATTTCAAAATTCCAAGATATTCAAAAGCCACCTGGCAGTGTTCCTTTTCTTTATTCGAGGAGTTCTTGACATTATTTATTGAGATTTCATTTCTAAGAGACTCCACAGTGTGGCTTTCCGCTACTTCAAAATACCATCAAAAATGGTGGAGGTCTGAACAGATTTTAAAATACCAATATATTATTATTTAAAGAGCTATCTGGGATTCTTTCTTTTCCATATTGAAGCAGCTCTTGATAATGGTATACAACTCCATGGAGACTCCAAAGTGTGTCTTTCCGCTATTTTAAAATATTGTAAAAAATGGTGGAGGCTCCAAAGTGTGGCTTTCCGCTACTTCAAAATACCATCAAAAATGGTGGAGGTCTGAACAAATTTTATAATACCAATATATTATTATTCAAAAAGCCATCTGGGACTCTTTCTTTTCCATATTGAAGCAGTTTTTGATAATGGTATTCAACTCTATAGAGACTCCAAAGTGTGTCTTTCCGCTATTTTAAAATATTGTAAAAAATGGTGGAGGCGCTGAGAAAATAAAATAAAATACCTATATATTCAAAAGACATCTGGGAATGTTCCTTCAACTCCATAGACAACACTAAGAGTGTTTTTCCGCTTTTTCAAAAATCAGCAAAAATGGTGGAGGCGCTGGGAGATTTTAAAATCCCAATATATTCAAAAGCCGCCTAGGGCTATTTTTTTTTCTGTATTTGAGACGTTTTGCACATTATTTAATTAGATTTAACTCCCTAGAGACACTTAAGAGTGTCTTTCCGCTATTTGAAAATGTCACAAAAAATGGTGGATGTGCTGACCGATTTTAAAATCCCAATAAATTCAAAAACCACCTGGGATTGTTTCGTTTCAGTACTCAATCAATTCATGACATTATTTAATAAGAATCAATTCCACAGAGACTCCTAAGATTGTATTTCCGCTATTTCAAAATATCAGCAAAAATGGTGGAGGCGCTGAGGGATTTCGAAATTCCAAAATATTCAAAAGCCACCTGGAAGTGTTCCTTTTCTTTATTCGAAGTGTTCTTGACATTATTTATTGAGATTCCACTTCTAAGAGACTCCAGAGTGGGGCTTTCCGCTACTTCAAAATACCGTCAAAAATGGTGGAGGTGTTAACAAATTTTAAAATACCAATATATTATTATTCAAAAAGCCATCTGGGACTCTTTCTTTTCCATATTGAAGCAGTTCTTGATAATGGTATTCATCTCCATAGAGACTCCAAAGTGTGTCTTTCCGCTATTTTAAAATATTGTAAAAAATGGTGGAGGCGCTGAGAAAATAAAATAAAATACCTATATATTCAAAAGACATCTGGGAATGTTCCTTCAACTCCATAGACAACACTAAGAGTGTTTTTCCACTTTTTCAAAAATCATCAAAAATGGTGGAGGCGCTGGGAGCTTTTAAAATCCCCATAAATAGAAAAATTTGGAATAAGTTAATTATAAAATTATGGAATTAAAAATTACGAAAATATGAAATTACGAAATTCCGACGTTTTGAGATTAAGAAATTATTAAATAATAAAATTATGGAATTAAAGTTACTGAATTATGGTATAATAGATAGTTTTAAATTTACGAAATCATGAGTCAAAGAATTTATGGCATTATGGAATAACGAAATTAAGGAGTTGCAAAATTATGATATTGCGGAATTCCGAAAATACGAACTTATAGGATTATTACAAAAATTACAATTTTACGCTACTACGACATCTCGAGATTACGAAATTATGTGTGTACAGAATTATGAAATTACGACACAATGACATCAAATAACGAAATTTTGTGATACGAAATCATGATATAACGAAATTATGAAACTACGGAATTTTGCATTACCATACAAGGAATTTTAAATTTACGAAATCATGAGTTAAGGAAATTATGGCATTATGGAATAACGGAATTAAGGAGTTGCAAAATTATGGTATTACGGAATTTCGAAAATACGTACTTATAGGATTATTACAAAAATTACAATTTTACGCGACTACGACATTTCGAGATTACGAAATTATGTGTGTGCAGAATTATGAAATTACGAAACAATGACATCAAATTACGAAATTTTGTGATACGAAAGCATGATCTAACGAAATTATGAAACTACGGAATTGTGCATTACCAATCAAGAAATTTTAAGTTTACGAAATCATCAGTTAAAGAAATTATGACATTATGGAATAACGAAATTAAGAAGTTGCAAAATTATGGTATTACGGAATTTCGAAAATACGAACGTATAGGATTATTACAAAAATTACAATTTGACGCGACTACGACATTTCGAGATTACAAAATTATGTGTGTACAGAATTATGAAATTACGAAACAATGACATCAAATTACGAAATTTTGTGATACGAAATTATGACATAACGAAATTATGAAACTACGGAATTATGCATTACCATACAAGGAATTTTAAATTTACGAAATCATGAGTTAAGGAAATTATGGCATTATGGAATAACGGAATTAAGGAGTTGCAAAATTATGGAATTACGGAATTTCGAAAATACGAACGTATAGGATTATTACAAAAATTACAATTTTACGCGACTACGACATCTCGAGATTACAAAATTATGTGTGTACAGAATTATGAAATTACGAAACAATGACATCAAATTACGAAATTTTGTGATACGAAATCATGATCTAACGAAATTATGAAACTACGGAATTGTGCATTACCAATCAAGGAATTTGAAATTTACGAAATCATCAGTTAAAGAAATTATGACATTATGGAATAACGAAATTAAGAAGTTGCAAAATTATGGTATTACGGAATTTCGAAAATACGAACGTATAGGATTATTACAAAAATTACAATTTTACGCGACTACGACATCTCGAGATTACAAAATTATGTGTGTACAGAATTATGAAATTACGAAACAATGACATCAAATTACGAAATTTTGTAATACGAAATCATGATATAACGAAATTATGAAACCACGGAATTATGCATTACCAATCAAGGAATTTTAAATTTACGAAATCATGAGTTAAGGAAATTATGGCATTATGGAATAACGGAATTAAGGAGTTGCAAAATTATGGTATTACGGAATTTCGAAAATACGAACTTATAGGATTATTACAAAAATTACAATTTTACGCGACTACGACATCTCGAGATTACGAAATTATGTGTGTACAGAATTATGAAATTACGTAACAATGACATCAAATTACGAAATCATGATATAACGAAATTTTGAAACTACGGAATTTTGCATTACCATACAAGGATATTTAAATTTACGAAATCATGAGTTAAAGAAATTATGGCATTATGGAATAACGAAATCAAGAAGTTGCAAAATTATGGAATTACGGGATTTCGAAAATACGAACTTATAGGATTATTACAAAAATTACAATTTTACGCGACAACGACATCTCGAAATTACGAAATTATGTGTGGAGAATTATGACATTACGAAACAATGACATCAAATTACGAAATTTTGTGATACGAAATCATGATCTAACGAAATTATGAAACTACGGAATTGTGCATTACCAATCAAGGAATTTGAAATTTACGAAATCATCAGTTAAAGAAATTATGACATTATGGAATAACGAAATTAAGGAGTTGCAAAATTATGGTATTACGGAATTTCGAAAATACGAACTTATAGGATTATTACAAAAATTACAATTTTACGCTACTACGACATCTCGAGATTACGAAATTATGTGTGTACAGAATTATGAAATTACGACACAATGACATCAAATAACGAAATTTTGTGATACGAAATCATGATATAACGAAATTATGAAACTACGGAATTTTGCATTACCATACAAGGAATTTTAAATTTACGAAATCATGAGTTACGAAATTAAGAAGTTGCAAAATTATGAAATTACGGAATTTCGAGAATACGAACTTATAGGATTATTACAAAAATTACAATTTTACGCGACTACGACATCTCGAGATTACGAAATTATGTGTGTACAGAATTATGAAATTACGTAACAATGACATCAAATTACCAAATCATGATATAACGAAATTTTGAAACTACGGAATTTTGCATTACCATACAAGGAATTTTAAATTTACGAAATCATGAGTTAAAGAATTTATGGCATTATGGAATAACGAAATTAAGAATTTGCAAAATTATGGTATTACGGAATTTCGAAAATACCAACTTATAGGACTATTACAAAAATTACAATTTTACGCAACTACAAGATCTCGAGATTACGAAATTATTTGTATACAGACAGAATTATGAAATTACGAAACAATGACATCAAATTACGAAATTTTGTGATACGAAATGATGACATAACGAAATTATGAAACTACGGAATTATGCATTATCATACAAGGAATTTTAAATTTACGAAATCATGAGTTAAAGAAATTATGGCATTATGGAATAACGAAATCAAGAAGTTGCAAAATTATGGAATTACGGAATTTCGAAGATACGAACTTATAGGATTATTACAAAAATTACAATTTTACGCGACAACGACATATCGAAATTACGAAATTATGTGTGGAGAATTATGAAATTACGAAACAATGACATCAAATTACGAAATTTTGTGATACGAAATCATGATCTAACGACATTATGAAACTACGGAATTGTGCACTACCAATCAAGGAATTTGAAATTTACGAAATCATCAGTTAAAGAAATTATGACATTATGGAATAACGAAATTAAGGAGTTGCAAAATTATGGTATTACGGAATTTCGAAAATACGAACTTATAGGATTATTACAAAAATTACAATTTTACGCTACTACGACATCTCGAGATTACGAAATTATGTGTGTACAGAATTATGAAATTACGACACAATGACATCAAATAACGAAATTTTGTGATACGAAATCATGATATAACGAAATTATGAAACTACGGAATTTTGCATTACCATACAAGGAATTTTAAATTTACGAAATCATGAGTTACGAAATTAAGAAGTTGCAAAATTATGAAATTACGGAATTTCGAGAATACGAACTTATAGGATTATTACAAAAATTACAATTTTACGCGACTACGACATCTCGAGATTACGAAATTATGTGTGTACAGAATTATGAAATTACGTAACAATGACATCAAATTACCAAATCATGATATAACGAAATTTTGAAACTACGGAATTTTGCATTACCATACAAGGAATTTTAAATTTACGAAATCATGAGTTAAAGAATTTATGGCATTATGGAATAACGAAATTAAGAATTTGCAAAATTATGGTATTACGGAATTTCGAAAATACCAACTTATAGGACTATTACAAAAATTACAATTTTACGCAACTACAAGATCTCGAGATTACGAAATTATTTGTATACAGACAGAATTATGAAATTACGAAACAATGACATCAAATTACGAAATTTTGTGATACGAAATGATGACATAACGAAATTATGAAACTACGGAATTATGCATTATCATACAAGGAATTTTAAATTTACGAAATCATGAGTTAAAGAAATTATGGCATTATGGAATAACGAAATCAAAAAGTTGCAAAATTATGGAATTACGGAATTTCGAAAATACGAACGTATAGGATTATTACAAAAATTACAATTTTACGCGACTACGACATCTCGAGATTACAAAATTATGTGTGTACAGAATTATGAAATTACGAAACAATGACATCAAATTACGAAATTTTGTGATACGAAATCATGATCTAACGAAATTATGAAACTACGGAATTGTGCATTACCAATCAAGAAATTTTAAGTTTACGAAATCATCAGTTAAAGAAATTATGACATTATGGAATAACGAAATTAAGAAGTTGCAAAATTATGGTATTACGGAATTTCGAAAATACGAACGTATAGGATTATTACAAAAATTACAATTTGACGCGACTACGACATTTCGAGATTACAAAATTATGTGTGTACAGAATTATGAAATTACGAAACAATGACATCAAATTACGAAATTTTGTGATACGAAATTATGACATAACGAAATTATGAAACTACGGAATTATGCATTACCATACAAGGAATTTTAAATTTACGAAATCATGAGTTAAGGAAATTATGGCATTATGGAATAACGGAATTAAGGAGTTGCAAAATTATGGAATTACGGAATTTCGAAAATACGAACGTATAGGATTATTACAAAAATTACAATTTTACGCGACTACGACATCTCGAGATTACAAAATTATGTGTGTACAGAATTATGAAATTACGAAACAATGACATCAAATTACGAAATTTTGTGATACGAAATCATGATCTAACGAAATTATGAAACTACGGAATTGTGCATTACCAATCAAGGAATTTGAAATTTACGAAATCATCAGTTAAAGAAATTATGACATTATGGAATAACGAAATTAAGAAGTTGCAAAATTATGGTATTACGGAATTTCGAAAATACGAACGTATAGGATTATTACAAAAATTACAATTTTACGCGACTACGACATCTCGAGATTACAAAATTATGTGTGTACAGAATTATGAAATTACGAAACAATGACATCAAATTACGAAATTTTGTAATACGAAATCATGATATAACGAAATTATGAAACCACGGAATTATGCATTACCAATCAAGGAATTTTAAATTTACGAAATCATGAGTTAAGGAAATTATGGCATTATGGAATAACGGAATTAAGGAGTTGCAAAATTATGGTATTACGGAATTTCGAAAATACGAACTTATAGGATTATTACAAAAATTACAATTTTACGCGACTACGACATCTCGAGATTACGAAATTATGTGTGTACAGAATTATGAAATTACGTAACAATGACATCAAATTACGAAATCATGATATAACGAAATTTTGAAACTACGGAATTTTGCATTACCATACAAGGATATTTAAATTTACGAAATCATGAGTTAAAGAAATTATGGCATTATGGAATAACGAAATCAAGAAGTTGCAAAATTATGGAATTACGGGATTTCGAAAATACGAACTTATAGGATTATTACAAAAATTACAATTTTACGCGACAACGACATCTCGAAATTACGAAATTATGTGTGGAGAATTATGACATTACGAAACAATGACATCAAATTACGAAATTTTGTGATACGAAATCATGATCTAACGAAATTATGAAACTACGGAATTGTGCATTACCAATCAAGGAATTTGAAATTTACGAAATCATCAGTTAAAGAAATTATGACATTATGGAATAACGAAATTAAGGAGTTGCAAAATTATGGTATTACGGAATTTCGAAAATACGAACTTATAGGATTATTACAAAAATTACAATTTTACGCTACTACGACATCTCGAGATTACGAAATTATGTGTGTACAGAATTATGAAATTACGACACAATGACATCAAATAACGAAATTTTGTGATACGAAATCATGATATAACGAAATTATGAAACTACGGAATTGTGCATTACCAATCAAGGAGTTTGAAATTTACGAAATCATCAGTTAAAGAAATTATGACATTATGGAATAACGAAATTAAGAAGTTGCAAAATTATGGTATTACGGAATTTCGAAAATACGAACGTATAGGATTATTACAAAAATTACAATTTTACGCGACTACGACATCTCGAGATTACAAAATTATGTGTGTACAGAATTATGAAATTACGAAACAATGACATCAAATTACGAAATTTTGTGATACGAAATGATGACATAACGAAATTATGAAACTACGGAATTATGCATTATCATACAAGGAATTTTAAATTTACGAAATCATGAGTTAAAGAAATTATGGCATTATGGAATAACGAAATCAAGAAGTTGCAAAATTATGGAATTACGGAATTTCGAAAATACGAACTTATAGGATTATTACAAAAATTAAAATTTTACGCGACAACGACATCTCGAAATTATGAAATTATGTGTGGAGAATTATGAAATTACGAAACAATTACATCAAATTACGAAATTTTGTGATACGAAATCATGATCTAACGAAATTATGAAACTACGGAATTGTGCACTACCAATCAAGGAATTTGAAATTTACGAAATCATCAGTTAAAGAAATTATGACATTATGGAATAACGAAATTAAGAAGTTGCAAAATTATGGTATTACGGAATTTCGAAAATACGAACGTATAGGATTATTACAAAAATTACAATTTTACGCGACTACGACATCTCGAGATTACAAAATTATGTGTGTACAGAATTATGAAATTACGAAACAATGACATCAAATTACGAAATTTTTTGATACGAAATGATGACATAACGAAATTATGAAACTACGGAATTATGCATTATCATACAAGGAATTTTAAATTTACGAAATCATGAGTTAAAGAATTTATGGCATTATGGAATAACGAAATTAAGAAGTTGCAAAATTATGGTATTACGGAATTTCGAAAATACGAACGTATAGGATTATTACAAAAATTACAATTTTACGCGACTACGACATCTCGAGATTACAAAATTATGTGTGTACAGAATTATGAAATTACGAAACAATGACATCAAATTACGAAATTTTGTGATACGAAATTATGACATAACGAAATTATGAAACTACGGAATTATGCATTACCATACAAGGAATTTTAAATTTACGAAATCATGAGTTAAGGAAATTATGGCATTATGGAATAATGGAATTAAGGAGTTGCAAAATTATGGAATTACGGAATTTCGAAGATACGAACTTATAGGATTATTACAAAAATTACAATTTTACGCGACAACGACATCTCGAAATTACGAAATTATGTGTGGAGAATTATGACATTACGAAACAATGACATCAAATTACGAAATTTTGTGATACGAAATCATGATCTAACGAAATTATGAAACTACGGAATTGTGCATTACCAATCAAGGAATTTTAAATTTACGAAATCATGAGTTAAAGAAATTATGGCATTATGGAATAACGAAATCAAGAAGTTGCAAAATTATGGAATTACGGAATTTCGAAAATACGAACTTATAGGATTATTACAAAAATTACAATTTTACGCGACAACGACATCTCGAAATTACGAAATTATGTGTGGAGAATTATGAAATTACGAAACAATGACATCAAATTACGAAATTTTGTTATACGAAATCATGACAACGAAATTATGTAACTACGGAATTATGCATTACCAATCAAGGAATTTTAAATTTACGAAATCATGAGTTAAGGAAATTATGGCATTATGGAATAACGAAATTAAGAAGTTGCAAAATTATGGAATTACGGAATATCGAGAATACGAACTTATAGGATTATTACAAAAATTACAATTTTACGCGACTACGACATCTCGAGATTACGAAATTATGTATGTTCAGAATTATGAAACTACGTAACAATGACATCAAAATACGAAATTTTGTGATACGAAATCATGATGTAACGAAATTATGTAACTACGGAATTATGCATTACCAATCAAGGAATTTTAAATTTACGAAATCATGAGTTAAAGAAATAATTATGGAATAACGAAATTAAGAAATTATATGATTCCGACATTTTGGGATTGGAATTTTATGAAATTATGGACATAAGATACATGTTATGGAATTAAATTATGGCACTGATGTGGAATTTTGAAATTACGGTATTATGGAATTACTGAATTAAATGAATACTGTATTATAGTATGTATTATTAAATATGGATTTAGGGAAATAAAAAAATATGGAATTACATTTTAAAACAACTAAATTGCGGAACTAGGAAGTTATGAAATTACTAATTTATGAATTTGGGAATTATGAAATTACGAATTTATGGAATTGTGTTTCTTCTCCTTATTCGAGGAGTTCTAGAATTTACTTAATGAGATTCAACTCGAAAGAGACTCCAAAGAGTGTTTTTCGGCTTATTCAAAATATAATCAAAAATGGTGGAGGCGCTGAGCGTTTTTAAATTCCTAATATATTCGAAACCACCTGGGACTGTTTCTTTTCTTTATCCAGCAGTTTTTAACATTACTTAATCGGAGTCAACTCCATTGAGACTCCTAAGAGTTAGTTTCCGTTATTTCAAAATATCGTAAAAAACTGGAGGCGCTAAGCGATTTTAAATTCCCAATATATTTTAAAGCTACCTGTTACTATTTCTTTTTCTTAGTCCAGCGGTTTTTGACATTGTTTTATGAGATTCAACTCGATAGGGACTCCAAAGTGTATCTTTCCGCTATTTAAAAATATTATCAAAAATGGTGGAGGCGCTGCGAGATTTAAAGTTCCTAGTAGATTCAAAAGCCACCTGGGAGTGTTTCTTTACTTTATTTTAAACGTTTTTGAAATTATTTAATGAGATTTAATTCCATAAACTAATTAGGGTGTTTTTTCCAATTTTACAAAAAAATATCAAAAATGGTGGAGGCGCTTAAAGATTTTAAAATCCCAAAAAAACCTCGTGGGACTATTTCTATTCTTTATTGGAGCCATTTTTAAAATTATTTAAAGCGCTTTAACACCATTCAAATTATAAAGAGTGTTCTTCGGTTAATTCAAAATACTATCAAAATGGTGGAAGCCCTGAGAGATTTTAAAATCCTAAAATATTCAAAACCCACACGGGATTATTTCCTATCTTTATTCGAGTATTTTTGACGATATTTAATAAGGTTAAACTCCACAGAGGCTCCTAAGCGTGTCTTTTCGCAATTTCAAAATATTTTCAAAAATGGTGGATGCACTCAAATCTCAATATATTAAAAATCCACCTGGGAGTATCTCTTTTCCTTATTCGAGCGATTTTTCACATTATTTAATGGGATTTAATTCCATAGACTTCGAAAAGTGTTTTTCCGCTATTTCGAAGTATCATCAAAAATGGTGGAGGCGCTGAGAGATTTTATAATCCCAATGTGAGATTCAACTCCATAGAGATTTCTGAGAGTATCTTCGCTATTTGAAACAATTATCAAAAATGGCGGAGGCGTTGAGTCACTTGTATTTTTGCTTCGTTCTAGACTTTTTTGATATAATTTAAGGAGACTCAATTCTATAGAAACTCCAAAGTGTGTTTTCCGCTTTTTCAAAAATCTTCAAAAGTGGTGGAGGCGCTGCTTCTCCTAAGAGAAACCCTTAGAGGGAAATGTGGAAACACCTGACGAATTAAGTGAAGCTTAAGAGAATTGAAGGAGACTGGGGAGTTTCAAGAACTTGAGGAACCTGAAAAAAATCTTCTGTGTACATCCATCACGCTAACCGAGTGCACGGCAAATTGCAACCCAGAGCAAGCCCAGCGCCGGCGTTTAAAGTCCGCACTTGAAAACGCCCGCAATAAATAAAAATCGCAACGGCACATTATTAAACCCGCACGAAATAAAACACAATAAAAGAGGAAATAAATCAAGAGCGTTCCAATAAACAACGTTTCAGTGCATCCGCTCCTACAGCAGCGCACCTCTGGTCATTATGATATGTGGAGGCCATCCATTTCTACGCAAGAAACCGCACGGCACTCCATCAAATCGCATGCAGGCCGTAATAATCCGCAAGGATTAAACTGCGAAATGAACGTACACGAATTCGGTCCGGAGAGCACGGGGCGGGAGGACCCTCCGCGGAGGGTAGATTTGCGGTGCGAGGCAATCAGCCGCCCGACAGGGATGAAGAACGGCGCTACCAGGTGTTGCATGCACGCCGCGCCTCCGCCGGACCCCCGTTTTTTGCCCAAATATGCACACGATTAGATAAGATGGAAATTAAAGCGAACGTTCCGAACGAAAATCTTTGAGTGGGTGGATGTGTCCTTCGGGTCTGTCTCTCCCCTTTTGCGGTTCTTACGGCGTCGCGGCTAGAAAGAGAAAAAGGATATTTATGTGTCGCTACTTAAATCGGAATGGAGCGTACTTCATTGGTATGCATTGAGGATTTATACAGGCATGAAGCCAAAAACATTCATCAAGGTGGATTTAACTGAAACTCTGATTCATTGCGGCTCTAATATATGTTCGGCTTCAGCATGCACCTCGCTGAAAATTATTATTTACTGGGGCTGATTGCTTTTCCTGGATGCTTTGCGGAGGAAACGGGAAAACGCCGCACTTTTCCGACGCTTAACAGCCGCTGGAAGTGCTCGATGATGGATGGCGGCGGTCGGGATTCGAGCCGCGACAGATTGCGATATGTGTATTAGATTTAATGTTCATCAAAACTATTATCATAATACACAAAGAAACGAATGTTTCAGAGATTTTGGATTCAACTTGTACATTCAGCAGTGTCAGAACCTCATCACGAAACAATTTCAACAGTGATAACGGGTACGGCTTATCTACAATTTGGACTCCACTAATAAAATATTGCTGATAGTTGAAACGACTGTTGAAGAAGAAAATAAAATTGCTTGTTCGATTTATCTCTCCTTCCCTTTTATTATAGCCTACTGAAAGTAAAAAAAAATACTTTTTTGTGTAAATGATAACAAGAAGAAATGGCTAAAGGGCACTAAAATAATGGGAGACTTCAACGGCAGAGTAGAAGACCAAAATAAAGATAAGTACCGAATAATTCATAGACAAGAAAGCAAGAAACTACTTTTATTATTAGTTTAGTATTTCTCTTGAGGCTCTCGATGGCACTTTCTAATATCAATTTCAGTTTACCAGAAGGTTGCCGCATCTCACGGTGGTAATTTAGAACTTACCACACATGACTGGCTTTAATTTGTGCCACACGAAAGGTACAATTTCCCAATTTTACACTGGCCTCTCCGCACCCGAATTACTCCGCCCAATCAAAATCGTGAATCGCAAGCGATTTTTTCGTCCACACGTGACACAATTTCCCCCCGCCTGATTGGACATTATTTTCGGGCGACCGCCGGCCCACGTAACCTGAGACATTATTATGTATTATGTACAAGCATGCGAGAAGTAAATCACGCACTGCATGAAAAATAGAAGGATTGTTATTATATGGAAATCAACGGCACAACTCGTGCTGGAGAGTGGGTCAAAGTTTCGAGGCTTTTTCCGGAATATATAACAATTCGGGAAACATGTTGAGAAACTGAGGGAGTTGAGAACATCAGAAACTAAGACTCAGAACTTGAAAAACTTATATGAGGCTTAGAGAAACCGTTAAATTACGAAACTGAGAACTGGAGTCTCATAACCCAAAAAACTGCAAAATGAGAACTTGAGCCAACTACATAGTGAAATAAAATTGAGAAGTTGCGAAACTGACTGCCTGAGATCGCTATAGGGACTAAGAACCTTAGAGACTCCGAAATTGAGAACTTGAAAGACTTATGTGTGACTTAGAGAAACTTAAATTAGGAAACTGAAAAAATGCCTGAAAACATCAGAAACTAAGAGACTCAGGAACTGAGAACTCGAAAACTTATATGAGAATAAGAGAAACTGTTAAATTATGATACTGAGAAAATACCTGAAAAGATCGGAAACTATAAGAGACTTGTGAATTGGGAGCTTGAAAAACTTATATGAGGCTTAGAGAAACTGTTAAATCACGAAACTGAGAACTGGAGTCTCATAACCCCAAAAACTGCGAAATGAGAACCTGAGCCAACTATATAGTGAAATAAAATTGAGAAGTTGAGAAACTGACTGCCTGAAAACGCTATAGGGACTAAGAACCTAAGAGACTCCGAAATTGAGAACTTGAAAGACTTATCCGTGACTTAGAGAAACTCAAATTAGGAAACTGAAAAAATGTCTGAAAACATCAGAAACTAAGAGACTCAGGAATTGTGAACTAGAAAACTTATAAGAGAATAAGAGAAACTGTCAAATTACGAAACTGAGAAAATGACTGAAAACATCAGAAACTAAGAGACTTGGGAATTGGTAGCTTGAAATACTTATATGAGGCTTAGAAAAACTGTTAAATTACGAAACTGAGAACTGGAGTCTCATAACCCAAAAAAAAAAGCGAAATGAAAACCTGAGCCAACTATATAGTGAAATAAAATTAAGAAGTTGAGAAACTGACTGCCTGAGAACGCTATAGGGACTATACGAACCTAAGAGACTCCGAAATTGAGAACTAGAAAAACTTATGTGTGACTTAGAGAAACTCAAATTAGGAAACTGAAAAAATGCCTGAAAACATCAGAAACTAAAAGACTCAGGAATTGAGAAATAGAAAACTTATGAGAATAAGAGAAACTGTTAAATTACGAAACTGAGAAAATACCTGAAAACAACAAAAACTAAGAGACTTGAGAATTGGGAGCTTGAAAAACTTATATGAGGCTTAGAGAAACTGTTAAATTACGAAACTGAGAACTGGAGTCTCATAACCCGAAAAACTGCGAAATGAAAACCTGAGCCAACTATATAGTGAAATAAAATTGGGAACTTGAGAAACTGACTGCCTGAGAACGCTATAGGGATTAAGAACCCAAGATACTCCGAAATTGAGAACTTGAAAAACTTATGTGTGACTTAGAGAAACTCAAATTAGGAAACTGAAAAAATGCCTGAAAACATCAGAAACTAAAAGACTCAGGAATTCAGAAATAGAAAACTTATGAGAATAAGAGAAACTGTTAAATTACGAAACTGAGAAAATACCTGAAAACAACAAAAACTAAGAGACTTGAGAATTGGGAGCTTAAAAAACTTATATGAGACTTAGAGAAACTGTTAAATTACGAAACTGAGAACTGGAGTCTCATAACCCGAAAAACTGCGAAATGAGAACCTGAGCCAACAATATAGTGAAATAAAAATGAGAAGTTGAGAAACTGTCTGCCTGAGAACGCTATAGGGACCAAGAACCTAAGAGCCTCCGAAATTGAAAACTTGAAAAACTTATGTGTGACTTAGAGAAACTCAAATTAGGAAACTGAAAAAATGCCTGAAAACATCAGGAACTAAAAGACTCAGGAAATGAGAAATAGAAAACTTATGAGAATAAGAGAAACTGTTAAATTATGAAACTGAGAAAATACCTGAAAACAACAAAAACTAAGAGTTTTGAGAATTGGGAGCTTGAAAAACTTATATGAGGCTTAGAGAAACTGTTAAATTACGAAACTGAGAACTGGAGTCTCATAACCCAAAAAACTGCGAAATGAAAACCTGAGCCAACTATAAAGTGAAATAAAATTGAGAAGTTGAGAAACTGACTGCCTGAGAACGCTATAGGGACTAAGAACCCAAGATACTCCGAAATTGAGAACTTGAAAATCTTATGTGTGACGTAGAGAAACTGAAATTAGGAAACTGAAAGAATGCCTGAAAACATCAGAAACTAAAAGACTCAGGAAATGAGAAATAGAAAACTTATATGAGAATAAGAGGAACTGTTAAATTACGAAACTGGGAAAATACCTGAAAACATCAGAAACTAAGAGACTTGGAAATTGGGAGCTTGAAAAACTTATATGAGACTTAGAGAAACTGTTAAATTACGAAACTGAGAACTGGAGTCTCATAACACAAAAAACTGCGAAATGAAAACCTGAGCCAATTATAAAGTGAAACAAAATTGAGAAGATGAGAAACTGACTGCCTGAGAACGCTATAGCGACTAAGAACCCAAGAGACTCCGAAATTGAGAACTTGAAAAACTTATGTGTGACTTAGAGAAACTGAAATTAGGAAACTGAAAGAATGCCTGAAAACATCAGAAACTAAAAGACTCAGGAAATGAGAAATAGAAAACTTATATGAGAATAAGAGGAACTGTTAAATTACGAAACTGGGAAAATACCTGAAAACATCAGAAACTAAGAGACTTGGAAATTGGGAGCTTGAAAAACTTATATGAGACTTAGAGAAACTGTTAAATTACGAAACTGAGAACTGGAGTCTCATAACTGAAAAAACTGCGAAATGAGAACCTCGGCCAACTGTATAGTAAAATAAAATTGAGAAGTTGAGAAACTGACTGCCTGAGAACGCTATAGGGAGCAAGAACCTAAGAGACCCCAAAATTGAGAACTTGAAAAACTTATGCGTGACTTAGAGAAACTTAAATTAGGAAACTGAAAAAATGCCTGAAAACATCAGAAACTAAGAGACTCAGGAATTGAGAACTAGAAAACTTATATGAGAATAAGAGAAACTGTTAAATTACGAAACTGAGAATATACCTGAAAACAGCAGAAACTAAGAGACTCGGAAATTGGAAACTTGAAAAACTTATATGAAACTTAGAGAAACTGTTAAATCACGAAACTGAGAACTGGAGTCTCAACCCAAAAAACTGTGAAATGAGAACCTTTGCCAACTATATAGTGAAATTAAATTGAGAAGTTGAGAAATTGACTGCCTGAGAACGCTATAGGGACTAAGAACCTAAGAGACTCCAAAATTGAGAACTTGAAAGACTTATGTGTCACTTAGAGAGACCTAAATTGGGAAACTGAAAAAATGCCTGAAAACATCAGAAACTAAGAAACTCAAGAATTGAGAACTAGAAAACTTATATGAGAATAAGAGAAACTGTTAAATTACGAAACTGAGAATATACCTGAAAACAACAAAAACTAAGAGACTTGGAAATTGGAAACTTGAAAAACTTATATGAAACTCAGAGAAACTGTTAAATTACGAAACTGAGAACTGGAGTCTCATAACCCCAAAAACTGCGAAATGAGAACCTGAGGCACCTATATTGTGAAATAAAATTGAGAAGTTGAGAAACCGACTGCCTGAGAATGCTATAGGGACCAAGAACCTAAGAGACTCCAAAATTGAGAACTTGAAAGACTTATGCGTGACTTAGAGAAACTTAAATTAGGAAACTGAAAAAATGCCTGAAAATATCAGAAACTAAGAGACTCAGGAATTGAGAACTAGAAAACTTATATGAGAATAAGAGAAACTGTTAAATTACGAAACTGAGAAAATACCTGAGAACATCAGAAACTAAGAGACTTGGAATTGGGAGCTTGAAATACTTATATGAGACTTAGAGAAACTGTTAAATTACGAAACTAAGAACTGGAGTCTCATAACTCGAAAAACTCTGAAATGAGAACCTATGCCAACAATATAGTGAAATAAAATTGAGAAGTTGAGAAACTGACTGCCTGAAAACGCTATAGGGAATAAGAACCTAGGAGACTCCGAAATTGAGAACTTGAAAGACTTCTGTGTGACTTAGAGAAACATAAATTAGGAAACTGAAAAAATTCCTGAAAACATCAGAAACTAAGAGACTTGGAAATTGGAAACTTGAAAAACTTATATGAAACTCAGAAAAACTGTTAAATTACGAAACTGGAGACTTGGAAATTGGAAACTTGAAAAACTTATATGAAACTCAGAAAAACTGTTAAATTACGAAACTGAGAACTGGAGTCTCATAACTGAAAAAACTGCGAAATGAGAACCTCGGCCAACTGCGTAGTAAAATAAAATTGAGAAGTTGAGAAACTGACTGCCTGAGAACGCTATAGGGAGCAAGAACCTAAGAGACCCCAAAATTGAGAACTTGAAAAACTTATGCGTGACTTAGAGAAACTTAAATTAGGAAACTGAAAAAATGCCTGAAAACATCAGAAACTAAGAGACTCAGGAATTGAGAACTAGAAAACTTATATGAGAATAAGAGAAACTGTTAAATTACGAAACTGAGAAAATGCCTGAGAACATCAGAAACTAAGAGACTTGGAATTGGGAGCTTGAAATACTTATATGAGACTTAGAGAAACTGTTAAATCACGAAACTGAGAACTGGAGTCTCAACCCAAAAAACTGTGAAATGAGAACCTTCGCCAGCTATATAGTGAAATTAAATTGAGAAGTTGAGAAATTGACTGCCTGAGAACGCTATAGGGACTAAGAACCTAAGAGACTCCAAAATTGAGAACTTGAAAGACTTATGTGTCACTTAGAGAGACTTAAATTGGGAAACTGAAAAAATGCCTGAAAACATCAGAAACTAAGAAACTCAGGAATTGAGAACTGGAAAACTTATATGAGAATAAGAGAAACTGTTAAATTACGAAACTGAGAATATACCTGAAAACAACAAAAACTAAGAGACTTGGAAATTGGAAACTTGAAAAACTTATATGAAACTCAGAGAAACTGTTAAATTACGAAACTGAGAACTGGAGTCTCATAACCCCAAAAACTGCGAAATGAGAACCTGAGCCAACTATATAGTGAAATAAAATTGAGAAGTTGAGAAACCGACTGCCTGAGAATGCTATAGGGACCAAGAACCTAAGAGACTCCAAAATTGAGAACTTGAAAGACTTATGCGTGACTTAGAGAAACTTAAATTAGGAAACTGAAAAAATGCCTGAAAATATCAGAAACTAAGAGACTCAGGAATTGAGAACTAGAAAACTTATATGAGAATAAGAGAAACTGTTGAATTAAGAAATTGAGAAAATACCTGAAAACATCAGAAACTAAGAGACTTGGAAATTGGGAGCTTGAAATACTTATATGGGACTTAGAGAAACTGTTAAATTACGAAACTGAGAACTGGAGTCTCATAACCCGAAAAACTGCGAAACGAGAACCTGAGCCAACTATATAGTAAAATACAATTAAGAAGTTGAGAAACTGCCTGCCTGAGAACGCTATAGGGACCAAGAACCTAAGAGACTCCAAAATTGAGAACTTGAAAGACTTATGTGTGACTTAGAGAAACTTAAATTAGGAAACTGAAAAAATGCCTGAAAACATCAGAAACTAAAAGACTCAGGAATTAAGAAATAGAAAACTTATATGAGAATAAGAGAAACTGTTGAATTAAGAAATTGAGAAAATACCTGAAAACATCAGAAACTAAGAGACTTGGAAATTGGGAGCTTGAAATACTTATATGGGACTTAGAGAAACTGTTAAATTACGAAACTGAGAACTGGAGTCTCATAACCCGAAAAACTGCGAAATGAGAACCTGAGCCAACTATGTAGTGAAATAAAATTGAGAAGTTGAAAAACTGACTGCCTGAGAACGCTATAGGGACTAAGAACCTAAGAGACTCCGAAATTGAGAACCTGAAGGACTTATGTGTGACTTAGAGAAACATAAATTAGGAAACTGAAAAATGCCTGAAAACATCAGAAACTAAGAGACTCAGGAATTGAGAGCTAGAAAACTTAGAACTGGAGTCTCATAACCCGAAAAACTGCGAAATGAGAACCTGAGCCAACTATATAGTGAAATAAAATTGAGAAGTTGAGAAACTGACTGCCTGAGAACGCTATAGGGAGTAAGAACCTAAGAGACTCCGAAATTGAGAACTTCAGAGACTTATGTGTGACTTAGAGAAACTTAAATTAGGAAACTGAAAAAATGCCTGAAAACATCAGAAACTAAGAGACTCAGGAATTGAGAACTAGAAAACTTATATGAGACTTAGAGAAACTGTTAAATTACGAAACTGAGAACTGGAGTCTCATAACCCAAAAAACTGCGAAATGAAAACCTGAGCCAACTATATAGTGAAATAAAATTGAGAAGTTGAGAAACTGACTGCCTGAGAACGCTATAGGGACTAAGAGCCTAAGAGACTCCGAAATTGAGAACTTGAAAGACTTATGTGTGACTTAGAGAAACATAAATTAGGAAACTGAAAAAATGCCTGAAAACATCAGAAACTAAGAGACTCAGGAATTGAGAGCTAGAAAACTTAGAACTGGAGTCTCATAACCCGAAAAACTGCGAAATGAGAACCTGAGCCAACTATGTGGTGAAATAAAATTGAGAAGTTGAGAAACTGACTGCCTGAGAACGCTATAGGGACTAAGAACCTAAGAGACTCCGAAATTGAGAACCTGAAGGACTTATGTGTGACTTAGAGAAACATAAATTAGGAAACTGAAAAAATGCCTGAAAACATCAGAAACTAAGAGACTCAGGAATTGAGAACTAGAAAACTTTTGGGAGAATAAGAGAAACTGTTAAATTACGAAACTGAGAAAATACCTGAAGGCATCAGAAACGAAGAGACTCAGGAATTGGGAACTTTGAAAATTTATATGAGAATTATAGAAACTGTTACAATACGAAATTGAGAACTTGAGAATCATATCTCAAAATATTGCAAAATTAGAACTTGAGCTAACCATATACAGTGAAACAAATTTGAGAAGTTGAGAAACTGCCTGAGAACATTAGACAGTAAAAGACTCGGGAATTGAGAACTTGAAAAACTTATGATATGAGACTTACGAAGTTGAGGACCTGGCTCTAATAATAGTCGCGTCAATGAAGTCTTTTTCTCGGAAGTCCTCAGAAACAGCTCCGATTTTGATGTTTTTTTTTTTAATATTTGCTTTTTTTATATTATTTATAATCAGAAACCTTTTGGAGCGAGGACATAACTATTAATATTATTTAAACAATATGTATGATATTTATCTAAAAAAAATAGTTTTGCGTTTTTTTTTAACAGACTTCAAAAAGGGAGGAAGTTATCAATTCGGTTGTATGTTTTTTTTTAATGCTTGTTACCTCAGAACATTTATATATTTATGTTTATGTGTTTATATTTATATGTTTATGTTTTCATTTATGTTCACCGATTTCTTCGTCAATTGTGGACGGATTTACAAAATTCTTCTTTTATTTGAAAGGGTATACTCTTGAAGTGGTTCCATTGTCAAAAAGTCAGGATCTGATCAGGGACTCCCATGGAAATCGAGGAAAATTGTCAAATTTTTCCTTCCTACAAGTATTGATGAACAATTTTTAATTATTTTATTTATAAATGTCTAAAATAAATAATCCACAATTCAAAATAATTTTATAATTTACTTTCGTATATTATTTGGAGAATAAGTATTGAAAAACTATTTTTTTATATAAATATAATAAATAGTGTTTAAACAATTTAAATAATTATTTCCCCACTTCAAAAGATTTCTGATTTTGAATAATATATAAAAACAAACATTCACAAAAAAAATCATTAAAATCAAGCTGTTTTTGAGGACTTCCGAAGATTGCCTGTTTTATTTATTTATTGACGCGACTATAAAGCGAAAAACTGCGAAATGATAACCTGAACCAATTATGCACATATTTTGTTTTCAATAACATCGCCCCCACGGAGGCTTCACGAAGCTCCAACTCCTTCGTGGCCACCACCTCGTGAATTTACGACACCGTCAGAACTAATATCCCGTATTAATGAAGAACAAATTGACATTTTTCAGGGTGCGTGCTCATTGCGTATGCGGAGTCACGTCCGGGGATGGGGCTGGGGTCCGGGGGCGGCGAAGAAAGAGAGACCTGCACACGTAGCTGCATGCGTGAGCCACATTCTCAAACTCACCGCCTAAGCGGCCATCGATGATGAATACGCAAACGGTCGCTCTTATGGAAATTTATGGACTTCCCCGGGTGGATGCGACGAAATCGATGACGATTCCCAGAGATTGATTACGATTTCGGGAAATCAAAACACCAATGATGGGAGCCGAGTTGATGAATATTGCGTCGTTATTATTTAATGGGATGCACTATGCGGACAGGTATTTACAAATGCATGGCCTAATCAAGATCGTAATTTAACGTTGTAATTGCATTCTAATATTGATTGTAATCAGCTATTCGGCGTTCGAATGTTTTCATGGAGAGCGGACGGACGGACGGGTTATGCCCTCGTCAATATGCGTTGTTTATTGTTGTTTGTGATGAGGGTTGTGGAAATCCAGAAGCGAGGAAGGTTGTGTGGTTTTTTCGAAATATAGTGCCCCTAAATTAAACACTTCGATTTATTCCATGGTACATTTACATTGAACCTTATCATCCCAAGAGTATCTCCTCCTGTTGTTTTTTCCCCTGGAAGTGCACGCCGGCCTCCGCGACACGCAAGAAGCATTTGCGAATCTAGAGCAGCATAAAGATAATAATGTTGTCTAGTTTGAGCCCCGGGGCACATCGCGCCGGCAGGAACCGAGGAATGTCGCCCGTCTGAGCGCATTCCATCAAATGTAGCTTCCTAGTCCCATTACGGAACTCGCGAAATATGCCAACGCCTTCCAGGAATTCGAGCCGTAACGAATGCCACAACTTGGTCTCATCAACGTTAGGTGAACAACTGCAACTGCTTTCGTCGTAGTAATGTGATTTAGGTGAGCGGCGAGCGTTTTACGGGGAATATATTTTCGGCCGTTAATCTGACCGGAGCAAATTGTACGTTATATCTGCGGATCCAGACTCCAGGACTTGTGCCAGTTGAACTTTGGCGCTCTTAAATCGCCGCGCGTTTTGTCCGGGAGAAAATTAAGGTGGACATTTCTCTTCGCTATGGACGGCTGAATTGAAACACTCCTGATCTACGTCCAGTATCAGATATCCGATCCAGGACCAATGTTATTTAACAGGGGACTGAATAAGACGTCTTTAAAATAGGGTCTCTCACTCATCTTTTGTTATTGCCCTCGATGCCAGAAAGCTTTTGTGCGGACGATTCTACACCGGATGATGAGGGATGTAAAAGATCATCGTTTAAAGGTCTAATAAATCCGGGCTTTATTGCCGTTTTGAAACTTTCCGAGTCTTTATCATTCTTATCTGTGGAATGTCGGCAAACACCAATAATGGTAAATTAACAAGTTCGATTTACGGGCGACAAAAGCAGCAGTGATGTTTTCGGTGCAATCGCTCAACGTTCTTATGCAGAACCGGACCGACCTCGATCCGTAAAGGAAGCACGATTCAACATCCCGCAGACACAAATCCGTCCGAGTTCGCAATAACTCATTTTCGTCCGAAACCCGAACCTATAAACATAAAATGTTTATCTTTGTATCGGCCGTGTTGAGCAGATCCCCGCCGTATATCTCTATTACATCGTTAAATTGTCCGTGGTATGTCGTGTAGCAATCAAACATTAAGTATTCAAGCAAGACCACGCGGGACATCCATCACTCCTGCCCTGATGCACGCTATCCGACCATCCGGCGACTCCACCATTTCTCTTCATCACTGTCTTACGGTTCTGCGTGATCGTACTATGTCCTTATTGGTTTCTTTCTCTAAATCCTAAATTAGGAAATATAACTCGGGCAATTGATCCATCGTAGCCGCAGTAAACTGCGGTTTGGAGTGCTACGCCCAAGTTTTATAAAGCGAGACTCGAATGGAACTTAATAATTCGGCACCGGCCTCAAAAATATCGACACCTCAACGTTAATTCGACGCAATCTTCGACAAGCAGTTTTTTTCAAAAACGACATATGCTTCTAAAGATCAACCAAAGCTTACTATGTTGTAAGCCATTCCCACAAAAGCCTAGTCTATTTGTAGTAGTACCAGTATATTGAACCAAATATTACATTTCTGGGTTGAAGTTTTATTGTAATTATTATATTGAAACCAAAATAGCATGTCGGTAAATGCCTACATGGTCATCCGAAAAGATCCAAGAACTTGAATAAATCAAAGGAATAAAAGTAATCAAGAGAATCGAGGACAAGAAAATAAAGAGAATACAAAACTCAAAGTTCTGAAAAATATTAAATTGATAGAATTTAGAATTGAAAAAATTCAGGACATTACAGGGAATCAAAGGAATCGCAAAGGAAACAGAAATTTAGAGAAAATGAAATAAATGGAAACAATCATAAGAACTAAAAGAACAAAATAGACAAAAGAACCAGCATCAAGAGAATTAAGGACAAGAAAATAAAGAGAATACAAAACTCAAAGTTTTGAAAATATTAAATTGATAGAATTGAGAATCGAAAAAATTCAGGACATTAAAGGGAATCAAAGGAATCGCAAAGGAAACAGAAATTTAAATAAAATGAAATAAGTGGAAACAATCAAAAGAACTGAAAGAACAAAACCAAAATACACAAAAGTACCAGAATCAATAGAATTAAGGACAAGAAAATAAAGAGAATACAAAACTCAAAGTTTTGAAAATACTAAATTGATAGAATTGAGAATTGAAAAAATTCAGGACATTAAAGGGAATCAAAGGAATCGCAAAGGAAACAGAAATTTAGAGAAAATGAAATAAATGGAAACAATCATAAGAACTAAAAGAACAAAATAGACAAAAGAACCAGCATCAAGAGAATTAAGGACAAGAAAATAAAGAGAATACAAAACTCAAAGTTTTGAAAATATTAAATCGATAGAATTTAGAAATGAAAAAATTTAGGACATTAAAGGGAATCAAAGGAATCGCAAAGGAAACAGAAATTTAGAGAAAATGAAATAAATGGAAACAATCATAAGAACTAAAAGAACAAAATAGACAAAAGAACCAGCATCAAGAGAATTAAGGACAAGAAAATAAAGAGAATACAAAACTCAAAGTTTTGAAAATATTAAATTGATAGAATTGAGAATTGAAAAAATTCAGGACATTAAAGGGAATCAAAGGAATCGCAAAGGAAACAGAAATTTAAATAAAATGAAATAAGTGGAAACAATCAAAAGAACTGAAAGAACAAAACCAAAATACACAAAAGTACCAGAATCAATAGAATTAAGGACAAGAAAATAAAGAGAATACAAAACTCAAAGTTTTGAAAATACTAAATTGATAGAATTGAGAATTGAAAAAATTCAGGACATTAAAGGGAATCAAAGGAATCGCAAAGGAAACAGAAATTTAGAGAAAATGAAATAAATGGAAACAATCATAAGAACTAAAAGAACAAAATAGACAAAAGAACCAGCATCAAGAGAATTAAGGACAAGAAAATAAAGAGAATACAAAACTCAAAGTTTTGAAAATATTAAATCGATAGAATTTAGAAATGAAAAAATTTAGGACATTAAAGGGAATCAAAGGAATCGCAAAGGAAACAGAAATTTAGAGAAAATGAAATAAATGGAAACAATCATAAGAACTAAAAGAACAAAATAGACAAAAGAACCAGCATCAAGAGAATTAAGGACAAGAAAATAAAGAGAATACAAAACTCAAAGTTTTGAAAATATTAAATTGATAGAATTGAGAATTGAAAAAATTCAGGACATTAAAGGGAATCAAAGGAATCGCAAAGGAAACAGAAATTTAAATAAAATGAAATAAGTGGAAACAATCAAAAGAACTGAAAGAACAAAACCAAAATACACAAAAGTACCAGAATCAATAGAATTAAGGACAAGAAAATAAAGAGAATACAAAACTCAAAGTTTTGAAAATACTAAATTGATAGAATTGAGAATTGAAAAAATTCAGGACATTAAAGGGAATCAAAGGAATCGCAAAGGAAACAGAAATTTAGAGAAAATGAAATAAATGGAAACAATCATAAGAACTAAAAGAACAAAATAGACAAAAGAACCAGCATCAAGAGAATTAAGGACAAGAAAATAAAGAGAATACAAAACTCAAAGTTTTGAAAATATTAAATCGATAGAATTTAGAAATGAAAAAATTTAGGACATTAAAGGGAATCAAAGGAATCGCAAAGGAAACAGAAATTTAGAGAAAATGAAATAAATGGAAACAATCATAAGAACTAAAAGAACAAAATAGACAAAAGAACCAGCATCAAGAGAATTAAGGACAAGAAAATAAAGAGAATACAAAACTCAAAGTTTTGAAAATATTAAATTGATAGAATTGAGAATTGAAAAAATTCAGGACATTAAAGGGAATCAAAGGAATCGCAAAGGAAACAGAAATTTAAATAAAATGAAATAAGTGGAAACAATCAAAAGAACTGAAAGAACAAAACCAAAATACACAAAAGTACCAGAATCAATAGAATTAAGGACAAGAAAATAAAGAGAATACAAAACTCAAAGTTTTGAAAATATTAAATTGATAGAATTGAGAATTGAAAAAATTCAGGACATTAAAGGGAATCAAAGGAATCGCAAAGGAAACAGAAATTTAGAGAAAATGAAATAAATGGAAACAATCATAAGAACTAAAAGAACAAAATAGACAAAAGAACCAGCATCAAGAGAATTAAGGACAAGAAAATAAAGAGAATACAAAACTCAAAGTTTTGAAAATATTAAATCGATAGGATTTAGAATTGAAAAAATTCAGGACATTAAAGAGAATCAAAGGAATCGCAAAAGAAACAGAAATTTAAATAAAATGAAATAAATAGAAAAAATCATAAGAACAGAAAGAACAAAACCAAAATAGACAAAAGTACCAGAATCAAGAGAATTAAGGAAAAGAAAATAAAGAGAATACAAAACTCAAAGTTTTGAAAATATTAAATCGATAGAATTTAGAATTGAAAAAATTCAGGACATTAAAGGGAATCAAAGGAATCGCAAAGGAAACATAAATTTAAAGAAAATGAAATAAATGGAAACAATCATAAGAACAGAAAGAACAAAACCAAAATACACAAAAGAACCAGAATGAAGAGAATTAAGGACAAGAAAATAAAGAGAATACAAAACACAAAGTTTTGAAAATATTAAATCGATAGAATTGAGAATTGAAAAAATTCAGGACATTAAAGGGAATCAAAGGAATCGCAAAAGAAACAGAAATTTAAAGAAAATGAAATAAATGGAAACAATCATAAGAACTGAAAGAACAAAACCAAAATACACAAAAGAACCAGAATCAAGAGAATTAAGGACAAGAAAATAAAGAGAATACAAAACTCAAAGTTCTGAAAAATATTAAATAGATAGAATTTAGAATTGAAAAAATTCAGGACATTACAGGGAATCAAAGGAATCGCAAAGGAAACAGAAATTTAATGAAAATGAAATAAATAGAAACAATCATAAGAACTAAAAGAACAAAACCAAAATATACAAAAGAACCAGAAAATAAAATAAAGAGAATACAAAACTCAAAAGTTTTGAAAATATTAAATTGATAGAATTGAGAATTGAAAAAATTCAGGACATTAAAGGGAATCAAAGGAATCGCAAAGGAAACAGAAATTAAAAGAACATGAAATAAATGGAAACAATCATAAGAACTTAAAGAACAAAACCAAAATACACAAAAAAGCCAGAATCAAGAGAATTAAGGACAAGAAAATAAAGAGAATACAAAACTCAAAGTTTTGAAAATATTAAATCGATAGAATTGAGAATTTAAAAAATTCAGGATCTTAAAAGGAATCAAAGGAATCGCAAAGGAAACAGAAATTTAAATAAAATGAAATAAGTGGAAACAATCAAAAGAACTGAAAGAACAAAACCAAAATACACAAAAAAGCCAGAATCAAGAGAATTAAGGACAAGAAAATAAAGAGAATACAAAACTCAAAGTTTTGAAAATATTAAATTGATAGAATTGAGAATTAAAAAAAATCAGGATCTTAAAGGGAATCAAAGGAATCGCAAAGGAAACAGAAATTTAAAGAAAATGAAATAAATGGAAACAATCATAAGAACTGAAAGAACAAAACGAAAATACGCAAAAAAGCCAGAATCAAGAGAATTAAGGACAAGAAAATAAAGAGAATACAAAACTCAAAGTTTTGAAAATATTAAATCGATAGAATTTAGAATTGAAAAAATTCAGGACATTAAAGGGAATTAAAGGAATCGCAAAAGAAACAGAAATTAAAAGAACATGAAATAAATGGAAACAATCATAAGAACTTAAAGAACAAAACCAAAATACACAAAAAAGCCAGAATCAAGAGAATTAAGGACAAGAAAATAAAGAGAATACAAAACTCAAAGTTTTGAAAATATTAAATCGATAGAATTGAGAATTTAAAAAATTCAGGATCTTAAAAGGAATCAAAGGAATCGCAAAGGAAACAGAAATTTAAATAAAATGAAATAAGTGGAAACAATCAAAAGAACTGAAAGAACAAAACCAAAATACACAAAAAAGCCAGAATCAAGAGAATTAAGGACAAGAAAATAAAGAGAATACAAAACTCAAAGTTTTGAAAATATTAAATTGATAGAATTGAGAATTAAAAAAAATCAGGATCTTAAAGGGAATCAAAGGAATCGCAAAGGAAACAGAAATTTAAAGAAAATGAAATAAATGGAAACAATCATAAGAACTGAAAGAACAAAACGAAAATACACAAAAAAGCCAGAATCAAGAGAATTAAGGACAAGAAAATAAAGAGAATACAAAACTCAAAGTTTTGAAAATATTAAATCGATAGAATTTAGAATTGAAAAAATTCAGGACATTAAAGGGAATTAAAGGAATCGCAAAAGAAACAGAAATTTAAAGAAAATGAAATAAATGGAAACAATCATAAGAACTGAAAGAACAAAACCAAAATACACAAAAGAGCCAGAATCAAGAGAATTAAGGACAAGAAAATAAAGAGAATACAAAACTCAAAGTTTTGAAAATATTAAATCGATAGAATTGAGAATTTAAAAAATTCAGGATCTTAAAAGGAATCAAAGGAATCGCAAAGGAAACAGAAATTTAAATAAAATGAAATAAGTGGAAACAATCAAAAGAACTGAAAGAACAAAACCAAAATACAAAAAAGAACCAGAATCAAGAAAATTAAGGACAAGAAAATAAAGAGAATACAAAACTCAAAGTTTTGAAAATATTAAATCGATAGAATTTAGAATTAAAAAAAATCAGGACATTAAAGCGAATCAAAGGAATCGCAAAGGAAACAGAAATTTAAATAAAATGAAATAAATAGAAACAATCATAAGAACTGAAACAACAAAACCAAAATACACAAAAGAACCAGAATCAAGAGAATTAAGGACAAGAAAATAAAGAGAATACAAAACTCAAAGTTTTGAAAATATTAAATCGATAGAATTTAGAATTGTAAAAATTCAGGACATTAAAGGGAATTAAAGGAATCGCAAAAGAAACAGAAATTTAAAGACAATGAAATAAATGGAAACAATCATAAGAACTGAAAGAACAAAACCAAAATACACAAAAAAGCCAGAATCAAGAGAATTAAGGACAAGAAAATAAAGAGAATACAAAACTCAAAGTTTTGAAAATATTAAATTGATAGAATTGAGAATTAAAAAAAATCAGGATCTTAAAGGGAATCAAAGGAATCGCAAAGGAAACAGAAATTTAAAGAAAATGAAATAAATGGAAACAATCATAAGAACTGAAAGAACAAAACGAAAATACGCAAAAAAGCCAGAATCAAGAGAATTAAGGACAAGAAAATAAAGAGAATACAAAACTCAAAGTTTTGAAAATATTAAATCGATAGAATTGAGAATTTAAAAAATTCAGGATCTTAAAAGGAATCAAAGGAATCGCAAAGGAAACAGAAATTTAAATAAAATGAAATAAGTGGAAACAATCAAAAGAACTGAAAGAACAAAACCAAAATACACAAAAAAGCCAGAATCAAGAGAATTAAGGACAAGAAAATAAAGAGAATACAAAACTCAAAGTTTTGAAAATATTAAATTGATAGAATTGAGAATTAAAAAAAATCAGGATCTTAAAGGGAATCAAAGGAATCGCAAAGGAAACAGAAATTTAAAGAAAATGAAATAAATGGAAACAATCATAAGAACTGAAAGAACAAAACGAAAATACACAAAAAAGCCAGAATCAAGAGAATTAAGGACAAGAAAATAAAGAGAATACAAAACTCAAAGTTTTGAAAATATTAAATCGATAGAATTTAGAATTGAAAAAATTCAGGACATTAAAGGGAATTAAAGGAATCGCAAAAGAAACAGAAATTTAAAGAAAATGAAATAAATGGAAACAATCATAAGAACTGAAAGAACAAAACCAAAATACACAAAAGAGCCAGAATCAAGAGAATTAAGGACAAGAAAATAAAGAGAATACAAAACTCAAAGTTTTGAAAATATTAAATCGATAGAATTGAGAATTTAAAAAATTCAGGATCTTAAAAGGAATCAAAGGAATCGCAAAGGAAACAGAAATTTAAATAAAATGAAATAAGTGGAAACAATCAAAAGAACTGAAAGAACAAAACCAAAATACAGAAAAGAACCAGAATCAAGAGAATTAAGGACAAGAAAATAAAGAGAATACAAAACTCAAAGTTTTGAAAATATTAAATTGATAGAATTTAGAATTGAAAAAATTCAGGACATTAAAGGGAATTAAAGGAATCGCAAAAGAAACAGAAATTTAAAGAAAATGAAATAAATGGAAACAATCATAAGAACTGAAAGAACAAAACCAAAATACACAAAAGAGCCAGAATCAAGAGAATTAAGGACAAGAAAATAAAGAGAATACAAAACTCAAAGTTTTGAAAATATTAAATCGATAGAATTGAGAATTTAAAAAATTCAGGATCTTAAAAGGAATCAAAGGAATCGCAAAGGAAACAGAAATTTAAATAAAATGAAATAAGTGGAAACAATCAAAAGAACTGAAAGAACAAAACCAAAATACAAAAAAGAACCAGAATCAAGAAAATTAAGGACAAGAAAATAAAGAGAATACAAAACTCAAAGTTTTGAAAATATTAAATCGATAGAATTTAGAATTAAAAAAAATCAGGACATTAAAGCGAATCAAAGGAATCGCAAAGGAAACAGAAATTTAAATAAAATGAAATAAATAGAAACAATCATAAGAACTGAAACAACAAAACCAAAATACACAAAAGAACCAGAATCAAGAGAATTAAGGACAAGAAAATAAAGAGAATACAAAACTCAAAGTTTTGAAAATATTAAATCGATAGAATTTAGAATTGTAAAAATTCAGGACATTAAAGGGAATTAAAGGAATCGCAAAAGAAACAGAAATTTAAAGACAATGAAATAAATGGAAACAATCATAAGAACTGAAAGAACAAAACCAAAATACACAAAAAAGCCAGAATCAAGAGAATTAAGGACAAGAAAATAAAGAGAATACAAAACTCAAAGTTTTGAAAATATTAAATCGATAGAATTGAGAATTTAAAAAATTCAGGATCTTAAAAGGAATCAAAGGAATCGCAAAGGAAACAGAAATTTAAATAAAATGAAATAAGTGGAAACAATCAAAAGAACTGAAAGAACAAAACCAAAATAGACAAAAGTACCAGAATGAAGAGAATTAAGGACAAGAAAATAAAGAGAATACAAAACTCAAAGTTTTGAAAATATTAAATCGATAGAATTGAGAATTTAAAAAATTCAGGATCTTAAAAGGAATGAAAGGAATCGCAAAGGAAACAGAAATTTAAATAAAATGAAATAAGTGGAAACAATCAAAAGAACTGAAAGAACAAAACCAAAATACACAAAAAAGCCAGAATCAAGAGAATTAAGGACAAGAAAATAAAGAGAATACAAAACTCAAAGTTTTGAAAATATTAAATCGATAGAATTGAGAATTTAAAAAATTCAGGATCTTAAAAGGAATCAAAGGAATCGCAAAGGAAACAGAAATTTAAATAAAATGAAATAAGTGGAAACAATCAAAAGAACTGAAAGAACAAAACCAAAATAGACAAAAGTACCAGAATGAAGAGAATTAAGGACAAGAAAATAAAGAGAATACAAAACTCAAAGTTTTGAAAATATTAAATCGATAGAATTTAGAATTAAAAAAAATCAGGACATTAAAGCGAATCAAAGGAATCGCAAAGGAAACAGAAATTTAAATAAAATGAAATAAATAGAAACAATCATAAGAACTGAAACAACAAAACCAAAATACACAAAAGAACCAGAATCAAGAGAATTAAGGACAAGAAAATAAAGAGAATACAAAACTCAAAGTTTTGAAAATATTAAATCGATAGAATTGAGAATTTAAAAAATTCAGGATCTTAAAAGGAATCAAAGGAATCGCAAAGGAAACAGAAATTTAAATAAAATGAAATAAGTGGAAACAATCAAAAGAACTGAAAGAACAAAACCAAAATAGACAAAAGTACCAGAATGAAGAGAATTAAGGACAAGAAAATAAAGAGAATACAAAACTCAAAGTTTTGAAAATATTAAATCGATAGAATTGAGAATTTAAAAAATTCAGGATCTTAAAAGGAATCAAAGGAATCGCAAAGGAAACAGAAATTTAAATAAAATGAAATAAGTGGAAACAATCAAAAGAACTGAAAGAACAAAACCAAAATAGACAAAAGTACCAGAATGAAGAGAATTAAGGACAAGAAAATAAAGAGAATACAAAACTCAAAGTTTTGAAAATATTAAATCGATAGAATTTAGAATTAAAAAAAATCAGGACATTAAAGCGAATCAAAGGAATCGCAAAGGAAACAGAAATTTAAATAAAATGAAATAAATAGAAACAATCATAAGAACTGAAACAACAAAACCAAAATACACAAAAGAACCAGAATCAAGAGAATTAAGGACAAGAAAATAAAGAGAATACAAAACTCAAAGTTTTGAAAATATTAAATCGATAGAATTTAGAATTGAAAAAATTCAGGACATTAAAGGGTATTAAAGGAATCGCAAAGGAAACAGAAATTTAATGAAAATGAAATAAATGGAAACAATCATAAGAACTGAAAGAACAAAACCAAAATACACAAAAGAGCCAGAATCAAGAGAATTAAGGACAAGAAAATAAAGAGAATACAAAACTCAAAGTTTTGAAAATATTAAATCGATAGAATTGAGAATTTAAAAAATTCAGGATCTTAAAAGGAATCAAAGAAATCGCAAAGGAAACAGAAATTTAAATAAAATGAAATAAGTGGAAACAATCAAAAGAACTGAAAGAACAAAACCAAAATACAAAAAAGAACCAGAATCAAGAGAATTAAGGACAAGAAAATAAAGAGAATACAAAACTCAAAGTTTTGAAAATATTAAATCGATAGAATTTAGAATTGAAAAAAATCAGGACATTAAAGCGAATCAAAGGAATCGCAAAGGAAACAGAAATTTAAATAAAATGAAATAAATAGAAACAATCATAAGAACTGAAAGAACAAAACCAAAATACACAAAAGAACCAGAATCAAGAGAATTAAGGACAAGAAAATAAAGAGAATACAAAACTCAAAGTTTTGAAAATATTAAATCGATAGAATTTAGAATTAAAAAAATTCAGGATCTTAAAAGGAATCAAAGGAATCGCAAAGGAAACAGAAATTTAAATAAAATGAAATAAGTGGAAACAATCAAAAGAACTGAAAGAACAAAACCAAAATAGACAAAAGTACCAGAATCAAGAGAATTAAGGACAAGAAAATAAAGAGAATACAAAACTCAAAGTTTTGAAAATATTAAATCGATAGAATTTAGAATTGAAAAAATTCAGGACATTAAAGGGAATCAAAGGAATCGCAAAGGAAACAGAAATTTAGAGAAAATGAAATAAATGGAAACAATCATAAGAACTGAAAGAACAAAACCAAAATACAGAAAAGAACCAGAATCAAGAGAATTAAGGACAAGAAAATAAAGAGAATACAAAACTCAAAGTTTTGAAAATATTAAATCGATAGAATTTAGAATTAAAAAAAATCAGGACATTAAAGCGAATCAAAGGAATCGCAAAGGAAACAGAAATTTAAAGAAAATGAAATAAATGGAAACAATCAAAAGAACTGAAAGAACAAAACCAAAATACAGAAAAGAACCAGAATCAAGAGAATTAAGGACAAGAAAATAAAGAGAATACAAATCTCAAAGTTTTGAAAATATTAAATCGATAGAATTTAGAATTCAAAAAATTCAGGACATTAAAGGGAATTAAAGGAATCGCAAAAGAAACAGAAATTTAAAGAAAATGAAATAAATGGAAACAATCAAAAGAACTGAAAGAACAAAACCAAAATACAGAAAAGAACCAGAATCAAGAGAATTAAGGACAAGAAAATAAAGAGAATACAAATCTCAAAGTTTTGAAAATATTAAATCGATAGAATTTAGAATTGAAAAAATTCAGGACATTAAAGGGAATTAAAGGAATCGCAAAAGAAACAGAAATTTAAAGAAAATGAAATAAATGGAAACAATCGTAAGAACTGAAAGAACAAAACAAAAATACACAAAAGAACCAGAATCAAGAGAATTAAGGACAAGAAAATAAAGAGAATACAAAACTCAAAGTTTTGAAAATATTAAATCGATAGAATTTAGAATTCAAAAAATTCAGGACATTAAAGGGAATTAAAGGAATCGCAAAAGAAACAGAAATTTAAAGAAAATGAAATAAATGGAAACAATCAAAAGAACTGAAAGAACAAAACCAAAATACAGAAAAGAACCAGAATCAAGAGAATTAAGGACAAGAAAATAAAGAGAATACAAAACTCAAAGTTTTGAAAATATTAAATCGATAGAATTTAGAATTGAAAAAATTCAGGACATTAAAGGGAATTAAAGGAATCGCAAAAGAAACAGAAATTTAAAGAAAATGAAATAAATGGAAACAATCATAAGAACTGAAAGAACAAAACAAAAATACACAAAAGAACCAGAATCAAGAGAATTAAGGACAAGAAAATAAAGAGAATACAAAACTCAAAGTTTTGAAAATATTAAATCGATAGAATTTAGAATTGAAAAAATTCAGGACATTAAAGGGAATCAAAGGAATCGCAAAGGAAACAGAAATTTAGAGAAAATGAAATAAATGGAAACAATCATAAGAACTGAAAGAACAAAACCCAAATACACAAAAGAACCAGAATCAAGAGAATTAAGGACAAGAAAATAAAGAGAATACAAAACTCAAAGTTTTGAAAATATTAAATCGATAGAATTTAGAATTAAAAAGAATCAGGACATTAAAGCGAATCAAAGGAATCGCAAAGGAAACAGAAATTTAAATAAAATGAAATAAATAGAAACAATCATAAGAACTGAAAGAACAAAACCAAAATACACAAAAGAACCAGAATCAAGAGAATTAAGGACAAGAAAATAAAGAGAATACAAAACTCAAAGTTTTGAAAATATTAAATCGATAGAATTTAGAATTCAAAAAATTCAGGACATTAAAGGGAATTAAAGGAATCGCAAAAGAAACAGAAATTTAAAGAAAATGAAATAAATGGAAACAATCAAAAGAACTGAAAGAACAAAACCAAAATACAGAAAAGAACCAGAATCAAGAGAATTAAGGACAAGAAAATAAAGAGAATACAAAACTCAAAGTTTTGAAAATATTAAATCGATAGAATTTAGAATTGAAAAAATTCTGGACATTAAAGGGAATTAAAGGAATCGCAAAAGAAACAGAAATTTAAAGAAAATGAAATAAATGGAAACAATCATAAGAACTGAAAGAACAAAACAAAAATACACAAAAGAACCAGAATCAAGAGAATTAAGGACAAGAAAATAAAGAGAATACAAAACTCAAAGTTTTGAAAATATTAAATCGATAGAATTTAGAATTGAAAAAATTCAGGACATTAAAGGGAATTAAAGGAATCGCAAAAGAAACAGAAATTTTAAGAAAATGAAATAAATGGAAACAATCATAAGAACTGAAAGAACAAAACCAAAATACACAAAAGAGCCAGAATCAAGAGAATTAAGGACAAGAAAATAAAGATAATACAAAACTCAAAGTTTTGAAAATATTAAATCGATAGAATTGAGAATTTAAAAAATTCAGGATCTTAAAAGGAATCAAAGGAATCGCAAAGGAAACAGAAATTTAAATAAAATGAAATAAGTGGAAACAATCAAAAGAACTGAAAGAACAAAACCAAAATAGACAAAAGTACCAGAATGAAGAGAATTAAGGACAAGAAAATAAAGAGAATACAAAACTCAAAGTTTTGAAAATATTAAATCGATAGAATTGAGAATTTAAAAAATTCAGGATCTTAAAAGGAATCAAAGGAATCGCAAAGGAAACAGAAATTTAAATAAAATGAAATAAGTGGAAACAATCAAAAGAACTGAAAGAACAAAACCAAAATACACAAAAAAGCCAGAATCAAGAGAATTAAGGACAAGAAAATAAAGAGAATACAAAACTCAAAGTTTTGAAAATATTAAATCGATAGAATTGAGAATTTAAAAAATTCAGGATCTTAAAAGGAATCAAAGGAATCGCAAAGGAAACAGAAATTTAAATAAAATGAAATAAGTGGAAACAATCAAAAGAACTGAAAGAACAAAACCAAAATACAGAAAAGAACCAGAATCAAGAGAATTAAGGACAAGAAAATAAAGAGAATACAAAACTCAAAGTTTTGAAAATATTAAATCGATAGAATTTAGAATTGAAAAAATTCTGGACATTAAAGGGAATTAAAGGAATCGCAAAAGAAACAGAAATTTAAAGAAAATGAAATAAATGGAAACAATCATAAGAACTGAAAGAACAAAACAAAAATACACAAAAGAACCAGAATCAAGAGAATTAAGGACAAGAAAATAAAGAGAATACAAAACTCAAAGTTTTGAAAATATTAAATCGATAGAATTTAGAATTGAAAAAATTCAGGACATTAAAGGGAATTAAAGGAATCGCAAAAGAAACAGAAATTTTAAGAAAATGAAATAAATGGAAACAATCATAAGAACTGAAAGAACAAAACCAAAATACACAAAAGAGCCAGAATCAAGAGAATTAAGGACAAGAAAATAAAGATAATACAAAACTCAAAGTTTTGAAAATATTAAATCGATAGAATTGAGAATTTAAAAAATTCAGGATCTTAAAAGGAATCAAAGGAATCGCAAAGGAAACAGAAATTTAAATAAAATGAAATAAGTGGAAACAATCAAAAGAACTGAAAGAACAAAACCAAAATAGACAAAAGTACCAGAATGAAGAGAATTAAGGACAAGAAAATAAAGAGAATACAAAACTCAAAGTTTTGAAAATATTAAATCGATAGAATTGAGAATTTAAAAAATTCAGGATCTTAAAAGGAATCAAAGGAATCGCAAAGGAAACAGAAATTTAAATAAAATGAAATAAGTGGAAACAATCAAAAGAACTGAAAGAACAAAACCAAAATACACAAAAAAGCCAGAATCAAGAGAATTAAGGACAAGAAAATAAAGAGAATACAAAACTCAAAGTTTTGAAAATATTAAATCGATAGAATTGAGAATTTAAAAAATTCAGGATCTTAAAAGGAATCAAAGGAATCGCAAAGGAAACAGAAATTTAAATAAAATGAAATAAGTGGAAACAATCAAAAGAACTCAAAGAACAAAACCAAAATAGACAAAAGTACCAGAATGAAGAGAATTAAGGACAAGAAAATAAAGAGAATACAAAACTCAAAGTTTTGAAAATATTAAATCGATAGAATTTAGAATTAAAAAAAATCAGGACATTAAAGCGAATCAAAGGAATCGCAAAGGAAACAGAAATTTAAATAAAATGAAATAAAAAGAAACAATCATAAGAACTGAAACAACAAAACCAAAATACACAAAAGAACCAGAATCAAGAGAATTAAGGACAAGAAAATAAAGAGAATACAAAACTCAAAGTTTTGAAAATATTAAATCGATAGAATTGAGAATTTAAAAAATTCAGGATCTTAAAAGGAATCAAAGGAATCGCAAAGGAAACAGAAATTTAAATAAAATGAAATAAGTGGAAACAATCAAAAGAACTGAAAGAACAAAACCAAAATAGACAAAAGTACCAGAATGAAGAGAATTAAGGACAAGAAAATAAAGAGAATACAAAACTCAAAGTTTTGAAAATATTAAATCGATAGAATTGAGAATTTAAAAAATTCAGGATCTTAAAAGGAATCAAAGGAATCGCAAAGGAAACAGAAATTTAAATAAAATGAAATAAGTGGAAACAATCAAAAGAACTGAAAGAACAAAACCAAAATAGACAAAAGTACCAGAATGAAGAGAATTAAGGACAAGAAAATAAAGAGAATACAAAACTCAAAGTTTTGAAAATATTAAATCGATAGAATTTAGAATTAAAAAAAATCAGGACATTAAAGCGAATCAAAGGAATCGCAAAGGAAACAGAAATTTAAATAAAATGAAATAAATAGAAACAATCATAAGAACTGAAACAACAAAACCAAAATACACAAAAGAACCAGAATCAAGAGAATTAAGGACAAGAAAATAAAGAGAATACAAAACTCAAAGTTTTGAAAATATTAAATCGATAGAATTTAGAATTGAAAAAATTCAGGACATTAAAGGGTATTAAAGGAATCGCAAAGGAAACAGAAATTTAATGAAAATGAAATAAATGGAAACAATCATAAGAACTGAAAGAACAAAACCAAAATACACAAAAGAGCCAGAATCAAGAGAATTAAGGACAAGAAAATAAAGAGAATACAAAACTCAAAGTTTTGAAAATATTAAATCGATAGAATTGAGAATTTAAAAAATTCAGGATCTTAAAAGGAATCAAAGAAATCGCAAAGGAAACAGAAATTTAAATAAAATGAAATAAGTGGAAACAATCAAAAGAACTGAAAGAACAAAACCAAAATACAAAAAAGAACCAGAATCAAGAGAATTAAGGACAAGAAAATAAAGAGAATACAAAACTCAAAGTTTTGAAAATATTAAATCGATAGAATTTAGAATTGAAAAAAATCAGGACATTAAAGCGAATCAAAGGAATCGCAAAGGAAACAGAAATTTAAATAAAATGAAATAAGTGGAAACAATCAAAAGAACTGAAAGAACAAAACCAAAATAGACAAAAGTACCAGAATCAAGAGAATTAAGGACAAGAAAATAAAGAGAATACAAAACTCAAAGTTTTGAAAATATTAAATCGATAGAATTGAGAATTTAAAAAATTCAGGATCTTAAAAGGAATCAAAGAAATCGCAAAGGAAACAGAAATTTAAATAAAATGAAATAAGTGGAAACAATCAAAAGAACTGAAAGAACAAAACCAAAATACAAAAAAGAACCAGAATCAAGAGAATTAAGGACAAGAAAATAAAGAGAATACAAAACTCAAAGTTTTGAAAATATTAAATCGATAGAATTTAGAATTGAAAAAAATCAGGACATTAAAGCGAATCAAAGGAATCGCAAAGGAAACAGAAATTTAAATAAAATGAAATAAGTGGAAACAATCAAAAGAACTGAAAGAACAAAACCAAAATAGACAAAAGTACCAGAATGAAGAGAATTAAGGACAAGAAAATAAAGAGAATACAAAACTCAAAGTTTTGAAAATATTAAATCGATAGAATTTAGAATTAAAAAAAATCAGGACATTAAAGCGAATCAAAGGAATCGCAAAGGAAACAGAAATTTAAATAAAATGAAATAAATAGAAACAATCATAAGAACTGAAACAACAAAACCAAAATACACAAAAGAACCAGAATCAAGAGAATTAAGGACAAGAAAATAAAGAGAATACAAAACTCAAAGTTTTGAAAATATTAAATCGATAGAATTTAGAATTGAAAAAATTCAGGACATTAAAGGGTATTAAAGGAATCGCAAAGGAAACAGAAATTTAATGAAAATGAAATAAATGGAAACAATCATAAGAACTGAAAGAACAAAACCAAAATACACAAAAGAGCCAGAATCAAGAGAATTAAGGACAAGAAAATAAAGAGAATACAAAACTCAAAGTTTTGAAAATATTAAATCGATAGAATTGAGAATTTAAAAAATTCAGGATCTTAAAAGGAATCAAAGAAATCGCAAAGGAAACAGAAATTTAAATAAAATGAAATAAGTGGAAACAATCAAAAGAACTGAAAGAACAAAACCAAAATACAAAAAAGAACCAGAATCAAGAGAATTAAGGACAAGAAAATAAAGAGAATACAAAACTCAAAGTTTTGAAAATATTAAATCGATAGAATTTAGAATTGAAAAAAATCAGGACATTAAAGCGAATCAAAGGAATCGCAAAGGAAACAGAAATTTAAATAAAATGAAATAAATAGAAACAATCATAAGAACTGAAAGAACAAAACCAAAATACACAAAAGAACCAGAATCAAGAGAATTAAGGACAAGAAAATAAAGAGAATACAAAACTCAAAGTTTTGAAAATATTAAATCGATAGAATTTAGAATTAAAAAAATTCAGGATCTTAAAAGGAATCAAAGGAATCGCAAAGGAAACAGAAATTTAAATAAAATGAAATAAGTGGAAACAATCAAAAGAACTGAAAGAACAAAACCAAAATAGACAAAAGTACCAGAATCAAGAGAATTAAGGACAAGAAAATAAAGAGAATACAAAACTCAAAGTTTTGAAAATATTAAATCGATAGAATTTAGAATTGAAAAAATTCAGGACATTAAAGGGAATCAAAGGAATCGCAAAGGAAACAGAAATTTAGAGAAAATGAAATAAATGGAAACAATCATAAGAACTGAAAGAACAAAACCAAAATACAGAAAAGAACCAGAATCAAGAGAATTAAGGACAAGAAAATAAAGAGAATACAAAACTCAAAGTTTTGAAAATATTAAATCGATAGAATTTAGAATTAAAAAAAATCAGGACATTAAAGCGAATCAAAGGAATCGCAAAGGAAACAGAAATTTAAATAAAATGAAATAAATAGAAACAATCATAAGAACTGAAAGAACAAAACCAAAATACACAAAAGAACCAGAATCAAGAGAATTAAGGACAAGAAAATAAAGAGAATACAAAACTCAAAGTTTTGAAAATATTAAATCGATAGAATTTAGAATTCAAAAAATTCAGGACATTAAAGGGAATTAAAGGAATCGCAAAAGAAACAGAAATTTAAAGAAAATGAAATAAATGGAAACAATCAAAAGAACTGAAAGAACAAAACCAAAATACAGAAAAGAACCAGAATCAAGAGAATTAAGGACAAGAAAATAAAGAGAATACAAATCTCAAAGTTTTGAAAATATTAAATCGATAGAATTTAGAATTGAAAAAATTCAGGACATTAAAGGGAATTAAAGGAATCGCAAAAGAAACAGAAATTTAAAGAAAATGAAATAAATGGAAACAATCGTAAGAACTGAAAGAACAAAACAAAAATACACAAAAGAACCAGAATCAAGAGAATTAAGGACAAGAAAATAAAGAGAATACAAAACTCAAAGTTTTGAAAATATTAAATCGATAGAATTTAGAATTCAAAAAATTCAGGACATTAAAGGGAATTAAAGGAATCGCAAAAGAAACAGAAATTTAAAGAAAATGAAATAAATGGAAACAATCAAAAGAACTGAAAGAACAAAACCAAAATACAGAAAAGAACCAGAATCAAGAGAATTAAGGACAAGAAAATAAAGAGAATACAAAACTCAAAGTTTTGAAAATATTAAATCGATAGAATTTAGAATTGAAAAAATTCAGGACATTAAAGGGAATTAAAGGAATCGCAAAAGAAACAGAAATTTAAAGAAAATGAAATAAATGGAAACAATCATAAGAACTGAAAGAACAAAACAAAAATACACAAAAGAACCAGAATCAAGAGAATTAAGGACAAGAAAATAAAGAGAATACAAAACTCAAAGTTTTGAAAATATTAAATCGATAGAATTTAGAATTGAAAAAATTCAGGACATTAAAGGGAATCAAAGGAATCGCAAAGGAAACAGAAATTTAGAGAAAATGAAATAAATGGAAACAATCATAAGAACTGAAAGAACAAAACCCAAATACACAAAAGAACCAGAATCAAGAGAATTAAGGACAAGAAAATAAAGAGAATACAAAACTCAAAGTTTTGAAAATATTAAATCGATAGAATTTAGAATTAAAAAGAATCAGGACATTAAAGCGAATCAAAGGAATCGCAAAGGAAACAGAAATTTAAATAAAATGAAATAAATAGAAACAATCATAAGAACTGAAAGAACAAAACCAAAATACACAAAAGAACCAGAATCAAGAGAATTAAGGACAAGAAAATAAAGAGAATACAAAACTCAAAGTTTTGAAAATATTAAATCGATAGAATTTAGAATTCAAAAAATTCAGGACATTAAAGGGAATTAAAGGAATCGCAAAAGAAACAGAAATTTAAAGAAAATGAAATAAATGGAAACAATCAAAAGAACTGAAAGAACAAAACCAAAATACAGAAAAGAACCAGAATCAAGAGAATTAAGGACAAGAAAATAAAGAGAATACAAAACTCAAAGTTTTGAAAATATTAAATCGATAGAATTTAGAATTGAAAAAATTCTGGACATTAAAGGGAATTAAAGGAATCGCAAAAGAAACAGAAATTTAAAGAAAATGAAATAAATGGAAACAATCATAAGAACTGAAAGAACAAAACAAAAATACACAAAAGAACCAGAATCAAGAGAATTAAGGACAAGAAAATAAAGAGAATACAAAACTCAAAGTTTTGAAAATATTAAATCGATAGAATTTAGAATTGAAAAAATTCAGGACATTAAAGGGAATTAAAGGAATCGCAAAAGAAACAGAAATTTTAAGAAAATGAAATAAATGGAAACAATCATAAGAACTGAAAGAACAAAACCAAAATACACAAAAGAGCCAGAATCAAGAGAATTAAGGACAAGAAAATAAAGATAATACAAAACTCAAAGTTTTGAAAATATTAAATCGATAGAATTGAGAATTTAAAAAATTCAGGATCTTAAAAGGAATCAAAGGAATCGCAAAGGAAACAGAAATTTAAATAAAATGAAATAAATGGAAACAATCAAAAGAACTGAAAGAACAAAACCAAAATACAGAAAAGAACCAGAATCAAGAGAATTAAGGACAAGAAAATAAAGAGAATACAAAACTCAAAGTTTTGAAAATATTAAATCGATAGAATTTAGAATTGAAAAAATTCTGGACATTAAAGGGAATTAAAGGAATCGCAAAAGAAACAGAAATTTAAAGAAAATGAAATAAATGGAAACAATCAAAAGAACTGAAAGAACAAAACCAAAATAGACAAAAGTACCAGAATGAAGAGAATTAAGGACAAGAAAATAAAGAGAATACAAAACTCAAAGTTTTGAAAATATTAAATCGATAGAATTATTGAGAATTGAAAAAATTCAGGACATTAAAGGGAATCAAAGGAATCGCAAAGGAAACAGAAATTAAATGAAAATGAAATAAATGGAAACAATCATAAGAACTGAAAGAAAAAAAAACAAAATACACAAAAGAACCAGAATCAAGAGAATTAAGGACAAGAAAATAAAGAGAATACAAAACCCAAAATTTTGAAAATATTAAATCGATAGAATTTAGATTTGAAAAAATTCAGGACATTAAAGGGAATCAAAGGAATCGCAAATTAAACAGAAATTTAAAGAAAATGAAATAAATGGAAACAATTATAAGAACTGAAAGAACAAAACCAAAATAGACAAAAGAACCAGAATCAAGAGAATTAAGGACAAGAAAATAAAGAGAATGCAAAACTCAGTCTTGAAAATATTAAATCCATAGAATTTAGAATAAAAAAATTTAGAACAGAAACGCAAAGGAAACAGAAATTAACTAAGTAGCGAATTTGAGGAATTTGAGAAATCTGAAACTTGAAGGACTTGAGAAACTCAGCAGATTTGAGATCTTGAGGAACGTAGGTATTCTGAGAATTGGAGTAACCTACGCATTTAGGACACCTGAAGAACTTGAAGACTAAGAAAAATTTGGGAAGCCCGAGAAATTGAGAAACCCGATGATTTAAGAACTTGAACATCTCAAAACCCAAGTAGGTTTTCTGAAAAACCTAAGAATTTGTGTAACTTGAGAACTGGAGGAACCTGACAACTTGAGGAACCTAAGAATATAAAGAACCTGAAATCATGACAAACCTGAGAACTCAGTCAATTGAGAACCTGCAAATTTGATTAATTTGGAAATCTGAAACTTGAAGAACTTGAGAAACTCAGCAGATTTGAGATCTTGAAAAACCTAGGTATTTTGAGAATTGGAGAAACCTAAGCAGTTGAGACAGCTGAAGGACTTGAGGACTAAGAAAAATTGGGGAAACCCGAGAAATTGAGAAACCTGATGATTTGAGAAATTGAACATCTCAGAACCCAAGTAGGTTTTCTGAAAAACCTAAGAATTTGTGGAACTTGAGAACTGGAAGAACCTGACAACTTGAGGAACCTAAGAATTTAAAGAACCTGAAATCAATACAAACCTGAGAACCCAGTCCGTTGAGGAACCTGCGAATTTGAGGAATTTGGGAAATCAAAAGTTGAAGGACTTGAGAAACTCAGCAGATTTGAGATCTTGAGAAACGTTGGTATTTTGAGAATTGGAGTAACCTAAGAAGTAGGTTTACCTGAAGAACCTGAGGAATAAGAAAAATTTGGGAAGCAGGCGAAATTGAGAAACCTGATGATTTGAGAACTTGAACATTTAAGAACCTAAGTAGGTCTTCTGAAAAGCCTAAGAATTTGTGGAACTTGAGAACTGGAGGAACCTAAGAATTTAAAGAACCTGAAATCAATACAAACCTGTGAACCCAGTCAGTTGAGGAACCTGCGAATTTGAGGAATTTGAGAAATCAAAAACTTGAAGGACTTGAGAATCTCAGCAGATCTGAGATCTTGAGAAACGTGGGTATTTTAAGAATTGGAGAAGTGGGTTTAAGTGAAGAACCTGAGGAATAAAAAAAATTTGGGAAGCACGCGAAATTGAGAAACCTGATGATTTGAGAACTTGAACATTTAACAACCTAAGTAGGTCTTCTGAAAAGCCTAAGAATTTCTCGAACTTGAGAACTGGAGGAACCTAAAAATTTAAAGAACCTGAAATCAATACAAACCTGAGAACTCAGTCAGTTGAGGAACCTGCGAATTTGAGGAATTTGAGAAATCAAAAGTTGAAGGACTTGAAAAACGTGGGTATTTTGAGAATTGGAGTAACCTAAGAAGTTGGTTCACCTGAAGGACTTGAAGACTAAAAAAAATTTGGGAAGCCCGAGAAATTAAGAAACCTGATGATTTGAGAACTTGAACATCGGAGAACCTAAGTAGGTCTTCTGAAAAGCGTAAGAATTTGTGAAACTTGAGAACTGAAGGAACCTGAAAACTTGAGGAACCTGAGAAATTGTAGAACCTGAAATCTTGGCAAACCTGAAAACCCAGTAAATTGAGGAAGCTGCGAACTTGAGGAATCTGATATTTTGAGAAATCTGAAATTTGAAGAACTTGAGAAACTCAGCAGATTTGAGAATTTAAGAAACGTATTTTGAAGATTTGAGTAACTTAAGAAGTTGGTCACTACGAAAGATTTGGAAGCTTAAATTAACAAAATTAATTAGAATTTTTAGAAACCAATATTTTTCTTGGAACTTTTTTCTTTTACATCTGAACCCCTGAATGCAATTACTGCAGCATCAGACGAAAAGCTTATAATTTTTCTTTCAGCTTTTTTGGGACTATTTTAATTATATTTGTAAATTTTAAAGTGACTTCAAATGCACAAGCACAAACCAGAGAAAGCTCAAATAAATATTTTTGTTTGAGACTTTTCCTTGGGAATTTTGATAGTTTTTGTAAATAAAGTGAAAGATTTTTGAACCTCAAAAAGGTATATCTTTTCTCGGAGCTTTGCCCCCTGTGTCTTAAAGAACAAGTTCACCAAAGTTTCCACGGCACTATTTTCCAATGGTGATAGTGCGTGCCGGAAAGGGGTATTTGAGGTAGAGCTCGCGGTTATGAAACCAGAAAACGAGTCGAGGGCGAGGTCATATATTCCGCAACTCGTTTGGCGCATTCACCATTTTTACCACGCTTTATCCAACCCACACCAGGAAATTTTTGGGCGCTGGTCTCCGTCAAGCTCGGGCTCGAGATATATCTAGGGGAGGATCCGCCGCGCCGTCTTCTGAATACCAAGCAGGCCCAGAGACGACGTCTGATATAAACCGGGCATCGCGGTCTCGAAAGAATTTATTGGATGAGCGTAAAAATTTCTAGATTGCACGCCTACATTTAAATGATTTCATCGGGGAGCCGTAAAAAATTTCTTATTAGTGTCGCGCATAGTTTCGCATTGTTGCGCTACTCGGGAAACTGTCCACGTACTTCCCATTTTATTAGTTTATTTGCTTCGCACCGTTACGTCTCATTTGTGCATCGAGTGGGGTTAGAGAAAAGTCGGGAAATTTCATTCATTCAGTCGGCCGTCGTAAATGCGTGGGAAACTACTTTGATTGGTGGTCGGATGAGTTTTTAATGATCGTCAGGTCCTTCCGATTAGACAATTCGGGTTCTGATTTCGGAGTGAATTCTAATTAACGACTCGATGGAGACCACGTAAAAACAATTAATTGATTAGGAGTTCGTGGACGTACATCGGATAAATCGTGCAACCATTACGGTGGGATTTTTGTTTCTGGTGGATGACCGAGGTGTGTCCCAAATAAATATGGTATAATAAGATGTCAATAAGAGGTAGTGTAAATTATTTTATATTTTTAAATAATATAAAAGTAACATGAAACTAGTAGTGTATAATTAAATAATATGTAAAATAAATCCTGAGGTCTTAATGGATTACATCGATGTCGTGTCTTGCAGGGGTGTGATACATAAAGACATTTTTCAGCCGATCCTATACCATAAATTTTCTCTGGGTGATAAGTTGGGTGATGCTGGCGGTTCATGTAATCACAGCAACTATCATTTCCTTTAACGAATCGCAGGAGCTACAACACTGTCTTGTTGAAAAAATTACCATAAATAATTTGTAAGATAATTTGATAACAATAATATGATGTCATGGCCCATAGGGAAGTAGAATCCGTCGATTCGTCTTAATCTCCTTATTTAAATGGGTTGGAGAAACGGTACTACCAATCTAGGATTGGAATGGAATTCCAGTTTTATCCTTAATTAGAATGCTACCACTGATATAAAACTTCTTTTGTAACGTCAGCAGGAACACCGTCTTCGTAAATAAATTCATGAATTGACCATCTTAATCCTCATTAATCATAATGAATAATGATACAAAAAAGATACTTTTACTACTATTTGAAGAACTAATAAATTAAGGAATATTAAATCTGAAACCTGAAACATATACCCTGAAAATTTTATGCACGTAGGCCCACTCTTCAGTTAGCTTTCAAATCCTTTAAGCTCCTAAAATGTACAGTGGTAACTCAAGAACGGTCAAAAAAGTTTTTGAAGTGAAATTCCTTTGCGTTCGGTATAACAAATATTAAAACGTTAAGGATTGGAGAACCGCCCCCCTCGTTTTCGTTACTCTGAGAACGACAAAAATATTATTGTTACGTTTTGGAGTAATCCTACGGGCGAACCTTCGAGAAACCGCTACAAATAGGACGCGAAACATCCGGAGTCAGAAGTCGAAACTACTGTGCGACACAATCCGTGTAATTCGTACCAACTGTTTAAATAGATAAAAGTGTTGATAAAAAGATTGTAAATTATTTCTTTAAATAAATACTTTGCGACCCCAGAAATGCAACATTGGTGTCAGAAGTGGGATTAAATAAATAAAAACGAAGTTGGCAACGAAAGAAGTTAGGTTGAAACAGCTGAAAGTTGCAGAGCTGAAGAGGGAGCTGGAGGATCGTGAGTTGGAAACATCTGGAACAAAATCGGTGTTACTGAAAAGGTTGATTGAGGACCTCGAAAAGGTATATTCGATGATAACTGGTATGGTGATATCATTTCAAAAGAGAAGAAGAACATCAAGTGTTGGAAGTGTGGAAAGACGACTTCCGAATTTTCGAATCTCCGATTTTCAGAATTTCCGAATTTTTGAAATACATATGCGAATTTTGGACGTCAGTTTTGGAAAAAGAAATAGAAATGGGAATAGGAATAACAAAAATATATTTTTTAAAAAATGCATGAATAATAAGAAAAATTAGAGGAAAAGTTTTTAAAACTTTACACAAAATAAGGAACATAAAGCCTTGTATGAAACTCGGCTGTAATGGGAAATTATTGACTCGTCTTGTTTATGAATAGTAGCTCGCTTCGCTCGCTCATTGAGAATTTGGGAATTTGAGAATTTGCCAAAAAAAAACAAACTAAGAAATTGGGAAATTATGAAATTCTGAATGTATTGGGAAATTGAGATATTAGGAAATTCAAAGAAAATGAGAAAATGAGATAATGAGAAATTAAGAAAATGAGAATATTGAGAAACCGAAATTTAGAAATCGAGGAACAGAAAAAAAAATTAAGATTGGTATATTGGAAGATTGAGACATTTAAGGAATGGGAAACTGTAAAGTTATGAGATTGAGATATTGATCAATTCAGAAATTACGAAATTGTGATTCATCTCTTTTTCTTTTCCCTAACAGTCGTTGACTTCTCCCATCTTTCTTCTCAGAAAATCCTCTATCCCAATTTTGCGAACTTTGTATGTCAGTCTTGGAAAAGGCAATCGAAATGTCTTCAAAACTTTATACAAAATAAGGAACATAAAATCTTGTATGAAACTCACTTGTAATGGGAAATTATTCACTCATCTTGTTTGTGAATAGTAGCTCGCTTCGCTCGCTCATAATAATAATAATCGTTACAGACGAAAACGACAACTTAAGGAAAAACAAATTATCTGTTTTAATTTTAGAACTCAAACTTGGCATTTGGAAATGCAAAAATATTCGAATTAAGATATTGATATTAGCGAATTTTGAATATAAAAACTTTGAAATCTTAGAATTTTGGAACAAGTGATCGAAATGAGGACAGAAATAACACCAAATGGTTACTATAGTTTTGCTAAATATGGAACGAAATGAGACATTACTTCAAAGTTCAACTTTAAACAACGCGAAAGGAACATAAAATCTTGTATGAAACTCGGCTGTAATGGGAAATTATTGACTCGTCTTGTTCATGAACAGTAGCTCGCTTCGCTCGTTCATATAATATTATAAAATCGCTGGAGAGTCTTGTTTATGAATAGTAGCTCACTTCGCTCGCTCATTGAGAATTCGAGAATTTGAGAATTTGTGAATTTGACAAAAAAATCCAAACTAAGAAATTGGGAAATTATGAAATTCTGAATATATTGGGAAATTGAGATATTAGGAATTTTAAAGAAAATGAGAAAATGAGAATATTGAAAATATTGAGAAACAGAAATTTAGAAATTGAGGAACAGAAAAAATAAAAAAAAAATAGATTGGGAGATTGAGAAATTTAAGGATTGGGAAACTGTAAATTCATGAGATTGAGATATTGATCAATTCAGAAATTACGAAATTGTGGGATCGAGAGAATTAGAGATTTTGAAACTGAGATTGAGAATTCGGAAATTGAGAAATGAAGTTCAGATATTCGGAAATTCAGAAATACAGAAAAAAGTTTAGAGATTGTGAAACTGCGTGATAAAACATTGAGCAATTGCGACATTGATACCTGTGGAAATTGAGAAATCATTAAATCATGGAGAATTTGAGACTTTGACAAGAAAAATCATAACTAAGAAATTGTAAAATTATTAAATTCTGAATATATTGGGAAATTGAGATATTAGGAGATTGAAAGTTTGAGAAAATGACGATATTGAGAAACAGAAATTTAGAAATTGAGGAACAGAGCAATTAAAAAAAATATAGATTGATATATTGGGATATTGCGACATTTAAGGATTGAGAAATTGTTACTTTATGAGATTGAAACATTGAGCAACTAAAAAATTGAAAGTTTGAGAAATTGAGATATTCGAAATTGTAAATTTAAAAGATTCAGATATCGATAAATTCACAAAATGGAGAAATTGTAGAATTGAGAGAATGGGGGATTTACAGATTCAGATTGAGAAATTCTGAAATTGAAAAAAGAAATTCAAAAATTCAGAAATTTAAAATCGAAATTCAGAAATTCAGAAAAAATCCAAGGTGAAAAATTGGAAAATTGTGAAGTAACAAATAGATTGTCAAAAACTTAATGATTGAAAATTTGTTAGGTTAAGATATTCATTCGGAGATTAACAAATTGTGAATTTAAAAATTCAGTAATTCAGAAGTTCAGAAGTTCAGAAATCCAGAAGTTCAGAAGTTCAGAAGTTCGAATTTTTGAATTCTGAACTTCTGAATTTCATCATTAAATTTTTGACAATCTGTTATGTACTTCACAATTTTCAAATTTTTCACATTGGATTTTTTCTGAATTTCTGAATTTCGATTTTAAAATTCTGAATTTTTGAATTTCTTTTCTCAATATCAGAATTTCTCAATCTGAATCTTTAAATCTCCCATTCTCTCAATCCTACAATTTCTTCTCAAATTCCCAAATTCTCAATGAGCGAGCGAAGCGAGCTACTATTCATAAACAAGACTCTCTAGCGATTTTATAATATTATATGAGCGAGCGAAGCGAGCTACTATTCATAAACAAGACGAGTCAATAATTTCCCAATACATACGAGTTCCATATAAGATTTTATGTTCCTTTTGTGCCATTTAAAATCGAACTTTAAAAACTTTCGTAATTTGGTGTTATTTGTGTCCTCATTTCGATCACTTTTTCCAAAATAGTGTTTTCAAAATTCGCTAATTTCGATACCCTAATTCGAATGTTTCTTTTATTTTGCATAATGCCAACTTTGAGTTTCAAAACTAAAAAGATACAATAAAAACTTTATTTCGTTCTTTTCGTTTGTATGTTATATATGAGCGAGCGAAGCGAGCTACTATTCACAAACAAGACCAGTCAATAATTTCCCATTACAGTCTTTAGTCATTACAGTTTCCTACAAGATTTTATGTTCCTTTTGTGTATAATTTTTAAAAGTCGTATTTTATCTTGTTATTTATGTATATTTGTAAAAAATATGTTTCGTTGTCCCTGTCCCCATCTCGATTGCTTTTTGAAGAGAATCCAAATTTAAAAAAATCGGCAATTGATTTCTGGAATCCAACATAAATTCTTGTGTGCAACTAGGTTGATTATGTAATTTACTGATTCGCATTGTTTATGAATACCAGCTCGCTTCGCTCGCTTGACGGAAAAAATTGTATTGTAATTATTGTAAAAGAATGTGCAATTTCTTATTAATACTTTTGTCTGAAACACAAAATGTTGTATACAACTGGTTTAATAATGTCATTTCCTGAATCCCATTCTTTATGAATGCGTTACAAACTGAAGAACGACTACTATTCAATAATTTCCCATTACGGACGAGTTTCATACAAGATTTTTTGTCTTGTTTATAGTCAAACTGTGAAGACATTTGTAATGTTTCATCTCGTTCCATATTTAGCAACACTGGAGTCACAGTTTGGTGTTATTTCTGTTCTTATCTCGATCAATACTTTGGGTTCCAAAATTAAAAAGGATAAAGTTTTTTACAAGAAAAAATTGTAATCATTTTGTAATATATGAGCGAGCGAAGCGAGCTTCTATTCATAAACGCAAAATCTTGTATGCAACTGGTTCGATCATGTAATTTACTGATTCGCATTGCATGTTTACATGTTGCAAACTGAGGAACAAAATAATTTTCTACTATTCATAAACGAGACGAGTCAATAATTCCCCATTTTACAATTAGACGAGTTTCAGATAAGATTTTGTATTGCATTTGTCTTGTTTAAAATCAAACTGTGAAGACATTCGTAATGTTTCATTTCGTTCCATATTGGTGTTATTTCTGTTTTCATTTTGACCAGGTTTTTCCAAAATTCTATGATTTCAAAATTTATATATTCAAAATTCGATCGATCAATAAATAATTCGAATATTTTTGCGTTTCAAATGCCAAGTTTGAGTACCGAAATTAAAAAGGATACATATTCTTTTAGAAAAAAAGTTGTGATGATTTTATAATATATGAGCGAGCGAAGCGAGCTACTATTCATTTGCATAAAATCTTGTATGCAACTGTGTTGATTATGTAACTTTTTGATTCGATTTTTTTATGAATACCAGCTCGCTTCGCTCGCTCCTGTATTACAACTTGTTACGGACTGAAAAACGAAATAATAATTAATTAAACAAGAGGAGTTAATAATTCCCCATTACAAACGAGTTTCATACAAGATTTTATGTTCCTTCCGAGTTGTTTAAATTTCTTCCCATATTTAGCAAGACTGTAGTCACCGTGGTGTTATTTCTGTTCTTATTTGGATCACTACTTTTCCAAAATTCCATGCCCTCAAAATTTTTCTGGCAAAATTCCAAAATTAAAAATGCTACATTCGTTGACGATTTTATAATATATGGGCGAGCGAAGCGAGCTATTATTTATATACACGACGAGTCAATAACTTCCCATTACAGCCGAGTTTCATACAACATTTTATGTTCCTGTTTTCTCAAAAGACATTCGTAATTTTTCATTTCGTTCCATATTTAGCCATAATTTGGTATTATTTCTGTCCTCATTTCGATGACTTGTTCCAAAATTCTACCATTTCAAAGTTTTTGTTTTCAAAATTCGCTAATTTCGATATCCCAATTCGAAAAGATAAGTTCTTTTTTTTCAATAAAGTCGTTTATTTTGTCGTTCTCGTTTGTAACGATATTATGAGCGAGCGAAGCGAGCTACTATTCACAAACAAGATGAGTGACTAATGTCCGATTACAGACGAGTTTCATACACGATTTTATGTTATTTTGTGTAAAGTTTTGAAGAATTTTGCTCTAATTTTCCTTATTATTCATGCATTTTTGTAAAAAATATATTTTTGTTATTCCTATTCCCATTTCCATTACTCTTTCCAAGACTGACGTCCAATATTAGCATATTTCAAAAATTAAAAAAATTCTTAACTCGAATTATTGATGTCTGGAATCCAACATAAATTCTTGTATGCAACTGGGTTGATTATTATGTAATTTACTGACTCGCATTGTTTATAAATACCAGCTCGCTTCAGTCGCTCCTATATTCAAGCTTGTTACAAACTGAAGAACGAAATAATTTTTTTAATGTAAAAGAATTTCTTGATACAGAGTTGCAGACGAAATTAAGAGGCATAGCGAAGGAAGAACGGGGAGACGGGAAGGAAGTCAGAGTGGGTTGTAGGAAATTAACAATAGACGTGGTTCAATTGAGGTAGAATGATAAACCTTAATAAAACTAAAACCAGAAAACCTGGGATAAACCTGGATCAACATAGAACTTGAAAACTTGAGATAATCTAAATGTGATAAACCTAAATAAATGAACGAGAACCTGAAATATACCTTAGTCAACCTGGAACACGAAAAGTTGGGATAAACCTGAATCAACGTTGAACACGATACCTTGGGGTAAACCTGAATCAACCTAGAACCCGAAAACTTGGGATATACTAAAATTAACTTAGAACAGGAATACCTGGGATAAAGATGAATCAATGAACGAAAACCTGGCATAAGTCTTAATCAACCTAGAACCCGAAAACTTGGGATAAACCCAAATCAACCTAGCACAGGAACAGGTTGAGGGTGAGAGCGAGGACAATGATACGGACAGACAATTAATATGAGAAAGAATCAGCGAATCCAGGTACAAATGAAAGTACGATAGTTCTATGACTGAGGAAATACCGAAGTATTTGGAGAGGGAGAGTGGGAAAGAAAGAAGGATGTTGGCGAGGTCTTGGTGCGGAAATGAAGAAAGAATATGTATTAATTAGAAGAGGAAGACGATTGACAGTTGATTGACTTGTGTTCTTATACATTCCTTTCTTGAACTCCTGAAAATCTATAGAGTGGAAAAGAACTTTCAGGAGTTATCTTGCAGAGAGCGCAACTACTAGAGTATGAAAAACTCATGAAGCTGCAATAGAGTATGACAATGTTTGTGCTTTAGTTGTCAGTTCTTGATACATAGTCGTCGATAACATCTTATTGCCAATATCGAGGAACTAATTTTTAGTGATTCGAGAAGTTCTCAGGCTCGCTTTTCCCATTCCAAAGAGCCACCTTCCTCCTAATTTACCCATGGGCAAGCAGCTGCCTTATCCAAAAATCAATATCCCATTAGCGCAACCATCCACTTCCACTAATCGCGTGTTTAATATACCCACAATTAAGTAAATTTTCAATCCGAATCGGGCTAACGAAGAAGGATGAACGGTCGTCGAGATAAGCCGATCTAAGAACCGTAAAAGTTGAACGAAATTTCGGTCCGGCCTCGTGACAAGATCTCAACATGTCCACTGCAAGAATGAGTGAGTGCGGAGCAAAGAGGTTATCTGGATAGCACTTGTTCTGGTCCCGCCCAGGGTCCTTTAGATTTACGAGGTCGGCCTATGATCCCATCACCTGCGCTCTCGACCACGCTGCTTACGACAACCATAACTCAGGACGCAACGCCAAATATTAATCAAGATTATTAAGGAATGTCGAATGACAACCTCCGGAAACGGTGTCAACAACACGCCCTCAACCCTTCGATAAAAAGCGGCGGCGGCGGCGTCGGCGGCGTCGGCAGATCGGTAAGTCGGAGCCCTTAAACAGCCCCCAATAAAAAGCTAATTTAAAATGCGTCTCCCGCAGTAGCCTATTTTCCTCGAAGCTAGTCCAATTCTGTTCTACTGGAGATATTGCAGCAGGGCCGCGTATAAATTTCCCGCCAGACTTCATTTCGAGCTGGAGCGGACCCGTTTATCTTACACACAATAACTCACGAGCCGTCCGTTCTTTTTGTTTTTTCTTATTGTCTTCCTAGAGTTTGCTGTAAGAAACAGTGGAATGGAAATTGTAATCTCACTTTGAAATGAGTTATCGTCAACACGACGAATGAAGATATAAACATTTTCGAGAACAACGTGCATTCCAGACGGCATAAATAACGCCCTTATCAAACGCGGTGATCTGATCCGGGGAAGTTTGATTGTTCCCGACCGGAGGAACAGCGATAATTCGGCCAGAAGAAAAATCCGCGACACTCATTAATCTGCATTTCCTTATGGATTATAAACTGAGCCCTCTAATGTGAAGTTACGGCCGCGTTTCTGATAAACCGGGACGCGCTGTAAACATCCAGGATTGATAAGCGAGAGCGCCCATAAATATTTCATCCCTTTCATAACTGCTACATTATCCAACAATCCATCCAATAGACGCTCGATTGCTCCGTAAATCGTCCCGGGGATCTTGAGATAAACAACAATGATCGGGTGAAATATGGACGTGGGCGGCTAAGCCGACTGGACGTCATTTTGGAAATCCCGGTCAAAAATCGGGAATAAATGCGTCGTTTCGATCAGGAAACGGGATTGTTTCGTAAGAAGTCCTGGACGGGAATGGGGGTAATAAAAGTGCTTGGAAGCGATGTGATGATGTCCCCCGGAAAAAGCTTTAATGAAATTCCAGCCGGACACTGCTCGGCCAAACGGCCAGGGTTCTACTGATGAAAAAGTTATTGTATGAATGTAAAGAAAATTTCTACACTGATGGTGTCGGCGCTTTGCTTAACTTTGAATTTGCCGCGTTATCGTCATGGCCGAGAGGCAGATTTGTACTTAGAAGAAAATTCCACTGAAAATTCAAGATAGATAAAAAACTGCAATTGTTACACAAGAGGGGCATTTCCAATGCACGTGAATCTCGTTTGAATTAAAGACTGCTCCAGCCATTTTCCAAAGAATATTGAGTAACGTTATAAGAAAATACAAACTGTCTAGTTTTACAATAAATTTTATGGACGATATTTTAATACATTCAAAAACTTTTGAGGACCACATACTACACCTATCACGATTGCTGGGGGCAATAGTTACAGAAGGCTTTAGACTGAAATTTTCCAAATGTAGTTTTGCAAATAATTATGCCAAATATTTAGGCCACATAATAGAAAATAATTCAGTCAGGCCGCTTGACGGTCAACTTGACATTTAATAAAGAATTCTATTACCTATGTAGTATCGAAAAATTACTTCTATACAGATCGTTTCGGAAAACCGAATTAATTACGAATTTCTGAATGTCTTTTTCCAATTTCGTTTCTAGAGGTCAAAATGTTTCAAAAATTGACAAAAATTAACGACGAATACCTGATGAATTACTTGACAATTTTCAGGTTTTCTAGTGTATGTAGAATTGAAAAATCGCTTCTATGCAGTTCTATTCAAAAATCTTAATTAATTAGAAATTTTGGAGTCTTTCCAATTTCGTTTCTAGAGATCAAAATCGTTAAATATTAAAAAAATTAACAACCTGTTTCTGAAAAATTACTTAACAATTTTCAAGTATCCTAGTGTATGTAGAATCCAAAAATTACTTCTATAGAGTTTGCTTTAGAAATCTGAATTAATTAGGAATTCCTTAATGTTTTTTTTTCCAATTTCGTTTATATAGGGGTCAAAATCGTTGCTATTTAATAAAAATTGTCACAAATTAATACCGTATTTCTGAAGAATTACTAGCTAATATTGAAGTGTCTTAGTACATATGGAATCCAAAAATGACTTCCCTATACATAGTTTGTTTCGGAAATTTTAATTAATTATGAATTTCTGTCCAATTTTGTCTCTTGAGGACGAAGTCCTTTGTTTCAAAAATTGTCAAAAGCTAACAACGGATATCTGATGAATTACTTGACAATTTTTTCGTTTACTGGTGTATGTAGAATCCAAAAATTACTTCTGTCCAGTTCTTTTCGGAAATGTTCATTAATTAGAAATTTTTGACTGTCTTTCCAATTTCGTTTCTAGAGATCAAAATCGATAATTATTAAAAACATTAACAACGTATTTATGAAGAATTACTTAACAATTTTCAAGTATCCTAGTGTATGTAGAATCCAAAAATTACTTATGTACAGTTTGCTTAGGAAATTTTAATTTATTACGAATTTCTGATCGTCTCTTTCCAATTTTGTCTCTTGTGGACGAAGTCCTTTGTTCTAAAAATCATCAAAAATTAACAACGGATATCTGATGAATTACTTGACAATTTTTTCGTTTACTGGTGTATGTAGAATCCAAAAATTACTTCTGTACAGTTCTTTTCGGAAATGTTAATTAATTAGAAATTTTTTACTGTCTTTTCAATTTCGTTTCTAGAGGTCAAAATCGATAAATATTAAAAAAATTAACAAAGTATTTCTGAAGAACTACTTAATAATTTTCAAGTGTCCTAGTAAATATAGAATCCAAAAGTTACTCATGTACAGTTTGCTTCCGAAATTTTAATTTATTACGAATTTCTGATCGTCTCTTTCCAATTTTGTCTCTCGAGGACGAAGTCCTTTGTTCTAAAAATTGTCAAAAATTAACAACGGATATCTGATGAATTACTTGACAATTTTTTGGTTTAATAGTGTATGTAGAATCCAAAAGTTACTTATGTACAATTCATTTCGGAAATGTTAATTAATTAGAAATTTTTGACTGTCTTTCCAATTTCGTTTCTAGAGATCAAAATCGATAATTATTAAAAAAATTAACAACGTATTTCTAAAGAATTACTTAACAATTTTCAAGTATCCTAGTGTATGTAAAATCCAAAAATTACTTATGTACAGTTTGATTCCGAAATTTTAATTTATTACGGATTTCTGATCGTCTCTTTCCAATTTTGTCTCTTGAGGACGAAGTCCTTTGTTCTAAAAATTATCAAAAGTTAACAACGGATATCTGATGAATTACTTGACAATTTTTTGGTTAACTGGTGTATGTAGAATCCAAAAATTACTTCTGTACAGTTCTTTTCGGAAATGTTAATTAATTAGAAATTTTTGACTGTCTTTCCAATTTCGTTTCTAGAGATCAAAACCGATAATTATTAAAAAAATTAACAACGTATTTCTGAAAAATTACTTAACAATTTTCAAGTATCCTAGTGTATGTAGGATCCAAAAAATACTTATGTCCAGTTTGATTCCGAAATTTTAATTAATTACGAATTTCTGATCGTCTCTTTCCAATTTTGTCTCTTGAGGACGAAGTCCTTTGTTCTAAAGATTGTCAAAAATTAACAACGGATATCTGATTAATTACTTGACAATTTTTTGGTTTACTAGTATATGTAGAATCCAAAAATTACTTCTCTACAGTTCTTTTCGGAAATGTTAATTAATTAGAAATTTTTGACTGTTTTTCAATTTCGTTTCTAGGGGTCAAAATCGATAAAATTATTAAAAAAATTAACAAAGTATTTCTGAAGAATTACTTAACAATTTTCAAGTATCCTAGTGTATGTAGAATCCAAAAATTACTTATGTACAGTTTGCTTCCGAAATTTTAATTTATTACGAATTTCTGATCGTCTCTTTCCAATTTTGTCTCTCGAGGACGAAGTCCTTTGTTCTAAAAATTGTCAAAAATTAACAACGGATATCTGATGAATTACTTGACGATTTTTTGGTTTAATAGTGTATGTAGAATCCAAAAGTTACTTATGTACAATTCATTTCGGAAATGTTAATTAATTAGAAATTTTTGACTGTCTTTCCAATTTCGTTTCTAGAGATCAAAATCGATAATTATTAAAAAAATTAACAACGTATTTCTAAAGAATTACTTAACAATTTTCAAGTATCCTAGTGTATGTAGAATCCAAAAATTACTTATGTACAGTTTGATTCCGAAATATTAATTTATTACGGATTTCTGATCGTCTCTTTCCAATTTTGTCTCTTGAGGACGAAGTCCTTTGTTCTAAAAATTATCAAAAGTTAACAACGGATATCTGATGAATTACTTGACAATTTTTTGGTTAACTGGTGTATGTGGAATCCAAAAATTACTTCTGTACAGTTCTTTTCGGAAATGTTAATTAATTAGAAATTTTTGACTGTCTTTCCAATTTCGTTTCTAGAGATCAAAACCGATAATTATTAAAAAAATTAACAACGTATTTCTGAAAAATTACTTAACAATTTTCAAGTATCCTAGTGTATGTAGAATCCAAAAAATACTTATGTCCAGTTTGATTCCGAAATTTTAATTAATTACGAATTTCTGATCGTCTCTTTCCAATTTTGTCTCTTGAGGACGAAGTCCTTTGTTCTAAAGATTGTCAAAAATTAACAACGGATATCTGATTAATTACTTGACAATTTTTTGGTTTACTAGTATATGTAGAATCCAAAAATTACTTCTCTACAGTTCTTTTCGGAAATGTTAATTAATTAGAAATTTTTGACTGTTTTTCAATTTCGTTTCTAGGGGTCAAAATCGATAAAATTATTAAAAAAATTAACAAAGTATTTCTGAAGAATTACTTAACAATTTTCAAGTATCCTAGTGTATGTAGCATCCAAAAATTACTTATGTACAGTTTGCTTCCGAAATTTTAATTTATTACGAATTTCTGATTGTCCATTTCCAAATATGTCTCTTGAGGACGAAGTCCTTTATTTCAAAAATTGTCAAAAATTAACAACGGATATCTGATGAATTACTTGACAATTTTTTTGGTTTACTGGTGTATGTAGAATCCAAAAGTTACTTATGTACAATTCATTTCGGAAATGTTAAGTAATTAGAAATTTTTGACTGTCTATCCAATTTCGTTTCTAGGGATCAAAATCGATAAATATTAAAAAAATTAACAACGTATTTCTGAAGAATTACTTAACAATTTTCAAGTATCCTAGTGAATGTAGAATCCAAAAATTACTTATGTACAGTTTGCTTCCAAAATTTTAATTTATTACGAATTTCTGATCGTCTCTTTCCAATTTTGTCTCTTGAGGACGAAATCCTTTGTTCTAAAAATTGTCAAAAATTAACAACGGATATCTGATGAATTACTTGACAATTTTTTGGTTTACTAGTGTATGTAGAATCCAAAAATTGCTTCTGTACAGTTATTTTCGGAAATGTTAATTAATTAGAAATTTTTGACTGTCTTTTCAATTTCGTTTCTAGAGGTCAAAATCGATAATTATTAAAAAAATTAACAACGTATTTCTGAAAAATTACTTAACAATTTTCAAGTATCCTAGTGTATGTAGAATTCAAAAATTACTTATGTACAGTTTGCTTCCGAAATTTTAATTTATTACGAATTTCTGATCGTCTCTTTCCAATTTTGTCTTTTGAGGACGAAGTCCTTTGTTTAAAAAATTGACAAAAATTAACAACGGATATCTGATGAATTCCTTGACAATTTTTTGGTTTACTAGTGTATGTAGAATCCAAAAATTGCTTCTGTACAGTTATTTTCGGAAATGTTAATTAATTAGAAATTTTTGACTGTCTTTTCAATTTCGTTTCTAGAGGTCAAAATCGATAATTATTAAAAAAATTAACAACGTATTTCTGAAAAATTACTTAACAATTTTCAAGTATCCTAGTGTATGTAGAATTCAAAAATTACTTATGTACAGTTTGCTTCCGAAATTTTAATTTATTACGAATTTCTGATCGTCTCTTTCCAATTTTGTCTTTTGAGGACGAAGTCCTTTGTTTAAAAAATTGACAAAAATTAACAACGGATATCTGATGAATTCCTTGACAATTTTTTGGTTTACTAGTGTATGTAGAATCCGAAAGTTACTTCTATACAGTTCTATTCGGAAATGTTAATTAATTAGAAATTTTTGACTGTCTTTCCAATTTCGTTTCTAGAGGTCAAAATCGATAATTATTAAAAAAAATTAACATAGTATTTCTGAAGAATTACTTAACAATTTTCAAGTGTCCTAACAAATATAGAATCTAAAAATTACTTATGTCCAGTTTGATTCCGAAATTTTAATTAATTACGAATTTCTGATCGTCTATTTCGAATTTTGTCTCTTGAGGACGAAGTCCTTTGTTTCAAAAATTGTCAAAAATTAACAACGGATATCTGATGAACTACTTGACAATTTTTGGTTTACTAGTGTATGTAGAATCCAAAAATTACTTCTATACAGTTCTTTTCGGAAATGCTAATTATTTATGTTAAGTATTTTTGACAATAAAATCCTATTTGAGAATTTCCACCATTTTATCTTTCAATTGACACATTATTTGACATTTATAAGTGCAGTTAAGTGACGTTTTCAGATTCATGGATGACTCGATTACAAATTATCTTGATCGCTCGATATGAATATAGCTCACTGAAAAATTAACAGAATCACAACCGTGACTTCCTGGACACCCTCGACCCCCGATCACCCCGCAAGGAATCTCCCTCCGAAACCGCCACGTCGGTATTTCGTATTTTAATAAAGCGCTTCTGCAAGGCCAGTCTCTGACGATGCAAGAAAATATGAGCGAAAAAGGAGATGAATTGCCGCAGGCTGCAGCGCTCAAGATGGCACCAGCAGCAGCGGCCAGAAACGGCAAAAAAACCAATATCTCCTCGGTGGACACAACGGAGGGAGGAAGGAGAGAAATACAACTCATATTACATTTCGCAGCTTTGTGGGGATTTATGATATATCGGGGATACGGTGTGTTATTGTGCGTTCCAGATCTGAATGACAAATGATTATTTATCGCCGCTGAAACCCGACAGTTTCTATCGCTATTGTAAAAGAAGGAGCGATGGGGCTTCGGACGAATTTTTACGCATAAGTAATGGACGATGATCGATGCAGGAATAGGCATGCGGTAATGGCTCTCCATACGCAGACGTGTCAATAGCATTCCGGAGGGTGCGCCATAAATAAGGGCAAAACCACTTCAAGGATCGAGCCCTTTTTAAAGATAAGTGCCCCTTTTCGGGGCGTGATAAGGAGATTAACATGAGGGCCGCAGGAATAATGTGTAAAAACTACGACTTTTTAACGGAGCCACTGGAATCAATCAAGCAAAGCGTTACGGAAAAGGGTGAAAAACGACGTAACGGATCGAGCAAGGAGCAGCGGCGGAAAGAAAAGTTTTGCGGCGGAAAGAAAAGTTTTCACAACGAAAGTTGCGCGCCTAGTTTCGATAACGAGAACTGTAAATCATCGAGATTACCTTTTATCAATACACTGCATTCAAAACATATAAATTGTTCGGCTTCGGCATGTGATATTCGGCGTTCTATAGAATGCGGCAAAGTATGAAGAATGTGAGAGTGTGAGCTTAATTAGCGACAATGGTAATGAAGGTCAAAGGGAGTGGATTCTGCCAACATCGAACGGAATTCCAAGACAACTAAATTAATTGCTCACATTTCCGCAATAACAATAATTGTTGCGCAATAATAAAATTGCCACAAGGAAAATAGTAATGAAGCTATAAAAAATTATTCAAAAAGGATATTTAATCTTTTACAATAAAATTTATACATTTGGTGGCGCGTCCACCATTTTTACTATTACTCTGATTTTTTTCAATGCATCAGGAAATCCTTATTCGTAAAAATATTACGTTGCAATAATAAAATAACACAAAATTGGAATTGCAATTTTTTATAAAGTGGCGCATCCACCATTTTTAACGATTCTTTCATTTTTTCTCCTAACGCTTCTGGGAATTGAAACGCAACTTTTCGTTTATACAAACAATTCAATCGACATGGTTTGGAAGCGTTTTGAGACAAGAATTTTTTAAATTTATCCCTTGAGGTTCAAGCATTTTAAATTTTTCTTTAATCGTCTCCTACTCCTAAACTGTGCGACTCAACGCGACGTGTCCCCGCACATAAGTAAATAAAACGTTTCTCGGTCCTAGCATCCTCAAATCATGAGAGCCCTTTGGAAATTAAAAGAATAGTCTATGTTTACACCATACGATCACCACGTCGTATTGTTGGTTTCCTACATGTTGAAAACCTTAGAACTAAACGCTGTATTTCAGTTGGTCAAAAACCTATTCACATCCTGCTATTATGTATTCTTTTGTATACAAAAAGTGCTCAAAGCGTCCTCCGTCATGTTCTAAGCAAAGTCTAACTCGTTTCCTCATATGTATTTTCAAAAACATTTACTAAATATTGGGATGGAATTCCTAAAAACAGTGTAATCCAGTAATTCAGTGGCACTACGTTGCAATTTTGCAAAGCACTCTTGATTAATGTTCTTCTGAATCATCCGGTACTTGATCAAGCATCCATAATTTTTTCACTTTACTTCTTCACTTTTTCTCCTCAAATTTCCAGGAGCGTAATTTATATAAATTCGACTAATAACACCTGAAAAACCTTCTTATTGTTTGCATTTTTCTTGAACGGCGCATCCACCATTTTTTAGGATTTGGGTACTAGGTTGATTCGGGTCACTTTCACTTTCTTCTTGGAACTTGAATTTGTACTAATTTTTGAGTCATCATTATTTTTCAGGTTTGAGGTTGCTTCAGGTTCATCCCAGGTTTCCAGGTTTCTACCTATACTCTTTTAGCCCAGGTTTTCGCTTTCTGGATTGATTCAGGTTACTTGAATTTTCTTGTTGGAACATGAAGTTATACTCAGTTCTGTGTCATCATTAGTTTTGGAGTTTTAGGTTGATTTCCATTTCATCCCAGGATCTAAGATTATATTGTTTTATCCGCATTTTGTACGCATTTTTATTTCTCGGGTTGTAGGTTAATTTTGGTTCATTGTAGGCTTCCAGGTTCTACCTTGATTCTGTTTCATCCTAGGTTTTCGCTTTCAATTTTGATTCAGGTCATTTTAATTTTCTTGTTGTAAATTAAATTGGTACCAATTTTTGACTCATCATTAGTTTTCGGATTTTAGGTTGCTTCATATTCATCCCATGTTTGCAGGTGGTTCAAAGTTGATCCTGTTTGATCCCAGGTTTTGCATTCTAGGTTGATTCAGGTTGCTTTAACTTTCTTCTTAGAACTTAAATTTGTACATATTGCTTTAACAATTATATTAACTTATATGTAATTGTTTTAGACACCTTGGTTTGATATTTCTGGTGGGAAAATCATCTGTGAATCAATTGGAACCATGAACGGAATAATTTGCAATTTTGTGCTTTTCTGAACTGGACTTATTATCTATTGTAACATGAGTTAAAGACCTAAGTTAAAGACAACCTAAGACTTGACAAAGTAATAAATGGACAGGTTTTTTCAGGTTCTTCGCAGGTTTCCACGTTCTAAATTGATTCTGTTATATCCCAGGTTGATTCAGGTTATTTAAGTTTTCTTGTTGGAACTTGAATTTTGACACATTTTTCAGTCGTCACTAAATTTTGGGTTTTACGATATTTTAGGTTAATCCCAGGTTTACAAGTTCTAGGTTAATTCTGTTATATCCCAGGAGGATTCAGGATACATTAATTTTATTGTTGGAATTTGAATTTGTACGCATTTTTGAGCCATCAATTGCTATCGGGTTTGAGGTTGATTCAGGTTCACCCCGGGTTCCAGGTTCTAAGATTATACTGTTTGATCCCAGGTTGATTCAGGATAATTTAATTTTCTTGTTGGAACTTGAATTTGGACGCATTTTTCAAGTCAACATTAAATTTCTTGTTTCACGTGGATTTATGTTTATCCCAGGTTACCAGGGTTTAACTTGATTCAGTTTTATCCCAAGTTCTTGCATTCTAGATTGATTCAAGTTACTTCAATTTTCTTATTGGAATTTGAAGTTGTTGTAATTTTTAATTCATCATTAATTTTTGACTTCAGGTTTAGGTTGCTTTAGGTTCATCCCAGGTTACCAGTTTCCAAGTTTGTTCAGTTTTATTTCAGGTTTTTGGGTCCTACGTTAATTCAGCTTACTTTAATTTTGTTATTGAAGCCACGTTTCCTCGTTCTAGGTTGGTTCTGTTTTCTCCTAGATTGATTCAGGTTACATTAATTTTATTGCTGGAATTTGAATTTGTATGCATTTTTGAGTTATCATTTGTTGACGAGTTTGAGGTTGCTTCAGGTTCATCCCAGATTTCCAGCTTCTACCTTGATTCCATTTCATCCCAGGTTTTCGCTTTCTAGGTTTATTCAGGTTACTTTGATTCTCTTGTTCGAACTTGAAGTTCTACTCAGTTTTGAGTCGTCATTACTTCTCGGGTTTTAGGTTGCTTAGGGTTTATTTTAGGTTTCCAGGTTCTACCTTGATGCTGTTTTATCCCAGGTGTTCCCTTTCAAGGTTGATTCAGATCACTTTAATTTTCTTACTGGAACTCGAAATTGTACTCAGTTAGTTAGTTCTCGGCTTTTAAGGCATCAGCTGTCTCCCTGGTTTCCAGGTTCTGAATTTATTCTGTTATATCCCAGGTTGATTCAGGTTACTTAAATTTTTTTATTATAACTTGGAGTTTTAGTCATTTTTATTTCATCGTTAATTTTCGGCTTTTAGGCCGCTTCAGGTTCATCTCAGGTTACCAGTTTGCAAGTTTATTCAGTTTTATCCCAGGTTTTTGGGTCCTACGTTAATTCAGGTTACTTTAATTTTCTGGTTGGAGCTCTAATTTGGACACGTTTTTCAGTCAACATTAAATTTTGGGGTTTAGGTTGTTTTAGCTTAATCCCAGGTTGACAGGTTCTAGGTAGATTCTGTTTCATTCCAGATTGATTCAGCTTAATTTAATTTTCTTATTGGAAATTTAGAGTTGTACTCATTTTTAGTCATCATTAGTTTTCGAGTTTTAGGTTGCTTCTGGTTCATCCCAGGTTTCCAGGTTAAAAGCTGTTTCAGTTTTATTCCAGGTTTAGGTTCCAGGTTGATTCAGGTTACATCAATTTTCTTGTTGGGACTTCTTGTTGAACTCGAAGTCGTCATTAGTTTTCGAGTATTAAATTGCTAAGTTCATCCCAGATTTCCAGGTTGTGCATTGATTCTATTTTAACCCAGGTTTTCATGTTCTAGGTTGATTCAGGTTAGTTTAATTTTCTTTTTAGAACTTGAAATTGTAGATTTGTAGATTTCGGGTTTAAGGTTGTTTCATGTTCATCCCCAGTTTCCAAATTTTTAGTGGATTCAGTGTTATCCCAGGTTCTTGTATTCTAGGTTGTTTCAGTTTTGAGTCATCATATGTTTTCACGTTTAGGTCGCATAAGGTTTCCAGGTTCTAAATTGATTTTGTTTCATCCGAGGTTTTCCCTTTCTAGGTTGATTCAGGTCTTCTTAGAACTTGAATTTGTACTCAGTTTCGGGTCCTCTTTAGTTCTCGGGTTTTAGGTTGCTTCAGGTTCATCCCAGGTTTCCACTCATTTTTGAGTCATTCATATTTTTCGGTTTTTGGTTGCTTCTGGTTTATCCCAGGATTCCAGGTTCTACCTTGATTCTGTTTTATCCCAGGTTTTCATGTTCTAGGTTGATTCTGGTTACTTTAATTTTCTTGTGGAACTTGGATTTATAGTCATTTTTTATTCGTTATTAATTTTCGGGTTTTAGATTCCAAGTTTTATTCCAGGTTTTTGTTCTATTTTGATTCAGGCTGCTTTAATTTTTTTGTTGGGACTTCTTGTTGAACTCGAAGTCATCATTGGTTTTCTAGTATTAAATTGCTCTAAGTTTATCCCAGGTTTCCGGGTCCTGCTTTGATTCTATTTTATCCCAGGTTTTCATGTTCTAGGTTGCTTCAGGTTCATCCCAGGTTACCAGTTTTCAAATTTGTTCAGTTATCACAGGTTTTTGGTTCCTACGTTAATTCAAGTTACTTTAATTTTGTTCTTGAAACTTGAATTTGGAGACATTTTTCAGTCAACATTACTTTTGGGTTTTGGGTTGCTTTAGGTTAACCCCAGATTTAAAAGTTCTAGGTAGAGTCTGTTTTATCCAAGTTTGATTCAGGTTACATTAATTTTATTGTTGGAATTTGAATTTGTATGCATTTTTGATTCATCATTTGTTGTCGGGTTTGAGGTTGCTTCAGGTTCATCTCAGGTTTACAGGTTCTACCTTTATTCTGTTTTATCCCAGGTATTCGCTTTCAAGGTTGATTCAGGTCAATTAATTTTCTTATTGGAACATCAAATTGTACTCAGTTTTAAGTCATCATTAGTTTTCGACTTTTAGGTTATACTGTTTTATCCCAGGTTGATTCAGGTTACTTTAATTTTCTTGTTGGAGCTTTAATTTGGACACATTTTCCAGTCAACATTAAATTTTGGGTTTTAGGTTGTTTTAGCTTAATACCAGGTTGACAGGTCCTACATTGATTCTGTTCTATCTGATATTAATTCAGCTTAATTTAATTTTCTTATTGGAAATTTATAGTTGCACTCATTTTTAGTCATCATTAGTTTTCGGGTTTTAGGTTGCTTCTGGTTTATCCCAGGTTTCCAGGTTCCAAGTTGTTTCAGTTTTATCCCAGTTTTAGGTTCTAGGTTGATTCAGGTTACATCAGTTTTCTTGTTGGGACTTCGTGTTGAACTCAAAGTCGTCATTAGTTTTCGAGTATCAAATCCCAGATTTCCAGGTTGTGCATTGATTCTATTTTATCCCAGGTTTTCATGTTTTAGGTTGTTTTAGGTTGGTTTAATTTTTTTTTAAACTTGAAATTGTAGCCATTTTTGAGTCCTAATTAGATTTCGGATTTAAGGTTGTTTCAGGTTCGTCCCTGGTTTCCAAATTTTTAGTTGATTCAGTGTTATCACAGGTTTTTGTAATCCAGGTTGTTACAGTTTTGAGTATCATTAGCTTTCGCGTTTGGGTCGCATAAGGTTTCCAGGTTCTAAAATGATTTTGTTTCATCCCAGGTTTTCCCTTTCTGGAACTTGAATTTGGACACATTTTGCAGTCAACATTAAATTTTGGGTTTTATGTTGTTTGAGGTTAATGCCAGGTTTCCAGGTGCTGGGTTGATTCTGTTATATCCCAGGAGAATTCAGCTTTCATTAATTTTATTGTTGGAATTTGAATTTGTACGTATACTTCTGTCGTCATTTGTTGTCGGGTTTGAGGTTGATTCATTCATAATCCCAGGTTACCTGTTTCCAAGTTTGTTCAGTTTTATCCCAGGTTTTTCTACTCTTCTACTCAGTTTTGAGTCGTCGTTACTTCACGGGTTTTAGGTTGCTTTGGGTTCATTCTAGGTTTCCAGGTTCTACCTTGATTCTGTTCGGTCCCAGGTTTTCATTTTTAAAGTTGATTCAGGTTACTTTAATTCGAGTTCTTTAGTTTTGGTTCTTTAGGTTTCTCCAGGTTCATTCCAGGTTTCTAGGTTCTAAGTTCATTTTGTTATATTGCAAGTCGTTTCGGTTTACTTTAATTTTCTTGTTGGAACCTGAAGTTATACTCAGTTCTGTGTTATCATTAGTTTTCGAGTTTTAGGTTGATTCAGGTTCATCCTAGGTTTCCAGGGTGTAAGTTGATTCTGTTATATCCCAGGTTGATTCAGGTTACTTATTTTGTTTAATCGGAACTTGAAGTTGTACGTAGTCTTATACCATCATTTGTTTTCGAGTTTTAGGTTAATTTAGGTTCATCCCAGGTTTCCCGGTTCTAAGATTATACTGTTTTAACCCAGGTTGTTGCAGGTTAATTTAATTTTCTTTATGAAACTTGAATTTGGACGCACTTTTCATTCAACATTAAATTTCGGATGTTACGTTGATTTATGTTCATCCCAGGTTACCAAGTTTTAAGATTATTCAGTTTTATCAGAGGTTTTCGCATTCTAGAATGATGTAACTTTTTTAGTTTCCGTTCTTTAGGTTTCTCCAGGTTCAGACCAGGTTTCCAGGTTCTAAGTCCATTTTGGTATATTGCTAGTCGATTCGGTTTACTTTAATTTTCTTGTTGGAACTTTAAGTTATACTCAGTTTTGTGTCATCATTAATTTTCGGGTTTTAGGTTGATTCAGGTTCATCTCAGGTTTACAGGTTCATACTTGATTCTGTTTTATCTCGCTGATTGATTTCCATGTGCTAGATTGATTTAGGTTACTGTAATATTCTTGTTGGAATAACTTCAATTTGTACTCAGCTATAAGGCATCATTAGTTTTCGAGAATTATGTTGCTTTAGGTTCATCCCAGATTTCAGGTTTTGGATTGATTTAGCGTTATCCTAGGTTTCTTTATTGTTGAAACTTGTATTTGTGCACATTTTTGGGTCACAATTGATTTCGGGTGTTGCGTTGTTTCAGTATTCTAGGTTGGTTCAGATTACCTTAATTTTCTTGTTGAAATTTCAAGTTGTACTCAGTTCTGAGTCATCATCAGTTTTCGGGTTTTATTTCGTTTCATGTTCATCCCAAGTTACCAGGTTCCAAGTTAATTCAGTTTTATCCCAGGTTTGGGTTCTAGGTTAATTCAGGTTACTTTAATTTTCTTGTTGTAACTTGAAGCTTTACTCAGTTTTAAGTCATCATTAGGTTGCTTTAGGTTCACTACAGGATGCCAGGTTTTGGTTTTCGCATTCTAGGTTGATTCAAGTTACTTGAAGAAGAACTTGAAGTTGTTGTCATTTTTAATTCATCATTAATTTTCCGGTTTTAGGTTGTTTCAGGATTATCTCAGGTTACCAGTTTCCAAGTTTGTTCAGTTTTATCCCTGGTTTTTGGGTACTACGTTAATTCAGGTTACTTTAATGTTCTTGTTGGAACTTGATTTTTTACATATTTTTCAGTCAACATTAAATTTTGAGTTTTAGGTTGTTTTAGAATAACCCCAGGTTTCCAGGTTCTAGGTTGATTCTGTTTTATCCAAGGTTAATTCAGGTTAAATTAATTTTATTGCTACAATTTGAATTTGTATGCATTTTTGAGTTATCATTTGTTGGCGGGTTTGAGGTTGCTTCAGGTTCTTCCCAGGTTTCCAGGTTCTACCTTGAATCTGTTTTATCCCAGGTGTTCGCTTTCAGGTTTGATTCAGGTCAATTTAATTTTCTTATTGGAACTTGAAGTTTTGAGTCATCATTACTTTTCGAGTTTTAGGTAGATTCCGTTTCATCACAGGTTTTCAGGTTCCAAGATTCTACTGTTTTATTCCAGGTTGATTCAAGTTACTTTAATATTATTGTTAGAACCTGAATTTCTACGCATTTTTGAGTCATTATTAGTTTTCTAGTTTTAGGTTGGTTCAGGTTCATCCCAGGTTTCCAGCTTATACCTTGATTCCATTTTATCCCAGGTTTTCGTTTTCTAGGTTTATTCAGGTTACTTTGATTCTCTTGTTCGAACTTGAAGTTCTATTCAGTTTTGAGTCGTCATTACTTCTCGGGTTTTAGATTGCTTAGGGTTTATTTTAGGTTTCCAGGTTCTACCTTGATTCTGTTTTATCCCAGGTGTTCCCTTTCGAGGTTGATTCAGATCACTTTAATTTTCTTATTGGAACTCGAAATTGTACTTTAGTTAGTTAGTTCTCGGCTTTTAAGTTGCATCAGGTGTTTTCCAGGTTTCCAGGTTCTGAATTCATTCTGTTATATCCCAGGTTGATTCCGGTTACTTATTTTTTTTATTGGAACTTGGTGTTGTAGTAATTTTTATTTCATCATTAATTTTCGGCTTTCAGGCCGCTTCAGGTTCACCTCAGGTTACCAGTTTCCAAGTTTATTCAGTTTTATCCCAGGTTTTTGGTCCTACGTTAATTTAGGTTACTTTAGTTTTCTTGTTGGAGCTCTAATTTGGACACATTTTTCATTCAACATTAAATTTTGGGCTTTAGGTTGTTTTAGCTTAATCCCAGGTTGACAGGCCCTAGGTTGATTCTGTTTTATCCCAGATTGTTTCAGCTTAATTTAATTTTATTATTGGAAATTTATAGTTGTACTAATTTTGTTCATCATTAATTTTCGGGTTTTAGGTTGCTTCTTGTTCATCCCAGGTTTTCAGGTTCCAAGTGGTTTCAGTTTTATCCCGGTTTTAGGTTACATCAATTTTCTTGTTGGGACTTCTTGTTGAACTCGAAGTCGTCATTAGTTTTCGAGTATTAAATTGCTAAGTTCATCCCAGATTTCCAGGTTGTGCATTGATTCTATTTTAACTCAGGTTTTCATGATCTAGGTTGATTCAGGTTAGTTTAATTTTCTTTTTAGAACTTGAAATTGTAATCATTTTTGAGTCCTAATTAGATTTCGGGTTTAAGGTTGTTTCAGGTTCATCCCCGGTTTCCAAGTTTTTAGTAGATTCAGTGTTATCCCAGGTTTTTGTATTCTAGGTTGTTTCAGTTTTGAGTCATCATAAGTTTTCGCGTTTAGGTCGCATAAGGTTTCCAGGTTCTAAAATGATTTTGTTTCATCCTAGGTTTTCCCTTTCTAGGTTGATTCAGGTCTTCTTAGAACTTGAATTTGTACTCAGTTTCGGGTCCTCTTTAGTTCTCGGGTTTTAGGTTGCTTCAGGTTCATCCCAGGTTTCCATTCATTTTTGAGTCATCCATATTTTTCGGTTTTTAGGTTGCTTCTGGTTTATCCCAGGATTCCAGGTTCTACCTTGATTCTGTTTTATCCCAGATTTTCGTGTTCTAGGTTGATTCCGGTTACTTTTATTTTCATGTTGGAACTTTTATTTGTAGTCACTTTTTATTCGTTTTTAATTTTCGGGTTCTAGATTCCAAGTTTCATTGCAGGTTGCTTTAATTTTCTTGTTTTGACTTGTTGAACTCGAAGTCATTATTAGTTCTCTAGTATTAAATTGCTTTAAGTTTATCCCAGGTTTCCGGGTCCTGCTTTGATTCTATTTTATCCCAGGCTTTCGTGTTCTAGGTTGCTTCAGGTTCATCCCAGGTTACCAGTTTCCAAGTTTGTTCAGTTTTATCCCAGGTTTTTGGATCCTACGTTAATTCAGGTTACTTCGATTTTGTTGTTGAAACTTCAATTTGGAGACATTTTTCATTTTAATTTTTGGGTTTTAGGTTGTTTTAGGTTAATCCCAGGTTTAAAGGTTCTAAGTTGATTCTGTTTTATCCAAGGTTGATTCAGGTTACATTAATTCTGTTGTTGGAATTTGAATTTGTATGCATCTTCGAGTCATCATTTGTTGTCGGGTTTGAGATTGCTTCAGGTTCATCCCAGGTTTCCAGGTTCTACCTTGATTCTGTTTTATCCCAGGTGTTCGCTTTCAAGGTTGATTCAGATCACTTTAATTTTCTTATTGGAACTCGAAATTGTACTTAGTTATTTAGTTCTGGGCTTTTAGGTTGCATCAGGTGTCTCCCAGGTTTCCAGGTTCTGAATGTATTCTGTTATATCCCAGGTTGATTCAGGTTAATTAATTTTTTTTTATTGGCACTTGGTATTGTAGTCAATTTTACTTCATCATCAATTTGCGGCTTTTAGGTTACTTCAGGTTCATCTCAGGTTACCAGTTTCCAAGTTTGTTCAGTTTTATTTCAGGTTTTTGGGTACTACGTTAATTCATGTTACTTTAATTTTCTTGTTGAACTTGAATTTGGACTCATTTTTCAGTCAACATTAAATTTTGGGCTTTAGGTTGTTTTAGGGTAATAAAAGTTTGACCGGTTCTAGGTTGATTCTGTTTTATCCCAGGTTGATTCAGGTTAATTTAATGTTCTTATTGGAAATGTATAGTAGTACGCATTTTTAGTCATCATTAGTTTTCGGATTTTAGATAGCTTCTTGTTCGACCCAGGTTTCCAGGTTCCAAGTTTTATCCCAGGTTTGGGTTCTAGGTTGATGCAGGTTACTTTAATTTTCTAGTTGGGACTTCTTGTTAAACTCGAAGTCATCATTAGGTTTCTAGTATTAAATTGCTTTAAGTTATCCCAGTTTTCCAGGTCCTGCTTTGATTCTACTTTATCCCAGGTTTTCGTGTTCTAGGTTGCTTCAGGTGCATCCCAGGTTAGCAGTTTCCAAGTTTTTTCAGTTTTATCCCAGGTTTTTGGATCCTACTTTAATTCAGGTTACTTTGATTTTGTTGTTGAAACTTCAATTTGGAGACATTTTTCATTTTAATTTTTGGGTTTTAGGTTGTTTTAGGTTAATCCCAGGTTTTCCGGTTCTAGGTTGATTCTGTTTTATCCAATGTGGATTCAGGTTAAATTAATCTTATTTTTAGAATTTTAATTTGTCTGCATTTTTGAGTCATCATTTGTTGTCGGGTTCGAAGTTGCTTCAGGTTCATCCCAGGTTTCCAGGTTCTACATTGATTCTGTTATATCCCAGGTGTTCGCTTTCAAGGTTGATTCAGGTCAATTTTTTTTTATTGGAACATGAAATTGTACTCAGTTTTGAGTCATTATTAGTTTTCGACTTTTAGGTTAATTCCGTTTCATCCCAGTTTTCCAGATTCCAAGGTTATACTGTTTTATCCTAGGTTGATTCAGGTTACTTTAATTTTATTGTTAGAACTTGAATTTGTACGCATTTTTGAGTCATCATTGGTGTTCGAGTTTTAGGTTGCTTCAGGTGCATCCCAGGTTTCCAGGTTCTACAGTGATTCTATTTTAACCCAGGTTTTCGCTTTTAACGTTGATTCAGGTCACTTTAATTTTCTTATTGAAATTTGAAGTTGTACTCAGTTTTGTGCCATCATTAATTTTCCAGTTTTAGTTTGATTCAGGTTCAGCCCAGGTTTCCAGATTCTTAGGTTATATTGTTTTATCCCAGGTTGATTCAGGTTACTTTAGTTTTCTTATTGGAACATGAAGTTATACTCAGATTTGAGTCATCATTAAATCTCGGGTTTTCGGTTACTTCAGTTTCATCCCAGGTTTCCAGATTCTAAGGTTATATTGTTTTATCCCTAATTGATTCAGGTTACTTCAATCTTCTTGTTGAAACATGAAGTTATACTCAGATTTGTATCATCATTTATTCTCGGGTTTTAGGTTACTTCAGTTTGATCCCAGGTTTCTAGATTCTAATATTATATTGTTTTATCCCAGGTTGATTCAGGTTACTTTAATTTTCTTGTTGAAATTTGAAGTTCTAAGTTCTGTCATCATTAGTTTTCGAGTTTTAGGTTGATTCCGTGTCATCACAGGTTTTCAGGTTCTGAGATTATATTGTTTCATCCGCATTTGGTACAAATTTTTGAGTCATCATTTGTTGTCGGGTTTGAGGTTGCTTCAGGTTCATCCCAGGTTTCCAGGATGTACGTCGATTCTGTTATATCCCAGGTTGATTCACGTTACTTATTTTGTTTTATTGGAACTTGAAGTTGTACTCTGTTTTATACAATCATTGGTTTTCGAGTTTTAGATTAATTCAGGTTCATCCCAGGTTTCCCGGTTCTAAGATTATACTGTTTTAACCCAGGTTGTTTCAGGTTAATTTAATTTTCTTTTTGGAACTTGAATTTAGACGCAGTTCCAGTCAACATTAAATTTCGGATGTTACGTCGATTTATGTTCATCCCAGGTTACCAGGTTTTAACTTCTTTAGGTTTCTCCAGGTTCATCCCAGGTTTCCAGGCTCTAAGATTCGGTTTACTTTAATTTTCTTGTTGGAACTTTAAGTTATACTCAGTTTTGTGTCATCATTAATTTTCGAGTTTTAGGTTGATTCAGGTTCATCTCAGGTTTACAGGTTCATACTTGATTCTGTTTTATCCAGGTTTTCATGTCCTAGATTGATTTAAGTTACTGTAATATTCTTGTTGAAGTAACTTCAATTTGTACTCAGTTTTAAGGCATCATTAGTTTTCGAGTATTATGTTGCTTTAGTTTCATCCCAGATTTCCAGGTTTTGAATTGATTTAGTGGTATCCTAGGTTTGTTTATTGTTGACACTTGTATTTGTGCACATTTTTGAGTCACAATTGATTTCGGGTGTTGGGTTGTTTCAGTATTCTATTTTCTTGTTGAAATTTCAAGCTGTACTCAGTTCTGAGTCATCATCAGTTTTCGGGTTTTATTTTGTTTCATGTTCATCCCAAGTTACCAGGTTCCAAGTTGATTCAATTTTATCCCAGGTTTGGGTTCTAGGTTAATTCAGGTTACTATAATTTTCTTGTTGTAACTTGAAGCTTTACTAGTTTTAAGTCATCATTAGGTTGCTTTAGGTTCACTACAGGATTCCAGGCTTTGGTTTTCGCATTCTAGGTTGATTAAAGTTGCTTTAATTTTCTTGTTGGAACTGGAATTGGTGAGTATTTTTCAGTCATCATTAGATTTCGGGTTATAGGTTGTGTATTATTGTCCTTCAGACTTTTATTTTCAGATCAAAATTGCTTTGGCTTTCAATTTCACTTAACAACATTGTTTTTTGTCTCTCTAAACTTATCTTAATTTTCTCATTTCCTTCTTTCATTGCCTCACTCGCCCTTCTTAACTCGTTTAATTATTGTTAGTTTTTGTTTTGTCTCGGTGGGTAAATTGAAATGGTTCCAACTCCGAACTCGGTGAGTCGCCGAAACCCGTCCAATTCGATTCACATTACCCCCTGCATCTTCATTACATTATTGCAGTTACCTAATCATGTTCTGCCGCATTATTCTTCCCGCTGAACATAATTCAGAGCACCTCTTCGCGACGTCGGCGTCCGGTCCTCTCCATCCCTCATAATGAACCCCGAGTCCCCGCGTTTTTCCGCACGTTTTAAATTAGCTCTTAAATTAAAGTCAAGTGGTGAATTGGGGGCTCGGCGCAGGAGCATTATTTCCGACGAACACACAGTGTACAAGAGGCGAAGGAGCTCCGCGCGAGAGAGAGACTCCGCCGTGACAGAGACGAATGGGTTTCATTTCACGCTGGGCCTCCCGCCCCCTCCCGACGGCCCCCCCGCATGATTTACCGGGCTACAATGTGGTAACCCATGATTTATCGCTGCCGAATGGCGGGCGAGCTCGCGAGTGCCGAGCTTCAAACCCCGGACTATGGCCGCTTTCCACTCTTCTACCACTATCCCGCCGAATTACCATATTTATTTGGGGTCTAGTTTTTTTACACCGAAAACGACCAACTATCGCATTCCTGGGCCGCGGCTCGGGTACGGAGATTTTCGAAAATCGGCCTTCATAAATTTCTATGATCTTTTATGTGGAATTACTTCGGCGGCGGGGACCCCAGAATAATGCACTTACTGTTCGAGCCGTTGGACTAAACACTCATACTGGTATATGTGTTGGGTTTAGCGGCCTGCCTGGCACCGCTATTAACACTATGTAAAGAAGACATAAATTCTCGACGACAAACAGTACACATTATATGCCGCCGAGCCTGTATCAATTCGAATCTTATAAACATCATGGCCCGCCGAAAATGGAGAAATTTTAATTGGAATTAAAGAGAGGGTGTTCTCCTAGGGGAGAGCACCACTCGAACGGCCCCCCCGGGTCGCCCGATCGATCCCCGACATATTTTACATTGTGCGAAACGGAAAGCCGTCATGATTTGCGACTTCCTGCAAAGGTGACGAACGTGCGATTATGCTTTAATTAACGCACTTTTCACCGGGATCGAGTGTCGCCGACCGCATCGATTTCAATTTGTCATGAGAACCAGCCTTAATGCATGTACGAGCCGTAGTTTCGTATGTACATCGCGAAGACGCATCCATCAATGTCCCGGGCGATCGAGACGTCTCTGCGGTTTTATTGACAAGCGCGTCAACGACGAAGCCATAAACTAATTAGTAGTCAATTAAAACTCCGTTCCGAGTAGTTAAAATGTTAGGTCGCAGGTAGAAGTCGCATTATTGCCCGAGTCCGTTGGCATTCAGCACACTATTTAAATACTTAATGGTTCCCACCCAATGCTAACTACTTTGGAAGTTATTGCCGGGAGCGGAGTAGCCAAGTGGCGCAGCAGCAAAATCGGTCAAAATTAGCAGACGCTTAGAAAATGAAGATACAACCAAGTGTTTTCCACAAGGTCACTCAATGAAATAACGGCCCATCCATCTACAAAAAAAATCGCAGTGCCGTTCGAAGCGAGACAATCCGGCCGGTTTGATTTTAAACAACTCCTTCGAAATTTCGAATCACTCCACGTCCCCGAGCACATTGTAAAAGCATCGACCCCGCTCGTACCACATGCGTTTTAGTGCAATGTTACAGCCCAACCTGACCAAGTTCGATTCGTGTAACATGAGCACTAATAATATTGTCGGAGACCGGCTAAACACCGTGTAATTGTTCCCGTCCTTCTTACTCTCCGAGCACGATCGCACGATCCTCCTCCGGATAAAAGAGCCTCCGCCATAATGACAATTTAATATTAATATTGTCCGAGCGATTTATGGGCCACACTTAATGAGCAGGTTGTACGATTTACGAGGTAGATTTTTCCCGTCTCGCGAATCCGATTTAATTGAGATGATCGTTGCGATAATAAACAACGCGTGATTATTTCAGGCGGAACGACTAATTAAGACGAAATCGGGAGACGAAGGAAGCGGGTGCACGTACGGTTCGATCTGGGGCTTATATTAATGCGCAGCCACGACGGAGACGACATCCAAGCGGCCATGATTCAAAGTGAACGATGTTCGGACTTAGCCCAAGTTTGTGCAAGTTTCGAGCCCCGCGCTAAAGAAAGAAGGATTTATGACGGTTTTTTTTTCTTATTCGAGCCTGCTTGCTTCCTTCCTTCCATACATCGATTTGTCTTCTTTTTGTCGTTTAGCGTTTAACGATGATTTATCGGTCAAGACAACGGGGGGATCACCTGCACTCCCGAATCGAAAACGTGATCGCCCGGGGGCCGGAGAGGGAAGGGGTGGAAAAATCGGATATGGCAAATCGGCATTCATTAGCTTTTATTCCAAGTTGGAGAAATCGTCGATTTCTTGTTTGTCACACGAGATGTCCAAAGATGCATACAGGGTGAATTTCAACAAGTGTCATTCTTTCAAAATCATATAGCACTTGGGAAATCCACGGTAATTTTTTTGACGATTTTTAAAACAAATTGAGACAAAACAATTAGAAATTCTTAATAAATAACAGCTTTAAACTAGAACGGTAAAGAAGTGTTTTTTGGGTTAAAAATATTGTAAAACACTTGAAAAATTCTTGGCAATTTTGTGACGATTTTTGAAACATGTACGATTTGATTTTCAAATAAAGAAATTCGTAATAAATTAACACTCCAAACCAGAACGATGAAGAAGTAATTTTTCGAATACACATACATCAGAACACTTCAAAATTGGCATAAAACACTTGAGAAATCCGTGCTTTTTTTTGAAAATTTGTAAAACGCACAATTTTGATTTCACGAGACGAAATTGATGTAAATCACTTAGAAATTCATAAAAAATTAACGCCCCAAACCAGAACGATAAAGAAGTAATATTTCAAATTCACATGCTCTAGAACACTTAAAAATTGACATAAAACACTTAAGAAATAGGTGGTTCTTTTTTGAGTTTTTTTTTTAACAAACGATTTTGCGATTCTGTGAACAAATTGGGACACGACAATTAGAAGTTCGTAATAAATTAACGTTTCGAACCAGAACGATAAAGAAATGATTTTCTAAATGCACATACACTAGAACCAATAAAAAATGTCATATAACACTTGAGAAATCCGTGGTTCTTTTTTGAGTTTTTTTTAACGAGCGATTCTGTGAACAAATTGGGACACGACAATTAGATATTCGTAATAAATTAACGTTTCAAACCAGAACGATAAGGAACTGATTTTTCAAATGCACATGCTCTAGAACATTAAAAAATTGGCACAAAACACTTGAGAAATTCGCTGTTCTTTTTTGAAAATTTGTAAAACGAACGATTTTCATTTCACGAGACGAAATTGATGTAAACCACTTAGAAATTCATAAAAAATTAACGCCCCAAACCAGAACGATAAAGCAGTAATATTTCAATTTCACATGCTCTAGAACACTTAAAAATTGGCATAAAACACTAAAGAAGTCCGTGGTTCTTTATTGGGTTTTTTTTAAGGAGCGATTTTGCGATTCTGTGAACAAATTGAGACACGACAATTAAAAATTTCAAACCAGAACGATAAAGAAGTGATTTTCCAAATGCACACAGACTAGAACACTTAAAAACTGTCATAATATAACACTTGAGAAATCCGCGGTTATTTTTTTTGCTATTTTTGAAACTTACGATTTTGATTTCACGAGACGAAATTGAGGTAAGACACTTAGAAATTCGTAATAAATTAACGCCCCAAACCAGAACGATAAAGAATTAATATTTCGAATACACATACACCAGAACACTTCAAATTTGGCATAACGCACTTGAGAAATCCTTGGCCATTTTGTGACGATTTTTCAAGCATGTACGATTTCATTTCACGGGACGAAATTAACGTAAACCACTTAGAAATTCTTGATAAATTAACGTTTCAAACCAAAGCGATAAACAAGTGATTTTTCGAATCCACATACACTAGAACACTTAAAAACTGTCATATAACACTTGAGAAATCCGCGGTTATTTTTTTGCGATTTTGATTTCACGAGACGAAATAGAGGTGACAATTAGAAATTCTTAATAAATTAACGTTTCAAACCAGAACTATAAAGAAGTGATTTTTAAAATGCACATTCACTAGAATACTTAAAATAAGTCATAAAACATTTAAGAAATCCGCGGTTCTTTTTTGAAATTTTTTAAAACGAACGGTTTTGATTTCACGAGACGAAATTGAAGTAAGACACTTAGAAATTCGTAATAAATTAACGTTTCAAACCAGAACGATAAAGAAGTGTTTATTCAAATGCACATAGAGTATAACACTTAAAAATTGACATAAAACACTTGAAACATGGGTGATTCTTTTTTGAAAATTTTTAAAAAGAACGGTTTGCGATTATGTGAACGAACTGGGACAAGACAATTAGAAATTCGCAATAAATTAACGTTTCAAACGAGAACGATAAGGAAATTATTTTCCAAATTCACATACACACGAACACCCAAGAATTGGCATAAGACACTTGAGAAATTCATACCTGTTTTTTTTTATTATTTTTATAACGAACGATTTTTATTTCGCGAGACAAAATTGAGGTGGGACACTTAGAAATTCGTAATAAATTAACGTTTCAAACCAGAACGATAAAGAAGTGATTTTTCAAATGCACATACACTAGAACACTTAAAAATGGTGATAAAACCCTTGAGAAATCTGCGGTTCTTTTTTGAAAATTTTTAAAACGAACGGTTTTGCGATTATGTGGACAAATTGAGAAAAGACAATTAGAAATTCGTAATAAATAAATTCTTCAAACCAAAACGAATAAAGAAATCCTTTTTAGATTAAAAATATATTAGAACACTTAAAAATTGGCATAAAACACTTGAGAAATCCTTGGTTATTTTACGACAATTTTTTAAACATGGACGATTTTGATTTTACGAGACGAAATTGAGGTAAGACACTTAGAAATTCGTAATAAATTAACGTTTCAAAGCAGAACTATAAACAAGTGATTTTTCAAAAGCACATAGACTAGAACACTTAAAAACTGTCTCATAACAGTTGAGAAATTCGCGGTTATTTTTTTAAAATTCTTGAAACTTACGACTTTGATTTCAAGAGACGAAATTGAGGTAAGACACTAGAAGTTTTTGATAAATTAACGTTTCAAACCAGACCGATAACAAAGTGATTTTTCGAATGCACATATACTAGAACATTAAAAAATTGGCATAGAACACATGAAACAGCGGTGGTTTTTTTTAACAAATTTTTAAACATGAGCGATGTTGATTTCCCGAGACGAAATTGAGGTCAGACACATAGAAATTCGTAATAAATTAACATTTTAAACCAAAACGATAAAGCAGTGATTTTTCAAATGCACATACACTAGAACATTTAAAAAGTGTTATATAGCATTTGGGAAAACCGCGGTTATTTTTTTACAATTTTTGAAACATGGACGATTTTGATTTCAAGAGACGAAATTGAGGTAAGACGCTTAGAAAATCGTAATAAATTAACGTTTCAAACCAGAACGATAAAGAAGTGATTTTTCGAATGCACATACACTAGAACACTTAAAAATGGTGATAAAACCCTTGAGAAATCTGCGGTTCTTTTTTGACAATTTTTAAAACGAACGGTTTTGCGATTATGTGGACAAATTGAGAAAAGACAATTAGAAATTCGTAATAAATAAATTCTTCAAACCAAAACGAATAAAGAAATCCTTTTTAGATTAAAAATATATTAGAACACTTAAAAATTGGCATAAAACACTTGAGAAATCCTTGGTTATTTTACGACAATTTTTTAAACATGGACGATTTTGATTTTACGAGACGAAATTGAGGTAAGACACTTAGAAATTCGTAATAAATTAACGTTTCAAACCAGAACTATAAACAAGTGATTTTTCAAAAGCACATAGACTAGAACACTTAAAAACTGTCTCATAACAGTTGAGAAATTCGCGGTTATTTTTTTTAAATTCTTGAAACTTACGACTTTGATTTCAAGAGACGAAATTGAGGTAAGACACTAGAAGTTTTTGATAAATTAACGTTTCAAACCAGACCGATAACAAAGTGATTTTTCGAATGCACATATACTAGAACACTAAAAAATTGGCATAGAACACATGAAACAGTGGTGGTTTTTTTTAACAAATTTTTAAACATGAGCGATGTTGATTTCCCGAGACGAAATTGAGGTCAGACACATAGAAATTCGTAATAAATTAACATTTTAAACCAAAACGATAAAGCAGTGATTTTTCAAATGCACATACACTAGAACATTTAAAAAGTGTTATATAGCATTTGGGAAAACCGCGGTTATTTTTTTACAATTTTTGAAACATGGACGATTTTGATTTCAAGAGACGAAATTGAGGTAAGACGCTTAGAAAATCGTAATAAATTAACGTTTCAAACCAGAACGATAAAGAAGTGATTTTTCAAATGCACATACACTAGAACACTTAAAAATGGTGATAAAACCCTTGAGAAATCTGCGGTTCTTTTTTGAAAATTTTTAAAACGAACGGTTTTGCGATTATGTGGACAAATTGAGAAAAGACAATTAGAAATTCGTAATAAATAAATTCTTCAAACCAAAACGAATAAAGAAATCCTTTTTAGATTAAAAATATATTAGAACACTTAAAAATTGGCATAAAACACTTGAGAAATCCTTGGTTATTTTACGACAATTTTTTAAACATGGACGATTTTGATTTTACGAGACGAAATTGAGGTAAGACACTTAGAAATTCGTAATAAATTAACGTTTCAAACCAGAACTATAAACAAGTGATTTTTCAAAAGCACATAGACTAGAACACTTAAAAACTGTCTCATAACAGTTGAGAAATTCGCGGTTATTTTTTTTAAATTCTTGAAACTTACGACTTTGATTTCAAGAGACGAAATTGAGGTAAGACACTAGAAGTTTTTGATAAATTAACGTTTCAAACCAGACCGATAACAAAGTGATTTTTCGAATGCACATATACTAGAACACTAAAAAATTGGCATAAAACACATGAAACAGCGGTGGTTTTTTTTAACAAATTTTTAAACATGAGCGATGTTGATTTCCCGAGACGAAATTGAGGTCAGACACATAGAAATTCGTAATAAATTAACATTTTAAACCAAAACGATAAAGCAATGATTTTTCAAATGCACATACACTAGAACATTTAAAAAGTGTTATATAGCATTTGGGAAAACCGCGGTTATTTTTTTACAATTTTTGAAACATGGACGATTTTGATTTCAAGAGACGAAATTGAGGTAAGACGCTTAGAAAATCGTAATAAATTAACGTTTCAAACCAGAACGATAAAGAAGTGATTTTTCGAATGCCAATACACTAAAACACTTAAAAACTGTCATATAACACTTGAGAAATCCGCGGATATTTTTTTGCGATTTTTGAAATTAACTATTTTGATTTCACGAGACGAAATTGAGGTAAGACAGTTAAAAATTCGTAATAAATTAACGTTTCAAACCAGAACGATAAAAAAGTGATCTTTCAAACGCACATTCACTAGAATACTTAAAAATAGTCATAAAACATTTGAGAAATTGGCGGTTCTTTTTTTAAAATTTTTAAAACGAACGGTTTTGATTTAACGAGACGAAATTGAAGTAAGACACTTAGAAATTCGTAATAAATTAACATTTTAAACCAAAACGATAAAGCAATGATTTTTCAAATGCACATACACTAGAACATTTAAAAAGTGTTATATAGCATTTGGGAAAACCGCGGTTATTTTTTTACAATTTTTGAAACATGGACGATTTTGATTTCAAGAGACGAAATTGAGGTAAGACGCTTAGAAAATCGTAATAAATTAACGTTTCAAACCAGAACGATAAAGAAGTGATTTTTCGAATGCCAATACACTAAAACACTTAAAAACTGTCATATAACACTTGAGAAATCCGCGGATATTTTTTTGCGATTTTTGAAATTAACTATTTTGATTTCACGAGACGAAATTGAGGTAAGACAGTTAAAAATTCGTAATAAATTAACGTTTCAAACCAGAACGATAAAAAAGTGATCTTTCAAACGCACATTCACTAGAATACTTAAAAATAGTCATAAAACATTTGAGAAATTGGCGGTTCTTTTTTTAAAATTTTTAAAACGAACGGTTTTGATTTAACGAGACGAAATTGAAGTAAGACACTTAGAAATTCGTAATAAATTAACATTTTAAAACAAAACGATAAAGCAGTGATTTTTAAAATGCACATACACTAAAACATCTAAAAAGTGTTATATAACATTTGAGAAATCCGCGGTTGTTTTTTTACAATTTTTGAAACATGGACCATTTTGATTCCAAGAGACGAAATTGAGGTAAGACGCTTAGAAAATCGTAATAAATTAACGTTTCAAACCAGAACGATAAAGAGGTGATTTTTCAAACGCACATTCACTAGAATACTTAAAAATAGTCATAAAACATTTGAGAAATCGGCGGTTCTTTTTTTAAAAATTTTAAAACGAACGGTTTTGCGATTATGTGAACATATTGAGACAAGACATTTGAAATTGGTAATAAATCAAAGTTTAAAACCAGAACGGTAAGGAAATGTTCTTTTGATTAAAAATATATTAGAGCACTTAAAAATTGGAATGAAACACTTGAGAAATCTTTGGTTATTTTAAAGCAATTTTTGAAACATGGACGATTTTGATTTCACGAGACGAAATTGAGGTCAGACACTAAGAAATTCTTAATACATTTTCCTACATACTCGTAATAGTCCACTTAAGGTTCTTACCGAATCAAAAATTCGAAGTTTTCCGGAAAATTGGAAAATTCCGGGAAAAACTGAAAGTGTTTTTTTTCTATGGAATTTTTGTATGAACTCATAGTTCGAACGATGCATATTCGTAATTTTCTTGTTTTGTTCATTATGATCCTGGAAAAGTTTTCGGGAAAATAAAATTCTTTAGATTTTTATGAATGAGAAGAAAATAGAAGTAACGGAAGAATTTTATAAAAAAAATGCTAAAAGTAGTATGCCAAATAATGTGCACAAGACATTAAGTTAAATTAGGAATAAATTCAACCCAAAAATGCCCGATACCCATAAATTGCTATTTCATTATTATCTGAACGCTAGACAGCCCATAAATAAATTTTATAAACAATTAAGACATACATTACATGCAAAAATATTATATTTCAAACAGACTAACCCTTTGACTCCATATCGGCATGGGATGGGTTCTCGCACTGCACTATCACTCACTGTTAATTTATGCGTTTGTGAACTACAAGAATTGGTCCGTGAATTAGTGAACAACAAGGTCCGCTCTGTGCAATAATTTTTTGGCGAATTTACAATAAATAAAAGAACGTCTCACGACAAACGTCCGGAGATAACTAACCAAATAACAACGGACTAATGAACTGGACGGACAAAAAAGTGTTAGATCATAATAATTGTGGAAATTGAACGGTTCTCATTTGAATATAAATTTGCCGAACAAAAAATTATTGGTGTATAAAAACTATTACGGGCTGATTGAGTTCTTTGCACAGTAATCGCGCGGCAAATTTATGTTTAAATTAGAACCGAAGTTTTTGTTTATCTCTTAATTAATACTCGTAGTTATTATTATGATCCAACACTTTTTGTCCTTCCAGTTCATTAGTCCGTTGTTATTTGGTCAGTTATCTCTGAACGTTTGTCGTGAGAAGTTCTCTTACCTATTTATTGTAAATTCGCCAAAAAGTTATTAAACAGTGCGGATTAAATATTGTGTTTTAGTGAGTGATCAGTGTCGAGAACACATCCCATGCCGATATGGAGGGTGGAATAGTCAAAGGGTTGGTCTGTTTGAAATTTAATATTTTTGAATAATACAACATGTGTTAATTGCTTATAAAATTTATTTATAGGCTGTCTAGCGTTCAATAATTTAATTTAATGTCTTGTTATATGTCTTGCGCTTTTGGCATACTATTTTTAGCTCTTCTTTTTGTAAAATTCTTCTGTTACTTCTATTTTCTTTTCATTTATAAAAATCTAAGGAATTTTATTTTCCTGAAAACTTTTCCAGGATCATAACGAACAAAACAAAAAAGTTACAAATATCCATCGTTCGAACTGTCAGTTATGGTCCTGAGTTCATACAAAAATCCCGTAAAAAAAAGCAATTTCAGTTTTTCCGAAATTTTTCAATTTTGTGGAATATCACGAACATGTAGAAAAAGTGTCTCACCTTAATATCGTCTCGTGATATCAAAATCGTTCATGTGTCAAAAATCGTCAAAAAATAATAACGGATTTCTCAAGTGTTTTATGCCAATTTTTAAGTGTTCTCATATATTTTTAATCTAAAAAAGACTTCTTTATCCATTTGGTTTCAAACCTTTATTTATTATGAATTTCTAATTGTTTTGTCTAAATTTGTTCACATAATCGCAAAACCGTTCCTTTTAAAAAAATTCAAAAAAGAACCACGGATTTCTCAAGTACTTTATGACCATTTTTAAGTGTTCTAGTGCTTTTACATTCGAAAAATCAATTCTTTATGGTCCTGTTTTGAAACGTTAATTTATTACGAATTTCTAACCACAATTTCGTCTCGTGAAATCAAAATCGTTTGTTTTAAAAAAATTCAAAAAAGAACCGCGGAGTTCTCAAGTATTTTATGCCAATTTTTAAGTGTTCTAATATATTTTTAATCCAAAGAACACTTCTTTACCGTTCTGGTTTAAAACTTCTATTTATTACGGATTTCTAATTCTTTTGTCTCAATTTGTTCACATAATCGCAAAATCGTTCGTTTCAAAATTTGTCAAAAAAGAACCACCGATGTTTCAGGTGGTTTATGCCAATTTTTCAGTGTTCTACTCTATGTGCATTCGAATAATCACTTCTTTATCGTTCTGGTTTGAAACGTTAATTTATCAAGAGTTTCTAAATGTCTTCCCTCAATTTCGTATCGTGAAATCAAAATCGTTTGTTTAAAAAAAAAACAGAAACACGGAGTTCTCAAGTATTTTATGCCAATTTTTAAGTGTTCTAATATATTTTTAATCCAAAGAACACTTCTTTACCGTTCTGGTTTAAAGCTTGTATTTATTACAGATTTCTAATTGTCTTGTCTCAATTTGTTCACATAATCGCAAAATCGTTCAAGTTTCAAAATTTGTCAAAAAAGGACCACCGATGTTTCAAGTGTTTTATGCCAATTTCTAAGTGTTCTAGTTCATGTGCTTTCGAAAAATCACCTCTTTATCGTTCTGGTTTGAAACGTTAATTTATTACCAATTTCTAAATGTCTTCCCTCAATTTCGTCCCGTGAAATCAAAATAGTTTGTTTTAAAAAATTTCAAAAAAGAACCACGGAGTTCTCAAGTATTTTATGCCAATTTTTAAGTGTTCTAATATATTTTTAATCCAAAGAACACTTCTTTACCGTTCTGGTATAAAACTTCTATTTATTACGGATTTCTAATTGTCTTGTCTCAATTTGTTCACATAATCGCAAAATCGTTCGTTTCAAAATTTGTCAAAAAAGAACCATCGATGTTTCAAGTGTTTTGTGCCAATTTTTAAGTGTTCTAGTCCATGTACATGAGAAAAATCACCTTTTTATCGTTCTGGTTTGAAACGTTTAATTTATCAAGAGTTTCTAAATGTCTTCCCTCAATTTCGTATCGTGAAATCAAAATCGTTTGTTTTAAAAAAATCAAAAAAGAACCACGGAGTTCTCAAGTTTTTATGCCAATTTTTAAGTGTTCTAATATATTTTTAATCCAAAGAACACTTCTTTACCGTTCTGGTTTAAAACTTCCATTTATTACGGATTTCTAATTCTTTTGTCTCAATTTGTTCACATAATCGCAAAATCGTTCGTTTCAAAATTTGTCAAAAAAGAACCACCGATGTTTCAGGTGGTTTATGCCAATTTTTCAGTGTTCTACTCTATGTGCATTCGAATAATCACTTCTTTATCGTTCTGGTTTGAAACGTTAATTTATCAAGAGTTTCTAAATGTCTTCCCTCAATTTCGTATCGTGAAATCAAAATCGTTTGTTTAAACAAAAAAAACAGAAACACGGAGTTCTCAAGTATTTTATGCCAATTTTTAAGTGTTCTAATATATTTTTAATCCAAAGAACACTTCTTTACCGTTCTGGTATAAAACTTCTATTTATTACGGATTTCTAATTGTTTTGTCTAAATTTGTTCACATAATCGCAAAACCGTTCCTTTTAAAAAAATTCAAAAAAGAACCACGGATTTCTCAAGTACTTTATGACCATTTTTAAGTGTTCTAGTGCTTTTACATTCGAAAAATCAATTCTTTATGGTCCTGTTTTGAAACGTTAATTTATTACGAATTTCTAACCACAATTTCGTCTCGTGAAATCAAAATCGTTTGTTTTAAAAAAATTCAAAAAAGAACCGCGGAGTTCTCAAGTATTTTATGCCAATTTTTAAGTGTTCTAATATATTTTTAATCCAAAGAACACTTCTTTACCGTTCTGGTTTAAAACTTCTATTTATTACGGATTTCTAATTCTTTTGTCTCAATTTGTTCACATAATCGCAAAATCGTTCGTTTCAAAATTTGTCAAAAAAGAACCACCGATGTTTCAGGTGGTTTATGCCAATTTTTCAGTGTTCTACTCTATGTGCATTCGAATAATCACTTCTTTATCGTTCTGGTTTGAAACGTTAATTTATCAAGAGTTTCTAAATGTCTTCCCTCAATTTCGTATCGTGAAATCAAAATCGTTTGTTTAAAAAAAAAACAGAAACACGGAGTTCTCAAGTATTTTATGCCAATTTTTAAGTGTTCTAATATATTTTTAATCCAAAGAACACTTCTTTACCGTTCTGGTTTAAAGCTTGTATTTATTACAGATTTCTAATTGTCTTGTCTCAATTTGTTCACATAATCGCAAAATCGTTCAAGTTTCAAAATTTGTCAAAAAAGGACCACCGATGTTTCAAGTGTTTTATGCCAATTTCTAAGTGTTCTAGTTCATGTGCTTTCGAAAAATCACCTCTTTATCGTTCTGGTTTGAAACGTTAATTTATTACCAATTTCTAAATGTCTTCCCTCAATTTCGTCCCGTGAAATCAAAATAGTTTGTTTTAAAAAATTTCAAAAAAGAACCACGGAGTTCTCAAGTATTTTATGCCAATTTTTAAGTGTTCTAATATATTTTTAATCCAAAGAACACTTCTTTACCGTTCTGGTATAAAACTTCTATTTATTACGGATTTCTAATTGTCTTGTCTCAATTTGTTCACATAATCGCAAAATCGTTCGTTTCAAAATTTGTCAAAAAAGAACCATCGATGTTTCAAGTGTTTTGTGCCAATTTTTAAGTGTTCTAGTCCATGTACATGAGAAAAATCACCTTTTTATCGTTCTGGTTTGAAACGTTTAATTTATCAAGAGTTTCTAAATGTCTTCCCTCAATTTCGTATCGTGAAATCAAAATCGTTTGTTTTAAAAAAATCAAAAAAGAACCACGGAGTTCTCAAGTTTTTATGCCAATTTTTAAGTGTTCTAATATATTTTTAATCCAAAGAACACTTCTTTACCGTTCTGGTTTAAAACTTCCATTTATTACGGATTTCTAATTCTTTTGTCTCAATTTGTTCACATAATCGCAAAATCGTTCGTTTCAAAATTTGTCAAAAAAGAACCACCGATGTTTCAGGTGGTTTATGCCAATTTTTCAGTGTTCTACTCTATGTGCATTCGAATAATCACTTCTTTATCGTTCTGGTTTGAAACGTTAATTTATCAAGAGTTTCTAAATGTCTTCCCTCAATTTCGTATCGTGAAATCAAAATCGTTTGTTTAAACAAAAAAAACAGAAACACGGAGTTCTCAAGTATTTTATGCCAATTTTTAAGTGTTCTAATATATTTTTAATCCAAAGAACACTTCTTTACCGTTCTGGTATAAAACTTCTATTTATTACGGATTTCTAATTGTCTCCTCTCAATTTGTTCACATAATCGCAAAATCGTTCAAATTTCAAAATTTGTCAAAAAAGAACCACCGATGTTTCAAGTGTTTTATGTAAATTTTTAAGTGTTCGAGTCCATGTGCTTTCGAAAAATCACCTCTTTATCGTTCTGGTTTGAAACGTTAATTTATTACCAATTTCCAAGTGTTTTACCTCAATTTCGTCTAGTGAAATCATAATCACAAAATCGTTCATGTTTCAAAATTTGTCAAAAAAGAACCACCGATGTTTCAAGTGTTTTATGCCAATTTTTAAGTGCTCTAGTCCATGTGCTTTCGAGAAATCACCTCTCTAACGTTCTGGTTTGAAACGTTAATTTATTACCAATTTCTAAGTGTTTTACCTCAATTTCGTCTAGTGAAATCATAATCGCAAAATGGTTCATGTTTCAAAATTTGTCAAAAAAGAACCACCGATGTTTCAAGTGTTTTATGCCAATTTTTAAGTGCTCTAATATATTTTTAATCCAAAGAACACTACTTTACCGTTCTGGTTTAAAACTTCTATTTATTACGGATTTCTAATTGTCTTGTCTCAATTTGTTCACATAATCGCCAAATCGTTCAAGTTCCAAATTTGTCAAAAAAAAATCACCGATGTTTCAAGTGTTTTATGTCAACTTTTAAGTGTTCTAATATATTATTAATGCAAAGAAAACTTCTTTATCGTTCTGGTTTAAAACTTCTATTTATTACGGATTTCTAATTCTTTTGTCTCAATTTGTTTACATAATCGCAAAATCGTTCGTTTCAAAATTTGTCAAAAAAGAACCACCGATGTTTCAGGTGGTTTATGCCAATTTTTCAGTGTTCTACTCTATGTGCATTCGAATAATCACTTCTTTATCGTTCTGGTTTGAAACGTTAATTTATCAAGAATTTCTAAGTGTCTTTCCTCAATTTCGTCTCGTGAAATCAAAATCGTTTGTTTTAAAAAAATTCAAAAAAGAAGCACGGAGTTCTCAAGTATTTTATGCCAATTTTTAAGTGTTCTAATATATTTTTAATCCAAAGAACACTTCTTTACCGTTCTGGTTTAAAACTTGTATTTATTACAGATTTCTAATTGTCTTGTCTCAATTTGTTCACATAATCGCAAAATCGTTCAAGTTTCAAAATTTGTCAAAAAAGGACCACCGATGTTTCAAGTGTTTTATGCCAATTTCTAAGTGTTCTAGTTCATGTGCTTTCGAAAAATCACCGCTTTATCGTTCTGGTTTGAAACGTTAATTTATTACCAATTTCTAAATGTCTTCCCTCAATTTCGTCCCGTGAAATCAAAATAGTTTGTTTTAAAAAATTTCAAAAAAGAACCACGGAGTTCTCAAGTATTTTATGCCAATTTTTAAGTGTTCTAATATATTTTTAATCCAAAGAACACTTCTTTACCGTTCTGGTATAAAACTTCTATTTATTACGGATTTCTAATTGTCTTGTCTCAATTTGTTCACATAATCGCAAAATCGTTCAAGTTTCAAAATTTGTCAAAAAAGAACCACCGATGTTTCAAGTGTTTTATACCCATTTTTAAGTGTTCGAGTCCATGTGATTTCGAAAAATCACCTCTTTATCGTTCTGGTTTGAAACGGTAATATATCAAGAATTTCTAAGTGTCTTCCCTCAATTTCGTATCGTGAAATCAAAATCGCTTGCTTTAAACAAATTCAAAAAAGAACCGCGGAGTTCTCAAGTATTTTATGCCAATTTTTAAGTGTTCTAATATATTTTTAATAAAAAGAACACTTCTCTACCGTTCTGCTTTAAAACTTCTATTTATTACGGATTTCTAATTCTTTTGTCTCAATTTGTTCACATAATCGCAAAATCGTTCGTTTCAAAATTTGTCAAAAAAGAACCACCGATGTTTCAGGTGGTTTATGCCAATTTTTCAGTGTTCTACTCTATGTGCATTCGAATAATCACTTCTTTATCGTTCTGGTTTGAAACGTTAATTTATCAAGAGTTTCTAAATGTCTTCCCTCAATTTCGTATCGTGAAATCAAAATCGTTTGTTTAAACAAAAAAAACAGAAACACGGAGTTCTCAAGTATTTTATGCCAATTTTTAAGTGTTCTAATATATTTTTAATCCAAAGAACACTTCTTTACCGTTCTGGTATAAAACTTCTATTTATTACGGATTTCTAATTGTCTCCTCTCAATTTGTTCACATAATCGCAAAATCGTTCAAATTTCAAAATTTGTCAAAAAAGAACCACCGATGTTTCAAGTGTTTTATGTAAATTTTTAAGTGTTCGAGTCCATGTGCTTTCGAAAAATCACCTCTTTATCGTTCTGGTTTGAAACGTTAATTTATTACCAATTTCCAAGTGTTTTACCTCAATTTCGTCTAGTGAAATCATAATCACAAAATCGTTCATGTTTCAAAATTTGTCAAAAAAGAACCACCGATGTTTCAAGTGTTTTATGCCAATTTTTAAGTGCTCTAGTCCATGTGCTTTCGAGAAATCACCTCTCTAACGTTCTGGTTTGAAACGTTAATTTATTACCAATTTCTAAGTGTTTTACCTCAATTTCGTCTAGTGAAATCATAATCGCAAAATGGTTCATGTTTCAAAATTTGTCAAAAAAGAACCACCGATGTTTCAAGTGTTTTATGCCAATTTTTAAGTGCTCTAATATATTTTTAATCCAAAGAACACTACTTTACCGTTCTGGTTTAAAACTTCTATTTATTACGGATTTCTAATTGTCTTGTCTCAATTTGTTCACATAATCGCCAAATCGTTCAAGTTCCAAATTTGTCAAAAAAAAATCACCGATGTTTCAAGTGTTTTATGTCAACTTTTAAGTGTTCTAATATATTATTAATGCAAAGAAAACTTCTTTATCGTTCTGGTTTAAAACTTCTATTTATTACGGATTTCTAATTGTCTTGTATCAACTTGTTCACATAATCGCAAAATCGTTCAAGTTTCAAAATTTGTCAAAAAAGAACCACCGATGTATCAAGTGTTTTATGCCAATTTTTAAGTGTTCTAATATATTTTTAATCCAAAGAACACTTCTTTACCGTTCTGGTTTAAAACTTCTATTTATTACGGATTTCTAATTCTTTTGTCTCAATTTGTTTACATAATCGCAAAATCGTTCGTTTCAAAATTTGTCAAAAAAGAACCACCGATGTTTCAGGTGGTTTATGCCAATTTTTCAGTGTTCTACTCTATGTGCATTCGAATAATCACTTCTTTATCGTTCTGGTTTGAAACGTTAATTTATCAAGAATTTCTAAGTGTCTTTCCTCAATTTCGTCTCGTGAAATCAAAATCGTTTGTTTTAAAAAAATTCAAAAAAGAAGCACGGAGTTCTCAAGTATTTTATGCCAATTTTTAAGTGTTCTAATATATTTTTAATCCAAAGAACACTTCTTTACCGTTCTGGTTTAAAACTTGTATTTATTACAGATTTCTAATTGTCTTGTCTCAATTTGTTCACATAATCGCAAAATCGTTCAAGTTTCAAAATTTGTCAAAAAAGGACCACCGATGTTTCAAGTGTTTTATGCCAATTTCTAAGTGTTCTAGTTCATGTGCTTTCGAAAAATCACCGCTTTATCGTTCTGGTTTGAAACGTTAATTTATTACCAATTTCTAAATGTCTTCCCTCAATTTCGTCCCGTGAAATCAAAATAGTTTGTTTTAAAAAATTTCAAAAAAGAACCACGGAGTTCTCAAGTATTTTATGCCAATTTTTAAGTGTTCTAATATATTTTTAATCCAAAGAACACTTCTTTACCGTTCTGGTATAAAACTTCTATTTATTACGGATTTCTAATTGTCTTGTCTCAATTTGTTCACATAATCGCAAAATCGTTCAAGTTTCAAAATTTGTCAAAAAAGAACCACCGATGTTTCAAGTGTTTTATACCCATTTTTAAGTGTTCGAGTCCATGTGATTTCGAAAAATCACCTCTTTATCGTTCTGGTTTGAAACGGTAATATATCAAGAATTTCTAAGTGTCTTCCCTCAATTTCGTATCGTGAAATCAAAATCGCTTGCTTTAAACAAATTCAAAAAAGAACCGCGGAGTTCTCAAGTATTTTATGCCAATTTTTAAGTGTTCTAATATATTTTTAATAAAAAGAACACTTCTCTACCGTTCTGCTTTAAAACTTCTATTTATTACGGATTTCTAATTCTTTTGTCTCAATTTGTTCACATAATCGCAAAATCGTTCGTTTCAAAATTTGTCAAAAAAGAACCACCGATGTTTCAGGTGGTTTATGCCAATTTTTCAGTGTTCTACTCTATGTGCATTCGAATAATCACTTCTTTATCGTTCTGGTTTGAAACGTTAATTTATCAAGAATTTCTAAGTGTCTTTCCTCAATTTCGTCTCGTGAAATCAAAATCGTTTGTTTTAAAAAAATTCAAAAAAGAAGCACGGAGTTCTCAAGTATTTTATGCCAATCTTTAAGTGTTCTAATATATTTTTAATCCAAAGAACACTTCTTTACCGTTCTGGTTTAAAACTTGTATTTATTACAGATTTCTAATTGTCTTGTCTCAATTTGTTCACATAATCGCAAAATCGTTCAAGTTTCAAAATTTGTCAAAAAAGGACCACCGATGTTTCAAGTGTTTTATGCCAATTTCTAAGTGTTCTAGTTCATGTGCTTTCGAAAAATCACCGCTTTATCGTTCTGGTTTGAAACGTTAATTTATTACCAATTTCTAAATGTCTTCCCTCAATTTCGTCCCGTGAAATCAAAATAGTTTGTTTTAAAAAATTTCAAAAAAGAACCACGGAGTTCTCAAGTATTTTATGCCAATTTTTAAGTGTTCTAATATATTTTTAATCCAAAGAACACTTCTTTACCGTTCTGGTATAAAACTTCTATTTATTACGGATTTCTAATTGTCTTGTCTCAATTTGTTCACATAATCGCAAAATCGTTCAAGTTTCAAAATTTGTCAAAAAAGAACCACCAATGCTTCAAGTGTTTTATGCCAATTTTTAAGTGTTCTAGTCCATGTGCATTCGAAAAATCACCTCTTTATCGTTCTGGTTTGAAACGTTAATTTATCAAGAATTTCTAAGTGTCTTTCCTCAATTTCGTCTCGTGAAATCAAAATCGTTTGTTTTAAAAAAATTCAAAAAAGAAGCACGGAGTTCTCATGTATTTTATGCCAATTTTTAAGTGTTCTAATATATTTTTAATCCAAAGAACACTTCTTTACCGTTCTGGTATAAAACTTCTATTTATTACGGATTTCTAATTGTTTTGTTTCAATTTGTTCACATAATCGCAAAATCGTTCAAGTTTCAAAATTTGTCAAAAAAGAACCACCGATGTTTCAAGTGTTTTATACCCATTTTTAAGTGTTCTAGTCCATGTGATTTCGAAAAATCACCTCTTTATCGTTCTGGTTTGAAACGGTAATATATCAAGAATTTCTAAGTGTCTTCCCTCAATTTCGTATCGTGAAATCAAAATCGCTTGCTTTAAACAAATTCAAAAAAGAACCGCGGAGTTCTCAAGTATTTTATGCCAATTTTTAAGTGTTCTAATATATTTTTAATCCAAAGAACACTTCTTTACCGTTCTGCTTTAAAACTTCTATTTATTACGGATTTCTAATTCTTTTGTCTCAATTTGTTCACATAATCGCAAAATCGTTCGTTTCAAAATTTGTCAAAAAAGAACCACCGATGTTTCAGGTGGTTTATGCCAATTTTTCAGTGTTCTACTCTATGTGCATTCGAATAATCACTTCTTTATCGTTCTGGTTTGAAACGTCAATTTATCAAGAGTTTCTAAATGTCTTCCCTCAATTTCGTATCGTGAAATCAAAATCGTTTGTTAAAAAAAAAAAACAGAAACACGGAGTTCTCAAGTATTTTATGCCAATTTTTAAGTGTTCTAATATATTTTTAATCCAAAGAACACTTCTTTACCGTTCTGGTATAAAACTTCTATTTATTACGGATTTCTAATTGTCTCCTCTCAATTTGTTCACATAATCGCAAAATCGTTCAAATTTCAAAATTTGTCAAAAAAGAACCACCGATGTTTCAAGTGTTTTATGTAAATTTTTAAGTGTTCTAGTCCATGTGCTTTCGAAAAATCACCTCTTTATCGTTCTGGTTTGAAACGTTAATTTATTACCAATTTCCAAGTGTTTTACCTCAATTTCGTCTAGTGAAATCATAATCACAAAATCGTTCATGTTTCAAAATTTGTCAAAAAAGAACCACCGATGTTTCAAGTGTTTTATGCCAATTTTTAAGTGCTCTAATATATTTTTAATCCAAAGAACACTACTTTACCGTTCTGGTTTAAAGCTTCTATTTATTACGGATTTCTAATTGTCTTGTCTCAATTTGTTCACATAATCGCCAAATCGTTCAAGTTCCAAATTTGTCAAAAAAGAATCACCGATGTTTCAAGTGTTTTATGTCAACTTATAAGTGTTCTAATATATTATTAATACAAAGAAAACTTCTTTACCGTTCTGGTTTAAAACTTCTATTTATTACGGATTTCTAATTGTCTTGTCACAATTTGTTCACATAATCGCAAAATCGTTCAAGTTTCAAAATTTGTCAAAAAAGGAACCAGCGATGTTTCAAGTGTTTTATGCCAAATTTTAAGTGTTCTAGTCCATGTGCTTTCGAAAAATTACCTCTTTATCGTTCTGGTTTGAAACTGTAATTTATCAAGAATTTCTAAGTGTCTTCCCCCAATTTCGTGTCGTGAAATCAAAATCGTTTGTTTTAAAAAAATTCAAAAGGAACCACGGAGTTCCTAAGTAATTTATGCCATTTTTAAGTGTTCTAATATATTTTTAATCCAAAGAACACTTCTTTACCGTTCTGGTTTAAAACTTTTATTTATTACGGATTTCTAATTGCCTTGTCCTAATTTGTTCACATAATCGCAAAATCGTTCAAGTTTCAAAATTTGTCAAAAAAGAACCACCGATGTTTCAAGTGTTTTATGCCAATTTTTAAGTGATCTAATATATTTTTAATCCAAAGAACACTACTTTACCGTTCTGGTTTAAATCTTCTATTTATTACGGATTTCTAATTGTCTTGTCTCAATTTGTTCACATAATCGCCAAATCGTTCAAGTTCCAAATTTGTCAAAAAAGAATCACCGATGTTTCAAGTGTTCTATGTCAACTTTTAAGTGTTCTAATATATTATTAATACAAAGAAAACATCTTTATCGTTCTGGTTTAAAACTTCTATTTATTACGGATTTCTAATTGTCTTGTATCAATTTGTTCACATAATCGCAAAATCGTTCAAGTTTCAAAATTTGTCAAAAAAGAACCACCAATGTATCAAGTGTTTTATGCCAATTTTTATGTGTTCTAGTCGATGTGCTTTCGAAAAATCACCTTTTTATCGTTCTGATTTGAAACGTTAATTTATCAAGAGTTTCTAAATGTCTTCCCTCAATTTCGTATCGTGAAATCAAAATAGATTGTTTTAAAAAATTTCAAAAAAGAACCACGGAGTTCTCAAGTATTTTATGCCAATTTTTAAGTGTTGTAATATATTTTTAATCCAAAGAACACTACTTTACCGTTCTGGTTTAAAACTTCTATTTATTACGGATTTCTAATTGTCTTGTCACAATTTGTTCACATAATCGCAAAATCGTTCAAGTTTCAAAATTTGTCAAAAAAGAACCACCGATGTTTCAAGTGTTTTATACCCATTTTTAAGTGTTCTAGTCCATGTGATTTCGAAAAATCACCTCTTTATCGTTCTGGTTTGAAACGGTAATATATCAAGAATTTCTAAGTGTCTTCCCTCAATTTCGTATCGTGAAATCAAAATCGTTTGTTTTAAAAAAATTCTAAAAAGAACCACGGAGTTCTCAAGTATTTTATGCCAATTTTTAAGTGTTCTAATATATTTTTAATCCAAAGAACACTTCTTTACCGTTCTGGTATAAAACTTCTATTTATTACGGATTTCTAATTGTCTCCTCTCAATTTGTTCACATAATCGCAAAATCGTTCAAATTTCAAAATTTGTCAAAAAAGAACCACCAATGTTTCAAGTGTTTTATGTAAATTTTTAAGTGTTCTAGTCCATGTGCTTTCGAAAAATCACCTCTTTATCGTTCTGGTTTGAAACGTTAATTTATTACCAATTTCCAAGTGTTTTACCTCAATTTCGTCTAGTGAAATCATAATCGCAAAATCGTTCATGTTTCAAAATTTGTCAAAAAAGAACCACCGATGTTTCAAGTGTTTTATGCCAATTTTTAAGTGTTCTAGTCCATGTGCTTTCGAAAAATCACCTCTTTATCGTTCTGGTTTGAAACGTTAATTTATTACCAATTTCCAAGTGTTTTACCTCAATTTCGTCTAGTGAAATCATAATCGCAAAATCGTCCATGTTTCAAAATTTGTCAAAAAAGAACCACCCATGTTTCAAGTGTTTTATGCCAATTTTTAAGTGTTCTAGTCCATGTGGTTTAGAAAAATCACCTCTTTATCGTTCTGGTTTGAAACGTTAATTTATTACGAATTTCTGAGTGTCTTACCTCAATTTCGTCTCGTGATATCAAAATCGTTCATGTTTCAGAATTTGTCAAAAAGAACCACCGATGTCTCAAATGTTTTATGCCATTTTTTTAGTGTTGTAGTGTATGTGCATTCGAAAAATCACTTCTTTATCGTTCTGTTTGAAACGTTAATTTATTACGTATTTCTAAATGTTTTATCTCAATTTCGTCTCGGGATACAAAATCGTTCATGTTTCAAAAATCGTCAAAAAATAAGAACGGATTTCTCAAGTGCTATTATGACAGTTTTTAAGTTATGCATAGATTGTGAAGGAATGACACTTGTTGTTATTTTTATTTTGTACGAGATTTATGTGGTATTAATTAATGACAGTCCCTAAACCCAAAAACAATGAAATAGTTAAAGACAGTTCCTTATCACAAGAGCAATCTGGGAATCTAAATAGCGGAAGACATCAATCCCATGACAAAAGAACAATGAGGGAAATGAAATAGTTAAATACAGCCCCTAAAGCCGAGAACAACGAAGGAAACGAAATTGTTTGACAGTCGCTGAATTGAATTTTTTCTCTAATTTTTTATTAAACTGAAAGTTTTCAGGATCTATTAGAATATGTTTTCAAGACTCTTTAGAACTCCTGTTTCAGAACCGAGTTTGTGTTAATTACAATTATTACAGATTAATTTTGCGAGAGGACTTAAAGATTAAAACCCGAAAATTTTTATAGAAACTTTGAAAACCCTTTTTGCGCCTGCCAATTAAAAACCTCTCAAGCCTCATCCCGTTTCCAGCAGCAAAGCAAAGCAGCGAGTGCGCCCCGCTCGGATAAAGCGATATTTAACCGAAACACATAAAATCAAATCACTCGTCTTTACGGCACCATAACAGCCCTCTTCTGTAACCTAAGATTTCAACCTCGGAAGCTCGCGTGCGCCTCTAGTTTATGAAGTACTAAACTCGATTCCCGAGATCGTCGAGAGTGCAACGGAGCTTCCAGCGTTTTACTTTGCCGAAACAAGGACGAGGATAGCTCGTTCCCACAGGCACGGAGCTCTCCGGTGAACAACAAGTGTGCCCTTAACATAACTGTTACTATAAACATAATTTCAGCGTGAAGACTTTTATTTCGCGGCGGCGGATTCTTAACGCGCTTCGAATATCGAGCGAAATTGAAACGTTGATGAGTGGTGAGCGCTTTATGGGGTGAAGAGATCGGGAGTCGAGCGAAGGGGACGTGGCGATAAAAAAGCCGTAATCAGTTTTATTTTTGGGAGTGGAAATTAATATTTCGTCGAGGAAGCCAGCTTTTGAGAGGGTCCAAATATATACAGGGTGATTGAGAAATAGACCGACAATGTAACCAAAATTTTGTGTTTCGGATAAAAGTCAACAACCGCAAACCTCTCTCGGGGCTTCAACTGAATTTTGATTTTGACTCGAAGGCCCATTGGCGATAATTACACTTCCCATTCTTCCACGCTGAACATGCACCTGTTTCGATCTGCAGACTCGTCGTCGACTCCGCCACCGGTCACATAACTTCCCAGGCCGCAAGTGCGAACACGCCGAGCACCCAACACACATATATCTACCGGTATTGAGATATCAGGACTCAAAGGCAAAGCGCCCGAAAAAATACTGCACCACTTTTTGCCGGGATTAATGATCGTGGTTTTCATTCATGCTTCGCTGGAGCTTCACCGGGATTTATTGCTATTTTCACTTTATTTATTTTTCCTTCTTGATCTACATTTTTTGTTATTATTTATTATCGCCGCGCTTCGATTTTTTCAGCCGCGACGATTTACGAGCGACGTGATTGGCGTCCCGTCTTTTCCCACTGCGGCGCATCGACAATGCGAGAATAACTTACAATAGCGCAGGATGGTTATCTTCGGTGATAATGAAACGGTTGCGTTCGTTCCGTGCAATTATGCGGCGGATGAGCGGTTATTTCTCGTAGATGGATGCTGAGTGATACGATTATGTAAATTGCGGGTATGTTTGCTTTGGATTGAGGAGAATTATAAGCATGCCGATGGGTGGGTGTCGGCGGATAATTTGCTAATGCGATGCAATTAAAGCGTGCTGATTTTTGATGGACTGTTACAGTCGCTTATCGTAATTGGTGGGTGGAACGACAACAATGTAAGAGTGAGATAATATGCTAAAGGAACAGCCATAAAACATGCACAGATTAGCAACGAAATTCCAAGCAGTTGTTTTATGACTTATTTACTCGAGTACCATTGGGTGAGGGGCCATAAAACGGCCGCTCTGGGCTTATCTGGTTGGTTGGTAACTTTATTACGCAAGGTCCGGATTTGACTAACTGTGCTTACACAACGGTGATATTTTTATTTCAAAGGCTACCAGTTGACCATTATGGGTTTGTGGTTTTCGGGCGTAATTTATGGTGCTCGATGTACGAGATTAAAATTTGGGCATCTCGCCGCCCCCACCCCGACCAATCGGCATCTCGGGCGCCAACTCAAACCCGACTGCGAAACCCGCATTCTAACACGCGATTAGCGACGCGTTTTTGGCGTAATTGCCCATTAGCACTTTTCGGTTCAAGGATGGAAAAAAATAAGGAACAACAACAACATCACGCGCGGGACGGAGCGTGATCGGGAATCTAAGCCGGACGGGGGCGGCGGGCGGCGGCGGCCGGAATCGATTAATGGGATGCCGATGTTGAACTAGAGGGGTCCCAAAAAAGGCGGCGCGCGGGCATTGTGCGATAGTTTGATAAGATATTAATTAATTTTTTCTTATCGGTCTTCCTTCATGTGTGCTTCTATGTCTAAGTAGGTATAGTTCGTTCCCTTCCATTTCGTCTTTTATTACATTTCTTAGCAAATTTTGAGGTATCCCAAACCAGTAGTTGCAAAACCAACTATAAATTAAAATGTGAAGACTCAATAACAGGGCCAGTGCCTAAACAAAGAACCTTTTATATCGAGCTGAAGGACGTAGAACAAATACGCGTTTCTTGTGCACAATCGAATATAAATAATCCTGTTGACTTTCCGGTGTCTTGAAGCTTCCTCAAATCCTTTACAGCGTATCTCAAAGTGATTAATAATGAAAATACAGAAAATTTAGCAATATGGTAATAAATATATAAGAGAATACGGGTAAGAGCAAGAATAATATATTTTGACAACCAAAAACATCATACGACATTCCAAAGCGTTTTTGAATAATAAATAATACAGCAGAAGCACACAAGCAGTTAGAAAAATAAAATTCAGAGTGAATCGAAAAATAAAATTCGGCAAAATAAAGTACATACTACATTGACATGAAAAAATTGGTGAATGGAAAGAAAACAAATAGCTTGAGATGCTCTCAATTCTCTAATTCAAATTTTCATTAAAAAAATTACAACAGTCCTTCCTCAAATCCTTTATAGGGTGTCTCAAAAAGTGAGCTTCCTGTAAATGTAAGATTAGTTACTTTAAAACAAACAAAAAATCTAAACCCGAGGACAACGGAGATACAGAAATAGTTAAAAACAGTCTCAAAACCTGAGAACGGTTGAGGTAACGAAATAGTTAATGACAGCCCCCAAACCTGAAAACAATGAGCCAAATGACATAATTAAAGACACTTCCTAAACTTGAGAAAAGTGGAGGTAACGAAATAGTTAATGACAGTCCATAAAACCGAAAAACCCTTAGGTAACGAAATAGTTAAAGACAGTCACTAAAACCGAAAACAATGAGCGAAGTTAAATAGTTAAAGGCACTCCCTAAACCGAGAAAGACAAATAGTTAAAGACAGCTCCTAAACCCGAGAGCAAAGTAGTGAACGAGAAAAACAAATAGTTTAGAAAAGTCCCTAAACCTGAAAACAATGAGCGAAGTGAAACACTTAGACACTACCTTAACCGATAAAAACAAATAATGTAGTTAAGAACAGAAAAGCCTAGAACAACGGAGGAAACGAAATAGTTAAAGACAGTCCCTAAACCTGAGAACGGCAGAGGTATAACGAAATAGTTAATGACAGTCCATAAAACCCAGGAAGACTTAAGTAACGAAATAGTTAAAGACAGTCCCCACACCCGAGGACAACGGAGGTAACGAAACGTGTAGTTGAAAAGAGTTCCTAGACCCGAAAACAATGAGCGAAATTAAATAGTTAAAGACACACCCTAAACCGAGAAAAACAAATAGTTAAGAACAGTCCCTAGAACAACGGAAGAAACGAAATAGTTAAAGAAGACAATCTATAAATACAAGAGCAACGAGGGAAACGAAATAGTTAAAGATAGCCCCTAAAAAGAGAACAATTGTAAGAAGAAAATAGTTAAAGCCAATCTATAAATACAAGAGCAACAAGGGAAACGACATAGTTAATGACAGTCCCTAAACCTGAGAACTAACTTAGAGACAGACCTTAAACACAAGAATAAAAAGGAAGTCCTTAAACCCGAGGACAACGCAGGCAACGAAATAGTTAAAGACAATCTATAAATACAAGAGCAACGAGGGAAACGAAATAGTTAAAGACAGTCCCTAAACCTGAGAACGGTGGAGGGAACGAAATAGTTAATGACAGTCTCCAAACCTGAAAACAATGAGCGCAACGACATAGTTAAAGACAATTCCTAAACACAAGAATAAAGAAGGAAAGGAAATATTTAAAAGCAGTCCCTAAAACCGAAAACAATGGGCGAAGTGTAATACATGAAAACACTTAATGACTTAAAGACAGTCTCTAAACCTGAAAACAATGAGCGAAATGACATAGTTAAAGATACTTCTTAAACCTGAAAAGGGCGGAATTAACGAAATAGTTAATGACAGTCCGTAAAACCGAGGACAGCTTAGGTAACGAAATAGTTAAAGACAGCTTTTAAACCCGAAAACAAAGTAGGAAACAAAATAGTTAGACAGACCCTAATCACAAGAATAAAGAGGGAAAGGAAATAGTTAAAGACATTCCCTAAAACCGAAAACAATGAGAGAAAAGAAATAGTTAAAGACATTTCCTAAACCGAGAAAGACAAATAGTTAAAAACAGTCCCTAAAACCGAAAACAATGGGCGAATTGAAATAGTCAAAGACAATGCCTAAACCTGCGAACGGTGGAGGTAACGAAATAGTTAATGACAGTCCATTAAACCGAGCACAATTTAGGTACCGAAATAGTTAAAGACAACCCCAAAACCTCAAGACAATGAGCGAAGTGACATAGTTAAAGACACCTACTAACTTAGAGACAGACCTTAAACACAAGAATAAAGAGGAAGTCCTTAAACCCGAGGACAACGCAGGAAACGAAATAGTTAAAGACAATCTATAAATACAAGAGCAACGAGGGAAACGAAATAGTTAAAGACAATCCCTAAACCTGAGAACGGTGGAGGGAACGAAATAGTTAATGACAGTCTCGAAACCTGAAAACAATGAGCGCAACGACATAGTTAAAGACAATTCCTAAACACAAGAATAAAGAAGGAAAGGAAATATTTAAAAACAGTCCCTAAAACCGAAAACAATGAGCGAAGTGTAATACATGAAAACACTCCCTAAACAAAAAAGACAAATAGTTAAGAAAAGTCCCTAAACCCTAGAACAACGGAGGAAAAGAAATAGTTAAAGACAGCCCCCAAACCTGAAAACAATGAGCGAAATGACATAGTTAAAGATACTTCTTAAACCTGAGAAGGGTGGAAGTAACGAAATAGTTAATGACAGTCCGCAAAACCGAGGGCAGCTTAGGTAACGAAATAGTTAAAGACAGCCCCTAAACCCGAAAACAAAGTAGGAAACGAAATAGTTAGACAGACCCTAATCACAAGAATAAAGAGGGAAAGGAAATAGTTAAAGACATTCCCTAAAACCGAAAAGAATGAGAGAAGAGAAATAGTTAAAGGCACTTCCTAAACCAAGAAAGACAAATAGTTAAAAACAGTCCCTAAAACCGAAAACAATGGGCGAATTGAAATAGTCAAAGACAATGCCTAAACCTGCAAACGGTGGAGGTAACGAAATAGTTAATGACAGTCCATAAAACCGAGCACAATTTAGGTACCGAAATAGTTAAAGACAACCCCAAAACCTCAAGACAATGAGCCAAATGACATACTTAGTTAAAGACACTTCCTAAACCTGCCAAGGGCGGAGATAACGAAATAGTTAATGACAATTTTCAAACCTGAAAACAATGAGCGAAGTGACATAGTTAAAGACACCTACTAACTTAGAGACAGACCTTAAACACAAGAATAAAGAGGAAGTCCTTAAACCCGAGGACAACGCAGGAAACGAAATAGTTAAAGACAATCTATAAATACAAGAGCAACGAGGGAAACGAAATAGTTAAAGACAATCCCTAAACCTGAGAACGGTGGAGGGAACGAAATAGTTAATGACAGTCTCGAAACCTGAAAACAATGAGCGCAACGACATAGTTAAAGACAATTCCTAAACACAAGAATAAAGAAGGAAAGGAAATATTTAAAAACAGTCCCTAAAACCGAAAACAATGAGCGAAGTGTAATACATGAAAACACTCCCTAAACAAAAAAGACAAATAGTTAAGAAAAGTCCCTAAACCCTAGAACAACGGAGGAAAAGAAATAGTTAAAGACAGCCCCCAAACCTGAAAACAATGAGCGAAATGACATAGTTAAAGATACTTCTTAAACCTGAGAAGGGTGGAAGTAACGAAATAGTTAATGACAGTCCGCAAAACCGAGGACAGCTTAGGTAACGAAATAGTTAAAGACAGCCCCTAAACCCGAAAACAAAGTAGGAAACGAAATAGTTAGACAGACCCTAATCACAAGAATAAAGAGGGAAAGGAAATAGTTAAAGACATTCCCTAAAACCGAAAAGAATGAGAGAAGAGAAATAGTTAAAGGCACTTCCTAAACCAAGAAAGACAAATAGTTAAAAACAGTCCCTAAAACCGAAAACAATGGGCGAATTGAAATAGTCAAAGACAATGCCTAAACCTGCAAACGGTGGAGGTAACGAAATAGTTAATGACAGTCCATAAAACCGAGCACAATTTAGGTACCGAAATAGTTAAAGACAACCCCAAAACCTCAAGACAATGAGCCAAATGACATACTTAGTTAAAGACACTTCCTAAACCTGCCAAGGGCGGAGGTAACAAAATAGTTAATGACAGTTTTCAAACCTCAAACAATAAGCAAAATGACATAGTTAAAGACACCTAGTAACTTAGAGACAGGCCTTAAACACAAGAATAAAAAGGAAGTCCCTAAACCCGAGGACAACGCAGGAAACGAAATAGTTAAAGACAATCATAAATACAAGAGCAACGAGGGAAACCAAATAGTTAAATATAGTCCCTAAACCCGAGACCAATTGTAAGAAGAAAATAGTTAAAGCCAATCTATAAACACAGGAGCAACGAGGGAAACGAAATAGTTAAAGATAGTCCCTAAACCTGAGAACGGTGGAAGGAACGAAATAGTTAATAACAGTCTCCAAACCTGAAAACAATGAGCGCAACGACATAGTTAAAGACAATTCCTAAACACACGAATAAAGAGGGAAAGGAAATATTTAAAAACAGTCCCTAAAACCGAAAACAATGAGCGAAGTGTAATACATGAAAACACTCCCTAAACAAAAAAAGACAAATAGTTAAGAAAAGTCCCTAAACCCTAGAACAACGGAGGAAAAGAAATAGTTAAAGACAGCCCCCAAACCTGAAAACAATGAGCGAAATGACATAGTTAAAGATACTTCTTAAACCTGAGAAGGGCGGAAGTAACGAAATAGTTAATGACAGTCCGCAAAACCGAGGACAGCTTAGGTAACGAAATAGTTAAAGACAGCCCCTAAACCCGAAAACAAAGTAGGAAACGAAATAGTTAGACAGACACTAATCACAAGAATAACGAGAGAACAGAAATAGTTAAGGACAGTCCCTAAAACAAAAACAATGAGCGATGTAAATTAGTTAAAGACACTCCCTAAACCAAGAAAGACAAATTGTTAAGAACAGTCCCTAAACCTTAGAACAACGGAGGAAACAAAGTATTTAAAGACAGTCCCTAAACCTGAGAACTGTAGAGTAAACTAAATAGTTAAAAACAGTCCCTAAACCTTAGAACGGCTGAGGTAACGAAGTAGTTAATGACAGTCCATAAAACCGATTACAACATAGGTAACGAAATAGTTAAAGAGAGACCTTAAACCCGAAAATAATGAGCGAAGTGAAATAGTTAAAGACACTCCCTAAACCGACAAAAACAAATAGTTTAGAACGGTCCCTAAAGAGTAGAACAACGAAGGGGAACGAAATAGTTAAAGACAGTCCCTAAACCTGAGAACAGGCGAGGTATAACGGAGGTAACAAAATAGTTAATGACAGTCCATAAAACCGAGGACAACTTAAGTAACGAAATAGTTAGACAGCCCCTAAACCCAAAAACAAAGTGGGAAACGGAATAGTTAGAGAAACCCTAAACACAAAAATAACGAGGGAAAGGAAACAGTTAAGGACAGTCTTTAAAACCGAAGATAACGGAGATAAAGGAATATGTGGTTAAAAACAATCCCTAAACCCGAGGACAACTGAGGAAACGAAATAGTTAAATCGACAATATATAAATACAACAGCAACGAGGGAAACGAAATTGTTAAAGACAGTCCCTAAACTCAAGAACAATGGTAGAAAGAAAATAGTTATTCTCCGTAAACAAGAGAACAACGGAGGAAACGAAAGAAGATATGATACAGAGAGACAATAAATGAACATAATGAAGAAAAGGAATCACAAGAACAAATCAAGATGGCAGAGCTAGAAGAGGCATTGAAGAGAACTACGCCAAGTATACAAAGTTAGCGATTGAGATTACATACACTCTGGGAAAAATGGTTACTGGAAGTTTGTAAACACACAGACCGTCTCAAAAAATACCTGAAAAAAAATAGGAGCTTGAGATGCTCTGAATTCTTTAATTCGAGTTTTCATAAAAAAGTTTTGGTAAAATGTAGGTCATGCCTCAACAATCCTTCCTCAAATCCTCTACAGGGTGCCTCACATAAAATCAGCTTCCTGGTGTAATTGTGAGATTCGTTACTTAAAAGAAAGGATAGATCTAAGTACCATTAAGGCCAATAGTGAACAATAACAGAGAAAAGGACACTTTTGTAAAATGAAATTTTGGACCTTCTGGTACAGTTACTACAATGATAATTAACCTACCCTAAAATATCATTGTTGGCTTATACTATATGACTTTTTTGTTCCTTATACTGAGTAGATCCTTCATGTTGAAGCGAGACACCCTGTATAAAATTATAAATAGGTGTTAAAAACCTCGAATAGTGTTGGTGTGATTGGAATCCTTGAAGGTGATACATCTGCTACTTCAGTGCTGGTGCTCCCCTTTACTGTCTCGTTGAGTTATAATTCCTGTTTTCATTCCTTCTGGTGAATTTTCGTACAAAACTAGTTGCCGATCCAAGTTTTAGCAGAACTGTAGTATGTATTAAAGTATTATCTTGAAGTATTTCCTTTTCGAAGTAAAAACCTCTTTAGGTGAACCCTGCACACTTTCTGAACAGTGAAGAAACTAAACCGTCACGATGACGCTGGATCCACTTTTTTAAGTGAGAACATCTTTAAGTGTACCTTGCGCTCTTTCTGAACAGTGAACGAATTATGTATATATATTTTTTTTAATTAGAAAATCATATTTTCACTTTTTTTTTTTATTTACTTACTGCATTTTTATTCTCTTCCAATCTGACTTTCTCTTGTATTGTCTCTAGGGAAGAAAAAAGACTTTTTTTTCAATATTTAGCATTTATTTATACGGTACATGTATTGGACTTGGAACATCCCCCGGTATCCAGTACGACTACCACCAAGTGTTGTTTGAACCCTTCCGGCGTCGCTCTCAAAAGGGGCGATTAGCGGCCGAAGTAACACTTTATTTTTGCATCTCAAGTGTCCGTCAAAAGCCTATAAATCGGCATCGCGGGCCCGGAGAGCGCGAGCTGCCTATCGACGTGTCGCGTTCTAGTTGGCGCCGAAGTCGCGCATTGGCCGGCCGACGGTCACGTGCTCCGGTTACGTCACGACACGCGTCGGAGCGAGAACGTGAACTCATAAATCGGCCGAGAACGAGAGAGACGTGCATAAAGCATGGTTAGCGGGGAGCGTCAACCATTATCTTGCGTCCCCTGCGCCGTCCGTCCTCTTCCGACCCGTCCGGCGGGCGTTCGGCGCGAAAGAGACGGACGCTGACGGTCCGCCCATAAAGTGTTGTCGCTCCCCCGCCCCCCGGCGGGCGGAGCGCGGCGTGCGGCCGTAAAGCATTCTCTAACACTTAACTCACGTAAAGCAATCGGACAAGTCTGTCCGCGGTATCAATGATATCATACCTATATGTACATCACACCTGAATCTTGAAGTCACGCGAGTTGCACGTCTGCACACGTTTCGCACGTTTTAGTGACCGATGGACTGCCGCTTCCGGACCGCTGCTTCCGGGTCCTCCTCGTAGGCTCCGGATCCAAAAGGTCAGTGCCTGTTTATTAGTCGCTTCCGTTCCAGGATCCTGTGGTCCTTCGCGCTGCTCTCGAGACTGCTCCCTCTAATTGCTGTTTAGGCCATAAATTTGCCGGCGCCGCTATCTGCATGAATGGCTTCATTTTCTCGTTATAAATGCATTGGAATTATCGAACGAACCTGTATTTAATTTCTGCTCGTCTTGTTGGGACGTTGATCAGAATTTAGTTATTACACGAGTAATTTTCGATCTGATAGGACGGACGTCTTTTGGGCCGTCCGGTTTTTATTGGGGGAAATGTTAAGCTGGGGTCAATCGAAAATTATAGCCTACTTACATCTAGACGGGCATAAATCTTGTTGCATCTGATATACGGACATTGCGGGTTTAATAACCGGCCAACAACAAACCCAAGGGTCTATTTTTAACAGCGCGAGGACCAAACCGTCGGACTCTGCACGGCGTTGCGTATTTCCGACCGTTCTATGTGGCTTCTATACACATTGTAATTGTAAAATATTATCAGTCTTATGGCCGTAGCTAAATTGTAGTCAATTTAATTTTTTGGCAAGAACTATGGCCCCAAAGGTGATCAGCTGATGAGGAGCAGCTCAGGCTCTATATCATAATGACACCAAACTGCCAATGTCATAAAAGTTAAAGCAGGTTTCAGATGTCATTGGGCATATGAAATAAATAATATGGAAATATGTATGAATTGAGTACACTTACTTATTCTAGCATTGGAATAATAAATTGATATGATTGTTGTTCAACCGAAAATATATTTGCCATAATTGCACTTTCTGATGGCACAATAACGTTTTGATGTGTGTAGAACAATGAAGCAAAATGTCATCCAGCGCCTACTTCAAATACATTTTCATTTGAACACCCGTTATATTTTGTTTAGTACACTCCCGAAAACTTTACGAAACTTAAAAAGTGCCACTTTTTACATTACATTACCCAGAAAATAATTTTGACAATATTTGAAAAAATATAAAAAATAAATAAAAGAAAATAAATTTTCGATATGCATTTTATAATTTAAAAAAAAAATGAAGCATTACAACAGAGTCTTTAAGCAGCAATTTTGTTATGTGTTAGCGTGTAGTCATTCTTCAGTATGTGAAAATGAGGTCCTAAATCCCCGAAATAATTTTCGACAATTTTTAAAAATACCAATTTCATTATTGAGATAAATTTTCCATATCGCACTTATAAATTCATAAACAAAAGAAGCATGTTTATAGAGCACTCTGGTAGTACATTCCTTTAATTTTCAGACACTAAGAAACGTAAAAAGTGTCACAGACTGGCCCTATATTTCCGAAATTAATTTTGACAATTTTTGAAAAACAGCATTGTCGTTTTTTTAGTAAAATTTTGTATAATGGATTTAACAATTCTCAAAAAAAATGAAGCATTGCAATAGAGCGTTTCAGAAGCAATTTTGTCATGAATTAGCATGTAGTCATTCTTTAAGTATGTGAAAATGAAGTCCTAAATCCCCGAAATAATTTTCGACAATTTTTAAAAATACCAATTTCATTATTGAGATACATTTTCCATATCGCACTTATAAATTCATAAACAAAAGAAGCATGTTTATAGAGCACTCTGGTAGTACATTCCTTTAATTTTCAGACACTAAGAAACGTAAAAAGTGTCACAGACTGGCCCTATATTTCCGAAATTAATTTTGACAATTTTTGAAAAACAGCATTGTCGTTTTTTTAGTAAAATTTTGTATAATGGATTTAACAATTCTCAAAAAAATGAAGCATTGCAATAGAGCGTTTCAGAAGCAATTTTGTCATGAATTAGCATGTAGTCATTCTTTAAGTATGTGAAAATGAAGTCCTAAATCCCCGAAATAATTTTCGACAATTTTTAAAAATACCAATTTCATTATTGAGATAAATTTTCCATATCGCACTTATAAATTCATAAACAAAAGAAGCATGTTTGTAGAGCACTCTGGTAGTACATTCCTTTAATTTTCAGACACTAAGAAACGTAAAAAGTGTCATAGACCGGGCCTATATTCCCGAAATTAATTTTGACTATTTTTGAAAAACAGCATTGTCGTTTTTTAGAGAAATTTTGTATAATGGATTTAAAAATTCTGAAAAAAATTAAGCATTGCAATAGAGTCTTTAAGAAGCAATTTTGTCATGCATTAGCATGTAGTCATTCTTTAAGTATGTGAAAATGAAGTCCTAAATCCCCGAAATAATTTTCGACAATTTTTAAAAATACCAATTTCATTATTGAGATACATTTTCCATATCGCACTTATAAATTCATAAACAAAAGAAGCATGTTTATAGAGCACTCTGGTAGTACATTCCTTTAATTTTCAGACACTAAGAAACGTAAAAAGTGTCATAGATTGGCACTATATTCCTGAAATTAATTTTAACAATTTTTAAAAAGCAGCATTGTAGTTTTTTAGAAAAATTTGGTATAATGAATTTAAAAAATCTCAAAAAAATTAAGCATTGCAATAGAGCCTTTAAGAAGCAATTTTGTTATATATTAGCGTGTCGTCATTCTTTTAAGTATGTAAAAATTAGGTCCTAAATTCCCAAAATATTTTTTGACAATTTTTAAAATTACCAGTTTCATTATTCAGATAAATTCTCCATACCGCACTTATAAATTCATGAACAAAAGCAGCAGGTTTGTAGAGCTTTCTGGTAGTACATTTCTTTAATTTTCAGACACTATAAAACGTAAAAAGTGTCATAGATCAGCACTATATTCCCGAAATTAATTTTAACAATTTCTGAAAAAGCAGCGTTGTCGTTTTTTAGAAACAATTTGGATAACGGATTTAAAAATTCTCATAAAAATTAAGCATTGCAATAGAGCCTTTAAGAACCAATTTTGTCATGCATTAGCATGTAGTCATTCTTTAAGTATGTGAAAATGAGGTCCTAAATCCCCGAAATAATTTTCGACAATTTTTGAAATTACCAGTTTCATTTTTCAGATAAATTTTTGATACAGCACTTATAAATTATAAAAAAAAATGAATTTCAAACACTAAGAAAAGTGTCATAGATCGGCACTATATTCCCAAAATTCTATGATTTCAAAATTTTTACATTCAAAATTCGCTCATTTCAATACATAATACCCTAATTCGAATATTTTTACATTTTCAAATGCTAAGTTAGAGTTTCAAAATTAAAAAGGATACATTCTTTTCATTTGTAACGATTTTATACCAGGTATATGGGCGAGCGAAGCGAGCTACTATTCATAAACAAGACGAATAAATAATTTCACATTTCAAACGAGTTTCGTACAAGATTTTTTGTTCCTTTTCTGTAAAATATTGTCATTTTTTCTGTTCCAATTTCAATTGCCTTATTCTCATTTCCGAGAAGTGGAGAATCCAAAAATTTACTGATTTGTTTTTTTTTTATGGATACCAGCTCGCTTCGCTCGCTCCTCAGTTCTGCCGACGTATCAACGGTGTGCGAATTTTATTCAATGGTGCCGATCCACTTTGGTCACCTATCATAAAAACCTATAATTATATATGTATATTAACCTGAAGAATTAAAATGCTAATCGGAAGAAAAAGCTCTTTAGAGATGTAAATTGAGCATTGAAGTTTCTGAAAATACGTAATTTATAACTTGAGATAATTATAAAACAATTACTAAACATGATTTGATGAGAAAAGGCTAATTAAGAATTGAGACATAAATCAGACCGGTTCAGATTTTATAGTTTGAAGCGATTGATGAATCTAAAAATTACTCCAAAGTGAGATGTTTCTTACTCAAAAATACAACGCTGATAAATTAACGAGGATCAATAGCGGTCAAAAACTGTGCATAATTAGGCGGGAGAACTACCGCCTTCTGATTTTAATTCAGAATAGGCGCTCTCGCTGCATTCTAATAGATTAATATTCCGAAATTAATTACCACGTAACTCTCTGTAATTAATAGCGAGCCGACGGGAATTCACTACACCCGAGTGATTGCTCAAAAAAATTTCAATAAATTACCATACTCGTAACAGCGATCGGCTCTCATTAGTCCACCGACGACGAAATTTTGGCCCCCATCTCGGGTCCGCGGCGACCCCAAGAAAACAAATCGTCACAAATAGCGGTGCTATTTCCGATTTCCAGTTTCGGTCCTAAACTCACAACAATAAATCTCGCGTGTTTTCTATTTCTGAGGTGAACAAGTTTTTTTCGGAGTTATTTACTAGGAACGATCCGAAATTCTCATCGGAGGTTATTTACGTTACTGGTAGTAAGCAGCCACTGGGGTGTCGGCAGGGAGGGGCGGCGGTTTGGGTGTAAATAGAACGGTGAACGTGAAGAGAGAGTTGGTATTTGTTTTGGTTACCGTGGACTGACGCTGCAAACTATTGCATCAAATGGTCGTCGGACAAAAGCAGTTGTTGCAAACACAAAATAATGCATATCACCCCGTATCGTGTGTCAATTCATTCGATTCCGAGCACGTCCGCCTCTAATCACCAAGACGCAGTGATGAAGGATGCCTCCTCATTACTCTTATCCCAAGACAATGGCCCGTTTTTTCAATGCAAGAAGAATTTTTAATTAAACTCCTCCGGCCGTCGTTAGCAGTTGGTCGAGCGGTCGCGTCGAGCGCAGCCCGCCGGCCGAGCGTCGCCCCACGCCACCCTTCCGTCCGTTCATCGGGAGTCGCGCGAAACAGGTGGCCAATAACCATAACCGTTATAATAACGCGACCGTTTCTACACAAATGAGTCGAAATTACGACCCGCCGCGCGCTGGTAAACACTCCATTACGAGCCAATTCCCTTACTTGCGGGACAATTGCATTATCGGGACTCTTTCGGTCCAAGAATAGACCTCCCTCGGACGAGTAATTAGGAGTTCCTTATCTCGCCGGGACACCGCCCGTACTAATGCGCACGTCGTAGATCATTCCGGACGGTATCTTCCGCAGCTTTTTGGCTTCAACTTTATGACACCGCGGTTTGACGCTTATGACGCTCGCCGTCCTCGTCGCGCCCGCGGCCACCGGCAGCGTCCCGTCCTCGTCGAGTCGTACGGTCGAGTTTATGTGACGTCTGCTGTATTACACACTTCTAGGAGATTTTACGAGGGGTAAATGCGCTATTACTTCAACGCCGCGCTCTTTATGGGATCTAGATGTTTCGGTGATTTCTTGACGGCTTGCCACCTGTTTCGCGGCGGCCCAAGGGCGGAAAATACCTGCAATATTTCGAGATGGAAAGTCCGAAAATCGCCGGTCTTCCGGAGAGATACAGGGACACGTACATCACGTACTGCCGCTCTAATGTCCCATAATAATTATAAATAACTTTCCAGTCGAGATACCACTAACAGCATTTATGGCATTCTTCAAAAGTGTGTTTACATGTCCTGATATTGGCCACAGAACGCCGACAGCGGTTTTGTACTCTCATTCCTTTCCACATACCTTCGCATTTTTTACATTCCAAAAACGGTTCCCCGGTGCATAAAACACTACATCAATGACGAACAATTTTTATTTTCGTGCTTGACGGCGAAATTAAGTAGGCTTCGAACGTCAAAACTCTCCATGTGAATTTTGTTTCCCAGAGGCAACACAATTTCTGAAGACCTCTTATTCGACAATAAAACATTTTTTATCTGGTTGGCCCTGTGATTCCCCAAATGTGATGACATCACACTGACAGAGTTTTCGCGATACCGAATTCTCTAGGAGGCCATTCCAGTAACGTCATTTTCAATTTCCTTCCGATAATCTATAGTCTATTTTGTATCAGCTGCTTAAAGAATGATATAACAACAAAATCGTAAACTTAGATTTTTTTTCGTATTCCTTCGCATTTTTTACCTTCCAAGAACAGTTTCGGTACATAAAACACTACATCAATAACGGCTAATTTTTATTTTTCATGCGTGACAGCGAAATTAAATAATGTATAATCCAGCAGGCTTCGAACGTGAAAACTCTCCATCTAAATTTTGTTTTCCAGAGGCAACACATTTTCTGGAGACCTCTTATTCGACAATAAAACATTTTTTATCTGGTTGGCCTTGTGATTCCCCAAATGCGATGACATCACACTGACAGAGTTCTCTCGATACCGAATCCTCTAGGAGGCGATTCCAGACCTTGATAATGACATTAGTAACGTCATTTTCAATTTTCTTCCGATAATCTATAGTCTATTTTGTATCAGCTGCTCAAAGAATCATATAACAACAAAATTGTAAACTTAGATTTTTTTCATATACCTTCGCATTTTTTACATTCAAAGAACAGTTTCGGTACATAAAACACTACATGAATAACGGATAATTTTTATTTTTTATGCGTGACAGCGAAATTAAATGATGTATAATCCAGCAGGCTTCGAACGTCAAAACTCTCCATGTAAATTTTGTTTTCCAGAGGCAACACTTTCTAAAGACCTCTTATTCGATAATAAAACACTTTTTATCTGGTTGGCTCTGTGGTTCCCCAAATGTGATGACATCACACTGACAGAGTTCTCTCGATACCGAATCCTCTAGGAGGCGATTCCAGACCTTGATAATGACATTAGTAACGTCATTTTCAATTTTCTTCCGATAATCTATAGTCTATTTTGTATCAGCTGCTCAAAGAATGATATAACAACAAAATCGTAAACTTAGATTTTTTTTCATATACCTTCGCATTTTTTACATTCCAAGAACAGTTTCGGTACATAAAACACTACATCAATAACGGATAATTTTTATTTTTCATGCGTGACAGCGAAATTAAATGATGTATAATCCAGCAGGCTTCGAACGTCAAAACTCTCCACGTGAATTTTGTTTTCCAGAGGCAACACAATTTCTAAAGACCTCTTATTCGACAATAAAACATTTTTTATCTGGTTGGCCCTGTGATTCCCCAAATGTGATGACATCACACTGACAGTTCTCTCGATACCGAATCCTCTAGGAGGCGATTCCAGGCCTTGATAATGACATTAGTAACGTCATTTTCAATTTTCTTCCGATAATCTATAGTCTATTTTGTATCAGCTGCTCAAAGAATGATATAACAACAAAATCGTAAACTTAGATTTTTTTCATATACCTTCGCATTTTTTACATTCCAAGAACAGTTTCGGTACATAAAACACTACATCAATAACGGCTAATTTTTATTCTTCATGCGTGACAGCGAAATTAAATGATGTATAATCCAGCAGGCTTCGAACGTCAAAACTCTCCATGTAAATTTTGTTTTCCAGAGGCAACACAATTTCTAAAGACCTCTTATTCGATAATAAAACACTTTTTATCTGGTTGGCTCTGTGGTTCCCCAAATGTGATGACATCACACTGACAGAGTTCTCTCGATACCGAATCCTCTAGGAGGCGATTCCAGACCTTGATAATGACATTAGTAACGTCATTTTCAATTTTCTTCCGATAATCTATAGTCTATTTTGTATCAGCTGCTCAAAGAATGATATAACAACAAAATCGTAAACTTAGATTTTTTTTCATATACCTTCGCATTTTTTACATTCCAAGAACAGTTTCGGTACATAAAACACTACATCAATAACGGATAATTTTTATTTTTCATGCGTGACAGCGAAATTAAATGATGTATAATCCAGCAGGCTTCGAACGTCAAAACTCTCCACGTGAATTTTGTTTTCCAGAGGCAACACAATTTCTAAAGACCTCTTATTCGACAATAAAACATTTTTTATCTGGTTGGCCCTGTGATTCCCCAAATGTGATGACATCACACTGACAGTTCTCTCGATACCGAATCCTCTAGGAGGCGATTCCAGGCCTTGATAATGACATTAGTAACGTCATTTTCAATTTTCTTCCGATAATCTATAGTCTATTTTGTATCAGCTGCTCAAAGAATGATATAACAACAAAATCGTAAACTTAGATTTTTTTCATATACCTTCGCATTTTTTACATTCCAAGAACAGTTTCGGTACATAAAACACTACATCAATAACGGCTAATTTTTATTCTTCATGCGTGACAGCGAAATTAAATGATGTATAATCCAGCAGGCTTCGAACGTCAAAACTCTCCATGTAAATTTTGTTTTCCAGAGGCAACACAATTTCTAAAGACCTCTTATTCGATAATAAAACACTTTTTATCTGGTTGGCTCTGTGGTTCCCCAAATGTGATGACATCACACTGACAGAGTTCTCCCGATACCGAATCCTCTAGGAGGCGATTCCAGACCTTGATAATGACATTAGTAACGTCATTTTCAATTTTCTTCCGATAATCTATAGTCTATTTTGTATCAGCTGCTCAAAGAATGATATAACAACAAAATCGTAAACTTAGATTTTTTTCATATACCTTCGCATTTTTTACATTCCAAGAACAGTTTCGGTACATAAAACACTACATCAATAACGGATAATTTTTATTTTTCATGCGTGACAGCGAAATTAAATGATGTATAATCCAGCAGGCTTCGAACGTCAAAACTCTCCATGTAAATTTTGTTTTCCAGAGGCAACACAATTTCTAAAGACCTCTTATTCGACAATAACACGTTTTTTACCTGGTTGGCTCTGTGATTCCCCAAATGTGATGACATCACACTGACAGAGTTCTCTCGATACCGAATCCTCTAGGAGGCGATTCCAGACCTTGATAATGACATTAGTAACGTCATTTTCAATTTTCTTCCGATAATCTATAGTCTATTTTGTATCAGCTGCTCAAAGAATGATATAACAACAAAATCGTAAACTTAGATTTTTCTTCATATACCTTCGCATTTTTTACATTCCAAGAACAGTTTTGGTACATAAAACACTACATCAATAACGGCTAATTTTTATTTTTCATGCGTGACAGCGAAATTAAATTATGTATAATCCAGCAGACTTGGAACGTCAAAACTCTCCATGTAAATTTTGTTTTCCAGAGGCAACACAATTTCTGAAGACCTCTTATTCGACAATAAATTTTTTTTTATCTGGTTGGCTCTGTGATTCCCCAAATGTGATGACATCACACTGACAGTTCTTTGGATACCGAATCCTCTAGGAGGCGATTCCAGACCTTGATAATGACATTAGTAACGTCATTTTCAATTTTCTTCCGATAATCTATAGTCTATTTTGTATCAGCTGCTCAAAGAATGATATAACAACAAAATTGTAAACTTAGATTTTTTTAATATACCTTCGCATTTTTTACATTCCAAGAACAGTTTCGGTACATAAAACGCTACATCAATAACGGATAATTTTTATTTTTCATGCGTGACAGCGAAATTAAATGATGTATAATCCAGCATGCTTGGAACGTCAAAACTCTCCATGTAAATTTTGTTTTCCAGAGGCAACACAATTTTTAAAGACCTCTTATTCGACAATAAAACATTTTTTATCTGGTTGGCTCTGTGATTCCCCAAATGTGATGACATCACACTGACAGAGTTCTCTCGATACCGAATCCTATAGGAGGCGATTCCAGACCTTGGTAATGACATTATCTATAGTCTAATTTGGATGAGCTGCTCAAAAAATTATATAACAACAAAATTGTAGATTTTGAGTTTGTTGAAAATTTAATATAAATAATTTTATTTTATAAATAATATACAGGGTGATCAAAATGAAAACAAATTTACGCTGAGAAAATATGAAGTTTGGCGGCTGAAAAACCTGAGAAATGAAGTTGCCGAAAATAAGTATCAGTTTTCTAGCCTGGACTTTGTGAAAATGTAACAGCCTCCGTTCTTCAATTTTTCAGTTCTTTGGTTCCTGGGAGGGCCAACTCAGAGCGTCACAATGTGGAGCCGGTCGTATCTTTCCATTTTCTAACGCACTATCCCGGCCTTAATTAGGCAGGTTCCTTATAAACTCTTCTTCGTTAATCTGTCCATTAACTTAGTCCGTTATCACCGATGCTCCCCGTGCCAACGGCCTCTTCATTACCGTCCCCGCCGCCGCGCTCTCAATAGGAATTTTTTAGCCTCCACAATGCCCGTCGAAGGTCGGATCTATTTGTCCATTTATTGCCCTATACCGTTAGCTCAGCACGTCGCTTTTTTACCCCGTCAAGGGCGCTTCCGACCCGAAAACTCTCCGTTCTTCGAAACATTTTCACAATGGTCCTCCCGGAGGTCAACCGTTATTTATGCTTCAATTAGAACCGATCGTGGGCAGTCGTGGGGATCTTTTTAGGTCAGTGGATGCGGTTGATGTGTTCGGGTCAGGTGCCGGAGATGTGGACAGGAGGAAATTGTTGTGCGATGGGTATAATTGCGCGCATACATAATAAATCGAACGATGTACGTGGATATTTGCATGGGGATTTACATATTGGGTGAATCTTTTGAGTTGTGTTTCTGTCGTAAGGGGGAGGTGCAGGTACGGTCGTTTGTTATAGCCGTGTTGATATATTTGCTAACACCGACTGGGTGCTGCGGAAAGAAATAGAAGTTTTTAGAATTGCGTGCCGTCCCCAAATCCGATTCGAGACCTCGGCTAAGTAAATTAGGGATCGGGGATATCGTACACGAAAAGCTTCCCACTATACGTACACGCATACCACATCAAATTATTTATCAATCTATTTCGATAATAAATTAACGAAAACATGAAGTTTGTAGGTAAGTGAATTTTACCTTTATCATCAATATCCGTTGAGTCGTGTTAAAACATTGAACCGAAAATAGTTCTTCAGACTTTTTTCAGAACCATCAGAAATGGTCAAATACATAAATTCTCAAACTATCAATCTCTCAAACTTTTCAGCTTTTCAGTTCTCAAATCCTGAAACGACTAGGAAACCTTCAAACTGTCAAATTCCCAAAATAGTAAAATTTTAGCTCTCAAAGTCTAAACTGTCAAACTCCTCAGCGCTTCAACTTCCACAATCTCAAACTCTTCAAATTTTGGACTCATCAACTCCCATATTCTTAAACTGTTCAGACTTCCAATCTACCAGACGCTCTCTAACTATTTAGGTATATACAGTTTTCCAACTGTTAATCTGTGGAACTCACTCTGAAAATTTTCTCTTCGACCCTCAAAACTCAAACACTTGAAGCTCTCAGACTTCACAACTCACGAACTGAGTTGGCAATATTTCCAAATTTGGAAATTTTAATCCTTCGCATCTTGAAGTTTTGAATTCCCGAATTTGCAACACTTTGAATCGACGAATTCTTGAATCTCTGGATCCCGAAATTAAATCGTTGACATTTCTAATTCCAGGAATTGCAAATTATAAATCAGATTGTGGCTCAACGGAGTTCTGAATTCAGAAATTGTAGATTCTAAATCGCGCAGTTCCCGAATTTAGAAATTTTGAATTCCCAATTATGAAATTTTAATGCCTCGTATCTTGAGTTCTTGAGTTTTCCAGATTTTGAATTTTTGAAATCTAGAGTTCCTGCATTTGTAAAATGAAATTTTGTAACGTGGACGTTTTGAATTCTTAAATTCGCAACAATTTGATTCAAAGAATTCTTGAATTTCTGGATCCCGAAATTGAATCGTTGACATTTTGAATTCTAGAACTTGCAAATTATAAATTAGATTGTGGACCCCCGAAGTTCTGAATTCAGATATTACAAATTTTGAATCGCGCAGTTCCCGAATTTTGAAATTTTGAATTCCCCAATTTTGAAATTTTAATGCCTCGTATCTTGAGTTCTTGAGTTTTCCAGATTTTGAATTTTTGAAATCTAGAGTTCCTGCATTTGTAAAATGAAACTTTGTAACGTGGAAGTTTTGAATTCCTAAATTCGCAACAATTTGATTCAATGAATTTTTGAATTTCTGGATACCGAAATTGAATCGTTGACATTTTGAATTCTACAACTTGCAAATTATAAATCAGATTGTGGACCCCCGACGTTCTGAATTCAGAAATTGCAAATTCTGAATCGCGCAGTTCTCGAATTTAGAAATTTTGAATTCCCCAATTTTGAAATTTTAATCCCTCGCATCTTGAATTCTTGAGTTTTCCACATTTTGAATTTTTGAAATCTAGAGTTCCTACATTTGTAAATTGCAAATTTTGAAACGTGGAAGTTTAGAATTCCTGAATTTGCAACAATTTGAGTCGATGAATTTTTGAATTGCGAGATCCCGAAATTGAATCGTTGACATTTCAAATTTCAAGACTTGCAAATTATAAATTAGATTGTGGACCCCCGAAGTTCTGAATTCAGATATTACAAATTTTGAATCGCACAGTTCCCGAATTTAAAAATTTTGAAAATTTTAATCCTGCGCATCTTGAATTTTTGAGTCTCCCACATTTCGAATTCTTGAAATCCAGACGTCCTGCATTTGAAAATTGCAAATTTTGAAACGTGAAAGTTTAGAATTCCAGAACTTGCCACACTTTGAATCGATGAATTCTTGAATCTCTAGATCCCGAAAATAAATCGTTGACATTTAGAATTCTACGACTTGTGAATTATAATAAATCAGTTCATGTCGTTGAACCCCCGAAATTCTAAATTTAGAAATTGCAGATTCTGAATCGTGGAAATCTCGAATTTAGAAATTTCGAATTCCAAAATTTGGGAATTTTCATTGATCAATTAAGTAATCATTAGCATGTTGAATTCAACGGCGCGCAAAAATGTACAGAAATGTGCGGCATTGAATTTAACTTTTTTATTTTTGAAGATTTTTTGTTGAAATTTTGTGGGCGTGTTAATAAAATATAGATCTTTGCAGCTACAAAGCGAGTTTTTGAAATTTTTAGATTAAAAAAAAGATATTGCGGAAAAATTTACTTCGACCGGCAGAAATGTACCTGCCACTGGAGAACGCTCTTAAGTTTTCCACACTTTGATTTTTTTAAATCTAGAGTTCCTGCATTTGTAAATTTTGAATTCCCCAATTTTGAAATTTTAATCATTCGCATTTGGAATTTTTGCGTTTCACACATTTTGAATTTTTGAAATCTAAACTTCTTGCACTTTTTGAATTCCTGAATTTGCAACAATTTGAATCGATGTTTTTTTGAATCTCTGAATCCCGACATTGAATTATAAATCAGATTATGAACACCCGAGGTTCTGAATTCAGAAATTGCAGATTCTGAATCACGGAGTTCCTGAATTCAGAAATTTTGAATTCCCAAATTTTGAAAATTTTAAATCACTTTGAGTATTATATAAATTTTGGAATCTCTGAGTACAGAAATTGAATCGTTGACATTAGGAATTCTAGGACTTGCCAATTATAAATCAGTTTGTGTCGTTTGACCCCCGAAATTCTGAATTCAGAAATTGCAGATTCTGAATCGCGGAGTTCCCGAATTTAGAAATTTTGAATTCCGAAATTTGGAAACATTAATCTGTCGCATCTTGAATTTTTGATTTTCCCACATTTTGAATTTTTGAAATCTAAACTTCCTGCACTTTTTAAATTCCTGAATTTGCAACAATTTGAGTCGATGTATTCTTGAATCTCTGGATCCCGAAATTGAATCGTTGAAATTTCGAATTCCAGGACTTGCAAATTATAAATCAGATTGTGGAGCCTCAAAGTTCTGAATTCGGAAATTGCGGATTCTGAATCGCGGAGTTCCCAAATTTAGAAATTTTGAATTCCCAAATTTTGAAAATTTTAAATCACTTTGAGTCGATTAATTTTGGAATCTCTGAATACCGAAATTGAATCGTTGACATTAGGAATTCCAGGACTTGCCAATTCTAAATCAGTTTGTGTCGTTCGACCCCCGAAATTCTGAATTCAGAAATTGCAGATTCTGAATCGCGGAGTTCCGGAATTCAGAAATTTTGAATACCCAAATTTGGAAATTTTAATGCTTTGCATCTTGAATTCTTGAGTTTCCCACATTTTGAATCCTCACAATCCAGACTTCCTGCAGTTGTAAATTGTAAATTTTGAAACGTATCAGTTCAGAATTCCCGAATTTGCAACACTTTGTTTGGATGAATTCTTGAATCTCTGGATCCCTAAATTGAATCGTTGACATTTTGAATAATAATAAGTCAGTTTATGTCTTTGAACCGTCGAAATTCTAAATTTAGATATTGCAGATTCTGAATCGTAGAAATCCCGAATTTAGAAATTTCGAATTTCAAAATTTTGAAATTTTGATTAATTAATCATTCGTACTTTGAATTCTTGAGTTTTCCACATTTTGAATTTTTGAGATCTAGAGTTCCTGCATTTGTAAAATGCAAATTTTGAAACGTGGAAGTTTTGAATTCCTGAATTTGCAACAATTTGAGTCGAGGAATTCTTGAATCTCTGGATCCCGAAATTCAATCGTTGACATTTTGAATTCTAGGAATTGCAAATTATAAATCAGATTGTGGCTCAACGGAGTTCTGAATTTAGAAATTGCAGATTCTGAATCGCGGAGTTCCCGAATTTAGAAATTTTGAATTCCCCAATTTTGAAATTTTAATCATTCGCAGCTTGAATTTTTGAGTTTTACACATTTTCAATTTTTGAAATCTAGAGTTTCTGCATTTGTAAAATGCAAATTTTGAAAAAAACACATGGAAGTTTTGAATTCCCAAATTTGCAACAATTTGAGTCGACGAATTCTTAAATCTCTGGATCCCGAAATTGAATCGCTGACATTTCGAATCCCAGGACAGATCAGATTGTGGACCCCCGAAGTTCTGAATTCAGAAATTGCAGAATCTGAATTGCGGAGTTTCCGAATTTAGAAATTTTGAAATTTCAATTCTTCACATCTTGAATTCTTGACTTTCCCACATTTTCAATCTTGGAAATCAAGACTTCCTGCATTTATAAATTGCAAATTTTGAAGCGTGGAAGGTTTGAATTGCCGAATTTGCAGTTCAATTTGCCATTGAATCTCTGAATTTGGAAATTGAATCGTTGACACTAGGAATTCCAGGACTGGCCAAAGACTTGGAAGATTTAAAGGTTTCAACTGTCCAACTCTCAAACTCCAAAATTTATTTCTGGCCAAAATTAACGATACACAGGGGCGGCGAAGAATCGTTTGCGTACCGCACTTTAAAAAATTTTTGCCCCCGCTCGCCTCGCATCGCCGCTCATTTCCCTATATTTAAATGTTGATAGCGTGTTGATCAGAATGTTATGACTCAGTTCATAGTTGATTGTGAATGTGTGCGGATCGTTATGCGTGCGTCCGTTCGATATCCTGGCCGTTCGTTGGGCTGATGGTTTTTGTGGTGGTTATGTAAGCGATTCGGACCCAAGGATACACCCAGGTTCAAGGTAAAGGCAGGGGAATGGCGCCGACGCGACGTGCCGCCGCGGAGATCCGTGAGACAAAATGGGGTGGCGGGTGTCGTCAAACGGATTCGGCCTTTTGTTGTTTGTGGTTCGGTTGTGCTTGTGGAATTAAATATTTATTGTTGTACCGATTATCTTACTGCAGACGTTCTCAGTTGTCTCATCACCATTGTGTGTATCTTCTTCCGTACAATACTGTTTTCACATCTTGACCTTTGTTTTTCCGATGCTCTCTGTATTCATATTATTAAACACGTTGTGACCATTCAGCTATAGTAGCAAGAAATTATATTGTAAATACTCTCATAATTTTAAACACATCTAAATTTCTATTAAAAAATAGTAACCTGCATTATCAACTGAATTTCTTTGAAAAAGATAGGTTAGGTCGCCCGACCATGAAAGCGGACGGCAGAAAGTAGGCAAACGCTTAAATTTATTTGAGGGCATTTAAAGTCTGTGCTAAAATCATTCCTGCTACAAATATCCCGGCGACACTCCTCATCTTACCTGTTTACTTTTTGTTGAGCTCGCCCCAGGCGAACAAAATAATTTACACGTTTCAAATCAATTACCCTCCAGTAAAAAATAAGGAATTTTCGCCATGTATTATTTATACGGCTTGATTGCCTTTGCTGGCATAAATACTGATATTACCACTCATTAACACCACAGCTAAGAGTTGCATCTGAAAAAATGCATTCATGGCCGTTTTTAGAAATTATTACAAAGTAGATAATACAAGCCATGAAAACAACTCTAATTCAAAACTATTAGTTGGTAATATTCTGCAATACCGTCGGCGACAGCAAAATTGGTTGTGTCTTTTGGTTGCATACGTTATGTGGATTAGAGCCTATAGTGGGTTATTACATTCCGACGGCAAGAATACACGGTTGTAGGTGAGGGGACTCGAAGGTGCAGACAAACACTGATGTGCAGTAATATTTTGAAAATTAATTTCCAAATAACGGAACAGATTCATGTTTTAAAATTAAATATATGCTATTTATTAAAAATAATTATAATTAATAACTGCAACTACCCAGTACTGGCATCCGTATTTTGCAATACCTAATCACACTTCTTCATTTATTAATATGACTATATTTGCGGCTCCATAGGAGCCACATTCCTCCAACAAACTCCCATGATTGTCATAATCAACATAATTTACAACGTGTTTTACACTACAATGCTGTAATAATTTTTATATCATTATATCGCCGTACTTCCTACACCTTCTATGTAAATATAAAACATATATTATTTTCGTTGGGTGTATAGGTTACATTAGATACATTTCACGCATTATTACTTTCATACCATGTGCCTCAATCCGATCTCGGTATTTTGACTAATTCGAAATAAAGGCTACACTCGTTGTTTACACAATATATCTTTGTTATGTACGTATGGCGAACGCTGTAGGTATTTCTGCAGCAGGCCACCATGCTTGTCATAATTAACACGATCCACGATAGATATTCCGTGCGGGTTTTACAATATGTTTAGTTATTCTGTGGCTGCGCGGCTAATAATAATGCAGAAAAAGTCGCTACAATTATTAAATATTAATTTTGTTCCTATATTATAACGTTTAGCGGTGAAATAATTTTTACGTTTCAATTATCAAATCTTCTTATCTAGGATGTAAATTTGCAGGCACTTTTCGTTCTATTGTTCTATTTTCTGTTTATTCCTTCATATTTTCTTCAAAAAAAGTCTTTTTACTCTTAACCTTTTTGATTCATCAAATTGGCATTTTAATACCGCTCAAGTCAATTTTAGCCTAAAATTATGCGCAACTTACCTTTTGATATAAATAGTATTTTGGTACCACTTGGAACCATATTATTGGTTGAAGGAGTTAGGTGCCATCAAAATATGCGGTATACCATTTTAATACTGGACAAAAAAGGTAAAGAGTAATATAGACTAGATGTCTGGAAACTCTATTTTACTTTATAGTCTTCTTCAGAGCTTACAATTACGTCAAAAAAAAAATCTTCCTAAAATATATCATACAACCACATATTAAAAATTAGAAATTAAAAATTATTGTGTCCTACCACTCCACTTTCTTTTATTAACATCTAGTCCATAATTATTACTCTAAACATTTTAATACCGTTCAAAAATTTCGAACGTATATGTTAATGCCATTTTTAAAATCTTCAGTCAATTTTAGCCTAAAATAATGCCTAATACTTACATTTTAATGTAAATGGTATTTTGGTACCACTTGGAACCTTAGTATATTATTGGTTCTCACTCAGAGTGGTATACATTTAATCAGACTAAAATTTACTGCTGAATAAATTAATTAGTGTTTTGAGTAACTAACCATCAAAATATGTAAATATTTTTGGTACCACTTGGAACCCTAGTTGCTTTCAAACCGAAGTGTTTTAACTTACTATGAAAATGTGTGTGCATGAGAGGCTAAAATTTACTGCTGAAATCACATAAATTTAGTGACTTACCATGAAAGCATGCAGTATATCACACAAAGGTTCCATCTTAAGTATCTTCAAAAATGTCGGAGTTAAAATTTCATTTTACACTTTTTCAGTCAATTTCAACCTGAAATCATGCGTAACGATTACATTTTAAGGTAAATAATATTTTGGTACCACTTGGAACCCTAGTATATTTTTGGTTCCAACCCACGTGACCCATGAAATTAGCTGCTGAAGCCATTAATCGCAGTTTTGAGTAACTTACAATGAAAATGTGTGATATACACAATTTAAATTATAATTAAATGTCGGACTTACATTTTTATTATTTTTCACTTCCCTACACTCATTCAGTCCAAAATCATGCGAAGCACTTACATATTAAAGTAAATATTCTTTTGGTACCATTTGGAACCATTGTATACTATTGGTTCCAAAACGAAATTTGACCCTTTAAATGAGGCTAATATTTACTCCTGCAACTGCAAATAACAGATTTCAATGGATTACCATGAAACCATGCGGCACATCCTACAAAGGTTCCATTTTAAGAGTGCTCAAAAATGTCGGACTTATATTTCTGTCATTTTTAACTTCCCTATTCTCCTTCAGCTCAAAATCATGTAAAATACTTGAAGTTTAAAGTAAAAATCATGCAAAGCACTTACATAGTAAAGTAAATATTATTTTGGTACCACTTGAAACCATAGTATACTGTTGGTTCCAAAACTCAATTTGACCCTTTAAATGATGCTAATATTTACTCCTGCAAATGCAAATAACAGATTTATTTATTTATGAAAGCATGCGGTATATCCCACAAAGGTTCCATTTTAAGAGTGCTCAAAAATGTCCGACTTACATTTTTATGTCATTTTTAATTTTTATAGTATCTTTCAGTCCAAGGTCATTAGAAACACTTGCAGCATAAAGTAGATATTATTTTGGTACCATTTGGAACCATAGTATACTTTTGATTCCAACCTGAAATCTGACCCTTTAAATCAGGATAAAGTTTACTGCTAAAACTGCTCATCGCAGAGTTCAATTACTTACCATGAAAGCATGTGGTACTTCCCACAAAGGTTCCATTTTAACTGTTCAAAAATATCGAAATAAAATATTTTTGTCATTTTTAACTTCCCTAGTCTCTTTCAGCCCAAAATCATCCGAAATACTTACAGTTTAAAGTAAATATTGTTTTGGTACCACTCGGAACCATAGTATACTCTTAGTTCTAACCCGAAATGTGACCCATCAAATCAGGCTAAAATTTACTGCTGAAACTACTAATCACGTAAATTTAGTGACTTACCATGAAAGCATGCAGTATATCGCACAAAGGTTCCATTTAGAGAGTGTTCAAAAATGTCGGACTTACATTTTATGACATTTTTAATTTTCCTAAAATCATTAGAAATACTTAAAGTACAAAGTAGATATTATTTTGGTACCATTTGGAACCATAGTATACTTTTGGTTCCAACCTGAAATGTGACCCTTTAAATCAGGCTAAAGTTTACTGCTGAAACTACTAATTGCAGATTTCAATTACTTACCATGAAAGCTTGTGGTACATTCCACAAAGGTTCCATTTTAAGTGCTCAAAAATGTTGAACTAATATTTTTGTCATTTTTAGCTTCCTTAGTCTCTTTCCGCTCAAAATCATTCGAAACACTTACAGTTTAAAGTAAATCTTGTTTTGGTACCACTCGGAACCATAGTATACTCTTGGTTCTAACTCGAAATGTGACCCATCAAATCAGGCTAAAATTTACTGCTGAAACTACTAATCACGTAAATTTAGTGACTTACCATGAAAGCATGCAGTATATATGCCACGAAGGTTCCATTTTAAGACAGTTCAAAAATGACGAACTTATATTTTTATCATTTTTAACGTCCCTTGTCTCTTTCAGCTCAAAATCATACGAAATACTCACACTTTCAAGTAAATATTGTTTTGGTACCACTCGGAACCATAGTATACTCTTGGTTCTGATTCGAAATGTGATCCATCAAATTAGGCTAAAATTTATTGCTGAAACTACTAGTCACATAAATTTTGTGACTTACCATTCAAGTATATCCCACGAAGGTTCCATTTTAAGAGTGTTCAAAAATGTCGAACTTATATTTTTGTCATTTTTAACCTCCCTTGTCTCCTTCAGCTCAAAATCATACGAAATACTCACACTTTCAAGTAAATATTGTTTTTGGTACCACTCGGAACCATAGTATACTCTTGGTTCTAACCCGAAATGTGACCCTTTAAATCAGGCTAAAATTTACTGCTGAAACTAGTAATCACATATTTTAATGGCTTACCATGAAAGCTGCAGTATATCACACAAAGGTTCCATTGTAAGTATGTTCAAAAATGTCGGAGTTACATTTTTAACATTCTCAGTCAATTTCAACCAGAAATCAGGCGTAGCATTTACATTTTAAGGTAAATACTATTTTGGTACCACTTGGTACCATAGTATATTTTTGGTTCCGACCCGAAGTTCAATCTATTAATTTAGCTGCTGAAGAAATTACTCGCAGTTTTGAGTAACTTACTATGAAAATATGTGGTACTTATTCTCTGAGTGAGAACACCATTATAAAAGTGTACAAAAGTGTCGGACCCACATTTTTATCATTTTTAACCTCCCTAGTATCTTTCAGTCCAAAATCATGCGAAGCACTTACAGATTAAAGTAAATATTATTTTGGTACCACTTGGAACGATTGTTTACTATTGGTTCCAAATCGCAATTTGACCCTTTAAAATGAGGCTAATATTTACTCCTGCAACTGTAAATGACAGATTTCAATCGCTTAACATGAAACCATGCGGCACATCTCACAAAGGTTCTATTTTAAGAGTGCTCAAAAATGTTCGACATTTTTAATTTTCATAGTCTCTTTCAGTCCAAGGTCATTAGAAACACTTACAGCAGATAGTAGATATAATTTTGGTACCATTTGGAACCATAGTATACTTTTGGTTCCAACCCGAAATGTGAACATTTAAATCAGGCCAAAGTTTACTGTTGAAACTACTAATCACATCTATTCTGAAGGCATGCAGTATATCACACAAAGGTTCCATTTTAAGTATGTTTAAAATGTCGGAATTAAAATGTCAATTTAAACTTTTTCAGTCAATTTCAACCTGAAATCATTCATAACATTTACATTTTAATGTAAATATTATATTGGTACCACTTGGAACTCTAGTATATTGTTGGTTCCAACCCGAAATTAGGCGCTGAAGCCATTACTCGCAGTTTTGAGTAAGTTACTATGAACTTATATGCTGTATACTTGAGAAAAACTTACATTTTAATGTAAATAATATTTTGGTTCCACTTGGACCCCTAGTGTTCTCACCAAAGTGATATACATTTTATTGGACTAAAATTTACTGCTGAATCCTTAATTGGCGTTTTGAATAACTCACCATCAAAATGCATATATAAATATTTTTGGTACCACTTGGAGCCCTAGTATGTGGTATACTCTGCGTGAGAACACTGTTATAAAAGTATACAAATACATTTTTATGTCATTTTTAACTTGCCTAGTCTCTTTCGGTTCAAAATCATGCGAAACACTTAAAGTTTAAAGTAAATATTATTTTGGTACCACTTGGAACCATTGTATACTCTGGGGGCCATAACCCGAAATGTGACCCGTTAAATCAGGTTATTTACTGTCAAAACTAGTAATCGTAGATTTCAATAATCTCCCATAAATTTGTTCAATTTGTGTTCAAAAACGGCGGATTCAAAATATCATTTTGAAATTTTTTTCATTCAATTTCGACCTGAAATCATGCGCAACACTTACAGTTAGTGGAAATATTATTTTGGTACCACTTGGAACCCTAGTATATTGTTGGTTCCAGTCCGTAGTTTAACCCAGTAAATTAGCTGCTGAAGCGTTTAAAGTAAATATTTTTTTTGGTACCACTTGGAACCATAGTATATATACTCTTGGTCCCAACCGGAAATTTTACCCATTAATTCAGGCAAAAATTTACTGCTATTTCAATGGTGTAGCGTTCTTTATTGTTTTGACACTTAAATTTGTGTCAACTTTTTCTTTTTGTTTGCAGTATTTAATGCGGCTCGGTGAGCCCACTCCCTCGACACCCGTGGTGAAAGAGACAAAAATATCGTATCTTTGCCAATATTCTTCTTGTTTCTTTTCCTTTTTGATGGAAGGTGTTCAATGTTTTTTAAGTTAAAATCGGACCAACCAGAACCGCTCGCCCGAAAATGATCACCCACGACTCCCGGATTGATTCTCGGTGAATCTAAAAGACATAACCGCTAAATCACCCCGGAATCGGCGCTAAAGTCGCTAATAAACCTCCGATATATCGTCCATATTTCTCACTTAGATAAATATTCCGCGACAAATCTCGCAATAAATCCGGCAGTTAGTAAAATCCTCGTGGCCATCGTAATGAATGTAAAGCAAATGGTCTAATTGAGGGCCACGTGAGGGCCCATATGTGTAGACCGAGAGCGGGAAATTTACGGCCCCAACATCCGACCGGACCGGAGCTGTTATTGCAGCCGAGAACGAAGCGTTTTATACACACGGCCGTCCGTTATGAACGCGATCACCTACAGTTCTTCCGATTTATGCACTAGGGGGCGAGTGTTTGTGCAGGGTGATGGCGAAAATGTGTCATTCCTTGAAACCGCGGGACGGTTTTGACTAGCTCGAATAGCCAGTTGGTTGCGTTCCAAAATTCGTATATCGAATACCAAGAAAAACGTCAACATTACTCATGTCAAAGGTCGGCTGTCCCATAAAAACGCAACTTTTTAGAGAAACATGTACAAGCACGAGTATCTACATCATGTTAAATTACGGTCGCGTCGCGGATTACACAATACGGGTCTCAGCTTACACTCAAACCCGAAAACGTTTAGACAAAAGCGAATTTCACAATTCTCGATGGCAATAAATCCAGCGTGATCCTCACGTAAACGGCTGTCCGGCGGGGACCGCCCATAAATCACGTATTTTTCGTTTTAATATGTGGGGTTAAGTCTAGAATATAATATTTCACCGTGCCTGTTGGCACATGTATATAGCAGTACAAGAAACATAAATTTCACACCTACGTGCTAGCGCGTTTTTAAATATTTTACAAATGCATCCGTAAGTGTTAAAGCGCACGTTTTGTTGTCTACGCTCTTTATTGACGTCCGTAAAAATAGTCGTTAAAAACGATGAAACGCGTTTTTCGGAAAAGGTCGCGGAGATATTCTTGGAATAAATTAGACGACGGAAAAAACTGTGTTTTCCAGATTCTTACGTTGGCCGCGACGTAAATGTAAAACGTGATAAGGATCTGACTGTCGAAATTGCAGCGGGGTGAAAGTACCGGCGTTGGTACGTCGTCATTGACCCAAAACCGAGACGGTGTTGTGTGCCACACTGTAGGTGTAATCAATCAGGTTCGGAATTTTTGGTAAACAGATCTTTCGGAATGGAAAAAAAATGCACGGCCGAAAACTTTTGATGGTCGCTGGAATGATGACCCGAACGAAATACAAGTAGTAGCTCCACGAAAATTCATCGAAATGTGGAGCCGCAAGAGCGTTCCCACGGGTTTAAAACTTAAAGCTGAAAGTAGTTACTTGGCAGCCGCACTCATCCTGCAAAAAGATCTTTTTTGTTGAGGCCAAGGGATGGGGATCATACCAACGGGTCTCAATCGGTTTTCGCGTAAATTTTAAAGCCATGTATTTTGTATTTCTATAAATTTCCACATATTAGGGACTATCACAATATATGTGTAGTGGCGTAACTGCATTTAAGTCTGAATTTATGATATTCTCTTTAAGTAATGCTTTGTGCCAACCATAGGCCGGTTCCGGTCTTATTACACCTCATCATTATGTAAAATTCGAAGGATAAGTGTCGACAGAATGGCTATTCTCCTTATGACCAGCACTGAGCGAGTTGAAGCAGCGAGAGACGCATCGTGGCGCCATCCCGTTGGTCGCATCAGAATTCGCAGAGTGATTTTTCATTTGTTGTTCAAATGTATTTCCAGAATAATTTTAATATCAATTCCCATTTTCTAAATTTGAGACGTCAAATTTAAGATTTCATCACTTAAAATTCAAGGATATTTTTAACCACTTAAAAAATGGAGGAGTTTCTCTATTCGATTGTATATGTATGTTCGGGCATAACATTTCTGTTTACGAACCGATTTCAATGATTCTTTTTGTGTTGGGTTCAGTACAGCTCCAAGGTGGTCCCATTTTAATTTCATTCATATTGGACGTCAGACTTCGAAGGGGCACCCCTTCGAAGATATAGAAGGAAGCTCCTTAAAATCAAATGGAAATGTGACTGAAAGTACACCAGGATGCATTGTTAGTTTTATGACAACCACAGAATAAAGTGGTACCAAAATGTGGTCAAGGACGTGATTAGCTGGCGATAACATTATAAATTAAGTGAATAACTGATTAATTGTGTGTGAACTGAAACCGAATTGAAAATTATAAAACAAATAATAATTAGATAATAAACAATAATCTCTTAATTTCATTAATAAATAATTACATTAAGCGGAACAACAAATATGTATGAGATTGGAAAAAAAAATTACTTTTTAGTTAACTTATATTACTTTTGTGTTTTTTGAAGTCGGTTTATTTTTTTTTAAGTTAATTATTGCTTCACGATTCCGATCCGAAATCTCCTAACGAGCAACCAAACCACTTTCTTAAATTTCCGCGAGCATCACGCTCGCTAATGAGCAATAACGTCTGTCGTAACGCCGCAAGTTTTCCTCTCGGCGCATAAATAACCACCGCGAGCAATATGACGCCTCCCGTTTCGATTTTTCCGCATGCGAGTGTCTCCCGTGGCTCCGATAAGCTATCAGTGTTAATGTAATAATCGAATTAATTAGCTGTTTGGCTGCGCGAAAGCTTATATTTATCCGAGCGACCTGCGAGTTATCTGAGCGCCGGAGTTTAGCTAAAAATCAAACATTCCCTCGCTGGAAATAAACCGTTCGCGATACATTTATTCATTCGTTGCGGATTCGAATTAATAACTGTCTCCGCACGTGGAACGCGGAGTATTCTTCTGCATAAAACAAAGTAATTTCGTAATGAATGAGCTGTCAGGAGCGGAGCTGCACCGTTTCGATCTTACGCTCGTATATTCTGTCAATTAGGTTCTTTTCCAATTACACACGATCGGGAAATAGAAAAGCGTCACGCGTTTCCGTTTGTTAATTAAATCGAGGCAATTATGTTTCGCGCATTCATCATGGAAACCGGACGAATTGGCGTGGGCTACTTTTGCTTAACATGTCCACGTATCTGGGCCGAGAAAAAATATCGTACGCAACAAGCGATATGGGCCGATGAAGTTGACAATTCTTCCAAATGCCAAAGTTGTGTTATACATGGATTGCAATTCGGGAAAACTCTTCCTGCGAACCAAAAAACAAAGTTCCCCCTCTCCTGCGAACCAAAAAACAAAGCTTCCCGAATCTGGCTTCGCCATCTTGACCTCGCCAGATAGGAATCTACCATCACCTCGTGTTCACTTCTGTCATCGGACCCGTAAACCGGTTCAAGCCCCGACGAACCGAATTTATCACCCGGAGGCGTGCTCGGACCCGTCACTTCCGCGATCGCGAGAACCCCCAGGAAGCGCTCCGATAATCAATTCGGCGAACGTCGAATGATAAAAAGTTGTTTTCGTCCCACTTATCTCCGGCGGCCATGTTGCCGAAATTCCCGTCTCTCCTACGGTTATGTAACGTTTCTGGTATGTGGGCAGCGGTCCGGCCGGAGATAAGCTTTCACGCGAGTGGCGAAACGCCGCGGGACTGGTTCTGGTTCGCCGTGAACCTCCTAGATGCGGTGCTTCTGGTTATCGGGGTTAAGACGATGTCGGTCAAGCGACCTGGAAGTCGGACGTGCACCTGCACAGGATGTTCCCGCAGAAGGTTGTGCCATTTAGCGGAATTTGTGAATAAAGAAGTGGTCGATGGCGGAACAACGCATCCACAACTGACTGATTGAGTAATGGTATTGGAATGACAACCATTTTTTGACTTAAAATTTTGAAATTCGATTGAACACGAGAGCGAGTTCTAGTTTTTAAATGAAAGAAATATACAATAAATGGTTGTTATTTCTTATCCATTTAGTCACTCGATGAGTATAGTGGCCCTGTCCAGTAATGAGAATCAATCCAAATTGAAATTTACACCAAAATATATTACATATACTCAAATTTACATTTTTGATGAATGGCTGACAAACTGGTTCGGAATGCCAACCATTTTCATATTGTATCCACCAAAAGAGATTTATACCAAAATATTTATATATATTCAAATTTACATTTTTGACTGAATGGTTGACAAACTGGTTTGGAATATGCCAACCATTTTCATAATGTATCCAAATTTCGTTTCTTGTATTTCACAATTGAAAAACTATTTCGTTCTTGGCATGAAATGTGAATGCGGTGGGCGGGTGATCCGCCGCATCCACAACTGATTGATTGACTAATGATGATATTGGAATGACAACCATTTTTTGACTTAAAATTTTGAAATTCGATTGAACACGAGAGCGAGTTCTAGTTTTTAAATGAAAGAAATATACAATAAATGGTTGTTATTTCTTATCCATTTAGTCACTCGATGAGTATAGTGGCCCTGTCCAGTAATGAGAATCAATCCAAATTGAAATTTACACCAAAATATATTACATATACTCAAATTTACATTTTTGATGAATGGCTGACAAACTGGTTCGGAATGCCAACCATTTTCATATTGTATCCACCAAAAGAGATTTATACCAAAATATTTATATATATTCAAATTTACATTTTTGACTGAATGGTTGACAAACTGGTTTGGAATATGCCAACCATTTTCATAATGTATCCAAATTTCGTTTCTTGTATTTCACAATTGAAAAACTATTTCGTTCTTGGCATGAAATGTGAATGCGGTGGGCGGGTGATCCGCCGCATCCACAACTGATTGATTGACTAATGATGATATTGGAATGACAACCATTTTTTGACTTAAAATTTTGAAATTCGATTGAACACGAGAGCGAGTTCTAGTTTTTAAATGAAAGAAATATACAATAAATGGTTGTTATTTCTTATCCATTTAGTCACTCGATGAGTATAGTGGACAGGGCGGCCCACCCGCCCACCGCACTCACAAACGATGCCAGAACCATACGCTTTTTAGTCACAAAAAAACTTTATACCAGTAATGAGAATCAATCCAAATTGAAATTTACACCAAAATATATTACATATACTCAAATTTACATTTTTGATGAATGGCTGACAAACTGGTTCGGAATGCCAACCATTTTCATATTGTATCCACCAAAAGAGATTTATACCAAAATATTTATATATATTCAAATTTACACTTTTGACTGAATGGTTGACAAACTGGTTCGGAATGCCAACCATTTTCATATTGTATCCACCAAAAGAGATTTATACCAAAATATTTATATATACTCAAATTTACATTTTTGACTGAATGGTTGACAAACTGGTTTGGAATATGCCAACCATTTTCATATTGTATCCAAATTTCGTTTCTTGTATTTCACAATTGAAAAACTATTTCGTTCTTGGCATGAAATGTGAATGCGGTGGGCGGGTGGGCCGCCGCATCCACAACTGATTGATTGACTAATGATGATATTGGAATGACAACCATTTTTTGACTTAAAATTTTGAAATTCCATTGAACACGAGAGCGAGTTCTAGTTTTTAAATGAAAGAAATATACAATAAATGGTTGTTATTTCTTATCCATTTAGTCACTCGATGAGTATAGTGGACAGGGCGGCCCACCCGCCCACCGCACTCACAAACGATGCCAGAACCATACGCTTTTTAGTCACAAAAAAACTTTATACCAGTAATGAGAATCAATCCAAATTGAAATTTACACCAAAATATATTACATATACTCAAATTTACATTTTTGATGAATGGCTGACAAACTGGTTCGGAATGCCAACCATTTTCATATTGTATCCACCAAAAGAGATTTATACCAAAATATTTATATATATTCAAATTTACACTTTTGACTGAATGGTTGACAAACTGGTTCGGAATGCCAACCATTTTCATATTGTATCCACCAAAAGAGATTTATACCAAAATATTTATATATACTCAAATTTACATTTTTGACTGAATGGTTGACAAACTGGTTTGGAATATGCCAACCATTTTCATATTGTATCCAAATTTCGTTTCTTGTATTTCACAATTGAAAAACTATTTCGTTCTTGGCATGAAATGTGAATGCGGTGGGCGGGTGGGCCGCCGCATCCACAACTGATTGATTGACTAATGATGATATTGGAATGACAACCATTTTTTGACTTAAAATTTTGAAATTCCATTGAACACGAGAGCGAGTTCTAGTTTTTAAATGAAAGAAATATACAATAAATGGTTGTTATTTCTTATCCATTTAGTCACTCGATGAGTATAGTGGACAGGGCGGCCCACCCGCCCACCGCACTCACAAACGATGCCAGAACCATACGCTTTTTAGTCACAAAAAAACTTTATACCAGTAATGAGAATCAATCCAAATTGAAATTTACACCAAAATATATTACATATACTCAAATTTACATTTTTGATGAATGGCTGACAAACTGGTTCGGAATGCCAACCATTTTCATATTGTATCCACCAAAAGAGATTTATACCAAAATATTTATATATATTCAAATTTACATTTTTGACTGAATGGTTGACAAACTGGTTCGGAATGCCAACCATTTTCATATTGTATCCACCAAAAGAGATTTATACCAAAATATTTATATATATTCAAATTTACATTTTTGACTGAATGGTTGACAAACTGGTTTGGAATATGCCAACCATTTTCATAATGTATCCAAATTTCGTTTCTTGTATTTCACAATTGAAAAACTATTTCGTTCTTGGCATGAAATGTGAATGCGGTGGGCGGGTGGGCCGCCGCATCCACAACTGATTGATTGACTAATGATGATATTGGAATGACAACCATTTTTTGACTTAGAATTTTGAAATTCGATTGAACACGAGAGCGAGTTCTAGTTTTTGAATGAAAGAAATATACAATAAATGGTTGTTATTTCTTATCCATTTAGTCACTCGATGAGTATAGTGGACAGGGCGGCCCACCCGCCCACCGCACTCACAAACGATGCCAGAACCATAGGCTTTTTAGTCACAAAAAAACTTTATACCAGTAATGAGAATCAATCCAAATTGAAATTTACACCAAAATATATTACATATACTCAAATTTACATTTTTGATGAATGGTTGACAAACTGGTTCGGAATGCCAACCATTTTCATATTGTATCCACCAAAAGAGATTTATACCAAAATATTTATATATATATATATTCAAATTTACATTTTTGACTGAATGGTTGACAAACTGGTTCGGAATGCCAACCATTTTCATATTGTATCCACCAAAAGAGATTTATACCAAAATATTTATATATATTCAAATTTACATTTTTGACTGAATGGTTGACAAACTGGTTTGGAATATGCCAACCATTTTCATAATGTATCCAAATTTCGTTTCTTGTATTTCACAATTGAAAAACTATTTCGTTCTTGGCATGAAATGTGAATGCGGTGGGCGGGTGGGCCGCCGCATCCACAACTGATTGATTGACTAATGATGATATTGGAATGACAACCATTTTTTGACTTAAAATTTTGAAATTCGATTGAACACGAGAGCGAGTTCTAGTTTTTGAATGAAAGAAATATACAATAAATGGTTGTTATTTCTTATCCATTTAGTCACTCGATGAGTATAGTGGACAGGGCGGCCCACCCGCCCACCGCACTCACAAACGATGCCAGAACCATAGGCTTTTTAGTCACAAAAAAACTTTATACCAGTAATGAGAATCAATCCAAATTGAAATTTACACCAAAATATATTACATATACTCAAATTTACATTTTTGATGAATGGCTGACAAACTGGTTCGGAATGCCAACCATTTTCATATTGTATCCACCAAAAGAGATTTATACCAAAATATTTATATATATTCAAATTTACATTTTTGACTGAATGGTTGACAAACTGGTTCGGAATGCCAACCATTTTCATATTGTATCCACCAAAAGAGATTTATACCAAAATATTTATATATATTCAAATTTACATTTTTGACTGAATGGTTGACAAACTGGTTTGGAATATGCCAACCATTTTCATATTGTATCCAAATTTCGTTTCTTGTATGTCACAATTGAAAAACTATTTCGTTCTTGGCATGAAATGTGAATGCGGTGGGCGGGTGGGCCGCCGCATCCACAACTGACTGATTGACTAATGATATTGGAATGACAACAATTTTTTGACCTAAAATTTTGAAATTGGATTAAACACGAGAGCGAGTTCTAGTTTTTAAATGAAAAAAATATTCAATACACACAAACGGTGCCAGAGCCAGCTTTTTATTCAGAAGCAGACCATTTACCAGCAAAAAAAATCAATGCAGATTGAGATTTATATCTCTTCTATCTACACATTCCTCTAGATCCTCCAGCTTCTCAAAATTTTCTGGTCCCACTATGTCTTCTAAGATTCCAGAGCTTCTTCTTTATATTATAGACTGTTCAAACGCTCATCTGGATCCCAAATGTTCTAAGGTCTCCAGATTTGCTAAATCTTCAAAATTATCTAGCACGGTTTGTCAGTAAAAAAAATATCCAAAAAATTACCAAAAATTTTCAAATCAAGACCTCACTGACCTACAATAAGTCTTCGAGATATGAGCGAAAATGTTTTCGGGTGTTTCATAGTTTCACAGAATTCACACTTACATTGAATCTAGAGTTTCATAGAATTGAGGAGAAGGTACAATTTCATAGAATTCATTCATAGATTATACATTATTGATAGAATTTACAGATTCCTGGAATCGAACAGTTTTACAGAAGTTACAGTTCTATAGAATTCGTTGTTTAGCAGAATTCACAGTTTCATGGAATCCAGAGCTTCATAGAGTTCGTTTAGAAGAAGTTACATACTTAGGTTTCGTCAGTTTCATTGGTCTTCTGACTGAATTCTATTAAAGTGTGAATTCTATCAAACAAAGAATTATATACCAGAAGAATGTTCTTAAATCCAGGTGGAGTAAATTTAAATTAAAATTTAAATATATCTAATTAAGAGATTAATTAATTAAGAGATTAATCTAAGAGATTAATGATACAATTGATGAATTACAAGAGGGGTTCTTACCTTAAAGAATATAAAAAAATTATGACGTTGACGTAATTTTGAATTAAATTTGACGTTTTCAAAGGGTTACATGATTTTTAAAAGATTTCGTTTTTATAAAATGTAAAAATGGATCAAAGAGAATCTCGTAAGTTTGTTTGAGTGGTGAAAAATTAAAATAGTGAATTAATAATGGGATTATTGAAGTTATTCTGTTCATTTAAACAAGATCTGTTTTCCAGTTTCAAGGCTTTCCTTATTTCCAAAGTCTCAAGAAAATCTAATTTCCGGCCTTTATTGCATTTATGAATCAATTTGGAATTTGATGGTGAAAAACTATGTTTCGTTATTAATGTATGATTGGCGAAAGAAGAAGGTGTTGATGGTGGAGGATCAAGATCTGTGTTGTTATAGATGTGCCTGAAATGTTCTTTAATACGGTCTGATATTTTGCGACCTGTCTGACCTATGTAGAATGACTCACAAGAAGAGCAGTTTAATTTGTATACACCTGATGATGATTTGTAATCTAATGGATCTTTATTTTTAATAAAAAATCTGGATAAGTTGTTATCTGTTTTAAATGAAACTTTAAAACCGTTTTTCTTAAGTATTTTAGAACATTTCTCTGAGACGACGCCAAAGTATGTTAATGAATTTGAAAAGGAAATTGTTTCTGAAGGATTTTTAACCAAGTAGTGTGTGTATTTGAATTTGTTATAGTATCTATAGTATAATTTATTTATAGTTTTTAAAGAATATCCATTATTTGAAGCAATTTGTTTAATGTTATTAAGTTCTGTTTGAAAAGATGAATCTGATAGTGGTATAGAAAATAATCGGTGGAAAAAGGAATGAAAAGCTGCAAATTTATGGGAAACAGGGTGACAAGAGTCAAAAGGTATTACGCAATCTGTGATACTAGGTTTTCTATAAATGTCAAATTTAAAAGTATTATTATTTCTAGTTAAAAAGGGGATTTGGGAATTGATTTCAATTTCCACGGTGAATTTAATGGATTGGTTTAAAGAATTTAAGTTGCCGAGTGCGTTATCAAGTTCAGAATCAGATCCTTTGAATAAAACAATTATGTCATCTACATATCTGCACCAAAAGAGAAAATGATCTTTAAAAGGTGAAGAAGTTAAAAACTGATCTTCTAAGTTATTCATGAATATTTCTGCTAAAAGAGGTGACAAATTAGAGCCCATTGCTAAGCCTGAGTCTTGTGAATAAAAATTATTATTAAATTGAAAGAAATTTTGATCTAGGACAGTCCCACAAAGTGAATGTAAATTTAGTGCATGTATGGTTGGCATATTAGAATTAAATAGTAGGTTTTTTTTTAAATTAATAAGCAAGATAATTAATAAGCAAGATTTGGGTGGGATGCTGGGGAATAAATTAACTACGTCAAATGAAACAAGTCTAGTGTCTGATGGAATTTGGAAATTTCAAATTTTGGAGCAAAGATCTATTGAGTTTTTTATTGCAAATTTGTATTAAAATCTAAATGTTGTCTAAGAATTGTATTAAGCCATTTTGAAAGTATTGATACAGGTGAATTGACAAAGGAAACTACTGGTCTAATGGGAAAAGATTGAGTTTTATGTATTCTAGGTATGCAAGGATTCATGGGTATTAGTGTGAAAGCTTGTGGGTCAAAATATTTAACAGTTTCTGAAAATTTGATTTTTTTTTCAAAATTTGTTTCCAACCTTAAATCTACGCTCAAAGACCTTTCATATTTTTTAAGGTAAGAACCCCTCTTGTAATTCATCAATTGTATCATTAATCTCTTGTTAAATTAGGGCTGATGATGGCAGAAGTGTTCTGCCGAAACATGTTCCATTAGTAATTTTACAGTTATTAAAGTTTGTGGAGTTCGACTTAGATATATTTAAATTTTACTATAAGCCGAATAGTAGCATGAAATCTGACACAGGTATTCTGTTTGAATTTTTTTTAAATCAAATTTGGAAATTTACGACTAAACTTCAAATATTGCTTATTCGATTATGATTGTGGGTTGTCCTTCAAAAATATTTCAAAAATTGTCAAAGATGGAAGCATGAGATTTGACATACTGTCATCTTGTAGTTAGATATGCTAATGTCAGGTGCCTGTCTTTGAGGGCTTAGTTTTTACTAAACTTTCAAATGTTTAATTTAGTACCAAAGTATCCTTTTAAGGGCAACAAATATTATGAGATTTTTCAGGCCGTACGCAAATTTAAAGCTCTGGAGGGATAAATGTTGTAAATGCAAGCGGTGGAATAAGCAGGGTCCGAAGGCTGGTGTCTGCGTCACTCCAGAGCTTGACATATTGAGTGCGCTGAAAAAAGCCAATTTACGATAACGACTTGACCATCGGACCCTCTCGGCTCGTTATGAAATTGTAAGTAATTCCTAATTTCCGATCGTTTCGGTGATTTCTCAATACCGGCCGTGACAAGATCGGCGGGGCAAAAAAGCGCTCCGACTACACTATCTTCGGATAATTCAGGTACATGCATCGACGGGCCGATATTCCATCAATCAATGTTACTGTCAGCCTTTAAAACAATGCCATGTTGCTGTATAATTGAACTCTATACATCATGCGCGCAGATAACGTCCATCCGGCGCGATGGTGCACGAACGTCAGCAGCGTCTTCTCTCCTTCGCCTTCCAGCACCAGAAGGAGAAGACGAAAACGGCGAGCTCGCCGCTGCGGGTCTCGAACCGCCGGAGATTTAGTGCCACTAATAAAGTTCTTGCAAAATTGTACGTACAGTTACGAGTCGACCGGCTAAACAAGAACGATTAGCCGATAATGGCGGCAAAAAGAAAAACCCTCGGGGATAATTATGATATGTGCAATTGCCGCTTTTTGACCTGTTGCTCCAAAAGTGCATTCCGAAGAATGGGTTTCGCAACGCGGCCGCCGTCCCGCTGCTCGCTCGTACGAAAACGGGCGACCTTTTAAAACGTGGGTTTACTTGACAGTGAGGATGTCACTGGCATTTATTTCCAAAGACCCCAACGTCGAAAAAACAACGCGCAGAAATAAAATTAAACGAGGAGACTCTTGTGTCATGCTAATGCGCATATCTTTTCGAAATTATTCCTCTTTTTACGGCTGATTTATGCCGATGCGGGAACACGAAATTTCCGAACGTGACTTTGCTAATTGGGACAAGGATCTCGGGCTTGTCACTAATTAGTGCCCATCGCTCCGTCAAAATTTTCGACCGTCGAGAGGTCCACCTCCTAATTGCTCATATCTGATATATACGTATTTATAGCGCGCAATTACGGCGAGGCTTCAAGTTTCCGGCGAGAAGAGGCGAGAGAAGTTGCACGCTGTACACGAGCATATTCACTAACTTCCTTGTAAGTTATCGCGCCTCAGCCGTGTCATATAGGTATTTCATTACCAGAGCTGATTTATGCCCCGATTTATTTAGTACAAACTTTGCGAAATGTGTATAATGTTGCAATGTGTCTTTGTAATTAAAATGAAGCTCGTCGCGTTTAATGTCATATTCTGCGGCGAGCTCGCGCAACTGCTCCGAGTTGATAAAAATATCTACGTTTGGAAAGTGCGATCTCCAGATGTTGTTGGCGCGAATGTGTGTACCTCATAAAAACTTCTCCGCATTTCAGGCAATTTTTCCTCGCGCACGCGACCGTTAGCCGCCTCGCCACCGTTACTCGACGTTTTTCCAGCAAGCCTAAAATATTTCGGAACAGTTACTCTAATAAAAATAACGCAGTCATTTGTGTAAAAATTTTCTACGCTTATCTGGCCTCCGGATCTCATTACTATGCTCGAGGAATACGGCAGGCGATGTTGCTTGCCGATTAGTATTTTATTATATTGCGACGCGAGCACTGTTAAAATTACGTTGCGATTCTTTGATCCCTCATGTTTATTTATTCGGGCTGATACGGAAAGTTCGGCTTTCCTTCTTGTACGGATCGCTTTACACGTCATAATTGCTGGCGATAGCCTCTTGTAATTATTACCGTAATCGATGTTTGGACGAGTCAATCGATCATGTAATTCGATTGGTGTTTACGGTGCTTTTATTTGCTATACTTGAATGAGATATGTTGACTTGAAGCAAATGCCACAGCAATTTTGGAAATTTGATCAAAATTTGCATTCTACTGGATCGCCAAAAACCCGTTTACATTCTTAGATCTTCAATTTATTCAATTTACAACTCGGTGTGCTTAGACTCCCAATTTGTCGGCCGACTCAAATCAGTGGAAGTTTTTATCCCTAAAGGAGCCTAAATAGCTCCAACTCATGAAAGAGTCAAACCTGAATGGTCTGAAGGGAGCTAAGAAGCCTAAAATGCCTAAACTGTTTAAAGAACCGACAGAGCCTAAATCCAATAAGCAGCCTAAAAAGCCTTAATATCACAAAGCCGAAAGGGAACCAAAGGACCTATAGAGCTCTAACACATGATTCCAAAGAGTGCTATAAAGAAACCTACAGAGAATTTAATGCAAAAACAATTAGTTCAAATAAAGCGTTGTTAACTAATTATTCTGATTTATTAACAGTAATGAAAAGTGGGTTCTGGACCGAAGAAAAAACGTTGTTTGCAACACGTGTAAAAAGTGGCCTAGTCTAAGCCTACAGCCTGATTGAACAATTTTCACGTCGAGTGCAAACAAACAAACAGTACCTTTTTACACTTTTTGCATAAAGGATATCTCGCTCGCAAATACAGTAAAATTCTTTGTTAATTTTTTAAATCTGACTTTTCTTGAATTATAGTTAAATACAACCGAAAAAAGTTCGAATTAAAGAAAGTGAAAAATAATCACAAATTTTAAAAAAAGTCTGAAATTGGAGTCCGTTTACACTGTTGCTGTCTGTAGTGTCATAAAGTATTTTTTCTGCACCCAAACTGACATTTTCGTCATTAAAGCACACGAAAGTGCTTACGTCAAATTGATTTTTGATAATTTGAGGATGCCGAGACCGCCGAACTGAAAATTTCGGTTAATTTTTTTTGACATTTTTTACGAAGAAACCGTGCTAGATAGTGCGTTTCTGAGGTCGCCAGGGAGTGCTCGAAATAGAGCAAGTGTTTTAAAGACCAGTTATCCACGAATACTTTACGCAATTTTTTATTATACCAGCAATACTGGAAACAAATTAAGCACTAAAAACTTTGAAATATTTTTTGTCGTGATAAATCGAAATGGCGTAATAATATTGCCATTAGTTACGACAATTATTGTTTACGTTTTTCTCGCGTCCACGTCTGTCATTGCATTTAGTCGTGTCAGCAAAAATCGAGGAAAAATGAGTTAAAACGAGATTTCACCCGATATAGAAGCATTGGCCGAACAAGCGGAATCCAAAATACTACCATCGAAGTCAAAAGACCCATACCTGAGGGAATATGAAAAGTTTTCAAATTTGATGAAGTTATAATGATACCTATATTTCCTTGACAACCTTTAAAGCTCGCCGTGCTTTAATCGCCTGTATTCGCACGCTCAGGCGTGCTTTAAACGGCGATTCTGATGCAGGTAAAATAAAAAAGATTTTGTCTCAAAACGCTTCCAAACCATCACTATCTTCCTATAGGGACTCGACCTCCTCAATTTAACAGTAGTTCTCACCACGATATCCCTAACGGCTTCGGAGGCGTTAAATTAACATCAGAAACGTAGAGCTTTATTAAAAATTGAACTGTCACAGAGAGACATTCTGTTTTGTCATAGTCAAAGTCTACTTTATATGTGTGTCAAATATCAGGCAGCAATGTTTGACAACTCAAGAAATTCAGAAATTAAAAAATTGGGAAATTCGAAAATTGAAACATTGAAATATTGAGAAATTGATAAACTGAGAAATTGATCAACAGGAATTCATCAAGAAATAAAAAAATTGACAACTGGGATTTTAGAACTGTGAGATGGGGAGACGCAGATTGAGAAGCTGAAAAATTATGTAAAACTAAAAAATTGAAAATAAAAAATTGGGATATAGGAGAATGTAAAAATCGAAATATTCAAAAATTGATAAATTGAGTTATTCAGAAGACGACCTACTTAAGGAACTGCAAAATTGGAACTAAGAAATCGAAAAAAATATTGTTGAGACTGAGAAATTGAAAAGCAAACAAATTGACAATTGACCACGTGAGCCTGTGAAGTGTAAACTAAAAAATTGAGAAATTGAGAAGCTGGAAAATAAAATCATGAAATTGAAACTAAAAGATTAGGACATTAGATCATCTAAAAGTTGAGGAATTGAAATTATTGAGAAATTCGGGAACCGTGGAATTGAGAAGATGGAAAATTGAGAAGACGAGAAACTTATAACTGAAATTAAACAAAGAAATCATAATTTAAAAATTGGGAAATTTGATCATGGAAATTGAGATATTAAGAAATTGAGAAATTAAAAATTTGGAAATTGAGACAGAAATTGGGAAATTAAGAAATTAGAAAATTGAGAAATTGAGAAATTGAGAAATTGAGAAATTGAGAAATTGAGAAATTGAGAAATTGAGAAATTGAGAAATTGAAAAATTGACAAACTGAGAAGTTGAGACATTGAGAGATGAGAAATTGAGAAATCGAAAAATTGAGAAATTGAGTTTCATTAAACACTAAATAATTATTGGGACATTGGATCATCGAGAAATTAAGAAATTTGAAAATTGAGAAATTGAGAAGCAAAGATTGAGAAGTTGAAATTGGGAAGCTAAAAAATTAAAACTAAATAATTGAAAATAAAAATTCGATCATTGGAAAAATTTAAAAATAAAAAATTGAGAAACTGAGGTACTGAGAATTTGAGAAAGTGAGAAATTGCAAAATTATTAAAATTATTAAACTAAGTCACTGGAAAATGTTGAGGCATTGGTTCCTCGAGAAATTAAGAAATTGTAAAATTGACAAATTTATAAATTGAAAATTTGAGAAATTGAGATATTGAGAAATTTATAAATTAAAAATTTGAGATTGAGATATTGAGATATTGCGATATTGAGAAATTGAGAAATTGAGATATTGAGATATTGAGATATTGAGATATTGAGAAATTGTGAAATTGAAAAATTCAGAAACAGGAATTGAGAAGTCCAGAAACTGGAAAATTAAATTATGAAATTGAAACTAAAAAATTTGGGCATTCGATCATCTAGAAGTTATGAAATTGAAATTGAGAAGACGGAAAATTGAGAAGTCAAGAAACTTGAAAATTCAACTAAGAAATTGTAATATATGTAATAATCATGGAATTGAGAAATTGAGAAACTGGGAAATTGAGGAGTTGGAAAATTCAACTAAAAGATTGAAAATAAAAAATTGAATAATCGAAAAATTAAGGAATTGTAAAATTGAGAAAGTGGGGAATTGGGAAATTGGAAAATTGACAAGTCGACAATAAAATCAAGGAATTTGATAATTTACGGAGAAATTGACAAATTGTGAAATTGGGAGACAGAGATTGAGCAGTTGAAATTGAGAAACTGAAAAATGAAAATATAAAATTGGGATTTTGGGTCCTCGAAATATTTTAAAAAATTAAAATTGAGACAAGTTGAGGATCTGAGGTATTGGGCAGTCGAGAAAGTGAGGAGTTGTAAAATTAAATTTAGAAAGATATATAGATAATAAAGAAATAAGACGCGCTATTGAGAAATTAATAAGTTGACAAATTGATAAATTCAACAAATTGAGAAATTGAAAAACTGAGAGGTTTAACTAAAAACTTAAAATAAAAAATTGAGCCATTGAATCAGAGAAATTAAGGAATTTGACAATTGAGAAATTGAGGAATTGTCAAATTGGGAAAGAGAGATAGAGAGGACGAAGTTGAGAAGCTGGAGAATTGGGATATTGTATCATCAAAAAATTAAAATTGAGAAATTGAGAAATTGAGAAATTGAGAAATTGAGAAATTGAAAAATTTAAAAATTGAAAAATTGACAAACTGAGAAGTTGAGAAATTGAGAAATTGAGAAATTGACAAACTGAGAAGTTGAGACATTGAGAGATGAGAAATTGAGAAATCGAAAAATTGAGAAATTGAGTTTCATTAAACACTAAATAATTATTGGGACATTGGATCATCGAGAAATTAAGAAATTTGAAAATTGAGAAATTGAGAAGCAAAGATTGAGAAGTTGAAATTGGGAAGCTAAAAAATTAAAACTAAATAATTGAAAATAAAAATTCGATCATTGGAAAAATTTAAAAATTAAAAATTGAGAAACTGAGGTACTGAGAATTTCAGAAAGTGAGAAATTGCAAAATTATTAAAATTATTAAACTAAGTCACTGGAAAATGTTGAGGCATTGGTTCCTCGAGAAATTAAGAAATTGTAAAATTGACAAATTTGAGAAATTGAGATATTGCGATATTGAGATATTGAGATATTGAGATATTGAGATATTGACATATTGAGATATTGAGATATTGAGATATTGAGATATTGAGATATTGAGATATTGAGATATTGAGATATTGAGATATTGAGATATTGAGATATTGAGATATTGAGATATTGAGATATTGAGATATTGAGATATTGAGATATTGAGATATTGAGATATTGAGATATTGAGATATTGAGATATTGAGATATTGAGATATTGAGATATTGAGATATTGAGATATTGAGATATTGAGATATTGAGATATTGAGATATTGAGATATTGAGATATTGAGATATTGAGATATTGAGATATTGAGATATTGAGATATTGAGATATTGAGATATTGAGATATTGAGATATTGAGATATTGAGATATTGAGATATTGAGATATTGAGATATTGAGATATTGAGATATTGAGATATTGAGAAATTGTGAAATTGTGGAATTGAAAAATTCAGAAACAGGAATTGAGAAGTCCGGAAAATTTAACTAAGAAATTGTAATATATGTAATAATCATGGAATTGAGAAATTGAGAAACTGGGAAATTGAGGAGTTGGAAAATTCAACTAAAAGATTGAAAATAAAAAATTGAATAATCGAAAAATTAAGGAATTATAAAATTGAGAAAGTGGGAAATTGGGAAATTGGAAAATTGACAAGTCGACAATAAAATCAAGGAATTTGATAATTTACGGAGAAATTGACAAATTGTGAAATTGGGAGACAGAGATTGAGCAGTTGAAATTGAGAAACTGAAAAATGAAAATATAAAATTGGGATTTTGGGTCCTCGAAATATTTTAAAAAATTAAAATTGAGACAAGTTGAGGATCTGAGGTATTGGGCAGTCGAGAAAGTGAGGAGTTGTAAAATTAAATTTAGAAAGATATATAGATAATAAAGAAATAAGACGCGCTATTGAGAAATTAATAAGTTGACAAATTGATAAATTCAACAAATTGAGAAATTGAAAAACTGAGAGGTTTAACTAAAAACTTAAAATAAAAAATTGAGCCATTGAATCAGAGAAATTAAGGAATTTGACAATTGAGAAATTGAGGAATTGTCAAATTGGGAAAGAGAGATAGAGAGGACGAAGTTGAGAAGCTGGAGAATTGGGATATTGTATCATCAAAAAATTAAAATTGAGAAATTGAGAAATTGAGAAATTGAGAAATTGAGAAATTGAAAAATTTAAAAATTGAAAAATTGACAAACTGAGAAGTTGAGAAATTGAGAAATTGAGAAATTGACAAACTGAGAAGTTGAGACATTGAGAGATGAGAAATTGAGAAATCGAAAAATTGAGAAATTGAGTTTCATTAAACACTAAATAATTATTGGGACATTGGATCATCGAGAAATTAAGAAATTTGAAAATTGAGAAATTGAGAAGCAAAGATTGAGAAGTTGAAATTGGGAAGCTAAAAAATTAAAACTAAATAATTGAAAATAAAAATTCGATCATTGGAAAAATTTAAAAATTAAAAATTGAGAAACTGAGGTACTGAGAATTTCAGAAAGTGAGAAATTGCAAAATTATTAAAATTATTAAACTAAGTCACTGGAAAATGTTGAGGCATTGGTTCCTCGAGAAATTAAGAAATTGTAAAATTGACAAATTTGAGAAATTGAGATATTGCGATATTGAGATATTGAGATATTGAGATATTGAGATATTGACATATTGAGATATTGAGATATTGAGATATTGAGATATTGAGATATTGAGATATTGAGATATTGAGATATTGAGATATTGAGATATTGAGATATTGAGATATTGAGATATTGAGATATTGAGATATTGAGATATTGAGATATTGAGATATTGAGATATTGAGATATTGAGATATTGAGATATTGAGATATTGAGATATTGAGATATTGAGATATTGAGATATTGAGATATTGAGATATTGAGATATTGAGATATTGAGATATTGAGATATTGAGATATTGAGATATTGAGATATTGAGATATTGAGATATTGAGATATTGAGATATTGAGATATTGAGATATTGAGATATTGAGATATTGAGATATTGAGATATTGAGATATTGAGATATTGAGATATTGAGATATTGAGATATTGAGATATTGAGATATTGAGATATTGAGATATTGAGAAATTGTGAAATTGTGGAATTGAAAAATTCAGAAACAGGAATTGAGAAGTCCGGAAAATTTAACTAAGAAATTGTAATATATGTAATAATCATGGAATTGAGAAATTGAGAAACTGGGAAATTGAGGAGTTGGAAAATTCAACTAAAAGATTGAAAATAAAAAATTGAATAATCGAAAAATTAAGGAATTATAAAATTGAGAAAGTGGGAAATTGGGAAATTGGAAAATTGACAAGTCGACAATAAAATCAAGGAATTTGATAATTTACGGAGAAATTGACAAATTGTGAAATTGGGAGACAGAGATTGAGCAGTCGAAACTGAGAAACTGAAAAATGAAAATAAAAAATTGGGATTTTGGGTCCTCGAAATATTTTAAAAAATTAAAATTGAGACAAATTGAGGATCTGAGGTATTGGGCAGTCGAGAAAGTGAGGAGCTGTAAAATTAAATTTAGAAAGATATAAAGATAATAAAGAAGTAAGACGCGCAATTGAGAAATTAATAAGTTGACAAATTGATAAATTCAACAAATTGAGAAATTGAAAAACTGAGAGGTTTAACTAAAAAATTAAAATAAAAAATTGAGCCATTGAATCAGAGAAATTAAGGAATTTGACAATTGAGAAATTGAGGAATTGTCAAATTGGGAAAGAGAGATAGAGAGGACGAAGTTGAGAAGCTGGAGAATTGGGATATTGTATCATCAAAAAATTAAAATTGAGAAATTGAGAAACAAGTATGTATTGAGAAAGTGACGAACTACAATATAAAAACTAAAGGACATTGAGCGCGTGAGAAATTGAGAAATTATGAAACTAAGAAATTAAAACATAATGTTAACATTGGATTGGATGGATAATCGAGAAGTAAAGAAACTGCAAAACTAAGATATTGAGAATCTGAGATATTGAAAAGGAAAAAAGAATATTGACGAAGTGATCCTGTAAAGCTAAAAATTCAGAAATTGAGAAATTTCGATCATCTAAAAATTAAGGAATTGAAATCTTCTAGGAAGATTTTTTCGTCTTTCCATCTTTCTCTTTTCCTGCCATCGCCTTCTTTGGTTGGTTCACCTCTCTTTAGTTCTTTCATATCTTCCCTAAACTGTCGTTCTTCGGCTCTTTCATTTCTTTCCCGACTTCTTCTTTGCTCTGGTGATCTTACTGTCTTCTTGCTTTCGTGGGATTCTTCTCCAGCTGTCTTTTTCTTTTAGTTTCTTCACTCCTCAAGCCCTGTGCTTCTTTTCCCTTCTTCGCTGTCGTCACGTGTTCTCGTGTTCGTCGGTAATCTGGGAATCTAATCTCATAATATCTTTTAGAGGCTCATACAGAGTGGAACAAATTAAATTGGTATTGCCAATCTCCACATCTACGTGCGCTCGAACAGCTCGGGCCCTCAACTACCAATCGAACTGGGAGCGCTGTCCGAAGTTTACCAACGCCGCCAACATTACCCATTTAGCGGCTGAAGACCAGTGAAAACTAAATTTCACGTCCCAGAAGCGCAACGAATGCTAAACGGACTATTTGCGACGACCGTTTCGTCTCTTATTTCCGCGTTTTCGTCTCCTATTTTCAATCAGTCCACGTTCCCCCATCTCTGAATTATGTATTAGAGTCGGTAACGGTGGAAAGCGGGCACTTCAGGATGCGGATTTTTCGAATCTCGCCTAATTAGACTATCGGTAATTCCATTAGTGGCATTCATGCTCAGAGTCTATAAATCATAGATAGGCCGATTCCGCGCAGGATGCAGTCTTGGGTGTTTTGTGCTGGAATGTTGTTGAACTTTCCAAGTCGCAAATTTTGTCGTCGGAGCATATTTTCGGGCAGGAGCTCTTTGTGGCGAAAACTTAAAGGGAGGCCGCATAATGGAGCGATGTTCATCAACGGGGATCCTTTTTTCGTCGAGAAAACGCCGTGTACTGGGAGTAATTTTAATAAAATTACATAATTACACGCCGCAGGATCGGGCCGAGCCGAGTTTCGGACGACTTAATTAAGTTTTCCATAAGAACTAGTTTTTGTAATTAGGCTTTTTCTTGGTGTGCGGGACACGGACGTGGAATAACTGTTGGGAGTGCGGTCGGAGCGTTTATTAGCGATGCATTATGGATTTTGTTCACGCCGAAAGGTTTTCATAAAAAAGTTCCAGTGATGTCATCGTGGGCTTGCATGTGCGTCTCGTCCGCCTGACGTGATCTACACAGCAAGAGTCCTAGAAGTACTTACTTTCTAAAAAATGTCTAGCGGTGTCCAGCGTGTGTTTGCCTGTCCCAGCTGATCGGTGGAAATTTTTCTTGCTGCTTTAAAAAATTGTTAAACATCAATCAAGTTTGGAAAAAAATTGATGAGATTGAGACTTAATTTATGAAAACAAATTTTGACACTTGGTTTTACTTAAATAAGAATCGAGAGGGTGTTTCCAATAGAGACGTGGGCGTGAACTTATTTCACTGCGTCTATCGGTACCTACTGTTTATTAGGGTTCGCCATAAATTACTGAGATTCAGGCGACTTCCTTTAATTAATGCTTATTATACAATGTGTTGTTTGCATCGGACTAACTATTATATTACTATCTTGTGCATTTGTAAATTTATTACAGGACTTTTATTTAATTCTTCTCTAGCCTCTATTATTTTTCCGTTCTTCTTTGTCGTCGCAAAATTTTTCCCAAAACCAACAACGGCTAAATCGCTCCACTGCACGTCTTCCTTCGGAAGCCCCCGTCGACCTGCCCAAAGTCGCTCTTTGTCCTGACAATCCCGAAGCTGGCCTATTAATTAACTCCCCATCCAGCGATCCGAAGAATGTCTCTCTCGGAGCCGACGTAATTGCCTCTAATACAGATATTAACTTCGCATCTGTTATCGCATTAATCGACTTTTTGCCTTGATTGTGCACCAAGGAAGTGGCACATAATGCCAGCCAATGTAAACCATGTATGTCCATATAACGCCATACAATTGACTTGCCAGTCTATAAATCTCGGCCACTGTGTTCGCATTAGCCGCTACATTGATTACATGCATCCTTTACACGCCGCAGACGATGCGAATTCTGCGCAATTTGTTGTAAATAAACCGCCGCGGCGCCCTCGCGCGCCCCTTTTCGAAAAAAAAATCATAATTATTTTAACAACGCGGAAAGCTCGTCGCTGAAATTCTTTCACTCCGGGAATTTATGCACGACGGTAATTTATGGATTCCGCGGCGATCTGGGAAATCATTTAACGGCGCGCCGTCCGAAAAAGAGCCTCTTCCCTTTGAACGGTAATAATTCCATCAGTCGTACAAATAAGTTGAAACCTCCGGGGCATAAATAAAAGTGCACTTAAATATAAAGCCCGTAATTAATGGCTGGTTATAATTTAATAACTGGCTACCGCATAAATCTCGACATCAAGCGTCAAGATGGCCGCGTGCGTTGTTTCTTTGTTTTTGGTGGATCGCGGCCAAGATATTCCGCACTTCTTTGCCGGCCGAGGAGTACAGAAATATCGGCATCACCTGTCGGCATCTCCTCAAAGGAGATCTGATGCATCTCATTAACCTACAACGGGAGCGGTCCATCATACGCTTAATTGCGTTCGGACGAAGAAGGATGAAGATGGTGTCGGAGGCTTAACGCCTGGATTAGAGAAGGTGAGCTGGAAATGCAGCTTTTGGGTTGAAGTCCTCGGAAGAGTAGTATGGCCCTCGGCCGCTGCGAGCGACGTCCAAATACCGTGTGCGGAGAAGCTGTTTAGACGTGACATGACTCGGTTCCTTCCAATTACGCCTCTTTTCGGCGTCTAATGTGACTCTATCTAGAGCAGTTTTCCTGATACAAAATATGTAATTTTATAGTGACCAAAATTTGTTTAAATTTGTTTAAGACTTTATACTGTTTCCTTTAGTATGTAGAGCGACTTGGTAAAAATTTTTAAATTAAATTCTTGAAGACAATTTTTTTCAGTTGCTTCCAATGGCAGTTCTATTGCGACTTGTGATAAAACGTTACTCTATCTAGAGCAGTTTTCCTAATAGAAAATAATTTCAAAGGACCAAAAGAAATTATAGATTCGTTTTATTTACAGACTATATTGTTTCCTTTAGGACTAGCACGTGATTGTGCTCTATATAGAGCCGATTTGTTACGAGTTTTTAAATTAAATTCATGGAGACAATTTTTTCAATGGCAGTTTGCTTGTCATCCAGAGCAGATTTCCTAATAGAAAGTTATTTCAAAGCACCAAAAAAATCTAAATTTGTTTCATTTAAGGATTATATTGTTTTCTTTAGGACTATCTTATACCTAATTGTGCTCTATATAGAGTTGCTTTATTAGTTTTTAAATTAAATTCATGGAGACATCTTTTTCCAGTCGCTTGCAATGGCAGTTTCCTTGCGACTTGTGATAAAATTATTTTACTCTATCTAGAGCAGTTTTCCTAATAGAAAATAATTTCAAAGGACCAAAAGAAATTATAGATTCGTTTTATTTACAGACTATATTGTTTCCTTTAGGACTAGCACGTGATTGTGCTCTATATAGAGCCGATTTGTTACGAGTTTTTAAATTAAATTCATGGAGACAATTTTTTCAATGGCAGTTTGCTTGTCATCCAGAGCAGATTTTCTAATAGAAAGTTATTTCAAAGCACCAAAAAAATCTAAATTTGTTTCATTTAAGGATTATATTGTTTTCTTTAGGACTATCTTATACCTAATTGTGCTCTATATAGAGTTGCTTTATTAGTTTTTAAATTAAATTCATGGAGACATCTTTTTCCGGTCGCTTGCAATGGCAGTTTCCTTGCGACTTGTGATAAAATTATTTTACTCTATCTAGAGCAGTTTTCCTAATAGAAAATAATTTCGAAGCACCAAAAGAAATTATAGATTTGTTTTATTTACAGACTATATTGTTTCCTTTAGGACTAGCACGTGATTGTGCTCTATATAGAGCTGATTTGTTACGAGTTTTTAAGTTAAATTCATGGAGACAATTTTTTCAATGGCAGTTTGTTTCTCATCTAGAGCATTTTTCCTAATAAAGCACCAAAAAAATCCAAATTTGTTTCATTTAAAGATTATATTGTTTTCTTTAGGACTATCATATTCCTAATTGTGCTCTATATAGAGTTGCTTTATTATTTTTTAAATGAAATTCATGGAGACATCTTTTTCCAGTCGCTTGCAATGGCAGTTTCCTTGCGACTTGTGATAAAATTATGTTACTCTATCTAGAGCAGTTTTCCTAATAGAAAATAATTTCGAAGCACCACAAATAATTATAGATTTGCTTTATTTAAAGATTATATTCTTTCCTTTAGGACTAACACGTGATTGTGCTCTATATAGAGCCGATTTGTGACGAGTTTTTAAATTAAATTCATGGAGACAATTTTTTCAATGGCAGTTTGTTTCTCATCTAGAGCAGTTTTCCTAATAAAGCACCAAAAAAAAATCCAAATTTGTTTCATTTAAAGATTATATTGTTTTCTTTAGGACTATCATATACCTAATTGTGGTCTATATAAAGTTGCTTCGTTAGAGTTTTCAAATTAAATTCATGGAGACATCTTTCCACTCGCTTCCAAAGGCAGTTTCTTTGCGACTTGTGATAAAATTATGTTACCCTATCTAGAGCAGCTTTCCTAATAGAAAATAATTTCGAAGCACCAAAAATAATTATAGATTTGCTTTATTTAAAGACTATATTGTTTTCTTTAGGACTAGCACGTGATTGTGCTCTATATAGAGCCGATTTGTTACGAGTTTTTAAATTAAATTCATGGAGACAATTTTTTCAATGGCAGTTTGCTTGTCATCTAGAGCACTTTTCCTAATATAAAATTAATTCAAAGCACCACAAAAAATCCAAATTTGTTTCATTTTAAGATTATATTGTTTTCTTTAGGACTATCATATACCTAATTGTGCTCTATATAGAGTTGCTTTATTAGTTTTTAAATTAAATTCATGGAGACATCTTTTTCCAGTCGCTTGCAATGGCAGTTTCCTTGCGACTTGTGGTAAAATTATGTTACTCTATCTAGAGCAGCTTTCCTAATAGAAAATAATTTCGAAGCACCAAAAGAAATTATAGATTCGTTTTATTTACAGACTATATTGTTTTCTTTAGGACTAGCACGTGATTGTGCTCTATATAGAGCCGATTTGTTACGAGTTTTTAAATTAAATTCATGGAGACAATTTTTTCAATGGCAGTTTGCTTGTCATCTAGAGCACTTTTCCTAATATAAAATTAATTCAAAGCACTACAAAAAATCCAAATTTGTTTCATTTTAAGATTATATTGTTTTCTTTAGGACTATCATATACCTAATTGTGCTCTATATAGAGTTGCTTTATTAGTTTTTAAATTAAATTCATGGAGACATCTTTTTCCAGTCGCTTGCAATGGCAGTTTCCTTGCGACTTGTGATAAAATTATTTTACTCTATCTAGAGCAGTTTTCCTAATAGAAAATAATTTCTAAGCACGAAAAGAAATTATAGATTCGTTTTATTTACAGACTATATTGTTTCCTTTAGGACTAGCACGTGATTGTGCTTTATATAGAGCTGATTTGTTACGAGTTTTTAAATTAAATTCATGGAGACAATTTTTGCAATGGCAGTTTGTTTCTCATCTAGAGCAGTTTTCTTAATAAAGCACCAAAAAAAAAAACAAATTTGTTTCATTTAAAGATTATATTGTTTTCTTTAGGACTATCACATACCTAATTGTGCTCTACATAGAGTTGCTTTATTAGTTTTTAAATTAAATTCATGGAGACATCTTTTTCCAGTCGCTTGAAATGGCAGTTTCCTTGCGACTTGTGATAAAATTATGTTACTCTATCTAGAGCAGTTTTCCTAATAGAAAATAATTTCGAAGCACCACAAATAATTATAGATTTGCTTTATTTAAAGATTATATTCTTTCCTTTAGGACTAACACGTGATTGTGCTCTATATAGAGCCGATTTGTGACGAGTTTTTATATATTCATGGAGACATTTTTTTCAATGGCAGTTTGTTTCTCATCTAGAGCACTTTTCCTAATATAAAATTAATTCAAAGCACCACAAAAAATCCAAATTTGTTTCATTTAAAGATTATATTGTTTTCTTTAGGACTATCATATACCTAATTGTGCTCTACATAGAGTTGCTTCGTCAGTTTTTAAATTAAATTCATAGAGAACTTTATCCAGTCGCTTGCAATTGCAGTTTCCTTGCGACTTGTGATAAAATTATTTTACTCTATGTAGAGCAGTTTTCCTAATAGAAAATAATTTCGAAGCACCAAAAGAAATTATAGATTTGTTTTATTTACAGACTATATTGTTTCCTTTAGGACTAGCACGTGATTGTGCTCTATATAGAGCCGATTTGTTACGAGTTTTTAAATTAAATTCATGGAGACAATTTTTTCAATGGCAGTTTGCTTGTCATCTAGAGCACTTTTCCTAATATAAAATTAATTCAAAGCACCACAAAAAATCCAAATTTGTTTCATTTTAAGATTATATTGTTTTCTTTAAGACTATCATATACCTAATTGTGCTCTATATAGAGTTGCTTTATTAGTTTTTAAATTAAATTCATGGAGACATCTTTTTCCAGTCGCTTGCAATGGCAGTTTCCTTGCGACTTGTGGTAAAATTATGTTACTCTATCTAGAGCAGTTTTCCTAATAGAAAATAATTTCGAAGCACCAAAAATAATTATAGATTTGCTTTATTTAAAGACTATATTGTTTTCTTTAGGACTAGCACGTGATTGTGCTCTATATAGAGCCGATTTGTTACGAGTCTTTAAATTAAATTCATGGAGACAATTTTTTCAATCGCAGTTTGTTTCTCATGTAGAGCACTTTTCCTAATATAAAATTATTTCAAAGCACCACAAAAAATCCAAATTTGTTTCATTTAAAGATTATATTGTTTTCTTTAGGACTATCATATACCTTATTGTGCTCTATATAGAGTTGCTTTATTAGTTTTTAAATTAAATTCATGGAGACATCTTTTTCCAGTCGCTTGCAATGGCAGTTTCCTTGCGACTTGTGATAAAATTATTTTACTCTATCTAGAGCAGTTTTCCTAATAGAAAATAATTTCGAAGCACCAAAAGAAATTATAGATTTGTTTTATTTACAGACTATATTGTTTCCTTTAGGACTAGCACGTGATTGTGCTCTATATAGAGCCGATTTGTTACGAGTCTTTAAATTAAATTCATGGAGACAATTTTTTCAATGGCAGTTTGTTTCTCATGTAGAGCACTTTTCCTAATATAAAATTATTTCAAAGCACCACAAAAAATCCAAATTTGTTTCATTTAAAGATTATATTGTTTTCTTTAGGACTATCATATACCTTATTGTGCTCTATATAGAGTTACTTTATTAGTTTTTAAATTAAATTCACGGAGACATCTTTTTCCAGTCGCTTGCAATGGCAGTTTCCTTGCGACTTGTGATAAAATTCTGTTACTCTATCTAGAGCAGTTTTCCTAATAGAAAATAATTTCTAAGCACGAAAAGAAATTATAGATTCGTTTTATTTACAGACTATATTGTTTCCTTTAGGACTAGCACGTGATTGTGCTCTATATAGAGCCGATTTTTTACAAGTGTTTAAATTAAATTCATGGAGACAATTTTGTCAATGGCAGTTTGTTTCTCATCTAGAGCACTTTTCCTAATATAAAATTATTTCAAAGCACCACAAAAAATCCAAATTTGTTTCATTTAAAGATTATATTGTTTTCTTTAGGACTATCATATACCTAATTGTGCTCTATATAGAGTTGCTTTATTAGTTTTTAAATTAAATTCATGGAGACATCTTTTTCCAGTCGCTTTCAATGGCAGTTTCCTTGCGACTTGTGATAGAATTATGTTACTCTATCTAGAGCAGTTTTCCTAATAGAAAATAATTTCGAAGCACCAAAAGAAATTATAGATTTGTTTTATTTACAGACTATATTGTTTTCTTTAGGACTAGCACGTGATTGTGCTCTATATAGAGCCGACTTGTTACGAGTCTTTAAATTAAATTCATGGAGACAATTTTTTCAATGGCAGTTTGTTACTCATCTAGAGCAGTTTTCCTAATATAAAATTATTTCAAAGCACCACAAAAAATCCAAATTTGTTTCATTTAAAGATTATATTGTTTTCTTTAGGACTATCATATACCTAATTGTGTTCTATATAGAGTTGCTTTATTAGTTTTTAAATTAAATTCATGGAGACATCTTTTTCCAGTCGCTTTCAATGGCAGTTTCCTTGCGACTTGTGATAAAATTATTTTACTCTATCTAGAGCAGTTTTCTTAATAGAAAATAATTTCTAAGCACGAAAAGAAATTATAGATTCGTTTTATTTACAGACTATATTGTTTCCTTTAGGACTAGCACGTGATTGTGCTCTATATAGAGCTGATTTGTTACGAGTTTTTAAATTAAATTCATGGAGACAATTTTTTCAACGGCAGTTTGTTACTCATCTAGAGCAGTTTTCCTAATATAAAATTATTTCAAAGCACCACAAAAAATCCAAATTTGTTTCATTTAAAGATTATATTGTTTTCTTTAGGACTATCATATACCTTATTGTGCTCTATATAGAGTTGCTTTATTAGTTTTTAAATTAAATTCACGGAGACATCTTTTTCCAGTCGCTTGCAATGGCAGTTTCCTTGCGACTTGTGATAAAATTATTTTACTCTATCTAGAGCAGTTTTCTTAATAGAAAATAATTTCTAAGCACGAAAAGAAATTATAGATTCGTTTTATTTACAGACTATATTGTTTCCTTTAGGACTAGCACGTGATTGTGCTCTATATAGAGCTGATTTGTTACGAGTTTTTAAATTAAATTCATGGAGACATTTTTTTCAACGGCAGTTTGTTACTCATCTAGAGCAGTTTTCCTAATATAAAATTATTTCAAAGCACCACAAAAAATCCAAATTTGTTTCATTTAAAGATTATATTGTTTTCTTTAGGACTATCATATACCTTATTGTGCTCTATATAGAGTTGCTTTATTAGTTTTTAAATTAAATTCACGGAGACATCTTTTTCCAGTCGCTTGCAATGGCAGTTTCCTTGCGACTTGTGATAAAATTATTTTACTCTATCTAGAGCAGTTTTCTTAATAGAAAATAATTTCTAAGCACGAAAAGAAATTATAGATTCGTTTTATTTACAGATTTAGAAAATAATTTCGAAGCACCAAAAATAATTATAGATTTGCTTTATTTAAAGACTATATTGTTTCCTTTAGGACTAGCACGTGATTGTGCTCTATATAGAGCTGATTTGTTACGAGTTTTTAAATTAAATTCATGGAGACAATTTTTTCAATGGCAGTTTGTTTCTCATCTAGAGCACTTTTCCTAATATAAAATTAATTCAAAGCGCCACAAAAAATCCAAATTTGTTTCATTTAAAGATTATATTGTTTTCTTTAGGACTATCATATACCTAATTGTGCGCTATATAAAGTTGCTTCGTTAGAGTTTTTAAATTAAATTCATGGAGACATCTTTCCAGTCGCTTCGAAAGGCAGTTTCTTTGCGACTTGTGATAAAATTATGTTACTCTATCTAGAGAAGTTTTTCTAATAGAAACTTATTTCAAAGCATCAAAAAAATCTACATTTGTTTCATTGTTATTTTCTTCAAGACTATCATGTAATTGTGCTATTTTCTTCTACAAACTTCCAATCGCATTTTTTTTGCGATTTGTGATAAAACCTTACTCTATCTAGAGCAGTTTTCCTAACAGAAAATAATTTCACAGTGGCAAAAAAAAAACTAGGTTGTTTCTTTTAAAGACTTTATATTGCTCCCTTTAAGACTATCATGTCATTGTGCTCTATGTAGAACTGCTTCTTTATTAAGCTAATGGAGACAATTTTTCCCACTTGCTTCCAATGACAGTTATTTTGCGCCTTATTGTGGTAAAATGTTACTCATCTAGAGCAGTATTTCTAATAGAAAATTACTTCATAGCACCAAAAAAATCTAGATTTGCTTCATTTAAAGATTTTATATTGTTTCCTTTAGGACTATCATGTAATTGTGCTCTATATAGAGCTGATTATTTATAGATTTTTTATATTATATTCATGGAGACATAATTTTCCAGTCGCTTTCAATGGCAGTCTCTTTGCGCCTTCCGATAAAATGTTACTCTGTCTAGAGCAGTTTTCCTAATAGAACATAATTTTAAAGCACCAAAAACACTTTCTAGATTTGTTTTATTTAAAGACTATATTGTTTTCTTTAGGACTATCATGTGATTGTATTCTATATAGAGCCGCTTCGTTAGTTTTTAAATTAAGTTTTTGACGACAATTTTTTTCTAGTCGCTTTCAATGCCATTTTCTTACTCTATCTAGAGCAGTTCTCCTAATAGAAAATAATTTCATTTTTTTTTGGGCTGTCGTGTAATTGTGCCATATATAGAGCTGCTTCGTTAGAGGTTTTGAATTAGATTTTTGTCGTCATTTTTTACTAGTCGCTTCCAATGCCATTTTCTTTGCCACTTGTGATCAAATCTTATTCTACCTAGAGCAGTTTTTCTAATAGAAAATAATTTCAAAACAACAAAAACAATTTCTAGATATGTTTTATTTAAAGACTATATTGTTTGCTTTAGGACTATAATGTGACTGTGCTCTATATAGAGCTGCTTCGTTAGAGTTTTTAAATTAATTTTTGTCTTGTCGCTTCCAATGGCAGTTTCTTAGCGACTTGTGATAAAATGTTACTCTATCTAGAGCAGTTTTCCTATAATGGCAAATAATTTCATAGTGACCAAAAAAAACTAGATTTGTTTCATTTAAAGACTTTATTTTGTTGTATTTTTGGGGGCTCTCATGTCATTGTGCTCTATATAGAGCTGCTTCATTAGCGGTTTTAAATTAAATTTCTGACGTCAATTTTTTCTAGTCGCTACCAATGCCATTCTCTTTGCCACTTGTGATCAAATCTTGCTCTATCTAGAGCAGTTTTCCTAATATAAAACAATTTCAAAGCACCAAAAACAATTTCTAGATGTGTTTTATTTAAACACTACATACTTATATTGTTTGCTTTGGGACTATAATGTGACTGTGCTCTATATAGAGCTGCTTCGTTAGAGTTTTTAAATTAATTTTTGTCTAGTCGCTTCCAATGGCAGTTTCTTAGCGACTTGTGATAAAATGTTACTCTATCTAGAGCAGTTTTCCTATAATAGCAAATAATTTCATAGTGACCAAAAAAAACTAGATTTGTTTCATTTAAAGACTTTATTTTGTTGTATTTTTGGGGGCTCTCATGTCATTGTGCTCTATATAGAGCTGCTTCATTAGCGGTTTTAAATTAAATTTTTGACGTCAATTTTTTCTAGTCGCTGCCAATGCCATTCTCTTTGCGACTTCTGATAAAATGTTACTCTAGCTAGAGCAGTTTTCCTAACAAAAAATAATGTCAAAACACCAAAAACAATTTCTAGATTTGTTTTATTTAAAGACTATATTGTTTCCTTTAGGACTATCATGTGATTGTGCTCTGTATGGAGCTGCTTTGTTAGAGTTTTTAAATTAAATTTATGGAAACATTTTTATCTAGTCCTTGGAAAAGTAGTATGACCCTCGGCCGCTGCGAGCGACTTCCAAACACCGTTTGCGGAGAGCTGCTTCGGTGTGACAAAACAATTATACCAGTTGTGGCATTGCATCTTTTGGCATTATGGTTGCGAAAGAATATAAAATATCGAAACTACCATAAAGAGGATGGTATAAAAACTATCGCATTTCCCAGAACAGTCTACCGTCGACCGATGCCGTCACAGCATCGAATCGCGGATCCAATCTAAAGCATCGTCCCGTCCTTGCGCCTAATTAGCCATTGTCCCCGGATTACACACAATGTTTTATAAAGTGTCAAAATCTGATAACTGAGATGTGTACAAAACGCACCTAGTTGTTTAGTGTGGCGTTACACACACGAACATTAATTTTGATAACATTTCACGTCAGTGCTTAATTGGCACCGGTGTGGGATGCAAAGATAATGAAGCAATCAGAGCTACGGACGGATTAACAGGAAAAGTTAACGCCGAGCCGAAGCCGGTCCATAGTTCCTCCGCCTGCTGAATTTGGCATTTTTTTTGCGGACAGAGAGACATGCGCCCCAACGGCGCGCGGTGCGTAATCAATAAATGATGTGCCGTACCGAGCCATAAATTAAATTAACGCTAAATTTAATTTCGGAATCAAGCGCGAGTTAATTTACAACTCAGTTATTGATATATTTGTTTTATTTAAAATCGCGGACAATTGTTTCACTTGCAGCGCATTTGTCATTTTCTTTTTGTCGCACGGGCGTAATTGATGGATTGGAGGCTCGATTTTATTGTGCGCGGTTATTTATGCAGACAATTAGCGAAGCTGCGCGCTTCGTACCGTGTGTGACTCGATTGAAGTGGTAATTTCGATCGGAAGCCGAGACGCAGTCGAGGCGAAGCGACCACAAGGGAACCGCCGTTTTAATTAAGTATTACGACACAAAAATTCCCCTCGTATAGACTCCGCGAAAAAACGGGGGCGGCTGATGAGCTCCCCGCCGCCTCCGATAAGATAAACAAATGAAAGATGGCAGGAGAAAAATACGGCAGCCATTAATGCGGATCGGAATGAAATATTCGCGGACGTTCTTCCGCCATACTGATTAGCTCATGCGGGGTTATTTAATGCAGAAAACTTTGCAACATAAACATTACCGTGTTTATTCGTCTCTTTCTTTATTTGTATTTCCTTCGCTAATGTAAGTTGCCCGGCAATTCGTTACGTCGTAGCTCCTTTGCTCGGCTGCTAGTAAATTAAGCAAACAAGCGGGCAATAGGGTAATGGCGGCCTCCCTTAATTGCGTCCGATTAAAGCGATGTGGAGGGTGTAGATCAGGGGTCCGCGCTTGGACAGTACAACGATATATTGTGTGAGAGATTTTGAAGATTTCAAGATTACAGCTAACTGGATGTTTTGGGGAATCATATGAATCACATGAATGATTTGAGTAATGCAATTACATAAGTTTTTAGTAAAATACGAGTTCGACTTTGCTCAGAACATGACGGAGGAGCATTTTTCTAGACAAAAAAAAAATGTGAATAGTTATTTTATCAACTGAAATTCTTCCGCCAACTCGTCCAAAAATCGTCCCCAATATTGACTCCCCGGAATAGAACCGCCCCTATCTGTAACCCACACTCGACTTGTCCTTGCGATTCTTGCAAATAAGTTACGAAACACGGCGAGGTCCAATGATTTAGGGAAGTTAGAAGTCGCGCTCGACTCTAATGGTGTTCCATCGATTTTACATTAGGGGTTTCTTTGTACATTATACTTTATACAATCTAAAGTTGGATATGCACCCGGTCGGAGAGTTATGTCCCTAAAAAACTCGGAAACTTCGGAGATGGAGAGCGGGAAAAAAAACAGATAATGGGAAATAAATTTGCTGGAGTTCGTGTTGTGATATTTTTCACATTATAATTAGGCGGGGGATGTTCTGGCACGGGGCGAATGTCGAACTCTGTAAGCTGTAAGACTAACTCTGGTTTCTCTTCTTGCAGGTAGGACCGATTCGTTGACTTCAGTGAGAGCTGCAGGGTGATTTTGATGATGGGTCATCCCGTCAGAGCCTCGTGACACCACAGTGCGATATATAATCGGCGTATAACAAAAAGCAACCGCATTTCTCCCTCAGGCCAATACATTACGGACGCAGAAGGTCGGAAAATTTAATATCACCAGCTTGTATATACCGCTGTTCTCGCAATTCTCCAACTTTCTGTATTTTTCCATTACATCACATTCTCGACGAGCGCTGTCTGCACTTATGAAACGCGTGTTGTGCGTCCGCCGTTGGCGGGAAAATTTATGGCGGCGCGAAATTTTCTTTCTTACAATTAAACGTAATAAAGGGAAGCTCGAGGACGGTTTTCCTCTGCTGCCGGGAGCGGATGAGTTCCGGTTTTGCGGAATGCCGGGCATGCGAAGAGGCATTGTATTCAAATTGACCGAAATTAACATGGGATTTGGAGGCCGGGACCAATAACAGTATTGATTTATTTCGGCCGTTCGCTTGTAATCTCAGGTTTCATGAGGAGGCTGGTTCTTTTCGGGAGATGTTTACGCGCCGTGCGAGACGTTACGACACACGGAGGCAGTGAATTCTTCTGTTTCGGTTGATTTATACTCACATATTGTACTCGTCTCAAGTTTCACGATTGGAACCAAAAAACTCAAAAATGTAGCGGCCCCAGACGCACCCCTGTGCTACGCCAAACGGTGCTGTCGCGTCCAAGGAACAATCTGTTGTCGACAACACCACTCGCCCGGAAGATTTCCGTTGAAACGCAAAAATGGCCCTTTGTTTTCCGTCGGGGCGACATCCCTCCAACACAAAAATGTTTTGCTACCCTCGTAAATCATTCGTTTGCCGCTTCATCGCGCACCTGAAATCGTCCAGGATTCGGATTCGGCAAAACCGAAATATCAATGGCGAGTCGCCCCTGTGTACGCGACATGCATAATGTGTAAGCAATCAGGGCACGGGGGGTTGCACGGCGCAATCCGACATCAGCGGAATGGAACAGCTGGGCTCAAAGGGGTTGCCGCAATTTGTCATTGTTTCATCCCTCTTAGGGGGCTCCATTTTTAATAGACTCGCGGTCGCAGTCGGTCTGGATTTCTGGCTCGATCTGAATTTCACGATGCGCTTGTTTTGTTGATTCCACTAGGACCATTGGTCTCAGGCGGAAGACTTTCGGGCGTTCGCAAGTGCCGAAACCGTTGGAGATATCGGGGTTGGAGTTGCACGGTTCGATTCAGGAGGTCGAGTTCCATCAGAAAACGTCAATCGTCAGACAAAAAAAATTATTATTTTTTTATTTTCAGAATTTACCCCTTTGAGGTTCAAAATGTTTTAATTTTTTTTTAATTCTCTCCTATTTCCAAACTATTCGACTTATCTTATCTCTCAATTTTTAGAATTTTTGTTTTCTTAATTTCAGTGTCTTAATTTCTCAATTTCTTACTCTCAATTTCTCAAATTTTAAATTTTCGATTCTCATTCTATTAGCTTCTCGATTTATGATTCTCAATTTCTGCAATTAACAAATTTTCAATTTCCTAAAGGTTTTACCACTCCATTTGTGAATATCTCAATTTCTCGATATCTTGATTTCTGAGTTATCAATGTCTCAACTCTCAATATGAAATATGAAATGTGGAGTCTGGATTGTGAAATGTGGAATGTGAAATTTGAAATATGTATGCTGAAACCTAAAATTAAAATCTAAATTTGAAAATCTACAGGTGGAATTTAAAATGTGAAATCTGGAATTTAAAAACAGAATCTAAATTCTAAATTTGAAAATCTACAATGTTACGTGGAATTTAATTGTGATCTAAAATCTCTCTGAAATCTATTTTCTCAAATCTAAAAGATGAAACCCGAAATCTGGAATGTGGAATCTAGAATGTGAGATCTGCAATCTAAATTATAAAACTGAAACACTGAAATCTGCTTTCTAAACCTAAAATCTAATTTTGAAAATCCAGAATATGACGTTGAATGTAGAATGTGAAATCTGGAATCTAATAACAGATCTAAAATCTGAAATCTGTTTTCTCAAATCTAAAAGATGAAACCCGAAATCTGGAATGTGAAATCTGAAATCTGTATGCTGAAAACCTAAAATTATTTCCGAAATATGGATTGTAAAATCTGCAATCTGAATCTAAAATCTAAATTTGAAAATCTAGAATATGGCGTGGGATTTAGAATGTGAAATCTGGAATTTAATAACAGATCTAAAATCTGAAATCTATTTTATCAAATCTAAAAGTTGAAACCCAAAATCTGGAATGTGGAATGTGAAATATGCAATATAAAATGTGGAGTCTAAAATGTGAAATCTGCAATCTAAATTATAAAACCGAAACACTGAAATTTGCTTTCTGAATCTAAAATCTAAATTTTAAAATCGTGAATGTGACGTGGAATTTAGAATGTGAAATCTGGAATCTAATAACAGATCTAAAATATGAAATCTGTTTTCTCAAATCTAAAAGACGAACCCGGAAATCTGGAATGTGGAATGTGAAATATGAAATATGAAATATGTGAAATGAATGTGAAATCTCCAATCTAAATTATAAGACCGAAACACTGAAATGTGCTTTCTGAATTTAAAATCTAAATTTAAAAATCTTCAATTTGATAGGTGGAATTTAGAATGTGAAATCTGGAGTTTAATAACAGATCTAAAATCTGAAATATATTTCCTCAAATCTAAAAACACTGAACTCCGCATTCTGAATCTAAAATTAAAATTTGAAAATCTACAATTTGACAGGTGGAATTTAGAATGTGAAATCTGGGATTTAATAACAGATTTAAAATCTGAAATATATTTTCTCAAATCTAAAAACACTGAAATCTGCATTCTGAATCTAAAATTAAAATTTGAAAATCTACAATGTGACATGTAGAATTTAGAATATGGAATCTGAAATCTTATTTTCTCAAATTCTAAAAGATGAAACCCGAAATCTGGAATGTGGAATGTGAAATATGAAATATGAAATATGGAATGTGGAATCTAGAATGTGAAATCTCCAATCAAAATTATAAGACCGAAACACTGAAATCTGTTTTTATGAATTTAAAATTTAAATTTAAAAATCTACAATTTGATAGGTGGAATTTAGAATGTAAACGTCTGGAATTTAATAACATATCTAAAATTTGAAACCTATTTTCTCAAATCTAAAAGATGAAACCCGAAATCTGGAATTTGGAATGTGAAATTTGTAATCTGTATGCTGAAACCTAAAATTAAACCTGGAATATGGAATGTGAAATATGCAATTTAAAATGTCAAACTGGAACACTAAAATCTGCATTCTGAATCTAAATTCTAAATTTGAAAATCTACAATTTGACAGGTGGAAGTTTGAATGTGAAATCTAGAATTTGATAACAAATCTAAAATCTGAAATCTATTTTCTCAAATCTAAATACACTGAAATCTGCATTCTGAATCTAAAATTAAAATTTGAAAATTTACAATTTGACAGGTGGAATTTAAAATGTGAAATCTAGAATTTAATAACAGATCTAAAATCTGAAACCTATATTCTCAAATCTAAAAACACTGAAATTTCCAGTCTAAATTATAAGACCGAAACACTGAAATCTGCTTTCTGAATTTAAAATCTGGATTTAAAAATCTACAATTTGATAGGTGGAATTTAGAATGTGAAATCTGCAATCGGAATCTAACATCTAAATTTGAAAATCTACAATGTGACGTGGAATTTAATTGTGATCTAAAATCTATCTGAAATCTATTTTCTCAAATCTAAAAGATGAAACCCGAAATCTGGAATGTGGAATGTGAAATATGAAATGTGGAATCTAGAATGTGAAATCTGCAATCTAAATTATATAACCGAAACACTGAAATCTGCTTTCTGAATCTAAAATCTAATTTTGAAAATCCAGAATGTGACGTGGAATTTAGAATGTGAAATCGGGAATCTAATAACAGATCTAAAATCTGAAATCTGATTTCTCAAATCTAAAAGATGAAATTCGAAATCTGGAATGTGAAATCTGGAATCTGTTTTCTGAATCTAAAATCTAATTTTGAAAATCCAGAATGTGACGTGGAATTTAGAATGTGAAATCGGGAATCTAATAACAGATCTAAAATCTGAAATCTGTTTTCTCAAATCTAAAAGATGAAATTCGAAATCTGGAATGTGAAATCTGAAATCTGTATGCTGAAAACCTAAAATTATATCGGAAATATGGATTGTGAAATCTGCAATCGGAATCTAAAATCTAAATTTGAAAATTTACAATGTGACGTGGAATTTAGATTGTGATCTAAAATCTATCTGAAATCTATTTTCTCAAATCTAAAAGTTGAAACCCGAAATCTGGAATGTGGAATGTGAAATATGCAGTTTGAAATGTGGAATCTAGAATGTGAAATCTGCAATCAAATTATAAAACCGAAACATTGAAATATGCTTTCTAAATCTAAAATCTAAATTTGAAAATCTTGAATGTGACGTGGAATTTAGAATGTAAAATCTGGAATCTAACAACAGATCTAAAATCTGAAATCTGTTTTCTCAAATCTAAAAGATGAAATCCGAAATTTGGAATGTAGAATCTGGAATGTGAAATCTGAAATCTGTATTAAATCCGAAATATGTAATGTGAAAGCTGCATTCTGAATCTAAAATCTAAACTTGAAAATCTCGAATGTGGCGTTTAATTTAGAATGTGAAATCTGGAATTGAATAACAGATCTAAAATCTGAAATCTATTTTCTCAAATCTAAAAGTTGAAACCCGAAATCTGGAATGTGGAATGTGAAATATGCAATATGAAATGTGGAATCTAGAATGTGAAATCTGCAATCAAATTATAAAACCGAAACCCTGAAATCTGCTTTCTGAATCTAAAATCTAAATTTTAAAATCCTAAATGTGACGTGGAATTTAGAATGTAAAATCTGGAATCTAATAACAGATCTAAAATCTGAAATCTGTTTTCTCAAATCTAAAAAATGAAACCCGAAATTTGGAATGTAGAATCTGGAATGTGAAATCTGAAATCTGTATTAAATCCGAAATATGGAATGTGAGCTGCATTTTGAATCTAAAATCTAAATTTGAAAATCTACAATTTTACAGATGGAATTTAGAATGTGGAATTTAATAACAGATCTAAAATCTGAAATCAATTTTCTCAAATCTAAAAGATGAAACTCGAAATCTGGAAGTGGAATGTGGAATGTGAAATCTAAAATCTGTATGCTGAAACCTAAAATTAAACCTGAAATATGGAATGTGAAATCTGCAATATAAAATGTCAAAATGGAACACTGAAATCTGCATTCTGAATTTAAAATCTGAATTTGAAAATCTACAATGTGACAATTGGAATTTAGAATGTGAAATCTGGAATTTAATAACCGATCTAAAATCTGAAATTTGTTTTCTCAAATCTAAAAACACTTAAATGTGCATTCTGAATCTAAAATTAAAATTTGAAAATTTACAGTTTGACAGATGAAATTTAGAATGTGAAATTTAGAATTTAATAACAGATTTAAAATCTGAAATCTATTTTCTCAAATCCTAAAAGATAAACCCGAAATCTGGAATGTGGAATGTGAAATATGAAATATGGAATGTGGAATCTAGAATGCGAAATCTCCAATCTAAACTATAAGACCGAAACACTGAAATCTGCTTTCTGAATCTAAAATTAAAATTTGAAAATCTACAATGTGACAGGTGGAATTTAGAATGTGAAATCTGGAATTTAATGACAAATCTAAAATCTGAAAACTATTTTCTCAAATCTAAAAGACGAAACCCGAAATCCGGAATGTGGAATGTGTAATATGAACTATGAAATGTGGAATCTAGAATGTGAAATCTCCAATCTAAATTATAAGACCGAAACACTGAAATCTGCTTTCTGAATTTAAAATCTAAATTTGAAAATCTACAATGTGACGTGGAATTTAAAATGTGGACTCTCTAATCTGTTCTAATAACAGATCTAAAATCTGAAATTTGTTTTCTCAAAACTAAAAGATGAAACCCGAAATCTGGAATGTGGAATATAAAATATGGAATCTAGAATGTGAAATCTTAAATGTGTGTGCTGAAACCCGAAATACGGAATGTGAAATCTGCAATCTGAATCTAAAATATAAACTTGAAAATCTACAATGTGAGGTGAAATTTAGAATGTGAAATTTCTTTTCCCAAATCTAAAAGATGATACCTGAAATCTGAAATATGGAATATAAAATGTAATTTTTAGAATCTTTGATCTCTTGATTTGAGTGTCTTAATTTCTCAATTTTTTACTCTCAATTTCTCAAATGTTTAATTTTCCATTCTCATTCTCTCATCTTCTCTATTTGTCATTCTCAAATTCTATAGTTAACAAATTTTCAGTTTCTTAATTTCCCAAAAGGTTTCACTCCATTTGCGAATATACCTCAATTTCTCGATTTCGTGATTAACAAAAAGACACTCAATAAATTAAGAAATCGATGAAGAAGCGAGTCAGTAAATTACATAATCAACCCAGTTGCATACAAAATTTTGTGTTTAAGAAATAAATTATACATTCTTTTACCATAAAAAAAATACAGCGAGCGAAGCGAGCTGGTATTCATAAAAATGCGAATGGAACTTGAATTTCTACTAATTTTCGGATTTTAGGTTGCTTCAGGTTCATCCCAGGTTTCGCGCTCTAGGTTGGATTAATTTTCTTAGAACTTGAATTTGTACTCATTTCGGGTTTTAGGTCATCGGGGACCACGATTTGTATTTTTTTTACCTAAGACCTAAAAAATTAATAAATGGTTTCCGGTTCTTTGAATTTACTCACATTTACACAGATTCACTTCTCTTCCATTCTTCTCACGACAATTATCATTACGCTCCTCAGCCTCGCATACCAATGACCACAAGACGCCTTCCTTCACCACTTCCTGTAGGCTCGAACCAATACGTAATTTTTCCAGCGCCCACGATGCATACCATCGATAAAATGATTTATTTTCGGACGAGCACCGACGCCAGAAATCGGCCTCTCGTGTTAATAGAAAAATCCGGCCCGAGTGAAGACATAAATTAGGCGATTATTAAGGTAGATATCTAATTATTTTCTGGAAGCATGTCAAAAACTCGAGCCGTAAATTCTGGGCCCAATTAGACGCTCGCCTCCGTTTCGTCTGTGAAGTAATCAAAATTTGAATTGTCCTTGGAAAGAAGAACAAGCCCAAAGCTGCTCCGGTCATTACAAATTGCGCGATAATGATAACAATGACGATTTATGACTCCGTGCACTCGCCGTTAGATACCGGAGCTCCCGGAGCGCATTCGCGAATCAAAAACTCGCGCCGGAGTGCTCTTATTACGGGGGATAAATCATGGAACGTTGACACAGGAAAGGCGATTTTTTCCGGAGAGGATCCGAAGAGGTGAGCGAGACCTAATGTTTTCATCAAAATCTTATAATCTACATTTAAAGGCACGCCCGGATCGGGGCCGTAAATCACGCGAGGATCACGCAGCGGCCATTAAAGTTTCTTAAACGCACGAGCTTCGGAACGTCTTCGTTGCGTTTCCCGTTTATGATTGTTTCGGGGATCGGGATGTAGGGTCGCCCTATTTGGGGATATCTGCATAAATGGGTCCTGGGTATCTGGCCGATTTAAGAATTCCACAGTCACCCGATAACAGCAATTACCTCAAATCGCAACACAATCATCGGAGCCCGCGGTTGGCCATACCAATGAACCGAGTTTGATCGCGTGGCCTTGAGGACACACCGTCTCTTGCGTCACCCCAGCTGGTCGTCCGTCGCCGGTAAAAGATGGGACACGGATATGAGAATAATACGAGTCAAGGTCTACTGCATTGCGTTTGTACCTGTCCCAGTGGTTCTCGCGATTTTTTCCTCTCTTCGCCGACCGCCGACCGACCTCTCGGTTCCCAGGACGAAAGTTTCGGAGACGGTGACTTACTCGAGTTTCTGTGGCCGCCGCCTCCGGGACGATGATTAACCCGGGGAAGTTTGCGTGTTTTCATCTGGGGGCGGCACGCAGTTGTGGCTGGAATTGTAATTTTTCGGTGGTGACTTCCGCCATCTTACGCGCAATTGTAAATACAGTCGAGATTCGTCAAAGGTCCCCCCGCGCTGAATATTTATGCGCCCATAAATCCCGCGTCGACTTTTTGCCATTTACGTCTACAAGAACTCCCCGCTATCTCTCCGTTTTTTCGGCCCCCGCTCTCGCCAACAAATCATAAACAGATAAGAAGCAGTGCTCGCCTCTTCCGATAAAGATAGTCCAGACGAGCATGTTAATTCCGAGCCGGCTCGGAGGAGAAGAAGAAGGCGATAAGGAAATCGGGCGAGCGCACCGCACCTACCTCCGAGTGTCGACACCCCATAAACCATCCCCGTTAAAAATGCACGCATTAATCGGTCGCCGGTTTCCAAATGAAACGGCTGCTCGACTGCGGCGACCACACCGAGGGTCTGCAGATATTTATTGCACTTATTCATTAGGGAATGGATTCATCACGGGAGTGCGCCGAGGAGGAGCTGAATCATGGAGCTGATTACCTCTGGGTCTTGTCCAAGATGGATAACCCGGGAGCTGGAGTGCGTTTGCGCTTTCTGTGAGATTCGCTAATTATCGCGATTGACCACAATTCTCCCACTGTCCTCCCACTGCAGTTTATAAAACACACGTAGATTTTGCAAAAGAGCAGAATTATGAAAACGCGGATACGGAGAAGAATGTCCACAACGCACCCTCTCGCCCTGCAGGTATCGAACCCACCCTTAATTGCGCATTCCGGCTCGCATAAATCGCTCCCCGTCCTAATATGGAACTCGAATCGAACAATAGGTTATTTTCGCTCACTTGAGAGACAAATTCTGGGGGTTTTATCTTATTTTTCCACCCTCGTCTTCCCCAACAAAGATAGATTACTCCGCCATTCTTGCAATTTCCCTGTCGTATCTGAGGCCATAAATCGCGGGTGAAATATCGCCAGTTGGCGAGTGGGGTGAGAGGCGCACGAGACGGAGGGAGGGTCTAAAATAAAGAAATACGCGATCAGATCGATGTTTAATGCGCTCCGGGAGATAACGTCTCGCTATTTAAATAGTTGTTGTATATTAGCCCTCGGAAGAGCAAAAAGAACTCGCGGCGCTACTAAATTCCGAAAGCAATAACGATGTAAATTTAGCTGTTGAAATCGCCGGCATGCCGCATTATATTTCTAACGGGAAATTTACGAGCGCGTTCATTCAAATTAAAATTTGAGTGGAGTTTTACACCCCGCAATATGGACGCCGCTCCGTAACCGAATTAGGTTTTTAAAAAGTTTGTTAGCGCCCTATTGTTTTTTGAGACATCGCTCCCTCGAGGGGGATCGTAAAGCGATTAGTCGGGCCGGGCGTTGTTCGCGCCTCCTGGACGCTCCTACTGGTTGACTATTTTCGGCAGCTCGAAAATAGACTGATTAATTGCGGTGGCAGAATTGATGCACTCCATTCCGAACGTTGTTGACTCACGTACCTTGATTTATGGCCGCAGCTTTGCTTTGGTACTCTTTCGTTGGCAAAATAAAAGCATGGCCGGCTTTTTGTCGATTTTGCTCTTTGCCGGTCGCGACGAAAGAAAAAACGCCCGTTCTGAAGGCTCGCATGTTCATCCGGTGCTTTGCTGGAAAAAAGACTTGTTCGTTGTTAAGCGCGAGATGTAAAGGATTTTCGTTTTTTTTTTTGGTATCGGGGTTTGTCAACGTCTCAGCGGATCAAAGAAATTTTGGAACCATAATACTCTCTTCTGGGTATTACTTCTGTACCTACACGGTTCTCGACATATCGAAGTTGTCAGATTCGTCAGATCTTAGTTTATTAGCTGAAACCCAAATTAGACACTTCCGGGTCAATTTCACTTCGCGACAGTCGAACGGTGCAACTCTCATCGCTATATCTCTGACGGCTATACCCCAATCAACCTAGAACGCCAAACCTGGGATGAACCTGAAGCAACCTCAAATCCGAAAACTAAAAATGAGTACAAATTCAAGTTCCAACAAGAAAATTAAAGCATCCTGAATCAACCTAGGAAGCGAAAACCTGGGATAAATTGAATCTTGACACCTGGGATGAAATTGAGGCAACCTAAAATCCGAAAACTAATGACAACTCAAAAATGAGTACAAATTCAGGTTCCATTCACATAGTTTATGAATACTAGCTCGCTTCGCTCGCTCCTATATTCTAACTTGTTACAATCTGAAGAACGGAATAATATTTCTTTATCGTAAAAGAATGTATAATTTATTTCTTAATATGACCTTTTTTTTCCGAAAGACAAAATGTTGTATGCAACTGGTTTGGTTATGTAATTTCTTGATCCATTCGATCAATTTATCTTGACGTCTTCTGATAAAACTCGACCTCCTAAAGTGAACAGTGGATGATTTTCACGACGCTATCCCTAACGGTTTCGGAGATACGGCGTTTTGAAATTTTGGCGCTTGCGCAAAATTCGTGATAATTACCGAAAATTTGTGATATTTTTTTGGATTTACCGTTTTTTTTTTTGAATAAACAGTGCTAGATAGGACCTCTCGGTTGATTTATTGTTGATTTCTCGACTACAAAATTTCACATCTATATATCCGAAAAGCTGCAATTTTAATATTTTGTTAACTGATCTACAACCCAAAGAAGCTGAGAAGAAGGTGAATCAACTTAGAACCAAGAAACCTGGGACAACCTATAAAAACCTGGACTACAACAGAATCAAACTAGAACCACTGACATTTTGATATTTTGTTACCTGAATTAACCCACAACCCAAAACCGAGGAATTAATCCACTTGGAACCTAGAAACCTGGGATGAACCTGAACCAACCTAAAACCCGAAAACAGTTTGTCTCTAAGTCACTGCAATTCTCATATTGTGTTACCCGAATCAACCGACAACACAAAAGCCCGGGAATAAAATGAATCAACTAGTAACCTAGAAACCTGGAATGAACCTGAAACAAACTAAAACCCGAAATTTAATCATGACTCAAACAATTTTACAAATTCAAATTCCATCAAGAATATTAAAGCAACCTGGATCGACCTAGATCGCGAAATTTGAGATAAAACTTCCAAAAACCTGGAGTGAACCTGAAGCAACCTAAATCCCGAAAACTAATAATTACTCAAAAATGAGTACAAAATCAAGAAAATTAGAGTAACCTGAAGCAATCTAGAACCCAACACCCTGGGATAAAAATTAATAGTTATTCCGATCGACTGTCAATCACTCTCGGTTGATTGACTGTTGATTGCTAGACCACAAAATGTCCAGATGTCTAAAACAATTTGTCCGTAAGGCACAGAAATCTATCCGAGAATTCCGATATTTTGTTACCTGAATCAACCACAATCCAAAAACCTGGGAAAAACTTAATCAACTTTGAACCTAGAAACCTGGGCTCAACCTGAGACAACCTAAAGCCCGAAAAGTAATGATGACTCAAAAATGAGTACAAGTTCAAGTTAATTAAAGTTGGTAACCTGAGTCAACCTAAAACCCAAAACCCTCAGATAAAAATAACAATTATTCCGATGGACTTTCGGTTGATAGCCTGTTGATTTATCAACTATAAAATATCTGACCAAAGTATCTCAAACAATTATTGTCCGTAAATCACAGTCAGGTATACGGAGAGCTACAATTCTGATACTCTGCTACTTGAATCAACGGACCACCCAAAAACCTGGGAATTAATCAACTTGGAACCTAGAAACCTGGGAGGAACCTGACCCAACCTCAAAACCCAACAAATTCAATTTTCAACAAGAAAATTAAAGCAATCTTAATCAACCTAGGAAGCGAAAACCTGAGATAAAATTGAATCTTGACACCTGGGATGAAATTGAGGCAACCTAAAATCCGAAAACTAATGACTCAAAAATGAGTACAAATTCAGGTTCCATTCGCATTGTTTATGAATACCAGCTCGCTTCGCTCGCTCCTATATTCTAACTTGTTATAATCTGAACAACGGAATATTTTTTTATGGTAAAAGAATGTATAATTTATTTCTTAATTATGTCCTTTTTTCCGAAAGACAAAATGTTGTATGCAACTGGTTTGGATAATTAATGTTGGCTCTAATAATTTGATTTCCAAATGTCGATTTCTTGATCAATTCGATCGATTTATCTTGACGTCTTCTGATAGAACTCGACCTCCTAAAGCGAACAGTGGATTCTCACGACGCTATCCCTAACGGTTTCGGAGATATGGCGTTTTCAAAATTCATGATAATTACCGAAACTTTGTGGTATTTTTTTTTTTGGATTTTTCGTTTTTCTTTTAATAAATAGGACCTCTCGGTTGATTTATTGTTGATTTCTCGACCACATCCATATATCCGAAATGCTGCAATTTTAATATTTTGTTAACTGAAGAAGCTGAGAAGAAACTGAATCAACTTAGAACCTAGAAGCCTGGGACAACCTATAAAAACCTGGGATACAACAGAATCAAACTAGAACCACTGATATTTTGTTACCTGAATTAACCCACAACCCAAAAACCGAGGAATTAATCCACTTGGAACCTAGAAACCTGGGATGAACCTGAACCAACCTAAAACCCGAAAACAATTTGTCTCTAAGTCACAGCCCTCTATCGGGAGGCTGCAATTCTGATATTGTGTTACCCAAATCAACCGACAACACAAAACCTGAAACAAACTAAAACCCGAAATTTAATCATGACTCAAACAACTTTACAAATTCAAGTTCCATCAAGGATATTAAAGCAACCTGGATCAACCTAGATCGCGAAATCTGGGATAAAACAGAATCAACTTCCAGAAACCTGGAGTGAACCTGAAGCAACCTAAAACCCCAAAAATTAATAATTACTCAAAAATGAGTACAAAATCAAGAAAATTAGAGTAACCTGAAGCAACCTACAACCCAACGCCCTTTGATAAAAATTAATAGTTATTCCGGTCGACTGTAAATCACTCCCGGTTGATTGATTGTTGATTGTTCAACCACAAAAAGATGTCTAAAACAATTTGTCCGTAAGTCACAGAAATCTATGCGAGAATTCCGATATTTTGTTACCTGAATCAACCACAATTCAAAAACCTGGGAAAAGCTGAATCAATTTTAAACCTAGAAACCTTGGATCAACCTGAGACAACCTAAAACCCGAAAACTAATGATGATTCAAAAATGAGTACAAATTCAAGTAAATTAAAGTTGGTAACCTGATCAATTTATTTATTTATTTATTTTTATCAACCAAAAGATGTCAGACCCAGGTATCTAAAACAATTTGTCCGTAAGTCACAGTGACGTATACGGAGAGCTACAATTCTGATACTTTTGTTACCTGAATCAACGCACAACCCAAAAACCTGGGAAAAACTTAATCAATTTTGAACCTAGAAACCTGGGATGAACCTGACGCAACCTAAAACCCGAAAACTAATGATGACTTAAAAATTGGTTCAAATTCAATTTTCAACAAGAAAATTTAAAGCAACCTGAATCAACCTAGAACGCGAAACCTGGGATAAAGCAGAATTAACTTAAAACCACATGGAAACCTGGAAAGAACCTGAAGCAACCTAAAACCCGAAAACTAATGATGACTCAAAAATTAGTACAAATTCCAGAAAATTAGAGTAACCTGAATCAACCTAGAAACCAACACCCTGGGATAAAACTTAATAGTTATTCCGATCGACTGTCAGTCACTCTCGGTTGACTACAAAATATCAAATCGAGATGTCTAAAATAATTTGTTCGTGAGTCACAGCCATCTATCCGAAAATTCCGATATTTTGTTACCTGAATCAACATACAATCCAATAACCTGGGAATAACTGAAGCAACTTTATAATAACTTTGAACCTAGAACCCTGGGATGAACCTGAGACAACCTAAAACCCGAAAACTAATGATGACTCAAAAATGAGTACCAATATAAATTAAATTAAAGTTGGTAACCTGAATCAACCTAAAACCCAAAAACTGGAGATAAAAATTGCAGTTATTCCGATTGACTTTGGATTGATAGGCTGCTGATTTATCAACCTCAAAATGTCAGAGCCAGGTACCTAATACAATTTCTCCTTAAGTCACAGCCACGTATAAAGGAGAGCTACAATTCTAATACTTTCCAATAAGAAAATTAAAATAACCTGTATCACCCTAGAACGCGAAACAACAGAATGAGCTTACAACCACCTGGAAACCTGGGATAAACCTGAAGCAACCTAAAAAAATTCAAGTAACTTTAAGGAGCCTGAATCGACCTAGAACAGAAGAAATTTGGGATAAAAATTAACAGTGATTCCGACAATCGACTCTTTATTACTCTCGGTTGATTTATTGTAGATTTCTCGACCACAAAATATCAAATCCAGGTATCTAAAACAATTTGTCCGTAAGTCACAGCCATCTACTCGGACAATAGCAATTCTGATATTTTGTTACCTCAATCAACCTACAATCCATAAACCTGGGAAAAGCCAGAATCAACTTGAAGCCTAGAAACCTGGGACGAGACTGAATAAACCTAATAGCCCAAATCTAATCATGACTCAAAAACGGGTACAGTTTCAAGAAAAATATGGTTATTCCGATCGACTATCTATCACTCTCGGTTGATTAACTGTTGATTTATTGATCACAAAATGTTAAATCCAGATATAAATCACAACCATCTAACCGGAAAGCTGCAATTCTGAGAATGTGTTGCCTGAATTAACCTAGAACCAAAAACCTGGGAAATAACTGAATCAACTTGGAACCTTGAAACTTGGGAGCAACCTGAAACAACCTGAAACCGAAAATCGACCAGGGAAATAATTTGAATTAACCTAGAGAGCGAAAACCTGGGATAAAACAGTATCAACTTTAGAACCACCTGGAAGCCTGGGATGAACCTGAAGTAATCTCAAACCCGAAAAATAATGATGACTCAAAAATAAGTACAAATTCAAGAGAATTAAAGTAACCTGAATAAACCTAGAAACCAAAACCTGACATGAAAATTAACATTTATTCCGATCGACTGTCTTATCACTCTCGGTTGATTAACTGTTGATTTTTCTACCACAAATTGTCAACTCAAGGTGTCTAAAACAATTTGTCCGAAAGTCACGGCCATCTGCCTGGAGAGCCGCAATACTGATATTTTGTTAGCCGAATCAACCGACAACCCGAAAACCTGGGAAGAAATTGAATCATGTTGGAATCTTGACACTTAGGATGAACCTGAAACAACCTAGAACCCGAAATCAAAAGATTATTACAAAATGAGTACAAATTCCAGTGCCAATGAGAATTTTAAAGCAACCTGAATCAACCTAGAAGACTAAAACCTGGGATTAAATTTACACAGCCATCTATCCGGAAAGCTGCAATTCTGATATTTTGTTAAATTGTGACAATTGATAACGGACACTTTGGAAATCACAGCCAGCTATCGAGAAAGCTGCAGTTCGGAATTTAAGACAGCAAACTTGCAAAACAAGGATTTCAGAAGGTAATCGACTAATTTGGACAAAGGAGCAAATTATGGTATCTAAATCTTGGACGCAATTTCTCATCCAAATTCCAAACACTCGCCGCCACACGGATTTCGGCAACCCACGTGGTCTAGCAAAAGGCCCGGGTGCCGAAAGAACTGCAACATACAAGAGCGCTCGCGATTGCAGGTACCGGCCAGACCTTCGAAAATTGCAGCTCGGATGATTTATCGCCACGGAAAATTGTGATGATAATTAGTCCATTATTGCTCCATTAAAAGCAGGTAAAAAATGCCCGTCGAGGGTCCATTATGGCAGACGGCGGCCCCCTTTCCGAACGGACCCTTGGGCGAGCCGATAATCGCCAACAAAAGTTTCTAAAATCCCTTCGGCCATTGGTCGGGGCCCCTCCCCGCTATCGGCCACCCTCAGACCCCCGTGGTGCGAGCAACCCCCTCTATTTTACATCTCGACGACCGCACTGGGTGCTACAACAAAGAAGGAAATTAGTCTTGCTGCGATCAAAGAGCTGAGGAGTCGCGGAGTGCTGATGTGCTTGTGGAAGGTGTGAGTGATGATGGTGTGGCGGAAGGTGCAGACTTTGGGTAGTGGCTGGTCGTCGGGGTACGGAAAGCCGATGGGACTGTGAGTACTTTTGAGTTCTTTGGCGTTTTTTTTTTTTATTCTTCAATTCTACATATTGGGCGCCAATCTAAAAGTCGACTTTTGCACATGCGCAACTACGGCGCCCAATAATGCCCGTATCGAACAGATTAGTTTAATTGCAGGCCTAAACACCCATTTTTCTACTTATCGGTAGCAATTACAACCACTTTACCGATCAAACTAAGTGCTTTTTTACCTCACAGTCGTAAATACCGGCGCCGAAAAATTCAAATGTACAAGAACGGACCCTCGCGTGCAAAGCACGTGAGTAAAATACACATCGAGATATACATTATGTCAGATAATCATCTACTTTATGACTGAATAAACGTTTAGCCAAATTAAACAGCTATTTATAACCGGCTGTTTTCGACCAGTTCAAACACAGGAACCGCTTTTCCGCGAGTTTTTCGCACTTTTTGTCGACGACGCGCGAATGCAAAGAGGGACTCTTGTTGTCGACGTTAAATATTAAATGCGTGCGACAACATCCATTAGGCGGAATCGTGACTTCCGGAATTATGGCACCGATTAGGAGGATTTCGGAGGCGTTGGTGGCATACTTCGAGAAAGAAAACAACGCCAGCGCCGTTCGACGATAAATATACCGACAGATGGGTCTTGATTAACTGTTAAGGATCAGGCTAGAGAGTCCATTGTGCCCACGAACCGAGACTTCCTACTGATGTAATTTGGTGGCGTTTGATTTATTTGCTGTTTGGACAAAACATTGTGGGTAACGCGAGGTTAATTGCCGCGGCGGAGTGGCTTTGCCTCGTCCTAAATGTGCAACACCAGCGAGGTGCCTTTTTCCGAAATTCGAGAGGCACCCAAAATTATGACTGAGGTGTCATTCGATTCGATAGTAAACAAAAAAAGGTGGTTTCTTTTTTGCAAATATTTCAAAAATTGTTTGAGATATCTGAAATTTGAAAAAAATTCCAGGATTTTAGTTTAACAATTATCAGGGTTTGTATGTTAACTTTTAACAAGAACAATTACCGTAATTAACAAATGCATTGTTAATAGAAAAAAATTTTACCGACGGATTATTGTTTATTGATATGTCCAGATAATACCTACATTTTTTAATTCCTTAATATTGATATTCACTCGGTTAAACTATTTTCTTTTGTTCGGGTGTCAGATTCAGTCGGCGCGGACGGGGGCTCAGCCGCGCGTTTTTGCCTTTTTTCGCCGCTAAATTAAAATTATAAATATTGCTGGGACAATTCCGGGAGGTAGGAGTTTTTTTTGGCAAATTTCCTGCCCTTTAAGGGTCTTTTTTTAAATTTCGGATATCTCAAATAGTTTTTGAAATATTTGCAAAAAACGTAACCACCTTTTTTTTGTTTACTTAATTATAACCTTTGTAATTTTTATTTGTGAATACTGATTTTCAACTAACGCGAGTCTGACACCTGATCGAAGGGGGCCACGCTTCCTCCTCACTTAAGTCACATTTACTTAAACCTGCAATCAACAATCGGCAGCTTCAATCCCCGGAGCCGCTCCACCGGAAAACCCGAGAATTAAATAATTACCCACCTCACATCGTAAATTACATTTTAATACCCGGCGATCATTATTCCCCACATTAAAGTTCGCAATCGTAAACACTTACAACTACAATAAATTCAACAACTATCGCTCCGGCCACTCGCGCAGATGTCCGCATTTTTTACGGAACCCGTAAGTGTAGCAGAATTTATGCCCGTGCATCTGCCAAACGCAATAAAATTCACAGTAGCGTCTTCATTAATGCGGCGGCCTGTCAGATTTTTTCCATCCTGCCAATTAATACATTATTTATTCTAAGCGCTGCCGGTTCATTAAACTGCTGAAATATATCGCGAATTTGCCGTGACAAATGCCATATTTAATTTAATTTGAGTTGCGAGCATAACCGGAATGGTGAGAAGTCGGCGATAATTGTTTAAAAATAACTCGTGGAAGTGTAATTGGTTTGGGTTGACGTCATTCGATAATACACAACAAAGTTTTTACTACATTTACATGTACAGCATTGTAATTCAAAACTTTGTTGGCTACTTACTGCAAGTGACTCAAAGGCTAATGGAGCAACGATGTCTTTACACAAAAGTAGATTACTTAAATTAGTGGAAGTGTGTCAAATCCCGGGCTGCGATCTTTGACACTTCCTGAAGAAACAACGTAACCTCAAATCTCGGTCGTGAATTCGACATAAATTTATTTAATGCCAAACTGTCAAAAACACACACAACATGAATTTTGCTGATAGGGAAGAATAAACTTTATACGCGTGTCAAATCCGAGCATGCCATCTTTGACACTTTCTGAGATAAGTAATTTACTGAGAAACAAGTTTGACCTTGAGCATAATCATGGTTAACACGTGCCCTAAATCTCAGTGTGCCATGAGTCTTTTTGAGAAACAACATTTAAACAGTGCACTTGAAGAAGAAAAATTACTTAAAATTTTGGTCGCAAGTTGGACGTTCCAACGAAATTGTCAAAGACAACCATTTGACAATGGCCTATCTGATAAACCACGATATGTTAATTATGCGTCTCAAATCTCATAGTACAAATCAGGACATTTGATGTCTATGTAAATGTGTCAAATTTCACTTCTCATCTTTGACAGTTTGTTTACTAAGAACACATGGAATTTTGGTGGTGAAAATGACCTTTTAAATTTTACTAAAAATTAACTTTTGACAAGGATGTGCCTTGTACGGATGACAAATCTGTTTCGCCATCTTTGACACTTCTTAATTTAATACAATTTTTGACACTTTTCTATTTTTGGGTATTCGTCGGTTCAACCAAACGTTTACGTCCATAGTTCATATGCAGATATATACAAAAAAAATTCTGACTGTTAAAAATGGCTATTAAAAATTTCAATGAGGGTCAACGTCATGGCCACCTTTTATGTCATACCTTATCTGCCAAGTCTGGTTAACTTTTCTTATCTACGCCCAATGGCACTTATCTATTTCACATTCATTCAGTGTCTTGTCTCCCAACACCTACCAGCACCAAGTTCAAGGAGTGTTTGGTATCCATTCAATGCCGATAACACCAAATCGTGGTCATGCAGATAAGCCGGGTTCATCACACTTCGATGTACCGAAATGTACATCCTCCAGGACGGGTTTCATTAACCCACCCTCGCGCACTCTTTACGGTCTGCAATTCCGGGCGCCCATCCATTACGCGGCAATTAACCGGAGGGACAGAGCCGGACCGGCCGTTTGTCTCCCGCGCCTGCCGAAATAAATCATAAGTTTAATTTTATCTCCTGTAAACAGAGAGGACCGGATCGGCAAAAATTCGCGGCTGTTTGCATTTATTTCCGACGATAATCGGCTAATGGGGGCGGCAGCGACGGGAAAATATCGCCGGGCGGCGGCGAGTCGACCGGGGAGTGTGTGGTGGCCGATGGTCCACGGCCGGATCTGAATAAATAATTGCGAGTGTCAAAGATGGGGCGCGGGATTTGACACGCGTCTATCGAATGTGCATCTCACAGTATTTTTTTGAAATGTCGAATTGAAGCGGTGTGTTTCAATTACGTTTATATCAGGAACTGTCAAAGATTGCAGCAGCAATGACGAATTTTCAAGCCAAATTAGAAATAGTTATTTTTCTTTTAATCTCTGGATTTGACAATTATGTCTATTATTTATCAAGTTTAAGAAATTTTCCATTTCAAGGGATGTTTCTCAAAATTGTCAAAGATGGAAGCATGATATTTGACACACTATCATCTTGTCGTGGATGCACTAATTACGGATATCTGTCCTGCACAACTTTGTCTCTACCACAATTTGAGGTGTTTTAAGGGCTCTGTCAAAAATGACAATATCGGATTTGACACATGAACAAATCATCTCAAATAAATTAATGTTTATCTTTGAGAGCTTAGTTTATAAATAACTGAATCCTTTTTCTGAATTAGGTATTGTAATCACTGTCTCAAAGATGGCAGCATCAGATTTGACACTTTTCTCTCAGATGTCTAATCTCAACTGTCCATCTTTGACAGCTTGGTTTTCATTACCTTTTTAAATATAAAATTATAGAGTTGTCAAAGATGGTGAGATTGAATTTGACAAGTACCTAAAGTTTATCTAAAATCTTTGACACTTTGAAATGGTGATTTTACCAACAAGATCTGACACAAGTATAAACAGACTCTTGTCTATCACATGAATATAATATGTAAGATGAGAAAATGAGTGTCAAATTTGTATCTTTGACACTTTGGTTTTATTAACCGACTTCTTTTATTAATTAAATTACCATTGTTCCATCGGTGATCAAATGAATCGAATTCTACAAGTGGATACGATGCATATAGTGAAAAGAGCATGGGAGCCAAAACACTTCTTTGTGCACTCCCAAAATTAGGTGTATAATGCACACTTTTTGGCCGCCTGTGCGTTTCCGCATTTCACAGCAATTCTAACCTCGACCACTTCGACGGGGCGTCGATCCCACACCACGCGCCTGCAATTAATTACTCGCCAACCCCCTTTTTAGTCCTCTCGCGCTTACCGGAATCTTACTTGCCGAATTTAAAACTCGCCATCTAGCTCTAAATTCCGGGAGTTAAGCCGCATCTGCCATAATGGATTAGGGTTGAGCCTAGCCCAAGTGCGAGACGAATCCACGGCCCGCTGGATCTGACAGCCTTCCCCCTTGGCGTCCCGACCGGCCCCGCCTGACCCTAATCTGGCCGGCTGACAGCTGCTTTCGGGTAAGCTCTTCGCGGCAGACATGCCGTGCCGTGCAGCTTTCTTTATTATTTATCGGACGTCCGAATTAATCATCCGAGGGGTGCGGGGGTGCGTTTAATTACTTCGCCGTCGTCGGGGGTTAGTCCGGTGGGTCGGCGGCCGCTGCCCGCTTCGGCATGGCCTCCGATGCATCATGGCTTCCCCGAGATTTATGGGTTCTAATTGGGACCGTCCGAAGGACGCAGTGTAAACAAGGAAGCGGTGGAATTAAGGGGGCGGGGCCTGGGTCAGTCTAGGTTTTCGGGTCAAGGTTTTGGCCAGGTTTGAAAAAGAGTTCAAGCGGATTTTTGTCAAGCGATAGTTAATTACGCAGCATTTCGAACCCCGGTAATTTTTATTGCCGCACGCACCCGCGACGCGGTCGGGCAGGTGCATCGCCGTGATAAAAATTTCATTTCGAAACTGTCACTGACTTCCCCGCGCGTTTTTCCCGGTTATTTATCGCGGTCGCGTCTATGCGCTGCGAGTCCTGAAAATTCCCGCGATAAATTAGCCGGCAAACTTTACTTTTAAATTTTGTTAGGAACTTTATTATAGTTGGACGTATTTGAGAGTGTCTAAATCATTGTAATCTGTTTATCTTCCTTTATCTAAACTTTGCTATTTCGCCGCTTCCCGGAGGACCGTCCTCTTCCTGCCTTTTGGACTCCATTTAAGGGAACGTCTTCCGCGCAACACGGCCATTACTGGGGGGAATTTGTCACGGGTTAAGTTTGGATGTTGGGGGTAATTAGCGGGTTAGTAAGTTGCGTATGGCCGAGAGTTCGTTGTCGGTTTAAAATCTCTCTAGTGGCAAGGACTGCATCGATTGGTTTAAAACATCCAATAAAAGCAATGAAAGTTCATTTTTATAAACCTCGAAACCTGGGCGATTGAGAAACGGGAAAACCTAAGACTCCTAGATGACTTGAAAACCTAGACTTAGTAATATTAGCTACCAGCATCCTAGAGAACATTCTGTTGGAAATAATCCAGCCTTGGGTATAAAAATTTTAATTTAAAAAAGGGCTTTTTAGAAACCTAGACCTAAAAATTCGAAAGGACCTGAAATAGAAATGAACCTGCATGAGAAACACTTTTAGAAGTGAACCTGGAATATTATAAAACCTGGGCGATATCTAAAAACCGGAGAGAAAAATTTGCAGTGTTTGAAGATGGTTTCTATTCTTAATTTTTACCTCAAAGTACAGGGACAAATAAAATAGACAGATGAAGAAAGAAAAAATCATTTTTAAAACCTGGGCGATTGAGAAACGTAAAAACCTAAGACACCCAAATAAATTGAAAACCTAGAGTTAGTAATATTTTACTGACATCCTAGAGATCCTAGCAAATATAAAATATTTAAAAAAGTATTTTTTAGAAACCTAGACACCCATATTAATGTAAGACGAAGTTAAAAAATCCAAAAAATGAAACACTTTTAGAAGTAAAAATGGAATATTACAAAACCTGCTCGTCAGCAACCTAGGCGATATATAAAAACTTCTTCTGCGGTGTTTTAACACACTTTCTAGAGGTATGCCGCTGCAACTGTCGGCTAGTATGTACAGCTCGTTTCGCTCGCGTTTGTAAATCATTGGTTATTTTGACGTACAGATGGTTATACAGAGTTTCAAAATTTCTACAGTATTTTGGAGCGAACTTTCTATACAGCTTTCTGCAGCGGACATCGGCTTCCAACCATCATGGCGATATTGAAAATGATGTTTTAATAGTAAATGTAGCTCGCTTCGCTCGCTTATTAAAATCTATGAGTTGTTTTGTTGTACAAATAGTAATACAAAGTTCTCTTTTTAGAATACTTTTTCTATAGTATTTCGGGTCGAATTTTCTATATAGCTTTCTGCAGTGGATATCGGCTTCCAACCACCATGGCGGTACTGAAAATGAGGTTTTAATAGTGAATGTAGCTCGCTTCGCTCGCTTATTAAAATCTATGGATTGTTTTGTTGTACAAATAGTAATACAAAGTTCTCTTTTTAGATGGATTTTTTTTCAATAGTATTTCGGGTCGAATTTCTATATAGCTTTCTGCAGCGGATATCGGCTTCCAACCACCATGGCGGTACTAAAAATGAGGTCTTAATAGTGAATGTAGCTCGCTTCGCTTGCTTATTAAAATCTATGGGTTGTTTTGTTGTACAAATAGTAATACAAAGTTCTCTTTTTGGACGGATTTTTTTTTCTGTGATGTCTATAGTATTTCGGGTCGAATTTTTTATATAGCTTTCTGCAGCAACTATCGGCTTCCAACCACCATGGTGGTACTGAAAATCAGGTTTTTATATTGAATGTAGCTCGCTTCGCTCGCTTATTAAAATCTATGGATTGTTTTGTTGTACAAATACTAATACAAAGTTCTCTTTTTAGAATTCTTTTTCTATAGTATTTCGGGTCGAATTTTTTATATAGCTTTCTGCAGCAACTATCGGCTGCCAATCACCATGGTGGTAATAAAAATCAGGTTTTTATATTGAATGTAGCTCGCTTCGCTCGCTTATTAAAATCTATGAATTGTTTTGTTGTACAAATAGTAATACAAAGTTCTCTTTTTAGAATACTTTTTCTATAGTATTTCGGGTCGAATTTTCTATATAGCTTTCTGCAGTGGATATCGGCTTCCAACCACCATGGCGGTACTGAAAATGAGGTTTTAATAGTGAATGTAGCTCGCTTCGCTCGCTTATTAAAATCTATGGATTGTTTTGTTGTACAAATAGTAATACAAAGTTCTCTTTTTAGATGGATTTTTTTTCAATAGTATTTCGGGTCGAATTTCTATATAGCTTTCTGCAGCGGATATCGGCTTCCAACCACCATGGCGGTACTAAAAATGAGGTCTTAATAGTGAATGTAGCTCGCTTCGCTTGCTTATTAAAATCTATGGGTTGTTTTGTTGTACAAATAGTAATACAAAGTTCTCTTTTTGGACGGATTTTTTTTTCTGTGATGTCTATAGTATTTCGGGTCGAATTTTTTATATAGCTTTCTGCAGCAACTATCGGCTTCCAACCACCATGGTGGTACTGAAAATCAGGTTTTTATATTGAATGTAGCTCGCTTCGCTCGCTTATTAAAATCTATGGATTGTTTTGTTGTACAAATACTAATACAAAGTTCTCTTTTTAGAATTCTTTTTCTATAGTATTTCGGGTCGAATTTTCTATATAGCTTTCTGCAGCGGATATCGGCTGCCAATCACCATGGTGGTAATAAAAATGTACAAAGTTGTATTTTTGGACGGATTTTTTTCTGTGATGTCTATAGTATTTCGGGTCGAATTTTCTATATATAACTATATAAGTAATGTGTTTGAAGTGTGTAGCTCGCTTCGCTCGCTATGAATCGTTTTGATGTGCAGATGGTTATACAAAATTTTATTTTTCACTTTTTGAGAAATTAAAAAATAGAGAAATTGAGAAATTGAGAAATTGAGAAATTGATAAATTGAGAAATTGAGAAACTAGGATGTTTAGAAATTGAAAAATTGAAAACTGAGAAATTGAACAATTGAAAAATTGAGAAATTGGGAAACTGAGGATTTATGGAAACGAGGCGCTGAGAAATTGAAAAATTGAGAAATTGAGAAATTAAGAAATTGAGAAACTAGTATTTTCAGATATTGAAAAATTGACAAACTCAGGAGTTGAGTCATTGAGAAATTCTGACACGGAGAATTTGAGACATTGTTAAATTGATAAATTGGGAAACTAAGGATTTTAGGAAACGAGGCGCTGAGAAATTGAGAAACTAGGATGTTCAAAAATTGGAAAATTTACAAACTGAGAATTTCAGACATTGGGAAATTGAGAAACTAAAGATTTGAAATACCGACGCGCTGAGAAATCAAAAATTGAAGAAGAACTTAAGAAATTGAAAAATTGACAAACTGAGGAGTTGTTGAGAAATATTGAATATATTGAGAAATTGTGACACGGAGAATTTGAGACATTGGGAAATTGATAAATTGAGAAATTGAGAACTAAAGATTTGAGGAAACGAGACGCTGAGAAATTGAGAAGTTAAAAAATTGAGAAACTAGAATGTTCAGAAATTGAAAAATTGAGAAGTTGAGACATTGAGAAATTGTGCATCTAAAGATTTGGATAAATAAAGCGCTGAGAAATTGAGGAGTTGAGACATTGAGAAATTGAGAGATCTAGAAATTGAAAATTGAGAAATTGGGAAACTAATGATTTGAGGTAACGAAGCGCTGAGAAATTGAGGATCGGGGAAGTTGATAAATTGAGAAACTAAGGATTTGGGGAAATTGAGGAACTGAGAAGTTGAGAAATTAAAAAATTGAGATGTTTGGAAATTCAGGATTTAGGGAAACGAGGCGCTGAGAAATTGAAAAATTGAGAAATTGAGAAACTAGTATTTTCAGAAATTGAAAAATTGACAAATTCAGGAGTTGAGTCATTGAGAAATTGTGACACGGAGAATTTGAGACATTGGGAAATTGATAAATTAGGAAACTAAGGATTTTAGGAAATGAGGCGCTGAGAAATTGAGAAACTAGGATGTTCAAAAATTGAAAAATTTACAAACTGAGAATTTCAGACATTGGGAAATTGAGAAACTAAAGATTTGAAATACCGACGCGCTGAGAAATCAAAAATTGAGAAATTAAGAAATTGAAAAATTGACAAACTGAGGAGTTGTTGAGAAATATTGAATATATTAAGAAATTGTGACACGGGAGAATTTGAGACATTGGGAAATTGATAAATTGAGAACTAATGATTTGAGGAAACGAGACGCTGAGAAATTGAGAAGTTAAGAAATTGAGAAACTAGAATGTTCAGAAATTGAAAAATTGAGAAGTTGAGACATTGAGAAATTGTGAATCTAAAGATTTGGATAAATAAAGCGCTGAGAAATTGAGGAATTGAGACATTGAGAAATCTAGAAATTGAAAAATTGAGAAATTGGGAAACTAATGATTTGAGGTAACGAAGCGCTGAGAAATTGAGGATCGGAGAAGTTGATAAATTGAGAAACTAAGGATTTGGGGAACTTGAGGAACTGAGAAGTTGAGAAATTAAAAAATTCAGAAGTTGGGAAATTCAGCAATTAAAAAGTTGAAAAACTGAGAAAATAAGAAATTGAGAAGTTAAGAAATTGAGAAACTAGGATGTTCATATTTGAAAAATTGAGAAACTGAGAAGTTGAGACATTGAAAAATTGGGACACGGAAAAATTGAGAAATTGAGAAATTTGGAAACTAAGGATTTGAGGAATCGAGGCGCTGAGGAATAATAAAATTGAGAAATTGATAAATTGAAAAATTGAGAAATTGAGAAACTAAGATGTTCAGAAATTGAAAAATTGACAAACTCAGAAGTTGAGACATTGAGAAACTGGGAAAATGAGAATCTAAAGATTTGAGGAAACGAGGCGCTGAGAAATTAAAAAATTGAGAAATTGAGAAGTTGCTATATTGAGTAACTGATGAGTTGAGAAATTGGGAACATGAAAAATTGAAATTTGTATTGAGAAATTGAGCCATTAAGAAATTGAGAAAGAATTTGAGGAAACGAACCACTGAGAAATTGAAATATTGAGAAATTGGTAAATTGAGAAATTAAGAAATTGAGAAATTGAGAAACTAAGATGTTCAGAAATTGAAAAATTGACAAACTCAAAAGTTGAGACATTGAGAAAATGAGAATCTAAAGATTTGACGAAACGAGGCGCTGAGAAATTGAGAAATTGAAAAATTGAGAAGTTGCTATATTGAGTAACTGATGAGTTGAGAAATTGGGAACATGAAAAATTGAAATTTGTATTGAGAAATTAAGACATTAAGAAATTGAGAAAGAATTTGAGGAAACGAACTACTGAGAAATTAAAAAATTGAAAAATTCGTAAATTGAAAAATTAAGAAATTGACAAATTGAGAAACTAGGATGTTCAGAAATTGAAAATTGACAAACTGAGAATTTGAGACATTGAGAAATTGAAAAATTGAGAAATTGAGAAACTATAGAGATTTGAGGAAACGAGGCGCTGAGTAATTGAGAAATTAAGAATTTAAGAAGTTAGGATATTGAGAGACTAGGATGTTCAGAAATTGAAAAATTGAGAAATTGAGAAATTGGGACATTTAAAAATTGAGACACGAAGAATTTGAGACATTGAAAAATTGATAAATTGAGAAATTGTGAATCTAAGAATTTGGATAAACGAAGCGCTGAGAAAATGAGGAGTTGAGACATCGAGAAATTGAGAAATCTAGAAAATGAAAAATTGACAAGTTGAGAAATTGGGAAACTAAAGATTTGAAGAAACGAAGCGCTGAGAAATTGAGGATCGGAGAAGTTGAGAAATTGAGAAACTAAGGATTTGGGGAAACGAGGTTCTGAGATATTGAGGAACTGAGAAGTTGAGAAATTAAAAAATTGAGAAATTGAGACATTAAGAAATTGACAAGTTGAAAAATTGAGAACATAAATTGGGAAACTAAGGATTTGAGGAAACGAAGCGCTTAGGAATTGAAAAATTAACATATCGAGAAATTAATAAATTGAGAAATTGAGAAGTTGAGACGTTGATACATTGAGAAATTGGGAAAACTAAGGATTTGTTTTTCTTTATTTTGGGTTTGACAGAATTCCTTAAAACATGTCTCCTCGAGAAGGCCTGAAAAACTGAAGGTTTATAGTAATTGAGTTCATTTTTATAAACCTCGAAGCCTGGGCGATTTAGATACACAGAAAAACCTAAGACGCCTAGAGTGAGTACCTAATATTATTGACATCCTAAAGTGGATTCTGTTGGAAACAAATGTAAAGAATTTAAAAAGAACTTTTTAAAAACCTAGACGCCCAAAAAAATGTAAGACGAAGTTAAAAAATCTGAAATAGAAATGAAACAGCAGAAAACACTTTTAGAAGTAAACCTGGGGTATCACAAAACCTGATCGTCAGCAACCTAGGCGAAATCTAAAAACTTGCGGTGTTAATTTGGTTTCTTTACGTAATTAGGTCAGTCCAGTCACACAAACATCACAAAACAACTATTACTAATTGGGGCTCCCGTCAGCGACATTCACCGATCAGATTTGCAACTCTCCCTATTTAAATTGCATATCATTTCTTATCAGCTGTTCCGGGAAACAATCTAGACATATGGAAATGACCATAAAGTAGGTGACAACGCCGCGATTAAATTACTCCCCGGCTGTAGACGAAAAAATCCCCCGACAACCCATCCGTCCGTTAATCTTCCAGAAATTACAGCAATCCAGGAGAAATTACACAGAGGTTAACCGGTGTAATTGGGAGGTAATTGATTACACTTAATTGCTCCTCTGTCAGTGCATCGGAAACATAACCGCGAATCAAGCAAGTCCGCCGATAAAACTCGCATCGATTATTTATTGTCGACAAATGTATTCACCTAGCACCGAAGAGATCCAATTAAGGCCGGTGCGGCTCCGGTTTTTTTAATACAGAGTGTTAATTACGGCGCCTTCATATCACATGCATACGCAATCATTGCTATTAAAAAAGCGAAATTGTTGCAGCTTGTTCGCGGCTAGGAGAAATTCCTGTAATTTATTAGTCGCTTTTTGCCGTTTTTTGTCGGGGTGCAGCAGTGCTGCCAACGTCTGACACCTGAAAAATTCAAATTCCACGAGCGAAGAAAGAAATGAGCGCACCGCCTGATTTGTGGACCTTTTAACCGATTCTATTTTGGACCTGATTTATTCGGTTTCTATTAACGGCGCTTTGTCGATGATGTCTTAAATATTTCATACAACAAATGGTGGTTTAGTCTGGCTGGTTGCTCCAAAATTTTTCTGTCAACCAACGACGACATCCACACCGAAGGTTAACGACGAAAGCACCCAGCACCGCAACAGGTCGCCCAGATAACAATTACCACAAACTCCAGCCATTCCGCGCCCGTAAATCATCCCTATCTACAAATGGGTCAGTTACAGTTACTTCCAGGAAGACCTTCCACACGATTTTTTTGTCGATTTAAAGTGCGTTGCACCGCAGGCCGCCTCAAAGCACCAGCACCGCGAAGAGTTATAGCCAGGGAAATAGTTTTTGTCCGTGGTCTTCGAAAGCCGAGGTCGGACTCGTTGAAAAGAGCGCAACAAAAGTCCGAAGAATTTTTTAGGTCGTCTTATTGTCGCTAAACAATAGGGTTTTTTTGCCCGGACCCGGGGGGTTATTTTCGGAGACACGTCGGTATTTGCACCGAGCGTCCTCGCGCGGTGTAAATTTAAATCGGGGAAAATTGGAAGTTCGATGATGGGCAGTTAATTGAGACGATGGTGTCTCATTTTCAGCCGGCGATTTTGTGCTTCTTCATTGTTGATTGTATCTGCGGGCTCTGAACGTTTTTAATGATGTGCTGGCGGAATGTGCGCATAATGAATGAAGAGAGGCATAAATTATGCTGCAGTTGAAATGAACGATCACGTAAAGGTTAACAGCGTTTTATGAGCTTGGGAGAGCTCAATTTTCGAATATTTTGCCAGTAATTTAGTGTGCGGAAGCTGTGTATCGTGGATAGTTAAAATATAAAGTTTGCCACAAGGTTACAACTCTCACACTTTCATCGGCCTTTAATTACGGATTAGATAGTTTACTGTCCTTGCTTGTACAAAATCTACAAGCTCTCCCTGGAGCTTTAGTCATTTATGTACCTTCTAGAACCTTCAGAAGTCAAATAGGACGAAAGCTTGGACGAACAAAAATTTGCGGGCTATCGACGGAATTTTTGAATTACGGGGGTGCCCCAAAGAAACTTAAAAATTTTCTGGTGGTCTTTAAGACATTTATGAACATTTTGGACTTCTAACATCCAAGTATTCTGAAAACGGACGTACGAGCTTTTTAAAAAAAGTTAAGTCAGTTTGGAGATCGACGAAATATTATTTCCTGAAAGCTCATAAGTCAAAAACTAAATCTTACTCTTTTCTTTATCCGCCATTCATATTATAAAGATTTAGAAGGAGCCATATGTGTTTGCTAAAAAATCAAAGAATACAGTCCTAAAGAATTCTGAATAGTCATAAAAAATGGTGCCAGGAAGTATGCTCGCGAGCTTGAAGACTCCTGAAAAATCATCGGAAAACTGGAGGAATTCTAAAAAATCAAAGTCAAACATTAAGAAAGGTCTTGAAAAATCCGATACTCCTGGAGGATCGTGAAGGAGCTAAAATTCTAATTCTCGGTGAAGTTGAGGATTGTATCTTTTATGTAACCATCTGTTACGAGCTACACGATTAAGTCCCGGCATGGTGGTTGGAAGCCGACATTTCCTGCACAAGCCTATATAGAAAATAGAAAATCGCAGAAAGATTTCCATTTAAACCTTGTGTAGGCATTTGTGCAACAGAATGACCCATACGCGAGCGAAGCGAGCTACACTTACTATCAAGACTTCACTTTCAGTTTAGACATGGTGGTTAGGAGCCGAGAACATCTGCAGACGGCTATATAAAAATTCCATCCGAAATACTGTAGAATTCACGGAAAGATTTCCACTTATAAACTAATTTTTCTATAATCATAACGATTCATTGATTTTAGCAGCGAGCGAAGCGAAATACACTTACTATTAAATCCTCACTTTCAGTTCTGGCATGGCGGTTGGAAGCCGATGGCTTCTGCAGAAGGCTATATAGAAAATTCGATCAGAGATATGCACTGTTGAATGCCCAGAAAGACTTCCATTCAACGTAGAACTTTGTGTAAGCATTAATTTGTGCAACAGAAGGACCCATACGCGAGCGAAGCGAGCTACATTCACTATCAAGACTTCAATTACTTTCAGTTAAGATATAGTAGTTGGAAGCCGAGAATACCCGCAGAAGGCTATATAAAAATTCGATCCGAAATACTGTAGAATACACAGAAAAATGTCCACTTAAAAACAGATTTTTGCAACGACTGATAGATTTTAACAAGCGAACGAAGCGAGCTACGCTTACTATAAAATGCTCACTTTCAGTTCTGACATGGCGGTTGGAAGCCGACGGCCGCCGCAGAAGGCGATATAGAAAATTCGATTGTGCATACGCGAGCGAAGCGAATAAAATTCTTTTTCTTTCCAATGGCCCATAAAGCGCAAAGAGCAATCTCACAACTCAAAGTATACTCAATTAAAACGCTAGTGGACTGTAACAACAACATCTAGAAAGCAAAATTCTAAAAATACATCAAAATAAATCAATAGCTTTATTCATTGCTTTCATTTCAGAAATACATCTAGAAAGCAAAGAAGTTCTAAAAATACATGGCTCAAATTGATGATTTAATAATAAGTGTAGCTCGCTTCGCTCGCTTATAAAAATCTGTGGATCGTTATGGTTATGATAAATTTTTTCTTTACAAGTGGAATTTTTTCTGTAATTTCTACAGTATTTCCGATCGAATTTTCTGTAGCAGCTGTCGGCTTCCAACCACCATGCCAGAACTGAAATAATAATAATTTAATAATATAAGTGTAATTTGTTAAATTCTATGGGTCGTTATTCTGTTGTTGATTTCTACAGTATCTCGGATTGAATATTCTATATAGCCTTCTGCAGCAGCTGTCGGCTTCCAACCACCATGTCGGGATTAAAATTATGTGTTCTCCCTTGATATGCCTTATATATTCTTTTTCCAGTCTCTTGAAAATTGAGAAATTGAGAAATTGAAAAATTGACAAACTCAGAAGTTGAGACATTGAGAAATTGCGACACGCAGAATTTGAGACATTGAGAAATTGAGAAAATGAGAATCTATAGATTTGAGGAAACGAGGCGCTGAGAAATTGAAAAATTGAGAAGTTAAGAAATTGAGAAACTAAGATGTTCAGACATTGAGAAATTGAGGAACTGAGAATTTGAGAAATTGAAAAATTGAGAAATTGAGGTGTTGAAAACTTGAGAGGAAAAATTGTGAAACTAAGGATTTGAGGAAACGTTGAGGAAATTAAAAAAATTAGATATTGAGAAATTAATAAATCGAGAAATTGAGAAGTTGAGAGGTTGATACATCATCATAAAACAATAGCTCAAATTGAGGTTGTAATGATAAGTGTAGCTCGCTTCGCTCGCTTAATAAAATCTATGGATCGTTATGGTTATGGAAAATTTTGTGTAATTTTTTTCTGTAATTTCTACAGTACTCGGATCGAATTTTCTGTCGCGGCTGTCGGCTTCCAACCACCATGTCAGAACTGAAAGGTGAAGTTTTAATAATATAAGTGTAGCTCGTTTCGCTCGCTTGTTAAATTCTATGGGCCGTTATTTTGCTGTTGATTTCTACAGTATCTCGTATTGAATATTCTATATAGCCTTCTGCAGCAGCTGTCGGCTTCCAACCACCATGCCGGGATTGAAATTCTGAGTTCTTCTATCATGTGTTCTCCCTTGATAGCATATGCCGCTCTTATCTTCAGTTCTGTTTTCAACTCCTCTTCGACCCACTTCTCGATTTTTTTGCTTATTCTTTGTCCAGTCTCTTTTAGTCTCAGCCCTGTTATCGCTATTATTTCTTCTTTCGTCTCTTTCTTTTTTCCATATTCGTTTCTAGTAAAGCTTTCTCTTCTCTCTGTCTTTTCTCTTTTTCTTCCATCGCCTTCTTCAGTTGATTTATTTCTCTCTTCAGCTCTTCTCCATTTATTCCCTGAGCTCTCTCATTTCTCTCCTGGTTTCACTCGTAGGTATATGTATTATTTTGCATTCCTTCTGGACTTCTTTTTTCGTGGTCTTATTGTTTTCTTCCTTTTTTAGGTTTTCTTCTAACTCTCTTTTTCTTTTAGTTTCTTTTTATCTTCTTCTTGGATTTTTCCTTTTTCTTGGGCTTTTGTCTCATTTTTATTCCCAACCCACTACATTCCTACCTTTTTTCTTTTTTCTTCTTCGCTGTTTCCTTCACATTTCTACGTTTTAATTTGCTTTATTTTCGTGAATTTTCTCATCGTCGGCATCGCTTCACTCCACGTGTTTTCGTGTTGGTCGGTAAATCAGGAATCTTTGTCAAAAGTTGGCAATTTGAGGCTTATGGATGTCTCAATAAAATATTATTTTTTGAATTTTAAATCGCATGACATTTTTGTCGGGGTTCCAGCATTGTGAATCTTCAAAGTTCACTGAAAGTATACCACTTCTTAGATCTGTGATTTATTTGGGCGGGCGTTACATTTGGGCCGTTCCAAACGGTGCAGCGGAGGGCGTCCCCGCAGTAATCCGTCCGGGAGTCACGGCGGCCAGACAACTCCTAAATGTCAATAAAAACATCACCGCTAATACAGCCATAAATCATGCAGAAACAAACAAACCATAACCGATATCGGCCGCGGTTAAGTCGTTACGAAAACCAAATGCTACAGCTTAACCTTTTTAATCTATCAATTCGCAGCCTCAACGCCGCGCGCTTTATGAGCCGTGAAACGCTTGTCTCGATTTGAATTTCACGGCTTCGTGGTCCCGTATCGGCGCCTTTTCGCCAAGGGGGTCAAGTCTTCGCGGGAAAACGGCCACCTCGACGACCACCGGTCAATTGCAATTTATTCACGTTCATAACCTACCGCATCGCGCCTCCTGATTAGAATACCCAAACGGATTAGTTTCTGATTTGATTCGCATAATTGTCGCGATTTTTATGCGCAACGCATTCGCACAATAATCGTAAATCCTCTACGTTGCTAGTGGTGGCTCTATTGTGTGGTCTAATACGACGATTTATTATACAGTCGGCGTATCGTTACGCTATATTTTTTAGATACCGTATGCGGCCTAAATGCCGGGACGTGTGCTTTCTAAGGATTTCGCAAGGGCGCGACGCAGTGTGGTCGCGGCTTCAGCCTCCGGACGCCAACCAACCTGTAACTCGGGAGACGCGGAAGGAAGGTCCCTGTAACCGGCATCTGGAGGCGCGGTTGGGCTACTCACCACCAGGGTCGCTGCGGTGGCGCGACGCCCTCGGTGGCGCGCGTGGCGAACTAGAAAACCGGGATCGATACCGCTTTCGGCGGGATTTTCGAAACTCGAACCACTTGTGGAAATTTAGCGGTGATTTACGGCCGCGTCGCATACAGTCCATCACGCGCTTCCTGCCAGGTTTTATGGGCTCCTGAAACTATAAAAACTTATTTTCTTAGCATCTGGCTGACGCATGTAGTGGATAATGTGGAAACCTGTTTGCGTTGTTTATTTACGCTGCGGTGTACAGATGGTGAAGTTGTGAGGAAGCGTTTTTGTTTCATTGTCTGCGGTGGCAAATTGGTCGATTTAATTCGGAGATGATTAGGACAACAGCGTTATCGGCAAGGCCAAGGTCGTCGCGAGGTGCACTTGAGTACACAGTCGTGGCGCAATTTTATCGTTGGAAAAGTAGAAAGGTGTACCGTCGACGAGCTAATAAATAAAACTTCGGAAGGTCGAAAACTACCTAACAAACACCACTCAATTCGATGTAATAAAATGGCGGTCTTGACCTTCTTCCAGCGAAGGCCACCGATGCGACGTGATTTATGGGACACATCGAGATAACGGCCGGAGTTAATAGAAATTACTAGGTCATTAAACCGACGGATTTTCGTAATGGTGATAAGAGTGGTCAATTGGCCGTATCATTCGAAAATATGAAAACATTGGTGTCGTTAACGGGTTTGATCTTTGGCTCCACTGTAGAAATTTGATGGAGATATCGACAATCGCTTGGATTTATTGTATTATTTAATTTTAGTTCTTTTTTGTTCTGGTCAGATGTACAAACTTTGAGTAAAAACAATGTAATTGTTATTTTATTATGCACATATCGTAGAATTGATATTAAAAAGTCGATCGCCAGAAGTGTAACAAGTGGAACCCTTGAGGAACTCCAAAATGGAAAACAATTGCCTCATACCCCGACCCGCGCGCCTCTCGCGCTCCCAAGATGAAGACATTAATCAGATATTCGATGCACAACATACACAGAATGATTATGATATTGCTGTTGACTTTTACGAGTTTTACGATGTGTTTAATGCGCATAACAGTCACGGAATTGGTTTTATGGGATCGTAAACAAGCTGCGGAGAGCGCATGTGCCGATAAGCTGCCGCCGCCAAAAGTCGCAGATCTCGATGGCCACTTAAAGCCTCGTAAAACGTCACTGTTGCCTCATAACGTCGAATTACCTTCATCGCCTTTCTATTGCTTTTAGTGTCAGGAAGGGGTTGTGGGGGCGGCGAAATGGGCGGGGGCGGTTTTACGCCGCCGCCTTCCGCGGGAGGGTCCTTGGTGGAACCGACTTTGGCTCCTTTTTACTATAATCTCTTTTTTTTGCTCTTTGGCATCAGCAAGCCTGGGCACTTTTTGACTCCTGGAGCCTTGCCCAGGTTGAGGCATAACGTTTGCGTTGATCGCCTTATGCTTGTCCGTGACTTAGTGACTAACCAAACTCTTTGTTTCAGGTAAGCCGAGCGCGTTCCCACCGCCTCCCCGTAAGTGCACCCCCCGAACCCCCAATTAAAATTTAATTAAAAGCTCAGCTCTCGTTCAAAACACGACCGCAACGGCAAAACAAAATAGTGAAGGCTCATAAATCGCGGCAATCTCCTGAAAATCAATCTGGGACTTGCGTTTCGTAAAAGCATCGTTGCGTGCGTAGACCGCTAGCCATCCTGCTTTCGACCGCTTCTCGCAGCGGTCCGGAGGAGGACGGGGGCTGGACTCGAGACAAAATAACCGAGAGATGGAGAAGCATGACTCCGGGCAAGGTATCAAAAAGCGTTGTTATTATAATAATAATCACATGCGCGAGTGGCGGGTCGGTCGTAAATCATTTCGCGATCCGCCTGCTCGGACGGTCACTCAGTTGACTGATTTATCGATCGAAACGTCGGCTTTCTTTTCCGAACGCGGTGCTCGTTTTTCTCTGATTTTGCGTCTTGAGGATCTCGGGGCGGCGGGAAAAAAGGACGGTGTAAGTGGGATTAAATTGGTCGAGGGGAGAGGGGCGACAAGAAGATGGGTTTTTATGGATTATCGTGGGTCGGGTTCTGGGACTTTGAAAGAACGAGTTGGCAGGTTTAAAAATCTGTCTTGGGTTCTTTTTTCTTTGGTTCGTTTGGATTTGCCACAAAATCCTTTGTTGCGGTCCACCTCAAATTTCGCTTGTAAATTAAAAGAGATCGACAAGTTCCTGAGAAACAAGCTTTGAGCTGAATTGTCAAAGACATAGTACAAATCAGAACATTTGACAAGTATCTATAATAAGTGTGTCAAATTTCGTAATGCATTTTTGACAGTGTGTTTGAGAAAAAGTGCCACAAAGAACACATGAGATTTGGTGATAAGTTTGATGTCCCAAGATTTATTTTCTAAACTGTCAAAGACAAACATTTGACAATGGTCTATCTGATAAACCAGGATATGTTTAATATGCGTCCCAAATCTCGTAGTACCAATTAGGACATTTGGCAAGTATCTAGAAGTGTGTCAAATTTTGGATCTAATCTTTGACAAAATTTTGCCCTTGGAAATGACAAAATTTGACACTGAACCATCTAATTAACAATTGTGTGCTTTGTTCGTGTGTCAAATCTCATTTCGCCATCTTGGACACTTCCTAAAATAAAATTTAATTTAATGCCATCTTTGCCACTTCTTAAGATGTAATTTAGACAACAATTAAAACTAATAAAAAACCACTTCAAATTTCAAATTGTTGAAAAAGAAAAGCTCTGGAAATTTGGTGATAAGTTTGATGTCCCCAGGTTTATAACAATCTAAATAAATTGTCAAAGACAAACATTTGACATTGGTCTATCTGATGAACCAGGATCTTTAAATTATGTGTCTAAAACCTTATAGTACAGATCAGGACATTTGACATGTATCTACAATAGGTGTGTCAAAATTCGTGTCTCATCTTTGACAGTGTGCTTGAAACAAAGTGCCACAAACATCGCACGACATTTTGACGATGGCCATGGCTTTTAAGGTTTATAAAATTATTAAATTGTCAAAGACAAAATTTGACACTGGATCACCTAATTAACAATTGTGTACTTTGTAAAGGTGTCAAATCTCATTTCGCCATCTTAGACACTTCTTAAAATGAAGTTTAATTTAATGCCATCTTTGACACTTCTTAAGATGTAATTTAGACAACAATTAAAACTAATAAAAACCACTTCAAATTGTTACTTTAATTTACATTACTGTCAAAAGAGACATTTGACATAAATCTGGTATAGTCAAAAATAACTGTCAAATCTTAGATAATTTCTCATAAATACATCATTGAGATCAAGAGTGAAAAAGAAAGCCACTGGAAATTTGGTAATAAATTTGATGTTCCCAAGTTTATTAAGATCCAAATAAATTTGAAAAGGTGTCAAATCTCCTTTCGCCCTCTTAGACACTTCTTAAAATAAAGTTTGATTTAATGCCATCTTTGACACTTCTTAAGATGTAATTTAGAAGACAATTAAAACTAATGAAAAACCACTTCAAATTGTTACTTTAATTTACTTTACTGTCAGAAGAGACATTTGACATAAATCTGGTATAGTCAAAAATAATCTGTCAAATCTTAGATAATTTTTCTTAAATATGTCATTGAGACAAAGAGTGAAAAAGAAAGGCACTGGAAATATGGTGATAAGTTTGATGTCTCCAGGTTTATTACAATCTAAATAAATTGTCAAAGACAAACGTTTGACATTTGTCTATCTGATGAACCAGGATCTATTTATTATGTGTCTAAAACCTTATAGTACAGATTAGGACATTTGACATGTATCTATAATAGGTGTGTCAAATTTCATGTCTCATCTTTAACAGTGTGCTTGAAACAAAGTGCCACAAACATGGCACGAAATTTTAGCGATGGACATGGTTTTTAAAGGTTATAAAATTATTAAATTGTCAAAGACAAAATTTGACACTGGATCACCTAATTAACAATTGTGTACTTTGTAAAGGTGTCAAATCCCATTTCGCCATCTTAGACACTTCTTAAAATGAAGTTTAATTTAATGCCATCTTTGACACTTCTTAAGATGTAATTTAGACAACAATTAAAACTAATGAAAAACCACTTCAAATTGTTACTTTAATTTACTATACTGTCAAAACAGACATTTGACATAAACCTGGTATAGTCAAAAATAATCTGTCAAATCTTACATAATTTCTCATAAATACATCATTGAGACCAAGAGTGAAAAAGAAAGGCACTGAAAATTTGGGGATACGTTTGATGTCTCCAGGTTTATTACAATCTAAATAAATTGTCAAAGACAAACGTTTGACATTTGTCTATCTGATGAACCAGGATCTATTTATTATGTGTCTAAAACCTTATAGTACAGATCAGGACATTTGACGTGTATGTATAATAAGTGTGTCAAATTTTGTGTCTCATCTTTGACAGTGTGCTTGAAACAATGTGCCACAAACATCGCACGAAATTTTGGCGATGGACATGGCTTTTAAAGTTCATAGAATTATTAAATTGTCAAAGACAAAATTTGACACTGGATCACCTAATTAACAATTGTGTACTTTGTAAAGGTGTCAAATCTCATTTCGCCATCTTAGACACTTCTTAAAATAAAGTTTGATTTAATGCCATCTTTGACACTTCTTAAGATGTAATTTAGAAGACAATTAAAACTAATGAAAAACCACTTCAAATTGTTACTTTAATTTACTATACTGTCAAAACAGACATTTGACATAAACCTGGTATAGTCAAAAATAATCTGTCCAATCTTAGATAATTTCTGATAAATACGTCATTGAGACAAAGAGTGAGAAAGGAAGGCACTGGAAATTTGGTGATAAGTTTTATGTCCCCAGGTTTATTACAATCTAAATAAATTGTCAAAGACAAACATTTGACATTGGTCTATCTGATGAACCTGGATCTATTTATTATGTGTCTAAAACCTTATAGTACAGATCAGGACATTTGACATCTATCTATAATAGGTGTGTCAAATTTCCTGTCTCATCTTTGACAGTGTGCTTGAAACAAAGTGCCACAAACATGGCACTAAATTTTAGCGATGGACATGTTTTTAAAGGTTATAAAATTATTAAATTGTCAAAGACAAAATTTGACACTCGATCACCTAATTAACAATTGTGTACTTTGTAAAGGTGTCAAATCTCATTTTGTCATCTTAGACACTTCTTAAAATGAAGTTTAATTTAATGCCATCTTTGACACTTCTTAAGATGTAATTTAGACAACAATTAAAACTAATAAAAAACCACTTCAAATTGTTAGCTTAATTTACTTTAATGTCAAAAGAGACATTTGACATAAATCTGGTATAGTCAAAAATAATCTGTCAAATCTTAGATACTTTCTCTTAAATACGTCATTGACACAAAGAGTGAAAAAGAAAAGCACTGGAAATTTGGGGATACGTTTGATGTCCCCAGGTTTATTACAATCTAAATAAATTGTCAAAGACAAACATTTGACATTGGTCTATCTTATGAACCAGGATCTATTTATTATGTGTCTAAAACCTTATAGTACAGATGAGGACATTTGACATGTATCTATAATAGGTGTTTCAAATTTCGTGTCTTATCTTTGACAGTGTGCTTGAAACAAAGTGCCACAAACATCGCACGAAATTTTGGCGATGGACATGGCTTTTAAAGTTTATAGAATTATTAAATTGTCAAAGACAAAACATGACACTGGATCACCTAATTAACAATTGTGTACTTTGTAACGGTGTCAAATCTCATTTCGCTATCTTAGACACTTCTTAAAATGAAGTTTAATTTAATGTCATCTTTAACACTTCTTAAGATGTAATTTAGACAACAATTAAAACTAATGAAAAACCACTTCAAATTGTTACTTTAATTTACTTTACTGTCAAAAGAAACATTTGACATAAATCTGGTATAGTCAAAAATAACTGTCAAATCTTAGATAATTTCTCATAAATACATCATTGAGATCAAGAGTGAAAAAGAAAGCCACTGGAAATTTGGTAATAAATTTGGTGTTCCCAAGTTTATTAAGATCTAAATAAATTGTCAAAGACAAACATTTGACATTGGTCTATCTTATGAACCAGGATCTATTTATTATGTGTCTAAAACCTTATAGTACAGATCAGGACATTTGACATGTATCTAAAATAGGTGTGTCAAATTTCCTGTCTCATCTATGACAGTGTGCTTGAAACCAATTGCCACAAACATCGCACGAAATTTTGGCCATGGACATGGCTTTTAAGGTTTATAAAATTATTAAATTGTCAAAGACAAAATTTGACACTGGATCACCTAATTAACAATTGTGTACTTTGTAAAGGTGTCAAATCTCATTTCGCCATCTTAGACACTTCTTAAAATGAAGTTTAATTTAATGCCATCTTTGACACTTCTTAAGATGTAATTTAGACAACAATTAAAACTAATAAAAAAAACTTCAAATTGTTACTTTAATTTACTTTACTGTCAGAAGAGACATTTGACATAAATCTGGTATAGTCAAAAATAATCTGTCAAATCTTAGATAATTTTTCTTAAATATGTCATTGAGACAAAGAGTGAAAAAGAAAGGCACTGGAAATATGGTGATAAGTTTGATGTCTCCGGGTCTATTACAATCTAAATAAATTGTCAAAGAGAAACATTTGACATTGGTCTATCTGATGAACCAGGATCTATTTATTATGTGTCTAAAACCTTATAGTACAGATCAGGACATTTCACATGTATCTGAAATAAATGTTTCAAATTTCGTGTTTCATCTTTGACAGTGTGTTTGAGACAAAGTGCCAGAAACACACGAAATTTTGGTGATGAACATGGTCTTTACGGTTTATATAATTATTAAATCGTCAAAGACAAAATTTGACATTGGGCCATCTAATTACTACTTGTGTACTTTGTACGGGTGTCAAATCTCTTTTTGCCATTTTGGACACTTCTTAAGTTCTAATTTAGACAGCAATTAAAAATAATACACTGATGCCAAAATGTTTAATATGTGTCCCAAATCTCGTAGTAGAAATTAGGACATTTGACAAGTATCTATAAGTGTGTCAAATTTCGTGTCTCATCTTTGACAGTTTGTTTGAGACAAAGTGCCGTAAAGAAATTTTGGTCAAAGTCAAAAATTGACATTGGACCCTCTATTTGACAAAGATGTGTTTTATATTTGTGGAGCTGATAATCAAAGGAATGCGTCATACGTGGGTGTGTCAAAGGCCATTCTGTCATTTCTGACATTGACAGAAGGACTCTTGATATGAATCTATGCGGCAGACCAGGATGGAACCTGAATATTTGGAACATTCTTTGGCAAAAACCTGTAGAAACCTTCCATGCTCTGTTTCCGGTGGCGAACCCCCGCCGTCGCGGCACGCTCCACCAAGAAATGCGGAATTTAAATCGCTCCCGGGTAAATGAAGTCCGACCATTTCCGCAGTGCCGATAATTTATCAACGTCCACAACGGCCCGTGAGCCGCCATTACTCTTACGGCCTCGCACTAACGTGCTGATTGCTGCAAGAAACGATGTGGGAACACGGGCGTCTGGAACGATTCCTTTCATTAGCGAACTTCCGCCACCAAAAAATAGTTTTGATGAGTCCACCACGTCCCGGAGCCGTCGTCCGACTTCCGCGTCGACGTGGCGAAGTCCCGTCCTCGCTGTCTCTTCCGTTCCTGACAAGTGGCATATGCAAACGGCGATGCGGATCTTTTATTTGCGCCCGAGCGCGACTTGTTCTCGGCTATTCTTTCATGCTCCCGTATCATCTACAAATTCCTGACGCGACCGACAGCACAATGGACAGCGCGGTGTTCTAACGACACCCTGCAGGACGATATCTGATCGTCCATATCGCGATGTGCCGCGTTTTTCTTCCTTCGATGGTTGATTCGTTAGCCTTGCCGGGTGGCTTTTAATGAAGTGCTGCGCCACCACCTGCTGAACCGACGGGGAAGCCCCGCACCTGGTGGCTCCCGTTCGATTGTAACGAGCAATGCGTCGGCTATTTATTGCGTGCCCACGCAACCGCCGCGTCGTTATGATAATCATATGGAGGCTCATATCTTCGATCGGTCCATACAAACGTCCTGGAAGTGTCTCCAGATCTTCCTCTTCAAAAGTCCGCTATCGCTGAGGAGGATCTGCGGTGGTTCGCCGATTCGCATGCAGATTAATTGGGTGCACAATGAGAACTCCCGCTGCGATGCGGACCCCCGGGGAGTGCAAAGATACAGATTGAATTGTGGACGTGCGAATGTAGATAAAATACAGTACAGATTTGCGCGGCAAAACATATTGGCCAACCAATATATAGTTCTTTTTGTTTCATACCGTTGCCCTATCTGGCTAGAATTAAGTCTTCAGCTGGTGGTGAAACATGGCCGCCGCAAATGGGTGGTTGATGGGCAGGTAGAGCGACCCTGAACACCCAGCGGGTGGTCCGACGGGCGGCAACGAAATTCGACCAATGTCAGGTCGAAAAATTCATGACCCAATTTGTGCACAATTTTTCGGTCGGCGCACAAACAACGACTAGTGCTGGGCCAACGAACCTGCACTTATTAATTAGTGGCTGAAATGTTTACTTTCGGCCCGCAATTACGGAAGAAAGTCCGTGAAGCAGTCATTGCGGCCTCCGTGTCTTTGATAACTTCTAATTCGGCCGAACCGGCGATTTTACTATTGTGAACGCGAGCCCAATTTGCGGTAATCACACGTTTCGAACGTAATTTACGGCCTTGGAGCCGGAAACGAGCACACCTCGGCCCCGGAGCCCTGCAGACCTTTGCCAAAATCACAAACAAAGCTCACTTTGGCGTCAACACAAACCACGATTAAAACGGTCCGCGACGGCCCTCGGACGTAATAATTAATGGATCGCGTTCCGTATACAAAAGCCGTGACTTGAAAAAATCCGCCGGAAACGGACGCGATGACTTATGACGTCATAATTCAAGAAAAGAAAGAGCCGGGAGGACGGACGTCGCGGCGGGGAAAGTTTCGAATTTCGGCGCGCCGGAGCGCCCTCCGGCGGCGGGATGGCGGAACTAAGCGGTGCGGGCGACGGCCGCCAGATGGCGCACGGCATGGGGTGAGTTTCGAGGAGAGAAAGCGGTCGTAAAGATGGTTTAACGGGAGTTCGGAGTTTTGCGGGAAAGTAAATATTTAGCGAGAGTGGATGCACTTTTTAGGGAAATTTATGTGTGAAAGATATCAGAATCCGGTTAAGGACACTGGAAAAGTGCTCGGGAAATTTTTTAGCTATCAGTTCAATGATTTTCAAATTTATTTTATAAAAGCTTTAATAACGTTTAATAGCACCTTATGTAACGAGTCGATAATACAACGCGATTCAATAAAGTCCTATTATAGATGAGCTCCATACAAGATTTTATATTAGATTCCTTTTGTATATATTTATCTACAAAAAAAATCGTGAAGTTGGCCTTGATTGTCTCTAATGGCTATTTAAATTTAAACTCGTAAAATGCAAGAGTGCAGTCGCAAAATGTCTTACCGCCAATGAATTCCTACCGCTCTGAAACTTGTTAAATAGGTGACCTTATTTTGGTCTTTCGAGCCGGATAAGCAGCACTGTATCTTCAACTTTTGAACGATTTGAACATGGTCATTCCAGCGTTCTACAACCTGAACCTACTTGCTCTCATTGTGTTCATATCTCTCCACTCATCAGCGCGGTAATTTTCCCGCATTACTAATTACAAAAATTCCTTTTCAGAGTGTCTACCTTGTGGATATACTACTCGTCTTCCCCGGCCCTCGGATCAAGGACCCACCGGTGAGTGACCCAACACGAAATCTCCATAACGCTCCTCGGCGGTCGGAGTGCGTCGCTCGCAATTAGCCGCCCCCGAAGAGGGGCGGCACACGAAAGCTTTTCGCAATTAGGCGTTTCACTCCGTAGTTTGATGGAAGCATTAGGACACGGTCCGCCGGTGTAAATTGCGGCGATAACATACGGGTTGTGTCGTTTATTTGGTCCATAATTTACGGGCGGCGGCGGAAAAGTGAAAGGCGGCGCCGCCGCCGCCGCCGCCACCTGAAATATGAATGTATCGAGTTAGCGCCGGCGATTATGATAAGGGGATGATTATTTATCAGGTCCGGCCGCGACAAGGGATTTTACTCGCTTTTATGGGTGTTTTCTGGTTATTTTCGGGCCCGCAGGGGTTCCGGAGGGGACGATTTGAGTTACGTGTTTTCTTCTAACGAGGAACGCCTTTTCCTTGTAGGGACTCTGCCGGTTTCGGATACTTATTCCTCGGATTATAATTGTAGATCTGGGATTGATTTTGCAAATGATGGAGTTGGGGGATTTTTCTGGGGACCGCGCGTGGGGGAAAAGAAAGTTTTGCATATAGTGTGCGAATAATTCGAATCACAAATTTGTATTTATTTTTCTTTCAAAGAATGTTGGACAAATGTTTTCGGCGATAGTGTGGAACCGCACTCAAGTTCCAAGGCTGCACAGTTTTTACATCTTCCTCATCTCCCCCAAGTAGCCAAATGTGGTCCAAATATTATCCAAATGATCGTTTCTCGCCCCCTCAACGTGGTCAATCCGGGCCCAAAGGAGGCTAATTTCCGTGCTTCAGATATAGCATGAGATGAGGTCTAATAAGACCGAAACCGTTAAATAACTTAGATAGCAGTTACCGTAGTTGCATATTTTTTGAAAATGAACAATGATACGAGACAATTCAGTGGCACGTTAAAATTTTTAAGAACATAGATTTAGAAAGCTTTCTTTAAATTCCTCCTTGTGTTAAGAATTGAAAAAGTGTGATAAAAGCTCTTCAAAACGGGGGTAAATATTTTTTAAAAATTTGTGAAATTTGATGGTAACAACCAACAACAGATCGGACGTCTAGATTTTCCAAGAAATATTATAAAACCCCTTTTCTGTTTTATAAACCACAGACCAGTCATAAAAGCTCGTCCACCCCCCAGCAAATATTTTTTGAAAATTTTTGGAAAGTGGCTATTTCACCCAACAATGATCCTACCAAATTCCGTAAAATGTTGTGCTTTTTAAGATCACAGATTTAGAAAGCTTTCTTTAAATTTCTCCTTGTAAAAAGAATTGAAAAAGTGTCATAAAAGCTCTTCAGGACGCGAGTAAAAAATTTTCTAAAAATTTTTAAAATTTGTGTGGCTTCAACCAACAACAGATCGGAGGTCTAGATTTCCTAAGAAACATTATAAAGCTCTCTTTGGGTTTCCTAAATTCTAAACTGGCCACAAAGTGTCATAAAAGCCCTTCCACAGCCCAGCAAATATTTTCTGAATTTTTTTGGAAAGTGGCAATTTCATCCAACGAAGATCCGACAAAATTCCGTAATATGTTATGATTTTTTAAACCACAGATTTAGAAAGCTTGCTTTAAATTCCTCCTTATATAAAGAATTTAAAAAATTTCATAAAAGCTCTTCAAAACGGGGGTAAATATTTTTTAGAAATTTGTGAAATTTGACGGAAACAACCAACAACAGATCTTACGTTCTGATTTTCAAAGAAACATTATAAACCTCTTTCTGGGTTCTCTAAATCCTAAACTGGTCACAAAGTGTCATAAAAGCTCTTTCACAGCCCAGCAAATATTTTTAGAAAATTTTTGGAAAGTGGCTATTTCACCCAACAATGATCTTACAAATTTCCGTAATATGTTATGCTTTTTAAAATCACAACTTTCTTTAAATTCCTCCTTGTGTAAAGAATTCAAAAAATATCATAAAAGCTCTTCAAAACGGGGGTAAATATGTTTTAGAAATTTGTGAAATTTGAGGGAAACAACCAACAACAGATCTTACGTTCAGATTTTCAAAGAAACATTATAAAGCTCTCTTTGGGTTCTCTAAATCCTAAACTGGTCACAAAGTGTCATAAAAGCTCTTTCACAGCCCAGCAAATATTTTTTGAAAATTTTTGTAAAGTGACTATTTCACCCAACAATGATCCTACAAATTTCCGTAAAATGTTATGACTTTTAAGAACACAGATTTAAAAATCTTTATTTAAAATACTCCTTGTGTAAAGAATCAAAAAATGTCATAAAAGCTCTTCAAAACTGGGGTAAATATTTTTTAGAAATTTGTGAAATTTGACGGAAACAACCAACTTACGTTCAGATTTTCAAAGAAACATTATAAAGCTCTATTTGGGTTCTCTAAATCCTGAAATGGTCACAAAGTGTCATAAAAGCTCTTTCACAGCCCAGCAAATATTTTTTGAAAATTTTTGTAAAGTGACCATTTCACCCAACAATGATCCTACAAATTTCCGTAAAATGTTATGACTTTTAAGAACACAGATTTAAAAATCTTTATTTAAAATACTCCTTGTGTAAAGAATTAAAAAAATGTCATAAAAGCTCTTCAAAACTTGGGTAAATATTTTTTAGAAATTTGTGAAATTTGACGGAAACAACCAACTTACGTTCAGATTTTCAAAGAAACATTATAAAGCTCTATTTGGGTTCTCTAAATCCTGAAATGGTCACAAAGTGTCATAAAAGCTCTTCCACAGCTCAGCAAATATTTTTGGAAAGTGGCTATTTCACCCAACAATGATCTGACAAAATTCCCTAATATATTATGATTTTTAAAATCAGTTTTAGAAAGTTTTATTTAAATTCCTCTTTGTGTAAAGAATTTAAAAAGTGTCATAAAAGCTCTTCAGGACGCGAGTAAAAATTTTCTAAAAATTTGTAAAATTTGATGGCTTCAACCAACAACAGATTGGACGTTTAGATTTTCAAATAAACATTATAAAGCTCTCTTTTGGTTCTATAGACCGTGGACCAGTCACAAAGTGCCATAAAAGCTCTTCCACAGCCCAAAAAATATGTTTTGGAAATTTTTGGAAAGTGGATATTTCACCCAACAATGATCCGACAAAATTGTTATGATTTTTAAGAAGACAGATTTAGAAAGCTTTCTTTAAGTTCCTTTTGGTGTAATTAATTGAAAAAGTGTCATAAAAGCTCTTCAAGAGGCGGGTAAATATTCCTTAGAAGTTTGTGAAATTCGATGGCCACAGCCAACAACAAATCGGACGTTCAGATTTTCCAAGAAATATTATAAAGCTCTCTTTTGATGCTATAAACCCCACACTAATCACAAAGTGTCATAAAAGCTCTTCCGCAGTTCAGAAAATATTTTTTGAAAATTTGTGGAAAGTGATTCCTTCATCGACCAATGATGCGGCACAATTCCGTAACACGTTAAGATTTTTAAGAGCATAGATTTAGAGACCTTTTTTTAAATTCTTCTTTTTGTAAATGATTTAAAAATGTGTCATAAAAGCTCTTCAAGAGGCGGGTAAATATTTTTCAGAAATTTGTGAAATTTGATGGCAACAGCCAACAACAAATCGGACGTTCAGATTTTGCAAGAAATATTATAAAGCCCTCTTTCGATGCTATAAACCCCACACTAATCACAAAGTGTCATAAAAGCTCTTCCGCAGCTCGGAATTTTTTTTTGAAAATTTGTGGAAAGTGATTCCTTCATCGATCAATGATGCGGCACAATTCCGAAACACGTTAAGATTTTTAAGAGCATAGATTTAGAGACCTTTCTTTAAATTCTTCCTTTTGTAAATGATTTAAAAATGTGTCATAACAGCTCTTCAAGAGGCGGGTAAATATTTTTTAGAAATTTTGAAATTTGATGGCAACAGCCAACAACAAATCGGACGTTCAGATTTTGCAAGAAGTATTATAAAGACCTCTTTCGACGCTATAAACCCCACACTAATCATAAAGTGTCATAAAAGCTCTTCCGCAACTCGGAATTTTTTTTTTGAAAATTTGTGGAAAGTGATTCCTTCATCGACCAATGATGCGGCACAATTCCGTAACACGTTAAGATTTTTAAGAGCATAGAGTTAGAGACCTTTCTTTAAATTCTTCCTTTTGTAAATGATTCAAAAATGTGTCATGAAAGCTCTTCAAGAGGCGGGTAAATATTTTTCAGAAATTTGTGAAATTTGATGGCAACAGCCAACAACAAATCGGACGTTCAGATTTTGCAAGAAGTATTATAAAGACCTCTTTCGACGCTATAAACCCCACACTAATCATAAAGTGTCATAAAAGCTCTTCCGCAACTCGGAATTTTTTTTTTGAAAATTTGTGGAAAGTGATTCCTTCATCGACCAATGATGCGGCACAATTCCGTAACACGTTAAGATTTTTAAGAGCATAGAGTTAGAGACCTTTCTTTAAATTCTTCCTTTTGTAAATGATTCAAAAATGTGTCATGAAAGCTCTTCAAGAGGCGGGTAAATATTTTTCAGAAATTTGTGAAATTTGATGGCAACAGCCAACAACAAATCGGACGTTCAGATTTTGCAAGAAGTATTATAAAGACCTCTTTCGACGCTATAAACCCCACACTAATCATAAAGTGTCATAAAAGCTCTTCCGCAACTCGGAATTTTTTTTTTGAAAATTTGTGGAAAGTGATTCCTTCATCGACCAATGATGCGGCACAATTCCGTAACACGTTAAGATTTTTAAGAGCATAGAGTTAGAGACCTTTCTTTAAATTCTTCCTTTTGTAAATGATTCAAAAATGTGTCATGAAAGCTCTTCAAGAGGCGGGTAAATATTTTTCAGAAATTTGTGAAATTTGATGGCAACAGCCAACAACAAATCGGACGTTCAGATTTTGCAAGAAGTATTATAAAGACCTCTTTCGACGCTATAAACCCCACACTAATCATAAAGTGTCATAAAAGCTCTTCCGCAGCTCAGAATTTTTTTTTTTGAAAATTTGTGGAAAGTGATTCCTTCATCGATCAATGATGCGGCACAATTCCGTAACACGTTAAGATTTTTAAGAGCATAGAGTTAGAGACCTTTCTTTAAATTCATCCTTTTGTAAATGATTCAAAAATGTGTCATAAAAGCTCTTCAAGAGGCGGGTAAATATTTTTCAGAAATTTGTGAAATTTGATGGCAACAGCCAACAACAAATCGGACGTTCAGATTTTGCAAGAAATATTATAAAGCCCTTTTTCGACGCTATAAACCCCACACTAATCACAAAGTGTCATAAAACCTCTTCCGCAGATCAGAAAATATTTTTTGAAAATTTGTGGAAAGTGATTCCTTCATCGACCAATGATGCGGCACAATTCCGTAACACGTTAAGATTTTTAAGAGCATAGAGTTAGAGACCTTTCTTTAAATTTTTCCTTTTGTAAATGATTCAAAAATGTGTCATAAAAGCTCTTCAAGAGGCGGGTAAATATTTTTTAGAAATTTTGAAATTTGATGGCAACAGCCAACAACAAATCGGACGTTCAGATTTTCCAAGAAATATTATAAAGCTCTCTTTCGATGCTATAAACTCTACACTAATCATAAAGTGTCATAAAAGCTCTTCCGCAGATCAGAAAATATTTTTTGAAAATTTGTGGAAAGTGATTCCTTCATCGACCAATGATGCGGCACAATTCCGTAACGCGTTAAGATTTTTAAGAGCATAGAGTTAGAGACCTTTCTTTAAATTCTTCCTTTTGTAAATGATTCAAAAATGTGTCATAAAAGCTCTTCAAGAAGCGGGTAAATATTTTTCAGAAATTTGTGAAATTTGATGGCAACAACCAACAACAAATCGGACGTTCAGATTTTCCAAGAAATATTATAGAGCTCTCTTTCGATGCTATAAACTCTACACTAATCATAAAGTGTCATAAAAGCTCTTCCGCAGATCAGAAAATATTTTTTGAAAATTTGTGGAAAGTGATTCCTTCATCGACCAATAATGCGGCACAATTCCGTAACACGTTAAGATTTCTAAGAGCATAGATTTAGAGACCTTTCTTTAAATTCTTCTTTTTGTAAATGATTCAAAAATGTGTCATAAAAGCTCTTCAAGAAGCGGGTAAATATTTTTCAGAAATTTGTGAAATTTGATGGCAACAGCCAACAACAAATCGGACGTTTTCAGATTTTGCAAGAAATATTATAAAGGCCTCTTTCGATGCTATAAACCCTACACTAATCACAAAGTGTCATAAAAGCTATTTTTTGAAAATTTGTGGAAAGTGATTCTTTCACCCAACAATGATGCGACAAAATTCGGTTCTACAAACCCTGAACTAGTCATGAAGTGTCATAAATGCTCTTCTAATGACAAAACAGAAGTCACATGAAGTGATCAAAATATGGGTACATAAAACGTTGATGTGGTTTCGCACTCAAGTTGCTGAGTGTACCCTAGCCCTAATGATGGTCTCGTTGTCCATGTCCATTTTAGTCCATACCACCCGAGGCTGCCTTGTACTGCCTTCGATCGAATTGATAAACATACTTTATTGGGTAGATCGGACCGGTCGTCATCACCTGATATACTATCGCACACCGAAACGATCTTCCACACTTCAGAAAACAACAAGCCGAGTCCTTAATGCGGTCCAGGGCAATCTCCTTCCGGGATTCCGGGCAATTCGCTCCCGACTAGATCCTAAATATCAAGCGGCGAAATATCCCTCCTGGGGTTTTACCGCGATTTCAAGCCGAAACTAATCGCCGATAACTTGCGTGCGATTTATTCGCCGTTTCATAAATTTTAGCGGGCGCGTTGTTAAAAATGAAATTGAAAAACCGCGCTAATTAGCGGCCGACAACGTCCCGTGTACGTAAAAGCGAAATTTGTCATAATTGACGGGCCGATAATGGCTGTCCTTTTGCATCCGATGTAGTACACGTATAACGGTGGTGTTTTAACTTGGACTCATGCATTATTAATGGGCAGAATATTCCTCGTGCTGAAGGTTGTTTCTTTCGGTGTTTTTTTCTGGTACGCGGAAGCGATTACGGGGGGATCGAAGCAAGGTTGAGGTCGGGGATCGATTTTGGGTCAAGCGACTTTTTTCGGGGTTTGAAATCGCGATAAATAATTAAAATTCACCATTCAATCTATTAGCCAAGATTATCAAAAAGGAAACAAAAGTCCGTCCGGTTTCATCGATCGTCCAGGTCGTCCCTCTCGCCCAGCGCTGCACCTTTGCATTCCCACGAAGCCCCACCGGTCCCTCCGTAAACGCGCAATTCGAAAATCACAAAGAAGTGAAAGTCGCACCCCCGAGAGTCCCCGGAATCCAGGCAAAAATAGAAGAGAAAGTTTTTACGAGGTGTCGTAAAAATCATTTGTGTTGCGCAAGATGAGCTCGAAGGAGCTTAGTGCGGGTCGTGTGCTTTATCGCTGCGTTTCACCTGCATTCGGCGGCATGTGCGGTGTCTTCGGCGAGGGCGAGCAGCTGGTTCCAGAAAGTGGTAAATCGAACAAACTTCCAAACACTCGATTGATTCGAAACGGTCATAGTTGCGGCCGGGAGCGGAGATTGCGTGCACAAAGCCAGTTGATTACGAGTATCACGTATGCAGATAATTGTAAATGCATCATTTACACAATCTGATATCGGGGACATGTAAACGTGTAGCTACCAAGACTAATTACAAGCAGCTTCGAATGCTGAATTTATTTGTTTGCCTACACCTACTCCGAAGGAGTTGTGTGTTCACATGCAGACTCACTAGTTGTTATTACAATTTGCAAGATACTATCTGCTAATTTACGGCTAGGAGTATTTCATAATTAGTGTTGCTTTATTGGCGAGTTACGCACGTGAAATATTATTTTTAGACGGACTTCTTCTTCACGGGCTTTTTAGTCTTTATGATTGAGGTGTCATTCGATTCGTAAAACAATTAAGTAAAAAAAAGGTGGTCACGTTTTTTGCAAATATTTCAAAAACCATTTGAGATATCCGAGATTTGAAAAAAGACCCATAAAGAGCAGGAAATTTCCCAAAATAGGTCCTACCTCACGAAATTGTCCCGGCAATATTTATAATTTTAATTTAGCGGCGAAAAAAGGCAAAAGCGCGCGGCTAAGCTCCCGTCCGCGGCGACCGAATCAGACACCTGAATAAAAAAAATATTTTAACCGAGTAAATATTAATATTAAGGAATAAAAAATTTTGGGTGTTATCTGGACATAACAATAAACAATAAATCGTCGGTAAAAAAAATTAAATCAAATTTTCTATTCAATGCATTTGTTAATAAATTACGGTAATTATTGTTCTTGTTGAAAGTAAACATACAACCCTGATAATTGTTAAAATAAAATTCTGGATTTTTTTTCCCCTTTTTGCTGCTGTTCCTTAAAGGATTTAGAAAAGAAAAATGGAAAAATAAAAAAAATTATTTTTCACTTTTTTATTAACAATCAAAAGCTTAACAAAATTAAAAACAAATATAATAACGAAATTGAAATGAATTTAGGATTTAAGATTTAAACGACACAAATGCATTTAACATTCAAGATTTGATGAATTCCATATATGTTCCAAATTCCGGAATTTAGAAATTCAAATGCAGAATTTCCAAGATTTAAAAGTCACAATTTCACCGAAATTCCAGATGTAACCGATTCAAAATTTGTCAAATTTTGGAATTCAAGATGCGTATTATTGAAATTTTTAAATTTGGGAATTCGAAATTGGAACGGACCAAATTTTCTAAATTCGGGATTTTCACGATTCAGATTGCAATTTCCGAATTTATCATTTAGGATTTAAAGGACCCAAATGCATTTAAAATTCAGTAGTTTGGGAATCAACAAGACAACGATTCAAAAATTCAAAATTTGATGGATTGAAAATGTTGCAAATTTGGGAATTTAGAAATTCAAATTCAGAATTTCTAGGATTTAAAAGGTACAATTTCACCGCAGATTTATTAAACGATTCAAAATTTGTCAAATTTTGGAATTCAAGATGTGTAGTGTTGAAATTTATGAATTTGGGAATTCGAAATTGGAACGGAACAAATTTTTTAAATTCGGGATTTTCACGATTCAGATTGCAATTTCCGAATTTATCATTTAGGATTTAAAAGACCCAAATGCATTTGAAATTCAGTAGTTTGGGAATTCAATAAGGCAACGATTAAAAAATTCAAGATTTGATGAATTCAAAATGTTGCAAATTGGGGAATTTAGAAATTCAAATTCAGAATTTCCAGAATTTAAAAGATACAATTTCACTGGAATTCCAGGTGTAACCGATTCAAAATTTGTCAAATTTTGGAATTCAAGATGCGTAGTGTTAAAATTTCTAAATTTGGGAATTCGAAATTGGAACGGACCAAATTTTCTAAATTCGGGACTTTCACTATTCAGATTGCAATTTTAGAATTTAGGATTTAGGATTTAAACGACCCAAATGAATTTGAAATTCAGTAGTATCGGAATCAGCAAGACAACGATTCAAAAATTCAAAATTTGATGAATTCAAAATGTTACAAATTTGGGAATTTAAAAATTCAAATTCAGAATTTCCCGGATTTAAAAGGTACAATTGCACCGCAGATTTAAACGATTCAAAATTTGCCACAGTTTGGAATTCAAGATGCGTAGTGTTGAAATTTCTAAATTTGGGAATTTGAAATTGGAACAGACCAAATTTTCTAAATTCGGGATTTTCACTATTCAGATTGCTATTACCGAATGTAGCATTTAGGATTTAAACGACCCAAATGCAGTTGAAATTCAGTAGTTTGGGAATCAACAAGTCAACGATTCAAAAATTCAAAATTTTATGGATTCAAAATTTTGCAAATTTGGGAATTTAGAAATTCAAATTTAGAATTTCCAGGATTTAAAAGATATAATTTCACCGCAGATTTAAACGATTCAAAATTTGCTAAATTTTGGAATTCAAGATGCGTATTGTTGAAATTTCTAAATTTGGGAATTCGAAATTGGAGCGGACCAAATTTTCTAAATTCGGGACTTTCACGATTCAGATTGCAATTTCCGAATTTATTATTTAGGATTTAAAGAACCCAAATGCCTTTAAAATTCAGTAGTTTGGGAATCAGCAAGACAACAATTCAAAAATTCAAAATTTGATGAATTCAAAATGTTGCAAATTTGGGAATTTAGAAATTCAAATTCAGAATTTCCAGGATTTAAACGATACAATTCCACCGCAGATTTAAACGATTCAAAATTTGCCAAATTTTGAAATTCAAGATGCGTAGTGTTGAAATTTCTAAATTTGGGAATTCGAAATTGGAACGGACCAAATTTTCTAAATTCGGGACTTTCACGATTCAGATTGCAATTTTAGAATTTAGGATTTAGGATCTAAACGACCCAAATGAATTTGAAATTCAGTAGTATCGGAATCAGCAAGACAAGGATTCAAAAATTCAAAATTTGATGAATTCAAAATGTTACAAATTTGGGAATTTAAAAATTCAAATTCAGAATTTCCCGGATTTAAAAGGTACAATTGCACCGCAAATTTAAACGATTCAAAATTTGCCACAGTTTGGAATTCAAGATGCCTAGTGTTGAAATTTCTAAATTTGGGAATTTGAAATTGGAACAGACCAAATTTTCTAAATTCGGGACTTTCACGATTCAGATTGCAAATTTAGAATTTAGGAGTTAGGATTTAGACTACCCAAATGCATTTGAAATTCAGTAGTTTGGGAATCAACAAGACAACGATTCAAAAATTCAAAATTTGATGAATTCAAAATGTTGCAAATTCCGGAATTTAGAAATTTGTTACTCCTATTGTTTAAAATTGTTATAAACAAAGCTATCGTTTATGATTTTAATTTTTTTAAATCTAATTCGTAATGGAAATATGTAGTGATTTAAAAAAAGTTAAAAGAAAAACAATTATTATTAAGAAACGCGTTAATTAACTTTTTTTTTTGTTGCTAGATATTAAAATTAAGAAACCGTTTTTTTAAATTATTTTTTATATTGCTCTTCTATATTATGGAAGAAATTTATTTTTTTACTTTTTAATTTTTTATTAAAAAAAAATTGTTATAAACAAATTAATTTTCCGGTTATAGTTTTTCTTAATTCTATGAAAAATACTGAAAATAACCTTGCATCGTTTGTTATGAAAAAGAATTGTTTTCTATTTTTTAGATTTTCGTGCACTTTTTGCATTCATGTTCTTAAAGTAACTTATAATTTTTGGTGCCCCTAAGGTAGAATTTCGAAAAAAGGGACTTGTGCACCAGATTATTGCATTCATAACTGACAATAATTGGCGTGTAGATTAGTCAGGACAGTGTTTTTAAAACTGCGCATTGGCGGCATTCTAGAGACTTATCACCAGATAAGGCTGTCGGTTTTCGAAAGAAATTCCAAAAGCGCGCGTTGGCAATAACAGTGCCATTTGTTTAATTTATGGGTTACGTAGGCCCGATACTGTTATCACGAGAATGTGCAATGTTAATGCCGGAGCAAATTGGAGTTGACGTTGAAAGTGCAAATTATTTTTTAGAACGTCAGGACACACAAATAACTCCAACACAACACCGCGAGCAATGCATCCAGCTTCACCACCGGCAAAAACTCGGTCAGGAGCGCCGCCGAAACCGGCAGCATATTCAAAAAACAAGAAACAGATAAATTCAAGGATATCAAAGTCCGATAAAAATAATTCGCTATATTGGAACGAGATTTATGCTCCGCGTTTTTAAACTCCCCCGAATATAAATTATGCCGGGAACACAAGACGAGCGGCGACTTTACACTTCCATCAAATTTATTTTCCACTTTGACGATGATGAATCCGGCCCCCGTTCCCAGCGATCCTCGGTCTCAGATTCGGTGTACATGACGAGACGAACAGCTGTGCTCTTTGAGGGTAGAAAGAGAGCGCTCCCGCATTCCGTCCGGACGAAGGGGACAAAACAAACATGTCCTCCGTCGAGGGTCGCAAAGATGGAGGAACGATTTCTGGAGGAAAGCGAAAGTCGGACACACGATTACCGCAGAGGGAGATTGTGTATCAGGCACAGAACACGAGTTTGATTTGGTAATCGACCAGGTAATTCCGGTACCACAGGGTGTCCCTTACCGAGACAGAGGCGGCGCGGCAAGGCGACTAATGGGCCTGTGACACGACACCGACGGAAAATTACAGACTGCGAAAATTGAAGTTATTTCGTGATGGGTTATTTATGAAGGGAGCTGCCTGGCGCGACCGGGATTGTGGAAAAACGGAAACCCAGGTTGGTCACCGCCGTCGCCGTCAGGTGGCCGAGATCCTCCTTTTACCGCACTAATTAAAAGGAAATAATAACTTATGTTAATTGGCTTAAGCACATGCCGGCCTACCGAGTAATAAATTACGCCCATACAAATTGTCAATCGAGGCATTAATAACGCAGAAATTTGATGTTAAAGCACGGCGCCCCGAATTTTTTTCCCCGCTTTAACGGGGCTTTTAATTTAATGATGGTCTGGCGGATCGTTTTTCATAAGGTAATGGAGCAGAGCGCTTGAATTTTGTGCGCCGCGTCCCTGTCTTCCCTTGTTGAGTGTTTGTTGTGGGATGAGAGGGATTCGTCGGGAAGAACGGAATGGATTTGTGATTTGAACCATTCGGACGTAAAGAAAAAAAAAAGCAAAATATTTTGGGCCTTCCGGTCTCTTAGTCTCTTTCTAATGTTTCAGAATTTCCGTTGATTCTGATCGGTAACAGAAGCTTGTGTAACTTTAGAAACTTTAGAAACCCCACAAGACTCTAAAAGAACTTATATCTTCATGGGAGTCTAGGTTTCTAAAAAGGCATTTTTTAAATGTTTTATATTTGCTGGGATATTCAGGTTCGTACCCAAAACACAATTATCTCCAACAGAATTTACTTTAGGTTGTCAGTAATATTACTAACTCTAGGTTTTCAAATCACCAAGGTGTCTCAGGTTTTTATATTTTATGTGTCCTTGTATTTTGAGATAAAAATTAAGTATAAAACATCGCAGATTTTTCTCTACATTTTTTAGATATCGTCTAGGTTGCTGACGCTCAAATATTCCAGGTTTACTTCTAAAAGTGTCTATTTCACGTCGTTTAGGATTTTTTAACTTCGTCTTACAACCTTATGGGAGTCTAGGTTTCTAAAGGTTCCTCTTCTAAATGTTTTATATTATCTGTTGGGCTATCCAGGTTTGTAAAATTTTTATACCCATCAGCACACGAATATTTCCAAGAGAATCCACTTTAGGAAGTCAGTAATATTAGGTACTAACTCTAGGTGTCTTAGGCTTTTCTGTGTCTCTAAATCGCCCAAGTTTCTAGGTTTATAAAAATCAACTTCAAACCTCCAGCTTTTCAGGTCTTTAAATCTCATTGCCTTTATTGCACGTTTCTTGTACTTTGAGATAAAAATTAAGTATAGAAACTATCTTAAAACATCGCAGATCTTTCTTTCAAGCTTTAGATGTTGCCTAGGTTGCTGACGATCAGGTTTTGTAATATTCCAGGTTTACTTTTAAAAGTGTTTCGATTTCAGGTCGTTTAGGATTTTTTAACTTCGTCTTACAACTTTATAGGAGTCTAGGTTTCTAAAAGTTCCTCTTCTAAATGTTTTATATTATCTGTTGGGATATCCAGGTTCGTAAGATTTTTATACCCATCAGAACACGAATATTTCCAACAGAATCCACTTTAGGAAGTCAGTAATATTAGGTACTAACTCTAGGTGTCTTAGGCTTTTCTGTGTCTCTAAATCGCCCAAGTTTCTAGGTTTATAAAAATCAACTTCAAACCTCCAGCTTTTCAGGTCTTTAAATCTCATTGCCTTTATTACTCGTCTCTTTCTTCATATGTGACCATATAGAAACATACATATAGAAACTATCTTAAAACATCGCAGATCTTTCTTTCAAGCTTTAGATATTGTCTAGGTTGCTGACGATCAGGTTTTTTAATATTGCAGGTTTACTTCTAAAATTGTTTTTTTTTTCAGGTCGTTTAGGATTTTTCAACTTTATGAGAGTCTAGGTTTCCAAAAAGTCATTTTTTAAATGTGTTATATTTGTTGAGATATTCAGGTTCATACCCAAAACATGATTATTTCCAACAGTCTGCTTCAGGATGTCACTAAATCTAGGTTTATTAGGTTTTTCTATTTAAATTTCCCTGGTTTCGAGATTTATAAAAATCAACTTTGTATAGTTTGAGATAAAAATTAAATTAATATAGAAATTATCTCAGCACACCGCAGATTTTTCTCTCAAGTTTTTAGATTTCGCCTAGGTTGCTGACGATCAGGTTTTCTAATATTCCAAACTTACTTCTGAAATTGTTCTATTTTATGTCTCCTTGTACTTTGAGATAAAAACTAAGTATGGATGCAAATCTTCAAACATCGCAAATATTTCTTTTAGTTTTTAGGTTTTGCCTAGGTTGCAGACGATCAGGCTTTGCAAAATTCCTGGTTAATTTCTAAAAGTTTTTCCTGCAGTGTCATTTCTATTACAGCTTGCTTCATCTTTGTGGGAGTCTAGGTTTTGAAATATCCCGGTTCGTTAGTTATTAAGTCTAGGTTTTCAAATCATCTAGGTATCTTAGGTTTTTCTATGTTTCTAAATCGCCCAGGTTTCGAGGTTTATAAAAATAAACTTAGAATCTTCAGTTTTTCAGGTTTTTAAATCTCATTTTTTACTTTGTCTTACATCTTTATATGGAAGTGTAGGTTTCTAAAAAGTCCTTTTTTACACATTTTATATTTGCTGGGATATCCAGGTTCGTAAATTTTTTATACCCAAGGCACGATTATGTCCAACGTAATGTCCTTTGGGATGTCAGTAATATTATTAAGTCTAGGTTTTCAAATCATCTAGGTGTCTTAGGTTTTTCTATGTTTCTAAATCGCCCAGGTTTTGAGGTTTATAAAAATGAAATTGAAAAATTAATTTTTTCAGGTCTTTAAATATCATTTTTTATTTCGTCTTACATCTTTATATGCGAGTCCAGGTTTCTAAAAAGTCCTTTGTTAAACATTCTATATTTGCTGGGATATCCAGGTTCGTAAAATTTTTATACCCAAGGCACGATTATTTCCAACAGAATGTCCTTTAGGATGTCAGTAATATTATGAAGTCTAGGTTTTCAAATCATCTAGGTGTCTTAGGTTTTTCTCTTTCTAAATCGCTCAGGTTTCGAGGTTTATAAAAATAAAATTGGAATCTTCAATTTTTCAGATCTTTAAATATCATTTTTTACTTCGTCTTACATCGTTATATGGGAGTCTAGGTTTCTAAAAAGTCTTTTTTTAATCATTCTATATTTGCTGGGATATCCAGGTTCGTAAAATTTTTATACCCAAGGCACGATTATTTCCAACAGAATGTCCTTTAGTAATATTATGAAGTCTAGGTTTTCAAATCATCTAGGTGTCTTAGGTTTTTCTGTTTCTAAATCGCCCTGGTTTCGAGGTTTATAAAAATTAACTTGGAATCTTCAGATTTTCAGGTCTTTAAATCTTATTTTTTACTTCGTGTTACATCTTTATATGGGAGTCTAGGTTTCTAAAAATTCCTTTTTTAAACATTCTATATTTGCTGGGATATCCAGGTTCGTAAAATTTTTACACCCAAGGCACGATTATTTCCGACATAATGTCCTTTAGGATGTCAGTAATATTATGAAGTCTAGGTTTTCAAATCATCTAGGTGTCTTAGGTTTTTCTATGTTTCTAAATCGCCCAGGGTTCGAGGTTTATAAAAATGAAATTGGAATCTTCAATTTTTCAGATCTTTAAATATCATTTTTTATTTCGTCTTACACTTTATATGGGAGTCTAGGTTTCTAAAAGTTCTTTTTTAAACATTCGATATTTGCTGGGATATCCAGGTTCGTAAAATTTTTATACCCAAGGCACGATTATTTCCAACAGAATGTCCTTTGGGATGTCAGTAATATTATTAAGTCTAGGTTTTCAAATCATCTAGGTGTCTTAGGTTTTTATATGTTTCTAAATCTCTCAGGCTTCGAGGTTTATAAAAATGAAATTGGAATCTTCAATTTTTCAGGTCTTTAAATATCATTTTTTATTTCGTCTTACATCTTTATATGGGAGTCTAGGTTTCTAAAAAGTCCTTTTTTAAACATTCTATATTTGCTGGGATATCCAGGTTCGTAAAATTTTTATACCCAAGGCACGATTATTTCCAACAGAATGTCCTTTTTAGGATGTCAGTAATATTATGAAGTCTAGGTTTTCAAATCATCTAGGTGTCTTAGGTTTTTCTATGTTTCTAAGTCGCCCAGGGTTCGAGGTTTATAAAAATGAAATTGGAATCTTCAATTTTTCAGGTCTTTAAATATAATTTTTTATTTCGTCTTACATCTTTATATGGTAGTCTAGGTTTTTAAAAGTCCTGTTTTAAATATTCTATATTTGCTGGGATAACCAGGTTCGTAAAATTTTTATACCCAGAGCACATAATGTCCTTTAGGATGTCAGTAATATTATTAAGTCTAGGTTTTCAAATCATCTAGGTGTCTTAGGTGTTTCTAGGTTTATAAATTGCCCAGGTTTTAATATTTACAAAAATGAACTTAAAACCTTCAGTTTTTCAGGTCTTTAAATATCATTACTTTTATTGCATTTATATTTCTTTCTACATCTGTCTATTTTGTGTCCTTGTAGTTTGAGATAAAAATTAAGTACAGAAACTATCTCAAAATACCCCAGATTTTGGCATGGTGTAAGTCTAATTCGCATCCGAGACGAAAACGCAAGATCGGAGCGTGGCTAGAAAAAAAATGGAACGGGAGGGGAGCGCAAGCGGCAGCTAGTCGACGGTAAAATTTTGGCACGGGGTAAGACTAATTCATGTCGGACAAAAATAACACAAATAACTACCAAAATAATTTCTACACTTTGATCGGACCAATTTTGGATTAATTCATATCGGTTTTCCTTTAAATTGATTGTGATCTAAATCAAGTAGGTAGATTCAGACTGTAAGTGACAGATTAATTTAATGGGTGTTAAGTGCATGTATGGTGTACTAATGGTATGCTGGTAAGTGATATAGTTTTCAATAGAAGTTTCACTTCTGTCACTCGCTCAATTTGTTTTTCGATTTCGCCTAGGTTGTTGACGGTCAGGTTTTGTTATATTCCAGGTTTACGCCTAAAAAAGTTTCCTGCAATTTAATTTATATTTAGGTTTAGAGTTTCAACTTTGTCTTACATCTTTATGGTGGCGCCCGAGCGTTTATGGTCCAGCCAGACGCGATCTCGCGGTATTTTTCGCGTTGAAGACCGCGGGACGGCGCATGATTATTTTTAGGGCAGAATTAAGTTATATAGGAGCAATCTTGTGTGCCTTTTTGAGCAATTCAAACTGAAGCTACGATTTCGAGGCAGCTACCAAAAAATGTCCGCCACTCCCCAACCCCGAAGTTGTGGAGGGTCGGTCGAGGCAAGGGTAAGATCCCATAGCTCCTTTGTGCATGGGCACTGGGCCGTGCATTCCGACCGGATCTGGAACGAGTAAATCAAACGTACAGTGGACAGGGCGGACCCTTGACCGAAAATCCAGTTTCCCACAATTAGGCATTGTCTTAATACGTTGTTGCTCGACCCGTTATTTATCGCCGCCACTTTTCCGACGATCATAGTTTTCCTTCCTTGCTGCTGTATCATTAAGCCGCCCCCGGGCTTCTCGGAGAATCGGACCACTTATTGGATGAATCGGGAATAAGAGAAAAGTGCTTCGTGAGAGCGAGGGGACGGAAAAGTGCGCTGTTTGTGGAGATTGTGTCGGTGGTGTTTTGAACAACGGATCGCTCTCTATTAAAATGGAACAAAAGGGGGCGGAGGATCCAGAGTGGTTACATTTAAGTGCGTCAGATGCACGGGTGTCTTCGCTGGAGAGTTTTTGGCGATCACGACTATAACCGCTACATCATCCCGGTTATTTAGGAAGGACCCGCTGACCCGTGCCGGCTCATCTCGAGGGATCCGACATTTCGTCCTACTCCAATAAATTCCCAATAAAATATAGATTGCGAATCGTCACCCCAAAGAAAAACATGAGTCATGCGTCTCGGACCTCCTTTTTGTGCTCGCGCGAGCGGAAAACTTGGCGTCACGACCGTCGAAATTGGCACGAATTAGCGAAAATCCACTTCTGCGATTGCATGCAGAACTTCCAGCTCGTTCATTAACGGCCGAAACTGTATAAACAAACAGCGATGTCCGGCCGGCGCTCAAAAATAATGTCTTTCGGTATAAATCAGTTGGGCGCATCGGGCATTTATATATCATCGCGCAAAATCAATTACTCTGTATAGATGATGATATAAATGATGTCGATAAACACGGTTCTGTCCACACGCCGTAAATTAAGTTTTACATAAATTTTCGTTCGGGATCAGCGCGATCGGGCTGTTGCAGTTCCGGGACGATAAATAGACGAATACAGGAAGTTCGTCCTTCGACGAATGAATCGTGATAAATGGCCTCGTTTAATTCAGGTTTGAAACACCGGCGTTCGAAAATATTTCTCTAAATTAATTAAGTCGACGACCACGAGTGACATTAATTAGCGCTAACGGTTGCTCAAAAATTTTACTGCGATCTGTCTTGCGTGTTTGCCGGACCTACGTGGGGTTCGCCGAACTGGGTGTTATTAATTACGGATGGAAACGGTTTCAAGTTTTTCTTTCTGTGGATTGTAATTGAAAGAATTATAGATGTAGATGTGCAGATGAATAACAAACCAGAAACACAGTCATGAAAGACAAAAGAAAAATGGGGCTGGAAATAAAGGCGATGGTAAAGTAATGTCCCGAACGATATTTGCGGTTCTATTGGAGTACTCTCCCAAGCAGATCTTTGATTGAATTGAATTATTGAAGAAAATCGGACAAAATTGTCAAAGATAAACATTTGACAAGTATCTATAAGAAGTGTGTCAAATTTTGCGTCTCATCTTTGACACTGCGTTTAAGACAAAGTGCCACAAAGAGCACACGAAATTTTGGCGATGAACATGGCTTTTAAAGTTTATAAAATTATGAAATAGTCAAAGACAATATTTTACACGTCTAATTGACAATTGTGTGCTTTGCACAGGTGTCAAAAATTGTTACCTTAATTTGCTTTACTGTCAAAACCGACATTTGACATAAATCTGTTGTATAGTCAAAAACAATCTGTCAAATCTTGGATAACTTCTCATAAATACATCATTGAGACAAAAAGTGATACTCATAATACAGATTAGGACATTTGACATGTATCTATAATAAGTGTGTCAAATTTCGTGTCTCATCTTTGACAGTGTGCTTGAAACGAAGTGCCACAAACATCGCACGAAATTTTCGCGATAGACATGGTTTTTAAAGTTTATAAAATTATTAAATTGCCAAAGACAAAATATGACACTAGACCACCTAATTAACAATTGTTTACTTTGTAAAGGTGTCAAATCCCATTTTGCCATCTTAGACACTTCTTAAAATGAAGTTTAATTTAATGCCATCTTTGACACTTCTTAAGATGTAATTTAGACAACAACTAAAACTAATAAAAAAAGCACTTTAAATTGTTACTTTAATTTACTTTACTGTCAAAAGAGACATTTAACATAAGTCTGGTATAGTCAAAAATCATCTGTCAAATCTTAGATAATTTCTCATAAATACATCATTGAGAAAAAGAGTGAAAAAGAAGGGCACTGGAAATTTGGTGATAAGTTTGATGTTCCTAGGTTTATTACAATCTAAATAAATTGTCAAAGACAAACATTTGACATTAGTTTATCTGATGAACCAGGATATTTTTATTATGTGTCTCAAAGCTTATAATACAGATCACGACATTTGACATGTATCTATAATGGGTGTGTCAAATTTCGTGTCTCATCTTTGACAGTGTGTTTGAAACAAAGTGCCACAAACATCGCACGAAATTTTGGCGATGGACATGGCTCTTAAAGTTTATAAAACTATTAAATTGTCAAAGACAAAATTTGACACTAGACCACCTAATTAACAGTTGTGTACTTGGTAAAGGTGTCAAATCTTATTTTGCCATCTTAGACACATCTTAAAATGAAGTTTAATTTAATGCTATCTTTGACACTTCTTAAGATGTACTTTAGACAACAATTAAAACTAATAAAAAAACACTTTAAATTGTTACTTTAATTTACTTTACTGTCAAAAATGACATTTGACATAAATCTGGTATAGTCAAAAATGGTCTGTTAAATCTTAGATAATTTCTCATAAATACATCATTGAGAAAAAGAGTGAAAAAGAAGGGCACTGGAAATTTGGTGATAAGTTTGATGTTCCTAGGTTTATTACAATCTAAATAAATTGTCAAAGACAAACATTTGACATTAGTTTATCTGATGAACCAGGATATATTTATTATGTGTCTCAAACCTTCAGGACATTTGACATGTCTTTGTAATAAGTGTGTCAAATTTCGTGTCTCATCTTTGACAGTGTGCTTGAAACAAAGTGCCACCAACATCGCACGAAATTTTGGCGATGGATATGCTTTTATAGGTTATAAAATTATTAAGTTGTCAAAGACAAAATTTGACACTGGATCACCTAACAATTGTCTACTTTGTAAAGGTGTCAAATCTCATTTCGCCATCTTAGACACTGCTTAAAATGAAGTTTAATTTAATGCCATCTTTGACACTTCTTAAGATGAAATTTAGACAACCATTAAAACTAATAAAAAACCACTTCAAATCGTTACTTTACTGTCAAAACAGACATTTGACATAAATCTGTTGGCTAGTCAGAAATAATAAAAATAAAAGGGGAAAAGGCACAGGAAATTTTTTAAAAAATTTGATGTCTTAAGGTTTATTACAAACAAAATTGTCAAAGATAAACGTTTGACATTAGTCTATCTAATAAATCAGGATATGTTTAATACGCGTCTCAAATCTCGTAGTACAAATTAGGACATTTGACAAGTATCTATAAGAAGTGTGTCAAATTTTGCATCTTATCTTTGACAGTTTGTTTGAGATAAGCTGTGGCATAGAACAAGGAATTTTTGCTGAAGGACATGACCTCTAACAGTTTGTTAAAAATTAAATTGTCAAAGACAAAATTTGACATTGGACCGTTTAATTAACAAGGATGTGTTTTGTTCGGGTGACAAATCTCATTTCGCCATCTTTGACAGTTCTTGAAATGTAATTTAGACAGCACTTAAAACTAATAAAAATCATTTCAAATTGTTACTTTAATTTAATACATCACTGAGAAAAAGAGTGAAAAAGAAAGGCACTGGAAATTTGCTGATAAGTTTGATGTCCTTAGGTTTATTACAATCTAAATAAATTGTCAAAGACAAACATTTGACATTGGTTTATCTGATGAACCAAGATCTATTTATTATGTGTCTAAAACCTTATAGTACAGATCAGGACGTTTGACATGTATCTATTCTTGGTGTGTCAAATTTCGTGTTTCATCTTTGACAGTGTGCTTGAAACAAAGTGCCACAAAATCGCACGAAATTTTGGCGATGGACATGGCTTTTAAAGTTTATAAAATTATTAAATTGTCAAAGACAAGATTTGACACTGGATCACCTAGTTAACAATTGTGTACATTGTAAAGGTGTCAAATCTCATTTCGCCATCTTAGACACTTCTTAAAATGAAGTTTAATTTAATGCCATCTTTGACACTTCTTAAGATGTAATTTAGACAACAATTAAAACTAATAAAAAACCTCTTCAAATTGTTACTTTAATTTACTTTACTGTCAAAAGAGACATTTGACATAAATCTGGTATAGTCAAAAATCATCTGTTAAATCTTAGATAATTTCTCATAAATACATCATTGAGACAAAGAGTGAAAAAGAAGGGCGAAAGGCACTGGAGATTTGGTGATAAGTTTGATGTCCCCAGGCTTATCACAATGTAAATAAATTGTCAAAGACAAACATTTGACATTGGTTTATCTGATGAACCAGGATACCTATATTTATTATGTGTCTCAGAGCTTATAATACAGATCAGGACATTTGACATGTATCAATAATTGGTGTCTAATCTTTGACAGTGTGTTTGAAACAAAGTGCCACATACTTCGCACAAAATTTTGGCGATGAACATCGCTTTTAAAGTTTATAAAATTATTAAATTATCAAGGACAAAATTTGACACTGGATCACCTATGTAATTAATAATTGTATACTTTGTAAAGGTGTCAAATTTTATTTCGCCATCTTAGACACTTCTTAAAATGAAGTTTAATTTAATGCCATTTTTGACACTTCTTAAGATGTAATTTAGACAAAAATTGAAACGAATAAAAAATCTGTTGACTGGTCAGAAATATTCTTTCCCATTTCAGGCTCTTATCGTTCATAACTTCTTTTCAGTACGTCATTGAGACAAACAGTGAAAAAGAAAAGCACGGAAATTTGGTGATAAGTTTGATGATTTATTAAAAACCAAATTGTCAAAGATCAACATTTAATATTGGTCTATTAAACCAGGATATGTTTAATACGCGTCTCAAATCTCGTAGTACAAATCAGGACATTTTAAAAGTATCTATAAGAAGTGTGTCAAATTTTGCGTCTCATCTTTGACAGTTTGTTTGGGACAAGCTGTGGCAAAGAACAAGAAATTTTTGCTGAAGGACATGACCTCATACAGTTTGTTAAAAATTAAATTGTCAAAGACAAAGTTTGACATTGGACCGTTTAATTAAGGAGAATGTGTTTTGTACTGGTGACAAATCTCATTTCGCCATCTTTGATATTTCTTAAAATGTAATTTAATTTAATGTCATCTTTCACAGTTCTTGAGATGTAATCTAGACAGCACTTAAAACTTAAAATTTCTCCTAAATATGTCATTGAGACAAAGAGTGAAAAAGAAAAACACAGGAAGTTTGATGTCTCAAGGTTTATAACAACCGTAATTGACAAACATTTGTCATTGGTCTCATAGTTCAAATCAGGACAAGTGTGTCAAATTTTGTGCCTCATTTTTGACAGTTTGTTTGAGACAAAGTGCCCCAAGAAACACGAGAAATTTATGTGATGGATACGACCTTTTAAAGTTTATCAAAAATGAAATTGTCAAATTGACGTTTTTTACGTGGTGTTTTTGAAACAATAATTACATGTGCCGTCCGTGGTCCTTCGAGCCGCCCGATTGACGGCTCACTCGGCCGCTTCCATCTGCGAAACCTCGGCGTAAATTTTCAATCTCCCGAACGTTCTGGGTGAAGATGAGCTGTTGGGCTTTATGAAGAGGGGCGAAGTGGGACGATCTCGGCCGGGTATTGATTTAGTAGCTGGCGGGCGTTCTAAGGCTTTGGTAGCAGATAGACAGGCAGGCATGACGCATTATATATGGCGGTGGAGACGAACTTCGCCGAGAGAGACAATGCGATTCCCTCCCACGCCGACGAGAGGAATGCCGTGCTCATGTGTTCGGGAGAAGCTCTGGGTCGCGAGGGAACGAACCGCTCTGATGTGAAAAAGACAGCTGGGCCTCGGAGCTCGTTTCGAAATGCAAACGAAAATAAGCCGGGGGCGGCGGGAGGGGCGGGCGCTAATCGGCCCGGGGACCCAAATGACGAAGACGCTTCTCGTTGATGCGTCCCACTGACCCGACCCCGTCGATGCAAAAAACGCCGAGATTCGCATCGCTGCGGAAATATTCAAGAGCGGCCGAAAGCAGTGATAATTTCATTTGGAGATTCATGTTCCGGGGCCCGGCTTCTCCGTTCGTGAAAAACCCTCACGCCAACGTCAGTTCACTACAGTTAATCTGAAAGAGATGAATTAATCCGAACTCCATGTCAGCCGAACGCTCTGATTTATGGCCGGCAGGAAAACGAAATTTTGGCAGCGTTTTATCTAAATTTAAAATCTCCGTCGGCGCAGAAACTACCGTGTAATTAGTTAGATTGCGTTTTATTGTAATTAAAAACTTTCGGGGAGCGTCAAAACATGTTGATGTTGGAGGAGTCTTGTTTGCGACGCGGGCCGAGGTCAGAGGAAGAAGCGTTTCTCGGTAGAGCGGTCTTTGTGGCGGAAATTTTAGAATTCGGGTGAACTGAGGGGGTTCTAGTACTGACTGAAGGCTTGAAAACTAGGACGATCCACTTGGACGACGGAACCCTCAGAAGGGGCAACCCCCAACACCACCAACAACCGTCGCTTGACCACACTTTCTCTCCGAAGTGGAAGCGATAAATCGCGACTAATTAAATCGTCCGCTTCCCGCCCAATAAATCAATAAAGTAAATACAACATAAGCGAGTACCTGGTTGTTTAATTCATGAGCCGCGGTGGAAATGTGGACCGGCCTAGTCGGAGATGCGACTTCAATCTGGCGAAGTCTCTCCTTTCTGAACGGAATGCTAATTCGACGTTTCTGAACGATGCCGCTCCGCCGGAACCGAAAAGACGTGTCTTTGGCGTTGTTTATTTTCAACGGGATTTCTCATATCGTCGCCGCGCGATTCCGATCCGAACTAAATATTTAACGCCCGTCAATCGCTAATCGGAGATTAAAGCGGCAATTAAGTGACACATGTAGCCTTCTTTCGGCCGGCCGTTAATCATCTTCTTCCTCCCGAATCCGACTTAACCTCGAGATCGCGATAAGCCCATTAACAAAAGCATTTGTTCCTCGTTGTCTAATTAAAAGTAATTAATGGAATTTTAGCGAAACGGCGTTATTCCCGGCAGCATTGACACTGACGATGATAAATGGGATTAAGCGTTGATAAAAGTCGCACTCGCAGTGCATGTCGTACACATGAAGCGTGGAAACCGTTAAGTTGCGCATATCAGCATTGTCGACTCTCCAGAGGGTCGATCACCTGCGGAAGATGGGCCAAGATCCGAGCATGCTTCACATGCTTACGCGAAATAATTAATCGGAGCCGTAAATGTTGGCATTGCCGCCGTTCATTTTCCTCCAAAGCTCGGAATAATTGATACCTGCTGAAGAGTGTTATCTGGATCATGCAAATAGCGGCGACCGTTATTTCATTAAATCGTCTAGGTTGTTTTGCCCGGCTTGGAGGAAGCGTTTTCATGGTCTGCTGGGTCAGATGTGGTCCAAGAGCGGGCTGTTGGGGTCATGTCAGGTGTGTAGCGCGGCCGCGATAGTGCGGAATCCGAAATTGAGCTTCAGGATCGATGTGCATTTTTTATCTTCTATTCGGATATTAGATTCAAGAATGTCGATGGAATATAAATTTCCACAGATAGATCTTGCTCGTTTACAAAGTGCATCCGGAAGAATTTTAATTACACACACTAATTATGACAATTTTTTTATTTCAACTCGCGTTCTGGGAAGCTTAATTAATTATGAAATTCTTCATGGGCTAAAATCAGGACGTCTTAAGAATATTTTAATCTGTAATTTACTGTCGCTGAGCCAATCATGTAAAAGAGCTATTATGATACTTTTTTGACGGGGGAATCGAAAGAGAGCTTTGTTAGTCCCGGTGCTGCAACGGTGATTTCGAAATTCCTTTAGGCTAGTTAGTCGTCGTCAAAATTACTTTTTCCCATAAAAAATCCGTGAAAATCAAAAATGCCGAAAAATCAAAATCTGAACGTTCGCTTAAAATAAATAAAAAATAAACATTCAAAACATTAAATTAGAACATCTTACGGAATTGTGTGTCGGTCATTGCTCGTTGAAAACATCATTTTCAAAAAATATTTTCTGGGGTGTAGAAGAGCTTTTATGACACTTTATGACTGGTTTAGGGTTTATAGAACCATAAGAGAGCTTAATTATATTTCTTGGAAAATCTGAAACTCCGATGCCATCAAATTTCACAAATTGAAAAAAAAATTGTTACTCGCATCTTGAAGAGCTTTTATGACACTTTTCCAATTTTCTAGTCAAGGGGGAATTTAAAGAAAGCTTTAGAAATTACGTTCTTAAAAATCATAACGTTTTACGGAATTGTGTCGGATCGTTTTTCGGCGGTGAAAAAGTCTCATTTTCCGCAAATTTTCAAAACATATTTTCTGGGCTGTGGAAGAGCTTTTATGACATTGTGACTGGTTTAGGGTTTATAGAACCATAAGAGAGCTTAATAATATTTCTTGGAAAATCTCAACGTCCGATGCCATCAAATTTCACAAATTTAAAAAAAAATTGTTACTCGCATCTTGAAGAGCTTTTATGACACTTTTCCAATTTTTTTGTCAAGGGAAAATTTAAAGAAAGCTTTAGAAATTGCGTTCTTAAAAATCATAACGTTTTACGGAATTGTGTCGGATCGTTTTTCGGCGGTGAAAAAGTCTCATTTTCCACAAATTTTCAAAAAATATTTTCTGTGCTGTAGAAGAGCTGTTATGACACTTTATGACTGGTTTAGGGTTTATATAACCATAAGAGAGCTTAATAATATTTCTTGAAAAATCTGAAACTCCGATGCCATCAAATTTCACAAATTGAAAAAAAATTAGTTACTCGCATCTTGAAGAGCTTTTATGACACTTTTCCAATTTTATAGTAAAGGGGGAATTTAAAGAAAGCTTTAGAAGTTATGCTCTTATAAATCATAACGTTTTACGGAATTGTGGCGGATCGTTTTTCGGCGATGAAAAAATCTCATTTTCCACAAATTTTCAGAAAAGATTTTCTGGGCTGTGGAAGAGCTGTTATGACACTTTATGACAAGTTTAGGGTTTATAGAACCATAAGAGAGCCTAATAATATTTCTTGGAAAATCTGAAACTCCGATGCCATCAAATTTCACAAATTAAAAAAAAATAGTTACTCGCATCTTGAAGAGCTTTTATGACACTTTTCCAATTTTTTAGTCCAGTGGGAATTTAAAGAAAGCTTTAGAAGTTATGTTCTTATAAATCATAACGTTTTACGGAATTGTGTCGGATCGTTTTTCGGCGGTGAAAAAGTCTCATTTTCCACAAATTTTCAAAAAATATTTTCTGTGCTGTAGAAGAGCTGTTATGACACTTTATGACTGGTTTAGGGTTTATAGAACCATAAGAGAGCTTAATAATATTTCTTGGAAAATCTGAAACTCCGATGCCATCAAATTTCACAAATGTAAAAAAAACTGTTACTCGCATCTTGAAGAGCTTTTATGACACTTTTCCAATTTTTTTGTCAAGGGGAAATTTAAAGAAAGCTTAAAAAATTACGTTCTTAAAAATCATAACGTTTTACGGAATTGTGTCGGATCGTTTTTCGGCGGTGAAAAAGTCTCATTTTCCACAAATTTTCAAAAAATATTTTCTGTGCTGTAGAAGAGCTGTTATGACACTTTATGACTGGTTTAGGGTTTATAGAACCATAAGAGAGCTTAATAATATTTCTTGGAAAATCTGAAACTCCGATGCCATCAAATTTCACAAATTGAAAAAAAATTAGTTACTCGCATCTTGAAGAGCTTTTATGACACTTTTCCAATTTTATAGTAAAGGGGGAATTTAAAGAAAGCTTTAGAAGTTATGCTCTTATAAATCATAACGTTTTACGGAATTGTGGCGGATCGTTTTTCGGCGGTGAAAAAGTCTCATTTTCCACAAATTTTTAAAAAATATTTTCTGGGCTGTAGAAGAGCTTTTATGACACTTTATGACAGGTTTAGATTGTATTGAACCATAAGAGAGCTTAATAATATTTCTTGGAAAATCTCAACGTCCGATGCCATCAAATTTCACAAATTTAAAAAAAAATTAGTTACTCGCATCTTGAAGAGCTTTTATGACACTTTTCCATTTTTTTATTCAAAGGGGAATTTAAAGAAAGCTTTAGAAGTTATGTTGCTATAAATCATAACGTTTTACGGAATTGTGTCGGATCGCTTTTCGGTGGTGAAAAAGTCTCATTTTTCACAAATTTTAAAAAAATATTTTCTGGGCCGTAGAAGAGCTGTTATGACACTTTATGACTGGTTTAGGGTTTATAGAACCATAAGAGAGCCTAATAATATTTCTTGGAAAATCTGAAACTCCGATGCCATCAAATTTCACAAATTTAAAAAAAAATTAGTTACTCGCATCTTGAAGAGCTTTTATGACACTTTTCCAATTTTTTATTCAAAGGGGAATTTAAAGAAAGCTTTAGAAGTTATGTTGCTATAAATCATAACGTTTTACGGAATTGTGTCGGATCGCTTTTCGGTGGTGAAAAAGTCTCATTTTTCACAAATTTTAAAAAAATATTTTCTGGGCCGTAGAAGAGCTGTTATGACACTTTATGACTGGTTTAGGTTTTATAGAACCATAAGAGAGCTTAATAATATTTCTTGGAAAATCTCAACGTCCGATGCCATCAAATTTCACAAATTTAAAAAAAAAATGTTACTCGTATCTTGAACAGCTTTTATGACACTTTTCCAGTTTTTTGTCAAGGGGGAATTTAAAGAAAGCTTTAGAAATTACGTTCTTAAAAATCATAACGTTTTACGGAATTGTTTCGGAACGTTTTTCGGCGGTGAAAAAGTCTCATTTTCCACAAATTTTCAAAAAATATTTCCTGGGCTGTGGAAAAGCTGTTATGACACTTTATGACAAGTTTAGGGTTTATAGAACCATAAGAGAGCCTAATAATATTTCTTGGAAAATCTGAAACTCCGATGCCATCAAATTTCACAAATTTAAAAAAAAATTAGTTACTCGCATCTTGAAGAGCTTTTATGACACTTTTCCAATTTTTTATTCAAAGGGGAATTTAAAGAAAGCTTTAGAAGTTATGTTGCTATAAATCATAACGTTTTACGGAATTGTGTCGGATCGCTTTTCGGTGGTGAAAAAGTCTCATTTTTCACAAATTTTAAAAAAATATTTTCTGGGCCGTAGAAGAGCTGTTATGACACTTTATGACTGGTTTAGGGTTTATAGAACCATAAGAGAGCTTAATAATATTTCTTGGAAAATCTGAAACTCCGATGCCATCAAATTTCACAAATTAAAAAAAATTTGTTACTCGCACCTTGAAGAGCTTTTATGACACTTTTCCAATTTTTTAGTCCAGTGGGAATTTAAAGAAAGCTTTAGAAGTTATGTTCTTATAAAGTATAACATTTTACGGAATTGTGTCGGATCGTTTTTTGGCGGTGAAAAAGTCCCATTTTCCACAAATTTTCAAAACATATTTTCTGGGCTGTAGAAGAGCTGTTATTACACTTTATGACTGGTTTAGGGTTATGGAACCATAAGAGAGCTTAATAATATTTCTTGGAAAATCTCAACGTCCGATGCCATAAAATTTCACAAATTTAAAAAAAAATTGTTACTCGCATCTTGAAGAGATTTTATGACACTTTTCCATTTTTTTTGTCAAGGGGAAATTTAAAGAAAGCTTTAGAAATTGCGTTCTTAAAAATCATAACGTTTTACGGAATTGTGTCGGATCGTTTTTCGGCGGTGAAAAAGTCTCATTGTCCACAAATTTTCAAAACATATTTTCTGGGCTGTAGAAGAGCTGTTATGACACTTTATGACTGGTTTAGGATTATGGAACCATAAGAGAGCTTAATAATATTTCTTGGAAAATCTCAACGTCCGATGCCATCAAATTTCACAAATTTAAAAAAAAATTGTTACTCGCATCTTGAAGAGATTTTATGACACTTTTTCAATTTTCTAGTCAAGGGGGAATTTAAAGAAAGCTTTAGAAATTACGTTCTTAAAAATCATAACGTTTTACGGAATTGTGTCGGATCGTTTTGTCTCTTTTTCCACAAATTTTCAAAAAATATTTTCTAGGCTATGGAAGAGCTTTTATGACACTTTGTGACAGGTTTAGGGTTTATTGAACCATAAGAGAGCTTAATAATATTTCTTGGAAAATTTCAACGTCCGATGCCATCAAATTTCACAAATTTAAAAAATAATAATTACTCGCATCTTGAAGAGCTTTTATGACACTTTTCCAATTTTTAGTCAAGGGGGAATTTAAAGAAAGCTTTAGAAGTTATGCTCTTATAAATCATAACGTTTTACGGAATTGTGTCTGATCGTTCTTCGGCCGTGAAAAAGTCTCATTTTTCACAATTTTCAAAAAATATTTTCTGGGCTGTGGAAGAGCTTTTATGACACTTTATGACTGGTTTAGGGTTTATAGAACAACGTCCGATGCCATCAAATTTCACAATTTAAAAAAAAATGTTACTCGCATCTTGAAGAGCTTTTATGACACTTTTCCAATTTTTTTGTCAAGGGGAAATTTAAAGAAAGCATTAGAAATTACGTTCTTAAAAATCATAACGTTTTACGGAATTGTGTCGGATCGTTTTTCGGCGGTGAAAAAGTATCATTTTCCACAAATTTTCAAAAAATATTTTCTGGGCTGTGGAAGAGCTTTTATAACACTTTGTGACAGGTTTAGGGTTTATTGAACCATTAGAGAGCTTAATAATATTTCTTGGAAAATCTGAACGTCCTTGATTGATGTCATCAAATTTTACAAATTTAGAAAAATATATTTGCTCGCGTCTTAAAGAGCTTCTATGACACTTTCAATTCTTTACAAAGGGACGAATTAAAGAAAAGCTTTCTAAATCTATGTTCTTAAAATTCATATGGTGCGGAATTGTGTCGGATCATTGTTCGGTGATAGAATCACTTCCCAAAAATTTTCAAAAAATATTTTCTGGACTTTTATGACACTTTGTGATTGGTTTAGGGTTTATAGAACCAAAAGAGAGCATTAGAACAATTATAGTTATTAGGAGGCGAGATTGGATCAAAGTGTCAAGTATCTCGCGGTGTTAACTTTGGGGCCGCCGGCGGCTTGAAAGTTTTACGAGCAGTGCACGATTGATGAGGACTGTCTCGAACGTCCGGGTTTATGAGAAGGAAACACCAACTGACGTCTACGGCGGCTGTCGCGGCTAGTGGCTGGAGTCCAACCATCGAGCCGAAGAGCAAATTCATGTTCGTCTTCGGTTCGGGCGCGCTAATAACACGGACCTCCTCGAGGAAGTCGAAACGAATCCCCGAGTGAAAGCTTTACGACCGCCGCTGACAGCTTTAGAGGGCGGCATCGCGCGTGGATTTCCTCCTCGTCCGATGGCAGCCCACATCAAAAACTCGCTGCGCTCGCCGACGAATGTAATTCAATGTACAAGTTTCGCAGTCACGGGCCGACAGCTTGCTAGATACGTTCGGGGAATAAACACAAACGCCTCCGATGGTCCTAATGCCTTTGTTGTCGGGGGCGGGGGCGGGGGACGCATGAGCACAGCGTCGCGGCGCTCCAACACAAGTGCGGGATTACCGGCGTCGCGTCATTCTAGTGTCGGTTCGCGGACGCATCTCGACGGACGACCTGGTGCACGAGAGCTCTCGAAGTGGCGACGGAACGGACGCTCGACTTACTTCTGGACGTCCTCGATGAGTCGAGGTCGAAGTGTCCCCGTCACGAGTCGACCGTCTTCCTCCGTTTAGCTCTGGGTCCCGGGATGACGCCTTTGGAAGCCTTCGCCAGGAGCTGGACCCTGGGTCCGGACCGGTGATAGTTCGGCGACCGCCTCCAGCTTCCTCGTGCGCTTCTTTCGTTTCGGACATGTGGCTAGTGACCGGACTCGCATGGTGATCGTGGAACGGTAAAAACGTTTTTCTTTCGTTGCTGTTGATTTCTTTACGATGGTGCGCAGGAAGAGGAAACCAGACGATTTTCAGATAGATACGATTACGGTGAGTTTTAGTGCCACCGATCCCAGAAGCGCGAGAGTTTAGAGTTGACACTGTCACGTGCTTCCTAGTTCTTTCATAATTTTCTATCACAAGAGTAAATTGGAACAAAATAAACTTCTCTCTATTTAATTCACTTGTGTTCCTCAGGGGTCCACCCTGGGATCCATTCTGTAAATACCTAATATGTAAGAGCTAAATATTTTGGCCGAACTTACCATTTCGTTCGAATGTAAACAAATTAATAACAAACACAGCAAACAAAAATGTTTCCTGGTTGCGCGGATAAATTAAATACTACCCTCTTCCGGAAGACCTCCGCGCGGACGACAATCGCGCCCGAACTTTTTCAAATTTATAGTGGCGCTGACGAAATTTTAATTAAATCAATTCTGAACATCGTCGCCTCGAAACACATAAATCTTTATGAATCCGTTGTCCGCATGTTTTAATTAAATATTCGAGATTGATAAATGGCCGCCCATTGTCTGACAAAATATAAAACATTAATTACGCGCCATCCTCACCTACGACGACCGACCCGTGTTTATTGCGATTTTCGAATATTTCGCCGCCGACCGACGGTCGTGCTGATATGCCAAAACGGGAGGATGGAAATGAAAAGAGCGGGCGTTCAGACGGGAAAAACATTTTGCTGATTAGAAAGTGATACCTGACGAGTGGCGTGACGAACTTTTGGGGGGAGATAATGTGAGAGAAAGAGGGATGCGGTAGTCTAGGTGTGGAGAGAGAGGGGAATGAAAGCGTGGACAAAACACAAAGGTGTATAGGTGGCCCAAAATTCGCCCCTACGAAATTGTCGATTCCATCTCGTATACCGTACAACAATTCATAAATTATATCGACAAGGACAATGTTACCATAATAATTATTACATACTTTCATTTACTAATAAATCTACAGCAGTATGGTATATATTTCATCATAATTTATTAAACTAGCTACAACAATGTGGAGTGGAAAGAAGAAAAATCTATACATAATAATTTACAAGAAAATAAATTCAAATTTCGGAAAATCGTTTTAATGACCGCGTAGATTTCGTGAGTTAAAGGAATGACACGTTTTCAAAATCACCCTGTCAAAAATTCGTGAAACATTCAAATGTGATAATAGATCTACGACACTGTAATTTTTCTATTTTATTTACTCTATAATATCCAGAAGGTTACACTGCAGTGCATTAAAGAGTCTAAACTGTGTTGTGAAAATTTTTGAAAATGGGCGATTTAGATCTCCCGACACGAAATTTGGATGCGATACTTAGAAATTCGTAATATATTCAAATTAGCAAATAGAACTATGGCGATGTAATTTTTGTATTCTACATACTCTAGAATAACCGGAAGGTTACATTGCAGTACATTAGAGAGTCAAAACTGTGTTGTGCAAATTTTTGAAAACGAACGATTTTGATGTCGCCAGACGAAATTTGACTGCGGCAGTTAGAAATTCGTAAAACATTCAAATTTGGTAATGGGACTAGGACAATGTAATTTTTGTATTCTACATACTCTAGAATACACACAAAGTGATAAATCAAAACTTTGGAAAGTCAAAACTGTGTTGTGATAATTTTTGAAAGTGAGCGATTTCGATCTCGTGAGGCGAAATTTTGTTGCGACTCTTAGAAATACATAAAACTTTCAAATTAGCTAATAGCAGTATGGCAATGTAATTTTTGTATTCTACATACTCAAGGATTTCCAGAAAGTGAAATAGCAATACATTAGAAAGTCATGACTGTGTTGTGATAATTTTTGAAAAAGAACCATTTTGATGTCGCCAGACGAAATTTGACTGCGGCAGTTAGAAATTCGTAAAACATTCAAATTTGGTAATGGGACTAGGACAATGTAATTTTTGTATTCTACATACTCCAGAATACCCAGAAAGTGATATAGCAAACAATTGGAAAGTGAAAACTGTGTTGTGATAATTTTTGAAAATGAGCGATTATCGATGTCGTGACGCAAAATTTCGATGCGACCCTTAGAAATCCGTAAAACTTTCAAATTAGCTAATAGCAGTATGGAAATGTAATTTTTGTGTTCTACATCCTCTAGGATATCCAGAAAGTAAAATAGCAATACATTAGAAAGTCATAACTGTGTTGTGATAATTTTCGAAAACGAACGATTTTGATGTCGCCAGACGAAATTTGACTGCGGCAGTTAGAAATTCGTAAAACATTCAAATTTGATAATGGAACTAGGACAATGTAATTTTTGTATCCTACATACTCCAGAATACACAGAAAGTGATATTGCAAACAATTGGAAAGTGAAAACTGTGTTGTGATAATTTTTGAAAATGAGCGATTATCGATGTCGTGACGCAAAATTTGGATGCGACCCTTAGAAATCCGTAAAACTTTCAAATTAGCAAATAGCAGTATGGCAATGTAATTTTTGTGTTCTACATACTCAAGGATACCCAGAAAGTGAAATAGCAATACATTAGAAAGTCATGACTGTGTTGTGACAATTTTCGAAAGCGAACGATTTTGATGTCGGCAGACGAAATTTGATTGCGGCAGTTAGAAATTCGTAAAACATTCAAATTTGGTAATGGGACTAGGACAATGTAATTTTTGTATTCTACATACTGTAGAATACCCAGAAAGTGATATAGCAAACAATTGGAAAGTGAAAACTGTGTTGTGATAATTTTTGAAAATGAGCGATTATCGATGTCGTGACGCAAAATTTGGATGCGACTCTTAGAAATCCGTAAAACTTTCAAATTAACTAATAGCAGTATGGCAACGGAATTTTTGTATTCTACATCCTCTAGGATATCCAGAAAGTGAAATAGCAATACATTAGAAAGTCATGACTGTGTTGTGATAATTTTTGAAAGCGAACGATTTTGATGTCGCCAGACGAAATTTGACTGCTGCAGTTAGAAATTCGTAAAACATTCAAATTTGGTAATGGAACTAGGACAATGTAATTTTTGTATTCTACATATTCTAGAATATCTAGAAAGTGATATAGCAAAACATTGGAAAGTCAAGACTGTTTTATGATAATTTTTGAAAATGAGCGATTTCGATCTCGCGAGACGAAATTTGGATGCGACCTTTAGAAATTTGTAAAATATTTGTAAAATAGCCTATAGAACTATGGCAATGTAATTTTTGTATTCTACATATTCTACAATACCCAGAAAGTGGCATAGCAATACATTAGAAAGTGAAAACTATGTTGTGATAATTTTTTTAAAATGGGCAATTTCGATTTTGCGAGACGAAATTGGGTTGCGACACTTAGAAATTCGTAAAACATTCAAATTTATAATGATTTATAAAGTTAGTACAGAAACTTTACGACAAGGAAAGATAATCCAATCTTCAAAAATTCGGCAGACTTTTACAACTCCCGACGAAACCTATAAAGCCGAAGTAGAGAAAAAGGCAGAGCAACCTGGCCGACAACCTATGCCTAGACCACAAGAGTACAACCGAGGTGGTCAAATCGGTGTGAATGAAAATATCGATTTACGTTAATCGCGTGTAACAGTGGAAGCGGTCACAGAGCGGGCCCCTGTGGGACACCACACGATCCACAAATTTCGCGTCACGTGTGTCGTTTCGAAGACAGGATCGCATCTCGAATTTGGTCACCTCGCCGAGCGTCATAATAGCGCAGGAGCTTTGAAAAGAAGTAAAAGTTGGTCGGCCGCCCCCCCGTCACGCATTGCGCTTTATTCCTTACACGTTAAAAGTCTTGTTTACAATAGCGCCTCGTAAACGAGGGTAAAAAGACGCCACATTAAAATGCCCTCCTTATCTCGCTCTCAAAGTGAAAGTTGAAAAAGTGTACTTTGGAAAATTTGATTTACGAGCCGAACTTTGCAGAATGGATGCTTTGGTTCAATAGCCTTGGCGCTTTTTTCACGGCCGATTTGCATAAGGCGGCCTTACCTGCTCGCAGCCGAACCTGGATGATCGCGCGTCATGGGGAAATGGTCGTAAATCAGGGCAGTTTGATTGTTGGAATTCGGAGTTGTGAAAATACACGCGCTCTGACGAAACGAAACGGCTCGGCTGCGGCTATTATTAGTTGGCGGCGGTGTTGTTGATAATGGGGAGGTATTAATGGGGAATTTTGGACGAAAATTCCGGGGGCTAAATCGGGACGCCGAAATGGAAACACGAGTATCGAGTTTTTTGTCGGGACAGCCCCCGGAGCTGCCAGTTTCAAAATTCTGATCGCAGCGAAAGGTCTCCGCAGCTGCGAAAGCAGTTTTGCAATTTATTTAATAATGATAGTTTATTAGGGTAATAATTCTGAGCACATTGTTTGGTTGCAAAACATCGCCTGGGGAGTGCAATTAATTATATTTGTATCCTTGAAAACGTAAACGATTTAAAAAGGCTCCCTTTAGAAAAAGCCCGAACGAGAACAATTTCTGTCCCGTTTATCGCAGTTTCACCGAGTTTGACTTTAGTTATTACACAAAAATGAGCCAACTAGGTTGACTAGGTGGTTGTAAATAAAGTATAGTACTGCACTCGTACGGTATGGCTCTCATCATTCGCGCCACTCGTTCGCATGCTGCAACCGTGTCTCTTGTGAGTAAGATCCATCATAACATATCCGTATGGTGTTTATTCGTGCGTGCGGTAAAGCAAATCATTCTCTACGCAATTCAGTAATGGACTTTTATTGAACGCGAACATCACGAACACTGTCTGCGTAAAGCATTTCAGGCCCTCAAAAAATGTCATTGTTTTTCTCTCGATGGAGGAGGGTCCCAAGTAGCGTGGAATCGCCGATAGAAATTTACCGCTGCGCGCAGCAATATTGCAAAACAGTAGGATTATTTTTAATCCCCCCAAACTCTTATTAACTTTCCCCGTCTCTCAGACATCCCCGACAGGATTAAATCCCCGGTTCTGATCTGCGCCCCCTCGCCTCTCGCCCCGCAGAGCTGTCGGGATGCCGCGGAACCATAGCAACGGAGTGCTCTCCGCTAGGCTGTCTCCTGTCCCTTGATTTATGGCGATGGAAAATGCGAGAAATGAAGAGCAGGACTGGCAGACAGCCGCTGGTGTGTTGCGAACCACCGGACCGAAAAAAAACAACGGGGTTCGGGGATTGAAAGTTGCGAGTATTTGCTTACCGACTGCGCCAGTCGAAAAAATCGCGCGCCGCTGTTTTTTCCCGCACAAATCCTAGGCGAGGACGTGCCGGCTTTCTCGCGGTCGCGTATCGACCTAGATTTCATTTTTCGGATTGTAGATCGACGGTGGGGGTTGGAGATCGCATCCATATTTTCGATGACAGTCGGCGTCCTCCCCCCGCTCCGTCCCCGATAAACAAATCGCGCCGGCGGCATTGTTTAACAAAATAATCGCTTTATAAAATCATCGCGTGTCGATAAATCAGGCATTTATTTTAACCAGCAGATGCACCCATATCGGCACGCGTGATTGGTCGCCGTAACGCACCGGGGCTTCCGTAAAAACATCGCCGCTATCGCGTCGAATTTTGATTTATGTCGTCACATCGACACCATTGTCGCATTAGGTACCATCGATGCACCAATTATGCGGAGCGTCGTCGATGGGTGCACGCAGACCGGCAACCGCAGTCGGAGCGTTTTAAAACGCATTAGTCATCCGGGCGCATCCCGCGGACTTGCGAATATAATGTAGTGTTCGTAAACACAAAGCCTTCGGTGTATCGGGCCGCACTCGCATGATTTGTGGCCCCACTTTTCGCCATTCTTGCCGTTTATTTGCGTCGCGTTGCCGTTACCGGTCAGGTCGCGATACCGCCGAAAAACTTGCTTGCGACGCGCCAGATAAACGCCGACGACGATTTATCGACCGAATTCAATAACATCACGGCTTTAACATGCGTGATTTATGGACGGACAGGCAGATACTTAAATTAACACGACTTACGGGAAACAGAACGAGTTTGTTTTCGCGGCTTCCGAGGGACTAATTTTAGATGGGCGACGGGGCTGCTGCACTGCAACGTTGTTGCTCACGTTCGCAATCCCTTGTATAGCAAAATTATTTTACTCGTCAACAAGATCCCCTGCAAATTTTTGGCTCGGATAGAAGAAGACTAAGATCTCAATTATTCATTGACTTAAGTTGTCGTCCTGCATGTCTAAATAACTGATAAAACATATTAGGTACATACACTAGAATACTCAAAAAGTGTCACAGCAATACATAAGAATTATATAGTTGGATCAATTATGAAAATGCACCATTTCGATTTCGCCAGACTAAATTTAGACACTCAATTCCGGTTTGATAATCGAACTCTGGAGATTCAATTTTTGCTTACACATGTACTAGAATACTTAGAAAGTGACATAGTAATAGATTAGAAAGTCTAGACTGTCTTGGAATAATTTTTAAAGCCAACAATTTCTATGTCACGAAATGAAATTTTGATTCTACACTTAGAAATTCGTAAAACATTCAGGTTTGATAATAGAACTCTGGTGGTGTAATTTTTGGATTATATAGGCACCAGAATACTTATGGAGTGACAGATCAATCGATTAGAAAGTCGAAACTGTCTTGGAATAATTTTTGAAAATCAACGATTTCAATGTCACGAAATGAAATTTTGATTCTACACTTAGAAATTCGTAAAATATTCTGAAATGATTATAGAATTCTGGTGATGTAATTTTTGGATTATATAGGCACCAGAATACTTATGGAGTGACAGATCAATCGATTAGAAAGTCGAAACTGTCTTGGAATAATTTTTGAAAATCAACGATTTCAATGTCACGAAACGAAATTTTGATTCTACACTTACAAATTCGTAATTCGTAATTTTTGGATTATATAGACTCCAGAATACTTATGGAGTGACATATCAATAGATTAGAAAGTCAGAACTCTCTTGGAATAATTTTTCAAAATCAACGATTTCTATGTGATGAAACAAAATTTTGATTATACACTTAGAAATTTAAAAAATATTACGGTTTGATAATAGAAATCTCTCGATGTAATTTTCGGATTACTTAGCCATCAGAACACTCAGAAAGTGACATATCAATAGATTAGAAAGGCGAAACCCTCTTGGAATAATTTTTGAAAATCAACGATTTCATGTCACGAAACGAAATTTTGATTACACACTTAAAAATTCATAAAATATTGAGGTTTGATATCAGGACTTTGGCGATGTAATCTTTGGATTATACAGACACCAGAATACTTATGGAGTGACATATCAATTGATTAGAAAGTCTAAACTCTCTTGGAAAAATTTTTGAAAATCAACGATTTCTACGTGATGAAACGAAATTTTGATTCTACACTTAGAAATTCGAAAAATATTACGGCTTGATAATAGAAATCTCTCGATGTAATTTTCGGATTACTTAGCCACCAGAATACCCAGAAAGTGACGTATCAATAGATTAGAAAGGCAAAACCCTCTTGGAATAATTTTTGAAAATCAACGATTTTTATGTTAGGAAACGAAATTTTGATTACACACTTAAAAATTGATAAAATATTGAGGTTTGATAACAGGACTTTGGCAATGTAATCTTTGGATTATATAAACACCAGAATACTTATGGAGTGACATATCAATAGATTAGAAAGTCAGAACTCTCTTGGAATAATTTTTCAAAATCAACGATTTCTATGTGATGAAACAAAATTTTGATTATACACTTAGAAATTCAAAAAATATTAGGGTTTGATAATAGAAATCTCTCGATGTAATTTTCGGATTACTTAGCCATCAGAACACTCAGAAAGTGACATATCAATAGATTAGAAAGGCGAAACCCTTTTGGAATAATTTTTGAAAATCAACGATTTCATGTCACGAAACGAAATTTTGATACACACTTAAAAATTCATAAAATATTGAGGTTTGATAACAGGACTTTGGCGATGTAATCTTTGGATTATATAGACACCAGAATACTTACGAAGTGACATATCAATTGATTAGAAAGTCTAAACTCTCTTGGAAAAATTTTTGAAAATCAACGATTTCTATGTGATGAAACGAAATTTTGATTCTACACTTAGAAATTCGAAAAATATTACGGCTTGATAATAGAAATCTCTCGATGTAATTTTCGGATTACTTAGCCACCAGAATACCCAGAAAGTGACGTATCAATAGATTAGAAAGGCAAAACCCTCTTGGAATAATTTTTGAAAATCAACGATTTTTATGTTAGGAAACGAAATTTTGATTACACACTTAAAAATTGATAAAATATTGAGGTTTGATAACAGGACTTTGGCAATGTAATCTTTGGATTATATAAACACCAGAATACTTATGGAGTGACATATCAATAGATTAGAAAGTCAGAACTCTCTTGGAATAATTTTTCAAAATCAACGATTTCTATGTGATGAAACAAAATTTTGATTATACACTTAGAAATTCAAAAAATATTAGGGTTTGATAATAGAAATCTCTCGATGTAATTTTCGGATTACTTAGCCATCAGAACACTCAGAAAGTGACATATCAATAGATTAGAAAGGCGAAACCCTCTTGGAATAATTTTTGAAAATCAACGATTTCATGTCACGAAACGAAATTTTGATACACACTTAAAAATTCATAAAATATTGAGGTTTGATAACAGGACTTTGGCGATGTAATCTTTGGATTATATAGACACCAGAATACTTACGAAGTGACATATCAATTGATTAGAAAGTCTAAACTCTCTTGGAAAAATTTTTGAAAATCAACGATTTCTATGTGATGAAACGAAATTTTGATTCTACACTTAGAAATTCGAAAAATATTACGGCTTGATAATAGAAATTTCTCGATGTAATTTTCGGATTACTTAGCCACCAGAATACCCAGAAAGTGACGTATCAATAGATTAGAAAGGCAAAACCCTCTTGGAATAATTCTTGAAAATCAACGATTTTTATGTTAGGAAACGAAATTTTGATTACACACTTAAAAATTGATAAAATATTGAGGTTTGATAACAGGACTTTGGCAATGTAATCTTTGGATTATATAAACACCAGAATACTTATGGAGTGACATATCAATAGATTAGAAAGTCAGAACTCTCTTGGAATAATTTTTCAAAATCAACGATTTCTATGTGATGAAACAAAATTTTGATTATACACTTAGAAATTCAAAAAATATTAGGGTTTGATAATAGAAATCTCTCGATGTAATTTTCGGATTACTTAGCCATCAGAACACTCAGAAAGTGACATATCAATAGATTAGAAAGGCGAAACCCTCTTGGAATAATTTTTGAAAATCAACGATTTCATGTCACGAAACGAAATTTTGATTACACACTTAAAAATTCATAAAATATTGAGGTTTGATAACAGGACTTTGGCGATGTAATCTTTGGATTATATAGACACCAGAATACTTACGAAGTGACATATCAATTGATTAGAAAGTCTAAACTCTCTTGGAAAATTTTTTGAAAATCAACGATTTCTATGTGATGAAACGAAATTTTGATTCTACACTTAGAAATTCGAAAAATATTACGGCTTGATAATAGAAATCTCTCGATGTAATTTTCGGATTACTTAGCCACCAGAATACCCAGAAAGTGACGTATCAATAGATTAGAAAGGCAAAACCCTCTTGGAATAATTTTTGAAAATCAACGATTTTTATGTTAGGAAACGAAATTTTGATTACACACTTAAAAATTGATAAAATATTGAGGTTTGATAACAGGACTTTGGCAATGTAATCTTTGGATTATATAAACACCAGAATACTTATGGAGTAACATATCAATAGATTAGAAAGTCAGAACTCTCTTGGAATAATTTTTCAAAATCAACGATTTCTATGTGATGAAACAAAATTTTGATTATACACTTAGAAATTCAAAAAATATTACGGTTTGATAATAGAAATCTCTCGATGTAATTTTCGGATTACTTAGCCATCAGAACACTCAGAAAGTGACATATCAATAGATTAGAAAGGCGAAACCCTCTTGGAATAATTTTTGAAAATCAACGATTTCATGTCACGAAACGAAATTTTGATTACACACTTAAAAATTCATAAAATATTGAGGTTTGATAACAGGACTTTGGCGATGTAATCTTTGGATTATATAGACACCAGAATACTTACGAAGTGACATATCAATTGATTAGAAAGTCGAAACATTCTTGGAAAAATTTTTGAAAATCAACGATTTCTATGTGATGAAACGAAATTTTGATTCTACACTTGGAAATTCGAAAAATATTACGGCTTGATAATAGAAATCTGGCGCTGTAATTTTCGGATTATCTAGCCACCAGAATACTCAGAAAGTGACATATCAATAGATTAGAAAGGCAAAACCCTCTTGGAATAATTTTTGAAAATCAACGATTTCTTTGTCACGGAACAAAATTTTGATTTTACACTTACGAATTCGTAAAATATTCGGGTTTGATAATAGAACTCTGGCGGTGTAATTTTTGGATTATATAGACACTAGAATTCTTATAGATTAGAAAGTCCAAACTCTGTTGTAATAATTTTTGAAAATCATTGATTTCTATGTCACGAAACGGAATTTTGATTCTGTTCTTAGAAATTGGTAAAATATTCTGATTTGATAATAGAGCTTTCGCAATGTAATTTTTGGATTATATAGACACCAGAATATTTATGGAGTGACATATAAATAGATTAAAAAGTTGAAACTCTCTTGGAATAATTTTTGAAAATCAACGATTTCTTTCTCACAAAACGAAATTTTGATTCTACTTCGAAATCCATAAAATATTCAGGGTTGGCAACAGAGTTTTGGGGATGTATTTTTTTGATTATTTAGACACCAGAATACTTATGGAGTGACATATTAATAGCTTAGAAAGTCCAGACTGTTTTGGAATATTTTTTTGAAGTCAACGATTTCTATCTAACGAAAAGAAATTTTGATTCTACACGTAGAAATCCATAAAATATTCAGGGTTGACAACAGAGCTCTGGCGATGTAATTTTTTAATTATTTAGACACCAGAATACTTATGGAGTGACATGCCAATAGCTTAGAAAGTCCAGACTGTCTTGGAATAATTTTTTGAAGTCAACGATTTCTATCTAACGAAAAGAAATTTTGATTCCACACGTAGAAATCCATAAAATATTCAGGGTTGACAACAGAGCTCTGGCGATGTTATTTTTTGATTATTTAGACACCCGAATACTTATGGAGTGACATATTAATAAATTAGAAAGTCGAAATTCTCTTGGAAAGTTTTTTGAAAATCAACGATTTCTACGTAACGAAACGAAATTTTGATTCTACACTTAGAAATTCATAAAATAATCAGGTTTGACAACAGAGCTCTGGCGATGTAATTTTTGCATCATTTAGACGCCAGAATACTTATGGAGTATTCTGGAATAGATTAGAAAGTGGAGACTCCTTTGGAATAATTTTTTGATGTCAACGATTTCTATCTCACGAAACGAAATTTTGATTCTACACTTAGAAATCCATAAAATATTCAGGGCTGACAACAGAGCTCTGGCGATGTAAGTTTTTGATTATTTAGACACCAGAATACTTATGGAGCGACATGTTAATAGCTTAGAAAGTTCAGACTGTCTTGGAATAATTTTTTGAAGTCAACGATTTCTATCTAACGAAAAGAAATTTTGATTCTATACTTGGAAATCCAGAAAATATTCAGGGTTGACAACAGAGCTCTGGCGATGTAATTTTTGGATTATATAGACCCCAGAATACTTATGGAGTGACACATCAATAGATTAGAAAGTCGAAACTCTTTTGGAATAATTTTAGAAAGTCAAGGATTTCTATGTCACGAAACGAAATTGTGATTCTACCCTTAGAAATTCGTAAAATATTCTATGTTGTTTATAGAACTATGGCGATGTAACTTTTAAATTGTACAGACATTAGAATACTTATGGAGTGACATATCGATAGTTTAGTCTTGGAATAGTTTTTCAAACTCAACGATTTCTATGTGATGAAACGAAATATGTATTGATTTAACACTTTGAAATTCGTAAAATATGCAGGTTTGAAAGTTGAATTTTAGGGACGTTTTTTTTTATTCTATATACGCTGGAATACTTAGAAACTGCGATAGCAATATATTAACAACTTGGTAATATTTTTTTAATTCTTGTCGATTATACACTTTGCATACAGTGAATTTATTGTTTTTAATTTTTTGTGGCAAACACCGCTTTTACAACCTTCCGCTATATCGGTATTAAAATCAAGAGACACGTCTAAATTGACATTTTAAAACGGCCCAAGTTAGATTGTATTTCCGCGCCGATTCAGAACTATATTTTATCCACAAGTACACAATTTAAACAACAACCTCTTCAACGGCCGTCGTTTACCCAGAAACAAAGCCGAGACAAATAGCAGTTAGCAAAGCCAGGAATTTCGTCTCCAGAAGACGAATATCTCACTTTCACCCCGACCGGAACAATGAAAGTTATGCCGCAGCATTCCGCGAATCCTCCCCGCGTACGTCCTGGCCTTTAGCTGGCTCGTTCGCTCCAAGAGGCACGGATTCCGTGCACTTTATGTCCTCGCGGAAGCCCATGAGCGTTATCACTCGTTCGACCCTGCCTCCGTAATACGTCACCGATACCTGCTGAAGTGTGAAGATGTATTTTAGACGGCTTTCGGATTAATCGACCGATCGGGGGAATCCGTGGAGGGAATTCTAATATCCTTCTTCGTCGTCGGAGGCGATTTTAGACTTTTTAGGAAAATTTTCCAAAAATCAGCCGAGCCCTTTTCACGGTCGTCCAATACAATCTAGCTCGATCACAAAAGCAGCGAAGGGAGAGAGTACACAAAGAGTCATTGTTGGAAGGGTGGGTCATGTGCCTCGTAATCAGGCAGCTGCGCTTTCTCATTTGCTGTCAGTTAACCATCATTACGGCTTTCAAGAGAACTTAACCCCCACGCATAGGAGCGTGTAAACCAATCCTATGACAAGTAGCCCTTTGTCACCCTTTTCGTGCCATCTCAAAAAGGGCCGTTGTCCGATTGCCCAATAAATCATTTCGGGGGGAGTGGCGGATACCTGGTGTAGTTTGATCTGGTAAAAATATAGGGTCGATCACAATAAATTCAAAACTGTAATAGCGAATCGGTATGATAATACTGGCATCCGTACAAGATGTGACACATGTTCAAAAAAGCCCTGTTTATTATATACACTTTTCTACCACAGGGAACTTCATTTGCCCAAATGTGCATACCCTTAACCATCTAATAAATCAAATCTTTCACCCCGCTTTGCTTTACATGTGATCTCACTTCTTTCTCTGTTTCAGGTAAGTGTCTTCCGACCCGACGCAACAACCGAGACGGGCCCGGAATAGCCTCCAAGTGTCCCTTCCATTCCGGTGAAGTTATAAACACTGCTTCTTCTCATTAAAACGATCCGGAGACACAAATGTGTGTAATCTATGTTGTCCGTGTTGTCAGTGAACCGAGCAGGTGTCGTTAGATCCCTCTCGTTCCTGCCAGCTTTCTAAATGGTTTCTAATTATGTGCGGACTACCAAACAGTCGTGATTTTATCTCGGCACCACGTTCCTCGCGTAGGCGACGCTTTACTCTGTTTTCCTTTACCGATCTCGCCGTGGGCTCGCCCAAAATTTTGCCCACCAACAATTTACGATTTCGGTTCGACCATTAGTCGTTGCAGCAATAATTCAGTGGCGGCCGCGAATAAATTACTCAAGACGTGTTATGCAATCTCGAGGAGCATGTTAACAGAAACTCATTCTAATTGGAAGGCTGCATCACTAGTTTTGTAACACCACCAGAAATAAACGGGGAACAGCCTTGGCGCGTGAGTCAGTGGAGGCCTATCCTCCCATTCACATCCAGGAATACTCCATCTTCGACGACAACCCGAATGGTGCAAACGAACCAGAGACGCTTTTATTTCGGGAGGCCGTAAATCATAAATAATCACTTTATAATTGGCATTTTAGGTTTGCTTCTGGTTAAGCACCTAATATTACACATGAATGTGAGAACGGCCGTATATCATCGGAAGCGTTCCCGGGTAAATCGCATTTGGATGCGTAACTGTAAAGCCGATCTGAAGATTAATGAACAACAACATCGACTACTTTATACAGTTATTTAATTATTTTAGAACGGGACGGTCGAATTAAAAATAAACACTAATGCCGCCGATCTTTACTCATCAGCTCGAATTTCCGGACGTGGTGTCACGATGACATCAAATTCAGAAGAGATTCTCGGCAAACCGTCCGCCATCTTGAAACCGGCCCCTCTCCGCTGTCCGCCCCAACAAAGCCCAAATATTTATCCAGACAATGGTTGCGAACCCGACAAAAAGCACCCCGGCCCGGTTTCGCGCAACCCCTATGGAGCGCGTTTTTTCGGAAAAAGCTACTTTATTTATTGGGGCGATGTCGGGGTCGGCAGCGGCGCTGGCATAAGTTCAGCGAGTTTTTGGTCGGAAAAGTTTTCGTTCGGGATCACATTATTCCGCTAACATGGGTTTTAATTGAAATCTCTCAGTCAGCCCACCCCCGCCTGACGTATTTCATAGGTGTCATCGGCAGCGGCCGTTTATCAAGCCGGCAAAAATTGCTCAGTCTACGGGAAACGTAAATTCCGCCGGAGCAAAAACAACGCTGATTGAACCGGTCGGGAGGTTCGGGCGCGGCTAAAAAATTAATTGGGGTGATCGGACATTTCCTCGGGTGGGTGGCTCGGGAGGTCCGTGTCTGTTACGGTCTGGTTTGGGTGAGATGACTGACGTGCAGGGAATGGCTGACTTGGCCTGTCGTTCGACGGCTTTTCGGTGGCTACGACGCCAAGATTGATCAATTGGGCTCGGGTCTGGCCTGCGAGCTGACCGTCGCATCGACAACTACTGAAAGCTGTTCATTTTTCTTCTGTAATCATAAGTCCGTCTCATAAATGTTCCAATATACTACTTTCAAGATTTTGTAAATACCTATATGTTATATACCTAACGTCTATACTCTCTACTATTGTAAAATTGTAACGAAACCGTATCTGTTTGTCTGTTTAGAGAATTCTCCGAGAATCACAAAAAAACTACTGAATGGATTCTAATCAAGTTTTCTCTAATCTCCACTACACTTTCTTTTAGGTTTATTCAGGTTTATCCCAAGTTTTCGGGTTCTAGGTTGATTCAGGTTTATCCCAGGTTTTCCTGTTCTTGATTAATTCAGGCTTCTCAATTTATCGTGTTCAAGGTTGATTCAGGTTTATTCCAAATTTTCGTTTATTGATTTAGTTTTTCCCAGGTTTTCCTGTACTAGGTTGATCAATAGATTTAATTGAATCATCCTAGGTTCGGAATCAATATCCATCGTTGCAAATTAGCCAACCATGAAATGAGAAAGGGAAGAGTCTCACCGAAAATTTACCCAGCACTGTAAAATCGACAGATTTTGTTTGTTTATAATTTATATTCTACATACACTAGAAACATTTATATTCTACATGCACAACCCAGAACCCGAAAACCTGCCACAAATCTGAATCAACCTAGAAACCGATAAACTGAGATAAGCCTTGACCAATCTATAAACCGGAAAGTAGGGATAAACCTGAATCAACCTAGGACCTGAAACCTTGGGATAAACTTGAATCAACCTAGAACAGGGAAACCTGGGATAATCCTGAATCAACCTCGGAATGTTTCTCGGTGATGTTCTGCGAACCCCGACGCTGTTGCGACCATCAAGTTGCTCAATTATGAATGAATTCCTGTGTGGACTTTTACCTGTTGGCTCGAAGGACCATACGTTTCGACGCGTTTTTTTTAAGAAACAACGAATTTTTGTACTTAACTTTTTAGTAGGTAAGAGGTAACGAGTTTGAACCCTGTAAATGCAATGAGGTAGTATACTAAAAAATTAAGTTTTTGGAAAATACAACAGTCATAAACTTCATTGAAAAGTGTATGGATTAGCGCTATTATGGTGAAATTATGCTTACTGAAAATGCAAAAAAAATGAATTGAAATTTTACTGTACTAGTTTAAAATACGTCATTAGTGGCCGGCATATGAATTAAGTGAGGACCTACGCCTTTCCATTTTTCACTCTCACTCATTTTAGAAGTAATTCTTTTCTTTTCGCTCTTACTCCCTCTATGCTCGGAAACTAATGACGTAGTTATTCGCCCGCGAAATAGTTTTTCATTTATTTCATGAAAACGGTTATGATTTAAGCAAAACGAAAAAATAGGAGTCCTCTATTTTAAGCAGTTTCATTTATAAAAAAAGTTATTATATACTTTCTTAAATGCTACAATATCACAATAAACAATATCAAATTAATAGAGAGAATTTATATTATTTTGAAAGTAATTCTAAGTAGAAATTGTATTTTTCTATAAAAGAAATTTACACACAAAAATCTCGCGACAAGGTTTTATAACATATGCAATTGTATGGTGTAACAAGATTATGGGTTTGCTTTGGTTTGATTTATTTCAAAGCTTATTTCCTTTTTTTAAAGCATTTAAATGAAAGCTTGTTTAAAAAAAATAATTTACTATGAATTTTTCTTAAATTTTTTAGTTTTTTCTATGGCCAAACATTATCGTTGTCTACTCTTCAATCCCTTTCATTTGACACCCATATTAACGGTTTTGAAAAGAAATCTGCCATCTTGGAGCGGCGGCCATATTGAATTTAGTGTGATGTGACTAACTGTATCGTTTCCTACTCTTCAAGCCTTTTCATTTGACACCCATATTAAGGGGGGTTGAAAAGAAAATGTAATCCGCCATCTTGGAGCGGCGGCCATATTGAATTCGTTTTCTACTCTTCAAGGCTTTTAATTTGATATCCATATTAATAGGGTTGACAAAAAATACATTTTCCGCCATCTTGTGGCGACGGCCATTTTGAAAGTATCACAATATTGAGTATTGCTTATTGTATTGCTACCGGATCTAAAGGCGTATACAAAATTTCAGCTCAATCGGATTTCAAGAAGTGGTTCTAATTTAGCTTGCAGGATAATGGTCGCAGAAATAAAAATCGACGAACTAGAGGACAACCTGGGACAAACCTGAATCAATATAGAACTCGAAAACTTGGGATAAACCTGAATCAACCTAGAACAGAAAAACATTGCCTAAGCCTGAATCAGTGAACAAAAACCTGGGATACACTCAGATCAACCTAGAACACGAAAGCTTGGAATAAACCTGAACCAATCTGGAACACGATAACTTGGGATAAACCTGAGCCAACCTAGAACAGGAAAATCTTGTATAAACCTGAATCGATCTAAAACCCAAAAACTTGGTATAAAAATTATTCAAGCTGGATGATGTTTGGATGAAGTTCTGCTCAGACGTTTTGATAACCTAATCAAACCCCAATAAATAAACAATAAATAACATAAATAAGACCAAAACCTGCTATGAATCTGACTCAACCATGAGCTCGAAAATCTGGGACAAACCTGAATCAACCTAAAATCCGAAAACGTGAGATAATATTCGATCAACCAGTAAACCGAAAACTTGGGATAAACCTGAATCAATTCAGAACTCGAAAATTCAGGATAAGTTTTAATCAACCTAGGACCAGAAACTTGGGATAAGCCAGAACCTGAGATGAAACTGAATCAACCTTGAACACGAAAACCTGGGATATACTACAAACAACGTGGAACCCGAAAAGTTGAGATAAACCTGAATCAACCTAGAACTCGAAAATGTGGGATAAATAAAAATTAACCTTGAACCGGCAAACCTGGGAATAACAATAATCAAGGAATGTAAGTCGGGTATAAACCTTAAACAACCTTGAACCTGAAAACATAAAACATGGGATAAACCGAAATCAACCTAGAAAAGGAAAAACAGGAACAAACGTAAATAAATGAAGGAAAACCTGGGATATAAATGAAGCAACGTAGAACACGATAACTTGGGACAAACTAAAATTAACCAAGAACACGAAAATTTGAGATATACCTGAATCATCCTAGAACTCGAAAGTTTGGGATAAACCTGAATAAATCTAGAGCAGCAAAACAAGGGATAGACTCGATTCAATGAACGAAAAAATGGGATAAACCTAAATCAACCTAGGATCTAAAAACTTGGGATAACCCTGAATCAACCTCGGAATGTTTCTCGGTGATGTTCTGCGAACCCCGACGCAGTTGCGACCATCAAGTTGCTCAATTATGAATGAATTCCTGTATGGACTGTGACCTGTTGGCTTGAAGGACCATACGTTTTCTTTTTTTTAAAGAAACAACGAATTTTTGTACTTAACTTTTTAATAGGTACGAGGTAACAATATCAAATTAATAGAGAGAATTTATATTATCTTGAAAGTAATTCTAAGTATAGAAATTGTATTTTTCTATAAAAGAAATTTACACACAAAAATCTCGCGACAAGGTTTTATAACATATGCAATTGTATGATGTAACAAAATTACGGGTTTGCTTTGGTTTGATTTATTTCAAAGTTTATTTTCTTTTTTTCAGAGCAATTAAATGAAAGCTTGTTTTAAAAAAAAATTCAATTTTTTAGTTTTTTCTACGGCCAAACTTTATCGTTTTCTACTCTTCAGTCCCTTTCATTTGACACCCATATTAACGGTTTTGAAAAGAAATTGTAATCTGCCATCTTTGAGCGGCGGCCATATTGAATTTAGTGTGATGTCACTAACTGTATCGTTTTCTACTATTCAAGCCTTTTCATTTGACACCCATATTAAGGGGGTTCAAAAGCAAATGTAATCCGCCATCTTGAGGCGGCGGCCATATTGAATTCGTTTTCTACTCTTCAAGCCTTTTAATTCAATACCCATATTAATGGGATTGACCAAAAATACATTTTCCGCCATCTTGTGGCGACGGCCATTTTGAAAGTATTACAATATTGGGTATTGCTAATTGTATTGTCACCGGATCAAAAGGCGTATACAAAATTTCAGCTCAATCGGATTTCAAGAAGTGGTTCTAATTTAGCTTGCAGGATAATGGTCGCAGAAATAAAAATCGACGAACTAGAGGACAACCTGGGACAAACCTGAATCAATGTAGAACTCGAAAACTTGGGATAAACCTGAATCAACCTAGAACAGAAAAACATGGCCTAAGCCTGAATCAGTGAACAAAAACCTGGGATACACTCAGATCAACCTAGAACACGAAAGCTTGGAATAAACCTGAACCAATACGGAACACGATAACTTGGGATAAACCTGAGCCAACCTAGAACAGGAAAATCTTGTATAAACCTGAATCGATCTAAAACCCGAAAACTTGGTATAAAAATTATTCAAGCTGGATGATGTTTGGATGAAGTTCTGCTCAGACGTTTTGATAACCTAATCAAACCCCAATAAATAAAATAAATAAGACCAAAACCTGCTATAAATCTGACTCAACCCTGAGCTCGAAAATCTGGGACAAACCTGAATCAACCTAAAATCCGAAAACGTGAGATAATATTCGATCAACCAGTAAACCGAAAACTTGGGATAAACCTGAATCAATTCAGAACTCGAAAATTCAGGATAAGTTTTAATCAACCTAGGACCAGAAACTTGGGATAAGCCAGAACCTGAGATGAAACTGAATCAACCTTGAACACGAAAACCTGGGATATACTTCAAACAACGTGGAACCCGAAAAGTTGAGATAAACCTGAATCAACCTAGAACTCGAAAATGTGGGATAAATAAAAATTAACCTTGAACCGGCAAACCTGGGAATAACAATAATCAAGGAATGTAAGTCGGGTATAAACCTTAATCAACCTTGAACCCGAAAACATAAAACATGGGATAAACCGAAATCAACCTAGAAAAGAAAAACCAGGAACAAACGTGAATAAATGAAGGAAAACCTGGGATATAAATGAAGCAACGTAGAACACGATAACTTGGGACAAACTAAAATTAACCAAGAACTCGAAAGTTTGGGATAAACCTGAATAAATCTAGAGCAGCAAAACAAGGGATAGACTCAATTCAATGAATGAAAAAATGGGATAAACCTAAATTAAACTAGAACCCGAAAACTTGAGTTAAACCACCTGAATCGATAAACGAAAAACTGGGATACACTCAGATCAACCTAGAACCCGAAGGCTTGGAATAAACCTGAACAGGAAAAGCTGGTATAAACCTGAATCGATCTAGAACCCGAAAACTTGATATAAAAATTAAGGAACCTAGATGAAGTTTGTCAACTCTAAAGTTCTGCTCATAAACTAATCAAACCCCAATAAATAAACCTGAGAAAATATCTCAGTCAATCTAAAAAACAAAACGAAAATCATTAAAATTTAAAGTTCCAACTTGAATTCACATGTAGAATACCAAAACCTACGATGAATCTGACTCAACCGTGAAATCGAAAACCTGGGACAAACCTGAATCAACCGAGAACCCGAAAACCTGAGATAAACCTCGATCAACCAGTAAACCGAAAACTTGAGATAAACCTGAATAAATTTAGAACTCGAAAATTTAGAATAAACCTGGGATAAAAATTAAGCAACATGATAACTTGGGATACACCCGAATCATCCTAGAAATCCAAAATTTTTGGATAAACCTGAGTAAATCTAGACCAGGAAATTATGAAATAAAATTGATTCAATGAACGAAAAAATGGGATGAACCTGAATTAAACTAGAACCCACAAACTTGGGATAAACCTGAATCAACCTAGAGCAGGAAAGCCGGAACGAAAACCGGGGATACACCTGAATATACCTAGAACCCGAAAAATTGGGATAAACCTGAATCTACCTAGAGCCCGAAAAACTTGAAATTTATCAAATCGTATTGATTACAAGTCTATGTAATATTCTGTAAAAATAATAATGCATTTAGAGTAACAGCCTTAAATTATACAACCCTGTCCTTCAAATTTAACTTAATCTTGTACCTCGTTATACCTCAATCATATTATAGCAATACCAAAGGCTTCCAGATAGGATACAGGTTTATATTTATATGCCTAATTGATGCTAATGTTTTTATGGCACTTTAACAACCTATATAATGAGCACTGTAGTAAATAACAAATGGGCATTTAATCTTATCTGCGTGGCAAAGGTTCGCGATGACGGATTCGGGCTGGGGGGCGGGGCCTCGCTCGCATCTGGCACCAGCTGGCAACGCCGCGGATTATGGCATCCCGGAGGCTTCCGGCAAAGTGACCGCTCGGCCGACGGGCCGTTTCGTGACGTCACTCGAGAATTTTTCAACCCCGTCGATCAAAGGGCCTCAACTCGGCGCCGATTTGATCGGTAGCATTTCGGAAAGGGCGGTTAACCCGCTGGTGAAATCCGAGTAAAATTAATGACTTTCGGTGTGTTATTTCGGTGTTCCGAAGTCCGTAGCATTTTATGTAATGGAAATTCGATTGTTTTCTGCGCCCGGAGCGAGGGCCGCCGCCTGCAGCGAACTCCGGGGGTTGGTTGGCGGGCGCTGGGGGTGTGTGCAGCCGAGCGCGCGGACCATTGTTGCGAGACCTTGCACGCTTTGATAGTTGATACAATGACCCGGGTGATTAATGGGCTAATCCCCGCGCGGCATACACAATGCGCTAAGATCGCGAACATTCCGGATATTAGGAATCCGCCGCCCCCGGGGGGGCGGGGGCGTGTTGCGAGAGACGACAGTTGCGATAACAGGATGGCGGGATTGACGGAAGTTGACCAGATGAGGTGTCGCTTCCTCGGCGGTGACATTTTCAAACGTCGGAATGCCATTTCCACTTTCATCGCTATAAATCAATATATTGCCCGCGCTGTGGAAAAATGGTGAGCCTGTAGCGCCCGTAATTTACAAGCCGGTAATAAATTATAAATAATTATTTACGCACGACCCGGAAATATGCGTGTTTTCGCCCACAGTGAAAAATTTCGAAGGAACGCTTTCTCCGACAAGGCCCGTCCTGAATCAGTCTCGTGTCCGCACATACAATATCCGTGCCGTTACAAGCGGAAGGGTTAGTTTCATTACGCATGTATGGCATTCTCTCCAGCATTTGCACGGACACGGTATTCAAATTGGGAGTCATTGTGTGGAGAGAGCGCGGCGGTAGTATTCGAAATATGCCGAACGCAACCCCTCTAAAATACGACGCGGGATTTAAATATCATCATCATTTGAATACGACGGTCACCTTCACGGATATCAGAGAACACACCTCGCCCGACATCTTAATTATAAACCGTACGGTTTTGATAAATCGGCGCAGACGGACGAGGTCCACGAGAATTTTTACTATGCTAATCAACGCTTCGGCGTAACAAATTGTCGGGCCGCGGTTCGGGCATCTGTCGATTCTGACGAAGGGTTCGGATAAATCATGGTGCGTCTCGAAAAAAGATGATTTGTACGCGGCAGAATGCCGGCAATTAGCAGACGGGAAGGTGCGAGGGGTGGATGCTAACAAGACTTCTCAGGGAGGGTTTGCCTTTGTTGCAAAGTTTTTTCCCGGCGTTTGGAACCGTGGCGGAGAAATCTGCCAACGAGGGTTCAACGATGAAAAAGAAACTTCCTTTGATAGGTGCGGGAAATAACAACGGGTCCAAATTGGAGCCCTGAGGAACGCCCGATGTTGGATCTCTAACCAGGTCGGTATTATTGGACACAATACCTTAAGAAAGAATCGTGCAAATGGCACGAATAAATCATCCACCTCAAGAACCCTCCGCTAATGATATAACAGCAACAATTTCGAACCGGCCTATGAATACAAATTCGAGAAACCGTTGCAGATACGGATCTGACTCGGACCTCCACATTTTAATTATAAATAATAAGTCTATTATCTCGGCGGAACAATAAATCGTGGGACCTGAGACCATCAAGCCAAAGCTCGTAAATCAAAAATATCTGGCACAATTTGGAAGACTCAATTAATAATAACATGGCCGACGCATAGGGGCCGGCCGGACGGCATCACCATTGTGCGTAACGCACGCCGGGGGGTGAACTCGGCCAAAAAACGGGGATGACTAATCTTCGTGTCAGGAACGTTACGGACTGCCATCAAGAACTGTAATGAATCTATTATGTTCGTCCGCGAGGCGGGCCTCCTCCGTAATTAAGTGCGAGGGATGTTTTCGTGGCGATTTACCTGAAGGAATTGATCCGCCAGGAGGTGGTGGCAAAAAGTTCGTTTGTCACCTGTCGAAGGGCCGAGGCGGGGACAAAGCGGCAGTCATGTTCTTTTGAATCCGGCCGGGATTCGGGTGCCCATGTGAATGGGTTTCGGGGGTCCGGGTGACGTTTACATTGATTTTTTAAACGCAGGTCTTCCGTGGAGGTAAGAATCGGTGTGCAGGGTCGGGCTTAGGGAGCATGTGGAAGAGCTTTCGTTATGCTTTTGGAAGCCTAGGAGAATCAAGATTACTTTGAAAATCTTTTCTGCAATTTTTTTTTTATTTTGAATCCATTTTAAAGTGTTCGCATTTTACGATATCAGATGGACAGTGATATTAAGCGCGGACAGCGTCGTTAAACAAAATTTAAAAAAAATGGTGGATTCATACATCCAGTGGTCTTTGCATAATCAAAATGCTCCAATCAACCACATGTAAATTTTGTTCTCCACAGGTAACATGATGTATAAAACATTTATCATGAACATCTGATATCGGTAGTTAGTGCGGACAGCGTCGTTAAACGTTAGATTTCTTATTTGTTTAACGACGCTGTCCTCACTGTGCATATATAGACACGAAAATTACAATGAAATGGAACGAGGACAGCGTCGTTAAGCAAAATGAAAAAAATACGAATAATGTTTTTTGGATGTGAACAGCGTCGTTAAACGGAATACAAAACTACAAATAAAATAGAGGATTTCTTATTTGCTTAACGACGCTGTCCGCGCTTAGTTTTTGTATAACAGTGAGCGCCGACAGCGTCGTTAAACAGATAGAAATGGTGGACTGGCAATTTGTTTAACGACGCCGTTTGCGCACAATATTATTGTAAATCTGATGTAGATATGCAGTCTTTATAAGTGATTCATCCATCCAGTAGCTTTTGCATGTCAAATGATCCATCCAACCATTAATTAGTGGAGAGCGCGGACAGCGTCGTTAAACGGAACGAAAAAAAAAACAACGAATAAAACAATTTTGGATTGCTTATTTGCTTAATGTCGTTGTCCGCGCTAAATTCTTTTGCAAATTTCATTCGCATAATAACGGCGTCGTTAAAAAAAATCAAAAAAATTAAAAAATACAAATGGTGCATTCATGCATTCAGTGGCCTTTTCATATTAAAATGCTCCATCCAACCACATGTAAATTTTGTTTGACACCTGATATCGTGAGTGGGGACAGCGGCGTTAAACAAATTAAAAAAAAAACAAATGTTAGATTTCTTATTTTTTTAACGACGCTGTCCTCACTGTGCATATATAGACATGAGAATTACAATGAAATGAAACGCAACAGCGTCGTTAAGCAAAATTTAAAAAAAATATGAATATTTCTTTTTTATGTCCTATTTGTTTAACGACGCTGCCCGCGGTCATTATTAATGCATATGTATCAGATTTGCGTTAAACAGAATAAGAGAATAAAAATAAAATTAGTGGATTTCCTATTTGTTTAACGACGCTGTTTGCGCACAATAAATTGAACGTAACATGATGTATGAATGATTTATAAAGACCCGATATTAGTATAGTGAGTGCGGACAGCGTCGTTAAACAAAATGAAAAAAAAAACTGGTTGCCCTACTTCGTTAACGACGCTGTCCTCGCGTACTATTAATATATCTACACACATAAAAATTATACTAATATTGAATGTCTTTAAAAAGATATGAAATCCAATATTTTTATTTTTATTATTCGATTATATATTTTATTAGTGCATATATAGATATCAAATTTACAGTGATGTTCAGCGCGGACAGCGTCGTTAAAGGAAACGAAATAATTTAAATGTTGTTTCCTACTTGTTTAACGACGCTGTCCATACTAAGTATTAATGCACATAGATCAGATTTACAGTCATAAAATACAAATAAAAATAGTGGTTTTCTTATTTGCTTAACGACGCTGTCCGCGCTTAGTTTTTGTATAACAATGAGCGCCGACAGCGTCGTTAAACAAAAAAAATTATAGAAATGGTGGACTTGTTTAACGACGCTGTTTGCGCACATGATTACTGTAAATCTCATGTTTATATGCAGTCTTCATAAATGATTCATCCATCCAGTAGCCTTTGCATGTCAAAATGGTCCATCCAACCACATGTAACATGATGTATGAATCATTTAGAAGACCCGATATTAAACAAAATGAAAAGGAAGAGGTGGACTTACTTCTTTAACGACGCTGTCCGCGCTCACTATTAATATATACATCAAATTTAATAAAAATTTCGTTTAACGACGCTGTCCGCGCTTAATATTAGTGTAAATCTGATATTTTTGTCTATTAGTTGTAAGGGCCGAGAGAGTCTATATTTTAACAAAATGAAAAAATAAAGTAAAAAGGGTGTTACGGTGCTGAACACATAAAGGATTTTGGATACAGGAATCGAATCTTTTCCCATCATGAGAGAACAGTAAAATTTTGAGTCAGAGAACCTGAAAACCAGCAACCTGAAAATAAGCAAACTTGAGAATCTAAAAAGCAGAAAAGCAAATTAATACTGAAAGTCTAAATGTCTAAGACCTTGAAACTAAGAAACTGAAAACCTGAAGACCTAATTGGGGGTTCGAAACCTGACCTGAAAATTCGCCTAATACCTAATATTAAATTTGTGTGGGTATCTGCGTTGGTATTAGGGTGTCTCAGGTCCGGACTGCCAAAACTTGAAGCCCCAAACGCCAAACCCCGAGCCTCGGTTTCGAAAGATCTTCAGATTCGCGAAACGGCCGAGGCCGTCGTGTGTGGTCCCGGGCCGCGAAGTGGCGCAACAACGCCCGAGTCGGCGGTGAGGTTATGTCCGTCCCGCGTGAGTGATGGAAGGATGGGAGCTCGGTGGGGCCGGGACGGGGACGCCTGCGTGCGCTCGACTATCGTGGATATAGTGATGTTTGAAACGCTGACAGCTCGGCAGCACTATTACGGCGCGTCGACCAATCCGGAGCGAGTCCCCTCTCGATTTTGACAGATCGGTCCACGCGGTATGAATCACCGGCGGCCGTGGATTTGACAGTTGAGCGCCGCGTTCACTGCGTGACGGATAGATAGGCGGTTCGGTCGCGGTGCCAGTGATACCTAGTGATAGTGATGCGCGTCCGCCGGCGTCGCTGGGTGGTCCGTCGGAGGAATTTTAACGCCGTTAATTGACATGTTAAGGCCGGCACCGTGAAGCGATTTTAAATGGAACTAAACGGACACGGTCGCGATTATACCAACACGGGGGGACGACGCAAACCAGTTTACCGATCCTCGACGACGGATTATCGTCGCGCTGTGCTCCTACTTCCGATTGAATTTTAATGGTGTCCTCCGCATATCGGATGAGGATCTCCGAGGGGCTTCTGGACCGCTCTGCCGAAAATGGGGTATGTTTGTTGTGTCGCCGAGCGCCGTCTTCGGGAAGCGGCAATCTGAAATCCTCACAAGTGACGCTCAAATAATTACTACCTTTCTAAAACCAAAGAGATTTCCGAAAAGCTTTTGCAAAACCTGTACCTGGTCAGCATCCGGATCAGCGGTGAACGCAGAGGCGTGTATCTGGTTCATCGACGTCGCAAAAGAAAATATCGCAACACAACTGGACTTGTTGAAAAATTTCCAGAGCTGATTACAGAGCACACTCGGGCGGAGCAACGCTAATTGACGTGACATACATTTTTGTTTAATGTTAGGCGAAGCCTTTCCACTCAGTTGTCGTTAAAAATTGTTTCGATTTGCGGAATCAGAAATAGAATCGGTGAGATGTATCAAGAAGAGCAGTGGACGCAGTAGGGAGCCCTGGGGAGTTTCGTGCTGAATGGGGAGGGACCTGGAATGGCTCCCATTGTGCTTTATTGCTCACATAAGTAGAAAGTAGTTTGCAAACAGTGGATATAGAATTTGCACATGCGAGGGGGACGTGGCGCTAATTAAATCGGATGTAATGGCACTAAGCGTGTTGTATAGGTTTGAGTGTAACAGCTAAGAGAGCTTCGGATAAATTGACACCTTGATATATTAACGTCTTTGTATGGGAATATTTTCATTTATTTACGATTTGTATATATTTGTGTAACTCCAAATTTCAGGACCTTCAGGTGCTGAACTTTTCGTTTCTTAGAGCCTCAGATTAGCTACTACAGTCTACATAATATTTTGGATTTTAAATAAGTGTAGTTCCGAAATTCCAAATTTTGACATAATGTTAGGACATAAATTTTTTGAGCTTTCCCTCTTTTGCTGTGATTCTATGTTCCTATAGTAGCTATAATTTGGACTGTATTTCCATTTTGTTGTTTTTTGTCCTGATATTGTTTATTGCATTTTTTCTATTTTCTTTATTTTTTGGTTTATCTCACTCGCCATACTATTTTATGCTAATCTTTTTCACTTATGTACTTTTATTTTTATTTTTTTGTCTTTTTTTCTTTGTGTGTCATACAGTTTTGCTCCCTATCGCTTTATTTCATTGTTCTATATTTATTTTTGTATTTTTTTTAATGTTCATCACGATACGTTTTGTGTAACTCTCGCAACCATTTTGATCCTTATTGTAAATATCTGAATATCCTTTCAGTATGTCGAATTATAAATCTCAAACAGGACGGACAATTCTGAGGTGATTCAGTTCAGATAATCTTTTTAAGAATTTATGTTTCAACAATACAAAACTCAAAAAAAAAACTTTTTTCTTGGAGCTTTTTCTCAAAATTTTTGTCCATTCCGGGGCTCCCAGAGTTCAAATCGGACCGTTTTTCAAAAGCTTGTTGTTGGAAGCCCTGAAAAACCAATTGAATGCCGTTTCTTAATTTTGCAAACTCATATCTTAAAAACCAAACATAATTTCTGAGTTTGGGTGCCCACATCTCTAACAACCATCCTTTTCCCGCACTTGTTTAATTATAGAAAGCTCTAGAAGGACACGCGATGTTTTTACGAATTTTTAATTTTCAAGGATGTTTCAAAAATACAAAGCTCAAAAAAAATCCAAAACTTTTTTCTTGGAACTTTTTCTCATTTTTTTTTTTATTATTCCGGGGCTCCCAGAGTTCAAATCGGGCGCAATCTCCGACGTACGGACCGTTTTTCAAAACCTTGCTGTTGGAAGCCCTGAAAAACCAATTGAATGCCGTTTCTTGATTTTGCAAACTCATATCTCAAAAACCAAACATAATTTCTGAGTTTGGGTGCCCACATCTCAAACAACCATCCTTTTCTCACACTTCTTTAATTATAGAAAGCTCTAGAAGGACACACGATGTTTTTAAGAATTTTTAGTTTTCAAGAATGTTTCAAAATACAAAGCTCAAAAGTACCAAAATGACGCAGCTCAGCAAATCTTAAAAAATTATTTTATTCTTGGGATCAAACGACACTACGTGCGATTTTTAGTAAGAACACTACTTTTGGGAGACCAATGGGAGGAATTTTTTGAATTCGGAAAGTGAGTAAAATTTCGGGAAAGTTTTCAGCGTCTCTTTCTGAAAGCGTTGCCATTTTCAGTCGTTCAAACTTTTTCTTGTTTTAATTAAATATTCTGATCTTATATTTACAGATTTCTCCTTTCTGACTTGTCAGATGTTTAATTTGCCTTTTAATAATTTCCAACAAATTTCTTCAGATAAAGAGGCGTTGCCTAATCCTGTAAACCTGGGGATAACTCGCCTAGGCAAACCTATTGAAACCTGAAAAGTTGTCAAACCTGGGAATAAACAAAAAGTCTTAGGAATTCTTAGACTACTAAGCTCAATTTGGTGCCCTAATCTCCTAGTTTATGGTTTTATTATCCTAATTTCAAATTTGACCTCTTGGTCTAAATAATTTTCAAGTTTATACGTTCATTTTAGTTGTATTTTATCTTTACTAGTATGCTAATAGACGTCTAAAAACCTTTTCACACTACATGGAAAAGTAGGGCATCTAAACTGGATGATAAAATTTTAAACGTTTGTACTTTTATTCGTTGTCAAGTTTATGGTGTTAATTTTATTTAAGCAACAATTGAAATAAATACTCCACGAGGCCGAAGGCTGAGTTGCACAACACGTCCACTTTTTACATACGACGTTTTTTCTACAATAGTTTTTGTCCACACGTCGTTATTCTCAAGAGGTGTTTGTACCGCTAAACATCAATTTCACGGGTTGGGGCTCCGGCGCACCGTTACACTACAAACCTGATAAATATTAATCCATGTAATTACCATTAAACAATCCGGCCGTATTAATTAGCGATATAAACCAATTTGCGTTGCAGTATTTTATGTAAATTCCTTAATTGAATTGATTTCCACTAGACAAGCCGGTGTCGCCGCTCTCTCCTACGCTTTAATTAAAAAGCTGTCTTGACTGAAATTTGGCACGACAAAAGCTGAAATATTTTTTTGCCAATTAACAAGTGCTCGTATTCCGTAATTTTCCGGGCTTATCTGACACGAATCTGAGTTATGTCAAACTGGCGCGGCTTCGAAGAAAAAGTAACGACTTTGTAGAACACGAGTGAAGTATTTTCTTTTATCTCGCACTTCATATCGGAGTTACGGAATCGTGTTCTGAGGCGAGCGACATAAAACTGTCACTACCTTATTATTCATTTTCGGACGCTATCTGAGGAATGTGGCCGCCATTAGAACAAGTGGTGCAACAAAAACCGTTTGTGCTTTCTCTTCGACGGTGACCCCCGGACGGTCGGGTCACGACCAGCCGAAATCCAGTAATACAGATGTCAGGAACGGGGAATTTTTTCCGGCATGATCAATAGCAGTTACGCATTGTTCCGCGGGTCGTTCGAGGGATTCAATTTGAATAATAATTATTTTAATTTGAATACTGTATAAGCCGAGGTAGGGCATAAATCAGAGGGCAATTAGCCGGGAGGCCCTTCTTACCACCACTTGATGGCTGCCATACATATGCATGTCTCATTATACGAGGAGCTTGCGTTATGTCTAATCAGTTCGATTCCCTTCGGGGGCATAAATCATCGCTGCGTTGGCAAGGATTGTCCCTGATTCGGCCAGAAAAGTTCTGCGAGGACCCCCTGCTGCATCATTAGCGTCCGGATTTATCGTGTGTGTCAGGCTCGCCTTTGATCGGGGCATGCCGAAAGCAGGCCTTGGACGTCGTGACGTCATCCGCAATTTCTTCATTAACCAATAAGCTTGGAGTCCGGGGATTTTTCTGGTCTCGCCCCGAACCCAGACGAGGAAGTGACCCACGCATAATTGAGCCACAAAAACGCAACGAGTCTATCTCCATCTTACTAATTTCTCGTTCCAGCGCCATAAATTATTACCTACGGTTGCCTAGAGATCTCTTGATTAGGTGCAGCAGGGTCGGCATTCCTCCGAAATGACCCTTACGGTCCGACGGGTTAAGGGCGGCTTTTCGGCCCGCCGACGGAGAAAAACCATCTGTCTAATAATTGCATATCGCATGTAATGTACGGTTGCGTGCCGACGTTTTTGCCATTGCTAGTACAAGCTTCACAAATTGATTGTGTACGTCCTTTGAGGATAGAATGCGAGCCCACTGTTTTACACCGCGATAAATGCAGGCGATAATTCGTAATTGCGATATTAAATAGTCGCGGTAATACATTACGCCGCCGCGTTTCGGGATGGTTTGCTGTCCCGGCTGTTTAATGGGGACAATTAGGGGGCGAAGGAGTCAATTGGGATGACCGCAATTCGCGTTTTTTTTGCCGTCGCGGGCGCCATCTTGAGAGAGAAGTAAAGTTTCAGCAATTCCAACAACCAGTACTAGCATCACTATTATTACATTGGTGCCGTGACCAGGACGAAAATGAGACAGGAAGGTTATAACCACTATAAATGATTCTCGATTTTAGCATACCTTTGCAATTTATCGCCAGATCCATCAAACCTGAAAGTTCAACATCTCCGCTCCGACGCCGCCATAAATCAGCATAATCGCAACAATTTCTTTAATTACCCATAACTCAACCGGCGATGGAAATATCAACCCCAGGACGAACCCGAATTTTTTCCGTCGGCGCAACGAAAATCTTTTGCTCGTAATTCGCCAATTACCACCACCGAGAGCACTTTAGGTGCTCGAACCACGCGAGTCGACAAGTTCTTTGCGCTTTCGAAAAAACGTTAACCACATAACGGCGGCGGTTATTTATGGCCGCGGCCGCACTTACTTACTGGTCTACGAGTGGGTAGCTATTAAGCAACAATTTCTTTATAAACATCGGAATTAAATTGTAATTGACCGGTGTACGACGCGGTCTGCCCGGCCTGGGTGGTACTTGTCGAAAATTGACGTGCTATTACGGAGGCGTGAGTGCCGAAGGGTGTTATTGCGACAATGAAGTCTTGGACTAGCCGGCAAAATGAAGTGTGATGGATGGAGAGACAGATGGTGGCAATAAATTTTCTTTGGCGCTACGGTCGTGGATTCATAATTGGTGGAATGGCAGATGAGCCAATTTCCGGCAATGTTCAGAGACTATAATTTTAACTAATTTAGTTATTATTTCTACTTTAGGTAGAAGTTGTCAAATTGTTGATTGCAACTTTCAGGTCTATCGACTTTTCAGGTTTAGATTGTTCTTAGGTTCCAAGGCTTGCCTAGGCGAGAGGAAATTCAACACTTTTGATTCGTATTGTTTTCATTTCGCTCAACGACGCTGTCCGCGCTTACTACTCGTATCGAATATAAAATTAATGATTCGTGAAACCAAAATTTACATGTGAGTAGACGGAGCATTTTGACATGCAAAGGCTACTTAAATCTCGTTTTATTTTCTTGTCTTCCGGATTTGAAAAGAATTCCATTTTTCCTTACAATAATAAATATTAATTAAATAAAACTAATTTGTGAATTCATTTTAATTTATCTCTGTTTGTTCTGTCCTTTTCTCCGTTTTAATTTTTCTTCTGCTTAATACACTTTTCATCAAGCTTAGTCCTTTCCCTTCTTCCCCTAACAGTACTTTCCACTCTTATTCTCTCTCCTCTCTCATCTCATCACCTTCTTTCATCATGTGCTCTATCGTTTCTGCTCCTCTCTTCTCTCACAATCATTCTTTGTTCTCGTGTCTATGGACTGTCTTTAACTACATATTTCGTCGTTTCTACCGTTCTCGGGTTTGAGAACTATCCTTAACTATTTCGTTTCCTTTGTGGTTTTCGAGTTTCGCGAGTGTCTTTAACTATTTGGCTTCCTCCACTGTTTTTGAGTTTTGGGAGCTTCTTTAACTATTTCGTTTCTTCCGTTGTTTTTGAATCTGGGGAGTGTCTTTAACTGTTTTATTTCCTACTATGTTCTCGGGTGTCGGCACTGTCCTGTTTCTCGCTTTCTTCTTTGTTCTCGGGTTTAGGGACTCTCTTTCACTATTTTATTTCCGCCATCGTTTTCAGATTTAGTGAGTGTCTTTAACTATTTCGTTTCATTCTTTGTTGTTAGAGTCTAGGGAGTGTCTTTAACTATTTCGTTTCCTACGATGTTCTCGGGTTTCGGGACTGTTCTTAGCTATTTTGCTACCTTCTTTGTTCTCGGGTTTAGGGACTCGCTTTCACATTTTTGTTTCCGCCATTGGCATTGTTTTCAGATTTTGAGACTGTTTTTAACTATTTCCTTTCCTTCTTTGTTCTTGAGTTTGGGAAGTGTCTTAACTATTTCGTTTCCCTCAATGTTTAGGGACTTTCTTTTCCTTCACGATTTTGTTTCCTCCATTATTTTCAGATTTAGAGACTGTTTTCTTCGTTTTCCTTGCGGTTTTGGGAGTGTCTTTAACTATTTTGTTCCCGCCTCTGTTTTCAAATTTAGAGGCTCTTTTTAACGGTTTTGGGATTGTTTTTAACTATTTTGTTTCCTTCGTGGTTCTCGAGTTTAATGAATGTCTTTGACTATTTCGTTTCCTTCATTGTTGTTCGGGTTTGGGGAGTGTCTTTAACAATTTCGTTTCCTCCGTTGTTTTTGAATTTGGGGGAGTGTTTCTAACTATTTCATTTCGTTCTTTGTTCTCGGGTTTAGGGACTCTCTTTTACGATTTTGTTTCCGCCATTATTTTCAGATTTAGAGACTGTTTTAAACTATTTCGTTTCATTTGTTTTTCTTGCGGTTTTGGGAGTGTCTTTAACTATTTTGTTTCCGCCATTGTTTTCAGATTTAGAGGCTTTCTTTAACTATTTAGTTTTTTCCGTTATTTTTGAGTTTGGGAAGTGTATTTAGCTATTTCGTTTCCCACGATGTTCTCGGATTTCGGAACTGTCCTTAGCTATTTCGGTTCCTTCTTTGTTCTCGGGTTTAGGGACTCTCTTTTACGATTTTGTTTCCGCTATTATTTTCAGATTTAGAGACTGCTTTTAACTATTTCGTTGCCTCCGTTGTTATTGAGTTTTGTGAACTTCTTTAACTATTTCGTTTCCTTCATTTTCCTTGCGGTTTTGGGAGTGTCTTTAACTATTTTGTTTCCTCCATTGTTTTCAGATTTTTGAGGCTCTTTTTAACTATTTCGTTTCTTCCGTTATTTTTTAGTTTGGGAAGTGTATTTAACTACATATTTCTTTTCCCACGATCTTCTCGTGTTTCGGGACGTTTTTTGACTACTTCGTTTTCTTCTTTGTTGTTGGGGTTTGGGGAGTGTCTTTAACTATTTCATTTCCTCCGTTGTTTTTGAATTTTGGTAGTGTTTCTAACTATTTCATTTCCTTCTTTGTTCTCGGGTTTATGAACTCTCTTTTACGATTTTGTTTCCGCCATTGCTTTCAGATTTGGGGGCTCTTATTAACTATTTCGTTTCTGTCGTTATTTTTTAGTTTGGGAAGTGTATTTAACTATGTTATTTCCCAAGATTTTATCGTGTTTTGGGACTGTTTTTAACTACATATTTTGTTTCCTTGGTGGTTCTCGAGTTTAATGAGTGTCTTTAACTATTTCGTTTCCTTCTTTCTTGTTAGGGTTTGGTTAGTGTCTCTAACTATTTCGTTTCGTCCGTTGTTTTTGAATTTTGGGAGTGTTTCTAACTATTTCATTTCCTAATGTGTTCCCGGATTTCGGGACTGTCCTTAACTATTTCGCTTCCTTCTTTGTGCTCGGGTTTAGGGACTCTCTTTTACGATTTTGTTTCCGCCATTATTTTTAGATATAGAGACTATTTTTAACTATTTGGTTTCCTCCGTTGTTATTGAGTTTTGTGAACTTTTTTAACTATTTCGTTTCCCTCATTTTCCTTGCGGTTTTTTGAGTGTCTTTAACTATTTTGTTTCCGCCATTGTTTTTAGATGTAGAGCCTCACTTTAACTATTGCGTTTATTCCTTTAATTTTGAGTTTGGGAAGTGTATTTAACTATTTCGTTTCCCACGATTTTATCGTGTTTTGGGACTGTTTTTAGCTATTTTGTTTCCTTGGTGGTTCTCGAGTTTAATGAGTGTCTTTAACTATTTCGTTTCCTTCTTTGTTATTAGGGTTTGGTTAGTGTCTCTAACTATTTCGTTTTCTCCGTTGTTTTTGAATTTGGGGAGTGTTTCTAACTATTTCATTTCCTAAGGTGTTCCTGGATTTCGGGACTGTCCTTAACTATTTCGCTTCCTTCTTTGTTCTCGGGTTTAGGGACTCTCTTTTACGATTTTGTTTCCGCCATTATTTTCAGATTTAGAGAGTGCTTTTAACTATTTCGTTGCCTCCGTTGTTATTGAGTTTTGTGAACTTTTTTAACTATTTCGTTTCCTTCATTTTCCTTGCGGTTTTGGGAGTGTCTTTAACTATTTTGTTTCCGCCATTGTTTTTAGATTTAGACGCTTTCTTTAACTATTTCGTTTCTTCCGTTATTTTTTAGTTTGGGAAGTGTATTTAACTATTTCGTTTCCTTCTTTGTTGTTAGGGTTTGGGGAGTGTCTCTAACTATTTCGTTTCCACCGTTGTTTTCGAATTTTGGGAGTGTTTCTAACTATTTGATTTTCTACGATGTTCTCGGATTTCGGGACTGTCCTTAACTATTTCGGTCTCTTCTTTGTTCTCGGGTTTAGGGACTCTCTTTTACGATTTTGTTTCCGCCATTATTTTCAGATTTAGAGAGTGCTTTTAACTATTTCGTTGTCTCCGTTGTTATTGAGTTTTGTGAACTTCTTTAACTATTTCGTTTCCTTCATTTTCCTTGCGGTTTTGGGAGTGTCTTTAACTATTTTGTTTTCGCCATTGCTTTCAGATTTGGAGGCTCTTTTAACTATTTCGTTTCTTCCGTTATTTTTTAGTTTGGGAAGTGTATTTAACTATTTCGTTTCCCACGATGTTCTCGGGTTTTGGGACTTTTTTTAACTACTTTGTTTCCTTCTCTGTTGTTGGTGTTTGGGGAGTGTCTTTAACTATTTCATTTCCCTCTTTGTTTTCGGGTTTAGGGACTCTTTTTTACGATTTTGTTTCCGCCATTATTTTCAGATTTAGAGACTGCTTTTAACTATTTCGTTTCCTCCGTTTTTATTGGGTTTTGCGAACTTCTTTAACTATTTCGTTTCCTTCGATTTCCTTGCTGTTTAGGGAGTGTCTTTAACTATTTTGTTTCTGCCATTGCTTTCAGATTTGGAGGCTTTTTTTAACTATTTCTTTTTTTCCGTTATTTTTGAGTTTGGGAAGTGTATTTAACTATTTCGTTTCCCACGATTTTATCGGGTTTTGGGACTCTTTTTAACTATTTTGTTTCTTTTATTGTTCTCGAGTTTAATGAGTGTCTTTAACTATTTCGTTGCCTCCGTTGTTATTGAGTTTTGTGAACTTCTTTAACTATTTCGTTTCCTTCATTTTCCTTGCGGTTTTGGGAGTGTCTTTAACTATTTTGTTTCCGCCACTGTTTTCAAATTTAGAGGCTCTCTTTAACCATTTCGTTTCTTCCGTTATTTTATATTTTGGGAAGTGTATTTAACTATTTCGTTTCCAACGATGTTCTCGGGTTTTGGTACTTTTTTTAACTACTTTGTAACTATTTTGAGATTGTTTTTAACTATTTTGTTTCCTTTGTGGTTCTCGAGTTTAATGAATGTCTTTGACTATTTCGTTTCCTCCGTTGTTTTTGAATTTGGGGAGTGTTTCTAACTATTTCATTTCCTTTTTTGTTCTCGGGTTTAGGGACTCTCTTTTACGATTTTGTTTCCGCCATTATTTTCAGATTTAGAGACTGTTTTTAACTATTTCGTTTCCTTTGTTTTTCTTGCGGTTTTGGGAGTGTCTTTAACTATTTTGTTTCCGCCATTGTTTTCAGATTTAGAGGCTTTTTTTAACTATTTCGTTTTTTCCGTTATTTTTGAGTTTGGGAAGTGTATTTAGCTATTTCGTTTCCCACGATGTTCTCGGGTTTTGGGACTGTTTTTAACTATTTTGTTTCCTTGGTGGTTCTCGAGTTTAAGGAGTGTCTTTAACTATTTCGTTTCCTTCTTTGTTGTTAGGGTTTGGGGAGTGTCTCTAACTATTTTGTTTCCGAAGATGTTCCCGGATTTCGAGACCGTTCTTAACTATTTCGCTTCCTTCTTTGTTCTCGGGTTTAAGGACTATCTTTTACGATTTTGTTTCCTCCGTTGTTATTGAGTTTTGTGAACTACTTTAACTATTTCGTCTCCTTCGATTTCCTTGCGGTTTGGGGAGTGTCTTTAACTATTTTGTTTCCGCCATTGCTTTCAGATTTGGAGGCTATTTTAACTATTTCGTTTCTTCCGTTATTTTTTAGTTTGGTAAGTGTATTTAACTATTTCGTTTCCCACGATGTTCTCGGGTTTTGGGACTTTTTTTAACTACTTTGTTTCTTTCTCTGTTGTTGTTGTTTGGGGAGCGTCTTTAACTATTTCGTTTCCTCCGTTGTTTTTGAATTTGGGGGGTGTTTCGAACTATTTCATTTCCTTCTTTGTTTTCGGGTTTAGGGACTCTTTTTTACGATTTTGTTTCCGCCATTATTTTCAGATATAGAGACTGTTTTTAACTATTTCGTTTCCTCCGTTGTTATTGAGTTTTGTGAACTTCTTTAACTATTTCGTTTCCTTCGATTTCCTTGCGGTTTAGGGAGCGTCTTTAACTATTTTGTTTCCGCCATTGCTTTCAGATTTGGAGGCTCTTTTAACTATTTCGTTTCTTCCGTTATTTTTTAGTTTGAGAAGTGTATTTAACTATTTCGTTTCCCACGATGTTCTCGGGTTTTGGGACTTTTTTTAACTACTTTGTTTCCTTCTCTGTTGTTGGGGTTTGGGGAGTGGCTTTAACTATTTCGTTTTCTCCGCTGTTTTTGAATTTGGGGAGTGTTTCTATCTATTTCATTTCTTTCTTTGTTCTCGGGTTTAGGGACTCTTTTTTATGATTTTGTTTCCTTCATTATTTTCAGATATAGAGACTGTTTTTAACTATTTCGTTTCCTCCGTTGTTATTGAGTTTTGTGAACTTCTTTAACTATTTCGCTTCCTTCGATTTCCTTGCGGTTTAGGGAGCGTCTTTAACTATTTTGTTTCCGCCATTGCTTTCAGATTTGGAGGCTTTTTAACTATTTCGTTTCTTCCGTTATTTTTTAGTTTGGGAAGGGTATTTAACTATTTCGTTTCCTACAATGTTCTCGGGTTTTGGGACTTTTTTTTACTACTTTGTTCCCTTCTCTGTTGTTGGTGTTTGGGGAGCGTCTTTAACTATTTTGTTTCCGCCATTGCTTTCAGATTTGGAGGCTCTTTTAACTATTTCGTTTCTTCCGCTATTTTTTAGTTTGGGAAGTGTACTTAACTATTTCGTTTCCCACGATGTTCTCGATTTTTGGGACTTTTTTTAACTACTTTGTTTCCTTCTTTGTTGTTGGGGTTTGGGGAGTGTCTTTAACTATTTCGTTTCCTCCGTTGTTTTTGAATTTGAGGAGTGTTTCTAGCTATTTCATTTCCTTCTTTGTTTTCGGGTTTAGGGACTCTTTTTACTATTTTGTTTCCGCCATTATCTGCAGATATAGAGACTGTTTTTAACTATTTCGTTTCCTCCGTTGTTATTGAGTTTTGTGAACTTCTTTAACTATTTCGTCTCCTTCGATTTCCTTGCGGTTTAGGGAGCGTCTTTAACTATTTTGTTTCCGCCTTTGCTTTCAGATTTGGAGGCTCTTTTAACTATTTCGTTTCTTCCGATATTTTTTAGTTTGGGAAGTGTATTAAACTATTTCGTTTCCCACGATGTTCTCGGGTTTTGGGACTTTTTTTAACTACTTTGTTTCCTTCTCTGTTGTTGGTGTTTGAGGAGTGTTTTTAACTATTTCGTTTCCTCCGTTGTTTTTGAATTTGGGGAGTGTTTCTAACTATTTCATTTCCTTCTTTGTTTTCGGGTTTAGGGACTCTTTTTTACGATTTTGTTTCCGCCATTATTTTCAGATATAGAGACTGTTTTTAACTATTTCGTTTCCTCCGTTGTTATTGAGTTTTGTGAACTTCTTTAACTATTTTGTTTCCTTCGATTTTCTTGCGGTTTAGGGAGCGTCTTTAACTATTTTGTTTCCGCCATTGTTTTCAGATTTAGATATTCTTTTTAGCTATTTCGGTTCTTCCGTTATTTTTGAGTTTTGGAAATACATATCTTTAACTATTTCGTTGCCTTTCTTGTTCTTAGGTTTGGGGACTGTCCTTACTTAACTATTTCGTTTTCTCCATTATTGTCCGATTTAGAGACTATATTTAACTATTTCATCTCCTCCGTTGTTTTTGAGTTTGGGAATTATCTTTAACAATTTCGTTTCCTACGATGTTCTCAGGTTTGGGGGCTGTCCTTAACTATTTTGTTTCCCTTGTGGTTTTCAAGTTTTGTGAGTCCCTTTAACTATTTCGTTTCCTTCTTTGTTGTTGGGGTTTAGGAAGTGTCTCTAACTATTTCGTTTCCTCCGTTGTTCTTGAATTTTGTGAGGTTCTTTAACTATTTCGTTTCCCATGATGTTCTCGGGTTTAGGGACTGTCTTTAACTATTTTTTTCCCTCGTTGTTATCGGGTTTAGGTAGTGTTATTAACTAGTATGATTTTCTCTTCCTCATTTTCTCTACTTCTCAATCCCTTTCTTTCTTCCTACCTTTCTTCTTCTTTTCCCTTCTTCGCTGTTTTCTTTACTTTAGTGTTCTTTTTTAATTTTCTCCTCATAACTTAATAATCTAGCAATCGAATTCTTGAACTTGAGTTCTTGAATAGGAGAACCTAAGAAACCTCTGGGTTTTTGTTCGTCATCAAAGCAAGTGCTCCACCAGCCACCAACAAATCGCGACCTATCGCCTCAAATTAAGTCAACTTAACGTTATCTCGCCCGAGCGATAAATAATAAACTATTACGAAACGACCGAGTTCGCTGAGCGTTTTTCCATTAATACCTACAATCAATTCCACGTATCCAACAAACCATAATACTGTTGCAGCATGTAATTATCCCGGGTAAACTTAATGTATACATGACTTGGTAAAAATGCTCCCGTGTAATTTAATCGCCATAAAAGGCATGTAAGCATAATTAATTACAGCACTTGTAAATGGAAGGTGGTTTTAATTAGTAATAATGCTCGCGCTCTGAGCGACCGCCCATTAGCTGGGTTTTTGCGTCGTCGGTACCGAAAAAGAGCTGGTATTCATGGGTTATTGTCGATTAGATTGCTTTCACTTGGTCTTTTTCGTTTTGGCGGTTTTTTGCGGCCGCTTGCAGATGCGGCGCCCTCATGAGATACACGGCTCTGGACCCATATGGGTGCTGGTGTTTCTTGGCACATATCATGTGGGCTCAACGTGGGGCGATTTGTTACAGCTATCCGGGCAATTGGTGCCGGTTGCATTCCGATTCTTCTAATAACAGAAACGTAAAAAAAGTGAGGTTATGTTGCTGCCGTTTACCCAATCGACGTAAATGCTCAGCGAAATTAAGATAAAAAGATTAGTCGGGGGATTCGCATGTTAAGCTCAGGTGGGCTCGTCCTGAGCCTTGCACGATAGTGCTGCCAGGGCCGGTGTGCTCTTTCCACCACATTGTTTAACGTTTAGTCCGCAATTCATTAAATATGTTAAATTATTCCGGGTATAAATAGAGAAGGTAATTTATGCCCGTTTTGCCGTGAAAACGCTGGAGATCGGCTTAATGACACACCACGAAAACGAGAAAATTCGTACGGCCCGCGACCTTAATTAATTTCCTGGCGATCGACGGAAGTGCGTCATGTTCCCCGGTCGGCCCTGCGCCTCGTCGTACAAGAACTTCAAGTGGTCAGCGATCAATCAGCCCCAGAACCATTCCAACACTCTATTTACGCCGCCATCCGTTACTCTGTCATTTAATTATGAAACTTAGTTTCCAGAGCGCTGCCAGCTCCCACCTAATTACGACCTCCTCCACAATGCCCCCAATGTTTCTCCCCGCCTATTTTTGAATTTCCGCGCGCCCATCCATCACCGCCGCCCCGATAAAGCGCGCCGTTCCGACACGACGTATATGATGTAGCCGCCACTAAAAGTAATGAAAGTCGCCGTTCTTTATGGCCGAAAGGCACGCACGCGTTTATTCAAATAGGGCAGTACGAAAATTTCATCGGGCTAATGATAGTGTCTGCGGTTACGCGGATTCGGGCTATTAATTCGGCGGTGGCCGTTATTGACAGGATTTGCGTCGCGGGATGAAATTCATAGAGGGCGTCGGATGGGCTGGGCGCAGCGCTGTCTTGTCAAAAATTTCTACTTTGCAAATTAAGTTTTCCAGTTTATAAATTTCTTCGATGGCCCATACTTCAATTTCTCAGGGTTATAAGTGTCTCAGCTTTGTCAGTCACCCCACCTTTTTTAGTCGCGGCTCAGGTTTCTCTATCTCTCAGGTTCCCCCAGATTTCAGGATCGGCGACCTGACATTGTAAATACGCATTGAATTGAACTTTTATGCCGTGATAACGAAAATTCACTGTCACATTATTGGTGTTTGAGGTTATGTGAGTGAATAAGTTGATATATAACACTACAATACAACACTACAATCTTCATACTATAACTATTATGCGACGTTAACTATTATTTGATTACACCCAATATAGAAAAATATTCTGTATTTTATTGACTTGACAGTTAGTAAATTTTGTTTTCTACAACTATAACATGATGTGTGAACCATTTATGAAGGCCTGATACTATTAGTGAGCGCGGACAACGTCGTTAAACAAAATTAAAAAAAATGTGGACCTACTTCTTGCGCACATGATTACTATAAATCTCATGTTTATATGCAGTCTTCATAAATGATTCATCCATCCAGTAGCCTTTGCATGTCAAAATGGTCCATCCAACCACATGTAACATGATGTATGAATCATTTAGAAGACCCGATATTAAACAAAATGAAAAGGAAGAGGTGGACTTACTTCTTTAACGACGCTGTCCGCGCTCACAATTAATATATGCACATTAAATTTACACTAATACTGAGCGCGGACAGCGTCTTTAAAAAAAAAATTAATTAGACATCAGATTTACAGTGATATTGAGCGCGGACAGCGTCGTTAAGCGAAATTAAAAAAATACGAATAAAAATTGTTGGATTTCCTATTTGTTTAACGACGCTGTCCGCGCGCACTCTGCATATATAGATATGAGATTTACAATGATATTGAGCGCGGACAGCGTTAATGAAAAAAATATCAATGAAACAATATTGGATTTCCGATTTGTTTAACGACGCTGTCCGCGCTCACTATTAATGCACATAGATCAGATTTACAGTCATGCTGAGAGTAAACAGCGTCGTTAAACGGAATCGAAAAATACAAATAAAAATTGTGGATTTCTTCTTTGCTTAACGACGCTGTTCGCGCTCAATATTTGCATAACAGTGTGCGCTGACAGCTTCGTTCACCAAATTAAAAACAAATGGTGGATTTCCTATTTGTTTAACGACGCGGTCCACGCTTACTGTGCATACATAAACATCAGATTTACACTGATACTGAGCGCGGACAGCGTCGTTAAACGACATAAAAAAATACAAATAAAAATAGTGGATTTTTTATTTGCTTGACGACGCTGTTCGCGCTCAACCTTTGTATAACAGTGTCCAAATTAAAAAAAAAAATAGAAATGGTGGATTTCCTATTTATTTAACGACGTTGTCCACGCTTATTGTGCATACATAAACATCAGATTTACAGTGATATTGAGCGGGACAGCGTCGTTAAACGAAATAAAATATATGATTAAAAAATGTTGGATTTCCTATTTGTTTAACGACGCTGTCCGCGCTCACTATTAATGCACATAGATCAGATTTACAGTCATGGTGAGAGTGAACAGCGTCGTTAAACGGAATAGAAAAATACAAATAAAAATTTTTAATTTCTTAGTTGCTTAACGACGCTGTCCGCGCTCAGTCTTTGTGACAGCGTCGTTAAACAAGATTTAAAAAAATAGAAATGGTGTATTTCCTATTTGTTTAACGACGCGGTCCACCCTTACTGTGCATACATAAACATCAGATTTACAGCGATATTGAGCGCGGACAGCGTCGTTAAACGAAATAAAATATATGATTAGAAAAAAAATAGAAATGGTGGATTTCCTATTTATTTAACGACGTTGTTCACGCTTACTGTGCATACATAAATATTAAATTTACAGTGATACTGAGCGCGGACAGCGTCGTTAAACGAAATAAAAAATACGATAAAAAAATGTCGGATTTCCTATTTGTTTAACGACGCTGTCCGCGCTCACTATTAATGCACATTGATCAGATTTACAGTCATGCTGAGAGTGGACAGCGTCGTTAAACGAAATATAAAAATACAAATAAAAATAGTGGATTTTTTGTTTGCTTGACGACGCTGTTCGCGCTCAGCCTTTGTATAACAGTGTCCAAATTAAAAAAAAAATAGAAATGGTGGATTTCCTATTTATTTAACGACGTTGTCCACGCTTACTGTGCATACATAAACATCAGATTTACAGTGATATTGAGCGGGGACAGCGTCGTTAAACGAAATAAAATATATGATTAAAAAATGTTGGATTTCCTATTTGTTTAACGACGCTGTCCGCGCTCACTATTAATGCACATAGATCAGATTTACAGTCATGGTGAGAGTGAACAGCGTCGTTAAACGGAATAGAAAAATACAAATAAAAATTTTTAATTTCTTAGTTGCTTAACGACGCTGTCCGCGCTCAGTCTTTGTGACAGCGTCGTTAAACAAGATTTAAAAAAATAGAAATGGTGTATTTCCTATTTGTTTAACGACGCGGTCCACCCTTACTGTGCATACATAAACATCAGATTTACAGCGATATTGAGCGCGGACAGCGTCGTTAAACGAAATAAAATATATGATTAAAAAAAATAGAAATGGTGGATTTCCTATTTATTTAACGACGTTGTCCACGCTTACTGTGCATACATAAACATCAAATTTACAGTGATACTGAGCGCGGACAGCGTCGTTAAACGAAATAAAAAATACGATAAAAAAATGTCGGATTTCCTATTTGTTTAACGACGCTGTCCGCGCTCACTATTAGTGCACATTGATCAGATTTACAGTCATGCTGAGAGTGGACAGCTTCGTTGAACGAAATATAAAAATACAAATAAAAATAGTGGATTTTTTGTTTGCTTGACGACGCTGTTCGCGCTCAGCCTTTGTATAACAGTGTCCAAATTAAAAAAAAAATAGAAATGGTGGATTTCCTATTTATTTAACGACGTTGTCCACGCTTACTGTGCATACATAAACATCAGATTTACAGTGATATTGAGCGGGGACAGCGTCGTTAAACGAAATAAAATATATGATTAAAAAATGTTGGATTTTCTATTTGTTTAACGACGCTGTCCGCGCTCACTATTAATGCACATAGATCAGATTTACAGTCATGGTGAGAGTGAACAGCGTCGTTAAACGGAATAGAAAAATACAAATACAAATTTTTAATTTCTTAGTTGCTTAACGACGCTGTCCGCGCTCAGTCTTTGTGACAGCGTCGTTAAACAAGATTTAAAAAAATAGAAATGGTGTATTTCCTATTTGTTTAACGACGCGGTCCACCCTTACTGTGCATACATAAACATCAGATTTACAGCGATATTGAGCGCGGACAGCGTCGTTAAACGAAATAAAATATATGATTAGAAAAAAAATAGAAATGGTGGATTTCCTATTTATTTAACGACGTTGTTCACGCTTACTGTGCATACATAAATATTAAATTTACAGTGATACTGAGCGCGGACAGCGTCGTTAAACGAAATAAAAAATACGATAAAAAAATGTCGGATTTCCTATTTGTTTAACGACGCTGTCCGCGCTCACTATTAATGCACATTGATCAGATTTACAGTCATGCTGAGAGTGGACAGCGTCGTTAAACGAAATATAAAAATACAAATAAAAATAGTGGATTTTTTGTTTGCTTGACGACGCTGTTCGCGCTCAGCCTTTGTATAACAGTGTCCAAATTAAAAAAAAAATAGAAATGGTGGATTTCCTATTTATTTAACGACGTTGTCCACGCTTACTGTGCATACATAAACATCAGATTTACAGTGATATTGAGCGGGGACAGCGTCGTTAAACGAAATAAAATATATGATTAAAAAATGTTGGATTTCCTATTTGTTTAACGACGCTGTCCGCGCTCACTATTAATGCACATAGATCAGATTTACAGTCATGGTGAGAGTGAACAGCGTCGTTAAACGGAATAGAAAAATACAAATAAAAATTTTTAATTTCTTAGTTGCTTAACGACGCTGTCCGCGCTCAGTCTTTGTGACAGCGTCGTTAAACAAGATTTAAAAAAATAGAAATGGTGTATTTCCTATTTGTTTAACGACGCGGTCCACCCTTACTGTGCATACATAAACATCAGATTTACAGCGATATTGAGCGCGGACAGCGTCGTTAAACGAAATAAAATATATGATTAAAAAAAATAGAAATGGTGGATTTCCTATTTATTTAACGACGTTGTCCACGCTTACTGTGCATACATAAACATCAAATTTACAGTGATACTGAGCGCGGACAGCGTCGTTAAACGAAATAAAAAATACGATAAAAAAATGTCGGATTTCCTATTTGTTTAACGACGCTGTCCGCGCTCACTATTAGTGCACATTGATCAGATTTACAGTCATGCTGAGAGTGGACAGCTTCGTTGAACGAAATATAAAAATACAAATAAAAATAGTGGATTTTTTGTTTGCTTGACGACGCTGTTCGCGCTCAGCCTTTGTATAACAGTGTCCAAATTAAAAAAAAAATAGAAATGGTGGATTTCCTATTTATTTAACGACGTTGTCCACACTTACTGTGCATACATAAACATCAGATTTACAGTGATATTGAGCGGGGACAGCGTCGTTAAACGAAATAAAATATATGATTAAAAAATGTTGGATTTTCTATTTGTTTAACGACGCTGTCCGCGCTCACTATTAATGCACATAGATCAGATTTACAGTCATGGTGAGAGTGAACAGCGTCGTTAAACGGAATAGAAAAATACAAATACAAATTTTTAATTTCTTAGTTGCTTAACGACGCTGTCCGCGCTCAGTCTTTGTGACAGCGTCGTTAAACAAGATTTAAAAAAATAGAAATGGTGTATTTCCCCCTTACTGTGCATACATAAACATCAGATTTACAGCGATATTGAGCGCGGACAGCGTCGTTAAACGAAATAAAATATATGATTAAAAAAAATAGAAATGGTGGATTTCCTATTTATTTAACGACGTTGTCCACGCTTACTGTGCATACATAAACATCAAATTTACAGTGATACTGAGCGCGGACAGCGTCGTTAAACGAAATAAAAAATACGATAAAAAAATGTCGGATTTCCTATTTGTTTAACGACGCTGTCCGCGCTCACTATTAGTGCACATTGATCAGATTTACAGTCATGCTGAGAGTGGACAGCTTCGTTGAACGAAATATAAAAATACAAATAAAAATAGTGGATTTTTTGTTTGCTTGACGACGCTGTTCGCGCTCAGCCTTTGTATAACAGTGTCCAAATTAAAAAAAAAATAGAAATGGTGGATTTCCTATTTATTTAACGACGTTGTCCACGCTTACTGTGCATACATAAACATCAGATTTACAGTGATATTGAGCGGGGACAGCGTCGTTAAACGAAATAAAATATATGATTAAAAAATGTTGGATTTTCTATTTGTTTAACGACGCTGTCCGCGCTCACTATTAATGCACATAGATCAGATTTACAGTCATGGTGAGAGTGAACAGCGTCGTTAAACGGAATAGAAAAATACAAATACAAATTTTTAATTTCTTAGTTGCTTAACGACGCTGTCCGCGCTCAGTCTTTGTGACAGCGTCGTTAAACAAGATTTAAAAAAATAGAAATGGTGTATTTCCTATTTGTTTAACGACGCGGTCCACCCTTACTGTGCATACATAAACATCAGATTTACAGCGATATTGAGCGCGGACAGCGTCGTTAAACGAAATAAAATATATGATTAGAAAAAAAATAGAAATGGTGGATTTCCTATTTATTTAACGACGTTGTTCACGCTTACTGTGCATACATAAATATTAAATTTACAGTGATACTGAGCGCGGACAGCGTCGTTAAACGAAATAAAAAATACGATAAAAAAATGTCGGATTTCCTATTTGTTTAACGACGCTGTCCGCGCTCACTATTAATGCACATTGATCAGATTTACAGTCATGCTGAGAGTGGACAGCGTCGTTAAACGAAATATAAAAATACAAATAAAAATAGTGGATTTTTTGTTTGCTTGACGACGCTGTTCGCGCTCAGCCTTTGTATAACAGTGTCCAAATTAAAAAAAAAATAGAAATGGTGGATTTCCTATTTATTTAACGACGTTGTCCACGCTTACTGTGCATACATAAACATCAGATTTACAGTGATATTGAGCGGGGACAGCGTCGTTAAACGAAATAAAATATATGATTAAAAAATGTTGGATTTTCTATTTGTTTAACGACGCTGTCCGCGCTCACTATTAATGCACATAGATCAGATTTACAGTCATGGTGAGAGTGAACAGCGTCGTTAAACGGAATAGAAAAATACAAATACAAATTTTTAATTTCTTAGTTGCTTAACGACGCTGTCCGCGCTCAGTCTTTGTGACAGCGTCGTTAAACAAGATTTAAAAAAATAGAAATGGTGTATTTCCTATTTGTTTAACGACGCGGTCCACCCTTACTGTGCATACATAAACATCAGATTTACAGCGATATTGAGCGCGGACAGCGTCGTTAAACGAAATAAAATATATGATTAAAAAAAATAATAGAAATGGTGGATTTCCTATTTATTTAACGACGTTGTCCACCCTTACTGTGCATACATAAACATCAGATTTACAGCGATATTGAGCGCGGACAGCGTCGTTAAACGAAATAAAATATATGATTTAAAAAAAAAATAGAAATGGTGGATTTCCTATTTATTTAACGACGTTGTTCACGCTTACTGTGCATACATAAACATCAAATTTACAGTGATACTGAGCGCGGACAGCGTCGTTAAACGAAATAAAAAATACGATAAAAAAATGTCGGATTTCCTATTTGTTTAACGACGCTGTCCGCGCTCACTATTAATGCACATAGATCAGATTTACAGTCATGCTGAGAGTGGACAGCGTCGTTAAACGAAATATAAAAATACAAATAAAAATAGTGGATTTTTTGTTTGCTTGACAACGCTGTCCGCCTCAACCTTTGTATAACAGTGTCCAAATTAAAAAATATATAGAAATGGTGGATTTCCTATTTATTTAACGACGTTGTCCACGCTTACTGTGCATACATAAACATCAGATTTACAGTGATACTGAGCGCGGACAGAGTCGTTAAACGAAATAAAAAATACGATTAAAAAATGTTGGATTTCCTATTTGTTTAACGACGCTGTTCGTCCTCACTATTAATGCTCATAGATCAGATTTACAGTCATGGTGAGAGTGAACAGCGTCGTTAAACGAAATATAAAAATAGAAATAAAAACAGTGGATTTTTTGTTTGCTTGACGACGCTGTCCGCGCTCAACCTTTGTATAACAGTGTCCAAATAAAAAAAAATAGAAATGTTGGATTTCCTATTTATTTAACGACGCTGGCCACGTTTACTGTTCATACCTAAACATCAGATTTACAGTGATATTGAGCGCGGACAGCGTCGTTAAATGAAATAAAAAATTCGATTAAAAAATGTTGCAATTCTTTTTTTTTAACGACGCTGCCCGTGCTCACTATTAATGCACATATAAAACAGATTTGCAGTCAGAGTCAGAGTGTATAGCGTTGTTAAACGGAATAAAAAAATACAAATAAAAATATTGGATTTCTTGGTTGCTTGACGACGCTGTCCGCACTCAACCTTTGTATAACAGTGTACAAATTCAAAAATAAAATAGAAATGGTGGATTTCCTATTTATTTAACGACGTTGTCCACGCTTACTGTGCATACATTCACATCAGATTTACAGTGATACTGAGCGCGGACAGCGTCGTTAAACGAAATAAAAAATACGATTAAAAAATGTTGGATTTCCTATTTGTTTAACGACGCTGTTCGTCCTCACTATTAATCCACATAGATCAGATTTACAGTGATATTGAGCGCGGACAGCGTCGTTTAACGAAATAAAAATTACGATTCAAAAAGTTTTGGATTTCTTATTCGTTTAACGACGCTGTCCGCGCTCACTTTTCATTTACACTTATAGACATTAGATTTACAATGACGTTGAGCGCGGACAGAGTCGTCAAGGGAATTGAAAAAAAATACCAATAAAATTTTTTGGATTTCCTATTTGTTTAACGACGCTGTCCACGCTTACTGTGCATACATAAACGTCAGATTTACAGTGATATTGCGCGCGGACAGCGTCGTTATACGAAATAAAAAATAAAAAATTCGACGATGTCAGAATTACAGTGATATTGAGGAACAAAATTCCGAGTCTTCTTTGAGAAAATATCCGTCGAAATCAGCACAAAATTCGTTTACAGCCGATATGAATTAGGTAAACCAAAGATCGTCCGATAAAAGTGTACAAATTATTTTGGTGGTTATTTGAGCGGACATGAAATAGTTACGCATTTTCGTGTCGGACGCGAATTAGGCTTACCCCGTGCCAAAAGCAAACAGCAGTTAGTAATCGGGATATATGACTCAGTTGTCTGCGGAGAGAAGAGGTACAATATCCCCACTTATACTTATATTATTGAACGCTGCGCATTTTCGTGTCGGACGCGAATGAGGTTTACCCCTTGCAAAAAATATTACACCGTGCAAAAAGAAGGTTCACTTCAAAAATGAAAAATACAATTGGTGGACTTCCTATTTGTTTGCGCGCAATATTACTGTAGGTAAATCTGATATTTATTTATAAAGTCTTCATAAATGATTCATATATCCAGTAGCCTTTGCAAGTCCAAATGATCCATCCAAACACACGTAAATTTTGTTTTACGCAGGTAACATGATGTATGAATCATTTATAAAGACCCGATATTAGTATACTTCTTAAACGACGCTGTTCGCACTCACCACTAATATACATAATGCACATCAAATTTATATTAGCATTGAACGCGGATAGCGGATAGATAAGAAATCCAACATTTTTATTTTTATTTAATTCGTGTAACGACGCTGTCCGTGCTCACTGTGCATAGGTAGATGTGGGATTTACAGTGATAATGAGCGCGGAGAGCGTCCTTAAACCAAGTGAAAATAATACGAATTAATAAAAATTGGATTTCATAGTTGTCTAACGACGCTGCGCGCGCTCAATCTTTGTACGAGAACAATTAGCGCCGACGACGTCGTCAAACAAAATAAAAAAAATACACATGGTGAAAAAATCCTGAAAATGGATTTGAAAACATCGTCATTTGAGAACGTCATTTTATAACCCTTGGTCTTTGGTGCCATCTTCTTGTGACTAAAATTGGATCCTTTGGGTAAAAAAGCAATTCGGGAACGTCTTCATTCCGGACCTCCGGAGACAATTAAGACAACCAAAGATAGCACAAACTAAAAGCAGCAGTTTCAGATCACAGAAACCACGCCATTTGTGCCGCCACGAAATTGAGTTATTAGCCGACAGCCATGGAAGGCCCGCTCTCCCCAGAGTTATTCTGATAGGTCGTTCCGCAGACATCATTTGTCTCTGACACATCATCCATGTATCTTCGTCACGTGGCTCGTTCGCGTATCGTTTGTCTAGGAGCTGCGCTCTCTAGATTAAGACATTTTTACAAGACTTCCGTCTGGAGGAGTGAGTCACCCAGGTCGCTCGGATCCGTAATTAATGTGGGAATGGAGGTCTTAAAAGTCCAACAATGGGCGTGGGAGGCGTTGCAATTACCTTCGCGTTTCTAGGGCTAGTGCCAAAATGATTTGTCTGGGATTGACCACCATGCAAGTAGGTTACCTGAAATGTCACTTGTAATTTATTGTTGGTCGCTAGATTGTCATAACGCTAATGACGTAGATAGCGAGAATGTTGCGTAAGTCCGTCTTCGACCCGCTTTCGGCTGAAATGCAGCCGAGTGGCGCAATAATTGGGGAAAAATAAAAACCGCACTACATCATCCCGTAATGCGCTTCATGAAATAAACCGGCAAACAATAGCTCCTCTTCATATATAACATTTCTGCTAATGTTGCCGTACAAAACTACAGCAAACATAAAAGCGCCATATAACACCGGAATGTCGCTGCGGCGAAAACTGAAATTGATAAATTGGACGTCCTCTGCGGTCGCGATGAAAATCACTCGGAAAGGAAAAACTCGGGCTTTTCGCGCACCCGAAATAGCGCTTTTAATAAATTCGATCCGAACGATAATGCAGATAATTCGAAAAGCGCGTTTGCTAGTTGACTGGAAGCATAAAATCATTTCACGTTTTGGCGGAAACTATAAATATGCCAGATGAAATTTATCTCAAGGGGTGGGATTTCGCGTCAATTTTTATAAACCGGCGGTATTTGGCGTAAATCATAAAATGATTCGGCGGAAAGCCGGAATTTATTATTGTGCAGTGCACAGAACAAAGTGCGGACGATCGATGGGTCGAAAGTGTGGCATCCGAGCTCGAAGACAATGTATTATTTATCACCTCGGCGTCGTATTGGCCGAGAAAGAAAACAAAAGGAGTGGACGTAACTACACAAAGCATTTCGATTCATTGACGGGGTTCCGCAGGGTTCTGTTGTGGGTCCCAGTTATTTAAGGATTTAAATGTTATATATACAACACGGAGGCTTCGGAGACGCGTTCAGGTGCGGGGCGTCGCACCCGTGAGTTATGGGCGCGCTTTATCGAGTTCGGGCTCGTCGTGCTGATTCCGCAACACTCCACTCATGTGTGTGCTCCGGGTGATAATCAGCCGGATGCGACGGGACCGGTGCGCTTCCCGCGTTGATCAACACCCACTGACACGTGCATATCGGAGCTGGAAATGTTTGTTTGCGGCCGAGAGGCGGGGGTGGTTCGGGAGGTTCGAGCGACGAAAATTTCCGCACTAAACGCGGTAATTTTTTTACATATTCCGAGGTTTGTGTTTTGTTTGATAGCGGTTCTAGGTCAGCCGGTACACGTGTTAATTCGTAGGTAGATGTGTTTCCAAGCCTGGAAGATTCCACTGAATGAGGCTTGTTGTGTGTGGCCTTCGACTTCGTGCTCGCGGCGATTTCCCCCAAAATACTATCATGTATTTGCAGTGTTTACCCAATAAAATTTGCATGAATATTTATTAAAACTTTTGTTTATCTTTTACTACCTAGCAATGACTCGCACATTATGTTCAATTTTATTTTACGGCTATATTAAAATACTGTTAAATAATAGATTATTATTCACTTTCGCCCTTACATGACGTGTGAAGAAAACAATTAAAATTCATGGACGGTATGGTCCTTCGAGCCACACGTCATACTTGCCCACTCTCCCCTAAACACCTCTCGACTATGCAATCGCCGCCCACGAACCCGTCAAACAACAACCCGAAATCATTATTCATAAACAGACCGACCGTTTCCTTTATGAATAACAAATTCCGCGGAGGGGCGCCGAGAGGAATGAAAGATACGTTTAATTCGCGGCCGTCACAATTCGTACGAAGAAACGGTCAAAAATCCGCCGTTCAGTGGCCATCATTCTCCCCCTTAATAGCAGCCATGTTGATGGATCGCAGCCATGATTGTTTTGAATTTTTGCCGTTCCCCTCCGGGGTGACTCCACCCTTCACTCAATCACTCCCGGTGCCGGGCCGCTCCCCCCGCCTCGCCCCCAAGATCCCCGCCGGAATGCCTTTCACTGCCATCTATACGTTATTTGTGAGATTTCTTGACCCCGCAGCCTGTTGAGCGCGGCAACCGCACTAAATAGTTTATCACCTTGCGACTAGAGGGTACGACGAGCGGCGTTCGTCTTAACTACTTAATTCCGTGTCGCATTTAAATGCAATTTGTTGCGAGATTATCGCGCCAGACACGACAAATACCGGCGAGGTCTTAGATAAAAAGGGTTGGGTAATGTAGTGGGAAAATATTTTTTCTCGTTCTTGGTGTTGTTCGCGTGGCAAGGAGCCAAGAATTATCTGTTCGAGTAAATTTAGGAGGATTTATGGTTTATTTGAAATGGTTAAGTGTCAGCGTCAATCTGCCTGTTGGAAGAGTTTGTTTTTCTGGATCGCCGGAACTGCTGCAGAGTTTACTTTCGGGTCTTTATTGGTTGGAAGTGTCAGTTTTCGAAAAACACACTTATCAGGGTTGTGCTGGAAAAGTGACATCTAAATTTTTGCATCTGTCGATTTTTATCTCCGCTAACGTAATTACCATCGACAATCGAACCGTTGATGTCTGCATTAAGCCCGAAACAGTGCACATTTGAATAATCTGACACGAAGCGGACACCCTATTGCACCTATCTGACTAGTTGATAGTGTCCCGTGATTTAGTGCCGTGCATATCAAGGGACTATTGAAAAGGCAATTGAAATGGAGCAGCGTAATCGCACATGATGAAAACAATTCATCAATGCGGGCCCGGAATCGATAGAATTCGTGTCGCAACTCCATGAAAATGCAAACGGTCGACAAAGGACAAAGCTCCGATACCGACCGCTCCGCACCAGGAATTTTAATCGACCTAAAACAATCTGCGCCCAACCCCGGAACGGAACCAGATAAATCTGGTGTTCCTCCCGTGCACTTCCGGACGGTCGAACAGTGCCGGCTTATCGGGAACTCCGGGGGAATTTTTTACTTTTATAGTAGGCAACCAACCATACACCCTGATCACAGTCACAAACTACCCCCCCCCAATTACGCAACTTTTATTAACTCAGTCGGCACCCGAACCGAGTCAAAGTCGGCCCCTGTTTGATCCGAGCTAGTTAGCTGCATTACCGGCATCAATCGCGCGACAAAAAACTTCGGCCGTTAACCGACAGAGGCGTACGTGTCGAACGCGAGGCGCCAACTTCGATCCCGGAAGGGTTGACATTAATTGGCACCGAGACATTCGCACCTCGTGCATTAGCGTCTCGTCCCCCGGAAAACACCCCGGAGTGTCAAGTTCTTTGATTAAATTAAAAGTTTGGCCGCGGGGAGCGAGGACGTCATTTACATGCAAATCTCGTTTGCACGTTGGGGCAATTACGGGTTTCTGGTACCGCCGCAGTGATGGACGTACGGGTTTCTACCACTCTTGCGACCGCACAATGTAAAACGAGGCGAGATCGCGGTCGAAATCTCATTTGCACATCCACTTACCGCGCGTTTTCTCTCTCTCCGAACCGACTCATAAATCTGTGACATTAAAAAACAAAGGCAGGGAGTACATCAAAACATGTCTGCGGTAAAAAATGTAGCTTTCGCAAAAAGCAAAGCTCGATGGCGGCGTCACGTTGGCTGGCTGCGGCTAACGAATTGCATGTGTGCGGAACCTTTCGACTTGACAAATCGTATGTCGGAGACGAGGCCTTCGTTCCGTGGGTGGAGGCAATTAGTTTTCCCATCAAACCCTCCGCTTTTCCATAAACATCGATGGCGGAATTCCAGGGCCGAGAATACCTCCGCGTAATTGGGACGCCGGTCATTAGCCGACGTGTCCTTAACGACAGTCGTTGTTTCGACCGCTTCTTGGAACGGAGGACATCCAGATCTCGTTTAGATTCGAGCCGGTTTATGGAGCGAGTATACGTCGTGGCCTTTGACACGACCGCATTAAGCAACTCGAGGCATCTACACCTAGTTAGCCGCTCGCGGGGTGTACATCAAACACGTGTTACTGGATGTCACGTAATTCCTGCGACTCCGAGAAATGAGCGCGATGAATTCTTTAGCGAGGGGTCCTACGACTTGCTGGAAAAACAACAGGTCGGAGGTCGCGGAACGCAACCTCGAGGAATGTGGGTCGGTCGGGTCAAGCTGTTTGGGCCGCGGAGAAAGTTCGTGGTCGCTTCGGGTCTGGGAAAAAGTTCAGACTCTTCTGGGTATTTGTCGATGTTTGCACGACAGTGGGGTTCCACAAGGTTCTGTTGTGGGACCTCAGTTATTTAAAGATTTAAATGTTAGAAGGTTTTTAAAGTCAGTAATATAAGTAGGTATATCTTCAGAAGCACCGTCCGATATGACTGTACATAATATACAACACGGAGGCTGGAAGTCCCGCTCGGCGCGGCCGGATCTCGGAGACTCAAAAGTTCTGCCTTCTTCTCCCCACGTTAGCTCAACTTATAGGTGCAGAACAAACGATCAGAATTGGAAAATAAAAATGATTTCATAAACACAATCTGCTTTGGTACCATCTTCAGAGAGTACCTACTTTTGAAATGTTTGGTGATTTCAATACTTTTATCGGACCTCGATAGGTACTTCTTTCTAGGATCCAGTTAAAAAAAAACTCAAACTCAACATTTAAACATTAAACCAAAATTTTAAATTACCCTGTTATTTTGGCAACGTCTTGGTGGTTTCGGGCCCATTAGCCGGGTTTCCGCAATTCCCCCGGCCATCCTACGAAGTAGCTAACTAGCTGCAAGTGTCGCATTCCGCGGCCACGTGTTTACATGAAGCGTGGAACCCAAATGATGATCCGTCTCGGTTTACATGTGTCAGTCATTCTGGTCGTACTTTGCTCAAATATGAGTCATTCGGCATTTGCACCCCGATCGCGACAATGTCTAATCGCCGCCGTCTGTTCCAGGGCCCCCTGACGGTCGTCTTCGTCGCCCAATGAAGCACCCCGAGACCTGGTGAACACCGTCATCGAAGTGCGACCGTGCAAGTGGCGATGCAAAGTGTCAGTGCGTCGTAACTAGAGTGTCTAAACTGAGTGTCTGTGATTATACGAGAAGAACACAATGAGTTCGTACTTCGCCAACTCGTACATGCCGGACATGCGGAACGGCGGCGTGGTGTCGGCGGAGCACCCGCACCAGCACCAGCACTACGGCGCCGCCGTCCAGGTGCCGGCGGGCGGCGGGGCGGTGCAGGCGGACCCCAACTCGTGCGGCGGCGACCCGTCGGTGGTGGGCCTGCGCCAGGGCATCCCGCCGCACCACTACGGCGGCCCCCCGTCCGCCGGCCAGCCGCCCCAGGGCATGCCCTACCCCCGATTTCCCCCCTACGACAGGATGGACATCCGCGCCGCCGGATACTACGGCGCCCAGCAGCAGCACATGGACGGCGGCCAGGAGTACCGACCCGACAGCCCCGGCAGCATGCACATGGCCAGCACCGCCGCCCCCAACGGCCACCAGACGCCGGTCGTCTACGCCAGCTGCAAGCTGCAGGCGGCGGCGGTCACGCAGAACGGCGGCGTGCTGGGTCCCGCCGGCAGTCCGCCGCTCCCCGCCGCCCAGCCCATGAACAACCACCACATGGGCCACCACATGCAAGAGCAGCACCCGCAGCACCACCAGCAGCACCACCAGCAGCAGCACATGATGTACGGGGGGCAGCAGGCCGCCAACATGCACCAGCAGGGCCCGCCGCACCAGCAGCAGCCGCCCATTCCGCCGCAGCAGGCGCAGGGGCAGCAGCCGCCCGGCAACACGGCGGCGGCGCTGCCCAGCCCGCTCTACCCCTGGATGAGGAGTCAGTTCGGTAAGTTACACGTAACGGCCCTGGTACTCCAGAACTCGACATCTAGTTTACAAATTAAGAGTATAAGACACAAAGAGCTGCACAACGGGTTCGAAAGCTTTCAGGTTGTCAATTCCATTTTCAGATTAAGATTGTATCCGTTCAATTTTAAGTTCTGTAAGAAATATCTATTAAAAGGCTATGGATTCCCTACAGTCTGTACTTTTCATTTACGTTTTCGGGTTTCCAGGTTTTCAGGTTGTCAGGCCTTATAGATTTTCAGGTTTTCAAGTTCTCAACTCGATTGTTAAGTTTTCAGCTTTCCAGAATCTCTCTATCTGGTTTCCACATTTTCAAGTTGTCAGAAACCTGGAAAGAAAAGTGGTCGTTTTTTTTTTGCTTTTCATTTTCTCAATCTTTATTTCAATGTTTTGCTTTCAAAATCTTTCAGTCTTCCGGTTTCTCGGCCTCTCGCTTTCTCAGTTTGCTGTTCTTCTAATTTCAGATCTTTCTAGATTTAGTTTTCTAATTTTTACTCTCTCAACTTCTGTTTCTCAACTTTAAGGGTTCTCACTTCTTAGTAGAGATCACTGTAAAGCAAACAGAGTGTAGACAGTATACTGAATTGTTCATAAACTATCCAAACTATATACAAATCGCGTTTACTTAAATTTTATAGAAATACTAGCTGGTACCCAACGCGCGTTGCTACGTCCCAAAAATAAAGTAAAACACATCTCATCCGATTTGACCGGTGCAGCGAACAGGTAAACCACGATTGGTAAACACTCAACCGATCCGGGTGGCATTACGCTCATGTTACACACTTCTCTTGAAGAATATTATTTGATTTGAAAATTGCCGTTTGAAATCGAAAGCATTGGTATGCGTGGGATGAGCACATATCTTCCCCTTACATTTTCCATTGAGGATGGTCGTTTTAATGGACGCTATGTTGTTCAGGTGTTTCAGCAGATCCTGAAGTTGAAGACTGATCCTTCTCGAGTCGTGCGCTCTGTTGTTCCAAGAGTTTCAGCAACTCTTGAAGTTGAAGCTCTGATTCGATCGTTTACGAGTTGTGCTCTATATTGTTCAGGTGTTTCAGCAACTTTTGATCTGAAAGCTCTTAACCGCATTTCCTCCACTACACTCACACTTGTCTCGATCTTTTGGTTGATTTTCCAACATGATTTTTCCTTTATTGGCATTTTAAAGTATTTTCTGAAATAGTATACAAACGTAAGACGCCCCAAAAATGAAGTATTTAAAACATTTTTTTAGTAAGGAGCAAATTAGCGTTATAAATTGATTAGCAATCCTGGACACATCCACAATAAATTTTGGCACTTCTTCCTCGACTGCACCACACTATTCCTCCCTTCTGAAATTATATTGACGAAACCGGATGAGTGACATTTTATGTATAAAACTGTGACTGTGACATTGTTATCTGACAGAGTACTCAATTTAGCCGCGCATACGAACAAACAAATATTGATTTTTATATATTAAGATAAGTTGGAGTAGCGCATCCACCATTTTCTTCTTACCAAGCTTGAAAAGCTCACTAAATTACTGATATTCAACCAACTTAAAAAGCTGACCTACCACGCACCCATGCAAATTTCGAAATTTCCAAATCGCGTCAGACACCTCGAAAACCGACCGCGGGAGACCTTCTTCGAACCGACGCAATTCCAGCAGCGTCCCTTTGTCAGCTCCGCAGACAAAACGCGAAATCCCCCGGCTCCCGATTCCCTCAAAGTGAAACCCGAACGACAACCAGAATTGCACAACGGCGACGTTTATTGTACCTAACTTGGTGATTTATGGCCGGCTTTCACGTTTGATGCGACTTTGCATAAAGAGACCTGCCGGACGTCTCAATTCTCGCCGCGGGGACTCCCGGACTCCTCGTGTCCCTCATGCGGACGATAAATTTGCGGAAGGCCCATCAATTATTCGCGGCCCGCATTACCGGCTTAATGGGGGTATCAACACTCGGAGCGATTGATGATGTTGACAGAGGAGGTGGATATTTTTATTGTCGGGAAGGTGGCAGGGAGATGACCGTTCAATGAGAGTCATAAAATGCAAATTTGGGTACCTGAGTGGTCACTGCGTCAGTTCGGTTCTTACTTCCGTGTTTGGCAGTGCATCTACTTCTGTAAGTAATTTTTGAGTCACGAACAGAAGCAAAAACGACATTGTTTAGAGAACGATCCCGATCATAACGAGTGAACGTTTACAGTTCGTAAACACGTATTTTACGACCTGCTAGATGGCGTCATAAATTTCGAGAACACGAGCGAAACAAATTAAGAGATAATAAAATAAACAATTCAGAACGTTATGGCGGCGTAACCTAATAATAATTACCCTATGAAAAGGGTTAAATAATTTACGGCACTATCAAATCTCGTCCCGTCACAATTTATCACCAGAATGCTTATTTAATAGTGTCGACGCGGCTCGGATCTGCACGAGCGTGCTCCGAACACATCCTTGCTTCATAAATTGCACTCAACAAGTAGCCTATATACCGTGGCGGTTATATTGTTATTACCGTGCTTATGGTTGCCAACAGATGTAAATTCCATCTCTATTAGCTTAATGGATGCCGAGCGGACCGCCGGTACGCGTACGCCCGAAGACGATTTTTTTTCCGAACGGGCGCATTCCCGGACCGGTGTTCTTCTGACACAGATCCGAGTGCGAAATGACATGAAATATTGCGGCCAGGACCGGACCGAAGCGGCTCATTAATATTAAGAGCGAGTGTCGAAGGAGGATGAAATATGGGCACCTGCACGCGGGCTCTTTTTCCGTGTTTTATATTGCGCGGAGGGCACCGGCTCTTAATTCCTCAATATTTCCCATTCTGCCTTATGGCTTCGTCCCAACAGCCCGCCGTCAAAATTAATTTTTCAGCTTTCGTCCTTCTCCCCACGGTCGCTGGTTTTTTATCGTCCCACAAATTTGTCGGGTTCTTCAAGTTATCGCATCTTAATTGTCTCGTAACGTTTGTCGAGCCACTCAAGTTTTTTTGAGGTTCTTGAGCATTATCAAGTTAATCAATTTCTCGGGTTCCTTAATATCTACAAAATTTCTTACAGTAAACAAAACTTTAAATTTACAAATGTTTTAAATAATCGAAAGAAGGTAATGTACAATGTAATGTCTTGAAGACGTAAGACAATCCAGAGAATTCAAAAGTTCTACAGAATGTAGAAAATCCAGCTAAACACATGATTTATAACAACATAAATAAGGTAAACAGTCTAGAGATCCAGAAGAATACAAAGAATAGAAAATCAAAGAATACAATGAATGAAAGTTTTTTCTTCACTTTTCGTCTTTTGACATCTGAATTTACAAATTGAGATTTCAGATCTCGCAATTTCCATTTTCGATTGCTCTTCGCTTTCGATTGTCGATTTTGTTTCGAGTTTCAATTTAATTTGCAAATTTTAACATTCTCCAACCCCAACTCTTTTATTATCACATTCTGCTTACGATTTTTGACCAAGATCTTTTATTATCGGTGAGAAGATAACTATTCATAATGTTTGTGGTGCGGTACATTTCTTGTATATTGCTTTGAACACAAAGTAGGAGTGTTGAAATAATTAGGCAACAATTAAAGTTTTTGACAACATTTTTTATTCGTTGCTCCACATTCCATTCTGGATTATTATTATCTTATCTTACTCATTCTTCGTTATTCCTCAATTACCATTATTCTTATCCTTGACTGATATAACTATCCCAATTCAGACAAAAATTAATGGACGTCCCCCAACTTAATTTTTGGACGACAAATTCATGCACCTGCAATTTATGAAAAACTTTTTATTACTCATTCAGTTTTTTTATCGGTTTTATTTTAGCACTCGAAACCCGTGTAAAATCAATAACCATGGACTGAGATATACATACTTTTTTATTGTGTACAATTTTTATCTAAAACGTTTTGCTCTAAAATAATTAGGGAGCCAATATTATACCTCAATAATATTATACCTCAACATCCTCTATGTAAATGTAAATTTTTAGTTGAGGAACAGAGGAATCTCATCTCAATCTTGAGAAACCAGAAGAAATATATTGAACAGCAACAAATTATAATTTTATACAATTGTAATTTTGCGTTTATTAAAGTTTGTGGAGTTGGAGTTAAATAAATATATTTAAATTTTAATCTTGAGAAAGCTGAGAATTTCTTCTGTCTATTCTTTTCGCTTCTGTTTGCTTCCGCTTTTTTCCATTTTCTTAGCTTCTTTCTTGCTCCTCTACTTCTTATTGTTATTAATTTCTCTTTTTGTCGCTGCTTCTTCTAATATTTTTTTCTCCATATTCCCTACTTCTTGTTCTTCGAATTCATATTTTGTTGTTCTTCTCCTCCTTTTTTTGTATCCCTCTTCCTATACCTACTTATTTCTATAGGCAGGTGGTCTGACTCTGAATTCTTCTACTTCTTCGTTTTCCTCTGCCGCGCATGTAGGTCCTTTCTCCTTCGTCTTTTTGTTTCTTTCCATTCCACATCTCTCACCCTTTTTTCTCTATCCACTCCATCAGCTTCTTCTCCTCCGCATTTTCTTTTTCCATCCGCTTCCTCTTCTTCTCTATGCCTAGATCCTCTTCCTCCGATTCTCCTCTTCTTTATTTTTCTTAGTCCCGCTAGATTCCAAATTAGTGTCTTCACCATTGTTTTAGTTTTCCCGTCCCTCTTCCTGTCCTCTTTTTATTTTCCCCCTTGTTCTTCTTTTCCCGCTTCTTTGCCGTCGTTTTCATTTTCTCTACCACCTCTTCTTCTTCTTATTGGAAAACCTCTAGTCTCATCTCGATTCAACGTCTATTGTCAATGTCCATTATCCCACTCCTACATCTTTCCCATCTCCCCGTTCTTCTTTCGCTGTGCCTCTTTATTTCTTCTCCAACTCTCATTCTTGCTTTGTGATGTTATTATCTATATAATATATCATCTCTGTTTCATTTTTTCCCTTTGGTTTTCCGTTTTGCTTCAACACTATTCCTTTTTCTCCTTTTCTACTAGTACTTGATCTGTTCCTCCTTAAATTCTTTTGCCTTTCAATCTCTCTCTTAATTTCTTGGTTGTCTCCTCGTATCTCCTTCATTGCTGCCTTCAGTTTCTTTTTTATTTATAACTTATCCATGATTCTCTCCATTTTACTGTCAATCTCCTTATCCCAGTTACATACAACATTTTTTCGGGACATTTGAAAACGTAAAAATATTCAAACTAGGATACCGAGATTAGCGAATATTGAATCTCGAAAATTTCGAAATTATAGAATTTGTGAAAAAAGTGCTGCAAATGAGAATAGAAATAACACCAAACAATGACATTAATGCTAAATATGGAACGAAACAAAAAATAACGAAAGTCTTCAGTTTGACTTTAAACAACACAAAAGGAAAATAAAATCTTGCAGGAGCTGTAATGGGAAATTATTGACTGGTCTTTTTTATGAATTGTAGCTCGCTTCGCTCGCTCATATACATATTATAAAATCGTTATAAGCGAAAAGGACGAAATATAAATTTGTAAAAAAGTTTGATTATTTTACAATAAAAAAAATCGTTCTTCAGTTTGTAAAAAGAGCTGGTATTCTTAAACAACGCGAATCGGTAAATTACATAATGAATCCAGTTGCATACAAGATTTTGTGTTTCGGGACACAACTATTAAATTACACATTTAGTTTGTGACAAGTTGGAATATTGGAGCGAGCGAAGCGAGCTTGTACTCATAAACAATGTAAATCAGTAAATTACATAATCAACCCAGATTTTGTGTTTATGAATAGTAGCTCGCTTCGCTCGCTCATAAATATTTTATAAAATCATTACAATTTTTTTATTGTAAAAGAATGTAGGTAACTCTTGTAATTTTGGAACACAAAATTGGCATTAGAAGATGCAAAAATATTGTATAACGTATCGAAAATATCGAATTTTCAAAATAAAAAAATTGAATTCATTGGATTTTGAAAAAGTCATCAAAATGAGAACAGAAATAACACCAAACGGTGACATTACGAAAGCCTTCAAAGTTCGACTTTAAACAACGCAAAAGGAACATAAAATCTTATATGAAACTCGGCTGTAATGGGAAATTATTGACTCGTTTTGTTTATAAATACTAGAAAATCCTTTTTAATTTTGGAACTAAAGTTGTGATTTGAAAATGCAAAAATATTGAATTAAGGTATCGAAATTAGCGAATTTTGAATATAAAAATTTTGAATTTATAGAATTTTGAAAAAAGTGATTGAAGTGATAACAGGAATAACACCAAACGGTGACTACAGTGTTGCTAAATATGGAACGAAAAGATACATTACGAAAGTCTTCAAAATTCGACCTTAATAAATAACGCAAAAGGAACATAAAATTTTGTATGAAACTCGGCTGTGATGAGAAATTATTGACTCTTCTTGTTTATGAATAGTAAAAAATTCAGATTGTAACCAGTTAGAAAATAGGAGCGAACGAAGCAAGCTGGTATTCATATACAATACGAATCGGTAAATTACAATCATAATCACCCCAGTTGCATACAAGATTTTGTGTTTATGAATAGTAGCTCGCTTCGATCGCTTATATATTATAAAATCATTAAAAAAAAATTTATGTAAAAAAATGAAGGTATCCCTTTTAATTTTGGAACTCAAAGTTGGCAATAGAAGATGCAAGAATATTGTATTAACGTATCGAAATTATTGAATTTTATATAAAAATTTTCAATTCATAGGATTTTAAAAAAGTCATCGAAATGAGGACAGAAATAACACCACCATAAATACACCAAATATGTAACGAAATGAAACATTACGAAAGTCTTCAAAGTTTGACTTTAAAAGACACAGAAGGAATATAAAATATTGTAGGAAACTCAGTTGTAATGCGAAATTATTGACTCGTCGTCGCTCATATACCTATCATAAAATTGTTACAATCGAAAAGGACGAAATACAAATTTGTTAAAAAGTTAGATTCTTTTACAACAACAAAAATATTTCGTTTTTCAGTTTGCTGGAATCGGTCAATTACATAATGAATCCAGTTGCATACAAGATTTTGTGTTTTGGGACACAACTATTAAATTACACATTTAGTTTGAGAGAAGTTGGAATATTGGAGCGAGCGAAACGAGCTGGTATTCATAAACAATGCGAATCAGTAAATTACATAATCAACCCAGATTTTGTGTTTATGAATAGTAGCTCGCTTCGCTCGCTCATATTTTATAAAATCATTACAAAATTTTTATTGTAAAAGAATGTAGACATCCCTTGTAATTTTGGAACTCAAAAATATTGTATGAACGTATCGAAATGATCGAATTTTGAAAATAAAAATTTTGAATTCATAGGATTTTGAAAAAGTATCGAACGGTGCTAAAAATGGAACGAAATGAAACATCACGAAAGCCTTCAAAGTTCCACTTTAAACAACGCAAAAGGAACATAAAATCTTGTATGAAACTCAACTGTAATGGGAAATTACTGACTCGTCGTGGTTATGAATAGTAGAAAATTATTTCGTTCTTCAGTTTGTAACAAGTTGGAGTATACCAACGAGCGAAGCGAGCTGGTATTCTTAAACAATGTGAATGGGTAAATTACATAATAACCCCAGTTGCATACAAGATTTTGTGTTTATGAATAGTAGCTCGCTTCGCTCGCTCATATATTGTAAAATCATCACAAATTTTTATTACAGAAGAGTGTATACCTACTTTTTAATTTTGGAACTCAAAGTTGGGATTTGAAAACGAAAAAATATTGAATTGACGTATCCAAATTAGCGAATTTTGAATATTAAAATTTTCAATTCATAGAATTTTGAAAAAAGTGATCGAACTGAAAATAGAAATAACACCACACAATGACATTATTGCTAAATATCGAACCAAATGAAAAATTACGAAAGTCTTCAAAGTTCGACTTTAAACAACGCAAAAGGAACATAAAATTTTGTAGGAAACTCGGCTGTAATGAGAAATTATTGACTCGTCTTGTTTATGAATAGCAGAAAATGATTTCGTTCTTCAGTTTTTAACGAGTTAGAATATAGGAGCGAGCGAAGCGAGCTGGTATTTATTAACAATGCGAATCAGTAAATTACATACTCAACCCAGTTGCATACAATATTTTGTGTTTCGGAACAAAACTATTAAATTCCAAAGATAAATTCAACACATTTTGAGGTTTCAAACTGAATTCAGGTTTACCCCCCTTTCGGGTTTTGGACATAAACAGTAATGCGAATCAGTAAATTACATACTCAACCCAGTTCCGTACAAGATTTTGTGTTTCGGAACAAAACTATTAAATTATACATTCCTTTACATTAAAAAAATTTTTGTTCTTCAGTTTGTAACAAGTTAGAATATAAGAGCGAGCGAAGCGAGCTGGTATTCATAAACAATGCGAATCGGTAAATTACAATCATAATCACCTCAGTTGCATACAAGATTTTGTGTTTATGAATAGTAGCTCGCTTCGCTCGCTTATATATTATAAAATCATTACAATTTTTTTAATGTAAAAAAATGAAGGTATCCCTTTTAATTTTGGAACTCAAAGTTGGCAATAGAAGATGCAAAAATATTGTATTAACGTATCGAAATTATTAAATTTTATATAAAAATTTTCAATTCATAGGATTTTAAAAAAGTCATCGAAATGAGGACAGAAATAACACCACCATAAATACACCAAATATGTAACGAAATGAAACATTACGAAAGTCTTCAAAGTTACTTTAAAAAACACAGAAGGAAATTAAATTATTGTAGGAAACTCAGTTGTAATGCGAAATTATTGAATCGTCGTCGCTCATATACCTATCATAAAATCGTTACATTCGAAAAGGACGAAATACAAATTTGTTAAAAAGTTAGATTCTTTTACAACAAAAATATTTCGTTTTTCAGTTTGCTGGAATCGGTCAATTACATAATGAATCCAGTTGCATACAAGATTTTGTGTTTTGGGACACAACTATTAAATTACACATTTAGTTTGAGAGAAGTTGCAATATTGGAGCGAGCTGGTATTCATAAACAATGTGAATCAGTAAATTACATAATCAACCCAGATTTTGTGTTTATGAATAGTAGCTCGCTTCGCTTGCTCATATTTTATAAAGTAAATAAAAAAAAAATTGTATGAACGTATCGAAATTATCGAATTTTGAAAATAAAAATTTTGAATTTATAGAATTTTGAAAAAGTATCGAACGGTGCTAAAAATGGAACGAAATGAAACATCACGAAAGCCTTCAAAGTTCCACTTTAAACAACGCAACAGGAACATAAAATCTTGTATGAAACTCAACTGTAATGGGAAATTACTGACTCGTCGTGGTTATGAATAGTAGAAAATTATTTCGTTCTTCAGTTTGTAACAAGTTGGAGTATACGAACGAGCGAAGCGAGCTGGTATTTTTAAACAATGTGAATTGGTAAATTACATAATAACCCCAGTTGCATACAAGATTTTGTGTTTATGAATAGTAGCTCGCTTCGCTCGCTCATATATTCATCACAAATTTTTATTACAGAAGAGTGTATACCTACTTTTTAATTTTGGAACTCAAAGTTGGGATTTGAAAACGAAAAAATATTGAATTAACGTATCCAAATTAGCGAATTTTGAATATTAAAATTTGCTAAATATCGAACCAAATGAAAAATTACGAAAGTCTTCAAAGTTCGACTTTAAACAACGCAAAAGGAACATACAATTTTGTAGGAAACTCGGCTGTAATGAGAAATTATTGACTCGTCTTGTTTATGAATAGCAGAAAATGATTTCGTTCTTCAGTTTTTAACGAGTTAGAATATAGGAGCGAGCGAAGCGAGCTGGTATTCATTAACAATGCGAATCAGTAAATTACATACTCAACCCAGTTGCATACAATATTTTGTGTTTCGGAACAAAACTATTAAATTCCAAAGATAAATTCAACACATTTTGAGGTTTCAAACTGAATTCAGGTTTACCTCCCTTTCGGGTTTTGGACATAAATAGTAATGCGAATCAGTAAATTACATACTCAACCCAGTTCCATACACGATTTTGTGTTTCGGAACAAAACTATTAAATTATACATTCTTTTACATTAAAAAAATTTTCGTTCTTCAGTTTGTAACAAGTTAGAATATAGGAGCGAGCAAAGCGAGCTGGTATTCTTAAACAATGCGAATCAGTAAATTACATAATCAACCCAGTTGCATACAAGATTTTGTGTTTATGAATAGTAGCTCGCTTCGCTTGCTCATATATATTGTAAAATCATTACAAATTTTTATTGTAAAGGAATGTATCCTTTTTAACTTTGGAACTCAAAGTTGGGATTTGAAAATGCAAAAATATTGAATTAAGGTAAGGAAAATACAAAATTTTGTATGAATCTCGACTGTAATGAGAAATTATTTACTCGTCTTGTAGTAGAAAATTATTTCGTTGTTCAGTTTTTAACGGGTTATTATACAGGAGCGAGCGAAGCGAGCTGGTATCCATAAACAATGCGAATCAGTAAAATACTTAATGAAACTAGTTGCATACAAAAATTTATGTTGGATTCCAGATATCAATAATCAATGAAATCGGAAATCTTTGATTGTCGCAGTCATCGAATTTTGAATACCATTTCAGGAAAAAGCAATTGAAGACATATTTTTTACATATATACATGAATAATAAGAAAAAGTGCAAGAAAAGTTTTCAAAATTTTACATAAAAGGGATAGAAAATCTTGTATGAAACTCAACCGTAATGGGAGATTATTGACTCATCATGGTTATGAATACTAGAAAATTATTTCGTTCTTCAGTTTGTAACGAGTTAAAATATAGGAGCGAGCGAAGCGAGCTGGTATTCATAAACAATGCAAATCAGTAGATTACATAATGAACCCAGTTGCATACAAGATTTTGTGTTTCGGGCCAAAACTATTAAATCACACATTGTTTTACATTAAAAGAATTATTTCGTTCTTGAGTTTGAACCGAGCTGGTATCCATAAAAAATGCGAATCAGTAAATTACATAATGAAACAAGTTGCATACAAGAATTTATGTTGAGTTCCTGTTTCTGTTTTCTTTGTTCGTATGCTTGCTGCTTACTCTTTTTCTCCAACCACTTTCGTTGGTAGTTCTTTTCCTCTTCTTTGCTGTTTTCTTCAATTTTTTCTGTCCAATATAGCAGTCAGTTCACATCCCAGAACTTACTTCTTTACTCTGAAAGAATTTGAGCATTTGAAAAAGCTGCGGATTTGAGAAACCTCAGAATTTGAGGATCCTGAGAACCTGAGAATCTGGATTTGAGAAACCTGGGTACCTATGTGGAAAACAGAACGAACCTGCAAACCTGGGGCCTTGGGAAACCTGAAAATTTGAAGAACCTGAGGAGTTGAGGAACCTGAGTGATGAAGCCCGAAAGTCAGTAATTGGCTTCGTATCAATATCGAGAGCGCGGACAGAAAATAGTTTTGAAGATACAGATCTTTTTCTAACGTCTCCAGCCAGAACTGCTAAGATCCGTCTAATTTGAGGAGAGAAAGTCCACTCATATTTTAGGAATGTGCATATCTGTGTGGTTACCGGAAAACTCCGGGACCCCAACCCGACTTCCATTCGCAACACCGCCACCGGAAGCGCACAAACGTTCCACGAACACCGCGAAAATGCCTCTCTTGACCGTTCCCAGAGTTTTGATCGACGTCTCCCGTATTAAAATTCTAGCCGGCGATAGGTGTGCAGATTGCACGTCGACGTTTACAAATCGCCTCGATCCTCGCCGGTCTTCCCACTCGAGCGCTCGCATTCACAACGAATAAAAAGCTCCGTTAATTAAAGAAGCATCGAACTAATCAGAGTTCACGTCTGTGTTGAAATAAATCAAACTCAGAGCAGTCGGGTTAAAATAATTACACGTCTTGTTCGGGGTAGCGCGGCGTTCATCACGACCGAGCTGCATCCGAATCTAATATCGTTAATTAGATAACTGAAAAACCTCCGGGATTCGGGGGAATTTTTCGGAGGAATCTTATTAATGCCCTCCACGGCGGCATCTCCGTCACAAGAACGACCCACACGCGGGGCCGCGGCGCGAAAAACTCCTCGCTTTTTGACGAAATGTTTAATTTGACGCTAATTGCATCGGCAAAAAGCGGAACGAAAGGCGGAATGTCGGGGTGGGTTTTTCTTCGGACGCTGGAACTTAAATTGGTAATTATAACTATTGCGCGGAACGTGGGTCTTCGCCGTCAGCTCGGAGGATAATTGCTTTGCAATAATTTCACGTAATAACCGATCAATTAAGTGAAAAAGTCGACCGATGGCCGCGGGGATGGCGTTTTTTGGGACGGCGGCGGCATTCTGTTTCGAGCTGCGGCCAGAAAACTCAAAACCAATATTCCGGGAATTCGTAATCGACAAAACCGTGTCACAAAACTAGGTACACAATTAGACTCAATTTTTACGTTAAAGAAGAGCCACGACTAATCGCTCAATTAAGACGACATTCCCGATCGAGAATCCCACAGCCGTAATTATAATCCATTATCGCGACAGTTTTCAGCCGAACCTATAATGTAACGATTTAATTGTCGATTCTCACAATTGGTTTACGACACACCGCAAGTAAATAGCGGTTATTCCGCCGGGTCATTAAAGTAAATGCAGTCATTCCTATGTATTTACTTATTAACTCGTTATTGTGGCTGCGACGGAACCGCGTAATTGTGGAAATTGATGGGTAATGTAAACAATAACTGTATAGCACGTAAATCAGCTTGTAGGCTCTCGGGGAATTTATTGGGAGGTAATTGCGGTACAAATTGTCTGGGATAATAACTTTGCATTTTTATGACTTGTGTTTTAGTTGCGTGTAATTAAGTCACTCCATTAATTGTGCTATTTGTAAATACATAAAACAGCCGTCCAATTTTAAATAAAAATTTATTGCAGCAAAATTGGGAAGTTGATGAAGTATGACTTAATTATTTTTACAGTGTTAGATCTCCTCATGGTGATGTAAAAAATTTTCTTAAGACAATATAGATTTGTTTAAGCTTATTATTTCTGACATAAATTTTGGAGTGCCCCAGGGATTTATACTCTTTACGCAGATGACACAACTATAGGTGCTGCTGATTCAACCCCTAACATAGCGAAAATTAATATGACCCAAATTATGTCAGCTGCCGAATGATATGATAACATTAACATTTCCGCACCTTCGGTATAAATCGGTATACAAATCGCCATAATTACTGCGTGCAAGCAAACAAAATATATGTGTATCACAGGCAAGTGAACGTGATCGAACGTTTTTTGTAATCAAGCCACCCTTAACGTCCGACCCGCTTAGACTGTGCCCCGTCCGTTGCGATCCGCCATCGTCGTCTCTCCCATAATTAAAGGATCTGTCCGTTTGCATGAGCGATGTCGCCGTCTGCGACCCCCGGCCCCCAGACTGTGACTTACCGCGAACGTCTCTTTCCCCAACCCACCCATTCTGAGCAGTCGGACGTTGCGTCAGACCCATATCAACCACCCATGAGCGGCCGTCAAAAAACAGACCCGCCGCGGCTCACAGTCTAATCCGCCGTCCCCGTGGACCACCGGCCGAAGAGGAACAAACGAATTCCAAAATGGAAAACTTCCATTATGCAATCGTACACAATAAAAACGCATTATTCTTTGTCGTCGCTCGTTGCCAGAATGTGACGTCTCTGTTGGAACGCTGTAAATGGGATGCAAAATGAAAAGTGGAAGAGCGGAAAACGGCACAAAGAGGATGCGTTAATAAGGAGAGTGACTAATTGAATGTAAAGGCTCTCGCCAAGGAGGTAAAAAAGCGAATTTCGAACGATACGTTTATTGCGAGGAATTGCGGAGGACGATAAATGGGTTTATTATCGTTTTACAGTTGCCCCGATTGTAAACACAGCTGTTTGAGTTACGAAATGATTTCTTATTTTCAGTTTCGCGTAATTTATGCCCGTGCATTGAGCTGCCAAATCTGAGTTTATTTAATAAGAGTTTTAGTTTCATATCTGAGGCTTTAACATTTTATTTCTCCCTTTCTGTACCTTTGAAGTATCATCTCTCATCTCTCAGTGTCTCACCTTCAAAATTAGTTTACTAGATCCTCAGTCTCCCACTTTGTCTTTTCAGTCATCCTTATTTATAGGATTTGTGTATTTGTTTGTTTTGTGTGACTATTCATGCCTCCGTCTCGATCTGTAATTTCTTCTTTTTGTGCTTAATTTTTTTTTTTTGAAGTGTAAATGAGACATGGGAACTAAATGAACATGCGAATTAATTTTTGTATCGAATATGTTTCCTTCTTCTTTTTATTTTTCATATTGTCTTTATCATACACATATCCATATTTATTATTCTACAGTTTGTGCTTTTAAGTGCCTTAATTTCTAATTCTGTTTTGCTAGATAGTGGCTTCTATAACTTTGCAATTTGACTGCTAAATCGATTCCAGCAAACCGAATTTTTGGGATGGTGCTGGATCCTCAAAACGCTAGCTCGGACGTCGGAGATTGCGTCATACTTGGATTCACAGAATATCAAATTCCAGAGAAAAAAATAATTCTTCTCGAATATTTTTGGGAACTCTTGTATTTAACACACGAGAGTGAGTTCTAGTTTTTTAACGGTAAAAAATATTCAGTAAATTGTTGTAATTTCTCATCTCATTTAGTCAGTCGATAAGTATAGTGGACAGGACGGCCCACCCACCCACCGCACTCACAAACGATACCAGAACCATACGCTTTTTAGTCACAAACAAACAGTCATCAAAATCATCATCCAAATTGAGATTTACACCAAAATATATCATACTCAAATTTACATTTTTGATGAATGGTTGACAAACTGGTTCTGAATGACAACCATTTTCATATTGTATCCACCAAAAGAGATTTATACCAAAACATATTTAAATTTACATTTTTGACTGAATGGTTGACAAAGTGGTTCATATTGTATCCAAATTTCGTTCCTTGTATTCCTAAGTTGTTCTTTGTGACAATAAACTATAAGGTTCATGGCACCACATGTGTGAATGCGGTGGGCGGGTGGGCCGCCGCATCTACAATTGACCGATTGACTAAGAGTATTGGAATGACAACGATTTTTTGACTTAAAAATGTTAAAATTAGATTGAACACGTGAGAGTTCTAGTTTTTAAAGGAAAAAAATATTCAATAAATGGTTGTTATTTCTCATCCATTTAGTAAGTCGATAATTATAGTGGACAATATGGTTCATGGCACCACAAGTGAATGCAATTACTTAAAGACTACAATTTCACAATAAACAATATAAAATTGGTTAAGTACATGTATTAATTAGGATTACTCAAGTTAACTTAAGTTTATTAAGGACTCGAAGCTCTTCAGGACTTTTCACTGATCTTTGGAATTTATACTTTCAAGATTTTGTAAAAACCTATACGTTACGTGTATACCTAACGTCTGTACTTTCTACTATTGTAAAATTCTAATGAAGTCGTATCTGTCTGTCTGTCTGTAAGTTTGTCCGAGCATCACAAAAAAACTACTGAATGGATTCTAACGGAGTTTTCACTTTTCTCGACTTAAAAAGTGCAATACACTTTCTTCTAAGTTGATTCAGGTTTATCCCAATTTTTCGGGTTTTAGGTTGATTCAGGTTTATCCCAAGTTTTCGGGTTTTAGGTTGATTCAGGTTATCCCCAGTTTTCGGGTTTTAGGTTGATTCAGGTTTATACCAAGTTTTCGGGTTCTAGGTTGATTCAGGTTTATCCCGGGTTTCCGTTCATTAATTCAGGTTTATCCCAGGCTTTCATTTTATAGGTTAATTCAGACTTCTCCCAATTTATCGTTCAAGGTTGATTCCAGGTTTACTGCAAGATTTCGTTTATTGATTTAGGTTTATCCCAGGTTTTCCTGTACTAGGTTGATCCAACATTTATTTTAGATTTGTAAAACCAAATTAATAAATTACACCTAGGGAGGTGCGGTGTGATCGTGGTGGTTCGGGATTGAGGCCGACTGTGGAAGCGCCGACGAAGAACCTCCAATTGGCCAATCGTCCGACATCAATGTCCAATCGATTGTGTCCGTTGTTTTAAATAAAGGAATGACAAAGGAAACAGTCTCACCAAAAATTTACAAAGCACTATCCAATTGACAGATTATGTTTGTTAATTCTATATACACTAGAAACCCTAAGAAGTGTCACAGAAATACATCATGAATTCACATAAACTGGCGACGAACCTGACTCAACCCAGAACCCGAAAACATGCCACAAATTTGATTCAACCTAGAACCCGAAAAATTGAGGTGAATCTTGATCAACCTATAAACCTAGGACTAGGCATAAACCTGAATAAACAGGACAACCTGGGATAATCCTGAATTAACCTCGAAATGTTTCTCGGTGATGTTTTGGGAACTCCGACGCTGTTGCGGTATAATGATGTTACTCAATTATGAATAAATTCGCCTGCGAAAAAATTACTTCGTTTTTCAGTTTTTTACAAGTTAGAATATAGCAGCGAGCGAAGCGAGCTGGTATTCTTAAACAATGCGAATCAGTGAGTTACATACAAGATTTTGTGTTTATGAATAGTAGCTCGCTTCGCTCGCTCATATATTATAAAATCATTACATTTTTTTTTATTGTAATAGAATGTTGCTATCCTTTTTAATTTTGGAACTAAAAGTTGGGATTTGAAAATGCAAAAATATTGTAATAAGGAAATGAAAAATTGCGAAAATCTTCAGTTTTACTTTAAACGACACAAAAGGAAAATAAAATCTTATGGGAAACTCAGCTGCAACGGGAAATTATGGACTCGTCTTCTTTATGAATTGTAGCTCGCTTCGCTCGCTCATATATACCTATTACAAGCGAAATGGACGAAATACAAATTTGTTAAAAAGTTAGATTCTTTTACAATAAAAAAAAATCTTTCGTTCTTCAGTTTGCGAGCGAAGCGAGCTTGTATTCTTAAACAACGCGAATCGGTAAATTACATAATGAATCAAGTTGCATACAAGATTTTGTGTTTCTTAACACAACTATTAAATTGCACATTTAGTTTGTGACAAGTTGGCATATTGGAGCGAGCGAAGCGAGCTGGTATTCATAAACAATGCTTATCAGTAAATTACATAATCAACCCAGATTTTGTGTTTATGAATAGTAGCTCGCTTCGCTCGCTCATATATTATAAAATCATTACAATTTCTTTATTGTAAAAGAATTTATCCTTTTTAATTTTGGAACTCAAAGTTGTGATTTGAAAATGCAAATATATTGAATTAATGCGAATCAGCAAAAATATTGAATTAAGGTAAGGAACACAAAATTTTGTATGAAGCTCGGCCGTAATGAGAAATTATTTACTCGAAATTATTTTGTTCTTCAGTTTGTAACATGTTAGAATATAGGAGCGAGCGAAGCGAGCTGGTATTCTTAAACAATACGAATCAGTAAGTTTACATAATCAACCCAGTTGCATACAACATTTTGTGTTTCAGGACAAAACTGTTAAATCACACATTCATTTAGATTAAAATAATTATTTCGTTCTTCAGTTTGTCAGAAGTTAGATTATAGGAGCGAGCGCAGCGAGCTGGTATCCATAAAAATGCGAATCAGTAAATTACATAATGAAACTAGTTGCATACAAGAATTTATGTTGGATTCCTCTTTCTGTTTTCTTTGTTCATAGGCTTGCTCCTTTCTCTCTTTTTCCAACCCCTTTATCCTCTTCCTACCTTTCGTTGGGACTTCTCTTCTCCTTCTTTGCTGTTTTCTTCGATTTTTCAAAGAAACAAAAATCCTTGAATTAAAATTAGTTCAAGTGGATTTTGGAAAAGGGGAAAAATTGAATTCACCTAGAACACAAAAATTTGCGACGAACCTGATTCAACCTAGAACCCGAAAAACTGAGATAAATCTTGATCAATTTATAAACTTGAATCAACCTAGTGCCAGAAAACTTGGACTAAACCTGAATCAACCCAGAACAGGAAAACCTGGGATAATCCTGAATTAACCTCGAACTGTTTCTGATAATCCGGATTTCCGAATTTTCTGAAATATAGTTTTTGTTATAATTATTCAGGAGTCTTTAATTATCTTCACGACTGTTCAGCTTTTGAGGATATTTCAAGATGCTTTTTGATTGTTCAGGACTCTTCGGTATACTTTGACAGTTTCCGAAAACTCATCAGGACCATTTAGCTCTCATGAGGATTCTTGCGGGCTCTTCACAATATTTCAGACGCTTTAGAATAATGGTCGCAGGAATAAACGTCGACAAAAACGAGGAATTAAAGGACAACCTGGGATACACTTGAATGAACCTAAAACAGGAAAGCTTGGGACAAACCTGAATCAACCTAGAACCCGAATACCTGGGATAAACCTGAATCAACCTAGAACAGGAAAGCCTGGTACATATTATTAAAATCATTAAAATTTAAAGTTCCAAGTGGATTTTGGAAAAGTGGAACAACTTGAATTCATATAGAACACCAAAATTTGCGATGAACCTGACTCAATTCTGAACTCGAAAACTTGGGACAAACCTGAATCAACCTAAAACCCGAAAACGGGAGATAAATTAATGTCGGTCAACCAGTAAACTAAAACTTGGGATAAACCGAATCAACCTATATCCCGAAAACCTGGGATGAACTTGAATCAACCTTGAACACGAAAACCTGGGATAAACCTGAATCAATGAACAAACAACTGCGATAAACTTGAAGCAACCGAAACCAGGAAAAAAATGTGATAAACCTGAATAAATGAACGAAAACCTGGGATATACTTGAATCATACCTGAAACCCGAAAATTTGAGATAAACCTGACTCAACCTGGAACCCGAAAATGTGGGATAAACCAAATTAACCTAGAACAGGAAAATTAACCAAATAATATTTGGATTCAGCGAGTACCAGAAAGTACAAAAATGATTGACAGAAGGTGCAGAGAAAAAGAAATTGATGCTTCTTGATTTTTTGGGCACTTGTATTAAAAATCGTAAAAATATCTGCTTTCGTCTGAAGTTTTGAATTTGAAACGGACATACAGAAACGTGTTAAATCGACTGCAGAAAACCCACTTTCGACATCTTACTTAATTTTTGAGTTGTAACTTTCCAATAAAGTGAAAAACTTTTTCTCATTGGTCTTGGATGCAACAGCAAAATGTTGACCTATCAAAAAACTTTCCTACGTCGCAGCTTGTGGCACATCATGATTCAGTAAAGAGTTGACTGAAGTTTCCTGGAAGAAGCTCTAAAGTAGAAATTAGTACATCGAAATGCTAATTTTTGAAACAAAGGACGTAGGTCGGAGATTGCGTCATATTTGGTTTCAGGGTGTACCAGAAAGTACAAAAATGCTTGAAAATCTTTCGAGGGAGGTCCAAAGAAAAACATTAATTTTCACGTTTTTGTGCCTTAGGTTTTTTTGGGACACTCTGGTGCTTCAAAAAATGGTAAAAACATGGTTCCTTCTTCTAGGAGTTGTCTATTTGGAACAGATGTATAGAAACGAATTTTTGTGTTATAAATTTTCTTCTGACCCTCAAAATGCTGCCTTAATGAAGGTTATTGAAAGGAACCGCAGGGAAATATTTTTTATGAAATACACCGGGTGTCTGCTCTCTAAACGACAGGCCGATGGCTAACAAAGACAGTTAGAACAACACAAAGCCTAACACGATTCCACACTCAATCCAATCGCTGAACAACAAAAAGATTGTCCCGACATGTGCAGACAACCTTTCGCATTGTCATCGTACAATTTAACATTCTTTTCAATATTTGGATTTATCCCCGCCGCGCATGGAACGCAATCAAATCCCCGGCTGATTTGCAGATGCCCCGCACTTTTATTGTTCTGCAATTTTGATTTACGCCCAATCGCTGATTCACGAGTCGATATCCCGATGCAACGCAGATAGCTAAATTCCAGCAGTGATGGGAATTACATACTCGGTCTGTTTGGGTTCGCTGGCGATCGCGGCCGCAATTAATTATTCATGGCTGGGGGTACTCGGTACAGCACCGTGGACCCGAATCGGGTCGACCTGCCGGCTGGTCCTGGAGACAGGACGCGCGTTCACTAATAAGAGACCTTTTCGGTGTCATTTCGTCTCCGCGGCGCGGTTGCCGAATTTCGCCGTGCCCCGTGGAGGGTCCATTATAGAAATTATTACCTGGAGACCGGAGTCTCGGCCGAGAGCAACAAAAATCGTACGGAGAAAATAATTATATATGTCGGTTTCGAGGGGGCCGGATCGGCCTTGTGACGCCAATCAAAGCCTGGCTCTAGGCGGTGGAAAGCCTGCCTGCGTCCGAGATAATGAGTTTATAAATGATGCATAAATCATTTCCAGGTTTCAGGAGGACTAGCCGGTCGGTCTCGCGAACTTTCCGAACGCATAATAATTACGATTCGCTGCGCCGTAATAAGGTTCTTGTCAGATCGATTGATCGTGACGAATCGGTCCGGAGATGGATGGCGATCGGGCGAGGCCATTCGGCGATGGGTAACGGCCGCCATTTTGGGAGATCCGAAAATTGGCTCGATGGTTGCGGAGATTTCTGGACACATTTTCAAAGTCACCCTGTAGATAACTACAAGTGCGAAGTTGCGAGTAAAATGTCCCATCTATAAATCTAAACGTTTAGATTCCAAATGTACAAATTTATTTTCCTGTCTTCCGGTTCCCATACAATAATAAATATTAAGTAGGTAAATAAAACCAACACAAGCAATAAAAATAAGTTAATTTTAATTTCTTCTAGTTTCTTCCCTCTTCTCTCATTCTCTTGATTCTTCTCGTTTCTTCCTTTTCGTCCAGTAATTCTTTGAAGTACTCTCTCCATTCTTCTATCGCTATCTTCTCTTCTGCCCTCTTTTTCACCTTTCGTTATCTGTTTATGCATTTCAAGACTTCTTCCATGTTTATTGATCTAGTTTCTTCTTCTTCTTCTTTCTTCTTTTCACCATCTCTTCGATTTTGAAATGAAAATTTAAATTCTTGAAATATAGAACTCTTGAATTTTTATATTATGAAATTTTGAAATCCTGAATTCCTAAACTTGCAAAATTTGAAATTTCGAATAACCTAATTTTAAATTTCTGATCTTCAAAATATTGAATGCTTGAAAGTCTGCATTTCCGAGTTTGGGAATTTGTGCTTTCCTGAAGTTGCAAGTTTGAAATCTTTGTAGTCCTGAATTTCTAAATTTCTAATTTTTATCTTTGAAATCTTTTTGACTGAAAATTTAAATATGTACTTGAAATATGGAGCTCCTGAATTTTTATATTTTGACACTTTGAAATCTTTAATTCCTGAATGTGCAAATTTAGACTGAAAATTTAAATCCTTGAAATATGGAACTCCTGAAATTTTATATTATGACTCTTTGAAATCCTGAATTCCTGAACTTGCGGGTTGAAATCTCTGTGATCTTAAATTTCTAAATTTCAAATTTTTATCCTTGAAATCTTGAATTCCTGAATCTGACAAGTTTGACTGAAAATTTAAATCCTTGAAATATGGAACTCCTGAATTTTTATATTATGATTCTTTGAAATCCTGAATTCCTGAACTTGCGGGCTGAAATCTCTGTAATCTTAAATTTTTATCCTTGAAATCTTGAATTCCTGAATTTGACAAGTTTGACTGAAAATTTAAATCCTTGAAATATGGAACTCCTGAATTTTTATATTGTGACTCTTTGAAATCCTGAATTCCTGAACTTGCGGGTTGAAATCTCTGTAATTTTAAATTTGTAAATTTCAAATTTTTATCCTTGAAATATTGAATTCCTGAATATGGCCATTTTGACTGAAAATTTAAGTCTTTGAAATATGGAACTCCTGAATTTTTATATTATGACTCATTGAAATCCTGAATTCCTGAACTTGCGGGTTGAAATCTCTGTAATCTTAAATTTCTAAATTTAAAATTTTTATCCTTGAAATCTTGAATTCCTGTATTTCACAATTTTGACTGAAAATTTAAATTCTTGAAATATGGAACTCCTGAATTTTTATATTATGACTCTTTCAAATCCTGAATTCCTGGACTTGCGGGTTGAAATCTCTGTAATCTTAAATTTGTAAATTTCAAATTTTTATCCTTGAAATCTTGAATTCCGGAATTTGACAAGTTTGACTGAAAATTTAAATGCTTGAAATATGGAACTCCTGAATTTTTATATTATTACTTTTTGAAATCCTGAATTCCTGAACTTGCGGGTTGAAATCTCTGTGATCTTAAATTTCTAAATTTCAAATTTTTATCCTTGAAATATGGAACTCCTGAATTTCTGTATTATGACTCTTTGGAATCCTGAATTACTGAAATGCGGGTTGAAATCTCTGTAATCTTAAATTTCTAAATTTTAAATTTTTATCCTTGAAATCTTGAATTCCTGAATTTGACGAGTTTGACTGAAAATTTAAATCTTTGAAATATGGAACTCCTGAATTTTTATATTATGACTCTTTGAAATCCTGAATTCCTGAACTTGCGGGTTGAAATCTCTGTAATCTTAAATTTCTAAATTTTAAATTTTTATCCTTGAAATCTTGAATTCCTGAATTTGACAAGCTTGACTGAAACTTTAAATCCTTGAAATATGGAACTCCTGAATTTTATATTAAGACTCTTTGAAATCCTAAATTCCTGAACTTGCCGGTTGAAAGCTCTGTAATCTTAAATTTCTAAATTTCAAATTTTTATCCTTGAAATCTTGAATTCCTGAATTTGACAAGTTTGACTGAAAATTTAAATCCTTGAAATATGGAAGTCCTGAAATTTTATATTATGACTCTTTGAAATCCTGAATTCCTGAACTTGCGGGTTGAAATCTCTCTAATCTTAAATTTGTAAATTTCAAATTTTTATCCTTAAAATCTTGCATTCCTGAATTTAACAATTTTAACTAAACATTTAAATCCTTGAAATATGGAACTCCTGAATTTTTATATTATGACTCTTTGAAATCCTGAATTCCTGAACTTGCGGGTTGAAATCTCTGTAATCTTAAATTTTTATCCTTGAAATCTTGAATTCCTGAATTTCACAAGTTTGACTGAAAATTTAAATCCGTGAGATATGGCACTCCTGAATTTTTATATTGTGACTCTTTGAAATCCTGAATTACTGAACTTGCGGGTTGAAATCTCTGTGATCTTAAATTTCTAAATTTTAAATTTTTATCCTTGAAATCTTGAATTTCTGAATTTCACAATTTTGACTGAAAATTTAAATCCTTGAAATATGGAACTCCTGAATTTTTATATTATGACTCTTTGAAATCCTGAATTCCTGAACTTGCGGGTTGAAATCTCTGTAATCTTAAATTTCTAAATTTCAAATTTTTATCCTTGAAATCTTGAATTCCTGAATTTCACAAGTTCGACTGAAAATTTAAATCTTTGAAATATGGAACTCCCGAATTTTTATATTATGACTCTTTGAAATCTTGAATTCCTGAACTTGCGGGTTGAAATCTCTGTAATCTTAAATTTCTAAATTTCAAATTTTTATCCTTGAAATCTTGAATTCCTGAATTTGACAAGTTTGACTGAAAATTTAAATCCTTGAAATATGGAACTCCTGAATTTTTATATTATGACTCTTTGAAATCCTGAATTCCTGAACTTGCGGGTTGAAATCTCTGTAACCTTAAATTTGTAAATTTCAAATTTTTATCCTTGAAATCTTGAATTCCTGAATTTGACAATTTTGACTGAAAATTTAAATCCTTGAAATATGGAACTCCTGAATTTTTATATTATGACTCTTTGAAATCCTGAATTCCTGAACTTGCGGGTTGAAATCTCTGTAACCTTAAATTTGTAAATTTCAAATTTTTATCCTTGAAATCTTGAATTCCTGAATTTGACAATTTTGACTGAAAATTTAAATCCTTGAAATATGGAACTCCTGAATTTTTATATTATGACTCTTTGAAATCTTGAATTCCTGAACTTGCGGGTTGAAATCTCTGTAATCTTAAATTTCTAAATTTCAAATTTTTATCCTTGAAATCTTGAATTCCTGAATTTGACAAGTTTGACTGAAAATTTAAATCCTTGAAATATGGAACTCCTGAATTTTTATATTATGACTCTTTGAAATCCTGAATTCCTGAACTTGCGGGTTGAAATCTCTGTAACCTTAAATTTGTAAATTTCAAATTTTTATCCTTGAAATCTTGAATTCCTGAATTTGACAATTTTGACTGAAAATTTAAATCCTTGAAATATGGAACTCCTGAATTTTTATATTATGACTCTTTGAAATCCTGAATTCCTGAACTTGCGGGTTGAAATCTCTGTAACCTTAAATTTGTAAATTTCAAATTTTTATCCTTGAAATCTTGAATTCCTGAATTTGACAATTTTGACTGAAAATTTAAATCCTTGAAATATGGAACTCCTGAATTTTTATATTATGACTCTTTGAAATCCTGAATTCCTGAACTTGCGGGTTGAAATCTCTGTAATCTTAAATTTTTATCCTTGAAATCTTGAATTCCTGAATTTCACAAGTTTGACTGAAAATTTAAATCCGTGAGATATGGCACTCCTGAATTTTTATATTGTGACTCTTTGAAATCCTGAATTACTGAACTTGCGGGTTGAAATCTCTGTGTTCTTAAGTTTCTAAATTTCAAATTTTTGTCCTTGAAATCTTGAATTCCTGAATTTGACAAGTTTGACTGAAAATTTAAATCCTTGAAATATGGAACTCCTGAATTTTTATATTGTGACTCTTTGAAATCCTGAATTCCTGAACTTGCGGGTTGAAATCTCTGTAATCTTAAATTTGTAAATTTCAAATTTTTATCCTTGAAATCTTGAATTCCTGAATTTGACAATTTTGACTGAAAATCTAAATCCTTGAAATATGGAACTCCTGAATTTTTATATTATGACTCTTTGAAATCCTGAATTCCTGAACTTGCGGGTTGAAATCTCTGTAAACTTAAATTTTTAAATTTCAAATTTTTAACCTTGAACTCTTGAATTCCTGAATTTCACAATTATGACTGAAAATTTAAATTCTTGAAACATGGAACTCCTGAATTTTTATATTATGACTCTTTAAAATCCTGATTTCCTGAACTTGCGGGTTGAAATCTCTGTAATCTTAAATTTCTAAATTTCAAATTTTTATCTTTGAAATCTGGAACTCCTGAATTTGACAAGTTTGACTGAGAATTTAAATCCTTGAAATATGGAACTACTGAATTTTTGTATTATGACTCTTTGAAATCCCAAATTCCTGAACTTGCGGGTTGAAATCTCTGTAATCTTAAATTTGTAAATTTCAAATTTTTACCTTGAAATCTTAAATTCCTGAATTTGACAATTTTGACTAAACATTTAAATCCTTGAAATATGGAACTCCTGAATTTTTATATTATGACTCTTTGAAATCCTGAATTCCTGAACTTGCGGGTTGAAATCTCTGTAACCTTAAATTTGTAAATTTCAAATTTTTATCCTTGAAATCTTGAATTCCTGAATTTGACAATTTTGACTGAAAATTTAAATCCTTGAAACATGGAACTCCTGAATTTTTATATTATGACTCTTTGAAATCTTGAATTCCTGAACTTGCGGGTTGAAATCTCTGTAATCTTAAATTTCTAAATTTCAAATTTTTATCTTTGAAATCTTGAATTCCTGAATTTGACAAGTTTGACTGAAAATTTAAATCCTTGAAATATGGAACTCCTGAATTGTTATATTATGACTTTTTGAAATCCCAAATTCCTGCACTTGCGGGTTGAAATCTCTGTAATCTTAAATTTGTTAATTTCAAATTTTTATCCTTGAAATCTTGAATTCCTGAATTTGACAATTTTGACTGAAAATTTAAATCCTTGAAATATGGAACTCCTGAATTTTTATATTATGACTCTTTGAAATCCTGAATTCCTGAACTTGCGGGTTGAAATCTCTGTAACCTTAAATTTGTAAATTTCAAATTTTTATCCTTGAAATCTTGAATTCCTGAATTTGACAATTTTGACTGAAAATTTAAATCCTTGAAATATGGAACTCCCGAATTTTTATATTATGACTCTTTGAAATCCTGAATTCCTGAACTTGCGGGTTGAAATCTCTGTAATCTTAAATTTCTAAATTTAAAATTTTTATCCTTGAAATTTTGAATTCCTGAATTTCACAATTTTGACTGAAAATTTAAATCCTTGCAATATTTAACTCCTGAATTGTTATATTATGACTTTTTGAAATCCCAAATTCCTGCACTTGCGGGTTGAAATCTCTGTAATCTTAAATTTGTAAATTTCAAATTTTTATCCTTGAAATATTGAATTCCTGAATTTGACAATTTTGACTGAAAATTTAAATCCTTGAAATATGGAACTCCAGAATTTTTATATTATGACTCTTTGAAATCCTGAATTCCTGAACTTGCGGGTTGAAATCTCTGTAACCTTAAATTTGTAAATTTCAAATTTTTATCCTTGAAATCTTGAATTCCTGAATTTGACAATTTTGACTGAAAATTTAAATCCTTGAAATATGGAACTCCTGAATTTTTATATTATGACTCTTTGAAATCCTGAATTCCTGAACTTGCGGGTTGAAATCTCTGTAATCTTAAATTTTTATCCTTGAAATCTTGAATTCCTGAATTTGACAAGTTTGACTGAAAATTTAAATTCTTGAAATATGGAACTCCTGAATTTTTATATTGTGACTCTTTGAAATCCTGAATTCCTGAACTTGCGGGTTGAAATCTCTGTAATGTTAAATTTGTACATTTAAAATTTTTATCCTTGAAATCTTGAATTCCTGAATTTGACAATTTTGACTGAAAATCTAAATCCTTGAAATATGGAACTCCTGACTTTTTATATTATGACTCTTTGAAATCCTGAATTCCTGAACTTGCGGGTTGAAATCTCTGTAAACTTAAATTTTTAAATTTCAAATTTTTAACCTTGAACTCTTGAATTCCTGAATTTCACAATTATGACTGAAAATTTAAATTCTTGAAACATGGAACTCCTGAATTTTTATATTATGACTTTAAAATCCTGATTTCCTGAACTTGCGGGTTGAAATCTCTGTAATCTTAAATTTCTAAATTTCAAATTTTTATCTTTGAAATCTGGAACTCCTGAATTTGACAAGTTTGACTGAGAATTTAAATCCTTGAAATATGGAACTACTAAATTTTTGTATTATGACTCTTTGAAATCCCAAATTCCTGATCTTGCGGGTTGAAATCTCTGTAATCTTAAATTTGTAAATTTCAAATTTTTACCTTGAAATCTTGAATTCCTGAATTTGACAATTTTGACTGAAAATTTAAATCCTTGAAATATGGAACTCCTGAATTTTTATATTATGACTCTTTGAAATCCTGAATTCCTGAACTTGCGGGTTGAAATCTCTGTAATCTTAAATTTGTAAATTTCAAATTTTTATCCTTGAAATATTGAATTCCTGAATTTTACAAGTTTGACTGAAAATTTAAATCCTTGAAGTATGGAACTCCTGAATTTTTATATTATGACTCTTTGAAATCCTGAATTCCTGAACTTGCGGGTTGAAATCTCTGTAATCTTAAATTTTTATCCTTGAAATCTTGAATTCCTGAATTTGACAAGTTTGACTGAAAATTTAAATTCTTGAAATATGGAACTCCTGAATTTTTATATTGTGACTCTTTGAAATCCTGAATTCCTGAACTTGCGGGTTGAAATCTCTGTAATGTTAAATTTGTACATTTAAAATTTTTATCCTTGAAATCTTGAATTCCTGAATTTGACAATTTTGACTGAAAATCTAAATCCTTGAAATATGGAACTCCTGACTTTTTATATTATGACTCTTTGAAATCCTGAATTCCTGAACTTGCGGGTTGAAATCTCTGTAAACTTAAATTTTTAAATTTCAAATTTTTAACCTTGAACTCTTGAATTCCTGAATTTCACAATTATGACTGAAAATTTAAATTCTTGAAACATGGAACTCCTGAATTTTTATATTATGACTTTAAAATCCTGATTTCCTGAACTTGCGGGTTGAAATCTCTGTAATCTTAAATTTCTAAATTTCAAATTTTTATCTTTGAAATGTGGAACTCCTGAATTTGACAAGTTTGACTGAGAATTTAAATCCTTGAAATATGGAACTACTAAATTTTTGTATTATGACTCTTTGAAATCCCAAATTCCTATCTTGCGGGTTGAAATCTCTGTAATCTTAAATTTGTAAATTTCAAATTTTTACCTTGAAATCTTGAATTCCTGAATTTGACAATTTTGACTGAAAATTTAAATCCTTGAAATATGGAACTCCTGAATTTTTATATTATGACTCTTTGAAATCCTGAATTCCTGAACTTGCGGGTTGAAATCTCTGTAATCTTAAATTTGTAAATTTCAAATTTTTATCCTTGAAATATTGAATTCCTGAATTTTACAAGTTTGACTGAAAATTTAAATCCTTGAAGTATGGAACTCCTGAATTTTTATATTATGACTCTTTGAAATCCTGAATTCCTGAACTTGCGGGTTGAAATCTCTGTAATCTTAAATTTTTATCCTTGAAATCTTGAATTCCTGAATTTGACAAGTTTGACTGAAAATTTAAATTCTTGAAATATGGAACTCCTGAATTTTTATATTGTGACTCTTTGAAATCCTGAATTCCTGAACTTGCGGGTTGAAATCTCTGTAATGTTAAATTTGTACATTTAAAATTTTTATCCTTGAAATCTTGAATTCCTGAATTTGACAATTTTGACTGAAAATCTAAATCCTTGAAATATGGAACTCCTGACTTTTTATATTATGACTCTTTGAAATCCTGAATTCCTGAACTTGCGGGTTGAAATCTCTGTAAACTTAAATTTTTAAATTTCAAATTTTTAACCTTGAACTCTTGAATTCCTGAATTTCACAATTATGACTGAAAATTTAAATTCTTGAAACATGGAACTCCTGAATTTTTATATTATGACTTTAAAATCCTGATTTCCTGAACTTGCGGGTTGAAATCTCTGTAATCTTAAATTTCTAAATTTCAAATTTTTATCTTTGAAATGTGGAACTCCTGAATTTGACAAGTTTGACTGAGAATTTAAATCCTTGAAATATGGAACTACTAAATTTTTGTATTATGACTCTTTGAAATCCCAAATTCCTATCTTGCGGGTTGAAATCTCTGTAATCTTAAATTTGTAAATTTCAAATTTTTACCTTGAAATCTTGAATTCCTGAATTTGACAATTTTGACTGAAAATTTAAATCCTTGAAATATGGAACTCCTGAATTTTTATATTATGACTCTTTGAAATCCTGAATTCCTGAACTTGCGGGTTGAAATCTCTGTAATCTTAAATTTGTAAATTTCAAATTTTTATCCTTGAAATATTGAATTCCTGAATTTGACAAGTTTGACTGAAAATTTAAATCCTTGAAGTATGGAACTCCTGAATTTTTATATTATGACTCTTTGAAATCCTGAATTCCTGAACTTGCGGGTTGAAATCTCTGTAATCTTAAATTTCTAAATTTCAAATTTTTATCCTAGAAATTTTGAATTCCTGAATTTGACAAGTTTGACTGAAAATTTAAATCTTTGAAATATGGAACTCCTGAATTTTTATATTATGACTCTTTGAAATCCTGAATTCCTGAACTTGCGGGTTGAAATCTCTGTAATCTTAAATTTGTAAATTTCAAATTTTTATCCTTGAAATATTGAATTCCTGAATTTCACAATTTTGACTGAAAATTTAAATCCTTGCAATATTTAACTCCTGATTTTTATATTTTGACAATCTGAAATCTTGAATTACTAAATGTGCAAATTTAGACTGAAAATTTAAATCCTTGAAATATTGAACTCCAGATTTTTTATATTATGACTCTTTGAAATCCTGAATTCCTGAACTTGCAAGTTTGAAATCTTTGTAACCCTAGATTTCTAAATTTAAAATTTTTATCTTTGAAATGTTGAATTCCTCTTGAACGTCCTTGGTGGAAGAGGATCTTGGAGGAACCTGCCACCAGTCCTCCGGTCCTCTTCCCAAAAACGTTTTGGAAAACTTTTGCTGACGTATCCGTTTGTTGCAGAGAGGAAGCGCGGCCGCCAGACGTACACCCGCTACCAGACCCTCGAGCTGGAGAAGGAGTTCCACTTCAACCGGTACTTGACGCGAAGAAGACGCATCGAGATCGCCCACGCCCTCTGCCTCACCGAACGACAGATCAAGATCTGGTTCCAGAACAGGCGGATGAAGTGGAAAAAAGAGAACAAGACCAAAGGGGAGGCAGGGTCCGAGGGCGGCGGCGACGACATCAGCCCCCAGGGCTCGCCCCAGTGAGCCGCCTCCCGTTAACCTCATGTACCTAATCACACGTTGTAGTCATTGCATTTTCTTTTTGACGAGAAGGTGCGCCCTTTCGGCAGGAACACTCCAAATTCCCAAAACACAACCACAATGACCTCTCACACCTCTGTGTATAATTCAAGTCGATAATTTAGTTCCGATCGCGATTCTCATTGACCGATTTTATAGTTTATTTATTTATATATTGTATAGATAGTCTTTATGCGCGGATATATTATTGTTCGGACTCTCCACGTCGATGAATTGAGGCCAGTGCTACGTGCAATCCAGTGCTGCAGACGGACTGCCCAGTGAATCTTTTGTATAAATCTTTTCTAATTTACCTACTTGCTCGCTGTCGAGTGGCTCGCCGAGGTCTGCGCTCCTCCGAGAGGAAGAAGAGGAAGAAGCGTTTTCGCACCATTTCCAGTGAGTCTGTTGATCTGTGTGAATTTAGACTACTGACATAGTCTCGAAAGTGTACGTTCGGCAACTAGAATTGTTTACTTATAATGTAGATATTTCGGATGAATGTATATTTGGTTCTACTGTAAGTTATACAAATGATGTAAATAAATCCGGTGAAGAAAAAGGATATGAAATATACGATATTATAAAACTACGCACTTTCATGCCAAAGGTAGAGTAACGTTATCCATGTAGGACGTTTAACAATACTCAGATACGTAACACTTAAGGTTTTGCTGTCCAGCGACGTTAAACATTTGGAGCATCAAAAATGACCTTAGTTTTTGCAAAAACGAGAGATGAAATATTTTATATACCATGTAATTGGAGCCGCAATTGAGGACGCAATTGCTAGTGATAATAGTAACGAAATACGTAACGCTGCTACAAATCGAGTATACGTAACCAATTATTTTAATATAAAAGAGCTCTGTAAAAACGGTTAGGCAAATTAAATGGGCCCCCAAATTCCCCCGTTCCGAGTTCGCCCCTATTTAAGTTGGTTAACCATTTGTATAAGCGCAACTATTTATACTATAAATTAGGATTTGCAGTGGCATGCTGTATATTTGTACCTATATGGATAAATTAGAGTATAGTTCTTTGTGCTGTGGTGTAATATTTTAGATTAGGACTACTAAGTTTGGCCGACACTTAATTTCGGACAAATTACCTTTAATTTTGTAAATGAACACGAGAGATACTGTAACATAAATTATTATAATTTTAACCATCCTATATAAATTTCTATTTGAGTTAAACGAACCTTAAGTATAATACTTTACTACTTGGATTTCTGTCTTGTGGATTTCAACCTATATATACCGTACATATAATTAATATATGTATAAATAAAATATTATTGTAAATTTACACCGCGTTTGTCTCAACCTCATCCTCGGAATTTACGATGTGCCAAGATGGCCTCTTTTCGAAGGGATTATTATTGGATAACATAGTGCGAAACGCTCCGCCTCGGTTCAACATTTGACGGGATGATGGATGATCGTGCAGAGGGTCTAAGTCCTCGGCCCGTCCGTCTGATGCCCCGATGCGATCGTGCTAACTCTTTGCATGTGTGAGGAGGGTTTATGTGCATGCTGCATGACCTCGCATGTGTGTACTTGTTTGTTCCAATTCGTCGGGGAAAGTGCGAGACTTGACCCAACATCTTGAGTGCCAGTGACGGGTCCCGAAATGGGATCGAAATAACACGTGTTAGATCTTCAGACAGAAGAACGTTTGTATCTGTATAACTCATGTTTTCGGAAGAGAACACACAAACGGAATTTACAAAATACAATAACTTTACTCAGTTACCTTTTCTATATGCAACTCGATTGTCATTTCTTTATTTTCATTCACCACTTGTTTAATAAAATTTGATTTGGTTTTTATTCCCCCTAAAAGAAATCTCGAAAGATCACTGAATTCGAAAAAATGCATCCCCAAAGCAAATATATTTAGAAAGTCGGAAGAACTATATCACTATTTTAAAAATGATAGTTGACTATCGTTTGACCTTGAAATTCATGTGTGAGAAAATATCTTTGTATCACAGTTTTTAACCACCAAAGAATCATGTCATTTAGTTTTTGTCTCGATAAAACCAAACAATAAATAAGGAAGATACAGTTTGTCCGTTTTTTAAACACCCTGTAGAAATCAAAGTGGAAAAGACAGCCAGTCCGTTGCTTCTGCAGTCTGTATAATTAACACACACAATTAACAGTGTGAAATCATTACTAAAACGAATGAGAAAGGTCTTATCGATTGTCAGAATATCTCTACATTCTCATATTCGATATAATGGTTTTAATTGACGAACGACAATCGCCAGTCTAAATTTTTGGCAATCGACAGACTTACAATGACTCAATCAAGAATTTCATTTTCATTTTCATTTTCATTTTCATAGTGAGAAGAGATTTTTTGATCAACGAATGACATGGGTTTTATCGATTATCAGAATATCTCTACATTGTCATATTTGAAATAATCGTTTTAATTGACGAACGACAATCTCTCGACTAAATTTTAACTGATAACTGCAAATTTCTCAAGCCCTGGGCTGATGCCAATTCGAGTTCAAGAAAATAAACAAGAAGAATGTTCTTAAATCCAAGTGGAGTAAATTTAAATTAAAATTTAAATATATCTAAGTCAAACTCCACAAACTTTAATAACTGTAAAATTACTAATGGAACATGTTTCGGCAGAACACTTCTGGAATCATCAGCCCTTAGAGAATATAAAAAAAAATATGACATTGACGTAATTTTGAATTGGATTAATTAATTTTAATTTAATTTAGTTCAAAATTACGTCAATGTCATAATTTTTTATATTCTCTAAGGGCTGATGATGGCAGAAGTGTTCTGCCGAAACATGTTCCATTAGTAATTACGAAAATGTAAAAAATTCTAAAGAGAAAAGATTTTGTGATCAACGAATGGCATGGGTTTTATCGATTGTCAGAATATCTCTACATTTTCATATTCGATATAATCGTTTTTATTGACGAACGACAATCGCCAGACTAAATTCTAATTCATAACTGAAACATTCTCAAACCCCCCGTTGTGAAAATTTTTGATATCGACTGTCGAGTTGGTCCTCGATGGTTGGCAATCGACAGATGCTTAATCTAGAATTTCGGTTCACTATGGTTCTCTGAATACCAATATATGAAAAATTCTAATGAGAAGAGATTTTGTAATCAACGAATGACATGGGTTTTATCGATTGTCAGAATATCTCTACGTTGTCATGTTCGATATAATCGTTTTAATTGACGAACGACAATTGCCAGACTAAATTTTAATCCATAACTGAAAAATTCTCGAACCTTCCGTCATGAAAATTATATCGACTGTCGATTTGGTCCTCGATGATCGACAATCGTCAAACTGACTATGGCTTATTCAAGAATTGTTCACTCATTACGAAAATATAAAAAATTTTAAAGAGAAAAGATTTTGTCATCATCGAATGACATGGGTTTTATCGATTGTCAGAATATCTCTACATTGTCATATTCGATTTAATCGTTTTAATTGACGAACGACAATTGCCAGACTAAATTTTAATCCATAACTGAAAAATTCTCGAAACTTCCGTCATGAAAATTTTTGAAATCGACTGTCGAGTTGGTCCTCGATGGTTGGTAATCGACAGATGCTTAATCTAGAATTTCGGTTCACTATGGTTCTCTGAATACCAATATATGAAAAATTCTAATGAGAAGAGATTTTGTATTCAACGAATGACATGGGTTTTATCGATTGTCAGAATATATCTACGTTCTCATGTTCGATATAATCGTTTTAATTGACGAACGACAATCGCCAGACTAAATTTTAATCCATAACTGAAAAATTCTCGAACCCTCCGTCGTGAAAATTTTTGATATTGACTGTCGATTTGGTCCTCGATGATCGACAATCGTCAAACTTACTATGGCTTATTCTCTCATTACGAAAATATAAAAAATTCTAAAAAGAAAAGATTTTGTCATCATCGATTGACATGGGTTTTATCGATTGTCAGAATATCTCTACATGGTCATATTCGATTTAATCCTTTTAATTGACGGACGACAATCGGCAGACCAAATTTTAATCCATAACTGAAAAATTCTCGAACCTTCCGTCATGAAAATTTTGGATATATACTGTCGATTTGGTCCTCGATGATTGGCAATCGACAGATGCTTAATCTAGAATTTTGGTTTACTATGGTTCTCTGAATACCAATATATGAAAAATTCTAATGAGAAGAGATTTTGTAATCAACGAATGACATGGGTTTTATCGATTGTCAGAATATCTCTACGTTGTCATGTTCGATATAATCGTTTTAATTGACGAACGACAATCGCCAGACTTAATTTTAATCCATAACTGAAAAATTCTCAAACCCTCCGTCGTGAAAATTTTTGACATAGACTGTCGATTTGGTCCTCGCCGATTGGCAATCGACAAAATTACTATGGCTTAATCACGAATTTTTGGTCATATTGTTCTCCCAATACCAAAATATGAAAAGATTTAAAGAGAAGAGATTTTGTCATCAATGAATGACATAGGTTTTATCGATTGTCAGAATCTCTCTACACTGTCATATTCGATATAATCGTTTTAATTGACGAACGACAATTGCCAGACTAAATTTTAATCCATAACTGAAAAATTCTCGAACCTTCCGTCATGAAAATTATATCGACTGTCGATTTGGTCCTCGATGATCGACAATCGTCAAACTGACTATGGCTTATTCAAGAATTGTTCACTCATTACGAAAATATAAAAAATTTTAAAGAGAAAAGATTTTGTCATCATCGAATGACATGGGTTTTATCGATTGTCAGAATATCTCTACATTGTCATATTCGATTTAATCGTTTTAATTGACGAACGACAATTGCCAGACTAAATTTTAATCCATAACTGAAAAATTCTCGAAACTTCCGTCATGAAAATTTTTGAAATCGACTGTCGAGTTGGTCCTCGATGGTTGGTAATCGACAGATGCTTAATCTAGAATTTCGGTTCACTATGGTTCTCTGAATACCAATATATGAAAAATTCTAATGAGAAGAGATTTTGTATTCAACGAATGACATGGGTTTTATCGATTGTCAGAATATATCTACGTTCTCATGTTCGATATAATCGTTTTAATTGACGAACGACAATCGCCAGACTAAATTTTAATCCATAACTGAAAAATTCTCGAACCCTCCGTCGTGAAAATTTTTGATATTGACTGTCGATTTGGTCCTCGATGATCGACAATCGTCAAACTTACTATGGCTTATTCTCTCATTACGAAAATATAAAAAATTCTAAAAAGAAAAGATTTTGTCATCATCGATTGACATGGGTTTTATCGATTGTCAGAATATCTCTACATGGTCATATTCGATTTAATCCTTTTAATTGACGGACGACAATCGGCAGACCAAATTTTAATCCATAACTGAAAAATTCTCGAACCTTCCGTCATGAAAATTTTGGATATATACTGTCGATTTGGTCCTCGATGATTGGCAATCGACAGATGCTTAATCTAGAATTTTGGTTTACTATGGTTCTCTGAATACCAATATATGAAAAATTCTAATGAGAAGAGATTTTGTAATCAACGAATGACATGGGTTTTATCGATTGTCAGAATATCTCTACGTTGTCATGTTCGATATAATCGTTTTAATTGACGAACGACAATCGCCAGACTTAATTTTAATCCATAACTGAAAAATTCTCAAACCCTCCGTCGTGAAAATTTTTGACATAGACTGTCGATTTGGTCCTCGCCGATTGGCAATCGACAAAATTACTATGGCTTAATCACGAATTTTTGGTCATATTGTTCTCCCAATACCAAAATATGAAAAGATTTAAAGAGAAGAGATTTTGTCATCAATGAATGACATAGGTTTTATCGATTGTCAGAATCTCTCTACACTGTCATATTCGATATAATCGTTTTAATTGACGAACGACAATTGCCAGACTAAATTTTAATCCATAACTGAAAAATTCTCGAACCTTCCGTCATGAAAATTTTGGATATCGACTGTCGATTTGGTCCTCGATGATCGACAATCGTCAAACTGACTATGGCTTATTCAAGAATTGTTCACTCATTACGAAAATATAAAAAATTTTAAAGAGAAAAGATTTTGTCATCATCGAATGACATGGGTTTTATCGATTGTCAGAATATCTCTACATTGTCATATTCGATTTAATCGTTTTAATTGACGAACGACAATTGCCAGACTAAATTTTAATCCATAACTGAAAAATTCTCGAAACTTCCGTCATGAAAATTTTTGAAATCGACTGTCGAGTTGGTCCTCGATGGTTGGTAATCGACAGATGCTTAATCTAGAATTTCGGTTCACTATGGTCCTCTGAATACCAATATATGAAAAATTCTAATGAGAAGAGATTTTGTATTCAACGAATGACATGGGTTTTATCGATTGTCAGAATATATCTACGTTCTCATGTTTGATATAATCGTTTTAATTGACGAACGACAATCGCCAGACTAAATTTTAATCCATAACTGAAAAATTCTCGAACCCTCCGTCGTGAAAATTTTTGATATTGACTGTCGATTTGGTCCTCGATGATCGACAATCGTCAAACTTACTATGGCTTATTCAAGAATTGTTCTCTCATTACGAAAATATAAAAAATTCTAAAAAGAAAAGATTTTGTCATCATCGATTGACATGGGTTTTATCGATTGTCAGAATATCTCTACATTGTCATATTCGATTTAATCCTTTTAATTGACGAACGACAATCGGCAGACCAAATTTTAATCCATAACTGAAAAATTCTCGAACCTTCCGTCATGAAAATTTTTGATATATACTGTCGATTTGGTCCTCGATGATTGGCAATCGACAGATGCTTAATCTAGAATTTTGGTTCACTATGGTTCTCTGAATACCAATATATGAAAAATTCTAATGAGAAGAGATTTTGTAATCAACGAATGACATGGGTTTTATCGATTGTCAGAATATCTCTACGTTGTCATGTTCGATATAATCGTTTTAATTGACGAACGACAATTGCCAGACGAAATTTTAACCCATAACTGAAAAATTCTCGAACCTTCCGTCATGAAAATTTTGGATATCGACTGTCGATTTGGTGCTCGATGATCGACAATCGTCAAACTGACTATGGCTTATTCAACAATTGTTCACTCATTACGAAAATATAAAAAATTTTAAAGAGAAAAGATTTTGTCATCATCGAATGACATGGGTTTTATCGATTGTCAGAATATCTCTACATTGTCATATTCGATTTAATCGTTTTAATTGACGAACGACAATTGCCAGACTAAATTTTAATCCATAACTGAGAAATTCTCGAACCTTCCGTCATGAAAATTTTGGATATATACTGTCGATTTGGTCCTCGATGATTGGCAATCGACAGATGCTTAATCTAGAATTTCGGTTCACTATGGTTCTCTGAATACCAATATATGAAAAATTCTAATGAGAAGAGATTTTGTATTCAACGAATGACATGGGTTTTATCGATTGTCAGAATATATCTACGTTCTCATGTTCGATATAATCGTTTTAATTGACGAACGACAATCGCCAGACTAAATTTTAATCCATAACTGAAAAATTCTCGAACCCTCAGTCGTGAAAATTTTTGATATCGACTGTCGATTTGGTCCTCGAGGATCGACAATCGTCAAACTTACTATGGCTTATTCAAGAATTGTTCTGTCATTACGAAAATATAAAAAATTCTAAAAAGAAAAGGTTTTGTCATCATCGAATGACATGGGTTTTATCGATTGCCAGAATATCTCTACATTGTCATATTCGATTTAATCCTTTTAATTGACGAACGACAATCGGCAGACCAAATTTTAATCCATAACTGAAAAATTCTTAAACCTTCCGTCATGAAAATTTTGGATATATACTGTCGATTTGGTCCTCGATGATTGGCAATCGACAGATGCTTAATCTAGAATTTTGGTTCACTATGGTTCTCTGAATACCAATATATGAAAAATTCTAATGAGAAGAGATTTTGTAATCAACGAATGACATGGGTTTTATCGATTGTCAGAATATCTCTACGTTGTCATGTTCGATATAATCGTTTTAATTGACGAACGACAGTCGCCAGACTTAATTTTAATCTATAACTGAAAAATTCTCAAACCCTCCGTCGTGAAAATTTTTGACATAGACTGTCAATTTGGTCCTCGCCGATTGGCAATCGACAAAATTACTATGGCTTAATCACGAATTTTTGGTCATATTGTTCTCCCAATACCAAAATATGAAAAGATTTAAAGAGAAGAGATTTTGTCATCAATGAATGACATAGGTTTTATCGATTGTCAGAATCTCTCTACACTGTCATATTCGATATAATCGTTTTAATTGACGAACGACAATTGCCAGACTAAATTTTAATCCATAACTGAAAAATTCTCGAACCTTCCGTCATGAAAATTTTGGATATCGACTGTCGATTTGGTCCTCGATGATCGACAATCGTCAAACTGACTATGGCTTATTCAAGAATTGTTCACTCATTACGAAAATATAAAAAATTTTAAAGAGAAAAGATTTTGTCATCATCGAATGACATGGGTTTTATCGATTGTCAGAATATCTCTACATTGTCATATTCGATTTAATCGTTTTAATTGACGAACGACAATTGCCAGACTAAATTTTAATCCATAACTGAAAAATTCTCGAAACTTCCGTCATGAAAATTTTTGAAATCGACTGTCGAGTTGGTCCTCGATGGTTGGTAATCGACAGATGCTTAATCTAGAATTTCGGTTCACTATGGTCCTCTGAATACCAATATATGAAAAATTCTAATGAGAAGAGATTTTGTATTCAACGAATGACATGGGTTTTATCGATTGTCAGAATATATCTACGTTCTCATGTTCGATATAATCGTTTTAATTGACGAACGACAATCGCCAGACTAAATTTTAATCCATAACTGAAAAATTCTCGAACCCTCCGTCGTGAAAATTTTTGATATTGACTGTCGATTTGGTCCTCGATGATCGACAATCGTCAAACTTACTATGGCTTATTCAAGAATTGTTCTCTCATTACGAAAATATAAAAAATTCTAAAAAGAAAAGATTTTGTCATCATCGATTGACATGGGTTTTATCGATTGTCAGAATATTTCTACATTGTCATATTCGATTTAATCCTTTTAATTGACGAACGACAATCGGCAGACCAAATTTTAATCCATAACTGAAAAATTCTCGAACCTTCCGTCATGAAAATTTTGGATATATACTGTCGATTTGGTCCTCGATGATTGGCAATCGACAGATGCTTAATCTAGAATTTTGGTTCACTATGGTTCTCTGAATACCAATATATGAAAAATTCTAATGAGAAGAGATGTTGTAATCAACGAATGACATGGGTTTTATCGATTGTCAGAATATCTCTACGTTGTCATGTTCGATATAATCGTTTTAATTGACGAACGACAATTGCCAGACGAAATTTTAACCCATAACTGAAAAATTCTCGAACCTTCCGTCATGAAAATTTTGGATATCGACTGTCGATTTGGTCCTCGATGATCGACAATCGTCAAACTGACTATGGCTTATTCAACAATTGTTCACTCATTACGAAAATATAAAAAAATTTAAAGAGAAAAGATTTTGTCATCATCGAATGACATGGGTTTTATGGATTGTCAGAATATCTCTACATTGTCATATTCGATTTAATCGTTTTAATTGACGAACGACAATTGCCAGACTAAATTTTAATCCATAACTGAAAAATTCTCGAAACTTCCGTCATGAAAATTTTTGAAATCGACTGTCGAGTTGGTCCTCGATGGTTGGCAATCGTCAAACTTACTATGGCTTATTCAAGAATTGTTCTGTCATTACGAAAATGTAAAAAATTCTAAAGAGAAAAGATTTTGTGATCAACGAATGGCATGGGTTTTATCGATTGTCAGAATATCTCTACATTGTCATATTCGATATAATCGTTTTTATTGACGAACGACAATCGCCAGACTAAATTCTAATTCATAACTGAAACATTCTCAAACCCCCCGTTGTGAAAATTTTTGATATCGACTGTCGATTTGGTCCTCGATGATCGACAATCGTCAAACTTACTATGGATTATTCAAGAATTGTTCTCTCATTACGAAAATGTAAAAAATTCTAAAGAGAAGAAATTTTGTAATCAACGAATGACATGGGCTTTATCGATTGTCAGAATATGTCTACATTGACATATTCGATATAATTGTTGTAACTGACGAACGACAATCGCCAGACTAATAACTGAAAAATTCTCGAGCCCTCCATCACGAAAATTTTAGATATCGACTGTCGATTTGGTCCTCGATGATTGGCAATCGACAAATTTACTACGGCTTAATCAAAAATTTTTCGATTCATATTGTTCTCTCAATACCAAAATATGAAAAATTCTAAAGAGAAGACCTTTTGTAATCAACGAATGACATGGGTTTTATCGATTGTCAGTCTCGTCTAATCAAGAATTTTATATTCATTTATAGTTTTCTCAATACCAAAATATGAAAAATTGTGAATAGAGGAGCTTTTGTAGTCAACTACTGACGAAGGTTTTATCGATTGTTATGATTTATCTACATTGTCATATTCGATATACTTAATCGTTTTAATTGACGAACGACAACCGAAAGACTAAATTGTAATTGATAATTGCCAATTTCCCAACCCCTCCGATCTTAAAATTGTAGATAACGACCGTCGATTTGGCTCTCAATTATTGACAATCGACCGAATTGTTATTGCTAGATCAAGGTTTTTCATTTCATATATAATTATATAGTTCTCTAAATACCAAATGGTATTTTCTTATGTTCCTCTAAATTGTTCTTTTTGACTCCCTCTTGTAGCGTTCAAGAAATAATATTTCCGTTGTTCACATAAAATTAGATTACTGTTTGTCTTTAAGTTGGCGTAATGTCAATTTCAAATTCCAAACCTCCTACTCTTAAAACACCCATTATTGATGAGTAATTCTCATTCATTTCCAAACGCTACACTTCCATTCAACGCACTGTACATCTGGCTACAAATCGTTTTAACATCCCGCAAACGAAGACATCTCCTCCGTTCGTCCTCTCGCTCCCTCCCGTCCGTCTCTCTCTCCGGCGCGCGGCGACGTACGTCGCACCGCCACTTGAATCAAAAGTTATGGGCAATAACAAGTGGTCTCTTAAAGTAATCCTCCAGTAAATCATTTCGGGCACACGCGATACGCGTTTATCTTGGTTTACGCAACAGCTCCGCCGCGGGTGGAAAAGAGAGAGCAGAGGCGCCGTGGCACACAATGGAATAGGAGATGAATACGGAACATCCATAAAATCGCAGATGATGATTTAAGATAGCTCTTGTCTTTTTCGCTACTTAGTGCTCGTGTTTACAAGGTGCTTTGGCGGCGTTTTATGGGGGGATGGATGGTTTATGTAGTTGGGGGCTTTATGAAGTATTGTCAATCAGAGAGATAATTGTAATTGTTGCGAGATTTATTGCATGGTCAGGTGCAGGTAGAAAGACTTTGTGGAGGTTTTGCACAATTCTCTGGTCCTTCCGGACAACTGTGGAAATTTCTCTTTTTGCTTTATTGCAGTGAGGTCGTTCACAATGTACGTCAATGTAATTTACTTATCACGATATTCGGCTATTAGAATACATTTGCTATTGAAATTAGACCCACTCCGTCATTAGAATATTAACAGTTGCTACCAATTCCGAAAATGGCATACATATTCATAACATTGACATTTTGACTCTCTCAATTAAGTAATTAAGGCCGTTGAATTTAAAACGTCGGTTAGACGCCGAACCTCGTAGTAATAATTGCCAAATTGAGTTGTAAAATTTTTATCTTTCCTTAATGGCATAAATATAAAAATTATTCAAAAAGTTTTTGTGTTATCAGTCATTTAAGACTAACGTTCTTAAATGACCCAAAAATGCTACACACTCACAGCAATTTCTTCCAAACTATAACTTAATTTAATTTCTTGTAAACAGCTTATGAATATTTTTGTCGGTCATTGTTAGGATTTGCCAGTGCATTTATGTCATTTTAGCGTTTATGTACAATCTCTTTCTGTAGCTTAGTTTAATAATTTTAGTCTAGATCGTAGTAATGCAAGCCCGAAATCGCTAACTGATGCCTCAAGATGTTGGGCCGAAGGCCATAATCGCCGCCATCCGATCTTATACACAGTTGAGTGAAAAGCGATCTCGAGATCTTCATACTAAACACTTATTTGGCCATATATTTCAGGACTGGTAGTCAAGACCGCAAACAGCTTTATGGAAAATGCTGGGGTGGCGGCACATAAATCAATAACACCGCGTTCTTCGTCTCTCGCTCCCGCCCGTGTGGCTTGCTTTCCCTCCTCGTCCGCATCATCCGAATTGCCGAAGTTAACCTCGATATTCGCCAAGATATACGGCCGTTTCATTTCTGTCGTTTAATTCCGTTTTAGAGTACGTTCGCGGGATCAACGCCGCCGATGGCCGGATATGATAAATGTATGCATGGGTGTAGTGATAGTAATGCATATTGTCTTGCGACATTGATGTCTAATTTTGCGTTTCAGGCTTCGATTATTTATTTGCACAATATGTACAAGATGTTTACACTATTTGCAAATCACGCAAACGGGCTCGTATATTTATTTATGCATCGACTGGTCTTCAACTCAGATGTGATTGTGATGGACTGATCGGGGCGACCAGTAGTAAATAACATCACCAAGCTTTCGATACATATGGAATTTTCAGGCTTCCATTTTCGGAACAACATTTATGACGTCATGCTCTCGATGCGTACGGAATACTCCAGAAGATGATGTCACGTCCGTTACAATAACTTTCTAGATTTTAATTAAATTTAGTCTTTTTTAACAGCTGACGAAAATATCCCTTAATCGGTCTTTACATTACATTTCACATTTATTTTTCATTTTGTCTCAGGCGGTCCCAATTTTGGAATGTGGAATCTAAACATAATCAAGTCAAGAGCCCTGTGGATTCAATAATAGAAAAACTCAAAAACCTAAAAAATACCAAATTCCAAAACCGAGTAAAGTGAAAAATTAATGGAAACAAAGGAACCAAGAGAACCCCAAAACTCAAAGAATAAGGGGCACAAATAGAATAAATAAAAATAAAGAAAACTTGGCTAATGAATTTAGAAATTAACCCAAGAAATATAAAAACTGCAAAAACTGCAAGAAACCAAATATCCAAGGAACTCAAAGGTAAAGAAATCCTAAGAACCAAAAATACCGAAAAATTCGAAGGACCACAAGATACAAAAAAAGATGAAATTTCAAAAATCTAGTAAACTGAAAAACTAATTTAAACCAAGGAACCAAGAGAACATTAAAAATTCAGAGAATAAGGGGCACAAGTAAAATAAATAAAAATAAACAAAATATGACTAATGAATTTAGAAATTAACCTAAGAAATGTAAAAACTGCAAGAAACCAAAGATCCAAGGAACTCAAAAGCAGAGAAACCCAAAGAACCGAAAATAACAAAAAACTCGAAGGACCACAAGATCCAAATAATAGGAAATTTTAAAACTCTAGTAAACCGAAAAACTAATTTAAGCCAAGGAACCAAGAAAATCCTAAAAATTCCGAGAATAAGGGGCACAAATAAAATAACTAAAAATAAAGAAAATATGACTTATGAATTTAGAAATCTAAAAACTGCAAAAACCGCAAGAAACCAAAAATCCAAGGAGCTCAATTAGTAGAAAAATCCTAAGAGCCGAAAATATCGAAAAACTCGAAGGACCACAAGAAACCAAAAAATACAAAATTCCAAAAATCTATTAAATTGGAAAACTAATGGAAACAAAGGAACCAAGAGAACCCCAAAACTCCAGAGAATAAGGGGCACAAATAAAATAACTAAAAATAAACAAAATATGACTAATGAATTTAGAAATCTAAAAACTGCAAAACCGCAAGAAACCAAAGATCCAAGGAGCTCAATTAGTAGAAAAATCCTAAGAGCCGAAAATACCGTAAAACTCGAAGGACCACAAGAAACCAAAAAATACAAAATTCCAAAAATCTATTAAATTGGAAAACTAATGGAAACAAAGGGACTAAGAGAACCCCAAAACTCCAGAGAATAAGGGGCACAAATAAAATAACTAAAAATAAACAAAATATGACTTATGAATTTAGAAATCTAAAAACTGCAAAACCGCAAGAAACCAAAGATCCAAGGAGCTCAATTAGTAGAAAAATCCTAAGAGCCGAAAATACCGAAAAACTCGAAGGACCACAAGAAACCAAAAAATACAAAATTCCAAAAATCTATTAAATTGGAAAACTAATGGAAACAAAGGAACCAAGAGAACCCCAAAACTCCGAGAATAAGGGGCACAAATAAAATAACTAAAAATAAACAAAATATGACTTATGAATTTAGAAATCTAAAAACTGCAAAACCGCAAGAAACCAAAGATCCAAGGAGCTCAATTAGTAGAAAAATCCTAAGAGCCGAAAATACCGAAAAACTCGAAGGACCACAAGAAACCAAAAAATACAAAATTCCAAAAATCTATTAAATTGGAAAACTAATGGAAACAAAGGAACCAAGAGAACCCCAAAACTCCGAGAATAAGGGGCACAAATAAAATAACTAAAAATAAACAAAATATGACTTATGAATTTAGAAATCTAAAAACTGCAAAAACCGCAAGAAACCAAAGATCCAAGGAGCTCAATTAGTAGAAAAATCCTAAGAGCCGAAAATACCGAAAAACTCGAAGGACCACAAGAAACCAAAAAATACAAAATTCCAAAAATCTATTAAAATTGGAAAACTAATGGAAACAAAGGAACCAACAGAACCCCAAAACTCCGAGAATAAGGGGCACAAATAAAATAACTAAAAATAAACAAAATATGACTTATGAATTTAGAAATCTAAAAACTGCAAAAACCGCAAGAAACCAAAGATCCAAGGAGCTCAATTAGTAGAAAAATCCTAAGAGCCGAAAATACCGAAAAACTCGAAGGACCACAAGAAACCAAAAAATACAAAATTCCAAAAATCTATTAAAATTGGAAAACTAATGGAAACAAAGGAACCAAGAGAACCCCAAAACTCCGAGAATAAGGGGCACAAATAAAATAACTAAAAATAAACAAAATATGACTTATGAATTTAGAAATCTAAAAACTGCAAAAACCGCAAGAAACCAAAGATCCAAGGAGCTCAATTAGTAGAAAAATCCTAAGAGCCGAAAATACCGTAAAACTCGAAGGACCACAAGAAACCAAAAAATACAAAATGCCAAAAATCTATTAAATTGGAAAACTAATGGAAACAAAGGGACTAAGAGAACCCCAAAACTCCAGAGAATAAGGGGCACAAATAAAATAACTAAAAATAAACAAAATATGACTTATGAATTTAGAAATCTAAAAACTGCAAAACCGCAAGAAACCAAAGATCCAAGGAGCTCAATTAGTAGAAAAATCCTAAGAGCCGAAAATACCGAAAAACTCGAAGGACCACAAGAAACCAAAAAATACAAAATTCCAAAAATCTATTAAATTGGAAAACTAATGGAAACAAAGGAACCAAGAGAACCCCAAAACTCCGAGAATAAGGGGCACAAATAAAATAACTAAAAATAAACAAAATATGACTTATGAATTTAGAAATCTAAAAACTGCAAAACCGCAAGAAACCAAAGATCCAAGGAGCCCAATTAGTAGAAAAATCCTAAGAGCCGAAAATATCGAAAAACTCGAAGGACCACAAGAAATCAAAAAATACAAAATTTCAAAAATCTATTAAATTGGAAAACTAATGGAAACAAAGGGACCAAGAGAACCCCAAAACTCCGAGAATAAGGGGCACAAATAAAATAACTAAAAATAAAGAAAATATGACTTATGAATTTAGAAATCTAAAAACTGCAAAAACCGCAAGAAACCAAAGATCCAAGGAGCTCAATTAGTAGAAAAATCCTAAGAGCCGAAAATACCGTAAAACTCGAAGGACCACAAGAAACCAAAAAATACAAAATTCCAAAAATCTATTAAATTGGAAAACTAATGGAAACAAAGGGACTAAGAGAACCCCAAAACTCCAGAGAATAAGGGGCACAAATAAAATAACTAAAAATAAACAAAATATGACTTATGAATTTAGAAATCTAAAAACTGCAAAACCGCAAGAAACCAAAGATCCAAGGAGCTCAATTAGTAGAAAAATCCTAAGAGCCGAAAATACCGAAAAACTCGAAGGACCACAAGAAACCAAAAAATACAAAATTCCAAAAATCTATTAAATTGGAAAACTAATGGAAACAAAGGAACCAAGAGAACCCCAAAACTCCGAGAATAAGGGGCACAAATAAAATAACTAAAAATAAACAAAATATGACTTATGAATTTAGAAATCTAAAAACTGCAAAAACCGCAAGAAACCAAAGATCCAAGGAGCTCAATTAGTAGAAAAATCCTAAGAGCCGAAAATACCGAAAAACTCGAAGGACCACAAGAAACCAAAAAATACAAAATTCCAAAAATCTTTTAAATTGGAAAACTAATGGAAACAAAGGGACTAAGAGAACCCCAAAACTCCAGAGAATAAGGGGCACAAATAAAATAACTAAAAATAAACAAAATATGACTTATGAATTTAGAAATCTAAAAACTGCAAAACCGCAAGAAATCAAAGATCCAAGGAGCTCAATTAGTAGAAAAATCCTAAGAGCCGAAAATACCGAAAAACTCGAAGGACCACAAGAAACCAAAAAATACAAAATTCCAAAAATCTATTAAATTGGAAAACTAATGGAAACAAAGGAACCAAGAGAACCCCAAAACTCCGAGAATAAGGGGCACAAATAAAATAACTAAAAATAAACAAAATATGACTTATGAATTTAGAAATCTAAAAACTGCAAAAACCGCAAGAAACCAAAGATCCAAGGAGCTCAATTAGTAGAAAAATCCTAAGAGCCGAAAATACCGAAAAACTCTCGAAGGACCACAAGAAACCAAAAAATACAAAATTCCAAAAATCTATTAAAATTGGAAAACTAATGGAAACAAAGGAACCAAGAGAACCCCAAAACTCCGAGAATAAGGGGCACAAATAAAATAACTAAAAATAAACAAAATATGACTTATGAATTTAGAAATCTAAAAACTGCAAAACCGCAAGAAACCAAAGATCCAAGGAGCCCAATTAGTAGAAAAATCCTAAGAGCCGAAAATATCGAAAAACTCGAAGGACCACAAGAAATCAAAAAATACAAAATTTCAAAAATCTATTAAATTGGAAAACTAATGGAAACAAAGGGACCAAGAGAACCCCAAAACTCCGAGAATAAGGGGCACAAATAAAATAACTAAAAATAAAGAAAATATGACTTATGAATTTAGAAATCTAAAAACTGCAAAAACCGCAAGAAACCAAAGATCCAAGGAGCTCAATTAGTAGAAAAATCCTAAGAGCCGAAAATACCGTAAAACTCGAAGGACCACAAGAAACCAAAAAATACAAAATTCCAAAAATCTATTAAATTGGAAAACTAATGGAAACAAAGGGACTAAGAGAACCCCAAAACTCCAGAGAATAAGGGGCACAAATAAAATAACTAAAAATAAACAAAATATGACTTATGAATTTAGAAATCTAAAAACTGCAAAACCGCAAGAAACCAAAGATCCAAGGAGCTCAATTAGTAGAAAAATCCTAAGAGCCGAAAATACCGAAAAACTCGAAGGACCACAAGAAACCAAAAAATACAAAATTCCAAAAATCTATTAAATTGGAAAACTAATGGAAACAAAGGAACCAAGAGAACCCCAAAACTCCGAGAATAAGGGGCACAAATAAAATAACTAAAAATAAACAAAATATGACTTATGAATTTAGAAATCTAAAAACTGCAAAAACCGCAAGAAACCAAAGATCCAAGGAGCTCAATTAGTAGAAAAATCCTAAGAGCCGAAAATACCGAAAAACTCGAAGGACCACAAGAAACCAAAAAATACAAAATTCCAAAAATCTTTTAAATTGGAAAACTAATGGAAACAAAGGGACTAAGAGAACCCCAAAACTCCAGAGAATAAGGGGCACAAATAAAATAACTAAAAATAAACAAAATATGACTTATGAATTTAGAAATCTAAAAACTGCAAAACCGCAAGAAATCAAAGATCCAAGGAGCTCAATTAGTAGAAAAATCCTAAGAGCCGAAAATACCGAAAAACTCGAAGGACCACAAGAAACCAAAAAATACAAAATTCCAAAAATCTATTAAATTGGAAAACTAATGGAAACAAAGGAACCAAGAGAACCCCAAAACTCCGAGAATAAGGGGCACAAATAAAATAACTAAAAATAAACAAAATATGACTTATGAATTTAGAAATCTAAAAACTGCAAAAACCGCAAGAAACCAAAGATCCAAGGAGCTCAATTAGTAGAAAAATCCTAAGAGCCGAAAATACCGAAAAACTCTCGAAGGACCACAAGAAACCAAAAAATACAAAATTCCAAAAATCTATTAAAATTGGAAAACTAATGGAAACAAAGGAACCAAGAGAACCCCAAAACTCCGAGAATAAGGGGCACAAATAAAATAACTAAAAATAAACAAAATATGACTAATGAATTTAGAAATCTAAAAACTGCAAAAACCGCAAGAAACCAAAGATCCAAGGAGCCCAATTAGTAGAAAAATCCTAAGAGCCGAAAATATCGAAAAACTCGAAGGACCACAAGAAATCAAAAAATACAAAATTTCAAAAATCTATTAAATTGGAAAACTAATGGAAACAAAGGGACCAAGAGAACCCCAAAACTCCGAGAATAGGGGGCACAAATAAAATAACTAAAAATAAACAAAATATGACTAATGAATTTAGAAATCTAAAAACTGCAAAAACCGCAAGAAACCAAAGATCCAAGGAGCCCAATTAGTAGAAAAATCCTAAGAGCCGAAAATATCGAAAAACTCGAAGGACCACAAGAAATCAAAAAATACAAAATTTCAAAAATCTATTAAATTGGAAAACTAATGGAAACAAAGGAACCAAGAGAACCCCAAAACTCCGAGAATAAGGGGCACAAATAAAATAACTAAAAATAAACAAAATATGACTAATGAATTTAGAAATCTAAAAACTGCAAAAACCGCAAGAAACCAAAGATCCAAGGAGCCCAATTAGTAGAAAAATCCTAAGAGCCGAAAATATCGAAAAACTCGAAGGACCACAAGAAATCAAAAAATACAAAATTTCAAAAATCTATTAAATTGGAAAACTAATGGAAACAAAGGGACCAAGAGAACCCCAAAACTCCGAGAATAAGGGGCACAAATAAAATAACTAAAAGAATATAAAATTTCAAAAATCTAGTAAGGGACCTAGAAAACCCTAAAAATTCCGAGAATAAGGGGCACAAGTAAAATAAATGAAAATAAACAAAATATGACTAATGAATTCAGAAATTAACCCAAGAAATCTAAAAACTGCAAAAACCGCAAGAAACCAAATATCCAAGGAGCTCAAGAGTAGAGAAACCCCAAAAACCGAAAATACCGAAAAACTCGAAGGACCAAGAATACAAAATTCTAAAAATCTAGTAAACTGAAAAACTAATGAAAACCAAGGAACCAAGAGAACCCCAAGAAGTCCGAGAATAAGAGACACAGGGAAAATAAATAATATGAATTTAGAGATTAACCCAAGAACTGCAAAAACCGTAAGAACCCAAATATCCAAGGAACCTAAAAAAATTAAGGAATGAGGTAGTATACAAAATTTTGAAACTTTTTTTATAAATGAAACTGCTTAAAATAGAGGACTCCTATTTTTTCGTTTTGCTTAAATCATAACCGTTTTCATGAAATAAATTAAAAACTATTTCGCGGGCGAGTAACTACGTCATTAGTTTCCGAGCATAGAGGGAGTAAGAGCGAAAAGGAAAGAATTTCTAATAAAATGAGTGAGAGTGAGAAATAGAGAGGCGTAGGTCCTCACTTAATTCAGATGCCGGCCACTAGTGACGTATTTTAAACTACTAATTAAACGAATTGCAATTCAATTTTTTTTGCATTTTCAGTAAGTATAATTTCACCATAATACCGCTAAACCATACACTTTTCAATGAAGTTTATGATTATTGTATTTTCCAAAAACTTTATTTTTTAGTATACTACCTCATTGAAGAAATTCATAAACTCAACCCCAAGAACCGAGAATACCGAATAACTCGAAGGACCACAAGAAACAAAATTCCAAAATCTAGTAAACTGAGAGAGTAGAAAATGACGAACATGTTAAAGAATGAGAAGAGAAATGGCCCCAAATGTAAAATATGAAAAAGAGACAATAAACACAGAAATAAGATGAAGACGTAAGGCTTTGATATTCCGAGCACTTGAAAAAAAAATCTTAAGAAGCTGACAACCTGGAAGCCCTGATAATTTGTAGACCTGAAAATTTGAGGTTTAACCTGAAAACCTGGCAACATGGACGCGTAAAAATTTGAGATTCTGAGAACCTGAAAATGTAAAAATAGGCTTAAGAACCTGATTATATGTAGAAACGTAATAATTCGTATACTTAAAAAAGGTTTGAGAATCTAACAACCTGAAAACCTAGCAACTTGAAACCGTCAAAATGTGAGATTTCGAGAACTTGAAAATGTGAAAATAAATTTAAGAATATGAAAACCTGGAAACCTGATACTTTTGTAAACCTGAAAATCCAAGGTTTCAGATCTGAGATTCCGAGAACTTAATTTAAGAAACTGGAAACTTGAGAGGCGGATAATTTGTAATACTGAAAATCGAAGGCTTGAGAACCTGACAACTTGAAAACCTGGGAAGATGAAAACGTATAGGTTTGAAATTCCGAGAACGGATAATGTTATAATGTTAAAGCTAACAACCTGAAAATCTAGAAGCCTGATACTTAATTCGTAAACCTGAAAATCTGAGGCTTGAGAACCTGACAACCTGAAAACCTGGGAATACGAAGACAGAAACATTTGAGATTCCGAGCCCCCTGAAAATGTGAAAATTAAATTAAGAAACTCTAAACCTGGGAACCTGATACTTCTTAAACCTGAAAACCTGGGAACATGAGACCGTCAAAATATGAGATTTCGAGAAAGTTAAAGCTAACAACCTGAAAATCTAGAAGCCTTATAATTCGTAAACCTGAAAATCTGAAGCATGAGAACCTGATAACCAGAAAACCTGGGAACACGAAGACAGAAAGATTTGAGATTCCAAGTACCTGAAAATTTGAAAATTACGTTAAGAAACTCAAAACCTGAAAACTTTATACTTCTTAAACCTGAAAACCTGGGAACATGAAACCGTCAAAATGTGAGATTTCGAGAACCTGAAAATGTGAAAATAAATTTAAGAAGATGAAAACCTGGAAACCTGATACTTTGTAAACCTGAAAATCCAAGGTTTCAGATCTGACATTCCGAGAACTTGAAGGTGTGAAAATAGATTTAAGAACCTGAAAATCTAGAAGCCTGATACTTAATTCGTAAACCTGAAAATCTGAGGCTCTAGAACCTGACAACCTGAAAACCTGGGAACACGAAGAGATAAAGATTTGAGATTCCGAGTACCTGTAAATGTGAAAATCAAAAGAAAGTCAAAACCTGGAAACCTGATACTTTTTAAACTTGAAGATGTAGGAAGATGAAGACGTAAAGATTTGAGATGCCGAGAACCGATAATGTGAATATAAACCTAAGAACCTGAAAATATAGAAGCCTGATACTTCAGAATGAAGAGATTTGGGGCTAGACTTTGAGACTCTACTTATAATCAATGAGGAATCAAAACAGTCACAACAGTCTCAAAATAGAATTCGAATTCGAATAAAAAGGTGGAAGGATAAATACTCCAAATACATATTTCGTTGTATTATTTTATCAAATAAATCTAAGTATGTACTTACAGAAGCTTAGTAGTAGTAAGTAGATAATCAAGTATGCGTAAACAATCAAAATTGGTCGTTATAAGCGGCATCTACTGTATACACTTAAGTATAAGTACAACGTTTCGATTTCCCAACTACAATTATCATGTTCTCACCAGTCCGTTAATTAGTACCAATTAAATCCGAACCGGTCAGTAAAGTTTGTAAACGGACCCCAAACGTATATTTTACAGGGATTTCCGTTAACATTACCCGTGCGTGTCTGCATTTAATTTCGAAATTGGCGCCTTTCAGGGGGCCATTCTGATTTGGGCCGATCTTGTATCGCTCCACCTCTAACACTTAGTCCCCGTCAAGCGACTGTCAAACCTGCACGGCCCCTATATTTGTCAAGGACTCGTGGCGCCGCCTATATGCCTGGCACTTGACGCCGATTGGCTCACGCAGGTGCTTTCCGGTGTATGATTAGTCATTAGGCATATGAATAAACAAGATGCCCTTGGACGCTAGCGACTCTTCTGGCCGGAGACGGTAAGTGCCCGAACTAAATAGTCTCCATCGACGGCGGCGAGCGACGAACGTCTTCTCCTCATTGGTATGTAAGTGCGGACGTGTTGTCTTATTGAAGCTCTTCGGACGCGTTACCTTGAGGATGCTGCTTTAATTAAATTATGGACTGGCAGGTGCATCCGTCATGGATTTATGGCGAATGCGAGGATGTAATTTTAGCTCGCATGTTGATTAAGCCGGCTCGGCGGGCGGAGGGTCGCTTTGCTGGATTTCCCGGTTTTAACACCGTTGGTGACTTAAGGAGTTTCTTTTTTCGAATTGGAGAAAATGTAGCTGTTAATTTCATGTGGCAATGAAAAGCAATTGCGAAAACGGACGTAACTTCTCTTCCAAGTATTGTCTAAATACTTTCTACAACGTAAAAGGAATTGGAAGAGTCACAACAAAGACAAAACAATTAATTAGACACAAAAGGAAAGACAAGCTTTGTATAGGTATGTGCAATACCTACCAGTGATGACATAAATTAATTATATTTAAACCCATCATGAATTAATTAAGAGCCACAGTAATTCCTAATTATGTAAGCTCCTAGTTTATCCTCCTTTAAAAAATCTCTAAATATAAATCAGACTTTCGAACTAATCGAAGAAATAGTGGTACGCCTCAAGGTAACAGTCTTGAACCTATAATATTTAGCATAGTCACTGTATATTTATTCATTTATGTGCATCTATTTATAAAATGTTTTTGTGACATAATTGTGGTTTGCTGGTACATAATATATTATGTAATTTGTGTTCTACGACACTTTCTAAAAATTTTTGTATATTTATGTACTCCAATGAAGAACGACTGTTGGTGTTTCAGGTATCGTTTTTCTAAATGTTCTTTCTGATATTTTTATGAATTAAAAAATAAAATACATAATTTACACATTCAAATATTTTCGAAAAATAAGGCATCTGGAATTGGCTATTATGGACCAAAAATCTGCACATCGTTGAGAGCGTTCCGACGCTGTTGAAACTTCTTCAAACTGACGTAAAAAGACATCCGCTCTAATATAATACCTAGTCTAGAAAGCTCTCAATAAAACAAGTAACTAAAAGTTGAAATGCCTAAAGTTAATGTAGAAAATTGGCCATCTTTGCTCGCATTTCTTTCGCCATTGAAATCGTGCAATGATCGTAATCATCTCTTCGTGACTTACCTTCCGGCGTTAGGCACTAAATTTATGTTGTATTCCGCAAGAGATACCTACTGTGGCGGCTTGAAGAAGTTAGGTACGTGATAGGAGCATGGCAATATTTTTTAATTTACTTAAATGTGACTAAGTTTCAGTATTTAATTTTTTGCAGATATCTATCGTATAAAAATAGTCGCTAGAAAGATTCGTTGAAATTTCAGGCTAGAGCAGCTGTGAAAAGAAAACCGTTTTGAAATTGCATTTATTCTAAACGTTTCAGGTTTAATTGATGCTTTCATTATGAATCTTCTTGAACCTCTCCAACCAAAAAAATTCACGGTCCAAACCCTACATGAAATTCAGAGATTGCAAATGATACTATAAATTAAAGTAGAATAATAGTTCGACAAGCACAAGAACTACAAAAAAAGCAGCAGAATCAAAGAGTTGAAATAAATTACAGTGTAGTGTTTTACTCGGTAAAATTTGTGATACATACAAATCCCTAACTTGGATTAATAATAATAATTTAGTGGGGAGGGCGGAACAGGAAGTCATTATTGTTTAGTTCGCTTTGACTCTTTGTTGCCTCTTTCTGTCTAAATCGGACTAACCCTCATCCGAACCTCAGCCTGAACATCTCTAAACTTTATCAATTTTCAAAACAATAATTTTATTCGATTTCTTTTCATTCTGCTTGAGTGTTCGTACCAGGATTCTTTTCCGGAAATCTGTATCTTCAAAAATATTTTCTGTTCACTCTATCCACACTCGATATTGATACCGAGCCAATTACTGATTACTAACACTCGGGCACTCAAAATTAAAATTAAAGGTTAAATTAAAGGTTCCTCAAATTTCTAGATTTTTTAGGTTCACCAAATTCCTCAAGTTTCAAGGCTCTGTTATCGTGTTTATCATTGTCTCATTTTTTTTAAATTACGCAGATTCCTCATGTTCTCAAGGTACATAAGGTCTCAGGTTTTCCATTTTCAAATTTCAGGCTCCTAAAATTTTCACGTTAATCAAGTTGTAAAAGGTTTCTCCACTTATGTTTCTCAAAATCTAAGGTTCTATAACTTCTCAGGTTCCCCAAAATTTCAGATTTATTCAGTTCTCAAATTGGATTTCTATCTAAGATTCCTCAAATTCTCAGTTTTCTCTAGGCCTCAGGTTTATCAAATTTTCAGGTTTCTCAAGGCCTCAGGTTTGCAGATTTGTTTGGTTCTTTAGGTTTCTGAGACACCCAGGTTCCTCAAATTCTTAGGTTTCTTAGGTTCACCGAATTCCGCAAATTGTTTGTCAATGTCTCAATTTTCCTAGTTTCTCAGATTATTTAACTTTTCTAGATTTCCCCGGTTCTCTGGCTTTTCCATCTTAAAATTGCAGGCTCTCAAATTCTCAAGATTTTCAAGTTGCAAGTTGTTTCACTTATGTTTATCAAAATCTATAGTTATATAACTCCTTAAGTTCCCTAAATTTTAAAGTTTCTCAACTCCTCAAATTCCTCAAATTCCTTGGTTTCTTATTGGTTTACCAAATTCCCCATGTTTCAGAGGTTCAGCGGCGCTATTACACAGATTCGTCATGTTTGTCATTGTCTCAATTTTTTACAATAACATGAGATCTCAGGTTCATCAATTTTCCATTTTCAGATTTCAGGTTCTTCAAATTCTCAAGGTCCTCAAGTTGTAAGGTTCCTCTATATTTTTCAAAATTTAAGGTTCTATAAACTATTCAGGTTTCTCAAAATTCCATCAGAAATCTCCAGTTCTCAAGCTAGATTATTCAGGTTTCTCAACTCCTAAGATTCCTCAAATTCTCAGGTTTTCTCAAGGCCTCAATTTTCTCCATTTTCATTTTTCACATTCTTCGATTACTCAAGGTCTTCAAGTTGTAAGGTTCCTCCACTTATCTTTTTAAACATCTAAGGTTCTATAACTTCTCAGGTTTCCCAAATTTTCAGATTTCTCCAGTTCTCAATCAAGTTAGATTTCTCAATTGCTCAGATTCTTCAAATTCTCAGGTTTCTCAAGGGCTCAGGTTTTTCAAATACCCAAATTCTCTCAAAGTGAAGGAGTACTGGAGGAGCCAACTATTGATTTCCGGATTTGTTGGGTTACTCATGTTCCTCAAATTATCAGGTTTCTTAGGTTCTCCAAATTCCTCAAGTTTCTCAATTTAAAAGGCTTTCTTACAGCTCTGTTCCGCATGTTTGCCATTGTCTCAGGCACTTTGAGTTCTTAAGCTAATGTTCTCAATTCATATATACGATCTCAGGTTACCATTTTCAAATTTCAGGTTCTTCAAACTCTCAAGCTCCTCAAGTTGTAAGGTTCCTCCTCTTATGTATCTCAAAATTTAAGGTTCTATAACTTCTCAGGTTTTCCAAAATTTCAGATTTCTCCAGTTCTCAAGTTTCTCAACTCATCAGATTCCTCAAATTCTCAGCTTCTCAAATGCTCAAATTCCTTCAGAGTGAAGGAGTACTGAGTTTTGGATTTTCCTATCACTGAGCTTTCTGAACTCTTCAGGTTATTAAAATTTTCAGGTTTCTCAAGGCCTCAGTTTTGCATGTTTGGGTTCCTTTCATCAAATTTCTTAAGTTTCACAGGTTCTAAAGATGTGTTCTGTTTCACAGGCTCCTCATGTTTGCCTCAGTTTTTGTCTCAGTTTTTCCCAATTCCTCAGTCTCTTAAAGTTCTCAAGCCAGATTCCTCAGGTTCTCGGCTTTCTGCGTTGCCCATGTTCTCAGGGTACATAAGATCTCAGGTTTTCCGTTTTCAAATTTCAGGTTCCTCAAATTCTCAAGGTGATCAAGTTGTAAGGTTCCTACACATGTGTCTCGAAATATATGATTCTATAACATCTCAGCTTTCCCAAAACTTCAGATTTCATTTTAAATTAATGAAGCTGAAAATGAAAAACCAGAATCTGAAAGACCAGAAATTGAGAAATCAGAAACTGAGCAACCAGAATCTGAGAAACTGGAAACTGGAAACTGAGAAATTGGAAACAAAAACTTGAATCTAAAAACCTGGAATCTGAGAAACTTTAATCTGAGAAACCAGAATTTGGGAAACCAGAAATTGAACAACCAGAAACTGAAAAACCAGAAACTGAGAAGCCGGCTAGAAAATGTGAAACTAAACACTCAGAGACGAGAAACTCAGAAACTGAGAAACTTGAATTTGGAAAACTGGAATTTGAGGAAGTAGAAACTGAGAAACTGTAAACCGAAAATTTCGGAACCAGCTAGAAACTGGGAAAGCAGAAGCTGAGAGACCAGAAAATAAGAAATCAGGAACCGAGAAACCAGAAACTGAGAAACTTGAGTCTGGAAAACTGAAATCTGAGGAAATGGAAACTGAGAAATCGGAAACAGAAACTTGAATCTGAAAAACTGAAATCTGAGAAAATGGAATCTGAGAAACTGGAAACTGAGAAACTGGAAATTGAGAAACTGGAAACTGAGAAACTGAAAACAGAAACTTGAATTTGAAAAACTGGAATCTGAGAAACCAGAAACTGAAAAAACAGAAACTGAGAAGCCGTCTAGAAAATGAGAAACTAAAAACTCAGAAACGAGAAACTCAGAAACTGAAAAACTGGAAACTGAGAAATTGGAAACAGAAACTTGAATTTGAAAAACTGGAATCTGAGAAACTTGAATCTGGAGAACCAGAAACTGAAGAAAAAGAAACTGAAAAACCAGAAACTGAGAAACCGGCTAGAAAATAAACTAAAAACTCAGACAATGAGTGAGAAACTGGAAACTAAAAAACTTGAAACTGAGGAACTGGAAACTGAAAAACTGGAAACTGAGAAACTGGAAATTGAGAAAATGGAAACTGAGAAACTGGAAACGGAGAAATTGGAAACAGAAACTTGAATTTTAAAAACTGAAATCTGAGGAACCTGAAACTGAGCAACCAGAAACTGAAAAACTTGAATCTGAAAATCTGGGTTCTGAGAAAGTGGAATCTGAGAAACTGGAAATTGAGAAACTGGAAACTGAGAAACTGGAAACGGCAACTTGAATTTCAAAAACTGTAATCTGAGAAACTTGAATCTGGGAAACCAGAAACTGAGCAACCAAAAAAAAAAACAAACTGAGATTCCGGCTAGAAAATGGGAAACCAAAAACTCAGAAACTAGAAACTCAGAAACTGAGAAACTGGAAACTGAGACACTGAATACTGAAAAATTGGAAACAGAAACTTGAATCTGAAAAACTAGAATCTGAGAAACTTGAATCTAAGAAACCAGAAATTGAGAAACTAAAGACTCAGAAACGAGAAATTCAGAAACTGCAAAATGGAAACAGAGAAACTGTAAACTGAGAACATGGAAATTGAGAAACTGGAAACTGAGAAACTGGAAATTAAGAAACTTGAAATTGAGAAACTGGAAACTTGAATTTGAAAAACTGAAATCTGGAGAACCAGAAACTGAGAAGCCAGCTAGAAAATGACAAACTCAAAACTCAGAAACTGAGAAACCGGATACAGAGAAATTGGAAACAGAAACTTGAATCTGAATAACTGGAATTTGAGAAACTTTAATCAGAGACCAGAATTTGGGAAACCAGAAATTGAGCAACCAGAAATTGAGAAGTTGGTTAGAAAATGAGAAACCAAAGACTCAGAAACGAGAAACTCAGAAACTGAGAAACTTGAATTTGAAAGACTGGTATCTGAGCAAATGGAAACTGAGAAACTGGAAACTGAGAAATTGAAGAACTGCAATTTGAGAAACCAAAATCTATGAAACCAGAAATTGAGCAACCAGAAACTGAAACTAAAAAACTTGAATCTGGAGAACCAGGATCTGGGTAATTGGAAACTGGAAACTGAAAAATTGGAAACAGAAACTTGAATTTGAAAAACTAGAATCTGAGAAACTTAAATCTAAGAAACCAGAAATTGGAAAACCAGAAATTGGGAAACCAGAAATTGAGAAACTAAAGACTCAGAAACGAGAAACTCAGAAACTGCAAAACTTGAATCCGAGGAAATGGAAATTGAGAAACTGGATACAGAGACTAGAAACTGAGAAACTGGAATCTGAGAAACTGAAAACTGATAAACTGGAAATTGAGAAACTGAGGAACTGGCAACAGAAATTGGAAATAGAAACTTGAATTTGAAAAACTGGAATCTGCAGAGCCAGAGAATGAGCAACCAGACACTGAGAAGCCGGCTAGAAAATGACAAACTCAAAACTCAGAAACGAGAAACTTAGAAACTGAGAAACTGGATACAGAGAAATTTTAAGCAGAAACTTGAATCTGAATAACTGGAATTTGAGAAACTTTAATCAGAGACCAGAATTTGGGAAACCACAAATTGAGCAACCAGAAATTGAGAAGTTGGTTAGAAAATGAGAAACCAAAGACTCAGAAACGAGAAACTCAGAAACTGAGAAACTTGAATCTGAAAAACTGGAATCTGAGGAAATGAAAACTGAGAAACTGAAAACTGAGAGACTGGAAACTGAGAAACTGGAAACTGAGAAATTGAGGAACTGGAATCTGGGAAACTTTAATCTAGGAAACCAGAATCAATGAAACCAGAAACTGAAACTGAAAAACTTGAATCTGAAGAACCAGGATCTGGGAAATCGGAAGTGAGCAACCAGAAATTGAAAAACGAGAAACTCGGAAACTGCAAGATTTGAGTCTGAAAAACTGGAATCTGAGAACTGGAAACTGTGAAACTCGAAATTGAGAAACTGGAAACTGAGACACTGAGAAACTGAGAAACTGGAAACTGAGAATCTGGAAACTGAGAAATTGGAAACAGAAACTTGAATTCGAAAAACTGGATTCCGAGAAACTTGAATCTGGAGAACCAGGATCTGGGAAATCAGAAGCTGAGCGATTAGAAATTGAAAAACGAGATTTGAATCTGAGAAACTGGAAACTGAGAAACTGAAAACTGATAAACTGGAAATTGAGAAACTGAGGAACTGGCAACAGAAATTGGAAATAGAAACTTGAATTTGAAAAACTGGAATCTGCAGAGCCAGAAAATGAGCAACCAGACACTGAGAAGCCGGCTAGAAAATGACAAACTCAAAACTCAGAAACGAGAAACTTAGAAACTGAGAAACTGGATACAGAGAAATTTTAAGCAGAAACTTGAATCTGAATAACTGGAATTTGAGAAACTTTAATCAGAGACCAGAATTTGGGAAACCACAAATTGAGCAACCAGAAATTGAGAAGTTGGTTAGAAAATGAGAAACCAAAGACTCAGAAACGAGAAACTCAGAAACTGAGAAACTTGAATCTGAAAAACTGGAATCTGAGGAAATGAAAACTGAGAAACTGAAAACTGAGAGACTGGAAACTGAGAAACTGGAAACTGAGAAATTGAGGAACTGGAATCTGGGAAACTTTAATCTAGGAAACCAGAATCAATGAAACCAGAAACTGAAACTGAAAAACTTGAATCTGAAGAACCAGGATCTGGGAAATCGGAAGTGAGCAACCAGAAATTGAAAAACGAGAAACTCGGAAACTGCAAGATTTGAGTCTGAAAAACTGGAAACTGTGAAACTCGAAATTGAGAAACTGGAAACTGAGACACTGAGAAACTGAGAATCTGGATACTGAGAAATTGGAAACAGAAACTTGAATTCGAAAAACTGGATTCCGAGAAACTTGAATCTGGAGAACCAGGATCTGGGAAATCAGAAGCTGAGCGATTAGAAATTGAAAAACGAGATTTGAATCTGAAAAACTGGAATCTGAAGAAATGGAAACTGAGAAACCAAAAGCTGAGAAACCAGCAGAAACTAAGAAACCAAGAACTGAGAAACCGGAAACGGTAAAACTACAAGCTGAAAAATTAAAAGCTGAGAAAGTAGGTTCTTAAGTTCCTCATGTTCTCAGGGTACATAAGATCTCAGGTTTCCCATTTTCAAAAGTCCTCAAGATGTAAGGTTCCTCCACTTATGTTTCTCAAAATCTAAAGTTCTATAACTTCTCAGGTTCTTCAAGGCCTGAGGTTTTTCAAATGCTCAAATTCTTCCAGAGTGAAGAAGTACTGGAATGTAGACTGACTGAAAGGTAGGGAGAGGACAAAGGAAACTGAGAGGTTCTAGTACGTATTTCCTAATAATAATTAGAGAATAAATAGAAGAATTTAAAACGGAGCAAAAAATATACAAATTATTTAATTTCTTTTTGACCCTCCTGTACTCTTGGTTGATTGATAGTTATCTCAAATTTTAGTTTCATTATTTAGTTTTGCAAACCTGGGAATTTGCTCCCCACCACCCGAGACACTGCAGAACCTGAAAAATAATTTAACAGTCTCAGAGAGGTAAATCATCTAACTACTTATCGGTGATGTTTATTTTGTGCAGGAGCGTAATAAATAATCTCCGCGGAATAACTTTTTGTTTTCGCAACCACAATTTGTCCAAGTATCGCAATTTCATTACCGCGGCCGTTATGTATTTTCCCCGACAACCTCTGTTTAAGCGCGTTTGAGACGTTACAGAACCAATTACGGTTTCAGCTCGCAAGATCGCTTATTTTTAACCGGGACCGCTTTTTCCTTTTACCTTGTTGCCCAACCACCAATTAAAAGCAGCTTTGATCTGGTTCTCCCTATCTGTATTTATGGCGTGCATTTGCCGGAAGATCATTATTTTCGTATAATTGCAGACGCACCTACTTTAAAGTCCGATCCGGGCGTCCGTCATTAGCCGAGTCGCTCGTATAATGCGCGTCATGAAAGTCGGGGATCCGCGCAAATCTCGGGGATATTTATCAGTTTTTGTCGTCCGCAGAACGATTTCTGATCTCCTTTTTATATTCCGGGCCTTTCTTCCGATCTCTCAATCACGTTGGAAGGCTTGTTTCTTTACAACGCCCGCTGTTACATTATTCATTACCGTCAGCTCGGCTGTTTAGTGCTATTTTGAGCGGGGACTCTCGAGAGATATCGCGAAGAAAAAATTTACTTTACATTTAACATGCGTGCTACCTTGTGTAACAAGCCGAGGTGGACAAATGTCGCGTACAGGTGCAATCGCGAGGCACAGAGGACATTACTCACGTTATAATTAGACGGACCCGTTCGCTCGCCTTCTCGCCTGCACCGAGAGGAGTTGTTAAATTGCACAGGAAATGCGGAGTCTTTGCTTTGCCGCCGCGACGCAAATATTTGCGGGCGCTAATTACGCGCCGGGCTCGATGTATCGGTAGGAAGACGAGGATTTTTCCACGCAGCTGGCGCCACGAAATTCGATGGTTATCCAAGAAGAATTTACAGCTGTCTGCAACCAAAAATTTCCAGTACCCGTGTGCTAACCGACTTCAAAAAGGAGGAGGTTCTCTATTCGATTGTATATATATGTTTTTATATATGTTCGGGTATAACTTCTTTTATAATTGGTACCACAAAAACATAAAAATCTCAGGTTCGACAAAACTTCAGATTTTATTTTAATTACTAAAGCTGATACTGAGAAACCATAATCTGAAAAACACGAAATTGAGAAACTAGAAACTGAGGCACTAGAAACTGAGACACCCAAAAATTTCTGAACCAAATAAAAACTGAGTGAAAATTGAGGAACCAGAAAATGAGACACCAAAAACTGAGCAACCAGAAAATGAGAAACTGGAAACTGACAAATTGGAAACAAACTAGAATTTGAAAAACTGGAATCTGAGAAAGTTGAATCTGGAGAACCAGAATCTGAGAAACTAGAAACTGAGCAACCAGAAACTGAAAAACCAGAAACTGAGTACCCGCCTAGAAAATGAGAAACTAGAAACTCAGAAACTGATAAACTGGAAACTGAGAAATTGGAAACAGAAACTTGAATCTGAAAAACTGGAATCTGAGAAACTTCAATCTGAGAAACCATAAATTGAGCAACCAGAAAATGAAACTGAAAAATTAAAATCTAAGAAAATGGAAGCTGAGGAACTGGAAACTGAAGAACTGGAAACTGAGAAATTGGAAACAGAAACTTGAATTTGAAAAACTGGAATTTGAGAAAGTTGAATCTGGAGAACCAAAATCTGGGAAACCAGAAACTGAGAAGCCGGCTAGAAAATGAGAAATTAGAAGCTCAGAAACTCAGAAACTGGATACTCAGAAATTGGAAACAGAACCTTGACTTTGAAAAACTGAGAATTTGGGAAACCAGAAATTGAGCAACCAGAAATTGAGAAACCAGAAACTGAGACACCGGAAATTTCTGATCCGACTAAAAACTGACAAAACGGAAATTGAGGAACCATAAAGTGAGACACCAGAAACTGAGCAACCAGAAAATGAGAAACTGGAGACTGAGAAATTGGAAACAGAAACTTGAAATTTAAAAAACTGGAATCTGGGAAACCAAAAACTGGAAAACCAGAAACTGAGAAGCTGGCTAGAAAATGAAATTAGAAACTCAGAAACTGAGAGACTGGAAACTGAGAAACTGGATACTGAGAAATTGGAACCAGAAACTTGAATTTGAAAAACTGACAAAGCGCAAATTGAGGAACCAGAAAATGAAACACCAGAAACTGAGCAAAAAGAAAATTAGAAACTGGAGACTGAGAAATTGGAAACAGAAACTTGAATTTGAAAAACTGGATTCTGAGAAAGTTGAAAATGGAAAATTAGAATCTGGTAAGTCAGAAACTACAAAGTCAGAAACGAGAAACTCAGAAACTGAGAAACTGGATACTGAGAAATTGGAAATACTTGAATCTGAAAAACTTTAATCTGAAAAACTTTAATCTGAGAAACCAGAATTTGATAAACCAGAAATTGAGAAACCAGAAACTGAGGCATAAGAAACTGAGACACCAAAAATTTCTGAAACGACTAGAAACTCACGAAGCGGAACTTGAGGAACCAGAAAATGAGACACCAGAAACTCAGCAACCCGAAAGTGAGAAACTGGAAACTGAGAAATTGGAAACAGAAACTTGAATCTGAGAAACTTTAATCTGAGAAACCAGAAAAACTGGAATCTGAGAAAATGGAATCTGAGAAAATGGAAACTGAGGAACTGGAAACTGAAAAACTGGAAACTGAGAAATTGGAAATTGAGAAACTGGAATCTGAGGAACTGGAAACTGAAAAACTGAAACTGAGAAACTGGAAATTGAGAAACTGGAAATTGATGAACTAGAAACTGAGAAATTGGAAACAGAGACTTGAATTTGAAAAACTGGAATCTGGGAAACCAGAAACTGAGCAACCAGAAACTGAAAAACCAGAAATTTAGAAGCCGGCTAGAAAATGAGAAACTAAAAAACTGGAAACTGAGAAATTAGAAACAGAAACTGGAATCTCAAAAACTGGAATCTGAGAAACCAGAATTCGGGAAACCAGAAATTGAGCAACCAGAAATTGAGAAACCAGAAGCTGAGGCATTAGAAACTGAGACACCGGAAATTTCTGAACCGACTAGAAACTGACAAAGCGGAAATTTAGGAACCAGAAAATGAAACTCCAGAAACTGCGCAACCAGAAAGTGAGAAAGTGGAAACAGAAACTTGAATCTGAAAAACTGGAATCTGAGAAACTTTAATCTGAGAAACCAGAAATTGAGCAACCAGAAAATGAAACTGAAAAACTTTAATCTGAGAAAATGAAAACTGAGGAACTAGAAACTGAAAAACTTAAACTGAGAAACTGGTAATTGAGAATCTGGAAACAGAAGCTTGAATTTGAAAAACTGGAATCTGAGAAAGTTGAATCTGGAGAACCAGAAACTGAGCAACCATAAACTGAAAAGCCGGATAGAAAATGTGAAACTAGAAACTCAGAAACTGAGAAATTGGAAACTGAGAAATAATTGGAAACAGAAACTTGAATTTGAAAAAATGGAAACTGAGAAACTGCAAAATGAAAAGCTGGAAACTGAGAGACTGGAAATTGAGAAATTGGAAACAGAAACTTGAATCTGAGAAATTTTAATCTGAGAAACCAAAAAAACTGGAATCTGCGAAACTGGAAACTGAGGAACTGGAAACTGAAAAACTGGAAACTGAGAAACTGGAAATTGAGAAACTGGAAACTGAGAAACTGGAAACTGAGAAATTGGAAACAGAAACTTGAATTTGAAAAACTGGAATCTGGGAAACCAGAAACTGAGCAACCAGAAACTGAAAAACCAGAAATTGAGAAGCCGGCTAGAAAATGAGAAACTAAAAAACTGGAAGCTGAGAAATTGGAAACAGAAACTGGATTCTCAAAAACTGGAATCTGAGAAACTTTAATCTGAGAAACCAGAATTTGGGAAACCAGAAATTGAGCAACCAGAAATTGAGAAACCAGAAACTGAGGCATTAGAAACTGAGACACCGGAAATTTCTAAACCGACTAGAAACTGACAAAGCGGAAATTGAGGAACCAGAAACTGAGCAAAATGAAAATGAGAAACTGGAAACTGAGAAATTGGAAACAGTAGAAACTTGAATTTGAAAAACTGGAATCTGGGAAACCAGAAACTGAAAACCAGAAACTGAGAAGCTGGCTAGAAAATAAGAAACTAAAATCTCAGAAACGAGAAACTCGGAAACTGAGTAACTGGAAACTGGGAAACTGGATACTGAGAAATTGGAAACTTAAACATAAATCTGAAAAACTGGAATTTGAGAAACCAGAATTTGGGAAACCAGAAATTGAGCAACCAGAAATTGAGAAACCAGAAACTGAGACACCGCAAATTTCTGAATCGACTAGAAACTGACAAGGCGGAAATTGAGGAACCAGAAAATGAAACTCCAGAAACTGCGCAACCAGAAAGTGAGAAAGTGGAAACAGAAACTTGAACCTGAAAAACTGGAATCTGAGAAACCAGAAAAACTGGAAATTGATAAACTAGAAACGGAGAAACTGGAAACTGAAAAACTGAAACTGAAAAACTGAAACTGAAAAATTGAAACTGAGAAACTGAAACTGAGAAACTGAAACTGAAAAACTGAAACTGAAAAACTGAAACTGAAAAACTGAAACTGAAAAACTGAAACTGAAAAACTGAAACTGAAAAACTGAAACTGAGAAACTGAAACAGAGAAACTGAAACTGAGAAACTGGAAACAGAAACTTGAATTTGAAAAACTGTAATCTGAGAAACCAGAAACTGAGCAACCAGAAACTGAAAAACCAGACATTGAGAAGCCGGCTAGAAAATGAGAAACTAGAAACTCAGAAACTGAGAAACTGGAATCTGAAAAACTGGAATCTGAGAAACTTTAATCTGAGAAACCAGAATTTGGGAAACTAGAAATTGAGCAACCAGAAATTGAGAAACCAGAAACTGAGGCATTAGAATCTGAGACACCGGAAATTTGTGAACCGACTAGAAACTGACAAAGCGGAAATTGGGGAACCAGAAACTGAGCAAAAAGAAAATGAGAAACTGGAAACTGAGAAATTGGAAAACGGTAGAAACTTGAAGTTGAAAAACTGGAATCTGGGAAACCAGAAACTGAGAAGCTGGTTAGAAAATAAGAAACTAAAATCTCAGAAACGAGAAACTCGAAAACTGAGTAACTGGAAACTGAGAAACTGGATACTGAGAAATTGGAAACATAAACATAAATTTGAAAAACTGGAATTTGAGAAACCAGAATTTGGGAAACCAGAATTTGGGAAACCAGAATTTGGGAAACCAGAAATTGAGCAACCAGAAACTGAAAAACTGGAAACTGAGAAATTGGAAACAGAAACTTGAATTTGAAAAACTGGAATCTGAGAAAGTTGAATCTGGATAACCAAAATCTGGGAAACCAGAAACTGAGCAACCAGAAACTGAAAAACCAGAAACTGAGAAGCCGGCTAGAAAATGAGAAACTAGAAACTCAGAAACTGAGAAACTGGAAACTGAGAAACTGAAATCTGAAAAAATGGAATATGGGGAACTGCAAACTGAAAATCTGGAAATTGAGAAACTGGAAACTGAGAAATTGGAAACAGAAACTTGAATTTGAAAAACTGGAATCTGAGAAAGTTGAATCTGGAGAACCAGAAACTGAGCAACCAGAAACTGAAAAACCAGAAACTGAGAAGTCGGTTAGAAAATTAGCAACTAGATACTCAGAAACGGGAAACGCAGAAACTGAGAAATTGGAAACAAAAACTTGAATCTCAAAAACTGGAGTCTGAGAACCCTTAATCTGAGAAACCAGAATGTGGGAAATCAGAAATTGAGCAACCAGAAGCTGAAACTGAAAAACTGGAATCTGAAAAAATGGAAACTGAGGAACTGCAAACTGAAAAGCTGGAAACTGAGAAACTGGAAATTGAGAAACTGGAAACTGAGAAATTGGAAACAGAAACTTGAATTTGAAAAACTGGAATCTGAGAAAGTTGAATCTGGAGTACCAGAATCTGGGAAACCAGAAACTGAGCAACCAGGAACTGAAAAACCAGAAACTGAGAAGCCGGCTAGAAAATGAGAAACTAGAAACTCAGAAAACTGGAATCTGAGAACCCTTAATCTGAGAAACCAGAATGTGGGAAATCAGAAATTGAGCAACCAGAAACTGAAACTGAAAAACTGGAATCTGAAAAACTTGAAACTGAGAAACTGCAAACTGAGAAACTGGAAATTGAGAAACTGGAAACTGAGAAATTGGAAACAAAAACTTGAATTTGAAAAACTGGAATCTGAGAAAGTTGAATCTGGAGTACCAGAATCTGGGAAACCAGAAAATGAGCAACCAGGAACTGAAAAACCAGAAACTGAGAAGCCGGCTAGAAAATGAGAAACTAGAAACTCAGAAACTGAGAAACTGGAAACTGAGAAACTGGAAACTGAGAAACTGGAAACTGAGAAACTGGAAACTGAGAAACTGGAAACTGAGAAACTGGATACTGAGAAATTGGAAACAGAAACTTGAATCTGAAAAACTGGAATCTGGGAAACCTTAATGTGGGAAACCAAAAATTGAGCAACCAGAAGCTGAAACTGAAAAACTGGAATCTGAAAAAATGGAAAGTGGGGAACTGCAAATTGAAAAGCTGGAAATTGAGAAACTGGAAACTGAGAAATTGGAAACAGAAACTTGAATTTTAAAAACTGGAATCTGAGAAAGTTGAATCTGAAGAACCAGAAACTGAGCAACCAGAAACTGAAAAACCAGAAACTGAAAATCCGGCTAGAAAATTAGCAACTAGATACTCAGAAACGAGAAACTCAGAAACTGAGAAATTGGAAACAAAAACTTGAAACCAAAAATTGAGCAACCAGAAACTGAAAAAAGTAGAAACTCAGAAACGAGAAACTCAGAAACTGAGAAACTGGAAACTAAGAAATTGCAAATAGAAACTTGAATCTAAAAAACTGGAATCTGAGAAACCTTAATCTGGGAAATCAAAAATTGAGCAACTAGAAAATGAATCTGCAAAATTTGAATCTTAGAAAACGGAAACTGAGTAACTGGAAACTGAAAAACTGAAACTGAGAAACTGGAAATTGAGCAACCAGAAATTGAGAATCCAGGAATTGAGGCATTAGAAACTGAGACACAGTGAATATTTGTTTTTTCTACTGATACTACCCTTCAGCTCACATCTTTATTTATACAACAACACAGAAATGGGCCATAGATATTCTTGCCAAAAATCACAACACATTATAACACTCTTCCAAAACAATACTTGTTGCGGGAGACTTGCACCGGAGATCTAAAAATACGCAAATAATAAATGGTTCCCGCGGCACACAAACAAACACACTCGGAACTGTTTGTAAGCTAAATTTAAAAACAGGTAATAATAAGAGTGTTTACTTTGGCCCTTTACGCCTTGCCACGGTCAGTTGGGAGGTGAAAACGTAAAACTGACATTAGGGACAGATGGCGAGAGCTTTAGCGCTCGGTTTTTTCGATTTGCGGAATTACAAATTGCACGAAATTATGTTGTCAGTACCTGGTTGTTTCCGGTGAAGATTGTTATGAGTGGGTAATCAGAGAAAAGTCGTGGATGGGCGGTGGAGATAAAAGTTACTAATTACCTGTTTTATAAGTGTTTTAATTTGTCCGTGGAGCGAGGAGGTGGCGAGGAGTGGAAATATTTTAGATAAGTGTAATTGCTTCTTTGAGAATAACTAATTTTGAACGGGGAATCGCCTCGTTGGTGACGGTGACTGATGCGAGACATACAACTTTTGGGTACTCAGAATGTCAGAATTTGGAAGTTTTGGCATTGCGCGAACGATTTAAGACAACATGGTCGATTGGAGCGCATTGGATAGTCAACGAGCTATCAGACATCAAGGGTGCGTTGAAGACAAAATTGGGTGTAAGAATGAAGTGAGAGGAATGCATTGAAAGCCTGCCGTCTTTAGTTGTTCTTAGGAGGACTGTTAGGGCAACGTTATATCGACTATGTGCTACGTTCAGCTTTGTTATACATATCATCGGCGATTAAAAAAACACATTCCAACAGGACAGCGCGCAACCTCATACGGCATTGAAGAAAACAGTGTCAACTTCGATGCTTCACTCTTTTAATTTGTTAATTAAATTTACAAATTCAGGATTTCCACTATTTAAAATTTTCAATATTCAAATGCAAAAATTAACGACTTCAAGAACACAAAATTTGGAAAATTCAGGAATTCAAGATGTGAAGGGTTAAAATTCCCAATTTGGGAAATCCAGGCTGCAACGAATCAAAATTTCTAAATTCGGAATGCCCATGATCCTGAATCTGCAAATTCCCAATTGGCGATTTCAAGTGTCTGTCAATACAAAATTTCATTCATTCGAAATGTTACAATTTTGGGAATTCACATTGTCCACGACTGAAATTAGCTAAATTTGGGAACTCAAAATTTACAAATTCAGGATTTCCTCCACGACTTGAGATATGAAGGGATATGAATCAAAATTTCTGAATTCGGGATTTCCACGATTCGGCAAAATTCCCAATTGGGATTTCAATGAGTCGAAATGTTTTCCAAATTTGGGAATCCAAAATTTACAAATTCAGAATGTCACGACTTCGACAATTCAAAATTTGGGAAATTCGGGAATTCAAGATGTGAGAGGCTAACAGTTTGCGAATTTGGTAATTCAAGTTGTCCACGGGTGAAATAAATTTTCCAAATGGCCTTTTCATTAACACTCGCAAAAACTACAAGACGCCGCTCGGGCAATGAATTTATACACATCAGAAAACACCTCTCGCTTCCATTATTTCCCACTCGACCCACTTTTCGCACATCATTTCCGCCAAGGTGAAGAACCACATAAATCAAAGCCGCTCGCGACGCCTCTTGTTCCACAATCAAAAATAGAGCGCGATGTCGTTTTGATGGACTGCCGCAAACAGGTCGGGGACTTTTATTGACAATTATAAATAAATTTCGAGCTGCACAACACCTGGCTTCGGCGCAGCACCCCAGTGAAATATAATCCGGGACCGAGCTATTCATAACGCGGCCGTTCCATCATCCGAAATCATATCTGTAACCTTCCAGAGCACATTCCTACAAGAGGACGGCCGCCGACGCATCGGACATGCCTCTTTCGCTGTTGCGTAAGCTTCGACTACTTGCTCCTCCATCTTAGGGACGAGAGAGAACGGTTATACTTGTTGGTGTTTTTACTTATTGTTGCGCCCGAGGATGGTGCTCGATCGGCCGGAACGGTCGGTTTAATGGTGGAGATTGCAGTATGGAACGTGCTGTGTGATTTCGGTAGGGTCAACGTTAATCTCAAAAGTACTCCTCGCCCAACCTTCTCAGTGAAGACACAGTATTTCGGCGCCCCGAATGATCGATGGCGCTGTTTTAATTTCAATAATTTTCAATGAGTGCGTCCGAGGCACAAAGGATTAGGAAAATCGTTAATAGAGCACGAAGTCAATCAAAATTTATCAACATCACACTGTTCGCAGACAATGGCCCCGCCGATCGAAAGCTAATTAACGACGCAACTCCTGAGAGCTATCGGTGAATCACCGACGAAAGCAGACAAATGAAAATTAATGATGGAAATTGAGAATAAAATTCATCCATCACCGGCATAACAGGAGAATGATGGGAAAGACCGCCTGCATAATACAGGCCTTCCACTAACAGCTACCGTGTCCCTAATGCTTTGGCAACATTCATTATCCACGGGCACCTCGTATCCGAGGTGTTGCTTTGAAAAATTGAAATTAATTATCGCGGCGGGGAAATTGCAACGATGGTGTGGTCAAAAGCTCGGATATGCAACTAGAGCACGACTTGATTTTTTTAATTAGAACAGCATCGTCTTCAGAGACGGCCGTGCCGCCGCAATCTCGTCGGCATCTGCAGTCTCTTTGAAAAATCAACCCCCTTTCATTCCGCCCCGACCGGCCGGAAATTGTCTTGCACAACGCTATTTGCATTTCGCGTTACGCCCGGGCCATAATTAACAGCCCCGAAATTCGGCCGGCGTGTAAACAAATTTTCCCCAGTTTCGTGAGCATCATCATCATCGTACGGCGTTCATTATCGATAAGGAACACGCTATAGTGATCGCCGAGAGTGTGGACTATATTTTTTCGCACCGCCGCCACTGGGCATTGTTCGCCCGCCGTGACGACAATTTGCGTTTGAAACTCAAGGTCGCCGCGAACGCATACAAAATTTAATAATTAAGCTGGTGAGCTATTGTGGTCCGTTCGGACATCATCAACGATCCACCGATGCGTAAACGGCAACGAGGATCCAAAACACACAAAACAGTTTTTGCCGGAACGGTTGTTTTTACAGATGTCTGCTCGGGGATTTATTGGAAGGCAGGGAAAAAAATCGGGCGGGAGCTAGCTGGAAAGCCGGGGCTAAAAATAATAACTAGTGTTAATGAGCAATGCGGAACTGCTAGTTTGTCTTCGTGGTGTTTTGGAGGAGAAGGAAATTAGTCTAGTAGTGTGGTTTAGAGCAGTAGTAGTCCTTTTAAATTTGTTAATAAGGACTGACGCTTGAAACACTCAAAAACGACACTACGCAAACTACGCCACTTTTAATTTAAACGATTGTTAACTACACCAACTATAACTGAAACACTGAAGTTTGAAGTTTGCACAGAGTCAAAATTGTATAAGCTATAATTTTAAATTCCATTTTTTCGAATACAATAATGAATATTAAGTAAATAAAATTAACATAAAACAATAGCAATAATTAAATTTCAGTTTCTTCTGTCTTTTTCTCTGTGTCCGTTCTTCTTATTAACACTCCTTTCATCCACCTTGTTGTTAGTTCTTTCCCTCCTCTCATTATGACAGCACTTTCCAATCTCCTCTCTCCTCTCTCATCTCATCACATTCTTTCATTGTTATCATGTGCTCAATCGCGTTTCTGTTCCTTCTCTGGACACTCCCTCGATCTCTCGCTTCTTCTCCCTTCTGTCTTCTTCTCGTTTCTTCCTTTCCGACTAGTAATTCTTTGAAGTATTCTCCCCATTCTTCCATTGTTATTTTCAGACTTGTTCTTCTGCTCTCTTCTATTTTTCTTTCTTTTTTTAACAAGTTTCTTTGCATTCCTAAGCCTGAATTTGTAAATTTTGAATTCCCAAATTTGCCAAATGTTAACTCTTCACATCTTGAATTTCTGAATTTTCCAAATTTTGAATTGTCGAGTCGTGACTGCATTTTTGCATATTTTAAATCATGGAAATCTTGAATTTGTAACTTTCTGCATTTGAATATTGAAAATTTTAAATATTTGAAATCCTGAATTTGTAAATTTTGATTTCCCAAATTTGTAACATTTCGAATCAATAAATTTTTGTGTTGATTAACACTTGAAATCGCTAACTGGGTATTTACAGATCCAGAATGGTAGAAAATTTGCCAAATTTTGAATTGTCCAAGTCGATTAAATCCTGAATTTATAAATTTTGAATTCCCAAATTCGGAAAATTTCAGTCGTGGTCATTGTAAATTCCCGAATTTGTAACATTTCGAATCAATGAATTTTTGTGTCAATAGACACTTGAAATCGCCAAATGGGAATTTGCAGATCTAGAATGGTGGAAATCCCAAATTTAGAAATTCTGATTCGTTGCAATCTTGAATTCCCAAATTTGCCAAATGTTAATTCTTCACATATTGAATTCCTGAACTTCCCAAATTTTGAATTGTCGAAGTTGGGAATTTTTGCATTTGGAAACTGCCAATTTTAATCGTGGAAATCCTAAATTTCTAAATTTTGAATTCCCAAATTTGGAAAATTTCAGTCGTGGGCATTGTGAATTCCCAAAGTTGTAACATTTCGAATCAATAAATTCTTGTCACGATTGACACTTAAAATCGCGAATTGGTAATTTGGAGATCCAGAATAGTGGAAATCCCGAATTCAGAAATTTTGATTTGTTGCCATCTTGAAATCCCAAATTTGCCAAATGTTAACTTTTCACATCTTGAATTCCTGAACTTCCCAAATTTTGAATTGTCAAAGTTGGGAATTATTTCTGCATTTGGAAACTGCCAATTTTGAATAGTGGAAATCCTAAATTTCTAAATTTTGAATTGCCAAATTTGGAAAATTTCAGTCGTGGGCATTGTGAATTCCCAAAGTTGTAACATTTCGAATCAATGAATTCTTGTCTCGATTGACACTTGAAATCGCGAATTGGTAATTTGCAGATCCAGAATCGTGGAAATCCCGAATTTTGAAATTTTGTTCTTCTGCAACCTTGAATTCCCAAATTTGCCAAATGTTCACTCTTCACATCTTGAATTCCTGAACTTCCCAAATTTTGAATTGTCGAAGTTGGGAATTTCTGCATTTGGAAACTGCCAATTTTAATCGTGGAAATCCTGATTTTCTAAATTTCGAATTCCCAAATTTGGAAAATTTCATTGGTGGACATTGTGAATTCTCGAATTTGTAACATTTCGAATCAATGAATTCTTGTCTCGATTGACACATGAAATCTCGAATTGGTAATTTGGAGATACAGAATAGTGGAAATTCCGAATTTAGAAATTTTGATTTTCTGCAAACTTGAATTCCCAAATTTGCTAAATGTTACTTCTTCACATCTTGAATTCCTAAATTTCCCAAATTTTGAATTGTCGTAGATGGGAATTTCTGCATTTGAAAACTGCCAATTTTAAATCCTGGAAATCCTGAATTTGTAAATTTAGAATTCTCAAATTTGGAAAATTGCAGTCGTGGACATTGTGAATTCCCGAAGTTGTAACATTTCGAATCAATAAATTCTTGTCTCGATTGACACATGAAATCGCGAATTGGTAATTTGGAGATACAGAATAGTGGAAATCCCGAATTTAGAAATTTTGATTTTCTGCAACCTTGAATTCCCAAATTTGCCAAATGTTACTTCTTCACATCTTGAATTCCTAAACTTCCCAAATTTTGAATTGTCGTAGATGGGAATTTCTGCATTTGAAAACTGCCAATTTTAAATCCTGGAAATCCTGAATTTGTAAATTTAGAATTCCCAAATTTGGAAAATTTCAGTCGTGGACCTTGCGAATTCCCGAAGTTGTAACATTTCGAATCAATAAATTCTTGTCTCGATTGACACATGAAATCGCGAAATGGTAATTTGGAGATACAGAATAGCGGAAATCCCGAATTTAGAAATTTTGATTTTCTGCAACCTTGAATTCCCAAATTTGCCAAATGTTACTTCTTCACATCTTGAATTCCTAAACTTCCCAAATTTTGAATTGTCGTAGATGGGAATTTCTGCATTTGAAAACTGCCAATTTTAAATCCTGGAAATCCTGAATTTGTAAATTTAGAATTCCCAAATTTGGAAAATTTCAGTCGTGGACATTGTGAATTCCCGAAGTTGTAACATTTCGAATCAATAAATTCTTGTCTCGATTGACACATGAAATCGCGAATTGGTAATTTGGAGATACAGAATAGTGGAAATCCCGAATTTAGAAATTTTGATTTTCTGCAACCTTGAATTCCCAAATTTGCCAAATGTTACTTCTTCACATCTTGAATTCCTAAACTTCCCAAATTTTGAATTGTCGTAGATGGGAATTTCTGCATTTGAAAACTGCCAATTTTAAATCCTGGAAATCCTGAATTTGTAAATTTAGAATTCCCAAATTTGGAAAATTTCAGTCGTGGACCTTGTGAATTCCGGAAGTTGTAACATTTCGAATCAATAAATTCTTGTCTCGATTGACACATGAAATCGCGAAATGGTAATTTGGAGATACAGAATAGCGGAAATCCCGAATTTAGAAATTTTGATTTTCTGCAACCTTGAATTCCCAAATTTGGCAAATGTTACTTCTTCACATCTTGAATTCCTAAACTTCCCAAATTTTGAATTGTCGTAGATGGGAATTTCTGCATTTGAAAACTGCCAATTTTAAATCCTGGAAATCCTGAATTTGTAAATTTAGAATTCCCAAATTTGGAAAATTTCAGTCGTGGACATTGTGAATTCCCGAAGTTGTAACATTTCGAATCAATAAATTCTTGTCTCGATTGACACATGAAATCGCGAATTGGTAATTTGGAGATACAGAATAGTGGAAATCCCGAATTTAGAAATTTTGATTTTCTGCAACCTTGAATTCCCAAATTTGCCAAATGTTACTTCTTCACATCTTGAATTCCTAAATTTCCCAAATTTTGAATTGTCGTAGATGGGAATTTCTGCATTTGAAAACTGCCAATTTTAAATCCTGGAAATCCTGAATTTGTAAATTTAGAATTCTCAAATTTGGAAAATTGCAGTCGTGGACATTGTGAATTCCCGAAGTTGTAACATTTCGAAGCAATAAATTCTTGTCTCGATTGACACATGAAATCGCGAATTGGTAATTTGGAGATACAGAATAGTGGAAATCCCGAATTTAGAAATTTTGATTTTCTGCAACCTTGAATTCCCAAATTTGCCAAATGTTACTTCTTCACATCTTGAATTCCTAAATTTCCCAAATTTTGAATTGTCGTAGATGGGAATTTCTGCATTTGAAAACTGCCAATTTTAAATCCTGGAAATCCTGAATTTGTAAATTTAGAATTCCCAAATTTGGAAAATTTCAGTTGTGGACATTGTGAATTCCCGAAGTTGTAACATTTCGAATCAATAAATTCTTGTCTCGATTGACACATGAAATCGCGAATTGGTAATTTGGAGATACAGAATAGTGGAAATCCCGAATTTAGAAATTTTGATTTTCTGCAACCTTGAATTCCCAAATTTGCCAAATGTTACTTCTTCACATCTTGAATTCCTAAACTTCCCAAATTTTGAATTGTCGTAGATGGGAATTTCTGCATTTGAAAACTGCCAATTTTAAATCCTGGAAATCCTGAATTTGTAAATTTAGAATTCCCAAATTTGGAAAATTTCAGTCGTGGACCTTGTGAATTCCCGAAGTTGTAACATTTCGAATCAATAAATTCTTGTCTCGATTGACACTTGAAATCGCGAATTGGTAATTTGCAGATCCAGAATCGTGGAAATCCCGAATTTTGAAATTTTGTTCTTCTGCAACCTTGAATTCCCAAATTTGCCAAATGTTCACTCTTCACATCTTGAATTCCTGAACTTCCCAAATTTTGAATTGTCGTAGATGGGAATTTCTGCATTTGAAAACTGCCAATTTTAAATCCTGGAAATCCTGAATTTGTAAATTTAGAATTCTCAAATTTGGAAAATTGCAGTCGTGGACATTGTGAATTCCCGAAGTTGTAACATTTCGAATAAATAAATTCTTGTCTCGTTTGACACTTGATATCGCAAATTGGTAATTTGGAGATCCAGAATCGTGGTAATCCAAAATTTAGAAATTTTGATTTGCTGCCATTTTGAATTCCCAAATTTGCCAAATGTTACTTCTTCACATCTTGAATTCCTAAATTTCCCAAATTTTGAATTGTCGTAGATGGGAATTTCTGCATTTGAAAACTGCCAATTTTAAATCCTGGAAATCCTGAATTTGTAAATTTAGAATTCCCAAATTTGGAAAATTTTCAGTCGTGGACATTGTGAATTCCCGAAGTTGTAACATTTCGAATCAATAAATTTTTGTCTCGTTTGACACTTGATATCGCGAATTGGTAATTTGGAGATACAGAATCGTGGAAATCCCAAATTTAGAAATTTTGATTTTCTGCAACCTTGAATTCCCAAATTTGCCAAATGTTACTTCTTCACATCTTGAATTCCTAAACTTCCCAAATTTTGAATTGTCGTAGATGGGAATTTCTGCATTTGAAAACTGCCAATTTTAAATCCTGGAAATCCTGAATTTGTAAATTTAGAATTCCCAAATTTGGAAAATTGCAGTCGTGGACATTGTGAATTCCCGAAGTTGTAACATTTCGAATCAATAAATTCTTGTCTCGATTGACACATGAAATCGCGAATTGGTAATTTGGAGATACAGAATAGTGGAAATCCCGAATTTAGAAATTTTGATTTTCTGCAACCTTGAATTCCCAAATTTGCTAAATGTTACTTCTTCACATCTTGAATTCCTAAATTTCCCAAATTTTGAATTGTCGTAGATGGGAATTTCTGCATTTGAAAACTGCCAATTTTAAATCCTGGAAATCCTGAATTTGTAAATTTAGAATTCCCAAATTTGGAAAATTTCAGTCGTGGACATTGTGAATTCCCGAAGTTGTAACATTTCGAATCAATAAATTCTTGTCTCGATTGACGCATGAAATCGCGAATTGGTAATTTGGAGATACAGAATAGTGGAAATCCCGAATTTAGAAATTTTGATTTTCTGCAACCTTGAATTCCCAAATTTGCCAAATGTTACTTCTTCACATCTTGAATTCCTAAATTTCCCAAATTTTGAATTGTCGTAGATGGGAATTTCTGCATTTGAAAACTGCCAATTTTAAATCCTGGAAATCCTGAATTCGTAAATTTAGAATTCTCAAATTTGGAAAATTGCAGTCGTGGACATTGTAAATTCTCGAATTTGTAACATTTTGAATCAATAAATTCTTGTCTCGATTGACACTTAAAATCGCGAATTGGTAATTTGGAGATACAGAATAGTGGAAATCCCGAATTTAGAAATTTTGATTTTCTGCAACCTTGAATTCCCAAATTTGCTAAATGTTACTTCTTCACATCTTGAATTCCTAAATTTCCCAAATTTTGAATTGTCGTAGATGGGAATTTCTGCATTTGAAAACTGCCAATTTTAAATCCTGGAAATCCTGAATTCGTAAATTTAGAATTCTCAAATTTGGAAAATTGCAGTCGTGGACATTGTGAATTCCCGAAGTTGTAACATTTCGAATCAATAAATTCTTGTCTCGTTTGACACTTGATATCGCGAATTGGTAATTTGGAGATACAGAATCGTGGAAATCCCAAATTTAGAAATTTTGATTTTCTGCAACCTTGAATTCCCAAATTTGCCAAATGTTACTTCTTCACATCTTGAATTCCTAAACTTCCCAAATTCTGAATTGTCGTAGATGGGAATTTCTGCATTTGAAAACTGCCAATTTTAAATCCTGGAAATCCTGAATTTGTAAATTTAGAATTCCCAAATTTGGAAAATTTCAGTCGTGGACATTGTGAATTCCCGAAGTTGTAACATTTCGAATCAATAAATTCTTGTCTCGATTGACACTTGAAATCGCGAATTGGTAATTTGCAGATCCAGAATCGTGGAAATCCCGAATTTTGAAATTTTGTTCTTCTGCAACCTTGAATTCCCAAATTTGCCAAATGTTCACTCTTCACATCTTGAATTCCTGAACTTCCCAAATTTTGAATTGTCGTAGATGGGAATCCTGGAAATCCTGAATTTGTAAATTTAGAATTCCCAAATTTGGAAAATTGCAGTCGTGGACATTGTGAATTCCCGAAGTTGTAACATTTCGAATCAATAAATTCTTGTCTCGATTGACACATGAAATCGCGAATTGGTAATTTGGAGATACAGAATAGTGGAAATTCCGAATTTAGAAATTTTGATTTTCTGCAACCTTGAATTCCCAAATTTGCCAAATGTTACTTCTTCACATCTTGAATTCCTAAATTTCCCAAATTTTGAATTGTCGTAGATGGGAATTTCTGCATTTGAAAACTGCCAATTTTAAATCCTGGAAATCCTGAATTTGTAAATTTAGAATTCCCAAATTTGGAAAATTTCAGTCGTGGACATTGTGAATTCCCGAAGTTGTAACATTTCGAATCAATAAATTCTTGTCTCGATTGACACATGAAATCGCGAATTGGTAATTTGGAGATACAGAATAGTGGAAATCCCGAATTTAGAAATTTTGATTTTCTGCAACCTTGAATTCCCAAATTTGCCAAATGTTACTTCTTCACATCTTGAATTCCTAAATTTCCCAAATTTTGAATTGTCGTAGATGGGAATTTCTGCATTTGAAAACTGCCAATTTTAAATCCTGGAAATCCTGAATTTGTAAATTTAGAATTCTCAAATTTGGAAAATTGCAGTCGTGGACATTGTGAATTCCCGAAGTTGTAACATTTCGAATCAATAAATTCTTGTCTCGATTGACACATGAAATCGCGAATTGGTAATTTGGAGATACAGAATAGTGGAAATCCCGAATTTAGAAATTTTGATTTTCTGCAACCTTGAATTCCCAAATTTGCCAAATGTTACTTCTTCACATCTTGAATTCCTAAACTTCCCAAATTTTGAATTGTCGTAGATGGGAATTTCTGCATTTGAAAACTGCCAATTTTAAATCCTGGAAATCCTGAATTTGTAAATTTAGAATTCCCAAATTTGGAAAATTGCAGTCGTGGACATTGTGAATTCCCGAAGTTGTAACATTTCGAATCAATAAATTCTTGTCTCGATTGACACATGAAATCGCGAATTGGTAATTTGGAGATACAGAATAGTGGAAATCCCGAATTTAGAAATTTTGAGTTTCTGCAACCTTGAATTCCCAAATTTGCCAAATGTTACTTCTTCACATCTTGAATTCCTAAATTTCCCAAATTTTGAATTGTCGTAGATGGGAATTTCTGCATTTGAAAACTGCCAATTTTAAATCCTGGAAATTCTGAATTTGTAAATTTAGAATTCTCAAATTTGGAAAATTGCAGTCGTGGACATTGTGAATTCCCGAAGTTGTAACATTTCGAATCAATAAATTCTTGTCTCGATTGACACATGAAATCGCGAATTGGTAATTTGGAGATACAGAACAGTGGAAATCCCGAATTTAGAAATTTTGATTTTCTGCAACCTTGAATTCCCAAATTTGCCAAATGTTACTTCTTCACATCTTGAATTCCTAAACTTCCCAAATTTTGAATTGTCGTAGATGGGAATTTCTGCATTTGAAAACTGCCAATTTTAAATCCTGGAAATCCTGAATTTGTAAATTTAGAATTCCCAAATTTGGAAAATTTCAGTCGTGGACATTGTGAATTCCCGAAGTTGTAACATTTCGAATCAATAAATTCTTGTCTCGATTGACACATGAAATCGCGAATTGGTAATTTGGAGATACAGAATAGTGGAAATCCCGAATTTAGAAATTTTGATTTTCTGCAACCTTGAATTCCCAAATTTGCCAAATGTTACTTCTTCACATCTTGAATTCCTAAATTTCCCAAATTTTGAATTGTCGTAGATGGGAATTTCTGCATTTGAAAACTGCCAATTTTAAATCCTGGAAATCCTGAATTTGTAAATTTAGAATTCTCAAATTTGGAAAATTGCAGTCGTGGACATTGTGAATTCCCGAAGTTGTAACATTTCGAAGCAATAAATTCTTGTCTCGATTGACACATGAAATCGCGAATTGGTAATTTGGAGATACAGAATAGTGGAAATCCCGAATTTAGAAATTTTGATTTTCTGCAACCTTGAATTCCCAAATTTGCCAAATGTTACTTCTTCACATCTTGAATTCCTAAATTTCCCAAATTTTGAATTGTCGTAGATGGGAATTTCTGCATTTGAAAACTGCCAATTTTAAATCCTGAATTTGTAAATTTAGAATTCCCAAATTTGGAAAATTTCAGTCGTGGACATTGTGAATTCCCGAAGTTGTAACATTTCGAATCAATAAATTCTTGTCTCGATTGACACATGAAATCGCGAATTGGTAATTTGGAGATACAGAATAGTGGAAATCCCGAATTTAGAAATTTTGATTTTCTGCAACCTTGAATTCCCAAATTTGCCAAATGTTACTTCTTCACATCTTGAATTCCTAAACTTCCCAAATTTTGAATTGTCGTAGATGGGAATTTCTGCAATTGAAAACTGCCAATTTTAAATCCTGGAAATCCTGAATTTGTAAATTTAGAATTCCCAAATTTGGAAAATTTCAGTCGTGGACCTTGTGAATTCCCGAAGTTGTAACATTTCGAATCAATAAATTCTTGTCTCGATTGACACTTGAAATCGCGAATTGGTAATTTGCAGATCCAGAATCGTGGAAATCCCGAATTTTGAAATTTTGTTCTTCTGCAACCTTGAATTCCCAAATTTGCCAAATGTTCACTCTTCACATCTTGAATTCCTGAACTTCCCAAATTTTGAATTGTCGAAGTTGGGAATTTCTGCATTTGGAAACTGCCAATTTTAATCGTGGAAATCCTGATTTTCTAAATTTCGAATTCCCAAATTTGGAAAATTTCATTGGTGGACATTGTGAATTCTCGAATTTGTAACATTTCGGATCAATGAATTCTTGTCTCGATTGACACTTGAAATCGCGAATTGATAATTTGGAGATACAGAATCGTGGAAATCCCGAATTTAGAAATTTTGATTTGCTGCCATTTTGAATTCCCAAATTTGCCAAATGTTACTTCTTCACATCTTGAATTCCTAAACTTCCCAAATTTTGAATTGTCATAGATGGGAATTTCTGCATTTGAAAACTGCCAATTTTAAATCCTGGAAATCCTGAATTTGTAAATTTAGAATTCTCAAATTTGGAAAATTGCAGTCGTGGACATTGTGAATTCCCAAAGTTGTAACATTTCGAATCAATAAATTCTTGTCTCGATTGACACATGAAATCGCGAATTGGTAATTTGGAGATACAGAATCGTGGAAATCCCGAATTTAGAAATTTTGATTTGCTGCCATTTTGAATTCCCAAATTTGCCAAATGTTACTTCTTCACATCTTGAATTCCTAAACTTCCCAAATTTTGAATTGTCGTAGATGGGAATTTCTGCATTTGAAAACTGCCAATTTTAAATCCTGGAAATCCTGAATTTGTAAATTTAGAATTCCCAAATTTGGAAAATTTCAGTCGTGGACATTGTGAATTCCCGAAGTTGTAACATTTCGAATCAATAAATTCTTGTCTCGTTTGACACATGAAATCGCGAATTGGTAATTTGGAGATACAGAATAGTGGAAATCCCGAATTTAGAAATTTTGATTTTCTGCAACCTTGAATTCCCAAATTTGCCAAATGTTACTTCTTCACATCTTGAATTCCTAAATTTCCCAAATTTTGAATTGTCGTAGATGGGAATTTCTGCATTTGAAAACTGCCAATTTTAAATCCTGGAAATCCTGAATTTGTAAATTTAGAATTCTCAAATTTGGAAAATTGCAGTCGTGGACATTGTGAATTCCCGAAGTTGTAACATTTCGAAGCAATAAATTCTTGTCTCGATTGACACATGAAATCGCGAATTGGTAATTTGGAGATACAGAATAGTGGAAATCCCGAATTTAGAAATTTTGATTTTCTGCAACCTTGAATTCCCAAATTTGCCAAATGTTACTTCTTCACATCTTGAATTCCTAAATTTCCCAAATTTTGAATTGTCGTAGATGGGAATTTCTGCATTTGAAAACTGCCAATTTTAAATCCTGAATTTGTAAATTTAGAATTCCCAAATTTGGAAAATTTCAGTCGTGGACATTGTGAATTCCCGAAGTTGTAACATTTCGAATCAATAAATTCTTGTCTCGATTGACACATGAAATCGCGAATTGGTAATTTGGAGATACAGAATAGTGGAAATCCCGAATTTAGAAATTTTGATTTTCTGCAACCTTGAATTCCCAAATTTGCCAAATGTTACTTCTTCACATCTTGAATTCCTAAACTTCCCAAATTTTGAATTGTCGTAGATGGGAATTTCTGCATTTGAAAACTGCCAATTTTAAATCCTGGAAATCCTGAATTTGTAAATTTAGAATTCCCAAATTTGGAAAATTTCAGTCGTGGACCTTGTGAATTCCCGAAGTTGTAACATTTCGAATCAATAAATTCTTGTCTCGATTGACACTTGAAATCGCGAATTGGTAATTTGCAGATCCAGAATCGTGGAAATCCCGAATTTTGAAATTTTGTTCTTCTGCAACCTTGAATTCCCAAATTTGCCAAATGTTCACTCTTCACATCTTGAATTCCTGAACTTCCCAAATTTTGAATTGTCGAAGTTGGGAATTTCTGCATTTGGAAACTGCCAATTTTAATCGTGGAAATCCTGATTTTCTAAATTTCGAATTCCCAAATTTGGAAAATTTCATTGGTGGACATTGTGAATTCTCGAATTTGTAACATTTCGGATCAATGAATTCTTGTCTCGATTGACACTTGAAATCGCGAATTGGTAATTTGGAGATACAGAATCGTGGAAATCCCGAATTTAGAAATTTTGATTTGCTGCCATTTTGAATTCCCAAATTTGCCAAATGTTACTTCTTCACATCTTGAATTCCTAAACTTCCCAAATTTTGAATTGTCATAGATGGGAATTTCTGCATTTGAAAACTGCCAATTTTAAATCCTGGAAATCCTGAATTTGTAAATTTAGAATTCTCAAATTTGGAAAATTGCAGTCGTGGACATTGTGAATTCCCAAAGTTGTAACATTTCGAATCAATAAATTCTTGTCTCGATTGACACATGAAATCGCGAATTGGTAATTTGGAGATACAGAATCGTGGAAATCCCGAATTTAGAAATTTTGATTTGCTGCCATTTTGAATTCCCAAATTTGCCAAATGTTACTTCTTCACATCTTGAATTCCTAAACTTCCCAAATTTTGAATTGTCGTAGATGGGAATTTCTGCATTTGAAAACTGCCAATTTTAAATCCTGGAAATCCTGAATTTGTAAATTTAGAATTCCCAAATTTGAAAAAGTTCAGTGGTGGACATTGTGAATTCCCGAATTTGTAACATTTCGAATCAATAAATTCTTGTCTCGATTGACACATGAAATCGCGAATTGGTAATTTGGAGATACAGAATAGTGGAAATCCCGAATTTAGAAATTTTGAGTTTCTGCAACCTTGAATTCCCAAATTTGCCAAATGTTACTTCTTCACATCTTGAATTCCTAAATATCCCAAATTTTGAATTGTCGTAGATGGGAATTTCTGCATTTGGAAACTGCCAATTTTAAATCCTTGAAATTCTGAATTTGTAAATTTAGAATTCCCAAATTTGGAAAATTTCAGTCGTGGACATTGTGAATTCCCGAAGTTGTAAAATTTCGAATCAATAATTTCTTGTCTCGATTGACACTTGAAATCGCGAATTGGTAATTTGGAGATACAGAATCGTGGAAATCCCGAATTTAGAAATTTTGATTTTCTGCAACCTTAAATTCCCAAATTTGCCAAATGTTAACTTTTCACATCTTGAATTACTGAACTCCAGAATTTTGAAAGGTTGAAGTCATGACTTCCTGCATTTGAATATTGAAAATTTTAAATCATGGAAATCCTGAATTTCTAAACTTTGAATTCCCAAATTTGGAAAATTTCAGTCGTGGTCATTGTGAATTCCCGAAATTGTAACATTTCGAATCAATGAATTTTTGTGTCGATAGACACTTGAAGTCGCGAATTGGGAATTTGCAGATCCAGAATAGTGGAAATCCTGAATTTAAAATTTTTGATTCGTTGTAATCTTCAATTCCCAAAATTTTCAAAATGTAAGCTCTTCACACTTTGAATTCCTGAATTTTCCAAATTTTGAATTGTCGAGTGGTGACTGCATTTGCATATATTTTAAATCGAGGATATCCCGAATTTGCAAATTTTGAATTCCCAAATTTGGAATATTTCAGTCGTAGACATCTTAATGTCAATAGACACTTGAAATCGCGAATTGGGAATCAGCGGAATTAGAAATTTTGATTCGTTGCATTCTTGAATTCCCAAATTTGCAAAATGTTAACTCTTCACATTTTGAATTTTCAAATTTCCAAATTTTGTATTGGAATTTCTGGATTTGGAAACTTTCAACTTTAAGTCGAGGAAATCCTGAATTTGTAACTTCTGAATTCCCAAAATCTCGTGTCGATGGACACTTGAAATCGAGAATTGTGAATTTACAGATTCAGAATTGTGGAAATCCCGGATTTGGAGCAGTGTATCGACCGATCGATAGATAGAATGGAACAACGTTGGCGTTGGACAAATGCCCCGCCACCGCCGCTTGATTGCACCTCGCAACCGAACGTCACTCCAAATATAGTTGCATACACGAGTTTTGCCACACCTAGCTGCCGTGCAGTTTTCACAATCTTAGCGATTTAGACAGTTACGCGGGAAGAGCCGACTTCGCCAGGTGAAAGTCATCCTTTTCCCGTCGTGAGGTAACCCTCCGAAGACAATGCTCCGTCTTCGGAAATTAATGATCTTTCTTGGAGTTCATTGTGATCTGGAGTGTCTGAGATACAAATCAGTTGTAGTGAATATTAATCTTCGGCGTGGACCGTCAGTGGTAGTTCCGCGCAATTAATAACCCGTATACCCTCCGCGTATTAACAGACGAAGAGATTGGCATGCGAACAATCCCCGCACAAACGTCGGTTCGTTCGAAAAGCGAATTCTAATTTCATGAATATATTAGCATAACATGGCAGAGTCGGCGAGCATTTGATTCGGCCGGATGGATCCCCGAGCTAATATGCAAACACGACGTACAATATACGTCCCAAACCGCAGTCGGCATTAAAAAACTCCCTTTTGTATAGAAACACCACCCCTTCAGATATCATATTGACATGACAGTGCCTTAATGACGCTTCCCCTCGCCGTCGATTAGACGGTGAGAGCAGCCTCTCTCTTCTCCCGTCTGACGGCTCACATTCAAAGATTTCGCCGATGCTGTTTTGTCCCACATGACACAGGCCCCGCCAACTGTGCCACAGACACTGACAAATGACGAACTGTCACCGGGAAGGAAGACTGATATGGCCGCGCCGTCGCTATTCCTCTATGTGCGACAGACGGCCATTTTCAAAAATATTCTCCCTTCGCTCATATTTTCGCTGACACGATGATTTTTTCCTTTGTGGAAACGAGAATAAATACCGCGCATTTTTCCCTACAATAATTATAATAGTAGCCCGCCTCTAATATATTTCAATTTTATTCTCGTGAATAAGGACCGCATTTATCAGCGCCGACAACCGACCGCAAAAAGTGAGATTAAAAATTGCTCGAACAATACACACGATCGCCGTTTCGCCACCTACGCCGGTGAGGGTCGCTCGAAGGACCATAGGGATGGACAGTCGACGAATGCGAAGGTCGGCGTGACGTCACGTACGGGGGAAGAACTAGAACTAACTTCTCTACTCGAATTTAATTTTTTTTTTCGTTTTTCAGGTTGTTTTAGGTTCATACCAGGATTTCAGGTTCTAAGTTGATTGTGTTTTATCCCAGGTTTAGGCGTTCTATGTTGATTCAGATTACTTTTTTTTTGTTGGAAATTTGTACTCATTAATTTTGAATAATCATTAATTTTCGGGTTTTCGCCTGTTTCAGGTTCGTCCCATGTTACTAGGTTTTACGTTGATTCAGTTTTATCCCTGGTTTTTACGTTTTATATTGATCCAGGTTACTTTAATTGTCTTGTTGGACCTAGAAGTGATACTCAGTTTTGAGTAATAATTAGTTTTCGTGTTTTAAGCTGTTTCGGGTTCATCCTAGGTTTTCAGTTTCTAAGTCTATTCTGGTTCAACCCAGGTTTTCGCATTCTAGGTCCATTCAGGTTATTTTATTTTTCTTGTTGTAACTTGAATTTGTACTCATTTTTTAGTCATCATTGGAATTTTGGTTTTAGGTTGTTTCAGGTTTATCCTAGGTTACCATGTTCTATTTTCATTCAGTTTTATCCCAGGTTTTCTTCTTCTATAGTGATTCAGGTCACTTTATTTTTCTTGTCCTAACTCGAAGCTTTACTGAGTTTTGAGTCATCAGTAGTTCTCGCATTTTATGTTGCTTTAGGTTCATCCCAACTTTTCAGGTTCCATGTTGATTCAGTTAAATCCCAGCTTTTCGGGCTCTAGGTGGATTCAGGTTACTTTAAGTTTTTTGTTGGAACTTGAATTTGTAGTCAGATTGGAGTCATCACATCGTTAGTTTTCGTGTTTTAGGTTGCTTCAGGTTTATCCCCGGTTACCAGATTCTACCCTGATTCAGTTTTATTCCAGGTTTTCGCGTTCTAGGTTGATTAAGGTTACTTTATTTTTCTTGTTGCAACTTTAAACTCTACACAGTTTTGAGTCGTTATTAGTTTGCGGGTTTTAGGTTTGCTCTAAGTTAATCAATGGTTTTCAGGTTCTAATTTGATTCTGCTTTATTCCAGGTTTCCGGGCTTTAGGTTGATTTAGGTTACTTTAATTCATTTGAATTTTGTACGCATTTTTCAGTCATAACTAGACTTTGGGTTTTCCCAGGTTTACAAGTTCTAAGTTGATTCAACTTTATACCAGGTTTCTGCTTTCTAGGTTGATTCAGGTTACTTCAATTTATTGGAATTTGTATGGATTTTACAGCCTAAATTCCGAGTTTTAGGTTCAGCCCGGGTTTCCAAGTTTTAAGTTAATTCATTTTTATACCAGGTGTTTGCGTTCTAGGTTGGTTCAGATCTCTTTAATTTATTGGAATTTGATGCATTTTACAGCCCTTATTAAATTTCGAGTTTTAGGGTGTTTCAGGGTCTTCCCAAAGTTTTCAGGTTTTCGGGTTTTAGGTTGATTCATGTTTATCCCCGATTACCAGATTCCAACCTGATTCAGTTGTATTTTACAAATTTAGAATTTTAGGTTGTTTCAGGTTCAGCCCAGGTTAATAAGTTCATTCATTTTTATACCAGGTGTTCGCGTTCTATGTTGGTTCAGGTCTCTTTAATTTATTGCAGCTTGATGCATTTACAGCCATTATTATGTAGTTCTCGCATTTTAGGTTGCTTCAGGTTCATCCCAAAGTTTCCAGGTTCCAAGTTGATTCAGTTTTATCCCAGGTTTTGGGGTTCTAAGTTGATTCACGTTTATTCAGGTTCATCCCAAAGTTTCCAGGTTCTAAGTTGATTCAGTTTAAACCCAGGTTTTCGGGTTCTAGGTTGAATTAGGTTACTCTAATTTTATTGGTGAGACTTTAAAAAGCTCCACTCAGTGTGTTTTAGGTTTACTTCAACTTAATCCATGGTTTTTAGTTTCTTATTTCATCCTGTTTTATCCCAGGTTTCCGGGCACTAGGTTGATTCAGGGTACTTTAATTTATATAATTTTGTAGGCATTTTTCAGTCATCACGAGATTTCGGGTTTTCCCAGGTTTACAAGTTCTAAGTTGATTCACTTTTATCCCAGGTTTCTGCGTTCTAGGTTGATTCAGGTTACTTTAATTTATTGGGATTTGTATGGATTTTACATCCATTATTAAATTTCGACTTTTAGTCTGTTTTTTAGTCTGTTTTACCTCAGGTCTTTGCGTTCCAGGTTGGTTCAGGTCACTTTAATTTATTGGAATTTGTATGGATCTTAAAGGCATTATCAAACTTAAAGTTTTAACTTGTTCCAGGTTAATTCCAGATTTGCAAGTTTTAAGTTGATTTAGTTTTATCCCAGGTTTCTGAGTTCTAGGCTGATTCAGGTTACTTTAATTTATTGGGTTTTGTATGGATTTTACAGCCATTATTAAATTTCGGGTTTTAGTCTGTTTCAGGTTTAGTCCAGGTTTTCAAGTTTTAAGTTGATTAATTTTTACCTCAGGTTTTTGCTTTCCAGGTTGGTTCAGGTCACTTTAATTTACTGGAATTTGTATGGATCTTAAAGGCATTATTAAACTTAAAGTTTTAGGTTGTTGCAGGTTCATCCCAGGTTTGCAAGTATTAAGTTGATTCAGTTTTATCCTAGTTTTCTGGGTTCTATGTTGATACAGGTTACTTTAATTTATTGGAATTTGTATGGATTTTACAGCCATTGTTTCAAGTTCAGTCCAGGTTTACAACTTTACATTGATTCTATTTATCTCCGGTTTTTGTACTCAGATTTGTGTCATCATTCGTTTTCGGGTTTTAGGCAGCTTCAGGTTTACCCCCGGTTACCAGATCCTAGCCTGATTCAGTTTTATTTTAGAAATTTAGAATTTTAGGTTGTTTCAGGTTCAGCCCAGGTTTATAAGTTTTAAGTTGATTCAGTTTTATCCCAGACTCTCGCACTCTATGTTGATTCACGTTACTTTATTTTTCTTTTTCTAACTTTAAGCTCCAGGTTAAGGTTAAGGTTTCCAGGTTTGAAGTTGATTCAGGTTCCTTTTAGTTTTTTTGTTGGAACTTGAATTTGTCCTCAGATTTGAGTCATTAATAGTTTTCGGGTTTTAGGTTGCTTCAGGCTTATCCCCGGTTGCCAGATTCTACCCCGATTTAGTTATATCCCAGGTTTTCGCGTTTAGGTTGATTAAGGTTACTTTATTTGTCTTGTTGCAACTTTAAATTCTACTTAGTTTTGAGTCGTCATTAGTTTTCGAACCTTAGGTTTGCTTCAACTTAATCCATGGGTTTCAGGTTCTAATTTGATTCTGCTTTATCCCAGGTTTCCAGGCTGTGGGTTGATTCAGGTTACTTTAATTTATTTAATTTTGTGGGTATTTTTCAGTCATCACTGTTTCTGGTTTTCCCAGGTTTACAAGTTCTAAGTTGATTCAACTTTGTCCCAGGTTTTTGCGTTCCAAGTTGATTCAGGTTACTTTATTCTATTCTAATTTGTATGGATTTTACAACCATTGTTGAATTTAAAGTTTTATGTTGTTTCAGGTTCATCCCAGGTCTGCAAATTTTTTCCCAAGTTTCTACGTTCTAGGTTGGTTCAGGTCACTTTAATTTATTGGAATTTGTATGCATTTTACAGCCATTAGTAAATTTCGAGTTTTAGGTTGTTTTAGGTTCATCCCAAATTACCAAGCTCCAAGTTGATTCAGCTTTATCCCAGGTTTTGGGGTTCTAAGTTGATTCACATTCATTCAGGTTCATCACAAAATTTCAAGGTTCTAAGTTGATTCAGTTTAAACCCAGTTTTTCGGGTTCTAAGTTGATTCAGGTTACTTTATTTTTCTTGTTCTAACTTGAAGCTCTACAAAATTTTTGAGTCATCAGTAGTTCTCGCATTTTAGGTAGTTTCAGGTTCATCCCCAAGTTTCCATTTTTCTACTTGATTCAGTTTAACCCCAGGTTTTCGGGTTGTAGGTTGAATTAGGTTTCTCTATTTTTATTGGTGAAACTTTAACCTCCACTCAGTATTGAGTCATTATTACTTTTCGAATTTTAGTTTTACTTCAACTTAATCCATGGTTTTTAGGTTCTGATTTGATTATTTATCCCAGGTTTCCGGGCACCAGGTTGATTCAGGTTACTTTAATTTATATAATTTTGTAGGCATTTTTCAGTCATCACTAGATTTCGGGTTTTCCCAGGTTTACAAGTTCTAAGTTGATTACTTTTCTTGTTGAAACTTTACACTCTACTCAGTTTTGAGTCGTTATTAGCTTTCGGGTTTGAGGTTTGCTTCAGCTTAATCCATGGTTTTCAGATTCTAATTTGATTCTGTTTTATCCCAGGTTTCTGGGCTTTAGGTTGATTCAGCCAACTTTAATCTATAGGAATTTGTATGAATTTTAGAGTCATTATTAAATTTAGAGTTTTAGTCTGTTTCAGGTTCAGTCCAGGTTTTCAAGTTTTATTGATTAATTTTTACCTCAGGTTTTTGCGTTCCAGGTTGGTTCAGGTCACTTTAATTTACTGCAATTTGTATGGATCTTAAAGGCATTATTAAACTTAAAGTTTTAGGTTGTTTCAGGTTCATCCCAGGTTTGCAAGTTTTAAGTTGATTCAGTTTTATCCTAGGTTTCTGCGTTCTATGTTGATACATTTTACTTTAATTTATTGGAATTTGTATGGATTTTACAGCCATTGTTAAATTTAGAGTTTTAGGTTGTTTCAGGTTCATCCCATATTACCAGGTTCCAAGTTGATTCAGTTTTATCTCAGGTTTTGGAGTTCTAAGTTGATTCACGTTCATTCAGGTTCATCCCAAAGTTTCCAGGTTCTAAGTTGATTCAGTTTAATCCCAGGTTTTCGGGTTCTACGTTGATTCAGGTTACTTTAATTGATTTGAATTTGTAATCATTAGATTTTGTTTTTAGGTTGTTTCATTTGCAACCTAGGTTACCACTTCCAAGTTTTATGCAAACTTTTTGGATTTCTATGTTTATTGATGTCACTTTAACTTATTTGAATTTGTATGCATTTTAGAGCCGTTATAAAATTTCAAGTTTTAGGTTGTTTTAGATTCATCCCAGGTTACCAGGTTCTAAGTTAATTCAGTTTTATTCTAGGTTTCCGAGATTTAATTTGATTCAGGTTATTTTAATTGATTTGAGATTGTATTCACTATTCATTTTACAGTCATCATTAGGTTTTGTGTTTTAGGTTGTTTCATTTGCATCCTAGGTTACCAGGTTCCAAGTTTTATCCAAAATTGTTGGATTCTAGGTTTATTCAGGTCACTTTAATTTATGTATGCATTTTGAGCCGTTAACAAATTTCGAGTTTTAGGTTGTTTCAGATTCATCCCAGTTCAACAGGTTCTAAGTTCATTCAGTTTTATCCCAGACTTTCGCGTTCTAGGTTGATTCACATTACTTTATTTTTCTTGTTCTAACTTGAAGCTTTACTGAGTTTTGAGTCATCTGTAGTTCTCGCATTTTAGGTTGCTTCAGGTTCATTCCAAATTTTACAGGTTCCAAGTTGATGCAGTTTAATCCCAGGTTTTCGGTGTCTAGGTTGATTCAGGTTGCTTTATTTTTCTTGGTAAAACTTTAAGCTCCACTCAGTCTTGAGTCATTATTAGTTTTCGTATTTTAGGTTGCTTCGGTTCATCCCCGGTTACCATAAAAGTTCTAGGTTGATTCAGTTTTATCCCAGGTTTTCGAGCTCTAGGTTGATTCAGGTTGCTTTAATTTTTACATTTACATTTTTACATTTTACGGTCATTATTAGATTTTGGGTTTTAGGTTGTTTCATTTGCATCCTAGGTTACCAGATTCCAAGTTTTATAAAAAAAAATTATTCTAGTTTTATACCAGGTTTCCGAACTCTAGATTGATTCAGGTTATTTTAATTTATTTGAATTTGTATGCATTCTAAGTTGATTCAACTTTGTCTCAGGTTTTTGAATTCTAGGTTGATTCAGGTAACTTTAATTTATTGGATTTTACAGCCATTAATAAATTTAGAGTTTTAGGTTGTTTCAGACTCATCCGAGGTTTGCAAATTTGAAGTTGATTCATTTTTATCCCTGGTTTTTGCGTTCTAGTTTGATTCAGGTTACTTCAATTTATTGGGATTTGTATTGATTTTACAGCCATTGTTAAATTTAGAGTTTTAGGTTGTTTCAGGTTTATTTCAGGTTTGCAAGTTTTAAGTTGATTTAGTTTTATCCCAGGTTTCTGTGTTCTAAGTTGCTTCAGGTTTATCCCAAAGTTCCAAGGTTCCAAGTTCAATCCCAGGTTTTTGGGTTATAGGTTGATTAGGGTTACTTTATTTTTCATGTTGCAACTTTAAACTTTACTCAGTTTTGAGTCGTTATTGGTTTTTGGGTTTTAGGTTTGTTTTCAGTTTCTAATTTGATTCTTTTTTATCCCAGGTTTCCTGGCGCTAGGTTGATTCAGGTCACTATAATTTATTTTAATCTTGTAAGCATTTTTCGGTCATCCCTAGATTTCGGATTTTCTCAGGTTTACAAGTTCTAAGTTGATTTAATTATCGTAATTTGTGTGGATTTTACAGCCATTATTATATTTCGAGTTTCAGGTTATTTCAGTTAGGTTGTTTCAGGTTCAGCCAGGTTTCCAAGTTTTAAGTTGATTCAGGTTACTTTAATTTATTGTAATTTGTATGGATTTTACAGTCACTCTTAAATTTAGAGTTTTAGTTTGTTTGAGATTCTTCCCAGGTTTGCAAATTTTAAGTTGATTCACTTTTATCCCAGGTTTCTGCGTTCTAGGTTGATTCGGGTTACTTTAATTAATTGGAATTTGTGTGGATTTTACAGCCATTGTAAAATTTCAAGTTTTAGGTTATTTCAGGTTCTGCCCAGGTTTACAAGTTTTGAGTTGATTCATTTTAATCCAAGTTTTTTCGTTCTAAGTGGATTCACGTTACTTTATTTTTCTTGTTCTAACTTGAAGCTATACTCAGTTTTGAAAAAAAAAAGTTTTAAGTTGATTCAGTTTTATCCCAGGTTTCCGAGCTCTAGGTTGATCTTGGTTTTGTTATTTTTGTATTCAGGTTTATTCAAGTCACTTTAATTTATTTGAATTTGTATGCATTATTTTGAGTTTTAGGTTGTTTCCGATTCATCCTAGGTTACCAGGTTCTAAGTCGATTCAGTTTTATCCCAGGTTTTTGCGTTCTAGGTTGATTCAGGGAACTTTAGTTTTCTTGTCGGAACTGGAATTTGTAGGCATCTTGCATCCTAGGTTTTTGGGTTGTAGTTTTGAAGTTTTGTTGCTCCGCCTAGCTGATATTTTCTCAGCGTTATTACATTCGTCCTCTGCGCTTTAAATGTTTCTCGATGTAATAATATCTTAATTTTTCGGATTTCACAATTTCATAATTTGAATCCGTTTAAAATATCACAATGTCATTGACAATTTACATTGTTACCCAAATTTTTCGTCCTGTGGGTCCTGACATCTCCAAATCACGCATTACGGCACATATTACATACCCAAATGAATTTCAAGCCTAACACGCTGGTGCCAACAATCATTCAGTTTATGAGATATGAGCAAAAATGTTTTCTGGTGTTCAAACACCTGGTGGTAAAATTTCGAAACCCCATAGCTCCTATAATTTTGACAGAGAGAGGTTGCGGTTTATATACGTTCTTCTGAAAACTTTGATAGTAAAGTTTCAAGTAGGTCCTAGAGAAAGCCCGTCACCTGACCCAGAAATTCCTCCAAAACTATTCCCCCGATAAACGTAATGATTCATACCCCGCACTATTCGTAACACCGCAGGCGTTTACCGTTCGGAGCCACGATTACTCAAACATACCGTCACCTTCGAAAACGTGAAACCAACGTAAAGAGCTCATCCCACATCCGTGGACCGAAAATGATGGATGATTTATGCGGCGCACAATAGGTAGCAGAAGAAATTTATCTGCGAGTCCGGCGCGATGGGCGATTTGTTCGTGGGCTCGTCACGGCTTGAACCAGAAAAATTACAAAGCAAAGTCATTATGATCAAGAGTTGCGCGGGGTTAAAGCGCCATTTGTCAGGGCGATAGCCATCTCGGGCTACCAGTCGAAAAATGCAACGAGGACTTCATTCCGATTGCTCGAAATGACCGTCTTTACGTTGCGGTGTAATATTCGCTCACGGTTTTTGGGATCGCGCACTACCTGGTCGTTAAGGTTGCCGCAAAAAAAATGAAATGAGAGAATTTAGTGTAAAGATGCAATGTAAGTGTAGAAAAATTTTTAGAACCTGTATAAAAGAATTTCTTAATGACTTGAGAATAGTTGGGCACAATCTAGATAAAGTTAAAACAGTGTTTGACCACTAATGTATTAATGGGTCGTGACTTACATTTCACCAACATATTTGTTAGTTGTCAAGTTCACATGCATTGCTTTAATTTAATTAGGCTTAACGAGGCGTTTCCTGTTTAGGTGTTTATTTGTCTAATTGCGTGTTGCAATTTTATGGTACATACTTAGCGATAACGCTATCAAATCGCCTACATTTAAATCACCCAGTATTTTATGCGGACATGATAATTAGTGCTGCTAATTAATGTAGTGTTAATTCTTCGTACACCCGAAATAATATTTTTCCAACTGTTCCAGCACCCACGCCGCTTCCGACGGACGACTCTTGTAAAATACGCCAATAAAACCGCAACTTCGCCAACAGGTGTGTACTTAATTTTTTCCAATTGCTCCCATTTTACGACCGCATGGGCGATGCTAATCCGAAACTAAAGTTTGGAGCGCGATCCCAAAATCCCCAGTAAATTTGCGGTCAATTATCTTTCGGCCAAGTATAAATGAGTTTATGGCAGGAAAGTCGAGCAGTGACCGAAAGGCAAAATTACCGTCATATATCAGGTCCGTCCTTCGATTCGGACTCTCCACAAAAGAGGCGCTTTCAAGGTAGGATTTGCATAGATAGGGGTTTGTGCTCGAAGAGGTTATTTTCGGCGGCGCTCGGCCTTGGGGTATTGTGAGGTGGGAAGGCTGCAATCGCAGGTGAGTTAATTTATGGGTGGGCAATTGTCGGAGGAGCATCACTGTAATTATTTCGCTCAGTTGTTTTGAATTATGGTCCAAAAAATGGTGGATGCGCCACAAAAATCTTATTTTTATAGACTCGAAAGTACCCCGGCCCATTGTGGATCCAAATTGCATCAGGTACCCCAATTTACGGATTTGAACTCAGTTTGGTGCCGCACACCGACGGCCCACTAATCATCTTGAACACACAACTTCCAGCCATTTTCCACGCTGCGCGAAACAATGCCCCCGGTGACCCATTTTAGCATATGGTCGGTCCATTTTTCCATTTAATAAGCAAAATTCGCACAATGGGGCCACCATGCTGGGTTGCGTCACGGGGCGAGTTGTAAATTACTCCGCGTTATGCAAAACGTCCGTTTTCGGTTTCGAGATGATTGTGGTCGACTTTCACAAAATTATGCGTTCAAACGCTGGTGTGTGGTGGGTGCTGCAACATGGGTGAGTCGCTGGTTTTTTTATTCGGAGAGGTGTCGGTTTATAAATTGGTAGCGATGGCCGAAACGCGATAGCGTTTTCGGGTGGGGTCGTGGAAGAGGTCGGCCGGGTTGTGGGATGGAAGGGATCGGATTACCACGGGTCGCCGTTTTTGTTTTAGTTCTTATTTGGTGGGAACAAGGAAACACAAAGGCGATGAACACTGACCAGGAATTATAAATTACAAATTAATACTTCCCTAGTCGTTAATTAGGAAATTCAGAGCAGGTGTTCTTCCAATTATTACATTAAATTAAAATTTAAATATATTCAAACTCATAAACTTTAATAAACGTAAATTACAATAGAAACTACTCCCATCCTCAGCCCTAATTTTACAAGAGGTTAATGATACAATTGATGAATTATAGTGGGGTTCTTACCTTAAAGAATTATGACGTTTTGAAAGATTATTAAATTTGACGTTTTGAAAAGGTTATTTATGCCAAAGCTTCCAGGTTCTAGGTTAACTCAGTTTAATCCCAGGTTTTCGGGTTCTAGGTTGATTCAGGTTACTTTATTTTTATTGGTGTAATTCTAAGCTCCACTCAGTGTTGAGTCATTATTAGTTTTCGTGTTTTAGGTTGCTTCAGGTTCATCCCCGGTTACCAGCTTCTAGGTTGATTCAGTTTTATCCCAGGTTTTCGAGCTCTAAGTTAGTTCAAAATTTTTGGATTCTAGGTTTATTCAGGTCACTGAATTTTTATGTATTTTAGAGCCGTTATCAAAATTTCGAGTAATAGATTGTTTCAGATTCATCCCAGGTGACCAGGTTCTAAGTTGATTCCGTTTTATCCCAGGTTTTGGCGTTCTAGGTTCATTCATGTTACTTTAATTTTCTTCTTAGAAGTTGAATCTGTACGCATTTTTCAGTCATTAAATTTGGGATCTTAGGTTGTTTCAGGTTCTAAGTTGATTCACTTTTATCTCAGGTTTTTTGCGTTCTAGGTCGATTCAGGTTACATTAATTTTCTTGTCGGAACTTGAATTTATACGCAGGTTTGTTTCAGGTTTGTTCTAGGTTTTTAGGTTGTAGTTGTTTAGGATTCTTAAATTTGACGTTTTGAAAAGATTACATAATTTTTAATTTTTTTTAAAAAATTAATTTTTTTAAAATTGTAAAGATTCCTCGATATCTGGTAAGTTTGCTAAAGCGATTTGTTTGATGTTATTAAATTCTGTTTGAAAGATGAATCTAATAGTGGGATAGAAAATAATCGGTGGAAAGACGAATGAAAAGCTGCAAATTTATGAGAAGTTAAGTTTATTCATTTTTTACTAGGTTTTTGCATTCTAGGTCGATTCAGGTTATTTTAATTTTCTTGGTGGATCTTGATGTTGTACTCAGTTTTTTAGTAATTATTTACTTTTCGGGTTTTACCTTTTTTCAGGTTTATCCCAGGTTTCAAGGTTCTAAGTTGATTCTGTTCCATCCCAAGTTTTCTTCAGGTTACTTTAATTTTCTCTTAAGTCGGAACTTGAATCTGTACTCATTTTTGAGTTCTGTCTTTAAATTGTTTCAGGTTCATCCCAGGTTAGCATGTTCTATTTTGATTCATTTTTGTCCCAGGTTTTTGTTAGAATATCGAAATGAGCTATAGATTAGCATAGTGTGCGCCTAGCAATTCGAATGTCTAATTAAATAAAATACATGTTGTGTATCGTGTTGGTCTAAATAAAATAGTTTTACTTTGGTCCGTCTATCCCCAATTCCCGTCAGGTTATGGGCCCAGAACTCCCAGAAGTCCCAGAACGCCCAGAAGTCCCAGAACTCCCAGAATTCGAATAACGAAAAACAAAATATGGCTTCAACTACCGGTTTTGCAAATATTGAGAAATTAAATGAAAACAATTTTGAATTATGGAAGGTTCAGATGAAAAGTGTATTAATAATCAATGATTTGTGGGGATACGTTGACGGTATCGAAGTAAAAACGGAAGAAAACAGACAAGAATGGACCAAGAAGGACTCTAAAGCACTGGCGTTAATAAATTTAAGCATCACACAGAGTCAATTGAATCATGTAAAGAAAGCATCGTCTTCAAAGGAAGCGTGGGACGGACTCAAAGAAGTTTTCGAATCAAAAGGTCCGGTTAGAAAGGCTGTTTTGTACAAACAGTTGCTTCGTATGGAGAAGAAGTCCAATGTTACCATGGCGCAGTATGTAATAGAATTTAAACGGAAAGCGGAACAACTTGAAGAAGCTGGAATTGTAATTCCTGAAGATTTATTATCAATAATGTTGCTAGGTTCTTTACCGGCCGAATTCGAAAATTTCAGCGTAGCAATTGAGACCCGTGATGAAATACCTTCGTTCGAAAATTTGAAATTAAAATTAATTGAAGAAGAAGCACGGCTGAACGAAAAGAACGCCATGATCAAAGATAATGAAGATACAAACGACGCGTTACTGACGAAAAGACCATTTGCAAATTCAAAAACAAACACGCAAAAATGGAAACTAAAATGTTACAATTGTGGAAAATCAGGACACAAAAGTCGATTTTGCAGATCGAAGCGTAGTGAATTCAAGAAATCAACCGACGACGCTATGACAGTAGTTGCATGCAATACGGAATTAAGAAGTTTGGGGAAGAGAACGTGGTACCTTGACAGTGGTGCAACTAGACACATGTGCAACAATAAAAGTAATTTTGCAAGTTTAGATGAAAATGAACAATCGAAAGTGTACATGGCAGCAGAACATTTTGTAGGATCAATCGGCGTTGGTGATATTTATTTAGATGCGAAATTAAATGGACATCACGCAGTAAACACTGTAAAACTAAAAGATACATTGTGTGTTCCAGATCTTCGTAACAATCTTTTGTCTGTATCAAGCGTTACTGATAACGGCTACACTGTTACATTTGACAAAAATCGGGCAACAATCAATCGGAAAGACGGTACGGTAGTTCTCACAGCGATAAAACGTGATCAGCTGTACGTTGTCAACGAAAAAGAAGAATATGCAGCTTTGGCAGGTAGAAATGGAGATGAAGAATTACGAAAATGGCATCAGAGGTATGGACACTTAAATGTAAGTGATTTGAAGAAAATGAAGAAAGAACATATGGTGTCGGGTATGAAGTTTTGTGACAATGGCAATGACATAAAGTGTGAAATATGTGCGAAATGTAAAATCACTGTTCAACCATTTAAAAAATCTGACAATCGTGCAAGCAAACTTTTAGGGTTGATACATTCGGACATTTGTGGACCAATGAGCACCCAATCGCTCGGTGGTGCAAGATATTTTGTAACCTTTATAGACGACTGTTCTAGGTATACAGAAACTGTTATGCTACGACATCGTTCTGACGTTCTTCAGGCTTTCAAAGATTACAAACGAAGAGTAGAAAAACAGACTGGTCAACAAATCAAAAAACTACGTACAGACAACGGGACAGAGTATCTGTCAAGTGAATTCAACAATTTCATCAGAGAAGAAGGCATTTCGCGACAGCTGACTGTTGAATACACACCTCAACAAAACGGAGTGGCAGAACGAGCCAATCGTACGCTCGTGGAAATGGCACGTTGTATTATGGTACAAGCAAATCTTCCTGCTTCGTTGTGGGCCGAAGCAATTAATACGGCGACATATTTAAGAAATAGATGTGCAACAAAATGTCTAAATGAAATTACTCCTTATGAAGTATGGTCAAAACGTAAACCTTACGTTGGTTTCTTCAGAACAATAGGCAGCAAGACCATCGCTTTGAATAAAAGACAAAGAAGAGGTAAATTTCAACCGAAAGGAGATGAATATGTGCTGGTGGGTTACTCGGATGAATCGAAAGCGTATCGACTATGGAAACCAGGAACAAAAACAGTAATTAAAGCTCGAGATGTAAAATTTTTTGAAAGAATTCAAGAACCCCAAAAACTATCGGAAGAAATTTTTGAATTGTCAAATCCCGATATTGATACATCACAAAATCAACACCAAGAAGACAGAAATCTCGAACATGGTCAAGAAGATGTACATTTCGAAGACGACCAAGACCAGCAAATTGATGAAGAAAAACAAGTTAATGAGCCACAACGAGGACCGGGTCGTCCAAGAATTGAGAGAACGGGTAGACCTGGACGTCCAAAGAAAGTTTATCAAACCAAAGAGAAAAGTTCCGATCCAGAATCTATTTCGTAAATTTACTCGCGAATTGGTAGAAGATAAAGAAATTGTGTACAATCGATGAGTAGAGATATTATGTTTAGTTAATTTTAGAAACTTATTTAGAAGAGCGCATTTCGATAGAGGGGGTGTTAGAATATCGAAATGAGCTATAGATTAGCATAGTGTGCGCCTAGCAATTCGAATGTCTAATTAAATAAAATACATGTTGTGTATCGTGTTGGTCTAAATAAAATAGTTTTACTTTGGTCCGTCTATCCCCAATTCCCGTCAGTTTTCTTCTTCTAGATTGATTCAGGTTAATTTATTTTTCTGGCTCTAACTTGAAGCTCTAATGACTTTTGAGTCATCATTAGTTCTTGGATTTTGTTCATTCCAACTTTCCAGGTTCTATGTTGATTCAGTTTAATCCCAGGTTTTCGGGCTCTAGGTTATTTTAATATTTTGTTGGAACTTGAACTTGTACTCGGATTTGAGTCATCATTAGTTTTCGGGTTTTAGATTGATTCAGGTTTATCCCGGTTACCAGATTCGACCCCGATTTATTTTTATCCCAGGTTTTTGCGTTCAAGTTTTTCTTTCAAGTTCTAATTTGATTCCGTTTTATCTCAGGTTTTCGGGCTCTAGGTTGATTAAGCTTACTTTAATTTATTTGAATTTTTTACGCATTTTTCAGTCATAACTACATTTCGTTTTTTCCCAGGTTTACAAGTTCCAAGTTTATTAAATTATTTTAATTTGTATGCATTTTACAGTCATTATTAAGTTTAGAGTTTTAGGTTGTTTCATGTTCATCCCCGGTTACCAGGTTCTACGTTAATTCAGTTTTATCCCAGGTTTTCGAGCTCTAGATTGATCCAGGTTACTTTAATTGAATTGTATTCATTTTAGTCATGTTTAGATTTATCCAAAAAAAATTTTTTTACTGTCTTTTAGTCATTTTTTTTTCGGGTTTTACCCTGTTTCAGGTTCATCCCAGGTTTCAAGGTTCTAAGTTGTTTCTCTTCTATCCCAAGTTTTCTTATCCTAGGTAGATTCAGGTTACTTTAATTTTTTCTTAACTCGGAACTTGAATCTGTACTCATTTATCAGTTCAATTTTTAAATTGTTTCAGGTTCATCCCAGGTTACCATGTTCTATTTTGATTCATTTTTGTTCCAGGTTTTCTTCTTCTAGATTGATTCAGGTCACTTTATGTTTCTTGTTCTAACTTGAAGTTCTAATGACTTTTGAGTCATCATTAGTTCTCGGATTTTGTTCATCAAAACTTTCCAGGTTCCATGTTGATTCAGTTTAATCCCAGGTTTTTGGGCTCTAGGTTGATTCAGGTTATTTTAAATATTTAGTTGGAACTTGAATTTGTACTCGTATTTGAGTCATCATTACTTTTCGGGTTTTAGATTGCTTCAGGTTTATCCCCGGTTACCAGATTCGACCCCAATTTATTTTTATCCCAGGTTTTCGCGTTCAAGTTTTTCTTTCAAGTTCTAATTTGATTCCGTTTTATCTCAGGTTTTCGGGCTCTAGGTTGATTAAGCTTACTTTAATTTATTTGAATTTTTACGCATTTTTCAGTCATAACTAGATTTAGTTTTTCCCAGGTTTACAAGTTCCAAGTTAATTAAATTATTGTAATTTGTATGCATTTTACAGTCATTATTAAGTTTCGACTTTTAGGTTGTTTCATGTTCATCCCCGGTTACCAGGTTTTACGTTGATTTAGTTTTATCACAGGTTTTCGAGCGCTAGGTTGATCCAGGTTGCTTTAATTGAATTGTATTCATTTTACAGTCATGTTTAGATTTTGGGTTTTAGGTTGATTCATTTGCATCCTAGGATACCAGTTTCCAAATTGTATCCAAAATTTTTGGATTCTAGGTTTATTCAGGTCACTTTAATTGATGTGATTTTGTATGCATTTTAGAGCCGTTGTCAAATTTCGAGTTCTAGGTTGTTTCAGATTCATCCCAGGTGACCAGGTTCTAAGTTTATTCAGTTTTATCCTAGGTTTTGGCGTTCTAGGTTGATTCATGTTACTTTAATTTTCTTCTTAGAAGTTGAATCTGTACGCATTTTTCAACCATTAAATTTGGTATCTTAGGTTGTTTCAGGTTCTAAGTTGATTCACTTTTAGCTCAGGTTTTTGCGTTGTAGCTCGATTCAGATTACTTTAATTTTCTCTTAAGTCTTAACTTGAATCTGTACTCATTTTCATTTCTGTTTTTAAATTATTTCAGGTTCATCCCAGCTTACCATGTTATATTTTGATTCATTTTTGTTCCAGGTTTTTTTCTTTTAGATTGATTCAGGTCACTTTATTTTTCTTGTTCTTGAACTTGAACTTGAAGCTCTACTGGCTTTTGAGTCATCATGAGTTCTCGGATTTTAGGTTGCTTCAGGTTCATCCCAGCTTTTCAGGTTCCATGTTGATTCAGTATTTAATCCCAGGTTTTCGGGCTCTAGGTTGATTCAGGTTACTTTAAGATTTTTGTTTGAACTTGAATTTGTACTCGGATTTGAGTCATCATTACTTTTCGGATTTTAGATTTGCTTTAGCTTATTCCACAGTTTTCAAGTTCTGTTTGATTCCGTTTTATCCCAGGTTTATCCAGGTTGATTAAGGTTACTTTAATTTATTTGAATTTTGTACGCATTTTACAGTTATTATTATATTTCGAGTTTTAGGTTGTTTTATGTTCATCTTTGATTACCAGGTTCTAAGTGGATTTAGTTTCATCCCAGACTTTCGCGTTCTAGGTTGATTCACGTTACTTCATTTTTTTGTTGCTCTAACTTGAAGTTCTATTCAGTTTTGAATCATCAGTAGTTCTCGCATTTTAGGTTGCTTCAGGTCCATCCCAAAGTTTCCAGGTTCCAGGTTGATTCAGTTTAATCCCAGGTTTTCAGGTTCTAGGTTGATTCAGGTTACTCTATTTTTATTGGTGTAACTTTAAGCTCGACTCAGTGTTGAGTCATTATTAGTTTTCGTGTCTTAGGTTGCTTCAGGTTCATCCCCGGTTACCAGGTTCTACGTTGATTCAGTTTTAACTCAGGTTTTCGAGCGCTAGGTTGATCCAGGTTACTTTAATTGAATTGTATTCATTTGACAGTCATGTTTAGATTTTGGGTTTTAGGTTGATTCATTTGCATCCTAGTTTACCAGCTTCCAAATTTTATCCAAGATTTTTGGATTCTAGGTTTATTCAGGTCACTTTAATTTATTTAAATTTTTATGCATTTTAGAGCCGTTATCAAATTTCGATTTTTAGGTTGTTTCAGATTCATCCCAGGTGACCAGGTTCTAAGTTGATTCAGTTTTATCCCAGGTTTTGGCGTTCTAGGTTGATTCATGTTACTTTTATTTTCTTCTTAGAAGTTGGATCTGTACGCATTTTTCAATCATTAAAATTGGGATGTTAGGTTGTTTCAGGTTCTAGGTTGATTGATTTTTATATCAGGTTTTTTGCGTTCTGGGTTGATTTAGGTTACTTTAATTTTCTTACCAGATTTGTTTAAACTATATTTGAGTGGTATAAAGGTGATAAACAATGAAATCATTATAAGTGAAAGAAGTGATATTTGAGGCTAAAATAATGTTGGATGGAAAAAATTAAAGTTTCAAGGCTTTCCTTATTTCCAAAGTCTTAAGAAATAGTATATTACATACTGAAGCGGAAAGTATTCCATTCCTGTCGAGAGAACTATAGTTTACCGAGAGGCATAGCCTCGAGGTGAACAAGTTCTCGAGACATAGGAAAGGTACTTTTGCAGAAGTTTGTATACTATTTTATTCACAATTAGGTATTCGAAATTTAATAATTAAATCTCATTATCATCAACTTTTATTGCAACGTTTAATTTCAGTAAAATGTTTGAACATAGTAAGCACGACAACAATTGATATTATTTGTCAGATAAATGTCAAAAGAGTTTCTGAAATGTATACTATTACACAAATTAGTAAATCACACTAAGGGTAATTTCTAATCGTAATTTTGCATTTGTGAACTGCTCACGAGTTACTGCGAGGCTGCAACAACAGTTGTGTAATTGCCTTTATTACTAATCATACTTTTAATAATAATTTAATTTAGTTTTGCCCTGCAACATCAGGTGAGTAATGGAATTGGAGGTCGGGAATTGGTCACTTTCCAACCTCTTTGCAGTTGCAGTTGGACCGCAGTATATTACTAGCCGATAATGAATAGATCAAATTTCCAGCTTTTATTGCATTTGTGAATCAATTTGGAATTGGATGGTGAAAAAACTATGTTTCGTTATTACTACCTATATGATTAGCGAAGGCGCAAGGTGTTGAAGGATTAGGGTCTAGATCTGTGTTGGTATAGATGTGTCTGAAATGTTTTTTAATACGGTCTGAAATTTTGCGACCTGTCTGACCTAACAGAAGGAGTCGCAAGAAGAGCAGTTCAATTTGTATACACCTGATGACGTTTCGTAATCTAATGGATCTTAATTCTTAATATACAATCTGGATAAGTTGTTATCTGTTTTAAATGAAACTCTGAGACCTTTTTTCTTCGGTATTTAGAACATTAACTACTGAGAAGAAGTTAAAAAGTGATTTCTAAGTTATTTATGAATATTTCTGCTAAAAGAGGTGACAAATTAGAACCCACTGCTAAGCCTGAGTTTTGTGAATAAAAATTATTTGAATTAAATTGAAAGAAATTTTGATCTAGGACAGCCTGACAAAGTGAATGTAAATTAAGTGTTAAATATTGGAATTAAATAGGAGATTTTTTAAAATTGATAAGCAAGATTTGGGTGCGGGATGTTGGGAATAAATTATGTAACTACGTCAAATGAAACAAGTCTAGTGTCTGATGGAATTTGGAAATTTTTAATTTTGGAACAATTTTATTAAGCCATTTAGAAAGTATTGATACAGGTGAATTGACAAAAGAAATTACTGGTCTAATGGGAAAAGGTGGAGTTTTATGTAAAGCTTGTGGGTCAAAATATTTAACCGCTTCTGAAAGGTCGTAGAGTCACTCTACTTTGCTTAACTAATCTTGTTTATTAGGTATTACCAAGCAACTCCCTTTATTATGTTTTTTCCAATTATTATGTTAATATGTTTCTAGCACACACAGCACATTAATTACCGACGAATATTTACTAATTAAGTGCACACAAGCAAATTCATCCTTCGTTTCATTGCCGCTCTTCGGCCGGCGCCCGTCGCTTCCGCACTCTCTATACACAGGCGCGCTTTTGGTCTATTCCATATCGCACGATTCGCATGATCATAATATTCGGACAATGAGAATTAATGACCGTCATAAATTGGTCCCGACTAATGATTCAACCGCTATCACTTCTCAGTTAAAATAAAATTAGAGTGTTTATTTTCGCTGACCGGCACAACAGTATAAAGTGCCTCTTGAAAAATTTTAAAAAAATTAATGACCCCTTTGATTGGGCCCGTCGCACATCCACACGTTCAAGAATTCATAATTCATTTCTGGGGGAATGAAAAGAAAGAGGAAAATTACCCCGAAATGAGCGACTTAATTGGTGCCGAACTTGAATCGGTACCTCCGTCGGTAATTAAAAGCATGTTGGTAGCACTAATAACGTATTCCGGAGTTATTAAGCTCAAATTTGTTTGAATTAAACTTAATTGTGGACAACGGCTAGATATCCGCTCGTCGGCGCGGCCATGGAATCGCCCATGTTTGCCCTCGAAAATACATAATGCATGCCGCCATGTTGCCATTAATCTATAACCTATCTAAGATGGCGAGTGTGAGATTACTATAATCAGTGTTCGGTCACACGAGACCCGACCGGTTCACGTCCTAACAAGTTATCGGAGTACCGGTTACAACGCCAGAAAATTGCTTTATTAACTCTATTAAATACTGAAGAGCTGTCCCCGTAATAACCATCATCCGCAAATTACGCTAATCGCGCGCACTTTTTTCGCGATGCACCGGCACCGGTATAATAACTCTATCGAAAACGCTTTCGGCGGGAAACTGATGCTCCGGAAAACAAACACGGCGGGTACATGTGTAGCCGTAAATTAAGATTTCGCTATGTTTAGAACGGAAAAGTGAAGGTGTCGTGACGTCACCGATGACGCAGAGGGGAGATTTTGGGTTAGATAATGTTCGAGTAATTGCTTCGGATGCTGAAATTGGCCGGCGCAGCTGCTTTCTCTTTTGGCTAGATTGTTTTTATTCCGCACTGAAACCTCTACATCACTGCGTGGGTCAACACGTTTCGACAACAACATTCTCGTTAGAAATGAACTTAGAAACTATCGTATTATTTTTGGCAGTTTTCAGGATTTTCATATCTCAATATTCAGTTCCGTCTTTGCTGATCTATGCTCTGTTAGTTTATAATAATTTTCGTTTCCCTGGTGTTCACTACAAATAGAAAAAATCTTGTATGCAACACTTGACGTGTTCTTCAACTCGGCTTTTAGTTTCACTTCACGTGCAACAAACAGTTATTTTTACACTGGTTGCATAATATTGAAAGTTGGCCATGCACGAAAAACCGCTTGTATAGTAATTGATTTATTAAATGTCAACTTGGCTATGCTAACTTTGACATTTCATAAAAAAAATCTATTACACTATGACAAGCGGCTTTTCGTGACGGCCAACTTGATCTTCATCAAAATATTAAAGAATAACACGAAGGTAAAGATGAAATTAATGATAAATGCTACACGAAGAAATTAGGATGGTTTGTAGGAGAAGAACGACCCGTCATAATAAGGACGATATACAGTAACTTTTTACTCTTGTTTTATAAATATCTATTTTCTACAGTCGTGCAAAAACAGGTAATTTTTTGCACCAGTTTGGAATCGGTATTCCACTATTGCAAAAAGTACTTCTTATTTACCATAGTTTAATAAGTACCCTCTTTATTGCACTAGAAACTACTGAAATAAATAATTATCATTTTAATTTCTTTTTGTTAGCAAAACCTGCTTCGTTTACAAAGATCAAATGTAAGAACAAGAATATTTTATGCACCACGTGCTGAAAAGCGGTATGGCACTCAAAATCACAAAATAACAAAATTACAAAATTCACAATAATTTTAAAGTTACAACTTTACGAAATCATAAAACCATATAGAACTCGATCTAGACACATTTGGATGTTAGAAAAATAAAAAAATTATTATGAAATCACAAAATGACAAGATAACAAAATCACAAAATCACAAAGTCATAAAATCACAAAATCACAAAATTAAATTTGTTCTCATGAAGGCCAACTTTTTTACTAATTTCGTTTTCGACATCTGTAGGTATATTGTGAGAACATCAAAATCTTAAAAGAGTAACGGAAACAAGGAAATATAAAATGGTAAATGCTACACGAAGAAAATTAGAATTAAAACATTTTGTTTTTAGAGTCGTGCAAGAGCAGGTAGTTTTTTGCACCAGTTTAGGTATATTGCTTCACTATTGCAAAAAGTACTTCTTATTTACTATAGTGTAATAAGTACGCTCTTTAGTGCACTAGTGCAACACACCTGTTTACGAAGACCAAATTAAGACCAAAAAATATTGTATGAACTATGCGATAAAAAGCAGAATGGCACTCAAAATCACAAAGACACACAATAACAACATCACAAAATAACAAACCCCAAACTTAGAAACTCACACAATTCTAAAATTACGAAATTAAAAAGTGATAAAACTAAAGAATATCGATCTACACACATTTGAAAGTTATAAACAACAAAATTATAAAATCAGAAAATTTGTTAAATTAGTTAAAAATAGTTTTCTATACATTAACTAGAGAAAAGGAGCTTGTGGCCACATCAAAAGTCGAGTAGGCATCTTTCAGGTTAAAATGTTGTGGTCTCTGGCTGTCATCAGGTGTACCATTAGTCCTTCTGGCGAGTGCTGATCTCGTCGTCCATCTCCATTGTAGTTACAGAATCCTCTTATGATACCACCAGAGGCTGCCTACTGTCTAACACTACCACTCTCGCTTGAATTGACAACTGTATTGCGATAAGCACATGCGGATATTGTGAATATAAACCTGAAGGGTCTTAAATAGTCCTGAGGAAACTTGCGCGATTCTGAGAAGTTCTAAGGAACTCAAAATAATCATGGGCAATCCTGGACGATCCAAAAAATTCCATAGGGGTTTTGATAAATTCTGAGGTATCCTGAAGCATCCTGAAAAGCTATTTCGGACAAAAAATGATTCTGAGAAATCCTTAGGAAACTCGAAGGGTTAAGAGTCCTGAGGGATAGGTACTGCGCAATTCTGAAAAAGTCTAAAGTATCTCGTGGAAGCACAGAAGGGTCCTGCAAAGTTCTAAGGAAACCTGAAAAGTCCTGAGAAATTCTGAAAAATTTGAAGGAACTCAAAAGTATTCTGAGCAATCTAAAAATTATTAAGGAGTTTTTATCAATTCTGAGGTATTCTGAAAAGTCCTTAGAAGTCCTAAAGAAACCTAAAGGGACTTACACAGTCTTGAGGAAACTTGCGTCATTCTGAGAAAGTCTAAGAAACTCAAAATAATCCTGAGAAATCCTGGACGATCCAAAAATTCCAAAGGAATTTTGATAAATTTTGAGGTATTCTGAAGAGCGCTTCTAGACACAAAAAGCTTCTGAGAAATTCTAAGGAATCTTGAAGAGTCCTGAGAAATAGGTACTGTGTAATTATGAGAAAATCTAAAAAATCCTGTGAAAAGACTTGGGAACACAGAAGGGCTCCACAAAATCCTAAGGAAACCTGAAAAGTCCTGAGAAATTCTGAGAAATTCTGAGAAATTCTGAGAAATTTGAAGGAACTCAAAAGAATTCTGAGGAATCTTGGACGATCCTAAAAATTCTGAAGGAGTTTTGATCAATTCTGAGGAATCCTGAGGTATATTGAAAACTCTTTGGAAGTCCCAAAGAAACCTAAAGGGACTTACACAGTCCTGTGGAAACTTGCGCAATTCTGAAAAGTTTGAAGGAAGGCAAAAAAATCCTGAGCAACTCGGGACGATCCTAAAAAGTCTTAAAAAATTTTGATAAATTCTGACGAATCCTGAAGAGCCCTGAGAAGTCCAAAACAAACCTGAAGAGTCCTAAATGCTTCTGAAAGATCTTACGCACTTCTGAAAAGTTTGAAGGAGCTCAATAGAGTCCTGAGCAACCCTGAGCAATTCTGAGGAATCCTGAAGTATCCTGAAAAGTCCTGAGAAGTTCGAAGGAGCTCAAAAGATTCCTGAGCAATTCGGGACGATCCTAAAAAGTCCTAAGGAATTTTGATGGATTCTGAAGAACCCTGAAGAGCCCTGAGAGGTCCTAAAAAAACCTGAAGAGTCCTAAATGGTCCTAAAAAATCTTACGCAATTCTGAGAAGTTCGAAGGAGCTCAATAGAGTCCTCAGCAACCCTGATCAATTCTGAGGAATCCTGAAGTATCCTGAAGAGTCCTGAGAACTCCTAAAGAAACCTGAAAAATCTTAAATAGTCCTGGAGAGAGTTGCGCAATTTTGAGAAGTTCTAAGGAAGTCAAAATAGTCTTGAGCAATCCTTGATGATCCAAAAAATTCCAAAGGAGTTTTGATCATTTCTGAGGAATCCTGAAGTATCCTAAAAAGTCCTAAAAAAACGTAAAGGGACATAAACAGTCCTGAGGAGACTTGCGCAATTTTGAGAAGTTCGAAGGAGGTCAAAGGATTCCTGAGCAATTCTGGACGATCCTAAAAAGTCCTAAGAAATTTTGATGAATTCTGAGGAATACTGAAGAGCCCTGAGAAGTCGTAAAAAAACCTGAAAAGTCCTAAATGGTCCTGAAGAATCTTACGCAATCTGAGATGTTCGAAGGAGCTCGATAGAGTCCTGAGCAACCCTGATCAATTCTGAGGAATTCTGAAGTATCCTGAATAGTCCTGAGTACTCCTAAAGAAACCTAAAGAGTCTTAAATAGTTCTAAGGAATTCTGAGAAATTTGAAGGAACTCAAAAAAATCCTGAGCAATTCTGGACGATCCTAAAAACTACTAAGGAGTTTTGATCAATTCTGAGGAATCCTGAGGTATATTGAAAATCAATTCTGAGGAATCCTGAAGCATCCTGAGGAGTTCTGAGAACTCTTAAAGAAACCTGAATAGTCTTAAATAAGCCTGGGGAACTTGCGAACTTTTGTGAAAGTCTAAAAAACTCAAGGCAATCCTGAGCAATCCTGGACGATCCAAAAAATTCCAAAGGAGTTTTGATAAATTTTGAGGTATCATGAAGAGCGATTCTGGACACAAAAGGCTTCTGAGAAATTCTAAGGAAACTCGAAGAGTCCTGAGGAATAGGTATTCCGTAATTATGAGAAAATCTAAAAAATCCTGCGAAAAGACTTGGAAACACAGAAGGGTCTTAGTCCTAAGGAAACCTGAAAAGTCCTGAGAAATTCGAAGGAACTCAAGAGAATTCTGAGGAATCTTGGACGATCCTAAAAATTCCTAAGGAGTTTTGATCAATCCTGAGGAACCCTGAGGTATCCTGAAAAGTCCTTGGAAGTCCTGAAGAAACCTAAAGGGACTTACACAGTCTTGAGGAAACTTGCGCAATTGTAAGAAGTTTGAAAAAACATAAAAGAATCATTCTAAGCAATTCTGGATAATCCTAAAAAGTCCTAAGAAATTTTAATGAATTTTGAGGAATCCTGAAGAGCCCTGAGAAGTCGTAAAAAAACCTGAAAAGTCGTAAATGGTCCTGAAGAATCTTACGCAATCTGAGATGTTCGAAGGAGCTCGATAGAGTCCTGAGCAGCCCTGATCAATTCTAAGGAATTCTGAAGTATCCTGAAGAGTCCTGAAAAATTCTAAAGAAACCTAAAGAGTCTTAAATAGTCTTGAGGAATTCTGAAAAATTTGAAGGAACTCAAAAGAATTCTGAGCAATCCTGGACGATCCTAAAAAGTCTTAATGAGTTTTGATCAAGTCTGAGGAATCCTGAAGTATCCTGACAAGTCATGAGAAGTTCTAAAAAAACGTAAAGGGAGTTAAACAGCCCTGAGGAGACTTGCGAAATTCTTAGAAGTTCTAAGGGACTTAAAGTAATCCTGAGTAACCCTTGACGATCGAAAATATTCCAATTGAGTTTTGATAAATTCTGAGGTATCCTGAAGCAACCTGAAGAGCGCCTCTGAGCATAAAAAGCTCCTTAGAAATTCTAGCGAAACTCGTATGGTTTTGAAGTGTCCGGAGGAATAGGTACTGCGTAGATCTGAGAAAATCCAAAAAAATGTGTGAAAAGTCCTGAGGGCACAGTAACCTGAAAAGTCTCAAATAGTAGTGAGGAATTCTGAGAAGTTTCAAGGAACTCAAAAGAATTCTGAGTAATTCTGGACGATCCTAAAAAGTTTTAAGAAATTTTGATAAATTCTGAGGAATCCTGAAGAACCCTGAGAAATATTTAAAAAACCTGAAAAGTCCTAAATGGTCCTGAAGAATTTTATACAATTCTGAAAAGTTCGAAGGAGCTCAATAGAGTCCTGAGCAACCCTGAAAGATCCTAAAAAGTCCAAAAGAGTTTTGATCAATTCTGAGGAATCCTGAAGTATCCTGAGGAGCCCTTCTGGGCACAAAAGGCTTCTGAGAAATCTTAAGAAAACTCTAAGGGTTTTGAAAAGTCCTGAGGAATAGGTTCTGCGCAATTTTGAGAAAATCTCAAAAATCCTATGAAAAGTCCTGGGGACACAGAAAGGTCCTGCGAAGTCCTATAAAAACCTGAAAAGTCTTAAATACTCCTGAGGAATTCTGAGAAATTTGAAGGAAACCAAACGAATTCTGAGCAATCCTGGACGATCCGAAAAAGATTTATAATATAGGAGCTTTTATAAATTCTGAGGTATCCTGAAGCAACCTAAAGAGCACTTCTGGGCACAAAAGACTTCTGAGAAATCCTGAGGAAACTCGAAGGGTTTTGAAGCGTCCGGAGGAATAAGTACTGCGTAGTTCTGGGAAAAATCCAAAAAAATCTGTGAAACGTCCTGGGGCTAAAGAAACCTGAAAAGGCCTAAATAGTCATGAGAAATTTTGAGAAATTTGAAGGAACTCAAATTAATTCTGAGCAATCCTGGAAGATTGTAAAAAGTCCTAATGAGTTTTGATCAATTCTGAGAAATACTGAAGTATCCTGAAAAGTCCTAAAAATTGTAAAGAGACTTAAACAGTCCTGAGGGAGCTTGTGCAATTCTGAGGCGTTTGAAGGAATTCAAAAGAGTTCTGAGCAATTCTGGATGATCCTAAAAAGTCCTAAGAAATTTTGATGAATTCTGAGGAATCCTGAAGAGCCCTAGGAGGTCCTAAAAAAACCTGAAGAGTCCTAAATGGTCCTAAAAAATCTTACGCAATTCTGAGAAGTTCGAAGGAGCTCAATAGAGTCCTAAGCAACCCTGATCAATTCTGAGTAATTCTGAAGTATCCTGAAGAGTCCTGAGAAATCCTAAAGATACCTAAAGAGTCTTAAATAGTCCTGAGGTATTCTGAGAAATTTGAAGGAACTCAAAAGAATTCTGAGCAATGCTGGACGATCCTAAAAAATCCTGAAGTTTTCTGACAAGTCATGAGAAGTTCTAAAAAAACGTAAAGGGACTTAAACAGCCCTGAGGAGACTTGCGCAATTCTTGGAAGTTCTAAGGGACTCAAAATAATCCTGAGCAACCCTTGACGATCGAAAATATTCCAATTGAGTTTTAATAAATTCTGAGGTATCCTGCAGCAACCTGAAGAGCGTTTCTGAGCACAAAAGGCTCCTTAGAAATTCTAGCGAAACTCGTATGGTTTTGAAGTGTCCGGAGGAATAGGTAGATCTGCGTAGATCTGAGAAACTCCAAAAAAAATGTGAAAAGTCCTGAGGGCACAGTAACCTGTAAAGTCTTAAATCGTAGTGAGGAATTCTGAGAAATTTGAAAGAACTCAAAAGAATCCTGAGCAATTCTGGAGAATTCTAAAAAGTTTTAAGAAATTTTGATAAAGTCTGCGGAATCCTGAAGACTCCTAAAAAAACCTGAAGAGTCCTAAATAGTCCTGAAGAATCTTACGCAATCTGAGAAGTTCGAAGGAGCTCAATAGAGTCCTGAGCAACCCTGATCAATTCTGAGAAATCCTGAAGAGTCCTGAAAACTCCTAAAAAAACATGGAGAGTCTGAAATAGTCCTGGGGAAGTTGCGCAATTTGGGAAGTTCTAAGAAACTCAAAATTGTCCTGAGCAATCTTTGACGATCCAAAAAAATCCAAAGGAGTTCTGATCATTTCTCAGGAATCCTGAAGTATCCTAAAAAGTCCTAAAGAAGCGCGAAGGGACTTAAACAGTCCTGAGGAAACTTAGGCAATTCTCGGCAGTTCGAAGGAGCTCAATAGAGTCCTGAGCAATCCTGGACGATCCTAAAAAGGCCAAAGTACTTTTTACAAATTCTGAACAATCCTGAAGTATCTTGAACAATCTTGCTGTGCACAAAAGGGTCCTGAAAAGTCCAAAAGAAACCGGAATGGTCGCAAATAGTCCTGAGGAAACTTGCGCAATTCGGAGATGTAAAGAATCCTGAGCAATCCTGGACAATCCTAAAAAGTCCTAAGAAATTTTGATGAATTCTGAGGAATCCTGGAGAGCCCTGAGAAGTCCGAAAAAAGCCTGAAGAGTCCTAACGTGTAATGAAGAATCTTACGCAATTTTAAGAAGTTCGAAGGAGCCCAATAGAGTCCTGAGCAGCCCTGGATGATCCGAAAAAGTCCAAAGGAGTTTTCATCAATTCTGAGGAATCCAGAAGTATCCTGAATGGTCCTGAGAAATCCTAAAAAAAACTAAAGAGTCTTAAATAGTCCTGGGGAAAGTTGCGGAATTCTGAGAATTCTGGGAACTCAAAATAATCCTGAGCAATCCTTGACAATCCAAAAAAATTTAAAGCAGTTTTGATGAATTCTGAGACATCCTGAAGCAACGTGAAGACCGTTTCTGGGTACAAAAGGCTTCTGAAAAATCCTGAAAAAACTCGAAGGGTTTTGAAGAGTGCGGAGGAATAGGTACTAAAAAAATTCAAAAAATTCTGTGAAAAGTCCTGGGGGCACAAAAACCTGAAAAGTCTTAAATAGTCCTGAGGAATTCCTAGAAATTTGAAGGAACTCAAAAGAATTCTGAGCAATCCTGGACAACCCTAAAAAGTGCAAAGAAATTTTGATGAATTCTGAGGAATTCTGAAAAGCCCTGAAAAGTCCTAAAAAAACCTGAAAAGTCCTAAATGCTCCTGAAAAATCTTACACAATTCTGAGAAGTTCGAAGGAGCTCAATATGGTCCTGATCAATTCTGAGGAATCCTGAAGTATTCTGAAGAGTCCTGATGAGGAAAAACCTAAAGAGTCTTAAATAGTTCTGGGGAAAGTTGCGTCATTCTGAGAAGTTCTAAGGAACTCAAAATCGTCCTGAGCAATCCTTCAAGATCCAAAAAATTCTTAAGGAGTTTTGATTAATTCTGAGGCATCCTGAAGCAAAGTGAAGAGCGCTTCTGAGTACAAAAGGCTTCTGAAAAATCCTGAGGAAACTCTGAGGGTTTTGAGGGGTCCTGAGGAATAGGTACTGCGAAATTCTAGAAAAATCTAAAAAATCCTGTGAAAAGTCCTGGCGCATGGCGGCACAGAATAGTGCTGGGAAGTCCTAAGGAAACCTGAAAAGTCCTGAGGAATTCTGAGAAATTCGAAGGAACTCAAAATAGTCCTGAGGAATCTTGGACGATCTTCAAAATTCCAAAGGAGTTTTGATTAATTTTGAGGCATCCTGAACCAACGTGAAGGGCGCTTCTGGGCACAAAAGGCTTCCGAGAAATCCTGAGGAAACTGATGGTTTGAAGAGTCCTGAGGAGTAGGTACTGCGCAATTCTGGGAAAATCCAAAAAACCCGTGAAAAGTCCTGGGGGCCCAGAAACCTGAAAAGTTTTAAATACTCCTGAGGAATTCTGAGAAATTTGAAGGAACTCAAAAGAATTCTGAGCAATCCTGGACGATCCTAAAAAGTTCAAAGCAGTTTTTACAAATTCTAAATAATCCTGAAGTATCCTGAAGAGTCTTGCTGGACACAAAAGGGTCCTGAGAAGTCCAAAGGAACTCGTGAGCAATTCAGGACGATCTTAAATTTGTTGGAAAGTAATACTCTATTGATATCGTGAATAAAAGGGTCGTGGACCCTTTTAACCACCGCAATTGAGGAAACCATCGACCTGTTAAAATAAATAACAACAGCGTACATCCCCGGGCTTCTTCGCCGACGTTTTAAATAAACAAAACCGCGGCCGCGCTCAACCACTAGCATTTTCTCTCCGAAACTCATTGTTATTTGTCCCGAACGGCTCTGCCATTATACGTGCGCCATATTTCCCTAATAGATGATGTCGGGGAAGTAATAAGCGGAATCACGTGCATGCTACGTTCAAAAAGATCTGCGATAAAGAGTTACATTGTGAAATTATTCGACGAATTACGTCCTAGCACGCTGAAATGATAAGTGGAATTATGTACCTCGTTGAGATTGAGGAAATTACGACTTGCGACCGCATCAAGATTTTTTGCTAATTCGTAATAAATAGAGGCGGTAATTTGTCGTAATGTACGATTCTTGGGATTTAACGAGCTGTTTATGGAGGAGAAAATACATGCGGTTGTGTAACGCCGGCTGGTATTGTTTTTGCGTCTTGGCTAATAGCAATTCGTTGTCAATTTATTTTTTTACCACTCTTTGAAGACACTAAATTAATATGACGAGATGATAGTTGCGAGAGCAGGATTCACAGAATCGAAAAGGGAAGTGTCGATTAGCCAGATTTACCAAATCTTTTCGACCTCCTATACTGTAGTCAAAACTTTTGTCGCAACATTCTTCCTTCGGAAGGCGGCCATTCCCACAACGTTAATTGCTTACTTAGCGCTCCGCAATTTGTGTACTTTCCTGATACTGTTGACAAGCTTAAACACTGTCAAAAACTTTTGTTCCGCCGGCAAGAAGCGTAGAACCGGCGATTATATAGTCATCATGTTAAAGTGAGGCCCGTAATGACGCATCCTGATAATTTCTCATCATTAAGACCGGTTCCTGCGGCAGCGGCGGCGGCGCGAACCCCCAGGAAAAAATCCGGGATCGCATCGGAGAGAAGAGGGCCCCACTTCCCTTGTCTTCGTAATTAAACATCATCATTGAAAATCGCGTACGGTGCATTAATCTCCCGAACAAAAAAGCGACTGTTAGAAAACATCTCGGCATTATATCCCGCGGGCTTTCTCACCGGGAGTCGACACACCGCGACGTTGATTAAACGATTCGATCTCGAATTTTAGTCTCGGAATATTTTGATTCATGCAGTGTGTGGTTATAATAAAGGAACAGGCTTCCGTTGGCCGAAGCATGACGCGCCTGCGACGCGGAGGAGAGAACGAGGTGCCTGCATTCCTCCATGCCTAACGAGGGCGGCTGCTCCTTCATATTTTGACTTCCCTTTTGAAATACAATAGTGAAATGATGCATCAAGACGATAAAATCCCAAAATCACAAATTTTAAGTTGTTCTGTCTTTGGGTTCTATAATTTCCATTGCCACTGTGGTTGGTGTCTTTTGTGGTACAGCGCATTTTCTCTCGTATACTATATTCCCCTTAACCCTAACCTTAACAAAATCACAAAATCACAAAGTCCCAATAAAATCAGCAAGTCAAAAAATTAAACTTGTTTTATTTTTGAATTAATTTTTGTAGTTGTTTTTTTCATTTCAGTTTTATAAATTCCATTGCCACTATTGTTAGTGTGCTTTACCAGAGTCCTCTGATTCGATGTGATATAGCAACATTGATCTACACATTTGAAAATCACATAATCACAAATTCCTAAAATTACAAAAAAATAACAATATGCTTGCATGGTTACTCGACAGTTATGTTCTTCTTTTGTGACATCTGCTGTTATAAAGAACCCTAACGCTGTTTCAAAATATTATCAAAAATGGTGGAGGCGCTAAACGATTTTAGAATTCCAATACATTCAACCGTTTCTTACATCGCTAATTTTTTTCAATTAACGAGGTTAACAATAATTATTATTTTGAGGTGGTCAAATTCTCATACTTTTAGGTCTTTTATGGTTCTCTAATTTCCAGCTTTCATTTTTGTAGTCGTTCAAGTGTCTAACTTCTGAAAATTTCTTGGGCCGCTCAGTTTAAATTCCTCACAAATTTTCACGTGTCTCAGCTTTCTCAAATGCTTAGATCCTTCAGTGTTAGCTTTTTAAAATTTTCACTTGTCTCTATTTCTAACAAATTTTCTCAGGAGTCTCAAGCGATTTTGAACGTCTTATTTGTACTGATGTAGTTTCAGTCAGTTCGTTTTCGGGATGTTGTTTGTACCTCTCAAACGAAACACTTCTTGCCCCCGCAGCCAATTCCGGCAGAACGAAGGAAGGAAGACGAGCAACATGTCTGAAATAGCAACGACGTCTGCGGGTCGATGATGGAATTAACATTCAGAGTCGTAGCCGTGTCCCATCCGCCGCGCCGCCTCTGAAATATGACTCGATCACGCTCTGGGATAAGATGAACCGAATCCATCATTTTGATGTCTTTGTTCGCTTTGTGCGTCCGTCTAGCTCCGGCTCCCTCGACCAAAAAACCTGAAAGGAAACGAAAAATGGAGAAATCCCCGGTGCACCGGGGCCGGTCCGCCGTATCCATCAAACGTCGTTCCCTAATGGTGTCTCTCGGAGCTGCGATACGCCGATACCGACCATTTTCGGCTCTCGATAGGGCTGACGGATGGGGCAAGGGTTCTGGATGCACTAAACACGTCTTTTACTCCTGCGTTTGTCAAATCGCGCGGATTTATGGCTCCGACGCGTGATGCGCTCGGGTTTGGACCGTGTGATTCTTTTTTTGTGTCTTTTTAGACATGAACCTGTTGCATCACAATTAAAATCCTCTTACGAACCGAACTATTACCCGCCGCTATAAATATTAATAGAGCCCTGGAAATTTGATGATATTGGTTCGGAGGAGAGTGCACGTCTTGGCGAGGCTGTGGTTAAATGCTCGTTTGGTCCGGCTGCGTGCTCCTCGCGACTCGCCATATTAATGTACCCAGATTATGCTAATTCCGCATATACATAAACATCTACTTAATGTAGATCGCCGGCTGAAAAATTACACGCCATCAGCGGCGGCCAGTTGCTCTTCTTGACACAAAAAGAAACACGAGACTTAACCGAAATAATTGGCACCAATAACACGTGTCGTTGTACCGACATTCTCTATGATTACGGTCGTTAGGAGCTTTTTATGAGAAGCGATGAGGGTTTTTAGGGTGTTCGTAGTTCATTACTCTGGAATCTCAAAATTTTCTCCGAGGATTTTTGATCACTTTGAAACCACTTTTCAATTTTCCTAAACAAAGTGAATAACAATTTAATTTTGTTGAACTCCCGGAAATTTCTATTTTTGGGATTTATGGTTGCCAATAAAATGCTTTTGTAAACTAAATTACTCATTGTGGTGTGGATAATTTTTTCTTGGGCCAAAAGTTTTTTCTGATGCCCCAGAAACCGACAACAAGAGGAACAACGGCGAAAGAACCGCACGGCTGATAAATGAGGCGGCGTTTATTAAATGAAGACATTCTATTCTCTTAACGCGTTCCTAATGATAATTTATCTCGTACAATTCATGTTCATATACACACACAGTTACATTTTTTACGGTTCCAAATGAATTCATTTGCTTAAGCACAAATTCAATTTATTTCGTTTGACAAATGGCCGTTCAAAACTAGGAGGACTCCGATATTTCATCCGGAACATGGAAGGATAGACCCATCGGTATGTGGACGGGGAATGTTCAGAGACTTAATTAAAAGGATGAAGAAGTCCGAGATTTATCGTCGCGTGATTTTGAGCATATTCCTGGCTCCGCGTTTGTAATAAAATGTTCTTCGGCCGAAAAGTCCAAAGCGCGGTAATGACGATTCAATCGCCTCCTTCGGGAAGATTGACGATCCGCCGGTCCCGATAGCATCTCTTATCGAATTAATTCGTTTTGTCCGTCGCGTCCGGGAAGAGCGCGACACTCGAAATGTGCTCGGATTTTTTCGGGTAATTTATGTTAAAATGGTAAACAGGACTATGATTTATGCGGATGCAGCATTCGGTAAACAATTGAGCTGAGTACGGGTGCAGCGGAAGCCAGATATATGGCCCAATTTGTTGGACGTGAGCGTTTAAATTCGGGCCCTGGTTGTGCTCACTCTTGATTTTACAGAGAGTACAAGAGTTTTTGTAGCACCATTGTAACATTTGAAGAAATCGGATAATCATCAATTGAATGTCTTTTTTGAAGTGTTTGAAAGGAACTTTGTGTTCTTCTTTCGGGGGTATTTTCATGGATTTTGTTTTGAAGATGAGGAGAAAGAGGAAGATATATACGAGAGAAAGTCCACTATATCACAATCACTATATCAAAAATCTAGAGCAAACAGATAACTAGAGGAAACTAAAAAAAGACACGTATCACAGTTACAACGGAAATTATAAAACTGAAATGAAAAGAAAATTTGTTATTTTGTAATTTCCAAATGTTTGTAGATCGATGTTCTTTGGTCTTATACTTTGTAATTTTGTAATTGTGTAATTGATGTTCTTTCCGTTTGTGTTATTTTTTAAGATTTTGATGTTCTCACGTAGACAGATCGACAACGAAATTCTCTAGTGTTATTTAAAAACATAATGCGTTTCATTTTCAACAATTTTGCAACCCCAACGCATTTAGTTTTATAACAGATCACAATTTACAATTTCATATGCTGCGGCATAATTTCCCAATTTAGTGATTTAGAAGAAAGAGGGACGAAATTTTTATTCTACACTTAGAAATTAGTAAAATATTCAGGTTTGACAATAGAAATCTTAAGAGGCAATTTTGGGATTATACAGACACTAAAATAGTTAGAAAGTGACATAGCAATAGATTAGAAAGTCGAGACTGTGTTGTAATAAATTTTGAAAATGAATTATTTCGATCTAGCGTGACGACATTTTGATTCTACCTCTAGAAATTTGTAAAATATTCCGGACTGATTATAGAACTCCGACGACATAATTTTTGGATTACACATGCACTAGAATACTTAAAAGGTGTCAGCAATAGATTAGAAAGTCGAAACTGTGTTTTAAATTTTTTTGAAAATGTACGATTTCGATGTCGCGAGACAAAATTTTTATTCTACGCTTAGAAATTCGTAAAATATTCCGGTTTGTTAATAGAACTCTTGTGATGTGATTTTTTGATTACACACACTTTAGAATATTTGAAAAGTGGCATAGAAATAGATTAGAAAGTCGAGACTATGTTTTAAAAATTTCTGAAAATGAACGATTTCCAAAATTTGGATTCTACACATAGAAATTAGTAAAATATTCAACATTGATAATAGACCTCCGGCGAGGCAATTTTTTATTATACAGATACTAGAATACTTAGAAAGCAACATAGCAATAGATTAGAAAGTCGAGACTGTTTTTAAAATTTGATGAACGATTTCCAAGATTTTGATTCTACAGTTAGAAATTAGTAAAATATTCAGGTTTGACAATAGAAATCTTAAGAGGCAATTTTGGGATTATACAGACACTAAAATAGTTACAAAGTGACATAGCAATAGATTAGAAAGTCGAGACTGTGTTGTAATAAATTTTGAAAATGAATTATTTCGATCTAGCGTGACGACATTTTGATTCTACCTCTAGAAATTTGTAAAATATTCCGGACTGATTATAGAACTCCGACGACATAATTTTTGGATTACACATGCACTAGAATACTTAAAAGGTGTCAGCAATAGATTAGAAAGTCGAAACTGTGTTTTAAAATTTTTTGAAAATGAACGATTTCGATGTCGCGAGACAAAATTTTTATTCTACACTTAGAAATTAGTAAAATATTCAGGTTTGACAATAGAACTCTTGCGAAGTGATTTTTTGATTACACACACTCTAGAATATTTGAAAAGTGGCATAGAAATAGATTAGAAAGTCGAGACTGTGTTTTAAAAATTTCTGAAAATTAACGATTTCCAAAATTTTGATTCTACACTTTGAAATTAGTAAAATATTCAACATTGATAATAGACCTCCGGCGAGGCAATTTTTTATTATACAGATTCTAGAATACTTAGAAAGCAACATAGCAATAAATTAGAAAGTCGAGACTGTTTTTAAAATTTGATGAACGATTTCCAAAATTTTGATTCTACACTTAGAAATTAGTAAAATATTCAGGTTTGATAATAGCACTCGGGCGACGCAATTTTTGGATTATACAGACGCTAGAATATTTAGAAACTTACATAGCAATAGATTAGAAAGTTGAGACTGTTATAATAATTTTTGAAAATGTACGATTTCAATCTCGGGAGATGAAATTTTGATTCTACATCAAGAAATTAGTAAAATATTCTGCTTTTGTTAATAGAAGTCTGGCGAGGCAATTTTTGGATTATACAGATACTAGAATATTTAGAAAGTTACATAGCAATAGATTAGAAAGACGAAATTGTTTTTTAAATTTTTTTTAAATTAGCGATCTTGATGTCGCGAGACAAAATTTTCATTGTACATTTAGAAATTAGTAAAATATTCAGGTTTCATAACACAACACTGGCAATCTAATTTTTGGATTATACAGACACTAGAATAGTTAGAAAGTGACATAGTAATAAAGTAGAAAGTCGAGACTCTGTTGTAATAAATTTTGAAAATGAATGATTTCGATCTCGCGTGACGACATTTTGATTTTACTTCTAGAAATTAGTAATATATTCCGGACTAATTATGGAACTGTGACGACATAATTTTTGGATTACACAGGCACTAGAATACTCAAAAGGTGACATAGCAATAGATTAGAAAGTCAAAACTGTGTTTTAAAAATTTTTGAAAATGAACGATTCCGATGTCGCGAGACGAAATTCTTATTCTCCACTTAATAATTAGAAAAATATTCAGGTTGGATAATCTACAGCTCTGGCGATGTAATTTTTAGATTACACAGATACTAGAACATTTAGAATGTGACGTAGGAACAAATTAGAAAATAAATACTGTGTTGTAATAATTTTTTTAAATGACTGATTTCGATGTGGCGAGACGAAATTTTGATTCTACATTTAGAAATTAGTAAAATATTCCGGTTTGTTAATAGACCTCTGGCAATGTACTTTTTGGATTATACAGGCACTAGAAAGTTTAGAAAGTTACATAGCAAAAGATTAGAAAGTCGGGACTGTTTTAAAAATTTCTAAATTTGAACGATTTCGATGTCGCGAGACTAAATTTTGATTCTACACTTAGAAATTAGTAAAATATTGCGCTTTGTTAATAGAACTCTGGCAATGTAATTTTTGGATTATACAGGCACTAGAAAGTTTAGAAAGTTACATAGCAAAAGATTAGAAAGTCGGGACTGTTTTAAAAATTTCTAAATTTGAACGATTTCGATGTCGCGAGACTAAATTTTGATTCTACACTTAGAAATTAGTAAAATATTGCGCTTTGTTAATAGAACTCTGGCAATGTATGTTTAGGATTATACAGTCACTAGAAAATTTAGAAAGTTACATAGCAAAAGATTAGAAAGTTGGGACTGTGTTTTAAAAATTTCTAAATATGAACGATTTCGATGTCGCGAGACTAAATTTTGATTCTACACTGAGAAATTAGTAAAATATTGCGCTTTGTTAATAGAACTCTGGCAATGTATGTTTAGGATTATACAGTCACTAGAAAATTTAGAAAGTTACATAGCAATAGATTAGAAAGTCGGTACTCTGTTTTAAACAATTCTAAATATGAACGATTTTGATGTCACGAAAGTAAATTTTTATTCTATACTTAAAAATTAGTAAAATATTGCGCTTTGTTAATAGAACTCTGGCAATGTAATTTTTGGATTATACAGACACTAGAAAATTTGGAAAGTTACATAGCAATAGATTAGAAAGTCGGTACTTTGTTTTAAACAATTCTAAATATGATCGATTTCGATGTCGCGAGACTAAATTTTGATTCTACACTGAGAAATTAGTAAAATATTGCCCTTTGTTAATAGGACTGTGGCAATGTAATTTTTGGATTATACAGTCACTAGAAAAATTAGAAAGTTACATAGCAAAAGATTAGAATGTCGGGACTGTGTTTTAAATTTTTTTAAATATGATCGATTTCGATGTCGCGAGACTAAATTTTGATTCTACACTTAGAAATTAGTAAAATATTGCCCTTTGTTAATAGGACTGTGGCAATGTAATTTTTGGATTATACAGTCACTAGAAAAATTAGAAAGTTACATAGCAAAAAATTAGAAAGTTAGGACTGTGTTTTAAAAATTTCTAAATATGAACGATTTCAATGTCGCGAGACTAAATTTTGATTCTACACTGACAAATTAGTAAAATATTGCGCTTTGTTAATAGAACTCTGGCAATGTACTTTTTGGATTATACAGGCACTAGAAAATTTAGAAAGTTATATAGCAAAAGATTAGAAAGTCGGGACTGTGTTTTAAAAAATTCTAAATATGAAAGATTTCGATGTCGCGAAATTTTGATTCTATACATAGAAATTAGTAAAATATTGCGCTTTGTTAATAGAACTCTGGCAATGTAATTTTTGGATTATACAGGCCCTAGAAAATTTAGAAAGTTACATAGCAAAAGATTAGAATGTCGGGACTGTGTTTTAAATTTTTTTAAATATGATCGATTTCGATGTCGCGAGACTAAATTTTGATTCTACACTTAGAAATTAGTAAAATATTGCCCCTTGTTAATAGGACTGTGGCAATGTAATTTTTGGATTATACAGTCACTAGAAACATTAGAAAGTTACATAGCAAAAAATTAGAAAGTTAGGACTGTGTTTTAAAAATTTCTAAATATGAACGATTTCAATGTCGCGAGACTAAATTTTGATTCTACACTGAGAAATTAGTAAAATATTGCGCTTTGTTAATAGAACTCTGGCAATGTACTTTTTGGATTATACAGGCACTAGAAAATTTAGAAAGTTATATAGCAAAAGATTAGAAAGTCGGGACTGTGTTTTAAAAAATTCTAAATATGAAAGATTTCGATGTCGCGAAATTTTGATTCTATACATAGAAATTAGTAAAATATTGCGCTTTGTTAATAGAACTCTGGCAATGTAATTTTTGGATTATACAGGCCCTAGAAAATTTAGAAAGTTACATAGCAAAAGATTAGAAAGTCGGGACAGTGTTTTAATTTTTTTTAAATATGATCGATTTCGATGTCGCGAGACTAAATTTTGATTCTACACTTAGAAATTAGTAAAATATTGCCCTTTGTTAATAGGACTGTGGCAATGTAATTTTTGGATTATACAGTCACTAGAAAAATTAGAAAGTTACATAGCAAAAAATTAGAAAGTTAGGACTGTGTTTTAAAAATTTCTAAATATGAACGATTTTGATGTCGCGAGACTAAATTTTGATTCTACACTGAGAAATTAGTAAAATATTGCGCTTTGTTAATAGAACTCTGGCAATGTACTTTTTGGATTATACAGGCACTAGAAAATTTAGAAAGTTATATAGCAAAAGATTAGAAAGTCGGGACTGTGTTTTAAAAAATTCTAAATATGAAAGATTTCGATGTCGCGAAATTTTGATTCTATACCTAGAAATTAGTAAAATATTGCGCTTTGTTAATAGAACTCTGGCAATGTAATTTTTGGATTATACAGGCCCTAGACAATTTAGAAAGTTACATAGCAAAAGATTAGAAAGTCGGGACTGTTTTAAAGATTTCTAAATATGAACGATTTCGATGTCGCGAGACTAAATTTTGATTCTACACTTAGACATCAGTAAGATATTGCGCTTTATTAATAGAACTCTGGCAATGTAATTTTTGGATTATACAGGCACTAGAAAGTTTAGAAAGTTACATAGCAAAAGATTAGAAAGTCGGGTCTGTTTTAAAAATTTCTAAATTTGAACGATTTCGATGTCGCGAGACTAAATTTTGATTCTACACTTAGAAATTAGTAAAATATTGCGCTTTGTTAATAGAACTCTGGCAATGTAATTTTTGGATTATACAGGCACTAAAAAAATTAGAAAGTTAGATAGCAAAAGATTAGAAAGTTGGGACTGTGTTTTAAAAATTTCTAAATATGAACGATTTCGATGTCGCGAGACTAAATTTTGATTCTACACTGAGAAATTAGTAAAATATTGCGCTTTGTTAATAAAACTCTGGCAATGTAATTTTTGGATTATACAGGCACTAGAAAAATTAGAAAGTTAGATAGCAAAAGATTAGAAAGTTGGGACTGTGTTTTAAAAATTTCTAAATATGAACGATTTCGATGTCGCGAGACTAAATTTTGATTCTACACTGAGAAATTAGTAAAATATTGCGCTTTGTTAATAGAACTCTGGCAATGTAATTTTTGGATTATACAGGCACTAGAAAAATTAGAAAGTTACATAGCAAAAAATTAGAAAGTTAGGACTGTGTTTTAAATTTCTAAATATGAACCATTTCAATGTCGCGAGACTAAATTTTGATTCTACACTGAGAAATTAGTAAAATATTGCGCTTTGTTAATAGAACTCTGGCAATGTACTTTTTGGATTATACAGGCACTAGAAAATTTAGAAAGTTATATAGCAAAAGATTAGAAAGTCGGGACTGTGTTTTAAATTTTTTTAAATATGATCGATTTCGATGTCGTGAGACTAAATTTTGATTCTACACTGAGAAATTAGTAAAATATTGCCCTTTGTTAATAGGACTGTGGCAATGTAATTTTTGGATTATACAGTCACTAGAAAAATTAGAAAGTTACATAGCAAAAAATTAGAAAGTTAGGACTGTGTTTTAAAAATTTCTAAATATGAACGATTTCGATGTCGCGAGACTAAATTTTGATTCTACACTGAGAAATTAGTAAAATATTGCGCTTTGTTAATAGAACTCTGGCAATGTACTTTTTGGATTATACAGGCACTAGAAAATTTAGAAAGTTACATAGCAAAAGATTAGAAAGTCGGGACTGTGTTTTAAAAAATTCTAAATATGAAAGATTTCGATGTCGCGAAATTTTGATTCTATACCTAGAAATCAGTAAAATATTGCGCTTTGTTAATAGAACTCTGGCAATGTAATTTTTGGATTATACAGGCCCTAGACAATTTAGAAAGTTACATAGCAAAAGATTAGAAAGTCGGGACTGTTTTAAAGATTTCTAAATATGAACGATTTCGATGTCGCGAGACTAAATTTTGATTCTACACTTAGACATTAGTAAGATATTGCGCCTTATTAATAGAACTCTGGCAATGCAATTTTTGGATTATACAGGCAATAGAATATTTAGAAAGTTACATAGCAAGAGATTAGAAGGTTGAGACGGTGTTTTAAAAATTTCTAAATATGAACGATTTCGATGTCGCGAGACTAAACGAGACTAAATTTTGATTCTACACTTAGAAATTACTAAAATATTGCGCTTTGTTAATAGAACTCTGGCAATGTAATTTTTGGATTATACAGGCCCTAGAAAATTTAGAAAGTTACATAGCAAAAGATTAGAAAATCGGGACTGTGTTTTAAAAATTTCTAAATATGAACGATTTCGATGTCGCGAGATTACATTTTGATTCTACACTCAGAAATTAGTAAAATATTGCGCCCTGTTCATAGAACTCTGGCAATGTAATTTTTGGATTATACAGGCCCTAGAAAATTTAGAAAGTTACATAGCAAAAGATTAGAAAGTCGGGACTGTTTTAAAAATTTCTAGATTTGAACGATTTCGATGTCGCGAGACTAAATTTTGATTCTACACTTAGAAATTAGTAAAATATTGCGCTTTGTTAATAGAACTCTGGCAATGTAATTTTTGGATAATACATGCACTAGAAAAATTAGAAAGTTACATAGCAAAAGATTAGAAAGTCGGGACAGTGTTTTAAATTTTTTTAAATATGATCGATTTCAATGTCGCGAGACTAAATTTTGATTCTACACTTAGAAATTGGTAAAATATTGCGCTTTGTTAATAGAACTCTGGCAATGTAATTTTTGGATTATACAGGCACTAGAAAGTTTAGAAAGTTACATAGCAAAAGATTAGAAAGTCGGGACTGTTTTAAAAATTTCTAAATTTGAACGATTTCGATGTCGCGAGACTAAATTTTGATTCTACACTGAGAAATTAGTAAAATATTGCGCTTTGTTAATAGAACTCTGGCAATGTAATTTTTGGATTATACAGGCACTAGAAAAATTAGAAAGTTAGATAGCAAAAGATTAGAAAGTTGGGACTGTGTTTTAAAAATTTCTAAATATGAACGATTTCGATGTCGCGAGACTAAATTTTGATTCTACACTGAGAAATTAGTAAAATATTGCGCTTTGTTAATAGAACTCTCGCAATGTAATTTTTGGATTATACAGGCACTAGAAAAATTAGAAAGTTACATAGCAAAAGATTAGAAAGTCGGGACTGTGTTTTAAATTTTTTTAAATATGATCGATTTCGATGTCGCGAGACTAAATTTTGATTCTACACTGAGAAATTAGTAAAATATTGCCCTTTGTTAATAGGACTGTGGCAATGTAATTTTTTGATTATACAGTCACTAGAAAAATTAGAAAGTTACATAGCAAAAGATTAGAAAGTCGGGACTGTGTTTTAAATTTTTTTAAATATGAACGATTTCGATGTCGCGAGACTAAATTTTGATTCTACACTGAGAAATTAGTAAAATATTGCCCTTTGTTAATAGGACTGTGGCAATGTAATTTTTGGATTATACAGGCACTAGAAAATTTAGAAAGTTATATAGCAAAAGATTAGAAAGTCGGGACTGTTTTAAAAATTTCTAAATTTGAACGATTTCGATGTCGCGAGACTAAATTTTGATTCTACACTTAGAAATTAGTAAAATATTGCGCTTTGTTAATAGAACTCTGGCAATGTACTTTTTGGATTATACAGGCACTAGAAAATTTAGAAAGTTATATAGCAAAAGATTAGAAAGTCGGGACTGTGTTTTAAAAAATTCTAAATATGAAAGATTTCGATGTCGCGAAATTTTGATTCTATACATAGAAATTAGTAAAATATTGCGCTTTGTTAATAGAACTCTGGCATTGTAATTTTTGGATTATACAGGCCCTAGAAAATTTAGAAAGTTACATAGCAAAAGATTAGAAAGTCGGGACTGTGTTTTAAAAATTTCTAAATATGAACGGTTTTGATGTCGCGAGATTACATTTTGATTCTACACTCAGAAATTAGTAAAATATTGCGCCCTGTTCATAGAACTCTGGCAATGTAATTTTTGGATTATACAGGCCCTAGAAAAATTAGAAAGTTACATAGCAAAAGATTAGAAAGTCGGGACTGTGTTTTAAATTTTTTTAAATATGAACGATTTCGATGTCGCGAGACTAAATTTTGATTCTACACTGAGAAATTAGTAAAATATTTCCCTTTGTTAATAGGACTGTGGCAATGTAATTTTTGGATTATACAGTCACTAGAAAAATTAGAAAGTTACATAGCAAAAAATTAGAAAGTTAGGACTGTGTTTTAAAAATTTCTAAATATGAACGATTTCAATGTCGCGAGACTAAATTTTGATTCTACACTGAGAAATTAGTAAAATATTGCGCTTTGTTAATAGAACTCTGGCAATGTACTTTTTGGATTATACAGGCACTAGAACATTTAGAAAGTTATATAGCAAAAGATTACAAAGTCGGGACTGTGTTTTAAAAAATTCTAAATATGAAAGATTTCGATGTCGCGAAATTTTGATTCTATACATAGAAATTAGTAAAATATTGCGCTTTGTTAATAGAACTCTGGCAATGTAATTTTTGGATTATACAGGCCCTAGAAAATTTAGAAAGTTACATAGCAAAAGATTAGAAAGTCGGGACTGTTTTAAAAATTTCTAAATTTGAACGATTTCGATGTCGCGAGACTAAATTTTGATTCTACACTTAGAAATTAGTAAAATATTGCGCTTTGTTAATAGAACTCTGGCAATGTACTTTTTGGATTATACAGGCACTAGAAAATTTAGAAAGTTATATAGCAAAAGATTAGAAAGTCGGGACTGTGTTTTAAAAAATTCTAAATATGAAAGATTTCGATGTCGCGAAATTTTGATTCTATACATAGAAATTAGTAAAATATTGCGCTTTGTTAATAGAACTCTGGCATTGTAATTTTTGGATTATACAGGCCCTAGAAAATTTAGAAAGTTACATAGCAAAAGATTAGAAAGTCGGGACTGTGTTTTAAAAATTTCTAAATATGAACGGTTTTGATGTCGCGAGATTACATTTTGATTCTACACTCAGAAATTAGTAAAATATTGCGCCCTGTTCATAGAACTCTGGCAATGTAATTTTTGGATTATACAGGCCCTAGAAAAATTAGAAAGTTACATAGCAAAAGATTAGAAAGTCGGGACTGTGTTTTAAATTTTTTTAAATATGAACGATTTCGATGTCGCGAGACTAAATTTTGATTCTACACTGAGAAATTAGTAAAATATTTCCCTTTGTTAATAGGACTGTGGCAATGTACTTTTTGGATTATACAGGCACTAGAACATTTTGAAAGTTATATAGCAAAAGATTACAAAGTCGGGACTGTGTTTTAAAAAATTCTAAATATGAAAGATTTCGATGTCGCGAAATTTTGATTCTATACATAGAAATTAGTAAAATATTGCGCTTTGTTAATAGAACTCTGGCAATGTAATTTTTGGATTATACAGGCCCTAGAAAATTTAGAAAGTTACATAGCAAAAGATTAGAAAGTCGGGACTGTGTTTTAAAAATTTCTAAATATGAACGATTTTGATGTCGCGAGATTACATTTTGATTCTACACTAAGAAATTAGTAAAATATTGCGCCCTGTTCATAGAACTCTGGCAGTGTAATTTTTGGATTATACAGGCACTAGAAAATTTAGAAAGTTATATAGCAAAAGATTAGAAAGTCGGGACTGTGTTTTAAAAAATTCTAAATATGAAAGATTTCGATGTCGCGAAATTTTGATTCTATACATAGAAATTAGTAAAATATTGCGCTTTGTTAATAGAACTCTGGCAATGTAATTTTTGGATTATACAGGCCCTAGAAAATTTAGAAAGTTACATAGCAAAAGATTAGAAAGTCGGGACTGTTTTAAAAATTTCTAAATTTGAACGATTTCGATGTCGCGAAACTAAATTTTGATTCTACACTTAGAAATTAGTAAAATATTGCGCTTTGTTAATAGAACTCTGGCAATGTAATTTTTGGATTATACAGGAACTAGAAAATTTAGAAAGTTACATAGCAAAAGATTGGAAAGTCGGGACTGTTTTAAAAATTTCTAAATTTGAACGATTTCGATGTCGCGAGACTAAATTTTGATTCTACACTGAGAAATTAGTAAAATATTGCGCTTTGTTAATAGAACTCTGGCAATGTACTTTTTGGATTATACAGGCACTAGAAAATTTAGAAAGTTACATAGCAAAAGATTAGAAAGTCGGGACTGTGTTTTAAAAAATTCTAAATATGAAAGATTTCGATGTCGCAAAATTTTGATTCTATACCTAGAAATTAGTAAAATATTGCGCTTTGTTAATAGAACTCTGGCAATGTAATTCTTGGATTATACAGGCCCTAGACAATTTAGAAAGTTACATAGCAAAAGATTAGAAAGTCGGGACTGTATTTTAAAAATTTCTAAATATGAACGATTTTGATGTCGCGAGACTAAATTTTGATTCTACACTGAGAAATTAGTAAAATATTGCGCTTTGTTAATAGAACTCTGGCAATGTACTTTTTGGATTATACAGGCACTAGAAAATTTAGAAAGTTACATAGCAAAAGATTAGAAAGTCGGGACTGTGTTTTAAAAAATTCTAAATATGAAAGATTTCGATGTCGCAAAATTTTGATTCTATACCTAGAAATTAGTAAAATATTGCGCTTTGTTAATAGAACTCTGGCAATGTAATTCTTGGATTATACAGGCCCTAGACAATTTAGAAAGTTACATAGCAAAAGATTAGGAAGTCGGGACTGTTTTAAAGATTTCTAAATATGAACGATTTCGATGTCGCGAGACTAAATTTTGATTCTACACTTAGACATTAGTAAGATATTGCGCTTTATTAATAGATCTCTGGCAATGTAATTTTTGGATTATACAGGCAACAGAATATTTAGAAAGTTACATAGCAAGAGATTAGAAGGTTGAGACGGTGTTTTAAAAATTTCTAAATATGAACGATTTCGATGTCGCGAGACTAAATTTTGATTCTACACTTAGAAATTACTAAAATATTGCGCTTTGTTAATAGAACTCTGGCAATGTACTTTTTGGATTATACAGGCACTAGAACATTTTGAAAGTTATATAGCAAAAGATTACAAAGTCGGGACTGTGTTTTAAAAAATTCTAAATATGAAAGATTTCGATGTCGCGAAATTTTGATTCTATACATAGAAATTAGTAAAATATTGCGCTTTGTTAATAGAACTCTGGCAATGTAATTTTTGGATTATACAGGCCCTAGAAAATTTAGAAAGTTACATAGCAAAAGATTAGAAAGTCGGGACTGTGTTTTAAAAATTTCTAAATATGAACGATTTTGATGTCGCGAGATTACATTTTGATTCTACACTAAGAAATTATAAAATATTGCGCCCTGTTCATAGAACTCTGGCAGTGTAATTTTTGGATTATACAGGCACTAGAAAATTTAGAAAGTTATATAGCAAAAGATTAGAAAGTCGGGACTGTGTTTTAAAAAATTCTAAATATGAAAGATTTCGATGTCGCGAAATTTTGATTCTATACATAGAAATTAGTAAAATATTGCGCTTTGTTAATAGAACTCTGGCAATGTAATTTTTGGATTATACAGGAACTAGAAAATTTAGAAAGTTACATAGCAAAAGATTGGAAAGTCGGGACTGTTTTAAAAATTTCTAAATTTGAACGATTTCGATGTCGCGAGACTAAATTTTGATTCTACACTTAGAAATTAGTAAAATATTGCTCATTGTTAATAGAACTCTGGCAATCTAATTTTTGGATTATACAGGAACTAGAAAATTTAGAAAGTTACATAGCAAAAGATTAGAAAGTTGAGACTGTGTTGAAATAATTTTTGAATACCAACGATTTCTATGTGACGAAACCAAATTTTGATTCTACGCTTAGAAATTGGTAAAATATTCTGATTTGATAATAGAGCTCTGGCGATGTATTTTTTGGATTATATAGACACCAGAATATTTATGGGGTGACATATCAGTAGATTAGGAAGTCGAAACTCTCTTGGAATAATTTTTGAAAATCAACGATTTCTATGTCACGAAACGAAATTTTGATCCTACACTTAGAAGTTCGTATTTCGGTTTGATTATAAAACTCTGACGACATATTTTATGGATTACACATGCACTAGAATACTCAGAAAGTGACATAGCCGTGGATTAAAAAGTAGAGACTATATTTTAAAATTTTTAGAAAATAAACGATTTCGGTGTCGCGAAACAAAATTTTGAGTAAATTATTAAGATATTCAAATTTCTTAATAAAACCCCGGCGAGTTAAATTATACAGACACTAGAATATTTATAAAATGTCACAGCAATAGATTAGAAGGTCGATACTAATAATATGTTATAATAAATTTTGAAATTGCGCGATTTCGATGTTACGAGACGAAATTTTGATTCTGCCTCTAAAAATTAGTAAAATATATATATATTTAATATATTCGAATTGCAAAGAGACACTATATGGAATATAATCTCATGATATTGAAATTGGGAAACGAGCAGTCCAAGGGAGCTTTTGAAATTATTTGGATTTTAAAATTGCTCAGCTCAGATACTTTTAATTCCACCTGGCTTTCTAAATGTTTTTCAAAGTGGACAAACCTCGCGTTAGAATTTTAGATTTATTAGGAAGGTTTTAACTTTCTAATAAATGTCTTTAATCGCTTTAATAATTAATAATTTTTATTACTGACTCGGCACCATGTTTTGTATTACAAAAATTTTAAAATATTGTAAGGGACACACTAAAAATAATTTTACTTATTACAAGGTGATCAATCGACTTTGTCTCCTATAAAGCTGTATCACGAGAGTGAAACATCATCACTCTGTATCATCTTTGAAAGCAAAAACAGTTCCACCACTTAGGCGAGTATCAGGTGCCGCTCTTATCTGTTAAATTTCCATAACACTTCCGCTTAATTATTTTTTCAGTGCAAACCGGCGTCATCGACGCATTTCCATTATCGATCGACGTCTCCACACTTGAATTTCTGATTAATAACCGCGACCCGAATTTTTATTTTCATTATTCATGAAGCCGAAAAGTTGTTTATTCAGGGGGTGGAACGTGAAAAATTTGTTCATGCTTTCACATAAAACCAATAGAGATAATGCGTCCTTCCATTATTTATCGGCCGAATCAATAACCGATATACGAAATGACGTGCTTCGTGTTTCTGTTCTTGTAACGAAGGAAGCTTATCAAAAATGAATGCAAAGACATACGTCGGACGCCCACGTGTGGGAACGGATTTATGGAAATGATTTTGTTTGGTTTGTGCGTTGGGGTGTTTTCGTCGAAAATTACTCGGTCTTGCGTTCGAGGATCTCGGGTCCTCGACACCCGTAACCGACCGGCCTAACCCGAAAAATCCTTTTATTCGCACGGGTAATTGCAAGGTTAGGAGGCGAATATTTCAGTGCCAATATAATGGAATACCTGAGTCGCAGACAAGGTCTTCCTTTGTAATTTGATAAAACGCTTAACTAGGTTTCCGCAAACTAAAGGTGCGTTACCCCCAATAAAGGTGAAGATAATAAGTAACTGCAGCTAAGGTTGAAGCAGATTAATGGCACGAAATTAGTCAAATGTCCAAAAATCTCCCGGTTATCTGTTATACGCACGTGTAGTCTCTATTCAGGCGACGTTCTATATTTGGGGCTTTAAGACGTTCCCACTATTGTGACCGCTCGGCGAGGACTTTGTGGGAACGGACGATAACGATATCGGTTTGCAGTTTGCATGCTTGGAATTACTCGTTTCGAGCCGCACCTGCTCGCCGATTTTTTCCGAGTGCAGGTAATTTGCGAGCTGCCAGCGTCGAAATAACTGTCCGGCCGAAATTCGGCCTGCAGCTTCTATTTTTGGAAAAATCATGGAAATTAATGTAATTTTGAGACGGTCCGAAGAGTGACACCCGTTCAAAATCACCCTGCACTAATCTTATTCTCGCCGTATTGTTCCATCGATCGACGACGTCGGGGGGTGCGGCGGGCGAATTGGATGGATGCCGAAGGCCGCAACAACAAGAGTGAAAAATACGCAGTTATTATGTAATAATTTGGAGGCATTTATTAAAGATGTAGAAGCAGCAACAAAACCAGATCGCGGGAGAAGAGAGGCGAACAGAAATGAATAGATAGGGGTAGCAGTGAATTACCGGGCTCTCGGCATTGTTCGGCCGGTGTTGCGGACGGGGATTGACGAGAGGGCATTATCACCGACATCCATCACTGCGAGTATCAATGCGCTGCTTCCCACAGGAGACCCAAAAACTTTGCCTGTTTGTGAGTTCTGATCCCGGCCTCCCTTCCTCCTCGTCCTCGCCCGCTTTTTCTACTTTGTATTTTTCGCTCGCTCGCTCTTTCCGCCGCATTTTTCATCTTTTCTAGTTTCAGCTGTGACGTACGTCATGCATCAGCCTGACTAATGCATCTTGCGGCCATCGAGGGTGACGGCGGTGCAAGAAGAGGTGCGCCGTCTTCGATGTTTGCGACATTAGCTCATGATGGCGTTTTTTAGACCGTTGCTGTTTGTATGGTCTTTCAAAGAGGAGACGTAAGAGTAATTGAAAAGTAGAAAGGATCACCGATGAATGCCTGGTGATTTAGAAGGGTGCGCTGAATATGTACAGGGTGATTTTGTACATTCGTAATCTTGTAATGAATCAAATCAATTTAAGTTGATAAAATTGACTCGCTGAGGCTTAAATAAATTTTGAAAACTATAGGGGTAAGGGTCCTATTTGCACCACGACCTGCTGTCCATTAGAATTTAAAATATTGCGAGATTATACACACTACAAAATTACGAGATTAAAATGTTAGATCACAACACAAACTTCACAATAATAATAGGTAGTTTTTTTTCTGTTCCTTCTGCTTTTTTACTTGTGTTCTTTCTTCTGTCTAATATCCTTTTCATGCAGCTTACTGGTTTCTTTTCTTTCTCCTTCTCTTTGAAGTATCTTCTCACCTGCTCTCTTCTTCAACTTTCGTCATCTCTTTCTTCTTCTGTGTTGATTGATGATGTGCTTTCATCTTCTTCTTCTCTCTTCTTTTCTACCTTCTTCTTCTCATAAGTGTCCTTGTATTTCTTGAGTTGCGCCCTGTATTCTTCTTTCGATCATGTCTTGTTCTTTTTATTTCTTCTCCAACAATTTCTATTTATTTTCGTTTTGAGTTCTGTCTTGTATTTCTCCCTGGGTGTTTTCCTTTTTCTTTCAAAAATTTCCCATTCGCCGGTGTCGTCATTCCTCTACATAAAGCTTCCTATTTCATTTTCTCACCGTTCTTCCTTCTTTTCCTTTCACTCTTTACTGTCGCTCTTATCGTTTTTTTTTGTATCTTTCTTTCTTTACTTGTTAAATCGTTGTTTAGGAAGATGTTTGATCCCGCTCTATTTCTCAATTTTCTTTGTGTCTCACGACGTTCTACTTCTGTTCCCGTGTCTCTATTTTCGCTACTATCATGTCTTCTCCTTTTATAGTCTATGTAAAGTAAAATGCCCCATTTTTCAGCTACTCAAGTTTTCACGTTCGGTACTCGAATTTTCAGTTCCAGGTTTTCAGGTTCTCGGATTTTCAAGCTCTCATTCTCTCAGGTTTTCAGGTGGTTCTCAAGACTTCAGGTTGTCAGTTTAGTAGGTTCTCAGGTCCTCAAGTTTTATATTTTCAGGTTGCCACGTTTTCGAGTTCTCATATTTTCAGGTTTTTAGGTTTTCGAGATTTCAGATTGTTTTCAGGTTCTCAGGTTTCAAATTTTTTATTTCTTGAAAAGTTTTTATAACACCTTTTAAATCTTTACCGTCACGAGAATCAAAATAGAGCTTTTTCAATCCGCTGTTGTTTTTTTTATAATTCATTGTCTAACGACGTTGTCCGCACTCATAATTAATCAATTTCTTATTAATTTATATCAGAAGAAAACCTCTCATTTTTCAGGTTCCCAGGATTTCAGATTCTCAGGTTTCCATGTTCTGAGTATTAGTGGTAATAATTTTTTCAGGTTTGCAGGTTTTCGGGTTCTCAGGATTCCAAGTTCTCAGGTTCTCAAATGTTCAGGTTCACAAGTGTTTATTTTTTCAGGTCTTAAATTTTTCCAGTTATCAGGTTTTAACTTTCTCATGTTTTGAAGTTTCCACGTTTTCAGGTTCTCAGTTTCTCAAATTTTCTGTCTCAGGCTTTTAGGTTCTTAGGTTGTTAGACTTTCTGGTTTTCAGGTTTTAGATCTCTCATACTTTCAGGTTTTCAAGTTTTCTGAATTTCTGGTTCTCAGGTTTTTATTTTGTCAAATTTTCAGTTTCTCAGGTTTTCAAGTTCTATGTTTTCAGATTTTTACGTTGTGAGGTTCGCGAGTTTTTAGGTTCTCAGATTTTCGAGTTCTGATATTTTCATGTTTTTAGGTTGTCAAGATTTCAGCTGTCTGGTTTTCAGTTTCCCAGATCGTTATTTATATTTTCTATATATCTACCGACGCTGTCCGCACTCAAATTGAAATCTCCCATTTTTCAGGTTCTCAAGTTTTCAAATTTTCAGGCTTACAGGATTTTGGCTTCTCTGATTCCCAGGTTGTCACTTTTTCAGATTCTCAGGTTTGCAGGTTTTCGGGTTCTCAGGATTCCAGGTTCTCAAGTATTCAGGTTTTTGAAGTCTCAGTTTCTCAAGTTTTCAGGTTCTTAAATTTTTCCGGTTATTAGGTTTTAACTTTCTCATGTTTTCAGGTTTTCGCGTTTTCAGGTTCTCAGTTTCTCAAATTTTCAGAGTTTCAGGTTCTCAGGTTGTTAGGGTTTCTGGTTCTCAGGTTTTAGGTTTAGTGAATTTCTGGTTCTCAGGTTTTTAGGTTGTCAATATTTCAGTTTGTCACGTTTTCAGTTTCTCAGGTTTTCAAGTTCTATGTTTTCAAATTTCTACGTTGTCAGGTTCGCAGGGTTTTAAGGGTTTCAGGTTCTCAAGTTTTCGAGTTCTGATATTTTCATGTTTTTAGGTTGTCAAGATTTCAGGCGTCTGGTTTTCAGTTTCCCAGATCGTTATTTATATTTTTTAGATATCTACCGACCCTGTCCGCACTCAGAGTGCGGACTTCCATTTTTCAGGTTCTCAAGTTTTCAAATTTTCACACTCGCAGGATTTCAGTTTCTCAGGTTCCCATGTTCTCAGAATTAGAGGTTGTAATTTTTTCAGATTCTCAGGTTTTTATCTTCTGTTTTCAGTTTTTTAAGTTTTCAGGTTTGCAGGTTTTCGGGTTCTCATACTTTCAGGTTTTCAAGTTTTCTGAATTTCTGGTTCTCAGGTTTTCATTTTGTCAAGATTTCAGTTTGTCAAATTTTCAGTTTCTCAGGTTTTCAAGTTCTATGTTTTCAGATTTTTACGTTGTGAGGTTCGCGAGTTTTTAGGTTCTCAGATTTTCGAGTTCTGATATTTTCATGTTTTTAGGTTGTCAAGATTTCAGCTGTCTGGTTTTCAGTTTCCCAGATCGTTATTTATATTTTCTATATATCTACCGACGCTGTCCGCACTCAAATTGAAATCTCCCATTTTTCAGGTTCTCAAGTTTTCAAATTTTTAGGCTTACAGGATTTTGGTTTCTCAGGTTCCCAGGTTGTAACTTTTTCAGATTCTCAGCTTTTCAGGTTTGCAGGTTTTCGGGTTCTCAGGATTTCAGGTTCTCAAGTATTCAGGTTTTTGGGGTCTCAGTTTCTCAAGTTTTCAGGTTCTTAAATTTTTCCGGTTATTAAGTTTTAACTTTCTCATGTTTTCAGGTTTTTGCGTTTTCAGGTTCTCAGTTTCTAAAATTTTGAGAGTCTCAGGTTCTCAGTTTGTTAGGGTTTCTGGTTCTCAGGTTTTAGATTTCTCAGACTTTCAGATTTTAGGTTTAGTAAATTTCTGGTTCTCAGGTTTTTAGGTTGTCAATATTTCAGTTTGTCACGTTTTCAGTTTCTCAGGTTTTCAAGTTCTATGTTTTCAAATTTCTACGTTGTCAGGTTCGCAGGGTTTTAAGGGTTTCAGGTTCTCAAGTTTTCGAGTTCTGATATTTTCATGTTTTTAAGTTGTCAAGATTTCAGGCGTCTGGTTTTCAGTTTCCCAGATCGTTATTTATATTTTTTAGATATCTACCGACCCTGTCCGCACTCAGAGTGCGGACTCCCATTTTTCAGATTTTCAAGTTTTCAAATTTTCACACTCGCAGGATTTCAGTTTCTCAGGTTCCCATGTTCTCAGAATTAGAGGTTGTAATTTTTTCAGATTCTCAGGTTTTTATCTTCTGTTTTCAGCTTTTTAAGTTTTCAGGTTTGCAGGTTTTCGGGTTCTCAGAATTCCAGGTTCTCGGGTTCTCAAATGTTCAAGTTTTCAGGTTCTAAAATTTCCCATTTTGCAAGTTTTTGGGTTCTCAGTTTTTAAAATTTTCAGGTTTTCAGGTTTTCAGGAATAGAGGTTGTTATCCTTTCAGATTCTCAGATTTTCAAGCTCTGTTTTCAAGTTTTCACATTTTCTGGTTCGCAAGTTTTCGGGTTCTCAGATTCTCAAATCTTAAGGCTCTCAGGTGTTCAGGTTTTCAGGTTTTCAAGTTCTCAGTTTTTCTTAAGTTCTCATTTTTGAGGTTCTCAAATTTTCAAATTTTTAGGCTCGCATGATTTCAGTTTCTCAGTTTCCCATCTTCTCAGAATTAGAGTTAGAGAGTTTTTATTTTTTCAGATTCTTAGGTTTTCATGTGCTGTTTTCAGGTTTTCAAATTTTCAGGTTTGCAGGTTTTTGGGTTCTCAGGATTCCAGGTTCTCGGGTTCTCAAATGTTCAGATTCTTAAATGTTCCAGTTTTCAGGTTCTGAAATCTCCGATTTTGCAAGTTTTTGAGTTGTCAGGTTTTCAAATTTTCAGGCTCTCAGGTTTTCAGGTTTTCAGGAAATTAGAGGTTATCATCCTTTCAGATTCTCAGATGTTCAAGTTCTGTTTTTAAATTTTAACATTTTCTGGTTGTCAATTTTTCGAGTTTTCAGGATTCCAGGTTCTCAAGTGTTCAGATTTTCAGGTTCTCAAGTTTTCAGTTTTTCTTAAGTTCTCATTTTTCAGGTTCTCAGGTTTTAAAATTTTCAGACTAGCACTATTTCAGTTTTTCAGGTTCCCATGTTCTCAGAATTAGAGATTATATTTTTTTTTAGATTATCAAGTTTTTATGTTCTGTTTTCAGTTCTTCGGGTTCTCAGGATTTTAGGTTCTCAGATTCTCAAATGATCTAGTTCTCAAGTGTTCAAGTTTTCAGGTTATGAAATTTCTCATTTTGCTGTTTTTCGGGTTCTCAGGTTTTCAAATTTTCAGGCTCTCAGTTTCTCGGGAATAGAGGTTGTAATCCTTTCAGATTCTCAGATTTTCAAGTTCTGTTTTCAAGTTTTAACATTTTCTGGTTGTCAATTTTTCGGGTTCTCAGGATTCCAGGTTCTCAAGTGTTCAGATTTTCAGGTTCTCAAGTTCTTAATGTTTCTTAAGTTCTGTTTTTCAGGTTCTCAGGTTTTCAAATTTTCACACTCGCAAGATTTCAGTTTAACAGGTTCAAATGTTCTCAGAATTAGAGATTCTCATTTTTTTTAGATTATCAAGTTTTTATGTTCTGTTTTCGGGTTCTCAGGATTCCAGGTTCTCAGTTTCTCAAATGTTCAAGTTCTCAATTGTCAAGTTTTCAGGTTCTGAAATTTCCCATTTTGCAATTTTTCGGGTTCCCAGGTTTTCAAATTTCTAGGCTCTCAGATTTTCAAGTTCTCATTTTTCAGGTTCAAAAGTTTTAAAATTTTCAGGCTCTCAGCATTTCAGTTTCAGTTTCCTATGTTCTCAAAATTAGAGGTTGTCATTTTTTCAGATTCTCAGGTTTTCATGTTCTGTTTTCATGATTTCAAGTTTGTAGGCTTGCAGGTTTTCGGGTTCTCAGGATTCCAGGTTCTCGGTTTCTCAAATGTTCAAGTTTTCGGGTTCTCAGATTTTCAAATTTTCAGGCTGTCAGGTTTTTAGGTTCTCAGGAATGGAGGTTGTCATCCTTTCAGATTCTCAGATTTTCAAGTTTTCACATTTTCTGGTTCGCAAATTTTCCGGTTCTTAGGATTCCAAGTTCTCAGGTTCTCAAATTTTCAGGTTTTCAAGTTCTTAGTTTTTCCTAAGTTCTCATTTTTCAGGTTCTGAAGTTCTCAAATTTTCAGGATTGCAGTTTCTCAGGTTCCCATGTTCTCAGAATTAGAGATTCTCATTTTTTTAGATTATTAGGTTTTCATGTTCTGTTTTCAGGTTTGCAGGTATTCGAGTTCTCAGAATTCCAGGTTCTCAGTTTCTTAAATTTTCGGAATCTCGGGGTTGCAGGTTCTCAGGTTGTTAGGGTTCCCGGTTCTCAGGGTTTACAGGTTTCAAATTTTCAGTATCGTACGAACTTATTGCTTTCTTGAAAAGCTTTTATGACAACTTTTAAATTCTTCACAGCTATACGACAATCAAAATGGAGCTTTTTCAATTCATAATTACTCAATTTCTTTGTAATTCATATCAAAAGAAACTAAAACACCTCAATAACGCCTTTGACCTATCGATTTTTATAGTTTTTAGATATCTAACGACGCTGTCCGCACTCAAAGTCCAATCTCCCATTTTGCAAGTTTTCACTTTTTCTGGTTCGCAAGTGTTGGGGTTCTCAGGTTCTCAAATTTTCAGGCTCTCAAGTGTCGTGGTTTTCAAGTTCTCAGTTTTTTTTAAGTTCTCATGTTTTCAGGTTTTCACGGTTTTGCGTCTTCAGATTCGCGGGTTTTCAGTTTCTCACCATTTCGGTTTCTCAACATTTGAGGTTGTAAAATTCTCAGTTTTAAAGTTGCTCAGAATTTCAGGTTTTCATCTTTTAAGTTTTAAGTATTGACTTAAAGGATCTATACAGTTATTGAAATCAAAATGACACTGAAAGCTCTATGCAGAAATCTGCGTCAAAAAGAACTTCGCATACAGTTTTTGAAGCTTTTACAGTGAGAAGAATCAAAAGAGAAATTTTCGAGCACCTGAAAACTGCATGACAACCTGAAAACATGAGAACCTGAAAGCCTGAGAACCTGAAAACAGGAGAACCTGAAAAATTGAGTACCTGAACACGAAATAGAGCTTTTTCAATTCAACTTGCAAAATCAAATTGAATATTTTATTATAATTCTTAGCCGTCTAACGACGTTGTTGTTGTTAGTCTATTTCTTATTATTTCATATCAAATTTTGAGCGATCGCTTTCTATAGGTCTCTAACGACGCTGTCCGCGCTCAAAGTAAAATCTCCCATTTTATCTATTCAAAACTACATTATATTACTGGGCAATTTATATATCCCACGAATTAGTTCTCAAAATAACAAGTCATTTGACATTTCTTTAAAGAATGTGACATCTGTGAATCAAAGAATTTAGATAGAAAAATGTTTTATTTTTTAATCGATGTGTTAAAATGTGCGAATAGCCTTTTTTAATAAATTATTATAAAAAATCGGAAGCCGCAATATAGACAATAAACAGAAATAGAATAAAAACGCGCGGACAGCGCCGTTTGGCATATTAATAGAAAAAAGAACATCGATCGTGGAAAAATATGTTTGGAGACATGGAAACAAAATGGATGCGTTTTCGTTTACGTTGCGCGCTGTCAAGGTCATTCTTTTATTTCCCTCTTTTTTCCGTCGCGTCGGTGCGTTTTCTATATTTCATTTGGAGTTTCTTTTCTTGTCCTGCCTTTCCTATATTTCTACCTATATTTATATTTGCAGGATACTCCTTCCTTCCATGGCATTCTTTTTTTTGCCTCACTATCTCTAGGTAGATAGACGGTATGTGTGAGTGCATACTGATGACGTCTAATAAGACCGAAACCGGTCTATGATTTCCGTTGGATGACTCGGTTAGAAAGTTACGGGTATTTTTACGAAGTTTAAATTTTAGTTATTTTCAAAAAAAGAAATCAAAACCGTTCGAATCAAGTCATTTTTCGTCGGGAAACTAGCTCCCTGCACATTCCTTGATAAAGAAACTAACTCCATCCCAGCCGCGCCGGCAATTGACCCAAAGCACTAGAAATCGCCGCGATAACCCGTCCTTAACCTCCTCCGGCAACACCGAAAACCCATCAGCCGGCTTTTCAATTTTGCCAAACTTTAAACAAAACGCACCGGCATTCAACAGAACGCTTCCGAAAAACTCGAACACAACGAACTGTTTTATATTATCTCGGTCCCATTTGTTTGGATACACCTATAAATAGTTGGGAAACAAACTTTTCCGTGTTTTCGGCGCGCGGTGATTCATTTTATTTTTTAGCGGAGTCGCTATAGACATCGTGTTTATATCGACGGAGCAGGATAATGATTTATGGATTCGGCGAGGACCTGGAGGTGTACTCCACCTTACCGACCGGCTGATTAATGTCTAAGTTATGGACGTACTCGGCGCAGAGCCGGGGCTGAAATGCTTGTTTTGACTGGGGCAGACCGGGTGCGGACGGATATATGGGCGAGGGGGCAATTCTAAATTTTACAGGAGTTAAATACGGCGGCATTACATGTGTTAAGGACGTCTTTTTCTTAATATACAGGGCGACTGCAAACAAGTGCACGCTGAAGATAATTCCCCCAATCATCCTAATGCCTACACACATTATTGCGGTTATAACAATCCGACCGGTAATAACAACACCGACTCCACAATTGTAGTAAGCGTTCCGCGCCTCCCAACAATAAAATTACCGCCATAATAAGGCTGTGGGAATTCTTTTAATAAAGTGTGTACGTTTCCAAGTGGAATCTTTACTTAGCCGTAATGCAGTGATTGCAGCATTTGAAAGGAGAATGCGCCGGTGAATCTCCGCCCAGCGATACCGACTTAATTACACCACCGTTAACAAAACAAAACCAGCGAAGATAAAAACGATGGAACAAGCATGCGGCATATCTCAATCTGCGTCGTGCACGATCGTGATTTAGGAACAGAAGCTGCGATATCGGTGGAGAAATTAATTGAAGGGAGGGCTGGTTTGTTAATAAAGATGTAAAAATTTTAAGATGATTTCTTGCTAGTTTGAAAAGGATCTGAGGCCACGGTAGCGAAGTAACCTGTTTATGACTTGTTGATGAACGAAAGATATATGTTCTGTATTCCACGACTGGATGTAACAATAGCAGTTACCAGTAAATCTCGCAGCATAATAGTCTTGGCAGGCAACACGTCCCCGAAAATATTTGGACAGAAACGATGAAATATTCATACAAAGATGTAACTTTATTGTGTTTGCCACACTCGAAAACAATATCTCAATTAACGAGCACGCTCGCATCATATTCGATTACGATTTAGGAACAGAAGCCGCGATATCCATGCAGTCATTAATTACAGAAAGAGATCCGAGAGGCCATAAATAAAATTCGACATTCCATTTGGCAACGTCGCGCGGAGGGTGGGGCGGATCTGACGCGATGATGGAACGAACCTCGGAGAAAAATGATCGTGTCAGGAAGGAGGGGGAGGGGGCGGTCGGGCGGCGAGAGAGGGTGAGTCCGAGAGGGGTTGCTCGGCCTTGATGGATTAGAGCCTCGAGGGACGGGGTGGGGGGAGAGAGGAGGGGCGCAGGGAGCTGCGACACACGTTTCCCTCATACCAATTAGAATTCCTCCGATTGAATCGCTGATTGCCCCACGGACTGATTTATGATTTGTTTTGAAATTTTTCGCTCGGTTTTGTTTCCATCGCGGGGAGCGGTGGAATTATGTTTATTGCTCGACTGTTTCCGCGTACGCCGGCGGTGTCAACTATTGTGCATTATGACACAAAGGGCGGAAATGTGTCCTATCGACTGCCCCAGTTTTTGGAATTCCTTTCCAACAACACTCATTCTTTGTTTTGTGCTTTTTCAAATACAGGAGTGCTTCGTTAAGATAAAATTAAAACATTTCACTGAGAGCTTTTTCTGTGAAAGACAGTCCTTAAACCCGAGAACAACAAGAGATAATAAATAGTCAAAGACAGTCCTTAAACCCGAGAACACCGCAGGAAACAAAATAGTGAAAGATAGTCCTTAAATCATTAAACAACAGAGAAACGGAAAAGAGAAAAACAATTCCTAAACCTAAGAACAACGAGGGAAAATAAATATGTAGTCAAAGACAGTCTTTATTAAACCCGAGAGCAACGAAGGAAACACAACGGGGAAAGACAGTCCCTAAATCTGAGAACAATAGAGGAAACGAAGAAGTGAAAAAAGAGTCCTTACACCCATGCACAACGAAAGAAACAAAATGGGGAAAACAGTCTTTAAACCCAAAAACACCACAAGAAACAAAATAGTGAAAGACAGTTTCTAAACTCGAGAACAACGAAGAAAACGAAATGGGGAAAGACAGTCCTTAGATTCGAAAACAACGAAGGAGACGAAATGGGGAAAAACAGTCCTTAAACCCGTAAACACCGCAGGATACAAAATAGTAGAAGACAGTCCCTAGACTCGAGAACAGCGATGGAAACGAAGTGGGGAAAGACAGTCCCTAAATTCGAGAACACCGAAGGAAACAAAATGGGGAAAGACAGTCCCTAGATCAGAGAACAACAAAGGAAACGAAATAGTAAAAGAAAGTCCTTTAACCCAAAAAAAACAAAGGAAAAGAAATGGGGAAAAACAGTCCTTAAACCCGAGAGCACTGCAGGAAACGAAATAGTGAAAGATAGTCCCTAAATCCTTAAATAACGCAGGAAACAAAAAAGAGAAAAACAATTCCTAAACCTGAGAACAACGAGGGAAAATGAACAGTCAAAGACAGTCTTTATTAAACTCGAGAGCAACGAAGGAAACACAACGGGGAAAGACAGTCCCTAAATCTGAGAACCATAGAGGAAACGAAGAAGAGAAAAAAGAGTCCTTAAACCCATGCACAACGAAAGAAACAAAATGGGGAAAACAGTCCTTAAACCCAAAAACCCCGCAGGAAACAAAATACTGAAAGACAGTCCCTAAACTCGAGAACAACGAAGAAAACGAAATGGGGAAAGACAGTCCTTAGATCCGAAAAAAACGAAGGAGAGGAAATGGGGAAAAACAGTCCTTAAACCCGTAAACACCGCAGGATACAAAATAGTAGAAGACAGTCCCTAGACTCGAGAACAGCGATGGAAACGAAGTGGGGAAAGACAGTCCCTAAATTCGAGAACACCGAAGGAAACAAAATGGGGAAAGATAGTTCCTAGGCTCGAGAACAACAGAGGAAACGAAATAGTAAAAGAAAGTCCTTTAACCCAAGAAAAACAAAGAAAACGAAATGGGGAAAAACAGTCCTTAAACCCGAGAACACCACAAGAAACAAAATAGTGAAAGACAGTCCCTAGACTCGAGAACAGCGATGTAAACGAAATGGGGAAAGACAGTCCTTAGATCCGAAAACAACGAAGGAGACGAAATGGGGAAAAACAGTCCTTAAATCCGTAAACACCGCAAGATACAAAATAGTCGAAGACAGTCCCTAGACTCGAGAACACCAATGGAAACGAAATGGGGAAAGACAGTCCCTAAACTCGAGAACACCGAAGGAAACAAAATGGGGAAAGACAGTCCCTAGATCAGAGAACAACAGAGGAAACGAAATAGTAAAAAAAGTCCTTTAACCCAAAAAAAACAAAGGAAACGAAATGGGGAAGAACAGTTCTTAAACCTGAGAACACTGCAGGAAACGAAATAGTGAAAAACAATTCCTAAACCTGAGAACAACAAGGTAAAATGAACAGTCAAAGACAGTCTTTATTAAACCCGAGAGCAACGAAGGAAACACAACGGGGAAAGACAGTCCCTAAACTCGAGAACACCGAAGGAAACAAAATGGGGAAAAACAGTCCCTAGATCAGAGAACAACAGAGGAGACGAAATAGTAAAAGAAAATCCTTAAACCCAAGAAAAACAAAGGAAACGAATTGGGGAAAAACAGTCCTTAAACCCGAAAACATCGCATTATACAAAATAGTAAGAGACAGTCTTTAGACTCGAGAACACCTAAGGAAAAGAAATGGCGAAAGCCAGTCTTTAGATCCGAGAACAACGAAGGACACGAAATGGGGAAAAACAGTCCTTTAACCTGAGAACACCGCAGAAAACGAAATTGAATCGCTGATTGCCCCACGGACTGATTTATGATTTGTTTTGAAATTTTTCGCTCGGTTTTGTTTCCATCGCGGGGAGCGGTGGAATTATGTTTATTGCTGGACTGTTTCCGCGTACACCGGCGGTGTCAACTATTGTGCATTATGACATAAAGGGCGGAAATGTGTCCTATCGACTGCCCCAGTTTTTGGAATTTCTTTCCAACAACAACCAATTCTTTTTTTGCTTATCAAATGTTTTGTGCTTTTTCAAATACAGGAGTGCTGCGTTAAGATAAAACTAAAACATTTGACTGAGAGCTTTTTCTGGCCACTTGGACATTCTGGTGCTTTTTGAAGTAATATCTGCCATAATCAAGATTTAGCTAGACTGACAGCACATGAAAATTGTATATATCGATTACTGTAATTTTTATTGTTAACCACTTTATACTGCAAACGTTTTATACATATAATTTTCCAAATATAAAGAATAGGTTCAAAAATCTATGTTTTCACTGAGAGCTTTTCTGAAGATTTTGGTGCTACTTAAACTAATATCTGCCTGTCTAAATCTGGTTGGGATTTTGAAGCTCTGGAAGATCAACGAAATGTTTTTTTAGTTCGAAAGCTTATATTACAGAAACTAAGTATAATTTGGAGAATTGTGTCGACATCCGAATGGGCCATCTTCTTTTTATATGTGTTGGAAATAAGAAAGCTTTAGAAAAACAAATGTTTTATGATTTTTCAAATATAGGACAATTCTAAATCTTTTTTTCGCTTTCTGAAGGCGGCTTCTGTTTGCTTAACTTGAGGCGGAGAAACAGGAATGAGAAAAAAATTTCCCCCGGCGTCGAACACCGAGTTGGACAAATCAAGCACCACCTTTTTAAACGTGTTTCATACAACAGTTTTTCTAGACTCGTCCGAGAGCTCACTTTTCATATTATACCCACACTATTCTTTACAATTTGTCCCAGGACTTTTTATAGTCCTTTAGGACACTCCAGAATTTCTCAATATTTTAATAAGAACTCTCGGATCAGGTCCTTTGAAAATTTTTGAAGAAAGTTAAGAAGTGAAAAGCGATTCAATAATTAACAAAAGAAAGAACCAAATCTTTCCGTGACCAGTCCCTCGTTATTGTTACGTGATCATTTTAGTTAGGTCCAATTATGAGCACATCCTCCTCGAATCCATCGCAATTAAAACGCACTTACATCCCATGAAGCGGCGACGCAGTAATCCCATGCCCGCAGCACAACACGACATTAAGAAATGGAAAAGTTCCCTACAGGGATGTTCATTCGTTATTATATCGGATTTCTCACCCTCGTCTCGAATGATCGATTCCCCTATTAAAACTGACAACTGTCCCTAGAAGAAACGACTCGGATTTGATTAAAAAATAACTACCCACGTTATGTTGTCCTGGACCCGGAGAAGATTCCGGAAAAATTGAGCCGACTCGCCGATCGGTTTATCACACGCCGTTATGGATCGGCGATGATTTTTTAGAGTCGGCGGTATTTGTTCCTTTCCGAGTGATAAGACCTTTGTGTCTTTGAACATGGAGGTCATCAATAAGCGGTCTGAACCGTAATCTGCTTTCTTGATGACCGGCTTTTTTGTTTACGACTCATTTACTCGGAAATTTTTCTTTTGTACCGAATCGTTTATCATAAAGTAAGGACGGGGCTTTCTCTATGATTTTTCATCGGGGGAGCGGAGATAAATTAAAACGTAAGAACGGCGTTTTTTGTCTGGATAATGCGAACTGCGTTCATCGGTGTAAAATCTCACACAAGTTTAAAACAATAACATACGTCAAGGCCAATTAAAATCCCTCCGACCCGGCAGCGTCTCCCCGAAGAAAACGAACCTTATTTAAAAACCAGCAACACACGAACGCGCAGCATGAAATAGGAATAAGCATGACGGCGCGGCAGTCCTGTTTACAAAGAGGAATTATAAACGGGGAGGGCAGAAAACGCAAGATAAATGCCTCCCAAATGAGAAAATGCGAACGAAATGAATAGTAATGAATAGGAAACGGCTAAACAGTGAAACGCTTTATTCGCCACCGCTCCACCGACAGATGAATGAGTGATAAGTGAAACGTAATTATATTTTATTGTTTCACAGAGATGCCGCATCGGCCCCGAATAAAGACACCGTTTCATCGCCAACGCTACAAAGGAACCATTAATTACGGCCGACTCTCGCCATGAAAGCCGCACTGTTTCTGCGAGAGCTGATAACGCGCCTATGATTATGATATCCGCAGAAGGTGTAGCCGAATTTTTGCAGCCGAGAACGGGAATAATTTATCGTTCTCATCATGGAAACACTACAAAAGGTGTGGTTGTAAATAATGTTCACACAATATTTCGGGCCGTACTCGCAGAGGAGTGCCATTTGTCTAAGCGTCTATTAATTTTAATTTTATCTTTTTTCAGGACGGGGTTGACGGTCATTTGTTAGACAGTCCTCCGCTACTGGTTCGCTTTTATTTTTCCATTACTCGGTGATTACTGCATTATTAATGGGAGCTATAAGCAGACATCGCTACCAAATGATAACCAAACATGTTAATTACTATAATGGAGGACGGTATTCCAGCTATGTTCCTAATGGCAGCTTGCTCTTTTTATGACGATTCTCGTAATGGCTCCTTGTCAATATTTCAGGGATGCGGACATTTGTGTACGTCGTCGGCGGAACTGATAACGGATAATGACGTTGTCGTAATTGTGCACAAATTGAATTGTTTTCTGGACGACGATAATATTGCGTGCTATTTTTCACGTTTTGGTGCGTCTTAGGTCACTACATTTCTTCGTTATTCTCAACATGCAATATACCCTAAAAGAAGAAGAAATCTATTGGGCAACTCCAGAATTCAAGAGAATTTTTACTTAGTTCGTGTGATATGAGCTTTTGAAGTAAAAAAATCATTTACTAGCTCTTCCACAACTTCAAAATCCTAACCTTTGAAACAAAGCTCGTACGTCGGAAATTACGGCACATATTAATTCAAGAAGCACCAAAATGCACAAAATTCCCGGAAAAAGCTCTCAGTGAAAACATAGATTTTTGAACTATCTTTACGAAGCACTCCTAATATCTCAAAAAATGATATAAAACGTTCGATTGTTTTTCTAGAATTTTGTATTTTAAAACATAAAAAAGTTCAACAAAAACAAAAACCGACTTCAAAACAGGAGGTTTTCTATTCTATTGTATACACAGAGTGATCATAATGTTCCGCACAAAATTCATAATTTAGTTATGTAATGCTTCGAACAGGTCGTTTTTTGTTTTTAAATTGCTATCTTTTGACATAAAAACTTTTATTGATGACGTCATCTGTTTTTCAACTATGACACCGTCATAAATTTTTAAATTGCAACCCCCAACTTTTTTTTGGATTTTAAATACTCTTTTCAATTTCTTCTCTTCAAAATTTCTTTTTTGCTTGAAAAAAAAAACATTAAATATAGAAAGCAGACAATGAAAAATTATAAACCATTTAATTCCCAGAGTTGTATTAACGCTTTGCACACTTCAGGACTAATCTTTTTACCGATTCGTAGTGAAATAGTATTTTTTCAAGGAATAAAAATTGTATATGTTTTTTCTCAATAAAAAGTTATGCAAGGTCTCAGGTTTTCAAGTGTTCAGGTTTTCAAGGTCTCAGTTTCTCAAGTTTTCAAGTTCTTAAATTTTTCCGGTCATCAGATTCGATTCGTTGTGAAATAATAAAAAAAGTAAAATTGTATATATTTTTTTTTAATAAGCTCAGGTTCTCAAGTGTTCAGGTTTGCAGGGTCTCAAGTTCTTCAATTTTTCCGGTCATCAGATTTTAAATTTGTCATGTTTTCAAGTTTCCACGTTTTCGGTTCTTAGTTTCTCAAATTTTCAGTCTCAGGTTTTCAGGTTGTTCGAGTTTCCGGTTATCAGGTTTTAAATTTTCAAGTTTTTCTGGATTTCTGGTTGTCAGGTTTATAGGTTGTCAAGATTTCAGTTTGTCAAGTTCGCAGGTTTAAAGGTTCTCAGGGTTTCAGGTTCTCAGATTACCGAGTTTTGATATTTTCATGTTTTTAAGTTGTCAAGATTTCAGATCGTTATTTTTATTTTCTAGATATCTATCGACGCTGTCCGCACTCAAAGTGAAATCTCCCAGTTTTCAGGATTAGAAGAGGTTCTCAAGTTCTCAAATGTTCAGGCTCTTAAGTGTTCAGATTCTCAAGTTGTCAGTGTTTCTTAAGTTCTCATTTTTCAGGTTCTCAAGTTTTCAAATTTTTAGGCTCGCAGCATTTCAGTTTCTCAGGTTCCCATGTTCTCAAAATTAGAGGTTGTCATTTTTTCAGATTCTCAGGTTTTCATGTTCTGTTTTCAGGATTTCAAGTTTTTAGACTTGCAGGTTTTCGGGTTCTCAGGACTCCAGGTTCTCGCGGTTTCTCAAATGTTCAGGTTCTCAAGTGTTCAAGTTTTCGGGTTCTCAGGTTTTCAAATTTTCAGTATTTCAGGTTTTTAGGTTCTCAGGAAAAGAGCTGGTCATCCTTTCAGATTCTCAGATTGTCAAGTTTCCACATTTTCTGGTACGCAAGTTTTTGGGTTCTCAGAATTCCAGGTTCTCAGGTTCTAAGTTTTTCTTAACTTCTCCTGTTTTAATTTTCACGGTTTTGCGTTTTCAGTTTAACGGGTTTTCAGTTTCTCAAGATTTGAGGTTTCAAAATGATCAGTTTTTCGGTTGCTAAAAATTTCAGGTTTTCATATTTTTATTTTCAGGATTAGAGGTTCTCAGGTTCTCAAATGTTCAGCTCTCAAGTGTTCAAGTTTTCAGGTTCTCAAGTTCTCATTTTTCAGGTTCTCCAGTTTTCAAATTTTCCGGCTCGCAGCATTTCAGTTTCTCAGGTTCCCATGTTCTCAAAATTAGAGGTTGTCATTTTTTCAGATTCTCAGGTTTTCATGGTTTCAAGTTTTTAGGTTTGCAGGTTTTCAGGTTCTCAGGATTCCAGGTTCTCGGTTTTCGGGTTCTCAGGTTTTCAAATTTTTAGGCTCTCAGGTTTTTAGGTTCTCAGAAATAGAGGTGGTCATCCTTTCAAATTCTCAGATTTTCAAGTTTCCACATTTTCTGGTACGCAAGTTTTCGGGTTCTCAGGATTTCAGGTTCTCACGATCTAGATTTTTCTTAACTTCTCCTATTTTAATTTTCAAGGTTTTGCGTTTTCAGGTTCATTTGTTGTCAGTTTCTCAGGTTTTCGGTTTCTCAAGATTTGAGGTTTCAAAATTATCAGTTTTTGAGTTGCTAAGAATTTCAAATTTTCATATCTTTAAGTTTTTATTTAAAAAGTCTATACAGTTAGAAAAATGTTCAGGTTTTCAGGGTCTCAGTTTCTCAAGTTTTCAGGTTCTTAAATTTTTCCGGTCATCAGATTTTTCAAGTTTCCACGTTTTCAGGTTCTCAGTTTCTCAAATTTTCAGTCTCAGGTGTTTAGGTTCTCAGGTTGTTCGAGTTTCCGATTATCAGGTTTTCAATTTCTCATGCTTTCAGGTTTTCAAGTTTCTTTGATTTCTGGTTGTCAGGTTTATAGGTTGTCAAGTCTTTAGTTTCTCAGGTTTTTAAGTTCTATGTTTTCAGCTTTTTCACGCTGTCGGGTTCGCAGGTTTTAAGATTCTCAGAGTTTCAGGTTCTCAGATTACCGAGTTTTGATATTTTCATGTTTTTAAGTTGTCAAGATTTCAGGGTTCCTAGATCGTTATTTATATTTTCTAAAACGCTGTCCGCATTCAAAGTGAAATCTCCCATTTTTCAGGTTCTCAAGTTTTTCGGGCTTTTAGGATTAGAGGTTCTCAGGTTCTCAAATGTTTAGGCTCTCAAGTGTTCGGGTTTTCAGGTTCTCAAGTCCTCATTTTTCAGGTTCTCAAGTTTTCAAATTTTTAAACTCGCAACATTTCAGGTTCTCAGGATTCCAGGTTCTCAGGTTCTAAGTTTTTCTTAACTTCTCCTGTTTTAATTTTCACGATTTTGCGTTTTCAGGTTAACGGGTTTTCAGTTTCTCACGATTCCAGTTTCTCAAGATTTGAGATTTCAAAATTATCAGTTTTTGAGTTGCTCAGAATTTCAGGTTTTCATATCTTTAAGTTTTTATTTAAAGAGTCTACACAGTTAGGAGAATCAAAATGTTCAGGTTTTCAGGTTCTTAAATTTCTCCGGTCATCAGATTTTAAATTTGTCATGTTTTCAAGTTTCCACGTTTTCAGGTTCTCAGTTTCTCAAATTTTCAGAGTCTCAGGTTTTCAGGTTCTCAGGTTGTTCAAGTTTCCGGTTATCAGGTTTTCAATTTCTCATGCTTCCAGGTTTCAAGTTTCCTGGATTTCTGGTTGTCAGGTTTATAGGTTGTCAAGTTTTCAGTTTCTCAGGTTTTTAAGTTCTATGTTTTCAGTTTTTCACGTTGTCAGGTTCGCAGGTCTTAAGGTTGTCAGGGTTTCAGGTTCTCAGATTAACGAGTTTTGATATTTTCATGTTTTTAAGTTGTCAAGATTTCAGGCTTCCCAGATCGTTATTTATATTTTCTAGATATCTACCGACGCTGTCCGCACTCAAAGTGAAATCTCCCATTTTTCAGGTTCTCAAATTTTTCGGGTTTTCAGGATTGGAGGTTCTCAAGTGTTCAAATGTTCAGGCTCTCAAGTGCTCAGGTTTTCAGGTTCTCAAGTTCTCATTTTTCAGGTTCTCAAGTTTTCAAATTTTCAGGCTCGCAGCATTTCAGTTTCTCAGGTTCCTATGTTCTCAAAATTAGAGGTTGTCATTTTTTCAGATTCTCAGGTTTTCACGGTCTGTTTTCAGGATTTCAAGTTTTTAGGCTTGCAGGTTTTCGGGTTCTCAGGATTCCAGGTTCTCAGGTTCTAAGTTGTTCTTATCTTCTCCTGTTTTAACTTTCACGGTTCTGCGTTTTCAGGTTAACGGGTTGTCAGTTTCTCACGATTCCGGTTTCTCAAGATTTGAGATTTCAAAATTATCAGTTTTTGAGTTGCTCTGAATTTCAGGTTTTCATATCTTTAAGTTTTTATTTAAAGAGTCTATACAGTTAAGAGAATCAAAATGTTCAGGTTTTCAGAGTCCAAGTTTCTCAAGTTTTCAGGTTCTTAAATTTTTCCGGTCATCAGATTTTAAATTTGTCATGTTTTCAAGTTTCCACGTTTTCAGGTTTTCAGTTTCTCAAATTTTCAGAGTCTCAGGTTGTTCGAGTTTCCGGTTATCAGGTTTTCAATTTCTCATACTTTTAGGTTTTCAAGTTTCCTGGATTTTGGTTGTCAGGTTTATAGTTTGTCAAGATTTCAGTTTGTCAAGTTTTCAGTTTCTCAGGTTTTTCAGTTCTATGTTTTCAGTTTTTCACGTTGTCAGGTTCGCAGGTTTTAAGGTTCTCAGGGTTTCAGGTTCTCAGATTAACGAGTTTTGATATTTTCATGTTTTTAAGTTGTCAAGATTTCAGGGTTCCTAGATCGTTATTTATTTTTTCTAGATATCTACCGACACTGTCCGCACTCAAAGTAAAATCTCCCATTTTTCAGGTTCTCAAGTTTTTCCGGTTTTCAGGATTAGAGATTCTCAGGTTCTCAAATGTTCAGGCTCTCGAGTGTTCAGGTTGTCAGGTTCTCAGGTTCTCATTTTTCAGGTTCTCAAGTTTTCAAATTTTCAGTTTCTCAGGTTTCCATGTTCTCCAAATTAGAGGTTGCCATTTTTTCAAATTCTCAGGTTTTTATGTTCTGTTTTCAGTATTTCACGTTTTTAGGCTTGCAGGTTTTCGGGTTTTTCAGGATTAGAGGTTCTCAGGTTCTCAAATGTTCCGGATCTCAAGTATTTAGGTTTTCAGGTTCTCAAGTTTTTATTTTTCAGGTTCTCAAGTTTTCAAATTTTTAGGCTTGCAGGTTTTTAGGGTCTCAGGAATAGAGGTGGTCATCCTTTCAGATTCTCAGATTTTCAAGTTTTCTTTCTGGTCTGCCCGTTTTCGGGCTCTCAGGATTCCAGGTTCTCAGGTTCTCAGTTTTTCTTAACTTCTCATATTTTAATTTTCACGGTTTTGCGTTTTCAGGTTCACGAGTTTTCAATTTCTCACGATTTCGGTTTCTCAAGGTTTGAGGTTTCAAAATTTTTCAGTTGCTCAGAATTTCAGGTTTTCATATCTTTGTTTGTATTTAAAGAGTCCATACAGTTAGGAGAAACAAAATGATGCTTTGAAAGCTTTATTGAAAATTGAGAACTTTAAAATCCGAGATCCCGAAAACGAGAGCTTTTCAATACGAATTGCAAAATCAGATCAAATATTTTATTATTCTGAGCTGTCTAACGACGCTGTCCACGCTCATTATTAGTCTATTTCTTGTTATCCGATCGGTTTTAATATTTTCTATAGGTGTCTAATGACACTGTCCGCGCTCAAAATAAAATCTCCCATTTTATATATTGTTGTTGTTGAAAGGAGCAAGACTCTTGTACCTATGATTGAAACTGCTGAATGTGAAATTCTAATCAACGTTTTTAATATTGTAGTACTCTAAATTCTAAAATTGCAAATTCAGAAATTTTCATACGAACATGGTGATTCAAACCTACATTGTCTTACTGGCAATTCACATATTCCACGAATCAGTTCTCAAAATAACAAGTTATCACTTTTTTAGTCTCTGTTGAATAGAGAACTGAAAACTGTATTTAAAAAATTGATGACGGTTTCATGGTTCAAAAACAGATGACGTCAAAATTTTGATGTCAAAAGATGGCAATTTGAAAACAAAAACCTGTTCGAGCGTTTTTCGCAAAAACATTACATAACTAAATTATGAATTTTGTGGGGAACTTTATGATCACTATGTATATATATTTTTTGTTTTTATGTATGTTCGGGCATAGCTTCTTTGTTTATGAACCGATTTCAACGATTCTTTTTCTGTTGGGTTCAGTATAGCTTCAAGATGGTCCCATTTTAATTTCATTCATATCGGACATAAAACTTCGAAGATATATTAGGAAACTTTTCAAAATCAAATCGAAACGTGATCGACAGGGTACACCAGACGAAGGTCTCCCATTTTCCAATTGTTTGAAAATTATTTTGTTGCGTTGGTCATAGAAGTAATTTCTGTTTCACTCTGTTGTTGAACGTGGAGCGTAGCCCACGGGTTTGGCTAGTTTATAATTACATAATAAACAATAATTTCTTAAGTTCATTAAACGGAAATTCTTTTTTTATTTGAAAGGGTACACTCGAGATGTGGTCCCATTGAGAGGGATCTGAAAATTCTAAAATTTTTCCTTTTATGTATGTTCACCGATTTCTTCGTCAATTGTGGATCGATTTTGAAAATTCTTCTTTTATTTTAAACGGTATACTCCTGAGGTAGTCCCGTTGCCACCAAGTCCGGATCTGATGAGCGGCTCCCATGGAATTCGAGAGAAATTCTCAAAATTTATAATTATTATGAACTCTCTCAAATGTAGTCGTTTAATAATTATTATTATTCAGGTCTGGGAGTCATCATTAAAGGCACAATTGCCTTGTACCTTGCCTTAGATTTTTCACATAGTAATATTAATTCATCATTGTTTCAGTATTTCTGGTTTTATTTTTTTAGTCTTTGCGTCTTTCATCTTCCTTTTCAGTTCAATGAATTTATTATAAAATCTGGACTCAAAAGAAGTGTTTATGTTTCCAATAATGAACAGGATGATTTTTGGATTACATGCTGATGATGGACTTCTGTGTTGTAGTTCAAGTTAACATTTGGATGCACTGATTTAATGTGCGATAGTGACTACGCAGGAGATGTTGATACCAGAAGTTCAACAACTGGAAAGATATTTACACTTAATGGGGGACTAAAGTTCAAACAACTGAAGCCATTACTAGAAAAATCCAAGAATACTCCCAACTTGGGTTAATTCGAAGTGAGAGGGGGTGTTGAAAACATACTTCGAAGTATCAAATTGTTTTTGGGTGGTCAACTATTCCCTCTTTATCCTGCTGATTACTTTTCCTTTCCTCACCCCATCCTGTTATCACAATATCGTTCTTCTTTCTTCTCGTTTCCTCATACTGCAGTTTTCCTTCCAGCTATGTCACCCACCTCCAACTTATCACTACTTCACTGTCAATTTTCTTATCTGATTATTTTAAATATCTTCTCTTCTTCCGGTTCTTGTCTTGCTGTTTTTTGCTCCACGAATGCAGCAACATTTTTTGTACTTAGGCTGAAACCAGATTATTTTATTGATTCAGTATCAAAGACAAGCAAGTATTTAATAAGTCCTAATATAAATAAAGTCAGGTCCTGTAAAAGAGTAATTTTGAAATTGAAATAAATCATAAAATTTCTATTTTAATTTTTAATATTCTTTCCGAAGGTCCAGTTTTACGCACTCGAGGACACTAGCAAAAATAACGTTTTCACCACCGATAAAAGCTTCCCGATTTGCATATCAGCGCACACACGCCACCTCCTCGGAAATAAAGCAGACCGTTACGGCCGCACTTTTACGTACTCCCGGGCGATATTTAACCCCATCGGATTTATTTGTCTGCGCCATAGTTGAAAAGCTCTTGTTGAATTGCCGCAGCGTTTATTCTCCCTTGTATTTTTCGGTCACTGTTCGACGATGACTAAGTGGACTTACTTGTTCGCAGGACGAAGAAAAATGATGATTCCGCATTGAGGAGTTCCCTTGGTCTCTCGGCAATCCCTCTCGCACCCTGCTGAAGCCGGGGATTCTTCAACTTTCTGTTTTATTCTTTTGTGCTCGGATGTCGCCTCTCGAGCGAACGCGATTAACTACACTCATTTTTCACCTAATGGCCTTTCGCAGGATCCGAAGACGGCATAAATATTTATGGAAATTACCTCGCCCTTCCTTCCGAACTGATCGGCTATTTCGGAACCAGAAGTCGCATATTAAATAGTGCACACCTCGGATTAATTCGGCGTGAATTTTGGGGCGTTTCGGTGCCGACGCTTTCACCTGCCAGGATTTTTCGCAAAACGACGAAAATAATTCTCGTAGAACATCACGAGGAACACATAAACACACTCAATCCGCAGCTCCGGAACGTGTAGCGGTATTAATCTACATGATTTTCCTGTAGTCCCGCAGTAATACTACACGTTCGTGTTTAATTTAAAATGAAGATGTAGTTAGGCCTCCGATGAAAAATGACAATGGGAAATAAAACGATAAATTAAAGAGGAGATTGATGAAGACGGCATGGCTGGATGAGGGAGACTAATGTTGCTGGTTCGGACACACGCCGCGCGGCACTGCAGTGCAAAAATGCCGTTTTTGTCTTTTTCGAAAAACGGCTCGGGTTTGGACCGAGGCTAAACTGCCAGTTTGCGGCGACTGCACAGAGGAAGAAAACAGTGTCCTCAGAATTTGTTCTTCTCGTCCAAAAATAAAAGGCAATATGGTTGCAAAAAATTGGAAAATAAGTATACAGGGTGTTATGGAAGTCCTAGCAAAAAAATTAACCACAAGTAGAATATTGTTTTCGCAGACGCTTCCTTACGGAGTTAAAATTAGCAATAGTTTGACCCCAAAAGCAATACTCTCCTATGGACCCACGTTCATTGATTGTGAGGAATGCACAAAAACTTTACCCGATAAACGAATCTAAATAAAAACTGCACAATATCGAAATAGGGTTGTGATATAAGACATTTTTCAGCCCATCCTGTACCATAAATTTTGTCTGGGTGATATTGCGGCCCATGCAATCACACCGACTCATTTTCTTCAACGAATTGCAGGAGCTGCAACACTGTCTTGTTGAAAAAATTACCATAAAAAAGTTCGCAGTTTGTAAGATAATTTTATAATAATATTATTCTAATGGGGAAGTAGAATTCGTCGATTTCATCTCGGTTTCTGAATTTTAGTACTTCAGAATTTCTAAATTTTTGAATTTCTGAATTTCCGAAATCATTTCACAGTCCCTTAATTGCACAATGTCTCAATCTCCGAATCTATATTTTAACCTCACAAATTCTCAATCATTAAAGTTTTGCCAATATATTCGGTACATCACAATTTCCCAATTTTTCATATTGGATTTTTTCTGAATTTCTGAATTTCGATTTTTGAATTTCTTTTTTCAATTTCAGAATTTCTCAATATTACAATTTCTCAATTTCTGAATTGATAGATATCTCAATCTCTTAAATTTACAATTTCTCAATCTTTAGTTGTTCCAAACTTGTTGCTCAATGTTTCAGTTTCTTAAAGTAACAATTTCCCAATCCTTAGATGTTGCAATCTCCCAATATATCAATCTATAATTTTTTACATTTCTCTGTTCCTCAATTTCTAAATTTCTGTTTATCAATATCCTCATTTTCTCAAACTTTCAATCTCTTAATATGTCAATTTCCCAATAAATTTCCAATATTTTTAATTTCTTAGTTATGATTTTTCTTGTCAAATTCTCAAATTCTCAACGTTTTAATTTCTCAATCTCAATAGCTCGCAATGTCGCAATTGCTCAATGTTTCATTTTCGCAGTTTCACAATCTCTAAATTTTTTCTGTATTTCCGAATTTCTAAACTTCATTTCTCAATTTTTAAATCTCTCATTCTCTGCATCCCACAATTTCGCAATTTCAGAATTTACAGTTTCTCAATTCTTAAATGTCACAATATCTCGATATACCAAGCTCTATTTTTATAATTTTCTGTTGCTCAATTTCTAAATTTCTGTTTGTCAATATTCCAATTTTTTCAAACTATCCTAATATTTCAAATTTCCAATATATATTCAGAATTTCATAACTTCCCAATTTCTTAGTTTGGATTTTTTTTGTCTAATTTTCAAATTCCTAAATTCTCAATTTTTAAATTTCTCATTTTCCACAACTCTCAATGTGGCAATTCTCAATATCTTTTTTGTATTTCTGAACTTCTTTTTAAAATTTCTGAATTTCTCAATCTCAATCTATAAATCTCTCATTGTCTCAATCCCGCAATTTCTGACAATAATTCAGTGTCTTAAATTCACTGTTTTTCAATCTCCTATAATATCTGTCTCTCATTATATTCAGAATTTCATAATTTCCAAATTTCTTAGTTTGAATTTATCTTGTCAAATTTTAAATTTCTCAATCTCTTTCTGTTCTGAATTTCCGAACTTCGGGACTTTTTTATCAATTTCTGAATTTCTCAATCTCAATTCCGAATTTCTGGATTTCTGAATTTCTGAATTTCTGAATTTCTGAATTTCTGAATTTCTAATTTCTGAATATCTGAATTTCTGAATTTCTGAATTTCTGAATTTCTGAATTTCTGAATTTCTGAATTTCTGAATTTTTGAATTTCTGAATTTCTGAATTTCTGAATTTCTGAATATCTGAATATCTGAATATCTGAATTTCTGAATTTCTGAATTTCTGAATTTCTGAATTTCTGAATTTCTGAATTTCTGAATTTCTGAATTTCTGAATTTCTGAATTTCTGAATTTCTGAATTTCTGAATTTCTGAATTTCTGAATTTCTGAATTTCTGAATTTCTGAATTTCTGAATTTCTGAATTTCTGAATTTCTGAATTTCTAAATTCCAGATTTTCTGAAACATCTAAATTTCTGAATTCCTCATTTTCTGAAATATCTGAATTCCTCAATTTCTGAATTCCTGAATTTCTGAATTTCCGTATATCTGAACTTCATTTCTCAATTTCTAAATCTCTCATTCTCGATCCCACAATTTCGTAATTTTTGAATTGATCAATATCTCAATTTTTTAAATGTACAGTTTCTCAATCCTTAAATGTCACAATCTCCCAATATACCAATCTCTATATTTATAATTTTCTGTTGCTCAATTTCTAAATTTCTGTTTCTCAATATTCTCATTTTTTCAAACTTTCAATTTCCTAATATCTTTATTTTCCAATATATTCAGAATTTCCCAATTTCTTAGTTTGGATTTTTCTTGTCTAATTTTCAAATTCCCAAATTCTCATTTTTTAAATTTCTCATTCTCCACAGCTCTCAATGTCACAATTCGTCACAAGTTCATTCCCGCAATTTCCAAATTCTAAATTTCTCAATATCTTTTCTGTATTTCTGAATTTCCAAATTTCTGAACTTCTTTTTTTAATTTCTGAATTTCTCAATCTCAATTCCGAAATCTTTTAATCTCTCAATCCCACAATTAATTCGCAATTTCTGAATTGATCATATCTAGCGATTACATAATATTATACGAGCGAGCGAAGCGAGCTACTATCCATAAACAAGAAGAGTCAATAATTTCCCATTACAGACGAGTTTCATAAAATTGTTTATAAATACCAGCTCGCTTCGCTCGCTCATATACATATTCTAAATCGTTACAAACTGAAGATCGAAATAATTTTCTAATATTCATAAACGAAGCGAGTCAATAGTTTCCCATTACAGCCGAGTTTCATACAAAATTTTATGTTGTTTTGCGTTGTTTAAAGTCAAACTTTGAAGACTTTCGTAATTTTTTATTTCGTTCCATATTTAGCAATGCTGTAATCACTATTTGGTCTGATTTCCGTCCTTATTTCGATCACTTGTTGCAAAATTCTATAATTTCAAAGTTTTTATATTCAAAATTCCCAAATTTCGATATCCTAATTCGAATATTTTTGCATTTCCAAATGCCAAGTTTGAGTTCTAAAATAAAAAATATATATATTTTTTTCAATAAAGAGCTTTATGTTGGCGAGTTTCATACAAAATTTTATTGCGTTGTTTAAAGTCAAACTTTGAAGACTTTCGAAATTTTTCATTTTGTTCCATACTTCACCATTTGGTGTTATTTCTGTCCTCATTTCTACCACTTGTTCCAAAATTCTATTATTTCAATGTTTTTATATCCAAAATTCGCTAATTTTCTCAAACAAAATGAGTGGATAATTTTACAGACGAGTCTCATACAAGATTTTATGTTCCTTATTTTGTGGCAAGTTTTGAAGACATTTCGATTGCTTTTTCCAACACTGATATCTAAAATTCACAAAAAAATAAAGGTGGGAGATGTCAAAAGTACTGTTAGGGAAAAGAAAAAGAGATTAATCAAAAAGAAAAACTAAGGGGAAGAAAGAAAAAACAAGAAAGAAAGTTACAGAAGAAAATAAGAGACATTGCGAAGGAAGAACGGGGAGACGGGAAGGGAGTAATAGTGGGTTGTAGGAAATTAACAATAGACGGGGTTCAATGGAGGTAGAATGATAAACCTTAATCACTAAAACCCAAAAACCTGGGATAAACCTGAATCAATCTGTAACCCGAAAGCTTGAGATAAACCTGAATCAATGTAGACCAGGAAAAATGTGATAAACCCGAATAATAATTGAACGAGAACCTGATATATACTTTAATCAACCTGGAACCCTAAAAGTTGGCATAAACCTGAATCAACCTAGAACCCGAAAACTTGGGATATACTAAAATTAACTTAGAACAGGAAAACCTGGGATAAACAATGAATCAATGAACGAAAACCTGGGATAAGCCTTAATCAACCTAAAACCCGAACAGGTTGAGAATGAAAGCGGGGACAAGGATACGGACAAACGATTAAAGTGGGAAAGAATCACTGAATCCTGAGGAAATACCGAAGTATTTGGAGAGAGAGAGTGGGGAAAGAAAGAAAGCTGTTGGTGAGGTTTTGGTGCGGAAATGAAAAGAGGGAGAATAGGTATTTATGGAGGAGGTAAAAAGAACGTCTAGAATGTGCTATGAGAAAAAGGAGAAGAAGTGGGATGAAGTATGAAAGTGAGAGAAAGGAAAGAGAGGAAATACTGAATGTAGATGGAAGGGAAATGTAATTTATGTTATATGGATTATGTTATGTAGCCAAGGACTCGGAAAGTTCGTGGGGCAAATAAAGATATTGGAGAGCTGCTTCCTCACAAATACGACGCGATACCGCCGTCTGAGTTAGTCAGAAGTCGAAACTACTGGGCGACACAATCCGTGTAATTCGTACCAACTGTTATAAATAACCGGGCCGTTATGACTGAAATCTGACAAGCTCTGAACCGAGAAATGCAACATTATGCCTTATTGAAGTGAATAGTCTTTGTGTTCCTACCTTTCTTTCTTGTACTTCTGAAAATCTATAGGGTAGAAAAGAGCTTTCAACGATGAAATTTCGGGATTTGAAAAACGTTCCATGCACAGACAAGCGGCGGGCCTCGTTTGCATTACCTAACACTAACATTATCCCGTACAACTGCAGCATAAAAAAACATTTTTGTGGAAATTGCAAGGGATAAATTCTTAGTATTGGCTTAAGAATCGAGCACAACTGATAACTAAAACTTTTGTGCCAAAAAAGTTAGAAGGTGTTTACTTCGTTCGACAGAAACTTTCTGATGCGTTCAGGTTCATGTTGTCATAGAAACGTTCAAAATAATTGCGGATTTCAGCAAAGTGGTAAACAGAAAACCAACCAATTCTGAATTCTCAAAATTTGAGTTGATAAGTGTCAAAATTGTATTATTGTGGTTCGCCCTCGGAGCTCTTCACGAACCCAATCAGCGAAATCTCGCGTTCGGCGCTGAAGAATTCCCAGGCGCGTCCGCGCGCGATGAAAAACGCAATGTTTGCCATCGGTCCGGAGATGCGGGATCTCTGCGGCGTCGGCGGCGATGGCGGCGGAGGTCGCTGGGGGCCGCGGGGGCAGACAGTGCTCGGTGCGGCCGACCCGGGAGGATGACAAATATCCTTCAATCCGTCACTGCCAGGCCGCGGCCCGCTCGGAATTGGATGCGATGCAGACTCACAGAAAGCTTTGTAATATCGGTTGCGTTTAGAATGCGTTTTTCGTCGGCTCGCCGCCGCCGGAGACGGTCACCGTCTAGGCGGCGCCCGGGCGGAGCGGGGCTGCGGGGCGAACTCTATAGGAAATTACATAAACTCGGCACAGACAAATACAAATGTCCTCTTTGTACAGTTCTGGGTACCCACTGTGCTCGGCGCACCAGAAGCGTTCAGTAGGTGCCATTGTAGCTGACGGAATCCGCGGAACATTCATTACCCGTTCACCAACCAATGAAATAGATGATTACGGACGTCTCGGACTACCAGACAAATGAAGATGGATCTTTACGAATAATTACTAATTTGACCGAGCTTTGCGTTGCGGAGTCGATGAGCAGGCCGCCGGTTATTAATTGCGACTTTTGGGAGACAGTTTGAGGACTGCTCCGAATTCGATTAGCGGTTAATTGTTTGGTTTGGTGGCTCAAGAACTGAAGGACCATTATTCGATGAATACGGGCTAAACATCCGGAGCTTCCAAGAGTGCTTTGCAAGATTGCAACGTAGGGCCTAGATGACCTCGTATATAGAGGTGTCAATCTTTTCAATAATTGCCGGTTAATCAAATGGATGTTTTTCAAAATACGAGTTCGACTTTGTTTAGAACATAACGGAGGTCTCTTTTGCCGCTTTGGTTACTTTAGTCTCTATAGTTTAAGGTCTATACCGTTTTGTCTCTTTGGTTACTTAATCTCAAGGTATTTAGGTTGTATTTTTTTTAGTGTTTGTTAGTTCAAAACTTCGTCATTTATGAATCGATTTTTAGAAATCTTCTTTCATTTGAAAGATATACTTCCAGATTGGTCCTATTGTCACCAGGTCAGGATCTGATGAGGGAATCCCATGGAAATCGAGGAAAATCCTCAAATTTGTCCTTCCTTTTATGTATGTTCACCGATTTCTTCGTCAATTTTATTGTGGACCGCTTTTGAAAATTCTTTTTTTATTTGAAAGGGTGTACTCTTGAGGTGGTCTCATTGTCACCAAGTCAGAATCTGATGAGGGGATTCTATGGAAATCGAGGGAAATCCTCAAAATTTTAATTGCCGTCGTCTTGTAAATTGTAAAAAAATAGCTTTTAAGTAAAAAAGAACCGACTTCAAAAAGTGATAAATAATAATTGTATACCTACATGTATTATTACATGTGCTACCTAATGATCTGTTTGAAGTCGGTGCCAAGCCAAATAGGTAGTAGATAGATAGGCTGCCCGCTCCCGCCACATCGCAAGTCTCCCGGCGTCGGCGTGGGAGCAAAGCAACCCAAACGGCAGACGTTGTTGACGGTCGTCTCGAATGATACCAAATTTTTTATGCGTTAAAACGTTGTTGATATACTTGTATAATTACAATATGTATCAAATTTGTAACCTAAAGCGGTTCTTTTTTTTTCGAAGTTAATTTTTAGCGTATAAAGTTACTTTACTCTTTTTAGTTTTCACTTTCTTGTATTTGTTTGACACTTTTGTATTTTTGTTTTTTGTCTCTCTTCTCTTTTGTCAGTTTTAGTATCTCTTCTGTGTCTTTATCTGTTTTGTCTTTGGCCTAATTGATATGTACTTATCTGCCGTGTATTTTATCTTTTTTGATTTTAATTTTTTTTACAGTTTTGACTATTTGTTCTTTTTAGCCTGTATTGTTTCTTTAGTCAGTTAGCCTTCTTAGTTTCGTTTTTAGTCCCTTTAGTCCCTAAGGTTTCCTTGATATTTTTGTCACTTTGGTTTCTTTAGTTTATATAGTCAATTTTGTGTCTTTGTTTGTCTCTTTCTTATCTCTTGTCTGTTTGTTTCTTGAATATATTGTCACTTTATTGTCTGTTTTGTTTAGTTTGGTTTCTTGTCCTATTTTTTTTTTTTAGATTTTGATCTCCTTAATATCTGTGGTTGTTCTGAAACCTGTGTTGTTTCATTGGTCTCTTTCTTGTCTCTTTCGTCTTTTTTTTTTAATTTGTCTGTTTCGTCTCTTTTATCTGTTTTGCTTGATCTCTTATTTTGCCATTAGTTACTTTATCTCTTATATATTTCCTTGATATCTTCTCTTATCTTTGCTTCTTTAGTTTCTATTGTCTCTTTTGTATCTTTCTGGGTTCCATTATTTATTTACTGACTGGTGCGACTGGTTGGTTGATATCGGCTGTATATTTCTAGGTGGCACCATCGATAAAATCATTGAGCTCTCTATACATAATTATGGAGTTTTATAGACAACGATTTCCAAAACATCATGGATGACGTCATGCTCTCGACGTGTACGGAAAACTCCATAGGATGATGTCACACTATCTCGAACAGGCCGCAGCAATGAGTCGTTGAGGGTCCACGTCCGTTACACTGCCCCCTCCTTAAAGATGTTGCCAATTTCCTGAAACCCTGAGACAAGTCTCTTCAGGTATCCTAAGCACTTCAGTAAGTGGCCTTCTAGTACAGGAGTCTCTTCGTAACCACTTCTTCTTGGTTTACACTTTCTGCTCCACTTCTCAGTATCCTTTTCTAGCAGCTTCCCAAACGTCTTGCACACTTCAACTTCCAGAACTTCTGGAACCAAATAAAATCTCTCACGCAGGTCCCCAAACATCGTCGACGCCGCCAGGTGTCCATCAGGTACGCCCCAATAGAGTTCCTCCAGAACTTCTCCCACATCCATGAAGTCCCATTGGGCCCATCAGGATTTTATTCAGGGTCATCACCGTGTACCGCCTTTTACACTTTTTTATATTGCAATATTTACATTATTCACACTATTTACAAATCACGTAAACGGGAGTAGGGACCACGCTCTTTTTCGTCTTCAGCAGCCTCCGGATTTACGACGACCACTTCTTCTTCAGCAGCCTCTGGATTGATGACCACTTCTAAGAAGGCCATGGAAAAATATGGATGGTACATGCCATCGAAGTGTCACAGAACTCCGCGTCTATATGGTACTAGTAACGGGCTCTTTTATTTACTCGGGATAGATAAAGGCAACTCTCCGTCTCGACCGACTGACCGTGACTGTGATGCGACTGATCCCTCAATAAATTAATCGGGTGCATCCTTCTAGGCGGCTCCATCGATGACATCATCAAGTCCTCGTTACATATGGAATCTTTCCAGAACATCATCATGGATGACGTCATGCTCTCGATGTGTACAGAATACTCCGCAATATGATGTCACAATATCTCGAGCACGCCGCAGCAGTAGTGAGTCTTTGATGATGTCATTGAGGGTCCACGTCTGTATATCTGTTGTTTGGTCTCTTTCTTATCTCTTGTCTATATGGATCTTGAGTATAAATATATGGTCCCTTTACCTTTTAGTCTATCTTATCCTTTAGTCAAAAGGTTGCCACTAAAAGAAAAAATTGATGACGTCATAACTGTCAAAGAAAACTGATGAAAAAAAATTAGTATACGTTTCTCGGATGCGCTATAATTAGCCCTATCACATGCTTTTTAATTTCTATTTCTAGTGCAAATACTAACTGAGTTACTGAATTTATTCCTTACTTAATTTCCACACTGTATGTATTGCTTTCTTGTCATTTTATTGTTTATTGGATTTTTTTTTCTTTAGTCTCTTTAACCTGTGTTGTCTCATTGGTCTCTTTGTTGTCTCTTTCGTCACATTTTTTTAATTTGTCCCTTTTGTCTTTATTGTCTCTTGCCTCTTGTGTTTCTATTGTCCCTTTTGTCTTCTTTTTCTATTTCGCCTCATTGATCTCTTATTTTCCCATTAGTCACTGTAGTCTCTAAGGTTTCCTTGATAATTTTTGTCACTTTTGTTTCTTTGGTTCCTTTAGTTTCTTTTGTATCTTTTGCAAATTGCAGTCACAAAATCACAAAATCTCAGAATAACAAAATCTAAATTACTAAATTAGAAAATCAGAATTATAAAATTACATTACAAAATTATAAAATAAAAAAAAATACAAAAATAAAAATATAAAATTGCAGTCACAAAATCACCATATCCCGGAATCAGAAAATCTCAAAATCTAAATTACAAAATTAGAAAATCACAATTATAAACTTGACATTACAAAATTATAAAACTAAAAAAAAATCAAAAATAAAATTAGAAAATTGCAGTCACAAAATCACAAAATCACAAATTACTAAATTAGAAAATCACAATACATAATTATAAAATTATGACATTACAAAATTAGAAAACTAAAAAAATACAAAAGTAAAATTATAAAATTACTAAATTATAAAATCAAAATAATTATAAAATTATGTCATTACAAAATTATACAACTAAAAAAAATACAGAAATAAAATTATAAAATTGCAGTCATAAAATCAAAAAATCACAAGATCGCAAAATTACAAAATCTAAATTACTAAATTAGAAAATCACAATAATTATAAAATTGACATTACAAAATTATAAAACTAAAAAAAATACAAAAATCAAATTATGTATATGATTGTATTCACAAAATCGCAAAATCACAAAATTCCACAATCACAAAATCAAAAAATCAAAATTACTAAATTAGAAAATCAGAATGATAAAATTATGACATTACAGAATTATAAAACTAAAAAAAATACGCAAATAAAAATTAAAATTGCAGTCACAAAATAACAAAAACACAAAATCAGCCTATCCCAGAATCACAAAATCACAACTATAAACTTGACATTAAAAAATTATAAAACTAAAAAAAAATCAAAAATAAAATTATAAGATTGCAGTCACAAAGTCACAAAATCACAAAATCACAAAATTCCAGTTTCACAGAGTCACAAAATCTAAATTACTAAATTAGAAAATCAGAATTTTAAAATTAGAAAATCAGAATTATAAAATTATGACATTACAAAGTTATAAAACTGAAAAAAAATTAGAAAATCGCAGTCACAAAATCACAAAATCACAAATTTACAAATTCACAAAACCGCAAAATGCGAGAATCACAAAATCACAAAATCCCAGAATCACAAAATCTAAATTACTAAATTAAAAAATCACAATTATATAAAATTATGACATTATAAAATTATAAAACTATAAAAAAAATACAAAAATAAAATTAGAAAATCGCAGTCACAAAATCACAAAATCTAAATACTAAATTAGAAAATCACAATACATAATTATAAAATTATGTCATTACAAAATTATAAAACTAAAAAAAAATACAGAAATAAAATTATAAAATTGCAGTCATAAAGTCAAAAAATCACAAGATCGCAAAATTACAAAATCTAAATTACTAAATTAGAAAATTACAATAATTATAAAATTGACATTACAAAATTATAAAACAAAAAAATACAAAAATCAAATTATGTATATGATTGCAGTCACAAAATCGCAAAATCACAAAATTCCAAAATCACAAAATCAAAAAATCAAAATTACTAAATTAGAAAATCAGAATTATAAAATTATGACATTACAGAATTATAAAACTAAAAAAAAATACGCAAATAAAAATTAAAATTGCAGTCACAAAATAACAAAAACACAAAATCAGCCTATCCCAGAATCACAAAATCACAACTATAAACTTGACATTAAAAAATTATAAAACTAAACAAAAATAAAAAAAAAAATTATAAGATTGCAGTCACAAAGTCACAAAATCACAAAATCACAAAATTCCAGTTTCACAAAATCACAAAATCTAAATTACTAAATTAGAAAATCAGAATTATAAAATTAGAAAATCAGAATTATAAAATTATGACATTACAAAATTATAAAACTAAAAAAAAATTAGAAAATCGCAGTCACAAAATCACAAAATCACAAAATTCCAGTTTCACAAAATCACAAAATCTAAATTACTAAATTAGAAAATCAGAATTATAAAATTAGAAAATCAGAATTATAAAATTATGACATTACAAAATTATAAAACTAAAAAAAAATTAGAAAATCGCAGTCACAAAATCACAAAATCACAAAATTCCAGTTTCGCAAAATCACAAAATCGAAATTACTAAATTAGAAAATCAGAATTATAAAATTAGAAAATCAGAATTATAAAATTATGACATTACAAAATTATAAAACTAAAAAAAAATACAAAAATAAAATTATAAAATTGCAGTCACAAAGTCACAAAATCACAAAATCACAAAATTCCAGTTTCACAAAATCACAAAATCTAAATTACTAAATTAGAAAATCAGAATTATAAAATTAGAAAATCAGAATTATAAAATTATGACATTACAAAATTATAAAACTAAAAAAAAATACAAAAATAAAATTATAAAATTGCAGTCATAAAATCACAAAATTCCACAATCACAAAATCAAAATTACTAAAATCACAAATCACAAAATCACAAAATCACAAAATCACAAAATCACAAAATCACAAAATCACAAAATCACAAAATCACAAAATTAATTTTGTTCTTTTCGTTTCAGTTTTATAATTTCCAGTGCCACTGTGGTTAGTGTCTTTTATTAGATCCCCGTGTTGTCAAATTCTCTGTCAAATTTAATAATCATATTGACAGTTAGTCTTACGTTTCTTGTCGGGAAGAATTCAAAAATGGCTTTCGTCCCGAAGAAAAGGCGATCTTATAAGAATCCTATTCCGAGATGGTGTAAAACAAGAGAATAGAGAAACAACTTTGTGTTGTAAAATCCACAACTAAATCCCCGAATCGAATGGATGTTTTTGAAGATAAAAAGGAACGAGTTAGACTTTGCTCAGAACATGACGAAGGACATCTTGAGCATTTTTATAAACAGCATGTTCTTAATGGTATCATGCCTACCAATCTTCGTTTTTAGAAGCTTTTAATTAACTTGTCTTGTTAGTAAGTGTGGGTCAAATCTTGCAAGCTAAATTGGAACCAATTCTTGACATCCGCGATTCAGCGGATTCAGCAAGATGGCGGATTACATTTTCTTTTCAAACCTCTTAATATGGGTGTCAAATGAAAGGGCTTGAAGAGTATAAAACGATAAAGTTAATGACATCACACTAAATTCAATATGGCCGCCGCTCCAAAATGGCTAATTACATTTTCTTTTTAACCCCCTTAATATGGGTATCAAATGAAAGGGATTGAAGGGTAGAAAGCGATAAAGTTAGTGACATCACACTAAGTTCAACGTGGCCACAGCAAAAACTAAAAGTTGTTTTTTTTTTTAAAACAACCTTTTAGCATTAATTTGTTGGAAAGTATTGCATGAGCAGCAGCAAGTCATCTAATGTTTTTTATTGCGATTTACTTCCAGCCGCCCCCAGCTCTTTTCTCTTACCCCCAAAAGCATTAGAACATCAAAAACCTAAGCTCCAACCCATTTTTTGCATCCGCAGGTGAGACATCAGCACCAACAATCACACTTCCACTCCAAGGTGTTTGAAAAATTGGAAAATTAATGGTCACTCGCTATTACGTCCGGTGGTGTCAAGAACCGTACACAAATGTAAATTACCCACTTGTCCCATTGATGATATATCATTACCCACCCTAAACCGCGAGTTGACCATTCAGATTTAATAACGCGCGCTTTTTTGTCGCATCGGACGCGGATATCATGTGCTTAATAATGATAAAGTATACGTCCGGGTCTAAACGACGCGGAATTATACGTTGCGGAGGCGCGGATTTTGCTATTTCTAGGAACGTCCTTTCGGACTAGGCATTAAAAGGCAATGACGATTTTTCGTAATTCGGGAGTCGGATGGAGGGACCCTCATTAAAATATTAGATAAATAGGAGTAGATAGAGTTTGCAAGCTGGCTGGCTGCACGGGCCAAATGTCGATGGTAAGAAGGAGGCATCTGCTGGGGTCGTTGCGACCGTGGGCTTTGTTTTCTGCTAGTTTTTCTTCCTCAACTAATGAAAGTGTTTTACCGGTTCTCTCTTTTCATCGATGGTCTATTGAAACCTCCCCGAAGAGCGCATTACTCGCAGGATCATCATTAAGAGGCAGCGTTCGTTACACGAAAAAGGCAGAGGCGGAAAAAGCGTCATCCATACGCGTCGGCAGCGCTTCCTATATTATGCTTTTATGTTTGGCGGAGGCATTTTTCAGCTCGCCCGAGGACGAACGTCTCCTCGTCATGCGGCATCTTTAATCTACCGTTTAATATTTCATGTTTTTACCGCGTTGTTGAAAAACATGATAATTGCCATCGACTAATGTGCCGGCCTCGGGAACATTTATATGCGTTATAAAAATGCAGGATGAATGACACTAATATACACGGTCGTACGGATTACGAAAATATTTATGCGCTTTTTTGGGAAAAAAACCTCGAGGCTTATCGCGTATCTGCATCGCGGCCGATGGGACGGACGGATCCTAATTAAAATTGCATTTGCCGGAGTTGGAGTGTCTCCGGAAAAGTATTTGCACGGCTTTTTTATCGGTGGATCTGCGGCGTCTAATTAAAGACGCATTTGTTGGCGAAAGATGGCATCCGTATATCGACGCGTTTACATAGACGTGTGTCTTAATAACCCCATTATGAAAATCCGGCGCGAAGTGTTAATTTCGCGCGGTCGTAAAGCAATTAGTCGGAGCGCAAGGAAGGTCCTGGGTTCGTTCGGCAAACACAACCGAGTTAAAATGAGCATCCACTCCCGATATATCCATATGTTAAATGAAGCGCAGGGAATGAGCTCGCGTGCGAATCCATCTTCCGCGCGGCGGGCGCCCCGAGTTCGAGCCCCACCAAGAACGCACTTAATCAAAGCGTCGTGCCGCCTCAAAACAAATGCGATTTTTCTTTCGTCTTTATATAAAAGGATTTTTTGCCCGGGAAGCGGAGCTGGTTGCCTGGGTGGAAAGTCGGAGTTGACGACCGCGCCGGGGGCCGGTCTAAAACCGCTAATCTAAAATTCCCCCCGATTCATCTCGTGTTCCGTCCACATCTCATGACAAAAATGTGTTTGGTGTAAATCCGAAGTCGCAATCAATAATACGCCAGTCGGTACCAATCGACGAACGAGGCAGATCCGGCCGCACTAAAGTTAGAACCATGTTATGTCTTCATCCCGTCCGACAAACGCACGCAGGTTCGAGTCCATTTCCAGCAGTTTATCACTTGGTTGTTTTCGCCTGACGCCCGATTAATATTGTGGCATGCCCAAGCAACCAGCCTTCCTCGGATCGACCGCCGTTGATGTCTTGGAAAGATCGATCTTTTATTTCAAACGCAGGGATTCGGGTCGCTTTGAGGGAAAGGAGTCCGGTCTAGGAACCGATAAGGTGGGGTGTGTTGACTCTTTCCGACGTTAATTGGTATCGACCCCATTCATCTCTTTCGGAGTCTTCCAAAAAAATCCAGTTGCGAGATCGTCACATGCGCCGCAGAATTTTCAATTCGATTACCAGGAGGGAGTCAGCACTCCATCAACGCCACGCTGCAGAGACAATTTCCAAATGGATTCGATCGAGAGCGTCGTGTATCGTGAGCCTCCTTATCAGCGGGATCCATCGTCCAACGAAATTCGGGCATGTGATGCATTTTTCCCTCAATTAAGGGACCGTCCGGGTCTGATTAATGGAAACACGGCCGAAACTCAGACATGCAAATGGCTTAATTAAATATTTTAAGGACGATGCTGCTCCGATTGCGTTAGTCCGTATGTAGTTATGGGTTTGTTTGATTCTGCCTTTGCGTTCGAGGACCACGCTCGAATTTCCTGGAATGATAAAGTTGCAAGAAGGTAAAATTGTCCATTTGCTGATGGAAGTATAATTTTGACAAACTTCAAAGAGTTTGGAGAATAAAAAGCTCTTCATTACCTCCAGATATTTTTTAAGAATTTTATTTTGAAGACATACCCTCCTTGGGTTGGAAGGATAAAAGCTCTGTTTTGCCAAAATGTGGAAGAAGTAATTAGTAATAGGAGAAAATAACAAAGCCCGGAGAAATATCAGAAAAATGGGGCTAAGATTACGAGAAAGAAGAGATCGTCGTTTGATGACATAAAACTGAAACGAAATAAAAAGTAAGATTGAAAATTTTATTTAACACCGAATCAGTGGAAAATCAAAAATTTCACAAATATTTTTTTTAAGGAAATAACAAGTTACTGTGTCACTTTTTGAATACAACACAGTTTGAAAAATAAGAAAGAGTGGTCCCAAAGCTCTCGTTACCATCATAAGCTTTCACGAATTTTTCTGTAAAGTGTCTCCAAATAATCAAAACACACAGAAACAAGAAAATGTCAAACAATGTTTGCTATCAAAATAACAAGTTTGTATAAAATTTTTTGAAGAACACAGACACTGTAGAATGTGTCAAATGCATCAAAAAGCTCTGCTTTAACGCAATTGATCCTCTATGAATTTTTATTGAGGTGTTTATTTAACACCGAATCAGTGCAAAATCAAAAATTTCCCAAAGATTTTTTTTAAGGAAAGAACAAGGTACTGTGTCACTTATTGAATAGAACACAGTTTGGAAAATAAGAAAAAGTGGTCCCAAAGCTCTCGTTACCAACATGAGCTTTCACGAATTTTTCTGTAAGGTGTCTCCAATCAATCAAAACACACAGGAATAAGAAAATGTCAAACAATGTTTGCTATCAAAATAACAAGTTTTTATAAGAAAATTTGAAGAACATAGATGCTGTAGAGTGCGAAAAATGCATCAAAAAGCTCTGATTTAACGCAATTGATCCTCTATCAATTTTTATCGAGGTGTTTATTTAACACCGAATCAGTGGAAAATCAAAAATTTCCCAAAGATTTTTTTTAAGGAAAGAACAAGTTACTGTGTCACTTTTTGAATACAACACAGTTTGAAAAATAAGAAAGAGTGGTCCCAAAGCTCTCGTTACCATCATGAGCTTTCACGAATTTTTCTGTAAGGTGTCTCCAATCAATCAAAACACACAGGAATAAGAAAATGTCAAAAAATGTTTGCTATCAAAATAACAAGTTCTTATAAAAAAATTTGAAGAACACAGATGCTGTAGAATGCGAAAATTGAATCAAAAAGCTCTGCTTTAACGCAATTGATCCTCTATCAATTTTTATCGAGGTGTTTATTTAACACCGAATCAGTGGAAAATCAAAAATTTCACAAAGATTTTTTTTAAGGAAAGAACAAGTTACTTTGTCACTTTTTGAATACAACACAGTTTGGAAAATAAGAAAGAGTGGTCCCAAAGCTCTCGTTATCATCATGAGCTTTCACGAATTTTTTTGTAAGGTGTCTCCAATCAATCAAAACACACAGGAATAAGAAAATGTCAAACAATGTTTGCTATCAAAATAACAAGTTTGTATAAAATTTTTTGAAGAACACAGACACTGTAGAATGTGTCAAATGCATCAAAAAGCTCTGCTTTAACGCAATTGATCCTCCATGAATTTTTATCGAGGTGTTTATTTAACACCGAATCAGTGGAAAATCAAAAATTTCCCAAAGATTTTTTTTAAGGAAAGATCAAGGTACTGTGTCACTTTTTGAATACAACACAGTTTGGAAAATAAGAAAAAGTGGTCCCAAAGCTCTCGTTACCATCATAAGCTTTCACGAATTTTTCTGTAAGGTGTCTCCAATCAATCAAAACACACAGGAATAAGAAAATGTCAAACAATGTTTGCTATCAAAATAACAAGTTTTTATAAGAAAATTTGAAGAACACAGATGCTGTAGAATGCGAAAAATGCATCAAAAAGCTCTGATTTAACGCAATTGATCCTCTATCAATTTTTATCGAGGTGCTTATTTAACACCGAATCAGTGCAAAATCAAAAATTTTCCAAAGATTTTTTTATGGAAAGAACAAGTTACTTTGTCACTTTTTGAATACAACACAGTTTGGAAAATAAGAACAAGTGGTCCCAAAGCTCTCGTTACCATCACGAGCTTTCACGAATTTTTCTGTAAGGTGTCTCCAATCAATCAAAACACACAGGAATAAGAAAATGTCAAACAATGTTTGCTATCAAAATAACAAGTTTTTATAAAAAATTTTGAAGAACACAGATGCTGTAGAATGTGGAAAATGCATCAAAAAGCTCTGCTTTAACGCAATTGATCATCTATGAATTTTTATGAGGTGTTTATTTAACAACCAAATCAGTGGAAAATCAAAAATTTCCCAAAGATTTTTTTTAAGGAAAGAACAAGTTACTGTGTCACTTTTTGAATACAACACAGTTTGGAAAATAAGAAAAAGTGGTCCCAAAGCTCTCGTTACCATCATGAGCTTTCACGAATTTTTCTGTAAGGTGTCTCCAATCAATCAAAACACACAGGAATAAGAAAATGTCAAACAATGTTTGCTATCAAAATAACAAGTTTTTATAAGAAAATTTGAAGAACACAGATGCTGTAGAGTGCGAAAAATGCATCAAAAAGCTCTGATTTAACGCAATTGATCCTCTATCAATTTTTATCGAGGTGTTTATTTAACACCGAATCAGTGCAAAATCAAAAAATTCCCAAAGATTTTTTTTAAGGAAAGAACAAGTTACTTTGTCACTTTTTGAATACAACACAGTTTGGAAAATAAGAAAAAGTGGTCCCAAAGCTCTCGTTACCATCATAAGCTTTCACGAATTTTTCTGTAAGGTGTCTCCAAATAATCAAAACACACAGAAACAAGAAAATGTCAAACAATGTTTGCTATCAAAATAACAAGTTTGTATAAAATTTTTTGAAGAACACAGACACTGTAGAATGTGTCAAATGCATCAAAAAGCTCTGCTTTAACGCAATTGATCCTCTATGAATTTTTATTGAGGTGTTTATTTAACACCGAATCAGTGCAAAATCAAAAATTTTCCAAAGATTTTTTTTAAGGAAAGAACAAGGTACTGTGTCACTTATTGAATAGAACACAGTTTGGAAAATAAGAAAAAGTGGTCCCAAAGCTCTCGTTACCATCATGAGCTTTCACGAATTTTTCTGTAAGGTGTCTCCAATCAATCAAAACACACAGGAATAAGAAAATGTCAAACAATGTTTGCTATCAAAATAACAAGTTTTTATAAGAAAATTTGAAGAACACAGATGCTGTAGAATGCGAAAAATGCATCAAAAAGCTCTGCTTTAACGCAATTGATCATCTATGAATTTTTATGAGGTGTTTATTTAACACCGAATCAGTGCAAAATCAAAAATTTCCCAAAGATTTTTTTTAAGGAAAGAACAAGTTACTGTGTCACTTTTTGAATACAACACAGTTTGGAAAATAAGAAAAAGTGGTCCCAAAGCTCTCGTTACCATCATGAGCTTTCACGAATTTTTCTGTAAGGTGTCTCCAATCAATCAAAACACACAGGAATAAGAAAATGTCAAACAATGTTTGCTATCAAAATAACAAGTTTTTATAAGAAAATTTGAAGAACACAGATGCTGTAGAGTGCGAAAAATGCATCAAAAAGCTCTGATTTAACGCAATTGATCCTCTATCAATTTTTATCGAGGTGTTTATTTAACACCGAATCAGTGCAAAATCAAAAAATTCCCAAAGATTTTTTTTAAGGAAAGAACAAGTTACTTTGTCACTTTTTGAATACAACACAGTTTGGAAAATAAGAACAAGTGGTCCCAAAGCTCTCGTTACCATCACGAGCTTTCACGAATTTTTCTGTAAGGTGTCTCCAATCAATCAAAACACACAGGAATAAGAAAATGTCAAACAATGTTTGCTATCAAAATAACAAGTTTTTATAAAAAAATTTGAAGAACACAGATGCTGTAGAATGTGGAAAATGCATCAAAAAGCTCTGCTTTAACGCAATTGATCATCTATGAATTTTTATTAGGTGTTTATTTAACAACCAAATCAGTGGAAAATCAAAAATTTCCCAAAGATTTTTTTTAAGGAAAGAACAAGTTACTGTGTCACTTTTTGAATACAACACGGTTTGGAAAATAAGAAAAAGTGGTCCCAAAGCTCTCGTTACCATCATAAGCTGTCACGAATTTTTCTGTAAGGTGTCTCCAATCAATCAAAACACACAGGAATAAGAAAATGTCAAACAATGTTTGCTATCAAAATAACAAGTTTTTATAAAAAAATTTGAAGAACACAGATGCTGTATGATGCGAAAAATGAATCAAAAAGCTCTGCTTTAACGTAATTGATCCTCTATGAATTTTTATTGAGGTGTTTATTTAACACCGAATCAGTGCAAAATCAAAAATTTCCCAAAGATTTTTTTTAAGGAAAGAACAAGGTACTGTGTCACTTATTGAATAGAACACAGTTTGGAAAATAAGAAAAAGTGGTCCCAAAGCTCTCGTTACCATCATAAGCTTTCACGAATTTTTCTGTAAGGTGTCTCCAATCAATCAAAACACACAGGAATAAGAAAATGTCAAACAATGTTTGCTATCAAAATAACAAGTTTTTATAAAAAATTTTGAAGAACACAGATGCTGTAGAATGTGGAAAATGCATCAAAAAGCTCTGCTTTAACGCAATTGATCATCTATGAATTTTTATGAGGTGTTTATTTAACAACCAAATCAGTGGAAAATAAAAAATTTCCCAAAGATTTTTTTTAAGGAAAGAACAAGTTACTGTGTCACTTTTTGAATACAACACGGTTTGGAAAATAAGAAAAAGTGGTCCCAAAGCTCTCGTTACCATCATAAGCTGTCACGAATTTTTCTGTAAGGTGTCTCCAATCAATCAAAACACACAGGAATAAGAAAATGTCAAACAATGTTTGCTATCAAAATAACAAGTTTTTATAAGAAAATTTGAAGAACACAGATGCTGTAGAATGCGAAAAATGCATCAAAAAGCTCTGATTTAACGCAATTGATCCTCTATCAATTTTTATCGAGGTGTTTATTTAACACCGAATCAGTGCAAAATCAAAAATTTTCCAAAGATTTTTTTTATGGAAAGAACAAGTTTCTTTGTCACTTTTTGAATACAACACAGTTTGGAAAATAAGAAAAAGTGGTCCCAAAGCTCTCGTTACCATCATAAGCTTTCACGAATTTTTCTGTAATGTGTCTCCAATCAATCAAAACACACAGGAATAAGAAAATGTCAAACAATGTTTGCTATCAAAATAACAAGTTTTTATAAAAAATTTTGAAGAACACACATGCTGTAGAATGTGGAAAATGCATCAAAAAGCTCTGCTTTAACGCAATTGATCATCTATGAATTTTTATGAGGTGTTTATTTAACAACCGAATCAGTGGAAAATCAAAAATTTCCCAAAGATTTTTTTTAAGGAAAGAACAAGTTACTGTGTCACTTTTTGAATACAACAGAGTTTGGAAAATAAGAAAAAGTGGTCCCAAAGCTCTCGTTACCATCACGAGCTTTCACGAATTTTTCTGTAAGGTGTCTCCAATCAATCAAAACACACAGGAATAAGAAAATGTCAAACAATGTTTGCTATCAAAATAACAAGTTTTTATAAAACATTTTGAAGAACACAGATGCTGTAGAATGTGGAAAATGCATCAAAAAGCTCTGCTTTAACGCAATTGATCATCTATGAATTTTTATGAGGTGTTTATTTAACAACCAAATCAGTGGAAAATCAAAAATTTCCCAAAGATTTTTTTTAAGGAAAGAACAAGTTACTGTGTCACTTTTTGAATACAACACAGTTTGGAAAATAAGAAAAAGTGGTCCCAAAGCTCTCGTTACCATCACGAGCTTTCACGAATTTTTCTGTAAGGTGTCTCCAATCAATCAAAACACACAGGAATAAGAAAATGTCAAACAATGTTTGCTATCAAAATAACAAGTTTTTATAAGAAAATTTGAAGAACACAGATGCTGTAGAATGCGAAAAATGCATCAAAAAGCTCTGATTTAACGCAATTGATCCTCTATGAATTTTTATGAGGTGTTTATTTAACACCGAATCAGTGCAAAATCAAAAATTTCCCAAAGATTTTTTTTAAGGAAAGAACAAGTTACTGTGTCACTTTTTGAATACAACACGGTTTGGAAAATAAGAAAAAGTGGTCCCAAAGCTCTCGTTACCATCATAAGCTTTCACGAATTTTTCTGTAATGTGTCTCCAATCAATCAAAACACACAGGAATAAGAAAATGTCAAACAATGTTTGCTATCAAAATAACAAGTTTTTATAAGAAAATTTGAAGAACACAGATGCTGTAGAATGCGAAAAATGCATCAAAAAGCTCTGATTTAACGCAATTGATCCTCTATCAATTTTTATCGAGGTGTTTATTTAACACCGAATCAGTGCAAAATCAAAAATTTCCCAAAGATTTTTTTTAAGGAAAGAACAAGTTACTGTGTCACTTTTTGAATACAACACGGTTTGGAAAATAAGAAAAAGTGGTCCCAAAGCTCTCGTTACCATCATAAGCTTTCACGAATTTTTCTGTAAGGTGTCTCCAATCAATCAAAACACACAGGAATAAGAAAATGTCAAACAATGTTTGCTATCAAACTAACAAGTTTTTATAAAAAATTTTGAAGAACACAGATGCTGTAGAATGTGGAAAATGCATCAAAAAGCTCTGCTTTAACGCAATTGATCATCTATGAATTTTTATGAGGTGTTTATTTAACAACCAAATCAGTGGAAAATCAAAAATTTCCCAAAGATTTTTTTTAATAAAAGAACAAGTTACTGTGTCACTTTTTGAATACAACACGGTTTGGAAAATAAGAAAAAGTGGTCCCAAAGCTCTCGTTACCATCATAAGCTTTCACGAATTTTTCTGTAAGGTGTCTCCAATCAATCAAAACACACAGGAATAAGAAAATGTCAAACAATGTTTGCTATCAAAATAACAAGTTTTTATAAAAAATTTTGAAGAACACACATGCTGTAGAATGTGGAAAATGCATCAAAAAGCTCTGCTTTAACGCAATTAATCATCTATGAATTTTTATTAGGTGTTTATTTAACAACCAAATCAGTGGAAAATCAAAAATTTCCCAAAGATTTTTTTTAAGGAAAGAACAAGTTACTGTGTCACTTTTTGAATACAACACGGTTTGGAAAATAAGAAAAAGTGGTCCCAAAGCTCTCGTTACCATCACGAGCTTTCACGAATTTTTCTGTAAGGTGTCTCCAATCAATCAAAACACACAGGAATAAGAAAATGTCAAACAATGTTTGCTATCAAAATAACAAGTTTTTATAAAAAATTTTGAAGAACACAGATGCTGTAGAATGTGGAAAATGCATCAAAAAGCTCTGCTTTAACGCAATTGATCATCTATGAATTTTTATGAGGTGTTTATTTAACAACCAAATCAGTGGAAAATCAAAAATTTCCCAAAGATTTTTTTTAAGGAAAGAACAAGTTACTGTGTCACTTTTTGAATACAACACGGTTTGGAAAATAAGAAAAAGTGGTCCCAAAGCTCTCGTTACCATCATAAGCTTTCACGAATTTTTCTGTAAGGTGTCTCCAATCAATCAAAACACACAGGAATAAGAAAATGTCAAACAATGTTTGCTATCAAAATAACAAGTTTTTATAAGAAAATTTGAAGAACACAGATGCTGTAAAATGCAAAAAATGAATCAAAAAGCTCGGCTTTAACGCAATTGATCCTCTATGAATTTTTATTGAGGTGTTTATTTAACACCAAATCAGTGGAAAATCAAAAATTTCACAAAGTTTTTTTTTTAAGGAAAGAACAAGTTACTGTGTCACTTTTTGAATACAACAGAGTTTGGAAAATAAGAGAAGGTGGTCCCAAAGCTCTCGTTACCATCATGAGCTTTCACGAATTTTTCTGTAAGGTGTCTCCAATCAATCAAAACACACAGGAATAAGAAAATGTCAAACAATGTTTGCTATCAAAATAACAAGTTTTTATAAGAAAATTTGAAGAACACAGATGCTGTAGAATGCGAAAAATGCATCAAAAAGCTCTGATTTAACGCAATTGATCCTCTATCAATTTTTATCGAGGTGTTTATTTAACACCGAATCAGTGCAAAATCAAAAATTTCCCAAAGATTTTTTTTAAGGAAAGAACAAGTTACTGTGTTACTTTTTGAATACAACACAGTTTGGAAAATAAGAAAAAGTGGTCCCAAAGCTCTCGTTACCATCATGAGCTTTCACGAATTTTTCTGTAAGGTGTCTCCAATCAATCAAAACACACAGGAATAAGAAAATGTCAAACAATGTTTGCTATCAAAATAACAAGTTTTTATAAGAAAATTTGAAGAACACAGATGCTGTAGAGTGCGAAAAATGCATCAAAAAGCTCTGATTTAACGCAATTGATCCTCTATCAATTTTTATCGAGGTGCTTATTTAACACCGAATCAGTGCAAAATCAAAATTTCCCTAAGATTTTTTTTAAGGAAAGAACAAGTTACTTTGTCACTTATTGAATAGAACACAGTTTGGAAAATAAGAAAAAGTGGTCCCAAAGCTCTCGTTACCATCATGAGCTTTCACGAATTTTTCTGTAAGGTGTCTCCAATCAATCAAAACACACAGGAATAAGAAAATGTCAAACAATGTTTGCTATCAAAATAAAAAGTTTTTATAAGAAAATTTGAAGAACACAGATGCTGTAGAATGCGAAAAATGCATCAAAAAGCTTTGATTTAACGCAATTGATCCTCTATCAATTTTTATCGAGGTGTTTATTTAACACCGAATCAGTGCAAAATCAAAAATTTCCCAAAGATTTTTTTTTTTTAAAGAACAAGTTACTTTGTCACTTTTTGAATACAACACAGTTTGGAAAATAAGAAAAAGTGGTCCCAAAGCTCTCGTTACCATCATAAGCTTTCACGCATTTTTCTGTAAGGTGTCTCCAATCAATCAAAACACACAGGAATAAGAAAATGTCAAACAATGTTTGCTATCAAAATAACAAGTTTTTATAAAACATTTTGAAGAACACAGATGCTGTAGAATGTGGAAAATGCATCAAAAAGCTCTGCTTTAACGCAATTGATCATCTATGAATTTTTATGAGGTGTTTATTTAACAACCAAATCAGTGGAAAATCAAAAATTTCCCAAAGATCTTTTTTAAGGAAAGAACAAGTTACTGTGTCACTTTTTGAATACAACACAGTTTGGAAAATAAGAAAAAGTGGTCCCAAAGCTCTCGTTACCATCATAAGCTTTCACGAATTTTTCTGTAAGGTGTCTCCAATCAATCAAAACACACAGGAATAAGAAAATGTCAAACAATGTTTGCTATCAAAATAACAAGTTTTTATAAGAAAATTTGAAGAACACAGATGCTGTAGAATGTGGAAAATGCATCAAAAAGCTCTGCTTTAACGCAATTGATCATCTATGAATTTTTATGAGGTGTTTATTTAACAACCAAATCAGTGGAAAATCAAAAATTTCCCAAAGATCTTTTTTAAGGAAAGAACAAGTTACTGTGTCACTTTTTGAATACAACACAGTTTGGAAAATAAGAAAAAGTGGTCCCAAAGCTCTCGTTACCATCATAAGCTTTCACGAATTTTTCTGTAAGGTGTCTCCAATCAATCAAAACACACAGGAATAAGAAAATGTCAAACAATGTTTGCTATCAAAATAACAAGTTTTTATAAGAAAATTTGAAGAACACAGATGCTGTAGAATGCGAAAAATGAATCAAAAAGCTCTGCTTTAACGCAATTGATCCTCTATCAATTTTTATTGAGGTGTTTATTTAACACCGAATCAGTGGAAAATCAAAAATTTCACAAAGATTTTTTTTAAGGAAAGAACAAGTTACTGTGTCACCTTTTGAATACAACAGGGTTTGGAAAGTAAAAAAAAGTTTCCCCAAAGCTCTCGTTACCATCATGAGCTTTCACGAATTTTTCTGTAAGGTGTCTCCAAACAATCAAAACACACAGGAATAAGAAAATGTCAATGTTTGCTATCAAAATAACAACTCTTTATAAAAAATTTTGAAGAACACAGCTGCTGCAGAATGTGGAAAATGCACCAAAACTATGAATTTTTATGAGGTGTGTATTTAACACCGAATCAGTGGAAAATCAAAAATTTCCCAAAGATTTTTTTAAGGTAAACACTTTTTGAATACAACACAGTTTGGGTTTAAAATAAAAATGGATCTCACAGATCGAGGCGTTTTTAAACAATCGTGGAAAAGCAGTTGAAGAACAGAAATTATGCGTCAAACATTTTTTATTTATCCGAGTGGATTTTTATTGTAATTTCCTCCACAGGCTAACGACATTAGCGGTAATTCCCCAATCAGTCATTTCTTTTCGGTGCTGTATAATTCAAAGCTCTCCCTAATTTCTATAAACACTCCTCTTATCGATCGTCGCCCATGTTTGCATTACACCGACACCTCGAACAACACAATTTATTCAGGATCCAGAAACGTCGATTATCGGGTGGTTATTCCCCCGAAACGTCCGAACCAAGTCAACAAACACCTATTATAATCCCATTCGTGGCCGTGCGGTTTAATACCATTAGACATTAAAGCTCCTTCTCCCCAATGGTACGACTCGGTTTATTCTACCTAATGGCGGTCTGATAGTGATGCGATTTTAATAGTACCCGCGCTTATTAAGCTCGGGACCCCCTTTCGGTACACCCGACCGCTTTAATTGTGTATTTTATTTTAGAACTCGGTGCTCGAGGGTCCTTAATTTCGATGGACGCCTAAGAGACTTAATACGCGCCCATCTATTTTATGCGTGCCGATTGAATTAAGCGACCGCTCGTGTATTTGAGCGGTCCGAGCAGATTTTTGCCAACGAGGAAAATTTTATCTTGTATTTCTTGTCGATCTGCGGCTACACGCGTTCCACAGTCGCTCGAATTATTTAATTTCGCGGAACTTAATCACGCCTCAGGAATGCACAATCTCGCTGAAATCTAAAAAGTAATTACGATCCATTACATTAAGAGGGGACGGCATTAATTACGCGATATCTGATCCAAACCGATTTATTTCTGGAAAGACGACCGGTTGCATCTTTTCGTTTTGACTTCCAATGGTGGCATTATTAGATTGGTTGCGTGGTAACTAAAACCGAAAACAAACGGTTCGATTTGTTTCTGGTGGATTGTTCCAAAGAGTAAAAATAGAAATGATTTCTATTGTGATCCAATCTAGGTATTTGTTCCTTTATTTGGGTGTCATTGATTTACCATTAAATTTCTGTGCTGTCACCTACGGAGAACTATTTCTCGAGAGGCAAGAATGAAACTTTCAACGAGGTTTGTATAGAATTTTATTCAGAAACATCCGTATTACGATAATTAAATCTCATTAATGGAACAATGATAATGGTTCAGTGTGTTAGAAGGTGTTATCTCTTGGACTGTAGGACAGGAGACCATCCCGACTAAAATATGACTTAATTATCTCGAGACCGCGGTACAAAAACCGGCAGTAAATACGTAAAAAACTCCTCAAAGCGTGTTATTTCTACGGCTTCGTTTTTGTACCAAATTTCGTAAATTAGTCTCTCTCACGTGACGACTATCGCCGCATTCCTGCCGCACTTCCAGAACAAAAAACCCCAACAACGTACTCGGCGTGAAACGACCGAAGACAACATCAAAGCCGCCTCTCCGGACGTCGTTAAAATCGGCCCAAAAAAGCCCAACGCGCCTCCTCTCCCGCATCGTATGCGAATCTAGAGGAAGAATCCCGGATCCCTTTTTGTTCCAGACGAAATCGCCGGTCATTAGAGAAGCAGGCTAGGATCGGCTGACGAGCGCCGTTCTGATTGGTTTTTAAATTGATGGTAGCTCCCTACCTGTAATGAGCGAGGGGCGTGGCTCCGACATCATTTACACCGGCCAACCGTTGACCGATCGAAGGGCCTCGGACTGCATCGGCACTAATCGCTTCTCGATACACAGCCGGCCATTAGGGTCATTACCGAGCCGGATTCTCGGTTTTTGGGGACTTTTACGCGGTGTTATAAAATAGCAAGGGCGTTCATGAGATGGTAAATTCCATAGAAAAAAATGCCTAATGACTATATAATGACTGATATAATAAACATATTGTACTTGTAAATATTCGCCATGAAGCTGTAAAAATATCACAATAACATAGTGGTCTTTGAGCCGGATCTAAAATCTATCGGGAACTGAAAAAATAGGCTGATCACTGAAAACTGACGAACGAAACTGAAAAGTGACACACAATCACAAAACGGGTCATCAAAGCGTTTTCTATAATTACGACATAATTTCTAAGCTCCCGATATCAGAACTTGACTTTGAGAAACTGAGAAAACTACACTCCGAAACTGTAAAACTGAGAAAGAGAGACGGACAAATTAAAACACCGACAAACTCTAAAAATGAATTAAAATTTAAATATATCTAAGTCGAACTCCACAAACTTTAATGAGCGTAAAATTACTTTTTCTTAAAAAATTCTGTAAGGGCTGATGATGGCAGTAGTGTTCTGCCGAAACATGTTCCATTTGTAATTTTACGCTCATTAAAGTTTGTGGAGTTCGACTTAGATATATTTAAATTTTAATTTAAATTTACTCCACCTGGATTTAAGAACATTCTTCTAGTTTTTCTAAAAATGAAACCACGAGATTAAAAATATAGGAAAGGTACACCGAGAAAGTGAGAAAGATAAATTGAGAAACTGTATTGTACACTGAATTGTAACACCGTTGATCTAGCTGTAAATCTGTAAAACCAAAGTCTCATATAGTCAAACTGTATAGAACTGTGGGATTTTAAAACGATAAAGAGTGAGACTGACTGTAAGAATGTCATGTGGGACTGTAAAACTTTCACACTATACGACTGTGAGACCGCGAGATTGTTAGACTGTAAAACTACTGGGCTATAAAACTGGGTTAAAGACTGTGGGACTGTAAAATCGTAAGACGTGAGACTGTCAGTGTAACAGTGATGGGGAACAATGAAGCTGTTAGACTGTGAACCGTGAGACTGTGACATTGTGAACATATTAAACTGTGAGGCTGTAAAACTGCAAAGATGTGGCAATTTTGGAAATTCTGACACGTATGAAAATATCTATTGTAAAACTCAGACGACTGTTAAACTGCGAGACTGTAAATTTGCGACTCCGCGAGACTGTGGGAATGTGAGGCAGTGATGCGGGAATGTAAAAGACGGTTAAAGGACTGAGATTGTAATTGTGACTGTAAAACTTAAAATATTAAATCGCGAAGCTGAAACTATGAGACTCCAAAAAAGTGACAATATGATACTGAGACTCTGAAACTGTGAGACTGAAACTGTAAAACTGTGAGACTGTAATAAAGTTAGACTGTGATACTGCGAAACAGTAGAGACCGAAAGACATAACGTCCGAAAAACTAAAGTGTGAGTCCGTAAAACCGTGAGAAGTGGGTCACTAAAATTGTGAGACTGGAAAAGCGTAAGGCTGTAGAAAGTGAGACTGCAAATAATTGTGACACCGTTGATCTAGCTGTAAAATCGAGAGACTATAGTCTGTAAAACTGTAAACCCTTAGACAGTGAAAAACTGCGTGACTGTAAATTTGCGAGTCCGCGAAACTGTGGGAATGTGAGACTGTGATGCGAGAATGTAAAAGACGGTTAAACTATGGAACTGTGAGATTATGAAACGATTAAACTTTTGAACTGTAAAACTTTAAGACTGTAAAACTGTAGGACTGAGATTTTAATTGTGACTGTGGAACTGTAAAACTGTGAAAATATAAAACCGTTAAGCTGAATATATGGGACTGTAAAACAGTGACAAAATGATACTAAGACTGTAAAACTGTGAGACTGTTATAAAATTAGACTGCGATACTGTGAAACAGTACATTGTAAAACTCGAGACCGAAAAACTGTAAAACACAAAAGTGTGGGTCCGTGAAACCGTGAGAAGTGGGTCACTAAAACTGTGAGACTGGAAATCCGTAAGGCTGTAGAAAGTGAGACTGTAAATAATTGTGACACCGTTGATCTAGCTGTAAAATCGAGAGACCATAGTCTGTAAGACTGTAAGCCCCTAGACTGTAAAAACTGCGTGACTGTAAATTTGCGAGTCCGCGAAACTGTGGGAATGTGAGACTGTGTGATGTGGGAATGAAAAATTGTGTATTTGTGTAACCATGGCACTCTAAGATCGAGACGGTTATACTATGAAACTGTTAAATTGTTAGACTGTAAAATTAAGACTCTAAAACTGTGAGATTGGAAAGCTGTAATGCCGTAAAGCTGTAAATCAGTGAAGCTGTAAGATCAGAAATCTGTAAAACCGTGAAGCTGTGAAGCTGTAAAACTGTACAAATTTGGCAACTTTGGGAATTGTGACTCTGTAAACACTGATATATCGTAGGACTGGGACGATCGTGAAACTGTGAGACTGTAAAACGTAATACTGTAAAGCTGAGTCCGTGAAACTTTGGGAATGTGAGACTGTGTGATGTGGGAATGAAAAATTGTGTATTTGTGCAACCATGGCGCTCTAAGATCGAGACGGTTATACTATGAAACTGTTAAATTGTTAGACTGTAAAATTGAGACTCTAAAACTGTGAGATTGGAAAGCTGTAATGCCGTAAAGCTGTAAAGCAGTGAAGCTGTAAGATCAGAAATCTGTAAAACCGTGAAGCTGTGAAGCTGTAAAACTGTACAAATTTGGCAACTTTGGGAATTGTGACTCTGTAAACACTGATATATCGTAGGACTGGGACGATCGTGAAACTGTGAGACTGTAAAACGTAATACTGTAAAGCTGAGTCCGTAAAACTTTGGGAATGTGAGACTTTGTGATGTGGGAATGAAAAATTGTGTATTTGTGCAACCATGGTACTTTAAGATCGACACGGTTATACTATGAAACTGTTAAATTGTTAGACTGTAAAATTGAGACTCTAAAACTGTGAGATTGGAAAGCTGTAATGCCGTAAAGCTGTAAAGCAGTGAAGCTGTAAGATCAGAAATCTGTAAAACCGTGAAGCTGTGAAGCTGTAAAACTGTACAAATTTGGCAATTTTGGGAATTGCGACTCTGTAAACACTGATATATCGTAGGACTGGGACGATCGTGAAACTGTGAGACTGTAAAACGTAATACTGTAAAGCTGAGTCCGTGAAACTTTGGGAATGTGAGACTGTGTGATGTGGGAATGAAAAATTGTGTATTTGTGCAACCATGGCGCTCTAAGATCGAGACGGTTATACTATGAAACTGTTAAATTGTTAGACTGTAAAATTGAGACTCTAAAACTGTGAGATTGGAAAGCTGTAATGCCGTAAAGCTGTAAAGCAGTGAAGCTGTAAGATCAGAAATCTGTAAAACCGTGAAGCTGTGAAGCTGTAAAACTGTACAAATGTGGCAATTTTGGGAATTGTGACTCTGTAAACACTGATATATCGTAGAACTGGGACGATCGCGAAACTGTGAGACTGTAAGACGTAATACTGTAAAGCTGAGTCCGTGAAACTTTGGGAATGTGAGACTGTGTGATGTGGGAATGAAAAATTGTGTATTTGTGCAACCATGGCGCTCTAAGATCGAGACGGTTATACTATGAAACTGTTAAATTGTTAGACTGTAAAATTGAGACTCTAAAACTGTGAGATTGGAAAGCTGTAATGCCGTAAAGCTGTAAAGCAGTGAAGCTGTAAGATCAGAAATCTGTAAAACCGTGAAGCTGTGAAGCTGTAAAACTGTACAAATTTGGCAATTTTGGGAATTGCGACTCTGTAAACACTGATATATCGTAGGACTGGGACGATCGTGAAACTGTGAGACTGTAAAACGTAATACTGTAAAGCTGAGTCCGTGAAACTTTGGGAATGTGAGACTGTGTGATGTGGGAATGAAAAATTGTGTATTTGTGCAACCATGGCGCTCTAAGATCGAGACGGTTATACTATGAAACTGTTAAATTGTTAGACTGTAAAATTGAGACTCTAAAACTGTGAGATTGGAAAGCTGTAATGCCGTAAAGCTGTAAAGCAGTGAAGCTGTAAGATCAGAAATCTGTAAAACCGTGAAGCTGTGAAGCTGTAAAACTGTACAAATGTGGCAATTTTGGGAATTGTGACTCTGTAAACACTGATATATCGTAGAACTGGGACGATCGCGAAACTGTGAGACTGTAAGACGTAATACTGTAAAGCTGAGTCCGTGAAACTTTGGGAATGTGAGACTGTGTGATGTGGGAATGAAAAATTGTGTATTTGTGCAACCATGGCGCTCTAAGATCGAGACGGTTATACTATGAAACTGTTAAATTGTTAGACTGTAAAATTGAGACTCTAAAACTGTGAGATTGGAAAGCTGTAATGCCGTAAAGCTGTAAAGCAGTGAAGCTGTAAGATCAGAAATCTGTAAAACCGTGAAGCTGTAAAACTGTAAAAATTTGGCAACTTTGGGAATTGTGACTCTGTAAACACTGATATATCGTAGGACTGGGACGATCGCCAAACTGTGAGACTGTAAAACGTAATACTGTAAAGCTGAGTCCGTGAAACTTTGGGAATGTGAGACTGTGTGATGTGGGAATGAAAAATTGTGTATTTGTGTAACCATGGCACTCTAAGATCGAGACGGTTATACTATGAAACTGTTAAATTGTTAGACTGTAAAATTAAGACTCTAAAACTGTGAGATTGGAAAGCTGTAATGCCGTAAAGCTGTAAAGCAGTGAAGCTGTAAGATCAGAAATCTGTAAAACCGTGAAGCTGTGAAGCTGTAAAACTTTACAAATTTGGCAACTTTGGGAATTGTGACTCTGTAAACACTGATATATCGTAGGACTGGGACGATCGTGAAACTGTGAGACTGTAAAACGTAATACTGGAAAGCTGAGTCCGTGAAACTTTGGGAATGTGAGACTGGGTGATGTGGGAATGAAAAATTGTGTATTTGTGTAACCATGGCACTCTAAGATCGAGACGGTTATACTATGAAACTGTTAAATTGTTAGACTGTAAAATTAAGACTCTAAAACTGTGAGATTGGAAAGCTGTAATGCCGTAAAGCTGTAAAGCAGTGAAGCTGTAAGATCAGAAATCTGTAAAACCGTGAAGCTGTAAAACTGTACAAATTTGGCAACTTTGGGAATTGTGACTCTGTAAACACTGATATATCGTAGGACTGGGACGATCGCCAAACTGTGAGGACTGTAAAACGTAATACTGTAAAGCTGAGTCCGTGAAACTTTGGGAATGTGAGACTGTGTGATGTGGGAATGAAAAATTGTGTATTTGTGCAACCATGGCACTCTAAGATCGACACGGTTATACTATGAAACTGTTAAATTGTTAGACTGTAAAATTAAGACTCTAAAACTGTGAGACTGGAAAGCTGTAATGCCGTAAAGCTGTAAGATCAGAAATCTGTAAAACCGTGAAGCTGTGAAGCTGTAAAACTGTACAAATTTGGCAATTTTGGGAATTGCGACTCTGTAAACACTGATATATCGTAGGACTGGGACGATCGCGAAACTGTGAGACTGTAAGACGTAATACTGTAAAGCTGAGTCCGTGAAACTTTGGGAATGTGAGACTTTGTGATGTGGGAATGAAAAATTGTGTATTTGTGCAACCATGGCACTCTAAGATCGAGACGGTTATACTATGAAACTGTTAAATTGTTAGACTGTAAAATTAAGACTCTAAAACTGTGAGATTGGAAAGCTGTAATGCCGTAAAGCTGTAAAGCAGTGAAGCTGTAAGATCAGAAATCTATAAAACCGTGAAGCTGTGAAGCTGTAAAACTGTACAAATTTGGCAACTTTGGGAATTGTGACTCTGTAAACACTGATATATCGTAGGACTGGGACGATCGCGAAACTGTGAGACTGTAAAACGTAATAATGTAAAGCTGAATCCGTGAAACTTTGGGAATGTGAGACTTTGTGATGTGGGAATGAAAAATTGTGTATTTGTGTAACCATGGCACTCTAAGATGGAGACGGTAATACTATGAAACTGTTAAATTGTTAGACTGTAAAATTAAGACTCTAAAATTGTGAGATTGGAAAGCTGTAATGCCGTAAAGCTGTAAAGCAGTGAAGCTGTAAGATCAGAAATCTGTAAAACCGTAAAGCTGTGAAGCTGTAAAACTGTACAAATGTGGCAATTTTGGGAATTGTGACTCTGTAAACACTGATATATCGTAGAACTGGGACGATCGCGAAACTGTGAGACTGTAAGACGTAATACTGTAAAGCTGAGTCCGTGAAACTTTGGGAATGTGAGACTTTGTGATGTGGGAATGAAAAATTGTGTATTTGTGCAACCATGGCACTCTAAGATCGAGACGGTTATACTATGAAACTGTTAAATTGTTAGACTGTAAAATTGAGACTCTAAAACTGTGAGATTGGAAAGCTGTAATGCCGTAAAGCTGTAAAGCAGTGAAGCTGTAAGATCAGAAATCTGTAAAACCGTGAAGCTGTGAAGCTGTAAAACTGTACAAATTTGGCAATTTTGGGAATTGTGACTCTGTAAACACTGATATATCGTAGGACTGGGACGATCGCCAAACTGTGAGACTGTAAAACGTAATACTGTAAAGCTGAGTCCGTGAAACTTTGGGAATGTGAGACTTTGTGATGTGGGAACGAAAAATTGTGTATTTGTGTAACCATGGCACTCTAAGATGGAGACGGTTATACTATGAAACTGTTACATTGTTAGACTGTAAAATTGAGACTCTAAAACTGTGAGATTGGAAAGCTGTAATGCCGTAAAGCTGTAAAGCAGTGAAGCTGTAAGATCAGAAATCTGTAAAACCGTGAAGCTGTGAAGCTGTAAAACTGTACAAATTTGGCAACTTTGGGAATTGTGACTCTGTAAACACTGATATATCGTAGGACTGGGACGATCGCCAAACTGTGAGACTGTAAAACGTAATACTGTAAAGCTGAGTCCGTGAAACTTTGGGAATGTGAGACTGTGTGATGTGGGAATGAAAAATTGTGTATTTGTGTAACCATGGCACTCTAAGATGGAGACGGTAATACTATGAAACTGTTAAATTGTTAGACTGTAAAATTAAGACTCTAAAATTGTGAGATTGGAAAGCTGTAATGCCGTAAAGCTGTAAAGCAGTGAAGCTGTAAGATCAGAAATCTGTAAAACCGTAAAGCTGTGAAGCTGTAAAACTGTACAAATGTGGCAATTTTGGGAATTGTGACTCTGTAAACACTGATATATCGTAGAACTGGGACGATCGCGAAACTGTGAGACTGTAAAACGTAATACTGTAAAGCTGAGTCCGTGAAACTTTGGGAATGTGAGACTGTGTGATGTGGGAATGAAAAATTGTGTATTTGTGTAACCATGGCACTCTAAGATGGAGACGGTAATACTATGAAACTGTTAAATTGTTAGACTGTAAAATTAAGACTCTAAAATTGTGAGATTGGAAAGCTGTAATGCCGTAAAGCTGTAAAGCAGTGAAGCTGTAAGATCAGAAATCTGTAAAACCGTAAAGCTGTGAAGCTGTAAAACTGTACAAATGTGGCAATTTTGGGAATTGTGACTCTGTAAACACTGATATATCGTAGAACTGGGACGATCGCGAAACTGTGAGACTGTAAGACGTAATACTGTAAAGCTGAGTCCGTGAAACTTTGGGAATGTGAGACTTTGTGATGTGGGAATGAAAAATTGTGTATTTGTGCAACCATGGCACTCTAAGATCGAGACGGTTATACTATGAAACTGTTAAATTGTTAGACTGTAAAATTAAGACTCTAAAACTGTGAGATTGGAAAGCTGTAATGCCGTAAAGCTGTAAAGCAGTGAAGCTGTAAGATCAGAAATCTATAAAACCGTGAAGCTGTGAAGCTGTAAAACTGTACAAATTTGGCAACTTTGGGAATTGTGACTCTGTAAACACTGATATATCGTAGGACTGGGACGATCGCGAAACTGTGAGACTGTAAAACGTAATAATGTAAAGCTGAATCCGTGAAACTTTGGGAATGTGAGACTTTGTGATGTGGGAATGAAAAATTGTGTATTTGTGTAACCATGGCACTCTAAGATGGAGACGGTAATACTATGAAACTGTTAAATTGTTAGACTGTAAAATTAAGACTCTAAAATTGTGAGATTGGAAAGCTGTAATGCCGTAAAGCTGTAAAGCAGTGAAGCTGTAAGATCAGAAATCTGTAAAACCGTAAAGCTGTGAAGCTGTAAAACTGTACAAATGTGGCAATTTTGGGAATTGTGACTCTGTAAACACTGATATATCGTAGAACTGGGACGATCGCGAAACTGTGAGACTGTAAGACGTAATACTGTAAAGCTGAGTCCGTGAAACTTTGGGAATGTGAGACTTTGTGATGTGGGAATGAAAAATTGTGTATTTGTGCAACCATGGCACTCTAAGATCGAGACGGTTATACTATGAAACTGTTAAATTGTTAGACTGTAAAATTGAGACTCTAAAACTGTGAGATTGGAAAGCTGTAATGCCGTAAAGCTGTAAAGCAGTGAAGCTGTAAGATCAGAAATCTGTAAAACCGTGAAGCTGTGAAGCTGTAAAACTGTACAAATTTGGCAATTTTGGGAATTGTGACTCTGTAAACACTGATATATCGTAGGACTGGGACGATCGCCAAACTGTGAGACTGTAAAACGTAATACTGTAAAGCTGAGTCCGTGAAACTTTGGGAATGTGAGACTTTGTGATGTGGGAATGAAAAATTGTGTATTTGTGTAACCATGGCACTCTAAGATGGAGACGGTTATACTATGAAACTGTTACATTGTTAGACTGTAAAATTGAGACTCTAAAACTGTGAGATTGGAAAGCTGTAATGCCGTAAAGCTGTAAAGCAGTGAAGCTGTAAGATCAGAAATCTGTAAAACCGTGAAGCTGTGAAGCTGTAAAACTCTACAAATTTGGCAACTTTGGGAATTGTGACTCTGTAAACACTGATATATCGTAGGACTGGGACGATCGCCAAACTGTGAGACTGTAAAACGTAATACTGTAAAGCTGAGTCCGTGAAACTTTGGGAATGTGAGACTGTGTGATGTGGGAATGAAAAATTGTGTATTTGTGTAACCATGGCACTCTAAGATGGAGACGGTAATACTATGAAACTGTTAAATTGTTAGACTGTAAAATTAAGACTCTAAAATTGTGAGATTGGAAAGCTGTAATGCCGTAAAGCTGTAAAGCAGTGAAGCTGTAAGATCAGAAATCTGTAAAACCGTAAAGCTGTGAAGCTGTAAAACTGTACAAATGTGGCAATTTTGGGAATTGTGACTCTGTAAACACTGATATATCGTAGAACTGGGACGATCGCGAAACTGTGAGACTGTAAAACGTAATACTGTAAAGCTGAGTCCGTGAAACTTTGGGAATGTGAGACTGTGTGATGTGGGAATGAAAAATTGTGTATTTGTGTAACCATGGCACTCTAAGATGGAGACGGTAATACTATGAAACTGTTAAATTGTTAGACTGTAAAATTAAGACTCTAAAATTGTGAGATTGGAAAGCTGTAATGCCGTAAAGCTGTAAAGCAGTGAAGCTGTAAGATCAGAAATCTGTAAAACCGTAAAGCTGTGAAGCTGTAAAACTGTACAAATGTGGCAATTTTGGGAATTGTGACTCTGTAAACACTGATATATCGTAGAACTGGGACGATCGCGAAACTGTGAGACTGTAAGACGTAATACTGTAAAGCTGAGTCCGTGAAACTTTGGGAATGTGAGACTTTGTGATGTGGGAATGAAAAATTGTGTATTTGTGCAACCATGGCACTCTAAGATCGAGACGGTTATACTATGAAACTGTTAAATTGTTAGACTGTAAAATTGAGACTCTAAAACTGTGAGATTGGAAAGCTGTAATGCCGTAAAGCTGTAAAGCAGTGAAGCTGTAAGATCAGAAATCTGTAAAACCGTGAAGCTGTGAAGCTGTAAAACTCTACAAATTTGGCAACTTTGGGAATTGTGACTCTGTAAACACTGATATATCGTAGGACTGGGACGATCGCCAAACTGTGAGACTGTAAAACGTAATACTGTAAAGCTGAGTCCGTGAAACTTTGGGAATGGGAGACTGTGTGATGTGGGAATGAAAAATTGTGTATTTGTGTAACCATGGCACTCTAAGATGGAGACGGTAATACTATGAAACTGTTAAATTGTTAGACTGTAAAATTAAGACTCTAAAATTGTGAGATTGGAAAGCTGTAATGCCGTAAAGCTGTAAAGCAGTGAAGCTGTAAGATCAGAAATCTGTAAAACCGTAAAGCTGTGAAGCTGTAAAACTGTACAAATGTGGCAATTTTGGGAATTGTGACTCTGTAAACACTGATATATCGTAGAACTGGGACGATCGCGAAACTGTGAGACTGTAAGACGTAATACTGTAAAGCTGAGTCCGTGAAACTTTGGGAATGTGAGACTTTGTGATGTGGGAATGAAAAATTGTGTATTTGTGCAACCATGGCACTCTAAGATCGAGACGGTTATACTATGAAACTGTTAAATTGTTAGACTGTAAAATTGAGACTCTAAAACTGTGAGATTGGAAAGCTGTAATGCCGTAAAGCTGTAAAGCAGTGAAGCTGTAAGATCAGAAATCTGTAAAACCGTGAATCTGTGAAGCTGTAAAACTGTACAAATTTGGCAATTTTGGGAATTGTGACTCTGTAAACACTGATATATCGTAGGACTGGGACGATCGCCAAACTGTGAGACTGTAAAACGTAATACTGTAAAGCTGAGTCCGTGAAACTTTGGGAATGTGAGACTGTGTGATGTGGGAATGAAAAATTGTGTATTTGTGCAACCATGGCACTCTAAGATCGAGACGGTTATACTATGAAACTGTTAAATTGTTAGACTGTAAAATTAAGACTCTAAAATTGTGAGACTGGAAAGCTGTAATGCCGTAAAGCTGTAAAGCAGTGAAGCTGTAAGATCAGAAATCTGTAAAACTGTGAAGCTGTGAAGCTGTAAAACTGTACAAATTTGGCAATTTTGGGAATTGTGACTCTGTAAACACTGATATATCGTAGGACTGGGACGATCGCCAAACTGTGAGACTGTAAAACGTAATACTGTAAAGCTGAGTCCGTGAAACTTTGGGAATGTGAGACTGTGTGATGTGGGAATGAAAAATTGTGTATTTGTGTAACCATGGCACTCTAAGATCGACACGGTTATACTATGAAACTGTTAAATTGTTAGACTGTAAAATTAAGACTCTTAATCTGTAAGATTGGATTGGATTGTAAACAGTCGTCCAACTGTAAATAAGCTGAGAAACTGACAATCTCAGAAACTGAGAAATTGAGACTGAGACTGAGAAACCGGGAACTTGAAAAACTGAAAAACAGAAAACATAGAGAGAGGTAGTAACAATATAACATAATTATATCCCCGTGCTTATATTATTGAACGTTACGCATTTTCGTGTCGGACGCGAATTAGACCGTGCCAAAAGAAGTTTCACTTCGAAAACTAGGAAACACAAAAAAAACAATAGCGTTTTTTTTGCAGAGGGAAGAACACCAATCGACTGTCCATCTCACACTTAAATTAATGAAGGAGTTTGTGCGTGTTTTATTATGTACAGTCACATGCATTAGCTACAAGTATTCCTAGTGCCTAAAAAAGTTCGGTCGAGCCCCAGACTCGCATCCATAAATATCCCCCATAATTAATTACTCAAAAATTTCGACATTATCATCCTCACATCTTCATCATTCGGTAAAGCACCCCGACGGTGGCCATTTGTTACAGTCCGTAACAAAACCAATGATTGAGGAAACAGTGACGGACCGACATGTTTGGCATAGACTGATTGGCAAGCTGCGAGCCTGATGAGTAGCATACTGAGAACTTTATTATGTCTCATATATTTTTAGAGATGTTATCGCGTTCGGCATTGTGGCCCGAATAATCCTGATCAAAAACGCACGATACCGGTAATTAAAATGCGATTAACCGCGATGCGAAACGGAGCCGGTTGTTAAAGAGTTAGCGGTGTCATTATGGAGGAACATGGAATAGTTACATTATCGGCGCGGAAGAAAGGAGGTTACGACATTAATTACTTTTTCGGTCCTTCGAGTAATTTCGAAATTGGGTTGTCCACCCTCGTAATGCCGCGATTACGGCCGCCTCGGAGATGGATATCGCGGAGGCACGACGCGTCTGCGTCTCCGCCGCCGCCATCGCTCAAAAGGTGCGTTGCGGAGCTCGAGATCCTGCCTCAGGATTATAAATCCATTAGGATCGCTCCGGCTCTGATTAGAAACTGAGTACTGACGAGACGAAACGAGATCGCAGATTACAAGACTGTTACCTTGGGATATGAAGTTCCGGAGATGGCGACGATTGCCTCGTTTTGAATTTAATTCCGACTATTATCGGCGGTGAGACACGGTTGATGATGTCCCGGATGAAGGAAGGGTTGGTTTTGTCTACGGAGGAATTTGTTTTTAATTTTTTTTTGGTCGTTGTGGTAAACGACTTTTCACCACACAAAAAGTTCGGATTTTTTATTCTCAAAATTTCCTTTAATACTTCGTATTCTCTGATGCTTCTATAATTACTTTGTGTCATTCATTCTTACGATTTATTCTACTGTCTAAATTCTCTTTGATTTCTCCGGAACCATTGAACATTTTAATTTCTATCGTCCAGTCTCGAAAGTGCCTCTCAGTATTTTTAAAATGTTCTTCAGGAATTTTGGCATAATTTCAAAACGCAATATCTCCGAAATCGTTGCAGATACCGTGGTGAGAGTTACACCGCTAGATTCAGGAGACCAAATTCTATCAGAAAAGATCCTATCAAACTATAAGGCTTTTAAAGTGTAAAATTGTAAAATTATAAAACAATGGATATATAGAGCTAATTTTTTGCAATTTACAACGATGAATTATGAAACCGTGAAACCTCGAAATCGATATAAAAATGAGTCTGAAACTGAAATATTAAAGCCAAACTATGAAGTCTGCTTACTTATAAAATGTGAAATTGTACAATTATGAAACAGCGGATTTATAAAACTACATTGTACCTAATTTACAACGATGAATTATGAAATTATGAAACTGAAAATGAAATTGGGAAACTCACTAAATCTCGAGATCAAAGATATAAAAATGAAAATTTGACATTTTGAATACGAAATAGTAAAATTATGAAACAGAGGATTTATAAAACAACATTGTACCTGATTTACAATTAGGAATTATGAAATTATGAAACTGAAAATGAAATTGAGAAACTCACTAGACCTCCAAATCAAAAAGATATAAAAAGGTTAAATTATGAAACTGGAATATTGAAGCCAAACTATAAAATCTTTAAAGTGTGAAATTCTAAAATTATAAAACAGTCGATTTATAAAACTATATTCTATGTAATTTAACAATGAATTATGAAATTATGAAACTGAAAATAAAATTGGGAAACTGTTACGAAGCAGAGGATTTATAAAACAACATTGTACCTGATTTACAACGATGAATTATGAAACCGTAAAACCTCGAAATCGAAGATATAAAAATGAAAGTCTGAAACTGAAATATTAAAGCCAAACTATAAAGTCTACTTACTTACAAAATGTGAAATTGTACCATCATGAAACAGCGGATTTATAAAACTACATTGTACCTAATTTACAACGATGAATTATTAAATTATGAAACTGAAAATCAAATTGGGAAACTCACTAAATCTCGAGATCAAAGATGTAAAAATGAAAATTTGACATTTTGAATATCAAATAGTAAAATTATGAAACAGAGGATTTATAAAACAACATTGTACCTGACTTACAACTAGAAATTATGAAACTGAAAATGAAATTGAGAAACTCACTAGACCTCCAAATCAAAAAGATATAAAAAGGTTAAATTATGAATCTGGAATATTGAAGCCAAACTATAAAATCTTTAAAGTGTAAAATTCTAAAATTATAAAACAGCCGATTTATAAAACTATATTCTATGTAATTTACAACAATGAATTATGAAATTATGAAACTGAAAATAAAATTGGGAAACTGTTACGAAGCAGAGGATTTATAAAACAACATTGTACCTGATTTACAACGATGAATTATGAAACCGTAAAACCTCGAAATCGAAGATATAAAAATGAAAGTCTGAAACTGAAATATTAAAGCCAAACTATAAAGTCTACTTACTTACAAAATGTGAAATTGTACCATTATGAAACAGCGGATTTATAAAACTACATTGTACCTAATTTACAACGATGAATTATGAAACCGTAAAACCTCGAAATCGAAGATATAAAAATGAAAGTCTGAAACTGAAATATTAAAGCCAAACTATAAAGTCTACTTACTTACAAAATGTGAAATTGTACCATCATGAATCAGCGGATTTATAAAACTACATTGTACCTAATTTACAACGATGAATTATTAAATTATGAAACTGAAAATGAAATTGGGAAACTCACTAAATCTCGAGATCAAAGATGTAAAAATGAAAATTTGACACTTTGAATATGAAATAGTAAAATTATGAAACAGAGGATTTATAAAACAACACTGTATCTAAACAAGAAGAATGTTCTTAAATCCAAGTGGAGTAAATTTAAATTAAAATTTAAATATATCTATGTCGAACTCCACAAACTGTGGAGTTCGACATAGATATATTTAAATTTTAACACTGTATCTGATTTACAACTATGAATTATGAAATTATGAAACTGAAAATCAAATTGGGAAACTCACTAAATCTCGAGATCAAAGATGTAAAAATGAAAATTTGACATTTTGAATATCAAATAGTAAAATTATGAAACAGAGGATTTATAAAACAACATTGTACCTGACTTACAACTAGAAATTATGAAACTGAAAATGAAATTGAGAAACTCACTAGACCTCCAAATCAAAAAGATATAAAAAGGTTAAATTATGAATCTGGAATATTGAAGCCAAACTATAAAATCTTTAAAGTGTAAAATTCTAAAATTATAAAACAGCCGATTTATAAAACTATATTCTATGTAATTTACAACAATGAATTATGAAATTATGAAACTGAAAATAAAATTGGGAAACTGTTACGAAGCAGAGGATTTATAAAACAACATTGTACCTGATTTACAACGATGAATTATGAAACCGTAAAACCTCGAAATCGAAGATATAAAAATGAAAGTCTGAAACTGAAATATTAAAGCCAAACTATAAAGTCTACTTACTTACAAAATGTGAAATTGTACCATTATGAAACAGCGGATTTATAAAACTACATTGTACCTAATTTACAACGATGAATTATGAAACCGTAAAACCTCGAAATCGAAGATATAAAAATGAAAGTCTGAAACTGAAATATTAAAGCCAAACTATAAAGTCTACTTACTTACAAAATGTGAAATTGTACCATCATGAATCAGCGGATTTATAAAACTACATTGTACCTAATTTACAACGATGAATTATTAAATTATGAAACTGAAAATGAAATTGGGAAACTCACTAAATCTCGAGATCAAAGATGTAAAAATGAAAATTTGACACTTTGAATATGAAATAGTAAAATTATGAAACAGAGGATTTATAAAACAACACTGTATCTAAACAAGAAGAATGTTCTTAAATCCAAGTGGAGTAAATTTAAATTAAAATTTAAATATATCTATGTCGAACTCCACAAACTGTGGAGTTCGACATAGATATATTTAAATTTTAACACTGTATCTGATTTACAACTATGAATTATGAAATTATGAAACTGAAAGTGAAATTGAGAAACTCACTAGACCTCCAAATCAAAAGATATAAAAAGGTTAAATTATGAAACTGGAATATTGAAGCCAAACTATAAAATCTTTAAAGTGTGAAATTCTAAAATTATAAAACAGTCGATTTATAAAACTATATTCTATGTAATTTAACAATGAATTATGAAATTATGAATCTGAAAATAAAATTGGGAAACTGTTACGAAGCAGAGGATTTATAAAACAACATTGTACCTGATTTACAACGATGAATTATGAAACCGTAAAACCTCGAAATCGAAGATATAAAAATGAAAGTCTGAAACTGAAATATTAAAGCCAAACTATAAAGTCTACTTACTTACAAAATGTGAAATTGTACCATCATGAATCAGCGGATTTATAAAACTACATTGTACCTAATTTACAACGATGAATTATTAAATTATGAAACTGAAAATGAAATTGGGAAACTCACTAAATCTCGAGATCAAAGATGTAAAAATGAAAATTTGACATTTTGAATATGAAATAGTAAAATTATGAAACAGAGGATTTATAAAACAACATTGTACCTGATTTACAACTAGAAATTATGAAACTGAAAATGAAATTGAGAAACTCACTAGACCTCCAAATCAAAAAGATATAAAAAGGTTAAATTATGAATCTGGAATATTGAAGCCAAACTATAAAATCTTTAAAGTGTGAAATTCAAAAATTATAAAACAGCCGATTTATAAAACTATATTCTATGTAATTTACAACAATGAATTATGAAATTATGAAACTGAAAATAAAATTGGGAAACTGTTACGAAGCAGAGGATTTATAAAACAACATTGTACCTGATTTACAACGATGAATTATGAAACCGTAAAACCTCGAAATCGAAGATATAAAAATGAAAGTCTGAAACTGAAATATTAAAGCCAAACTATAAAGTCTACTTACTTACAAAATGTGAAATTGTACCATCATGAAACAGCGGATTTATAAAACTACATTGTACCAAATTTACAACGATGAATTATGAAATTATGAAACTGAAAATGAAATTGGGAAACTCACTACGAACCAGCGGATTTATAAAACCACATTGTGCCTGATTTACAACGATGAATTATGAAATTATGAAACTGAAAATGAAATTGAAAAACTCACTAAATCTAGAGATCAAAGATATAAAAATGAAAATTTGACACTTTGAAATTGAAATAGTAAAATTATGAAACAGAGGATTTATAAAACAACACTGTATCTGATTTACAACTATGAATTATGAAATTATGAAACTGAAAGTGAAATTGAGAAACTCAGTAGACCTCCAAATCAAGAAGATATAAAAAGGTAAAATTATGAAAATTTGAAACTAAGAAACTGGAATATTGAAGCCAAACTGTAAAACTTTTAAAGTGTGAAATTCTAAAATTATAAAACGGCCGATTTATCAGACTACATTCTATATAATTTACAACGATGAATTATGAAATTACGAAAGCGAAAATAAAATTTTAAAACTCACTACAAAGCAGAGAATTTATAAAACCACATTTTGTCTGATTTACAACTATGAATTATGAAATTATGAAACTGAAAATGAAATTGAGAAACTCACTAGACCTCCAAATCAAAAGATATAAAAAGGTTAAATTATGAAACTGGAATATTGAAGCCAAACTATAAAATCTTTAAAGTGTGAAATTCTAAAATTATAAAACAGTCGATTTATAAAACTATATTCTATGTAATTTAACAATGAATTATGAAATTATGAAACTGAAAATAAAATTGGGAAACTGTTACGAAGCAGAGGATTTATAAAACAACATTGTACCTGATTTACAACGATGAATTATTAAACCGTAAAACTTCGAAATCGAAGATATAAAAATGAAAGTCTGAAACTGAAATATTAAAGCCAAACTATGAAGTCTACTTACTTACAAAATGTGAAATTGAACCATTATGAAACAGCGGATTTATAAAACTACATTGTACCTAATTTACAACGATGAATTATGAAATTATGAAACTGAAAATAAAATTTTGAAACTCACTACGAACCAGCGGATTTATAAAACCACATTGTGCCTGATTTACAACGATGAATTATGAAATTATGAAACTGAAAATGAAATTGAAAAACTCACTAAATCTAGAGATCAAAGATACAAAAATGAAAATTTGACACTTTGAAATTGAAATAGTAAAATTATGAAACAGAGGATTTATAAAACAACACTGTATCTGATTTACAACTATGAATTATGAAATTATGAAACTGAAAGTGAAATTGAGAAACTCAGTAGACCTCCAAATCAAGAAGATATAAAAAGGTAAAATTATGAAAATTTGAAACTAAGAAACTGGAATATTGAAGCCAAACTGTAAAACTTTTAAAGTGTGAAATTCTAAAATTATAAAACGGCCGATTTATCAGACTACATTCTATATAATTTACAACGATGAATTATGAAATTACGAAAGCGAAAATAAAATTTTAAAACTCACTACAAAGCAGAGAATTTATAAAACCACATTTTGTCTGATTTACAACTATGAATTATGAAATTATGAAACTGAAAATGAAATTGAGAAACTCACTAGACCTCCAAATCAAAAAGATATAAAAAAGTTAAATTATGAATCTGGAATATTGAAGCCAAACTATAAAATCTTTAAAGTGTGAAATTCTAAAATTATAAAACAGCCGATTTATAAAACTATATTCTATGTAATTTACAACAATGAATTATGAAATTATGAAACTGGAAATAAAATTGGGAAACTGTTACGAAGCAGAGGATTTATAAAACAACATTGTACCTGATTTACAACGATGAATTATGAAACCGTAAAACCTCGAAATCGAAGATATAAAAATGAAAGTCTGAAACTGAAATATTAAAGCCAAACTATAAAGTCTACTTACTTACAAAATGTGAAATTGTACCATCATGAAACAGCGGATTTATAAAACTACATTGTACCTAATTTACAACGATGAATTATGAAATTATGAAACTGAAAATGAAATTGGGAAACTCACTAAATCTCGAGATCAAAGATGTAAAAATGAAAATTTGACATTTTGAATATGAAATAGTAAAATTATGAAACAGAGGATTTATAAAACAACATTGTACCTGATTTACAACTAGAAATTATGAAACTGAAAATGAAATTGAGAAACTCACTAGACCTCCAAATCAAAAAGATATAAAAAGGTTAAATTATGAATCTGGAATATTGAAGCCAAACTATAAAATCTTTAAAGTGTGAAATTCTAAAATTATAAAACAGCCGATTTATAAAACTATATTCTATGTAATTTACAACAATGAATTATGAAATTATGAAACTGAAAATAAAATTGGGAAACTGTTACGAAGCAGAGGATTTATAAAACAACATTGTACCTGATTTACAACGATGAATTATGAAACCGTAAAACCTCGAAATCGAAGATATAAAAATGAAAGTCTGAAACTGAAATATTAAAGCCAAACTATAAAGTCTACTTACTTACAAAATGTGAAATTGTACCATTATGAAACAGCGGATTTATAAAACTACATTGTACCTAATTTACAACGATGAATTATGAAATTATGAAACTGAAAATAAAATTTTGAAACTCACTACGAACCAGCGGATTTATAAAACCACATTGTGCCTGATTTACAACGATGAATTATGAAATTATGAAACTGAAAATGAAATTGAAAAACTCACTAAATCTAGAGATCAAAGATATAAAAATGAAAATTTGACACTTTGAAATTGAAATAGTAAAATTATGAAACAGAGGATTTATAAAACAACACTGTATCTGATTTACAACTATGAATTATGAAATTATGAAACTGAAAGTGAAATTGAGAAACTCAGTAGACCTCCAAATCAAGAAGATATAAAAAGGTAAAATTATGAAAATTTGAAACTAAGAAACTGGAATATTGAAGCCAAACTGTAAAACTTTTAAAGTGTGAAATTCTAAAATTATAAAACGGCCGATTTATCAGACTACATTCTATATAATTTACAACGATGAATTATGAAATTACGAAAGCGAAAATAAAATTTTAAAACTCACTACAAAGCAGAGAATTTATAAAACCACATTTTGTCTGATTTACAACTATGAATTATGAAATTATGAAACTGAAAATGAAATTGAGAAACTCACTAGACCTCCAAATCAAAAGATATAAAAAGGTTAAATTATGAAACTGGAATATTGAAGCCAAACTATAAAATCTTTAAAGTGTGAAATTCTAAAATTATAAAACAGTCGATTTATAAAACTATATTCTATGTAATTTAACAATGAATTATGAAATTATGAAACTGAAAATAAAATTGGGAAACTGTTACGAAGCAGAGGATTTATAAAACAACATTGTACCTGATTTACAACGATGAATTATGAAACCGTAAAACCTCGAAATCGAAGATATAAAAATGAAAGTCTGAAACTGAAATATTAAAGCCAAACTATAAAGTCTACTTACTTACAAAATGTGAAATTGTACCATCATGAAACAGCGGATTTATAAAACTACATTGTACCTAATTTACAACGATGAATTATGAAATTATGAAACTGAAATGAAATTGGGAAACTCACTAAATCTCGAGATCAAAGATGTAAAAATGAAAATTTGACATTTTGAATATCAAATAGTAAAATTATGAAACAGAGGATTTATAAAACAACATTGTACCTGACTTACAACTAGAAATTATGAAACTGAAAATGAAATTGAGAAACTCACTAGACCTCCAAATCAAAAAGATATAAAAAGGTTAAATTATGAATCTGGAATATTGAAGCCAAACTATAAAATCTTTAAAGTGTGAAATTCTAAAATTATAAAACAGCCGATTTATAAAACTATATTCTATGTAATTTACAACAATGAATTATGAAATTATGAAACTGAAAATAAAATTGGGAAACTGTTACGAAGCAGAGGATTTATAAAACAACATTGTACCTGATTTACAACGATGAATTATGAAACCGTAAAACCTCGAAATCGAAGATATAAAAATGAAAGTCTGAAACTGAAATATTAAAGCCAAACTATAAAGTCTACTTACTTACAAAATGTGAAATTGTACCATTATGAAACAGCGGATTTATAAAACTACATTGTACCTAATTTACAACGATGAATTATGAAATTATGAAACTGAAAATAAAATTTTGAAATTCACTACGAACCAGCGGATTTATAAAACCACATTGTGCCTGATTTACAACGATGAATTATGAAATTATGAAACTGAAAATGAAATTAAAAAACTCACTAAATCTAGAGATCAAAGATATAAAAATGAAAATTTGACACTTTGAAATTGAAATAGTAAAATTATGAAACAGAGGATTTATAAAACAACACTGTATCTGATTTACAACTATGAATTATGAAATTATGAAACTGAAAGTGAAATTGAGAAACTCAGTAGACCTCCAAATCAAGAAGATATAAAAAGGTAAAATTATGAAAATTTGAAACTAAGAAACTGGAATATTGAAGCCAAACTGTAAAACTTTTAAAGTGTGAAATTCTAAAATTATAAAACAGCCGATTTATAAAACTATATTCTATGTAATTTACAACAATGAATTATGAAATTATGAAACTGAAAATAAAATTGGGAAACTGTTACGAAGCAGAGGATTTATAAAACAACATTGTACCTGATTTACAACGATGAATTATGAAACCGTAAAACCTCGAAATCGAAGATATAAAAATGAAAGTCTGAAACTGAAATATTAAAGCCAAACTATAAAGTCTACTTACTTACAAAATGTGAAATTGTACCATTATGAAACAGCGGATTTATAAAACTACATTGTACCTAATTTACAACGATGAATTATGAAATTATGAAACTGAAAATAAAATTTTGAAACTCACTACGAACCAGCGGATTTATAAAACCACATTGTGCCTGATTTACAACGATGAATTATGAAATTATGAAACTGAAAATGAAATTGAAAAACTCACTAAATCTAGAGATCAAAGATATAAAAATGAAAATTTGACACTTTGAAATTGAAATAGTAAAATTATGAAACAGAGGATTTATAAAACAACACTGTATCTGATTTACAACTATGAATTATGAAATTATGAAACTGAAAGTGAAATTGAGAAACTCAGTAGACCTCCAAATCAAGAAGATATAAAAAGGTAAAATTATGAAAATTTGAAACTAAGAAACTGGAATATTGAAGCCAAACTGTAAAACTTTTAAAGTGTGAAATTCTAAAATTATAAAACGGCCGATTTATCAGACTACATTCTATATAATTTACAACGATGAATTATGAAATTACGAAAGCGAAAATAAAATTTTAAAACTCACTACAAAGCAGAGAATTTATAAAACCACATTTTGTCTGATTTACAACTATGAATTATGAAATTATGAAACTGAAAATGAAATTGAGAAACTCACTAGACCTCCAAATCAAAAAGATATAAAAAGGTTAAATTATGAAACTGGAATATTGAAGCCAAACTATAAAATCTTTAAAGTGTGAAATTCTAAAATTATAAAACAGTCGATTTATAAAACTATATTCTATGTAATTTAACAATGAATTATGAAATTATGAAACTGAAAATAAAATTGGGAAACTGTTACGAAGCAGAGGATTTATAAAACAACATTGTACCTGATTTACAACGATGAATTATGAAACCGTAAAACCTCGAAATCGAAGATATAAAAATGAAAGTCTGAAACTGAAATATTAAAGCCAAACTATAAAGTCTACTTACTTACAAAATGTGAAATTGTACCATCATGAAACAGCGGATTTATAAAACTACATTGTACCTAATTTACAACGATGAATTATGAAATTATGAAACTGAAAATAAAATTTTGAAACTCACTACGAACCAGCGGATTTATAAAACCACATTGTGCCTGATTTACAACGATGAATTATGAAATTATGAAACTGAAAATGAAATTGAAAAACTCACTAAATCTAGAGATCAAAGATATAAAAATGAAAATTTGACACTTTGAAATTGAAATAGTAAAATTATGAAACAGAGGATTTATAAAACAACACTGTATCTGATTTACAACTATGAATTATGAAATTATGAAACTGAAAGTGAAATTGAGAAACTCAGTAGACCTCCAAATCAAGAAGATATAAAAAGGTAAAATTATGAAAATTTGAAACTAAGAAACTGGAATATTGAAGCCAAACTGTAAAACTTTTAAAGTGTGAAATTCTAAAATTATAAAACGGCCGATTTATCAGACTACATTCTATATAATTTACAACGATGAATTATGAAATTACAAAAGCGAAAATAAAATTTTAAAACTCACTACAAAGCAGAGAATTTATAAAACCACATTTTGTCTGATTTACAACTATGAATTATGAAATTATGAAACTGAAAATGAAATTGAGAAACTCACTAGACCTCCAAATCAAAAAGATATAAAAAAGTTAAATTATGAATCTGGAATATTGAAGCCAAACTATAAAATCTTTAAAGTGTGAAATTCTAAAATTATAAAACAGCCGATTTATAAAACTATATTCTATGTAATTTACAACAATGAATTATGAAATTATGAACTGAAAATAAAATTGGGAAACTGTTACGAAGCAGAGGATTTATAAAACAACATTGTACCTGATTTACAACGATGAATTATTAAACCGTAAAACTTCGAAATCGAAGATATAAAAATGAAAGTCTGAAACTGAAATATTAAAGCCAAACTATAAAGTCTACTTACTTACAAAATGTGAAATTGAACCATTATGAAACAGCGGATTTATAAAACTACATTGTACCTAATTTACAACGATGAATTATGAAATTATGAAACTGAAAATAAAATTTTGAAACTCACTACGAACCAGCGTATTTATAAAACCACATTGTGCCTAATTTACAACGATGAATTATGAAATTATGAAACTGAAGATGAAATTGAAAAACTCACTAAATCTAGAGATCAAAGATACAAAAATGAAAATTTGACACTTTGAAATTGAAATAGTAAAATTATGAAACAGAGGATTTATAAAACAACACTGTATCTTATTTACAACTATGAATTATGAAATTATGAAATTATGAAACTGAAAGTGAAATTGAGAAACTCAGTAGACCTCCAAATCAAGAATATATAAAAAAGTAAAACTATGAAAATTTGAAATTATGAAACTGGAATGTTGAAGCCAAAATATAAAACTTTTAAAGTGTGAAATTCTAAAATTATGAAACATCCGATTTATAAAACTACATTCTATGTAGTTTACAACGATGAATTATGAAATTATGAAACTGAAAGTGAAATTGAGAAACTTACTAGACCTCCAAATCAAGAATATATAAAAAGGTAAAATTATGAAAATTTCAAACTATGAAACTGGAATATTGAAGCCAAACTATAAAACTTTTAAAGTGTGAAATTCCAAAATTATAAAACAACCGATTTATAAAACTATATTCTAAGTAATTTACAACGATGAAATATGAAATTATGAAACTGAGAATGAAATTTTGAAACTCACTACGAAGTAGAGGATTTATAAAACCACATGTGCCTGATTTACAACGATAAATTATAAAATTATGAAACTGAAAACTAAATCTCGAGATCAAAGATATAAAAATGAAGATTTGACGCTGAAATTGAAATAAATAGTAAAATTATGAAACAGAGGATTTATTAAACAACATTGTACCTGATTTACAACGATGAATTATGAAATTATGAAACTGAAAGTGGAATTGAGAAACTCACTAGACCTCCAAATCAAAAACAAAACAATTGTCTGGATCACTTTTGGTGGTAGATAACTACTTTTAATCAGTTTTTCCCTAAAACACCAAAAACAATTTTATTATAACTGCCAACGCACGTTTCGCCAACAATGTTGGCATCATAAGGGCGATGATTAAACAGTTTACTCATCGCCCTGATGATGCCAACATTGTTGGCGAAACGTGCGTTGGCAGTTATAATAAAATTGTTTTTGGTGTTTTAGGGAAAAACTGATTAAAAGTACTCCAAATCAAGAAGATATAAAAAGGTTAATTTATGAAAATTTGAAACTATGAAACTGGAATGTTGAAGCCAAAATATAAAATGAATTATGAAAGTACGAAAGCGAAAATAAAATTTTGAAACTCACTACGAAGCAGAGAATTTATAAAACCACATTTTGTCTGATTTACAACTATGAATTATGAAATTATGAAACTGAAAATGAAGTTGGAAAACTCAATAAATCTCGAGATCAAAGATATAATAATGAAAATTTGACAGTTTGAAATTGAAATAGTAAAATTATGAAATTGAGGATTTATAAAACAACATTGTACCTGATTTACGACAATGAATTATGAAATTATGAAACTGAAAGTGAAATTGAGAGACTCAGTAGACCTCCAAATCAAGAATATATAAAAATTTAAAATTATGAAAATTTGAAACTATGAAACTGGAACCAAACTATAAAACTTTTAAAGTGTGAAATTCTAAAATTATAAAGCATTCGATTTATAAAACTATATTCTATGTAATTTACAACGATGAATTATGAAATTATGAAACTGAAAATAAAATTTTGAAACTCACGACGAACCAGAGGATTTATAAAACCACATTGTGCCTGATTTACAACGAAGAATTATGAACTTATGAAACTGAAAATGAAATTGCGAAACTCACTAAACCTCGAAATCGAAGGTATAAAAATGAAAATTTGAAACTGAAATATTAAAGCCAAACTATGAAACTTATAAAATGTAAAATTGTAAAACTATGAAACAGCGGATTGATAAAAAGATGAATTATGAAATTATAAAACTGAAAATGAAATTGAAAACTCACTGGACTTCGAAATCAAGAAGACATAAAAAAGTAAAATTATGAAACTTTTAAAGTGTGAAATTCTAAAATTATAAATGAGCCGATTAATTATGAAAATATTAAACTGAAAATAAAATTGGGAAACTCACTAAGAAATAAAGGATTTATAAAATTACATTATTCTTCATTACAACAATGAATTATGACATTATGAAACTGAAAATGAAATTGAGAAACTCGCTAAACCTCTAAATCAAGAAGATATGAAAAGGTAAAATTATGAAAATTTGGAACTATGACACTGGAACATTGAAGACAAACTATGACACTTTTTATGTGTGAAGTTCGAAAATTATAGAACAGCGGATTTGTAATATCTAATTTGCAACAATGAATTATGAAATTATGAAACTGAAAATAAAATTGGGAAACGCACCAAACCTCGAAATCAAGAAGATATAAAAAGGTCAAATTGAGAATTGCAACATTGAAGCCAAACTATGAAACTTTTAAAATGTGAAATTGTAAAATTATGAAACAGCGGATTTATAAAGCTACATTTTACCTAATTTACCACGATGAATTATGGAATTATGAAACTGTAATTTCTTTACTTATAAACTTAAGTTAAAATATCACAAAAAATTACAACAAAAAATATCCCAAAAAATCATTCTATTCTATTCTTCTCTATACTATATCTTTCTGGAAGATTTTTTGTCCTTTCAAGAATTAGTCTCACTGTTATACATCTGAATTTTCAGAAATAGTGACTCGGATATGTGTAGACAATACGGGAATAAGTAAGTAGTGGAATTTTGGCGGATGCGCCACTTGGGAAGAAAATAAAAGATTCGAGGGGCTTTTGGAGAACTTATCTTAACATATTTTATCAAGGACATGTTCTTGTAGGTATTTTAACAAATAAAATTCCCAAACGTGAGTAGAGTAATATTTAATAAAATGTAAAAATGGTGGATGCGCCAGTTGAAAAAATCAGGCGGATTTTGTTAGTAAAAATTCGAAAAACCTCCAAAGGTTTTATTCTGTCAACGAAATTCGGAAAGTGTAAAATAATAATAAAAATTCTAAATTGCATCAATTGAGTCCTTTTCATCTTTATAATGTCCTACTTTTCCCAAAGAAATACTTTTAGTCAAATAACATAATTTGGGGAAATCTTTATAAAATGTTGGATGCGCCATGCGAGTAAAGATTTCATTTAAAATTCATACGATCTATTTGTTATTCCTGCATTGCTTTTTCCACAATAATTGAGATTTCCAGATGTGCCATGACAAAATTGTGAAAATGGTGGATGCGCAATTATAGGAAATTTTTACAGAATATTTTGAGGGCTTTTGAAAGTGTGATTTAATCATTGCGTAATGCGTTGTCAATGTGGACGAAATATCTTTATTTCAAGGATTAATGTTTGGACCACCATTGCAAAATTCCTTTATGGTGTAACGGCAGCTATCCGCATGGTTGCCGCGGAAATTACTGTCTAATCCAAAGAGCAGCTTACGATGCACCAAACGCGATATTAATAGCCGTTGCCCCTACAAGGAAAGTCGCTTCTCTCACTGCAACTACAATATTTATATATGCAAAACCCTACAACAACGCATTTATCACAAACTTTCATTTTCCAGTACAAATACTGGCCGGTGACAAGAACTTATGGCCGACATTTTTCTTCGGCCGCGACATCTTAAACAATAATGCGCTTTAAATTAAGCGACCTTGTTGATTACTTTGTGCGTCGAGGCGCGACCAACAACAGCCAGCGATTAATAACATCGAGGATCCAACTAATATCGTAGTTAGTTTTTAATAAGTTTTCGACTAATGAGCGAGTAACTAAAATCGCATTATCCCTCCGAGTGTCTGTATCGTCTCCGCCTCCTCCCCGGGTTTCAATCTTCCGGCGAGGAACGTTGATAAATTCGACGCGATTTTTCTTGCTCGGCTTGCGTCCTTTCTAACGCAAGAACTAAAATAGTGTGTTCGGGTTGCGAGGCGCTGGGTAAATGAACAGTTGATGGAACGGTGTGGATAATCTCGGATTTCGGTGTGGGTCTTTGTCTCGATGTAAAAGTAATTAACCCTAAGTCTTATTGGAAAAAAACGTGAAATGGTGATGGACGACGAGACCAGGAGGAGCCGGGATGCCAACGGGATCGCCAAAGTACAGTACAGTGGAATATAATTAAAATTAAAATAAACAAATGTACAATATAAAGATGAAGTAATATACACATTTTAAAACCCTATATCAGGAATCCCACTTTCTTTGCAAAATTCAGGATGTCACTAAGAGGCCTCTTCGTCACTTCTTCAGGTGTCAGTCTAACACTCGAAGTGATTAAGTCTTAGGTTAGCTAATGCCTCGCACCTGCAGAATATGTGTTCTGCTGTTTCTACTTCCAAATTGCATAAGCTGCATACTTCACTAGTCCCATATTTTTAAGATGGTATTTTATTTCATATACTGTGTCATATTTGTTAGTTTTACGTCAGAGTTTTGAGTCCGGAAAATGGGACTTTACAGTACAAGTCCTGTAAAAAAACACAACCAACAAATCAAACTGTTGTCATAGATACTCAGTACATGGATGCTTAAATTCTGAATTCCAATTTAATTTTTTTTAAATGAAAACAATGATTTAGTATCTGTAGCATGAAATAAAACGCATTACGACATACGTCCGGAAACTGAGTTGAAAATGAGTTTTCCGGACTTTTTTAACGTAAATTACTATTACAGGGCAGTGACCTGTGACTAGGCCTGTAATAAGACTAATCGCTGTGGCAACATTGTCGATTCCCTCGCAGAAGCCCTTCCATGATCGTCTTCTGGCCTTCTGCAGTTCCTTGTTGTACTTGGTGAGGGTTGCCTTGTAGTCATCCCACAGTTCTAATTTTTTGGCCCTATTAAACGCTTCCCTAGTCATGGTCCTGCTAGCTTGACGTCCCATAATTGCGCATCCACCATTTTGACAATTCAGTCATGACACATCTGGAAATCTCAATTTATTATTGTGGAAAAAGCAATGCAGCAATAACAAATAGATCGTATGAATTTTATATAAAATCTTTACTCGCATGGCGCATTCACCATTTTATACAGATTTCCAAATTTTGCTATTCCACTTCTTATAAAGATGAAAAGGACTCAATTGATGCAATTTAGAAATTTTATTATTATTTTACACTTTCCGAATTTCGTTGACAGAATAAAACCTTTGGAGGTTTTTCGAATTTTTACTAATAAAATCCGCCTGATTTTTTCCACTGGTGCATCCACCATTTTTACATTTGATTAAATATTACTCTACTCACGTTTGGGAATCTTTATTTGTTAAAATACCTACAAGATAAAATATCCTTGATGTCCTTAATAAAATATTTTAAGATTCTCCAAAAGCCCCCCGAATCTTTTATATTCTTCCCAAGTGGCGCATCCGCCAACTTTACACTACTTATTCCCGTATGGTCTACACATATCTGGGTCACTATTTCTGAAAATACAGAATAGTATAACAGTTTAACAGTGAGAATAATACTTGAAATGGATAAATAATCCTCCAGAAACATATAGTATAGAGCAGAATAGAATAGAATAGTTTTTTGGGATATTTTAACTGAAATTTATAAGTAAAGAAATTACAGTTTTATAATTCCATAATTACAATGTAGTTTTATAAATTCGCTAGCTGTTTCATAATTTTGTAATTTTCTCAGTTTGCAATTCTCAATTTGAACTTTTTATATCTTCTTGATTTCGAGGTTTAGTGAGTTCCCAATTTTATTTTCAGTTTCATAATTTACATAGAATACAGTTTTATAAATCGGTTGCTTTATAATTTTTCAAATCCACACTATAAAAGTTTCATAGTTTGACTTCAATATTCGGGTTTCTTAATTTCAAATTTTCATAGTTTGACCTTTTTATATTTTTTTAGTTTAGTGAGTTTCCCAATTTTATTTTCAGTTTCATAATTTCATAATTCATTGTTGCAAATTAGATACAATATATTTTTACAAATCCGCTGTTCTATAATTTGAGAACTTCACACATAAAAAGTGCCATAGTTTGTCTTCAATGTTCCAGTGTCAGTTCCAAATTTACATAATTTTACTTTTTTATATCTTCTTGATTTAGAGGTTTAGTGGGTTTCTCAATTTCATTTTCAGTCCCATAATGTCCTTTATTTCTTAGTGAGTTTCCCAATTTTATTTTCGGTTTAATATTTTCATAATTTATCGGCTGTTTTATAATTTTAGAATTTCACACTTTAAAAGTTTCATAATTTGGCTTCAATATTCCAGTTTCATAGCTTCAAATTTTCGTAATTTCCCTTTTTTATGTCTTCTTGATTTCGAAGTCCAGTGAGTTTCTCAATTTCATTTTTAGTTTCATAATTCATTGTTGTAAAACAAGTAGAATGTAATTTTATAAACGCTTTGTTTCATAATTTTACTATTTCAATTTCAAAGTGTAAAATTTTCATTTTTATATCCTTGATCTCGAGATTAAGTGAGTTTCCCCATTTCATTTTTAGTTTCATAATTTCATAATTCATCGTTGTTAATCAGGTACAATGTTGTTTTGTAAATTCTCTGTTTCATAATTTTACTATTTCAATTTCAAAGTCAAATTTTAATTTTTATATCTTTGATCTCGAGATTTAGTCATTTTTCCAATTTCATTTTCAGTTTCATAATTTCTTAATTCATTGTTGTAAATCAGGCACAATGCGGTTTTATAAATCCTCTGCTTCGTAGTGAGTTTCCCAATTTTATTTTCAGTTTCATAATTTCATTATTCATCGTTGTAAATTACATAGAATATAGTTTTATAAACCGTCTGTTTTAAAATTTTAGAATTTCACACTTTAAAAGATTTATAGTTTGGCTTCAATATTCTAGTTTCATAGTTTCAAATTTAGTGAGTTTCCCGATGTCATTTTCAGTTTCATAATTTCATAATTCATGGTTGTAAATCAGGTACAATGTTGTTTTATAAATCCGCTGTCTCATAATTTTACTACTTCAATTTCAAAGTGTCAAATTTTCATTTTTACATCTTTGATCTCGAGATTTAGTGAGTTTCCCAATTTCATTTTCAGTTTCATAATTTCATAATTCATCGTTGTAAATGAGGTACAATGTTGTCTTATAAATCCGCTGTTTCATAATTTTACTATTTCAATTTCAAAGTGTCAAATTTTCATTTTTATATCTTTGATCTCGAGATTTAGTGAGTTTCCCAATTTCATTTTCAATTTGATAATTTCATAATTAATTCATAGTTGAAAATCAGGCACAATGTGGTTTTATAAATCCTCTGCTTCGTAACTGAGTTTCCCAGTTTTATTTTCACTTTCGTACTTTCATAATTCATCGTTGTACATAGAATTTTATAAATCGGCTGTTTTATAATTTTAGAATTTCATACTTTAATAGTTTTATAGTTTGGCTTTAATATTCTAGTTTCATAGTTTCAAATTTCCTTAATTTAACCTTTTTATATCTTCTTGATTTGGAGGTTTAGTGATTTTCTCAATTTCATTTTCCGTTTGATAATTTCATAATTCACAGTTGTAAATTAGGTAGGTACAATGTTGTTTTATAAATCCTCTGTTTCATAATTTTACTATTTCAATTTCAAAGTGTCAAATTTTCATATTTATATCTTTGATCTCGAGATTTAATGAGTTTCCCAATTTCATTTTCAGTTTCATAATTTCATAATTCATAGTTGTAAATCAGGCACAATGTGGTTTTATAAATCCTCTACTTCGTAGTAAGTTTCTCAATTCTATTTTCACTTTCGTAATTTTATAATTCATCGTTGTAAATTGCATATAATATACTTTTATAAATCGGCTGTTTTATAATTTTAGAATTTCACACTTTAAAAGTTTTATAGTTTGGCTTCAATATTCCAGTTTCATAGTTTCAAATTTTCATAATTTTACCTTTTTATATATTTTTGATTTGGAGGTCTACTGAGTTTCTCAATTTCACTTTCAGTTTCATAATTTTATACTTCATAGTTGCAAATCAGGTACAATGTTGTTTTATAAATGCTCTGTTTCATAATTTTACTATTTCAATTTCAAAGTGTCAAATATTAATTTTTATATCTTTGATCTCGAGATTTAGTCATTTTTCCAATTTCATTTTCAGTTTCATAATTTCTTAATTCATTGTTGTAAATCAGGCACAATGCGGTTTTATAAATCCTCTGCTTCGTAGTGAGTTTCCCAATTTTATTTTCAGTTTCATAATTTCATTATTCATCGTTGTAAATTACATAGAATATAGTTTTATAAACCGTCTGTTTTAAAATTTTAGAATTTCACACTTTAAAAGATTTATAGTTTGGCTTCAATATTCTAGTTTCATAGTTTCAAATTTAGTGAGTTTCCCGATGTCATTTTCAGTTTCATAATTTCATAATTCATGGTTGTAAATCAGGTACAATGTTGTTTTATAAATCCGCTGTCTCATAATTTTACTACTTCAATTTCAAAGTGTCAAATTTTCATTTTTACATCTTTGATCTCGAGATTTAGTGAGTTTCCCAATTTCATTTTCAATTTGATAATTTCATAATTAATTCATAGTTGAAAATCAGGCACAATGTGGTTTTATAAATCCTCTGCTTCGTAACTGAGTTTCCCAGTTTTATTTTCACTTTCGTACTTTCATAATTCATCGTTGTACATAGAATTTTATAAATCGGCTGTTTTATAATTTTAGAATTTCATACTTTAATAGTTTTATAGTTTGGCTTTAATATTCTAGTTTCATAGTTTCAAATTTCCTTAATTTAACCTTTTTATATCTTCTTGATTTGGAGGTCTAGTGATTTTCTCAATTTCATTTTCCGTTTGATAATTTCATAATTCACAGTTGTAAATTAGGTAGGTACAATGTTGTTTTATAAATCCTCTGTTTCATAATTTTACTATTTCAATTTCAAAGTGTCAAATTTTCATATTTATATCTTTGATCTCGAGATTTAATGAGTTTCCCAATTTCATTTTCAGTTTCATAATTTCATAATTCATAGTTGTAAATCAGGCACAATGTGGTTTTATAAATCCTCTACTTCGTAGTAAGTTTCTCAATTCTATTTTCACTTTCGTAATTTCATAATTCATCGTTGTAAATTGCATATAATATACTTTTATAAATCGGCTGTTTTATAATTTTAGAATTTCACACTTTAAAAGTTTTATAGTTTGGCTTCAATATTCCAGTTTCATAGTTTCAAATTTTCATAATTTTACCTTTTTATATATTTTTGATTTGGAGGTCTACTGAGTTTCTCAATTTCACTTTCAGTTTCATAATTTTATAATTCATAGTTGCAAATCAGGTACAATGTTGTTTTATAAATGCTCTGTTTCATAATTTTACTATTTCAATTTCAAAGTGTCAAATATTAATTTTTATATCTTTGATCTCGAGATTTAGTCATTTTTCCAATTTCATTTTCAGTTTCATAATTTCTTAATTCATTGTTGTAAATCAGGCACAATGCGGTTTTATAAATCCTCTGCTTCGTAGTGAGTTTCCCAATTTTATTTTCAGTTTCATAATTTCATTATTCATCGTTGTAAATTACATAGAATATAGTTTTATAAACCGTCTGTTTTAAAATTTTAGAATTTCACACTTTAAAAGATTTATAGTTTGGCTTCAATATTCTAGTTTCATAGTTTCAAATTTAGTGAGTTTCCCGATGTCATTTTCAGTTTCATAATTTCATAATTCATGGTTGTAAATCAGGTACAATGTTGTTTTATAAATCCGCTGTCTCATAATTTTACTACTTCAATTTCAAAGTGTCAAATTTTCATTTTTATATCTTTGATCTCGAGATTTAGTGAGTTTCCCAATTTCATTTTCAGTTTCATAATTTCATAATTCATCGTTGTAAATGAGGTACAATGTTGTCTTATAAATCCGCTGTTTCATAATTTTACTATTTCAATTTCAAAGTGTCAAATTTTCATTTTTATATCTTTGATCTCGAGATTTAGTGAGTTTCCCAATTTCATTTTCAATTTGATAATTTCATAATTAATTCATAGTTGAAAATCAGGCACAATGTGGTTTTATAAATCCTCTGCTTCGTAACTGAGTTTCCCAGTTTTATTTTCACTTTCGTACTTTCATAATTCATCGTTGTACATAGAATTTTATAAATCGGCTGTTTTATAATTTTAGAATTTCATACTTTAATAGTTTTATAGTTTGGCTTTAATATTCTAGTTTCATAGTTTCAAATTTCCTTAATTTAACCTTTTTATATCTTCTTGATTTGGAGGTCTAGTGATTTTCTCAATTTCATTTTCCGTTTGATAATTTCATAATTCACAGTTGTAAATTAGGTAGGTACAATGTTGTTTTATAAATCCTCTGTTTCATAATTTTACTATTTCAATTTCAAAGTGTCAAATTTTCATATTTATATCTTTGATCTCGAGATTTAATGAGTTTCCCAATTTCATTTTCAGTTTCATAATTTCATAATTCATAGTTGAAAATCAGGCACAATGTGGTTTTATAAATCCACTGCTTCGTAACTGAGTTTCCCAATTTTATTTTCACTTTCGTACTTTCATAATTCATCGTTTAAAATTACATAGAATATAGCTTTATAAATCGGCTGTTTTATAATTTTAGAATTTCACACTTTTAGAGTTTTATAGTTTGGCTTTAATATTCCAGTTTCATAGTTTCAATTTTCCATAATTTAACCTTTTTATATCTTCTTGATTTGGAGGTTTAGTGAGTTTCCCAATTTCATTTTCAGTTTCATAATTTCATAATTCATCGTTGTAAATCAGGCACAATGTGGTTTCATAAATCCTCTGCTTCGTAGTGAGTTTACCAATTTTATTTTCGCTTTCGTAATTTCATAATTCATTGTTGTAAATGACAGAAAATGAACTTTTATAAATCGGCTGTTTTATAATTTTAGAATTCGACACTTTAAAAGTTTTATATTTTGGCTTCAATATTCCAGGTTCATAGTTCGAAAATTTTCATTATTTAACCTTTATATATCTTCTTGATTTGGAGGACTCGTGAGTTTCTCAATTTCACTTTCAGTTTTATAATTTCATAATTCATTGTTGTAAACCAGGTACAATGTTGTTTTATAAATTCTCTGTTTCATAATTTTACTATTTCAATTTCAAAGTGTCAAATTTTCATATTTATATCTTTCATCTCGAGATTTAGTGAGTTTCCCAATTTCATTTTCAGTTTCATAATTTCATAATTCATCGTTGTAAATCAGGTACAATGTTGTTTTATAAATTCGCTGTTTCATAATTTTACTATTTCAATTTCAAAGTGTCAAATTTCCATATTTATATCTTTCATCTCGAGATTTAGTGAGTTTCCCAACTTTATTTTCAGTTTCATAATTTCATAATTCATAGTTGAAAATTACATAGAATATAGTTTTATAAAGCGGCTGTTTTATAATTTTAGAATTTTACACTTTAAAAGTTTTATAGTTTGGCTTCAAGATTCCAGTTTCATAGTTTCAAATTTTCATAATATTAATTTTAATTTTTGATGGAAACCCTTGTATATTTTTTTATTTTATTGTTTCCGGTAGTAAATGTTATACAGCTGTGTAATGTTTGTTAATTTTTATTGAAGAACAATGTTGTTACGATTTTTTTTTCAAAAAATGGTTAAAACAGCCTTACAAAAAATTTATACATTTTTTGCCGTTAACCATAAAATTATAATATTTTGTAAATACGTAAAAGAAAGTTAAAAATATCGTGTGTGTAAAAGAAAAAAAATCCAACTTTTAATATTTTTCCCTCGCCAAAACTTTTTTTTTTAAATAGAACACCCTGTATATTTTTGCACTATTATGTTACTGTTATTCACCTGTTTTTTTTATTAAGCATTACCTATACTTAAACCTACAGAATTTAAAGTTATTAAATTTTTTCTTATAATTAATTGTAAAATTGGGCATTATCATCATTTACCCATTGACAGTGTGCTGTGAAATCGAAAATCTCAACAGAAAAGACAAAGAATAATATAATAATAATTGAAACAACTGTTGTTCAGTTTAAATTATTTTTAATATTAAATTACAATAAATATAACAATGATAAAAAAATAACAATAAATAATTAACAATTAAACAAGATGTTCGATGTATCATACATGCTTTTCGATATATTTGTCGAACCTGGTTACAAATGATCGATTAACATTTTTGAGTAAGTTAGGACCGACCGACTAACCCATAAAAAAAGTCTAATTTCGTGAGGTATGGTAATCTTGCTGGCGATCTAGTTGCCCCCCCTGCCAATCCACTGATTACCAAATCTTTCGTCCAAATGCCTACGTACAATTCGGCTATAGTGAAATGGCGCCCCATCATGTTGGAACCACATATTTCAGTCCTCTTAATTGATTACTAATAAAATTTAACTAAACCTCCCCGTTCACATTCCCTTCAAAAAAATATGGTCCAATAATTTTTGTTCCTATTATTCCTCCCCAACCATTTAAGCACCATCGATGTTGGTGGTCTACACGTCTTATAAAGTGGGTTTAAGTATAGGTAATGTTTAATAAAAAAGAAAGAGGTGAATAAAAGTAACATAATAGAGCAAGAAAATACAGGGTGTTCCATTTAAAAAAAATAAGTTTTGGAGATGGAAAGATATCAAAACTTTTTTTGTCTCTTAAGTACTACATTGAAATCAAACAGGATGCCCCTAGCCTTCTTTTACCTACGTACAAAATATTATAATTTTATGGTTAATAGCAAATCCTCCATATATTTTTTTATCAATCTGTGTTTTAACCATTAAAAAAATCATTACTGCATTGTTCTTCAATAAAAATTAAAAAACATTACACAGCTGTATAGCATTTATTATACGGCAAACAATAATATAAAAAATATACAGTGTGTTCTATTTTAAAAAAAAGTTAAATACGGTCCTGGAAAATTGAATCCGGTTAGGTAACTCTAAATATTGTTAGGAAATTTTCTTAAAAATTACACCAATGACTCACTCTGTATATGTACTGGAATCGCTATTTCGAGGACAACTTCAACTTTTTTTTTAGACTGATGAAATATTGTCAATACCTGAGTATTTTTTATTTTTGAGTGTGTTGTTAGTGATATTTACAATTTCTTCGACCTGTAAAGGATGTAGATATTGAGACGACGGCGCGACGGCACCGGAAGCGGATGATGTCATCTGTCTGGAAACAATTATTGGAATGACCACATACTTAATGGTGTTGATCTAGAATAGTCCACAGACCGTGCGAACGTTTGGGAATGATTGTTCACATAAGATGCTCTCATCAGCCGAGAAGGTTCTGTCGCGCTGATGTCATACTTCAATCAATACGACGATCGCACAATTGAACTGCTTTTGTTTACTGATGTACCGGATGGGTTCGAATTTTCGTTTGTTGTTACATGTAGTTGGCATTTGGAGCTGCAGGTTTTGCATTCACGATTGGTTTTTCTTCAGCCTAGTCTGCTCTTGAAGTTTTCTGTTGAATTATTACTTGTTTTAAGGCAATTTCATCGCTTTCAATTCGTGACATCATTGACTCATTACTATTCAGGATTTTTTTTTCACTCCTTTGTCACAACAATTTACTTGATTTTTAGCCCTAGTCCGATCTACTCCCAAACTTCTGCAATTTAATATTGCCATTTTTCACCGCCACTAATCTCTTTTCACTTTCAGTTTTGATTACGGTCTTTAAATGCGTATTTATATACGGAGGCTGAAAAACCACATTCAAAAATTACTCGCCTTTCTGGTAATCACTCGCCACACGCGAAATCTCCATTACGGGCCGAAGTAACAAAACATCGATGTGGAACAATCCACAGAGACAATTTACTCCATCAAACATTTTGACATCGATCATTCCGGCGCGTTTGATAAATCGCGTTGATTCTGGTATAGTTGTGTGCGTTAGTTGGGTAATTAAGGGCCTCAGATTTGGGAAATGTGCACGCCATCAGCACTTTAATTTCCATTTGATAACGCGGTTTTTGGGAAAAATGGACCTCGATTTGTCTGTGGGTTTCAATCTTTGGGTAGTTTATTGATTTGTGGCAAGCCTGATGGCGCAGCCACCATTTTTGTCTATAAGAAGCCGTCATACAATTAACACAAGCTTAGTGGTTACGTTATAGTTCTTTATATATTCTTATGATGTCTCTGCAACAACATAGGGGACCGCCGAAAAAATAGAAATTACAAGCGCTTGTGTGTTTCAGCGATTAACACGTGATTGTCGCAACGACAAAAACAGATGGCTACAAACCCCGCACGTCCATAAACAGAAGAACCTCCTCGGAAAACGTAAACCGGCTAACGGCACGCATACGTCATTGCGAGTAGAAATCCGTCATTTTTTCGTCGAGTGTTATCGCCCGATAATTATGTCCTTTTCAGTGCGTCTCCTTGATTAGTCCTCGTCCGCGGCGCAACAGTCGATCCGAAGAGCAGAAACGATGGCCGCATTAATAAGCCCACATAAACGTCAATTAAAGAACCAATTAAAAGCGGGATTTGCCAGTGATTAACGTTTGGCTCTGTAAACATCTCGGTAATTGGTAGGGAATACGAGAGCCGCGAAACACGCCGGGTCCTGTCGCAGTTTTAATAGCCCGCGATTTTCTTAAACGGTTGAAAAGTTGTTAGCACTAGGCATTATGAGAAAGATTACCATTATTAGTCTTAGAGGTTTTCCCTCATTGCTCGTTACAAGTCTCGTTACCGTTACCGACGTCATCAATTTCCGCGACTGCACCAGATTCATATCGTTATTAAAATTGCTCGCTCTTTTAACGCCGACCGACATTGTTTTAAAGCGCACCTCGTAAAAAATACATTAAGAGGTGGGCGCGACGAGAGCTGCGAGGCGGAACGGGGGCGAGATTTTGCGGGATTTCCGCTTCACCTGAACGACTCGATAAACAGCGGGATGAGGCGTTGGGGTGGATAAGAATCGGTTCTGTAATGTGATCGATCCGGCTCGAAAGGTCCAATTTGATTAGGCTCAAAGGACAAGATGACCGAAAGAAACAAAAATGCTGCGATATTTTCATCGCGCGAAATAAAGTTTGAAGGCGGGTCAACTTGCCCCAAGTTAGGGCAAGTTGTCACACTATCCGGGGTAAGTTGTCACGAGTAAATTATATGTCAAAAACAAAAGTATTCAAGAAATGTTTCTTTATTTTATAACTTTTATAACAATTTAATAATCGTCATCTGAGTCACAGTTATGACATGTATAATAATGGGGCCATTTTTTGCACTTCGTACACTGAAAGCAGGGTTCATCTGACACACTATACAGGGTGCTATGGAAGTCCTAGCAGAAAATTTAACCGCAAGTACGACTCGTCAAAATTTTTTCTACTTACCAGTTTGCTGAAATCCGCAATTTTTCTGACCCCTTATTTCACCCTCCGCCTATGCCGACATGAACTTGAACGCATCAGAACGTTTTTGCCTAACGAGGAAAACACCTTCTAAGTTCTAAACTTGTAGTTGATAGTAACTTTTAGTTATCAGTTGAGTGTCCTGCCGCTATGTATTGTTATGTGTGCTCGATTTTTAGGCTCGCAGATTATTTAATTATAATTTCGGACGTCCCAGATGTAATCGCGTTTTGGAATTGAACCCAAAATTTTTAAGTATTTGGAGATGTACTTCGAGGTGTATTAGAACTGTCGGTGTGTCAACATTTATCGTTTATCGCATGTACAACAAGAAGGATTATTCCTTATCTAAGTTATAGAGTTTATTATTACACGCTAACCTACTTCAATATTATAGGCATATTATGGTAAGTGAGTACATGTTTCCATTTAAACAGTTTTTATTTCGATTCGTTTATCGGGTAAAGTTTTTGTGCCTTCCTGACAATCAATAAACGTGGGTCCATAGGCGGGTTTTAGGGGTCAAACTATTCTTAATTTCAACTCCGTAAGAGAGCGTTTGCAAAAAAAATTATAGATAAAAAAATGTTTATTCTGACGAGTTCTACTTGTGGTTAAATTTTCTGCTAGGACTTCCAAACACCCTGAATCTTCCCCAAAAAAACAAACACTCTGTATCATCATCCTCTTCATTTGAAAACTCCTCTTCAACTGATATTTTCTTTTTTGACACCCTTCCGTTTTTTCCTCCTTTGACCTGTCGCATTCTTATTTCCAAAAGCCTTATTTTCCTCTAACCATCTGTGAAGTTGCCGTTTGTGAAAATTTGCTCTTCCGTGTATAATTGAAATTGGTGCATCGCGCTACGCGCTCGGCCCCTAAAAGAAACATACTCCAAGAAGGTCATATTTTCATGTACGTAAACCTCGAAATGAGTTAATGGGTGTGCGCACGTATAAGTGGAAGTTTTGAGATTAAAGTCGACATTTTGAGATAAAAGTCGAAATTTCTAGATAAAAGTCGAAATAATGAAAAAAAAAAAGTTATAAGTCCTCTCTGCAAGTCAAGTAACCTCAAAATAACATCCTCTTTATAGGACTCGACCTACTGAATCCAACGGGCACCCAATCCAACGATGCAACTCTCAACCCGATATCTCTAACGGTTTCGGAGATATGCAATAATGAAGTTCACAAACACCCAAAAACTGGAATGGAATGGAATGGACTAGAACGGAAGAGAACGGAATGGAACGAAAAGGAAGAGAATGGAAATAATGGAATAGAAGAAATACATTAGGAAAATATGAAGAAGAAAGGAACATGCTGTCTAGGGGACAAAATGGGATAGGATAGGGGATAGGGTGATGTAGAAATGTATCGAGAGGTATAGTATAGAGTAGAATAGAATGGAACGGAATAGAACGGAATGGAACAGAATATGTAGAAAAAATAGAACGCAATAGAACAGATTAGAACATAATAGGACAGGATAGAACAAGATAGAACAGAGAATATAAAGAATATAAGATAATATGAAAGATTAAGCGAAAATGGCATACGACGGGACAGAACAAAGTAGAATAGAAATGACGATAGGATGCAATGAGAAACAAACGAATGGTACAGAACAAAACGGATGAGATAGACATGTGTAAAAATAGGATAAGACGGATAAAAAGAAAAAGATAAAATTTTAATTATTATGGAACGGAATGGAATAAAGTGGAATGGAAGAGAACAGAACGGAACGGAATAGAATGGAACAGAATGAAAGAGAATGGAATGGAACTGAAAGGAACAGGATAAAACAGAACAGAATAGGGCAAGACAGGATAAAACAGAAGATACCAAGACGGAACAAGATATAACATAATAGAACAGAATAGAATAAAACAAAATGGAGAAAATAACCAAAGATCGGAAGAGACTAAAATAAGGGAATATGACGGTCTCGAAGGAAGTAGAAATAATGGGAAAGAATGGGACGAAATATAATTAAATATAAAGGGAGAGGATAGGATGCAATGAAATACAAACGAAAGGGACAGAACAAAGCAGATAAGATAAAAATGTGTAAGAACGGAATAAGTCGGATAAAAATATGGAATGGAATCAAAACAAAATAAAAATATACAGAATAAAATTAAGCAGGAACAAATAGGATAATAGAAAGGAGTATAGGACAAAATGCCATAAAACGAAATAAATAGAATTGAATAGAATAAATCTGGGCCGAAGAAATATAATTAGAAGGAAATTTATATTAGACTGCAGTCACCTCCAAGGAGAGAGGAGATAAGATGGAATAGAATAGGACAAAATGAGATAAGATACATATTGTAACGGACGTGGACCCTCAATGACTCACTGCTGCGGCGTCTTCGAGATCGCGTGACATCATCTTATGGAGTATTCCGTACACATCGAGAGCATGACGTCATCCATGATATTCCGGAGTTTCCATAATTTTGATCGCCTAAAGGATGCAGCCGATATATTTATTGCAGGATATTGTAGGAACAGTTGCCTTTATATGTCCGGAGTGCCGCGCGATTTATTGGTTTACATGATTTGTAAATAGTGTAAATAATGTAAATATTGTCATTTAATAACAATTTTTACATATTGTGCAAATAAATAATTCAACACAGAAACTCAACAATCTAGTTAGTTAAGACGGAATGGCGTATAATGCAAAAGATTTGAATTAGAGTGAATAGAATCATGGGTTAGGATATAAAGAAACAGAATATAATAGATTTGAAAAAGATAGTATAAAAGAGTGGGATAGGACAAATAACTATTTAACTAACATCTAATGTCAGTTCAAATTACAAAATGTGTCGAATATAGGACGTGGCAGCACATGGAAGTGAACATCACCAATCGCCTCAAAAATCCCTAAATTTAAAAACGACTTCAAATGGTCAAATTACAAAATATAGCTAAAATACTCGTTTCATAAAACCTCGAAGCACTCAAACTTGAATTCGCACTTGGTTTTGATGACAATACAATTAATATGTGTATTCAGTATCATTGTAAATTCAACATGGTCGCCGCCTCAAAATGGCGGATTACTTATGCTTTTTCAATCCCCTCAATATGGGTATCAAATGAAAGGGCTTAACTAGTAGAATACAGTACACCATAAAAAATCCAAGATGGCGGCCACTACAAAATGTAGGATTAGATATATATATTCTTTCAATACCTTGAACATGGGTATGAAGTGAAAGGGCTTAACTGGTGGAATACAGACACTATGAAAAAATTCATAATCCAAGATGTCCGCCACTACAAAATGTAGAATTACATATATATTTTTTCAATCCCTTGAACATGGGTATCAAATGAAAGGGCTTGGCTAGTAGAATACAGTACACCATGAAAAAATTCAAAAGCCAATACAAAATGGCGGATTAATTTTTTTTTTCAATCCCCTCAATATGGTTATCAAATGAAAGGGCTTAACTAGTAGAATACATTACACCATGAAAAAATTCAAAATCCAAGATGGCTGTCACTACAAAATGTAGGATTAGATATATATTTATTCAATCCCTTGAACATGGGTATGAAGTGAAAGGGCTTAACTGGTAGAATACAGTACACCATTAAAAAATTCAAAAGCCAATACAAAATGGCGGATCACAATTTTTTTTCAATCCCTTCAATATGGTTATCAAATGAAAGGGCTTAATTAGTAGAATAAGATGGCCGCCGCTACAGAATGGCGGATTACATATTTTTAGCTTTCAATCCTTTCAATATGGGTATCAAATGAAAGAGCTTTAGAAAAACTAAAGACTTGAAATAAAATAAGTAAAAACCATTTTTAAGTTAAACAGTTTTATATTGTAAAGAAACATAATAATGATGCAGATAATGTACAAAAAGCTAAAAAATAATTGGGTAGGTACTAGGTACCAGTCATCACACCACTCTCCTCATCAGTCTACAGTATTGATCAGACTAAAATAAAATTGTGGGGCGTGGCGTAACCTGAGTAAATAATGATCTTTCTGGAATGTCGCACGATGATTTACTTTTACGCACATTTGGCATAAGTTGTCTATTGAGAAGATGCATCCAAAGCATACCTACAATGGTACGAGCGGTTGACTATAGATAATAAAAATTCGACTCGCCCAACGATTTTAGATTGATGAGGAGAGGGGTGTGATGGCTGATACCTGGTACCTACCTAATTATTATTTACTTATTTTTTTTATATACATACTATTATTATACAAGTGTCTAAGTTACGAAAGAGATGGTTGGCCACGAGGGCTATTTTTTTGAGTGAATTATTTGATGTTAATATAATAAAAACACTTAGCCCGGGTTGTGGAATTGAAAGAGGAAATAACTGTAAAAAGGAAGGCATAATAAAAGCAGGTAAACACCGATAATTTTATAGAAAACTAGAGTACGAGAAAATCTGCTGAGAAGGCAAGAATTCAAATAGCAAAAGTAAAGGTCAAAATAAATTAACAGTTTTATCCAACACCTGTTTATTCTGAAGTCATAATAATGCCTCTTTTAAGGTTGTTGCAGCGGCCGTCGCGTCGGCCAGTTGGAAAACCCAAAGGGTCGTAAAACCTTTACCTGACTGGCGGCGCGCACGCCCGCCAGTCAGTCGAAATCGAACTCTTAATCAAACAACAAGTCAAAATCCAAATCTCATTCAGACAACTCACTATTCAACAGCCGCAAGGGCATAATTCAATCTAAAACCAGGACACGGTTCCTTTATTCAAATTCAGTATAAAACCAATCCGGGAGAAGAAACGTTCAATTCGTAATATACAAGTTTATTAAGTTCGCAAGTGTTTCAATACAAATCCAAAACATATGGTCCTTCGAGTAACATAAAATCTACCCCCAATTCATTACAGAGGTTTATAAGACACTAGTGAACTTATGAACCCATAATTAAACAGTTTTCTAATTTGTCATAGCAAATTCAAAATTGTTTGGGTTTTGATGAATGTTGTAAGAACTGTTACAGAAGGAGGTGTTGGATAAAACTGTGTGTTACACACCTGTCTTATAAGGCAAATAAGTCCCTCAAGAAAAATGAGAAGAAAAACATTTCTTTCGTGACTTATTTGCCTTATAAGAGACTTGTATAATAAATAGCTAAAAACTGTGCTATTTTTAAAACTACACAATAAAATTGAAGAGTTACTTGAGAATACTGAAAGACGCCAGAAGAAAATGGATGAATACGGGTTTTTAAATATAAAATACTGCGACGACGGCGCGGCGGCACCGGAAATCACATCGAGTAATGTCATCGGGACAACCGCTTGAATAATCACATACAATAATGTCGTCGCTCTGGAATATTCCATAGACCGTGGGAAGTCGCACTGTGTGGAAATTATTGTTCACATAGGATGCTGTCATCAGTCGAGAAGGTTCTGTCGCGTCGAAAGGATGATGTCATCACTCGAGAATATTCGGACACATTGTAGTGCGAAGAGGAAGAATTTCAGAGTAATTCGATTTCGAACATCAAAAACGTTGTACGTCGAGATATTAATGAATACGACAGATGTGAAGAAACAAGGAAAGATGAAGAATTAATTACTGAGGTGCAAAAAAATCGTCACAAATGACTCAGACATCATGGAAAACAAAATTTACATCTGGTTAGATGGAGAATTTCGAGTGCAAGGCCAACTTTACATGTGACCCTTATATTGTAGCACGGAAAGGCGTGAGACAGAATGACATGACGGTATAGACGGAAATATAATAAAATAGGACACGAAAGAAATATAACGGGAAAGAATGGGATAAAATATAGCATAAAACTAATGAGACAAAACAGAGTGAAATAAAATAAAATGGGATAAAATAACTTTGTTTCGAAATGGTTTCATTTAAACGCAACGCAATTTAAACGAAGGATAATTTCCATTGCTTGACATAAATTATATTTTGGCAAGTTTCGCGCACTTGAATGGAGAAAACAAGACTGAGATAACAACGGACGCAACATGCCGATATTGTCGCGCCCTGACCGCGCCCAATGCACCCCCATACAGATTCTACCCTCGTCGCCTTCCACAACCACCCGCTAGATGTCGCGCTCACCTCCCGATGATAAATCCTTCCCATTATCGCCCCGAATCAATTATAAATCTCCATTTCTAAAGTTCGCAGCGAATAAATCTCCGCTCTCCCAACGCTGCAGAATAAGCATCGAAAGGAATTAATAACTTCCGAGCTCCGACAACCATTTAGAAAATTATTTGCGCCCATAATACCCACATTAGACGGAAATGTCGATTTGTTGCATAATGCTATCATTTGAAAGCTGGAGCTTTTGGCGAGGTCGCTGCAGAGCGGTGCGAGTTCCGATCGATAGATGGCGATGCGCTCCTCGAGATTTCCGCGGATGGAAGTACGATTCTTCGCCGATGGTAGGTGCTGGGGTCGGCAGAAGTCGTGGGATGACGAACGGACCTGCCGACCGTTGAATTATCATAATTCCGCCGTTTAAATCTATTTTCTAGCGGGTCGGATTTAATTGTTTCTTCGAGAGAAAAAGTGTTTCGCGAGGAAAAAATGCGTTCTCGTTAGGACTAATGGATCGTTTTATAAACAGTGGTGACAAGTCACGCGGAACCGGCATTGATTACACGGAAGTAGTTATTGTTATTAAATGGGAAAAATCTAGTTAATCAGATTTTTTTTTTACTTCCAAAGCTTCACAGTTTAACTTGGATTTCTGTATAAACCTATAAACAAAAAAAGTAATATCTTGACAAATGAGGCTACAAAGTGCAGCAACACAAAGAACGATAACACCCAATTTGTCAATAATTTTTCCCAGTAGATGCCTTAAAAAAGAGTTGTTACGGATGGAGGCTCAGTTTAGTAAAATTCCATAACTTTATTAAATCAACAGGGTGGTGTGAAGACCCGGCCCCCGCTCCCCTTTCCAGTCGGTTTGTGCCTCCACCGTCCACTGAACTCTGCCTAAAAATAAAAGATCCAACTACCTTATTGATTAAAATTCTGAGAATAATGATGGATCTTTCACGAGATGAGTAGCAGGAAATTCGTAATATTCACACTTTTTATCGATTAACTACCTACTTCGTTACGAGAAAAAAAAACAGTTTCAGTTAGGATCGTCGATGACTGATGACGACGAGCGACCAAAAATCTGATTAATTCGTATCGCAGCCTCGTGTAAGCCAAGCTCTATTTATAAATACAACGCCGTGGTTAATTAATCAGAGTAAATTTAGTCTTTGGTACTTTACCTGCTCGCGAGAGGTATAAAATTACAGAATGCCTCCGTCAAAGGATAATTGTTTCGAACGGAGAAAAATCGAAGTACACATACCGACCACGGCGAAGACGCATTGTTATCGTCGCTTGACATTATCCCAAGACACGTTCTTGACCCCGCGTAACCCCCGGTCTATTATCTTTGATAATTATTGTTGTGGCATCGGTAAGAGATCGAGATGGATGGAAGCTTTTACTTAATTTTTACGAAGCTCGAAAAAGTTTTATAGCCTGTTCCAAAAATCGCGATGTTTTAAAATGTCAAAATCGTTTCTTGGGGATTTGCCTCAAAGCTGTATAATTATTTTAATGCGCTTTAATATGTCGCCTGTAATAGCACAATTGAGTTTGCTCAGTGTCGAATTGTAATTGGTTATGTAATGAATGGGTATAACAGTCTATGATGTAAGTAAATCTGATGGACAATGATATATTACGATATTAGAGGTAAACACCACTTAGGACTATTCACAGATAACCTCTTAATTGCTGTACAAGATTCCTCAGAGACTTTCAGTCCACTTATTGTCGTTGAAAATTTTATAGTTCTTCTGTTGCGAGGTCAGGTCATCACTTAACATTTTTACCGTAACAACTCTTGAGGATTCTTCGAAAGCTCTTCAGTGAATATCTGAAATCTAAGACTAAATATTTTCAGAACGGTTTAGCAGATCACGTTGAAATTTGCGAAACAGTTAGAAATAAGATCATTTGTTTTGAAAATAACTCAATTTTTTTTAAACGGCACGAAGGGTCAAATTAAATAATTTTCAAAAGAGAATTTTTTCTAAATTCACCTTTATTTTAATTTTATAAAAGGTAAAAAAAAACAAAAATATAATTCTGTATGGCTATGTTTCTCTGCTCTTACCTGCCTAAGCCTGATTCTCTGTCTTCCTCTCCCTCTCGCTCTCTTCATTTCAACCTGAACCTGACTGTCTCTAAAGTTTATCACTTCTCAAAACTCTTTGTTGCTTTCAAATTGATACGCCAATAGCTGACTACTAACACTCAGGTTCTTTAAATGTTCAGGTTTCTCAAGGCCCCAGGTTTGAAGATTTATTGGAATCCTCAGGTTCCTCAGACACTCAGGTTTCTCAGATTTAAAGGTTTCTTAGGCTCACCGAATTCCTCAAGTTTCAAGGCTCTGTTACACAGGTTCATCATGTTTGTCATTGACTCAATTTCTTACAATTCCGGCGGTACTTTAACGCCTCTAGATTTCTCAAGGTTCTGTAACTTATCAGATTCTCCAAAATTTCAGATTTCTTCAGTTCTCAAGTTGGATTTCTATCAAATCCTCAGATTCCTCAAATTCTTAGTTTTCTCAAGGCCTCAGGTTTTTCAAATTTTCAGGTTTCTGAAGGCCTCAGGTTTGCAGATTCGTTTAGTTCTTTAGGTTCCTGAGACACCCAGGTTTACCAAATTAAACATATTACACAGATTTGTCATGGTCTCAATTTTTCCAATCACTCAGGGCACATGAGTTCTCTGGTTCACCAATATTTCATTTTCAAATTTCAGATTCTTTAAATTCTCAAGGTCCTCAAGGTCCTCTCTATTTTTCAAAATCTAAGGTTCTATAAACTTCTCAGGTTTCTCAAAATTTCAGAATTCTTCAGTTGTCATGCTAGATTTCTCATGTATCTCGATTCCTCAGATTCCTCAAAATCTCAGGTTTCTCAAGGCCCCAGGTTTGGAGGTTTGTTGGGTTCCTCAGGTTCTTCAGACACTCAGGTTTCTTACTCTCACCAAATTCCTCAAGTTTCAAGGCTCTGTTACAGAGGATCATCATGTTTGTCATTGTCTCAATTTCTTACAATTCCTGCGGTACTTTAACGCCTCTAGATTTCTCGGGTTCTCAGGTTCCTTATGTTCTCAAGGTACAGAAGATCTCAAGTTCTCCATTTTAGAATTTCAGGTTCCTCAAATTCTCAAGTTCCTCAGGTGGTATAAGATTGTTCCACTTATGTTTCTCAAAATCTAAGATTCTGTAACTTATCAGATTCTCCAAAATTTCAGATTTCTTCAGTTCTCAAGTTGGATTTCTATCAAATCCTCAGATTCCTCAAATTCTTAGTTTTCTCAAGGCCTCAGGTTTTTCAAATTTTCAGGTTTCTGAAGGCCTCAGGTTTGCAGATTCGTTTAGTTCTTTAGGTTCCTGAGACACCCAGGTTCCTCAAATTCCCAGGTTTAGGTTCTTGAGACACCCAGGTTTACCAAATTAAACATATTACACAGGTTTGTCATTGTCTCAATTTTTCCAATCACTCAGGGCACATGAGGTCTCAGGTTCACCAATATTTCATTTTCAAATTTCAGGTTCTTTAAATTCTCAAGGTCCTCAAGTTCCTCTCTATTTTTCAAAAGTTCTATAAACTTCTCTCAGGTTTCTCAAAATATCAGAATTCTCCAGTTGTCAAGCTAGATTTCTCATGTTTCTCGACTCCTCAGATTCCTCAAATTCTCAGGTTTCTCAAGGCCTCAAGTTTGTCAAATGCTCAAATCTCTATCTCTATCACTCCAAGTTCTTCAAATTCTTAGGTTCATCAAATTTTCAAGTGTGTCAAGGCCTCAGGTTTGGAGGTTTGTTGGGTTTCTCAGGTTTCTCAGATTTAAAGGTTTCTTAGGCTCACCAAATTCCTCAAGTTTCAAGGCTCTGTTACACAGGTTCATCATCAGTTCATCATTTGTCATTGTCAAAATTTCTTACAATTCCTGCGGTACTTTAACGCCTCTAGATTTCTCGGGCTCTCAGATTTCTCATGCTCTCAAGGTAAATAAAATCTCAGGTTCTCCATTTTCGAGTTTCAGGTTCCTCAAATTCTCAAGTTCCTCAGGTTGTATAAGATTTCTCCTCCGATGTTTCTCAAAATCTAAGGTTCTGTAACTTTTCAGATTCTCCAAAATTTCAGATTTCTCCAGTTCTGAAGCTAGATTTCTTAAGTTTCTCAATTGCTCAGATTAATCAAATCCTCAAATTTTTCAAATGCTAAAATACTTTCAGAGTGAAGGAGTATTGGCGGAGCCAATTATTGATTTTCGGATTTCCCAATCATATAGGTTCTTTAAATCTTCAGGTTTCTCAAGGCCTCAGTTTGCTCAAATACCCAGGTTTCTTAGGTTCACCAAATTCCTCCAGTTTCACAGGTTCCAAGGATGCGTTCTGTTGCAGGTTCCTCATGTTCGTCATTGTTTCAACTTTTTTTAATTCCTCATGTTCTTCAAGTTGTCAAGTTAGATTTCTCAGTTTCTCGGGCTTTTAGGTTGCTCATGTTATCCTGGTACATGAGATGTCAGTTTAAATTTCAGGTTGCACAAATTCTCAAGGTCTTCAAGTTGTTAGGTTCCTAAACTTATGTTTCTCAAAATCTAAGGTTCTATAACTTCTCAGCTTCCCCAAAATTTTAGATTTCTTCAGTTGTCAAGTTGGATTTCTAAAGTTTCTAATCTCTTCAGATTGTTCGAATTGTCAGGTTTCTCAAGGCTTCAGGCTTCTCAAAGGCCCAGGTTTACAGATTTGTTTGGTTTCTCAGGTTCCTGACACACCCAGGTTCCTCAATTTTCAAGGCTTTGTTACAGAGGTTCTTCATGTTTGCCAATCTCTCAATTTTCCTAGTTCCTCAGGTTCTTCAAGTTCTCAATCTAGATCTCTCGAGTTCTCTGGTTCTAAGGTTGCTCATGTTCCGAGGGTGCATAAGATGTCAGGTTTCCTATTTTGAAATTGTAGGTTCCTCAAATTTTCAAGTTTCCCAAGTTGTAAGATCTTTCCATTAATGTTTCTCAAAACTTAAGGTTCTACAACTTCTGAGGTTTCCCAAAATTTCGGATTTGACGTTGAATTTTTAAAGCTTCTCAACTCTTCTAATTCCTCAAATTCTCGGGTTTCTCAAAACCTCAGGTTTGCAAGCTTGTTGGATTCCTCAGGTTTTTCAGACACCAGGTTCTTCAAATTCCCTAGTTTCACAAGTTTGAAGACTTTTTTGAGAACAGAGGTTGATCATGTCTTTCATTTCCTCATTTTTTTCAGGTCCTTTAACTTTTCTAGATGTATCGGGTTCTCAAATTTTGAGGTTCCTTATGTTCTCATGTTACACAAGAATTTTTTTTCAAGCTTTACATTTTTAAATTTGAGGTTCTCCAAATTCTCAAGATTTTCAAGTTGTAAGTTTATTATTACTTATTGTTATTTTTTTAAATATCTTCTCTTCTTCCCTTCATGTTCCGCCGAATCGGTAAATTACTTAATCAACCCAGTTGCATACAAGATTATGTGTTTCGGGACAAAATTATTAAAAAATTTAAAAAATCATTCCAAAGAGGAAAAGATCTTGTATGAAACTAGTCCGTAGTAGAAAATTATTGATTTGTCTTGTTTATGAATTGTAGCTCGCTTCGCTCGCTCATATATTATAAAAACGAAAAAGACAAAATTTTGTTTTTAGTGTGAAAGAATGTATTATCCTTTTTAAATTTGGAATATTTGTATTAGGGTATCAAAATTTTTGGGTTCTAGGTTGATTCAGGTTTATCCCAAAGCATCGGGTCAAGGTTGAATTTATGCCAAGTTTTCGGGTTGTAGGTTGATTCAGGGATTTTCGTTTTTGATTGATTCAGGTTTATTACCAGTTTTCCTGTCCAAGGTTTATTTAAAGTTACAAGTAAATTGTGCAAATGTAGAACAACTCGAATTCAACTAGAACACAAATATCTCCTCAAACCTGTACCCGAAAACCTAGAACAAACCTGAATCAATCTGAAACCCGAAAGCTTAAGATACACCTCGATCAACCTGTAAAGCAAGAACTTGGGAAAAACCTGAATCAACCTAGAACCCGAAAATGTGGGATAAACCTGAATTTGTTGAGTTTCTCAGGTCTGCCAGACACGCAGGTTGCTCAAATTCCCAGGTTTCTTAGGCTCACAAAATTCCTCAAGATTCACAAGTTTCAAGGCTCTGTTCCAATTTCTCAAGTTTCTCAAATTGTATAAGAGTTCTCCACTTAAGTTTCTCAAGAACTATGGTTCTATAAATTCTCAAGTCTCCCAAAGTTTCAGATTTCTTCAGATCTCAAGTTGGATTCCTCAAATTCTCAGTTTTCCCAAAACCTCAGGTTTCTCAAGGCCTCAGGTTTGCAGATTCGTTTGGTTTTTTAGGTTCCTGAAGCACCCAGATTACTCAAATTCCCAGGTTTAGGTTCCTGAGACACCCAGGTTTACCAAATTAAAGCTATTACACAGGTCCGTCATGTTTGTTATTGTCTCAATTTTTCCAATCAGGGCACATGAGATTTGAGGTTCATCAATTTTTCATTTTCAAATTTCAGGTTCTTCAAATTGTCAAGGTCCTCAAGTTGCAAGGTTCCTCTCTATTTTTCAAATCTAAGGTTCTATAAACTTCTCAGGTTTCTCAAAATTTCACAATTCTCCAGTTCTCAAGACAGATTTCTCATGCTTCTCGACTCCTCAAAATTTCAGGTTTCTGAAGGCCTCAAGTTTGTCAAATGCTCAAATTATTTCAGAGTGAAGGAGTACTGGCGGAGCCAATTACTGATTTTCGGATTTCTCTATCACTCCAGGTTCTTCAACTTCTCAGGTTCTTCAAATTTTCAGGTGTCTCAAGGCCCCAGGTTTGCAAGTTTATTAGATTTCTCAGGTTCCTAGAATTCTCTAAGTTTCACAGGTGAAAAGGCTCTATTACACAGGTTCTTGATGTTGGTTATTGTCTCAGTTTTATCCAATTCCTCAGGTTCTTCGAGTTCTCAAGTTAGTTTTCTCAGGTTCTCGGGCTCTTAGGTTGCTCATTTTCTCAGGATTGAGAGTGAAAAGAAAAAGTGCCGAAAATGTAAAAGAATACCGCAATGGTGAAGGGAGAAAATGGAGACGACTTCAAATGAACAAGGACAAAAAGAATATAAAATCTTGTACGAAACTCGTCCGTAATGGGAAATTAATGTCTCGTTTTGTTTATGAATAGTAGCTCGCTTCGCTCGCCCATAATTATATTATAAAAACGAAAAAGACGAAATTTAGTTTTTATTGTAAAAAAATGTATTATCCTTTTTAATTTTTGAATATTTGCATTAGGGGATCGAAATTTTTGGGTTCTAGGTTGATTCAGGTTTATCCCAAAGCATTGGGTCAAGATTGATTTAGGTTTACGCCAAGATTTTGAGTTCCAGGTTGATTCAGGGATTTTCATTTTTGATTGATTCAGGATTATTACCAGTTTTCCTGTTCTAAGTTTATTTAAATTTCCAAGTAGATTGTGCAAATGTGGAAAAACTCGAATTCACCTAGAACACGAATATCTGAGAAGAATCTGTCTCAAACATGTACCCGAAAACCTGGAACAAACCTGACTCAACCTGAAACCCGAAAGCTTGAGATACACCACGATCAACCTGTAAAGCAAACACTTGGGAGAAACCTGAATCAACCTAGAACCCGAAAATGTGGGATAAACCTGAATCAACCTAGAACCTCTGTCAATTTTCTTATCTGCTTCTGGGGATCTTGCTGTTATTTTACTTGTTTTAAATTTCTTCTCTTCATGTTCCGCCGAGCGAGCGAAGCGAGCTGGTATTCATAAACAATGCAAAATTATTAAAAAATAAAAAAATATTCCAAAAAGTTTTCACAAAAGGAAAAGATCTTGTATGAAACTAGTCCGTAATAGAAAATTAATTATTCGTTTTGTTTATAAATAGTAGCTCGCTTCGCTCGCTCATATATGTACCTATTATAAAATCGTTACAAACGGAAAGGACGAAATAGTAGTTTTTATTGTAAAAGAATCCTTTTTAGTTTTGGAACTCATACAAGCAATTGAAAATGTAAAAATATTGAATTATTATTAGAGTATGGAAATTAACGATTTTTGAATAACGTAGGTATAGCAATTAACGAAACCTAACTCAAAATTAATTTTAATCAACCTAGAACCCGAAAACTTGGGATAGACATGAATCAACGTAAACCTGAAAATTTGGGATAAGCCTGAATCAACCAGGACTCAATTGAAACAAACATGAATTAAAAAGGTTTTTCACGTTCAAAGTTGATCCAAATTTATCACAGGTTTATGTTCTATGTTGATTCAGGTTTATCCCAAGTCATCGGGTGAAAGTTGATTCAGCGATTTTCGTTTACTATTACGTTTATTATTACCAGTTTTCCTGTTCTAGGTTTATTTAAAGTTCCAAGTGGATTGTGCAAATGTGGAACAACTCGAATTCACCTAGAACACGAATATCTGAGAAGAATCTGTCTCAAACATGTACCCGAAAACCTGGAACAAACCTGACTCAACCTGAAACCCGAAAGCTTGAGATACACCACGATCAACCTGTAAAGCAAACACTTGTGAGAAACCTGAATCAACTTAGAACCCGAAAATGTGGGATAAACCTGAATCAACTTAGAACCGGTTATCACAATATCGTTCTTCTTCCTTCTCGTTTCTTCATACTCCACTTTTCCTTCTAGCTGTGTGATTCCTCTTTCTCTCTGTTTCTTTCAATCATTTTCTTAGTTTTTTAGTTCTCTTCATTTCTTCCTTTGGTTCCTTTTTATTTCTTCCAACTTATCCATGATCTTAACTATTTCACTGTCAATTTTCTTATTTGCTTCTGGGGATCTTTTTCTGAGATTTTTTTCTTATTTTAAATATCTTCTCTTCTTATCTCCACGTTCCGCCGAGCGAGCGAAGCGAGCTGGTATTCATAAACAATGTTACATACAAGATTTTGTGTTTCGGGGCAAAATGATTAAAAAATGAAAACAATTATTTCAAAAAGTTTTCACAAAAGGAAAAGATCTTGTATGAAACTAGTCCGTAATGGAAAATTATTGATTGGTCTTGTTTATAAATTTCAATCGTTACAAACCGAAAGGACGAAATAAAAGTTTTTATTGCAAAAGAATCCTTTTTAATTTTGGAACTCATACAAACAATTGAAAATGTAAAAATATTTAATTATTATTAGAGTATGGAAATCAGCGATTTTTAAATAACGTAGGTATGACAATTAAGGCCACCTAACTCAGAACTAATTTTAATCAACGTAGACCCCAAAATTTAGGATAAACATGAATCAAGGTAAACCTGAAAATCAACCAGGACTCAATTGGAACAAACATGACTTAAAAAGGTTTCCATGTTCAAGGTTGATCCAAATTTATGACCGGCTTTCGTGTTCTATGTTGATTCAGGTTTATCCCAAGTCATCGGGTGAAGGTTGATCTAGCTTTAAGCCAAGTTTTCGGGTTCTAGGTTGATTCAGGGATTTTCGGTTTTGATTGATTCAGGTTTATTACCAGTTTGTCTGTTCTAGGTTTATTTAAAGTTCCAAGTGTATTGTGCAAACGTGGAACAACTCGAATTCACCTAGACCACGAATATTTCAGAAGAATCTGTCTCAAACCTGTGCCCGAAAACCTAGAACAAACCTGAATCAACCTGAAACCCGAAAATGTGGGATAAACCTGAATCAATCTAGAACCTGTTATCACAATATTGATCTTGCTCCTTTTCGTTTCTTCATACTCCACTTTTCCTTCTAGCTGTGTGATTCCTCTTTCTCTCTGTTTCTTTTCCTTATCCATGATTCTCGCCATTTCAATGTCAATTTTCTTATCAGCTTCTGGCTATTATTTTACTTATTTTAAATATCTTCTCTTCTTCTCTTCATGTTCAGCCGAGCGAGCGAAGCGAGCTGGTATCCATAAACAATACGAATCGGTAAATTACATAATCAATCCAGTTACACACAAGAGTTTGTGTTTCGGGACAAAATTATTAAAAATTACAGTCTTTTGCATTAAAAAAAATATTTAATTCTTCAAGCTAGGATATATGAGCGAGCAAAGCGAGCTGGTACTCATAAACAATGCGAATCATTAAATTACATAATCAAATTCCAGAAATCAATAATTCGAGATAAAGGTTTGCCGAATTTTAAATATGCAAATTTTGCAAACAGTTTTGGAAAAAGCAATCGAAATGGGAACAGAATAATATACATGAATAATAAGGAAATGGGAAATTATTGACTCGTCTTGTTTACGAAATTATTGCTCCTCTTCTTGCTTTATTTTTTTGTTACCACATTGTATTCTACTGATTTAGTATAGTATTTTAGTATTTTATTTCTTTTGTATCTTTTTTGTTCTTGTTCCTATTTTAATCCTTGTTTCCCATGTTCTCCTTTTTCCTCTTGCTTCTTTTATCTACAATCTAAAATGTAAAACTTAAATCCAGAGGTCTGCATTGTAAATTTGAAATCTGCAATTCGAATTCGCAAACTTCTCAAATTTAAAAGTATTTTGCATTTTGAATCTAGAACGTGGAATCTGGAATCTTCATCAAAGGTCCGTTTACCCTACCAGATTGTCTGAGCTTGATTCCACCACCTCCTAAAATTTAAAGTTGTGAATGACATCCACATCCCACAATCTGCAGGTAAATGCTCATTCAGAATGAAATTAAAATTTTGCAGTTTAGAAGGTGCAATTTGGAATGCGAGATCTTGAATATGAATATGAAATCTAGAATCTAATATTGAAGCCTGAAGCGTGAAATCAAGAATCTGTAATTTGAAATGTGGATTGTGAAATCTGGAATTTGCAGTCTTAAATGTTGAACTGAAACTGAAATTTGTGTTGTGGAATGTGGAATCTAGAATTTGATCTGAAATCTAATTATAATTCTGCAATCTGGAATGTGGAATTCGGAATCTAAATCGGTATTCTAAATCTGCAATATTGGACCTGAAATGAGAATTCTGCAATCTGGAACAAATAAAACAATAATAATGAGCAACCAATACTTCAAATTAAGTTTCTACCAGAAAATAAAAAATATGTTTTTTCGGGTTCTTGTTTGTCAGATGGTGGCTTCCATTGGTTAGATCTTCAAATTTCGAGCTGTGCACTCCGGGTATGTTCCCAATGGGAATTCATGTGATTCTGCTTTGACCGATTTTCCCTAATAACAAGGCTGGCCAAATTACAAAGCCATATGCAAACCACTTCAACAGACAATTATACCCTGAAAATAATCCTCAGTCATTTCTGCTCCCCCATCCATTAAACCTTACCTTGCGGTAAAAACAATATCTAATTATCGTAATGAACCCACCGACAGCAGCACTTACTCCAAGTGGGTCAAAATTCCGCTCCAGATCGAGAAAGTGAACAACCCTGCATTTAAAAAAGACGCGACTCGAAGAAATACGTTCAGGTTACAACGTAATCTATTACAGGCCGCCGATGGCGAATTGAGATAGCACAGACATGCAGTTCTTTTCATCTAACAATGAGGCACTGATCAGCAGTGAGTGGCACCTGAATGCGCCACGATGACGTTTCTGGCGCTAACTCTTCCTCGCTCCGAAGCGAAACGCGAGTGTTGATTGCACTTTAGAAAATTAAGAAGTTGGAACAATAAAAATGATCGGCTTGCAAATGGCCACGAGATCCAGGAAACAATATGGGAAGAGGAGCGGAAGTGCAGGTAACGAGGGTATTGCGTGTCGGAGAGAGGCACAACAGCTTGCAAATTTTTGGGAGATGTACAGTTTCTGGAGATGCGTTCGCCCGGGGGCGTAACGGTTAATGAGAGCGGAGTGTGGTCACAATGGGACGAGAGAGTGAGTGGTCTAAAAATATTTTGATAAGGATGGAAGGCAAACTAGTAAGTAATTAGCAAATTGCTTCTCTTGATCCTTTAATTTTATGAATAGTTTTCACACAATATCACGAATAGAAATACACTGAAGAAACCTAGAGAGAGCTTGGTGAAGACATTTTCAATTAAGGACATCAAAATTTAGACCCAACACAATCTTAGTAGTCTTGCTTAGAAAATAAAGCTAATGCCCTAAATACATTAAATCCGAATTCGTCAAAAATTCGTCCTGTGCAAAAAAAAAAGTTTATGACAATTTCTGAGTTTTCGATTTAGTGAACATTCTCTGTTTTGGCCAGAAATAAATGAATAGTTTTTTTCTCACCCGTTATCTCCAAATCTAAGCCTTAAATCAGAAAAGTGTTCTCTTTTAAAATTATTGCCCCATTTATTGGGCTTCCAACAGTACCACTTTCATATTTTTGTCGTAAATAATAAACTAGAAACAGTTATAAATGTAGAATGATGTAAAATTTGGAAATCTCGAGACCCCGGGCTACGGACAGATTCTCGATCACCCTCTCTGTCTTCTCTGCGTCCCTCGCCCATCGTAATTGCATCTCAAACAGGTTTTTAAAATAAATCGAAATTATTGTGTGTGCAAACTCTAACCATTGAAATTGTTATTAACACAAGACTATTTTTTAATGAATTCGTATTTAATGTATCTAGGGCATGACCTTTCATTCCTGAAAATTCTAGCTTTGTGAATGGAATTGTAATATCAAAAAACTTCTTGAGATTCGCCTCTCGAGTCTTAATTTTTTAGTGGCCCCTCTGCCGCTCAAAAAACCATCCCCTCCAACAACCACTTAATAGCACATCATTCCGTGTTTGTTTACCTTTGCCATGCGACACCGCATCCGAGCAATAAAGAAGGATTTATGCGGTAAATAGTTACCTCCGAATTCTCGTCTACAACCATTCAGTCCTACCGGGTAATAAATCTTCCTCGCCGAAGAAGTGAGCGTTCGAGCCCGCGTAAACTATTCCCGCATTCCGTTCACCAGACGAAGCTCAAGAGGGTGAACACCCCGACCTTCCGGATCGGTTCGTTTCGGCACGAGTGACATGCAAATAGAAGCGACGCGAGCATTCACTCAACTCATTAAATACTTGCCCGTTTTACAGATGTCAAACTTTCAGACTTAACACACTTTGAATATTTTGTAAATTGCTTTGTTCGGAGGCGTCCTCATGATTTATCGTCATTTGCTTATTACGAACCGAGCGAGATGGAGAGGGATTGCCGGATTGATCCGGGATCGGCCGCTGATGAAGCTACTTCGAAATTTTTATTTTCGTTTGTGGATGTAACGTCAATTGGGAATATGTACAGGGTGAATAAGTGTCAGCTCTTGAAACCCTAAATAAAGGTCTCCTAGTTTTCGAAACATGAATTGTTGAACAAAGCCTTCGTTGTCTGACTGGAAATTAATTTTTATCAGATGGGGTAATGTTGGCGGAGTCTAATAAGCACACAGTTTTTGTAGACCCTGAAATTTAATTATGTTTATGTTGGATTTCTTTTAAGGTTAAGTAAGATTGCCTTCCAAATCGACATATTTGCGAGTTGAAAGAGGAAAAATCGATATTTTTTATATTTTTTTTTGTGTGATTTAGGAGATTAAAACAGAAGGAAGCCATTTTCGTGCAGAGTGCTCACCCGGTATAAGTTGTTCTTTTTGGTCCTTTTGGTTCTGTTGCTTATTTCGTCTCATTTTACTTTTGTCTCTTGAATTTCTCTTGTATCTTTGGTGTCTCATTTTCTTCAATTTGTGTTTTTTTCTTTGGTCTCTTTTGTATCGGTTATCTTTTTCGTCGTTCATTTGGTGTACTTAATCTTTATAGTTTTTTCCCTTTTTTTGATCTTTAGTCCTGATCTATTTGGTCTCTTTAACATTAATTTTCATTGCCTCTGTAGTCTCTGCAGTTTTTTTTCTTTTTGGACAATTTTATTTATTTTACTTTATTGTTTTACATTCGTTTTATTTCTTTAGTCTCTTTCATCTGTGTTGTCTCATTGTTACCCCTTTCTCTTCCGCTTCTGGAATCTCCTATGTTCTTTAGTCCCTTTAGTCTTTTTAGTGTCTTAAAATCGAATTCACAAATTGTGGACTTTTGAAATCTTAATATCTTAAGAATGGGGTCCTCGTTGAATAAACCTAACAGACGCCTGTAGATAGCGATTAAATCTGTCCTGGACAAGTCCGACCAGGTTCCCTGATGGTCGATCATGGGTAATTTCTAATTCGATGTCGGAACTCTAAATCGTTTGTACCTGACAGGGTGTTGTACTCGGTAGAGCAATTTCCACGCTGCGATCTGTTGAGTCTCAGTCTTGGGGATTCGTCTTGTCGAATAGTCGACACCCCGCACAAAAACACAAGGTACCGACAAAACTATGGACATGTGAAGTCTCTTGGCACATTATTGAAAATTAATGTATGAATCATTTATATGTATAAAATAATTTTAGGTTTATAATTTAAATAAAAACAGGATTATTATCAACGTTTTTCTTAATAGTAATTTCTTAGTAATGACTTTTTATCAAAATTTTAATCATCAGTTTTAAGTAATATTAATATTTATTTATTCGTTTTTTCTGAAAAATGTTTCTCAATCTCATTGTCACGCATGATATCAAAGTCCAATGTATTTCCTAGTCCCTCAACATCATCGTGCTGATTCAACATTTTGAAATTATAAAATAAATGTATTATACACCAATGAATTATCATTCAATTTAATTACTTTTTTTCCTTTTAGCAATATTGATAGGTTGTGGTTCATCGGATACTTTTGATATTATTTGAATTAAGTAAGGTGTTTCTTTATTAAATTTTATTTCAAATGTTTGAAGCCATGGTATTTTAACATTCTAGTAGGAATGTTGAAATAATTAGGCAACAATATGTACTCAATGAAAAAAAAAGTTTGTGACAACATTTTTTATTTGTTGCTCCACATTCCATTCTGTCTTATTATGCACAACTATTCATAACTGCTCTTCCTCATTATCTTATCTTATATCATTCTTCGATATTCCTCAATTTTCATTATTCTTATCCTTGACTGATAACTCCTCATTGCATTCCCATTATTTTTCATTCTATTCACTATTCTCAATTAAATAGTGCTCCATTAGTGCTAATTTATAATTATCCAAATTCAGAAAAATTAATTAATGGACATCCCCCAACTTAAACGACAAATTCCGCCTGCAATTTATGGAATAAATTTTAGTACTCCTTCAGTTCTTTTGCCGGTTTTATTTTAGCACTCGAAACCCGTGTAGAATCAATAACTATGGACTGAAATAGTAGTTTTTGTTGTTTACAACTTTTATCTAAAACGTTTTGCTCTAAAATAATTAGCCAATTTTCTTAGGTTTTTATTAGGTACATTTCCTCAACATCCATTCTTTCTCTTCTTCTCTATCTATATATTTCTTAGTCCCGCTACATTCCAAATTGGTGCCCGCGACATTGTTGACAACCCAGTTGCATACAAGATTTTGTGAATATTAATAGTAGCTCGCTTCGCTCGCTCATATATTATAAAACCATTGCAAATTTCTATTGTAAAAGAATTTAACCTTTTTAATTTCAGAACTCAAAGTTGGCACTGGAAAATGCAAAAATATTAAATTAACGTATCGAAAATTGCGAACTACAGTGTTGCTAAATATGGAACGAAAAAATTCGACTTTAAACAAGGCAAAAGGAACATAAAATTTTGTAGGAAACTCGGCTGCAATGGGGAATTATTGACTCGTCTTGTTTATGAATAGCAGAAAATTATTTCATTCTTCAGTTTGTTGGAATATAGGAGCGAGCGAAGCGAGCTGGTATTCATAAACAATTCGAATCAGTAAATTACATAATCAACTTAGTGGCACAAGATTTTGTGTTTATGAATAGTAGCTCGCTTCGCTCGCTCATATATTATAAAATCATTAGAAATTTTGACTCTAAAAAAATGTATTCTTTTTAATTTTAATTGGAACTCACAGTTGGCATTTAAAAATGAAAAAATATTCACTTAAGGTATTGAAATTGCCCAATTTTGAATTCATAGAATTTTGAAAAAGTCATCGAAATGAGAAGAGAAACTAAACGGTGACTGCAGTGTGGAACGAAATGAAACAAAACAGCGGAGAATTATTTCATTCTTTAGTTTGTTGGAATGTAGCAGCGAGCGAAGCGAGCTGGTATTCATAAATAATGCGAATCAGTAAATTATATACTCAACCCAGTTGCATACAAGATTTTGTGTTTTGGAACTAAACTATTAAATTACACATTCTTTTACATAAAAAAAATATTCCGTTTTTTTGTTTGTAACAAGTTAGAATATAGAATCGAGCGAAGCGAGCTGGTATTCTTAAATAATGCGTATTAGTAAATTACATAATCAACCCAGTTGCATACAAGATTTTGTGTTTACGAATATTAGTAGCTCGCTTCGCTCGCCCATATATTATAAAATCATTACAAATTTTTACTGTAAAAGAAGGTATTCTTTTTTATTTTGGAATTCAAAGTTGGCATTAGAAAATGCTAAAATATTGAATTAAAGTATCGGAATGGACTTCCAACGAAATTAGCCAATTTTGAATATGGAACGAAATGAATTATTACGAAAGTCTTCAAATTCGACTTTAAACAACGCGAAAGGAACATAAAATCTTGTATGGAACTCGGCTGTAATGGGAAATTATTGACTCCTCTTTTTTATGCATTGTAGAAAATGATTTCTCTTCAGTTTGCAACGAGTTAGAAAATAGGAGCGAGCGAAGCGAGCTGGTATTCATGAACAATGTGAATCAGTAAATTACATAATCAACCCAGTTGCATACAAGATTTTGTGTTTATGAATATAGTAGCTCGCTTCGCTCGCCCATATATTATAAAATCATTAGAAATTTTTACTGTTAAAGAATGTATTCTTTTTTATTTTGGAATTCAAAATTGGCATTAGAAAATGCAAAAATATTGAATTAACATAAAGGGAACATACAATTTTGTAGGAAACTCGGCTGTAATGGGAAATTATTGACACGTCTAGTTTATCAATAGCAGAAAATTATTTCATTCTTCAGTTTGTTGGAATATAGGAGCGAGCGAAGCGAGCTGGTATTCATAAATAATTCATAGAAAATGCTAAAATATTGAATTAAAGTATCGGAATGGACTTCCAACGAAATTAGCCAATTTTGAATATGGAACGAAATGCATTATTACGTCTTCAAATTCGACTTTAAACAACGCGAAAGGAACATAAAATCTTGTATGGAACTCGGCTGTAATGGGAAATTATTGACTCCTCTTTTTATGCATTGTAGAAAATGATTTCTCTTCAGTTTGCAATGAGTTCGAAAATAGGAGCGAGCGAAGCGAGCTGGTATTCATGAACAATGCGAATCAGTAAATTACATAATCAACCCAGTTGCATACAAGATTTTGTGTTTACGAATATTAGTAGCCGCTTCGCTCGCCCATATATTATAAAATCATTACAAATTTTTACTGTAAAAGACGGTATTCTTTTATATTTTGGAATTCAAAGTTGGCATTAGAAAATGCTAAAATATTGAATTAAAGTATCGGAATGGACTTCCAACGAAATTAGCCAATTTTGAATATGGAACGAAATGAATTATTACGAAAGTCTTCAAATTCGACTTTAAACAACGCGAAAGGAACATAAAATCTTGTATGGAACTCGGCTGTAATGGGAAATTATTGACTCCTCTTTTTTATGCATTGTAGAAAATGATTTCTCTTCAGTTTGCAACGAGTTAGAAAATAGGAGCGAGCGAAGCGAGCTGGTATTTATGAACAATGTGAATCAGTAAATTACATAATCAACCCAGTTGCATACAAGATTTTGTGTTTATGAATATAGTAGCTCGCTTCGCTCGCCCATATATTATAAAATCATTAGAAGTTTTTACTGTTAAAGAATGTATTCTTTTTTATTTTGGAATTCAAATTTGGCATTATAAAATGCAAAAATATTGAATTAACATAAAGGGAACATACAATATTGTAGGAAACTCGGCTGTAATTGGAAATTATTGACTCGTCTAGTTTATCAATTGCAGAAAATTATTTCATTCTTCAGTTTGTTGGAATATAGGAGCGAACGAAGCGAGCTGGTATTCATAAATAATGCGAATCAGTAAATTACATAATCAACCCAGTTGCATACAAGATTTTGTGTTTATGAATATAGTAGCTCGCTTCGCTCACCCATATATTATAAAATCATTACAAATTTTTACTGTAAAAGAAGGTATTCTTTTTTATTTTGGAATTCAAAGTTGGCATTAGAAAATGCTAAAATATTGAATTAAAGTATCGGAATGGACTTCCAACGAAATTAGCCAATTTTGAATATGGAACGAAATGAATTATTACGAAAGTCTTCAAATTCGACTTTAAACAACGCGAAAGGAACATAAAATCTTGTATGGAACTCGGCTGTAATGGGAAATTATTGACTCCTCTTTTTTATGCATTGTAGAAAATGATTTCTCTTCAGTTTGCAACGAGTTAGAAAATAGGAGCGAGCGAAGCGAGCTGGTATTCATGAACAATGTGAATCAGTAAATTACATAATCAACCCAGTTGCATACAAGATTTTGTGTTTATGAATATAGTAGCTCGCTTCGCTCGCCCATATATTATAAAATCATTAGAAATTTTTACTGTTAAAGAATGTATTCTTTTTTATTTTGGAATTCAAAGTTGGCATTAGAAAATGCAAAAATATTGAATTAACATAAAGGGCACATATAATTTTGTAGGAAACTCGGCTGTAATGGGAAATTATTGACTCATCTAGTTTATCAATAGCAGAAAATTATTTCATTCTTCAGTTTGTTGGAATATAGGAGCGAGCGAAGCGAGCTGGTATTCATAAATAATGCGAATCAGTAAATTACATACTCAACCCGGTTGCATACAAAATTTTGTGTTTCGGAACAAAACTATTAAATTACACATACTTTTGCATAAAAAAAATTATTTCGTTTTTCTGTCTGTAACAAGTTAGAATATAGGAGCGAGCCAAGCGAGCTGGTTATCTTAAATAATGCGAATCAGTAAATTACATAATCAACCCAGTTGCATACAAGATTTTGTGTTTATGAATATTAGTGGCTCGCTTCGCTCGCTCATATATTATAAAATCATTAGAAATGTTTACTGTAAAAGAATGTATCTTTTTTAATTTTAATTGGAACTCAAAGTTGGCATTCGAAAATGAAAAAATATTGAATTAAGGTATCGAAATGGACTTCCATCGAAATTAGCCAATTTTGAATATAGAACGAAATGAAACATTACGAAAGTCTTCAAATTCGGCTTTAAACAACGCGAAAGGAACATAAAATCTTGTATGGAACTCGGCTGTAATGGGAAATTATTGACTCGTCCTTTTTATGCATTGTAGAAAATGATTTCTCTTCAGTTTGTAACCAGTTAGAAAATAGGAGCGAGCGAAGCGAGCTGGTATTCATAAACAACGAGAATCAGTAAATTACATATCAAGCTAGTTGCACACAAGATTTTGTGTTTATGAATAGTAGCTCACTTCGCTCGCTCATATATTGTAAAATTATTACAAATTTTCATTGTAAAAAAATGTATTCTTTTTAATTTTGGAACTCAAAGTTGGGATTTGAAAATGCAAAAATATTGAATTAAGGTATCGAATTTTGAATATAAAATTTTTGAATTCATAGAATTTTTAAAAAAGTGATCGAAGTGAGAACAGAAATAACACGAGACGGTGATTACAGTGTTGCTAAATATGGAACGAAATGAAACATTACCAAAGTTCTACTTTAAAGAAGACAAGGAACAGAAAATCTTGTATGTAACTCGGTTGTGATGGACAATTATTTACTCTCGTCTTGTTTATGAATAGTAGAAAATTATTTCGTTTTTCAGTTTGTAACGAGTTAGAATATAGGAGCAAAGCCAGCTAGTATATTCTTAAACAATACGAATCAGTAAATTTACATAATCAACCCAGTTGCATACAAGATTTTGTGGTATTTTTTTTAAAGAAAACGCTTTACATACATAAACCATTTTTGCAAAATAAAAAAAAAATTGACTTTCATAGTAAAAATAATCATGTTTTCGAACTTGGCAACGTTGTAATCCAAATTTTAAAAAAAGATATTCAGTTGTAGCATCTAGAACAGCAAATCAGAAAATGAAACGAAAAATTTATTTAAAAACATTCAGCTGAGTACGGCCTTAGAATAGTGAAACACCAAATGTAGCTGAATAGCTATTTATGGCATAAGTGAATAAAGACAAATTTTATCCACGAAAATACAGTGATAATATTTTTGAGTGGATAAAATTTCTTTATTCACATGTATCATACAATATTTTTTCCAATTCCTCCTAATAAAATGTTCATTTTATGTATCAAATCTCATTATTAAAGCAGTAGTTTAATCAAAAGGATAAATAAAATGGGAAAAGAGTGAATAAAATGTTTATAGCAACACTTTATTCACGTTGCTATTGACAACACTATCTTTGAAATTTTCGTTGCTATCGATGGCTCGTTTATAAAACATATCGTCGGCCTAATCTGCATAACCCGTAAGTCCTAGAACAGTAAGTTCACAGGAGAAGAAAAAAACGTTTCAATTTTAAATTATTTAAAAAACGTGAAACCTGTTTATACTAGGAGACTAACGGAATACAAAATTAATTATATCGACGAATCAGTTGCTCAAAAAATATCCACGTCAAGAAATTTTGCCAGATGTAAATTCAAATGAAAGGCCTGGAACATCCACTGCACTTGACCATGACGAAAGAGAGGTCTCAGCTTAACTTCCACTGTACTTAATGAAAGTAGAGTTAAAGTTCCTTCTTTAAGTAGGAATTAGTAATAGTACAATTTATGTAAATGAATCACTTAAGAAATAAACCTTTTTGAAAATTAGAAATTGGAAAAAATAATTTTAGTCGGGGCAGTTTTGATGGTAATATAAAATAATATGATTACATCAATTTTTTTATTTTCATTAGTAAAGCCACCCTGTATAAAATAATTAAAAGAATGGTTAAAAAAAATTGGCTTCACCGTTTAAAGTCCTTTAAATTAAAAATTCAAAAATAGAGTCAAAAGATCATTTTGATGTAGAATTTCATGCTTAACAATTTTTATTTGAAACTTTTTTTACTACCTTTTACCCATTTTGAATTAAAGGGTCAAAATTTAGTTTGGTTTTCGGATGCGGAATCGGCATAACGGCTTTCATAAATTAAGTCTCAATCTCATCAATTTTTTCCAAACTTGACTGGTTTGACCACTAGCACTAAAAGTGTGTCCTGTTCTTTGTTGTGTCAAAATTTCATTGGAATTATTGTTTCAGTCGTTTTCCTTACATTGGTTCTCATAGCTCTTATGGAAGAATAACACGGAAGGATCTCACCCTTAAATCCCTGAAGTTGACAATTTTGACATCTTGAATTTGGAAATTCCAGAATTGCAAATTGCAAACTTTCGAGATGAGGGATTGAGTGCGACAATAAGTCTTATGAATCGAGTGCAATACAGTATTTTTCCTACTTCTTTGTCTTGACATCTTTATGTCCAATTAGACGTAATAGATTCTCCACTAAAGATTGGCCTGAAAATGTCTGAAAATACAACATTGACAAATGCAAGCGCCATTCGAGCCACGATTTACTCCACCACGAAAAGGTCGAGGCAATTAACGGGCATTTGCATTACGTGCGATTAATAAATCGTTTGTCGTTATTTTTCCATCGTTCGTCTGTGCAACAGGCGCTCGGAGAAATTCCGAAAAAGCATCCTCGCAGATCTATGGGTAATCTATGGGTACAATACCGCCTAGGACATCAATCATTCGCTTTTTGCTGGTCCGTTTTAAATACAAGATGTGATATTATTTCGACGATAATTAGCAGCTGTTACGAGTAGTAATAGTGGTATTCAATTTGAGATGATTAATTACCACGCACCGATATCGTAAGCTTGCATCTTGAGAGCATATGATTAATTAATTGTCGCGCATTTATGTGTTTATTGTGAGGTTCTTGCAGAGGTAGGACAAGCGTCGTTAATGCGCCGCGTCGTGAATATTTAACCGTAATCATTTTTTAATTCATGAATGAAAGATTCACGTGGAGCTTGCCGCTCGTAATGACTACATTAACGACAGTTCGGTTTTAGTTTTCCGGAATTTATAATTACAAAATTTCATGGTGGAGCGGTTAATTTATTTATTTTAGAGCTTCTGGGGGCTTGTTGGGCGAGTGGTAATTCTGCTTTATGGGTTTATTGATAACTCGTTAAAAGGTTAACGCGTACAATGAGAGGTCCCTGACAACGATTCCACATTAATTTGGCAACAGTTTTCCGCCGAGGTCGGGGAATTTTCCCTCCATTATCGCGATCCCGTCGTCACGTCCCGAGCTATTTTCTCGCGTCGATTTGTGTTGTTCGCTTGAACAGGCCGACCGCCCTGATCGCCTTGCTGACTTCCCCAGACGAGAATTCAGCCCGACCTGACAGACAGGAACCGGCAGTTCCATGCAAATTGAAATGCGAAATTGTTACACCATATTGCATTCTTTTCCACGCGTCCGCACACATCACTCATCTCGCTCTGCAGTCTGAACAGTCGAGGAATTCAAGAACGAAAAGGAGGAGAAAAAATTCAGAGACGTCGGGTGGTGGAACGTGCGATTTCGGGCTTGGAGGCGGCGGACGCAGGTTGCTACAGTGGATATCAGTTATGACGACCACACTCGTCCGATTTATTTTAAAACGGCATAACATCTGTTTTCCTTAAAAATCTCGTTTCTGTAGTTGTAAGTTGTTTTATCTGTTTCTCTTTAAAAACTTTTGGTATCGCTTTCTTTACTAGAACAGTCTTCCTCCTACTGTTGTTCTTTCCTTTATTTCTTCTTTTATCTTTCCGTAGTTTGATGCCCACCAGTCCGGTGCCTGTCTAACCGAAGACTTAAGGCGTTTCATTTCACCCTTCCCCCTCTCCTTGCGAATGAATTTTTAATATGTTGCCAAAGAAAGAAATCACTAGAACTAAGGAACCCATTGTCAAAAGTATGTAAAACTCACTCACAAACAGAAGTGGTTCAGATATACGTAAATCTTTTTTTGATGTCGTCACAGGCTCCAACAGAGACGCCAGTCTGTTCTCGGTACATAGAAAAATGTGATTAGCATGCAAAAAATATTTTAAATAATTTTTATTTACCTGTACGACGTGTCTTGCTCATTGGGTTTATAATAGGCTTTTTGTATTTAATTTTTTATTTAATTTTAATTTTGTATTTACAACAAGTGTTAAAAGCGTTCTCCATGTTATTGTACACAAAGAAAACAACTAAGAAATGCTCAACAAAAAATGTAGTATTACGTACCTATCTTACACTTGAGCCGTGTTTAACGATACTTCACCGGGTTGGAGCTGGCGTTCCCCTTTCAATTCCTGGTGAAAATGAGAGACTCTGTGTTATCCGATAACACACCACCTTGTCCTTCCTTCTAGTGGATAATCTGCCCTGATGAAATTGACGTGTGGATTTCGAGAGTCCAGGAATTTTTCGATCAGTTGATTAGGAGTGGAATTAGTACAAAACAAGCAACCCCTTGTTGTACTGGTGCTCCCAATTTGATTGAGAGAAAAACGGTCAAGGTCTGCACGCAATAAAGAATTTTTCTTTCAATTCAAAATTAATTCTTACATGAGTTAATCCGTCACTCGACGATTTTCTAAATTTTCATCCTTGAATTTAGATCTACAACGTGGTGAAGATGTCACGTCGAGCAATGTCTCGACAGCAAAGAAAGAAGCAAACGTTGGCGCGACCTCACAAGAATTTTTACATCAGCGTTGCTTCGTTTTTGAGACAGGCGACGCGGTAAATTCAAATTTGGAACAGTACTCTAGCTTGTGTGACCACCGCGGGCACGCTTCTCGCCTCCAGACATGAGCCCCGCAGGCATTTTCTCGATGTCGAGGAAGTTGGCCATCGCTCTGCCCAGATCCCTTTTTATGTCCATTGTGACCACCAAGGCGTGTTTTGTCTGTCTACTGACTCTGGCGAGGGCCTCTGTCCTTTATAAATCCGAACTCATTTTCGGAAAACTTTCTTTTTCCAAATACGACAGTCTCGTTGCGTCCGGATACTTTTTTTTTCTTTGTTTTTTTCATTGCCTCATCTGACACTGCTGCTAGTTGCTTTCCCAAGCACCATTCCATTCCTTCATTCTCTCTCCAATATTATTACCTTCTTCTTCCATTAATCTCAAACAAAATAAACAAAACAGACTGAAATGTAAAGACTCAAGACACAAATAGACAAAAGGTAAGAGAGAAGCAAAACAAACAATAGAGCCAAAAGATATGAAAGACACAAACAGACTAAAGCGAGTAAAATTACTAGAGGGACTAAAGTGAGAGTACCTACTTAAGCGACAACATAGAACAAAGATACAAAAGGCACTGTAGAAACTGAAGAAACCAAAGTGAAAAAAAATATCAAAACTGAAGGGACTAAAGAGGAAACTTAAACAATAGGGCCAACAGAAACATGAGAGACAAAGGATACAAAAAATAAGAGGAAAAGGACAAATTTAAAAAGAATGTGACTACACAGACAACAAAGAGACCAATAATAATTATAATATAAACAACTTAACTTCAATTTCAAAAAAAAAATTGTGATGAAGACGTAATTACGACTTGGATACGAATAATTTGACATCTGCCACTAAACCATACGAAGGCGCTGAACGGACATGAATGGAAAAATAACTGTAAACGATTTTTTATCTGGCAATTCTGACTTTTCTCTGACAATTCTGACTTTTTTCTGGCAATTCCGACGTTTTTCTGGCAATTGCGACTCTTTCCTGGCAATTGCGACTTTTTACTGGCAATTCTGACTTTTTTCCGGCAATTCCGACTTTTTCGAGCGCGTAGCGCGAGGCATCAATTTCAGTGATCAACGGAAGTTGTCGTCTGTGAAAATTTGATTTTCCGTTTATCATTCCTAAAATAGAATCCACATTTCGATTTTCACGTACAGGGGAATTTCACCTTCTTGGAGTATGTTTCTTTAAAGTGTCGAGCATGTAGCACGAAGCACAAATTTCAGTGATCTACGGAAGTTACCGTCTGTAAAAATTTGTTTTTCTGTGGATCATTGAAATTGGTGCGTCGCGCTAAGCGCTCGACCACTTAAAGAAACATAGTCCAAGAAGGTCATATTTTCCTGTAAGTGAAACTCGAGGCCCCAATTTCAGTGATCCACGGAAGTTTCCGTCTGTGAAAATTTGTTTTTCCGTTTATCAATCATAAAATCATAAAATATACTCTCCACATTTCGAGTTTTACCTACAGGGAAATATGACCTTCTTTAAGTGGTCCATCGCGTAGCACGAGGCACCAATTTCACTGATCCACGGAAGTGATCGTCTGTAAAAATTTGTTTTTCTGTTGAAGTCAGAATTGCCAGAAAAAAGTCAGAATTGCCAGAGAAAAGCCAGAATTGCCAGAAAAAAGTCGGAATTGCCAGAAAAAGTCTTTTTCAGTTATTTTTCCATTCATGTCCGTTGAGCGCCTTCGTAAAACCCCTACCATTCAAAATAGTTTGACTGGATTTCACAATTCCAACGACTGTTGTACCATCGAGGCAATCACTCCGTGCATCTGCCCATCCGTGCCGTTTTGTTCCAGCCTACACGAACTCTCATACCGACGGCACGTAACACATGATTAATCGTTTGAACTATATTTTTCCTGCCGAGATCAGATTCCTCAACGTTTGACATCGTAAAGCCTGTCATACCATTATTGTTATCACCCGTCCATCGATGACTTCATCGAAATCGGGCATCGACTGAAATGAATGCCTCGCTCGAGGTTTTAAACTCCGGTCGCGTGTGGTCCCGCGAGTGAAAAATCGCAACGAAACGAGACTTAGTTTTGATCCGCGCATATTTATAAATTAATTAGTTCGTGCGTCTGGCTGGCTTTTCAAACGGACGAACATAAATTTGAATGCATGAGTCGCGTCGCAGGACGGCACATTCGTCATTTCGACGAAAGAGATGATCGTTTTCGGCGGAGATCAGGACCGGCGTTACGGCCCATAAATGCCCGCTTATGTTTCTATTAAAGTGTGTGTTAACGCGGGAGTGGAAGTGGCTGCCAACGATATCGAGGGGTGCTCGGTGGAAGGTCTGCTGCCAAAGCAAACAACGTGCACCGGGAAATTGGTGTTCTTTGGTCTCTGGTGGAACGAACGGAAACCGTAAAGAGTCAAAATTCGTAAAGTTTGTAAAAAAGCGATTTAGGATGATTTCCACAAGTGTTACACAACATGGACCAGTATACAAAAATGGTGGAGGCGCCTTAGCGATTTGGAGTGTGTCCGCTTTTTATTTTTCTCATTTCGATTTAATTTTTTGGAATTTCAAGACCATCCCTGCACTCAATTTTCAGCTTCTGCATTTCTTATTTCCTCCTCTCGGATTCCGTATTTGATGCAGGTGTGTCGGGACCGGGGTCACGCTTCATAAATGCTCACTTATGTTTCTATTAAATCGCGCCGTTAGGTGGGAGTGGAAATATCTGGCAGCGATATCGTGGAAGATGGAATTCTTGAGCATCCCTCGAAGGACTGCTGCCAAATCAAATAACGCGCACAATGCGCGGTATTTATGAAGCTGTCTATTTAGGGCTGTGGTTGTTTTGAGAGAAGCGCGACCGGCAGATGTGGTCCTTGCGTTTTTTCGTGCCCGAGAATAGTTGTGTGGATGTTTCGGAACGTAAGACACACAGCAACATTGTTTATTTACCGATTGATCATCATCTCGAGTCACGATTCCTTTCCTTTTCGCTGGTTCGTTGTCGAATGCCGAAATATTTATTCTGTACTTGTATAAACGGCGTGGGCGAGCAGTCGTTAGTGTCAGCTGCCGCCATCGCACTCATAACACATACAATCAGCTCCTGAATGCCAGTGGTGTAAGAGTTTCTGTTCGAACAATTAGAAATTGAAAAATAGAACTTTCTGCTCCCGCCTCACTTCTCACCGGGGAACAATTTTCAGCATTATGCGTTAAATAACGAAAGACATTAAAATTGCCACCGCCCCCGCCGATAATTGATCCGAAAGTGGTTCGAGGCGCGTCTACAACTCGACGGTATGCGCTCCACCGTTCGTCTACTCTTCTTTTCACAATTTGGCATTTGTACGGAATATAATCCATCAACGTCAACAGTCGGGTTGTTTTCTCTCAGCCGCCCTGTCGGATCGCCCTCGCACCTCACCCCTGCCTCCCTCGACAATCCGACAATAACCTACTGGTATGGATGGACGATTTTTGTCATTTATTATTGGCTGCGACGATTGATTTTTCTACTGTGTGAATTCCGCTATGATGTGTTAATTCCGCGAGGACAAAGGACGGAATGTAGGTGGACGGGACTGTGGCGAATACGTTTTTGTGGAAATGCGGAATGGGGAGGGTGTATATGTAAAGATGTGTTCATAAATGAGGCTTACGTGTGGATCTAGAAGGAATTAGAGGGGTGATCCGGAGATTAGGGGTGTATTTGGGACTCTGCGGGCGTATTAAAAACGTAATTACTGTAACAAAAAATAGTGTATGAGTCTTTATCTCAAGCTTTCTAATCTTTTTCGTTTTGTTGACTCCACTGGTGAACATAATTATATAATGGGAAGTTACTGAAAGAGATTGAAGGGACAATAAAACACAACAAATTATTATTTTATATATTGTTTACCTGTTGGTCTATCAGCCTCTCGTTTAATCGGTCCATTTATTTTCATGGTGTCCGTTTCTTTGTCTTCTTTGAATCACATTCAGGCGATGAGCACGTTCGTCCTATGTTTCGTTTGCCAGTCGCTTGCGAATCAAACACAGTCGATGAAAACGCTGTTCTGAATCTGATCATTCTATCTCGAATAAATAATAATCTCGAATCTCGAATATCAAATCTTCAATTTGGAATATCGAATCTCAAATCCCGAATATCAAATGCGGATGCGCAGTCATAACAGTCGCAGAAAACCTAAATTTGAATATTTTTTTAATATAATCTCGAATCTCAAATCATCGAAGATCGAATTTTGAATCCCAAATATCTACAAATCTTACAAAATACCCTGAAGAATGGGTAACGAAAAATCTGGAATTAAAGAATATAATCTCATATGTTGAATCTCGAATCTCAAATTTTCTAATATCGAAAATTGAATCTCGAATATCAAATCTTCGAATACCGAATCTTCGAATATCAAATTTGGAATTTAGAATCTCGAATCTTGAACCGCGAATTTCGAATCTCAAATCCCGAATCTGGAATTTGGTATCTGCAATATAGAATCTCAAATATCCAATTTCAAATCTAATATGTGCAACAACAGTGGAAGATCTGGAATTTGGAAATATAATCTCGAATGTTGAATTTCGAATCTCAAATCTTTGAATATCGAATCCTGAATCTTCGAATATCAAATTTGGAATTTAGAATCTCGAATCTTGAACCGCGAATTTCGAATCTCAAATCCCGAATCTGGAATTTGGTATCTGCGATATAGAATCTCAAATATCCAATTTCAAATCTAATATGTGCAACAACAATGGAAGATCTGGAATTTGGAAATATAATCTCGAATGTTGAATTTCGAATCTCAAATCTTTGAATATCGAATCCTGAATCTTCGAATATCAAATTTGGAATTTAGAATCTCGAATCTTGAACCGCGAATTTCGAATCTCAAATCCCGAATCTGGAATTTGGTATCTGCGATATAGAATCTCAAATATCCAATTTCAAATCTAATATGTGCAACAACAATGGAAGATCTGGAATTTGGAAATATAATCTCGAATGTTGAATTTCGAATCTCAAATCTTCGAATATCGAATCCTGAATCTCTAACATCAAATATTCGAATATCGAATGTCGAATCTTTGAATATCAAATTTTTAATTTAGAATCTCGAATCTCGAATCCCAAATCTGGAATTTGGTATCGGCAGTGGATCATGTAGAAATTCGGATGCGCAATCCTACAATCTTTGAATAACGAATCTTGAATCGCTAATGTCGAATCTCAAATACCAAATCTGGAATTTGGTATCTTCAATGTTTAATGTAGACTTCGAATTTCGGATGAGCAATTTTAGAATTTCGAATATGTAATCTCAAATCTCTAATTTCAAATTTCGAATATAATATCAGCAAACCTAAAATACCATGTAGAATCGAGAATGGAAAATCTGGAATTTTGGAATATAATCTCAAATGTTGAATCTCGAATCTCAAATCATCGAAGATCGGATCCTAAATCTCGAATATCAAATCTTCAAATATCGAATCTTCGAATATCAAATTTTGAATTCAGAATCTCGAATCTCAAATCTCGAATCCCAAATTTTGAATCTGGTTCCGGCAGTGTATCATGTAGAATTCGAAATTCGGATGCGGAATTCTACAATCTTTGAATAACGAATCGTGAATCTCTAATCTCAAACCTCTAATGTCTAATCTCAAATGCTGAATCTGGAGAATTTGGTATCTGCTATGTATAATGTAGAATTTGAAATTCGGATGTGCAATTCTAGAATTTCGAATATGTAATCTCTAATCCCCAATTTTGAATCTCAAATTTCGAATCTAATATCAACAAACCTAAAATACTATGTAGAATCGAGAATGGAAAATCTGGAATTCTGGAATACATTCTCGAATGTTGAATCTCAAATCTTCGAATATCGAATCTTGAATCTCGGATATCAAATCTTCGAATATCGTATATCAAATCTTCGAATATCAAATTTTAAAGTTAGAAACTCGAATCTTGAACCTCGAACATCGAATCTCAAATCTCAAATCCCGAATCTGGAATTTGGTGTCTGCAATGTATATTGTTGAATTCTAAAATCGGATGCGCAATACCAGAATCTCGTATATGTTATCTCTAATTCCTATTCTCGACTATTTATTTTCAAATTTAATATGTGCAACAATCGGGAATTGAAGATCTGGAATTTGGAAATATTATCTCAAATGTTGAATTCCGAATCCCAAATCTTCGAATATAGACTATTGAATCTCGAATATCAAATCTTGAATTTGGAATTTCGGATCATGAATCTCTTGAATTCGGATGCGCAGTTATAGCAGTCGCAGGAATGTGGGAATTTCGGAATGTGTATAATTTCTAATCTTGAATTTCGAATCTCAAATCTTCGAAAACCGAATCTTGAATCTCGAATATCAAATCCCGAATCTGGAATTTGGTATCTACAGTGCATAATGGAGAATTTGAAATTAGGATGCGCAATTCTAGAATCTGGAATATGTAATCTGTAATCCTTTATTTCAAATCTAATATCAGCAAACCTGAAATACCCTGTAGAATCAAGAATGGAAAACTGGAATTTTTTAATATAATCTCGAATGTTGAATTTCGAATCTCAAATCTTCGAATACCGAATCTTGAATCTCGAATATCAAATCTTCTAATATCGAATGTCAAATCTCAAATACCAAATCTGGAATTTGTTATCAGCAGTGTTTAATGTAGAATTCGAGATTTGGATGTCCAATTCTAGAATTTCGAATATGTAATCTCATATCCCTAATTTCAAATCTCAAATTTTGAATCTAATATCAGCAAACCTAAAATATCACGTAGAATAGAGAATGGAAAATCTGGAATTTTGGAATATAATCTCAAATGTTGAATCTCAAATCTCAAATCATCGAAGATCGAATCTTGAATCTCAAATGTCTAAAAACCTAATAAAATACCCTATAGAATAAGGAATGAAAAATCTTGAATTTAGGAATATAATCTCAAATGGTGAATCTTGAATCTCAAATCTTCGAATATCGCATCCTGAATCTCAAATATCAAATCTTCGAATATCGAATCTTCGAATATCAAATTTTGAATTTAGAATCTCGAATGCCAAATCTGGAATATGGTATCGGCAGTGTATCATGTAGAATTCAAAATTCGGATGCGCAATCTTACAATCTTTGAATAACGAATGTTGAATCTCTAATCTCGAACCTCTGTCGAATCTCAAATACCAAATCTGGAATTTGGTATCTGCAATGTTTAATGTAGAATTCGAAATTCGGATGCGCAATTTTAGAATTTCGAATATGTAATCTCAAATCCCTAATTTCAAATCTCAAATTTCGAATCTAATATCAGCAAACCTAAAATACCATGTAGAATCTAGAATGGAAAATCTTGAATTTTGGAATATAATCTCAAATGTTGAATCTAGAATCTGAAATGGTCGAAGATCGAATCTTGAATCTCGAATATCTGAAAACCTAACAAAATACCCTGTAGAATAGGGAATCTCGAATATGTTATCTCTGATTCCTATTCTCGAATATCAAATTTCAAATCTTTTATGTGCAAACCTAAAGTACCCTGAATTTCGAATCTCAAGTCTTCGAATATAGAATCTTGAATTTAGGATTATAATTTCAAATGTTGAATCTTGAATCTCAACTTTTCGAATATCGGATCCTAAATATCGAATATCAAATCTTCGAATATCAAATTTTGAATTTAGAATCTCGAATCCCAAATCTAGAATTTGGTATTGGCAGTGCATCATGTAGAATTCGAAATTCGGATGTGCAATCCTACAATCTTTGAATAACGAATCTTGAATGTCTAATTTCGAACCTCTAAAGTCTAATCTCAAATTCTGAATTTGGAATTCTAGAATTTCGAATATGTAATCTTTAATCCCTAATTTCAAATCTCAAATTTCGAATCTAATATAAGCAAACCTAAAGTACCCTGTAGAATCAAGAATGATAAATCTGGAATTTTTTAATACATTCTCGAAGTTAGAAATTCGAATCTTGAACCTCGAATATCGAATCTCAAATCTCAAATCCCGAATCTGGAATTTGGTGTCTGCAATATATAATGTAGAATTCGAAAATCGGATGCGCAATACTAGAATCTCGTATATGAAAAAAAAAATCTCTAATTCCTATTCTCGAGTATTTATTTTCAATTTTAATATGAGCAACAATCGGGAATGGTAGATCTGGAATTTGGAAATATTATCTCAAATGTTGAATTCCGAATCCCAAATCTTCGAATATAGACTATTGAATCTCGAATATCAAATCCCGAATCTGGAATTTGGTATCTACAGTGTATAATGGAGAATTTGAAATTCGGATGCAAAATTCTAGAATCTCGAATATGTAATCTATAATCCCTAATTTCCAATCTAATATCAGCAAACCTAAAATACCCCGTAGAATCGAAAATGGAGAATCTGGAATTTTTGAATACAATCTCGAATCTCAAATCATCGAAAATCGTATCTTGAATCCCAAATATCTGCAAATCTAACAAAATACTCTGTACAATAGGGAATGAAAAATTTGGAAATTAGGAATATAATTTCAAATGTCGAATCTCCAATCTCAAATTTTCGAAAATCGAATCTTGAATCTCGAATCTTCGAATATCAAATTTTGCAGTTAGAAACTCGAAGCTTGAACTTCGAATCTCGAAACTCAAATCTCGAATTTGGAATTTGCTATCTGCAATGTACAATGTAGAATTCGAAAATCGGATGCTCAATCCTAGAATATCGAATCAGTTATCTAATTACTATTCTCGAATATTCAATTTCAAATCTAATATGTGCAACAATCGGGAATGGAAGATCTGGAATTTGAAAATATAATCTCGAATGTTGAATTTCGAATCTCAAATCTTCGAATATAGACTCTTGAATCTCGAATATCGAATCTTGAATTTGGAATCTTGGATCATGAATGGATGCGCAGTTATAGGAGTCGCAGAAAACCTAAAGTACCTACCCTGTAGAATCGGGAATGGAAAATCTGGAATTTTTTAATATAATCTGGAATGTTGAATCCCGAATATCGAATTTTGAATTTCGAATATCAAATTTTGAATCTTGCATCTTCAATATCTAATCTCTAATCTCGAATCTCTAATCTCGAACCTCAAATCAAGAACCTCAAATCCCGAATATGGAATTTGGTATGTGCAATTTGTAATGTAGAATTTAAAATTTCTTGCGGAAAAATGCGGAATCTTAGAATTTACAATATGAAATAAATCTCTAATCCCTAATCTCCAATATCAAATTTAGAATCTAATACCTGCAAACCTAAGAAAATGCCCTGTAAACAGGAAATGAAAAATCTGGAATTTTACAATCTGGAACCACAAATCTTCGAATCTCGAATATAAAATCTTCGAATATCCAAATCAAATCTTCGAACATCAGTTCTTGAATTTGGAATCTCGAATCTTGAATCTCCAATCTCAAATCCCGAATATCGAATATCTAATCTTCAAATATCAAATTTTTAATTTGGAATCCCGAATCTCAAATCCAAAATTTGGAAGTTGGTATCTGCAATTTATAATGTAGAATTCAAAATTCGATGCTAGAATCTCGAATATGTTATCTCTGATTCCTATTCTCGAATATCAAATTTCAAATCTTTTATGTGCAAACTTAAAGTACCCTGAATTTCGAATCTCAAGTCTTCGAATATAGAATCTTGAATCTCGAATATCAAATCTTGAATTTGGAATTTCAAATCGCGCTCATCCAGTCTCATTTCGTCGGCACTATCGATTCAAAATAAAATCGCCCTAACTGCGTGTTTACACACCGAAATTTCCCCCGCGAGGGAGGAAGGCTCAGTTCCGAAACCGTCATTTTGTGAAACATCTCGTTAATCATCGAGCCGGCCCTCGCTGTCAATCATTGTATTTTGTCGGGCGGAATTCTGCGCAACGTTTCGGGCGTTAATAGATTCGGGATCGGGGAATAAATGGTTTGAATTTTGGTAAAGAACTTGCATCATTTTATAGTTAGGGACAATCTGCAATACTCCCATATTGTTTGGAACAATAGAAGAGCTGACTAATTCCATTGGATTTGTTGGCTAGAGTACCGTGACCTTGACAATTTTCTTATCGTTATATCTGTTTTAACGAACTTTAGCTCGATGTTGCTTATCTTTCTTGTTTGCATAGACGGATAAAAGCAAAGGTCCTAAACCGAGCACCTGTGGTACACCGGATTAATGGCAGCCACTTTTAAATTGATCTGATTGAACTTCTGTTTTCTAAACCGGGGATGCACCAATTTACCGATTGAAACACAGACATCTGAAGAATCGGCTCGGGTCAGACAGTGCAACGGTAAACGGGCGGCTCTTCTTTAGTTCATTACTCATATTCGCACACTCATCACGGCCGATGGCGGAGCTGCCTGGCCATCAATGACAGGGTTAGTTAGGCAAGTGACATGAGTGACAGCTGGTATGGCCGCCGGTGTTGGCTGAAATTCGGAGGATTACTTGCAAGTATTCGGATGCCGGCCAACGGGAGCTCCGTTCTCAACAGGGGAAATGATAAGCACTTTTCGGGGAGTTCTGGCGGCATGAAAATCCGTCCCGAAAACGCCTCGGACCCCGAGGCACGCCGGCGCAAAAAATAATTGATGGTCCAAATAGCGTAATAACCTTTGTAAATAGTTAAATGAAACGACCTTTTCCACCCGCGTGTAATTTATTACAAATAGTCCATCGCACAATACATCATGCATCCAAGTGCCCGGTGTTGGTGTGAGTTATGAATGTGTGCGTACAGTTGCTGTATATGATTAGGGCAGAGCCATTAATAACGATTCGGTCAAGAAAATTATATATTTTATCCACAGACTGTCATGACGTCATTATTCACGATGTTCCATCAATCTGCCCGCAATAATATTAATTAATTTCGTCCGCAGACGTCCACATTTTTCGACTTTCTAATGATGTAGACTTCCAGCGAAAGGGTGCATCCTCTATTTTCTGTTCGACCCCCAATAAAGCCTACCCCAAATAACTTTCCGTTTCTTCATTGTAATAACGGAGCGGACGCACCATAAATCTCGCCGTTGATCGCCAACTGTAAACATACAGTTACTTGAAAAAATTTCACGGTGAGTCATAAAGACGTCCGGGTGGAAAGTGAAACGTTCGATTTCTGATAAGCGAACTGGCGCAGTCGGTAGGATGCATGCGGTAAAAAAAAACTCAAAACACGCAATGATGAACAGCTCCTAGACTCCAAGCAATACAACCCTACAACTGTCACCCCGACCGCCGAACCCTTCCTTTGATCTATCACCACCCGTGTTCGTGCGGATCTCCGTTCCAAGACCGAATGTTAATGAATAAAGTTGGCGGAAACAAAAAACTTTCCGTAATTCCATTCGGATGTAGATGGTGCGTTGTGGCATCAGCGGTAAGCGGAAAGAAATTCAATTGATCTTGTCCGGCGATGTCGGGTGATCCATCTTCGTCAGAAGCGTCGGGACGGGACGGGCGCCGTCGGCGCGGTGCCTCTATTGAGACGTTATGAATTTATTACCATAACTCCGGAGGAAGAGTAAATATTTGCGCGATTTGTCGATCCCGGCTCCCAATTAAGCTTGTGTGTGAAAATTTCGACCGCCGCCGCCGACGCGCAACGAGGCAGTTATTAAACGTTCCATCGACGGGAAAGAAGTTCGGGTGAAAGGTTGTCGGAGAGAGCGAAGGCTGAGTGATGTCCCGGCAGCGGGATTCGATCGAAACGACGACTTTTAATTAGTTTCAGTTCGGTTGCTGCATTCTCGGGCCCGCAAAAACTCGCGGTCGGCGGTCAGAAATTGTCAGTCGAGCGTGTACGGCACCGCAAATGTTCGTAATGAATCGTGTAATGACAAGTTATACTCGACATGCGTCGACTTTGAGCCGATTACGCAATTACATCAACGAAGAACAAAAAGCGAACGGGAATTTTGCGACGTAATGGATCCTCGTTAGAAACTTTGCGGCGCGTCATTACGGGGTAATAATGGGGTTATTATGGAACGGTACGGTTAAGGACCGATTTTATAACAGCACCTAATTTTATAGATGCTTAAAGAAAACGAAATTTTTAACGGTATAGGAGCGAAAAATCGAATTGTCAAAACAAAACTAAATAAAACCATGAAATATTAATTATCTACGTTTCGATATATCGAATTGACCAGAGAGAAGAATATCACAATAGCGAAATTTCGAATTTATCAAAATATCAAATAGCGACATATCAAATAGAGGAAATAATAACATAATGTAAGATTAACGGAATATTAGAATATCACATTAACGATAAAGGGCGATAAACAAAATAACAATTTTAGCACTAACGAAATATCAAATTGTCAAAAGATATATTATAATTAAAATATCACATTAGCGAAATATGAAATAAAAAAAAAACTCAAATTACGAAATAGTGAAACATCACATAATGTTCTCATTCCAGATAAACGTCAGTATAACAAAATACCCGATTAACATGAACGAAATATGAAATTAACACAATATCAAAATATCAAGTTAACGAAATTAACCAAATTTAATGATATGCGAAATATCAAAATCTAATTGATGCAGTATCAAACTGTCAAAAAAATATCAAACTAAAGAAAAATTAACCCATGCAAATATCAGCTTAGTTAAATAGCAACCGTGAAATATACGAAATTTTTAACGGTATATTAAAATATCAAATTACCGAATTAACAATATCACAATAACGAAATTTCAAATTTATCGAAATAGAGAAATAGCCAATAACGATATATGTATCATATAAAAGATATAGCAAAATAGATTATTAATTAAATATTAAATGAACAGATTAACTAAATATCAAATCATGAAGTTAGCGAAATATCAAAATGTCAATTGAATTCATCAAAAAAATCATTTTAACAAAAAATCACAGCAGAGAATATCAAAATATCACAACCAAAAATCAAATTAATGAATTGGCATAATGTCAGATTAACGGAATATTAAAATATCACATTAGCGATTTATCACAATACAAATTAAAATAACGAAATCCCTACGTATCAATATATCGAATTTACAAGAGAAAAAATATCACAATAACGAAATTTCGAATTTATCAAAATAGCGAAATAGCAAATAACGGTAGATCATATTAAAGATATAGCAAGGTAGAATATTAATTAAATATTAAATGAATAGATTAACTAAATATCATATTATAAAGTTAGCGAAATATCAAAATGTCAAATAACTTCATAAAAAATCATTTTAACGAAATATCAAACTAACGAAAAATCACAGCAGAAAATATCAAAATATCACAACCTAAAATCAAATTAATGAAATGACATAATGTCAGATTAACCGTTAAAAAAGATTAAAACGTTAAATTAACGAAATAATAAAATTATTACGAGAATTTCAGATTAACGAAATGGCAAAACATCAGTGTGACAAAATATCAAATTAACATGAACGAAATATGAAATAAAATAAGAAGACCCGAAATTAACAAAATATCAGAATTTCAAATTAACGAAATAGACCAAATTTAATGATATGCGAAATATCAAAATCTAGTTGATGCAATATCAAGCTGCCAAATTCATTTAAAATCAGTTCAAGGAAATATCAAACTATCGAAAAAATACCACATCCAAATATCAAGTTAGTTAAATAGCAAACGTGGAATTGACAAAATTTTTAATAGTATATTAAAATATCAAATTACGGAATTAACAATATCACAAGTTAACGAAATAGGAAGTTCATAGTAGCAAATAATGAATTTAATGAAATGGAAAAATATCTAAGCAACATATCAACCAATCGAAATATTTATTCTCTACGCATCAATATATCGAATTGCCGAAAGAAAAAATATCACAATAACGAAATTTTAAATTTATCGATATACCGAAAGAGCAAATAACGATGTATATTTTTATATTAATGAAATATTAAATGAATAGATTAACTAAATAACAAGTAATGAAGTTTGCAATATATCAAAATATCAATTAAATTAATGAAACATCATTTTAAGGAAAAAATCAAAGCAGAGAATTTCAAAATATTACAACCAAAAATCAAATTAATGAATCGGCATGATCTCAGATTAACGGAATATTAAAATATTCAATTTACAAGAAAAATGTTATAATTAAAATATGAATGTATCAGATTAGCGAAATATGAGATTAGAAAGAAACTCCAATTAAGAAGAATATGAATATATCCTAAGAACAAGATAGTGAAACATCACATAACATTCAGGTTCCTGATAAGCGATATATGTATCGATATACCGTTGCATCAGATCAAGTTCTGATATACAGAAAAAAATGAAAATCAAGCTAGGGAAATAGCAAAACGTTAAATTAACGAAATAATAAAATTATTACGAGAATTTCAGATTAACGAAATGGCAAAACATCAGTCTGACAAAATATCAAATTAACATGAACGAAATATGAAATAAAATAAGAAGACCCGAAATTAACAAAATATCAGAATTTCAAATTAACGAAATAGACCAAATTTAATGATATGCGAAATATCAAAATCTAATTGATGCAATATCAAGCTGCCAAATTCATTTAAAATCAGTTCAAGGAAATATCAAACTATCGAAAAATTACCACATGCAAATATCAAGTTAGTTAAATAGCAAACGTGGAATTGACAAAATTTTTAATAGTATACTAAAATATCAAATTACGGAATTAACAATATCACAAGTTAACGAAATAGGAAGTTCATAGTAGCAAATAATGAATTTAATGAAATGGAAAAATATCTAAGCAACATATCAACCAATCGAAATATTTATTCTCTACGCATCAATATATCGAATTGCCGAAAGAAAAAATATCACAATAACGAAATTTTAAATTTATCGATATACCGAAAGAGCAAATAACGATGTATATTTTTATATTAATGAAATATTAAATGAATAGATTAACTAAATAACAAGTAATGAAGTTTGCAATATATCAAAATATCAATTAAATTAATGAAACATCATTTTAAGGAAAAAATCAAAGCAGAGAATTTCAAAATATTACAACCAAAAATCAAATTAATGAATTGGCATGATATCAGATTAACGGAATATTAAAATATTAAATTGACAAAAAAAATGAATGTATCAGATTAGCGAAATATGTAATTAAAAAGAAACTCCAATTAAGAAGAATATAAATATATCCTAAGAACAAGATAGTGAAACATCACATAACATTCAGATTCCAGATAAGCGATATATGTATCGATATACCGATGCATCAAATCAAGTTCTGATATATTGAAGAAAATGAAAATCAAATCAGGAAAAGAGCAAAACGTTAAATTAACGAAATCATAAAATATATTACGAAAATTTCAGATCAACAAAATGGCAAAACATCAGCCTGACAAAATATCCAATTAACATGAACGAAATATGAAATAAAATAAGAAGACCTGAAATTAACACAATGTCAGAATGTCAAATTTAATGATATGCGAAACACTAAAATCTAATTGAAGCAATATCAAGCTGTCAAATTCATTTAAAATCAGTTCAACGAAATATCAAACTAACGAAAAATTATCACACGCAAATTTTTTTACGAAGATTTTAACGGCATATTAAAACATCAAATTCCTGAATTAAAAAAATATTACAGTAACGAAAGGTATTGAATTTAATGAAATGAAAAAATATCTAAATATCATATTACCCTAACGAAATATTTATTCTCTACGTATCAAAATATCGAATTGACGAAAGAAAAAATATCACTGTAAAGAAATTTCGAATTTATCGAAATACCGAAATAGAAAATAAAGATATATCATATAAAAGATATAGTAAAGTAGAATATTAATGAAATATTAAATGAATAGATTAACTAAATATCAAATCATGAAGTTAGCGAAATATCCAACTTTCAATTAAATCATTTTAACGAAATATCAAACTAGCTAAAAATCACAGCGGAAAATATCAAAATATCACAAATAAAAATCAAATTAATGAATTGGCATAATGTCAAATTCTAGGACTTATAGAGCTGACGAAATATCAAATTGACAAAAGAAATATTATAATTAAAATATGTATCAGATTAGATTAAAAACTCAAATTAAGGAAATATCAAATAAACGAAATATGAATGAATGTACCCTAAGAACAAGATAGTGAAACATCACATAACATTCAGATTCCAGATAAGCGATATATGTATCGATATACTTAATAGAAGAAAATGAAAATCAAATCACGGAAATAGCAAACACTGAAATTAACGATATCAACGAAATAATAAAATATATTACGAAAATTTCGGATTACCGACATGGCAAATCGTCAGTCTGACAAAATATCCGATTAACATAAACGAAATATAAAATAATATAGCAAGACCAGATATGTCACATTAACAATCAGTCAAATTTGAAGATATGCGAAATATCAATTTCTAATCAAACTGTCAAATTAATTTAAAATTAGTTCAACGAAATACCAAACTAACGAAAAATTACCACATGCAAATATCAACTTAAATAGCAAAAGTGAAATTTACGAAATTTCTAACGGTATATTAAAATATCAAATTACCGAATTAACAATATCACAATAAGGAACGAACAAACAAACGAAACAAAAAAGCATAGGAAAGTAGTAGCAAATAATGAAGTATTGAAATTAATAAAATAGAAAAGTATCTAAACATCATATCTATACCAAACGAAATATCTATCCTCTACGTATCAATATATCAAATATATAAATATGATAAATATCAAAATATCACAACCAAAAATCAATTAATGAATTGACATAATGTCAGATTAACGGAATATTAAAATATCAGATTAACGATTTATCAGAATATTACAATAACGAAAGAGCGACTAACAATAAGAATTATAGAGCTACTAAAATATGAATAAAAAAACTCAAATTAATTAAATATCAAATGAACGAAATATGAATATATCTTAAGAACAAGACATTGAAACATCACATAACATTCAGATTCCAGTTAAGCGATATATGTATCGATATACAGACCGATATGCAACAGATTAAGTTCTGTAATACAGAAGAAAATTTAAATCAAATCAGGGAAATAGCAAAACGTGAAATTAACGATATCAACGAAATAATACATCAGATTAACGAAATAGCAAGACATCAGTTTGACAAAATATCAAATGAACGAAATTTGAAATAAAATAAGAAAACCCGAAATTGACACAATATCAGAATGTCAAATTAACGATATAAACCAAATGTATATATATATATATATATATATATATATATATATATATATATATATATATATATATATATTAATATCAAACTAACGGTATATTAAAACATCAAATAGTAAATTAAAATTAAATGTAAATATATTAAAATATAAGTAAATTTAAGAATATTACAGTAACGAAAGAGCAAACAAAACGAATTGTCAAATTAACGAAACGAAAATGCATGAAGTAAACGAAATTGGAAAGTAGCAAATAATGAGGCATTCATGAAAAAATCATTTTAACGAAAAATCACAGCAGAGAATATCAAAATATCACAACCAAAAATCAAACTAATGGAATGGCATAATGTCAGGTTAACGGAATATTAAAATATCACTTGAGCGATTTATCACAATATTACAGTAACGAAAGAGCGATTAACAAAATAAGAATTTTAGAACTAACGAAATATAAAATTGGCAAAAGAAATGTGTACTTGAATTATTAGATTAGTGAAACATGAAATAAAAAAAAACTCAAATTAATGAAATATCAAATGTATATCCTAAGAACGAAATAGTGAAAATCAAATCAGCGAAATAGCAAAACGTAAAATTAACGATATATGTAGTAGCATAATTTCAGATTAACGAGATAGCAAAATATCAGTCTGACAAAATATCAAACTAACGAAAAATTCTCAACGAAGAATATCAAAATATCGAAACCAAAAATCAGATTAATGAATTGGCATAACGTAAGACTAACGTAGTATTAGAATATCGATTTATTTAAATACATATTACAATAACAAAAAAGATATTAAGATAATAACAATTTTAAAACTAACGAATAAATATTTAAATTAAAATATCACATTAGCCAAACATGAAATAAAAGAACTCTAATTAAGGAAATGTCAAATGAACAAAATAGTAAAACATCACATAATATGCAGATTCCAGATAACCGACATATGTACCGATATACCTACGTATCAGATCAAGTTATGATATCGAAGAAATTAACGATATCAACGAAATAAATATAATATTACCAAAGTTTCAGATTATTATCAAAATGTCAAATTAACGAAATAGACCAAATTTAATGATATAGGAAATATCAAAATCTATTTGATGCAATATCAAACTCATATTCAAATTCTTGAAAAATCTGTTCAACGAAATATCAAACTAACGAAAAATTAGGTATCAACTTTTCTAAAATATCGAAATAGTGAAATATCAACAGTTAAATTCCTGTTCCCGGGACATTCTAATTTATGATTCCTGGACCTCGGGACTAAGGGGATCGGGAATGAAGAAAATCCACAAAAATAATTCAACCAACAAATCTTCGTCGTCGGAGCGACCACGGAAGACCATCCGACCACGTGATTCATTCCCCACCTGACATCATCATTCCCTCCAGCCAATTCATCTCGCAACCAATATCATAAAATATGTAACACCTAATAAACCGAGGGGCGCATCGATAATTACCACAACAGCAATAATCGCCTCATCCCCCAAACTTAAAACACCGCACCACAGCGAGGCGCTCGAGTGCGAAAACAATCTCTTTCTTAATAATAACTGTATCGCAATAAAAGTAGTGTGGCCAAAAATGCCTTTCATTACAGGAATATATTAAAAGTGACGGCGAACCACCCCCCCGGCAAACAATAGCCGATCGGGCCGATAGTGATTGGTTCCTGCACTGCTGCGTTATCGACTACCGAATCTCATTATGCTCGACACACACACGCATCTCTATTGTTGCAAAGTCCACAAAGGGGGAACTACACGGTTTCGGGCTGAGACTGTGACAGTGTGAAATTTTTAAATAGTCTGAGGATGCGTTAAATTTTGATAGACTCGTCCGAGCGAAAGTCGGACGATGGGGCCGTTGTAAATCACGGTACGGCCGTAAATGGTGAAATGGAAACGTGGCTATTCTTCGGAGCTTGCTCACGAATTTGTTACAGATCGCACTAAAACCGTATAATGAATTGTTCGGTGTTCTCGGAAGGCCGGGACGGAGCTTTGGCCTATATTTTTTAGGAGCGCCGTGCTTATTACCTGCGTTCCGAGCGATTACAGACGGTACGGATGCGTACCGAGATTTGTCAACCGAAATCTCTATTTTGCAAGACCAAATCGATATCTGGACTAACTAATAAATTGGTGCTCCCCCGGGTTCGGTACGACAAAAAGCGTTGTATGTCACTCGTAGATTAGCTGCGGCATCCACTAGTCTTGAGTGTCTGATGCAAAGCGTTTTCGCTTTTCGCAATTTGACTTCTCGGAAAGCATCATTGTACCGTCAGGTACTCGGCCCCGTTCATCCGCCTCGCGTTCACATTCTGTCCGGCCGATACCCCAATAAATAAGATGAAAAAGCGACGAATGGTCGGGGGTGGGTGCGTAGCACAGGGCAGCTGGCGAAATAAAAGAGCTGCGACAAACCTTAGGGGGTCGCAACCCCTCCCGTCCGACTTTTGGGGGAATACTCGACAATGTCAGCGTTATCCGAACGTGCCTGGACCGCGACAGGACATGGTTAGTCGCAATTCCATTTCTGCCCCAGCTGGAAGTGAGTGACTAGTGGCGCGATGAACGTCTATTCGGACTACTGGACCAACGCCCATCTCTACCACCGGAACCAGCTCGGCGAGGGCGGCGAGCCGCCGCACGGCTACTACGGCGGGTACCAGGCGCACCAGGTCAAAGAGGAGCCCACCTACGAGAGCTGCAGGTTCGCGGTCACTCAGAACTACGCGAACTTCCACAACCAGGAGGCGAGCCGGGACTTCGCCCAGTTCGAGGCGGTGTTCGACGGTCTGGACGAGGAGAAGCCGCCGAAGAAGGAGGACGACTCGCCGGCGCTGAGGGCGCTGCTGACGCGGCCGCAGACCAAGAAGAGCAACAACGACTACGAGAAGCCCGAGGAGGAGTTCCGGTACGAGAAGACGCCGGAAGTGGTCGACGTCGCGGCCAACTTCTACCCTTGGATGAAGACAAATGGTAAGCGATCGTGTGTTACTCGAGCGACGCGAGATTTATGGCCGGAGCGCCGCAGGGGTCCGCGTTAGGTCCTTTGTTGTTTCACTGTAGCGACGCATTGCGAAGAACTATTTTTCGTACTCTTCTATGATCGTAGAATAGGGATTAAAAATTAAGTTACTCCAGTCAGTAGAAGCACCATTTTGTTTTTTCATTGTTTGTATACCACCCGGTATCACCCAATTCTGATATAGTTACAAATAGAGGAGACTAGTCCCGAATATTTGGCTGAAATGCTGAGACTGTGAGACAAACTCGTCGTATAAAAGTCAAGGTCAAGAGTAAACAGTTGTGAATGACGTCGTCGACTGTCAGCTATTATTGCACAAACAATAATTGCATGTGTTCTCGTCGCTCTGTAGTTTCAAGGTCGGATCGGTGCGCACGTGTACTGGACATATTTTTACATGACGGGATTCAAATGGGAAATTGGACAACATTCCGTGTTTTCCTACACACTGTAGATTAATTTGGGGAAATCTGCTTTCAGAGGTCACAAACAGACAGGTCAAAAGTTTATTCTGTTCGCCATTGTTTGAGCGGGTTTAAGTTGTTTCCATTTCTAGTAGATAAAATGTGGTATGTGATTAGTGTTGTAATTAATCATTATCGTACACGCCGAATTATTAGAACCAATCTTTCAACTTTCATTTTCATTTTCGTTGTTTAATTCAATTTCTCAAATTCTTCCAGTCTGTCAATCCGTCAATTTTTTAACCCGTCAATTTTTCTATCTGTCAACCTATCAATTACTACGTTTATGTTTTTTTTTAAATTGGCATTCTGAAATGCGCATTGACCGTTAGGCTAGTTCCACACGGACATTTTATCTAGGATACCCATCCCCGGCACGCAACATCACCGTCTGAAACTAGATTTTGATTTCTCGATTCCATTATCACTCAATATCAGTCCCCATTCTGTCAATCCGTCAATTTATTAACCTGTCAATTTTTCTATCTCTCAACCTATCAATTACTACGTTTATGTTTTTCTTAAAATTGGCATTCTGAAAGGCGCATTGACCGTTAGGCTAGTTCCACACGGACGACATTTTATCTAGGATACCCATCCCCGGCACGCAATATCACCGTCTGAAACGAGTTTTCTATTTGTCGATCCCATTATCTCTCAATATCAGTTCCCAATCTGTCAATCCGTCAATTTATTAACCTGTCAATTTTTCTATATCTCAACCTATCAATTACTACGTTTATGTTTTTCTTAAAATCGGCATTCTGCAATGCGCATTGACCGTAAGGCTAGTTCCACACGGACGACATTTTATCTAGGATACCCATCCCCGGCACGCAATATCACCGTCTGAAACTAGTTTTCTATTTGTCGATCCCATTATCTTTCAATATCAGTCCCCAATCTGTCAATCCGTCAATTTATTAACCTGTCAATTTTTCTATCTGTCAACCTATCAATTACTACGTTTATGTTTTTCTTAAAATTGGAATTCTGAAATGCGCATAGACCGTAAGGCTAGTTCCACACGGACGACATTTTATCTAGGATACCCATCCCCGGCACGCAATATCACCGTCTGAAATTAGTTTTCTATTTGTCGATCCCATTATCTTTCAATATCAGTCCCCAATCTGTCAATCCGTCAATTTATTAACCTGTCAATTTTTCTATCTGTCAACCTATCAATTACTACGTTTATGTTTTTCTTAAAATTGGAATTCTGAAATGCGCATAGACCGTAAGGCTAGTTCCACACGGACGACATTTTATCTAGGATACCCATCCCCGGCACGCAATATCACCGTCTGAAATTAGTTTTCGATTTTTCGATTCCATTATCTCTCAATATCAGTCCCCAATCTGTCAATTCGTCGATTTATTAAGCTGTCAATTTTTCTATCTCTCAAAATATCAATTACTACGTTTATGTTTTTCTTAAAATCGGCATTCTGAAAGGCGCATTGACCGTTAGGCTAGTTCCACACGGACGACATTTTATCTAGGATACCCATCCCCGGCACGCAATATCACCGTCTGAAACTAGTTTTCTATTTGTCGATCCAATTATCTCTCAATATCAGTTCCCAATCTGTCAATCCGTCAATTTATTAACCTGTCAATTTTTCTATCTGTCAACCTATCAATTACTACGTTTATGTTTTTCTTAAAATCGGCATTCTGAAATGCGCATCAACCGTAAGGCTAGTTCCACACGGACGACATTTTGTCTGGGATACCCATCCCCGGCACGCAATATCACCGTCTGAAATTAGTTTTCGATTTCTCGACTCCATTATCTTTCAATATCAGTCCCCAATCTGTCAATCCGTCAATTTATTAACCTGTCAATTTTTCTATCTGTCAACCTATCAATTACTACGTTTATGTTTTTCTTAAAATTGGCATTCTGAAAGGCGCATTGACCGTTAGGCTAGTTCCACACGGACGACATTTTATCTAGGATACCCATCCCCGGCACGCAATATCACCGTCTGAAACTAGTTTTCTATTTGTCGATCCCATTATCTCTCAATATCAGTTCCCAATCTGTCAATCCGTCAATTTATTAACCTGTCAATTTTTCTATCGGTCCACCTATCAATTACTACGTTTATGTTTTTCTTAAAATTGGCATTCTGAAAGGCGCATTGACCGTTAGGCTAGTTCCACACGGACGACATTTTGTCTGGGATACCTATCCCCGGCACGCAATATCACCGTCTGAAACTAGTTTTCGATTTCTCGATTCCATTTCCTCTCAATATCAGTCCCCAATCTGTCAATTCGTCAATTTATTAACCTGTCAATTTTTCTATCTGTCAACCTATCAATTACTACGTTTATGTTTTTCTTAAAATTGGCACTCTGAAAGGCGCATTGACCGTTAGACTAGCTCCACACGGACGACATTTTATCTAGGATACCCATCCCCGGCGCGCAATATCACCGTGTCAAACTAGTTTTCGATTTCTCGATTCCATTATCTCTCAATAGCAGTCCCCAATCTGTCAATCCGTCAATTTATTAACCTGTCAATTTTTCTATCGGTCCACCTATCAATTACTACGTTTATGTTTTTTTTTTAAATTGGCATTCTGAAATGCGCATTGACCGGTAGGCTAGTTCCACACGGACGACATTTTGTCTGGGATACCTATCCCCGGCACGCAATATCACCGTCTGAAACTAGTTTTCGATTTCTCGATTCCATTTCCTCTCAATATCAGTCCCCAATCTTTCAATCCGTCAATTTTTCTATCTGTCAACCTATCAATTACTACGTTTATGTTTTTCTTAAAATCGGCATTCTGAAATGCGCATTGACCGTAAGGCTAGTTCCACACGGACGACATTTTGTCTGGGATACCCATCCCCGGCACGCAATATCACCGTCTGAAATTAGTTTTCAATGTCTCGATTCCATTTCCTCTCAATATCAGTCCCCAATCTTTCAATCCGTCAATTTTTCTATCTGTCAACCTATCAATTACTACGTTTATGTTTTTCTTAAAATCGGCATTCTGAAATGCGCATTGACCGTAAGGCTAGTTCCACACGGACGACATTTTGTCTAGTATACCCATCCCCGGCACGCAATATCACCGTCTGAAACTAGTTTTCGATTTCTCGATTCCATTATGTCTCAATATCAGTCCCCAATTTGTCAATCCGTCAATTTATTAACCTGTCAATTTTTCTATCTGTCAACCTATCAAATACTACGTTTATGTTTTTCTTATAATCGGCATTCTGAAATGCGCATTGTCCGTAAGGCTAGTTCCACACGGACGACATTTTATCTAGGATACCCATCCCCGGCACGCAATATCACCGTCTGAAATTAGTTTTCAATGTCTCGATTCCATTATCTCTCAATATCAGTCCCCAATCTGTCAATCCGTCAATTTATTAACCTGTCAATTTTTCTATCTGTCAACCTATCAATTACTACGTTTATGTTTTTTTTTTTAAATTGTCATTATGAAATGCGCATTGACCGTTAGGGTAGTTCCACACGGACGACATTTTATCTAGGATACCCATACCCGGCACGCAATATCACCGTGTGAAATTAGTTTTCGATTTCTCGATTCCATTATCTTTCAATATCAGTCCCCAATCTGTCAATCCGTCAATTTATTAACCTGTCAATTTTTCTATCTGTCAACCTATCAATTACTACGTTTATGTTTTTCTTAAAATTGGCACTCTGAAAGGCGCATTGACCGTTAGACCAGCTCCACACGGACGACATTTTATCTAGGATACCCATCCCCGGCACCGCAATATCACCGTGTGAAATTAGTTTTCGATTTCTCGATTCCATTATCTCTCAATATCAGTCCCCAATCTGTCAATCCGTCAATTAATTAACCTGTCAATTTTTCTATCTGTCAACCTATAAATTAGTACGTTTATGTTTTTCTTAAAATTGGCATTTTGAAAGGCGCACTGACCGTTAGACTAGCTCCACACGGACGACATTTTATCTAGGATACCCATCCCCGGCACGCAACATCACCGTCTGAAACTAGATTTTGATTTCTCGATTCCATTATCACTCAATATCAGTCCCCATTCTGTCAATCCGTCAATTTATTAACCTGTCAATTTTTCTATCTGTCAACCTATCAATTACTACGTTTATGTTTTTCTTAAAATCGGAATTCTGAAATGCGCATTGACCGTAAGGCTAGTTCCACACGGACGACATTTTATCTAGGATACCCATCCCCGGCACGCAATATCACCGTCTGAAATTAGTTTTCGATTTCTCGATTCCATTATCTTTCAATATCAGTCCCCAATCTGTCAATCCGTCAATTTATTAACCTGTCAATTTTTCTATCTGTCAACCTATCAATTACTACGTTTATGTTTTTCTTAAAATTGGCATTCTGAAAGGCGCATTGACCGTTAGGCTAGTTCCACACGGACGACATTTTATCTAGGATACCCATCCCCGGCACGCAATATCACCGTCTGAAACGAGTTTTCTATTTGTCGATACCATTATCTCTCAATATCAGTTCCCAATCTGTCAATCCGTCAATTTATTAACCTGTCAATTTTTCTATATCTCAACCTATCAATTACTACGTTTATGTTTTTCTTAAAATCGGCATTCTGCAATGCGCATTGACCGTAAGGCTAGTTCCACACGGACGACATTTTATCTAGGATACCCATCCCCGGCACGCAATATCACCGTCTGAAACTAGTTTTCTATTTGTCGATCCCATTATCTTTCAATATCAGTCCCCAATCTGTCAATCCGTCAATTTATTAACCTGTCAATTTTTCTATCTGTCAACCTATCAATTACTACGTTTATGTTTTTCTTAAAATTGGAATTCTGAAATGCGCATAGACCGTAAGGCTAGTTCCACACGGACGACATTTTATCTAGGATACCCATCCCCGGCACGCAATATCACCGTCTGAAACTAGTTTTCGATTTCTAGATTCCATTTCCTCTCAATATCAATCCCCAATCTTTCAATCCGTCAATTTATTAACCTGTTAATTTTTCTATCTGTCAACCTATAAATTACTACGTTTATGTTTTTCTTAAAATTGGCATTTTGAAAGGCGCACTGACCGTTAGACTAGCTCCACACGGACGACATTTTATCTAGGATACCCATCCCCGGCACGCAATATCACCGTGTGAAACTAGATTTCGATTTCTCGATTCCATTATCTCTCAATATCAGTCCCCAATCTGTCAATCCGTCAATTAATTAACCTGTCAATTTTTCTATCTGTCAACCTATAAATTAGTACGTTTATGTTTTTCTTAAAATTGGCATTTTGAAAGGCGCACTGACCGTTAGACTAGCTCCACACGGACGACATTTTATCTAGGATACCCATCCCCGGCACGCAATATCACCGTGTGAAATTAGTTTTCGATTTCTCGACTCCATTATCTCTCAATATCAGTCCCCAATCTGTCAATCCGTCAATTTATTAACCTGTCAATTTTTCTATCTGTCAACCTATCAATTACTACGTTTATGTTTTTCTTAAAATCAGTATTATAAAGTGCGCATTGAGCGTAAAGCTAGTTTCACACAATATCCCCGTCTGAAACTAGTCTTACCTCCGATGCGCATTTCAGAGTCCAGATTTCAAGAAAACATAAACATAGTAAATTTTCCATATTGTCAGTGTGACTCCGTTTCTCAACTTGATCTCTCTAGTTTTAAATTTTTTTTTCCAGGCGACTCGTCCGCCTCCGGAGGAAAACGCACCCGCCAAACCTACACCCGCTACCAGACGCTCGAGCTCGAAAAGGAGTTTCACTACAACAAGTACCTCACCCGAAGACGTCGCGTCGAAATAGCCCACACTCTCAGCTTATCCGAGCGTCAGATAAAGATCTGGTTCCAGAACCGCAGGATGAAGGCGAAAAAGGACTCGAAAATGACCGAGCCGTCGCCGCAGAACTTCCTCTCGCTCTACCCGAGCGCGGAGACTTCGATGCACGACATGGAGATGAACGCGGACATGGCGAAACCGCTGACCCAGATCCGGAACCTTCCGGGCCCTCCGCCGTTGACGCCCTAATGACCGCCGCCACAATTTCGAGCCAAATCAAAAATCTATTGTAAATACTCCTAGTTAAGTTAAGTTTATTTATAAGTATCGAGTCATTAGGTTAAGTTGTAGCAGTCTCTGGAATAAATGGTTCTTTGTCGGTGCTGTAAATCATGTTTATGGGCCCCTGGGGAGGTGCAGTTTTGAGTTGTTTTGACAACGGAGATGGGATTACCGGCAGATTTGGCAAATTCTGGTAAAGGGTTGACGGATGGTGGTATTGACCGGCGGCTTTTCGGCCAACAAAGGGTTGCGAAGACGGGTTTTAAATATTCATGGGGTGTTTATTGCTCTATTCCTCACTGAGTCAACAAATTCTGCAACAGTTTTGGATTACCTAAATTTAAACTGTTGCAAACCTGTGCAATCGCACCCCGAGCCCGACGCTAAAATGTCCACCGAAGCACCCCAAACTTTCATCCCTCATCCTCGCGTCCGCACACCTCCGAGCATGCGCGTCCGCCGCGCCAAAGATGGCTGATCCGAAGAGATAACCGAAGGCGTGCAACTGGACGCGTGCATTTTCTTTGTTTTTGGTGCCGTTTAAAGCGAGGCGATGTGAAGGCGATAGTGCGAGAATACGAGTGTTACTACACGGTATGTACAGCGATTTTTACATTGTAAGTAGATTAGATCGGGTTTACATGCGATGCGTGATGGTGCCTACCTGACTCGCGCACAGTAACGATTACTTGTGTAATTACTTATTTATTTTTTAATTGCACTGTTAGTTGTATTGTTCGATGGTTATCGACGTCTGGGTTCGGTGGGGTGCTGGGAGCGTGATGCAATTACTGGGACGTTGAGGCCGTCATTCGATGGGATGGCGGCGAGTGGGGAGCTGGATCGGTTTAATTGTTCAATGGCAGAATCTGCAATGTTGCTCTGGATTGCATTGTCATAGTCATATTTCAATCAAACTAAAATGTGTTAAAAAGGCCAAATTAAACAGACAGACAGATATAATTCACTAGATATTAGGTTCTTTATCAATAGATGACGCTGTCTTCTGCAAGTTAACTATAAAACAGTAAAAGGTGAAGAAAATAACGTACCTACTAAATAAATTATGTTCACAGAATCAAAAAGAAATTTATCAGTCCATTTGGCAATACGAGAGCGATTTTCAGTCCGTTGTTTTCACAAATTTTATAAAAATTATTTCCAGGTCTACTATGGAGCTATACACTAGGGTTAACAGGATAAAAAAAAAATGTATAAGTCCTTTTTGTACTATGAGAACGTTTTACATATTACAAATTTAGAAATACCATTTCCAGGTATGTTGAGAGAATGAATTCACAGAATGAAAAAAAAAAATCCATTTTGTAATATGAAAACATCTTAGAATTTTTTTAGTGCCGAATTCGTTGTTTTTTGAAACGGTTCCATTTGACAAATTTTCAAAAAGTACTTCCAGCTGTGTTGAGGAACTTTTAAGACATTTTGTGAATACACTGGGGTTCATAGAATCAAAAAAAATATTATAGTTAAGTTGGAAACGTCTTATAATTTTTCATTGAGGAATTCGTTGCTTTTTGAAACGGTCACAATTCATAATTATTCAAAAAGTACTTCCAGGTTTGTTGAGGAGATCTTATGACACTTTGTGAATACATTAGGGTTCACAGAATCAAAAAAAAATTGGTGAGTCCCTTTTGTCAGATGGGAACGCCTTAGAAAATTTTTAGTGCCGAATTCGTTGTTTTTTGAAACGGTTCCATTTGACAAATTTTCAAAAAGTACTTCCAGGTGTGTTGAGGAACTTTTAAGACCTTTTGTGAATACACTGGGGTTCATAGAATCAAAAAAAAAATTATAAGTCAGTTTTGAACGTCTTATAATTTTTCATTGAGGAATTCGTTGCTTTTTGAAACGGTCACAATTCATAATTATTCAAAAAGTACTTCCAAGTTTGTTGAGGAGATCTTATGACACTTTGTGAATACATTAGGGTTCACAGAATCAAAAAAAAAAAATTGGTGAGTCCCTTTTGTCAGATGGGAACGCCTTAGAAAATCTTTAGTGCCGAATTCGTTGTTTTTTGAAACGGTTCCGTTTGACAAATTTTCAAAAAGTACTTCCAGGTGTGTTGAGGAACTTTTAAGACATTTTGTGAATACATTGGGGTTCATAGAATCAAAAAAAAAATAATTTATAAGTCAGTTGGTAACGTCTTATAATTTTTCATTGAGGAATTCTTTGCGTTTTGAAACGGTCACAATTCATAATTATTCAAAAAGTACTTCCAGGTTTGTTGAGGAGATCTTATGACACTTTGTGAATACATTAGGGTTCACAGAATCAAAGAAAAAATTGGTGAGTCCCTGTTGTCAGATGGGAACGCCTTAGAAAATTTTTAGTGCCGAATTCGTTGTTTTTTGAAACGGTTCCATTTGACAAATTTTCAAAAAGTACTTCCAGCTGTGTTGAGGAACTTTTAAGACATTTTGTGAATACACTGGGGTTCATAGAATCAAAAAAATATATTTATAAGTCAGTTGGGAACGTCTTATAATTTTTCATTGAGGAATTCGTTGCTTTTTGAAACGGTCACAATTCATAATTATTCAAAAAGTACTTCCAGGTTTGTTGAGGAGATCTTATGACACTTTGTGAATACATTAGGGTTCACAGAATAAAAAAAAATTGGTGAGTCTCTTTTGTCAGATGGGAACGCCTTAGAAAATTTTTAGTGCCGAATTCGTTGTTTCTTGAAACGGTTCCATTTGACAAATTTTCAAAAAGTACTTCCAGCTGTGTTGAGGAACTTTTAAGACATTTTGTGAATACACTGGGGTTCATAGAATCAAAAAAAAATATTTATAAGTCAGTTGGGAACGTCTTATCATTTTTCATTGAGGAATTCGTTGCTTTTTGAAACGGTCACAATTCATAATTATTCAAAAAGTACTTCCAGACTTGTTGAGGAGATCTTATGACACTTTGTGAATACATTAGGGTTCACAGAATCAAAAAAAAAAATTGGTGAGTCCTTTTTGTCAGATGGGAACGTATTAGAAAATTTTTAGTGCCGAATTCGTTGTTTTTTTAAACGGTTTCATTTGACAAATTTTTAAAAAGTACTTCCAGGGGCCGTTTCATAAAAAACTTGTCACTTGTAATACCAATTTGTTGCTAAGTAGCAACCAATCAATGAAGCTCTTCCTTGACTACACACTTGTATTACAAGTGACAAGTTTTTTATGAAACTGGCCCCTGGTGTGTTGAGGAAATTTTAAGGCATTTTGTGAATACACTGGGGTTTATAGAATAAAAAAAATATATTTATAAGTCAGTTGGGAATGTCTTATAATTTTTCATTTTGTGAATACACTGGGGTTTATATAATCAAAAAAAAAATTTATAAGTCAGTTGGTAACGTCTTATCATTTTTCATTGAGGAATTCGTTGCTTTTTGAAACGGTCACAATTCATAATTATTCAAAAAGTACTTCCAGGTTTGTTGAGATCTTATGAGGCTTTGTGAATCCATTAGGGTTCATAGAAAAAAAAAAAATTTGGCGAGCTCCTTTTGTCAGATGGGAACGCCTTAGAAAAATTTTAGTGCCGAATTCGTTGTTTTTTGAAACGCTTTCATTTGACAAATTTTCAAAAAGTACTTCCAGGTGTATTGAGGAACTTTTAAGACATTTTGTGAGTACACTGGGGTTCATAGAATAAAAATTTTTTTTTTTAAGTCAGTTGGGAACGTCTTATAATTTTTCATTGAGAAATTCGTTGCTTTTTGAAACGGTCACAATTCATATTTATTCAAAAAGTACTTCCAGGATTGTTGAGGAGATCTTATGACACTTTGTGAATACATTAGGGTTCAGAGAATCAAAAAAAAAACTGGTGAGTCCCTTTTGTCAAATGGGAACGCATTAGAAAATTTTTAGTGCCAAATTTTCAAACAGTACTTCCAGGTGTGTTGAGGAACTTTTAAGACATTTTGTGAATACACTGGGGTTCATAGAATAAAAAAAAAAATATATAAGTCAGTTGGAAACGTCTTATAATTTTTCATTGAGGAATTCGTTGCTTTTTGAAACGGTCACAATTCATAATTATTCAAAAAGTACTTCCAGGTTTGTTGAGGAGATCTTATGACACTTTGTGAATACATTAGGGTTCACAGAATCAAAAAAAAATTGGTGAGTCCCTTTTGTCAGATGGGAACGCCTTAGAAAATTTTTAGTGCCAAATTCGTTGTTTTTTGAAACGGTTCCATTTGACAAATTTTCAAAAAGTACTTCCAGCTGTGTTGAGGAACTTTTAAGACATTTTGTGAATACACTGGGGTTCATAGAATCAAAAAAATATATTTATAAGTCAGTTGGGAACGTCTTATAATTTTTCATTGAGGAATTCGTTGCTTTTTGAAACGGTCACAATTCATAATTATTCAAAAAGTACTTCCAGGTTTGTTGAGGAGATCTTATGACACTTTGTGAATACATTAGGGTTCACAGAATAAAAAAAAATTGGTGAGTCTCTTTTGTCAGATGGGAACGCCTTAGAAAATTTTTAGTGCCGAATTCGTTGTTTTTTGAAACGGTTCCATTTGACAAGTTTTCAAAAAGTACTTCCAGGTGTGTTGAGGAGCTTTCAAGACATTTTGTGAATACACTGGGGTTCATAGAATCAAAAAAAAATTATAAGTCAGTTGGAAACGTCTTATAATTTTTCATTGAGGAATTCGTTGCTTTTTGAAACGGTCACAATTCATAATTATTTAAAAAGTACTTCCAGGTTTGTTGAGGAGATCTTATGACACTTTGTGAATTCATTAGGGTTCACAGAATCAAAAAAAAAATGGTGAGTCCCTTTTGTCAGATGGGAACGCCTTAGAACATTTTTAGTGCCGAATTCGTTGTTTTTTTAAACGGTTCCATTTGACAAATTTTCAAAAAGTACTTCCAGGTGTGTTGAGGAACTTTTAAGACATTTTGTGAATACACTGGGGTTCATAGAATCAAAAAAAAATAAAAATTATATGTCAGTTTTGAACGTCTTATAATTTTTCATTGAGGAATTCGTTGCTTTTTGAAACGGTCACAATTCATAATTATTCAAAAAGTACTTCCAGGTTTGTTGAGGAGATCTTATGACACTTTGTGAATACATTAGGGTTCACATGATCAAAAAAAAATTTGGTGAATCCCTTTTGTCAGATGGGAACGCCTTAGAAAATTTTTAGTGCCGAATTCGTTGTTTTTTGAAACGGTTCCATTTGACAAATTTTCAAAAAGTACTTCCAGGTGTGTTGAGGAACTTTTAAGACATTTTGTGAATACACTGGGGTTCATAGAATCAAAAAAAATAATTTATAAGTCAGTTGGGAACGTCTTATAATTTTTCATTGAGGAATTCGTTGCTTTTTGAAACGGTCACAATTCATAATTATTCAAAAAGTACTTCCAGGTTTGTTGAGGAGATCTTGTGACACTTTGTGAATACATTAGGGTTCACAGAATCAAAAAAAAATTGGTGAGTCCCTTTTGTCAGATGGGAACGCCTTAGAAAATTTTTAGTGCCAAATTCGTTGTTTTTTGAAACGGTTCCATTTGACAAATTTTCAAAAAGTACTTCCAGCTGTGTTGAGGAACTTTTAAGACATTTTGTGAACACACTGGGGTTCATAGAATCAAAAAAATATATTTATAAGTCAGTTGGGAACGTCTTATAATTTTTCATTGAGGAATTCGTTGCTTTTTGAAACGGTCACAATTCATAATTATTCAAAAAGTACTTCCAGGTTTGTTGAGGAGATCTTATGACACTTTGTGAATACATTAGGGTTCACAGAAGCAAAAAAAAATTTGGTGAGTCGCTTTTGTCAAATGGGAACGCATTGGAAAATTTTTAGTGCCGAATTCGTTGTTTTTTGAATCGGTTTCATTTGACAAATTTTAAAAAAGTACTTCCAGGTGTGTTGAGGAACTTTTAAGACATTTTATGAATACACTGGGGTTCATAGAATAAAAAAAAAAATTATAAGTCAGTTGGTAACGTCTTATAATTTTTCATTGAGCAATTCGTTGCTTTTTGAAACGGTCACAATTCATATTTATTCAAAAAGTACTTCCAGGATTCTTGAGGAGATCTTATGACACTTTGTGAATACATTAGGGTTCAGAGAATCAAAAAAAAAAATTGGTGAGTCCCTTTTGTCAAATGGGAACGCATTAGAAAATTTTTAGTGCCAAATTTTCAAACAGTACTTCCAGGTGTGTTGAGGAACTTTTAAGACATTTTGTGAATACACTGGGGTTCATAGAATCAAAAAAAAAATATATAAGTCAGTTGGAAACGTCTTATAATTTTTCATTGAGGAATTCGTTGCTTTTTGAAACGGTCACAATTCATAATTATTCAAAAAGTACTTCCAGGTTTGTTGAGGAGATCTTGTGACACTTTGTGAATACATTAGGGTTCACAGAATCAAAAAAAAATTGGTGAGTCCCTTTTGTCAGATGGGAACGCCTTAGAAAATTTTTAGTGCCAAATTCGTTGTTTTTTGAAACGGTTCCATTTGACAAATTTTCAAAAAGTACTTCCAGCTGTGTTGAGGAACTTTTAAGATATTTTGTGAATACACTGGGGTTCATAGAATCAAAAAAATATATTTATAAGTCAGTTGGGAACGTCTCATCATTTTTCATTGAGGAATTCGTTGCTTTTTGAAACGGTCACAATTCATAATTATTCAAAAAGTACTTGCAGATTTGTTGAGGAGATCTTATGACACTTTGTGAATACATTAGGGTTCACAGAATCAAAAAAAAAATTGGTGAGTCCTTTTTGTCAGATGGGAACGTATTAGAAAATTTTTAGTGCCGAATTCGTTGTTTTTTTAAACGGTTTCATTTGACAAATTTTCAAAAAGTACTTCCAGGGGCCCGTTTCATAAAAAACTTGTCACTTGTAAAACCAATTTGTTGCTAAGTAGCAACCAATCAATGAAGCTCTTCCTTGACTACACACTTGTATTACAAGTGACAAGTTTTTTATGAAACTGGCCCATGGAGTGTTGAGGAAATTTGAAGGCATTTTGTGAATACACTGGGGTTTATAGAATAAAAAAAATATATTTATAAGTCAGTTGGGAATGTCTTATAATTTTTCATTTTGTGAATACACTGGGGTTTATATAATCAAAAAAAATATTTATAAGTCAGTTGGTAACGTCTTATCATTTTTCATTGAGGAATTCGTTGCTTTTTGAAACGGTCACAATTCATAATTATTCAAAAAGTACTTCCAGGTTTGTTGAGATCTTATGAGGCTTTGTGAATCCATTAGGGTTCATAGAATAAAAAAAAAAATTGGCGAGCTCCTTTTGTCAGATGGGAACGCCTTAGAAAAATTTTAGTGCCGAATTCGTTGTTTTTTGAAACGCTTTCATTTGACAAATTTTCAAAAAGTACTTCCAGGTGTATTGAGGAACTTTTAAGACATTTTGTGAATACACTGGGGTTAATAGAATAAATTTTTTTTTTTTTTTTTTAAGTCAGTTTTGAACGTCTTATAATTTTTCATTGAGGAATTCGTTGCTTTTTGAAACGGTCACAATTCATAATTATTCAAAAAGTACTTCCAGGTTTGTTGAGGAGATCTGATGACACTTTGTGAATACATTAGGGTTCACAGAATAAAAAAAAGATTGGTGAGTCCCTTTTGTCAGATGGGAACGCATTAGAAAATTTTTAGTGCCGAATTTTCAAAAAGTACTTCCAGGTGTGTTGAGGAACTTTCAAGACATTTTGTGAATACACTGGGGTTCATAGAATCAAAAAAAAAATTATAAGTCAGTTAGAAACGTCTTATAATTTTTCATTGAGGAATTCGTTGCTTTTTGAAACGGTCACAATTCATAATTATTTAAAAAGTATTTCCAGGTTTGTTGAGGAGATCTTATGACACTTTGTGAATTCATTAGGGTTCACAGAATCAAAAAGAAAATGGTGAGTCCCTTTTGTCAGATGGGAACGCCTTAGAACATTTTTAGTGCCGAATTCGTTGTTTTTTTAAACGGTTCCATTTGACAAATTTTCAAAAAGTACTTCCAGGTGTGTTGAGGAACTTTTAAGACATTTTGTGAATACACTGGGGTTCATAGAATCAAAAAAAAAATTATATGTCAGTTTTGAACGTCTTATAATTTTTCATTGAGGAATTCGTTGCTTTTTGAAACGGTCACAATTCATAATTATTCAAAAAGTACTTCCAGGTTTGTTGAGGAGATCTTATGACACTTTGTGAATACATTAGGGTTCACAGAATCAAAAAAAAAATTGGTGAGTCCCTTTTGTCAGATGGGAACGCCTTAGAAAATCTTTAGTGCCGAATTTGTTGTTTTTTGAAACGGTTCCATTTGACAAATTTTCAAAAAGTACTTCCAGGTGTGTTGAGGAACTTTTAAGACATTTTGTGAATACACTGGGGTTCATAGAATCAAAAAAAAAAAAATTTATAAGTCAGTTGGGAACGTCTTATAATTTTTCATTGTGGAATTCGTTGCTTTTTGAAACGGTCACAATTCATAATTATTCAAAAAGTACTTCCAGGTTTGTTGAGGAGATCTTATGACACTTTGTGAATACATTAGGGTTCACAGGATCAAAAAAAATTTGGTGAATCCCTTTTGTCAGATGGGAACGCCTTAGAAAATTTTTAGTGCCGAATTCGTTGTTTTTTGAAACGGTTCCATTTGACAAATTTTCAAAAAGTACTTCCAGGTGTGTTGAGGAACTTTTAAGACATTTTGTGAATACACTGGGGTTCATAGAATCAAAAAAAATAATTTATAAGTCAGTTGGTAACGTCTTATAATTTTTCATTGAGGAATTCGTTGCTTTTTGAAACGGTCACAATTCATAATTATTCAAAAAGTACTTCCAGGTTTGTTGAGGAGATCTGATGACACTTTGTGAATACATTAGGGTTCACAGAATAAAAAAAAGATTGGTGAGTCCCTTTTGTCAGATGGGAACGCATTAGAAAATTTTTAGTGCCGAATTTTCAAAAAGTACTTCCAGGTGTGTTGAGGAACTTTCAAGACATTTTGTGAATACACTGGGGTTCATAGAATCAAAAAAAAAATTATAAGTCAGTTAGAAACGTCTTATAATTTTTCATTGAGGAATTCGTTGCTTTTTGAAACGGTCACAATTCATAATTATTTAAAAAGTATTTCCAGGTTTGTTGAGGAGATCTTATGACACTTTGTGAATTCATTAGGGTTCACAGAATCAAAAAGAAAATGGTGAGTCCCTTTTGTCAGATGGGAACGCCTTAGAACATTTTTAGTGCCGAATTCGTTGTTTTTTTAAACGGTTCCATTTGACAAATTTTCAAAAAGTACTTCCAGGTGTGTTGAGGAACTTTTAAGACATTTTGTGAATACACTGGGGTTCATAGAATCAAAAAAAAAATTATATGTCAGTTTTGAACGTCTTATAATTTTTCATTGAGGAATTCGTTGCTTTTTGAAACGGTCACAATTCATAATTATTCAAAAAGTACTTCCAGGTTTGTTGAGGAGATCTTATGACACTTTGTGAATACATTAGGGTTCACAGAATCAAAAAAAAAATTGGTGAGTCCCTTTTGTCAGATGGGAACGCCTTAGAAAATCTTTAGTGCCGAATTTGTTGTTTTTTGAAACGGTTCCATTTGACAAATTTTCAAAAAGTACTTCCAGGTGTGTTGAGGAACTTTTAAGACATTTTGTGAATACACTGGGGTTCATAGAATCAAAAAAAAAAAAATTTATAAGTCAGTTGGGAACGTCTTATAATTTTTCATTGTGGAATTCGTTGCTTTTTGAAACGGTCACAATTCATAATTATTCAAAAAGTACTTCCAGGTTTGTTGAGGAGATCTTATGACACTTTGTGAATACATTAGGGTTCACAGGATCAAAAAAAATTTGGTGAATCCCTTTTGTCAGATGGGAACGCCTTAGAAAATTTTTAGTGCCGAATTCGTTGTTTTTTGAAACGGTTCCATTTGACAAATTTTCAAAAAGTACTTCCAGGTGTGTTGAGGAACTTTTAAGACATTTTGTGAATACACTGGGGTTCATAGAATCAAAAAAAATAATTTATAAGTCAGTTGGTAACGTCTTATAATTTTTCATTGAGGAATTCGTTGCTTTTTGAAACGGTCACAATTCATAATTATTCAAAAAGTACTTCCAGGATTGTTGAGGAGATCTTATGACACTTTGTGAATACATTAGGGTTCAGAGAATCAAAAAAAAAATTGGTGAGTCCCTTTTGTCAAATGGGAACGCATTAGAAAATTTTTAGTGCCGAATTTTCAAAAAGTACTTCCAGGTGTGTTGAGGAACTTTCAAGACATTTTGTGAATACACTGGGGTTCATAGAATCAAAAAAAAATTATAAGTCAGTTGGAAACGTCTTATAATTTTTCATTGAGGAATTCGTTGCTTTTTGAAACGGTCACAATTCATAATTATTTAAAAAGTACTTCCAGGTTTGTTGAGGAGATCTTATGACACTTTGTGAATTCATTAGGGTTCACAGAATCAAAAAGAAAATGGTGAGTCCCTTTTGTCAGATGGGAACGCCTTAGAACATTTTTAGTGCCGAATTCGTTGTTTTTTTAAACGGTTCCATTTGACAAATTTTCAAAAAGTACTTCCAGGTGTGTTGAGGAACTTTTAAGACATTTTGTGAATACACTGGGGTTCATAGAATCAAAAAAAAATTTATAAGTCAGTTGGGAACGTTTTATAATTTTTCTTTGAGGAATTCGTTGCTTTTTGAAACGGTCACAATTCATAATTATTCAAAAAGTAGTTCCAGGTTTGTTGAGGAGATCTTATGACTCTTTGTGGATACATTAGGGTTCACAGAATCAAAAAAATATTTGGTGAGACGACCCTTTTGTCAGATGGGAACGTCTTAGAATTTTTTTACTGCCGAATTCGTTGCTTTTTTAAACTGGTCCATTTTACAGATTTCCAAAAGGTCCTTCCAGGTCTGTTGAGGAACTTTAATGACACTTTGTGAATACACTGGGGTAAACACAATCAAAAAGAATTTTGTAAGTCCCTTTTGTCAGATGGGAACGTTTTATAATTTTTTATTGTCAAATTCGTTATTTTTTTAATTGATCACAATTCAAAATTTTTAAAAAAGTACTTCCAGGTCTGTTGAGGAGCTTTTATGACTTTGTAAATTCACTGAGGTTCACAGATTTAAAAAGAATTTTGTAGGTCCTTTTTGTCAGATAGGAACGTCTTATAATTTTTTATTGCCGAATTCGTTATTTTTTGAAACTGTTCCATTTCAAAAAGTACTTCCAGGTCAGTCGAGGAACTTTTATGACATTTTGCGAATACTTTTTTATTGAAGAATTCATTGTGTTGTGAAACGGTCACCATTTATAATTTTTCAAAAAGTACTTCCAGGTCTGTTGAGAAGCTTTTATGACACTTTGTATATACATTGGGGTTCACAGAATCAAAAAGAATTTTGTCAGTTCCTTTTGTCAGATGGGAACGTGTTAGAAATTTTTTAGTAGCGAATTGAAATTGTTTCATTTAACAAATTTTTAAAAAGTACTTCCAAGTATGTTGAGGAGCTTTTATGACACGTTGTGAGTAAACTGGAGTTCAGGGAATCCAAAAGAGTTTTATAGGTGCTTTTCGTCAGATAGGAACGTCTTATAATTTTTTATTGCCGAATTCGTTATTTTTTGAAACTGTTCCATTTCAAAAAGTACTTCCAGGTCAGTCGAGGAACTTTTATGACATTTTGCGAATACACTGGGGTTCACAAAATTTTTGTCCCTTTTGTCAGATGGGAACGTATTACAATTCTTCTGATGACAAATCGGTTGTTATTTGAACGAGTCACAATTCATATTTTTTTCAAAACTACTTCCAGGCCTGTTGAGGAGCTTTTATGACACTTTGTGATTTCACTAGGGTTCAAAAAATCAAAAATAATTTTATAAGTTTATTTTGTAATATGAGAATGTCCTAGAAAATTTTTAGTCTCGAATTCGTTGGTTTTTGATTTTACAATTTACAAATTTTTAAAAAATACTTCCAGGTTTATTGAAATGCTTTTATGACACTTTCTGAATCAAAAATTATTTTAAAAGTATTTTTTTTATATGAGAAGATCTTTGAGATTTGTTAGTGTTTTGAAAGGGTCACATAGTTCTTTTAACAGGTATTTGCATAATACATACTTCTTTTATGTAGAATGTATACAATTTTTTTGGTTGTACAAACAATACTATGACGGCGATACATCACCGGTGATTAGTCAGTACGTTCTATTATGTCATTCGGATTCAAGCACATTATAGAGAAAATCGAAAACCCACACGAAGAAAATGAATTTTTTGGCATTGTTTAAAATCGCGAAGTGGCCCGTGAAAGCGCTTCAAGGTCAGAACATTGGCGTGTTCGGTAAACAGGGTTATATTCGGGAATTTCTAGCATACTGTTTTATGAACCTTCCTATAAATTCCTCCACTGATCCCTCGAGCTTTAAGATATCATATATCGGCTTGGTGAAGACAAACATTGCAAAATTTTAGAAATTTCCACGCACTTATCGCCAATCCCGTACGATAATCAATCTTCTCTTCCCGACAAGACGTGCATGTTTAAACAATTTCGCAAAACTCTTCTTCAAAATTAATCAACCTCCTCGACAAGGCAGACGATTAGTTCTGCAGCACATTCGCTAATAACGATCCTAACGAAACAATTGACCTCCCAACACCTGCCCCTCGCCGGAGCTCCGAAAAACTCCTACCTCAAAGGTCCAGTTTTCGCTGTCAGCTTGTCGTAATTGATGGTGTTCGTCAGACGAACGATTAAATATAAGGGTAGACATGCTCGTGCCGATATCTGATCACTCCGCTTCAATCTAACCCATTTTTCTGTTTTTATCCGTGTTTACATTCTCGTCGGATAAATATGGAGAAAAACGGCGACGGCCGTTATTTATGGCTTTAATAGTGTGTTAATGTGACAAGTGCGCTAATTGTTGCAACTAGTAATGAAATCGGATATGCGATACGGTATGCGCGGTATGAAGGTATGCGTGCATGTGGGTCAAACAGTTGACGAGGCGAACAATGCAGAGACGGTGGTGGAAAGTAAATCGCGGATCCAGTGCTATTTATAGTCGGGAGCGTTACACATATCGCAGGTATTGGTATGCCATTAGCAGTACTATTATTGAAAGGTCCGAATATGGAGCCTTGCGGCACACCTGTCTTCTCTTGAATAGAATTAAATGGTAGCAACAGGAGAACAGTTGTAAAAATATGAAACACTGCTTGAGGCAATGAAAGTGTTTCATAAATGATTCATGTTGCCTGTGTCCATGCTCCCTGGATGTGATACAGTTCCTACATATTTTTCTTCCAAACCACGCTGGCCGCTGATACTTCTGTCCAATTGCGGATCAATCACAAATACACGCCACTGCTTTATTTCTATACGTCTTCCACTGACAAGTTTATTTTTCGTGTTTGTTCCAGAGCCGAAGTGGCCCTTCACGATAAGAAACAGATCCGTGATGGACTGATAATGGCTGATCTTTCACTGGGGGAGAGGTAGCTTAATCATCGTTATTGAACTATCTTAATGGTTTGTATTGTCCACCGTTCGATATATCATGTGCGAGCCGTAATGGAATATTTATCTTCCTCTTGGTTTTCCGCCGCGTGCTTCTGCGATGCACAAATGGTGGATTTAGTATGCGGTCGGGATAATTGGTGAGTGGTTTTTGTTATGTTTGTATCATCTGAGAATATTAGATTATTTTTGTTTGCTCGAGTGGTATTCGTTACGATTATATTAATTGAAAATCTCCAATTGCTATTGGCTCAATTTATTATGTGTTAAACGATTTTATACAAACGGTATACCTACTTGCTTGATCACTGTTAAACCCAGTTTGTTCTTTTCAGACTCATCCTGCCCAAGCGGAAGACTGCCAGGCCCACCCCTCCGACTTCCAACCGTACGAACACCTCCTTTTCGAACTTTAATAAACTCGCCGATCTGCCTCACGTTTTAGTTTCTTTTTCCCTAAAATCCCGAAGCGGCGAACTCCGAGATATCGGAAACAGCGCACTTCCATTAGACCAGATGTGCGTGAATATGCAGCGCTGGGGTGTGTATTGGTACATAATAGGTTCAGTGACGTGTTCCACTAACCCTGACAGGAGGGTCGCGCCGGGGTCGGACAAAGCGCGGGGCGCAGGGGGACGAGCTGATGGATTACCCGGCCGAGCTGTCAAACGCAAGATGGATCTGCCATTTTCGAACTTACTCTTTCCCAGCAAATAGTGCGATGCTGGAACGGCGACGGGTTATTGGCAGGATGGCCGTGGGTGGTGGGGGCGTAATTAATGGAAATTTTTGGAAACGGGGGTGGAGTGATTCCGGGCGAGAAGTTTCCGCGGTGTACCTGCGTGTGCATTTTGCGATTCTTTTGTTGGGACTGTTAAATTACCGACAATAGCACTATGAGAACTTATAAGGTATAATAAATTAAGACCAACTTATACAGGGTGATTTCGAACATGTATCAGTCATTCAAAGGGCGTAATTAAAAGTCCCTTAAATCCTGATTCTGAAAGCTTTTTGAGACTAAAACGAAAATGGTAGTTGCAATATTAAGCGCCGTGCAGCCGAAAAAGATATCCAAGGGGTCGTCTATTAATTACGTGAGATCTTTAGTCCCGGATTTAAGTAAATATCAAGGATTGACACTCTTGAAATCGAAAACGCTAAAAAATACCCAACAATGTTTCGGTCTGTTCGACCTATCCTCCTTAAATCGCACATTACATACACAAATTAAAGAGAATCTCAACACATTGGTGTCAGTAAACCAGGGCCAGTGACTATAGTTCACGAGATATGAGCGAAAATATTTTTGAGTAAAGTTTCAAAACCCTAGAGACATCTTGGTGGTGTGAATTGCATCGTTGGACCCAGAAGGTCCAGTTCCATCAGAAAAGCTCACTTTTCTTTATAATGAATTTTCAAAATTTACCCCCTTAAAGTTCAAATTTTTTTCCTTTAATCCTCTCCCACTCCTAACTATTCGACTTATTGCCCCGTAACCCCGAACAGAAGCAAATATGGAGGTTCTCTTTCGTTTGGCGCCTCCATAAAAGTCCTATCTAGCACGGTCAAATTTCAAATCGTATGATACAGCAAACATTACACACCCCAATTAAAGAGAATTTCAAGACAAAGTTGGTGGTACCATTACATCAGCTGCGCGACCTACAGTTTATGAGATATGAGCAAAAATGTTTTCTGGTGTCCACGAACTTGCGGAAAACTCGGGAGCAAGTTTTGAGGTTTACAATTCGGACTTAATTAAATTTATAATGAACGATTTCACGTTCAATATCTTAATTCTTCAATCCTACAATTTCTCAATTTTTCAAATTCCCAATTCTTCAATTTCTCAGTTTCTAAATGTATCAATCTTTCAACCTCCCAATTTCTCAATCTCTCAATTTCACAATTTCTTAATCTTTCAATTTCCCTATTTTTCAAACTCTCAATCTCTCAATTCTAGAATTTCCCGATTTCTCTATCTATCAATCTCACATTTCCTCAAATTTAAATTTCACAATTTTTAAATTCTACAATTTCTCAATAATTCTGTTTCCTAACTATATTTTCTCAATTAAAGGATCTCAAACTTTCATTCCCTCAATTTCTCAGTTTTTCAATTTCTCAACTTTTCATTTTCTCAATCTCCCAATAATTTAATTCAATAATTTCTCAGTTTTTCAGTTTCTCAATTTCTCAAACTCTGTTTAACAATCTCAATTTCTAAGTTTATAATTTTTTCAATTTCTCAATCTCTTAATTTCTCAATCGCTCGATTTCCCAATTAGTTAATATAACAAACTCTCAATCTCTCAATCTTTCAATTTCTCAATCTCTCAATTTCTCAATATCTTAAACTCTCAATCTCTCAATACCTCAATTTATTAATTTCCCAATTTTTCAATTCTACAATTTCCCAATTTTTCAGTTTTATAATCTCTCAAATCCTATGTCTGTTAATCTCCCGATCTCTCAATTTCACAATTTCTCAATCTATCAATCTCTCATTTCCTCAAATTATTAATTTCTCAGTTTTAATATCTCAATTTTTTAATCCTACAATTTCTCAATAATTCTACAATTTCTCAGTTTCCCAACTATATTTTCTCAATTTTTCAATTTCTTAATTTCTCATTTTCTGAAATTCTCAATCCCTCAATTTCTCAATCGCTCGATTTCCCAATTCGTCAATTTCTCAATCAATCAATCTTTCAATTTCTCAATCTCTCAATATCTTAAACTCTCAATCTCTCAATCTGTCAATATCTCAATTCTACAATTTTTCAATTTCAGTTTCTCGATTTCTCAAATCCTGTGTCTCTTAATCTCTCAATCTCTTAATTCCTAAATTACTTAATTTCTCAGTTTCTCAATTTCTCAAATCACGTGTCTGTTAATTTCTCAATTTCTTAATTCTTCAATTTCTCAATGACCTACTCAATCCTTCAACCCCCAGGACCTCAATTTCTCGATCTCCCAACCGCCCAATCTATCAATCTCTCATTTCCACAATTTCTCAATTTTTCAATTCCTCAGTTTCTCGAACTTTAATTCTCTCAATTTCTCAATTGCTCAATCTTTCAATCTTTGAATATTTCTCAATCTTTCAATTCAATAAATTCTCATTCTTCCAGTTTCTCAATCTCAAACTCTATGTTTGCCAATCTTTCAATTTCTTAATTTCTTATTTTTGCAATTTTTTTCTCTGAAATTTTCAATATCTCAACCTCTGAAATTCTCAATCTCTCAACCTCTAAATTCCTCAATTTCTCAAACTATCAATCTCTCAATCTTTCAATATCTTAAACTCTCAATCTCTCAATCTGTCAATATCTCAATTACTTAATTTCTCAACAATTTTTCAATTTCAGTTTCTCGATTTCTCAAATCCTATGTCTCAATCTCTCAATCTCTTAATTCCTAAATTTCTTAATTTCTCAGTTTCTCAATTTCTCAATGACCTACTCAATCCTACAATCCCCAGTATTTCAATTTCTCAATCTCCCAAACGCTCAATCTATCAATCTCTCATTTCCCCAATTTCTTAATTTCTCAATTTTTCAATTCTACAATTTCTCAATTCTACAATTTCTGAATTCTTCAATTCTACAATTTTTCAATTTCTGTTTTTCAAACTTTAATTCCCTCGATTTCTCAATCTTTCAATTCAATAATTTCTCAATTTTTTAGTTTCTCAATTTCTCAAACTGTTTGTCAATCTCAATTTCTTAATTTCTGTTTTACAATTTTTCAGTTTCTCAATCTCTGAAATTCTCAATCCCTCAATTTCTCAATAGCTAGATTTTCCAATTCCTCAATATCTTAAATTCTCAATCTCTCAATCTTTCAGTTTCTCAATATTTTAGACTCTCAATCTGTCAATACCTCATTTCCCCAATTCCTTAATTTCTCAGTTTCTCAATTTCGCAAATCCTAAGTCTGTTAATCTCTCAATCTCTTAATTCCTCAATTTCTCAATAAATTACTCAATCCTTCAAACCTCAGGACCTCAATTTCTCGATCTCCCAACCGCCCAATTTATCAATTTTTCAATTCCTCAGTTTCTCGAACTTTAATTCCGTCAATTTCTTAAATTTCTCAATTTTTCAATTTTTGAATTTCTCAATCTTTCAATTCAATAAATTCTCATTCTTCCAGTTTCTCAATCTCAAACTCTGTTTGCCAATCTTTCAATTTCTTAATTTCTTATTTTTGCAATTTTTAAAGTTTCTCAATTTTTCAATCTTTGAAATTCTCAATATCTCACCCTCTGAAATTCTCAATCTCTCAACCTCTAAATTCCTCAATTTCTCAATTGCTCGATTTCCCAATTCCTCAAAATCTCTTCAATTCTACAATTTCTCAGTTTCTCAATCTCTCAGATCCTATGTACCTTACTCTCTCAGTCTCTCAATTCCTCAATTGCTTAATTTCTCAGTTTCTCAATTTCTGAATCCCTCAATTTCTCAATGTTTTAATTTCTCAATCCCTCAATTTCTTAAATTTCTATTTTTCAATTCTACAATTCCTCAATTTTTCGATCTCTCAAATCCTATATCTCTTAATCTCTCAATCTTTTAATTCCTCAATTTCTTAATTTCTCAATAAATTACTCAATCCTACAATCCCCAGTATCTCAATTTCTCGATCTCCCAAACGCTCAATCTATCAATCTCTCATTTCCCCAATTACTTAAGTTCTCAGTTCTTTAATTTTTCAGTTTCATTTTTTTAGTTTCTCAATTGCTCAATCTGTCAATACCTCAATTACTTAATTTCTCAATTTTTCAATTTCTGTTTCTCAAACTTTAATTCCGTCAATTTTTTAATGTCTTAATTTTTTAATTTTTAATTTTTTTAATTTCTCAATTTTTCATTTTCTCAATTGTAAATTTCTTAATCTTTCAATTCAATGATTTCTCAATCTTTCAGTTTCTCAATTTCTCAAACTGTTTGTCAATCTCAATTTCTTAGTTTCACAGATTTTGAATTTTTTAATTTCCCAATTTCTCAATCTCTGAAATTCTGAATCCCTCAATTTCTCAATCGCTCGATTTCCCAATTCCTCAATATCTCAAACTTTCAATCTCTCAATCTTTGAATTTCTCAATCTCTCAATTTCTCAATATCAGACTCTCAATCTTTCAATCTGTCAATACCTCAATTTCTTAATCTCTCAATTCTACAATTTCTCAATTTTTCAATTTCTCCGTTTCTCAATCTCTTAAATCCTATGTCCGTTAGTCTCTCAATCTAACAATTCCTTAATTTCTTAATTTCTCAATTACTCAATTAGACAACACCTCAGTTTCTCAATTTCTCTAGCACTCACACGCTCAATCCCTAAATCTCTCAATTCCCCAATTTCTTAATTTCTCAGTTTCTCAATTTTTCAAATCCTATGTCTGTTAATCTCTCAATCTCCTAATTTCTCAATTTCTCAATAAATGACTCTATTCTATAATCCCCAGTGTCTCAATTTCTCGGTCTCCCAAACGCTCAATCTATCAATCTCAATTTCTTAATCTTTCAATCCAATAATTTCTCAATTTTCCACTTTTTCAAACTCTCTAACTCTGTGTTTGTCAATCTCTGGATTTCTTAATTTCTCAGTTTTTCAATTCTCCAGTTTCTCAATTTCTCAATCTCTGAAATAGCTCTCAACCTCTAAATTCCTCAATTTCTCAATCGCTCAATTTCCCAATTCCTCAAAATCTTTTTAATTCTACAATTTCTCAGTTTCTCAATCTCTCAAATCCTATGTGCCTTACTCTCTCAATCTCTTAATTCCTCAATTTCTTAATTTCTCAATAAATTACTCAATTCTACAATTCCCAATATCTCAATTTCTCGATCTCCCAAACGCTCAATCTATCAGTCTTTCATTTCCCAAATTACTTAATATCTCAATTTTTCAATTTTTCAGTTTTTCAGTTTTTCAATTTCTCAGTTTTTTATTCTTTCAATCTCCCAATTTCTTGATCTTTCAATTCAATAATTTCTCAATTTTTCAGTTGCTCAATTTCTCAAACTGTTTGTAAATCTCAATTTCTTAGTTTCACAGATTTTGAATTTTTTAGTTTCCCAATTTCTCAATCTCTGAAATTCTGAGTCCCTCAATTTCTCAATCGCTCAATTTCCCAATTTCTCAATATCTCAAACTTTCAATCTCTCAATCTTTGAATTTCTCAATCTCTCAATTTCTCAATATCTTAGACTCTCAATCTTTCAATCTGTCAATACCTCAATTTCTTAATCTCTCAATTCTACAATTTCTCAATTTTTCACTTTCTCCGTTTCTCAATCTCTTAAATCCTATGTCCGTTAGTCTCTCAATCTAACAATTCCTTAATTTCTTAATTTCTCAATTACTCAATTAGACAACACCTCAGTTTCTCAATTTCTCTAGCACTCACACGCTCAATCCCTAAATCTCTCAATTCCCCAATTTCTTAATTTCTCAGTTTCTCAATTTTTCAAATCCTATGTCTGTTAATCTCTCAATCTCCTAATTTCTCAATTTCTCAATAAATTACTCTATCCTATAATCCCCAGTGTCTCAATTTCTCGGTCTCCCAAACGCTCAATCTATCAATCTCAATTTCTTAATCTTTCAATCCAATAATTTCTCAATTTTTCACTTTTTCAAACTCTCTAACTCTGTGTTTGTCAATCTCTCGATTTCTTAATTTCTCAGTTTTTCAATTCTCCAGTTTCTCAATTTCTCAATCTCTGAAATAGCTCTCAACCTCTAAATTCCTCAATTTCTCAATCGCTCAATTTCCCAATTCCTCAAAATCTTTTTAATTCTACAATTTCTCAGTTTCTCAATCTCTCAAATCCTATGTGCCTTACTCTCTCAATCTCTTAATTCCTCAATTTCTTAATTTCTCAATAAATTACTCAATCCTACAATTCCCAATATCTCAATTTCTCGATCTCCCAAACGCTCAATCTATCAGTCTTTCATTTCCCAAATTACTTAATATCTCAATTTTTCAATTTTTCAGTTTTTCAGTTTTTCAATTTCTCAGTTTTTTATTCTTTCAATCTCCCAATTTCTTGATCTTTCAATTCATTAATTTCTCAATTTTTCAGTTGCTCAATTTCTCAAACTGTTTGTAAATCTCAATTTATTAATTTCTCAGTTTTTAAATTTTTTAGTTTTTCAATTTCTCAATCTCTGAAATTCTCAATCCCTCAATTTCTCAATCGCTCGATTTTCCAATTCCTCAATATATCCAACGCTCAATCTCTCAATATTTTTCAATTTCTCAATCTCTCAATTTCTCAATATCTTAGACTCTCAATCTCTCAATTTGTGAATACCTCAATTTCTTAATTTCTCAAATCTACAATTTCTGCGTTTCTCAATTTCTCAAATCCTATGTCCGTTAATCTCAATTCCTCAGTTTCTTAATTTCTCAATTACTCAATTATACAACACCTCAGTTTCTCAATTTCTCTATCACTCAAACGCTTAATCCCACATTTTCCCAATTTCTTAATTTCTCAGTTTCTCAAATTCTCAAATCTTATGTCTGTTACTCTCTTAATTCCGCAATTTCTGAATAAATTACTCAATCCCACAATCCCCTTAATATCTAAGTATCTTAATTTTTCGATCTCCCAAACACTCAATCTATCAATCTCTCATTTTCCCAAGTTCTTAATTTCCCAATTTTTCAATTCCTCAGTTTCTCAAAGTTTAATTCAATCAATTTCTTAAATTTCTCAATTTCTAAATCTTTCAATTCAATAATTTCTCAATTTTCCAGTTTCTCAATCTCTCAAACTCTAGGTTTATCAATCTCTCAATTTCTTAATTTCTTAGTTATTCAGTTCTCCAGTTTCTGAATTTCTCAATCTCTCAACCTCCAAATTCCTCAATTTCTCAATCGCGCTTATTTCCCATTTCCTCAAAACCTCTTCAACTCTACAATTTCTCAGTTTCTCAATCTCTCAAATCCTAAGTGCTTTACTCTCTCAATCTCTCAATTCTTCAATTGGTTCATTTCTCACTTTCTCAATGTTTTAATTTCTTAATCCCTCAATTTCTTATATTTCTATTTTTCAATTCCTCAGTTTCTCGATCTCTCAAATCCTATGTCTCAATCTCTCAATCTCTTAATTCCTCAATTTCTTAATTTCTCAATAATTTACTCAATCCTACAATTCTCCAGATTCTCAATTTTTCGATCTCTCAAACACTCAAGCTATCAATCTCTCAATCCTCAATTTCTTAATTTCTCTATCTTTCAATTCAACAATTTCTCAATCTCTCAAACTCTGTTTTTGTCAATCTCTCATTTTCTTAATTTCTCAGTTTCTCAATTTATCAAGCATTACATTAAAAAGAATTTCAAAAAGATGAACAGACTGGTAGCACTAAATCAGCTGAGCGACCTACAGTTTACGAGATATAAGCAAAAATGTTCTGGTGTTTACAAACTTTACAAGTCTAAAAATTTCAAAACGCCGTATCTCCGAAACGGTTAGAGAAATCGGGGTGGGAGTTGCACCGTTGGATTCTTTTTTTGGCATCTTCAAAATTTTCCCCCATAGGGTTCAAAATTTTTCTTTAGGTAATGTTTTCCTACTCCTAAACTATTCGATTTGTCGGTACGTGACCTCGAACAGAAGCAACTTTGGAGGTCCTCATCTTTCGTCTGGAGCCCCCATAAACACGGTTTGTTCATAAAAAAATCTAAAATCTAAAAAAAAATATCTACAATTTTCGAGAGAATTTCAACACGATATATGAAAAAAATGTATTTGGGTGTTCACAAACTTCACGGAGATATCTTGCTGAGAGTTGCACCGTTGGATTGAGGAGACATTTGGAGACAGTCTGAGACTTTTCTTAAGAAATACCAGAACTTGTGAGACAGAAATTTGCACATACGAAATAATTATAGACAAGTAAAAACTAACAGGTAAGTAACTATCTATTGGTTAGTTTGATGGTATGCTTTGTGTACCTATATAGTGTAAAATAAGATAAAAAAAAATATATTGAACATGTGGCCGCCACGCTCTTTAAAAGTAGAAAGTAAAACAACCCAACAGGCTGGGGATATGAAAATCTAAATTGTATAATGACCACAAATTTGTAAATCCAATACCCAACAACTTGAACACGTGTCCAAAGAACCGGAGAGAGATCACACGGTCGATTTTAAGAAGGAACAGTGTACAGGGTGGTTTAAACAAAAGGACATATGTGTATCTCTTTTATTGATTGTTTGATTTTAAAGAAATTAAAACCAAATAATGGTCGTTATAAACTGACATACTTTATTTTAAACGTAACATAGGGAACTATTTTCAGCCTCTCCTTGAGCAATCCTGCAATATTTCCACTTCACAAGAACAAAAAGCAACTTCTGTCACTAAACTGTCCGCCATGGGTGGCCGCCCTCAAACTTCAAACCATATGCTAATAACTCGAGCAGTTTTGCATTACATTCCAAATAAACCCCGACCCTCATCCCCATTTATCTACTTCCAAGTTCACTCTTTGCAAATCTTTCAAGGTAACTCCAGACAATACCGTCTTCGTCGCGCCCTTTACCTGGCGCTAATCCTCTAATTAGCAGCGATTCTTGACTAAACGCCAGCCAACGGCCATTTTCAACTTTAATTAGCGTTTTATTAATGACCGGTGGTTTATTCCGCCATATAAATACCGGATTTACCGACAAACTCATGAATCGCAACCCGAGTTATGCATCTCTTGTCATTAGAATAAATTGTAAACGTTATGAATCAGGTAATTGCGTGCGTAATGTATGGCGACACAGATCTCACCTGGATTTCATTGCGACTAATTGGGTTCCGATTGCGAGGTATTTTTGGGAGCGAGTACAACGCCGTTTTATTTTAAGAGATGGATGATTAAGCGCATGAAATTATCAAGGGTTTAAGTGATGAAAGAGCGTATTTGCCACGCTTCTAAATATTTTGATTTATACCAGAGCTTGAGAAGTTCCCATAATGATTAATTGATCTTGCCCAGGACTGCTCGGTTTTCCAGCAATAATACGATATTGGAACGTACAGTTTTTTATTTGTCTTCCCCCACAGAAGCCGGTACTTCTCCCAGACACCGAAGCGGCAGAAATTCGCTTTTAAATATCGCCCCGAGCCACCGACCACCTTCATCAACTGCCCATTACCTAAATGGGAGCTCGCGACCAAGCCACATGCGACTCTTCTTCATTACGATCTCAATAAAAGAACCGGCCATAACCCTAGGATAGTAATAACGCCGAAGACATTCTTTCGCGTCTAAACCGAAATTAATTGAAGGTTGCCACAATCAACAATCATTTGCATCGCCGTTGTCGAAGGCGCTTTTGTCGCAAATACAATGCTAATCTCCTAACGATGATTTCGAATTGCTACAATTAGAATTTTTTCCGCGACAGATGTGTAGCCGATGGCCAGCTACTTAACCGGCATAAAAAGAGCAGTGTTTACAACAGGAAACTATCCATGCTGTAATGAGCTGCGTCAATATTATTAATCGATGGATGATCGCTTTCATTCATCTTTTTTATAAGTTGCGGAGAGCGCAGTGTTTGCGGGCGATGGGACGCTATTTATATCCATTATGCAGGTGGAGGCTGGCTGGAGGTTTGTTTATGGTAAAATTGCTTAATTGGACGGTCTGGTGCCCCTATGAAAACGGTGTAGAAAAAAAAGGGAATCAAAATTAAAACTTTTGTCCAGCGATCGTATGTCGTTGATAACTACGTACTAGATTCATATTTCCTGGTCCAGCAACAGAGCCTTTATGACACATTTTGAATGACTTACAATTTAAACAATAAAACGGAATCCTTCAAAATTCTTTTTTAAAGATGGGACTATTGTAGGAATTTTTTTAGTATCGAATTGATTATTGGTTTCAGTAATCAAAATTGCGAAATTTTTGGGACCTGCTTTCTCGTTCATTGAAGAGCTTCTGACACTTTTTTAAAAAACTTACGGTTCCTAGAATCAATAAAGAACTCTGTATAACATTCTTACAAAGTCAGAGTCACTTATTAATTTTTTAGATCCAATTCAGCGTCAGTTGGAATGATCACATTTCAGCAAGTATTAATAAATATTTTCTGGTCCGACATAAAGCTCTTGTGACACTTTTTGAATGACTTACAGTTTAAGCAATAAAACAGGACCTATAAAATTCTTCTTTGAAGATGGAACTGTCGTATGATTTTTTTTTGATTATTGATTATTGAAGTCAGGGTCACTTATGAATTTTTTACAGCGGATTCAGCGTGAGTTGAAATGATGACATTTCAAGAACTGTCAATAAATATTTAATCGTCCGGAAAAGAGTTTTCATGACACTTTTTGAGTGACTTACAGTTTAGGCAATAAAACGGGAGCTTTCAAAATTTTTCTTTGAAGATGGCACTGTCGTAGGAATTTTTTTAGTATCGAATTGATTATTGATTTGAGTGATCACATTTCATGAATATTTAACAATAATTTTCTATGACACTTTTTGAAAAACTTGCAGTCACTGGAATCAATAGAGAGCTCTGTCCAACATTCTTGCAAAGTCAGAGTCAATTACTAATTTTTTACAACGGATTCAGCGTGGGTTGAAATGATCACATTTCAAGAACTGTCAATAAATATTTAATCGTTCGGAAAAGAGTCTTTATGACACTTTTTGAGTGACTTACAGTTTAGGCAATAAAACGGAAGCTTTCAAATTTCTTCTTTGTAGATGGCACTGCCGTAAGAATTTTTTTAGTATCGAATTGATTATTGATTTGAGTGATCACATTTCATGAATTTTTAACAATAATTTTCTATGACACTTTTTGAAAAACTTGCAGTCACTGGAATCAATAGAGAGCTCTGTCCAACATTCTTGCAAAGTCAGAGTCAATTACTAATTTTTTACAACGGATTCAGCGTGGGTTGAAATGATCACATTTCAAGAACTGTCAATAAATATTTAATCGTTCGGAAAAGAGTCTTTATGACACTTTTTGAGTGATTTACAGTTTAGGCAATAAAACGGAAGCTTTCAAATTTCTTCTTTGTAGATGGCACTGTCGTAAGAATTTTTTTAGTATCGAATTGATTATTGATTTGAGTGATCACATTTCATGAATTTTTAACAATAATTTTCTATGACACTTTTTGAAAAACTTGCAGTCACTGGAATCAGTAGAGAGCTCTGTCCAACATTCTTGCAAAGTCAGAGTCAATTACTAATTTTTTACAACGGATTCAGCGTGGGTTGAAATGATCACATTTCAAGAACTGTCAATAAATATTTAATCGTTCGGAAAAGAGTCTTTATGACACTTTTTGAGTGACTTACAGTTTAGGCAATAAAACGGAAGCTTTCAAATTTCTTCTTTGTAGATGGCACTGCCGTAAGAATTTTTTTAGTATCGAATTGATTATTGATTTGAGTGATCACATTTCATGAATTTTTAACAATAATTTTCTATGACACTTTTTGAAAAACTTGCAGTCACTGGAATCAATAGAGAGCTCTGTCCAACATTCTTGCAAAGTCAGAGTCAATTACTAATTTTTTACAACGGATTCAGCGTGGGTTGAAATGATCACATTTCAAGAACTGTCAATAAATATTTAATCGTTCGGAAAAGAGTCTTTATGACACTTTTTGAGTGACTTACAGTTTAGGCAATAAAACGGAAGCTTTCAAATTTCTTCTTTGTAGATGGCACTGCCGTAAGAATTTTTTTAGTATCGAATTGATTATTGATTTGAGTGATCACATTTCATGAATTTTTAACAATAATTTTCTATGACACGTTTTGAAAAACTTGCAGTCACTGGAATCAATAGAGAGCTCTGTCCAACATTCTTGCAAAGTCAGAGTCAATTACTAATTTTTTACAACGGATTCAGCGTGGGTTGAAATGATCACATTTCAATAACTGTCAATAAATATTTAATCGTTCGGAAAAGAGTCTTTATGACACTTTTTGAGTGACTTACAGTTTAGGCAATAAAACGGAAGCTTTCAAATTTCTTCTTTGTAGATGGCACTGCCGTAAGAATTTTTTTAGTATCGAATTGATTATTGATTTGAGTGATCACATTTCATGAATTTTTAACAATAATTTTCTATGACACTTTTTGAAAAACTTGCAGTCACTGAAATCAATAGAGAGCTCTGTCCAACATTCTTGCAAAGTCAGAGTCAATTACTAATTTTTTACAGCGGATTCAGCGTGGGTTGAAATGATCACATTTCAAGAACTGTCAATAAATATTTAATCGTTCGGAAAAGAGTCTTTATGACACTTTTTGAGTGACTTACAGTTTAGGCAATAAAACGGAAGCTTTCAAATTTCTTCTTTGTAGATGGCACTGTCGTAAGAATTTTTTTAGTATCGAATTGATTATTGATTTGAGTGATCACATTTCATGAATTTTTAACAATAATTTTCTTTGACACTTTTTGAAAAACTTACAGTCACTACAATCAATAGAGAGCTCTGTTCCAACATTCTTGCAAAGTCAGAGTCACTTATGAATTTTTTACAGCGGATTCAGCGTGAGTTGAAACGATGACATTTCAAGAACTGTCAATAAATATTTAATCGTCCGGAAAAGAGTTTTCATGACACTTTTTGAGTGACTTACAGTTTAGGCAATAAAACGGAAGCTTTCAAATTTCTTCTTTGTAGATGGCACTGCCGTAAGAATTTTTTTAGTATCGAATTGATTATTGATTTGAGTGATCACATTTCATGAATTTTTAACAATAAATTTCTATGACACTTTTTGAAAAACTTACAGTCACTGGAATCAATAGAGAGCTCTGTCCAACATTCTTGCAAAGTCAGAGTCACTTATGAATTTTTTACAGCCGATTCAGCATCAGTAGGAATGGTCACATTTCAGCAACTGTCAATAAATATTTCCTGGTCCAGCACAGCGCTTTTATGACACTTTTTGAATGACTTACAATTTAAACAATGAAACGGAACCCTTCAAAATTCTTCCTTGAATATAGGACTTGAATTTTGTAGTATCGCATCGATTGCTATTGGTTTCAGTGATCTGATTGAGGAATTTTTAACAACTATTTTGTCGTCCATTGAAGAGCTCCTATGACACTGTGTGAAAAATTTACAGTTCCTAGAATCAAAGATAGCTCTGTTCAACATTCTGGCAAAGTCAGAGTCACTTATGATTTTTTTAAGTCGGATTCAGTGTTATCACAGTCCAGGAACTTTCAATAAATATTTGCTCGTCCGGAAAAGAGCTTTTATGACGCTTTTTGAATGACTTACAATTTAAACAGTAAAACAAAACCATTCAAAATTCTTCTCTGAAGATGAGACTGTCATAGGAATTTTTTTAGTATCGAATTGAGTATCGTTTTGAGTGATCCCATTTCAGGAATTTTTAACAATCATTTTCTCGTCCATTGAAGAGCATCTATGACACTTTTTGAAAAACTTACAGTCACTGGGGTCTATAGAGAGTTCTGTTGAATATAGTTGCAAAGTCAGAGTCAATGATAAATTTTTTATATCGGATTCAGCGTCAATTGGAATGGTCACTATTCAACAACTGTCAATAAATATTTCCTGGTCCAGCACAGAGCTTTTATGACGCTTTTTGGATGACTTACAATTTAAACAGTAAAACGAAACCATTCAAAATTCTTCACTGAAGATGAGACTGTCATAGGAATTTTTTTAGTATCGAACTGTGTATCGTTTTGAGTGATCCCATTTCAGGAATTTTTAACAATCATTTTCTCGTCCATTGAAGAGCATCTATGACACTTTTTGAAAATCTTACAGTCACTGGGGTCTATAGAGAGCTCTGTTGAACATAGTTGCAAAGTCAGAGTCAATGATGAATTTTCTATATCGGATTCAGCGTCAATTGGAATGGTCACTATTCAACAACAGTCAATAAATATTTCCTGGTCCAGCACAGAGCTTTTATGACGCTTTTTGAATGACTTACAATTTAAACAGTAAAACGGAACCATTCAAAATTCTTCTCTGAAGATGAGACTGTCATAGGAATTTTTTTAGTATCGAATTGAGTATTGATTTGAGTGATCCCATTTCATGAATTTTTAACAATCATTTTCTCGTTCATTGAAGAGCATCTATGACACTTTTTGAAAAACTTACAGTCACTGGGATCAATAGAGAGCTCTGTTGAACATAGTTGCAAAGTCAGAGTCACTCATGAATTTTTTATATCGGATTCAGCGTCAATTGGAATGGTCACTATTCAACAACTGTCAATAAATATTTCCAGGTCCAGCACAGAGCTTTTATGACGCTTTTTGAATGACTTACAATTTAAACAGTAAAACGGAACCATTCAAAATTCTTCTCTAAAGATGAGACTGTCATAGGAATTTTTTTAGTATCGAATTGAGTATCGTTTTGAGTGATCCCATTTCAGGAATTTTTAACAATCATTTTCTCGTCCATTGAAGAGCATCTATGACACTTTTTGAAAAACTTACAGTCACTGGGGTCTATAGAGAGTTCTGTTGAACATAGTTGCAAAGTCAGAGTCAATGATAAATTTTTTATATCGGATTCAGCGTCAATTGGAATGGTCACTATTCAACAACTGTCAATAAATATTTCCTGGTCCAGCACAGAGCTTTTATGACGCTTTTTGGATGACTTACAATTTAAACAGTAAAACGAAACCATTCAAAATTGTTCTCTGAAGATGAGACTGTCATAGGAATTTTTTTAGTATCGAACTGAGTATTGATTTGAGTGATCCCATTTCATGAATTTTTAACAATCATTTTCTCGTCCATTGAAGAGCATCTATGACACTTTTTGAAAAACTTACAGTCACTGGGCTCCATAGAGAGCTCTGTTGAACATAGTTGCAAAGTCAGAGTCACTCATGAATTTTTTATATCGAATTCAGCGTCAGTTGGATTGGTCACTATTCAACAACTGTCAATAAATATTTACTGGTCCAGCACAGAGCTTTTATGACACTTTTTGAATGACTTACAATTTAAACAGTGAAACGAAACCATTTAAAATTCTTCTCTGAAGATGAGACTGTCATAGGAATTTTTTTAGTATCGAACTGAGTATTGATTTGAGTGATCCCATTTCATGAATTTTTAACAATCATTTTCTCGTCCATTGAAGAGCATCTATGACACTTTTTGAAAAACTTACAGTCACTGGGGTCTATAGAGAGCTCTGTTGAACATAGTTGCAAAGTCAGAGTCACTCATGAATTTTTTATATCGAATTCAGCGTCAGTTGGATTGGTCACTATTCAACAACTGTCAATAAATATTTACTGGTCCAGCACAGAGCTTTTATGACACTTTTTGAATGACTTACAATTTAAACAGTGAAACGAAACCATTTAAAATTCTTCTCTGAAGATGAGACTGTCATAGGAATTTTTTTAGTATCGAACTGAGTATTGATTTGAGTGATCCCATTTCATGAATTTTTAACAATCATTTTCTCGTCCATTGAAGAGCATCTATGACACTTTTTGAAAAACTTACAGTCACTGGGCTCCATAGAGAGCTCTGTTGAACATAGTTGCAAAGTCAGAGTCACTCATGAATTTTTTATATCGAATTCAGCGTCAGTTGGATTGGTCACTATTCAACAACTGTCAATAAATATTTACTGGTCCAGCACAGAGCTTTTATGACACTTTTTGAATGACTTACAATTTAAACAGTGAAACGAAACCATTTAAAATTCTTCTCTGAAGATGAGACTGTCATAGGAATTTTTTTAGTATCGAACTGAGTATTGATTTGAGTGATCCCATTTCATGAATTTTTAACAATCATTTTCTCGTCCATTGAAGAGCATCTATGACACTTTTTGAAAAACTTACAGTCACTGGGCTCCATAGAGAGCTCTGTTGAACATAGTTGCAAAGTCAGAGTCACTCATGAATTTTTTATATCGAATTCAGCGTCAGTTGGATTGGTCACTATTCAACAACTGTCAATAAATATTTACTGGTCCAGCACAGAGCTTTTATGACACTTTTTGAATGACTTACAATTTAAACAGTAAAACGAAACCATTCAAAATTCTTCTCTGAAGATGAGGCTGTCATAGGATTTTTTTTAGTATCGAATTGAGTATTGATTTAAGTGATCCCATTTCATAAATTTTGAACAATCATTTTCTCGTGCATTGAAGAGATTCTATGACACTTTCTGAAAAACTTACAGTCACTGGGGTCTATAGAGAGCTCTGTTGAACATAGTTGCAAAGTCAGAGTCACTCATGAATTTTTTATATCGGATTCAGCGTCAGTTGGAATGGTCACTATTCAACAACAGTCAGTAAATATTTCCTGGTCCAGCACAGAGCTTTTATGACGCTTTTTGAATGACTTACAATTTAAACAGTAAAACGAAACCATTCAAAATTCTTCACTGAAGATGAGACTGTCATAGGAATTTTTTTAGTATCGAACTGAGTATTGATTTGAGTGATCCCATTTCATGAATTTTTAACAATCATTTTCTCGTCCATTGAAGAGCATCTATGACACTTTTTGAAAAACTTACAGTCACTGGGGTCTATAGAGAGCTCTGTTGAACATAGTTGCAAAGTCAGAGTCACTTATGAATTTTTTATATCGGATTCAGCGTCAATTTTAATGTTCACTATTCAACAACTGTCAATAAATATTTCCTGGTCCAGCACAGAGCTTTATGACGATTTTTGAATGACTTACAATTTAAACAGTGAAACGAAACCATTTAAAATTCTTCTCTGAAGATGAGACTGTCATAGGAATTTTTTTAGTATCGAACTGAGTATTGATTTGAGTGATCCCATTTCATGAATTTTTAACAATCATTTTCTCGTCCATTGAAGAGCATCTATGACACTTTTTGAAAAACTTACAGTCACTGGGCTCCATAGAGAGCTCTGTTGAACATAGTTGCAAAGTCAGAGTCACTCATGAATTTTTTATATCGAATTCAGCGTCAGTTGGATTGGTCACTATTCAACAACTGTCAATAAATATTTACTGGTCCAGCACAGAGCTTTTATGACACTTTTTGAATGACTTACAATTTAAACAGTAAAACGAAACCATTCAAAATTCTTCTCTGAAGATGAGGCTGTCATAGGATTTTTTTTAGTATCGAATTGAGTATTGATTTGAGTGATCCCATTTCATGAATTTTTAACAATCATTTTCTCGTCCATTGAAGAGCATCTATGACACTTTTTGAAAAACTTACAGTCACTGGGCTCCATAGAGAGCTCTGTTGAACATAGTTGCAAAGTCAGAGTCACTCATGAATTTTTTATATCGAATTCAGCGTCAGTTGGATTGGTCACTATTCAACAACTGTCAATAAATATTTACTGGTCCAGCACAGAGCTTTTATGACACTTTTTGAATGACTTACAATTTAAACAGTGAAACGAAACCATTTAAAATTCTTCTCTGAAGATGAGACTGTCATAGGAATTTTTTTAGTATCGAACTGAGTATTGATTTGAGTGATCCCATTTCATGAATTTTTAACAATCATTTTCTCGTCCATTGAAGAGCATCTATGACACTTTTTGAAAAACTTACAGTCACTGGGCTCCATAGAGAGCTCTGTTGAACATAGTTGCAAAGTCAGAGTCACTCATGAATTTTTTATATCGAATTCAGCGTCAGTTGGATTGGTCACTATTCAACAACTGTCAATAAATATTTACTGGTCCAGCACAGAGCTTTTATGACACTTTTTGAATGACTTACAATTTAAACAGTAAAACGAAACCATTCAAAATTCTTCTCTGAAGATGAGGCTGTCATAGGATTTTTTTTAGTATCGAATTGAGTATTGATTTAAGTGATCCCATTTCATAAATTTTGAACAATCATTTTCTCGTGCATTGAAGAGATTCTATGACACTTTCTGAAAAACTTACAGTCACTGGGGTCTATAGAGAGCTCTGTTGAACATAGTTGCAAAGTCAGAGTCACTCATGAATTTTTTATATCGGATTCAGCGTCAGTTGGAATGGTCACTATTCAACAACAGTCAATAAATATTTCCTGGTCCAGCACAGAGCTTTTATGACGCTTTTTGAATGACTTACAATTTAAACAGTAAAACGAAACCATTCAAAATTCTTCACTGAAGATGAGACTGTCATAGGAATTTTTTTAGTATCGAACTGAGTATTGATTTGAGTGATCCCATTTCATGAATTTTTAACAATCATTTTCTCGTCCATTGAAGAGCATCTATGACACTTTTTGAAAAACTTACAGTCACTGGGGTCTATAGAGAGCTCTGTTGAACATAGTTGCAAAGTCAGAGTCACTTATGAATTTTTTATATCGGATTCAGCGTCAATTTTAATGTTCACTATTCAACAACTGTCAATAAATATTTCCTGGTCCAGCACAGAGCTTTATGACGCTTTTTGAATGACTGACAATTTAAACAGTAAAACGAAACCATTCAAAATTCTTCTCTGAAGATGAGACTGTCATAGGAATTTTTTTAGTATCGAACTGAGTATTGATTTGAGTGATCCCATTTCATGAATTTTTAACAATCATTTTCTCGTCCATTGAAGAGCATCTATGACACTTTTTGAAAAACTTACAGTCACTGGGCTCCATAGAGAGCTCTGTTGAACATAGTTGCAAAGTCAGAGTCACTCATGAATTTTTTATATCGAATTCAGCGTCAGTTGGATTGGTCACTATTCAACAACTGTCAATAAATATTTACTGGTCCAGCACAGAGCTTTTATGACACTTTTTGAATGACTTACAATTTAAACAGTGAAACGAAACCATTTAAAATTCTTCTCTGAAGATGAGACTGTCATAGGAATTTTTTTAGTATCGAACTGAGTATTGATTTGAGTGATCCCATTTCATGAATTTTTAACAATCATTTTCTCGTCCATTGAAGAGCATCTATGACACTTTTTGAAAAACTTACAGTCACTGGGCTCCATAGAGAGCTCTGTTGAACATAGTTGCAAAGTCAGAGTCACTCATGAATTTTTTATATCGAATTCAGCGTCAGTTGGATTGGTCACTATTCAACAACTGTCAATAAATATTTACTGGTCCAGCACAGAGCTTTTATGACACTTTTTGAATGACTTACAATTTAAACAGTAAAACGAAACCATTCAAAATTCTTCTCTGAAGATGAGGCTGTCATAGGATTTTTTTTAGTATCGAATTGAGTATTGATTTAAGTGATCCCATTTCATAAATTTTGAACAATCATTTTCTCGTGCATTGAAGAGATTCTATGACACTTTCTGAAAAACTTACAGTCACTGGGGTCTATAGAGAGCTCTGTTGAACATAGTTGCAAAGTCAGAGTCACTCATGAATTTTTTATATCGGATTCAGCGTCAGTTGGAATGGTCACTATTCAACAACAGTCAATAAATATTTCCTGGTCCAGCACAGAGCTTTTATGACGCTTTTTGAATGACTTACAATTTAAACAGTAAAACGAAACCATTCAAAATTCTTCACTGAAGATGAGACTGTCATAGGAATTTTTTTAGTATCGAACTGAGTATTGATTTGAGTGATCCCATTTCATGAATTTTTAACAATCATTTTCTCGTCCATTGAAGAGCATCTATGACACTTTTTGAAAAACTTACAGTCACTGGGGTCTATAGAGAGCTCTGTTGAACATAGTTGCAAAGTCAGAGTCACTTATGAATTTTTTATATCGGATTCAGCGTCAATTTTAATGTTCACTATTCAACAACTGTCAATAAATATTTCCTGGTCCAGCACAGAGCTTTATGACGCTTTTTGAATGACTGACAATTTAAACAGTAAAACGAAACCATTCAAAATTCTTCTCTGAAGATGAGACTGTCATAGGAATTTTTTTAGTATCGAACTGAGTATTGATTTGAGTGATCCCATTTCATGAATTTTTAACAATCATTTTCTCGTCCATTGAAGAGCATCTATGACACTTTTTGAAAAACTTACAGTCACTGGGGTCTATAGAGAGTTCTGTTGAACATAGTTGCAAAGTCAGAGTCAATGATAAATTTTTTATATCGGATTCAGCGTCAATTGGAATGGTCACTATTCAACAACTGTCAATAAATATTTCCTGGTCCAGCACAGAGCTTTTATGACGCTTTTTGGATGACTTACAATTTAAACAGTAAAACGAAACCATTCAAAATTCTTCTCTGAAGATGAGACTGTCATAGGAATTTTTTTAGTATCGAACTGAGTATTGATTTGAGTGATCCCATTTCATGAATTTTTAACAATCATTTTCTCGTCCATTGAAGAGCATCTATGACACTTTTTGAAAAACTTACAGTCACTGGGGTCTATAGAGAGCTCTGTTGAACATAGTTGCAAAGTCAGAGTCACTCATGAATTTTTTATATCGAATTCAGCGTCAGTTGGATTGGTCACTATTCAACAACTGTCAATAAATATTTACTGGTCCAGCACAGAGCTTTTATGACACTTTTTGAATGACTTACAATTTAAACAGTGAAACGAAACCATTTAAAATTCTTCTCTGAAGATGAGACTGTCATAGGAATTTTTTTAGTATCGAACTGAGTATTGATTTGAGTGATCCCATTTCATGAATTTTTAACAATCATTTTCTCGTCCATTGAAGAGCATCTATGACACTTTTTGAAAAACTTACAGTCACTGGGCTCCATAGAGAGCTCTGTTGAACATAGTTGCAAAGTCAGAGTCACTCATGAATTTTTTATATCGAATTCAGCGTCAGTTGGATTGGTCACTATTCAACAACTGTCAATAAATATTTACTGGTCCAGCACAGAGCTTTTATGACACTTTTTGAATGACTTACAATTTAAACAGTAAAACGAAACCATTCAAAATTCTTCTCTGAAGATGAGGCTGTCATAGGATTTTTTTTAGTATCGAACTGAGTATTGATTTGAGTGATCCCATTTCATGAATTTTTAACAATCATTTTCTCGTCCATTGAAGAGCATCTATGACACTTTTTGAAAAACTTACAGTCACTGGGGTCTATATAGAGCTCTGTTGAACATAGTTGCAAAGTCAGAGTCACTCATGAATTTTTTATATCGGATTCAGCGTCAGTTGGAATGGTCACATTTCAACAACTGTCAATAAATATTTACTGGTTCAGCACAAAGCTTTTATGACACTTTTTGAATGACTTACAATTTAGACAATAAAACGGAACCCTTCAAGATTCTTCTTTGAAGATAGGACTGTCGTAGGAATTTTTTTAGTATCGAAACGGTCATTGATTTCAGTGATCAAATTCCATGACTTTTTAACAACCATTTTCTCGTCTATTGAAGAGCTTCTATGACCTTTTTGAAAAATTCACAGTTACTAGAATCAATAAAGAGCTCTGTTCAACATTCTTGTAAAGTCAGAGTCACTTATGAATTTTGTTAAGTCGGATTCAGTGTTAGTTGTACTGATCACACACAGTTCAGCAGCTTTCAATAAATACTTGCTAGTCCGGTAAAGAGCTTTTATGACATTTTTTGAATGACTTACAATTTAAACAATAAAATGGAACCTTTAAAAATTCCTCTTTGAAGATGGTACTGTTGTAGGAATTTTTTTAGTATCGAATTTATTATTGATTTGAGTGAATCCATTTCATGAATTTTTCACAATCGTTTTCTCTTTCATTAAAGAGCTTTTATGACACTTTTTGAATGACTTACAGTTTAGGCAATCAAAGTGTACCATCCAGAATTGTGCTTTGAAGATGAGAATGTCGTACGATTTTTTTTAGTATCGAAACGATAATTGATTTCAGTGATCACATTCCATGAATTTTTAACAGTCATTTCCTCGTCTATTGAAGAGCTTCTGTGACCTTTTTGAAAAATTTACAGTTACTAGAATCAATAAAGAGCTCTGTTCAACATTCTTGTAAAGTCAGAGTCACTTATGAATTTTTTTATGTCGGATTCAGTGTTAGTTGTACTGATCACAGTTCAGCAGCTTTCAATAAATACTTGCTCGTCCGGTAAAGAGCTTTTATGACATTTTTTGAATGACTTACAATTTAAACAATAAAATGGGACCTTTAAAAATCCCTCTTTGAAGATGGTGCTGTTGTAGGAATTTTTTTAGTATCGAATTGATTATTGATTTGAGTGATTCCATTTCATGAATTTTTCACAATCGTTTTCTCTTCCATTGAAGAGCTTCTATGACATTTTTTTGAAAAATGTACAGTTACTAGAATCAATGAAGGGCTCTGTTCAACATTCTTGCAAAATCAGAGTCACATATAATTTTTTTATTTCGGATTCAGCATCAGTTGAAATTATCACATTTTAGCAACTGTCAATAATACTTCCTCCTCCAGAAAAGAGCTTTTATGACACTTTTTAAATGACTTACAGTTTAGGCAATCAAACGGAACCATCCCGAATTCTCCTTTGAAGATCAGAATGTCGTACGAATTTTTTTAGTATTGAATCGATTATTATTGGTTTCAGTGATCATCATTGAGGAATTTTTAGGAACTGTTGAAGAGCTTCTTTGACAGGTACTAGTATTCCTATTACCCCTGTTGAACATTCTTGCAAAATGCGATTCATGCACTTTGTAATATTGGTTCTCTGAAGGTGCAAATTTTGAATAGTCGAAATGCTGGTTTGCATAGAGGGAATTTTAAATTTCTATAATTGCAAAACGTGAATCTCGGTAATCTCTCTGAATTTAGCAATAAAAAAAATTTGAATAAACGGAATCTTGGATTTGGAAATTTTTAATTCGTTGACACCTTGATTTATTAACCAAAATATTCCGTTAGAGCAAAAGTCGTAAATAAACAAGCCTGATTAAAAAACAGAAAGAAGTAGATAAAAAATCGGGCGCGCGATGTAAAATAAAACAAATTGAAGCAATAAAAATCTAAAGAAATAGGACACAGTGAAACACATGAGAAAGAATAAAATATTTTTAAAAATATTGCAACTAAACGTTTTCAATTCTATCAAAATCAAAACTAGATTGTTAGGCATCTAATTGTCAAGGAGGCCTATAAAGAAATTCTCCCCTGGTGTATTTCAAAATCAGTCATTGGGGAGACTTGGTATTAAACAGGATACAACTACTCAAGTGTAACAAGATCTGAGGGTTAAAGCATTGATGGCTGAAATGGACTGGGTTTTTTGTCAAGCAAAATTGGTTTTTCATATTAAATATAATTTTATACATATTAGGTAATGTATATTTAGGACTTATTATTTTGATTGTTTAAACCCACCGAAGTAAGTCGGTCCGTACCAATTTTTTTTTAATATTGTTGAAAGCGTGCAAGATATATTTATGTACGTTAATGTTTTAGTATTTTACGTAATGGTAATCACCATGCAATAATAATAAATTCTCCTACTCACCCACTCAGTAATAAAGAATTTTTTAGCCAAATTTCGTTACTGCGCGTAATTTGTCCCGTGTAGTAGTATTTGTCATATTGCGACGTAAATATGCGTCTACTTTGTATGTGCAGCAGATGTTAACAAACAGGGGCCGGCTTTTTGTTTCTGTTGTAATGAATTATCGCCCATATTTCGTTTCTAATACACCAGGCAGGAATTAATTTAATCAGTGATACGTTAATGATTACATCGGCGCGTCCTAATTAAATCCGTGAAAGATATGCAAAGTCGTCCTTATCACCCCGACCATAAATCATGCCCGTTTTTGGAAATCGTAATGAAGTGCACTTGACCTGCGAAGGCGCTGCATCTCCTGAGTCCGAATGATTCATGAGGTTCCCGCTACCGGAATACGGGAAACACACACTGCTCAGCTGAGCGTCAAATCTTAAACAATTCACAAATTATCAATTCGGAACTCTTCGACCCGCCCCTCGCCCCTCCGAGACTCCACCCCGCGCGTGCGCCGGCGGCGTCCCGGCACGCCGTGTCGCGAGCGCTCCCCGCTCCTGCTCCTCGTCTCTCTCGCTCTCGGAGAAGACGCGGTTCGGCCGTGCGTCGGTCTCCGTCGGTCGATGGGTTGTCTCTGGCCCCGCCGGCGCTCCGCGCGCCCCGTTCCCGACCGAGCCCAATGAACGTGTCCCGTCCACGGACACGACAGTCGTGGCGCCGCTACGCAACCGTCTCGACGCGAATGCCCATCACTATCAGCCAGACCTCCACGTGGTACGGATGGTAACGCGATGTCCGTCATTCGGTGGTACTTAGCCGGTGCAGTGTGAAAGACCGCAAGTTACAGTGTGACAATGAGTTCGTACCAATTCGTCAATTCCTTGGCCCAGTGCTACGGGCAGCAGCGGCCCGCGGACCAGCCCGCCGCCCCCGGCGCCGACTACTACAACCCCAACGCCGCCGCCGCGGCCGCATACCCGCCGGCATGCTACTCGCCGCCGCAGGTGGCCCCCCAGTACCCGCAGCACCCGTACGCCGCCCCGGCGCCCGGACACACGCTCCAACCCATGGGCGACTACACCCAGCTGCAGCCCCAGCGCCACCTCCACCACGCCAGTCCCGGCCCCGCCGCCGCCGCCAGCTGCAAGTACGCGGACTCGACCGCCTCGACGGGGGTGGCCTCCCCGCAGGACCTCAGCACGAGCGCGCCCGCCCGATCCACGCCGCCGCTGCCCGCCGCCGCGGCCGCCACCAGCACCAAGTCGGGTCTGACGTCGCCGCTGTCGGTCAGCACGTCGCCGCCGGGGAAGACGGCCGCCGCCTCCGCCTCCGTCTCGCAGAACTTGTCGTCGCCGGCCTCCAGCACCAGCTCCACCTCCAGCAACGACAAGGCCGGTTCCAACAACAACAGCTCCAAGAGCGGCGGCCAGAGCGGCAACCCGCCGCAGATCTACCCCTGGATGAAGAGGGTGCATCTCGGACAAAGTAAGTGATAGGACGTAAATCAAAAGAACGTGGCGGGCGGACGCACATAAATCAGGCGGAGGCCTTTGGGGCCTTAAATATTGATATTCAGACGTTCGGTAAAAACTAATCTCTTAAGGACCACTTGTGGATGTCTGGGCCGGCTCTGAAGAGCGCGGATGATAGACCTTATCTATGGAGATGATCGAGATCGTCCTAGTAAAACTCCGCACAGGTTACCAAAACGCATTATTTCTCTTAGACACTTCCTTGTCACACCGTACACCTGTACAACCATTTTGTAGCTCATTTTGGCACCTGAGCGTATTTCTTTGCCCAAATCATAATTCATTTTCATCTAGGTGTAAACGTTCGGGCCTTTCCATGAATAGACTAGTTAATTAAAATTAGAGAATCTTATAACGGAAATAAAATTAAGCCACCAGACAATATATCAATTTAAAAAATTTCTTACCTATTTTAAGATCCATGAAGTCGTGCTACAATAATTCAAAGCTGGAAGTTAAGAAAAACGCAAAAGGTTATCAAATAATATTATTTTTAATATCGTCAAACAATGTCTTCTTCAGTATATCCTTCCGCTACGGCGTGAAATCTCCACCCTCAACGTCTTTCGAGAAAACATCATCGCCGCCGTCAAGTGTCGCAAACCGTTCTTGGTAGTAACTGTCCTGTGAACACTTAAATTACACATAAGACAAAAATTAATACAAGCTCTGTGGATGATATGTTGTCAGTTATTATTATATCTATAATAATTTATTCATCAAAAAATAATCGGGAAACATGCATCTCAAAAACATTTATAAAATATGAAATCTAAATATGGCTCGTGTCTTTATAAATTATTCATACCTCCAGTAGGTCTTGAACGTCAAAATTGTCCATCTAACTTTGTCACACTATAATTATCTCAATTTTAATTTGGGTTTAGAAATTACCTACTTACTGATTCAACAAGAACATCGCATACCTAAAATAAATAATTCAGCAATTTAAATCTGGACAGTATCAAAAATTGATAATCTTGGTGAAAAAAGTTTTTGATACAAAAAACCTAAAATACGGACTATCGTAACTCAATATTAAAATTTTTAATTAAAAACAGAAGTGGGAAACGATATTATTTTATTTTCAGTCTATATACCTAGAAGGAACATGTTATAGAAAACTAATAAATTTTACAAAAAGATTTTAATAGAGAAATATTTTCTTTTCTGTGTCTCTTTGAAGCTGAAACAGAATTCCTATATTTTTGTCGAAAATTATATCTCATATACCTACCTATCTCATAGAGCTATACAAAGTTCTCATCACTTTCCAAGTAGTTTTGAAATATAGAAAAAAATGGGATAAAATTGAAGCTCAATTTTCAACTAAGGATTTTGTAAAAAAGTAGTGCATAAGTACCCTTTTTCTTCTTTTATATATCTTGGATATTCAAGTCTATTAGGATTTTATTGCTTTACTTTACTAAACATATGAATAAGTTCAATCTTGAATTCATATGCTAAACAGTATAAAAAACTCTATTGATAAAATGCCGTTATTTTAGGCAATTTAAAATTAATTGTGGAATTTTTAGAAACATCTAAACTCTAAAGGCACGTTAGTTTGGCTTCGTTCTAAAATCTCCAGGTATACTCCAGAAATATTCCGTGGGATTTGGTAATATCCTACTTCCCACAGCACAAGTCCAAATTTACGATCATTTAGGTAAAAAACACATACTTGGAGATCTTCTGGATAGCGATTCTCAATTCCATGGGATTGACAAAATTATTTCACATCAAAACTAGAGGACCTCAAAAAGACTCTCTGACTTGTTTCGAATGGCCTTCTCACTAGTTTCTGCCATTCCTATAGAGCCTTCTATAGACCCAAAAACCTATTTGTATGTCCGTTTTGCTGTCAAAAAAAAAAGCCCGACAAAGCAAAAACCTTACAACATCGATAGTTGAAGAACTGATTCCACCAGTGATGTTGTCCAAGAACACTGCAATCACAGCCACTTAAAATTAAACCAAGACGTCCAACCTGCCCAAAATAGAAAGTACCCCCGAAAAGCAGTCCACTCGCCAACATTCCAGATCCAATCTTCGTTTTGTCAATTTTCTCGAAATTGCCTCCACCATTAGTATTCATAATCGGCCGCGCACTCTTGCGTAATCACGCGGATCGACCCAAAACTCTTCGGTGGTAATAAGCACCCAGACGGTCTTGTACCTCCCGCGAGGCGAAATTAATGCGATCGATTCGTCGATTGCCCCGGGGCTCGCATGCAATCATTGCAGGTTCGAAGAGGCTCGCACACTTCGTTTTCGCAAAAATCCGTCCGTGCATGCCTACGTCTTAATTATCGTGGAACGGTTTGCCAGTCTGGCAATTTACCCGCCCATTTGTTTACCGACACCAACCAGCGGGTTGTGATTACATCGTGCTGGAGATCTTGGAGTCCGAGTGGGTGCAGCACAGAAGTAGAGACGAAATCCGATCTTTCGCGGCCGTGCGATAATTCAAAGTTTTTATTCGATGGGAGACCCTTCCCCTTCGGAGATATGAAGAGATGAAGTGCGCTGTTACCTGGATGATCCCGCAGCCACTGCGGCTTGTAAATGCTCCATGAATAGCGGAGGCCTTTGTTGGGGACAATTTAAATCGGGGCAAAAGTCGGTTTAAGGAGTTATGATGTGTGTATTACGGTATGAAATTTGCACCCCATTTCAATTTATCACACAATAGATTTAGTTTACTTTAGAGGAGATTTATGGCCGCGAGGGTACCACCGAGGAGTTCCGTTGCGATCCCGATTCCGACCCACCGCTAATATTCATCAATCAACCCATCAGCCTTGTCGCTACCACTTTTTGATCTAGTTCGCTCCTAATTAAAGACCTTTCGCATCTTCTAACTTATCGGCGGAAAAACGACGCAACAGACCCAGCACAATCGCTATTGCTGTAATTATAGATTGCCGAGTGGTAAGTCCTTTCTTTTTGCTCGTTCGGGTCGTTGGAAGGAGCAGTGTCAAGTTTTGCAGGGGCGTTGAGCATTTTTTACCGTCGGGATTCCCGCCCGGGGAGCCTGGACTGTGTTATTATCTCATTCGCGGACCTTCGTTGGTAATTGGAAGATGCGTTTACATCTGAATAAGCTGGTGGTGGTGGTAGGGGTAATCGAAGGTGGATCAGGCTGGGGTTAGAAGCTTCGAGAGAGGAGGTGGTACCAAATGTGTGGAAAGTGGAAAGACTTGTGAATTTTTATTCAATTTGGCTTCACCAAGAAATATCACCTGAGGTTTGATTACTAGAAATGACAACTAATGACACACGAAAAGATCACACTAATGATAAAAAATCCAAATTTAGTCAATAGGGCCCTCTCAAAGATATGTTTCATTAAACTGTTCATTGGGAGCATTTGTGCAAATTTAATTTTCTGCATCCCACAACCGAAAGTCGGTCTTCCCGGCCGCGCATCGCTCGGGGAACAGCCGCTTTTGCGGCCTCAATTTCGTAATTTATATATATTAGTTTCTGAGGTTTCAGTTCTAAAAATTCTCAAATTTTCAGACTTCCACTTTCGCACTTTCTCAACTGCTCAGGTTTTCAGGATCCCTGTTTCTCAACCTCTTAACCATTTCTACAGATTTTCAATTTCGCAATCAGTTTCTGAGGTACTCTCGATTTACAAAATTTTCAGTTTTACAAATTTCCCAGGCAGTTTCTCAATTCAATTCTCTTCGATTTTCGCAGTTTCTCAATTCCCCAGGTATCCAGGATCCCTGTCTCTCAACCTTTCAACCGTTTACACAGGTTTTCAATTTCGTAACTTGTCAATATATCAGTTTATGAGGTTCTGGGTTTACAAATTTTTCAGTTTCTCAGTCTTCTACTTGGCAGTTTCTCAATCGTCAATCTCAGTCAAGTTTTCAATTTTCTAATTTCTCAATACATAATATTATATATCACTTTCTGAGGTTCTCGGTTTACAAATTTTTCAGTTTTAGAAATTCTCAGTCTTCTACTTTCGCACTCTCTCAATTGCTCAGGTTTTTAGGATCCCTGTTTCTCAACCTCTCAAGCTCTTGATCAGGTTTTCAATTTCCTAATTTCGCAATATTTAAGGTCTCTAAACCAACTAAAATTAAATGAACGTCGTTTTGTCCACTATGTTGGATTTGTGAAAAGAATAATCAATAATCAATTTCCTGACTATTTGTTTACTGAGCTAATTAAGCGCTCTGATGCACATCCAAAAATATTGAGACACGTAGATCATCAATTTACGATCCCTCTGCATAAAACAGCTGCATTCCAGTCATCATTTTCATACATTGTTCCATATATTCTAAATCGTCTCTCGGTCAGTCTGGACCTTTCTAGCACTACAATAAAAAATCAGTTGAAGACTGATATATTGAACAATGTACCCTTCAAAGTCGATATAAACAAATTTTAAATTTTTTACTTGTGTTATGTATTATGTAGGTATCATTGTTTTATTATGTGTACTAATTCCTATTTTTATTCTTATTAGGTTAGAGTTTTTATAAATCAGTTTTCTGTACTTTTAACCTTTTGTATGTGTACTGCACTACAATAAACGCTATTATTATTATTATTATTATAATATATCAGTTTTTGAGGTTCTCGGTTTACAAAATTTTCAGTTTTACAAATTTCCCAGGCTTCTTCGATTTTCGCAGTTTCTCAATTCCCCAGGTTTTCAGGATCCCTGTCTCTCAACTTTTCAACCGTTTATTCACGTTTTCAATTTCGTAACTTGTCAATATATCGGTTTATGAGGTTCTGGCTTTACAATTTTTTTAGTTTTATAAATTCTCAGATTCTCAGTTTTCTACTTTCGCACTTTCTCAATTTCTCAGGTTTTCAGGATCCCTTTTTCTCAACCTCTCAACCTTTTGTTCAGGTTTTCAATTTCGTAATTTCTCAATATATCAGTCTTTGAGGTTCTCGCTTTATAAATTTTTCAGTTTTACAAATTCCCAATTTCTCAGTCTCTTACTTTCGCACTTTCTCAATTGCTCAGGTTTTCAGAATCCTTATTTCTCATCCTCTCAACCGTTTGCTCAGGTTTTCAATTTCGTAATTTCTCAATATATCAGTTACTGAAGTTCTCAGCTTACAAATCTTTCAGTTTTACAAATTCTCAATTTCCCAGACCTCTTCGATTTTCGCAATTTATCAATTCCTCAGGTTTTCAGGATCCCTGTTTCACAATCTTTCAACCGTTTACTCAGGCTTTGAATTTCGCAACTTGTGAATATAATGTATCAGTTTCTGAGGTTCTCGGTTTACAAATTTTTCAGTTTTACCAATTTTCAGTTTCTCAGACTTCCACTTTCGCAGTTTCTCAATTGCTCAGGTTTTCGGGACCCCTGTTTCTCAATGTCTTAACATTTTACTCAGGTTTGCAATTTCGTCACTTCTCGGTTCTCGATTTACAAATTTTTCAATTTTACAAATTCGCAGTTTCTCAGATTTTTTCGAAATTCGCATTTTCTCAATTGCTCAGGTTTTTAGGATCCCTGTTTCTCAACCTCTCAAGCTCTTGATCAGGTTTTCAATTTCCTAATTTCGCAATATATCAGTTTTTGAGGTTCTCAGTTTACAAAATTTTCAGTTTTACAAATTTCCCAGGCTTCTTCGATTTTCGCAGTTTCTCAATTCCCCAGGTTTTCAGGATCCCTGTCTCTCAACTTTTCAACCGTTTATTCACGTTTTCAATTTCGTAGCTTGTCAATATATCGGTTTATGAGGTTCTGGCTTTACAATTTTTTTACTTTTATAAATTCTCAGTTTCTCAGTTCTCTACTTTCGCACTTTCTCAATTACTCAGGTTTTCAGGATCCCTTTTTCTCAACCTCTCAACCTTTTGTTCAGGTTTTCAATTTCGTAATTTCTCAATATATCAGTCTTTGAGGTTCTCGCTTTATAAATTTTTCAGTTTTACAAATTCCCAATTTCTCAGTCTCTTACTTTCGCCCTTTTTCAATTGCTCAGGTTTTCAGGATCCTTATTTCTCATCCTCTCAACCGTTTGCTCAGGTTTTCAATTTCGTAATTTCTCAATATATCAGTTACTGAAGTTCTCAGCTTACAAATCTTTCAGTTTTACAAATTCTCAATTTCCCAGACCTCTTCGATTTTCGCAATTTATCAATTCCTCAGGTTTTCAGGATCCCTGTTTCACAACCTTTCAACCGTTTACTCAGGCTTTGAATTTCGTAACTTGTGAATATAATGTATCAGTTTTTGAGATTCTCGGTTTACAAATTTTTCAGTTTTACCAATTTTCAGTTTCTCAGACTTCCACTTTCGCAGTTTCTCAATTGCTCAGGTTTTCGGGACCCCTGTTTCTCAATGTCTTAACATTTTACTCAGGTTTGCAATTTCGTCACTTCTCGGTTCTCGATTTACAAATTTTTCAATTTTACAAATTCGCAGTTTCTCAGATTTTTTCGAAATTCGCATTTTCTCAATTGCTCAGGTTTTTAGGATCCCTGTTTCTCAACCTCTCAAGCTCTTGATCAGGTTTTCAATTTCCTAATTTCGCAATATATCAGTTTTTGAGGTTCTCGGTTTACAAAATTTTCAGTTTTACAAATTTCCCAGGCTTCTTCGATTTTCGCAGTTTCTCAATTCCCCAGGTTTTCAGGATCCCTGTCTCTCAACTTTTCAACCGTTTATTCACGTTTTCAATTTCGTAACTTGTCAATATATCGGTTTATGAGGTTCTGGCTTTACAATTTTTTTAGTTTTATAAATTCTCAGATTCTCAGTTTTCTACTTTCGCACTTTCTCAATTACTTAGGTTTTCAGGATCCATTTTTCTCAACCTCTCAACCTTTTGTTCAGGTTTTCAATTTCGTAATTTCCCAATATATCAGTCTTTGAGGTTCTCGCTTTATAAATTTTTCAGTTTTACAAATTCCCAATTTCTCAGTCTCTTACTTTCGCCCTTTTTCAATTGCTCAGGTTTTCAGGATCCTTATTTCTCATCCTCTCAACCGTTTGCTCAGGTTTTCAATTTCGTAATTTTTCAATATATCAGTTACTGAAGTTCTCAGCTTACAAATCTTTCAGTTTTACAAATTCTCAATTTCCCAGACCTCTTCGATTTTCGCAATTTATCAATTCCTCAGGTTTTCAGGATCCCTGTTTCACAATCTTTCAACCGTTTACTCAGGCTTTGAATTTCGCAACTTGTGAATATAATGTATCAGTTTCTGAGATTCTCGGTTTACAAATTTTTCAGTTTTACCAATTTTGAGTTTCTCAGACTTCCACTTTCGCAGTTTCTCAATTGCTCAGGTTTTCGGGACCCCTGTTTCTCAATGTCTTAACATTTTACTCAGGTTTGCAATTTCGTCACTTCTCGGTTCTCGATTTACAAATTTTTCAATTTTATAAATTCGCAGTTTCTCAGATTTTTTCGAAATTCGCATTTTCTCAATTGCTCAGGTTTTTAGGATCCCTGTTTCTCAACCTCTCAAGCTCTTGATCAGGTTTTCAATTTCCTAATTTCGCAATATATCAGTTTTTGAGGTTCTCGGTTTACAAAATTTTCAGTTTTACAAATTTCCCAGGCTTCTTCGATTTTCGCAGTTTCTCAATTCCCCAGGTTTTCAGGATCCCTGTCTCTCAACTTTTCAACCTTTTATTCACGTTTTCAATTTCGTAACTTGTCAATATATCGGTTTATGAGGTTCTGGCTTTACAATTTTTTTAGTTTTATAAATTCTCAGATTCTCAGTTTTCTACTTTCGCACTTTCTCAATTACTCAGGTTTTCAGGATCCATTTTTCTCAACCTCTCAACCTTTTGTTCAGGTTTTCAATTTCGTAATTTCTCAATATATCAGTCTTTGAGGTTCTCGCTTTATAAATTTTTCAGTTTTACAAATTCCCAATTTCTCAGTCTCTTACTTTCGCACTTTCTCAATTGCTCAGGTTTTCAGAATCCTTATTTCTCATCCTCTCAACCGTTTGCTCAGGTTTTCAATTTCGTAATTTCTCAATATATCAGTTACTGAAGTTCTCAGCTTACAAATCTTTCAGTTTTACAAATTTTCAATTTCCCAGACCTCTTCGATTTTCGCAATTTATCAATTCCTCAGATTTTCAGGATCCCTGTTTTACAATCTTTCAACCGTTTACTCAGGCTTTGAATTTCGCAACTTGTGAATATAATGTATCAGTTTCTGAGGTTCTCGGTTTACAAATTTTTCAGTTTTACCAATTTTCACTTTCTCAGACTTCCACTTTCGCAGTTTCTCAATTGCTCAGGTTTTCAGGACCCCTGTTTCTCAATGTCTTAACTTTTTACTCAGGTTTGCAATTTCGTCACTTCTCGGTTCTCGATTTACAAATTTTTCAATTTTACAAATTCGCAGTTTCTCAGATTTTTTCGAAATTCGCATTTTCTCAATTGCTCAGGTTTTTAGGATCCCTGTTTCTCAACCTCTCAAGCTCTTGATCAGGTTTTCAATTTCCTAATTTCGCAATATATCAGTTTTTGAGGTTCTCGGTTTACAAAATTTTCAGTTTTACAAATTTCCCAGGCTTCTTCGATTTTCGCAGTTTCTCAATTCCCCAGGTTTTCAGGATCCCTGTCTCTCAACTTTTCAACCTTTTATTCACGTTTTCAATTTCGTAACTTGTCAATATATCGGTTTATGAGGTTCTGGCTTTACAATTTTTTTAGTTTTATAAATTCTCAGATTCTCAGTTTTCTACTTTCGCACTTTCTCAATTACTCAGGTTTTCAGGATCCATTTTTCTCAACCTCTCAACCGTTTGCTCAGGTTTTCAATTTCGTAATTTCTCAATATATCAGTTACCTACTGAAGTTCTCAGCTTACAAATCTTTCAGTTTTACAAATTTTCAATTTCCCAGACCTCTTCGATTTTCGCAATTTATCAATTCCTGAGATTTTCAGGATCCCTGTTTTACAATCTTTCAACCGTTTACTCAGGCTTTGAATTTCGCAACTTGTGAATATAATGTATCAGTTTCTGAGGTTCTCGGTTTACAAATTTTTCAGTTTTACCAATTTTCACTTTCTCAGACTTCCACTTTCGCAGTTTCTCAATTGCTCAGGTTTTCAGGACCCCTGTTTCTCAATGTCTTAACTTTTTACTCAGGTTTGCAATTTCGTCACTTCTCGGTTCTCGGTTTACAAATATTTCAATTTTACAAATTCGCAGTTTCTCAGCCTTTTTCGACATTCGCCGTTTCTCAATTGCTCAGGTTTTCAGGATAACTGCTTCTCAACTCAACTTTTCAACCCTTTACTCACGCTTTGAATTTCGTAACTTGTCAATATATTAGTTTCCGAGATTCTCAATTTTTCTCAATTTATTTACAAATTCTCAATTTCCCAGGCTTCTTCGATTTTCGCAGTTTCTTAATTGCTCAGGTTTTCAGGATCCGTCTCTAAAATTCTTAGCCGTTTATGCAAGTTTTCAATTTCGTAATTTCTCAATATATTAGTTTCTGGGGTTCTCGGTTTACAAATTTTTCAGTTTTACAATTTCCCAATATCTCTGTCTTCAACTTTCGCAATTTCTCAATTACTCAGGTTTTCAGGATCATTATTTCTCATCCTCTCAACCGTTTGCTCAGGCTTTCAAGTTCGTAATTTCTCAATATATCAGTTACTGAAGTTCTCAGTTTACAAATCTGTCAGTTTTACAAATTCTCAATTTCCCAGACTTCTTCGATTTTCGCAATTTCTCAATTTATTAGTTTTTGGGGTTCTCGGTTTACAAATTTTTCAGGTTTACAATTTCCCAATTTCTCTGTCTTCAACTTTCGCAATTTCTCAATTACTCAGGTTTTCAGGATCATTATTTCTCATCCTCTCAACCGTTTGCTCAGGTTTTCAATTTCGTAATTTCTCAATATATCAGTTACTGAAGTTCTCAGTTTACAAATCTTTCAGTTTTACAAATTCTCAATTTCCCAGACTTCTTCGATTTTCGCAATTTATCAATTCCTCAGGTTTTCAGGATCACTGTTTCACAACCTTTCAACCGTTTACTCAGGCTTTGAATTTCGTAACTGGTCAATATATTAGTTTCCGTGATTCTCAATTTATTTACAAATTCTGAACTTCCCAGGCTTCTTCGATTTTCGCAGTTTCTTAATTGCTCAGATTTTCAGGATCCGTCTCTAAAATTCTTAGCCGTTTATGCAAGTTTTCAATTTCGTAATTTCTCAATATATTAGTTTCTGGGGTTCTCGGTTTACAAATTTTTCAGTTTTACAAATTCTCAATTTCCCAGACTTCTTCGATTTTCGCAGTTTCTCAATTCCTCAGGTTTTGAGAATCCCTGCTTCTAAACCTTTCAACCGTTTACTCAGGCTTTCAATTTCGTAACTTACCAATATATCAGTACTGGGGTTCTCGGTTTACAAATTTTTCAGTTTTACAAATTCTCAATTTCTCAGGCTTTTTCGATTTTCGCAGTTTCTTAATTGCTCAGTTTTTCAGGATCCCTGTCTTTCAATCTCTTAACTCTTCAATCAGGTCTTCAATTTCCTAATTTCTCAATACATATTTATTATGTATATCAGTTTCTGAGGTTTTCGATTTAAAAACTTTTCAGTTTTACAAATTCTCAATTTCCCAGACTTCTTCTATCTTCGCAGTTTCTTAATTCTTCGGGTTTTCAGGATCCCTGCTTCTCAACTCTTCAACCATTTATTCAGGCTTTAAATTTTGTAGCTTGTCAATATATCAGTTTCTGAGGTTCTCGGTTTACAAATTTTTCAGTTTTACAAATTCTCAATTTCCCAGACTTCTTCTATCTTCGCAGTTTCTTAATTCCTCAGGTTTTTAGGATCCCTGTTTCTCAACTTTTCAACCATTTACTCATGCTTTGAATTTCTTAGCTTGTCAATATATCAGTTTTTGAGGTTCTCAGTATAATAATTTTTCAGTTTTACAAATTCTCAATTTCCCAGACTTCTTCTATCTTCGCAGTTTCTTAATTCCTCAGGTTTTCAGGATCCCTGCTTCTCAACTTTTCAACCATTTACTCATGCTTTGAATTTCTTAGCTTGTCAATATATCAGTTTCTGAGGTTCTCGGTATAATAATTTTTCAGTTTTACAAATTCTCAATTTCCCAGACTTCTTCTATCTTCGCAGTTTCTTAATTCCTCAGGTTTTCAGGATCCCTGCTTCTCAACTTTTCAACCATTTACTCATGCTTTGAATTTCTTAGCTTGTCAATATATCAGTTTCTGAGGTTCTCGGTATAATAATTTTTCAGTTTTACAAATTCTCAATTTCCCAGACTTCTTCTATCTTCGCAGTTTCTTAATTCCTCAGGTTTTCAGGATCCCTGCTTCTCAACTTTTCAACCATTTACTCATGCTTTGAATTTCTTAGCTTGTCAATATATCAGTTTCTGAGGTTCTCGGTATAATAATTTTTCAGTTTTACAAATTCTCAATTTCCCAGACTTCTTCTATCTTCGCAGTTTCTTAATTCCTCAGGTTTTCAGGATCCCTGCTTCTCAACTTTTCAACCATTTACTCATGCTTTGAATTTCTTAGCTTGTCAATATATCAGTTTCTGAGGTTCTCGGTATAATAATTTTTCAGTTTTACAAATTCTCAATTTCCCAGACTTTTTCTATCTTCGCAGTTTCTTAATTCCTCAGGTTTTTAGGATCCCTGCTTCTCAACTCTTCAATCATTTATTCAGGCTTTAAATTTCGTAGCTTGTCAATATATCAGTTTCTGAGGTTCTCGGTTTACAAATTTTTCAGTTTTACAAATTCTCAATTTCCCAGACTTCTTCTGGCTTCGCAGTTTCTTAATTCCTCAGGTTTTCAGCATCCCTGCTTCTCAACTCTTCAACCATTTATTCAGGCTTTAAATTTTGTAGCTTGTCAATATATCAGTTTCTGAGGTTCTCGGTATACAAATTTTTCAGTTTTACATATTTTCAATTTCCCAGGCTTCTTCGATTTTCGCAGTTTCTTAATTGCTCAGGTTTTTAGGATCCTTGTTTCTCAACCTCTTAACCATTTGCTCAGGTTGTCATTCTTGTAATTTATGAATATACATACTACTTTCTGAGGTTTACAAAATGTTTCAATTTTACAAATTCTCAATTTCTCATTCTTCTTCGATTTTCGCAGTTTCTCAATTGCTTAAATTTTCAGGATCCTTCTGTCTCAAATTCTTAATCGTTTGCACAGGTTTTCAAATTCGTCATTTCTCAATATATCGTCAGCTTCTAAAGTTTCTGCCTTCAAATTTTTTAAATTTACAAATTCTCAATTTCCGAGACTTCATCTATCTTCGCAGTTTCTCAATTCCTCAGGTTTTCAGGATCCCTGTTTCTTAACCTCTTAACCGTTTACTCAGTTTTTCAATTTCGTAACTTCTCAATATATATCAGTTTCTGAGGTTCGCGGTTTACAAGTTTTTCAGTTTTACATATTCCCAATTTCTCGGACATCTTCGATTTTCGCAGTGTTTCAATCCCTCAGGTTTTCAGGATCCCTGCTTCTCAACCTTTCAACCGTTTACTCAGGCTTACAATTTCTGACTTTCTCGGTTCAAAAACTTTTCAGTTTCAGTCAAATTTTCAATTCTTCAGACTTCTTCGACATTCGTAGTTTCTCAATTGCTCAGGTTTTCGGGATCCTTGTGTCTCAACCTCTTACCGTTAACTCGGGTTTTTGATTTTGTTATTTCTCGATATATTATTTTCTCGGTTTACAATTTTTTTTATTTTAGAGATTCTCAATTTCGCAGTTTCTCAATCGCTTAAATTTTCGGACCCCTGTGTCTCAAATTCTTAACCGTTAACGCAGGTTTTCAATTTCGTAGGTTCTCAATATATCGTCACTTTCTGACGTTTCTGCTTACAGGATTTTTTTAGTTTTAGAAATTCTCAATTTCTGAGACTTCCACTTTTGCAGTTTTCACTTGCTCAGATTTTGGGCTCGAGGATCAAGAAGAGTAGTATGTGACACGCGGCCAGAAAGGTAGACTTTTTAGCCTTGTATGGTAATATACTAAATCGTAGCACACCTTGATTATTTGTGGGTGGCAACCAGAATGTTTTAAGGCGCTCAGAATTTTATCGTTTCGTTCATAATTTCTACATACGACAGTCCTGGTATATTTATTTTGACTTGACTACAATTTTCCATTGACGACGAGTTCTCTCGATAGGTACCGAATTCTCTAGAAGATGATCCCAGATCATCTCGAGCCCGTTGTATTACGTTGCGTTACGTTTTGAGTCCTCAGATTTTAGTTGAGATTTACTTGTTATCGATATTTTCCATCTCGGGTAATTACCTGCATCTGTAACTTCCGCCAATCCTGAAATAGCCAAAGCGCCCACCGAAAGATGACAGGCGTCGATAAGCGCCCATCATGGGGGCCCTCCTTCCACCTGTTTCGCATCGAAAAACAAAACATCTCTTGCGGGAAGCGATAAATCTCCCCCGCGGAGACGACGTCCACGAAGAAAAGAAGCGGAAACAAGCGACAGTTTTAAAATCGTGGTAATTGTAACACATTCGAGAATTGAATGGCATGAAGATGCATCTGGAACGAAACACATGTTCGTCGGGCGGAGAGCGGCGCAATCCCGAAGACTCCCGGGATATTTATGGCCCTGGGGTCACAAGCCATTGCTCCTGCCCGCATTATTACCCAACGGGGTTTATATTCGATTGTGCAGACGCTGCCTGGCAAAATATATACACCTGTTGGAGTCACGGTGTTGCTTCACGGCGTCGATATAAAACCATCAAGTCGCCGGGAGATAAAAGGCCTTCAAAGAGGGAATGAATGTGGGAACTTTCATGAGATTAGAGAGGAGGAGGTCTCGAGAGCGGATTTCTGTTATTCGTTCGGAGGTAATTAATAAAAATGGCGGAGGAAATTCCAGCGCGGCGGATGCGTGGATTTAGACCGACGTTCGTATGAATAATGAGACGGTTTTAATTAGGAAAATAACAGCAATCGTAGAAAAAACACTGTGTGATATACGCGTCAAATGAAACTATTGGAGACATCGGCTTAGTATTTATGGAGAGATTACGACTGATTTATTTTTTAACAAATTTTCCAAAATTCTTAGTTTCCAAAATTCATGTTGTTTAATTTAACTTGCCAAATATTTCTGAAAATAACAACACTATTTATATGAACAGGGACTTGAAAAATACGTTAATTCTATTATCTAATGTTCTTTGGAAATGAGAAAACTGGAGAAATGCTAGTAATTATTTCAACCACGTCTAGGTCTTCGTCAAGGATGCATCCTGACTCCCTTGCTATTCTGACTAGTCCTAGACTCCAATTAAAATTACGCCTCCATTCATCAATCGCCAATCGAAAACAAATTATGGGCCGATCACATACACTGCTCATTGGCGGCGACTGCCGAGACCCACACGCACGAAAACAGGAGGTTAATCGGACAACTCTATCAATCAAACGGATGGACCTCGATGGCCAAGACGGGGGAAAGAAATTCGCTTGGTTTTTAAAATGCGTATCTTTAAAATCTCCGTCCTTAATCAACACCAACCCTTCCGACCCCTATCTGGACAACATCAGAATTTATCGCCGCCCTTAAACCCCGAAATCTCTTACGCTCTCTCTATAATTTTCGATCATCGCCCCGCGACACTAATTAATTACATCAAAGTGTGATTAATCCCCGAAAGCCGCATAACAACTCGAAAATTCATAAATGATTATCCACTGTTCACCGTAGGGGTTGTAAATGTCGCTGGGGGAGCCGACAACAGATGGTTCTCGTGACGTGTACCCACCGTCCGAAGTGGAAATTCGAGCTTCGTGAGTTGAAAATATTGATAAGCAGAGCGGCTTTAATAGATAAGTAATTGCGGTGGTGTCGGAAAAGCGAGAAAATTTCTACGGGTTTCCACATAACTGGCTATTATAATATCGTTAAACGGGCGTATCGATTTCGGTCATAAATAGTTAACGGCTTTTTGAGGGACAGGAATCGGACTGTGCGGGGAAATTGTTGACCGGAATTTTACAAATCGTTACGAAAAAATAGCCCTCATTCTACAAAGACACACGGTATTATTTGTAAGTTTTTAATTTATTCATCTACTCAGTTCTCCGGAACCCGGAACCCCCCCAATTGGCCTTCTTCGCACCCCCACCGCGCCCACATACCTTCGCATGGTCCTTCGAGTCGCCACAGCGATTTCCTAACAAGCCAACAGAACAAGAACAATTAATTTCAATTGTGCCCTGCCCACGAAGGGAATTTCTCCGCACTTCTAGATGATGGAAGTGCGTCGTTTTAATTATTTCGATACAGTCGAGATTAAAATCGAGCACATACTACACACACCTACGTCGGGCCGAGCGGCCATAAATTGTTTTATATAAATCGCCTTAACGTAAATGTACCGCACCTAATTTACAACAGACTTTCATGTGAGAGACCGAACCAATATGTAAGTGTTGAGGTATGTTTGCGCAGTTCGAGAAATTTATTGTATTATTCTTTCCGCGTGCGGTACTCGCGGGTTGGGTTCGGTTTACTTCAAAGCACCGATTTGTTGTCCATGTAACGGCTGTACGTAATGTAACACATGAATTTCCAAAATTATCACTTCGTGGCTTCCACTCGTTTCCAAACAATCTCCAAATTTTGCTGTGTCGCAATTACCTCAGTTTTAATTCATCTGTCCGGGCCGAAGATTTATTGACCCATTTAATTGGTAAAACAACACTTCAGGTGCCAAGTAACAAGTTGAATTAGAGCGAAAATTAAGTTTTGTGCCAAGCGGCTGCAAGGAACACATAGGTTTTAGTTTGTTGATTTCTCACGTTTTTCAGGACTTTCTTGCTTTTAAAAGTTCTATTAGTGCTTTGGTTTTCTGTCTCGGTTTGTTAAGACTTCTCTCAGTTTTCTAGGTTTGAAATCTAGATCTAGATTTCTTTAGATTTCGACTCCTCTTTCGATAACCTAAACAATCCTCACAAACCTGAAAAAACCACAAGGGACCTGAGGAAATATCTCAGACAATCCAGGAAATAAAAATCATTAAAATTCAAAGTTTCAAGTGGATTTACCCAGAACCCGAAAAACTTCGGACGAACCTGAATCAACCTAGAACGCAAAAATCAACCTAGGGCCAGAAACTTGGGATAGACCTGAATCAACCTAGAACTGGAAAACTTGGGATAAACCTGAATCAACCTTGAACACGATAACTTCTGATAAACACTGCATCAATGAACCCAAATCTGGGATAAATCTGAGTCAACCTAGAACTTGATAACCGGGGATAAACCTATTCCTAAAATTAGACGTTTGAAATTACAGATACAAGTTTGACAATTTAAAAAAAAATATTCTCGGGCTGGTATTTAAATCAGGATCTCTATAATATTAAGACTGCAACGAATTAAAATTCATAATTTCATTAATCAAAATGCTTCAGTCAATTTTCCAAGACTCAAAATTTTAAATTGCAAACTCGGGAAAAACGTCGGTCGGTGAACAAAAACCTGGGATCAACCTTGAACACGATAAATTGACATAAACCTGAAGGAATAATTAGGGTAAATCTGAATCAATGAACGAAAATTTGGGATAAACATGAATCAACCTAGGGCCCGAAAACTGGGGATAAACCTGAATCAAAATTTAACAATTGAATCAACCTGGAGGAAAATCTGGGGGTACATCTGAATCAATGAACGAGAATCTGGGATAAACATGAATCAACCTAGAACCCGAAAACTTGGGATAGTCCTGAATCAACCAACTGAATCAAAATTTTACAATTGGAATAAATCTGAAGGAAAATCTGGGGTACACCTGAATCAATAAACGATAACCTGGTATGTATAAATTAACTTGAGTTAACCTCTAGAACCCGAAAACTTGGGACAAATCCGAATCAACGTTGAACACCATAACTTGGGATACATCTGAAGGAAAACCTTTGGGTAAACCTTAATCAATGAACGAGAACCTGGGATAAATCTGAATCAACCTAAGTGAGGAAAACATGGAATGAACCTGAATCAACTAACTAACGAAACATAAGGATAAGAAAACCTACATCCCAAAAAGTTAAGATAAACCTGAGTCAAAATATAATCCAAAAACATACAATAAACCTAATTCAAGCTAGAACAGGAAAACAAGGGATAAACAAGAACCAATAAAAGAAAATCTGGGATTAAACTGAATCAAACTAAAACCCGGGAACATTGCATAAATATGAATCAATTTAGAACCCGGGAACCTTGGGATAGACCTGAATCAACATCGAGAACGATTAATTATTGGGCTAAACCTCAATCATTGGACAAAAAGCTGGGATAAACTTGAATCAACTTAGAACAGAAGAACTTGGGATAAACCTGAATCAACCCTAAACCTCTGATAAACACTGCATCAATGAATGAAAATTTAGGATAAACCTGCATAAACCTAGAACTCAAAAACTTGGAATACACTTGAATCAACCTTGAACACGATAACTTCGGATCCTCTTGAATCAACCTAGAACAGGAAAACCTGGTATAAAACTGAATAAATGAATGAAAATTTGGGACAAACCTGAATCAACCTACAATCCGAGAACTGGGGATAAACATGAATCAACCTAGAACAGGAAACCTTGGGATAAACCAGAATCAACCCTGAACAAGATAACTTCTGATAAACACTGCATGAATGAATGAAAATCTGGGATAAACCTAATTCAACCTAGAATTTGATAACTGGGGATAAACCTATTTCTAAATTCAGAGGTTTGAAATTACAGATACAAGTTTCAAAATTTGCATCTTCCAAATTTTTTATAGATTCCAAACTTTCCCTATAATATTATGACTTCAACGAATTAAAATTCATAATTTCAAAATATTTCAGTCAATTTTCCAAGACTCAAAATTCGAAATTGCAAACTCAGGAAAAAATGGGAATAACCTGAGTCGGGGAACAAAAACCTGGGATCAACCTTGAACACGGTAAATTGACATAAACCTGAAGGAGTAATTAGGGTAAATCTGAATTAATGAAAATCTGGGATAAACATGAATCAACCTAGAACCTGAAAACTTGGGATAGTTCTGAATCAACCTGGAATACGATAAGTTTTAATCAACCCTGAATCAATGAGCTGAAATCTAGGATAAAATTTAGTTAGCCTAGAACTCAAAAACTTGGGATAAACCTAAATTGACATAGAACCCAAAAACTGGGTAGAAACTTGCATCAACAAAAATTTGGGATAAACGATCTGAATCAATATACCTAGAACCAAAACAACCTAGCAGCCGAAAACTTGACAGGATAAACCTGAATAAACCTAGAAACAAAAAACTTTTGATAAACCTGAATCAACATAGAGCAGCAGACTTGGGCTAAACCTCAATCATTGGACAAAAACCTGGAATAAACTTGAATCAACTTAGAACTCAAAAACTTGGGATAAACTTGAATCAACCTTGAACACGATAACTTCGGGTCCTCTTGAATCAACTTAGAACAGGAAAACCTTGTTACAAACCTGAATCAATCAATCAAATTACAATCCGAGAACTGGGGATAAACATGAATCAACCTAGAACAGGAAACCTTGGGATAAACCAGAATATCAACCCTGAACACGATAACTTGCAAACACTGCATCAATGAATGAAAATCTGGGATAAACCTGAGTCAACCTAGAACTTAATAACTGGGGATAAACCTATTCCTAAATTCAGAGGTTTCAAATTACAGATACAAGTTTCAAAATTTGCATCTTACTATTTTTTTATAGATTTCAAACTTTTCCTATAATATTAAGACTACAACGAATTAAAATTCATAATTTCAAAATGTTTCAGTCAATTTTCCAAGACACAAAATTCGAAACTGCAAACTCATGAAAAAATGGGAATAACCTGAGAAAGTGAACAAAAACCTGGGATAAACCCGAATCACGCTTCAACACGCTAACTTGACAAAAACCTGAAGGAATAATCAGGGTAAACCTGAATCAATAAACGAAAATCTGGTATACACATGAATCAACCTAGAACCCAAAAATTTGGGATAAACATTAATCAACCTAGAGCCCGAAAACTTGGCATAACTCTAGAATCAACCTAGAACAAGAAAACATGAGTAAAACCTGAATCAATGAACGAAAAACAGTGATCAAATTGAATCAACCATAATACGAAAACATGTCATACATAATTCTGAATCAACCTAGACCCCAAAAATTAGGGATAAACCTGAATCAAAATTTAACAATTGAAATAAACCGGAAAGAAAATCTGGGGTACACCTGAATCAATGAACGAGAACCTGGTACATATAAATTAACTTGAGTCAACCTCTAGAACCCGAACACTTGGGACAAACCCGAATCAATGAACCAGAACCTGGGATAAACATGAATCAACCTAGAACCCGAAAACTTGGGATAATCTTGAATCAACCTGGAATACGATAAGTTTTAATAAAACCTGAATCAATGAGCGAAAATCTAGGATAAAAATGAGTCAACCTAGAACTCAAAAACTTGCGATAAACCTGAATCAACGTTAAACACGATAACTTGGGATAAACCTAAATCGACATAGAACCGAAAAACTGGGAAGAAACTTGCATCAACGAAAATATGGGATAAACGATCTGAATCAATCTAACTAGAACGAAAACAACCTAGCATCCGAAAACTTGACTTGGGATAAACCTGAATAAACCTAGAAAAAGAAAAGTTTTGATAAACCTGAACCAACACAGAGCACGATAACTTATTCAACCTAGAACACAAGGCATAAACAAGAATCACTGAACGAAAACCTTTGATAAAGCTGAATCAATAAGCGAAAATCTGGTATAAACATGAATCAACCTAGAACCCAAAAATTTGGGATAAACATTAATCAACCTAGAGCCCGAAAACTTGGCATAAATCTAGAATCAACCTAGAACAAGAAAACATGAGTAAAACCTGAATCAATGAACGAAAAACAGTCATCAAATTGAATCAACCATAATACGAAAAGATGGCATACATAATTTTGAATCAACCTAGACCCCGAAAACTGGGGATAAACCTGAACAATTGTAATAAACCTGAAAGAAAATCTGGGGTTTAACTGAATCAATGAACCAGAACCTGGTACATATAAATTTAGTTGAGTCAACCTCTAGAACCCGAAAACTTGGGACAAACCCGAATCAATGAACCAGAACCTGGGATAAACATGAATCAACCTAGAACCCGAAAACTTGGGATAATCCAGAATCAACCTGGAATACGATAACTTCTAATAAAACCTGAATCAATGAGCGAAAATCTAGGGCAAAAATTAGTCAACCTAGAACTCAAAAACTTGGGATAAACCTGAATCAACGTTAAATACGATAACTTGGGATAAACCTAAATCGACATAGAACCCAAAAACTGGGAAGAAACTTGCATCAACGAAAATTTGGGATAAACCATCTGAATCAATCTAACTAGAACGAAAACAACCTAGCATCTGAAAACTTGACTTGGGATAAACCTGAATAAACCTAGAAACAGAAAAGTTTTGATAAACCTGAACCAACACAGAGCACGATAACTTGGGATATATCTGAATCAACCTAAGTGAGGAAAACATGGAATGAACCTGAATCAACTAACTAACGAAACCCAAGGATAAGAAAACCTAGAAAAAGTTAAGATAAACTTGAATCAAAATATAACCCAAAAATTTGGAACAAAACTGATTCAACCTAGAACACAAGGCATAAACAAGAATCACTGAACGAAAACCTGGGATAAAACTGAATCAAACTAGAACCCGGGAACCTTGGGATAGACCTGAATCAACATTGAGAACGATGAATTGGGTTAAACCTCCATCATTGGACAAAAACCTTGGATAAACTTGAATCAACTTAGAACAGAAAAACTCTGGATAAACCTGAATAAATTTAGAACGAAAACCTCCTAGAACCCGAAAACTTTCGATCAAATTTAATCAACAATGAGCACGAAAACTTGGGAAAAACCTGATTCAACCTAAGAGAAGGACAACATGGGATAAACTTGAATCAAATAACGAAACCGCCCTGGGATAAACAAATAATATAATAATTCAGATAAACCTGAATCAACCTTTAACACGATAAGTTAGAATCCTCTTGAATCAACAGAACAGGAGAACCTGGTATAAAATTGAATAAATGAACGAAAACCTGGGACAAACCTGAATCAACCTACAATATGAAAACTGGAGATAAACCTCAATCAAACTTGAACACGACAACTTCTGATAAACACTGCATCAATGAACGACAATCTGGGATAAACCTGAATCAACCTAGAACTTGATAACTGGGATAAACCTATTCCTAAATTCAGACGTTTAAAATTACAGATACAAGTTTGACAATTTAAAAAAAATACTCGGGCAGGTATTTAAATCGGGATTTCTACGATTTAAAATCTGCATCTTCCAAATTTTTTATGGATTCAAATTTTCTCTATAATATTAAAACCTCAACGAATTAAAATTCATAATTTCATTAATCAAAATGCTTCAGTCAATGTTCCAAGACTCAAAATTCGAAATTTCAAATTCAGGTAAAAAGGGGAATAACCTGAGTCGGTGAACAAAAGCCTGGGATAAACAAGCTTGAGTCAAGCTTGAACACGCTAGGACAAAAACCTGAAGGAATCATTATTTACAATAGCAAATTCAGGATAAGATGGGATAAACCTTAATAAAATTTGAGCACGATAACTTGGGATAAACTTGAAGAAAAACCTGGGGGAAACCTAAATCAATGAACGAGAACCTGGGACAAACTTAGAATCCGAAAACTTCTAATGAACCCTAAATCAATGAGCGAAAATCTGGGATAAAATTGAGTCAACCTAGAACTCCAAAACTTGAGATAAACCTGAATCAACCTTAAACACGATAACTTGGGATAAGCCTATTTCTAAATTCAGGGGTGGAAGTTACAGAGATACTTCAAAACTTTAAAATTACTGCAATTTAATTTTTTAAATTGCAATCAAAATTTTTCCGTCAATTTTCCAAGATTCAAAATTTGCAATTGCAAACAAAATGGGATAACCTTAGTCAATGAACGACAACCTGGAATAAACATGAATCAACCTAGAACTCAAAAACGTGAGATAAAGCTGAATTACCCTTGAACGCGATAACTTGAATTAAACATAAATCGACCTAGAAACCAAAAACTGGGAAGACACCTGAATCGACGAAAACCTGGGATAAACTGAATAAACTTACGAAATCCTAGGATAAACGTAAGTCAACCTAAATCCCAAAAAGTTGAGATAAACCTGGATCAAAATATAACCCAACAACTTGAAGCAAACCTGAATCAATTTAGAACGAAAACCTTCTAGCACCCTTAATTTGGAATAAATCTGCATAAACCTAGAACCCCAAAACTTTTGATAAACCTGAATCAACAATGAGCACAATAACTTGGGAAAAACCTGAATTAACGTAAGAGAAGAAAATATGGGATAATCCTGAATCAATTGAATAAAGCAACCGGGGATAAACAAATCAACCTAGAATCCGAAAACTTGGGATAAACCTAAAACACATCGAGCATGATAACTTTGGATAAGCCTGAATCAATGGACGAAGACCAGGGATAAACCTAAATAAATCTGTAAGAAGAAAACTTGGGATAAACCTGAATCAATCTAGAACTAAAACTTCCCTTGTAATAAACCTGAATAAACCTAGAACCCGAAAATTTTTGATAAGCCTGAATTAACCTACAACCGGAAAACATGGGGTAAACATAAATCAACCTAGAACCCTAAAACTTTGGATAAACCTGAATCAATGAACGGAAACCTAGGATAAGTCTGAACCAACCTAGAACCCGAAAACTTGGGATAAACCTGAATACACCTTAAACACGATAAGTAAATCTGATTTTGTTCTGAATTCTGACTTGGGATTTTGGATCCTGGTTCCGGGTTTGATTCGATTTTGTTCTGAATTTAATTTAGACATGATCTGATTCGATTTTGACTTACAATTAATTCTAGATTTGGTCCTGAGAATGAGTAGTATGTTAAATGTAAATGCAGAATAGTGTAGGTCAGTCTTTTCGCTTCATGCCTCCCGCAGAAGATTATTACAATAGTGACACAAAACAGACCGGCAACATGCAGAAATTATTGCTTGGGGCTTTCCGAAAGGCGCCGTCGTTGTAATCGATATCTTGGCACGTTTTCCGCCAAAATCTAGTAAAACATGTAAATCAATACGGCTAACGAAACACAGTAGACACCCCATGTGTAATCGGATTGTTTTAGAATAGCGTATCGCGTGATCTGTGCCCTTTTGGGTTCGAACACCTGCCTGGAAACATTTAATTAAACCATTTGAAACTATTAGCAAGAAGTATGTGATTGGTTCGGGAAAAGCTACGGAAGAAAAAATTTGTGAGGAGCTGCTACGATCACACTATAAGTTTGTCGCGTGACTACCACGTTAATGACTTATTTTGGGGACGATAAATCTTTCCGGTAACGGACTCGAATATTCAGACTAGCAATAATTTTTTATCTTTTGGAAATCTCGAAGAGAAATAACCCTTCGAGAACGACCCGATATCGCTTTATAATAAAGGCGGTCGTCGAATATTTGGGGGATGCCCGGCTTTGTCGGCACATGTTCGCCCGACGCGAATTAATTATCCACGAGGATAACAACGATGCCGTCTGCGCGCGCATTCGTTACCAAAATTTTATAGTGAATTAAAAATTGACTGCGAGAATTCTTCAACCCATGATTGTTGAGAAAAAAGAAACGCAGAAGTTGCAAGCCCCCCTCTCCCCTACCCGCGTCTCAAAAATGTCCATCGGGCGATAGACGCAGACCTACCGGGCCGCCAACACAAAATAAACCATCAATCACTCGTGCCTCGGAACAGTTGAAACAAAGCGGTATAAAAGCAGCGGGAAATACGAACTATAAGGTTCTAACGAGACCATACTTAGCGAAAGACGCATTGTACCGACCTTTTTATTCAATACAAAAACTATTACTAAAGATTTCATAAATAGATGATTTATTATTTGCTGCAGCCGGTTTAGGTGCATTGTCTGTCTGGTTCGATCTGAGGCCGGAATTAAATAGTAACGACGAATATTCTTCGGGGGCGATTAATCAAATCCGGAGGAGCGAAACAATGCGCGGGCCGGAAATTTTTTCGCGATTCGGGGCGAAACGATTTCTTAAGTTATTATGCCGCGGCGGTAATGACTTGTTCAAATGTTACGGGATTTCATGCAGGAAGCTGAAATGATATTTATTGCTGTCCTCCATACGTGGTACAGTTGTTACTTTTGCTGGTGAAACTTCGGTATACTGTTGTGTGCCTCTATCTGCGGAGTTGCACTTCTAGAGCGCGTGGCGGCCACGCACCCAATGTTTTTATTACGCAAGACGGAACTAGTGTTATTTTCAAACTTCTCAATTTTTTTTTCAAAATCTACCCAAATGAGCACTTCGTGTCGGCGATAAACCAAACATGCACGTTATCGTTCCCTCATTGTCGTGCTCGATACCGCGGCCCGTCCTCTTGTCAGCAGTTCTTTCTTCACTGGAAATCGGACTCCGCGCCAGTGACAACATTTTTATTATTAGCATCGTTACCACACAGTTCTAAAATTAATAAAGAAGATAATGTCGAATGCGCGTGATAAATCATCTCTAATTGCCGCCAGCAATCCACGCTCTCAATAAAATTTAACGGCACAATTACGGCTCATGTTTACAAAACCATTTCCCGAAATTGAATAAACAGCCGGCACTTATCTAATTACATTGCTATAAAGTCATTAATAACCGTCATCGCCGAAAAAACCGTCCATTATTGTGTTATGTAAATTTCGCTCTTGCGGCCAGAGTTAAAAATGAAATAATGCACCGGCCGCGAAGAGTGTTTACGTTTCGACCTCGATATTATAATCCTCCGAGGTCATCAGACTTTCCAAGTTGACAAGTGACTGACAGCGACTTATATCGGACGTGGGCGGTTCGGAATACAATTGAATCGTCACTTTTCGAATTTACCACGGTCCGGCCCTGTGCGCGACGCGGCAATTCGAAAAGAATCCCGTTTCCGAGGATGGTGTGGGTTAATGCGATGTTTGTATAGTGTTCGGATCGAATAAGAAATGCTCTGATAATTTTTCTATCCATTTATATCTGTCCGTCTATTTCCTCTCTGATGTGTCCTCCCTCGAGTTTCGAAGCGATGATCGCGTCGGAGGGTGAGTCGTTAAAAGCTTTGATAATTTTGAATATTCGAATATCGTAAATCACGGAGAGGCGGATTTATTCGCGGATTTGTTTAATTGTGTCGCTTCACTGCCGACGGCTGAAGACTTTCGGGGTTGCTTCCGAAGAACTTGTCCGGTTTGCTGATAACTCTTATGTCGAGCTCCTTTGTTGTCCTGGCACTAAATATAAAAATTGCGTGATTTGAAATTGATGCTGTCTCATAATCGCCTTTTAATTATGGATCACTGACTAATTGTCGCAATTATTTTAATTTTACGGCCCCATAAATATAATCGCTGTAATAAAAATCGCACTGTTTTAATCCAGTTCGAGATATTGTGCTCTATAAACAATTTGGAAGGAAAATATTATTACGTTCGTTAATTTATTATTGTACTGAACTGATAAACTGTTACCATTAAGAAAAAAGACAAATTAAAGAAGATTTCCTACACTATGAAGAATTAAATAAAAGTTGTAAACATTTCTTTAGGCTGCATATGAAAGTAACCATATCGACGACACAACCTACTTCTTGAAAGTTTACATCACCAAAGTTACAATGTGGAAAATATCGCACCGGTTCTATATCATAATGTAATCTCACAATTTCCTAAAATCATAATTTCTCAATTTCGTAATCTCGTCTTCTCGTAATGTCACAATTTTGTAATGTCTTGTAATCTCACAATCTTGTAATCTGTGTATGTCACAATTTTCATAATTCGTATTTCCATAATGTCATAATTCACAATCTCCCAATAACAAAATCTTATAAAATCTAACAATCTCAAATTTTGCAATACATATTACAATTTCGCAAAAACATAATTTCGTAATCTCACAATTTTACAATTTCGTAATCCCATAACACAATCTCGTAGTATAACAACTGTGTAATGATCGTAATAACAAAGTTCATAATTGACTATTTTACAATCTCACAATATCTTAATCTCCTCATCCGCAATATTGTCATTTGATTCTAGATTTGATTTTGCTTTAGATTTTAATATCCTTCTGAAATTTTGAATTGTTCAATTTGGAAATTTGAATTGTATTTTGAATTCAGAGTTCGTCGAAATCTTAAAATTTTGAATCTGACGTCTTGAATTTAGATTTTGAGACTGCACTTGGAAAAAAGATTTCCTGTTCTAAGTTGATTCAGGTTTATCCCCAGGTTTCGGGTTCTAGATTGATTTAGGTTTACACCAGGTTTCCGTCCATTGATTCAGGTTTATCTCAAGGTTTCTGGTTGTAAGTTTATCCATGTTTATCCCACGTTGTCCTGTTCTAGGTTGATTCATGTTTATGTCATCTTTTCGAGTTATAGTTTGATTCAGATTTACCTCAGGTTTCCGTCCATTAATTTACGTTTATCCCAAGTTTTCGGATCGTAGGTTGATTCAGGTTTATCTCAAGTTATCTGGTTCTAGGTTTATCCCATGTTTTCCTGTTCTAGGTTGATTCATGTTTATGTGATCTTTTCGAGTTATAGTTTGATTCAGAATTACCCCAGGTTTCCGTCCATTAATTTACGTTTATCCCAAGTTTTCGGATCCTAGGTTGCTTCAGGTTTATGTCATTTTTTCTAGTTATAGGTTGATTCAGATTAATCCCGGGTTTTCGTTCATTGATTTAGGTTTATCCCATTTTTTCCTGTTGAAGGTGGATTCAGGTTTATTTCAAGTTTTCAGGTTCTAGGTTTGTCATGTTTATCCCAGGTTTTCGTTCAATTTGAGTCTTGGATAATTCATGTTCATGTTCATCCCAAATTATCATGTTCCACGTTGATTCAGGCTTATCCCGGGTTTTCATTAATTGATTCAATTTTGTACCATCTTTTCCTGATATTGCAGTTCCAAATTTTGAGTCTTAAATTAATTAAATCGGGAATTTTAAATCGTTGAAATCTTGATTCAGGTTTATCCCAGGTTTCAGTTTATTGATTTAGATTCATCCCATGTTTTCCTGTTCTAGGTTGATTCAGATTTATCCCAAATTTTCGGGTTCTAGGTTTATTCAGGTTTATTCTAAGTGAAGTTTTAGGGTCCTAGGACGTTTTCGTTCTCGATTGATTCAGGTTTATCCCAGGTTTTGTCCAATGGTTGAGGTTTAGCCCAATTCATCGTTTTCAATGTTGATTCATGTCTATCCCAATGTTCCCGAGTTCTAGGCTGACTCATGTTTATTCCACGTTCTCGTTCATTGATTAAGGTTTACCCCCGTGTTTTCCTTCAGGTGTATCCTTGAAGTTAACTTGTTCAACGTTGATTCGGGTTTGTCCCAAGATTTCGGGTTCTAGAGGTTGACTCAAGTTTTCGGGCTTTAGGTTGATTCGTGTTTATCCCAAGTTATCTTGTTCAAGTTCGATTCAGGTTTATCCCCAGATTTCGGGTTCTAGGTTGATTCAGGTTTATCCCTGGTTTTCTTCCTTTTATCCAGGTGTACACCAGGTGGTTTTACTATTCTAGGTTGATCTAGAGGATCCAAAGTCATCGTATTCAAGCTTGATTCAGATTTATCCCAAATTCTCGGGTTCTCGGTTGATTCATGTTTATCCCAGGTTCTTGTTCATTGATTGTGGTTGATCCCATCTTTTCCTGAGTGTGCAATTGCAAATTTTCAGTCTTTGAAAATTGAGTTTAAAAAATTGTAGTTCACGAAATTGGGAATTTTATATCTTAAAATTTGAATCGTTAAAATTTTCAATTCCCGAATTCCCAGATTGGAAATCTTGAATTCCTGAATTTACAATTTTTTAATAATGAAAATCTTTAATTTCTGAATTCGCATACATTCAAAATTTTGGGTGCTAAAATTTCAAATTTCCCGCTTTCCAGATTATAAAATTTTAAACACTGGCAATTCTGTTTAAAAATTTTGAACGGTCGAATTTTCAGAATTTGAATTGATGAAATATTAGATTCCCGAATTCATATTACAGAAATCACAAATTTGTAAATTTTGAATTATTGAATTTCCGAATGTATAGTTGTTATTTTCAAAATTTGAATCGTTAAAATTTTCAATTCCTGAATTTTCCAAAATTGAAATCTTGAATTCCTGAATTTGCAAATTTTGAATATTGTAAATCTTTCATTTCTGGATTCGCAAATATTTAAAATTTTGGGTGCTAAAATTTCAAATTTCCGGCTTTCCAGATTATAAAATTTTAAACACTGGTAATTCTGTTTAAAAATTTTGAACGGTAGAATTTTCAGAATTTGATTTGATGAAATGTTAGATTCCCGAATTTGAAAATGACGAATTTCATATTATTACAGAAATCACAAATTTGGAAATTTTGAATAATTGGATTTCCGAATTTATAGTTCTTATTTTCAAAATTTGAATAGTTAAAATTTTCAATTCCTAAATTCCCAAAATTGAATTCCTGAATTTGCAAATTTTGAATAATGTAAATCTTTGATTTCTGAATTTGCAAATATTTAAAATTTTGGGTGCTAAAATTTCGAATTTCCGGCTTTCTAAATTATAAAATTTTAAATACTGGTAATTCTGTTTAGAAATTTTGAACGATCGAATTTTCAAAATTTGAATTGATGAAATGTTAGATTCCCGAATTTGAAAATTTTTATTATTGTAAATCTTTAATTTCTGGATTCGCAAATATTTAAATTTGGAAATTTTGAATTCCTGAATTCCCAGAATTTAAATCTTGAATTCCTGCAATTGCAATTTTTTAATAATGAAAATCTTTAGTTTCTGAATTCGCAGATATTCAAAATTTTGGGTACTAAAATTTCAAATTTCCGGCTTTCCAGATTATAAAATTTTAAATACTGGTGATTCTGAGTAGAAATTTTGAACGGTCGAATTTGAATTGATGAAATGTTAGATTCCTGAATTTGAAAAGGTCCTTTAAATATGGAATCCTGACTTAAATAGCAGCAATTTTAGAAATAGGGTTATCCCAAGTGTCCTGGGGTCCTAGGTTGACTCAGGTTTATCCCAGATTCTCGTTCTTTTATTCAGGTGTACCTTGAAGATTTTCCTTCAAGTTTATTCCAAGCTCTCGTGGTCAATTTTGATTCAGGTTTATCCCCAGTTTTAGGGCTCTAGGTTTCTTCAGGTTTATCCCATGTTGTCGGGTTATGGGTGGATTCACGTTTGTGGCCTTTTTCAGGTATTTTATTTTTCGGAGATTTTTCTTGGGACTTGATCTTTTTTGGATCAAAAAGTCCGATGTTACGGCCGGTTGTGTTATCTCAACCCAAGCTTCTTGCATACGAATTGGAAGATCGTCTAAATTGTTTGCAGGATGAGGTAAATTAGTGGGCTTGGAGTCGAAATATGTTGAGGAAGCACCTAAATATAACAAACGTTCAGTTGGAAGAGCAAGGAAAAGACTCGGAGGAGATTTACGGACCAAACTATCGAAAAGAAGTTATCTCCGGCTCAAATCAGCAAATTGAAACAATACCCAACATATTTACAACTCGTAACATTCAAACCTCTCGGCCATAAATCACATCCCGACCCAAACTGCACTCCACGAACCGTGTTTTCAATCGCTCTCAAACAGACCGTGACACCTCATGAATTCCGCTTCTTCGACTGACCCTAATTAAGCACGGGCTTTGCGTAAAAAGCGGCCAACTTTTTCACGGGAACAAGAGGTCGCTTGTTCCTCCCTCATTCACGGCTCGACTGTCATTTTTAGCTCTCCCGGCGGCGTAACAACATCTGACAGATTCCCCATGTTTCCTTCCCTAGGATAGCTCCAGACGCTGTCGCGACTCATTCGCCGGTCTCGGATCAAATATCCGACGCTGATTGGCATAGGGGTTTGTGCGTTGTGGCCGACACGACGAGGTCGAGGAGACGGATTTGGACGGAGGATTCGGTGACGTTGGGGGTCAGAGGTGAGAGGACGGATTTTATCTAGTACCGGATAGTAGCTACTTTTCGTTGATTGTTAGCTTAATGTACACTTTATCCAGAAAGTGAAACATTTCGATCGGGAAAGTGTCGTTTTCAATCCGAATATATTTATACTTATCCTACAGGGCCCTATTAATTCGGAAGAAAACCCACAACACGTGTGAAAGATTCCGATAAAATTTCACTTTATCTATACTTAAAAAGTCCATAGTGTGAAACCACTCGTACAGGACAGTTTCCAAAAATTAAAATTTATAATTTCAGAACGCAGGAATTGGCATATTCAGGAATGCAAATTTTCGACGATTTAACATTGCAAATTGACAAATTTTAAATTTAAAATCCCGCTGATTCAAAATTGCAAAAATTTACGATTTCACCGATCCAAAAGTAACGATTTCCGAATTTCGGAAATTAAATTTTGTCCATTAAAATATCAGAATTCGGATCAACTGAATTTTGGCAATTCACGAATTCAATAATTTGCCGTTTCAACATTTTCAAATTCAATATACCCACGACTCAAAATTTGTAGCTTGCACTTGAAGTTAGTGAATTCAGGAATGCAAGATTTCAACTGAATTTAAAATTTTAAATTTCAGCGGTTCAAGATATTTAAACTCAAGATTCCTCCTGTTCAAAATTCACAATTTCCGAATTTTTGAATTCAAAATTTTATCGATTAAAATATCAGAATTTAACAATTCAGGAACAAGCATTTTTCGTTTCAACATTTTCAAATTCAATATCTTCGCTACTCAAAATTTGCAATTTCAGAATGCAGGAATGTAAAATTTCATCCACTTGATGTTAGTGAATTCAGGAACGCAAGATCTCAACTGAATTTAAAATTTTAAATCTCAGCGGTTCAAAATTTTAAAATTCAAGATTCTTCCTACTCAAAATTCACAATTTCCGAATTTTTGAGTTCAAAACTTTATCGATTAAAATATCAGAACTTGGCAATTCAGAAACTCAAGCATTTTTTGTTTCAACATTTTCAAATTCAAGATTTTCGCTACTCAAAATTTGCAATTTCAGAATGCAGGAATGTAAAATTTCATCCACTTAAAGTTAGTGAATTCAGGAATGGAATATTTCAACTAAATTTAACATTTTAAATCTCAGCGGTTCAAAATTTTTAAATTCAAGATTTCTCCTGTTCAAAATTCACAATTTCCGAATTTTCGAATTCAAAATTTATCGATTAAAATATCAGAATTTAACAATTCAGGAACAAGCATTTTTCGTTTCAACATTTTCAAATTCAATATCTTCGCTACTCAAAATTTGCAATTTCAGAATGCAGGAATGTAAAATTTCATCCACTTGAAGTTAGTGAATTCAGGAATGCAAGATCTCAACTGAATTTAAAATTTTAAATCTCAGCGGTTCAAAATTTTAAAATTCAAGATTTTTCCTACTCAAAATTCACAATTTCCGAATTTTTGAGTTCAAAACTTTATCGATTAAAATATCAGAACTTGGCAATTCAGAAACTCAAGCATTTTTTGTTTCAACATTCTCAAATTCAAGATTTTCGCTACTCAAAATTTGCAATTTCAGAATGCAGGAATGTAAAATTTCATCCACTTGAAGTTAGTGAATTCAGGACTGCAAAATTTCAACTGAATTTAAAATTTTAAATTTCAGCGGTTCAAAATTTTTAAATTCAAGATTTCTCCTGTTGAAAATTCACACTTTCCGCATTTTTGAATTCAAAATTTTATAGATTAGAATTTCAAAATTTGGCAATTCAGGAACAAGCATTTTTCGTTTCAACATTTTCAAATTCAATATCTTCGCTACTCAAAATTTGCAATTTCAGAATGCAGGAATGTAAAATTTCATCCACTTGATGTTAGTGAATTCAGGAATGCAAGATTTCAACCGAATTTAAAATTTTAAATCTCAGCGGTTCACAATTTTTAAATTTAAGATTTCTCCTGTTCAAAATTTACAGTTTCCGAATTTTTGAATTCAAAATTTTATCGATTAAATTATCAGAATTTAACAATTCAGGAACAAGCATTTTTCGTTTCAACATTTTCAAATTCAATATCTTCGCTATTCAAAGTTTGCAATTTCAGAATGCAGGAATGTAAAATTTCATCCACTTGATGTTAGTGAATTCAGGAATGCAAGATTTCAACTGAATTTAAAATTTTAAATCTTAGCGGTTCAAAATTCTTAAATTCAAGATTTCTCCTGTTGAAAATTCACACTTTCCGAATTTTTGAATTCAAAATTTTATAGATTAGAATATCAGAATTTGGCAATTCAGGAACTCAAGCATTTTTCGTTTCAACATTTTCAAATTCAATATCTTCCCTACTCAAAATTTGCAATTTCGGAATGCAGGAATGTAAAATTTCATCCACTTGAAGTTAGTGAATTCAGGAATGCAAGATTTCAACTGAATTTAAAATTTTAAATCTCAGCGGTTCAAAATTTTTAAATTCAAGATTTCTCTCTCCTGTTCAAAATTCACAATTTCCGAATTTTTGAATTCAAAATTTTGTCGATTAAAATATCAGAATTTAACAATTCAGGAACAAGCATTTTTCGTTTCAACATTTTCAAATTCAATATCTTCGCTACTCAAAATTTGCAATTTCAGAATGCAGGAATGTAAAATTTCATCCACTTGAAGTTAGTGAATTCAGGAATGCAAGATTTTTACTAAATTTAAAATTTTAAATCTCAGCGGTTCAAAATTTTTAAATTCAAGATTTCTCCTGTTCAAATTCACAATTTCCGAATTTTTGAATTCAAAATTTTGTCGATTAAAATATCAGAATTTGGCAATTCAAGAACTCAAGCATTTTTCCTTTAAACATTTTCAAATTCAATATCTTCGCTACACAAAATTTGCAATTTCAGAATGCAGGAATGTAAAATTTCATCCACTTGAAGTTAGTGAATTCAGGACTGCAAGATTTCAACTGAATTTAAAATTTTAAATTTCAGCGGTTCAAAATTTTTAAATTCAAGATTTCTCCTGTTGAAAATTCACACTTTCCGCATTTTTGAATTCAAAATTTTATAGATTAGAATTTCAAAATTTGGCAATTCAGGAACAAGCATTTTTCGTTTCAACATTTTCAAATTCAATATCTTCGCTACTCAAAATTTGCAATTTCAGAATGCAGGAATGTAAAATTTCATCCACTTGAAGTTAGTGAATTCAGGAATGCAAGATTTCTACTGAATTTAAAATTTTAAATCTCAGCGGTTCCAAATTTTTAAATTCAAGATTTCTCCTGTTCAAAATTCACAATTTCCGAATTTTCGAATTCAAAATTTATGGATTAAAATATCAGAATTTAACAATTCAGGAACAAGCATTTTTCGTTTCAACATTTTCAAATTCAATATCTTCGCTACTCAAAATTTGCAATTTCAGAATGCAGGAATGTAAAATTTCATCCACTTGAAGTTAGTGAATTCAGGAATGCAAGATTTCTACTGAATTTAAAATTTTAAATCTCAGCGGTTCAAAATTTTTAAATTCAAGATTTCTCCTGTTCAAATTCACAATTTCCGAATTTTTGAATTCAAAATTTTGTCGATTAAAATATCAGAATTTGGCAATTCAAGAACTCAAGCATTTTTCCTTTCAACATTTTCAAATTCAATATCTTCGCTACACAAAATTTGCAATTTCAGAATGCAGGAATGTAAAATTTCATCCACTTGAAGTTAGTGAATTCAGGAATGCAAGATTTCTACTGAATTTAAGATTTTAAATCTCAGCGGTTCAAAATTTTTAAATTCAAGATTTCTCCTGTTCAAAATTCACAATTTCCGAATTTTCGAATTCAAAATTTATCGATTAAAATATCAGAATTTAACAATTCAGGAACAAGCATTTTTCGTTTCAACATTTTCAAATTTAATATCTTCGCTACTCAAAATTTGCAATTTCAGAATGCAGGAATGTAAAATTTCATCCACTTGAAGTTAGTGAATTCAGGAATGCAAGATTTCTACTGAATTTAAAATTTTAAATCTCAGCGGTTCCAAATTTTTAAATTCAAGATTTCTCCTGTTCAAAATTCACAATTTCCGAATTTTCGAATTCAAAATTTATGGATTAAAATATCAGAATTTAACAATTCAGGAACAAGCATTTTTCGTTTCAACATTTTCAAATTCAATATCTTCGCTACTCAAAATTTGCAATTTCAGAATGCAGGAATGTAAAATTTCATCCACTTGAAGTTAGTGAATTCAGGAATGCAAGATTTCTACTGAATTTAAAATTTTAAATCTCAGCGGTTCAAAATTTTTAAATTCAAGATTTCTCCTGTTCAAATTCACAATTTCCGAATTTTTGAATTCAAAATTTTGTCGATTAAAATATCAGAATTTGGCAATTCAAGAACTCAAGCATTTTTCCTTTCAACATTTTCAAATTCAATATCTTCGCTACACAAAATTTGCAATTTCAGAATGCAGGAATGTAAAATTTCATCCACTTGAAGTTAGTGAATTCAGGAATGCAAGATTTCTACTGAATTTAAAATTTTAAATCTCAGCGGTTCAAAATTTTTAAATTCAAGATTTCTCCTGTTCAAAATTCACAATTTCCGAATTTTCGAATTCAAAATTTATCGATTAAAATATCAGAATTTAACAATTCAGGAACAAGCATTTTTCGTTTCAACATTTTCAAATTCAATATCTTCGCTACTCAAAATTTGCAATTTCAGAATGCAGGAATGTAAAATTTCATCCACTTGAAGTTAGTGAATTCAGGAATGCAAGATTTCTACTGAATTTAAAATTTTAAATCTCAGCGGTTCAAAATTTTTAAATTCAAGATTTCTCCTGTTCAAATTCACAATTTCCGAATTTTTGAATTCAAAATTTTGTCGATTAAAATATCAGAATTTGGCAATTCAAGAACTCAAGCATTTTTCCTTTCAACATTTTCAAATTCAATATCTTCGCTACACAAAATTTGCAATTTCAGAATGCAGGAATGTAAAATTTCATCCACTTGATGTTAGTGAATTCAGGAATGCAAGATTTCAACTGAATTTAAAATTTTAAATCTCAGTGGTTCAAAATTTTTAAATTCAAGATTTCTCCTGTTCAAAATTCACACTTTCCGAATTTTTGAATTCAAAGTTTTATCGATTAAAATATCAGAATTTGGCAATTCAGGAACTCAAGCATTTTTCGTTTCAACATTTTCAAATTCAATATCTTCGCTACTCAAAATTTGCAATTTCAGAATGCAGGAATGTAAAATTTCATCCACTTGAAGTTAGTGAATTCAGGAATGCAAGATTTCAACTGAATTTAAAATTTCAAATCTCAGCGGTTCAAAATTTTTAAATTCAAGATTTCTCCTGTTCAAAATTCACAATTTCCGAATTTTTGAATTCAAAATTTTGTCGATTAAAATATCAGAATTTAACAATTCAGGAACAAGCATTTTTCGTTTCAACATTTTCAAATTTAATATCTTCGCTACTCAAAATTTGCAATTTCAGAATGCAGGAATGTAAAATTTCATCCACTTGATGTTAGTGAATTCAGGAATGCAAGATTTCAACCGAATTTAAAATTTTAAATCTCAGCGGTTCACAATTTTTAAATTTAAGATTTCTCCTGTTCAAAATTTACAGTTTCCGAATTTTTGAATTCAAAATTTTATCGATTAAATTATCAGAATTTAACAATTCAGGAACAAGCATTTTTCGTTTCAACATTTTCAAATTCAATATCTTCGCTATTCAAAATTTGCAATTTCAGAATGCAGGAATGTAAAATTTCATCCACTTGATGTTAGTGAATTCAGGAATGCAAGATTTCAACTGAATTTAAAATTTTAAATCTCAGCGGTTCAAAATTTTTAAATTCAAGATTTCTCCTGTTCAAAATTCACAATTTCAGAATTTTTGAATTCAAAATGTTATCGATTAAAATATCAAAATTTGGCAATTCAGGAACGTCCACTTGAAGTTAGTGAATTCAGGAATGTAGAATTTCAACTGTTCAAATTTGCAAATTGATGAATTTAAAATTGAAAATCCCGCCAATTCAAAATTTGGCAATTCAGGAATTCAAGCATTTTCAGGATTTCTCCTGTTCAAAAATTCACAATTCCGGAATTTCTGAATTCAAAATTTTATCGATTAACATATCAGAATAAATTTCAGATTTCGAGAATTCAATGAATCGAAATTTGGAACATCAGGAATTCAAGAATTTTCCGTTTCAACATTTTCAAGTTCAATATCTCCATAACTAAAAATTTGCAATTTAAAAATGCAGGAATACGAAGTTTAACCCAATTGAAGTTGGTAAATTCAAGAACGAAAGATTTCTAGATTATAATTAGCAAAATGACGAATTTAAAATCCCGCCGATTCAAAATTTCAAAACTTTACGATTTCACTGATTCAAAAGTAACGATTTCAGAATTTCGACCACTAAAATATTAGAATTCAGGATTTCGAGAATTCAATTAATTGAAATTTGGCACATCAGGAATTCAATAATTTTTCTACTCTATCTTCACTACTCAAAATTTGCAATTTCACAATGGAGGAATACAAAATTTCATCCACACGAAATTATCAAATTTAGGAATGCAATAATTCATAGGTTCCAATTTCCAAATGGACCAATTTAAAATTTAAAATCCCGCTGGTTCAAAATTTCCAAAATATAAATTTGGCAATTAAGGAATATCTGCAATTTCAGAATGCAGAAATGCAAAATTTCATCCACTTGAAGTTAGTGAATTCAGGAATGCAGGATTTCAACTGTTCAAATTTACAAATTGATGAATTTAAAATTTTAAATCTCAGCGAGTGAAAACATTTAAATTCAGGTTTTCTCCTGTACAAAATTTCTGGATTCAAAATTGTATCGATTAAAATATCCGATTTGGGGGTTTCGAGAATTCAATTGATTAAAATTTCGGTTTCAACATTTTCAAATTCAATACCTCCATGACAAAAAATTTGCTATTTCAGAATGCAGGAATATGAAATTTCATCCAATTGAACTTGGTAATTTCAGGAATTTTATTTTATAGGTTCAAATTTGCGAAATGAGGAATTTAGAATCTCGTCGATTAAAAATTTCAAAAATTTACTATTTCACCAATTTAAAAGTAAAGATTTCCGAATTTCGGAATTACAAATTTTGTCCATTAAAATATCAGAATTCAGGATTTCGAGAACTCAATCAATTGAAATTTGACAATTCAGGAATTCAATAATTTTCCTTTTCAACATTTTCAAATTACATATCTTCACTACTCAAAATTTGCAGTTTCAGAATGGAGGAATGCGTAATTTTATCTACTCGAAATTGGCAAATTTAAGATTGCAGGATTTCATAGGTTCAAATTTGCAAAATGACGAATTTAAAATTGAAAATCCCGCCGATTTATTTCCAAAATATAAATTTGACAATTTAGGAATTCAGGCTCTTTTCGTTTCAACATTTTCAAATTCAGTACCTCCCACAAAAAATTTGCAATTTCAGAATTGCCTGTCTTTTCGCAAAGTCTGTAACCAGGCCGGAGTGGACTGGAAGCACGAAGTTATTAAAAGGCGCCGTCTAAAGTCCCTGTGAAATCGTCGGATGGTGTGTCTAATCCAGCAAATGCGCTCGTAATTTGCCTTTCATGCAATACCAGCATTACAGTCCTCACGCCGAAAATTAGGCTCGTTATCTAAGAAGCGATAAATAATGCGGCCGATGCAATTTTGTGTTTTATTTCGGTGGAGCCGAGCCATCAGGAATACCACGGATAGTTTTCGAATGTTTCCACGACAATAATTCCGTGCGTCAGGTCGTCCCGGCCGAAATTTATGGTCGCTTGTCGCATAATTAGAAATTGATTAATTTTTATGCTTAGCGAAACAGCTTATAAAAGTAAACGGCTCGTCTGACATGGAAACAAGCTCTCCGCAAAGCCAGGTATTAGAAAACGCTTTTTATAAGCGACTTTTCAAGAGACTGCCTATCGTATCCAGTTATTTATAATCTGGAATATTTAACTACAACTGTTTGTAATTTACGAGGTCACGTCGAGATTTATGGCACTGGATTCTTATACGTTTCGGATTAAAACAGTCTTGGATTTTTAAATATCCAAACAACAGGTATGTGAATAAATTATCGCCGCTTCTGGTAGCGTTTACTCTAAAATAAAATTATGCATACTTATGCTTTATTGGGAGACCGGACTTCGATGCTATCTATGCTAATTTGTCCCCGACAAAGACGCTCTAACACTTTAACATTAATAATAGCTTAATTTCGAAATTTATCGGATGCTTTTTTCGCGGGCCCCGAATCACTTTGCTTCTACGTAAATTTGCGTGCGGCTCCCACATCCATCAAACGCTTCTTGTATCTCGTGGAACTACTAAATGAATAATGAGCGATTTTTTCGGTGTCCTACCCTTGACAACGTGAAATATGCTGGTGGTGATTTATTTAATAAGTCCCGGATTTATTATCTCAGACCGCGATTCGATCATTTGAATTTAAAATGTAGTTATTATGTCATAAACATAAATTTGTTTATGCTGCTGAACTCAGTGAAAGCGTCGCTGACGTGACCTGACTTGACTCAAAAGATTTTGCAACCTAATTTTAAACAGATGGGTTTGCGTTTCCAGCAATTCACGGGCCATCCGTCTGCCTATCACAATAGAAGGTGTCGACACAAATTGTATAATTATGCAAATTGCTAATAGCGGTCATTATAAACAGTAAACAGACAGTAATTAAAATGGTTGAAGCACTCTGGCGAAATTACAATAATTACCGGTGTTATTAGCATAGCCGAAGAAGATTGTAAATTTCCTACACATGCACGGTCACACCTCCTCCATGTTCCGGATTTATCCGAAAAAAAGCCATTCCCATCGCCACCGATCAGACCGGACCGAAAACTCATTGTTTCAAGAATTCCCGGAATAAATTACACGCGTTTGGGCCATTTCGAAGCATGACAAATCCCAAGTTCGGTACGTGCAATCCTTCTACCTTCTGGTACAAAGGAAACAACAACACGCTATTTATCATAATAGCCACGGCCCATAAATTAGAGGTAACACGACTGATGTCAAGACATTAAGCTCGGCTATTTTGCAAAAGTCCGACCTTGTTTCCCATGCAAATTCCCGATAAATTTACAACTCCTCCGGTTGAAGGTCTCCGCAGCCATGAAAGTAAAATTTCGCGTTTTGAATGGGACAAAGTGACCGAATTTCCCAATCGAGGACGAATTTGCCATTCATCGCCGTAAACAAACGCTCGATCTTCGTAAATGAAGCGGCGCTCGGGCTACCGATGTTAATTATACGCCGAAAGCGCCATAAATTAAAAGCTATCTTGTTAATTTTTCCCGAATAAATCATCGTTCTGGCGAAGATCACTATATTTCATGCGGCTGGCAGCTGTGTGGAAATAAAACTTGTTCGGCGTCGATGGTTTACGCGAAATTTCGGAATACTAGTTGTCCGCGTTTAAAAATACGAGCCTGGAAATTTTTCACGATTTTGTAACATTTATGATGTGCTAAAGTCATGGGTCAGGGGTAACAATGAAGTACAGAAGCAAACCAAAATAATTTCAGACTGAGCTAACATTTTAATCAACTTCGCGTGCCCGTACTCAACAACTTGCACTCATTCCAACTGTTAATTTATTTAATAACTTTCCACAAGCACATGTCGCGTGCTGTTACATTTACACCATCATCAGCGCAATAAAATCCAAGTCGGTCTATTTAGAACAGCATTTACACCACTGGCGCACTAATGAATTGAGCCGAAGTTTACGAGTTGTTGAAGGTTGTTGCCCAATAAAAACGACCAAATTACCGTCCAAGTTCTAAATACTTATTAATTACGATTATTGTCCGTGTTAATTTGTCTAATTAATTTCGGCTCGAGGGACCGAATGCGGCAAAAAGTGGGTTATTAATATGCATACGAGTAATTTAATTACTTTTGCAGTTAATCAAATTAGGACATTCGCGTGAAGGCGCGAGGAGTATTTTGATTTCGTTTTGCTCGTCTTCTATCTAGATGAGACCACCCCTACGTGGCAAAACAACAAGCCTTTTCGCTTGTATGCAAGTAATTTACGTCTTCGCGCTGCGTGCAACCGCATCTGTTTTTTACCAATCCGAGCAGTAATAACGGCGTCATTTCTGGCGATAACGTCGTTCTTTGTCCTCTTTGTTTCTGCACGCACCGGCGACATTAGAATTGCGTTTCCGCGATGGCGATTATGCTCCAAGTCTCGCGACGCACATCCTCCGAATGTAAAGAACACGGTATTTTCGGTCCGCTGTCACTTTTGAGACGGACCGACATTTGTGGGCGCCGTGTAGATCGTGGTGTTCGAAAAAGGAAAGATGCAAGGGGATCTCATTGGAGGAGGGGTGACAAGATTTTGTAACAACGTGGCTTCAGGTGCGAGCGAAATGATTTTTAAATTGGTGCAAATGCAGGTAGATAAAATATTGTTGTAACACGGTGTGTAAAAATACTGCGCCTGAGCGAAGCTCAATACAGTATATTTTTCTTTAAAGTTTTTTTCGGAAATTTTACCCAAATATCTGATGTACAGGTTTCCTTCAAACATCCACTTATCATTTTGAAATTGCAGAAGGCAATAAAATTATTGAAAATACAAATTCTCGACGTTGGAGGTCCATAACTCAAAAACAAACAACATGACGAAAATTGATTTCCTGGATCCCATTTAGACTTTTTGCATTCCTGCCTCAAATCAAAAATCTCAAAGAATCTGAGAATATAAACAACTGGAAATCTGAGAAAGGTTGTGAATCTAAGACTATAGAAATGTGAAATTTGACAGTACGAGAATATACATTTCTGAGTAGTTGAGAATGTGACGATCTAAGCGTCTGAGAAATTGATAGTCTGAGAACCAGAAAATAGGAATTGGAGCAAAATTGAGGAGTTCTATATAATATCTCATGATCTAAGAGTTCTACCAGTTTGACAATTTGAGAATATAAACATCTGGAGATCTGAAAAAGTTTGTGAATCTGGGAATGTGAAATCTGAGAAAGCTTGTAAATCTAAGAATATAGGAATGTGAAATTTGACAGTACGAGAGTATAAATTACTGAGTAGTTGAGAATGTGACGATCTAAGCGTCTGAGAAATTGATAGTCTGAGAACCAGAAAATAGGAATTGAAGCAAAATTGAGAGGTCGTTATATCTCATGATCTAAGAGTCTGCCAGTTTGACAAATTGAGAATATAAACATCTGGAGATCTGAGAAAGTTTGTGAGTCTGGGACTGTGAAATTTGAGAATATAAACGTCTGGAAATCTGAGAAAGGTTGTGTGTCTAAGACTATAGAAATTTGAACATTGAGAGTACGAGAATATACATTTCTGAGTAGTTGAGAATGTGACAATCTGAGCATCTGAGACATTGATAGAAACACAACAAGAAAATGAGATTTTGAGCAGGTGACTATAGCAAAATTAAGAAGTAATAATATCTCGAACTCTGAGAGTCCGCTAGTTTGACAATTTGACAATATAAACATCTGGATATGTGACAAAATTTGTGAATCTAGGAATGTGAAATTTGACACAACGAGAATATAAATTTCTAAGTAGTTGAGAATGTGACAATTTGGGCGTCCGAGACATTTATAGTCTGAGAACTAAAAAATAAGCATTTTAACAGCTGACTATCTCAAAATTGAGAAATCCTAATATCTCATAATCTGAGAATATCCTACTTTGACAATTTTACAACATAAATATCTGGAGATTTGAGAAAGTTTGTGAATCTAGAAACGTGAAATCTGATAGTACGAGACTTTGAGTTTTTGAGTGGTTGACAACGTGATAGTCTGGGCATCTGATAAATTGAGAACATGATAACGAAAAAATGGGAATTTGGGTTTCTGACAATCTCTTAATCGAGAGATCTCAATATCTCATAATTTAAGAATCTGTCAATGTGGCAATCTGAGAATATAAACGTCAGGAAATCTGAGAAAGGTTGTGTGTCTAAGACTAGAGAAATGTGAAAATTCACACTACGAGAATTTAAATTTGTGACTAGTTGAGAATGTGACAATCTGAGAATCTGAGACATTGATAGTCTGAGAACTAGAAAATAATCATTTGAGCAGCTGACTATCTCAAAATTGAGAAGTCCCAATTATCTCATAATATGAGAATCTCCTAGTTTGACAATTTTACAACATCTGGAAATCTGAGAGAGTTTGTGAATCTAGAAATGTGACATTTGATAGTATGAGACTTTGAGTTTTTGGGTTTTTGAGAACGTGACAATTTGGGCATCTGATAAATTGAGAACATGATAACGAAAAAATGGGAATTTGGGATTCTGACAATCTCTTAATCGAGAGATCTCAATATCTCATAATTTAAGAATCTGTCAGTGTGACAATCTGAGAATATAAACGTCAGGAAATCTGAGAAAGATTGTGTGTCTAAGACTACAGAAATGTGAAAATTGACACTACGAGAATTTAAATTACTGATTAGTTGAGAATGTGACAATCTGAGCATCTGAGACATTGATAGTCTGAGAACTAGAAAATAAGCATTTCAGCAGCTGACTATCTCAAAATTGAGAAGTCCCAATTATCTCATAATATGAGAATCTCCTAGTTTGACAATTTTACAACATCTGGAAATCTGAGAGAGTTTGTGAATCTAGAAATGTGAAATTTGATAGTATGAGACTTTGAGTTTTTGGGTTTTTGAGAACGTGACAATTTGGGCATCTGATAAATTGAGAACATGATAACGATAAAATGGGAATTTGGGAGTCTGACAATCTCTTAATCGAGAGATCTCAATATCTCATAATTTAGGAATCTGTCATTGTGACAATCTGAGAATATAAACGTCACGAAATCTGAGAAAGTTTGTGTGTCTAAGACTACAGAAATGTGAAAATTGACACTACGAGACGTTAAATTTCTAATTAGTTGAGAATGTGACAATCTGAGACATTGATAGTCTGATAACTAGAAAATAAGCATTTGAGCAAGCTGACTATCTCAAAATTGAGAAGTCCTAATATCTCATAATTTGAGAATCTCCTAGTTTGACAATTTGAGAACATAAATATCTGGAGATCTGAGAAAGTTTGTGAATCTAGAAATGTGAAATTTGATAGTATGAGACTTTGAGTTTTTGAGTGGTTGAGAACGTGACAATCTGGGCATCTGATAAATTGAGAACATGATAACGAAAAAAAGGGAATTTGGGAGTCTGACAATCTCTTAATCGAGAGATCTCAATATCTCATAATTTAGGAATCTGTCATTCTGACAATCTGAGAATATAAACGTCAGGAAATCTGAGAAAGATTGTGTGTCTAAGACTACAGAAATGTGAAAATTGACACTACGAGAATTTAAATTTCTGATTAATTGAGAATATGACAATCTGAGCATCTGAGACATTGATAGTCTGAGAACTAGAAAATAAGCATTTGAGCAGCTGACTATCTCAAAATTGAGAAGTCAAAATTATCTCATAATATGAGAATCTCCTAGTTTGACAATTTTACAACATAAATATCTGGAGATCTGTGAAAGTTTGTAAATCTAGAAATGTGAAATTTGATAGTATTAGACCTTGAGTTTTTGAGTGGTTGAGAACGTGACAATCTGGGCATCTGATAAATTGAGAACATGATAACGAAAAAATGGGAATTTGGGATTCTGACAATCTCTTAATCGAGAGATCTCAATATCTCATAATTTAAGAATCTGTCAATGTGGCAATCTGAGAATATAAACGTCAGGAAATCTGAGAAAGGTTGTGTGTCTAAAACTACAGAAATGTAAAAATTGACACTAAGATAATCTAAATTTCTGACTAGTTGAGAATGTGACAATCCGAGAATCTGAGACATTGATAGTCTGAGAACTAGAAAATAAGCATTTCAGCAGCTGACTATCTCAAAATTGAGAAGTCCTAATTATCTCACAATATGAGAATTTCCCAGTTTGACAATTTTACAACATAAATATCTAATCTGAGAAAGTTTGTGAACCTAGAAACGTGGAATCTGATAGTACGAGACTTTGAGTTTTTGAGTGGTTGAGAACGTGACAGTCTGGGCATCTGATAAATTGAGAACATGAGAACGAAAAAATGTTAATTTGGGAGTCTGACAATCACTTAATTGAAAGATCTCAGTATCTCATAATTTAAGAATCTGTCAATGTGACAATCTGAAAATATAAACGTCAGGAAATCTGAGAAAGGTTGTGTGTCTAAGACTACAGAAATATGAAAATTGACATTACGAGAATTTAAATTTCTGATTAGTTGAGAATGTAACAATCTGAGCATCTGAGACATTGATAGTCTGAGAACTAGAAAATAAGCATTTGAGCAGCTGACTATCTCAAAATTGAAAAGTCCCAATTATCTCATAATATGAGAATCTCCTAGTTTGACAATTTTACAACATAAATGTCTGGAGATCTGAGAAGTTTGTAAATCTAGAAATGTGAAATTTGATAGTATTAGACCTTGAGTTTTTTAGTGGTTGAGAACGTGACAATCTGGGCATCTGATAAATTGAGAACATGAGAACGAAAAAATGGGAATTTGGGAGTCTGAGAATCTCTTAATCGAGAGATCTCAATACCCCATAATTTAAGGATCTGTCAATGTGACAATCTGAGAATATAAACGTCAGGAAATCTGAGAAAGGTTGTGTGTCTAAGACTACAGAAATATGAAAATTGACATTACGAGAATTTAAATTTCTGATTAGTTGAGAATGTAACAATCTGAGCATCTGAGACATTGATAGTCTGAGAACTAGAAAATAAGCATTTGAGCAGCTGACTATCTCAAAATTGAAAAGTCCCAATTATCTCATAATATGAGAATCTCCTAGTTTGACAATTTTACAACATAAATGTCTGGAGATCTGAGAAGTTTGTAAATCTAGAAATGTGAAATTTGATAGTATTAGACCTTGAGTTTTTTAGTGGTTGAGAACGTGACAATCTGGGCATCTGATAAATTGAGAACATGAGAACGAAAAAATGGGAATTTGGGAGTCTGAGAATCTCTTAATCGAGAGATCTCAATACCCCATAATTTAAGGATCTGTCAATGTGACAATCTGAGAATATAAACGTCAGGAAATCTGAGAAAGGTTGTGTGTCTAAGACTACAGAAATGTGAAAATTTACACTACGAGAATTTAAATTTCTGACTAGTTGAGAATGTGACAATCTGAGAATCTGATGCATTGATAGTCTGAGAACTAGAAAATAAGCATTTCAGCAGCTGACTATCTCAAAATTGAGAAGTCCTAATATCTCATAGTCTGAGAATCTCCTAGTTTGACAATTTTACAACATAAATATCTGGAGATCTGGGAAAGTTTGTGAATCTAGAAATGTGAAATTTGATAGTATGAGACTTTGAGTTTTTGAGTGGTTGAGAACGTGACAATCTGAGCATCTGATAAATTGAGAATATGAGAACGAAAAAATGGGAATTTGGGAGTCTGACAATCTCTTAATCGAGAGATCCCAGTATCTCATAATTTAAGAATTTGTCAATTTGACAATCTGAGAATATAAACGTCAGGAAATCTGAGAAAGGTTGTGTGTCTAAGACTACAGAAATGTGAAAATTGACACTACGAGAATTTAAATTTCTGATTAGTTGAGAATGTGACAATCTGAGCATCTGAGACATTGATAGTCTGAGAACTAGCAAATAGGCATTTCAGCAGCTGACTGTCTCAAAACTGGGAAGTCCTAATTATCTCATAATCTAAGAATTTCCTAGTTTGACAATTTTACAACATAAATATCTGGAGATCTGAGAAAGTTTGTGAATCTAGAAATGTGAAATTTGATATTATGAGACTGAGTTTTTGAGTGGTTGAGAACGTGACAATCTGAGCATCTGATAAATTGAGAACATGAGAACGAAAAAATGGGAATTTGGGAGTCTGAGAATCTCTTAATCGAGAGATCTCAGTATCTCATAATTTAAGAATCTGTCAATGTGACAATCTGAGAATATAAACGTCACGAAATCTGAAAAAGGTTGTGTGTCTAAGACTACAGAAATGTGAAAATTGACACTACGAGAATTTAAATTTCTGATTAGTTGAGAATGTGACAATCTGAGAATCTGAGACGTTGATAGTCTGAGAACTAGAAAATAAGCATTTTAGCAGCTGACTACCTCAAAACTGAGAAGTCCTAATATCTCATAAATATCTGGAGATCCGATAAAGTTTGTGAATCTAGAAATGTGAAATCTGATAGTACGAGACTTTGAGTTTTTGAGTAGTTAAGAACATGACAATCTGAGCATCTGATAAATTGATAATATGAAGACCAGGAAATCTAAATTTAGGAGTATGACGATCTCATAATCGATAGATTCTCAATATATATATATGCGAAATAGAATAAGAAAGAGTGTCCTTAAACGAGTCACCAATGATCGAAACAGAAAAAGGATGACTCATTCCAAAAACGTCAGCGATGGGTGAAATAGAGCAAGAAGGAGAATCTTTATACTCATCAGCGAAGAGCAAAACAGAAGATGAAGAATCACAGAAATAAAAAGACAATCCCCAATTGAATCAGCGATGGGCAAAACAGCATAGAAGGACAGCGTTAACGATGGACGAACTAGAATAAGAAGGAAAGTCTGTGTCAGTGATAGCAAATTCAAAAGACACTCCAAATGCATCAACGATACTATAACACCAAATCTGTTCTTGGACTACATCATTAATGAATCTCTCATTTCCGATCTAGTACAACGGTTTTAATAAGGATCGAAAGAACGGCCCACGGGCGGCTCCTTGCGGCACACCCATCCGGAAACCTTCAACGGTCTCAATTATTGGCACCAGATATTCAGAAACCCCTCCCTCGCGCCGTCCAATTCGTAATAACGGGAAAGCGAGACGTTGCAACGATCGCTCGAAAACGATGACACTCGTCTTGTGCTTGGAGTTTTCCCGGACGCCCACGTCTCCATCTCTGGCCGCGGGCCAACTCCTGATTTATGCAGCATCTCGTCGCGGCTTCCTTGAGAAAGACTCGCTACAAAACACCTATGCTCCGAGTTGAATTACGACCGTCGATGTCATTTGGCCATGTCGGCGGCTTGCGAAATGTTTGTATATCATTTTGATGTCGGTTTGAAGATGTTCGTCGGGTTATAATTGGGTTTGCGCGGAGTGGGTGGCTGCGGGCCAAGGAGATGCTTTACGTCTTCATCGCCGTTTGGTGGACTAGGTCGGTCCTCCGGGTCGACGTGACTTCTCCGATAAATAACTTTGCACCCACACTAACCCTCGGCGAAACTCCGCCGCTCCTGCAGCGACGTCTTCGCTTGTAATTTATCGAGTGCGTTCGGTATTTATACATGTGTTACAAGTGCCTCCATAATTCATAGTTAACAGGTGAACGGCAAAAATTGGGTCACTACAAAAACTGCCGGTTTTCATGATGTCATGCCATTAATCCGACGCGGACGGCACTTTCGTTTTCCTCCTAATCAAAGCCAATGGGTTTCTACTTCCTCGATCACCTGGTGCTATTCCACAACTTTTTGGTAAACCACTCGTGAGGTGAGAACCTTGGCCCATCCTACGCCACCAGCGGCACACTTTCAGATGTGGGAGTAGATAAATGGATAAGTGAATCTCGTGGATGATAACAGCGGAGATAAATCAATGGCGGGACGCTAATGCATGGCGACGAGGAATTAGAACACCTGATTAATCGGCAGGATGCTGCAGTTGGGCCTTTCCGCTGTCGAGAGAGTTATTTCGATGGAGGGATTCGGACCACACCAAACCGAATCGCAATCACGAGCCCCACGTGCATTTCTTATCTTCCTCCTCACTTTAAATAGCCGCTGCAGTCATATCGATAAAATTTTTACGTAATACAGTGCATCTACAACAAAGCGATTTTCGGTCGCCACGACGATATTATCTAGACAGAAAAGCATCTCAAACAAACACGTACATCATCGGCTAAACGAGCCATCAATTCACACTCTTGTTTATGCAATCAGACATAAGAGGTTAACAAGCCACCAAGGGTAGAGACACTTGCACTACGAAAACACACAGAGTACATTGTCCGTTTTTCAGTTCTAAATATAATGTTCTAATTTAAATAATTTGATGTGGGATTAACCCCTGTGCTCCGTCGACGAAACTCGCGGGTTTTATTAATATCGACCTTAAAATAAACTTTAGAACAGTGGATTTCGGTTGGATTATTGCGTGTAATTGCAGCTGTGGCGGGCTCCGATTTTTTTCCGGATATCATCGTAGTTTGAACCCTGTTATGTAAAGGTCGGCTTTATCAATTAAGTACCAGCGGAACGGGAGTTAAAAATCTAATTGTGTGGTCTTGGTGTTGTGACCCCTGCGTGAACTATTACCAACATTCTTACGGCTAAAACTTGCATGTCCTAAAGAGCCTGAAAGTGGTTTGTTTGGGAAAAAGAAGAAAAAAGAAACCCGAGTTCCAAAGAGGAAGTTTCGTTCTCTGACCGCACGGTCCAAACTCGGACCACTAATTTAGTTGCTCGGTTCCCTTGTTCCTTTGATGCCCACTTAGTGATGTCTCTGGTTTCTCTTCCCAGACTAACCTTCCGTATAAACCCTTGGTGAGACTGCGGTCCTCAAAAAAAAAAAGAAACCCCAAGTTTCTTCCTTTGACTACACGGTCCAAACTCGGACCACTAACTTAGTTGCTCGGTTCTTTACTTCCTTCAGTTCTTTTACTTCCTTTTGGTCTACATTGATTTTCCTTTAAGGTCTGTTTGTGAATAAAAAGCGTATGGTTCTGGCACCGTTTGTGAGTGCGGTGGGCGGGTGGGCCGCCCTGTCCACTATACTCATCGACTGACTAAATGGATGAGAAATAACAACCATTTATTGATTTTGTTTTCTTTAAAAACTAGAACTCACTCTCGTGTTCATAAATCCAATTTCAAAAATTTTAAGTAAGAAAATGGTTGTCATTCCAAAACCATTAGTCAATCAGTCAGTTGTGGATGCGGCGGCCCCCCGCATAAACGAAATGGTTTTTTGTCACAAAGAACAATTGTGAAATACAAGAAACAAAATTTGGATACAATATGAAAATGGTTGTCATTCCGAACTAGTATTCCTGTGTGTATTTTGTATTTTTTGGTTCGTCTGGTTCCTTCGATGCTCTTGGTTCTTTTAGTTTCTTTTATCCACTTGGTGGTGCCTCTAGGTTGTCTTCTTAGACCTACTAACCCTTTTATCCACTTAGTGGTGCCTCTGGGTTCTCTTCCCAAACCTACTAACCTTCTATACAAACTGTCCAAAAATGGTTTCGATTTCTAAGCCAGTCAAGACAACTTGCAAACCACCTCCACCCTTGGTATGAGATTGCGGTCCTCTTTGGGCTGGCGCCCTCAGAAAAAAAGAAACCCAAAATCCAAAGAAGAAGTTTCTTTCTCTGACTACACGGTGCAAACCCACTAACCTTCCATACAAACTGTCCAAAATGGTTTCGATTTCTAAGCCAGTCAAGACAATTTGCAAACCACCTACACCCTTCGGTCCTCTTTGGGCTGGCGCCCTCAGAAAAAAAACTCAAAATCCAAAGAAGAAGTTTCTTTCTCTGACTACACGGTCCAAACTCGGACCACTAATTTAGTTGCTTGGTTCTCTGCTTCAGCTTTTCCAGCTTATGACCTTCTTCACTTTCTTCATTTTCTAGTTTTGTTCGGATTCTTCAGTTTCATCAATTTTCTTGGACTATTTGTCTCCCCCCGTTTCTTCACTTGATTTACTTTCTTCGCTTTCTTCAGTTTTTTCAGATCCTTCACTTTGATCAATTTCTTCGGTTCCTTCAGCTTTTCACTTGCTTCGCTTACTTCACTTTCTATATTCCTTTAGTTTCTTCATTTACTTCACTTTCTTCTTCTTTTCAGTTTCTTTATTCTCTTGATCTTCTTCACCTTTTCCAACTTCTCCACCTTTTTTTATTGTTCACTTTTTTGGTTTTCCTTTGGTAATTCTGGTGTCTCCGGTTTCTTTAGCTCCTTCATTTTCTTCACCTTCTTCTCTTTCTTCACTTTCTTCAGTTTCTGTATTTTTTCAAATTTCTATTTTTCTCTTCTTTTGAGTTTACGGTTGACCGATCCCATACTGTCACAGGTACAGGTTTCGAAAATATTAGGTTACTGGATACTAAATGTCTCATATATCCACTGACCCTGAAGGCGACATTACAACATTCTCATTTAAGGAGGTTAGGTTTCTGTACTGTATTCTTACTCAATTTTTTCTTTCATACCAACTAATTTTCAAGTGTTTTTTAGTTCTCCCCTTAATTTCGTTTTCAAGTTTCTTTGCATTCATAGGGTTCTTCAGTTTCTTCAATTTTATAAAATTTTTGTTTTTTTTTTCAGATTGTTCAGTTTTCGGGTTCTTCAGTTTCTTGGGACCCTTTGGGTTCTTCACGTTCTTCAATTTCTTCATGATTTTCTTTCAAGTTTGTTGGAGTTTTTAAGGGTTTGGACATAAGTATTCTCAATTTCGGGTTTATTTTCCTTACTTTCTTCGCTTTCTTTACTTTCGTTAGTTCTTCTAATTTCTTCAGTTCCTTCGGTTTCTTCACGTTCCCTTGTTTTACTGCTTTCTTCACTTTTTGCATTCTTTTCAGTTTCTTCATCTTTTTAGGTTGCTTGGGTTCATTCATAGGGTTCTTCAGTTTCTTCGAATTGTTCAAATTTTAGTGATCTTCATATTGTTCAGGTTTTTGAATTTCTTTTTCCAATTCTTTCAGCTTCGTTACTTTCGTGTCCCTCTTGTTTCTTCATGTTCTTCACTTTCTTCATTTGCATAACATTTTTACGTTTTTTACTTTCTCCGAATTTTTCAATTTTTTAACGTTATTTGTTTTTTCTAATTCTTCATTTTTTTCAGATTCTTCAGTATTCGGTATCTTTAGTTTCTTGGGACCCTTTGGGTCTTTCACGTTCTTCAATTTCTTCATGGTCTTCTTTCAAGTTTGTTGGAATTCTTCATGGCTTTGACATAGGTATTCACAATTTCGGATTTATTTTTTTTACTTTCTTCACTTTCTTCGCTTTCTTTAGTTCTTCCACTTTCTTTAGTTCCTTCGGTTCCTTCACTTTCCCTTTTTTTACTTCTTACATTCTCTTCAGTTTCTTCACCTTTTTAGGTTACTTGGGTTTCTTCAGTTTCTTCAGCTTCTTGACTTTATTCACCTTTTCCAAATTCTCCACCTACTTCACTTTCTTCATTTTCCTTTGGTAACTTTGATGTCTTCGGCTTCTTCAGCTACTTCCTTTTCTTCAATTTCCACAGTTTTTTCAAAATCTTCGTTCTTTTCTAAAGTTTCATTTTTTTGTTTTCTTCATTTTATTAGACAGTTTTGGGTTTCAGTTTCTTTAAATTCTTAATTTTTTTATGATGTTCATATCCTTCGGATTTTCGAGTTTTTTTTGAATTCTTTCAACTTCTTCACCTTTCATGGACTTTCGTGTCCCAGTCGTTTCTTCATGTTCTTCACTTTCTTCATTTGCATAACTTTCTTACGTTTTTCATCTTTTCCGATTTTTTCAATTTTTTAACGTTGTGTTTTTTTTCTAATTCTTCAATTTTATACAATTTTTGTTTTTTTTTTCTTCAGATTGTTCAGTTTTCAGGTTCTTCAGTTTCTTGGGATTCTTTGGGTCCTTCACGTTCTTCAATTTCCTCATGATCTCCTTTCAAGTTTGTTGGAATTCTTCATGGTTTGGACATAGGTATTTTCAATTTCGGGTTTATTGTCCTTACTTTTTTCGCTTTCTTTACTTTCCTTAGTTCTTCTAATTTCTTCAGTTTCTTCGGTAACTTCACGTTCCCTTGTTTTTGACTGCTTTCTTAACATTTTGCATTCTCTTCAGTTTCTTCATCTTTTTAGGTTGTTTGGTTTCATCCATAGGGTTCTTCAGTTTCTTCGAATTGTTCAAATTTTAGTGATCTTCATATTCTTCAGATTTTTGAATTTTTTTTTCCAATTCTTTCAGCTTTTTTACTTTCGTGTCCCCGTTATTTCTTCACGTTCTTCACTTTCTTCATTTGCATAACTTTTTTACGTTTTTCACTTTCTCCGAATTTTTCAATTTTTTAACGTTATTTGTTTTTTCTAATTCTTCAATTTTTTCAGATGCTTCAGTTTTCGGGTTATTTAGTTTCTTGGACCCTTTGGGTTCTTCACGTTCTTCGATTTCTTCATGGTCTTCTTTCAAGTTTGTTGGAATTCTTCATGGTTTGGACATAGGTATTTTCAATTTCGGGTTTATTTTCCTTACTTTCTTCGCTTTCTTCACTTTTTTCAGTTCTTCCATTTTCTTCAGTTCCTTTGATTCTTTCAATTTCCCTTTTTTCACTTCTTGCATTCTCTTCAGTATTTTCACCTTTTTAGGTTACTTGGGTTTCTTCAGTTTCTTCAGCTTCTTGACCTTGTTCACCTTTTCCAACTTCTCCACCTACTTCACTTTCTTCATTTTCCTTTGGTAACTTTGATGTCTTCGGCTTCTTCAGCTACTTCCTTTTCTTCAATTTCCACAGTTTTTTCAAAATCTTAATTCTTTTCTAAAGTTTAAATTTTTTTGTTTTCTTCATTTTATTAGACAGTTTTGGGTTTCAGTTTCTTTAAATTCTTAAATTTTTTGTGACATTCATATCCTTCAGTTTCAAGTTTCTTTTTCAAATTCTTTCAACTTCTTCACTTTTCATGGACTTTCGTGTCCACCTCGTTTCTTCATGTTCTTCACTTTCTTCATTTTCATCAAATTTTTGTTTTTAATTTTTTTCTGAAATCTTGAGTTTTCGATTCCTTTATTTTCTTTGGACCCTTTGGGTTCTTCGCGTTCTTCAATTTCTCCATGATCTTCTTTCAATTTCTTCAGGATTGGAATTTTTGTCTTTTAATTTTTTTCAAATTCTTTAGGGTTTGGGGATCGATATTCGGATTCTTCGGGTTCTTCCGTATCTTCTAGTGTCTCAATTCCAGGTTCATTTTCCTTACTTTCTTCAGTTGTTTCACTTTCTTCAGTTCCTTCGGTTCCTTCACCTTTTTAAATTTTTTGGGTTGCTTCAGCTTCTTGACCTTATTCACTTTTTCCAACTTCACTACCTTCTTCACTTTCTTCATTTTCCTTGGGTAACTTTGATGTCTTCGGTTCCTCCAGCTTTTTCATTTTCTTCAATTTCCACAATTTTCTAAAGTTTCGAATTTTTTATTTTCTTCATTTTATTAGACTTTTACAGTTTTGAGTGGGTCCCTTTAACATTTTCAGTTTCTCCGAATTCTTCAATTTTTTTCAGTTCTTCAGGTTTTCGAGTTTCTTCTTTGAGGTCTTTCAGCTTCTTTACTTTTCTTGGACTTATTGTGCCCCACCCCTAATTATTTCTTCACTTTTTTTAGTTTCTTCGAATTTCAATTTATCCGTTTGTGGTTGCACTCCTCCGAAGCGGCTCGACCGATTTTTTTGATTTTTTGTTTGTATATTTGGTAGGTGTGAGAATAGGTCGTAAAGTATTTTTCACATAGACATGGGGGCCCAGGGGGATTTTTATGATGTTTAATTTGTTGGATTTGCCTCAGCCCCGAATAGCAGAATAACTATTAAAACATCGGAAAAATTACAGGGGGCGGGGATCTTGCTACAGGGCAACGACAATAACAAAGCACCCCTGGTACAGGGGGCCCCCTTCGGGACAGGTAAACCCAGAGGACCTCTATGGTACGGGAGAACGACAATAACAAATGACGCTGGCCACCAAAATTTGTTGTACCGGGCTTTAAAAATGAAAATCGATTCTTAAGGGGTAAACTCACTTTTTTGATGATATCTCGAGAACGGCAGTTTTTTTCGCGGGCGAATAACTATTGAAACATCGGAAAAATTAACAAACAATTTTTTCTCATACATTTTGTATTTAATCCGTATGTAGCGCCATCTCTGATACATGACCGAAACAAAAATGAACATGGCGTTGTATGCTGGTTACGGTAATGCCAGTAGATAGCGTTGTGTGCATTATCCTTTGATAGAAAAAAACTCAATTTAATTCAGCTAATAAGTTAACACAACATTTATTGATTTCATCTTTCATATTTTATCCTGCCATCATTTAATTCTTTCTTTCAAATTTTTTGTCATGTTATGTCATACTTTTGTCTTCTATTGTTTCATCTTTTCAATTTACTGCTTTTTTGCCCTTTCAACTTTGATCCTTTTATTTCATTTCGTCGTTTCATTCTTTCATCCCTTATCTTCACTGTTTCATCTTAATCTTTTGGCAGTTTCGGTTGCCTTTTATTTCCTACATCACATTTTGGTATTTTGTAGAATTGTCAACTTGGATTGACAATTGAGGATTGAGGCAGCTGAGTTATGCTTTCAGCATTGTATTTGTCTTGTCACTATTCACAGTAATAATATTACACACTCAAATTAAAGTCGAATGTGCTGGTGCCAACAACTTAGATCAGTCGCCTATATGAGCGAAAATGTTTTCCAAAATTTGTGTGCCAAAAGTTCAAAACGCAATATCTCCGAAACCGTCGTGAGAGTTCTAACTCTGTCTTCTGCTTCCAGGTACAGTCAACGCCAACGGCGAGACGAAGAGACAACGCACCTCGTACACCCGCTATCAAACCCTAGAGTTAGAGAAAGAATTCCACTTCAACCGGTACCTGACGCGACGGAGAAGGATAGAAATCGCGCACGCCTTATGCCTCACCGAAAGACAAATCAAAATCTGGTTCCAGAACCGGCGGATGAAGTGGAAAAAAGAACACAAGATGGCCAGTATGAATATCGTTCCTTATCACATGTCCCCTTACGGACACCCCTATCAGTTTGACTTGCATCCTAGCCAATTTGCCCATCTCGCTACTTAGGATGTTTACTTGTGATTCCATTTTATAGGTATTTTATTTGTTTATTTTTTGGTTGCTTTGTAGTTTTTCCCTCTTCTCTTGTGTTAGTCAGAGAGACAAATTCGGAATTACACAGGGACAGTTGTGTATTGTATATGTGTGGGTGTGGGGTCGGAAGGCCCCAGGGCGTTCCGACCTCATCACTGCTTACCTTAACGTAGTGTTAGACGAGACCTCACTGGTCGGTCCGTCTCGTGGCACAAAAAGTACTTGCCACGAGACAGACGGTAGCTATAATTTGTGTACTGCTCGCGGACCATCTCCATAGTTTGTGGATGCACCTCACCCGTTTGATGTTCCAGATTTCCACCTGGCGTCCCTCCAGGACGAAGGCTACGCATTCCACCAAGCCATGGGGATGGGCGGCATGGGCCCCATGCAGCGCGGTCTCTACGCGTGCGGCAGCCCTTACAGCTAGCCCTGGGCCTCCTACAACGGAGACTGCGGCCCCTCGTAGGCCCTTCGGATCAAAGGGCGGTCTCCGGCCCGCGACGCCGCGACGGATCCCCGCGAGGAGGACGTCCCAGTGTCGGGGTTCCACGATTCCCGCGCCGATAGACGTTCTGCGGTATCGGTGGTGTCGCTACTTAAGTTCGGGGGAGCACCCCGAACTCTAACTGGGCTTGTACTTATCCCGACGTCCTTCGGACTAGACGTGCAATATTGTTGACTTTTTTTGTTTTGTTTCGATTATCGGACTGGAGTATCTGAGGATTTCGTGGAAGGACGCTGTGCTCACTAAAGTATAGTTTTAAAAAAGTGTGATTAAACTAGGTTAGGTTAGTGTACATATTGCAGCATGATACAGTTCAGTTTTGTAAATACTGTCATGACTTGGATAAATTATATTGTTAAGTTATGTACGTATGGCAGTGGTAGATGCGGAGGAGGCAGCTCTCATTTATTTATATCGAATGTGTTCAAACAACTGCAGTTTTTCCTTCTGAATGGAAATGTGAAATGAAAATCTCGTCTGATATTTTAGACACCTGTAGAACAAGCAGTTCAGTCATGAGAATAAAATGTTCCTAGTTCCTTGGTGACATCATCCGGAAGGGGCTCAAAATTTCTTGCTAGTACAAATAACAATCCTCCACCTTTGCCACTGCGCGTACGATCGCCCTTAGACACCCTGTAAATACCACCTAACACTAATGTATAGCCCATCTCCACCGCTTGACCCATCGAGTTTGGTTCACCCAGTCGTTCGAGATTCAGTGTAAAATTGTATCATACAGTGTACATTTTAGCTCAACATTGTTTCCTTCGGTTTATTTATGTATTTGTACTCCGTGTGTGTGAAAGCCGTACGATCTAGCTCGTACAAGATCCTAATATTTACTGTTGTAATTGTCCACTCTGAATAAACGATTATTAAAACGAGCCTCTCTCACTGCATGACCCACTCTTGAAATTCCGTTTGCTCGGACTTTATCTACTCCCCGAGACAAAGAGATGCATGACCTCTCGCCGGTGCATGTTGATAAAATATTATTGTCTTGCCACAAAAGGACATAAATTTTATTCATCGATTTGCAAATGCTAATTCTGGCATGGGAATGCGAATGCCCGGACGGTTGGTGGTCAAGCATCAAAATAAACTCTTCAGTGTCAATCTCGGCTTGATGGTCGGTTTTACATACAAGACATGCGAGCACGAGTGGTGAATAATACATCATGTCTGTTCGGATCGGAGAACAAAGGACTCTACAAGGCGATGCAGTTTTCTTTGCTGCGGAACGGTGGGTTGAAACGTTGAAACTCCGAGTCGAATTGCCGCAATTAACCGATTAACGGACGCGCTTGCAGAAATAGTTAATTTGTTAGCAGTTCTGTTAGACGGTAGTTCTGCCAGTTGCCTGAAGATGTCTCACTCGGAGGATGGTAAATAGCGACACTGTTGCGAGGCGGATTGGCTGTACGGCCCACAGATGGCACCACCAGACAGATTGCTGAATAATATTTTCAATACAGAAATCTTTAATTGCCGAACGAAATGTTACGTTATTCTAGATTACCACCAATGAAATTAAGAATAAATACCTCACTACTTTCAAGATAGGTAACTTTCAAATAAATATTTTAGTCAATGAGTGAATTCTGAATATCCAAATTTTCTGTTTTTTGAAATCTTAAAACCTTAGATGGCTAAAACATGGAATTTTGAATTCGTTAATTGAATTATGATTGCGGTAGCGTTGTGTGCGACCGCGATTAGGTTATCAACACATCCGTCTCAGGTTTTCGGATTCTAGACTGATTAAGGTTGATCCCAGGTTTGTGAGTTCTAGGCTGATTAATTGTTTCACTTAAGTCCACTTGAAATTTTAATTTTTACTCATTTTTGGTTGATGGGTGTAGTGGTTTTTGGTTCTAGGATCATTCCGGTTCATCGTAGCCTTCCTGGTTCTAGGTTGATCTAGGTTCATTGAAGTTTTCCGGGTTCTAGGTTGGTTCAGGTTGTGCTACTTTCTTAAGTCACTTGCTGACTTGAAGATTTTATTTTTGGTTATTTAATTACCTGAGGTGTTTTAGGCTTCGGTTTAGGTTACCAAGACTTCCCGGGTTTTTGGGTTCTAGGTTGACTCATGTTGATCCTAGGTAGCGATGTCAGACCGCCTTTTTGGTGTTTGGTTAGATTATCTATACTTTCGTACCAAGCAACCAAATATGAGTTAAAAATAATTAACAAAAGTAGAATAGAACTGACAAACCCAGGATCAATTTGAGTCCACCTAGACCCCGAAAAACTGGTACGAACGTATATTGTTTTCGGGTTCTAGGTGGACTCAAATTGATTCTGGGTTTGTGAGTTCTATTCTACTTTTGTTAATTATTTTTAACTCATATTTGGTTGCTTAATTGTCCAATGAGATTATCCGGAATTTTTTGTTTTAATTCGGTTAGCAAGATATCCTCTTCCCAGGTTTTCGTGTTCTAGGTTGATTCATTTCTGTTATCTTGGTTTATTCGGATTTTTCCACTTCTCTTGCGTCCAACTGAAGATTTAATTTCGATCCATTTTTGGTTTTGTGATTGTCTGGAGATTTTTCAGGTATATTTATTTGAGTTTTGATTAAATTCACAATAGATCGTCGTCTTAGGTTTTCGGGTTCTAGGCTGATTCCAGGTTTGCGTTTTCTATTAATTTTTTGTTTTCTTGAGCTATTCAGGTTGTTCTACTTGTTCACTTGGAGATTTAATTTTCGACTCATTTTTGGTTATATTATCGCCTGAGGTTTGTTAGGTTAATGTTACCAAGACTTCCTGTTCCCAAGTTTTCAAATTCTTTTCGTCCTCGTCAGTTCATCCCAGGTTTTGGTTCCTAAGTTGATTCTGTTCAATTTTAATTATAATTTTTGCCCCTTTTTTATTGCGCCATTGGCAGAGGTTTTTTGAGGTTAATTTCAATTTAGTCGCGTTTTTTAGTTTTATTATTATGTTATATCAACACATTCATCCCAGATTTTCGCATTCTAGGGTGATCCCAAGTTTGTGTTTTCTTTGTTGAGTCGTTTTGTTTTCTTGATCTATTCAGGTTGTTCTTCTTGTTCACATGAAAAATTTATGTTTGATTGTCTGAGGTTTAGTTAAATTACCAATCCTTTTCCAGGTTTTTGGTCTCTAGGTTGACTCATGTTGATCCCAGGTGTGCGATTTCTAGGTTAATTCTGATTCATCTGTTGATCCCAGGTTTTGATTCCTGAGTTTGATTCAGTCCACTTTCAATAATAATTTCGGAGGTTTTTTCAGATTAAGTTTTGTTTATCCGCGTTTTTCTTGTTCGAGTTAGGTTATCAACACTTTCGTGCCAGGTTTTCGGGTTCTAGGTTGATGCAGATTGATCCTAGGTTTGAGTTCTATAATAAAATACTTTTCTTTTTAATTCATATTGGTTGTTTGAGTGTCGGAAGGAAGTTCAGGTATATTTAGGTTTATCCGCACTTTGGAGTTTTCATTAGGTTCCTCTTCCCAAGTTTTCGGCTTCTAGGTTGATTCATTTCTGTTGTCTTGGTTTATTCGAATTTTTGTAATTCTCTTGCGTCCAATTGGAGATATATTTAGACTTAAACGAGTTTTGATTAAGTTAACAAGAGATCGTCTTCCTAGGTTTTCGAGTTTTGTGTTGATTCCAGGTTTATTCTAGGTTTGGTTGGTTGTTGATTTATTTTTGTTTTCTTGATGTATTGATTCTGTTCTACTCTCAGTTTATTCACGTTTTATAGTTTTATTATTATGTTATCAAGACATTCGTTCCAGGTTTTCGGATTCTAGATTGATTCCAGGTTTATTCCAGGTTTGTGTTTTCTATGTTGATTCCTATTTTTGTCTTAATCTATTCAGTTTGTTCTAATTTTCTTAAGTCAGTTGTCCACTTGAAAATTTAATTTTCGACTCAGTCTCGACTCGAGTTTTTTTCAGGTTTATTTGGATTTATGCGCGTTTTCGCATTTTGGTTAAATCACTAATACTTCCTTTTCCCAAATTTTCACATTTTAGGTTGCCTCCTGTTAAAGTCAAGTTTTCGTTGTCTAGGTTAATTCGTCCTCGTCGGTTCATCCCAGGTTTTGGTTCCTAAGTTGATTCTGTTTAACTTCAATTGTAATTGCTGAGCCTTTGTTTATTGTCTCATTGTCAGAGGTTTATTGAGGTTAATTTGAGTTTATTCGCGTTTTTTAGTTTGGATTAGGTTACAAAATCACTCGTCTCAGTTTTACGGATTCTAGGTTGATTCTAGGTTTACTCCAGGTTTGTGTGTTCGATGTTGATTGCTTTTTGTTGATCTATTCAGGTTGTTCTACTCGTTCACATGAAAAAATAATTCTTGACTCATATTTGGTTGTTTGATGGGCCTGAGGCTTTTTAGGTTTATGTAGTTTCATCTGTGTTTTTGAGGTTTGGTTAAGTTGCCGAAACTTTCTTTTCCCAGGTTTTCGGGTTCTAGGTTGATTCTAGGTTTATTCTAGGTTTGTGTGTTCTATGTTGATTCTTTTTTCTTTTCTTGATCTATTTAGGTTGTTCTACTTGTTTACATGAAAAATTAATTTTCGACTCATTTTTGGTTGTTTGATTGCCTGAGGCTTTTTAGGTTTATGTAGTTTTATCTGTGTTTTTCAAGTTTGGTTAAGTTGCCAAAACTTTCTTTTCCCAGGTGTTCGGGTTCTGGGTTGTTTCTAGGTTTATTCCAGGTTTGTGTGTTCTATGTTGATTCCTTTTTGTTTTCCTGATATATTCAGGTTGTTCTACTAATGTTCGCATGAAAAATTAATTTTCGTCTCATTTTTGGTTGTTTGATTGCCTGAGGCATTTTGGGTTTATGTAGTTTAATTTGTGTTTTTCAGGTTTGGTTAAGTTGCCAAAACTTTCTTTTCCCAGGTTTTCGGGTTCTAGGTTTATTCCAGGTTTGTGTGTTCTATGTTGATTCCTTTTTGTTTTCTTGATCTATTCAGGTTGTTCTACTTGTTCACATGAAAAATTAATTTTCGACTCATTTTTGGTTGTTTGATGGCCCGAGGCTTTTTAGGTTTATGTTAAGTTGCCAAAACTTTCTTTTTCCAGGTTTTCGGGTTCGAGGTTGATCCTAGGTTTATTCCAGGTTTGTGTATTTTATGTTAATTCCTTTTTGTTTTCTTGATCTATTCAGGTTGTTCTACTTGTTCACATGAAAAATTAATTTTCGACTCATTTTTGGTTGTTTGATGGCCTGAGGCTTTTTAGGTTTATGTTAAGTTGCCAAAACTTTCTTTTTCCAGGTTTTCGGGTTCGAGGTTGATCCTAGGTTTATTCCAGGTTTGTGTATTTTATGTTAATTCCTTTTTGTTTTCTTGATCTATTCAGGTTGTTCTAGTTGTTCACATGAAAAATTAATTTTCGACTCATTTTTGGTTGTTTCATTGCCTGAGGCTTTTCAGGTTTATCTGTGTTTTTGAGGTTTGGTTAAGTTGTCAAAACTTTTTTTTCCCAGGTTTTCGGGTTCTAGGTTGATTCTAGGTTTATTTCAGGTTGTGTGTTCTATGTTGATTCCTCTTTGTTTTCTTGATCTATTCAGGTTGTTCTACTTGTTCACATGAAAAATTAATTTTCGACTCATTTTAGGTTGTTTGATTGCCTGAGGCATTTTGGGTTTATGTAGTTTTATCTGTGTTTTTGAGGTTTGGTTAAGTTGCCAAAACTTTCTTTTCCCAGGTTTTCGGGTTCTGGGTTGTTTCTAGGTTTATTCCAGGTTTGTGTGTTCTATGTTGATTCCTTTTTGTTTTCTTGATATATTCAGGTTGTTCTAGTTGTTCACATGAAAAATTAATTTTCGACTCATTTTTGGTTGTTTGATTGCCTGAGGCTTTTCAGGTTTATCTGTGTTTTTGAGGTTTGGTTAAGTTGTCAAAACTTTTTTTTCCCAGGTTTTCGGGTTCTAGGTTGATTCTAGGTTTATTTCAGGTTGTGTGTTCTATGTTGATTCCTCTTTGTTTTCTTGATCTATTCAGGTTGTTCTAGTTGTTCACATGAAAAATTAATTTTCGACTCATTTTCGGTTGTTTGATTGCCTGAGGCATTTTGGGTTTATGTAGTTTTATCTGTGTTTTTGAGGTTTGGTTAAGTTGCCAAAACTTTCTTTTCCCAGGTTTTCGGGTTCTGGGTTGTTTCTAGGTTTATTCCAGGTTTGTGTGTTCTATGTTGATTCCTTTTTGTTTTCTTGATATATTCAGGTTGTTCTACTAATGTTCGCATGAAAAATTAATTTTCGTCTCATTTTTGGTTGTTTGATTGCCTGAGGCATTTTGGGTTTATGTAGTTTAATCTGTGTTTTTCAGGTTTGGTTAAGTTGCCAAAACTTTCTTTTCCCAGGTTTTCGGGTTCTAGGTTTATTCCAGGTTTGTGTGTTCTATGTTGATTCCTTTTTGTTTTCTTGATCTATTCAGGTTGTTCTACTTGTTCACATGAAAAATTAATTTTCAACTCATTTTTGGTTGTTTGATGGCCTGAGGCTTTTTAGGTTTATGTTAAGTTGCCAAAACTTTCTTTTTCCAGGTTTTCGGGTTCGAGGTTGATCCTAGGTTTATTCCAGGTTTGTGTGTTCCATCTTGATTCCTTTTTGTTTTCTTGATCTATTCAGGTTGTTCTACTTGTTCACATGAAAAATTAATTTTCGACTCATTTTTGGTTGTTTGATGGCCTGAGGCTTTTTAGGTTTATGTTAAGTTGCCAAAACTTTCTTTTTCCAGGTTTTCGGGTTCGAGGTTGATCCTAGGTTTATTCCAGGTTTGTGTATTTTATGTTGATTCCTTTTTGTTTTCTTGATCTATTCAGGTTGTTCTACTTGTTAACATGAAAAATTAATTTTCGATTCATTTTTAGTTGTTTGATTGCCTGAAGCTTTTTTATTTTTATGTAGTTTAATCTGTGTTTTTCAAGTTTTGGTTAAGTTGCCAAAATTTTATTTTCCCAGGTTTTCGGGTTCTAGGTTGATTCTAGGTTTATTCCAGGTTTGTGTGTTCTATCTTGATTCCCTTTTGTTTTCTTGATATATTCAGGTTGTTCTAGTTGTTCACATGAAAAATTAATTTTCGACTCATTTTTGGTTGTTTGATTGCCTGAGGCTTTTCAGGTTTATCTGTGTTTTTGAGGTTTGGTTAAGTTGTCAAAACTTTCTTTTCCCAGGTTTTCGGGTTCTAGGTTGATTCTAGGTTTATTTCAGGTTGTGTGTTCTATGTTGATTCCTCTTTGTTTTCTTGATCTATTCAGGTTGTTCTAGTTGTTCACATGAAAAATTAATTTTCGACTCATTTTCGGTTGTTTGATTGCCTGAGGCATTTTGGGTTTATGTAGTTTAATCTGTGTTTTTCAGGTTTGGTTAAGTTGCCAAAACTTTCTTTTCCCAGGTTTTCGGGTTCTAGGTTTATTCCAGGTTTGTTTGTTCTATGTTGATTCCTTTTTGTTTTCTTGATCTATTCAGGTTGTTCTACTTGTTCACATGAAAAATTAATTTTCGACTCATTTTTGGTTGTTTGATGGCCTGAGGCTTTTTAGGTTTATGTAGTTTTATCTGTGTTTTTGAGGTTTGGTTAAGTTGCCAAAACTTTCTTTTCCCAGGTTTTCGGGTTCTGGGTTGTTTCTAGGTTTATTCCAGGTTTGTGTGTTCTATATTGATTCCTTTTTGTTTTCTTGATATATTCAGGTTGTTCTACTAATGTTCGCATGAAAAATTAATTTTCGTCTCATTTTTGGTTGTTTGATTGCCTGAGGCATTGTGGGTTTATGTAGTTTAATCTGTGTTTTTCAGGTTTGGTTAAGTTGCCAAAACTTTCTTTTCCCAGGTTTTCGGGTTCTAGGTTTATTCCAGGTTTGTTTGTTCTATGTTGATTCCTTTTTGTTTTCTTGATCTATTCAGGTTGTTCTACTTGTTCACATGAAAAATTAATTTTCGACTCATTTTTGGTTGTTTGATGGCCTGAGGCATTTTAGGTTTATGTTAAGTTGCCAAAACTTTCTTTTTCCAGGTTTTCGGGTTCGAGGTTGATCCTAGGTTTATTCCAGGTTTGTGTGTTCTATCTTGATTCCTTTTTGTTTTCTTGATCTATTCAGGTTGTTCTACTTGTTCACATGAAAAATTAATTTTCGACTCATCTCTGGTTGTTTGATGTGCCTGAGGCTTTTTAGGTTTATGTAGTTTTATTTGTGTTTTTGAGATTCGGTTAAGTTGCCAAGACTTTCTTTTCCCAGGTTTTCGGGTTCTAGGTTGATTCTAGGTTTATTTCAGGTGTGCTATTTTTGGGTTAATTCTGTTGATTCCAGGTTTTGATTCCTGAAATGATTCAGTCCAATATAATAATAATTTTTCTCTCTTTTTTTGGTTGTTTGATTGTCAGGTTAATTTTGGTTTATTGGTGTTTTTGATAATTGAGGTAAAAAAAGAAGAAAACAAATGAAGAGAGAGTAGGAGAGAGAAATAGAGTCAAACACCATCAGCGTACGGAAATGTATCCAGGAGAAGGGAGACAAAACAAAAGAGGAAAAAGAAGAACAGAGAGAAGGAGGTGGTACCTACATTAGTAAAAAAAAAGAAAGTAGAATCAGTGAGTGGGGAGATAACGATGAACGAGTAGGAGGAATACTTCATGAGACTGCTGGAAGGGGAAAAGAAAACGAGAAAACAAAAATATAAATAAAAAGGAATTAAACAACATCTGAAGGAGAAAAAAGAAAGCACGAAGGGTTGGAGAGACAAAGAACCTGAGGAACAGGAAAGTGCCGGGGAGAGTACTAGAGGGACTTGTTAAAGGGGTGTGGAAAGAAAAGGGCACGCTTCCCGGATTGGACGGAGCAGAGGTCTGGGGATGGAAAGAACAAGAGGACATATAGAGGGTGCAAGAAGATTATCTGAGGTGGGTGCTAGGGGTGGATAGAGAAAAGAAACACCAGGATACAAGAATGCGAAAGTAATAGGTTGAGACTGAATGCGGGGAAGAGAGCGGCCAAGTTCGAAGACAGGATGGAAGGAAGGGGAAAATGCAGGATACTGAATGAGAGAAAAGAAGAATAACGCAGTAGAGAAGACAAGAAAGAAAGGAAAGAGATGTATGATTGAGGAGATGGAGAGGGATAGTGGAAAAGTAAGGAAAATGTTGGCGAAGTTTTGGTGCGGAAGTGAAGAAAAGGAGAATAGATATTGGTTGGAAAAGGAGAGGGTGGGGGTAAAGACATAAAGATTCATTGCTTTGAAATTAATACAAAACATAATGTAATTTTTTGCGGGTTACGTTACAAGAATCGGAAAGCCCGTAGGGCAAATAAAGATGAAATCCTGAATTCCGATTCTACGTCACTGGAAAATTATTCCTTTCCCTCTCCCCCCAATCGTCGCGAAAATTACTTCCTGCCCGATCTCGTCGTACTCCCGGTTATCAGCACTATCATTGCGACGGTAGGGGGGGCGCGAAGACGGCCATTATAAAAAAGGCGGTGATGATTTTGATTCCCTTGACAGCTTCTGGACCGGGATCACTTTACTGACAGCTGCACGAGGGTCCTATGACGTCATGGACCTATTCTAATCGGGCCTTTGTTGGGTCGAACAAAGAACGCTCGACTTTCGGCGCAGCACAGGTATTTTTCGGCCAAAAATGGGGCATGCCTCTTTTAAACGACATCGCCGATTTTGGAAGATGTAATTAGGACTAAAGAAATGTATGCTTGACCTTGGACCTTAGTGCGTAGTGTGAGTACCGTTAATGCGGGTAAACTTACATGTTTACTTGCAATTAATTAGTAACGCATATGTATTTTAATTTTTTCTACTAATTACATAGTCAGCAATACAAAATGAACTGTCACTTTATATTATCCTTTACTGTGTAATTTACTCCAATTAGTTAATAACTGCAACGTGGAAAAGAAAATCTTAGGTCGTCCCGTTACGATCCCAGGTGCACGTGCAATTACTAGCGATTTTATCACAATTAAACTGGTTTTGCCACATACCTGCCTACATATTTAAAAAATATGTCTATTTCGAGATTATAACTTGGATCTAAAAAGAGAAAAGAGATTTAATCATGTAGTAACTAAATTACTTATATTTGAAAAACTATGATCTTCTAAAAAATTATGAGAATCCCATAAACCAAAAATTATATTATCGTTGGAAAAAAATTTCATTGATTTCATAGCCGGCAAGACAAAAACAGTAAATTGCATCAAAGTCGTCGAGAAATATTGTATACAACAAGCACCTACTTCGTTCGGTACGTTCGTCGGAAAAATATTGTACGTAACAAAAACCTAATACGATTTTACATTAAATTTCGAAACCAACTTTATGATCAAGAAAATTGTTCAACAATATTAACGTGACATCCGATATGAAATAATCCGCCTTAGGTACCGCGGTTGGTTTAATGAGTTATTTTTTTCTTGGCACAGTTATGAAAAAAATATTGTGCCTAACGCCGACCTACAGTAATTATACGGCGTTTGGTGTTATTTTGCTTGTGAATTTAGTTTTGTCTATTCTGTTTATCATGAATTATATCTAATTATATTCTATACGATTTTTTTACGGTTGTAAATGCGACAGATTCTATATCGTCTTAGATCTCGTTCTGTACAGTATTTTTTCATCGGTAGTATCCTAATTTGATATTATTGCTCTGGGTAGCTTAAAAAACGATGACGCTCCTAAGAGCGAGACTACAAAGGACTAAATATATAAATATTTTTAACATTAAGGGAGTGCATAAGGTAAATACTCGTTACAAACCATATTTTTTCTACAAAAATGTCAAGTAAATCTAAATAAATAATTTGTTTTTGTTTTTATGGCTAGGACTTCAAAATTATAAAACAATTAATAATTAAATAATAAACAATAATTTCTTAATTTCCTTAAATGGAACAATTAATAATTACATCAAGAGGAACAACAAAAAGTATGAAATTGAAAAATTTAATTTTCTACTTTTTAGTTAACTTATTTTACTTTTGTGTTTTTTTTTGAAGTCGTTTTTTTTTAAGTTAATTATACTATTCCAACGCTTTCGACTTCGAATGTAAAATATCAAATTGTGACACGTACGTTTGTCGGAAAAATATTGTACGTAACAAAAACATAATACGATTTTACATTAAATTTCGAAACCAACTTTATGATCAAGAAAATTGTTCAACAATGTATAACGTGACATCCGATATGAAATAATCCGCCGTAGGTACCGCGGTTGGTTTTATGAGTTATTTTTTTCTTGGCACAGTTATGAAAAAAATATTGTGCATAACGCTGACCCACGGTAATTATTCGACGTTTGGTGTTATTTTATGCTTGTGAATTTACTTTTGTCTATCCTGTTCATCATGAATTATATCTAATTATATTCTATACGATTTTTCTACGGTTGTAAATGCGACAGAATCTATATCGTCTTAGATCTCGTTCTGTACAGTATTTTTTCTTCGGTGGTGTCCTAATTTGATATTATTGCTCTGGGTAACTTAAAAAACGATGACGCTCCTAAGAGCGAGACTACAAAGGACTAAATATATAAATATTTTTAACATTAAGGGAGTGCAAAAGGTAAATACTCGTTACAAACCATATTTTTTCTACAAAAATGTCAAGTAAATCTAAATAAATAATTTGTTTTTGTTTTTATGGCTAGGACTTCAAAATTATAAAACAATTAATAATTAAATAATAAACAATAATTTCTTAATTTCCTTAAACGGAACAATTAATAATTACATCAAGAGGAACAACAAAAAGTATGAAATTGAAAAATTTAATTTTTTACTTTTTAGTTAACTTATTTTACTTTTGTGTTTTTTTTAAGTTAATTATACTATTCCAACGCTTTCGACTTCGAATGTAAAATATCAAATTGTGACACGTACGTTTGTCGGAAAAATATTGTACGTAACAAAAACATAATACGATTTTACATTAAATTTCGAAACCAACTTTATGATCAAGAAAATTGTTCAACAATGTATAACGTGACATCCGATATGAAATAATCCGCCGTAGGTACCGCGGTTGGTTTTATGAGTTATTTTTTTCTTGGCACAGTTATGAAAAAAATATTGTGCATAACGCTGACCCACGGTAATTATTCGACGTTTGGTGTTATTTTATGCTTGTGAATTTACTTTTGTCTATCCTGTTCATCATGAATTATATCTAATTATATTCTATACGATTTTTCTACGGTTGTAAATGCCACAGATTCTATATCGTCTTAGATCTCGATCTGTACAGTATTTTATCTTCGGTAGTATCCTAATTTGATATTATTGCTCTGGATAGCTTAAAAACGATGACGCTCCTAAGAGGCAGAATAGAAAGCACTAAATATATAAATATTTTTAACATTAAGGGACTGCATAAGGTAAATACTCATTACAAACAATATTTTTTCTACGATAATATCAAGTAAATCTAAATAAATAATTTGTTTTCATGTTTTTATGGCACCGACTTCAAAATTATAAAACAATTAATAATTAAATAATAAATAATAATTTCTTAATTTCATTAAACGGAACAATAAATAATTACATTAAGAGGAATAACAAAAAGTATGAAATTGAAAAATTTAATTTTTTACTTTTTAGTTAAATTATGTTAAATTGTGTTTTTTGAAGTAGTTTTCTTTTTTTTAAGTTAATTATACTATTCAACACCTTAAATTTCGAAAGTAAAATATCAAATTGTGACACGTACGTTCGTTGGAAAAATATTGTACGTAACAAAAACATAATACGATTTTACATTAAATTTCGAAACCAACTTTATGATCAAGAAAATTGTTCAACAATGTATAACGTGACATCCGATATGAAATAATCCGCCGTAGGTACCGCGGTTGGTTTTATGAGTTATTTTTTTCTTGGCACAGTTATGAAAAAAATATTGTGCATAACGCTGACCCACGGTAATTATTCGACGTTTGGTGTTATTTTATGCTTGTGAATTTACTTTTGTCTATCCTGTTCATCATGAATTATATCTAATTATTTTCTATACGATTTTTCTACGGTTGTAAACGCGACAGAATCTATATCGTCTTAGATCTCGTTCTGTACAGTATTTTTTCTTCGGTGGTATCCTAATTTGATATTATTGCTCTGGGTAGCTTAAAAAACGATGACGCTCCTAAGAGCGAGACTACAAAGGACTAAATATATAAATATTTTTAACATTAAGGGAGTGCATAAGGTAAATACTCGTTACAAACCATATTTTTTCTACAAAAATGTCAAGTAAATCTAAATAAATAATTTGTTTTTGTTTTTATGGCTAGGACTTCAAAATTATAAAACAATTAATAATTAAATAATAAACAATAATTTCTTAATTTCCTTAAATGGAACAATTAATAATTACATCAAGAGGAACAACAAAAAGTATGAAATTGAAAAATTTAATTTTCTACTTTTTAGTTAACTTATTTTACTTTTGTGTTTTTTTTTGAAGTCGTTTTTTTTTTAAGTTAATTATACTATTCCAACGCTTTCGACTTCGAATGTAAAATATCAAATTGTGACACGTACGTTTGTCGGAAAAATATTGTACGTAACAAAAACATAATACGATTTTACATTAAATTTCGAAACCAACTTTATGATCAAGGAAATTGTTCAACAATATTAACGTGACATCCGATATGAAATAATCCGCCGTTGGTACCGCGGTTGGTTTTATGAGTAATTTTTTTCTTGGCACAGTTATGGAAAAAATATTGTGCCTAACGCCGACCTACAGTAATTATACGGCGTTTGGTGTTATTTTGCTTGTGAATTTAGTTTTGTCTATTCTGTTTATCATGAATTATATCTAATTATATTCTATACGATTTTTCTACGGTTGTAAATACGATAGATTCTATATCGTTGTAGATCTCGTTCTGTACAGCATTTTTTCTTCGGTAGTATATTTGATATTATTATATATAAGCACTAAATATATAAGTATTTCTAACATTAAGGGAGTGTATAATGTTCGAAGTACCTAGTCGTTACAAACATTATTTTTTCCACAACTTGTTATCAAAGAGAACATTCGATTTAGTTTAGCATCCCAAACATGTAGCAACAACAGCCGGCATCGCAAAAGTCGATAGAATCTCGCTACAAAAACATCAGAATCTGGGGCGCCTTTCATGGACAGATTTTCCCTTTTTTCGGGACCGCCACTGAATCCCCGCCTTTCCATCCCCTAGGGTTCCAGAACTCGCAAGGTTTATGACCCAATATTAACTGTCTCCAATAATAATTTATGTTAATGGCTTTCGGGCCGGCAGCAAGCTACCAGGGAACTGAGACCGCGACAGTTGGTACCGAAGCGCAGTGAAAAGTGGAAGTGTTGTGCTCAGTTTCAGAAAGGAAGACGGAGGCGAGGCGCGCACCGCGGAAACGGTAGGTATAGAAGACCGTGTGTGTTTTCAAACGGAGATTTTTGCAATTGTGCAACTGATTGACGAGGAGGCGATTTAGTGCAAAACCGCAAGGTGTTGCCGCGTCCGCCGTAATTTATTCCGAAAAGACATATGCGGCGGGCGCACATGGCGCGTGGAAATTTTTAATTAAAACGGAGGGGCGTCGCGGTCCGCCGGTGTCGGTAAAGCCGGCCGAAACGCCGATTTTTTCCCAAAAACGAAGTTTGCGAATCGATTGCCGCCATCTAAGCAATGTTTATGTGTGCAACTCGGCGCGCAAAGACGCCCTTGCGCAAGCCCGGATCTTTGCCGCTTTGATCAATACCAGAAATTAACATATCCGTTCTTAATTAAGGCAGCCGAGAGGAGAAATTTTCCTGCCGAGTGCCGCGTACTTTATCAACATCGCAAGTGTGTCCCAAGAACAACGGTGGGAGGCACCCTAGATTGGAATTATTGCCAAATGCCGCGACCGTGAGGTCAGTTTTATTCTGGTAATGTGGGAGTTGATGACATCCTTGGCAAGATGTGCCGAATTGGAATTTTTTATCGGCGATCCGAGATCCGAATTAATTTCGTTCGACCGATGCCTAGCCACAGGAACCGTTAGTCTTGAGATTCGGTCGCGATTTTGTTGACATTGACCTGCACATCTGTAGGAAGGTCAAAAGGTCGGCCATTTAGAGCAGCTTGTGTGACCTTGGTCACCAAAACATGGGTGTCAGATGGGGGCCCGTCTAAGATGTCGATAAAACTTACATCGAGCGTGGGGGATTAGGATGGAAAACTGGATTTGGAACGGAAGCTGGATACATTGATTGGGACGGCTTAGAGAACTACCCAAAAACACAGTGAAGTAACTTTTGCGCATTAGTCGGAAACAGACTTAATTTTTTTCTATTCCATGATTTATTATTACAGTCGAACTTCAACAAGGTTTTTGATATTCATATATGGAAACAAAATGACAAGTTGATGGCTGCCCTCTTGATTAAATAAGCGCGCACTAATTTCAGAATCAGTTTGGCTGGATCCTGGACTAGAAAAAAAAATCGAATGTTAGAAGAAAGTTAGAGAGGTTAATACAAAAAGGCAGAAAAAAGATGAAAAGAAAATATATGTGAAATTGATACGAGAACAACGTTTTCAGGATTAAATTTTTATATTTTCAAAATTTCGTAATCTCACATTTTCCTAATATCGTAATCTCGTAATCGCACAATCTTTTCATTTCCAGATTTCGTAATCTGACAATGCTGTCATCTAAGATTTCGCAATATTAAAATTTCTCAATTTCGTAATATCATTTTCTTACCACCTTATCTTCGCGTAATTTCACAATCTCATTTTCACAACTTTGTAATCCGACATTTTCCTAATCTCACAGTCTCACAATAATGTCGTTGTTTCCCAATTTCACAATTTCATAAACTTTTAGTCACACAATCTTGTAATCTTGTATTGTCACAATTTCGTAATCTCATAATAACAATTTCATAATCACAGTTTTCAAAATTCATAATGTTACAATTCTACAAGTTCGCAAGTCGGCAATCTCACAATTTTACTAGTTATCTCACAGTCTCACAATATCATGATTTCGTAATCTAACAATCTCGTAATCATGTAAACTCAAAATCTCAAAATTTTGTAATCTCAATTTCGTAATCTCACAATGTTGTCATCTCAAATTTCGCAATATTGCAATTTCACAAAAACATAATTTGCCAATTTTGTAATCTTATAATCTCACCATTTCGTCATATTGCAAATTTCGCAATATTACAATTTCACAAAAACATAATTTGTCAATATTGTAATCTGATAATCTCACCATTTTATCATGTTGCAATTTCACAATCTCATCTTCACAATTTCGTAATCTCACATTCTCGTCATTTTCCAATTTCGTAATCTGATAATTCCGTCAGCTCAAATTTCGCAATATTACAGTTTCTCAAAACATAATTTTTTCAATTTCGTCACATCATAATCTCACCATCTCGTATCTCGTAATTACACAATTTTATCTTCACAATTTCGTAATCAGACATTTTCCTAATCTCACAGTCTCACCAATAATGTCGTTGTTTCCCAACTTCATAATTTCATAAACTTTTAATGTCACAATTTTGTAATCTTGTCTTGTCACAATTTCGTAATCTCACCATCTCGTCATCTCGTAAATTTCACAATCTCATCTTCACAATTTCGTAATCAGACATTTTCCTAATCTCACAATATTGTAAGTTCACAATCTCGCAGTTTAGTAATCTCAGATTTCGTAATGTCACAATATCCCAATTTCGTAATCTCATAGTAACACAATTGCGTAATGTGACAATCTCTTAATCTACCTATCTCACAGCTTTCAAAATTCAGATCCACTTTGACTATTTCCTAATGTCACAATTTTATAAGATCGCAATTCGAGAACCTCACAATGTTACTATTCCACAATTTCAAAATATCCTTAACTCACAATCTTGTCATCTTCTAATCTCACAACCTCGTAATCTGACAATGCCGTCATCTCAAATTTCGTAATATTACAGTTTCTCAAAACATGATTTTCTCAATTTCGTAGTATCATAATCTCACCATCTCGTCATCTCGTAAATTTCACAATCTCAACTTCACAATTCCGTAATCAGACGTTTTCCTAATCTCACAATCTTGTAAGCTTACAATCTCGCAGTTTCGTAATCTCACAATCCCGCAATCTCACAATATCCCAATTTCGTAATCTTATAGTAACACAATTGCGTAAGGTGACAATCTCTTAATCTACTTATCTCACAGTTTTCAAAATTCAGATCCATTTTGACTATTTCATCATGTCACAATTCTATAAGCTTGCAATTCGACAACCTGTCATCTCAAATTTCGCAATATTACAATTTCTCAATACATAATTTCTCAATTTTCTAATATCATACTCTTACCACCTCGTCTTCTCTTAATTTCACAACTTTGTAATCTGACATTTCCTAATCTCACAGTCTCGAAGTTTCGTAATCTCACCATAATGTCGTCGTTTCCCAATTTCATAAACTTTTAGTGTCACAATTTTGTAATCTTGTATTGTCACAATTTCGTAATCTCACCATCTCGTTATCTCGTAAATTTTACAATCTCATCTTCACAATTTCGTAATCAGACATTTTCCTAATCTCACAATCTTGTAAGCTCACAATCTGGCAGTTTCGTAATCTCAGATTTCGTAATGTCACAATATCCCAATTTCGTAATTTCATAGTAACACAATCTGGTAATCTAACAATTGCGTAATGTTACAATCTCGTAATCTACTAATCCCACAGTTTTCAAAATTCATATCCACTTTGACTATTTCATAATGTCACAATTTTATAAGATCGCAATTCGAGAACCTCACAATTTTACTATTCCACAATTTCAAAATATCCTTAACTCACAATCTTGTCATCTTCTAATCTTACAACCTCGTAATCTGACAATGCCGTCATCTCAAATTTCGTAATATTACAGTTTCTCAAAACATGATTTTCTCAATTTCGTAGTATCATAATCTCACCATCTCGTCATCTCGTAAATTTCACAATCTCAACTTCACAATTCCGTAATCAGACGTTTTCCTAATCTCACAATCTTGTAAGCTTACAATCTCGCAGTTTCGTAATCTCACAATCCCGCAATCTCACAATATGCCAATTTCGTAATCTTATAGTAACACAATTGCGTAATGTGACAATCTCTTAATCTACCTATCTCACAGCTTTCAAAATTCAGATCTACTTTGACTATTTCCTAATGTCACAATTTTATAAGATCGCAATTCGAGAACCTCACAATTTTACTATTCCACAATTTCAAAATATCCTTAACTCACAATCTTGTCATCTTCTAATCTCACAACCTCGTAATCCGACAATGCCGTCATCTCAAATTTCGTAATATTACAGTTTCTAAAAACATGATTTTCTCAATTTCCTAATATCATAATCTCACCACCTCGTCTTCTCTTAATTTCACAACTTCGTAATCTGACATTTACTAATCTCACAATCTCGCAGTTTCGTAATCTCACCATAATGTCGTCGTTTCCCAACTTCATAATTTCCTAAACTTTTAATGTCACAATTTTGTAATCTTGTATTGTCACAATTTCGTCATCTCACCATCTCGTCATCTCGTAAATTTCACAATCTCATCTTCACAATTTCGTAATCAGACATTTTCCTAATCTCACAATCTTGTAAGCTCACCATCTCGCAGTTTCGTAATCTCAGATTTCGTAATGTCACAATATCCCAATTTCGTAATCTCATAGTAACACAATCTCGTAATCTAACAATTGCGTAATGTCACAATCTCGTAATCTACTAATCTCAGAGTTTTCAAAATTCATACACCACTTTGAGTATTTCCTAATGTCACAATTTTATAAGATCGCAATTCGACAACCTCACAATTTTACTATTTCACATTTTCACAATATCCTTAGCTCACAATCCTGTCATCTTCTAATCTCACAACCTCGTAATCTGACAATGCCGCCATCTCAAATTTCGTAATATTACAGTTTCTCAAAACATAATTTTCTCAATTTTGTAATATCATAATCTCACCATCTCGTCTTCTCTTAATTTCACAACTTCGTAATCTGACATTTACTAATCTCACAATCTCGCAGTTTCGTAATCTCACCATAATGTCGTCGTTTCCCAATTTCATAATTTCCTAAACTTTTAATGTCACAAT